>BSYQ01000010.1:0-2569097 GCA_030272585.1 Bryopsis sp. KO-2023
TGGCCGATCAGGTCACTCATGAGGCAAAAAAAAAATTTTGGAGATTCAAATGTTGCGGGGTCGTGGCGATGTGGTCAGGTAGCGCGAACGCGTGCGTCCCGTTTTTGGTAAACCACTCGCGGAGCCATAACTCCTCAACCACGGCTCGGATGAACTCGGGAGAGGTACCCACGGATAGGTCTTGACGAGAGCCGCGCTTTGGGTTTTGAAAATCAAGATTTGGTGGAGTAGCCGAGGAGCGACCTCCATGCTCCGAAAACTAGCACCCACGCGTGCCTTCTCTCAAGCACTGGTTGGGAGAGGGCATGTGAGGGAAAGCCTTCGAAGGGAACAACGATGGTTTTGGTTTGAGGCCGATCAGGTCACTCATGAGGCAAAAAAAAAATTTTGGAGGTTCAAATGTTGCGGGGTCGTGGCGATGTGGTCAGGTAGCGCGAACGCGTGCGTCCCGTTTTTGGTAAACCACTCGCGGAGCCATAACTCCTCAACCACGGCTCGGATGAACTCGGGAGAGGTACCCACGGATAGGTCTTGACGAGAGCCGCGCTTTGGGTTTTGAAAATCAAGATTTGGTGGAGTAGCCGAGGAGCGACCTCCATGCTCCGAAAACTAGCACCCACGCGTGCCTTTTCTCAAGCACCGGTTGGGAGAGGGCATGTGAGGGAAGGCCTTCGATTGTGGAGCATGATGGTTTTGGTTTGTGGCCGATCAGATACTCAAGAGGCAAAAAAAAATTTTGGAGGTTCAAATGTTGCGGGGTCGTGGCGATATGGTCAGGTAGCGCGAACGCGTGCGTCCCGTTTTTGGTAAACCACTCGCGGAGCCATAACTCCTCAACCACGGCTCGGATGGACTCGGGAAAGGTACCCACGGATAGGTCTCGACGAGAGCCGCGCTTAGAGCTTTAAAAATCAAGATTTGGTGGAGTAGCCGAGGAGCGACCTCCATTCTCCGAAAACTAGCACCCACGCGTGCCTTCTCTCAAGCACCGGTTGGGAGAGGGCATGTGAGGGAAGGCCTTCGAAGGGAACAACGATGGTTTTGGTTTGAGGCCGATCAGGTCACTCATGAGGCAAAAAAAAAATTTTGGAGGTTCAAATCTTGCGGGGTCGTGGCGATGTGGTCAGGTAGCGCGAACGCGTGCGTCCCGTTTTTGGTAAACCACTCGCGGAGCCATAACTCCTCAACCACGGCTCGGATGGACTCGGGAGAGGTACCCACGGATAGGTCTCGACGAGATCTGCGCTTTGGGCTTTGAAAATCAAGATTTGGTGGAGTAGCCGAGGAGCGACCTCCATGCTCCGAAAACTAGCACCCACGCGTGCCTTTTCTCAAGCACCGGTTGGGAGAGGGCATGTGAGGGAAGGCCTTCGATTGTGGAGCATGATGGTTTTGGTTTGTGGCCGATCAGGTCACTCATGAGGCAAAAAAAAAAATTTGGAGATTCAAATGTTGCGGGGTCGTGGCGATGTGGTCAGGTAGCGCGAACGCGTGCGTCCCGTTTTTTGTAAACCACTCGCGGAGCCATAACTCCTCAACCACGGCTCGGATGGACTCGGGAGAGGTACCCACGGATAGGTCTCGACGAGAGCCGCGCTTCGGGCTTTGAAAATCCAGATTTGGTGGAGTAGCCGAGGAGCGACCTCCATGCTCCGAAAACTAGCACCCACGCGTGCCTTCTCTCAAGCACCGGTTGGGAGAGGGCATGTGAGGGAAGGCCTTCGAAGCGAAAACCGATGGTTTTGGTTTGAGGCCGATCAGGTCACTCATGAGGCAAAAAAAAAAATTTGGAGGTTCAAATGTTGCGGGGTCGTGGCGATGTGGTCAGGTAGCGCGAACGCGTGCGTCCCGTTTTTGGTAAACCACTCGCGGAGCCATAACTCCTCAACCACGGCTCGGATGAACTCGGGAGAGGTACCCACGGATAGGTCTCGACAAGAGCTGCGCTTTGGGCTTTGAAAATCCAGATTTGGTAGAGAAGCCGAGGAGCGACCTCCATGCTCCGAAAACTAGCACCCACGCGTGCCTTCTCTCAAGCACTGGTTGGGAGAGGGCATGTGAGGGAAAGCCTTCGAAGGGAACAACGATGGTTTTGGTTTGAGGCCGATCAGGTCACTCATGAGGCAAAAAAAAATTTTTGGAGGTTCAAATGTTGCGGGGTCGTGGCGATGTGGTCAGGTAGCGCGAACGCGTGCGTCCCGTTTTTGGTAAACCACTCGCGGAGCCATAACTCCTCAACCACGGCTCGGATGAACTCGGGAGAGGTACCCACGGATAGGTCTTGACGAGAGCCGCGCTTTGGGTTTTGAAAATCAAGATTTGGTGGAGTAGCCGAGGAGCGACCTCCATGCTCCGAAAACTAGCACCCACGCGTGCCTTTTCTCAAGCACCGGTTGGGAGAGGGCATGTGAGGGAAGGCCTTCGATTGTGGAGCATGATGGTTTTGGTTTGTGGCCGATCAGGTCACTCATGAGGCAAAAAAAAAATTTTGGAGGTTCAAATGTTGCGGGGTCGTGGCGATGTGGTCAGGTAGCGCGAACGCGTGCGTCCCGTTTTTTGTAAACCACTCGCGGAGCCATAACTCCTCAACCACGGCTCGGATGGACTCGGGAGAGGTACCCACGGATAGGTCTCGACGAGAGCCGCGCTTCGGGCCTTGAAAATCCAGATTTGGTGGAGTAGCCGAGGAGCGACCTCCATGCTCCGAAAACTAGCACCCACGCGTGCCTTCTCTCAAGCACCGGTTGGGAGAGGGCATGTGAGGGAAGGCCTTCGAAGCGAAAACCAATGGTTTTGGTTTGAGGCCGATCAGGTCACTCATGAGGCAAAAAAAAAAATTTGGAGGTTCAAATGTTGCGGGGTCGTGGCGATGTGGTCAGGTAGCGCGAACGCGTGCGTCCCGTTTTTGGTAAACCACTCGCGGAGCCATAACTCCTCAACCACGGCTCGGATGAACTCGGGAGAGGTACCCACGGATAGGTCTCGACAAGAGCTGCGCTTTGGGCTTTGAAAATCCAGATTTGGTAGAGAAGCCGAGGAGCGACCTCCATGCTCCGAAAACTAGCACCCACGCGTGCCTTCTCTCAAGCACTGGTTGGGAGAGGGCATGTGAGGGAAAGCCTTCGAAGGGAACAACGATGGTTTTGGTTTGAGGCCGATCAGGTCACTCATGAGGCAAAAAAAAATTTTTGGAGGTTCAAATGTTGCGGGGTCGTGGCGATGTGGTCAGGTAGCGCGAACGCGTGCGTCCCGTTTTTGGTAAACCACTCGCGGAGCCATAACTCCTCAACCACGGCTCGGATGAACTCGGGAGAGGTACCCACGGATAGGTCTTGACGAGAGCCGCGCTTTGGGCTTTGAAAATCCAGATTTGGTGGAGTAGCCGAGGAGCGACCTCCATGCTCCGAAAACTAGCACCCACGCGTGCCTTTTCTCAAGCACCGGTTGGGAGAGGGCATGTGAGGGAAGGCCTTCGATTGTGGAGCATGATGGTTTTGGTTTGTGGCCGATCAGATCACTCATGAGGCAAAAAAAAATTTTGGAGGTTCAAATGTTGCGGGGTCGTGGCGATGTGGTCAGGTAGCGCGAACGCGTGCGTCCCGTTTTTGGTAAACCACTCGCGGAGCCATAACTCCTCAACCACGGCTCGGATGGACTCGGGAGAGGTACCCACGGATAGGTCTCGACGAGAGCCGCGCTTAGAGCGTTAAAAATCAAGATTTGGTGGAGTAGCCGAGGAGCGACCTCCATTCTCCGAAAACTAGCACCCACGCGTGCCTTCTCTCAAGCACCGGTTGGGAGAGGGCATGTGAGGGAAGGCCTTCGAGTGTGGAGCATGACGGTTTTGGTTTGTGGCCGATCAGGTCACTCATGAGGCAAAAAAAATATTTTGGAGGTTCAAATGTTGCGGGGTCGTGGCGATGTGGTCAGGTAGCGCGAACGCGTGCGTCCCGTTTTTTGTAAACCACTCGCGGAGCCATAACTCCTCAACCACAGCTCGGATGGACTCGGGAGAGGTACCCACGGATAGGTCTCGACGAGATCTGCGCTTTGGGCTTCGAAAATCTAGATTTGGTGGAGAAGCCGAGGAGCGACCTCCATTCTCCGAAAACTAGCACCCACGCGTGCGTTCTCTCAAGGACCGGTTGGGAGAGGGCATGTGAGGGAAGGCCTTCGATTGTGGAGCATGATGGTTTTGGTTTGTGGCCGATCAGGTCACTCATGAGGCAAAAAAAAAATTTTGGAGATTCAAATGTTGCGGGGTCGTGGCGATGTGGTCAGGTAGCGCGAACGCGTGCGTCCCGTTTTTTGTAAACCACTCGCGGAGCCATAACTCCTCAACCACGGCTCGGATGGACTCGGGAGAGGTACCCACGGATAGGTCTCGACGAGAGCCGCGCTTCGGGCTTTGAAAATCCAGATTTGGTGGAGTAGCCGAGGAGCGACCTCCATGCTCCGAAAACTAGCACCCACGCGTGCCTTCTCTCAAGCACTGGTTGGGAGAGGGCATGTGAGGGAAAGCCTTCGAAGGGAACAACGATGGTTTTGGTTTGAGGCCGATCAGGTCACTCATGAGGCAAAAAAAAATTTTTGGAGGTTCAAATGTTGCGGGGTCGTGGCGATGTGGTCAGGTAGCGCGAACGCGTGCGTCCCGTTTTTGGTAAACCACTCGCGGAGCCATAACTCCTCAACCACGGCTCGGATGAACTCGGGAGAGGTACCCACGGATAGGTCTTGACGAGAGCCGCGCTTTGGGTTTTGAAAATCAAGATTTGGTGGAGTAGCCGAGGAGCGACCTCCATGCTCCGAAAACTAGCACCCACGCGTGCCTTTTCTCAAGCACCGGTTGGGAGAGGGCATGTGAGGGAAGGCCTTCGATTGTGGAGCATGATGGTTTCGGTTTGTGGCCGATCAGATACTCAAGAGGCAAAAAAAAATTTTGGAGGTTCAAATGTTGCGGGGTCGTGGCGATATGGTCAGGTAGCGCGAACGCGTGCGTCCCGTTTTTGGTAAACCACTCGCGGAGCCATAACTCCTCAACCACGGCTCGGATGGACTCGGGAAAGGTACCCACGGATAGGTCTCGACGAGAGCCGCGCTTAGAGCTTTAAAAATCAAGATTTGGTGGAGTAGCCGAGGAGCGACCTCCATTCTCCGAAAACTAGCACCCACGCGTGCCTTCTCTCAAGCACCGGTTGGGAGAGGGCATGTGAGGGAAGGCCTTCGATTGTGGAGCATGATGGTTTTGGTTTGTGGCCGATCAGGTCACTCATGAGGCAAAAAAAAAAATTTGGAGATTCAAATGTTGCGGGGTCGTGGCGATGTGGTCAGGTAGCGCGAACGCGTGCGTCCCGTTTTTTGTAAACCACTCGCGGAGCCATAACTCCTCAACCACGGCTCGGATGGACTCGGGAGAGGTACCCACGGATAGGTCTCGACGAGAGCCGCGCTTCGGGCTTTGAAAATCCAGATTTGGTGGAGTAGCCGAGGAGCGACCTCCATGCTCCGAAAACTAGCACCCACGCGTGCCTTCTCTCAAGCACCGGTTGGGAGAGGGCATGTGAGGGAAGGCCTTCGAAGCGAAAACCGATGGTTTTGGTTTGAGGCCGATCAGGTCACTCATGAGGCAAAAAAAAAAATTTGGAGGTTCAAATGTTGCGGGGTCGTGGCGATGTGGTCAGGTAGCGCGAACGCGTGCGTCCCGTTTTTGGTAAACCACTCGCGGAGCCATAACTCCTCAACCACGGCTCGGATGAACTCGGGAGAGGTACCCACGGATAGGTCTCGACAAGAGCTGCGCTTTGGGCTTTGAAAATCCAGATTTGGTAGAGAAGCCGAGGAGCGACCTCCATGCTCCGAAAACTAGCACCCACGCGTGCCTTCTCTCAAGCACTGGTTGGGAGAGGGCATGTGAGGGAAAGCCTTCGAAGGGAACAACGATGGTTTTGGTTTGAGGCCGATCAGGTCACTCATGAGGCAAAAAAAAATTTTTGGAGGTTCAAATGTTGCGGGGTCGTGGCGATGTGGTCAGGTAGCGCGAACGCGTGCGTCCCGTTTTTGGTAAACCACTCGCGGAGCCATAACTCCTCAACCACGGCTCGGATGAACTCGGGAGAGGTACCCACGGATAGGTCTCGACAAGAGCTGCGCTTTGGGCTTTGAAAATCCAGATTTGGTAGAGAAGCCGAGGAGCGACCTCCATGCTCCGAAAACTAGCACCCACGCGTGCCTTCTCTCAAGCACCGGTTGGGAGAGGGCATGTGAGGGAAGGCCTTCGATTGTGGAGCATGATGGTTTTGGTTTGTGGCCGATCAGGTCACTCATGAGGCAAAAAAAAAATTTTGGAGGTTCAAATGTTGCGGGGTCGTGGCGATGTGGTCAGGTAGCGCGAACGCGTGCGTCCCGTTTTTGGTAAACCACTCGCGGAGCCATAACTCCTCAACCACGGCTCGGATGGACTCGGGAGAGGTACCCACGGATAGGTCTCGACGAGAGCCGCGCTTCGGGCTTTGAAAATCCAGATTTGGTGGAGTAGCCGAGGAGCGACCTCCATGCTCCGAAAACTAGCACCCACGCGTGCCTTCTCTCAAGCACCGGTTGGGAGAGGGCATGTGAGGGAAGGCCTTCGAAGCGAAAACCGATGGTTTTGGTTTGAGGCCGATCAGGTCACTCATGAGGCAAAAAAAAAATTTTGGAGGTTCAAATGTTGCGGGGTCGTGGCGATGTGGTCAGGTAGCGCGAACGCGTGCGTCCCGTTTTTGGTAAACCACTCGCGGAGCCATAACTCCTCAACCACGGCTCGGATGAACTCGGGAGAGGTACCCACGGATAGGTCTCGACTAGAGCTGCGCTTTGGGCTTTGAAAATCCAGATTTGGTAGAGAAGCCGAGGAGCGACCTCCATGCTCCGAAAACTAGCACCCACGCGTGCCTTCTCTCAAGCACCGGTTGGGAGAGGGCATGTGAGGGAAGGCCTTCGATTGTGGAGCATGATGGTTTTGGTTTGTGGCCGATCAGGTCACTCATGAGGCAAAAAAAAAATTTTGGAGATTCAAATGTTGCGGGGTCGTGGCGATGTGGTCAGGTAGCGCGAACGCGTGCGTCCCGTTTTTTGTAAACCACTCGCGGAGCCATAACTCCTCAACCACGGCTCGGATGGACTCGGGAGAGGTACCCACGGATAGGTCTCGACGAGAGCCGCGCTTCGGGCTTTGAAAATCCAGATTTGGTGGAGTAGCCGAGGAGCGACCTCCATGCTCCGAAAACTAGCACCCACGCGCATACTATGGATCCGATCACGATCTAATCGGTCGTGGATTGATCGGTCCGACCGATTAAATCGTGATCGGGTTTTTCCGATCAGATCGATCGCCGATCAAATCGGTTTGGCCGATCATCGATGGAGATCGGCCGATCACCAATCTGATCGGCTGACCGATTTAATCGGCCAACTTTGATCGGCCGATCACGATCAAACCGATCAACGTCGGCCGATCAAGTGCCGACAGGTCGCGGCGCTTGATCGGGATCGAGATCGGGATCGGAGATGCCGATTAGATCGGATCATGATCGGTCAATTGATCGGTCCATCACAAATGCCGAGAAATCACCACCCGCAGGTGTTTCTGGGGTGCAGGGATTCGAATATGGGACCTAACAGACTAGAGACAAACGCATTAACGCTTGGACCACTCGGAGCCACGGTCACTAGGTCATCCGTGTCATTATATACCTCAGTTTGTCGGACTGACAGATCACCTATATAATGACACGGATCACCTACAAACCGTGGCTCCGAGTGGTCCAAGCGTTAGTGAGTATGCTTCTAATCCGTTAGGTACCCGGTTCGAATCCTTCCACCTCAGAAACACCTGCGGGTGGTGACTTGTCGGCATTTTCGCGAGACCGATCAATTCATCGATCAAATGATCAATACCGATCATGATCGGATGCAGGTCCGATCACGATCGGCCGATGACGATCACACCGATCAAGGTCAGCCGATGAAGTGCCGACAGGTCGCGGCGCTTGATCGTGATCGGGATCGTGATCGGAACAACCGATCAGATCGGTGATCGGCGAACCGATCACGATCACGATCAACATGTGATCGGACGATCAAGAGCACGATCAACATTTGATCGGCCGATCACGATCACGATCACCGATCAGCCAAAAATGAAAAAAAAAAAAAAAAAAACCGATCATTGCTAAAATCGGTTCTAGGACGCAGTTATGATATCGGATTACTGCTTTGACCTAATATTACCTTAGTTTTGGAAGATCGATCAGATCCATAGTATGCCCACGCGTGCCTTCTCTCAAGCACTGGTTGGGAGAGGGCATGTGAGGGAAAGCCTTCGAAGGGAACAACGATGGTTTTGGTTTGAGGCCGATCAGGTCACTCATGAGGCAAAAAAAAATTTTTGGAGGTTCAAATGTTGCGGGGTCGTGGCGATGTGGTCAGGTAGCGCGAACGCGTGCGTCCCGTTTTTGGTAAACCACTCGCGGAGCCATAACTCCTCAACCACGGCTCGGATGGACTCGGGAGAGGTACCCACGGATAGGTCTCGACGAGAGCCGCGCTTCGGGCTTTGAAAATCCAGATTTGGTGGAGTAGCCGAGGAGCGACCTCCATGCTCCGAAAACTAGCACCCACGCGTGCCTTCTCTCAAGCACCGGTTGGGAGAGGGCATGTGAGGGAAGGCCTTCGAAGCGAAAACCGATGGTTTTGGTTTGAGGCCGATCAGGTCACTCATGAGGCAAAAAAAAAAATTTGGAGGTTCAAATGTTGCGGGGTCGTGGCGATGTGGTCAGGTAGCGCGAACGCGTGCGTCCCGTTTTTGGTAAACCACTCGCGGAGCCATAACTCCTCAACCACGGCTCGGATGGACTCGGGAGAGGTACCCACGGATAGGTCTCGACGAGATCTGCGCTTTGGGCTTTGAAAATCAAGATTTGGTGGAGTAGCCGAGGAGCGACCTCCATGCTCCGAAAACTAGCACCCACGCGTGCCTTTTCTCAAGCACCGGTTGGGAGAGGGCATGTGAGGGAAGGCCTTCGATTGTGGAGCATGATGGTTTTGGTTTGTGGCCGATCAGATCACTCATGAGGCAAAAAAAAATTTTGGAGGTTCAAATGTTGCGGGGTCGTGGCGATGTGGTCAGGTAGCGCGAACGCGTGCGTCCCGTTTTTGGTAAACCACTCGCGGAGCCATAACTCCTCAACCACGGCTCGGATGGACTCGGGAGAGGTACCCACGGATAGGTCTCGACGAGAGCCGCGCTTAGAGCGTTAAAAATCAAGATTTGGTGGAGTAGCCGAGGAGCGACCTCCATTCTCCGAAAACTAGCACCCACGCGTGCCTTCTCTCAAGCACCGGTTGGGAGAGGGCATGTGAGGGAAGGCCTTCGAGTGTGGAGCATGACGGTTTTGGTTTGTGGCCGATCAGGTCACTCATGAGGCAAAAAAAATATTTTGGAGGTTCAAATGTTGCGGGGTCGTGGCGATGTGGTCAGGTAGCGCGAACGCGTGCGTCCCGTTTTTTGTAAACCACTCGCGGAGCCATAACTCCTCAACCACGGCTCGGATGGACTCGGGAGAGGTACCCACGGATAGGTCTCGACGAGATCTGCGCTTCGGGCTTTGAAAATCCAGATTTGGTGGAGTAGCCGAGGAGCGACCTCCATGCTCCGAAAACTAGCACCCACGCGTGCCTTCTCTCAAGCACTGGTTGGGAGAGGGCATGTGAGGGAAAGCCTTCGAAGGGAACAACGATGGTTTTGGTTTGAGGCCGATCAGGTCACTCATGAGGCAAAAAAAAATTTTTGGAGGTTCAAATGTTGCGGGGTCGTGGCGATGTGGTCAGGTAGCGCGAACGCGTGCGTCCCGTTTTTGGTAAACCACTCGCGGAGCCATAACTCCTCAACCACGGCTCGAATGAACTCGGGAGAGGTACCCACGGATAGGTCTTGACGAGAGCCGCGCTTTGGGTTTTGAAAATCAAGATTTGGTGGAGTAGCCGAGGAGCGACCTCCATGCTCCGAAAACTAGCACCCACGCGTGCCTTTTCTCAAGCACCGGTTGGGAGAGGGCATGTGAGGGAAGGCCTTCGATTGTGGAGCATGATGGTTTTGGTTTGTGGCCGATCAGATACTCAAGAGGCAAAAAAAAATTTGGAGATTCAAATGTTGCGGGGTCGTGGCGATATGGTCAGGTAGCGCGAACGCGTGCGTCCCGTTTTTGGTAAACCACTCGCGGAGCCATAACTCCTCAACCACGGCTCGGATGGACTCGGGAAAGGTACCCACGGATAGGTCTCGACGAGAGCCGCGCTTAGAGCTTTAAAAATCAAGATTTGGTGGAGTAGCCGAGGAGCGACCTCCATTCTCCGAAAACTAGCACCCACGCGTGCCTTCTCTCAAGCACCGGTTGGGAGAGGGCATGTGAGGGAAGGCCTTCGAAGGGAACAACGATGGTTTTGGTTTGAGGCCGATCAGGTCACTCATGAGGCAAAAAAAAAATTTTGGAGGTTCAAATCTTGCGGGGTCGTGGCGATGTGGTCAGGTAGCGCGAACGCGTGCGTCCCGTTTTTGGTAAACCACTCGCGGAGCCATAACTCCTCAACCACGGCTCGGATGGACTCGGGAGAGGTACCCACGGATAGGTCTCGACGAGATCTGCGCTTTGGGCTTCGAAAATCTAGATTTGGTGGAGAAGCCGAGGAGCGACCTCCATTCTCCGAAAACTAGCACCCACGCGTGCCTTCTCTCAAGCACCGGTTGGGAGAGGGCATGTGAGGGAAGGCCTTCGAGTGTGGAGCATGATGGTTTTGGTTTGTGGCCGATCAGGTCACTCATGAGGCAAAAAAAAAATTTTGGAGGTTCAAATGTTGCGGGGTCGTGGCGATGTGGTCAGGTAGCGCGAACGCGTGCGTCCCGTTTTTTGTAAACCACTCGCGGAGCCATAACTCCTCAACCACAGCTCGGATGGACTCGGGAGAGGTACCCACGGATAGGTCTCGACGAGATCTGCGCTTTGGGCTTCGAAAATCTAGATTTGGTGGAGAAGCCGAGGAGCGACCTCCATTCTCCGAAAACTAGCACCCACGCGTGCCTTCTCTCAAGCACCGGTTGGGAGAGGGCATGTGAGGGAAGGCCTTCGATTGTGGAGCATGATGGTTTTGGTTTGTGGCCGATCAGATCACTCATGAGGCAAAAAAAAATTTTGGAGGTTCAAATGTTGCGGGGTCGTGGCGATGTGGTCAGGTAGCGCGAACGCGTGCGTCCCGTTTTTGGTAAACCACTCGCGGAGCCATAACTCCTCAACCACGGCTCGGATTAACTCGGGAGAGGTACCCACGGATAGGTCTTGACGAGAGCCGCGCTTTGGGTTTTGAAAATCAAGATTTGGTGGAGTAGCCGAGGAGCGACCTCCATGCTCCGAAAACTAGCACCCACGCGTGCCTTTTCTCAAGCACCGGTTGGGAGAGGGCATGTGAGGGAAGGCCTTCGATTGTGGAGCATGATGGTTTTGGTTTGTGGCCGATCAGATACTCAAGAGGCAAAAAAAAATTTTGGAGGTTCAAATGTTGCGGGGTCGTGGCGATATGGTCAGGTAGCGCGAACGCGTGCGTCCCGTTTTTGGTAAACCACTCGCGGAGCCATAACTCCTCAACCACGGCTCGGATGGACTCGGGAAAGGTACCCACGGATAGGTCTCGACGAGAGCCGCGCTTAGAGCTTTAAAAATCAAGATTTGGTGGAGTAGCCGAGGAGCGACCTCCATTCTCCGAAAACTAGCACCCACGCGTGCCTTCTCTCAAGCACCGGTTGGGAGAGGGCATGTGAGGGAAGGCCTTCGAAGGGAACAACGATGGTTTTGGTTTGAGGCCGATCAGGTCACTCATGAGGCAAAAAAAAAAATTTGGAGGTTCAAATGTTGCGGGGTCGTGGCGATGTGGTCAGGTAGCGCGAACGCGTGCGTCCCGTTTTTGGTAAACCACTCGCGGAGCCATAACTCCTCAACCACGGCTCGGATGAACTCGGGAGAGGTACCCACGGATAGGTCTCGACAAGAGCTGCGCTTTGGGCTTTGAAAATCCAGATTTGGTAGAGAAGCCGAGGAGCGACCTCCATGCTCCGAAAACTAGCACCCACGCGTGCGTTCTCTCAAGGACCGGTTGGGAGAGGGCATGTGAGGGAAGGCCTTCGATTGTGGAGCATGATGGTTTTGGTTTGTGGCCGATCAGGTCACTCATGAGGCAAAAAAAATATTTTGGAGGTTCAAATGTTGCGGGGTCGTGGCGATGTGGTCAGGTAGCGCGAACGCGTGCGTCCCGTTTTTTGTAAACCACTCGCGGAGCCATAACTCCTCAACCACAGCTCGGATGGACTCGGGAGAGGTACCCACGGATAGGTCTCGACGAGATCTGCGCTTTGGGCTTCGAAAATCTAGATTTGGTGGAGAAGCCGAGGAGCGACCTCCATTCTCCGAAAACTAGCACCCACGCGTGCGTTCTCTCAAGGACCGGTTGGGAGAGGGCATGTGAGGGAAGGCCTTCGATTGTGGAGCATGATGGTTTTGGTTTGTGGCCGATCAGGTCACTCATGAGGCAAAAAAAAAATTTTGGAGATTCAAATGTTGCGGGGTCGTGGCGATGTGGTCAGGTAGCGCGAACGCGTGCGTCCCGTTTTTTGTAAACCACTCGCGGAGCCATAACTCCTCAACCACGGCTCGGATGGACTCGGGAGAGGTACCCACGGATAGGTCTCGACGAGAGCCGCGCTTCGGGCTTTGAAAATCAAGATTTGGTGGAGTAGCCGAGGAGCGACCTCCATGCTCCGAAAACTAGCACCCACGCGTGCCTTCTCTCAAGCACCGGTTGGGAGAGGGCATGTGAGGGAAGGCCTTCGAAGCGAAAACCGATGGTTTTGGTTTGAGGCCGATCAGGTCACTCATGAGGCAAAAAAAAAAATTTGGAGGTTCAAATGTTGCGGGGTCGTGGCGATGTGGTCAGGTAGCGCGAACGCGTGCGTCCCGTTTTTGGTAAACCACTCGCGGAGCCATAACTCCTCAACCACGGCTCGGATGAACTCGGGAGAGGTACCCACGGATAGGTCTCGACAAGAGCTGCGCTTTGGGCTTTGAAAATCCAGATTTGGTAGAGAAGCCGAGGAGCGACCTCCATGCTCCGAAAACTAGCACCCACGCGTGCCTTCTCTCAAGCACTGGTTGGGAGAGGGCATGTGAGGGAAAGCCTTCGAAGGGAACAACGATGGTTTTGGTTTGAGGCCGATCAGGTCAGTCATGAGGCAAAAAAAAATTTTTGGAGGTTCAAATGTTGCGGGGTCGTGGCGATGTGGTCAGGTAGCGCGAACGCGTGCGTCCCGTTTTTTGTAAACCACTCGCGGAGCCATAACTCCTCAACCACAGCTCGGATGGACTCGGGAGAGGTACCCACGGATAGGCCTCGACGAGATCTGCGCTTTGGGCTTCGAAAATCAAGATTTGGTGGAGTAGCCGAGGAGCGACCTCCATTCTCCGAAAACTAGCACCCACGCGTGCCTTCTCTCAAGCACCGGTTGGGAGAGGGCATGTGAGGGAAGGCCTTCGAAGGGAACAACGATGGTTTTGGTTTGAGGCCGATCAGGTCACTCATGAGGCAAAAAAAAAAATTTGGAGGTTCAAATGTTGCGGGGTCGTGGCGATGTGGTCAGGTAGCGCGAATGCGTGCGTCCCGTTTTTGGTAAACCACTCGCGGAGCCATAACTCCTCAACCACGGCTCGGATGAACTCGGGAGAGGTACCCACGGATAGGTCTCGACAAGAGCTGCGCTTTGGGCTTTGAAAATCCAGATTTGGTAGAGAAGCCGAGGAGCGACCTCCATGCTCCGAAAACTAGCACCCACGCGTGCGTTCTCTCAAGGACCGGTTGGGAGAGGGCATGTGAGGGAAGGCCTTCTGATAGTGGGGTGTGTGGTGGAAATAAATTTTCTACATACTCCCCCTGGGAGCGTTCCCCTACAACACCGAATCCAACCAAACAACCACCCAACCAGTGTCTAACTACGTGTCCCTTAAATAGTACTCTAGGGCTATCACGAGTCACACAAATGATACAGGTCACCTCAACGCTCCCAGACCAGTCATTTCGTCTCAAATCACTATCAACTTGCCCCGCCCCATAATAAGTGGCGTCCGCGACACTAACATTCTTTCTCTCTGCCACGATCAAACAAATACTTCATAACCCATAAGCTAACACACTTAATCCTCTAAGTACAATGCACGTCCCATACCATGCAAAGATTCTCAAACGCATTACTCAACTCAACTTAACCTTTTTGACTCAACCTTTTTCTTCTGACCCACGAACCACCACTGTCTTGGACATCTTGGACATCTTGGACATCTCTTGCTCGTGTCTTGGTCAGCTCTCCTGCGGCAAAGTCTTGAACACTCAAGGTTGGCGCACTTCCTTTACAACCTTCAGCTGTGAGCGTCATTTGGCAACAACTCTGAGCTCCTTAGAACAAATAGCTTGGGAAACGTAGCCTTGCTTAACGTTCCATCCACTGCCAAGGCTATGCTCTTACCAGTTGTCCCATGGCCTTAGCATAACGCACTTTCACCCTTGTGCGTGGCCAATACACATGCACACCAACTCATGTGGGCCGCACATTGACAGGTGGAGCTCCAGCTTTTCAGCGAACTCACTCGGTGCTCTCCCTTTTAGCACCTCCAGCCATTTCTCTGTCCTGTAGTCGCTCTTTGCCGCACTTCTCTCTACCTTAGACCTCTCTGTCTCAGGTTTCGCTCTCTCGCTCTCCTTAGTAGTCCTTGACTCTTGCTCTTCCTCTTCCGCTTTGGGTTCTCTTTCTCTTGTTTGATATAAACGCACCATCCTCTCATAGTCTATTGACCTTGACCTGAGGGTAGGCTACCACGTCGGGAGGCAAGTCAGAATACATCCGCTTGTATTCTTTGTTACTGTTGTGATCAACCAAGTGCTCCGCCTCCAACATTATCGAATCCTCAATCAAATCAGCTAAGTCAGAGTAGCATATGAAGACGAGTTACATAGGCTGGCTTTGGGTCAATGGTACCAACACGTGATCCCACACTAGGATCTTCCACCATTGCCATCCCCAAAAAGACCTATTGAGTTTGTATTCCACTTTAGGGAACCTATGCCTCTGACCGCCATTCATCTCTTGCTTGTTCTTCCTCGTGCTTCTCTTCTTATTTCCTCGATAAATTCTTCCACTTGTTGATCCTTGCGTTACCGGTTGCCTATCCAGCTAACGCTTCTCCTCCTTCCAGTTCACTGACGTTTGAAGATGCAACTCCTTTCTGCACTACCCATTGTAGGCAGTCACCATATGCAAGCTCCACGTTGAAGACTTAGAACGTATCCCACACTCACATGTGTTTGCACCCATACATCATGCAAGTCCCGAAGGTAGTGTGGATAATCTCCTCATTCTTCAAGTATTTTCTCACAAAGATAAACAAGGATGCGTTAGGCATTCTCGTGTTCTTCGCCAACAGAAGTAATATCTGCGACTCCTCTTGCCTTTGATGGATCGACTATGAACCATGCACGGCATTCCGACTTATTACCTTGATGGGAATAGTCTTTACTGCGCTCTTTGGCGACTTACAACCGCTGTACAAGGATTTATCGCGTATTCTGCTCGTCTTCTCCTCCTCCGTCTGTAAATCTTCCGAGATGCTCACCACGGTTCCTTTATAGTCGACGTCCACTGTTGCTATTGCTTCTTCTTTCTCCACTTGTGTTTCTTCAACTCTCAAGTGTAATCCAATGCAGTTCCTTTTACCATCAACCTTAAACAGAGTGGTGTTTCTCAATCTGGTTGTGGCACTCGATAGTCTCTCTCTTTCTCCAACCAACACGTTGGTTAAACGCACTTGTTGTCGTTGAAGATATCACACCTCTTGTCGTTCAAGAGTTTTCTCCACTGCTCGTTCATCTTTCGCCGATTGCTGCTCTGGTTCAGTCACTACTCATAGCACTTGGCGGATTGTCAAATACTTGCGCCAGAGTCCATTAAACTCTTGTGAACTTCATCTCCTCCAGAGCTAAGCTCTTCATGTGATAGCACACACCGATCCTCGACGTCAATTGATCAAGCTACTGCTCAATCCCTTCCACGAAGTTACTCTCGCTTTATCCTTCATGGAACCTCTGTCGCGAGGCTAATATTTGCCTTCTCCTTTTCAGAACGACAGACTTGTATTTTGGTCGGTCCATATGCTTCACCCTCAGAAATAGACATATTCCACGCCATGCATCACCTTAACACCTTAGTCGCGTTGACATGTGTCGCTGGAATTGTCTTCACACTCGTCGATAACAAACGAACTCCAAGTGTTGCGCTCTCTTCTCAATAAAATGATACACAGAGCACCATCCACTTCGAGTATTGGATTAAGTAAACTGTTTCGCCATCATATTAACGTAGCCACATTTCCCTTAGGAAGTCTTCACACGCGCGTACGCGGTAGCTGGCGCACAGGGTTCCAGCTGCTACGTCTCTTTTCGCTCCTGTGTTCCTCTCTTTGAACACTTAGGGTAGAATCACGTCTCCTCCCCCTTAGTACTACCGAAACTAAGGTGGACTTCACACTAGGCGACCATCACCAAGGCCGTCTTGAAGCTGACGAATCCTTTAACTCATACTCTAATGAGATATTGAGTTTCAGCTCCTCGAGTTCCCTGCAAGGATTCTTATCCCGACTAATGTGTGATTCTATGGAGTCTCCTATATTTTCGCCACGGTTTCTCAGGACTTCGAGATCACCAACTATCACACGCCCTGTAATAGTGGTTTTACCGTCATGGGAGACAGCAAGGTGTCTCAACCATCCCACAACACTCCAATTCCTTTTCTCCACGTTCATCGATCACGTCTCAGCCACTTGTGGCTGTCCCTCTCGTGGGTATTCTCTTTTATCACGTTCGAAAACAACTTCTTTGAAACAACTCCATCACATACTTTAGCAACTTGTGCTAGAGAGTACCACCCTCAACTCGTCCTCCATGTCGCATTTCCAGTGCATCCAATGTATACACCGGGTTTGATTCAAAATTTTGAGTGTGGCCTGGCGGCCAGTAAATCTCACTGCGCACTCCGTTGCTGAAGAGACTCACTTCGTTCGTTTGTTCGATTTACCTCACTCACGACTACTTCGTGACCTCCTTCGTCGGTAACCTCATTCGTCGCTCGTGAGCACTCCTGTCCCCCCTGGGGCCAGTGGAACGCCCTCGTCCACGTCCCAAAAGGGTAGAAAAACATAGAGTGGGTAGCCTCCACACAAACACAGCAAGTCGCTATGCGCAAATATTGCAAGGTTGCACATATCTCCAGCCGTATCCCATAAAAATGCGTCAACCTCCATAAAACCTTGAGAAAAAGATGCACCACACATCACAACATATCCACATGGATGATGTGGCGAAGATCTCGCAAATGCGGACACTCTGAAGCGAAATATGGTCGAGTTCATCCACGGAGTTAGTCCTGACACTACAGGCCAATGATGAAGGTGTGGCTTCTGTTTTCCCATCAGCCTCCCCACACACTTGTCAGACACTGGGAGCAACTACGGCTCAACCAGCCTGGAATCAACCATGAACACATGGATGACGCATCATTGGGGGTCCCTAAACAGGGCATCGCGTTTACAAACGCCTCTCACCAAGTCCCTTGGTGGATATCCCAAATCTCAAACCATGATGCTCAAGGGTGTTATGAATTTTAGGAGATAAACTCCTTCCTCTTCGCTTCACCACCATCAGCAAACCTTTTTGCAACCTTTTGCGGTTTTTCACTTGCATCTCATTCTCATGGGGTTGTCAACCATTGTCATCCTCTAAACCCCGTTATGCACAAGGCTATCATCCACATAGTGCGTCACCTAGCTCTCGAATCGCTCAGGTGGCGAATAAACATCCTCTCCCTTAGGAGGTATCCCTTAGCCTTTGCACAAGGTTTTGTGATAGTTAACACAAATTCCCTCGCATGGACTTCAAGGTTCTTTTATACTCTTTGTTACCGCACAATATAAGGCAACAGCTCCACACTATCTTCTCTTTTGGAGATCCTTCTTGCTTCACGCATCTCACTTAGTGTAGATCCTTCTTCACGCATCTCACGTGGTATAGACTTCTTGCTTCACGCATCCTCTCTCTCTTATAGATCGAAATTTATATAAGTTTGAAGTTTTCCCTTGCAACGACGACTCTCTCGTGGAAGTGCATCAACCAGCGCACTGGGTGCACATCTCCTTGTGCTTAACACAAGCATGGTATCCCCATAGAACAAAGTTCTAGGGTGGAAAGAACAATAGAGCAATCGATGGTTAAAGTTCTCAACAACACATCGTTTCGCGCAAGTCAACGTGGCGCTTTAAGTTCCCATCGCTTTCTCTCTTTAACACATTGTCTTTCCCTCGTTGTAATTTCGCCATCCACACTTGGTTAACATTACACTCCATAGCCTTTCAGTCGTTGGATCTTCTTGCTCTCACAAGGTAGAAAAACTTCCGGCCCTTCTCCAAAATATCATGTTATTTCCACAATGAATAACTCCACAGGTGCTCTTCACTTAGCACATTTGCTACACGTCTTCTTTAGCTTTCCTTCCCACTTTTTCTTACTTTTCCATCTTCCATACTCTTCCAAACTTCGACTCATACCTTCACGACGGCGTTTCCAAGTGAACGTTCTTTAACTTCTCATGTTGAACGTTTTAGTGCTATCTCTGTAGTTAACGCACTGTCCATGCAGAGGAATCTTCGGGAGTGTTGGAGGAGCGTCTCGCTTCTACTCACTTACACTTCCCCGTTTTCCTTCTGCTACTGAACGTAGTAACACCACAGCGTTGGTCGCTTCCCCTTATTAGAGGCGTGCTCCTACTTAGGTGCTCCATATAAACGCGAGTGCATTTCGCATAATATAGCGACTCGTGTTTACCACTTCTCTTCTTGCTGTTCGTCACTTTTGTTTAGAACGCAAGGTTGTGGTCGTTCAGATCCTCTTGGAAACTTCCTCTTTATACTCCCAGCTCTTTTGCAGCGTATAAATATTTCTCTAGGTGGGGCGCTTCACAACTGCCTCCACACTTGACTCCAATTGAGGCTCAGCCATAATAGCCTTCCACGCTTGCATAGGGAGAATTCAATTTTTCCCCTCGAAGTTTTCAATCACGTAACTCCATCTCCATCTCCTTTTGCCAACATTTCATCAACAATACTCCCACCAGGCGGTCGCTTCTTCCAGCAACGTCGCACACAACACAGTGGCTCATTGGGCAGCAACACACGCATCACCCAGTAAATACGAAGCTCACAGTTGCTTCGTAATGATCTCTTTTGCTGGAAGTTAGATCGAGGCGTTGGCCCTCATATGGGTTCGACTCCCATAGCCTCGTCTTTTTCTTCTCACCAGCGAAGTGTACATCCCATAGTTTCCTAGAGATGACAACTTAACGCTTGGTGGTGATTGTCTCACACAACTAACCACCTGGGGTCGCTCTGTTTCTTTCATCAACCTGAGCTTACTGCAACACTCTCTGGTTGGCGCAAAAAGCAAACATGCTTCACTCTTAATGTTGGGTCTCTGACTAACTTCGCGAATTCTAGCAGAATGGCGCAGTTTGTCTTTACAGACCAAAGGTCTGTCGCGTCCAACATGCTTGACTTCTTTTCATACTTTTAGGTCCACCTTTGGACTTGGTCCACAAAAGAAGAACCGAAAAACCTTAGAATTGCCTTCTAAACCAACACCATCACCCTTAAAAATCTTCACCACCTTACTCCATTACTCCATTCGCCTTGACCCCTTTGCGATTACCGGATTACCGTTCTCTCGCGGGTCTATTTGGGGGTTCTCCAAGATCTTTCTTGTAATCCTATGAAGAAAGAATCCTTTGTTCTTATCCTTTTGATCCGTCTAGTCTCTTGAGCTTATGGTCTTTGCCTTGTTCTGCGGCGGTGCGGTTTTTCCTGGCGATCCAGTGAACTTCTGCCCTCACCCTCCTCTGGTCGCCTCCATGATCTAGTGACCTTCTGACCTCGCCCACCTCTAGTCATGGTTCGCACCCTTTCACCTCTCGTTACAACCTCTTGGGTCAGAGGCGCCATCTCACTCTCAACTTCCATGGCCTCATCAGACTCGAACTTAGGTTAAAAGTTCAACCTTTATGTCGCAACTTTACCCCCTTTTACGAACTCTCCTTTTCCCTTTAGGCCTAATATGCAAAATCTAAGTTTTTCCAGTCGATAACAGCGTTAGCTTCGCTATCCTCATATCCTGCTGATGCAATACAGCTTTTTGCAGGCACGATACTGTCGTCAGCTGTTGCGTTCATTTGTCTTTTAACCTTGGTGGCTAGCTTGGCGCATTTTCCTTGTTTCGCCAGCGTTCATCCTTTTTCGCGTCAACCACATACGTTCTCTTGGTTTTCGCGTCAGCCACACATGTTCTCTATTATCCTACTTGAGAACACTTGAACACAACGCTCTCCCAGCCTCTTGGGATGATATTCGCCCACCGCCACCATCACCTCCGCCATCAGGCGCACCTGGAATGCGGGGGTGTGACTAAGGACGGGTTCGCCTATTGCGGTGGTCATCACCTCCATCACCATCTGGCTTATCGTCACCAGGAACACCTCCTATACCTTCTTGCTTCCTGGCGCTTGCGTTATCCCAAGCAAGTTTATCGACTTGAACGCTTTTTCCACGTTTCCCTGAATGTCCTGGCGCGTTTCGTCTTCGTTGCGCGAGACATAAATGAGAGTAACGCATTTATATATACCTCTCTGCCTTAGGAGTTGCGAGTTTCGCCTATCACAAATTTCTGTGAAGACGACCTTTGCTGCTGCAACCATAGGGTGGCGCAATTCTCTTCAACCACATTTCTATGGAACCCTTTGAAATTTGGTTGGCGCAGTTCTTTTTCCACATCTCTGTGGGAACAACGTTTTCTTCAACCATAGGTTGGCGCAGTTGTCCTTCCACACTTCTGTGGAGACAACCTTTAAAACAACAGGTTGGCGCAGTTCGGCTTTTACCACATTTCTGTGGACGAACTTTTCACAATTGCGCCAGCCGTTCCCTTAGTCGTTTTCACGCCGACCTTTTCACAATTGCGGCAGCCATTGCCTTGGTCGTTTTCACGCTAAAGTTAACGTGCCGCGCGCTCTGGCAGTTAGATTTTTCGACTTGCAGCGCGTTTTTCTGTGGGTCACACTTTCTGGAGTGACCAAATGAGTCATGTCGACAGTTCCTGGCGCAGTTTTCTATAGTTTTCTATAGTTGGCGCAGAACTTGGCGACTTAGGCGAATTTGGTCGACAAAGCTAAGGCTTCTTCGCCTAGCAAGTCCTCAGACTTAGGTGGAGGTAAGGCTTAGTTTTGGGCTTTTAAGAACCCTTAAAAAGCCTTTCTGGAGGTTCCTGTGAAATCTAGCTCCAGGAGCTTAAATTTCCAGGTCGACTCTCCTTAAGGAAACAGACAGAGGTCCTCTTTTCTTTTCCTGTCTCTTTTCTTCCCCTTGTCGACTCTTTTCGTTTCGAGATCCAGGGTTTTCCGACCTGTCGATCTTTTCATCGACCAGGGATCTCTATCGCCAAAATTTCCAGGGCGAGAATTTTTCGGCCCTCTTCTTTCCGCGACGTTGGGAACCCGTTGGGAACCCTCTCGCCTTGGTTTCGCCATGGCCTACTTCAGGGATACCCCTGGAAAAACAGCCTCCTCCCTGTCGACAGATCTTTTCGTCCAGATCTTTTCAAAATCGATCTTTCTATCCAATTTTTTTCTTTTTCCTTTTTTTCACTCCCGTTTCGTTTTCGACCACCATGACCTCTTGAGGAGCGACGTCGATCGACCCCTGCTCCGAAACCAATTGATAGTGGGGTGTGTGGTGGAAATAAATTTTCTACATACTCCCCCTGGGAGCGTTCCCCTACAACACCGAATCCAACCAAACAACCACCCAACCAGTGTCTAACTACGTGTCCCTTAAATAGTACTCTAGGGCTATCACGAGTCACACAAATGATACAGATCACCTCAACGCTCCCAGACCAGTCATTTCGTCTCAAATCACTATCACCTTCGATTGTGGAGCATGATGGTTTTGGTTTGTAGCCGATCAGGTCACTCATGAGGCAAAAAAAATATTTTGGAGGTTCAAATGTTGCGGGGTCGTGGCGATGTGGTCAGGTAGCGCGAACGCGTGCGTCCCGTTTTTTGTAAACCACTCGCGGAGCCATAACTCCTCAACCACAGCTCGGATGGACTCGGGAGAGGTACCCACGGATAGGTCTCGACGAGATCTGCGCTTTGGGCTTCGAAAATCTAGATTTGGTGGAGAAGCCGAGGAGCGACCTCCATTCTCCGAAAACTAGCACCCACGCGTGCGTTCTCTCAAGGACCGGTTGGGAGAGGGCATGTGAGGGAAGGCCTTCGATTGTGGAGCATGATGGTTTTGGTTTGTGGCCGATCAGGTCACTCATGAGGCAAAAAAAAAATTTTGGAGATTCAAATGTTGCGGGGTCGTGGCGATGTGGTCAGGTAGCGCGAACGCGTGCGTCCCGTTTTTTGTAAACCACTCGCGGAGCCATAACTCCTCAACCACGGCTCGGATGGACTCGGGAGAGGTACCCACGGATAGGTCTCGACGAGAGCCGCGCTTCGGGCTTTGAAAATCAAGATTTGGTGGAGTAGCCGAGGAGCGACCTCCATGCTCCGAAAACTAGCACCCACGCGTGCCTTCTCTCAAGCACCGGTTGGGAGAGGGCATGTGAGGGAAGGCCTTCGAAGCGAAAACCGATGGTTTTGGTTTGAGGCCGATCAGGTCACTCATGAGGCAAAAAAAAAAATTTGGAGGTTCAAATGTTGCGGGGTCGTGGCGATGTGGTCAGGTAGCGCGAACGCGTGCGTCCCGTTTTTGGTAAACCACTCGCGGAGCCATAACTCCTCAACCACGGCTCGGATGAACTCGGGAGAGGTACCCACGGATAGGTCTCGACAAGAGCTGCGCTTTGGGCTTTGAAAATCCAGATTTGGTAGAGAAGCCGAGGAGCGACCTCCATGCTCCGAAAACTAGCACCCACGCGTGCCTTCTCTCAAGCACTGGTTGGGAGAGGGCATGTGAGGGAAAGCCTTCGAAGGGAACAACGATGGTTTTGGTTTGAGGCCGATCAGGTCAGTCATGAGGCAAAAAAAAATTTTTGGAGGTTCAAATGTTGCGGGGTCGTGGCGATGTGGTCAGGTAGCGCGAACGCGTGCGTCCCGTTTTTGGTAAACCACTCGCGGAGCCATAACTCCTCAACCACGGCTCGGATGAACTCGGGAGAGGTACCCACGGATAGGTCTTGACGAGAGCCGCGCTTTGGGCTTTGAAAATCAAGATTTGGTGGAGTAGCCGAGGAGCGACCTCCATGCTCCGAAAACTAGCACCCACGCGTGCCTTTTCTCAAGCACCGGTTGGGAGAGGGCATGTGAGGGAAGGCCTTCGATTGTGGAGCATGATGGTTTTGGTTTGTGGCCGATCAGATCACTCATGAGGCAAAAAAAAATTTTGGAGGTTCAAATGTTGCGGGGTCGTGGCGATGTGGTCAGGTAGCGCGAACGCGTGCGTCCCGTTTTTGGTAAACCACTCGCGGAGCCATAACTCCTCAACCACGGCTCGGATGGACTCGGGAGAGGTACCCACGGATAGGTCTCGACGAGAGCCGCGCTTAGAGCGTTAAAAAT
Source organism: Bryopsis sp. KO-2023 (assembly GCA_030272585.1). Classification (NCBI taxonomy): domain Eukaryota; kingdom Viridiplantae; phylum Chlorophyta; class Ulvophyceae; order Bryopsidales; family Bryopsidaceae; genus Bryopsis; species Bryopsis sp. KO-2023. The sequence goes on from BSYQ01000010.1 coordinate 23,789, forward strand.
CAAGATTTGGTGGAGTAGCCGAGGAGCGACCTCCATTCTCCGAAAACTAGCACCCACGCGTGCCTTCTCTCAAGCACCGGTTGGGAGAGGGCATGTGAGGGAAGGCCTTCGAGTGTGGAGCATGATGGTTTTGGTTTGTGGCCGATCAGGTCACTCATGAGACAAAAAAAATATTTTGGAGGTTCAAATGTTGCGGGGTCGTGGCGATGTGGTCAGGTAGCGCGAACGCGTGCGTCCCGTTTTTTGTAAACCACTCGCGGAGCCATAACTCCTCAACCACAGCTCGGATGGACTCGGGAGAGGTACCCACGGATAGGTCTCGACGAGATCTGCGCTTTGGGCTTCGAAAATCTAGATTTGGTGGAGAAGCCGAGGAGCGACCTCCATTCTCCGAAAACTAGCACCCACGCGTGCGTTCTCTCAAGGACCGGTTGGGAGAGGGCATGTGAGGGAAGGCCTTCGATTGTGGAGCATGATGGTTTTGGTTTGTGGCCGATCAGGTCACTCATGAGGCAAAAAAAAAATTTTGGAGATTCAAATGTTGCGGGGTCGTGGCGATGTGGTCAGGTAGCGCGAACGCGTGCGTCCCGTTTTTTGTAAACCACTCGCGGAGCCATAACTCCTCAACCACGGCTCGGATGGACTCGGGAGAGGTACCCACGGATAGGTCTCGACGAGAGCCGCGCTTCGGGCTTTGAAAATCGAGATTTGGTGGAGTAGCCGAGGAGCGACCTCCATGCTCCGAAAACTAGCACCCACGCGTGCCTTCTCTCAAGCACCGGTTGGGAGAGGGCATGTGAGGGAAGGCCTTCGAAGCGAAAACCGATGGTTTTGGTTTGAGGCCGATCAGGTCACTCATGAGGCAAAAAAAAAAATTTGGAGGTTCAAATGTTGCGGGGTCGTGGCGATGTGGTCGGGTAGCGCGAACGCGTGCGTCCCGTTTTTGGTAAACCACTCGCGGAGCCATAACTCCTCAACCACGGCTCGGATGAACTCGGGAGAGGTACCCACGGATAGGTCTCGACAAGAGCTGCGCTTTGGGCTTTGAAAATCCAGATTTGGTAGAGAAGCCGAGGAGCGACCTCCATGCTCCGAAAACTAGCACCCACGCGTGCCTTCTCTCAAGCACTGGTTGGGAGAGGGCATGTGAGGGAAAGCCTTCGAAGGGAACAACGATGGTTTTGGTTTGAGGCCGATCAGGTCACTCATGAGGCAAAAAAAAATTTTTGGAGGTTCAAATGTTGCGGGGTCGTGGCGATGTGGTCAGGTAGCGCGAACGCGTGCGTCCCGTTTTTGGTAAACCACTCGCGGAGCCATAACTCCTCAACCACGGCTCGGATGAACTCGGGAGAGGTACCCACGGATAGGTCTTGACGAGAGCCGCGCTTTGGGCTTTGAAAATCCAGATTTGGTGGAGTAGCCGAGGAGCGACCTCCATGCTCCGAAAACTAGCACCCACGCGTGCCTTTTCTCAAGCACCGGTTGGGAGAGGGCATGTGAGGGAAGGCCTTCGATTGTGGAGCATGATGGTTTTGGTTTGTGGCCGATCAGGTCACTCATGAGGCAAAAAAAAAAATTTGGAGATTCAAATGTTGCGGGGTCGTGGCGATGTGGTCAGGTAGCGCGAACGCGTGCGTCCCGTTTTTTGTAAACCACTCGCGGAGCCATAACTCCTCAACCACGGCTCGGATGGACTCGGGAGAGGTACCCACGGATAGGTCTCGACGAGAGCCGCGCTTCGGGCTTTGAAAATCCAGATTTGGTGGAGTAGCCGAGGAGCGACCTCCATGCTCCGAAAACTAGCACCCACGCGTGCCTTCTCTCAAGCACCGGTTGGGAGAGGGCATGTGAGGGAAGGCCTTCGAAGCGAAAACCGATGGTTTTGGTTTGAGGCCGATCAGGTCACTCATGAGGCAAAAAAAAAAATTTGGAGGTTCAAATGTTGCGGGGTCGTGGCGATGTGGTCAGGTAGCGCGAACGCGTGCGTCCCGTTTTTGGTAAACCACTCGCGGAGCCATAACTCCTCAACCACGGCTCGGATGGACTCGGGAGAGGTACCCACGGATAGGTCTCGACGAGAGCCGCGCTTAGAGCTTTAAAAATCAAGATTTGGTGGAGTAGCCGAGGAGCGACCTCCATTCTCCGAAAACTAGCACCCACGCGTGCCTTCTCTCAAGCACCGGTTGGGAGAGGGCATGTGAGGGAAGGCCTTCGAGTGTGGAGCATGATGGTTTTGGTTTGTGGCCGATCAGGTCACTCATGAGGCAAAAAAAATATTTTGGAGGTTCAAATGTTGCGGGGTCGTGGCGATGTGGTCAGGTAGCGCGAACGCGTGCGTCCCGTTTTTGGTAAACCACTCGCGGAGCCATAACTCCTCAACCACGGCTCGGATGGACTCGGGAGAGGTACCCACGGATAGGTCTCGACGAGAGCCGCGCTTCGGGCTTTGAAAATCCAGATTTGGTGGAGTAGCCGAGGAGCGACCTCCATGCTCCGAAAACTAGCACCCACGCGTGCCTTCTCTCAAGCACCGGTTGGGAGAGGGCATGTGAGGGAAGGCCTTCGAGTGTGGAGCATGATGGTTTTGGTTTGTGGCCGATCAGGTCACTCATGAGGCAAAAAAAAAATTTTGGAGATTCAAATGTTGCGGGGTCGTGGCGATGTGGTCAGGTAGCGCGAACGCGTGCGTCCCGTTTTTTGTAAACCACTCGCGGAGCCATAACTCCTCAACCACGGCTCGGATGGACTCGGGAGAGGTACCCACGGATAGGTCTCGACGAGAGCCGCGCTTAAAGCTTTGAAAATCAAGATTTGGTGGAGTAGCCGAGGAGCGACCCCCATTCTCCGAAAACTAGCACCCACGCGTGCCTTCTCTCAAGCACCGGTTGGGAGAGGGGATGTGAGGAAAGGCCTTCGAAGGGAACAACGATGGTTTTGGTTTGTGGCCGATCAGGTCACTCATGAGGCAAAAAAAAAATTTTGGAGGTTCAAATGTTGCGGGGTCGTGGCGATGTGGTCAGGTAGCGCGAACGCGTGCGTCCCGTTTTTTGTAAACCACTTGCGGAGCCATAACTCCTCAACCACGGCTCGGATGGACTCGGGAGAGGTACCCACGGATAGGTCTCGACGAGAGCCGCGCTTTGAGCTTTGAAAAACCAGATTTGGTGGAGTAGCCGAGGAGCGACCTCCATGCTCCGAAAACTAGCACCCACGCGTGCCTTCTCTCAAGCACCGGGTGGGAGAGGGCATGTGAGGGAAGGCCTTCGAGTGTGGACCATGATGGTTTTGGTTTGTGGCCGATCAGGTCACTCATGAGGCAAGAAAAATATTTTGGAGGTTTAAATGTTGCGGGGTCGTGGCGATGTGGTCTGGTAGCGCGAACGCGTGCGTCCCGTTTTTGGTAAACCACTCGCGGAGCCATAACTCCTCAACCACGGCTCGGATGGACTCGGGAGAGGTACCCACGGATAGGTCTCGACGAGAGCCGCGCTTTGGGCTTTGAAAATCCAGATTTGGTGGAGTAGCCGAGGAGCGACCTCCATGCTCCGAAAACTAGCACCCACGCGTGCCTTCTCTCAAGCACCGGGTGGGAGAGGGCATGTGAGGGAAGGCCTTCGAGTGTGGACCATGATGGTTTTGGTTTGTGGCCGATTAGGTCACTCATGAGGCAAGAAAAATATTTTGGAGGTTCAAATGTTGCGGGGTCGTGGCGATGTGGTCAGGTAGCGCGAACGCGTGCGTCCCGTTTTTTGTAAACCACTTGCGGAGCCATAACTCCTCAACCACGGCTCGGATGGACTCGGGAGAGGTACCCACGGATAGGTCTCGACGAGAGCCGCGCTTTGAGCTTTGAAAAACCAGATTTGGTGGAGTAGCCGAGGAGCGACCTCCATGCTCCGAAAACTAGCACCCACGCGTGCCTTCTCTCAAGCACCGGGTGGGAGAGGGCATGTGAGGGAAGGCCTTCGAGTGTGGACCATGATGGTTTTGGTTTGTGGCCGATCAGGTCACTCATGAGGCAAGAAAAATATTTTGGAGGTTCAAATGTTGCGGGGTCGTGGCGATGTGGTCTGGTAGCGCGAACGCGTGCGTCCCGTTTTTGGTAAACCACTCGCGGAGCCATAACTCCTCAACCACGGCTCGGATGGACTCGGGAGAGGTACCCACGGATAGGTCTCGACGAGAGCCGCGCTTTGGGCTTTGAAAATCCAGATTTGGTGGAGTAGCCGAGGAGCGACCTCCATGCTCCGAAAACTAGCACCCACGCGTGCCTTCTCTCAAGCACCGGGTGGGAGAGGGCATGTGAGGGAAGGCCTTCGAGTGTGGACCATGATGGTTTTGGTTTGTGGCCGATTAGGTCACTCAAAAGGCAAGAAAAATATTTTGGAGGTTCAAATGTTGCGGGGTCGTGGCGATGTGGTCTGTTAGCGCGAACGCGTGCGTCCCGTTTTTGGTAAACCACTCGCGGAGCCATAACTCCTCAACCACGGCTCGGATGGACTCGGGAGAGGTACCCACGGATAGGTCTCGACGAGAGCCGCGCTTTGGGCTTTGAAAATCCAGATTTGGTGGAGTAGCCGAGGAGCGACCTCCATGCTCCGAAAACTAGCACCCACGCGTGCCTTTTCTCAAGCACCGGTTGGGAGAGGGCATGTGAGGGAAGGCCTTCGATTGTGGAGCATGATGGTTTTGGTTTGTGGCCGATCAGATCACTCATGAGGCAAAAAAAAATTTTGGAGATTCAAATGTTGCGGGGTCGTGGCGATGTGGTCAGGTAGCGCGAACGCGTGCGTCCCGTTTTTTGTAAACCACTCGCGGAGCCATAACTCCTCAACCACAGCTCGGATGGACTCGGGAGAGGTACCCACGGATAGGTCTCGACGAGATCTGCGCTTTGGGCTTTAAGAATCAAGATTTGGTGGAGAAGCCGAGGAGCGACCTCCATTCTCCGAAAACTAGCACCCACGCGTGCGTTCTCTCAAGCACCGGTTGGGAGAGGGCATGTGAGGGAAGGCCTTCGAGTGTGGAGCATGATGGTTTTGGTTTGTGGCCGATCAGGTCACTCATGAGGCAAAAAAAAAATTTTGGAGGTTCAAATGTTGCGGGGTCGTGGCGATGTGGTCAGGTAGCGCGAACGCGTGCGTCCCGTTTTTGGTAAACCACTCGCGGAGCCATAACTCCTCAACCACGGCTCGGATGGACTCGGGAGAGGTACCCACGGATAGGTCTCGACGAGAGCCGCGCTTAGAGCTTTAAAAATCAAGATTTGGTGGAGTAGCCGAGGAGCGACCTCCATTCTCCGAAAACTAGCACCCACGCGTGCCTTCTCTCAAGCACCGGTTGGGAGAGGGCATGTGAGGGAAGGCCTTCGAGTGTGGAGCATGATGGTTTTGGTTTGTGGCCGATCAGGTCACTCATGAGGCAAAAAAAAAATTTTGGAGGTTCAAATGTTGCGGGGTCGTGGCGATGTGGTCAGGTAGCGCGAACGCGTGCGTCCCGTTTTTTGTAAACCACTCGCGGAGCCATAACTCCTCAACCACGGCTCGGATGGACTCGGGAGAGGTACCCACGGATAGGTCTCGACGAGAGCCGCGCTTCGGGCTTTGAAAATCCAGATTTGGTGGAGTAGCCGAGGAGCGACCTCCATGCTCCGAAAACTAGCACCCACGCGTGCCTTCTCTCAAGCACCGGTTGGGAGAGGGCATGTGAGGGAAGGCCTTCGAGTGTGGAGCATGATGGTTTTGGTTTGTGGCCGATCAGGTCACTCATGAGGCAAAAAAAAAATTTTGGAGATTCAAATGTTGCGGGGTCGTGGCGATGTGGTCAGGTAGCGCGAACGCGTGCGTCCCGTTTTTTGTAAACCACTCGCGGAGCCATAACTCCTCAACCACGGCTCGGATGGACTCGGGAGAGGTACCCACGGATAGGTCTCGACGAGAGCCGCGCTTAAAGCTTTGAAAATCAAGATTTGGTGGAGTAGCCGAGGAGCGACCCCCATTCTCCGAAAACTAGCACCCACGCGTGCCTTCTCTCAAGCACCGGTTGGGAGAGGGGATGTGAGGAAAGGCCTTCGAAGGGAACAACGATGGTTTTGGTTTGTGGCCGATCAGGTCACTCATGAGGCAAAAAAAAAATTTTGGAGGTTCAAATGTTGCGGGGTCGTGGCGATGTGGTCAGGTAGCGCGAACGCGTGCGTCCCGTTTTTTGTAAACCACTCGCGGAGCCATAACTCCTCAACCACGGCTCGGATGGACTCGGGAGAGGTACCCACGGATAGGTCTCGACGAGAGCCGCGCTTTGAGCTTTGAAAAACCAGATTTGGTGGAGTAGCCGAGGAGCGACCTCCATGCTCCGAAAACTAGCACCCACGCGTGCCTTCTCTCAAGCACCGGGTGGGAGAGGGCATGTGAGGGAAGGCCTTCGAGTGTGGACCATGATGGTTTTGGTTTGTGGCCGATCAGGTCACTCATGAGGCAAGAAAAATATTTTGGAGGTTTAAATGTTGCGGGGTCGTGGCGATGTGGTCTGGTAGCGCGAACGCGTGCGTCCCGTTTTTGGTAAACCACTCGCGGAGCCATAACTCCTCAACCACGGCTCGGATGGACTCGGGAGAGGTACCCACGGATAGGTCTCGACGAGAGCCGCGCTTAAAGCTTTGAAAATCAAGATTTGGTGGAGTAGCCGAGGAGCGACCCCCATTCTCCGAAAACTAGCACCCACGCGTGCCTTCTCTCAAGCACCGGTTGGGAGAGGGGATGTGAGGAAAGGCCTTCGAAGGGAACAACGATGGTTTTGGTTTGTGGCCGATCAGGTCACTCATGAGGCAAAAAAAAAATTTTGGAGGTTCAAATGTTGCGGGGTCGTGGCGATGTGGTCAGGTAGCGCGAACGCGTGCGTCCCGTATTTTGTAAACCACTTGCGGAGCCATAACTCTTCAACCACGGCTCGGATGGACTCGGGAGAGGTACCCACGGATAGGTCTCGACGAGAGCCGCGCTTTGAGCTTTGAAAAACCAGATTTGGTGGAGTAGCCGAGGAGCGACCTCCATGCTCCGAAAACTAGCACCCACGCGTGCCTTCTCTCAAGCACCGGGTGGGAGAGGGCATGTGAGGGAAGGCCTTCGAGTGTGGACCATGATGGTTTTGGTTTGTGGCCGATCAGGTCACTCATGAGGCAAGAAAAATATTTTGGAGGTTCAAATGTTGCGGGGTCGTGGCGATGTGGTCTGGTAGCGCGAACGCGTGCGTCCCGTTTTTGGTAAACCACTCGCGGAGCCATAACTCCTCAACCACGGCTCGGATGGACTCGGGAGAGGTACCCACGGATAGGTCTCGACGAGAGCCGCGCTTTGGGCTTTGAAAATCCAGATTTGGTGGAGTAGCCGAGGAGCGACCTCCATGCTCCGAAAACTAGCACCCACGCGTGCCTTCTCTCAAGCACCGGGTGGGAGAGGGCATGTGAGGGAAGGCCTTCGAGTGTGGACCATGATGGTTTTGGTTTGTGGCCGATTAGGTCACTCATGAGGCAAGAAAAATATTTTGGAGGTTCAAATGTTGCGGGGTCGTGGCGATGTGGTCTGTTAGCGCGAACGCGTGCGTCCCGTTTTTGGTAAACCACTCGCGGAGCCATAACTCCTCAACCACGGCTCGGATGGACTCGGGAGAGGTACCCACGGATAGGTCTCGACGAGAGCCGCGCTTTGGGCTTTGAAAATCCAGATTTGGTGGAGTAGCCGAGGAGCGACCTCCATGCTCCGAAAACTAGCACCCACGCGTGCCTTTTCTCAAGCACCGGTTGGGAGAGGGCATGTGAGGGAAGGCCTTCGATTGTGGAGCATGATGGTTTTGGTTTGTGGCCGATCAGATCACTCATGAGGCAAAAAAAAATTTTGGAGATTCAAATGTTGCGGGGTCGTGGCGATGTGGTCAGGTAGCGCGAACGCGTGCGTCCCGTTTTTTGTAAACCACTCGCGGAGCCATAACTCCTCAACCACAGCTCGGATGGACTCGGGAGAGGTACCCACGGATAGGTCTCGACGAGATCTGCGCTTTGGGCTTTAAGAATCAAGATTTGGTGGAGAAGCCGAGGAGCGACCTCCATTCTCCGAAAACTAGCACCCACGCGTGCGTTCTCTCAAGCACCGGTTGGGAGAGGGCATGTGAGGGAAGGCCTTCGAGTGTGGAGCATGATGGTTTTGGTTTGTGGCCGATCAGGTCACTCATGAGGCAAAAAAAAAATTTTGGAGGTTCAAATGTTGCGGGGTCGTGGCGATGTGGTCAGGTAGCGCGAACGCGTGCGTCCCGTTTTTTGTAAACCACTCGCGGAGCCATAACTCCTCAACCACGGCTCGGATGGACTCGGGAGAGGTACCCACGGATAGGTCTCGACGAGAGCCGCGCTTTGGGCTTTGAAAATCCAGATTTGGTGGAGTGGCCGAGGAGCGACCCCCATTCTCCGAAAACTAGCACCCACGCGTGCCTTCTCTCAAGCACCGGTTGGGAGAGGGCATGTGAGGGAAGGCCTTCGAGTGTGGACCATGATGGTTTTGGTTTGTGGCCGATCAGGTCACTCATGAGGCAAGAAAAATATTTTGGAGGTTCAAATGTTGCGGGGTCGTGGCGATGTGGTCTGGTAGCGCGAACGCGTGCGTCCCGTTTTTTGTAAACCACTCGCGGAGCCATAACTCCTCAACCACGGCTCGGATGGACTCGGGAGAGGTACCCACGGATAGGTCTCGACGAGAGCCGCGCTTTGGGCTTTGAAAATCCAGATTTGGTGGAGTGGCCGAGGAGCGACCCCCATTCTCCGAAAACTAGCACCCACGCGTGCCTTCTCTCAAGCACCGGTTGGGAGAGGGCATGTGAGGGAAGGCCTTCGAAGGGAACAACGATGGTTTTGGTTTGGGGCCGATCAGGTCACTCATGAGGCAAAAAAAAATTTTTGGAGGTTCAAGTGTTGCGGGGTCGTGGCGATGTGGTCAGCTAGCGCGAACCACTACCACACTACTCGCGGAGCCATAACTCCTCAACCACGGCTCGGATGGACTCGGGAGAGGTACTGATAGTGAAGCTTGTGGGTGACGCAATAGCGGTCGGTTGTGTTGGTTGGATTCGTGATAACTTGCTGGCTAACGCAAGTATACTTGTGGGGTTTGTTGGTTTAGACAACTCTCTAGCTAGCAGTCATGGGCTGAACAGGACAGACCCTTGTCCTGTGCATCGCATAGGACAGGGTTCTGTGCAGGTTCTGTGCACCCTGTGCAGGTCTGTCCTTTGCAGCGGAATTACACAGGACAGGATAGGACCGACTGTCTGTGCTGTGCACAGATCGGACATGTGCTGCACAGGTGAGCAAACCTGCACAGCACAGCACAGAACTGCATAGAATCTGCACAGAATCTGCACAGAACTGCACAGAATCTGCACAGAATCTGCACAGAATTTGCATAAAACTGCACAGAAACTGCACAGATTTTGCACAGACCCTGTCTGTGCTGTGTTGTACAAGTCTGTGCACCTGTGCAGCACAGGTCTGACCCTGTGCACAGAACGGACAGTCTGTTCTGTCGTGTCCAGTGCACAGGGGTCTCAGCCCATGTTTGCTAGCTAGCGCGGTTGTGAAAGCTACTAGAGCACTTGGTTGGGAAGTGATTGCGTCAGGCAAACACCTAACACACACACACAAAAACACACACACAAGCTGGAACACACCAATCCCACGAATCCCGAGCTCTTACAAAGTAAAGAATAAGTGTCAAATGAACGAGGGGGTCAAATGAACAATCTCTTAAATACCCCTAACTGTAGTACGCTGACGTATGCCCCAACCTCTGGGTCTAATCTGTCTTACTCGTGAACCCACATGCGTCAGCCACCCTCGGCTCTATCCCAACTAACCTCGTGAGCGCTAAAATATACTAACACCCACACCCAACTGTCTTGGACCTGTCTCTTGCTCTGATGTCTCTGACAGCTACTGCACGCATACACTTGGTCGACTTCAACTCCTTCGCCTCCTCCTTAACGCTGCTCCTGCGCTTGCGCTTGCTGCACTGCACGATACCGGACACAGGGATCGAATGCGGCAGCCACCCTCTTAGACTTAAAGAATGGCAGATCCCTTGTGATGCCGGTCATCTTGAGCTGCCGTTTCAAACACATGTTGCAGTGTGGCAACGTCTCGTCAGCCGGGAATGGAGGGAGTTCTCCGAACGTCGAGCGTGTGAGCTTCAAGATATGGACAGGTAGAGAGAATGGGGAGACGGTGGCGATGGACTTGTTGTCCACTTCCGCGACTTTTTGGACCGCCGTGACGATGCGCCCCAGCATCGAATACGCCAACCAGTGAGCATCACACACAAGGTGATACCCACAAGGAAGGACGGAATGCCTATTCTGCGTCAGCCGCTGAGCACTTGCTTGCATTGGGCTTCTTCCGCACCAAATGCACATGGGCAACTCGTGAAAGTGCCGGTTGCCACGATAAGCACGCAAGGCTCGGTCAGCTGGGTTAGTATATTGGACCTTCGGCCACTTCTCCGACGCAGTGATGGGGCCACAAGCCTCCTCGATATCCGCACGCGACAGGTTCACTTCACTGGGTGCAGCATCCATAGTCTCCTGAGCAGCCTCCTGTAATCGCCTGAGCTTAACCTTTTCTCGGAAAGCCCGAAGTGCTGCTTCTGTCGGAGCTAACTCCAACGGAGGATGCACCGCACACCTCTGTCACTTGGCTTGGCCCTTCATCATTCCTTATTTCTCCGTCCTCCAGTTTAGTACTTGGACCTCCGAGCCTAGGAGGTGGACTGCCGAAGTCAATTCTTCGTTGAAATCCAAGTCCAGAAGCTCCTCCTCTCGGATGTCGAATAAGTCCTCCCCCGGTGCTATTGCGGTAGCCTCATCCCCGGGAGTCTGAACTGTTGGTGCTGGTTGTGAGGGTGCTGGAGTTTTTAATGCGGCAGCCTTTAACTTGAGTAACAAGTTGGCTCTTGCTGCATCTCCAGTCAATCGACCTCTCGGTGGCTCACCACCTTCATCGTCACCGTCCTCTCGCCTTCTCTTTCCGTGTGGATCAGCATCCTTACACGGCGAACTTGGACGTTTGTTTTTCCCTTTTCCCTTGCCCTTGCTTGAGCCTCCTTCATCATCGTCCTTAGACGGTTCGAGATCAAGTGTTGCGTTTGACAACAGAACTTGGACTTGCCTATCCAGTTCTTCGCGTACCCGTGGTGCTGGAACCGCCGGGTTCAAACGCAGCATCTTGTCCGTTGTTTCGCTCTGCACTTGAAGTTTCTCAGAGCCATCTCGAAGGAATTCTCCCAACAAGTCGATCTGCAGCTCTTGCTCGGCCAACTCCTTTTTGAGGTTGTCGGCTGCTGCACTCCATGTTCTTTTAATTGCGGTGGCTACAGCATGCTACAGCGTTTCCTCTACCGCATTAAAACGACTTGTCATTCCCCCGAGAGCTTGCTTGCGGAGGTCATTCTCACGATGGTTAGCCATCATGTGAGATTGGAACCTTTGCTTCTTCAGCTTCATGGCTTCCAATTTTTCTTCCAAGACCTTAGCCTTGTCCTCCGCTTCTTTCTTTTCCGCCTCCGCCTTTTCCTTGGCTTTCTCCGCTGCCTCCTTCGCAGCCTCAGCTGCTTCCGCCCGGTCACTCAACTCTGAGAGCTGCCGGGTTAAGGCCTCATTGTTCTGCAGCACCTCCTCTGCGGTCGTAACAAAGTGCTGCAGCTCCTCTTCTTTTTGAGCTACCTCCGCTTCCAACCTCGCAATAATTGCGGCGGGTGTGTCGGCAGCCATTATGTTTGTCGGAAAGAAAGAAATAACAACGGGTTTGTGCGTCTTTAGACTCTTTTTACTCAGGAGCTCGCTCCGTTCACCACACAAACACTAGGGCAAAAAGGGACGAGGGCTGCGCTTATAAGGCAGGGTGACTCGTACACTTTCCTCGTTCGTTTATCGGGGTGAGACGCCAACAGAACGTCTCGTCAAGACCACCTCAACACGTCACTTGATAGGGGTTTTCTCAGAACAACCACACTATCTCGAATGTGACATCGTTTGCCCGGTTTCTAAAGTACTACTGAAGCTACACTTACTGCGCCAGCCAAATAACTTAGGCACCTAACGCATTAAAGTTAAAGAGTTGGTTTGGAAGTCGACAGAGTTTTTCTAAGGTATCCTTTTTCACGCCCCCTTGCTATAAGGAGTTCCACCTTAGCCATCAAACACTCTGTTTCCCTATTCTCTTCCTTTCTGCAACTCTTTTCTTTCTTTCTCTTTAAATGCGCAAAGTATGTCTGGTGCGTTAACCAGATTAGCTTCAGGTTCCCAAGTAGCGTCAAGTAGATCGTATCCTTTCCACAGCACTAGGTATTCGCGATTGCGTTTACCTCTAGCCCTTAGGATATTTTCGACCTCATACTCTACTTCGCTACCAATCAACTCTCCTTCTGGAGGTTGTATCTGCCTGCTGTTATCACTCGAGGCGTGATAACGCTTGAACTTAGAAACATGAAACACTGGGTGAATGAGCCATGTTTCCGGAAGTTGAACTCTGTAAGCCACCTTTGATATTTTCTCCACAATTTCAAAGGGACCCACAAATCGACGGCGCAGTTTGGGACTCACTTTGTTCAAAGCAGCCAACGGAATAAAACGGCTTTTTATCAGGACTTTATCCCCTTTCTCAAAAGCAATATCTTTCCTCTTCTTGTTTGCACTTACACACATTCTGTGTTGTGCTCTAGAGTAATATGCTTTTGCGGTATCTAAGTCCTGTGCCATCCGTGCCACCATAGTCTTAACTGCTTCCACTTGAAATTGCGTTGCCGTCCCACCAATGTTTGGTGTTTCTGGATGGTACCCATACATCAAATATGCAGGTGCGTACCCTGTACTCGCATTCACTGCATTGTTTGCTGCAAACTCTGCTGTAGGTAAATACTCAACCCACTTATGGGGATACCTCTCAGCATATGGCCTTAGAAAATTTTCCAGAGTACGTATGGTAACCTCGCTCTGCCCATCCGTCTGAGGGTGGTAAGCTGTACTCATACGAATCTCTGTACCCAGAGCTTTAAAAAGCGTCTGCCAGAACTTGCTGGTAAAGCGAGGGTCTCTATCAGACACAATCACTTTAGGTAGGCCATGGTTGCGGTAAACATGTTCGATAAAAAGTTGGGCGTATCCTGCAGCGGTAATCTCTTTAGTACATGGGGCGAAATGCACAAACTTGGTAAGTCTATCGACAAAGACAGCTACAGCACTAAACCCATTGGATGCTGGTAGATCTGTCACCAAGTCAGTGGTAATTTGCTCCCACTTCCGCTCAGGTATTGGCAAGGGTTGAAGTAAGCCCATAGGCTTCTGTGTGTCAGCCTTTATTTGTTGGCACACAGGGCATTCGCGTACAAATGCCTTCAACTCATTCATCCACCCTTTCCACCAATATCGCCGCGCTAGGATTTCTCCTGTTCGCGCTGGTCCTGTATGGCCTGCTGAAGGTGTTTCATGGCACTCCTTCATGATTTTATTGCGCTGGCCTTTAGGAACCACCACTTTCTCGACTAATCCTCTTTTTGGGACCGTCCAAAGTATTCCCTCTCTGAGGAAATATCCCTCAACTTCCTCACCACTCTCAAGCTTCCGCAATATCTTCACCAAGGAGTTATCAGCTTGGAGGGCTTGTTTCCACTCGTCTTGGCTTGCTTGATGCACTTGCCAAGTGGAAATGTTCATCGCAGTTTCCACGGGCTTAGGAACAGTGCGGGAGAGAGCATCTGCTAACACATTAGCCTTGCCTTTTATGTAGGAGATCTTGGGGTTGATCGAAGTCAGGTACCCCGCCTCAAGCCATCTTGCTTGGGTTCTAGAAAGGTTCCTCTGCGATAGAATATGCGTCAGAGGTTGGTGGTCAGTGAACACTGTTACTCCACCCGCACAACCTTCTAGATAATGTCTCCACTGCACCATCGCATAACATATTGCACACAACTCTTTGTCGTATGGTGCATAGTTAAGCTCGGCAGGCTTGAATCTACGTGAGAGATAAGCTATTGGCTGTAGCCCCTCTCCGTGATCCTGTGTTAACACGGCACCGATGGCCTCATTCGACGCATCAGTGATCACAGTGTAAGGCAGTGACGCATCTGGAAAAATAAGGACGGGAGCTTGACTTAGACGCTTTTTCAGTTCATTGAATGCGCCACGCTCAACCTGTCCCCATCTCCAGGGATGGTCTTTTTTCACTAAGTCATGGAGTGGTCCAGCAACATGTGCAAACTGGGGAATGAATTTCCTGTAGTATGAAACCATTCCAAGGAAACTACGTACATCGCTAACACTCTGTAGTTCCTTCCACTCCTTCACTGCCTTCACTTTCTGTTCCTGTGGTTCTAACCCACTTCCGCTAATGCGGTAGCCAAGATAGTCTACTGTTGCGACAGCCAGCTCACTTTTACTTGCCTTAGATAAAGTCCTGGCGCGACTAGCAGAATATCAGCTTTTTGCTAAGTGTTCAGCATGCTGTTCCATGTTTTCAGAGAAGATGAGTATGTCATCAATAAAGACAACAACAAATTCATCTAAAAACTTTGCGAGTAGGTCTTGCACCAGAGTTTGGAATTGCGCTGGGCAATTGGTTAGCCCAAAAGGCGCTACCAAAAACTCAAAGTGACCGTATCTCGTGCGGAACGCTGTTTTATCTGTATCAGATGGCCTTACTGGAAATTGCCAGTAGCCTGATCGCAGATCTAACTTGGAGAACACTTTGGCTTTATACACTCTATCCATCAATTCTTCTGGCAGGGGTAAAGGATACCGGTTTCTCACCGTCACCTTATTAATCCACCCGTAATCCACACACATCCTTAAGCCTCCATCCTTTTTCGGTACAAACAGGATTGGCGCGCCCCAAGGGGACTCGGATGGTTTGATTTTCTTCTGTTCCAGAAGGTAGTCCACTTGTGCTTTCACTTCATCCAGCTCTGCTGGTGAAAGCTTGTATATTGGACGGTGGATAGGTGTTGGATCCTCCAGGTCTATCTTCAACTCATGATCTTTTCTCTTTGGAGGGATCCCTGGGGGTAAATCACGAGGAAACACACCACGGTGTTTTTCAACCACCTTTGTAATTGCGGCAAGTGTATCTGAACGAATAAGTTTGCCAATCTCATCCTTCAGTGTTGAATGGCTGTGTTCGCTCTATTGCGTCAGGCAATTCATGTTGGCCTAAAGTTTTCTCTTCAGACTCTTGAACTACAACCATGAATGCTGTCTCTGTTTTGAGATGACGCATCATTCTCTTAGCAGAACACTCAGTCACTGGCACTTTCTGTAGTATCGACTGTACTTTTCGTTCAGGTTCAATACTCTCTTGGGTTGGATGACGCAACGGAAGATGAAACACTTGGCTGTTTTTGCAAACTGAAATCTCATTCTGCTGAAAGTCTATGCGGGGGTTCTCTTTCTGCAACCAAGGCATGCCCAATATTAAGTCATAGCCGAGGTCTGGGAATAAATCCGCTTTCATTTTGCATTTCAGCCCTCCTATTTTAACTCGGAGGTTATTACAGCTGCCAGCCAGTTCTTTGATATCTCCGTTTGCCAACATTGCTCTCTTTGAGCTTGGTGAAATAGACAACCCGAGATCACGCGCTACCTTATCATTGATATAGTTTGCGGTACTTCCACAATCAATGAATGCATAAAGGTCCGTGGTCTTGATCCGTGCTTTTACTTCGTACCCTCTCACAAGCACTTCTTGAATTTTTAACAGAGGGCATGTGTCACCCTTGGTTGACGAAGTTGATCGAACTTCTGACACATTAACTCTGATAGTAGAACTCGGGTTCAGGGTTGAATGTAGTACGATTGGGAGTACGACAGAGGTTATAGGGCAGGGGGCCCTCCTGTAAAAATTATCTT
This sequence comes from Bryopsis sp. KO-2023, assembly GCA_030272585.1. Taxonomy (NCBI): domain Eukaryota; kingdom Viridiplantae; phylum Chlorophyta; class Ulvophyceae; order Bryopsidales; family Bryopsidaceae; genus Bryopsis; species Bryopsis sp. KO-2023. The sequence continues at coordinate 39,722 of BSYQ01000010.1, forward strand.
TCCCAGTGACTCTCTCTCTCTCTCTCTGTGTGTGTGTGTGTGCTTGTGTCTCGGGGACTTGTGTGCCCCTATCATTTGGTTTCGGAGCTGGACGAGGCCGAGCGCACCCCACAGGCGAACTCGCGCAACCCCCCCAAAGATCTGACCCTAGGGATTACTAAATCCCACAGATCTGGAACTCGTTCGTTCCAAGGGGCGTGAGAGGGCGAAGAAACCTTTCGAGAGTGAGTGATACTCTCGCGTTGTCGCTTACAACGTCCAAGCGAAGTCGCAAAACAATCGGAGTCCATTAGTGAACTGACTCTCAGATCTATAGATCTGTAGAAGTCGAGAGAAAAACGTCGGAAAAGCGCAGGAGAAACAGTCGTTCGGGCAGGCGACCGCGTGAGCAGACGTTCGGAAACGAACGTGCGACTTTACCCCGGAAAGTTCGGAAAGGAGAGCGAGACGACTCTGGTTCTGACGACCTGACAGAAACCAGACCGTCCACCGCCCCGTCCAATTACTAAAAGTCACTCTTTCCCGGAGAAAAGTACCGCACCGTCTGATTCCAGTCGAAATTACTAAATATCGCTGGAAAATCTCACGACGGATAGTAGCTTACACCCAAACACTGTCTGACACCAGAAAGTTTCCATCTTCTCCCGCGGAAAAGTCGGAAACATTTCTACGGAAAAACCGAGAACTTTCCTGTTCGCTATCACAATTCCCGGCGGATTTCACTCACATAACATGTCCGGCCAGACGCCGCCACAACTACCACCTATTCCACCTCCCGAGGAGGAAGTGGTGGAGGATAACCAATTAATTCCCGTGGTCTATCCAGATGTGGTGCACCCACCAGCGCAGCAAATACATAATTTGCAGTGGGACAGACATGTACCCGACCAGGTTGAGGAACCGGACGAAGACTTAGACTCTGAACAAGAGTCGGAAGAGTCCGGGGACGAGGAGTATGATGAGGACATGGAGGACGTCCCAACAATAGAGGTCACCAACATCCTTCACCATGAACATCAGCACATAAACGTCCACCAGCAGGAGGTGCACGTTCATGGTGTGGACGAGGGACAACTTAGGGACACAGCTGAGCATGTATATGCCGCTGTCTCCTCGAATGTGCAAGAGGTCGCACAAAACCTGGAAGGACAAGTTCACGAGCAGGTTCAGCGTGCAGAGTCTACCTTAAAAGGAGACCTGAAAGAGGAATATGAGCAGTTCGTGCTCTATGTCAGGAAGGAGGCCCAGAAGTTGGTCAAACACAATACTGAGTCTATAGAAAGACAACAGAAATTGTTAGACCACCAGCATAAACTGCTGGAACGGAATATAAAGTCCACAGAGCGGATCGACAAAAATCTGTTGACAAAGTTCGACAACGAGGCTATTCTGCAAGAGCGACTTGATCGGTTGCAGGAATCAGCCAGGACTCAAGCCGAAGCTGTTGATCAAAACAATGAGCTCAGGGAGAAACAAATTCTGTCTCTGCAAGCCTCTCTGACAAAAGTTGCTGAAGGTATGCGCCTATAGCAGACAACGCTGGATAACCTTGCTCGGACTGCTGATGAGTCTCGGTACGAGCAAGTCGACCACCAAGGCCAGCTAGATACACTCGGAGGCCTGGTAAACCAGAGCCTAGGAATGTTACGGGACTTACACGTTGCCGAGGAGCAGCGCAAACAAAGAAGAGCGGACCGAGGCAGTGTGAGTTCTGGTGACACCGCAGGAGGACACAGGTCGATGCAACTGATGGAGAAGTTTCTATCAGACGCGACAGAGAAACAACAGGCTTTAGAGAGCAATCTTTCGAAGTATGTTGATTCCAAATTCAAAGAAACACTGAGTGCGTGGAAAAAACGGGAGAAAGTTCGAGTCCCGCCTCAGGACCCAGTTGTAGTGGGTATGATGGGAACAGGAACTGGCACGGTCACTTTGCCGGCCACGACAGCTGCACCCGCAAGCGTTCCTCTTGTGTCATCCACTCCTCTCACCAGTATACCAATTCCGGTACCACCTGTGCCGAATTTGAGCACGTTTACTGGCCTAACTACGTTAGGGGGATTGGGTAGACGCAGCCCATCAACAACTGTCGCAGACTCCGTGAGTGGAGGCTCCCCATCCTCTTGGGGATTATTCGCTACTGCATGGAATGCACGGAGTCCCGCGCCGCCACAAACTATGGCAATGGGCGCACCATTCGGTCAATCGGGTCAACTTGGCACAGCCAGACCCATACTCAGTGCCCCTGTAACGAGTGTATTACCACCAACGACATCCATGGTAACACAACCACTGACGACAGTACCACTGTCTGTCTTCTATCCAATTCCGGCTCTTAACACCCAACCTGGTACACAACCAGGGAACCAACTAGGTAACCAACCAGGTACCCAACCAAGTTTGGGACAATCCGTAAATCAATACGGAGCACCTTCCGCAAGTAACCCGTACTACGGGTGGGGTTCTTATCCCTCAACTCCAGCAAGCCAGCCACAGGGTGGAAATCGATCTGGCGGTGGTGGAGGCGGACCCGGAGGTGGACCTGGGGGTGGAGGCGGAGGCGGAGGAGGACCACCTGGAAGTGGAGGGGGATCTTTCCTTTCCGGACCAGGTGGAGGTGGGGGTGGTGGATGACCGTACCACCCAGGTGGAGGTGGAGGTGGCGGAGGTGAAGGTGGGGGTCCTCCAGACCCTAACCAAGGCTTTGCTGCTCCGCAAGATCGCCACGGACGGATTCCGTCATCCGTTCGTATTCCTCTCCCAAAGGCCTTCTCAGGTGATGGCTAGCGATGGATCAGAGATTGGCAACTAGAAATGACGGTCTATTGCCAGACTTTGGACATCGACGAGAGCGTATGGTTCAGGCTCTTTCGCAGTAACCTGACCGGAGCTGCTGCTCAGTGGCGAAACGTCCAGGATCTGCGTACAAGGGAAGGAAAAAGACATCCAATTACAACTTGGATAGAGTTTGTTGAGGAACTGGTCCAAGCATTTGAACCCACCAGAATGTCGGATGTAGCCAGGCGCTCCTTACGGAACCTGAAACAGACTGGGTCAGTGCATCAGTACATTGTTGCTTTTCGAGAGCAGGTGCTGAGGATTCCTAACATGACAGATGAAGAACAGTACTTCTTCTTCGTGGACGGGTTAAAGTTCCATATCAAACAACAAACTGTGGCTCAAGTGCCGCGCGGCATTGAGTTGGCGATCCAGACGGCGGCTCGTCTTGATGCTATTGCCTCATCCGGTGGAGGAAACTTTCGTGGCCGCGGACGGTGGCGCGGAGGTAAAGGCCGAGGCCAAAATAAAAAGCAAAACCAACCCCAGACTGATAAGGCAAACCAGATGGGTGGCCAATAGCAACCTCAGCCAGACCAGGCTCAAAACATTGGCCAAGGTCGAGGTCGGGGACGGGGTGGTGGCCGAGGTCGCGGACGAGGTGGTGGCAGGAATCAAGGACGTGGAGGTGGAGGCGCAAATCCTAAATGCTATATGTGTGGAAAAACTGGACATATTCAAAGTAAGTGTCCGGAGGGCGAAAAGTTCAAGAAATGGTTAAACGAAAAAGCCGGATGAACATAGCCCAGACTCGTTCGGCGAAACGCAGAAGGGCACGCCGTCACAGATATAAGCAGCGCCAGAAACTTCTTAGAAAAGAAAGGTTAGCTCGAAATGCAGAAGTGAATAGAAGAGCATTGGATGAAATAGAAAATAATGCTACCCAAGGTGCAGAGGGATCGATTATGAGTGCTAAGTTGGAAACTCGATCCAGTAAGTGCAGCACGCTTACTAGGACAAGTTCGGAATCAAGTTCGGAACCTGTCGACTCTGTTCATGGAGACCTTGGTAGTCCTGAAAAAACTGAAAATTCGGTATCGTTCCCGCCTCAAGGAACGAAACGAAGTCCGGAAGGAAGGGAACCCGAAAGGGAACCAACCAACAAGCCTGCCACTCGCTCACCACCAACTGACGAGTCAGCAGCCCCTGTTCAGGGAACAGGTAGAGGACAAAAAGTGGACGAAGGTCAGCATTCACCTTCAGAGCGTATGTTACCACTTGGAGGTCCTACACACTTGAAATTCATGGGATATGAAATTCGAGCCAGGTTAGGAGGAGTACCGATCTCCGCCTATGTTGATTGTGGTGCTACGGAGAATTACATCAACAAGAAACTGATCACAAGACTAAAACTCGAGACTACGGAATGCAAAAAGGGAGTCACTTTAGCGGACGGAACCCTATGTTCACTTGATCGGCGTTGTGAAGACTTGCAGCTCAGGATTGGTACCTATACCACAACCCTTTCCGCAGACGTCTTTCCAAACCTTTCATACGACATGATACTAGGGCTTCCTTGGTTGATGCAGACCAATCCCAAACTGGACTTTCCACAGGCATGCTCAAAGTTCCAGTTGGTGCTAGATGGACTACGGTTCCGATGAAGGAACGACCATCGGACTATTTACAGCACTTAGCGCCGGAAATCGATACAGTCTCAGCGAAGAAGCTATTCTCGCTTGTGAAAAACAGCCCAGAAGTTGATCAGGCATACCTAGTGGTGGTGCGACCGACCACCCCGGAAGATATGGCGCATCTCATGCACTATCCATATCCGGGAATTCCAGAGGAGCGATTGAACGCGACTGGAACCACACCGGCTTATCTCCAGCCAGATGTGGAGAAGGTATTGCATCCGGGTACCGACCCAAGGATCAAGGCTGTCATCAAAAGTTTCAAGGATGTTTTCCCGAAAGACTTACCACCCGGAGTCCCTCCAGTCAGAAAAGGCCACGAATTCAAGGTCGACCTGGAGGACGAGCAAATGACCCCAATCCACCGTCCTTTGTACAAACTTTCTCCGGCCGAGCTGGATGAAGTAAGGACGCAGGTGGATTACCTCCTTGAGCAACGGAAGATCCGACCCTCCGAGAGTCCCTGGGCGCACCCATACTCTTTGTTCCAAAGAAGGACGGAGGTTTACGGATGTGTGTGGATTACCGGTGGATAAACAAGTTCACCGTCAAGAACAGGTATCCACTACCTCTTCCGGAGGAGCTAATGGACCGTCTCGCCCGAGCAAAGATCTATACGAAGATCGACCTCCGCTCAGGCTACTGGCAATTCCCCGTTCGACCCAAGGACACTCCTAAGACGGCCTTCCGGACTAGGTACGGGCATTTCGAGTTTCTCGTGTGTCCGTTCGGAATGACCAACTGCCTAGCCCAGTTCCAGACTGTTACGATATAAGATCCTTTGAGACGTTTGGAACAGGCGTGTAAGACATAGGGTAGCTTCAAGGTAGCTTTATTAGGTAATGGGACGTAAGGTTTGGTCATGGAAGCTAAAGGAAGCTATCAGAAGGTTTAGAAGGTTTGGAATGTTCTAGAACAGGGAAGTTCACTGGGAACTTCTGGTTCTCCAGGTTCTTCATAGCTCCCTGTTCACAGCACGCCTGAGTATATATTTCTTTGTATTCGAACGTTTTTTAACTTTTTCCCATGGAGTAACCTTTCCCGTGACAATTGGTTTCGGAGCAGTTCGTTCCTTTGGACCTCGGATAGTCGTATAGTCGAAAGGGCTCAATCCTCTACCTTGTCCTCTATGAGATAGAGAACGCATTGCAAAGGAAAGAAGCTACCAAGAAGCCAGACTTTGAGAGTGTCTTGGTACTCTTGGAAGGGTACAGAGAGATGCAGGGGTTTGGAGTGGAGTTTGCTTTCAAGCGTGCGTGTGAATGGGACTTGGAAGAGAGTGAAGAATGGGTTTTGCGATCGCGAGGGAGTCTGGTGATGTGGGGGACGAAAAGGAAGCGTATATCCACGTCGGCAGTGAGTGTGGCGACCAGTAGGGCGCGCTGTGGAGTGGTCACGTCGTGTGGTAACGACAGGGACGCTCAATTTGGTGTTGTCGACGGTAGAAGAGCGACTGGCGTTTGGTGTGTCAGCCTGAGCGACTGGAGTATGCTGTGTGGCGCAATGGGACGTTTGGAGTCAGGTGTGTCAGCTTGAGCGACAGAGGACGAGTTGTGGATGCTGTGTGTGTGGTGTGGTACGATAAGGTCTTTGCTGTGTGCGAGAATGAGGTCGAGCGACGAATTTTGAGCCGCTGGCTGTGTGATGGCGACGTTTGAGATTCTGTGATCAAAGGAGTGAGGTACAGGGTCGTTTTCAAAAGTCAGGTTCGCCAGAAAAAGGGTTGCATGAATGGGTCGAGCCGGGAAATTATACAGAGTGATGAAAGAGTGAAGAAGCTTGAATATCTAGACAAGACATTGGGAACTGGGGAAGGAAGCATGTGAGATGCGAAAGAAAGGAACTTGAGTTTGTTTGGTGTTGGTAACATGATGCACTGGAAGTGGAGGGTCGTAACCGGGGCGACATGTAAAGAAACCTGAGTAGGTGATAGTGAAGCTTGTGGGTGACGCAATAGTGGTCGGCTGTGTTGATTGGATTCGTGATAACTTGCTGGCTAACGCAAGTATACTTGTGGGGTTTGTTGGTTTAGACAACTCTCTAGCTAGCGCGGTTGTGAACGCTACTAGAGCACTTGGGTTGGGAAGTGATTGCGTCAGGCAAACACTTAACACACACACACAAACACACACACAAGCGGGAACACACCAATCCCACGAATCCCGAGTTCTTACAAAGTAAAGTGAATGAATGAATGTCAAAACAACGAGTGGGCCTCTTAAGTACCCCTAAGTGTAGTACGCTGACGCATGCCCCAAACTCTGGGTCTAATCTGTCTTACTCGTGAACCCACATGCGTCAGCCACCCTCGGCTCTATCCCAAACTACCTCGTGAGCGCTAAAAGACTAACATACGCCCCCCCCGCAAAAAGTGGGCGCCCACGCACACCAAAACACAAAGAAAAACAAAAACACAAAAACACAAACACAAAACTCACCCACTCCCATACCCACACCCAACTGTCTTGGACCTGTCTCTTGCTCTGACGTCTCTGACAGCTGCTGCACGCACACACTTGGTCGACGATAACTCCTTTTCCCTTCTCCTTAACGCTGTTCCGGCGCTTGCGCTTGCTGATTAGCACGCTGCTCCTGCGCATGCGCTTGCTGCACTGCACGATACCGGACACAGGGATCAAATGCGGCAGCCACCCTCTTGGACTTAAGGAATGGCAGATCCCTTGTGATGCCGGACACCTTGAGCTGCCGCTTCACACACATGTTGCAGTGTGGCAACTTCTCGTGCTCAGCCGGGAACGAAGGGATTTCTTCGAACGTCGAGCGTGTCAGCTTCAACATATGGGCAGGTAGAGAGAATGGGGAGACGGTGGCGATGGACTTGTTGTCCACTTCCGCGACTTTTTGGACCGCCGTGACGATGCGCCCCAGCATCGAGTATGCCAACCAATGAGCATCACACACGAGGTGATACCCACAAGGAAGGACGGAATACTTCTTCTGCGTCAGCCGCTGAGCACTTGCTTGCATTGGGCTTCTCCCGCACCAAATGCACATGGGCAACTCGTGAAAGTGCCGGTTGCCGCGGTAATTTTGCAAGGCTCGGTCCCTGGGGTTAGTATATTGGACCTTCGGCCATTTCTCTGACGCAGTGATGGGGTTGCAAGCCTCTTCGATATCCTCCCGTGACAGGTTCACTTCGCTAGGTGCAGCATCCACTTTGTCCTGAGCAGCCGCCCTTAGTCTTCTGAGCTTAACCTTTTCTCGGAAAGCCCGAAGTGCTGCTTCTGTTGGAGCTAACTCCAACGGTGGATGAACCGCACGCTGAACCTCTGTCACCTGGCTTGGCCCTTCATCATTCCTTATTTCCCCGTCCTCCAGTTCAGAACTAGGACCTTCGAGCCTAGGAGGTGGACTGCCGAAGTCAATTTCTTCGTTAAAATCCAAGTCCAAAAGCTCCTCCTCTTTCATGTCGAATAAGTCCTCCCCCGGTGCTATTGCGGTAGCCTCATCTCCGGGAGTCTGAACTGTTGGCGCTGGTTGTGAGGGTGCTGGAGTCTTTAATGCGGCAGCCTTTAACTTGAGTAACAAGTTGGCTCTTGCTGCATCTCCAGGCATACGATCCCTCGGTGGCTCACCACCTTCATCGTCACCGTCCTCTCGCCTTCTCTTTCCGTGTGGATCTTCATCCCTACACGGCGAGCTTGGGCGTTTGTTTTTCCCTTTCCCCTTGCCCTTGCTTGAGCCTCCCGCATCATCGTCCTTGGACGGTTCCAGATCAAGTGTTGCGTTTGACAACAGAACTTGGACTTGGCGATCCAGTTCTTCACGTACCCGTGGTGCTGGTACCGCCGGGTTCAAACGCAGCATCTTGTCCGTTGTTTCGCTCTGCACTTGAAGTTTTTCAGAGCCGTCTCTGAGGGACTCTCCCAGCAAATCGATCTGCAGCTCTTGTTCTGCCAATTCCTTCTTAAGGTTGTTGGCTGCTGCACTCCACGCGGTTGCTACAGCTCGCTGCAGCGTTTCCTCTACCGCGGTAAATCGATCCACTATTCCCCCGAGAGCTTGCTTGCGGAGGTCATTCTCACGATGGTTAGCCATCATGTGAGATTGGAACCTTTGCTTTTTCAGCTTCATGGCTTCCAATTTTTCTTCCAAGACCTTAGTCTTGTCCTCCGCTTCTTTCTTTTCCGCCTCTGCCTTATCCTTGGCTTTCTCCGCTGCCTCCTTCGCAGCCTCAGCTGCTTTCGTCCGGTCACTCAACTCTGAGAGCTGCCGGGTTAAGGCCTCATTGTTCTGCAGCACTTCCTCTGCGGTCGACGTAAAGTGCTGCAGCTCCTCTTCTTTTTTAGCTACCTCCGCTTCCAATCTCGCAATAATTGCGGCGGGTGTATCGGCAGCCATTCTGTTTGTCGGAAAGAAAGATGTAAACAACGGTTTGTGCGTCTTTAGACTCTTTTTCACTCAGGAGCTCGCTCCGTTTACACAAACACTAGGGCCAAGTGGTTCGAGGGCTGCGCTTATAAGGCTGGGTGACTCGTACACTTTCCTCGTTGGGTTATTGGGGTGAGACACCAACGTTTCGCTCGGTTGGAGTCTCGTCAAGACCACCTCAACACGTCACTTGATAGGGGTTTTCTCGGAACAACCACACTATCTCGAACGTGACATCGTTTGCCCGGTTTCTAAAGTACTACTGAAGCTACACTTACTGCGCCAGCCAAATAACTTAGGCACCTAACGCATTAAAGTTAAAGAGTTGGTTTGGAAGTCGACAGAGTTTTTCTAAGGTATCCTTTTTCGCGCCCCCTTGCAATAAGGAGTTCCACCTTAGCCATCAAACACTCTGTTTCCCTATTCTCTTCCTTTCTGCAACTCTTTTCTTTCTTTCTCTTTAAATGCGCGAAGTATATCTGGTGCGTTAACCAGATTAGCTTCAGGTTCCCAAGTAGCGTCAAGTAGATCGTATCCTTTCCACAGCACTAGGTATTCACGATTGCGTTTACCTCTAGCCCTTAGGATATTTTCGACCTCATACTCTACTTCGCTACCAATCAACTCTCCTTCTGGAGGTTGTATTTGCCTGCTGTTATCACTCGAGGCGTGATAACGCTTGAACTTAGAAACATGAAACACTGGGTGAATGAGCCATGTTTCCGGAAGTTGAACTCTGTAAGCCACCTTTGATATTTTCTCCACAATTTCAAAGGGACCCACAAATCGACGGCGCAGTTTGGGACTCACTTTGTTCAAAGCAGCCAACGGAATAAAACGGCTTTTTATCAGGACTTTATCCCCTTTCTCAAAAGCAATATCTTTCCTCTTTTTGTTTGCACTCACACACATTCTGTGTTGTGCTCTAGAGTAATATGCTTTTGCGGTATCTAAGTCCTGTGCCATCCGTGCTACCATAGTCTTAACTGCTTCCACCTGAAATTGCGTTGCCGTCCCACCAATGTTTGGTGTTTCTGGATGGTACCCATACATCAAGTATGCAGGTGCGAACCCTGTACTCGCATTCACTGCATTGTTTGCTGCAAACTCTGCTGTAGGTAAATACTCAACCCACTTATGGGGATACCTCTCAGCATATGGCCTTAGAAAATTTTCCAGAGTACGTATGGTAACCTCACTCTGCCCATCCGTCTGAGGGTGGTAAGCTGTACTCATACGAATCTCTGTACCCAGAGCTTTAAAAAGCGTCTGCCAGAACTTGCTGGTAAAGCGAGGGTCTCTATCAGACACAATCACTTTAGGTAGGCCATGGTTGCGGTAAACATGTTCGATAAAAAGTTGGGCGTATCCTGCAGCGGTAATCTCTTTAGTACATGGGGCGAAATGCACAAACTTGGTAAGTCTATCGACAAAGACAGCTACAGCAGTAAACCCATTAGATGCTGGTAGATCTGTCACCAAGTCAGTGGTAATCTGCTCCCACTTCCGCTCAGGTATTGGCAGGGGTTGAAGTAAGCCCATAGGCTTCTGTGTGTCAGCCTTTATTTGTTGGCACACAGGGCATTCGCGCACAAATGCCTTCAACTCATTCATCCACCCCTTCCACCAATATCGCCGCGCGAGGATTTCTCCTGTTCGCGCTGGTCCTGTATGGCCTGCTGAAGGTGTCTCATGGCACTCCTTCATGATCTTATTGCGCTGGCCTTTAGGAACCACCACTTTCTCGACTAATCCTCTCTTTGGGACCGTCCAGAGTATTCCCTCTCTGAGGAAATATCCCTCAACTTCCTCGCCACTCTCAAGCTTCCGCAATATCTTCACCAAGGAGTTATCAGCTTGGAGGGCTTGTTTCCACTCGTCTTGGCTTGCTTGATGCACTTGCCAAGTGGAAATGTTCATCGCAGTTTCCACGGGCTTAGGAACACTGCGGGAGAGAGCATCTGCTAACACATTAGCCTTGCCTTTGATATAGGAGATCTTGGGGTTGATCGAAGTCAGGTACCCCGCCTCAAGCCATCTTGCTTGGGTTCTAGAAAGGTTCCTCTGCGACAGAATATGCGTCAGAGGTTGGTGGTCAGTGAACACTGTTACTCCACCCGCACAACCTTCTAGATAATGTCTCCACTGCACCATCGCATAACATATTGCACACAACTCTTTGTCGTATGGTGCATAGTTAAGCTCGGCAGGCTTGAATCTACGTGAGAGGTAAGCTATTGGCTGTAGCCCCTCTCCGTGATCCTGTGTTAACACGGCACCGATGGCCTCATTCGACGCATCAGTGATCACAGTGTAAGGCAGTGACGCATCTGGAAAAATAAGGACGGGAGCTTGACTTAAACGCTTTTTCAGTTCATTGAATGCGCCACGCTCAACCTGTCCCCATCTCCAGGGATGGTCTTTTTTCACTAAGTCATGGAGTGGTCCAGCAACATGTGCAAACTGGGGAATGAATTTCCTGTAGTATGAAACCATTCCAAGGAAACTACGTACATCACTAACACTCTGCAGTTCCTTCCACTCCTTCACTGCCTTCACTTTTTGTTCCTGTGGTTTTAACCCACTTCCGCTAATGCGGTAGCCAAGATAGTCTACTGTTGCGACAGCCAGCTCACTTTTACTTGCCTTAGCAAAAAGCTGATATTCTGCTAGTCGCGACAGGACTTTCTCTAAGTGTTCGGCATGCTGTTCCATGTTTTCAGAGAAGATGAGTATGTCATCGATAAAGACAACAACAAAATCATCTAAAAACTCTGCGAGTAGGTCTTGCACTAGAGTTTGGAATTGCGCTGGGCAATTGGTTAGCCCAAAAGGCGCTACCAAAAACTCAAAGTGACCGTATCTCGTGCGGAACGCTGTTTTATCTGTATCAGATGGCCTTACTGGAAATTGCCAGTAGCCTGATCGCAGATCTAACTTTGAGAACACTTTGGCTTTGAACACTCTATCCATCAATTCTTCTGGCAGGGGTAAAGGATACCGGTTTTTCACCGTCACCTTATTGATCCACCTGTAATCCACACACATCCTTAAGCCTCCATCCTTTTTCGGTACAAATAGGATTGGCGCGCCCCAAGGGGACTCGGATGGTTTGATTTTCTTCTGTTCCAGAAGGTAGTCCACTTGTGCTTTCACTTCATCCAGCTCTGCTGGTGAAAGCTTGTATATTGGACGATGGATAGGTGTTGGATCCTCCAGGTCTATCTTGAACTCATGACCTTTTCTCTTCGGAGGGATCCCTGGGGGTAAATCACGAGGGAACACACCACGGTGTGTTTCTACCACCTTTTTAATTTCGGCAGGGGTGTCTGAACGAATAAGTTTGCCAATCTCATCCTCAGTGTTGAATGGCTGTGTTCGCTCTATTGCGTCAGGCAATTCATGTTGGCCTAAAGCTTTCTCTTCAGACTCTTGCACTACAACCATGAATGCTGTCTCTGTTTTGAGATGACGCATCATTCTCTTAGCTGAACACTCAGTCACTGGCACTTCTTGCAGTATCGACTGTACTTTTCGTTCAGGTTCAATACTCTCTTGGGTTGGATGACGCAACGGAAGATGAAACACTTGGCTGTTTTTGCAAACTGAAATCTCATTTTGCTGAAAGTCTATGCGGGGGTTTTCTTTCTGCAACCAAGGCATGCCCAATATTAGGTCATAACCAAGGTCTGGGAACAGATCCGCTTTCATTTTGCACTTCAGCCCTCCTATCTTTACTCGGAGGTTGTTACAGCTGCCAGCCAGTTCTTTAATATCTCCGTTTGCCAACATTGCTCTCTTTGAGCTTGGTGTAATCGACAACCCGAGATCACGCGCTACCTTATCATTGATATAGTTTGCGGTACTTCCACAATCAATGAATGCATAAAGGTCCGTGGTCTTGATCCGTGCTTTTACTTCGTACCCTCTCACAGGCACTTCTTGAATTTTTAACAGAGGGCACGTGTCACCCTTGGTTGACGAAGTTGATCGAACTTCTGACACATTAACTCGCTCTGTGGTAGACCGTTGGGTTGTTTCTGACCCACTATCGTCTACGTCTGCAGGCAGGGACTCCTGTAGACTACTCTGCGACTCCAATGAGCCCACAGATTCACTAACAGAGGGAAGAGATGCAGATGACGCATGAGGCGCGTCCATCTCATCCGGTGTGCTTTCCTTCTGTTCATTTTTCCAATCGCAGTTGTCATGTGCCGATTGGGTAGATGTGGAGAGTGTCTCTGTTCTCTCTTCACGCGGTGTACTAGTCCGCTCCTCAGGTTTTCCGCTGTGAGTACTTTTAACCTTTTTCGAGGCACCTACTTTTGATCTATGCTTCCTACGCCGCCTACGAACTCTGTTTCGCTTACGACGTTTGCGTCGGCCAGGCTCAGACGAAGCAGTTTCCTGCCTGGCAGTCAGTTTAACATTTTTTTTACATCGGGGAGGTTTTTCACCTCCTCCAATCTAGGACATTGCCTCACAGGATGACCCTTCTTTCCACAAAGATAACAATTATATCCCCCTCCCCCCTGGGGGTTCTGTCTTCCCTGATTGGCTTGTCCTCTTCCACGGTTACCACCACCGCGTCCACGTCCACCACCACCACGTCCTCCTCCTCGTCCTTGTTGCTGTTGCTGCTGCTGTTGCACTCCTGCGGCAGCTTGTGGTGGTGCTTGGGCTGGTGGTGTGGGGTTCTGCTGCTGCTGGCCCTGATTCTGGCCTTTCTTCTTTCTTCCACCACGCCAGACTCCTTTCTTTTTCTGATTGGTTTGCCCTCCTTGGCCTTGTGTTCCAACTCCAAGGGCTTCCAATCGTTCGGCGGATATGATGGCAGCCTCGACATCTCGAGGTACCGTTGCTGCGACTAACTTCTGAACTTCACTCTTAAGTCCATCCACGAAGAGCAAATACTGGTGATCCTCTTCGAGGTCTGGAATCCTCAAAACTAACCGCTGAAACTCTTTAACGAACTGTTTCACGGTTCCAGTCTGCTTGAGTTTATGGAGGTCACGCCACGCTTCATCCCGATCACTAGAGAATTCGAAAGCTGTAGCTAAGCCATCCATGAAGTCCATCCAGTCACGGAAGGGTGGTCTTTCACCTCGGTGAATTTTCAACTCTTGCATCGTTAACCAATCCGAGGCAGCCCCATAAAGGTTAGTGGCCATAATCGATTGCCACTGTGCTTCATGCACTCCGCAGGTTCTCAAGTACCGCGTCATGAGCACTTGCCATTTACGGGCTTTTGGTTCTCCACTTCCGTTAAATGCGCGAGGCATTTGCAACTTGACGGTGCTAGGCAACCACTGTCCTTGCCTAGGAGGTCCTGGGCCTGCTGGTCCAGCGCCACCTCCACCTCCACCTCCATCAGGAGGTCCACCGGGAGGTCCACCGCCTCCACCATCTCCACCGCCGCCACCACCTCCTCCGCCATCAGGCGCACCTGGAATGCGGGAAGGTGGGCGGTTTCGTCTGTCGCGGTAATCATCACCGCCATCATCATCTGGGTCGTCATCACCAGGGTCTCCAAAGTTACCTCGCATGCGAGGAACTCGACTGGGTCCACCAGTAGACTCATATGAACCAAGTGCAGCAAAGGGATTATTTTCTACCCTTGCTCCCAATGCACTTAACCCAAGTCCCAATCTTCCAGTACGTGTGGGAATCTGCATGGGTTCTTTTCCTTTCTCTTCTCTGACCTGTGCCTTAGCACGCTCAAGATCAATTTGATATAACACTTCTGCTGAGGAGAGAACTCTTGGGTTAGTTCGTGTGGGTCTACGTGATCCATCGGCAGAGTCGGGTTCTGAGATGCGTACTCCAGGCTGAGCTCTTGTACTCGGAGGTATCAATTGAGGGAATGTGAAATCAGCGTCTGGTGCGCTGTCCACTGCAGTGCATGGTGGTGCTTCTGCAGCAACAATTTCACCCTCCTCGACCTGTACTGCTGGAGGAGCCGGTATTGTTGAGGTTCCTGCCCCAACCATTCCTACCGCGAAGCTCTGGTCTAGTGGCGGCCATGATGCAGCCAACTGCTTTACTGATTTCTTCGGCAGTGGCATCCCAAAGGCTGAGTCCTCAGGCTCAGGGGAAGTTGATTCTTCACGCTCTGGTGATACTGCTCGAGCATCACTTCCACTTTGGGCACTCTGACTTCCGCCACTCACATCCTCCATGCTTCGTTCCAGGCCAGATAATCTTAAGGCAACCACATCAGCTGCATCTTGCTGCTGATCCCAGGTTTTGGATGCCTTTTTCTCCAAGGCAATCAAATCTTTTTGAATTGCTACTCTGGAGCTCTGCAAACGCTTCACCTCAGCACCTTGTTTATGCAAGGACTCCCGAAACAATTCTAGAGTCCGTTCGACTTTTTCGTTGGAATCCGCAACAGTTCCTAATAAGCCTTCAATTCTCCGCCCTTGAACAAGGGATAACTCAGAGAGTTGTTTTAACTGAAGTGCTGATGCTTCAGTTGCTTCCTTTAGGTCAGCAAAACGAGAGTCCGCTAGAATGTCTGCGGCATCCATTCTCCTCGTTATTGCGTCCACAGAAGCTTTGATCTCGGCTCTTTCTTTTCTATGGTCGATATCTTGGCGTAATAGCCTTTGCTCGTATCGACTATGTTGAGCCGCTACTGAATCCAGCTTCTGCTGTTGCGACACCACCGCATGCTGTGTGGCCTCAACCTGTTGCGCATGCTGGTGCTGTGTTTCCAGCGCCTGCCCGATCACCTCTGATGCACCAGCCAGTTGGTTCGACACAGAGGCCTCAGCATGGGCTAGCCTCTGCCCCAGTGTCTGGTCAACTTGCTGCAGGTGACCCCTTAGCCCGTGGGCTAAATCGTCCACACGGTCATGGACCGCATCCACATCCTCTCTTAAGGCTTCCGCATCAGCTCCCATGTCTATGTCGACAGCTGCTTGCTGGACATTGTGGATGTTCTGGACGTTTATTTGTTGATACACAACATTGGGTGCGTCAGGCAATTCCTCATCGAACTCAGGTTCAATCCCTGGCTCTTCAACTTGAGGCTCGCGCACTGCCAATGCGTGTTCACGGTCAGCCATGGTCTCTCAGCCACTATTTGGGAGTACTCAACAACCACGGTTGGAGTTTCTCTCTACCAAACAAACAAACAAGAACGTTTGTTGCGCCACGTTCACAAGTTTCGATCTCAAGAACTTAAAGTTCTTGCCTCGCTCCGAAACCAATTGATAGTGAAGCTTGTGGGTGACGCAATAGTGGTCGGCTGTGTTGATTGGATTCGTGATAACTTGCTGGCTAACGCAAGTATACTTGTGGGGTTTGTTGGTTTAGACAACTCTCTAGCTAGCGCGGTTGTGAACGCTACTAGAGCACTTGGGTTGGGAAGTGATTGCGTCAGGCAAACACTTAACACACACACACAAACACACACACAAGCGGGAACACACCAATCCCACGAATCCCGAGTTCTTACAAAGTAAAGTGAATGAATGAATGTCAAAACAACGAGTGGGCCTCTTAAGTACCCCTAAGTGTAGTACGCTGACGCATGCCCCAAACTCTGGGTCTAATCTGTCTTACTCGTGAACCCACATGCGTCAGCCACCCTCGGCTCTATCCCAAACTACCTCGTGAGCGCTAAAAGACTAACAGTAGGGTTGATGTGAGGCCGTTTAGAGTACGCTGGGGGTTGTGGAGGTCACCCGCCGGAAAGCCCATAGTAAGTGTGGAATTATCATGTTTGAATATTCGGTTAACACAGGGATGGTCCGCAGTGTGATTGCGGTTAAAGCGCCAACTGTGTTTGGAAAGAGATGAGTTTTGTGAGATTTTGAAGGGTCCTAATGTTTGCTTTATCGAAGATGTTTGATGGATACATGTTTGGAGAAAAGGATGTTGATTTCTTTGAATCATTTGAAGTGAGAAGTTCTATTCAAAATTGATTTTAAAGATCGGTTAAGGTTACGTCAACGGTATGGGACGTTGACATCTGTTTGGAATTTATGGGAAGAAAGTTCAAGTAGTCGTGGACCTGGGGCGACGTAGGATAAAGAAGCCGGGAAGTGAATTTGAAGATAAATTTGATAATGGTTGAACTTTGAGTGGAATTGATGGTTGGATTTTGGAATGAGTGTTTCTGGAAGTTTATTTGTGAGGTGTTTGGAAAAGAAAGTTGTGAAAGATCAATGGAAAAGAGAAAATCGAGGACGATTTGTATGAAGAAAGGGGAATTGTTACGATATAAGATCCTTTGAGACGTTTGGAACAGGCGTGTAAGACATTGGGTAGCTTCAGGGTAGCTTTTTTAGGTAATGGGACGTAAGGTTTGGTCATGGAAGCTAAAGAAAGCTATCAGAAGGTTTAGAAGGTTTGGAATGTTCTAGAACAGGGAAGTTCACTAGGAACTTCTGGTTCTCCAGGTTCTTCATAGCTCTCTGTTCACAGCACGCCTGAGTATATATTTCTTTGTATTCGAACGTTTTTTAACTTTTTCCCATTGAGTAACTTCTGGTTCGACCTTTCCTTCTTGTGACACAGACCATGGTACAGGATCTGCTGGGGGAGTTCCTTGACGACTTTGTTGTGGTGTTTATCGACGATATCCTAGTCTTTTCCAACTCGGTGGAAGAGCACGTCGAACACTTTAAACTGGTCTTTGAACGGTTGCGAAAACATAAGCTGTACGCAAAAGCCAGTAAGTGCGAAGTAGGGGTAGCGGAGACGGACTATTTGGGGTATCACTTGTCGGAAAAAGGCCTTCAACCAATGCAGGATAAGGTTAAGGCTATTCAACAATGGAAGGAGTTTACTTCGGTCACTGATGTGCGAAGTTTCCTGGGAATGGTTTCTTACTATCGTAAGTTCATTCCTGAGTTCGCTAGGATTGCGAGTCCCTTGACGGACCTGACCAAAAGGAATACCGTCTGGGAATGGGGGCTGAACCAACGCAATGCCTACAACGAGCTTAAGGATCGGATTAGCCGCGCACCGATCTTACTTCTTCCTAACCCGGCGAAAGAATACACCGTAATAACGGATGCATCTGGGACTGCATATGGAGCAGTCCTTACCCAGGATCATGGAAAGGGCTTGCAACCGATTGCATACCTTTCCAGACGATTGAAACCAGCTGAAATGCGATACTCCGCATACGAGCGGGAGCTGGGGGCGATAGCTTACGCTTTAGCCCAGTGGCGACACTACCTAGAGGGATGCGATGGGGGTGTGAAGGTGTTGACGGACCACAAACCGATCACCCACTTCATGAACTAGAGCACGTTGTCGCGGACCCAAACCCGGTGGTTAAACTCAGGGTTTTTCCAATCCATAGGTCCAAAAATCGTCTACATCCAGGGGAAAGCCAATGTGTTGGCTGATGCATTATCCCGGAGCCTTCCTGGTCAGCCGGACCAACTCAATAACCTCTCCACTTGGGAAGTGGCAGAGAAGGAGGCTTGGAAAGAGGCTTTGAAAAGCGATGAAAAGCTTAAGCCTGTTTTTGAAAGGATGGAACGCGGGACTACACCGCAATACAAGCTGGATGACGGGTTCTTGTATTATACCAAGACAGACCCAGGTCCTAGTTTGCTTGTGGTCCCTGCATCTTTCCAGAAACGGATTCTGGAGGAGCATCACGACGTTCCCAGTGCTGGACATGTTGGAGTAGACCGCATGACCGAAGTACTCACCCGCAATTACTGGTGGAAAGGCGTTGGGTTAGCCGTAAAGGCATACGTGAAAACGTGCCCGACTTGTCAGCTGAACAAATCGGACTTGCAAAGACAGAAAGGTCTTTTGCAGCCGTTGCCTATCCCAGACCAGAAATGGGAGCAGATTACGACGGACTGGTCACAGACCTACCGTCTTCCCATGGCTTCGCAGCAATCGCCGTCTTTGTAGACTGATTGACGAAGTATGCGAGGTTCGTACCCTGTAACAAGACTATCACGGCGCCGGACTACGCGAAGCTGTTCGTGGAGAACATATACTTACTCCGTCTGTGTTTAAATGTCCACTTTAGTTTGGGGTTAAAGTTCAGAAGTGAGACATCCAATTGATGTGAAATTTTGTGAGCAGTATCTCTGATACATGCAGATGAAGCCCACAAAATTTCACATCCATTGGTGTAGAGGCTGCGATGCAGTGACTCCGAAACCAGAAAAGAAGAAAACCCCCATTTTCACCTTCCTGTGAACGTTTTGACACGTCAAACGTTCATCGTTTGCCACAAACTTTTGTGAACACATTCTTTAGATGTTCTGTGGCGAGCTCACAAAATTTCGTCGTAATTGAACCAGTGAGTAAAGCATGATGTCGTCGTTCGGTAATCGTGACGACTATAAAACCGAGGAAAGTCGACCTCTGAAACCGAAAATAGCGGCGCAATGCGCGAACTCCACCTCGACCTCACAAACATCGAAAACGAAACTCAAGAGACCTTTGCGCGCCAGTTCGCTCGAAAATAGGAGCGAAAGTGACCAAGCTGCCTAGAAAATAGGATTTTGATACGGAATGCCAAGCGCATTACACGAGAGGCCAGGTGGAATTTTCAGAGCAAAGTTTGGGGATACGCTGTAAGAAGTGTGTATTGTTGCTTGGTAACAGTATCTCAAAATTTTGGGCTAATTTTGGTATGGAAAAAATAAAAGTCGTCGAAGTGAAAATCGAGGTTTTGCTTCGTTTCTGGTTTCGGAGTCACTGCATTGCAACCTCTCGATCAATGGATCTGAAATTTTGTGGGCTTCATCTACGTGTATCAGAGATGCTGCCCACAAAATTTCACATCAATTGGACGTCTCACTCATGAACTGTAACCCCAAACATAAGTGGACAGTTATTCACGGACGGAGTAAGTACAAGCACTACGGGCTGCCTAAAATCATAGTTTCGGATCGGGACCCAAGGTTCACAAGTTTGTTTTGGACCTCCCTTTTCAAACTTTTAGGTACTCAGATCCGGATGAGCACTGCATACCATCCTCAAACGGATGGGCAGTCGGAAGTCACCATCCGGGTGCTGGAGGATTTCCTGCGTCCGTATGTGGAACGGTACCCAGACCGTTGGGTGGTCTATTTGCCGACCGCGGAATTCGCGGCAAATAATTCACGGAATGTCTCCACGGGCTATGCGCCAGCCCATCTTCTGTACGGTCAGAACATGGGGCAGATAGTTGTTGCCAGGAAGGGAGTTCGGACGGGCGACGAATCGGAAATGGCGGCTGAGATGGTACGTCGGATGGACGACCAGATGCGAACCGTGAAAGCGAAGTACGCAGAGGCACAGAACCGCATGTGCACCTCAGCAAACAAGCGTCGTAGGAAAGTGGATTTTCAGGTTGGAGACGAAGTGCTGGTACAAAGCAAGTATATTCCCCTTGCTTCACTTCGGAAGATTCCGCCTAAAATCCGCCGACGTTTTGTTGGACCTTTCCGGGTGACTAGCCGAGTTGGGGCTGTTGCCTACCGTCTGGACCTTCCCGACCACTGGACAATCCATTCGACTTTCCACGTGTCGAAATTGAAGGCTTACTCTCGACTTGATGACGATCAGCGAGAGGTAGAGGCTCCGGAGGGGGAGCTAGTGGATGGAACCATTGAGTTCGAGGTCGAGCGCATTCTCAGAGACCGGGGCACTACTCGCAAGGAGTACCTGGTTCTTTGGAAAGGTTACGACTTGATGGAGTCCACCTGGGAGCCAGAAAGTCACCTGTCCAATGCCCAGGACTTGCTTAAGGCTTACTTAGCCACTAAGCCGGAGGATAAACCGCACCCTAAGTCTAAGAAAAAGACTAAGATCCAACGGAGAACGCGAACCTACGGAGTCATGATCACCCTAGTTACTCTTTGTTTAATGTTATCTTCCGCGGAAAGAGAAGCATTAAGTAGAGAAGGTCAACTTGGAGTACTATCCAGAAGGGATGCCAAGAAGACTTGGGTTAGGAGCTGCCGAGCAGAACTTGCGGAAAAGCCTTTGAAAAGGTTGCTATCTTTTCGGGAGGACAAGTCACTATCTTTTCCTGCAAACGGGCAGCACTCTTAGTCCGTGACTGGGACTAAGGACGGTTCGTAGAACGGGTCTAGGGTCGGGTTTACTCCGGGTAGGCTTACCTTACGGTCAGACCACACGCTCATAGCGAACAGCATCGAGTGATGGAGACATGGGAGGACGTGTTGGTTCATGTCGGACTTGGTGTACTCGGGTCTGTTACCGTAGGTAGGACGAAGGGGGACTTAAGCAAGAAAGGGTAGAATCAAGTTGGTTCAAACCCGTGTGTGATCGTGACCACCGATAGGGCGTTACTTTCACAAGGGCCGCTAGCTATACGCCTGGCGCGGCTTAGGCGGAACCATTATCAATTCTGTCTCGCATTTTCGATTACCCTCAGGAAACAGGGTTGCTGACGCGCAAGTTCAGTAGAACGCACAGTTCAATCGTAATGCCAAAACACAACCCAATCCTGTGAAGAGAAAACGAAGGTGAGGGAGCAAACGGAGAAAGTGGAAAAGGCGGAGGTAGAAAGCAAGAAAGGCGGCGGAAAAATAGGCAACCCAGTCGGTGGACAGGGTGGTAGCCTAGCCGATTTCTGCCGTTCACCTAACTCTTCCGCACCACTCGTTATTCCACCAAGTTCCAAGGATCGCAGAAAACCACAAAAGAGCAGATGCGCAGTTTGAGCACGACTTGTTGCAAGCGGTGAACAAACCACCGACTATTCCGCGGACAAGGCCTCTCTGAACTTTCAAGAGGTCGCGGATAGACTCCTTCGACGAGAGCTCGTCTTGAATCGATCATGGAGATTGGAAAGGAGGCAACAGTCAAACTTTGGAACGTGCAGAAGCCGATCTAGTACGAAGAAACGGCGACTGTCCCTATAAATCAGAGGCTGCCAAGCTTGATTATAGTGGGGTGAACTATGCTCTCGGGAAAATAGCGAAGCGAGCTCAGAAGCACTTCGAGGTACCTGACTTTCCCGACGAGTTACAGGATATACCTCAGCCTAGGCAGGTGAATGAGATCACGGACAGGCTGGAGGTTAAGCACAAAAGGAAGGCGGCAGCGGAGAACGCCAAGAAACGGAAAGCGTGAAAGAAGGTGCCCCGGGGATCAATGCCGGGCGCAGATCCGGGTACCGAGAAAGGAGGCGAAACGGGTGGCGAATCAGATCAGCCACCAGGAGGGACACCGATCCCAACGGACTCTTCGTCTAGCAAGAGTTCGGCCGACCTTGATTTGGCATATGACTTGATCGACTTGGCGGAGGAAAACATTGTCCGAGCAGCACACTGGGCAGCGGACTCAGTTCGCAGCATACTGTGGATCCGATCACGATTTAATTGGTCGCCGATTAATCGGCAAGACCGTTTAAATCGTGATCGGCATTTGCCGATTAAATCGATCAGCCGATCAATTTGGTCCGACCGATCATCGATCATGATCGGCCGATCACCAATCTGATCGGCTGACCGATTTAATCGGCCGATCACGATCACACCGATCAACGTCAGCCGATCAAGTGCCGACAGGTCGCGGCGCTTGATCGGGATCGGGATCGGAGATGCCGATTAGATCGGATCATGATCGGTCAATTGATCGGTCCATCACAAATGCCAAGAAGTCACCACCCGCAGGTGTTTTTGGGGTGCAGGGATTCAAACCTGGGACCTAACAAATTGGAGACAGATGCATTAACGCTTGGACCACTCGGAACGACGATCACTAGGTCATCCGTGTCATTATATACCTTAGTTTGTCGGACTGACAGATCACGTATATAATGACACGGATGACCTACTAACCGTGGCTCCGAGTGGTCCAAGCGTTAGTGAGTTTGCTTCTAGTCCGTTAGGTACCCGGTTTGAATCCTTCTACCTAAAAAACACCTGCGGGTGGTGACTTGTCGGCATTTCCGCGAGACCGATCAATTCACCGATCAAATGATCAATACCGATCATGATCGGATGCAGGTCCGATCAGCATCGGCCGATCACGATCACACCGATCAACGTCAGCCGATCAAGTGCCGACAGCTCGCGGCGCTTGATCGTGATCGGGATCGTGATCAGACATGGGCTGAGACCCCTGTGCACAGGACAGGACAGAACAGACTGTCTGTTCTGTGCACAGGGTTGGACCTGTGCTGCACAGGTGCACAGACCTGCACAGCACAGCACAGACCGGGTCTGTGCAGGGTCTGTGCAGGTCTGTGCAAATTCTGTGCAGAGTCTGTGCAGTTCTGTGCAGAGTCTGTGCAGAGTCTGTGCAGTTCTGTGCAGAGTCTGTGCAGAGTCTGTGCAGTTCTGTGCAGAGTCTGTGCAAATTCTGTGCAGAGTCTGTGCAGAGTCTGTGCACAGTCTGTGCAGATTCTGTGCTGTTCTGTGCAGTCTGTGCGCCTGTGCAGCACAGATCTGACCCTGTGCACGTCTGTCCTGGAATTTCGAAAAACAGGACAGCACAGGGTGCACAGGGTGCACAGAACCCGCACAGAACCCTGTCCTGTGCGATGCACAGGACAGGGGTCTGTCCTGTGCAGCCCATGACTGATCGTGATCGGTTTTGCCGATTTAATCGGTGATCGGTATACCGATCACGATCACGATCACCGATCAACATTTGATCGGCCGATCACGATCACGATCACCGATCAGCCAAAAATGAAAAAAAAAAAAAAAAACCGATCATCGCTAAAATCGGTTCTAGGACGCAGTTATGATGTCGGATTACTGCTCTGACCTAATATTACCTTAGTTTTGGAAGATCGATCAGATCCATAGTATGGTTCGCAGCCAAGCAGCATTCTGAGCAGCAGTCATGGGCTGCACAGGACAGACCCCTGTCCTGTGCGCCGCACAGGACAGGGGTCTGTGCAGGTTCTGTGCACCCTGTGCTGTCCTGTCCTGTTTTCCGAAAATCCACAGGACAGACCCACGTCTGTCCTGTACTGTACAAACCCTGTGTGAAACAGAAGTTCGACCCCCTGTACAACCTGTGCGCCCACGTGCGACTGTGCGCAGCACAGTGCGTTGTCTGCGCAGCACAGTGCGTTGTCTGTGCAGCACAGTGCGCCGTCTGTGCAGCACTGTGCAGCACACAGACCACGTGATCTGTGTGCTGCACAGTGCTGCACAGACAACGCACTGTGCTGCACAGACAACGCACTGTGCTGCACAGACGACGCACTGTGCTGCACAGACAACGCACTGTGTTGCACAGTGCGTTCTCTCACTCTTTCACGGCATCGCCACTACAAATAGAAGGGCGCAACCATTCCTGCCCTTTCGACGTTTTCGCTTGCCGAACCCTTGCCGACCTGTGTGCGTACCTACAGCAAAAAAAGGAAAAGAAAAGAGAGAAGGAAAATGGCCCCCAAAAAGATCGCTACTTTTGAGGAGAGGGAGGAGCGCGCGTTGCTGGAATTCGATCAAAGGGAGACGGCTCGCCTTCAAGAGTGTAGTGGGGCAGCTGTCACGCCAGAAAGAGAGGGCCAGAGCATGGGATTGGAGACGCCAAATCGACAGGCAGGGACAGGAGGAATAGGAGGAACAGGAGGAACAGGACAAACAGGAGGGTCAAGAGCAGTAGGAGGGTCAGGAGCAGTAGGAGGGTCAGGAGGGTCAGGAGGGTCAGTAGGGACAGGAGTGACAGGAGGGACAGGAGGGAGAGGAGGGAGAGGAGGGAGAGGCTCCAAAGCACAGGGGAGCAGACCAAGGAGGAGAAACACCCTGCATGGGGTGTTGAAGCCCATAGCAAAGGGGAAGGGAAAGGAGCCGCTGCGCAGGGCCTTCGAGCAGGGGGAAGGGGAAGGGGAGGAGGTGATGGAGGTGAAGGAGGTGCCCGCCCGCAAGGTAAGAATCTGTTTTTGCTGTTGATGTTCAGCTGTGGGGGGGGGGACTGCATGTGCATGTGCATGTGCATGTGCATGTGCATGTGAATTTTTATGTTGAAATTTTTGAATGTCCAGCCTGAACTGGGGGGGGGACTGCATGTGCATGTGCATGTGCATGTGAATGTGAATGTTAATTTTGATGTTGAAATGTTTGAATGTCCAGCCTGAACTGGGGGGGGGACTGCATGTGATGTGCATGTTAATGCTGTGTTCTGAT
Organism: Bryopsis sp. KO-2023; assembly: GCA_030272585.1. Classification (NCBI taxonomy): domain Eukaryota; kingdom Viridiplantae; phylum Chlorophyta; class Ulvophyceae; order Bryopsidales; family Bryopsidaceae; genus Bryopsis; species Bryopsis sp. KO-2023. The sequence continues at coordinate 64,674 of BSYQ01000010.1, forward strand.
TTTTGAATTTTGTGTGTTAATGTTTTGTAGGGAAAGTCACCCCTGCGATGGGTGCGGTCCCTGTACATGATCGATGGCGTCATGAACAAGGAAGTCACGGAGCAGGGTGGTCGGAAGGTGGTGAAGGTAAGTGATTTTGTGTTGTTTTTTTGTATAAACTCTTTTCCTGCTTCTGCAGTTGCATGTTTTTTTAATAAGAACCTGTTTGAAAGAAAGGAAAAAAAAAAGGCAGTGCACAGATAGAGTGCACAGATAGTGCACAGATAGTGCACAGATAGTGCACAGGTAGTGCACAGATAGTGCACAGATAGTGCACAGGTAGTGCACAGATAGTGCACAGACATTGAACAGAAAGTGAACAGACCCGCACAGACCCGTACAGAATGTGAACAGATAGTGCACAGACACTGCCTGTGCCCATTACTGATGTGTTTGTGTTTTTTTGTTTGTTTGTTTCATAGGTTGTCTGCAACCTGTGTGGGGAGCGGGTCTCCTTCCACAACAGCAGCCTGACCACCCCCGTGGCGCATGCGAGGACCCACCGGATCTTCAATGCGGAGGACCTCGACAACCGCCTGGCCCAGCTAGAGTAAGTATAAGTTCTGTTGCTGTTTCTGTTTCAGTTTCAATCCTGTTTGTATGTTTTAATCCTGTTTGTTCGTTTGAATCCTGTTTGTGTGTTTGTTTGAATCTTGTTTCTGTTGCTAATCCTGTTTCTATGTGTTCCAGCCCCAATGCCAAAACCGACACCACCCGGGCCGATGTGATGGAGAGGTACATCACGGCAGCCCCCTACCAGGCCCGGACACATGCGTGGGAGAGGATCGCCCGAGGTGCTGCCCTTTGGGTGGCGATGGAAGGCCTCCCACTCTCAGTCTGTGAGAGTGAGGCCTTCCAACACTACAGTGCCCTCCTCAACCCCAAAGCACCAAAACTCTCAAGGAAAACAGTCACAAGCAGGGTAAGTACATGTGTGTTTTGTTTCCCTGTGTAATCTCTGTGCACTGTCTGTGCACCTGTGCTATGTCTGTGGAACATCTGTGCTGTCTCTGTGTATGGTCTGTGTGTTACCTGTGTGCATCTGTGCAATGTCTGTGTTGATCCTGTGCAATGTCTGTGTTATCCCTGTGCTGTGTCTGTGGGTTACTTGTGTTGCATGTGTGCTGTTTCTGTGCTCTGTGTGGTGTGTTTTTTCACTGTTGGTGCATCTGGTGCAGGTAGAATCCCTTTACGAGGAGGGGGTGGCAAAGATGCGGGGGAGCATGAAGCGGCTGCAGGAAAGGCAACAGAAGCCAGCCCTGACCTGCGACATATGGACCAGTCGCAGGCAGGACAAATTCATGACACTGACAGTGCATGGAATGGACGACACGGTGCAGCCTTGGAGGATGAAGACGTGGGTGCTGGGAGCGATGCCCATCCAAGAAGACTCCGCAACTTCAAATGGTGAGTATGGTTTTGTTTTTGTTATTGTTATTGTTTTTGTTTTTCTTTCTGTTTTTGTTTCTGTTTTTGTTTTGTTAATGAATTGGGTTTTCATGTGTGTGGTTTGCAGTGATTCGGCAACACGTGGAGGAGGAAATCGAGCGCTTTGGGCTGACCTGGTACCGGCCCACCATAATAACAGACCAGGGGAGCAACGTGGTACACTGTTTTGACAGGTGAGTTACTGTTTTGTATTTTGTTTTGTGTTTTGTTTTGTTTTGTGTTTTAATTTAATTTTTGATTTCATGGAATGTTGAGTTGTGTTATGTATCGTAGGAACCTAAAATGGGACTGGATGCCCTGTATGTGCCACGTGTTGCACAATGCAGTGTGCGACACGTTCAAGGCACACAAAACCGAAAACTCGGAGTTCCACTTGAGCCTGAGGCGCGCCTCCCAATTTGTGGAGCACATGAACAGGTGTGAAAAACAGAAGGAAGAAAATCCCTTATATTTCCCACTTCTGCTTGCTTGTTAATTTTGTTGATTAACTGTTAAGTGTTTATATTTGTTATTGTTAATGCTCCTTACAGATCCACAAAATCCAAAGCAGAGCTTGATAACCTGCAGCGGGAGAACATCCGTGCAGCTGGGGAGATGGAAGACACGGGGGAAGAAAGTGCCGATGACCTCCTGCCTCAGGGATCCCCGAAGATCGTGTTGGCGTTAAAAATGCCACAGGCCACAAGGTGGAATTCCACCTACTTCATGATGGAAAGGTGATGATCATGTGTGTGTTATCTTGTTTCGTTGTTGTGATCGTACAAATTGTTTGCTGAAATTGTTTGGTTTTGTGTCCCAACAGATTGCTCAGGATCAAGGGCCCGTGCCAGGCGTGGCTAGACAAGAACTACGCTGCCTTTGTGGACGGGCTGGAGCGAAAGCACTGGGTGCATCTCCAGGGGTGGATGACAGCCCTCGAACCCGTGATGAGGACATCAAAAGTCCTCGAATCTGAGACAAAGCCCACAGCAGGCTCGGTTTTGAAAGTCCTTTTCCGGGTACGTATTTCTAAACGTTCATGTCTTTCCTTGTGTTTCTGTGGTCAACCTTTTCTTGTGATCTTTTGTTTCTAAATGCCGACATGTTTTCCTGCAGTTGATAGAGCACCTTAACGCTGGTTGCCCTATGAATCAAGAAGGGGAAGGGGCTGCAGATGGGGACCTCCTGAAGCTTATGAAGATGATTGCTGAGCATGTTCGGGCCAGAATGGACTCACCAAATTGGGTGTTTGCGTGTCTGGTCATAGCCACCCTCGACACAACCGTCAGGCAAGCATAAAAACAATAACTTCTGAGAGTGTGAAGCAGAGGTGTTTGTGTGTCTTTGTTTGTAACTGTGGGTTACATGCTTGTTATAGGGATTTTGGTTTTCTCGATGCGCACGTGTACAAGCGTAAAGACACCAGCGGGAGGCAATACTTCCAAAGAACACGACAGGATTTTCCATCCAAGGACAGCCTGCTGCAGGAGGTTCGTTAATTGTCTTTGCTTCTGTGTTTCTGTGCTTCCTTTCGTTGCTTGTGTCACATCATGTGACTCACATGTGCCCATCTGTGTTGACGTTTTCCGGCACAGGTAAGGGAAGAAATCAAGGCACTCATGCTGCAGAAGATGGAGGAGGTCGGCATGAAGCTTGATAACGATCCGGCCGATGTCGACATGGAGGATTGTTTCCTCAACTGGGACACTCCAACCAGCCAATCAGCAGCACCACCAGCAGGTGCCCAAACCCAAGCCGATGAATTTGCCGAGGCAGAGCTGACTCGCTTCATGGAGACAAAGGTATTCTTGAATTTTTGTTTTTTTAATAATTTTAATCACAATTGTTTATTTCCAAATCCACATTTGATCGCATTCAGGGACATCCACTGTAAGGGACATGTCATTTTTGTTTTAGCCTTTAAAAGAGAAACAGAAACAGAAATTACATGTTGTGACCTTTGTTTTTGTTTGTTTATTTTTGCAGGGCGGTAGGGGTATCAAGTGCCCGCTACAGTTTTGGTCGACAGAGGGCTCAGGTTTCCCGGTGCTGAAGCTCCTCGCTGCGGACTTCTTGTGTGTCCCTGCATCCTCTTCATCTTCGGAGAGGTCCTTCTCCAAAACAGGAGCTATCGTGAGGGCTCGAAGGGCAAAGCTGTCCACGAAGAACATCCGGTACCTCAGCTTCCTGTCGTGGAACGGGCATAGCATGCTTCCGAAGGCAGGAAGATTGCCCGAGATCAAGAAAGAGGACCCACACCCAGGCAGCCAGTCAGGGAGAACACCAGAGACAGCGGGTAGCCGGCAGGTGGAGGGTGGGGAGGTGGAGGGTGGGGAGGTAGAGGGTGGGGAGGTGGAGGCTGGGGAGGTGGAGGCTGCAATGATATGAAACGAAATAACGAAATGGGAAGAAGGGGAAAACAAAGGGGAAAACAATGGGGGAAAATGGGATATGGAATTTGCAGGAGTGACTGCAGTTTATAGTGGGAAAACAATGGGGAAAACAATGGGGGAAAATGGGATATGGAATTTGCAGGAGTGACTGCAGTTTATAGTGGGAAAACAATGGGGAAAACAATGGGGGAAAATGGGATATGGAATTTGCAGGAGTGACTGCAGTTTATAGTGGGAAAACAAAGGGGAAAACAATGGGGGAAAAGGGGATATGGAATTTGCTGGGGGTGACTGCAGTTTATAGTGGGAAAACAAAGGGGAAAACAATGGGGGAAAAGGGGATATGGAATTTGCTGGGGGTGACTGCAGTTTATAGTGGGAAAACAAAGGGGAAAACAATGGGGGAAAAGGGGATATGGAATTTGCTGGGGGTGACTGCAGTTTTTAATGAAATATTGAAAAAAACCAAGTCTGTGTGAACCCTGTCCATCTCTGTGTGAACCCTGTCCATCTCTGTGTGAACCCTGTCCAGACAGAACCTGCACAGACTTGGGGTCTGTGCAGTCTGTGTGTTTGTCCCCAGGCACCTGTGCACATCTGTTCTGTCCTGTGCTTCACACAGGACAGGATGAACCTGTGCTGCACAGACAGAGCACAGACATAGCACAGACCCGGCACAGACTTTGCACAGACCCTGTCTGTGCTGTGCTGTACAGGTCTGTGCACCTGTGCAGCACAGGTCCAACCCTGTGCACAGAACAGACAGTCTGTTCTGTCCTGTCCTGTGCACAGGGGTCTCAGCCCATGTCTGCTGAGCAGCGGACTTAGTAGCCAAGCCAGCGACCAGACATGGGCTGAGACCCCTGTGCACAGGACAGGACAGAACAGACTGTCTGTTCTGTGCACAGGGTCAGACCTGTGCTGCACAGGCGCACAGACCTGCACAGCACAGCACAGACAGGGTCTGTGCAGATTCTGTGTAGTTCTGTGCAGTTCTGTGCAGATTCTGTGCAAAATCTGTGCAGATTCTGTGCAGATTCTGTGCAAAATCTGTGCAGATTCTGTGCAGTTCTGTGCAGATTCTGTGCAGTTCTGTGCTGTGCTGTGCGGGTCTGCTCACCTGTGCAGCACAGGTCCGACCTGTGCACAGCACAGACAGTTGGTCCTGTCCTGTCCTGTGGAATTTCGCTGCACAGGACAGACCTGCACAGGGTGCACAGAGCCTGCACAGAACCCTGTCCTGTTCAGCCCATGACTGCCAGCGACCAAGCCAGAGACCAAGCTCAAGCCTCAGAGACCGACCAAGCCAGAGCTCAGAGACAGAACCGGGGGTTTTGTTCGGGAACGGGTTTGTTTGGGGGTTTTTCGTAGGGCAGGGGGCCCTCCTGTAAAAATTATCTTCCTAGTGAACCTGTGCTTCCCCCAAGGGGAAGCGTCTGTGTTTCGACGGCCTAAGGGCCTGTAACACTCACTGACACGCCTTAAACGTATTCCTGTTGTTCCGGGAGGCCAGGACGGCTGTAACAGGGACGGACTCTTCGTCAACTTACCAAGATCGTTTGAACGGATAGTTATTGGTTTTTTAAAACATTTTTGATGCGAACGCAATATAGGCGCTGCCGCCGAGCAACAACACAACAATTGGTTACAATTGGTTTCTTTTTCGGGATCGTTTATAAAACATTTTTGATACGGATGCAATATTGGCGCTAACGCTGACAATGGCTGGGTTTTTTCCCAAGCATCACATTGTATTTGGGTTTTTTTTAATCAGAATCATTGATTTCGATTGTCATCATAGTGTTATATATTTGTTCGATATCCATACTGTGAATCAATCTTCGAAACGACAATGGCCGGCGGTGGACGCCCAGAGGGGGTCGCAATAACGAAAGCTCATGTAAGATTTCGATCGGAGGATTATAAATTTAGAGTCACTAAAAGGATATTTGAATATGTGACTTTAGGAAAAGAATATTACTTGAAAGTAGAAACGATTCATACAGATGAGAATGGCAAGAAATCGTTTTTGCTGGTAAAAATTTGGGAGACGGAATACTTTTTCAAAATTCCGTTAGATTTTGTGGTTCGGCAAGTCATTATTAGAAAAGAAAATGTTAAAAGATTGTTGAGAAGCTTTAGAATATTCGAAGGGACGATCTTGATGATTGTATTTAATAAGACAAACGGACAAGGGGTAAGATCCGAAGCAGAAGTACGAGTTCATCACCTCTTAAACGATTCGGATGTAGTGGATTTGATCGAAAAAGAGAAAAGAAAAGAAAAGGAAGAAAAAGAAAGATTATTGAATCCTCCAAAGGAAGAGGAGCATTTCTTAGTACGATGTAGAAAAAGGTAGGGAATAAACAAAAGTTATTGGTATTGGTTCATAATGTCACATCGAGAATATCCTTTCCCTTGAACTTCAATTCACGAAAGGTCACATCAATCGTATTGAAAATAACTAGATGTTAGTTGTGCTTGTTTCCTTAAAAAAAAATTTCTAAATTTTTTTTTCTTCAACTTCTTAATTGTTTTCCTTTTTGTGCATAAGGTTGTTCGGGAGTCTCGGAGATTGCTAATCACCACTATGGAGGCAATTTTGCATGACCCCGCGGTTAAGTGGGTCAAAAAGGAGGAGATGCTCAAGACAGACGCCGAGCAGATCTTGGCTACGGTGGATGGAAAGATGGAGGGTAGGTTTTTGGGCATCGAAGGCGCCCAGGCTATTTCGGGGACCGTTAGGGAGCAGTGCGTTTTTCATGAAACAAAACAGCTTTTAAGGATTCCTTAGTAAAGTCCCAGTGGAACCGAAAATAAACGTAGAAGTCGCCTCTGAATATTTTAGACTGTGCTATTGAATCACAGATTTGGAACTTGTTGTGGAAGATTGCAACAGCATTGTACACCGGCACACCCCACTATATGGTTCTGAATCAATATTCGATTGATGAAATTGAGTTGAACATATTAGTCATGGTTAGCACCCCAACCACATCATGTTCTTCTTCTTAATGAAATGAACTGAGGGTCCTCGTTAGACTACTTAAAGGAGGGTGTTCCATTGTTAAACAATGTTTTTATTCTTATCACTTGCCTCCTTTTCGTCGTTGTTTCTATTCGATTCTTTCCTCTTTGCTTCGTACATTTCGGTCCCTTCTCGTTTGTTACGATGCCAAATCGTTTCTTGGCGAAAGATAGAGAGGACCTTGAAGAAGTCATTGCCGTTGATCCTGATCCAATTTTCACGGATCTCTTGTTGGAAGCCTACGTGGAGCAAGAGAATCAGAAAGCGGAGATGGTGACAATATAAAAACCCTTCGGGTTAAGCTTCGTGTTCCGGAAAAATTTTATTCGGAAAACAGAATAAAGTGGGACGGTTTACAGGGTCCGTGTGTCGTTTTAGGTGGGCTTGCAAGTCCTACGAGACTATTCGATTTGGAGCATATTTCCCCCTAATAGTAGACCATAATTCCCAATCAGTTTTCACACCCAGAATTACATCCCATACTTCTCAGAATTTTTTTTCATGGAGGATTGTTCCGTGTCTGAGTTCGTCGCTCAATGCATAAATGCCTCCGACAATCACTACTCGGGAAGACGGCACCACCATATCGTGGTATCGAACTCTCTTGCTTTGTTTAAAATCATATACTAGACGAGTCTAGAATGTATAGGCTCTACGAGACTTTGATCCTAGTGTTCTTACCCAAAATTTTTTGTTTTCTTATAATGTGTGTCTATTCAAGACTAGCATATCACAATCAATTATCTTCCTCTTATCCTTTGACCACTAAATTTCATAATGAAATCGCATTAAATAGCGTTACTTGCCAATGTTCGTGGGGTTTCTACCTTCCCCAAAATGGCAATTTGTTTATTTTTCTTTCTAGGCAACTCGAGGGGCACTTCCTCCACAAAAAATTTACGAGGATCTAATAAAGAGGAGTTGGTTTAATAACATGCAGGTATGTTATGAAAGGATCAAAGATGATACGTTTAACGTCGCTTAAAAACCATTGCTATGATGAAATAACGGAAACGGGAGATTCCTTTAGAAGCTCAATCTAGCTAAAGTTTTACTAGATCATGTCGATTTCTAATGTGACAATTAATTAGAAGTATCCACTACATTGAATTCTAGTTTCTAAGAATTTGTAACCTTTTCAATAGGAAAAGTTCCTATTAAACTTTTCTTACTTTTAGGGGAAGAACAGTAATTCAAACGGATGTATGCTCCATGTAAAGAAAAGTATCATGGAAATCATCGGTACCTTATGGAACCACTAGCACACCCTTGTTGGCAATCCTTCGAATTATTATGTAGTTTCGTTATAGTGATGAAGCAGCGTACGAAAATATCCACCACCACTCTAATATTTCTTGCTCGCCGTTTACTCTGCTCAAAATCAAGGAACGATGTCATATCTTCAATCAAATTAGCCGATAAATTTTTTCCCACAAGCAATATGGTGTATTAATGTTCCAAAAAACCACAACACTGGACTTTTTCCACCACAATGTAGTTAAAAATTTTCTAATTGGCATTCAAAGCACCTTTGGTTGATTCGCTTGGTTCGGTCGACGCAAAACTGAAACTAGATAAGCGTGCTCACGCTTAAAGTCAGTCAAGGCAACCTTGTTTCTAAGTATCTGTTGTGCGATATAAGTCCAAGATGACTTGGAAGAGTAAGAGAACATGAGAAGGAAACTAGATGTAATCTGTTTCAACACTTAGAGTCAAGCGCGACGTGACTGGCACAAGAGAAGTCAATCCAATTAAGTCCAGTATGGTCTGCCTAAAGCCGCCATGCCAGTCCCGACCGGTGAACGGACAAGAGTGCCCACCCTTAATAACAATAATGCTACAAACGTATTCTTTTCTTTCCATGTGGGGAAAGGGAGAGATGCTTGCTACAATTATATATAGTAATTCGTACAAGACAAGCATCTGTTGAAAAAAGGACTCTTGCAAAACAATAGTACCATGACAATAGAGTACCCCTAGAAGAGTCTTGGTGCGATGAATTTAAGGAGACAAAAAATACATCCCAATAGAAATGACTTTGAGGACTAGACAATCAGACAACAAAAGCTCGAGATTAGTCGTCATGGGAAATATACTTCTTGAGTAAAAAAGGTGTGTTAGTAAGAAAAGGACGTAGTAAAAATAAGATTACAAAGTTTTCTATGCCTCAATTTGTTTCCACAAGGAAACGACGAGCAAAAAAGCTCGGACAACACAGCGAAATGTTGTTTACGGAGCCGCATGTGTTCTCTTCCATCTCCCTCATCAGGTATCCCTTGGAAGTGTTTTCAAATAGTTTATCTAAGCTATGTTAAAACTCGAGATGAATCTTTACTTCCCTTTAAAAAGATGTTATAATTAAATCTAACAATTGTTACTAAGCATTACAATAGGTGTGTTATACAATTGCATATTAACGATAAGAAGAGCACCTCTTTAATAAGAGAGTGCAACGAGAGATGTCATTTTTCTGATAGTCTTAACTATAAATCGGAACCATAAGAATTTTGAAACAACAGTTGAGCATAAAAGGACGTGAAGTCATTGGACGCACTTTTGACATGCATTTTTGAGAATTTCACGATTCCACCATGTTTTTACTCCAAATTATTTCTTGCCACCTCCATGGATTTACTGAATCTCATTTCAAGTTTACCTCTTCCCAAAAAGATGAGGAAAGTCACTGCGCATTCCTAACCCATATTTAAGAATTATTTTTTTATTTTTTTAAGTTCATTCAAGTGGATGAGGGCCTTACCTATGTTTTGTAAAAAATGGTTGGATCCTTGAAGACGAGGCAACCCCTGGGGAAAAAAATAAAACTATTAGTATTTAACTTATTCAGTACAATAAGAAGGGGGGGGAAAACTACCCTTGAAGCCTTAGGCGCAACCAGGATTTTTTTTTTGGGGGGGGGGCCAGAAAACTTTTAGGGCCCTGGCCCCCCCTGGTTGCGCCTATAAATATAGGGTGCAAAAAAAATACCGAAAGAAGTTCACTGAAAAAAAAAAAGGCCCTGAGAACCAGACAAAACGAAAGCGTGATGAAAATCAAAAGGAAAAAAAGAACAAAACACTGGAAAACTTACAAAAGAAGAGTCTTCTAAAGGACGAAAAGCACCTGGCTGTTTTGCTCAATGGCTCCCTGGTGAAGAACACATAAGAGGCAAATCAGGGCAAACCAGGGTAATTCAGAACAAAACAGCGCTTACTGGCCCAGAAAGTAGACTGCCCCTGAGTTTTTATAGCACATCTGCACTCGATGCGGGCGTTGTATGTTCTGTCAGGAGTATCTCTGGAAAAAATACATTTCCTGCAGTCCAGAGCAGCCACTGGTCAGAGTTTATCATTCGTTCTTGCCGGAAAGCATGTTTCGATCAATAAGCGGCGTTCTGCTGACCCGCGGTCTCCACCGCTGTTTCATCTGCCCACCCTTCCGCTCATCACCCTAACCAGCTGCGACCAGCTTCCTGTTGGGCAAACCAGGGTAAATCAGAACAGAACATTCAAGCTTACTGGCCCAGAAAGTAGACTGCGCCTGATTTCTAATAGCACACCTGCACTCGATCAACCAACTCCCTGTTGCACTCCTGGCCACTGGAAAACCCAGACTCCGCTTCGTTCGCGTTTCTACCAGCAACGCAATTGGTTCGCGGTTTCTGTAAACTATTTTAGGATGCAGGTGTTGGCATGTCTGACGAGCAGGAAACAGGCTCCATTCATGTGTTGGAAGATCTGTATTTGCCATTCAAGTCAAAAAAAGGGACCAAAGCAAATACGGCCAGGGAAAAAGGACTGGAAAAACTGGCACAAGCTCTCTTATCAGGTAGTTCTGGTCATCTGATTGAATATGACCATTTTTTTCTTTTCTGATTATTTTTTTTACAAAATATTTGATTAAAATAGAAACCGAAACCTGTTTTCTTCTCCAGCAATCTTGAGCCATGTGTGTGGAAGTGGAAAGTATAAAATAACCCCTCCCTCTGTCTGACTATGCAGGGTCCTACTCTCCCGAAATGGTTTCCAAATTTGTGGGGAAAAATGGAGTGGAGTCTGAAAAGCAGGCAATCGAGGGTGCCCAACACATAATCGTTGAGCTGGCCTCGGAAGTCCCCAGATGTCGAGAATTGGCCAGACAATTCGTTCGAACGAGGGGGATGCTGGTCGTCAAAGCAACCAAACTGGCTAAAGGAGAAGAGGGCAATGGTGAGGGAAAGAAAAAGCCTGTTAAAAAAAGGAAGGGGGGAGGAAAGGGCCCGTCTTTGACATCATCAGCCAGCGACCCGGACACTTACCAGCCTTATTTTGACTTTTCTTGTTCGGTAAGTGAAGGTCTGTGTGGTTATGTATTTCACACAGCGGCCTCTTTATCACTTTCCTCTTTTTAAATGGCAAAAATATATTTGTATTTATGACAATAGCACTGCAACTGTATTGAGAATGATCCTGAGGGGCAGCCTGGTTGCCTATGTTGGATTGGGGGGGGGGTTGAATGTTGGCCACCATTGATATTAATTTCTAAGCTTTCCAATTTTTGATTTTGTTTCTTTTTTTGGGGGGGAGGGGGGAGTGGGGCAGAGAATAAGAGAAAGAGGAACATAACACTGATGCTTGTGTGTAAATGTCTGTAAACAAAAAACACAGATCCAAAAGCTCCGCCCCCATCAAATCCTAGCGATCAATCGAGGAGAAAGCCTTGGCTTCCTCACTGTGAAAATCGACTGGGACCATTCTTACATCACCCAGGAATGCTACGGGCACCTGACCAAAAAGCGGGTGCCCCCCGAAAAAGAAAATATCGTAAAAAAAGCCGTTGAAGAGGGTGTGAAATTGCGCATCAAGCCGGCAGCCGAAAGGGAAATTCGCAGTTCGCTGAGGGAAGAAGCTGTGAAGGAGGCCAGCGAGGCTTTTTCGAAAAACTTGTCAAATCTGTTGCTGGGGGCCCCTCTGCCTGGTGTGGTGGTGATGGGAATCGATCCTGGGTTCCGAACTGGCTGCAAAATTGCTGTTTGCGGTCCTGAGGGGGGAGTGCTGGAAACAGGGGTGAGTCTTGTGCATCAGCAGGAAATTGATACTGTGGTTTTTGAAGGGGACAGAATCATGAAAACTGTCAGATTCTTCTATATTATTGAATTAAATCAGTGAAATTTCCATGTCGATGTTCATTGATAGGTGGTGTTCTCTTTGTGGAGGGTTAGAAACTTGGTTTTGCACTTCAGTAATAATATGGCATGTAAACTGTTGAGCAAAAAAAAAAAAAAACAGCTGAATTTTCATTGAATAAGTTGTCAAAAAAGTTTGTATGGGATCTATTTGGTTTTCACTTCATCTCTTTCTGTTTTTTTCCACACACATGCACAGGTTGTTTACCCTCATCCACCTGCCCCCAAAAAAGTTCAACAAGAGGCTTCCCCCATATTGACCGACCTCATCAAAAAGCACAAAGTGGATGCGATAGCCATAGGCAATGGTACCGCTTCTCGAGAAACTGAGGATTTCGTTGCAAGAACTGTTGATGGCAAAGCAAAAAATGTGGGTTGGTGTGTTGTGAGTGAATGTGGGGCAAGTATATACAGTGCCTCTGAACTGGCTGCCAAAGAATTTCCTAAAATGGATGTCACACTGAGAGGGGCTGTATCGATCGCCAGAAGACTGCAGGATCCGCTGGCTGAATATGTCAAGGTATGGGGGTTTTTTCACAACTTTTGTCGAAATGTAAATTCAGTACATTTGAACCTTAACTCTATTCTTCATCTCAAGGCGGACAACTTCATTATCAGGAGTGTTTTTTGTGTTATGGATGAAAACGGTTGGCTGAACATTTTTTTGAATAAGTTATAATTAAAAAAAAGAATGATTCTGAGAGACTAAGGAGTAAATTGGAAGAAGCAACAATTTTTCTCGATAAAGAGTCCGTTCACTTAGACAACTGAGTTGAGGCCTAATACTGAACCGTATTGTTTTTTTAAATACACATTTATTTATTTATATTTCTTGTTTTTATCTTGCTCCACAGGTGGACCCCCATCACTTGGGCGTTGGCCTGTACCAACACGACATCAAATCCGGTTTGCTGGCGGAGCAATTGAAAGGGGTGGTCGAATCTGTGGTAAACACAGTGGGGGTGGAAATCAACACCGCCTCTGTTTCGCTGCTGGGCTACGTTGCTGGGATCACCCCCCTGGTGGCTTCCAGGATTGTACAGCACCGCGAAGGCAGCGGTCCTTTCACCAACCGGGCTGAAATCAAAAAGATCAAAGGGTTGGGGCAGAAAGGGTTCACTCAGGCTGCTGGCTTTTTGAGGATCCGGGACGGGGGGAACGCTTTGGACAATACGCCGGTGCATCCGGAGTCCTACCCCGTGGTTCTCCAGTTGCTGAATGTCTTGACACAGGGAGAGTCAGACATGGCTACTGAGGAGGGTTTGACCATGGCCAAGGGAGTTGTGGAGGAGGTGGCGAAGGGTGTGAATGGGAAATGGTCAGTGGGTTCGTTGAGTCAGCAGCTGGATGTGGGGGAACCCACTCTGAAAGATATTCTGGATGCGTTGCAAGCTCCTGGCCGCGATGTCCGAGGGAAGGTTCTGCCCTCGGTGTTGAGAACAGAACAGGCTGGATCGTTCGATGATTTGCAAGTGGGGGCAGAAATGCAAGGGGTGGTGCGAAACGTTGTGGAGTTTGGAGCTTTTGTGGATGTGAACGTGGGGAGGGATGGGCTGATACACAGCTCAGAATTGGCCAGGTTTAAGGGGCACCGGTGTAAGCCCCATGATGTTGTGGGGGTGGGGAATAGGATTCAGGTCAGAGTGAAGGAAGTGGACAAGAAAAGGAAGAGGTTAGGTTTAGGATTGGTCAAAATGATTTCGGGCAAAGTAGTCAAGATTTAGGTTAGAACAATCGAGGCAGAGGGGAAGAGTGGGGTGTCAACTCATCCAGGCTGAAAGCCCCATGGTTTTTCGTATGGTTTTTTGATCGGTTTTGTTCGTTTTCAATGCAAATTCACAAGAAATGCTACCACAGTCGAGAAAACGAAACAAAATATATATATCTTCAGCAACGATACAGGAGAGATGAAACCGTCCATGATGTGCATGCATTCTCTATTTTTCAGGAAATCCTTGTATGAATCAAAGCAGAAAAAAACCTGCTTTGAGACACCACACTTTGATACAGAAAATATATTCCCCTCCCCCCCCAAAAGAAAAGAAAAATCATTTTTGCATGACCACAGCACGACTAAGTTTGGCCAAAGCAGACCTCAGGACTGGTGCGCTCCAAAAATAACTCAGCACGTGAGTCATTCTTTTTTGGTTGTGTCAGCACGATTATTGTTGTGTGGTTCTGTCAGAAACGGTGTCAGGTTGGCGGCCCCCCTCGCATCGTTCGTCGGACAAGAAAGAAAAGTCGACACTGCGATTTGATCGGAATTCGATGGGTTCTTGCGGCGTATGGGTAAGTTTTGCTAAACTGAATGGTGGGCATTTAAGCAGAACGCGGAGTGGGGGTGATACAGGGAAAAATAATAATAATAAAGTTTGAAGTCTAAGCTTTTAGCGCAAGTGAACCGAGAAAATCCTTTGTCAAAAGGTTGCTATAAATAAATATATTTATATATATAGCTTGGAGGTGTACCTGTTTGCTTTCCATGGTCTCTTGAATTTTTGCCAAGAAAGCATCAAATCGACAGAATGGCGTCGTGCAGGAATGCACAGAAAACTGAAAGTGTTGAGCAGATCTTTTGGAGACTGATATTTTGGGGGGGGGGTTGTGTTTTGTGTTTGTGTTGGCATGGGAAAAATCGATATCCAGTTTGAGGAAGAAATCCAACCAGATTTGAAATGGTCTTTCAGTGTGGATTCCATCTATCATCATGGGAAAAGTAAATTTCAGGATGTGCATATGATCAAGACCGGACCATTTGGAAAGGTGAGAAAAACATTCTTATTCTTTTTTAAAAATAAATAAATAAACAAAAAAAGAAATGACATCAGTTCTATTATTAGACAGGTCGCTATGTGTTGAAACCTATCTGTGGGAATAGATAGAAAGGAAAGTTTAAAAGAACAACAAACATGAGATTAAATGAAAAATTAAATACCTTTGCCACCAAACCTGGAGGAAATTGTGCTTGCTTTAAAACAAGCCAAAGAGGTATTTTATGAACTCATTCTGTTCCATTCTTTTTATTTTCCAGTTTTTTTTTTACGTAGAGAAATATAATTTTGGGATGTCGAAAAAAAAATTCCAGGTGTTGGTGCTGGATGGAAAATTGCAGAGCGCTGAAGCGGACGAATTTGTTTATCACGAGCTGTTGGTGCACCCTGCATTACTAAGCCATCCCAATCCAAGATCGGTATTTATTTGTGGAGGTATGGTTTCGACCTCATCAATTTCCCCCTCCAAAAAAACTCAAAAAGGAAAAAGCGAAAAACAATCTCTCTTGCTCTTTTTTTTTTTCTTTGTTTTTAATGGGTTTTTTTGCTTGCTTGCTTTTCGACAGGTGGTGAGGGCTCAACTGCAAGGGAGGTTCTGAAACACAAATCGGTGGAGCGTTGTGTAATGGTGGACATAGACGAAGTGGTGTGTGATGTCTGCAGCAAAGAGCTGGAGGAAAATCTCGCAGCTTTCGAAGACCCCCGCTTGGATTTGATCATCGATGATGCTGGAGGCACTCTGGAAAATTCAACAGAAAAATTCGATGTGATTATAGGGGATCTTGCCGATCCGGTGTTTGGCGGGCCATGCTACCATCTATACACTCAAGATTTTTACCAGGTTTGGAAAGAGGGGGGAAAAATATATTTTGGAGGGTTTTTTTTCTTAAATTCTGATTCCTCAAAATTACGTTTCGCGATATATAGATCGTTTGAAAGAAAGTCATTTGACAATAAATTAAAAAGAGAACGTATACTACCCCGTACATATTTCCTTTCTTTTTTTTCTTCATCCCTTCATGTGGATATTCAGCGCATCACAGCTGCGAAACCCTTTTTTTTTTAAGAAAAAAAGAATGTAACAATGGAGGTTGCGTTTTTTTTTAAAGGAAATTTTGTCCAAATGTATACTTTTGTGTTACAGAGAGTTGTGAAATCCAAATTGAGGGAGGGAGGAATTTTCGTTACCCAAAGCGGTCCGGCAGGTGTGCTTTCGTGTGGGGAAGTTTTCTCTCCGATCAACAACACTCTTTCGTCAGTTTTTCCGACAGTCATTCCTTACACGCAGCACATGCCTTCCTTCGCAGACACCTGGGTGAGTTTTGGGGTTCTTTGGGAAAGCTGCTGCCTATGTGGGAAGGATTTTTTCAAAGAAAAATATACATATATAGATATATTTTGATATATATACTTTGGGTTGTGGCTGTTTCTTTTTTTTCCCCTACTTATCCAGTTTACATGTGCATTGTTTGTTGGGGGAATTATTGGGAATGTGAAATTCTTCAGGTGATCTAAAAATAGAATGTGTGAAATATATATCCTTAGGGTTGGAACATGGCTTTCACCGACCCTTCGCAGCCAATATTGACCCCAACACAATTAGATGCAAAAATTCAAGATTCCATCCAAGGAGAATTGAAGGTCAGTCTCCTTTTCTTTCTCTCCCTTTTTTTTTTTACAATTTTTCAACTCATTTTTTTTTTTTTGGCGGAGGGGGGGGAAGGGAGGAAGGTCTTTCGAAAATTACATACGCATTGATTGAATGAGGATTTGTTTGTGCGCTGCAATGATACAGAGAGGGTTGAAATGATCGATATTGTCAATGCTACTGCCCACTGTGCAATTTAAGAAAAGAAATTCGAATCCAAAGAAAAAAAAAAACTGTCATATTTCAGTGTGGATCCAAGATATGCATTGAGATTAATTGTTTCAGTTTTCCTGATTTGAATGTACCTCCCCTTCCTGCCTAGATTTTCTCAATGCTTTTTAAGAAAATGAGTGCTGTGGGACTTAAGGTGGTTTCACCATTTTTGTTTTTTTTATTTTAATTCTATGTTTGGATGCAGTTTTTGGATGGAGCGACTTGGACAGGGGTTTCCTCTCTGAACAAAATCGTTCGTGGAAAAGTGGACGACGAAACTCATATCTACAGCAAAGACAATCCTCGTTTCATTCATGGACAAGGCATCAAGACACTAGCTTAAAATATACATATATATATATATATATGCAGCTTTGACAGGAAAAGGGGGGTGGTAGGAATGTTTGGTTGGAGATTCCAATCATTTTGAAAGTTTGTTTCTTTTTTTTCTCAGTTCAAAAAATGAGAGATATTAAGGGAAGAATGATTTGCACATGGTTTGGCTGGCTTTGTTTTTGATCGTAGCTATGCTTTGGTGGTTTAGAACAGATTTGAGAAGTCAGGTTTCATATTTTGGGTGCACAGAGGAGGTTGCTGGATGGGGAATCTAGAGAAAGGAAGCACTAGGGTTTTGGGATTAGAGCACCTGAAGTTCAGTGAGTGGGAAGACCCAGCTGTCTCTCTGGGGTGTTTTCACTGTGAGGTCTTTTTCTTTTCTTTTTTTTTTGGGGGGGGGGTTGACTGTAGGTTTTGTAAGCCATGTCACGAGTAAAGTCAATGCGATATGGCTTCCTGTTGGGTTTTGATACAGAATTCAAAAGGTTTCTACAACATCATACTGTCAGGATTTAAACTTTTTCAGCAATCACCACAGCGGTCCCGCCTCCAATGCTATTATTCCATACAATCATGTTTTCCAGCTCCCACAAGATACCACCCCAAGCCCATTAAAAGTGTTGTTATAGAACATCTCGGCTAATGCGAATTGACCCAGCAATTCGTGTTTCTGTGAAAACTAAACCATTTTCTGCAGCTGGACGGTGGTCTGCACTCTTGTTCAGCTGCAGCTGGATTCAGTTCTGTGGTGGTGACGTAATTTGAACTACAGAGAGAGAGAGAGATTCTCCACACACAGAGCAGCCAATTCACCAAATTTTACAGAAAAGGCAGTTAGTCCCAGACCTCCTTAGCGACCGTTACAATGTCACAGCTTTCTTAACCTTTCTTAACCGTGTCAAACCGTTCACTCATTACACTCACTCTTGGTTTGCCACTGTTCTCAAAGAAAAAGCTTGCTTTACCGACAGAAAGAATGCGCCACCCAGCACAAACCAAACCAAAAAACCAACCCAGCACAAGCGAATGCAGATGTTGCATTTTCCGTTTTGTAATGGTGGGCTGATTTGATTTGATTTCCATCGATTTAGCCATCTTTGACGAGTGAGTTCTTTTAGACCGACAGACGCACTATCTACCGGTCTGGTGTGAATATCGAAGTGTTTTCAGAAACAGAGCCACACAGGCAAACAACCACACAGGAACCCACACAGACATAAACACTGAATCCAAGTTCTCTTTACAGAAGTTCTGCCCCTTTAAATACTCGACCTCAAGGGCCTTTGCAAGCACCTTTCACTCCTAACTCACACATGGATTCACACCCTCAGCACCCTTCACATGCTCTTCTCACTACGTCTTGGCCGCCAAGCCATCCCCTATGTCCGACTACATTAACCCAAACTGCCCACTAAATGAGCGAACCTGAATGCCTTAGATCAGTTGCTGCGACACCTTTTAGTGGTTCATCCACCCAGCAGCGTGACAGACAGAACCCCCAGCCTCCCATATCATCGCCAGCACTCTTGGCCACGGTTCAGTTCCCTGTATCGACAAGTGGTTTCGTTATCTTTTTTAAAAAATATGGAGGATGCCGGAGAGCAAGGCGACCGGGAGGCGTCCACGTCGCAGCGAGTCGAAGGACAGAGAAATGTTGGAAAGGATTTGGGGGACCTCAAAGATTTGCTCGGAGATGCTTACGAAAAGGTGCCACTGAGAACTGATGAAAATATCTCTCACCCTTATTTATTTTTCATTTTTTTTTTTTTTTGGAGTTTTGAAGGGGGATGTGTGGGGATGTGCAGGTGGATGGGATGAGCGATATTTCTTGGGGATCAGATGCTGGGGATGATGCTGATACTGTGGCACCCGATCCTGTGGCCACTCGAATGCTGCGGGCCGAGAGTGAGGATGAAAGGGCAGTGCAAGATGTCATGAAGGAAGTGGAGCAATTGAGGGTTTTGCTTGGGGACAGCAAACAACAATCGGTAGGAGGAGGGGGAAAAGGGAAATTTGTTGATCGCATCTAGTGCAGCAGTTTGAAAGTTTTAAAAGACATTGAAAAAAAAGAAAGGAAACGCATCATGTGAGGGGCTCATAACCCAGAATTCCAATTGGGTTCAACATTGTGCCATGGTTTCAGTTCAAACTAGAAGCTGGTTTATTCAGGATAGTGTTTTTGTTTTTTTTTGGAGGAGGGTTGCTTTTTCATAAAACTCATTGAGGGTTCCATGTGTAAAAAGAGTCGACCTTTTTCAACATTTTTTTCGAAGCATTTTTCTTTTGGGTGGGGCTGATTTCAGTGAATTATCCTTTCCCAAGTGTTTTTGTACATCATAGATAACAACAACAACATAATAATAATAATATAGTTTTACAACTTGCTGTATATCTTGGAAAAACCTTCGTTTGATTCTGACTTCTTCACTGCAGTGAATCGTTGATCCAGTGGGAGTGATCTTGGAGACCCAATTTTTGCCCACCAGATCCAAAAAAATCTACACATTTTGGCACAAATTCCAAAGAAAAAACAATGGCCAGGTGATGTATTTTTGCAGAGTCCCCTCCTCTTATTTTAAAACTCGAGGGAATGCTTCCCAGGGTGAAGCTTTGCAGCCGGCTCCCCAAACCGGTCATCGCTCCGCCAGCGATGGAAAATTCTCCGATCAGAACGAAGTGGATCGACTGCTGGCGGAGGACGCCAAACAAGGGGTGCAATTCTCGTTCAACCCAAGCGTCAATCAGCGGATGCACGCTCACGGCACTGAATCTGTTTCTGGACAAGCTCTGGCCGACAACGATGAAACCACCCTCGTCCCCCCGTCGAAACGAATCCGACGAGAAGTCACACATGATTCTCTGTCCGGGGCAGACATCGGAGTGGCAGGAAATCCCAGTATCGAAAACGTGAAATGGGGGGATCCGGTTGGAGGGGGAAAGTATGGGTCTATCATCGGGAGCCAATCTCAAAGGTCGTTTCAAGGGTTGGATTTTGAGGAGATGCGGTCGGATGCCAATTTGAGTGTGAAATCGAGGGGGGGAAGGAGAGCTGGGTCCAAGATGGGGGATGGATGCAATCGGTCCATCAAGTCTGCCGACTTCGACGGCCTTTTGTCTGAATCGCATGGGCCGTCGATGGGAAAATCCCGGGAGGAGTGCAATCGGTCCATATGCACAGCAGATTTTGAGGGGCTGGTGTCGGAACGGGGTGGTTTAGGAGGCAAACAAGGGAGGAGCATAACTGATGATGGGAATAGGTCGATTCGCACGGCCGATTTTGAAGGATTGATGTCGGAGGCGAATGGATCAGCCCGGTGGGTTAAGAAAGACGATGGAAACTGCTCGATTCGCACCGGTGATTTCGATGGGCTGCTGTCGGAGCCCTGCAATGGAGGCAAATTGGAAATCGACACAAGCTATGCTTTCGCAGGCGAACCAGGGGATGCCGACAAAAAAGAGCCCAGCGAAATCAACAGCGACGATAAAATCGACTTGAATGATGTGCTGAACGGGGCTCTGCCCAGGAACTTGGCCAGGAAAAACATCATTATAGTGCTGGAAAACGTGTTGAACAAAAATTGCGATTTGCAGCTGGAATTGGAGGCGACGTTAGAATCGATCGACGTGGCCATCGATCACAATGCAAAAGCAAGTCAAGTGGCCAGAGCCCTGATGCTAATGAAACACGATAATGGAAAAATAGCAAGGCCGAGGTCAAGTTGTGGTATGGTTCCAGCAGCCTTCCCTTTTTTTTCTTTCTCCAAACGGAAATATGAATTTAAATCCTATGAAATGGTTTAAACGATAAGTGAAACTGGCCGGAAACTCATCACCAGGAAAAAAGCATAAGAAAGAGTAAAAATCAAGGATTGCAAAACAGAAAATTCTTAGCATTCTGTTTTTTTTGGATGTGGTATTAAAAAGTGGCGGCATCTTTTTTTTTCAATTCGAATCAAACTTCTTGGTAGGAAAATTCCAAACAGAAAGTATGTATCCCATGCATATTTTTTTTCCTCCTCCCATTTTCGAAATTCTTTGTTCTTTTGTTTTTCCCTTATTGTTCTGGATTTGTCTGTTTTCTTACCGTGTTTATTTTCTCCCTGCTTTGATTTTTGCAGTGTTGGACGAAGGGCGACCTGTTGTGGTGAACAACACCGTCCAAACAAGCTATTGGTCGAATTTCAATGGGAAGCATCCAGAAATTAACAAAGATACCCAGAAAATGCAAACCTTGATGAAATTCATGCCCATCCAACATAGATTTAACGCTTCATGGACTCTGCGTGAGGAAGATTTGCTTCGGTCAGGTCTCGCTGCCTATGTTCAGGTATCACCAGAAAATAGAAAGAAAAAAGCAAGCCATCCATTGGAAAAACACTCGAGACAAATCGCTTCAACTTTTTTTTTAAACAATCTTTTTTTTTTTTTTACCCTTTTTTTTTTCAACACGGTTACGATTTTGTAAAATAGTATCGTTGTTGTGAAAAGTCATTGCGACTTCGTTTCTGCTATTTTTCTTAGATCTTTCTTTTTTTTTATAACTTTGTTCTTTGTTCTCTTTTTTTCTTTTCATTTTTTTTCGATTTTTAATGGATAGGACCAAAAAAAACAAAGAAACTGTGTTGACTTTTTCAGGAATTATGTATGGAATCTGCACTGGGCGCTCTGGAAAAGCAACAGCAAAATGGAACCGACGTTTCCATGGGGACTGCCAGAAACATTATTTCGGAGCTGGGCTCTTTGACTCTGGAATCGCCCGTTGCGCTGGACATCATTTCCAGATTCACAAAGGCACAATGGCAACATGTTGCCAAGTAAGACTGTTTCATTTTTTTTTGGCGTTGCAATCTTTTTCGACTAAAAGATCGCCTTTTTTTGTCTTTTCAAAATTACGCTTTCAAAATGTAGAAGAAACATTCAGTCATTCATTCCTGTGCAATATTTCTAAAAAGTCAGACGTAATGAAAAGCCTTAAAACATTCGTGGGGTGAATATTCAGTTATTTTTTGTGTGTTTTTTTGAAAAAAAAAAAAAAGAACGTATGTAGACAGACGAAGCGGCTTTGAATGCTTGTTACAATGGAATTGCTTCACAAGGCCTGATAAAATCACTTCAAAATTCTCCAAAAGAGAAATGATGAAAATAAGACTGATGTCGAACGAGCTATGTGGAAGAAATGTGAGTTTCCTGTATTTTTTCTTTTTTTTCAGTTGTATTTTTCTAAGATATGCAAACTTATCGCAGATTTTGCCTGTAATTATTTTTATATGCAAGGATTAAGAATAACTCCAGTTTAAATGTGTGTTTTTTTCCTTAATGTACTCACCAACTGTAACGGCAAAAAATTCAAGAGAGATTAAATGAATGAGAGCACATGCCTTTTCCCTTTCTCTTTTTCTTGCTTCAGTTTTGACATTTCTCTCTTCTTTTTTTTTCCTTTTTTTTCTCTCCTTTTTTTTTTCCGTTTTCCTTTCTCTCTCCCTTTTTTTTGTCTTTGTTTTGGTGGGACTGGTCGAATAGATTTGAAAAAAATACAGAAAAAACTCGATGAGCATATTTTCTGATTGAAGTTTTTTTTTTCCTGAAAATTTTTCAGTGGGTGAAGATAGCGAAAGAATTAAAAACCGGCCGAAGTCCGGCGGAGTGTTTTCGAGCCCACATGCAATCGCTGGCTTTGCCTGCAGTTGTGTGGAATAGAGACGAGGATGAAAAACTAGCAGCCTTAGTCGAACAGCACGGAACTGAACAGTGGGATGTAAGATCACTGTTTTTTTTTCTCGTATAAAATAAGAAAACTTTGCGTCGTAATCGTGAAATTGGACTAAATGCTGATTAGAAGAAAAAAAAATAAATTCCTGCACTGAAAAACCTCTTAAATGCACATTTTGAGTGGGAAATTCCTTTTTCCTTTGAGTGATAATTTGATATTTTTTGCAATGCCAAGAGTCTTGAAATCTGAGTGGTGTTTTTTTCTTTATCCAACATCCTTCTTCACGAAAAAAATATTACAGTTTCTTTCGGGAAGTTTCTTGAAATCATCAACTTTCGACACCATTTTATTCAATTTTGAAAATTAAACTTGAAATCTTTGCTCTGTTTTTTAAAATTACGAATCGGTGCAGATCTGGGTGCCCGACCTCTCTAAACACATGGAATTTTTTGTGTGTGTGATTTTTTTGGTATGATTTTTTCGCAGGCAATAGGGTTCGAATTGGGTCGAACTTCGAGGGCTTGCCAATGTCGTTTCAAAGATGTTTTGATGTTAAAAAATGGAACAGTAACTTTGAAAAAAACTAAAAACTGGGATTTCGAGGATGACCTGAATCTATTAAAGGTGAAAATAATCTTTGACGAAACTGTTGGCTTCTGGGGCAAAGATATAGATTTATATATGTTTTTTAATCTTTTGAACACATGAATCTGGAGTATTAATATACGTATACTCTTTATTATCTACAATTCTTTTAATAAATGTATTATATATATATACAAAACATATTAATGAAAATTTGGTTTGCAAAAAAGATCTTCCCCCCCCCAAAAAAAACTGACGACGGATAACCAAAAACAAACATAAATCAACTGTTTTCAATTTAAGCAAGGGAAGTTCTATTTATTTTTAAAATCATGTTTCATTCCCTACTAGATTTTTGTCTCAAAAGATTTTTGTTTTGTGTCAATCTTTTGGAGTCTTTTTTTTGTTTTTCAAAAATAGGCTGTCAGAAAATATGGAAAGAGATGGAGAGAAATTGCCTGCATCACCGAGACTCGAACACCTGTGGCAGTCAAAAACAGATACATCTGTCATATCGATCCGACAGCCGATCTCACTCCTTTTTCCCCTGAAGAAAAACAGCAAATTCTGGTAAAATAAATAAAAAAATAGCGTCATTCAGAATAAAATTATTCAGAAGAAAAAAATGTTGTTTTTTTTGTGTAAGCTTCGAAAGATGACTAAAAAGAGAGAGAGTGAAAGCAAGGATTAATGATAAGTGCCTGATTCTATATCCTTTTTTTTGTTCAACATGAAAGCTTTCTTTGATTTTTATTTTTTTTTTGGGGGGGGGGGGCGAGGGGCCTTCTTTCATGCAACCACGTCCTTTAAATCTGCTGCTGAACTTTTTTTTTCGGGTGTTTGATTTCGAATTGTTCAAGAAAATACACTGGTGGCACCGTTTGTTCAAAATTGGAACTTACCTTTACCATTCCTTCAGTTTTAAAAAATTCAATCTTGGAGCTGCCATGTCTGTCAGTGTGTGCATATTTTTCAAGCAAAATATCTCTGCACCATCCACCACTTGGATATGATGGGGGAATGAGAGAAGGCAAAACTAGTTCCAAGATTTTGGCAATTTTTTTGCGACGGCCTTTGTGCATTATCATCAGGAGCTTGGTCGAGAAGAGTATAAGAAGCTGGGTCGAATTCGCTGGACAGAACTGACAAGGAGATTGACCAAGAAACGTCAAATGCGTACCGTTCGGATGGTATATATCAAAATGATGAAGGTGAGCCGACCAAATAATCGAAAGGACTTCCTTCGATTTTTCTTTTGTTTTTGGGCTTGATTCATTGATCTGGAAAAAAAAATATGTCTTTCTATATGTGTTTTTTTTTTTTAGTATTTTTTTTTTTCATTGTTTTTTGTAAGAATTTGTATTTCTTCAAATGCAAGAAGTAAGGCAGCACCCACACGGTTCATTTTTCATTCTACTTGGTCCTTATTATGTGATTTTGCATTATTTTTCATTTGTTGCACTGTTATTTCCCCCCCTCCTGTTTTTCTCTGTGTTTCTTGCATCAAACCTGGAAGCCCCGTGAACCATGCAAGGGAGTGGGTTTTTTTTTCAATTATCTCAACATAGATTATTGATTATTTTTTATTCTGCTCGACTCAGTTTTCCTCGCAAAAGCGATGGCTTTGGTTTTTTTAATAAAATACCCAATTTCTTCAATTTTGATCATTTTTTTTTCATTTTTTTTAAATCAGGCAGTGGAACAAGATGAGGACCCTTTCGCAGTTCAAGTGACAGTGAGAAAAACAGATGTGGAATCGAGAATGAGAATGAACATTGATGGTTCTCCGGCGGTCTGGAGCGACGACGATATGGAAATCGACCCAACAGATTCTGACCAGCGACCCGATTTGGACCCTTTCGATGGACTGCCCTCCGCTGATGACCTCATTGGGGGAAAAACATGCTCAGATTCTATTTTGGAAGAATTGGAAGAGAATTCGGAAGGTAAGCGTGAAGTCGAAAAAAGGATTGGGGTTTGGAGGAAAGGTTTTCGTGCGTCCGAGATGCAAACGAAAAAAGATAGGGCGTCCAAAAAACGGAGTCGATCGGTTTGAACAGAAGAGTTGTTGAAAGGTTTTTACAACACCAACAGAAGCTTTGTATTTGAGGGAGAAAAAAAAATACAGGTCGTCATTTTTTGCCGCATGGAAAGAAAGAATGTATGGTTTTTTTAGTCATTTCTTTGTCCTGATCTGTTGGCGAATGCAGAGATGAAATGCATAATATGGGTATTCGAAAATGTATCATTTTAGCAGGGAGGTTTGTTTCTTCTCAATATATAGGTTCAGATGTCAGGAAATTGCCAATTAGGGCTTTGTTTAGGAAAGGGGGGGGGTTAATTTTTGGGAATTGCTTGTGCGAAACGCAGGATAATATTCGAAGAAATCAAACAAATTGATTTTCTGGCGGTGCTAGGGGAAAGTGTTTTTTTAAAGAAGATGTAATTTTGGTGGGCATTATCTGATCATTCCTTTAAACTACATTGATGGTCCAATTGCTGCAAGAAAAATGACTGGGTTTTTCTTTTTGTTATTGATTGTGAGTATAAATCAGAAGACTCCCCTGCTCTTTGTTTTTTCACAAGTTACGAAATATAGGCATCCATTTCCTGTTTGGTTTTTTTCCCAATTTTCAGTTTCTCTGTCTATTTTTAGACAATGCTCCAGCCCTTTGATCCACAGGTCAGACCACAGCACAATTCCATCCAGGAAATGCATTTTTTGAAAACCAATTTTCTTTTATGGTCGGCTTCGTATTACAATTGGGGTATCCTCATCACAATGCCAAGCACCACCTCCCTACCCTTTCCAAAAATGAAGCGATAAAACATGTACAATCTAAGTATAGCTCTTGAAATCGACCCCCTTCCAAAAAAAAACAAATATAACATTTATTTGAACAAAGAAACGTACTGTATTTATATAACTTTTTTTTAGTACATCTTCTGTATGCATGTGTTCTGATCTCCCTTCTGCTGGCGTTACTGTACCAAAACAAAAACTAAAAAATACACATATTATATTTGCGATGAAAAACAGTTTCAAGACCCTGCTACTAGGCCTGCAGGACCGGCGGTGGTGTTGGTGAACAGGGGGCGGAATCCCAATTCCTCTGCAGGGATTCCAAATTCGGCCAATTTGGCGTCGTACACTCGAATGAGATCGTTATGAGCTTTCGAAACCTTGGCGATATCATACTGCAGGGCCTTAATGATTCGATTCTTGTTGTCCAACACTTCCTCCAGCTTCTTGTTCACCTGGTGAAACCCCCCCACACACACACACATTTTCAGACTCCCCTAGTAACTTAAGGGTGCAGCATTCTTCTGGTGAGGAGAATTGTGACCATCCTACAGAATTATGGAACAGAGTTTGCTTCAGACCTGCTGAACAGCGCTGGGCTGTAAATTAGCCGCCACCAGGACTTCAGCGACCTGTGCATCTTTCTTTTCGATCTCGCTGTCCATGGATTCCACTCTTTTTTCCAACATAAGGCACTTCAAACCCGTCTTTTGCTGGATCTCGTAGATGGAGCCCTCGAACTTCTCATACAGTTCGTCGCGCTCGCCTTGGACCTTGTTGAATCGTTGCTGCAACACCTCGTTTTCCCACTCCAGGTTTTTTAGCTGCTTTTCGGCGTGTGCCAGACGGGATTTGGTTTGATGGAGAGAGGCTTTGTCTTTCTCATAGCTCGCGCAGTGCTGTCTCAAAACCTCTACCTATCGGAACTGACCACAAGAAGCATCAGTTAGAGGACGACGCACATCGCCATGACTCTCCAGGGGAAGCTGGGGAGAGTGACGTCTCTGTGTGCATGCATCAGACGTCTATCCCCGCCGCCATTCACAACGCTCTTATGCAGAAAGGACTGCACAATTCACCGACCTTTTCCCTTCTTAGTCTCAAATTTGTCAAATTTGCACTGGTTTTCTAATAGGGAGAAAAAAGTGGGAAAGTCCAGCAGATGCATGTTCCAGACTTAGGGGGTGAAATCACTCTGTTTGGGGTTTCTGTGTGCAAGTTCTACCTCTTTCAAGGCTTTGGTCAATGGATCCGACAGCCGCTTGTTCTCTTGAGCGATTTCATACATCAGTTTTTCGTTTTGTGACTCCTTTTTCTTCATTTCAGCCACATCCTCTTTGAGAGTCTTGATCAGATCCAAATTGTTGTGAGTGATATCGTTGTAGTAGTTTTTGACCTCGGCAAAAGAGCTCTCGTGCTTTTTCATTAAATCGTTGATGTGTGTGTTTTTTCTTTCTTCGATTTCGTGGATCTCTTGTTTTCGCCTCAGCTCCATGTCGCTTCGGAGGATTTTCATTTTCTTTTCGTATTTTAGCTCCAATTCCCGCACTTGCAGATCGAACGCTTGTCGAAGTTTGGTGATTTCTTTGGCATGCTCCAATGTCATTTGACGGCTCAGCTCCTCGTTGGAAAGTTCCTGTTCAAAAAAAAGATATAAAAACTGCTGTAGAAATTTTACACATACATTTTGAACATCAAACCACACATTCCCCAGAATAACATCCCTTTTTCAATTTTATAATCACAAGAAAATACTAACAAATGATAGTCATATTTAAATGTATTGTATATATTTAGATTGAATCCACAGTACCTGTTCTTTCATTTCCAGTTTGAGCGATCCTTTGTCATTATTCAGTTCTCCCGTTTTCCCTCTGAAATCGTCTTGCTGGAGTTTCAGCCCCAGCTCCATGTCTGACTTGAGACCAGTGATGCTGTTTTGGTGTTCATACAGCAAATGCTTAACCTTCTGCTTGTAAACCTATATCATTATTTAACAGCCACAAAAAATAATTGAGAGAAATACAGATGATCTGAAATCAGAAATTGTGGAAGGAGTTTGACCTTATGATAATATATATTTTTTTCGAGAAAGGAAATGGAGCGACATTCTTTTTGCCACATTTACCATGATGTATTACATGTGGAAAATCAACAATTAAAAAAAGAAAAGGGAAAATATAAAAAGACGCCTACCTTGATTTCCACTTGCTGTCTTTCTTCCATCTCTTCGACCTCCCGGTCTTTGTTCCTCAATTCAGCTTTTCTATCTTCCAGCTCTTTTTTGGTGATTTCCCAAAAAGAATTAACTTTGTCCTGCAGAGATTGAAATTTGAAATACCTCAATTCATGCCAATCCCTGCAGTCAAATTTTGAAATTTTCAAGTTTTGACAATATTTTTTCCCCATCCATCAAATTTGACATATCACGACTTCAGAGGTGTTTCATTAAATTAATTTCATGAGCGGCTTCTTATTAAAAACAAAAGAAGTATTCTCCATTTTTTTATGGAAGGAGAAAAAAAAAAATCATAAATCTTTGCCAGAGAAACTGATGACTATACATCTCCAGTCAAGAATTCAAGTGACTGAATTCCTGTTTTTTTGCCCCCGAGGGGATTTTTAGCCCTGTCTGGAAAAAATTTAAAAATTAATATTGTATGGCCTCACCCTTTCAAGCTGCATGTAATTCCTGTACTCCTCTTCCTTGTTCTTTTCTTTTTCCAGAATACCAATTTTTTGATTGAGCTCCTCAATGGAGGCCGCTTCCACATCGCCGGCATGCATAACATCACGACCTTTTTTACCACCCTTCAAGAAATAATTGCAGTCTTAGGTTGAGAAAAAAATGATTTTTTCTTCAAGTATCCATACCACGGAATGGGAACAGTTTTAGCAAACCCGAAGCAGAGCTTATGAAAATCTGAATGTTTTGTGTCAAATTAATATGCACTCAAAAAGAGCCTCCCTGATGTATTACGAGTCTATGCTGTCACTAGAATCTGGGTTATTGACATGACATTGCAAGCTTAAGCTTGAGCCTGTGTGTATTTATGAGGTTTGGCTGGGTTATCATTTTTTCATGTCAAGCCGTGCTGTGGAGCAAAGCGGAGAAAAACTGAAATCCTGATGGAAAGGCGTTGCGTCGAGGTCAGTGCGAAGAAAACGAATGATGATTTTTCGGAGGCGTTAGGGTTTTATATCACAAAGCTAAGGAACACCTCGTGTGTTTCTCGCAGGCCTTGGGGGGGTGTCTATTTACTAGGACCGTGGCGTTTGCAGCAGAATTCCTACCTTCGCTGCTTTCCCCTTCCCCCCTTTCTTTTTGGGAGCCATCTTGCAAGGCTGACGCTTTTTTTTCTCACACTCCGCGACTTTCCTTGCAACCGCAGAAGTTCTGTTCAACAAAAACAATCACGGGTAGTTCTGTTTCGCAAGAATCTACCCTAAGCCAGTCGACGCTTTTGGACGATTCGTCGAGGTCGTGACCCTTGTCGATACAGAAGGTCGCAAATTGCGATTGCGTGTTTTGCTGCTCGGAAAAAGATTTGTACACAATTACACAAAGGGATGCAATATGTGGTTGCGGAACCCAGATTTTTATTGTCCTTTTCCCCACCAATTTGCGGTTTCAATTGCAGTGGGTCAGGCCAGTCTCACAGAACCACCCAAATTGTGTTTCAAGGGAAAAGTGGAACAGATGTCGAGGTGGCCAGATTGTTTGAATCTCCTCCACTCCCCCAGGCATCGTCAGTTCGAAAAACTTGAGTCAAAAGACCGTATCACAATAACAAAATACAACCAAGGACATCATTGCCCCAATTTCATTTTTCTTTCTTTTTTTCCCCTTTTGTCTCAATAGACTTCTTTATCTTTTCGTACCCAAACCCCACTTCTGAGCCAAAACTAGCCAAAATTTATGATATCAGCCCCCAACCTCAATAAAAACGTTTCTGGTGAACCCCACCCCCCACCCCCTTAACTCACCCACACAGACCCAAATTTGCCAAGCACACTTTCCAAACTTCTCTTTTTTTTTGGAGCATGACATTGTAATTTGAAAGAAAAAAGAAGAAAACGATGCTTCCACAAGAATGACGAGTGTCTCCCTCACTATCCCAATTTTTCAAACTTACGGAACACTGACAGCGACAGATTTCTTCCCTGATGAACATCTTTCCCGCACCAATTTGACCTCTCGTCACGAAAAAGCATTCACGACCAACGGGTTTGACGTCGGAGGGCTACCTGTTATTTATAATTAATTCCCTTGCTCCATTCTCCGAACTTCCCCTTGCAACCTTTTCAGTTCTTCCACCAGTTCATGTTTGGGTCTGTCCTCCATGTTCAATTTGTCCCCCAAAGGTGAATCCCTGTCTTCTTCATTCTTCAACAAGGGGCGCTCATCGTCATCTTTTTCCTCCACAGAGGCCTTTTTCTTTATCATTTGGAGTTTCATGTAGTTGTACACTGCCACCCCAGAACAGCAGAAAACGTACCCAAACAGGTTCAAGAACGTCACCGGCGCCTTGAACACGGAGTACGAGAAGAAGATCAATAGCCAGTCCTTGATAACTCCGGCGATGTTCATGGTCAACGCTGATGTTTTCCCGATAAGCAAGAAAACTGCCAAGTTCAGGAAAAACGCTGCCGAGGCGTTAGCAATGAATACTGATGGGACGAAGTCCCAGTCCGTTCTGGTGGTGAGCTGGTTGAACTCCACGAGCGAAAAAGGAAGGATGAGCCCCACGAAACAGGCTGGCGATACGTAGTACAAGCTCTGGAGAGGGTTCATCTTCAGACCCTTGGAGTTGATAAGCACTTGAATCATGGTTAAACGAGTGGCCTCGAATACCAACGCCAACAGCTGTTGGACCAGGCCCTTGACGACCAGATTTGCCTCGCCGATAGCGCAAACCACCACCCCCGCTGCAATGAGCGACATATTTCCCGTGACGGCCCATGAAAAGCGCTCCGTTCCCAACAAAACCCCAGCACCAAACACCAACCCAGGCATCAACGACTTGGTCATTTGAATGAACGAAACGCTCAAGTAGAGGTAGGACGAGTTCGAGAGCCAGAGACTGCCTGCGTAAAGCAAGCCGATAGGGACGACCCTCCGGAAATAGACCTCGCTCGTCATGTTGTGGGTGGGACATATCTTCAGCACCTTAATGCAAAATACCGCCACCGTGGAACAGAAAAACATGTGCCACATGGTCAAGGCCAGCGGAAAGGGGAAGCCCGAAAACGCCAGGAGCCACTTGTTGAAGAGGATCACGCTGATGGACACGGACATCCATAGCACCACGTACGAATAGGACTTCAGCACCTCCCGGAAAACTCCTTCAGAAACCATCTTTTCCTCCTTGACGCCCCGGTGGAACTCCGAGCCCTAGTGAACAAAAGCACGGATACTCAGAGTCCCAGAAGTCAACTATTCTCCACCACCCTCATCCAAGCGTCGCTGGATTCGTGGCTGGGGGGCCGTTTGGGGTTGGACGCTCGTCGAAGCGACTATTACTAATCGCGCCTCCACGTTTGCTATTACCAAATAACGAATGTTGAAACGCAGATTTGGCGTTTCTGGCTTTCCCCCGAAGAAAAACGAGACCAGGCCAGTGAACATGCCTCCGCGCCGGCGCAACAAGCTGAAGCGCTTGTTTGAGCACCCGAACTCCTTTACGGCCCACCTTCTTCGAGAAACGCAACAGGAGAACGCATTTCTAGGTACACCTTCTGCTGCGAAATGAATGCTTTTTTATTCTTGCTTGTCGTTAAGAGGAAGAGATTTCGATCAGGAGATGCTGCTTCGTTTACTTTTAGCTTTACTGATTGTGGCCTTGCGCCTGCGTCAACACAATTTCTGCTTGATGCCAACATATTTGCCTTGCGAAACCATTCTGGATGGATTAAGTTCCTGCTTTGGTGACCTTTTCACTCTTGTTGAATAAAATAGATGACACCCTGCTTATATTTAAGAAAGAAAAACTCGACTACAAGGGAAATGCCTTCCGATTTTTGTTGAGAACTAGACAGAGTGTTTTACAATGCCACACATTTCCCCTCAAAGTCAGCCAATCATTTTTTTTCTCTATCTCAAGGAATGCTCCCTTCGATTTTGTTCAAGAGAGAGGCAAAAACGCAACCGATCAGTCCAAAATGGCTGAACCCATGATTATCAGTCTGCTGACCCACGGCCGGCCCACCCGACCCCTCATTGAATTCCCCCCACCGAGCATTAAATTCCAGAACGCCTCTGTCACAGGGTAAACATGGATTCCCTTCCGAACGAGGGGCCAGCGAATGCCAGTTTCTCGGAATGCAAAAGCGAAAGCGAAAGCGAAAGCGAGGGCTCTGGAATGATTCTGTCTCAGTGGCATGCACACTTTGATTGCGAAGGAGACGATCCGGATTTTTTGAAAAGCTCAGAGGAGGCAATGGATGGTTTGGCAAAGGAAGAGGCGGAGTTTAGTCACCCTCGAGGGAATCTGGCTGCTTCCAGCTGTTTGGAAGAATTTGCAGGGGAGGGTTTCTCTCTGGATTTTGAGTGTGAGGATGTAAAAGCCTTGGGAAAAGGTAGAGGGGAAATCCTCGATAGCGATGTAGGATTGAAATCTACCTCACTCCATGCACCCCCAGATTTCACACCATTGGCTGCAAGAAAAGTACCCAACTGCCGCTCTGAGGCTGTGGAATCAATGGAGCCGGCCCCTCCTTTGAAAAACTCACACAAGGCGGTCGAAGAGAGGAAAGATGTGGGAATTTCTTGCAGCAATAGGTCAAATACTGGTCCGGTCATTTCGGAGAAGGGGAAGGAAAATGTTTCGCAAGCTGTGGATTCATGTGTGTTTTGTGGGCTGGATTTGAGTGGGATGTTGCTGGAGGAGAAAACGCAGCATGTAAATAGATGCTGTGATGGTGCGGAGGGGCTATTCGAGGGAAAACTCCATGGGGGAGATGTCATGGCAGCCAAGGTTTCAGTGGAAGCTTTTCTGAGGGTAGGTTGTTTTCATTTCTTTCCAGGGAAAACGCTGAGGGCAGTTTGTCCAATCATGCATACTGTCTAATTCAGGAGAATCAGACTCAGGCCATATATATATATATGACACATTCAAGACGACTGCAAGATTTTTTGTTTTTTTTTTGGTTGAGAAGCCAGTAGGGAGAAAACAATCGAAAATTTCTTTCTGTATCATTCTTGCTTATCCAGGAATTGAAGCTGGAAAAATACTTGGATGTTTTCATAGCCTGTCGTTTTGACATCGATTCTCTACTGGAAGTGACGGATGCAAAATTATTACAAATGGGACTCCCCCTGGGTACGTCTTTTTTTGCCCCGATTTTTTTTTTTTTTTTTTTACTTTAGTGCAACGACAATATTTTTTGCCTCTGTCTCTCTTTCATATCAATCTGGATATTTGTTTGTACGTTTTTTTGCCGAAGAGAAATATTTTATTTTTCGGTGTTTGGTTCTGGTTACCTTTTTCCCAACTAGTCTGCCCTTGATAGGCTCTCCCTTAAAAAAAAAATGAACAAATCACAGGAAAATCTCCAGAAATACCCCCCCCCCCTGTTTTTGTTTCAACTCCCTCTCATTGCTTTTCCCATTTTTGAATCTTTGCATTTGTTTTTAGGATCGTTTTCTTTTTTGTGAACTGTTTCGTTGGAAGTAAAGAGCCCTTGGACCGTTCGTGAACACTTATAATTTTGTGTAATGTTTTTCTTTCATAGGTCCAAGAAAGAAAGTCTTAATAGGAGCAGCTGTTTTGAAAAGCAGCGGCATTAGGTCACACAAAGACACTTTGTCGACAAGAAAAAGGAAGGAACAGTCCAGGATGTGAGTAGGTCATTTGAACGCAAAATCGATTATGATTGTAATAAAAAAATGGACAATATTATTGTTTTTGCCTGTATTGAGCACTGTTCTTTTTTTGTAGAATGAGGGCGAATTATTTTTTTAATCAATCAATTCTATTGTTCATAGATATTTCCAAGTCAAAAACAAATTTATCGAACATTTTATGTAGATATCATTTCTTATGGTGTTTTCTTTAATTCCTCTTTTTTCGCTTTTTTTTTTGTTGGGATAATCTAATAAAAAAGAAAATCTGAAGAAAATGCTCTGGTGGTTTTATTCAAACTGCAATGATTCCACGCTCTTAATGGAGATTGCAGTTCTGTGTTTCTTTTTCTTGCGCAATATGGGTTCATTTTCATTTTTTTTTTCTTTCCTTTTTTTCTCAGATCAGGGTAACGCTTTTCTAAAATAGGGCAAACTGCAACTATTTAGAAAATGAAGGGAGATATCCATATATTAGTGGAAATTCAATTTTAACGCACACACCTCATATACTAAAAAGGGGAAAAATTACGAGAAATGCTGTAGAAACAATCAAGAGGCCAACAAAGTGATCATGAATCTAGCTAGCAAGCAAACTTTTGTCAAAATTTTCGGGCAACTTTTTGAAATATTCTTGTTTCCATTCAGAAATGATTCGAATATCAGAAAGAGATTTCGGAGGTTCAAGGCAGCCCCCGAGAATCAAAACGGTGAGAAAAAAATTGTCGAAAGTTTTCGGTTGGGGTGAATTACTCATCCTTTTTCCCGACAACTTATAGGGAAGAGTCCGCTGTTGTTTTTTATCCCCTCTTTTCCGTGATGCTGGAGGGAAAATAAAAAAGAACAAAAAGTTGCTGGACTCCCTCCAAGCAGAAAAACTTGTTTTTGTTTTCCTCGCATTATTTGCTGTGCAAGGAAAAAGCCACAATAACCAAATCAGAATTAATGGAATTGAACCAAACAAAGAAAATCCCGTGACTATTTCCAACGAAAATAGAAATTGTGATCTTTCAGAAATTATTAAGAATTTTAATTATCGATTATTTTCTTTATACATATTATTTTCTTTGATTTCTTTATTTTTGATCAAAAATTCGTTTCCATGTAGATATTGGAATCAGCCAACAGCGTGGGGATGCTCTTCAAGTGTTGATGAAAAATGCCAAAGAAGGGATTCCAGCAACTCCAACACCAATCAATTTCAGGGAAATGGAATTGAGGGCTGTCGGTGGGCTGTATGAAATTATGGAAATTGAAAGTGCTTTGCAAACTGGTAGGAAACAAAGAAAAGAAAAGAAAAAAACACCTGTCTTTCATCATGCAAAATATTCTGTGAGGCGAAAATGCTACCCAGGAATCACTGCAAGAGCGTGGAGACATTTGGCAAGAAAAGTCCCTCATTTCTGTTTTTTTTCAAGGGTGATTCTACTTTTTTTAGTGTTTTTTTTTTTCATTTTATCTTTCGTTCTGTTGGGTTTTCCAAGTATGTGTATATGTACATCGATCAGGCGTACAGTAAGCAATCTTTTCCATTGAAAACTTCAAACACTGGTCAACCCCATCCAAAACAGAGAAATGAGTCTTTCCATCATTTCTATTTCCAGGAGCATCCGTGCAGAGGTTCGTCGACATGTGGGGGGCAGAGCAGCCGTCTCCAACAAACCGCCCAGCTCCTTTGTTTCAATTACATTATTCCGAATCGCCCATATCTTGCCCACTCAGAGAGCCGCTCACCTCCACAAAACAACAGCTACGCGCACCAGAGAACAAAGGGCAGCCTGAAAAACCCACCTCTGCAAATCTACCCCCACTGAATGGCGAGAAAAAGGGTGATCAGGGAGGATTGACATCGGGGAAAAAAGGGAGAGAGTCTTTGGGGGTTAAGCTTGTGAAGCTGAAGGCATTAAGGGAGGAACTCAGGCTGCTGGAGCAATCAGTGTGTTCGATAAAAGCCAGCATTCGCTGTGTGGAGGAGGAAATCGAGGAAGAAAAATCCATGGAGGGATACCCAAGATAGAATCCAGGGGGGGTGCAGGGGACAAGGGAAGAGGTTGGAGGAAATGAACACAGTAAAATTTTAGTGTTTTGCAAGTGGTGTTCGGATTGTCGAGGCAAAAACAGTTTTCCAGAGTTTGTCGATAAGCAGGCTATGCATCCATTGTTCATTCTCAGTATCTCCGACTCGCACACTCCAGCACAACACGCAACCTTCAACAGTGAGCCATCCTTTTTTTTTCGCTCTGCTCTTCAACGACTACTACCAAATACGCATGATCCGTTTGAAAAAGATTAAAGAGTAGGCCAATTTCACGACCATCAGCGGATGTTTAGAATCTGAAATGGTTCTGGATTGGAAGAACCAATTCTTTTTCTCTGTCTCACACACCAAATGCACCCTGTCTGACTCACAGAACAGCCTATACTGTTGGAAAAGACTCTCTGGATGCTGATTCCTTCGCGGTTGCAACCTGGAAATTGATGTTTGTTTGTTTGCAACCTGGACCATTTGAACGTTTATGTGTCAGTGATCACGTGATTCTGGACGACAACTCTCTTTGGGGGTGCATGCGGTCTTCACTGATGTTGAACTGCGTACTACCTCGGATCTAAAACACCCACTAAGCCCGATTTGACCTTCACTGAATCTCAAACTCCAACACAACAGACAAGTCATATGTGTAAAAAGAGTAACAAGCTCTCCCAGAGACGGGCTGGGGCCCAAAGTTCCGCAAAGGCGGTAAACACAAAAGTGCTGGAATAACAGGAGGTTTTGCAAGATTCCATAGAATGTCCTTCCACTCACCAACAAATTCGTCCAGCTTCTGGCACTTGTTAGGGGCTAGACAGTTGTATGCATCTGGGATTTATATTTGTGAATAAAAACGGACATGTGTAATCATCTTCTGGCACATTAACCACATCTACCAAAAATGAAACCCCGTTTCCCTTCCAAACAAACATCGACTACATTGTGTAGGAGAGAATTCCCTTCTGTTCCACACAGACTGATTACAGTCTGACTAATCGGAATAGATTGTTGTGAGGAAGTTAGACGATCGAGAGGAGGGAAGAGTTAGATCGATGTGAGGAAGTTAAGTTACTGGAATGGATGTGAAACGACGCTTGACAGAAACTGGGGAAGGTATTTATCGGGAAGGAAACCCGGAACAATCTAACAGTGTAAGAAAGACTCAAACGATCCACAGCTCGTTTCACGCAAGGATTGGGAAAACATGGGTTTCACTGTACATGGTTTCGGAGCCGAAGACGTTTCTGGACGCTACGCTACCAGAACGAACAAAAGAGTAATTTTCTCACCTCTCTCGCTCGCTTGGCTCATCATTTTCTTTTCGACCACCTGCATACACACAGTGGACGGAGGTCTCTTCGCGACAGCTCAAGACAAGGCGTTGGCAGCGTTGGAAAAAGAAAAAATGAAGCTCAGAGCAAAAGTAATGTCACTCTCGGAGCAGCTCAGAGATGAGCGACGACTACGAGAACACCCTTACCATTGGTATATCCGCAAACGCGGTGATCAACCACCCCCTGTCTCACTCTTTTCACCAGCGCTTTCTTCCAGGCCATCACCTCCCTGTCTACCGCCGTGAAGACCTTTTTCCACGACCCCTTTGACGTTTTTGGCGCCATGCCCCACCGAACCCGCCAATGGTTCTCGTCACGCCTGGATACGATGTCGCAACTCTTTGGAGCATTCCTGGCGTTCCTCCTGGTAAACGTCCTGGCTTTCGTTTACCTCAAGCTCTCCAGTGTGATCAAAACAATCAAAGGGACTCTACTTACGATGGGGAAGCTGCCGGTCGTCACGCTCGCGACGACTACTGGCACATGGCTCCTGCGCACGACGTGGAAAAGTGTCGCTTCAACGACCCACACGATCGAACTGCAGGCGCAACTCAAAGGACTTCAGGAGACGGTGGCTGAGCTCAAGGCGGACAAGGAACAACAATGTGGCTACTGTGGGTGGAGGGGACACACGGAAAAAAACTGTAGGAAAAAGAAGCAGACGACAAAGATTACTAACAATGTAACCAGCCATTCGAAGTGCGCAGCAGTTTCGACATCCCCATCCCTTCTACACACCTCCATCACCATTCAAAATTGTCACCTAAAATCCTGCCTGATAGATACCGGATCTCAGGCGTGCCTCCTTCCCCTCTCCATCGCCAAACGGTACGGGATTCCGTATAGTACCACACTCGACACTCCCAAGCAACTGGAAGGTTTTAACGGTTCTTCGAGCCTCGTCAATGGGGAAGCCCTTTTACCTACAGCAGTCGGAGTTTCGGATGACACCAACCTCGTCACCTGGCTTGTCACCAATGCAACAACCACACCAATACTTGGTATTGATGGGATTAAGGCACTAAACATTTCAGTCAATGCCAACCGTGGGGAAATCTGCCAAACCACTTCAGGAGCTACCATCAAATGTCATGTGGTGACTGCTAAACACCCCACACTTGCACCTGAACAAGGCACTGTCACTCTTACTCAACTGTGGCCTTTACATCAAGGGACAGGCTTTTCCAGTAAAAAAACTTGCATTCAGCTCCAAGCAGGCAAGCCCCATATCCTGGAGCCCAAACAATGGACTCGTCTCTACTTACCATATCGAATGGACGTCGCCGGCCAGGCCACCATCACGCCAGCGTTACACCGCCCAGGACTCGTCACAGGTGCATTGACGACTAAGGCCGGCCACTTTCGCGTCGACGTCTGGAACTCGACGGACCGCGTCCACCAGCTCACAGCCACCACCCCACTCATCAACATCCATGGCGTCAAACACCACGTCGTCAACCGCCTCGACCGCCCAAAGGTCCACGCGGTCACACTTCCAGACAACCAACCCCTCACCGCCGACTCCATCGCAGCCGACATCATGGGCCGTTTTCCTGCCGTCGGCGACCTAAGCACACACCCTATCAACGACAAG
Organism: Bryopsis sp. KO-2023; assembly: GCA_030272585.1. Classification (NCBI taxonomy): domain Eukaryota; kingdom Viridiplantae; phylum Chlorophyta; class Ulvophyceae; order Bryopsidales; family Bryopsidaceae; genus Bryopsis; species Bryopsis sp. KO-2023. Next base: position 103,589 of record BSYQ01000010.1, read on the forward strand.
ATGAGAACGCTTCAAATACGACCCGACGAAATGGAATGGACAAAACCAGGAGATGCGGGACTACGAACGGAATACTCTGTCGACAAAGTCGTCGACAGAAACGCCGTCACTAAACAATTGGAGCTCTATGTCGAGCGTGGGTACCTTGCACATTCACCTTCGTCCGAGTCTGCTTTTTTCAACCCATTACTTCCCATCGCCAAGGACGACGGCACGTACCGTTTCACTAACGACTTTCGACGTCTCAATGGCTATTTCAAAAAACTGGGCATGGTGTTCTCGGATCCCTGGCGCACCATCTGGAAAGTAAAGGCGGACTGGCGTGTTTATGCAAAGATAGACCTCAAAGACGCTTTTTTTGGACTAGCGGTGTCCCCTGAGCTATCACCCCTGTTCTCTTTTACCTGGCAAGGGCGACGATACAAATGGAATCGCCTCCCCCAAGGATGGTGCTGGAGCCCAACTCTATTCTCGGACAGGATCACAAGCATACTCGGGCACTTGGACTGCGTGATATACGCCGACGACATTTTGCTCGGCGCCCCGAATGCGGCGGAACTCCACAAAAAGCTCCACGACGTGTTTTCGGTCCTCCAAGAATACGGCCTAAAAGTCAACTACCAAAAAGTGACCTGGCTCGCACAGGAAGTCGAGTTCCTCGGTTACCACCTCCACGACGGCCAGTGGTCCCACAAACCCTTCCTCAAGGAAAAACTGGCAGAACTCGGCCCTATCAATGACACCACTGACCTCGCCAGGATCATTGGTATTTTCTCTTACTGCAGGAAAACCATACCCAAGCTGGAACATCACCTCAACACCCTCAGACAGCTCCTGGCCGCATACACAGATGCCCCCGATATTGCACAATGGAAAACCGACGTCCAGAAGGAACTCCAAACCCTGATCGCCTACGCAGTCGACCACCAAACAGACCTCGCCCTCCCAGGACTCACCGCTCGTCACTTCACACTCGAAACCGACTGGTCTGGAAACCACGTAGGGTACATCCTGTTCGCGACCGACTCCCAAGACCAGCGCCACCTCATCGACTACGGCAGCACTCGGCTACTGGAACCCACGTCGTCTTTTCTCGGCGAGCTCAAAGCCGTCAAATGGGCCCTCCAAAAAACAGCTGCCTATCGAGGACACACACCCACAACACTCAAGACGGATAACCAAGCCCTTGCTGAACAAATGCAGAAAGGCGGCCTTGGAAAAAATGACAAACGGGTGGGCCGACTGTGGGCCTGGATCCTCGGTAACGAAACCCACACAACCTTTGAATTTTTACCTGGGTCCACTAACGTCGCTGCTGATCTTCTTAGTCGGCCCACAGCCAAACACACCACCACCGTCAACACAACCACCACCCCTGCCACACCCCACCAACAAGCCTGGCATATCCATCGCAAGGAGCACTGGGGAGTTCACAACACACACCTCCAAGCCCGCCAGGCCGGGCACAATATTCCCAAAAAAATCATTACCGAAGTCGTCGACACCTGTCCCACCTGCGCCATTTTTCGTCCCCTGACCCAACGCCGTCCATGGGGAAAACTGCCCTACGGTGATTCGCCTGGCACTGTCCTTCATTTGGATGTTATAGGCCCCCTCACGCCGGCCCCCACTGGAGAAAAATTCATCACCTGCGTCGTCGACAGTTGCACTCGGCGCAGCCAAGCTACGGCCTCCTCCACAGTGACGTCGGACACTATCGTGACAGCTTTGGATCTCTGGGGAAGCACACACGGCTACCCTGTGCTCCTCATCCTTGATGGGGCCGGCTACAACAGCTCTCACACCCTACGCACCTGGAGCACGCACCAAGGTGTCGAACTGATCTATACACCACCCCACAAACACAATTCAAATGGTTTGGTTGAGCGTTTTCATCGCACCCTCGAAGACAGGGTCAGAAAATCCATGCACAACAGCCCTAAACTCTGGCCACAGCACCTCGAAGCCGCCGTGCACGCCATTAATACAACGCCGAACACCACCACCGGCGTCTCCCCCCTACAGCTTTGGACCAGCTCGGCGGCCACCCAATGGACCGCAAGAGAGAAAGCGGACAAACAGCGGGCCTATCGCAACAGTTTGCGAAAAACAGTCCCCCAAGAACTTCACCCAGGCGACCTGGTCTGGCATTATGACGCCGTCCAAGCAGCAAAGAGAGAAGACAAGCTTCAGCCCCACTGGCGGGGCCCCCTCCGATTGGTCACACAACTCACGGGCTCCCTGTGGAGCACCGCCGAACTCACGCCACGAACGGGCCCAGGCCGCCGCCCTCGCGGCATCTACCACCAGGATCATCTGCAACGATGTCATGGACGTCAACCTTGGCATGCGGCTGACGATTTCGACTGGCCCCCCAACACGTAGGCCTACTATCTCATTTTTTTCTTTTTTCGGGTTCTCAGACAGTCCCCTCCAAGGGTTGCACGCAACCAGATTTTCTACAGCCTTTTCTTTTTTTAGTGATGACTCGTCATCCCTGTTTTTCTTTCGGAGTCTCTCACAGTGGAAATCAGGCGAGGTTGGGCCCATGTTCCACACAGACTGATTACAGTCTGACTAATCGGAATAGATTGTTGTGAGGAAGTTAGACGATCGAGAGGAGGGAAGAGTTAGATCGATGTGAGGAAGTTAAGTTACTGGAATGGATGTGAAACGACGCTTGACAGAAACTGGGGAAGGTATTTATCGGGAAGGAAACCCGGAACAATCTAACAGTGTAAGAAAGACTCAAACGATCCACAGCTCGTTTCACGCAAGGATTGGGAAAACATGGGTTTCACTGTACACTTCCACAATCAACGTTGCATCTGACTCACTGTCACCTCATCATACCTCGTATTAAATCTGCTGATCTATCATGCGGACTGACGAGATGGGGGGATGATAATATCTCACTTGTGTTAATATAATTGATGTTTGTTTGTGTGTTAATGTGCATTTGGGTTTTTGGTCTGATTATGAATTAATGATGGATTGATTAGTGTTCTGAATTGTTGGCGCGAATCTTCGGCCCAACATGAATGAATGACAATGAATGCAGCAAGCGATTATTAAGTGCCAGAGTGTCAGGTGATTGTGGAAGGTCAGAGCGGAGAAAGGGATTGTTTTATGCGACCACCCTCTTTCTATCACACACATCGTGACACCTTTGAAAATGACTCCTGAAGTAAGGGAAGCAGAAATATTGGCTACACCACCCTTCGCACGGCCGACAGCTTCCGGTGTGGTGGCCGTGGCACTGTCGGATAGGAACAGCTATTTCACTAGGAAGAACATAGCTGCAGGTCTCCAGTTCATCCTTGCGACGCTTTCGGATGGGTGGACCATACGCCCTTTTGTACCTCAGGGCCCAACAGTGTGGACATATCTAGCTCTTGGGTACTCACAGGGCGAGGCCGTTCGTAGTGCGAAGCGTCAGTCGACAAATTTGCGCCGTCTATCGCGTAACGGAGCTGGTGGTGACGCGCGCTACAGGGACTGCCAATGGGACGACCTTACTGGGGGAGACAACAGCCCTCTTTTTCGTGCAGCTGTTGAGCGCCTGGACAAAGCGTACGAAACCAATGCAGCCTTCAGAAAAGACGTCCAGGAACTAACGCGCACTGCGCTACAAGGGCGAGGGGCAGAGTCGTCGGAGGCGGTCGCGGTGGGGTATCGCTATGTTATCGAAGAATTTGCTTGCATGACAATTCTTCAAGAAGTGCTCGGAGTGGAGGAGATGGCCTGGGTCTACCACAAGCCGGTCGGGCTTGTGGACCGGCTCTTTGAAGGCACGCCTTACGGACTCCCAAAAGTGCAGGGTGCTTCTTTGGTGGTGGTGAATGCAGAGAACGACGAGTTCATTGCGGCTCTAGGAGGACAGACGTAAAATATATGCCGTCCCGTTGGCAAATATCGATGTGCACGGAGATGGAATGAATATGATGATCATGGGAGCGACCAACGCGGACTGTGGGAAAAGCACAAAACTGAGGCAGAACTAAACTCGTCCTGTAGGTGGAACGGATTGACCGGGAAACAATAGAGTGGAAATATCGGAATTTGAATAGTCGATTGTGGCATTCACATTCCCGAGAACGAATTTGCAAGGCGTGGGGCCCTGTTTTCAGACGTGGGGTATCAATGACAAGTTTCAAAAAAGCTTTTGTAATTATTTTTTGGATTGGTGTGAAGATTTGGTGACCAGAGTCAAACAAATAAAAAAACGAATTGTCAGTGTCACAACAGCTCAGGGTTGCCACATTTCCACCACAAAGATCACTGAGACTAGGACATTTATCGAGGGAAAAGGTTGTGATCTTACATAAACGCCCTTCACAGACCTATTCATGTGTGTCTACTGGCTTCGAACGAAATGACCCAAATAGTGAGCAAAAGAAACCTCACCAACACATATATATTTCACATCAATTGAGTGTCTCACTCGTGAACTGTGACTCCAAATATAAGTGGACAGTTAAACTGGGACAGAGTAAGTATTTATCATGGGTGGGTCGGCCGGGAAAATAAACACGGGTACCTGAAGAAATATTCCTGCACAAATCTGAATCGGATGGTATTGGTTTTCATAATGCCAGCACCACAGAGATACCAAAGTACACCAGCCCGATTATTGCTCCGCCCAACTCACTTGGATATTATCTTTTTGTGACTTTCGAATTGAGTTGTGAGCACACAGTTGTGCATCAATAATGAATAACATCAGATAAAGGTACAATCGATCAAAGAATCCAACAACGAATTTTGACTCAAGTTAGATTTCAAGCATGGAATTGCTGTATCTACAGAGGGTGAAATGAGGTGATGATGAGGATGCATGAAAAATTGTGGTATGAGGAGCGGGTTGTGACATTGAGTGTCAAGAATGGGTTGAGTGTGGTGTTGTGGGAGGAAATAAAAGAAAACAGAGCTTGTAAGAACACGTCCCTTTTGAACCTTGTTTTGTTGGATTACACCAGAATCCAAACCCTGACCCTCAGTCGACCGAGTGGGCAGAGCTGAAAACAATAATTGATCTCGTCACGAGAAACTTCTACGGCCCAGTCTTGTCAAAAAACACAGGTCGAACACGAGAAATCTCATTCTCATTACGAAATGATTCCTATAATACAAGAGATGAATTAACAGTGCGGAGGCAGTTTTTACTGCCTGTAATATACAAAAGGAAGAAAAAAAAAATCTCAAAAAGAAGAAAAATCAAAATGCATACCTGAGCATGCAACATCCCAACCTATCCACAGCACAATCTAGCTGATCTAGTAGATCTACTCAAAAATGGAGCTGGAGAAATTCCTTGGGGTCTTTTCTCCTGTCCAACTGGTGGTTCAATGGAATTATCTGTAAGTTCGAAATATTTCAGACCAGAACATGTGATCAAAGTCTCCTGCGCTCGTTGGATTGATCACATGGTCACTGGAAACAGCTCTACCCACACCCACAGCCACAGCCACAGCCGCATCCACAACCACATCCACCGCATCCACCACAGCCGCCACAGCCACCGCATCCGCCACAGCCACCCCCATCGCCACAGCCATCGCCTCCCTCATCATCCTGACCTCCATCCTGACCTCCACCTCCACCAACCCTGAAATCAGAGTAGCCAGCAGACCACCGTCCAAATGTGAATGGAACAGAAAACCCAGCAGCCAAAAGCAGAATGCAGTCATTTCCGTGGAGAGCAGAGGAATTATTCGAGGCCTTTGTTCCCCGAGGTTGCAGAATGGTGTGGAGCATTCCAATGGACAGCCCAAGTGCGATCGCCTCGGCTGTGAATCGTTCATCGAGAACGGTGAACTTTCCGGATGAGAGGTCTACTTCCACAGGATGCAACATCGCCTTGGACTCCTTCGACCACTGCAACTTTGTGCGTGGAGGACTGCACCCACTCAATGGGAAGAAACTGGCCTCCAACATTCCTACCTTCCCTGGGATTCCTTTGATCCCCTTGACTGGGCTCCTTCCTGCATTCCTGTCCCCTGATTTTCCAGGGATGCCTTTGACACCCTTTCTGTAGCCTTCCCAGAAACCGTATAACACTCCCCAGTCACCGGTTTTGCCTCGAATGAGTAATGTTTGTTGTTTTGCATGCACTGCAGTGATGCATCGTGAGGGCTTTTTCACCTGCAGGAGTGATTAATTAGTGCCTATTTTTTGGAAGATCCAACATAGTTGCTTTTCGTCAGACATGAGACGGGGAGCTTGATCAATTGCACAACCAAACACCTATTACCTGTTTTTTAATCGGCAGAACTCTATTCTTCATGAATTCAGATGTTGCCAGGAGAGATCCCTGCAAATTGTAGACATGAATTGTGCCATGCAGACAGGTCTGACATGAATACGCGACTGTGCAAGAGAAGCACTCCACCCCCTCCTGGTTGCTGACCCTGAAAACAAGTACCCAGCAGAGAGAAACGTCAAAAAAAAAATCGTATCGAATCGTAAAGCAGCGCGCATAAACACACCAAAAATGAACTCGTTGTATAGTGGTGAAACCATCCTGCACCTGAACTGTGCCCCCCACGGCGGCGACGCCGATGTTCCCTCCTGCCCAGTTTGAAATACGTCCCGTGCAGCTTGGATGTGCAGTGGTATATCAAATTGTGCTTGGCCGGGAGACTTGGCCAACGACACCCGGCACCTCAATTTCGCCGACTTTTTCGTTGATGACGATTCTGATGAACGGCGGGTCAGCGTTACTGGAACGGTCCTTTCCAGTGTCTTTCCAGTGCCATACAGTTCTGCCAGCTCCCAGTTCACTCGAGAAGAAGCATATGTCTCTGCGGACGTTCCGCAGCACCAAAATGCTCCCCGCTTCTCATGACAGTTGCAATAGACACGTATAGTCAATGTGTCACGCACGGAAAACAGGTATGGCGTCCTCAAATGGACCCTGCATACAACGCATACCGCCTCCTTTCGACTGTCGACGCCGCCACGGTCTTGTCAAGACAAAGAAGAGAACGAAACGAAAACGGAAACGAAAAACAATGCAAGCTGCACATATCGGGCGTGTTTGGAACCCCGAATCTATGTTAGTTCTACAAAACCACACTGTTAAGAGAAGAACGGGGACCACAGCATTAATATCGCGATCAGACAAACCTCATCTTTCCCGTTCCACAGGTGATGTAAGCCTTCACCCTCGTGACCTTGGCGTCAAAATCCTCCAGTTGAACGTCCTCAAGCGTCAGGGTGGTACCTGATGAAGTCAGTTTTTTGCCTTCTCCTGTGTCTTCCACTGGAAATTCTTTCGGGAATCCTCGATAAATTCCGCCGCGAACCAATTGCTCCTCGCCATAAATATCTTTCCACAGTTTCACGGTGCGTTTGTGCTGCCTATCCAATCTTCCTCCTGGAGTTCTGTCGTTAACAGAGTCGTCGTGGCTATACACTCGACCCACAATCCTGATCGTATCCGTTCTGTAGGCGATGGGGTGCAACATGTGACTGTGCCAAGCCAAGTCGGAATCATATCCAGGCACGAACACCTCGTCTGGCTCCATCTGTTTGAGGTAAAGCAGCTTCTTGTACTTGCTGAACCCTGATTTAAGGAATTTTGTGTCTCCAAAATGCGGCAGGGCGACCTGTGATAAACACAGATGCATCAATTGATCTCCCTCTGACGACTTGGAAAACCCACTTCTTGGAATGCTGAGGGCTGAGAGGGGCTCGCTGGCGTTTCAAAAGTGCTCAATTTCAGCTCACATACGATGGTCATAAAAGAAAAACAAAAATAAATCGGAGAGTGGTACGGTGAACGTAAACAGGACTGAGCTCAACACACCTGGTAGTTGAATGCCTGTTGCCTGATGACGGCAGCTTTGATGTCGTAGGGTGTGCGTTTCGACGGCAGATTTTTGAACACATTCGGATCAGGCATTTCCGGAAGCTCCCAGGGCCCGGCCTGCTCGCTTTCCCACAATCGCCGTGTCGATAAGAGCTTCTTCTGCCTAGCTGCTGGACTGAGAATAGCGTGATCAACAACTTTCCCGACAGCTTCCACACAATCATCATGGTAAGCCAAGGGAGCCAGCATGTGCGCAATCCACACCGACTCGATATGCAGCGGTGCCACCACTGTTTTTCCATGCTTGGCGGCGAATGGCAGCCAGAAGGTCCAGTAGCAATTGATCGAATACTCTAATGTTTCGTCCCGGAAGAGCTCCGGGGTGCCGTCCACGAGTTGCAAAAACTCAAGGAGGTGACGAGACGCAGCTACAACATCGACACTGAGCCGTAGCTTATTTGCATCTTTTGTCGCGAGCTGCTGTCTGCGACGTTTGCTCGATTCTGATTCCATTGGAGCGCAGAATGAAGTGCGCGTTGAAACTGAAGTCGCAAGGGCTGATGTATGACTGTCAGGGTGGTTCTGAATATTCGAAACAACGAATCGAATATTCGTGAAGTGGCTTGTCAGGCAACATGTGTGACGATCCAAAAGCGCATTCGGCGCAACTACTAACTTTTCATTCGCGCCGCGACTAAAGGTAGTGTCGCACCGAACTACTGCAGAGTCTGTCTACAGCAACTGAGTCGGACTACGCCAACTTTGAATGTCATATCAAAAACTCGGTATCTAAACTGCAACGCACTGAAATTATCGTCACCCAAGAAGTCGGCTAAGACCAGTCGCACAATCAAAACATCGCAATCCGACAGTCATAAGTTCGAACCCTGCCACTCACGAAAGGCCTACGACCAGGCACCTGAACGTAATACGAGTCAAAGTCGACGGAGACACCCGCTAAGAGGGCCTTGCTCCCGAGACTGAGACAGAAAGTGGAGTCCCCTGGAGGGTGGTCGTGTGACGGGTCGTTCTGGGTGCGAGGTTTGGTGGTGTGAGTCAGTGAGTGGAGGTCAAGTTTTTACAACGTTGTTGTCCAAGTCAAAATCGGTCTCTCAAAAACACGGTTCCAGTAAATATATAACCCACATCCGGGTTCGCCTAGTCGGTCATACACCTAAGTCTCCCAGTCCGACTACAATCCCCTCCACATCACGGCTGAAAACACCCGTCAAGCACGTGATGTCTCTACCCGGACGTCTCAACTCAAACACAGTAATCAATCATTGTCCCAACTGTCAAATGCCAAATCAACTTAACCCTTTCTACTAACCGAGGTTCACTCTCTCCACCGAGTACTAGTAATCACGAGTTCTCACAAATAACACCCCTGGTTCACTCAAAATCATAGTCACTTAGTCCACCTGAGATCAATTCCCATTGTCAGCAAAGTATACAGCCATAAGACCATGGCTCAGTCTAAACTCAGTCAGCAACAATAAACACAACAGCCAAGAGACTAATACTCCACCAATCAGAAGTAAAGCCCAGGCTGATTCACAGTCAAAACAATAGATACTCCCCTCCAAACTGACCATCTGGGAGTCCTCCACAAAATTCAAAAATAAAGAATGTCAATTTTCCTTTTTCCCAGATCAGACTTCATTTCCCTTTTCTTTTGTGATTCAGAATCGAAATTCAAAATCAAACTTCCATTAATCTCTTTTCGGACAATCGAATCTTACCCTGCAGTAAGCGCCAGCCTGACGGTAATTCTCATCTCTCTCTCCCGTAACCGCCCCCTCACTTAGCGACGAACTGTGGATTACTCGCGATTTCGATTTCCGCCCGATTTCGATCAATCATCACCTTATCATTGCATTAGCCGCCGAAGGTCAGCTTCCTCCTTCGTAGGCTGGATACCAACGAGTTGATGGTATGCCAAAACTGTTTCTGCTGCGTTCGTCAAATGAATCCATGGCTCCCAGGAATCATGTTCCGACCCAAAACCCTTCCAGCGAACCAAATATCGTCGTTTCACAGATCTCCCACGACGAGTCTCCCTGTGATCGAGGATTCTCTCCACCTCGTATTCGAGTTGTCCTTCGTTCATCACTGGTGCTGGCGGCTCTGGATCTGGTCTCACGAAATCCTCCGATTCCTTGTATCGACGCATCCTGACGACATGAAAGACGTCATGGATGTTCCACGTCTCCGGCAACTCCAATCTATACGCAACCTTTCCCAGCCGAGCAAGAACCTTGAATGGTCCTACGAACTTTGGACCCAACTTCGGCGAAATTCCACTTCCAGCGAACGATAGATTTTCGGTCGATAGTAAAACCCTATCGCCGATTTTGAACTCCTCTTCTCGCCGAGACTTGTCCGCATATCTCTTTTGCCTTTCCTGTGCTTGCTTCAACAACATCTTCGCTGAATCCAAGTCCTTCTTCATATTTCCCAGGATGTCATTCACCCCTCTGATTTCAGTTTCGATTCCTCTTTTCCCGATCAGCGCTAATGGAACCAAAGGATGCTCGCCAGTGTTGAGATAGAACGGCGACTGACCTGTCGAACTGTGCTTGCCGTTGTTGTAAGCGAACTCCGCCGCCGGAAGTCTCTCGTCCCAATCGCGACGCCTGGCATCAACATAACATCGTAGGGTTTCCTCCAGAACGCGATTCATGCGTTCCGTTTGTCCGTCTGTTTGCGGATGAAACGCCGAGCTCAGCTTCAACTCCGTTCCACTCAGCTCCATCAATCGGCGCCAGAACGCAGAAACGAACCTGCTATCACGGTCGGACACCAAATTCGAAGGCATCCCGTGATGTCGCCAAACCTCCCTGAAGAATATTTCCGCCAAATCCTTTGCAGTCGCGGTCGTCACAGTCGGCACAAAGTGCGACATCTTACTCAAACGGTCGACGAAAACAACAATCGCCGTATTTCCCTTTTCGGTTTCCGGCAACTGCACGATTAGATCTAAGCTGACGGATTCCCAGCGACGATTTGGAATTGGCATCGGCTGTAATTTCCCAGCCGGAACTTTCGCCTCCGATTTTGCTTTCTGACACTTCGGGCATGTTCTACAATATTCGTTCACATCCTTGTCCATTCGCTTCCAAAAATAGTATCTTTTGATGAGATCAAGTGTTCGATCTCTGCCCTTATGGCCAGCCACATCAGAATCATGAGCTTCTTTCAATACTTCTTGTCTGATTGATGTGGGGATCACAATCTGTCCAGATTTCTTCTTGATCAGCTTCCCATCCATTTTGAATTCCTTGCAGACATTTGGATCTGATTTCTTCAGCAGTTTCCTTATGTTGCCACAGTATGCATCTGTTGCTTGTGCTTTTTCCAGTTTTTCTGGTGTAATTGTTTTCTGTTGAACTTGGCTCCTTGTTAGAGCATTTGCAGTTTCAGTTTTAGCTCCTCCTTTTTCCATACTCTGTCTCCTCTCTCCTCCCAGGCTGTCAACGTCATTTACCAGCCTTGTGCCCAGTGGTCTGTAACTCTCAGGAGCTCCATCAGAGTCATCTCCTGAAGACCACCTGTTTGGATCCTTTTCTTTGGGCATTTCATTTTTGATTTCAGGTTCCATAAGACCACTTTCCCCAGTAGTCTGAATTCTCACATCCTTTTTCTTTTGATGTGACTTAACATCTGGAGTAGCATCCCCTTGCTCCCCTCCAGTCTGCAGTTTCTTGGAAACCTTGGAGAGTTCCTGTGATTCCCTGTCCTTCATAACATTGGAATCATTGTTTGGCAGTGTTTTATTTGTCGTTTCATTCAATCCTGAGATTCCACATTCTAAATTCGCATGTTGCATTGATTCCGCCTTTGCATTCCATGCGTCGTCGTAATTCCCAGTTTCCGATTTCGTCATTGATGCATGGCCGGTCGATTCCTTTTTGATTTTGTGAGCTGACGACCCCTGATCCCCTCCTGGACCCAATCCATGACTCCGATTTGGTTGGGGACATCGACTGAGGGCGTCAGCCACCACATTATCTTTCCCTTTAATGTGTATGGTATCAAAATCAAACGGCGCAAGGAACTGAGTCCATCGCACCTGTCGTCGAGTTAATCCCTTCTGGGAATCCAACCAGACCAAGCTTGCATTATCAGTTCTCAATGTGAAATGACGACCTTCCAAATACGTCCGCCATTTCTTCAGACAATGCACGATTGCGAGTAATTCCTGCTCATGAACTGGATAATTCGATTCTGCTTCCGTAAACTTATGCGATTCGAAAGCAATGGGATGCAATCCCGATTCACCTCGCTGCATCAACACCCCTCCGATTCCTTCCTGCGAAGCATCAGTCGCCACCACCACCGGCAATCGATCATCAAAATGTCTCAGGACTGGGGCAGATGTCATCGCGATCTTTAATTTTTCGAATGCATCCTTCTCTCGCCGACCCCAGTGCCAGGGTTTTCCAGATTTCGTGAGGTTCGATAATGGGGCAGCCACCACCGAAAAATTCCTCACGAATCGCCTGTAAAACGAGCATAATCCCAAGAAGCTGCGGATGTCATGAACATTCGCTGGCTGCGGCCACGATCGAATGGCATCAATCTTATTCGCCATCGGATATGTGCCATCCCTTTCCATCCACGTTCCTAAGAACTCCACGCCAGACTTCCCGAATTCGCATTTACTCGCTTTTGCATATAACTTCTGCTCCTGCAGCTTTTCGAGCACTAGCCGAACATGCTCGGCATGTGATTCTTCATCTCGACTGAAAATTAAAACATCATCCAGGAAAACTAGCACGAATCGATCCAGAAACGGCCGCAGCGTGTCGTTCATAAGCCGCATAAAGTAAGCCGGCGCATCCGAGAATCCAAAAGGCATTACTAGCCATTCAAAATGGCCGTAGCGGGTTCGAAATGCCGATTTTCGGACATGTGCATCCTTGATGCGCACCTGCCAATAGCCGCTGCGTAAGTCGATTTTTGTGAAGAAACGCGCCCCCTCCACCTGGTCAGCCATCTCGTCCATCCTCGGCAAGGAATACCGTGATCGCACCGTTTGTTTGTTCAGCATTCGGTAGTCAATGCACATCCTCAGCGACCCATCAGATTTCGCCGCGAAAATCACAGGTGCCCCATACGGACTGTGCGACGGCCGTATCATATTGTGCGACAGCAGGTAATCGAGCTGTGAGCGCACTTCCGTGAGTTCCCTTGGGCTGAGCTTGTAGATCGGACGTGAGACCGGTTTGGAATCCGGCTGCTCGGTGATTTCGAAATCGTGCATGCGGCGAGGAGGTAGCTTCTTTGGTAGATCCTCGGGAAATCTCTTTGCATGTTGACGTAACACCTCCTTCAGTCCACTTAGTTCCTCTGGGATGTCATCGATCATTCCATGCAGTTTTGGGTCGACTGTAACATCACTTTCGTCATTGTCTGTCCCAGAGTTCGCTTTTCCAGTTTTGTCCTTTGTTTTGTCTTTTCTTGACTCCGGTTGCGAATCTGGTTGTGACATGACCTCCTTATTTCTCTGGGTGGCATTCAGTTCCATCCCATGTTGTGGTGTACCAGTCAGTTCTTGTTGTTGTTTCCCTTGGAAGTCTCCATTCAGCAATTCCATTATTGCAATCTCCCCTCCACTCTCACAGTCCTTTCCCTCAGTTGTCAGTTCCCATTCAGGTAGATCTGAGTTTGGTTCAGTTGATGGCTTGATCCACAGAGCAAACAGTTGCTCCTCATTTGCTTTGATCATCTTTGTTAGTTGCTTGGCTGATAGGAGATTTAATCTCCTTCCACAGTTCTTGGTTTCTGGGTGGTCACCATAATGACCCTGCAACACCAAATCTGGTTTGTCCACTCTGTTGATCGTCACCTTGTGCGTAATCCAATCGATTTTTGGATTTTCATCTGTTAGCCACGACTTTCCGAAAATCATATCATGCATTAGCTCTTTCAGCACCAGAAATTTTCTTTTCGTTCTGTACTTTCCGAATCGAACAGTTGTCACGCAGGTCCCAATCACATGGGCCTTTGAATCATCAGCCAGCGAAACTGGCTTTGCATTCTTATCCGGTCGGTACCTCAATCCCAACCGTTTCACCAAGCTTTCTGAAACGAAATCAGTCGAAGCCCCGCTGTCGACCAACACTGTAACTGCCTCGTGAGACAGCGAGCCGCGCAACCTCAACAGGGTGGATCGACTTCCCACTCCTGATGCTGTTAATTCCTCTGCGTTCGACTCCTTTTCCCCGGTCGACCCAATCACACTCCCCTCTTCGTCGGCATCCATTTGGAAATCAACATCCGATTTTCCAGGGACTGCATTTCCGACGTCTGTGTGACAACCTTCAGCCTGACGTTCGCCAACTGAATCCTGAGGCTTCATGGCGTATGAACTCGTCTCCGCCTCATTCTGCCCCCCAGGGTGGTCATCGAGCGTGGTCGGCGTCGCCGACTCTTTCTTTTCCGACATGCATGCATCCCGCATGCCGACGTCCTTGATTTCTGGCATGACGTCCTCATCCTCCGACGCCAAACTTCCTTCACTATTTCCGTCACCAACCACCGCGTCGTCTTCCTTATTCGACGTCGAACTGTGTACCTTCTTTGCGATCTGTCTTCCCTGCCGTCGGGATACTTTCCCAACTGTCGGCGGTGATCCTGTTTTCTGGTTACACAATCTGTTTGACGCCAAACCTCGGAACTCTTTTAGAACCTCGTTAATTCCTCCGACGAGACTTTTCTGGCTCCCCAGCAGTTCAACAATAGCACTTTCCACAGTCGATAACCGTTCACGGACACTTCCGCGTTTCCTGTTACTGTGATCGGTTGAACTTTCCTTTGCTGATCCAGATCGCGCGTCACCTGACTGCGCTTTTTGTTTGTATTGTCTTGTCGTCATAGTTCCTGTTCCGAGGAAAGACTTTGACGTGCCCCTCGACCCGTTTCCTTCCCAGTGATCGCTACCTCGTGTGAGGTGCCTGCTCCGAAACCATTGTGACGGGTCGTTCTGGGTGCGAGGTTTGGTGGTGTGAGTCAGTGAGTGGAGGTCAAGTTTTTACAACGTTGTTGTCCAAGTCAAAATCGGTCTCTCAAAAACACGGTTCCAGTAAATATATAACCCACATCCGGGTTCGCCTAGTCGGTCATACACCTAAGTCTCCCAGTCCGACTACAGGTCGCTAAGAGACCATGGCCTAAGGGGACTCTGGAAACTGAGCTGGAGAAGGGAGAAACACAACAAAAGACAAGGAGACACTCAGAGGAGAGGGCAGCTCCTCTGAGTGCAAAAACTCCTAAGGGAAGAACAGCACCTTCCCCCACTAGCTTTTACTTCTGACTTCTAGGATTAAAGACTAATCAGAAATAGCCTATTTTACTCTCAGCCACCCTACTGACTCCTCTTAACTATAAACACTTCAGAAACACTATTCTTTCCAGAATTTAGAAGGATGGAGGAAATCATCAGTGATTTCCTTATTCACACACACACACTCACACACACCCACATATAATTTTGCAAGGAAATGTTTACAGAAAAAGAGAAGGGATGGTGTATCCCACTTTGAAAGTGAACTGCGTAATCCTTGGGTAATCATATCCTTGGCCAGAAGTACCTCGTTAGATCCGGATTCCCGTTTAAGGTAAGTCGCGAAGCTTCCTTAAGTCCGTCACAAGTGCGAAGTCTCTTCTTTAGATAGATATCCGAGGTAAGAAGTTCACGAGGTAAGAGCCGAGGTCAGAGTTCTTCTAACAGACCTCGGCGCTATTTTTATACTCGCCGCCAGTTCTAGCGCTAGCGCACATGTGTTGGCGGCGAGTTCGGCGTCACAGCTAGGGTCGCTTTAGCGACCCGACTAAAAGCTGTCTAGATCGCCTTATGGATCGGGTTTCGTAGTGGGTAGTATCCTATGCGCTGTTTTCCACCGTGTTTTCGTTGGCTCCTTGTTTTCCCAGCGGCGCTTTTCGTAGAAGTCATACCTCGGATGTCTTAATATGACAGTGCCGTCAGTATGACTCCTAGTACTCTGCGCTAGCTATGGGTTGGCATGCCAACTATTCGATATTGTCCAGCGCATCGATATACAACCATTCCTACGTCATCGACCTCGTTGGGAGTTGAACCCAACGTTCGAACCGCCAGGTCTCACATAGAGCAGCTGTAATACAACTGTTTATCAGTGCGAGTTGGCAATTTCATTCTTCCGAATTATAATCGGGATTAATGTTACATTCTGTTGGCAGTACATCTGCCATGTTCTTTCTAGCTCCGTCACAACATGCAGTCATTGATTGATCGGTGAAAATCTTGACTGATTCGATTCGATGTTTGTCAACAACGGTGTTTGTTTGTTCGAATTGATAAGTTTAGTTGAGAGCGGATTTGGAACAGAAGATTTGGAAAGATCTGGTTGTGCCACTCACTGGAAGGCTTTTTTTTTTTTTTTCTACCAGCTGGGTCGGCGATTCTCCTTCACAATGTAATTTATGTTTGTTTGTATTGTTTTTACCAACTGGGTCGATTGATAGTTGTTGAATTCATATTCTTAGATTGTAAAAAGTACGACCCCTGTTCCAACCAAAGTCCCTTCAAATACCACAAGCCAATGTCCTAACTGTACATTACTAATAAGATAACATTGGATTGGGTTTCTGGGGTGGAGTAGAGTAGAATCTTGTGGGAGCTTGAAAAACTTGAATCTAAGGCATTCGAGGTGGCCCCCGGCTGCGTTTTGGTGAGAAGAAAAAGGGGGCTTGGGGGGTTCCCTGATGATGCTTCCAATTGCTGGAGTGGGGGATTGGAACACAAAACTCGAAACACCGTTTTTTTTTATGTGCAAAGCAACCCTGTAAGAGGTTCTTTTTGTTGTGTGCCAGCAGCAAACCTGCACATGAAAAGTAAAAGAATGGACCAATAAAAATGGCGGGTCCCACACAAAAATAAAACAGAACACAAATAAAGCAACATAAAGTACAATAAAGCACAATAAAGTAGAATCGTGAGTGGAAGTATGACTCAACCCTGCAACCCCCTAAATTCTGGACCTTCTGCACAGAGTGGGGTATCCCACAGTTTGTCAAAGCAAGAAGAAAAAGTCCCACCTGGTCGGGCGAACCTACGGATAGGGCGTCACCTGCGAACAGAGCCTGATTTGTTTCTTGAACGAACCTTTTCTGAGGCTTTGTTTGCTTCATTGAACGGGTGACGCCGGGGTTTTGTTTCCGGCGCGCTAAAAAATTGTCCCTAGGCGAGTTGCTAACCAGGGAAAGCGAAAAAAAAAATGGAATTCGAAATGGAGTCTGCGCTCGGATTTCAGGAGAGCATGGGAAGCGAGGTTGTGGAACTGGTCGACAGCGAGCCACAAGCGAAAGAACTGGACCGGCCTTGTTTCCACGTCATGCCCAGGACCGGGTGGATGAACGACCCCAATGGACCGATTTTCTTCAACGGTCAATATCACATGTGAGTCGCGTTTTGTTTGTTTTGCCGTTGTCGCGTTTTTTGGGGGGAGAATCCCTGTTGGACGTCGTTTTCGTTTGGAAGCAAACGTGGATGTCGTGGATGTTTTTAGGGTAATGACTTTCGCAAGTCATCCTACGCCTATGCTTTGAACCTTTTTTTATAGGTTTCCACCCTTATTTCAGTCGTCCACTATTTCTGCGTCTTTTTCTCTCTCTCGGAAAGCGTCTCCTCGGAACGTATTGGCCTTTCGGAATTTCCGAAAGTCTGAGTCTGACATGCTACAGGGTTAACTTTTATTTCTATTTTTTTTCCCAAAATAGAAAAAAATGCATCATCACCCCACTTTAATCCTTGAAACAAAAAGCATCCATAATTCAGCTGACTTTGTTGCAACCTTTTTTTTGGCATTTTGAAAAATAGTTATGATTGTGAGACTTTTATTCAGTAGCTTATGATATTAATTTTTTGAACCCTTTTTTTTTCTCGTGTGCAGGTTTTATCAGCAAGTTTTGTCAGGCATAACTTGGGATTTTGGCATAGTTTGGGGCCACGCTACCAGTCCAGATTTGGTTCACTGGGAGCACCTTCCGGCTGCTTTGGTCCCCACTCCTGGGGGCCCTGATGCGAATGGCTGCTTCTCGGGCTGCTGCACTGTTGATCCTGCAACAGGTACCCTTTTTTGTGTGCTTTTCAAAACAATGTCTTTGAGATGTTGTATGTTCAGTCTGTTTCCTAGTATATTTATCCAGATTATTGTACAAAGTATTTTTTTTTGTCCAAAGTATTTTTGCTTTGGCTTTTCAAATTCAGCTTTTTTTGGATTTTTGTTCTCTGTCACGTTGCAGATCAGTTAATTTTGTGGGTAATTTCTTCACAAATCAATCCATCATATGAGTTACTTTTTTTTCTCCTGCAGGCTTGCCAACGATTTTATACACAGGGGTTCGATTGAGAACCAATGAGGAGTGTGGACCCCTCCCACCAAAAGAATGCGATTTGAGTTTGGAGTTTATTGAGTCTCAGTGCATGGCTGTGGCCGATCCAGGTCAGCACACCCTCCATCCAGTTACCACCAGACAAAAAATGAAAAATTAATCCTGAAAGTAATGTTTTGGATAATACATTTCTTTTTCGTTCAAGCGGTAGGCAATTTTTCAAAATCGGAAATGACCCTCGATTGAATCTCTGACTTTGCAGTTTTTTCCTTCTGAGTTTTTGACAAAATTTGAGTAATTTTCAGGTGACCCCAAGCTGATGAAATGGACCAAAAGTGGGATCCCCTTTTTGCAGCACCCCCCTTCTGGATTGCCTTTGACCGGCTGGAGGGACCCTTTCATCGTGGAAACAGGGAGCCCCAATAAAGAGTGGCTGATGCTGATGGGCAGCGGCCTCCGAGGAGCTGGGGGGGCGATTCTCAAATACAAATCGCAATCCCTGTCATCAGGTAATGTCGAAACATGGTAGCAGCTCCCCAGAAGGATGTGTGCAAAGAGACTAGATTGTGATTCCCTTTGGAGTGCAGGCAATTGTACAATTTCGTCATCTTGGAAGTGGTTTTCAGAGTGCATTCAAAGTTTTGATTTTTTTTAATAACCCATAGGTAGCTGCTGTTTTTCTTGCTTTTTTTTGCTCACTATTTGGAAAATTAACCCAGAGTTTCAATCGAAGCTGTATTTGATGGGAGGGTGTTTTGTTCTTGTGTTTTCTATTTCCAGGATGGACTTATGATGGAGTTCTCTGCATGGGGGACGAGCGTGAGACTGGAACGATGTGGGAATGCCCCATTTTGGTCAATCTCAAACGCCCCACCAGCAAATCCAAAGCCTTGCAACCCTCCAGGACAGCCTCCGGAATGGTTCACCACACGGTCAGTCAGGAATTCGATTTGGCTGCCCTGGATTTCTGGGGAGAGGATGCCCTACCCTCCAGCTACGAATCCAAGAGTATGTTGACTGGGGCCGGTGCAGACGCTGGACCTTCCACGCAGGATTCAGACAAGTATCTGTTTTGTGTGTCGCCGGACGCCCCCGAGAACCCAGTGCTGTATTGGATCGGCAATTATGTGGATGAGCAATTCATCATGGAAACTGCAGAGGGCCCGTTTCGATTGGACCTTGGGGATGTCATGTATGCTCCAAACATGACTAAAGATGCTGAGGTAGGTTTTCTTGAGTAAGACTGATAGAGCGGATCGCATTGTAATGCATGTTCGAGTTATTGGGGATGTTTTTTGGTCATCAGTACAAAAATTGCATTTTATGTACCAAAATAATACATCGTTTATGCACTGGATAGATCTGTAAATTTTACCCCTCCCTCTGAAAAAAGTGCAACTTCATGGTGTACAATAAGCAAGTTCAAAAAAAGTTTTTTGTTTGTAGGGACGCCACCTCTTGTGGGGATGGCTTCAAGAGCGATCTCGAATGGGGGAATTTGATTATGCTGGTTGCTTGTCAGTCCCCCGATTGCTCCACGTTCACAACGGCAGGCTTTTCCAAGAGCCCGCCCCCGAAATCGCAGACCTCAGAAAAGGCAAGCGCTGGCACGAGATCGGGTTGCATCTTTACCCTGAGGAGTCCACCCCGCTGGAGGGAGTGGGGGGTCAATCGCTGGACATCGAATTGACCATCGAGAGGGGGACATCCACGGCTGCTGGTGAGTTCATTTCTCCATTAGATTTTCGTGGGGAATTCTGTTTGGGGTGGGGGTTTCCAGCTTTCAAGTGGAAAGAATGGAAAGAATGAATCTGTCGTTTTTTTGGGGGAACGCACTCCGTTTTTGTTGTTTTTGATCGATTTGGATGGGACTTGACAGGGGTCCAAGTCAGAGCTTGGGAGTCTGACGGAGAGAACTGCTTGATCCTCTTCGACTGGGACACCACCACCTTGGAAGTGATTCGAGGCC
This sequence comes from Bryopsis sp. KO-2023, assembly GCA_030272585.1. Lineage (NCBI taxonomy): Eukaryota > Viridiplantae > Chlorophyta > Ulvophyceae > Bryopsidales > Bryopsidaceae > Bryopsis > Bryopsis sp. KO-2023. Next base: position 123,748 of record BSYQ01000010.1, read on the forward strand.
CCATGGATGTCCCCATTGACGAAATGCGCTTTTCTGAGGACCGCGCTGGAGGTGGAATCGATCTCCGACCTGGAGACCCTCTCGAAATCCGCATTCTGCTGGACCACTCGGCCCTTGAGATTTACACTGGAACTGGGGAGGTGCTCAGCACCAGGGTGTACAGGGGCAGGCCTCCACCTGGAGCCGATTCTGGTATCGATTTCCTGGCATGCGGGGGGATTGCGAGGTTGGCTAGGGTTTGGGCTTTCGAGATGGGCTCCATTTGGAAGGGGGCTGCTTAGAATGCAGCGGGGTGTGGTGGCGATCGACGAGATGTCAAGAATGGGGTGGTGTTCCGAATGAGAAGGGGGGGTGGGGGGGAAATAGGCTCAGCCCAAATGGATGTCTGACATAGAGTGGCATGACTGTGTGTCAGACTTTTCGCTTGGGAGAGGTGGGGGAAAAAATGAACAATATAGTGGTGGGGGGGGGGTGGAAAAAAAAAGAATGGATGCAGGGTTGGGTTGGGTTGTTTTCGGGAATAAGGTTTTCAATGAAAGATATTTGATGGGAGGGCGGGGGGGCGGTCAGTTGGTCTGACATCGAATCGTGATATTTAGGTTTTATGGAAGCTGAAATCAATATTTTTTGAAAGGTCAAAAAAATTCCATACAAGGGAAGCAGATAGAAGAAAAGGCTCTGCTCATATGAAAACTGGGGATTGGGTTTTATATGGATTTATATTTCCATATACAGCTCTAAATAGCTTAATATGAAAGAAACATTGGGGTCCGTTTCTTTTTTTTTTTTCATTTTTATTATTATTTTTGTTCTTTTCAATTCTGAAATAGTGGATAGAAATCTCTCAAAAAAAAACAAAAAAAACAAAAAAAAACAAAAGTATGGCAATTCAGCATTGATTTATTTTTATAAATCGCAGTTTACAGGCGGATTTTTTTTTTTTTTTTCATAAGATTTGCTGTTACTCAATTCAAATTGAAATTCCTTATTATCTTCAATTTTTTTTTTCAGTTTTTTTTTTTTCAAAAGGGAAGGGTATTTGAAAATCAAACATATCAAACAAGGAATGGGATTAAAAAAAAGAGGTTTTTTTGGGAGGGATTATATTTTCTGTTGAAATTGGGCAGTCAAATTTCCTGGTTGGATGAAATAGATAGCAGTTGCGAGATCAAATCCCAATATTGCTTTTTCTATCATTTCTTTTTTTTCTGAAATCGTACAAATCGAAAGTCGATTTTCGATTTTTCCCAAGAGAACCAAAAAAAGGGTTGGGAGGGGGAGAAGGGAAATGTGTTCTTCAATATGTGCATTTCAAATCACTGTTTGATCTGTTCATATGAAATTTACTTTAGTCCAATTTTGCTCTTTTTTTTATTTTTATCCTGGGGTTTGAGGTTGTTTTTTCTCACGCTTACTGCTAGATTTTCATTCAGCTGGGGTTATGTTTTTGGATTCAAAAAACAAGAAACCAGAAACTGATAACAACGCTCAGAAAATTTAGACTTTTCCACATCTTTCATATCCCATCTCCTTGTTTTTGATATTTGTCCGAATAAAAAAGAAAGAAAAAAAAGAAAAAAAGATCAGTGAAAATTAAATTGAGTATAGCATCTCTTAGCGGGGGAGAGAATTCTGAAAAGAAATCAATGGGTTTTATTTCTCTATTAAATCTTTGATGAGATTCTTTTCGACAGGAATTTTTTTTGTGGAATTTGAATCGCTGGAATCATGTTTTCCAGAATCTGCTTGTTTCACAAAAAAAAGAAGAAGAAAAATACTCTAAAGCAAAATCCATTGTGTGCAGTGTTCAATTTTGAGAACGGGACGACTGGGGCCAGCAGTTTATATTTTATTTTGGGTTTTTTGAAGGGCAAAATCAAAGGAAAAAGGAAAAAAATAGAAAGTTGAAAGAAAAGTTTCTAAGAGTAGTTCTTTTCTTTGCACAAATTGAGTTCGACGACTCAATTCTTTTTTTCAAATTTTCCCAGAGAAATTACATGGACTTATATAAAGATTCAACAAATTTTGATACTTGGGGGAAAAAGCAACAAGGGATGAACAGCAGTTGGTGATTTTATCACTTACTATGAGTGCCCAATACAGAAAAAAAAACAGAAAAAAACACCTCACTGCATATGATGGATATTAAATTTTTTCAGCCAAGAGGCATTTGGGATTCTTGTTTTTCCTTCGAGAACAGCAAAAAAAAAAAAAGAAAGACAAAAAAGGGTATTTTTTTTCAAAATGTTCCGGTGTCTTCTTGAGTTGGAAAAATTGGAAATTGAAAAAAAGGGTTGAAAAAACCAGAAAGAAAAAATCTCTGCTGATCTGTCATTACTTTAGTAGATTAGTCAATAAGGGCTTCTTTTAGGGGCGGGTGGGTTCAAATAGAAAGGGCGGGGGAGAAAAACTCCGAACATTTTGAAAATTTCAAAGTGTTCCGATATTAGAAAGGAATTGTGTGAATGCGTTCGCAGCGGCTCCTTCATTAAAAAAGAAAAAAGAGAAAAAAAAATGAAATATAAGTAGCTTTGGTGTTTTCATTTTTCTATTTTCTTTGGGATCATAAGGGTTTTTTTGGAACAAAAAAAAAAAGATAGTTTTGTCCCTTATTCCAATCGAGAACATGGGTTCCCAATCAAAAATATGAAGGGGGGGTTTAAAAAAGAGGAAAAAAAAAAAGCAAAAAAGCAAAAATCAGCCTTAGTGTGGCTGACCTTAGTCGTTGGGATATTTCTCTTTAATGTGGTGATATTTCCACGGGAAATATTTATATATATATATATAAGAAAACAAAATTGTCCCCCTTTTACTAAAAGAAATGATGGCTTGGGAAGTATATATCAAGTTGACTTTACCTATGTTCCAATTTTGGATTTTACATTTTCTTCAGCTTGTTTTGTGCCCTTCTGTTTTTTTTTAATCGACCAGAATCGTGGAAGTGATTGATCCTTTGTGTGAGGATATTTTCCAAAAAGAAAAGAGAGAAAGAGAGAGGGTTATACTCACAGAACTCAGATAGAAATTTGACATGAGGGTGGCTGCTTTTGTTTTTCTGACATTGACTGGATAAAGATTTGAGGTTTGCGACACAAGATGGGTATTTTTTTTATCAAATCGGATAAAATGAATGCCAAAAAAGGGGGGAGAAATGAAAGGGTTACAAGAAAATCAAAAGGGGGGAAAAAAGAGAAAAGGATTATGAGGGTGGAAGAAAAAAAAGGTTTCTTTTTGGAGGAGAATCAAAGAAACACCTTTTTTTTTGTTTTGGAACTTTTTCAATATAATAGAGATACGGTATCCGCAGATATAGTGTTGTGGGTTCTGTTTTTGTGTTTTTTTTTATTTCTGTCTAATCCTCCATTGATAAAAGAAGAAAAAAAAAATAGCAAAATATTTTGAGAAGGGGGAGAATCAAACGAATGATCGAACTGATATATATCTTTGGGTTGATCCTAGTTAATTTTAGGATCGATTTTGATGAGGGAGTCGAATACATATATGTTACCTATACATTGCTCATGTTTTTTGACATTTTTCTAGAATGGCGGTCAATGGTGCAAGTTTGAAAAGAAATCAAAAAAGCATCAGACGCTTGACAAAAAGGGTTGATTTAGAAAGAAAGAAGAAGAAAAAAAACTCGGAGAGAGATTTGAGAGGCCGCGATATTTCAATCTGATTTCTTATGATACATAACCAACTGATCATCCGAAGATCCAACTTGCACAGAAAAAAAAAAAGAAAAGAAAACTATGTGGGTTTTGCGAGCGGAGAACACAGGAAAATTCACTTTTTTTAGACCTGTTTTTGAGAGGGGTAAGTTCAGGCTTGCCCAAATTCTCCTCGGTGTGGGGTCATGGATTTCTTTCTTTCAGCACATTTTCTGAGTCCAGTGGAATTACTTTGAATTGTGGAAGTCGGGATCAAGATGGATTTGGATTTTAGACGGAGCGATGAGGAAAATCAGGTTTTTTTTTTTACACGATGAGTTTGGTGTCGTGAGAAGATGATGTGTGGATGCCTGATTTGTAAGAGTGTGGAAATTAACCAAGGGGGAGTGTTCCGAATCCAAAAAGCAGAGGTTACAGTGATGGATTGTGTGGTTCCAGAACAGAGTAACCGACCAGCCGGAGTCTCATTTTTCAACAGGACAAAACTGAAGGCGGCAATTGAGTCAGGAAGAAAACCAGTCCACACAGTCACAGTTACTCGGTTTCATTCACCCTCACTTTCCAAATTCTATCTGAACAAAGAGAACGAACGTTACGAGCGTTTGGAACAGTGTAACGGTTTCGAATGGAAAAATTAGATCACCGATAGGCTTGTGGTAATTTTTTGTCGATCAGACAAGTCCGCTGTTGTGCGCTGTTCGGGCTCGTTTCAGCGCCAGGCTAAAAATTGTGGTGTTATTGGGGCAACAATTCGGCTGTCCGTGCTATTTTCTTCACTTTTTTTTGTTTCTTGCAAAGTCGGTTAAGAGTAATACTGGTTGATTGAAAGGCGTTGACAATGGTATGGTCGAATTGAGGTTGGATTCATGATGACTCATCCATCCAGGTGTGCTTCAGAAAGTCGTTGGAGCAATCTTAAGAAAAGTTACGTAATACTGATAAAACTCTTGTTCTTACACTTGCCAAAAATCTGTTCGAAAGACAAGGCCCTCTTCAACTTCCCCATTCCATTCTAAGTATCTATTCATTCACCTTACTGATTCCATTCAAGCTCTGAGTGATCTTGACTTTCTGACCTTCCATCTATCACTCATCACCACAAAACTGGCAGTCAATTCTAATGGGTTTTACGGAACGAAATATTCTTGAAGAATACTTCCACAACCCCTGCGGTGCTAAGTCATATTTGTTTTTCCTCCTCATCTGTTTATCTATTGGTCATGTCCCTATCATCTATCTTGAACAAAAGGCGGTAATCGCCTCTTCTGTGTAACAGTCACAAGGGGAAAACACTTCGACACACGAAACAAAACGAAACCTTACACGAACACCAACAACAAGACAACCGCCGCCGACTCCTTAAACCCCAAGCAAGCCTAATCCGCGGCCCTGACGTAGTGCCTAGGACTCCAGCCGCGGATGTCCCTGGTTCAAATCCCACTAACTACTGCCCCATTCTACACCTCCTGTACCCCTCCCTCGACTCCACTCTAACCTCACACTCACGTCACACTAGTCACCCCGCGGGTCACATCGTGAGTCAATTCAATCCCCTCCCATTACTCCCGAATCTCCCGAGAGCGACACCTATTACCTAATCCGGTATATAGGCGCCCTCTCCCCCAAGTTAAAATAAGAAGCGAACTCAGGACACCCGGCTCAGAGTAGATTACATCTATTCTGGCCCAGGTGACCTGAGTTCGAATCTCAGCCACTACCACCACTAATCCCACACCTAAAGAACTGCTACAAACTCCCCCTGACCTGAAGTAACTGCCCTAGGGCTGCAGGTCACTAACAAAGCAGTTCAAAACAACAAACCTTGAAAGCAAGAAAAACAAAAACAACAACTGGCCCTAGAGGAGGCCCAACTCCCAGCCACAACACAAAATCCCCTAGTGTTCCCTCAGCCCCTCTTACCTAGTAGCTCGAAGCGAAACCAGCCCTCATCTGAATCTGCAAAACCCTTGACTAACACTTCCCAGTTCTCCTCTAAGTCCACCCCCAGACCTGCTTCTCTAAATCTGTGGGCACCAACTGGTGCTGCTGGAAATACTCTGCTGCCACCTCCCCACAGTTCTCTAAATTCTTGACAGGCTCCCAACTGTCATGGGCCCTGTCATATCCTAACCATCTGATCAGAAATTCTCTTTTAGCCCTCCCTCTGCCTCTAGAAACATTTCTGTGAGAGAGGAATTCCTGAACCTGGAATTCTTCCTCCCCTTCCACCAAATCAGGTGGAGGAGGAACCTCTTCTCTCTCACCAAACTGATCATCCACAAAATACCTTCTGAGCTTTGAAATATGGAATACTGGATGGATTTTCCAGTGAAGAGGTAAATCAATTTTGTAAGCAACCTGACCCACAGTTTCTAAGACTGGAAATGGCCCTATAAATCTGGGCATCAGTTTCCTAACCCCTCCACCAGCTAGCTCTAGATCCTTAGTGCTCAACAGCACTTGATCCCCAACTGCAAATGAATCCACTCTTCTATTCTGATCAGCATTTGTTTTCTGTCTCACCTGGGCTCTTTTGATGTGGCATTTGGCATCTTCCAAATCCACCTTGAGATTCCTTAACAGCTCTTCAGCCCCCACCACTGGGGACTGGATTTGCTTCCTTCCTAAAAGTGCAACTGGCACCAGAGGTTCTTCCCCTGTATTCAAAAAGAAAGGACTATAACCAGTAGAGGACTGCTTCCCCTGGTTATAGGCAAATTCTGCAGCAACTAATTTTAAGTCCCACTCCTTCTGCCTATGATCCACATAGGCCCTTAAACTCTCCTCTAACACCCTATTGAGCCTCTCTGTTTGCCCATCAGTTTGTGGGTGCCTGGAACTGGACATATGTAATTCAGTTCCAGCCAGGCTCATCAAAGATTTCCACAGGGCAGAAATAAATCTCCCATCCCTGTCTGACACTAGATTTTGGGGCATCCCATGATACCTCCAGACCTGACTAAAGAAAAGTTCTGCAATGCCCTGAGCCCCTATAGTTCCTTGAGTAGCGCAGAAATGAGCCATCTTGCTCATTCTGTCCACAAACACTACTATAGCATCATTTCCCCTAGCTGTCCTGGGCAGGCCTGTAATTAGATCTAAACTGACACTACTCCACCTCCTCTCTGGAATAGGAAGAGGCTGGAGATCCCCTGCTACCTGCTGAGTAGAACTTTTTACCCTCTGGCAAATGGGACAAGTTCTACAGTACTGCCCCACATCCTGACTGATGCCTTTCCACCAAAAATACTGACTGACTGTGCTAAGGGTTCTTTCTTTGCCCTTATGACTCCCTAGAGGATTGTCATGGCATTCTTTTAACACTGTCTGCCTCAAAACCTTTGGCAGAACAATCCTGTTTTCAGCAGTCTGTAAAACTCCATCACACACTTTATAAACTGCTTGTGTCTGGGTGTCAGTGACTAACCTGTCCAGTATAGCCTTGCACTTTTCATCCTCCTGTTGATGTTTGATCATTGCCTCAGCACCCCACTGAGACACAGGCTGAAGAGTAGAAGACTCTAAGCTGTTGATCTGTGATTTCCCTTGTCCTGTATTCCCTTGAATACCTTCTCTTTCTGTCTTGACATCCCCTGATGTCATCAATCCTGTTTTCCCTCCAGTCTGATTCCCAGAACCCAACACCAACCTGGAGCCCAATGGTTTATAGAGGGTATCCCCAAAATTCAGCTCCTCATTTGGGTCATCACCCCAAGCCCCAAAACCTTGGTATTTCTGAACTGCAGCCTGCTGGTCCCCATCCAGCTGGCTAGAAAGAGGTTCCTTTGATTCTGTAGAACAGCCTGATGCCTGTCCCACACCTCCCCCTCCACTGCCTTGAGAATCAGGAGAGGCATGTGGACATCTGGACAGTGCATCAGCTACAACATTGTCCTTACCAGGCACATGGACTGTTGTGAATCTATATGGAGCTAAGAATTCTACCCACCTGGCCTGCCTTCTACTGAGATGCTGCTGACTATCTAACCAGACTAAAGACTGATTATCAGTTCTGAGAATAAATTCCCTCCCCTCTAAATAGGCCCTCCACTTCCTAAGACAGTGGACTATTGCTAGCAGTTCAATCTCATGAACGGGGTACCTAGTTTCTGCATCAGAAAGTTTGTGGCTTTCAAAAGCCACAGGATGCAACCCATCTGGATGCTCCTGCATCAGTACTCCCCCTACCCCAGTAAGACTTCCATCTGTTGCTACTACCCAAGGCAAACCTTCCTGTGGATGTGCTAAAACTGGAGCAGAAATAAGAGCCTGTTTTAGAGCAGCAAAACTCTTCTGTTCTGCCTCCCCCCAAATCCAATCCTGCTGAGCTCTAGTAAGGTTAGTTAAGGCTGCTGCCTTCCCACTGAACTGTGGAACAAACCTTCTGTAAAAAGAACAAAGTCCCAGGAAGGACCTAATGTCATGTACATTCCTGGGTACAGGCCAATCCCTGATTGCTGTTTGCTTGTCAGCCATGGGCTGAACTCCTGCTGGGGAGATCCAATTCCCCAGAAAATCTACTTCTTTTACCCCTACTGCTGACTTCACTAATTTTGCATACAACCTGTATTTTCTCAGGGCTGCCAATACTAACCTCATGTGCTCTGCATGCTGCTGTGGGGTCTCTGAATAAATCAGAATATCATCTAAAAACACCTGCACAAACTTATCTATATAAGGGGCCAGCACCTCATTCATCATGTGCATAAAATGGCCAGGTGCCCCACTTAATCCCATGGGCATCACTAAGAATTCAAACTGCCCATATTTAGTCCTAAATGATGTTTTTTCTACATCCTCTGGAGCTACCCTTAGCTGCCAGAACCCAGCCCTTAAGTCTACCTTACTGAAAAATCTAGCAGAGGACATCCTGTCCAGCATTTCATCCATCCTAGGGATGGGAAACTGAGTAACCTTGGTGGCCTTATTAAGGGCCCTAAAATCAACACAAAATCTAAGTGCCCCCCCAGGTTTTGGGACAAAAAGAACAGGTGACCCAAAAGGACTATGACTGGGTCTAATCATGTTTTTCTCTAATAAATAGTCTAACTGCTGCCTAAGAGCATCTAATTCTTTTGGACTCTGCTTATATAAAGGTCCAAAAATGGGTCTACTACCCTCCTTCAAAGGTATCTTCATATCAAAGTCCCTATGGGGTGGCAGGGTGCTAGGTAAATCAGCTGGAAATACATCCTTGTATTCCAGCAGCACTTCCCTCAAATCTGCCAGCTCACTATCCAGGCCATCCACCATTTCCTGCAACTTAGAATCAACACCATCCTCAGTGGCATCTACAGGAGTGGATTCCCCTGGATTCCTAGCTGGACTGGTATGAGAAACACCTGAAACTGTAGCCAGATCTGCCTGATTTCCTAATCCCAAACTTTGCTCTTTTCCCCCTGAATTTACCTGCTCTTTTCCATCAGTTCTGACCTTCCTAACCAAGACTAGAAAAGCCTGAGACCTCTGCACAGGATCAGCTAAACAATCCTTAGCCTGATTTGCTGTCAGCAGATTTAATTCCACCCCAGCAGACTCAGCTGCTAGAGCAGAAGACTGAGCTACAAAACCTTGCAGCCTCAGCACTGGTCTCCCTTCTCTTTTCACAGAAACTACATGTGACCTCCAGTCAATCTGGGGGTTATAATCCACAAGCCAGGGCTTCCCAAAAATCACCCTGTGCTTGAGGTCTGGCATCATCCAGAATTTTCTTTTTATCACCCAGTCCCCCAGCCTAATCCTAACCAAAGCTTGTTTCTTTAAGGTCAATTCTGACCCATCTGCTAATTCAACTGCAATAGGTGAGACTGAGAAAATCTTGGCTGAATTCTGGTGAGCTAATTCAGCATCTATGAAATCTGCTGTAGCCCCACTGTCTATAAGACATTGAACTGATGTCTGGGGCAGCTTACCTCTGATGTACAGGAGTGTGTTCCTGATACTCAAACTTCCTACTGACCCCAACTTCAGTGTTCCCCCTATTTCCTGATCTTCTACACCCTTCAGGTTTTCTTTCTGTTCTGATTTTTCTGTACTTGATTCTTTTTCCCCTGTAGTCTGTAATTTTTCTTGTGGATCCCCTATCCTGTCTGAAAAATACACCCTCCCAGGAACCTGAACAGAAGCTTCAGACTGACTTCCAGTCTGGACAGTACCTAGCTGCTGGGGCTGTGTTACTGAAGGTGTAGAACATGAGTTTGGATGATCCAGATCAGGTCTGATTTTCACCCACTGCCCAGTGCTGTCCCTTGTAGCTACTAAGGGTCTGGTCACAGCACCCTGACTCAAAGATCCTCCCCCAAACTTCTCTAAAACTTCCTCTAGCTTATTCAAAACTTCCCCGGTACAGTAACGACTCTTTTGACTAAGGTCCCCCGAAACTGTCTCTGCCTTGGTCGTCTCTGACTGCTTCGACAGCTCTGACGGCTTGGTCTGCTCTGACGGCTTGGACTGCTTGGACTGCTCTGACGTCTCTGCCTGTACTCGCTCGTTCTGCTCTGCATCCGGGTTAGTATCTTCGTCACTAGGCCCCCGAACCAGGCCTAGTTCTTCCCGTTTCCCTGCTGCTTTCCTTTTCCGTCCTTCTGTTTCTTCCTGCACTGTGCAGCCCAGTGTCCCACCTTGCCACAATAATTGCAGACATCTTTTTTCCTTTTTTCGTGTTTTTTAGATGCTGCTGCGCCGAGGTCCATTGGGTCTCCCTGCTGCTGCTGTTGGTTCGGACGATTGTACTCGTTACCTCCTCCACTTCTTCCTGACGCCCGGTCAGCCTGCAACGCGTAGTGCATTGCGTCCTCCAGGTTACGGGGATCCTGCAGAAAGACGTGGCTACGTATTTTCCCGGTGAGGCTGTTCACGAATATATGAGTCTGGTCGTCTGAACCCATCGTCGGAACTCTGAGCAGGAGCTTCTGAAACTGAGCCATGTGGTCTCGTAAACTGCCCTTCTTATGGGAAAGACGATAAATCGCATCCCTGGCACTTTGCGCCTTGTCGAATGGGTCAAAATAGGAAACCAGGTCGGCAGTGAAAGTGTTCCAGCAGGTTGCCAAGGTCGGGTTGGATCGCTTTTGCAGGTTAAACCACTCTAACGCACTCTGGCGAAGGAGCGTTGAGGCGAACAGCACCCTTTTGTCGTCGGTACATCCTGCTGCCTCAAGGTAAGTCGTCAATGCTTCCACCCAGTCCGCCGCACTTTCGCCTGTTTTTCCATAAAACTCTGGAGGCGAACTGAGACGCATGGGAGCGAAGTTCCACTGAGACGAAGGTGGTTGGTGAGGTGCTGCAAAAGGACCGGACCCGCTGGGAGCCGCTTCCATCCTCTGCACATCTCGTTGTAGCGTTTCTGTTCTCCGCCGCTGCTCTGTCATGGACTGGACCAACTCAATAAACTCTTCACGGAGGCCTGTAAACTTCGTCCTGAGATCTCCTTGCCCGGTAAGGCCTTGTTCCGCCGCCTCCTGCGTAGAGACCTGCTTCTGGGCCATTTCGTTTACCGTGGCTAAGATCTGCTGAAGCTTGACTTCATGATCTTGACGAGCCTCCCGTGTTTGTGCTTCCAGCTTGAGTCGTCCCAGCTTAGCCTCGTCGAAGGACTCTTCCTGAGAAGTCTTCAGCGCACCCAGGTTTCTCTGCAAGGTGTTTACCCGAGTTTCCACTGTCAGCCCCGCCGCAAAAGCATCTTCGATACGCTTGCGGAGAGCCCCCTCCACAGCCTCTCGTTCTTCACGCTTTCCTTGAGACGAGAGCGTCACTTGGAGGGCTGCGATCTCTTTCAGGAGAGTCTCGTTGTTCGCTTCGGCTGAAACGCGTACGTCTTCCAATTTACTTTCGACGTTCACGCCGGCGAGGTTAATTCTTTCGAGTTCGGCCTGGGTGGCGTCAGCCCTTTCGTCCAGCTTTTCTTCTAGCTTTTCCTGGCTCTCTTTCTGTTCTTGGACTGTGTCTGCCACTTCTGCGATCTTTTCCAGCGCCGTCGAAACATCTCCCTCCACCTTTTTTCCGGCCTCGTGGATCCGTGCGAGCTCCTCGTTTACGTTGCCAAGGGCGGTAACCTTCTTTTCGAGCACTTGGCACCCCTTTCTCAGCTTAGCAACCGTTTCTTCGAGAGCCGCCAAAGGATCCATGGTCGTCCCTGGATCTATTTTCCGTTATCTTTTCGACGTCCCCGAGAGGTCTTTCTCGTAGGAGTCGTCTTCGGCTCCGAAACCACTTGTAACAGTCACAAGGGGAAAACACTTCGACACACGAAACAAAACGAAACCTTACACGAACACCAACAACAAGACAACCGCCGCCGACTCCTTAAACCCCAAGCAAGCCTAATCCGCGGCCCTGACGTAGTGCCTAGGACTCCAGCCGCGGATGTCCCTGGTTCAAATCCCACTAACTACTGCCCCATTCTACACCTCCTGTACCCCTCCCTCGACTCCACTCTAACCTCACACTCACGTCACACTAGTCACCCCGCGGGTCACATCGTGAGTCAATTCAATCCCCTCCCATTACTCCCGAATCTCCCGAGAGCGACACCTATTACCTAATCCGGTATATAGGCGCCCTCTCCCCCAAGTTAAAATAAGAAGCGAACTCAGGACACCCGGCTCAGAGTAGATTACATCTATTCTGGCCCAGGTGACCTGAGTTCGAATCTCAGCCACTACCACCACTAATCCCACACCTAAAGAACTGCTACATTCTGGTGGATAATATCAGTCCCCAAATAGAACTTGAAAAACTTTGTACGTCAGAGGAACGAATCTGATCTCGTGCTTTGCGAAGATGACTTCACTGAGTGCGGAGTAAATCGTACACAGGGGTTTGGGATATAGCACACTGAGATGATTACACAGAAAACATTGTCCCTTTATACTCCACAGGATCGTACTGTCAAACTCCTGCAACTGAACAACCAACTCTAACCATGCTGATCAGTACAATCCAACCGACTCTAACTGCATACCCGACTGGCTCAAACCCATCGTACACACATACAGGTCCCGGCAGTACACACATCCCATCATGGCTGCCATATGATTGTCCCATAGAAACTGACAAAGCCTACCAGAAACATCCAAACATAGATCAAGGAAAAGCCCATCCTATGAATCCAATTCTGCCATCTATTCTGACAGACCTCCCCGACCATCCAAGTGGACATCCTCGTCCATGGGCCACAAACAACCCCAATTCAAGTCCTTCTAAGCACATTGCCATTTGTTTACTTACACCCTTGACTAGAAAATAGGAACTAAGCCACAGGCACAGGCCTACCTTGAAATCTCCTCAAGCAACAAAATAAAGCTCAATCCAAGCAAGCAAAGTACACTACCCAAATCAGGAACCATACAACATGATACTCTCAAATAAACACCCAGCAAAAGAGTTCCAATCAGGTTCATAAGCAACCAATACCCAAAAAACCTCCCAATCAGTGTCACAAGCAAAACAAAAAAAATCCCAAATAACAAACACACAAACAGGATTTTCAAATGCACTTCTTAATCATTTCTTCGCCAACCAACTTACCAGACACGCGCAGCGCACCTCGCTCGCCAACCCAGTCGATAGTGAACGGCCCCAGCCATCGATCATCAAGCTTGGTCTTGATCTTGTCATTTCTGGGCCACACGCGATCCCCAATGCGATATTCCGAAGGTCCTCGCCTTTCAGACCAGTAACCCCTTGCCTTTGCCAATCCATGCATCATTCCTGTTCGAGTAACCTCCAAGTCGTCAAATGTTCCCGTATGCCCAGTAGGTCGATCATGAACGAACCAAATGCAGGCCACCTCCAGGGTCCCACATCTCTCTGCAGTCGCATTCATCTTGGGGTTTGGCACTCATATCTTTCTTGATGGCTGAATAATCCCTCTTCTCTTTGACCACACAACCCCATGTTCCACGTTCTTTCTCATGCAACTTGCCTCCCATCCTTCGGAGCAATCTCCCCTCTTTCACCTCTCTGATTTCAGCCTGCAAAAAATTTAGCACGACCTCTTGAAGCACATCTCGTGATTGCAGAGGAACGAAGATTCCTTGGCCAATGTCCAAAAACCCGACTTCCCACTTTGGCCGGTTGGCTGCACCGCCATTCACATATTCACTGTAATCTGACCCCTTCTCTTCAGAGTCCGTATCGCACACATCTTCCACACCACCGTTATTATTTGCAGTTCCAGGAACACAACCATTGTTCCCAGCTCCAGGATCCCAGATTTTCCAACTCATTGCTGTAGCGACTGGCAACATTGCATCCTCGCTTGAAGTTCGCCTGTTGCAATCCTTCCCACGCACTCCATTCTTTCCAGCAGATCCAAACAGACATGGCGTCTGTTTACCTCCGTCCGTTGCCAGTTTTTGACGACTTGGTTGCTCTTCACCTCGGAATTCCAATACATCTTGAGAGTGCGAGTCACGAAGATGGCATCTTTGTATCTCCTTCTGCTCTTTGATTCTGAGCACTGGGTTGTTCCTTATCGTGGAGCATCAAAGTCGCTGTCTGTGGACCTCTTTTTTGTGCCAGGCAGGACTCTTCCAGACACTCTGGTAGTATCACGTGGGGCTTCTCCTGCCCTTCCTTGTCTTTGGACACCACTGCGACGCTCTTGTTCTTTCCACCAACAAAACCCACCAGGGCTTTTGCGGCAGTCCCTTTCTCACTTGTCAAACAACCAACCTCCTTTTCCATCTTGCCAACCTTCTTGAGGCGCTGCAAATCATTCAATTCCTGCTTCCCGTCGCAACATACTTCAGCAGCCGTGATATTCCGCTGCGCTCTTGGCTCCTTCCCAGCAGACACGCTCGACACATCCGTTTCACTCTCACTGTCCTCGTCGGTAAGACTTTCCTCTTCCGTGGAGCTCACGACTCCCTGAGTGAGAGTATTTGGTGTGAACACTGTTCCATCCGCGTTGAGTTCTTCGATGAAAGGTGTGTTTCCTGTCTGCTGTCCTTGCGTGTCAATAGGAAACCGAACCGAACACCCTTCGGTTTCTGGTGCCACTTCACTGGCCAGTCGTGATGGTCCATTGTTGGTGTTGCGAGGACAGTCTGCAATCCAGTTGCCGAGTTCACCACACTGATGGCAGGGTGCTTTGCTGGGACCTCCTGTTCTGTTTCCCAGTGGTATTTGGTTGCTTCCTGTAGCAGCTCCTTGTCCACGACCTCGTCCTCCAGTATTCTGCCATGATCGTTGCTGCTGATATGGTGCTGTTCTTTGCTGTCGAGCCACCAGGTCAGAGACTTGCTGGTTGGTCTGCTGCACTTGAGCACACAAAGCTGTCCAGTCTGAGATAGCTGGGGTGCTCTGTGCATCTGGTGTGGACTGTGTCTGTCTGTGTGTCTGTATGAGTGGTGCAGACCCTTGAGCTGTAGTCTTGCTCTGTCCCATTTCTGTAGCTGGGTACACTGGACCTCCTGCAATCTTGATCTTGTATGCCTGAACCTCTGCAGCTCTCTGGGCCAGTCTCCTTGCCTCCTTGAAGGTAGTGGTTATTCACCACTCGATCTCTTAAGTCTGATCTCAATCCTCTCACATAGGCTTTCATCTGGTCATCTTCAGACACCATCCTCTTGGCCTTGTGTGCTGCCTTCATAAATGCCAGGGTATAGGCTCCGACAGTTTGGTTTGGTTGCATCTTGACTTTCCGAAGTTCTTCTCCATAGTCCACAATAATGCCCAGTAAAACCGAAGCCTCCTCAATAAATTTCTCTCGAATACGTGTCCAACTGGATCCCACCACATCAAGTCCAGCTGGAACTTCCTCTTGTTCCTCCTCATCGTCACTATCTCCCACTGTTTCTGCCACAATGTCCTTAGCCCACTTCCGAAATTCCCTCGCACAGTAAAACGGCAGCCTTTCTGCAGCAACATCATCGTCCCAGGGTCCTATCCTTCCCAACAACTCCTCCAGCGCATTGAGAAACTCCTCCGGGTTTTCACAGGTGGCGTCGAAACGGGGCGGCCTACAACCCACGAGGAAGGCACTCATCATGGTCGCGTCCATGTCGACTGGGTGGGTTTGCGAGACGCCTGGCGGCTGATAACAGACCAAAAACAACCACACTCCGCGATCAGAAAACACAAAAAAACAACACTTCTCTGTTGTTCGCCGACAACACCAAAAATCAAAAAAACAACACAATAATGTGTTCCGTCCCAAACTTCAATATCCGATTTTTTTCACTACCAACCATAACAGCAAAACTTTCACAAAGGCACCAAAAAAAAAACACCAACAAATATTTTCCCAAATATCCTGAGTTCCACACTTTCTCTCTCCAAGGTCGATAACACAACGGTGACCACGAAAAACAGGGCCTCTCTGCCTACACTCCACAGTTCCAGCACAAACAACCAATCCAATACTCCCTCGACCACGAGGTGACAAGCACTCCCTCCGGCGGGACAGCGTTCCACAGACTGACTTCCTCTCAGCTTGGATACGCAGCAACGTGCTTCTTCTTCAAAACTCGTTTGATAGTGAGTGGGGAGGATTGTTTGTGAGCGAACTCGAGTGGAGAGGAACAGACGTTCGGTCCCCTTCTTGGCCACCACTTTGCGAAGATGACTTCACTGAGTGCGGAGTAAATCGTACACAGGGGTTTGGGATATAGCACACTGAGATGATTACACAGAAAACATTGTCCCTTTATACTCCACAGGATCGTACTGTCAAACTCCTGCAACTGAACAACCAACTCTAACCATGCTGATCAGTACAATCCAACCGACTCTAACTGCATACCCGACTGGCTCAAACCCATCGTACACACATACAGGTCTCGGCAGTACACACATCCCATCATGGCTGCCATATGATTGTCCCATAGAAACTGACAAAGCCTACCAGAAACATCCAAACATAGATCAAGGAAAAGCCCATCCTATTGTAAAATGTGACGTAGTGTTTGCGACTTTCCAGTCGTCTTCTGAACTGTGTGTCTTCCGACAGTCGGTTCTTTCTTGCCTTCCGGCTAGACACTTGGCCTTTCGGCACCAGACTACTTCTGAGAATGGATTGGATTACAACAAGATAGATCTGTCTGTTTTTGCCACTCCTCTTATACTTCCCACCACTCACATTCTCCTTCCACCATTGTCCCTCATTAACAACTAAAGCTTCATTCCACCAAATGTCCCAAAAAACCATAAACAACCATCATTCATTTAACACTATGAATCCAATTCTGCCATCTATTCTGACACGTGCCCCGATGTGTCATCTTGTTGATCTTACTGTATGTTTGTCAACGGTTCCACAGTTTGCGTCTGTCCTACTCGAACCGCAACGGCTTCGTCGTTCTCTGCGTTTACCACCGCCATAGAAGCACCCTGCACTTTTGGGAGTCCGTAAGGCGTGCCTTCAAAGAGGCGTTCCATGACCCCGGACGGCTTGTGGTAGACCCAGACCATCTCCTCCACTCCGAGCACTTCTTGAAGAATTGTCATGCAAGCGAATTCTTCGATAACGTAGCGATACGCCACCTCGACCGCCTCCTCCGACCCTACCCCTCGCCCTTGTAGCACAGTGCGCGTTAGCTCTCGGACGTCTGTTCTGAAGGCTGCGTTGGTTTCGTACGCTTTGTCCAGGCGCTCAACAGCTGCACGAAAGAGAGGGCTGTTGTCTCCCCCAGTAAGGTCGTCCCATTCGCAGTCTCTGTAGCGCGCGTCACCACCAGCTGCGTTGCGCGATAGTCGGCGCAGATTCTTCGACTGGCGCCTCGCACTGCGGACGGCCTCGCTCTGCGAGTACCCAAGAGCTAGATATGTCCACACCGACGGTCCCTGAGGTACAAAAGGGCGTATGGTCCACCCATCCGAAACCGTCGCAAGTATGAACTGGAGACCTGAAGCTATGTTGTCCTTCTTGTAATAGCTATTCCTAGCCGACAGTGCCACGGCCACCACACCGGAAGCTGTCGGCCGTGCGAAGGGTGGCGGAGCAGATATATGTGCTTCCTGTTGTTCTGGAATTCGCGGACCCATCGTCGAAATGGTGGTGGCTATGAGAGTCGATAATAGAAATGTTCAGCAACAGCTCGAACATACGTAAAGACCCGAATCACGTTAAAGGATCACAGGTATCACGAGAATACCGTATTTTGCCTATCGTTTTCGCCACGGTGTCTTCCCACTGCGTCGAATTCCGAGTTGTGGATTGTGCCAAAAGCTGGTCCAAATGAACACCCCGAAAAATACCTCCGAATTCCACCACCGACTCTCCCGAACGACGCTATTCTGAATGAACGGTATTACACTTCTAACACTTTCTGCGAACTCCTCCGTTGACTCCGTTCGACGGTCGCGCACGGTCTTGCCTCAAAAAATGGACGCAGACATCCCTTCGCCCTCTCTTCGGAACTCGAACCGTTGGCGTTTTGTGCTGAACATCTCAAACTCAAATTACACCATCTCGATTCAACGCTACGGTATGACGTTGAAACGTAGCGTAGCGTCGAAATGCTGAACATCCCTATTAGGATAATATCTAATAATATCTATGTACAGACGAAAAATCGTGTGTCTTTTTGTTGTAAGACGCTTATTCTGGGAAGAAGTTTTTTCCTGATACAATACCTGCTAAAACTCGCTACAGAAATCGTAGCTGTAGACTCTTGCTAGCTAAGGGTTTCCTCTTTTCATCCCCCCGATGCTGTAGGCTCTGGCCTGGCATGTCTGGTAATGTTATCGGTTGGTAACTGTGGAGGAACCTGCAAAGCACACGCAACAACAAACGATATTTTCAACACCCGTCATGACGGTGATCACCTAAAAACCGCGCAGGGGAACGGTAGAAAACTCGACCTCCCCAGTTGATGGGTGTGTTGCAACCATAGCGTTTAGCCAGAATGATGAACTTAAAGAAGCAAAAAGAAATTCGGGGTGGGCTCTTGAAGAAATCAAAAAAAAGTTTATATGAAAACAAGCGATTCGCTAATTTTTTCTGGCACGCCGCCGAATCTCAGCGTTTTAGTAGGGGACTTTAATTCGAGGATTGGCAAGGGAAACAGGTTTTACGGTGATTCTCTGGACTCATCGGTTTTTGTTCCCAATAGGCAGAATCGGGACACATGTATCAACCGGAACGGACGCCTATTGCTTCAATTGTGTGAGTCCTTCCAGTTGGTAGTTTTGAATGGGCGAGCTAGAGGTGATCAATCTGGAGGTTTTACTTTTGAAAATAATAGGGGGGATAAATCTACTATTGATTTTGTTATTGTTTCGCGTTCTATTTGGGGGTTATTGCCGACCCTGTTTATCCCCACATTGGTTCCTTTTGAATCGGATCATCGACCGGTTAGGGTTTCTTTGTCGAATGTCCCGGTGGGCAGGGTTCGTTCTCAAAAGCCGAGGTGTTTTTGGAATGTGGCAATGTCGGGGTTTTTTCGTACTTCTTTTTCACGCCACACCCCTTCTTTACTAAGGGTGTTTTCGTCTTCCATGGATCTCGATAGTATGGCGGATCAAATTCTTGCTGCCATTCGTTCTTCTATCCCAGCGTTTGCTTGGAAGATGCCTTCTCAAAGAATTTTTTCTCGATTTCAATGGTTCGATTCGGAATGTTATTCTCTTCGTGCGCGGGTTTGGCGGGCATATAGATCGGACAAGCATGGGTCTGAGTATAAACAGTTGAGGTCAAATTATCAAAAATTGTGTTCAGGGAAAAAATCTGATTTTCAGAAGACATACGGGGATCGTTTATTAGGCCTATATCATAGTGATCGTAAGGCGTTTTTTTCCCATTTTCGACCAAAGTCTTTGGTTGAACCGGACTGGGTTTCTATGGACGATTGGGTCAGTTTTTATTCCTCTTTGTTTTCCCCTAAGGACCATGACTCCTCATGGTCTCTTAGTTCTTTTTTTGAGCATACTTCGGTGCAGGATACCAGTATTTTGGAGCATGCCATTACATTGGAGGAAGTGTTGGGGGCAATTATGCGGTTACGACGTCATGCAGCTCCAGGACTGGATGAGTTACCAACGGCCCTCTTTAAAGATGCCAAGGATTGTCTCATTGGGATTTTGGCAGGTTTTTACCAGGTGTGTTGGGATCGTAAGCAATTCCCCAGGGGCTGGTTAACAGGGATTCTACGGCCTTTTTACAAGGGTAAGGGTAATCGTGCTGTCCCTGAATTTTACAGGCCCATAGTCCTGACGTCTCCTCTATATAAGATTTTTTCTTATATATTATTGGGTCGCATGGAGGTTGTAGATTGTCGTGTCGGTTTACGTTCAGATTTGCAGGCGGGATTTCATGTAGATTTTTCTCCAAATGATCATCTTTTTCTTTTTTGGTTGTTTTGGTTTCATTCTAAGGACCAGCGTCTGCCCTTTTTTATTTTATGGTTGGATTTTCGAAAGGCGTACGATTCGGTGCAACATAGGCGTTTGTGGGAGACTCTTTATTGTTTTCGTTTTTCAAAAGCCTATGTGGAGATGTGGCAGTATTTATACGAACATTCTTCTTTCGTTATAAAGGCATCAGTAGGGACTTCGGTACCGATACCTCTTCGGGCCGGGGTGTTACAAGGTTGTCCAGCAAGTCCTTCTTTATATAGTCTGTATCAGGAGCCACTCCAAGATTTATTGAACTCGAGGATTGCTGCTCCTTCCTTGGGTGGGGAGACCATTCCATGTATGATGTTTGCAGATGATACGGGGATACCAGGACATTGTTGGTCTGGGGTAAAGGAAGTGTTGCAGGTTTTGATTGAATGGGAACAATATTCGGGAATTGGTTTAAATTTTTCCAAAACGATTCTGATGGTTTTTTTTCAGCAGCTTATGTCTTCTTCTTTTCATTTTCATGAGCATTCTATACCAATTTCAGAGGACCATACATATTTAGGAATTCGGTTATCATCAAGTTCTCATCATCCTTTTTTGTCGCATATTGATTATGTTTTAGCACAGTGTCGGAAAGCAATGGGGTTTGTTTTGTCGCGTCTTTTTGCTCTGAAAATTGAGGATCCAAAAGTAGCATACAATCTTTTTAAGGTGTATGTTTTGGGCAGTATAGGATATGGGTTTCCTATTTGGGGTCCATTCCTAACAGTTTCTCAGTGGCGTTTGTTGGAAGCAATTCATCTCCAGTTTATGAGAAGTATCCTCCGTTTGCCTCGATATACGCCAAAGGAGGTTCTGTACGGGGAATTAGGGTGTTATCCATTAGAATTAGCACTTTGGTCGCAATTGTGCCGATATTGGAACAAGTTGGTTGGGTTATCAGTTGATCGATTGCATGGAAGATTGTTTTGTTGGGGTTTTGATCAATATCACGCATCTCGATCTTCTTGGTTTGGGCGTATTTTGGGTTTTTTCAGACGGTTTTGGCCGGAGAAGATATTTTCTTCTACGACTTTGGTGGACATTTCGGAATTTCAGCGTCGTTATAAAGCTATGCATGCTGAACATGTTTTCGGTTCATCTGCATCTCGAGTTATATCTTGGTATCGGCATATTAAGTTTTCCCTCAGATTTGAACGGTATTTGACAACTTTAAAACCAACTTCTCTTCGGGTTTTCTTTACTCGTTTTCGTTGTGGTATTCATTTCTTGGAAGTGGAAGTGGGACGATATAATGGTGTACCAAGGGAAAACAGGATTTGTCGGTTGTGTCGGTCCGCGGTGGAAGATGAACGGCATTTTCTTTTTGAATGTCCTTTTTATTCTTCCTTTCGTTCTTTGCATTCAGATGTTTTTCGATGGGCTAATCCCAAGGATCTTTTTAGTAGGGTGCCATCGGGCAAATTAGCTTTAATTATCAGCAAAATGGCTTCAATACGTTCAGCAGGTTTACAATCCTAAGGTTTTTGTTTTGTTTTTGTTTTTTTTTTTTTTTTTTTTTGTTTTTTCTCTTTCTTTTCTTTCCTTTTTGTCTTTGTTCCAGCATCATAGAGGGTGATGGCTCTCTTTTGCTGTGGGTTGTAATTATGATTATGATTATGTGATAGCGAATCTCAGGCCCAGCCGCCCCCTGGCTGCGCCTGTGGTTGTAACGCTCTCCATGACTGACTCAGGGATCACCACCCTCTGGTGATAACGCACCTGGCCTGGCAAGTCTTGCAATATTTTTCGTTGGTTGGTTGGTGGTGAATGTGAGAGCGTTTGAGTCAAGAAGCCTACCGGTGGCGGCCATCCGTAACGCACCTGCCATGGCGTTACGTAAGACACTCGAATCTCATGACAAGAAAGGAGTCGGCCAAATCGCCCGTACAGCAACCTTTTTCGACCTTTCGTTAAATACGTGAGAGTGCTAGCCTACACAGCATTCCCACAGCACCACGCCAAGACAGGTCTTTTCACAGCTAAGTACTGGTGGACATTTCCACGGCCTGTCTGTGTGTGTGTGTGTTCGCCGCAATGTCGAAACTACTCGCGGCCGCTCTCTTGGTCGTCGTGCTGTCGACAGTGGGGGTGCTTTCCAGGCCGGTTCCTTCCGAGACAGACGCGCTCGCGACGGAGTGGGCTTCCATGCTTGGTTATCCTTTTGGTGCGTTTTATCATATCCAGCGAGACGTGGTTTCCTTTTCCCGTTCTGAGTGTGCGTTTTGCACTGGGGTGTTTACGGCACCGATCCCTGGTGGGAAGCCGCGCTAAGGGTTTTCCGCTTGTATTCCCCCAATGCTGTAGGCTCTGGCCTGGCACGTCTTGTGATTTTTTTGGTTGGTTGACGAGAAATCGTGTTTTGCAGAGGATTGGTGCGAAGAGGGGAAGGGAATCATCGTGTTCCATGCGTTGGAACGCCATTGCTACCACGCAGGGGGGGACGGATCATATACGGGCAAAGAATCTCAAATTTTCGTGTATTGTTGCACTCATCCTCCTCCTGGTAGCGGATAGCGCCGTGGACGCCCAAGGCTCTGGCCTGGCATGTCTTGTGATATTCTTGGTTGGTTGAGGAAGCGCTCTTGCGTTTTGAAGCGCGTGGGGGTTATTTGCGGGCGTTGTTTTTGGCTAAGGGGTGCCTGTTCGATCCATTTTCCCAAGATCAAGTCGTAATTTGGAGTGGATTGTAGAAGCTCTGCCCTAGCCTGGCATGTCTCGCAATATTTTTGGTTGGTTGGAATGGATTGTTGAGTTATTTTTGTTTATGTTTTTTCGGACAACTTCATTTTGCTGTGTGAGAGACGCTTTGGGTTTTTCGGTACGAAAATATCAGCAAATTGGACTTTTTTTTTTGTAAAAGACTGTTTTTTTTGTTTAAAACTAGGACTGTTGCAGCTTCGCTTGCAAGTAAAATAACTAATGGAATTAGCTCAATTCTTTCAATCTTAAAATTTTTGGGTGGCGTTTGTTAACGCACCCTATAAGAGCCAGTCTTAATTTGAAGATAATTGTTCAACATAAAAGATCCCCACAAAATGAAATACTTGCGCACATATCCCACATTCGTGTTTCTCTTCCCTTCTTTGTACCAATTCGTTCTTTTTTCAATTTAAAAAAGAAAAAAGGTTGCACCACATCCCATTTTATTTTTTTTTTCAAGAAATGTCTCGATTGCTAAGTTGATAACGCCCACGTGTGCACACTGACATGCACGTATAATGCATCCGAGACGCCACCCTCAAAACTTTCCAAAGTAACTTCCAGTTTTTGTGAATTTTTTTTTCTTCTTGACCTAGTGGCATCTGATTACCTGCCCATTTGAGCTGCATACACCCCATTTCCGGATCCGGGGCGACAATCAAATAATTCAATCTTGGACTGTACTTTTCTACCCAACCTCTGGAAAACTGTGCATTGAATGTGTTAAGTTACCCCAAGAAAAATGTAATTTTCTCTCTGTCAGTTCCAGATCCACTCCTTGCTTGTCTCTGTGCATACTTTCAAAGTAAGTTACATGAGATGCTGGGATTTGGTGCAAGCGTTAGTATTGATTGACTGTCCTTTCCAGTTGCGACCAACGGAAACTGCTGAATGAGTGGAGGGCGAATAGGCTGTCCCTCTCGCAGAGAGGCAGATACGATGAAGACACCCCCAACAAAAGCCAACCCTCAGTCTCGAGGGCTGCGTTCCCTTATGGGAAGCTCGCTCAGAAAATAAACTCCTTGAGGAGAACCATGGCGATGCGTTGCTGGCCCGCCTTCGTGTTGATGATGGCGCTAGGTATGCGACACGCCGTTCGATTCGAGTACCTCTTGTTTTCCCGCTTCGCTGCACGACGGGAAATTGTGTGTTTCGGCAGGCGAAATTCACATTGTGCTGCAGCTTTATACACTGATATTAAACCCACCCACAGCTCACATGCCTTGTAACGAGCCTTGCACGCCAAAACAGACTAGTCCACATATCCAAACCGAGCAATTCCTCATATACTGGTGGAGCTATACAGCGCCACCAGTTTATGATATGAACATCCTTATTCTTGACTCAAGATTTTTGAGCTTCTAGCAGTACCTACTTTGGCTGGTCAATGTGATCTTGGTGAAGGTTTGATGGAGGGTGTCGAGAGCCGCGGCCGTGAATGCGAGCTGGCGGTCGCTTCGATGGACCCACAGAGTTTCGTATCCCATGCTCTTGGAGATGGCGGCGCTTGCGCGAAAGAGCGTACGTCGTACGTGAATAAAAAATGCTGCGGCGAGGTGATCGAAATTGTGGTGGTGGTTCGGTGAACAATCATCAACTGGAAAGCAACATCTATTATCTTCTTTCTAAGAGATGAAGGTGTAATGTCTTTTTGTTGTTGTTTCAGGTCCACAAGCTTTTTGGAGCAAAGGGGATTGCAGCATATTGTAAGATTTTACAAAGATTTAACTTTGTTTTTCAAAATTGGCAAGGTTTTTCAAAGCAATGAGAAATATATATATTCAGATTTTTCCAAACTTTCTTTTTCCTGCCGTCACCCACACCATAATGAGTTCGATGCTTACATTTCCTTTTCGAAAGTCATTCTTATGTGTGAAGGGCATAGGACAAAACTCAAAATCTCAAGCTTAACTTTTTTTTCTTCTCAGGTTTATGCAATCAAGATTTCTTCTCAGCGTGGATGGTTGGTTTCCCTGGCCCCTATGGAATCCACCCTGATGATTACCTCAAAATGTGAGTGCCAGAAAACCACAGACTTTCACTTCATTTTCTTGTCAGGCTTTTTTTGCTTATCAACTCCACATCATTGATTAATTACCTAAATTATCATAATCAATTGTTTCTATTATTAGAATAAAAATGCAAGAAACTGAAAAAGCACATCGTTTTCCTGGTCATATTTGCAGAAACAATTTCTCTGTTTCAATTTCAATTTCAGGGTTCTTGAATGTGGGGTACCCGTTCATGGCCAGCCAACCTGTGGGAAAAAAAGCCAAGATTCTGTGGATGACATACAGCCGTCAGTTTTGAGCCAAGGTCCGAGATTCCCCTTGCTATCCCGGGTGCTTCGAGCTGGACTTGGTTTTGTACCTGGCATAAGAGCCGCACCATCACCAGGACCGGTAGAATCCCCTCAATCGTTTCCAACAGAAGGTTTGTGGATAGCTATTTTTGAAAGATATGTTTGGAAATCCAGAAGAATTCCAAAATTGTGACTAAAAAACGCATTGGAACAATCGAAAGAAAGAAAAAACCATAAGGCAAAAAGAGGAGGGAAAAAATACTATTTGAAATGAAAATTTCTTTTCGTTTCTCACAAAGAAACAACTTTTTTTTCCAAAGGGGGTGGGGCAAGTTGCAGTTCCAAAACAGACTGTCCATTTGTGCATGTTTCAGCACCGGCCCTAATTCAAGCACCCTCGGGCCATGTTTTTGCTCCAATGTCGTCTTTTCCCAGTCACACCACCGGTGTGTTAGTGGCTCCACCCCCTCATTTCACAAATTCCCCTGTCTTCATTGAATCTGTCCCTCAATCAGATCATATCGAGATTGCACCAATTCCCGCCCCATCCCCCACACCCCCTCCTGCTGTCTTACCTGAGACTTCCCCTCCTGAGCCCATCGCCATTCCACCCCCTGCCCCCAGTCCAACCCCCACCCCTGTCCCATCAGAATTTTCCCCCAGCCCGTCCAGTAGCCACCAGGATGAACCTCCCCCTGAGGAGCCATCGACTTCATCTGAAGGAAGCGATACTGGTGCTGTGGATTCTGGTCCCTCTCCTGTGAGCAACGATGGAGGGCAAAGTGAGTCTGACAGCGAAGGAGGCCCGGATGGGTGTCAGTCTGTCATGGATGTGATGCGGAAGTCAGCAGACCTCAGCAACTTCGTTCAAATTATCGATGTGGGTGAGAATAAGACAATCAAGTATTAACCATTTGTTTCAGCTTGATCTTGTTTTTGCTTTTTTAGTGTTGTTACCAGTTACCAAGCATGATTTTTGTTTTTGTGTGCAAGAAAATGCTTCAGAATATGAACTGGAAAATGTGTTTCATATCGAAAGAAGTCTGCCCTATTTTTTTTTATTTTTTTTTCTTAGATGCTCCAAAAAAACCGTGAATAGAAAATATTGATTAAAATATTACATACTGTGATACAAATAGCAAAAACACTCTTGTCAGACTTGATGTGTTTTTTATCAGGCAGCAGGGCTGTCAATGACGCTGGGCACTGGTTTTGTCGGAACCGTTTTTGCTCCCACCAATGCAGCATGGAATGATTTCATTCAGCAGCTGGGGGTAACTTTCGACAGCTTCATAGATCCTCAGGGTAGAGATCTTGTCGCAAAGGTGATGGGATTCAAAATGGTACCTACTGATTACAAACTAAAACTGAAAAGAAAACCTTCTTTAAAAATAAACTAATGATATTTAAATAAACAAGAAATGCGCACTGGGGCATATTCAAATGAAAAGGTAGATCGAATCCATTTGTGGCTTTTTCCCCTGAAGCATGTGCTGTGAAACATTTGCTTGATGGCTGATGGTTCGGCGAACTAAAAAAACTGTTCACATCTGAACCCTCTCTTCTTGTCGTTTAATGAAATATAGTACCCTCAATTTTTATTCATTTAGTTTTTGATTTTATGCAGAATGTCAAAAAGTCCACAGTAACCTCCTTCCAGTTAGTTCCAATAGCCGCATACAAGCTGGCTGAGTTAGTAAGAATGACGGTCTTTGTTAATTTCTGTGTGTAGATAATTGAAATTCACATCGTTCCTGGGCCAACGGTCGAAGGCAAGAACCTTGTGGAAAGAAATACTTTGAACACGGCCCTGGCATCTGGGGAGTCCATCACCATCAGCCCGAGTGGAGGAAACATAGCGATTTCCGGCCCAGGAAATGCCAAGGGGGTCCCTATCGAAAGGCAAAATATGAAAGCATGTGGTGCAATCCTTCATGTCATTGGCGGTGTCTTACTTCCGAAGCTGTAGTTTGTAACGTAAAGTCCAATCGGAATAATGAGCCAGTATTTGTGGACTTTTCTTCGCTCCTTGAGCTGTGAAACCATGTTTCCCAATCCTTAGAACATTTTCAGCAAAATATCATTATCTATTTTGAGAAATTTGGGCACTTCTTAGGTTAATTCTGTTGTGCCAGAGTGTTTCAAGGGGAGGGCAAGAACAAAAGAAGAAGAAGAAAATTCTTCCCAGATATACATATATGTGTATGGACGGATGTCTGTCATTTATACCAAGCAGCTTTGGACGTCGGGTCCTGGCAGTATTTATAAAGCCAGAGATTTTTGCCATTACCAAGATAGCAAAGGGGGGGGGGAGGAAGAGAGTTGAGAGTTGGGTCAGACTTGGTGATGTGCTGAGGCTGGGGAAGGGGGTTTGGCAGTTTCGTTTTTGATAAACCTTTCGGTTTTCTTGTTGGTATCAATTTCCAAATTTTAAAGTGAGGTGTTTCACATAGTTGCTTTTCTCATACAGATGTCAGACATTTTATCCGTGCGCCAAACTAACATCCAGTCAACCCATAAACATAAAAATGGGCTCATTAACACGAAGATTTAATTCACTCGACCACTTCCTGACGCACTGTTCAATCGTAGAATTCCTCGCATCTATTCTTAGATCTATGGTGTTGCTTAAGACTTTC
Organism: Bryopsis sp. KO-2023; assembly: GCA_030272585.1. NCBI lineage: Eukaryota > Viridiplantae > Chlorophyta > Ulvophyceae > Bryopsidales > Bryopsidaceae > Bryopsis > Bryopsis sp. KO-2023. The sequence goes on from BSYQ01000010.1 coordinate 151,392, forward strand.
GAAGAAAATTTTTAATTTATCCACAAGAAAGTTCAGCCCTCCAAACCAAAAAAGAGTTACTGTAATACGCAAATCTTTCGCGCTGCTTTAGGATCGCTCGTCTTTTTTTTCGCCTACCTTATTTTCGTCTCCACAGATGGGCACGAAAATAAAGCAGTGCGAAAATAAAGCAAACGCGTGATTGGGTATAATCTGTAGTTACAAACTTGCGTACCTGAATAGCCTTGGTTTTTCCGCCTGCTTTATTTTCGTTCCTGCTCTTTTTTCGCCTACCTTATTTTTCGTGCTTTGGTCCGCGCGCGAAAATAAAGCAGCGCGAAAAGATTTGCGTATTACAGTATAGTATCGCGTGTTCGACACGAACGCGGGTTTCACTTGTGGAGGCTGGGCGATCGTTGTGGGTTTTTACTTTTCGACAAACCCGATCTGCTCCTTCCAAAACAATGGAGCAAAGAAATTAATTGGAAAAAGAACACACCAGCAACCAAGGCAGGCCACAACCTCTTGACTGGAGTTTCACACTTTTCTGGGTACTAACACACGTGTGATCTCAAGAAAGTACGACATAGGCGTGCGTAAAATATCCCACACCCCAGCAAAAGTGTTTTTTCACGCGTTCGGGAAGTCTTGCTCGAAAGAGAAAAAGAAAGAGGGAGTCTGGGATCGAAAACGCACATTGAAAGGAATTGCAAGAAGAAACGCACTCGATGGCTGATATTGGCGTGGTCGGGATGGCGGTGATGGGCCAGGCAGGTTTTCTTTCGTTTCTTTCCTGTAGAACCAATCGTTTCTCGATCTTTGGAGGCCCAAAACACCCACTGATAGCTGGACCATCGCGCTACCTCTTTTCAGCAGAATTCCTTCGGTCGGTGAAGAAGTAAACCAAAAAGAGTAACGTCTTTGCCAAAGTGGGTAAGCTGTGGTGCCTGGTTTTTTTTCTTTCACAGAACTTGGCCTTGAACGTGGCCAGTAAAGGATTCAAAATATCAGTGCACAGTCGGACGTACAGCACAACGGAGGCGGCGGTGGCTCGAGCGAAAAAAGAGGGTGGGCGTTTTTCGTGTTACACTGCTGGCCTCATGAAGGGGGATGAAAAAACTTAATTTCACGAAATGAGACTGAACAATACAATTGGATGTGTAGGAATTTTTTTTGCTATTATTGATCAAATGTCTGAAAAGTCAAATCTGATTGAGGAAGAACCGATCGATGGAAGGAAATTCTCGCGCAGATCAAAAGTTGATCAAGAAACAGGAAAAAAGAAAAAAAAAAGTATGGTGGCATTGTTGATAGATAAATGCACATAAATATACAAATAAATGTAGTTGAGTAAATATATTCTGCATATATACAAGTGCAGTTTTTAATATTTGGAGAATTACTGTCCATCAGGGATGATTTTGTGGGAGTTGATGTTTTTTTTCAGGGCTCGCTGATAAATTGCAGGGTTATGAAAATGTCAAGGACTTCGTTCGCTCGTTGGCGAAACCCCGGTGTGTGCTTTCTTATGTCTGACAAAATAGGAAAAAAAAGAAAAAATGGTCCATGTATATTGTTCTTTTACCAGAGGGCATTATTTTCAAAAAAGGTCCACCAGATAAAAAAAAGGGTCGCACAGGCCAGAATAGTTTCCCAATATTAAAATGGTCTCACAAGAGTGATGTAATATCTTCAGAAATCCACAACCAACCGCTCCTCACATGGTTCGTAGCATGAATTACTGATTTTCAAAAAAATGTCAAAAAATACCCGTAATTCTTGAGTAGTTTTTCACTTCTTGCCCCTTTTTTCCAAAGGACCCCACGGCCCTTACGATTTTCCATTTGTTTTAACTTTTTAGAGGAAAGTCGTAAGTGAATGACTATATGTCTCTATGTGAATGAATCATTTTTATTTTTTCATGGATCAGGGCTGTTATAATTTTGGTCCGTGCTGGGGCTGCTGTGGATGCCGTAATTGAAAGCCTTTCGGAGCACATGGACCAAGGGGATGTGATCATCGACGGAGGCAACGAATGGTAGGCATGTTTTTTCCTTCACTTATTTGCATATTTCGGTTATACTTTGCAAACTGAAAGTCAAAAAATTATGTTATTTACAAAGGGCCCCTACCAGCTCTGCACCCTTAAACACACTATACAGAAATACAGATTGGAATCGTGGCGCTTTCTCCCTTATGCAACAAATCAGGAAAATTCAGTGGGCTAAAATATTGTGTGATTGTAATTCAATGAAACCGTATAAAATTGCATGCCGAATATTATGAGTATTTTGACATTGTGGGGTGGCATTTGAGATCATCAGCCTAGTGCATGAAAAGGATTGGGTTTAACCGAGTGTGGTTGAGGAATTCTGACTGATTGAAAGTCTGTATTGATGTAGGTATGAAAACACTGAGAAAAGGAAAGCATTGGTTTCCAAAAAGGGTCTCTTTTATATTGGAATGGGGGTTTCGGGTGGCGAAGAGGGTGCCAGAAACGGTGAGATAATCGAAAAAAAAAATCTTTTGTTGACTAGACTCACTTACATAACCTATGATTTCTTATTTTTTTACTCTATTGAATGATTTTTCTGAAATCAAGCTATAGTTCCACCAGATTTTTCTTGTTGTTCAGAAAAGTTTCACTCGGGTGGATGGAGGGCAACCAGAATAATCATGGTGAAAACTCCTCCATTCATGCCCCTGAAACGCATGATTTCAGGGTTTATTTTTCTTCATTTTCAAGGTTTTTCGATTGTGAATGTCTTGCAGGTCCATCATTGATGCCGGGGGGAAGCAGGGAAGCATACCTCAGAGTGAAACCCCTGTTGACTAAAATCGCAGCTCAAGTGGATGATGGGCCTTGTGCTATGTACATCGGGCCTGACGGATCTGGAAATTTTGTCAAAATGGTGCATAATGGGATCGAGTATGGAGACATGCAGCTCATTGCAGAAGCTTACGATGTTTTGAAAAATATTGGAGGCTTGTCGCAACCAGAATTGGCAAAAGCTTTTGAAAGCTGGAACAAGGTGTGCGAGATGTGGATCCAGGGCTTGGGTAGTACATATATATTGTTGGAAGTATTTTTACAAAAAGAAACGATTTTCCGGAGTGCATCCCTTTCCATGGTTTTATCTGCAGACAAGAATAAGCTTGTTTTTCTTGGCAAGAGAAAAATCTTTTTTTCTCCTTTTTTTTGGGGTGGAGGGGTGGAGAATGGCAATTTTCTTTTTCTTTAAGTGATTTTTTTTTTTTTGAAAAGTGTGGGAAAGCAGGTGATACGAAAATCAATCAAGCTAAGATTTTGTAAGATTGAAGTTTCCGTGGTTTGGGGTGCAATTGACAGGGGGAGCTTGAGAGTTTCTTGGTGGAGATCACTGCAATTATTATGGCAAAACCAGATGCCCAGCGAGGGAAGGGCTTCCTTGTCGATGCCATACAGGATAAAACAGGAATGAAAGGAACAGGTGATTATCCTGACTGCTGTTTTCTTCTTGTATTTACACCTATTCCCGCTGAACCCCATTATTTATTTTCAAAAGTGAATGATATGTATAAAGAAAGCGGGAAATCTGTTGAAAGAAGCAGAAACCTTATCCCTAATATCATGCATATCTGGTGGTGCAATTCCTCTTCTTTTTTTTTCAACCAAGTTATATTTATCGCTAGCCTGACCAGACTGCTGAAACATCATTGCCCAGCAAGATTATATGCTTCTCCTTCACATTTACTCTGATCAATTTTTTCTCTGCCGTGCGTAAGAATATTTTGATTTGAAGAAAACCTTTCCTTCATTTAACTTTCCTGGGTTTTTTTTTCTTCTTGTTTTGGGTTCAACAATATAAAATTATTTCATAAAAACGAGCAGGGAAATGGACGGTGCAACAAGCTGCAGATCTTTCTGTGGCCAGCCCAACAATCACTGCTTCTTTGGATGGCCGCTTTATGAGCGGTCTAAAGGACGAGCGAGTTGCAGCATCCAATTTCTACAAAGAAATCGGAGTGGATGCAGCCCCCGTTGTGTCGGCAAACAAATCTGTAAGGATTTTTCTATCTTGTTCTTAGTACTGTTGCAGAAAAAAACAAGAAGAATACCAATAACAAGAAAAAAAGGTGTGGAGGATTTTGAGGTTGAGGAAAGGAAAAGCCGAGGAAAGAGAGCAGCAAGCTGGGATGGCTGGGCTACCAAATTTATTTATTTTATATTTGTTTTTCAATTTTTCTCTTTTTTCAAACCGTTTTTTGAATTTATCATTGCTTTTCGATATATTATTTTAACCCTCCTTTTGGGGAGGGAGTTTCTTGCTCAGATTTAAGGAATGCAAATTCATGCAGACACAGGTAATCACAGATTTTACAATTTTACATACAGAACATATTTTTCTCATGGGAGGGTGTAATTTTTCATTCTTTCCTGGCTTTTTTTTGTCTTCCTGCAGCCGATGTTGGCTTACGTTACTGGGACTGTTTCGGCCACTGCTGAATCCACTGTCGACAAAGCTGCCTTGATCGATGATGTCCGGCAAGCGTTGTATGCATCCAAAATCTGCAGCTATGCTCAAGGGATGGCCATCATCAAAGCCAAGAGTCTGGAACAAGATTGGGGAGTCGATATGGGGGCGCTGGCCAGGATCTGGAAGGTACTGGATTTCATGGATTTTCTCATTTGTGTGTCATTTGCTTAAAAATAGCTCTTTGCAAATGTGTTTCTGTCTATGCACACTCTCTGTGTAGTATGATTGGCTTGAGCTGCATCTTTTTTGGAAAAAAACACAAATAGGGTGGATGCATTATTCGAGCTGGCTTCCTCGACCACATCAAACAAGCTTATGAACGCAATCGAACGCTGCCCAATCTTCTGGTGGATCCAGAATTTGGCAAAGCAATCGCCACACGAGCGGATGCCTGGCGGCGCGTCGTGTCCAAAGCCGTCGGCGCTGGAATCGCCGTTCCAGGGATGACTGCCAGTTTAGCATATTTCGACACATACAGAAGAGCGAGATTGCCGGCCAACCTGGTGCAAGCTCAAAGGGATTTCTTCGGATCGCACACTTATCAGAGATCGGACGTCGATGGCTGGTTTCACACCGTTTGGGATGAAACTTTTGGGAGTGCGGATTCAATCACCACCACCGGGTACAACAATTGATCGATAGTTTGGTTGAGTGATAATTTGGGGCTGGGCTGTTTTTACTTGGGGGAGGGGGGATCTGCAATCTAGGAAAATCAAACCAACCAAGAACAGAAAACGAATGTGGATTTGAAGATGCTAACCTACTTTTCTTTTAGATTTGAGAAGATATTTGTTGTTTCTTTTTTGCAATTGCTTTTTGTGACTGTCTCCCTTCATCATGAGAAAAGGTAACAGTGCGTTTTACGGGGGATATTTTTTGTGCTGAAGTGGTTTTGGCATTTGCCCCCGATACCATACAAAAATTTGTACCTTTTGTGTTTAACAAAGAACATCCATCGCTTTCTTGTACAGTATATTTTTCAGTCGCGAAAGAAGCAGCTGGCCATTCCCTCCTTTTTAAAGGCGTATGAAAACACGCTCTGGGGCTTGTCTGAAGACAATCACAACCCTTGAGCTTGAAGCGTGGACCAGCCGGGTTTTTCCACACAGCTTTGATGGGACGTTCCCAAGCAGTTAGTTCAAGATTCCTCTTTCCCATTCAAGTTCATTTCAATTTTCCAGTCTCCACAAGCTCCAATCGAATAAGAGAAAAACACAAAGGCGTGCTGTGTTGGATTTTGTTAGCCCAGTTTTGATCAGCCCGCAAAGGACCATGGTTTGTTCGAGAGCACAATTGTTTGTGTGCGTTGTAGCGCTTGCTGTGGTTGCATCGAGCGGGGCTTGCCCTTGCAAACGCGCCAGAGTCTTTTACGAAAACTTGACCAACGAGTCGGCCAATTTTGGGTCTGTTAAATTTTGCAAGAACTGCGATGAGTGTGGTGCTGAGGAGGGCCCCCACGTAGAGACGATCAATTCAATCGTCAAGCCTGGGGAAAAGATCGATCTCTGTGTTTTTCATTGCGTGGCTGCCAAGTTGAGAATTAACGTCAGGTGCGCCTCCGATCAAGGTCTTGATGCACCCTGTCAAATTGAACAAACAAACACGGGAATAACGCTACACACACTGGGGAGCTGGTGTTGCTGAGAAGCATTCACCGTTCCACCATCCTTTTCTCTTGCAATTTTGGTTTTCATTGTTCGAGTGCCCAGACAGAAAAAAAGCATTTTGTTGGAGAGCTGCATGTGTACAAAAGCCCCCCAAAATGTAAATTCCATGACTCAACTTCATCCAGGTTGTGGATGTGGGTCTGGGTGCTTCATTGCAGTGTGATTGTAATTCTGAGGTGGAAATTGTATTGCTTATATTGTTTTTGCATTCGTTCCAGCTCTGGAGTAAATGGAAAATGGTCTTTCAGTGTTTTCACTGGCCCAGCACGGTCCGGAGAAACATTTTCCCCTCCAAACAAGACGACATGGGAAATTAAGGATGACTGCACTTACATTGTTCGCTTGGTTTAATCTGTGGTAATCTCGTGTATTTTTCAAAGTATTGAGTGGCCCAAGGAGTCCACAGGCACCATCCATGTAGCCTGGTTGATTAAATGAATGCAAATAGGTTGATTAAATTAGTGCAAATGAATGGATTGCGTAGTGTAGGGCTGAATGTAGGCTTTTTCAAGATAGCAAGTACTTTCAAGTGGGGTGTTTGATAGGCAGCTTGTCTGTGGCTCTTTTTTTTCATGTGAGACTACACCTGCACTTTACATTGATTATTATTTATTTTATTATTTATTATTTATTATTTTTTGCATGGAAGTTTTGTTTGGGGTTTCATGTTGGGTGGTGCTGGAAATCATTGATGATTCTCTTTCTATTTAAAATTCAGAATTCTCACTCAAGTTTCAGAGCCATCATTTCCCCTAGCTTGTGCAATAGACTTTTTCAAGAAAAAGCATTTGAGATGAACAGGTTGGAAAGCAATTTCAGATTTCAGATAGTCGAAAGAAAAAAAAAATAAAACGATACAAAAACCAACCAGCTCCTATGCGTCCTGCCTAGCAAAGCTGAACAACCAAACAAGTGGACAAAAAAACGAATGTATCTACACACACACCCCATTTGAACAGCAGCCAACTAACACTCTTTTCTTTTCTTTTTTTTTTCCCCGACACCCCCAGACCATTTTTCCTCTCAATATGTTGGTCCCAGATTTCTCTCCCCAAAACTTCAAAGGCTAACAACCCTTTCCCCCCTTTTTTTACTTCAGCGGTTCCTAATTCTTTTCTCATCATTCATGTGGTGCGGCGGAGGCCCTCTTGGACGGTAACCCTCCCTGGGTTCATGGCGAACACCTCCATTGTTTTCACCACGCCCATCCTCCACCCTGCACAAAATTCCCTCAAAAACTCAATCCAGAACAAAAAAAACACAACTGAGCGGTATACCCAGCAGAGCTACCATTTCCAGACTACCAAAACCCCATACTGCAGAAACCTACCCCCCCCCCCCCCCTCTCCCCCAAAAAAGGCGATGTTAGGATCGATTGTCAGATGAGTATTGATTCTTTTTTTAAAACAACTCTATTTTTGGCACACCTCATGGCAGCTTTGACTTCTTGGCGTTTCTTTGCCATAACCTCATCATCCGTCAGAGGCAAGTAGTACAGAGGAGGCTTCGTGTGCGTCTTAAAAAAAAGGTCCTCCAGAGTCACTGGCCGGCTGACCGCCCTCCGCGCAGCCGGAGGGTATGGAGGCTGACCCCCACCGGGGCCCCTGTCCATCCTAGCATCAAGACCCTGTGCAAGTTTACACAACAGATCAAATGAATCCTACACATCCACCTGGTCCGTGAAACATGCAATAACATTTAAGAAATTTTGATACTAGGTTTTATAGTATTTGACTTAAAAAAAGTGCTGTGTTAACACTTGACCCTTACCGTTCCTAAGTGTCCCGAATTGGTTCTAGCGTATCCGGCATTGGACACCCCTTGAAGCTCCCCAGAACCAGCACCTGGGTTACCTCCCCTCATCCTGCCCCGGTCGATTTCCCTCTGAGCCTCCAAAACAGTCACCACATGAGGAATCAGTTTCCTACCCCCACGAGGCCATTCCAGGTTGTAAGTGGCTTTGTACGCCTTCATGGCTTGCTCCTCCGTCTTGTACACAACGTAGCAGTGGGTCTTGATGATGGGCATCCACATGTCGACGATTTCCCCATGCTGTTCCAGCATATCCCTGCAAGATTTGTCGTTGAAGGGCCGGACGAAGTTATTGATCCGGAGAGCACGGGAAACGGTCTGAGGCAGGGGGGGCCCGGTGGTGTCGCTGGGTGGGGCTTGAAGAGGCTGAACTCCCAATTTGGCACTGGAGGGTGGGACGTGCACCGGGTCCTACACAAATCGTTTCTTCCTTAAAAATGGCGGAAATTCAAACATTCATCCGTGTTTTGGTACCGGAACAAGCCACTGAAGAAGGCGTTTTGTTCAGGTGACTACTACCGTAGTTGATACGTCCAATGGATGAGATTCATTTTGGGGGGGGGGGTTATGTCAAGGTGGCCTTGGTACCTCACCATCTCTTGATCAAGAAGACACTCATAAAATCCAGTTCACGGCTGGAGGGGCTGAGTGAACCACAATAAAATAAAATAACCTAATAATAGCTTAACATAATTTAAAGCTAAAATACCTGAACAATGGGCTTGGGTTCTGGGGGAGGCTTGGCATGAGGCACTGGGATCGGGACTCTCTTTCTCTTGGGGGCAGCCTCGTGGCTTCCGCTTGAGACAGACCCATCCACAGGGGGCCGTCCTTCATCGTCCAACTTCCGTTTCTTTAATTCGGAGCTCTGCTTGTCCTCGGTGGCCTCCGCCATTTTGACATCACTATCCTTGGGCCCTTTGTCCGCCTCTTCTGGTTCTTCAGCCTCCATCTTATCATCATGGTCGTTTTTGGCCTCCCCTGTTTCGTTGAAACCCCCCATCAGTTATGAACATAGAGGAAACTAGGTGGTTGAATCTGAAGGTGTTCGGAGTTACCCTGGCTAGGTGGAGAACCATTCGAATGAACAGCACAAGAAAACCACTCTTGTGGCTGACATGGGAAATCAGCAAACCACCATGATAAATTTCCCTGGAGTCAGGACACCATACCTTCCACAGGCTTATCGCTCCTTTCCACCTCCTCTTCCATGACGGCCTCTTCAGATTGGGCTTTTTCCTCATCGGTTGCTTTTTGACTGGTTCGTGATTTTCTGCCCCGTCTGCCCTTGGGTGCAGGCTCCAGATTGAAAGCCATATCATCCATGTCGTCCTCTCCAAGAATATCGTCGATCTCAGGCTCGGCATCCACAGGCTTTTCGGGAGGGTCACTCTTGGCCGGTGGCTCTTCAGGCGGAACGGAGTCCTTTTCCTGTGGCAAGCCACCAATGGTGTAGAAAAATCAATACAAAAATAGGAGGACGTGGGAGTCATTTTTCAAACAAAGATACAGCAATGGTGGTTGATTCCTGTAGAGCAGTGGGCCCATACCACTCATTTGCATAGTGAATGTGCTATATGCGGTTTTCTGCCTCATGGGAATAATAATACGAATATACGTTTGCGTCGACCCATTTTTGGCACAATGGGTTGAATGAGGCCCCAATGAGAACTGACAGCAAGCCACAATGTGTGATTCGGAATGTACCGTAAGGAGAGGAGAAACCAAAATCAAAACATACCCAAGAGGAGACAAAAACCACCCCACCTCTTCCTCCTTCTTATCGTCGGCCTCGGGCTCTCTGGTTTTCGGCTCGTCTTCCACCACAGCAGCCAGTTTCTCCTCACTCTTTTCGGTCGCTTCCTTTTCTGGTTCAGCAGTTTCTGGTTCAGCAGTTTCTGGCTCCATTTCATCTGTGCCCTCGTCATTTTTTTTCTCTGGTTGAGTTTTTTTTTCCTCCGCATCTCTGGCAAGCGCTTTCACAGTGTCTGGCATAGGGGAAACATCCTCACCGGCACCTTGTTGAAGCTGTCTCAGGAAAAAAAAAATCCTCAATTTCAGCCGTTTCTTTCCGATACAGAAAAAGATATATCTCTTTTCTGATAATTTGTATAATTGGTTGGGGCAGCGCTGCATCGCCATATTTCGATCCATATTTCGATTTTATGATGTACAGTTACAGTTGGATGCATTTTTTCGAAGCTGGTAGTCTGGCTAACTGTAAAAAAACCCAAGTGATAATACACTTAATATTCACATAATTTGTTAACTCATTCAACAAATAAATAACCCCTGCTGAAGATATAATGCTCAAGTCTGCTACTAATACACTTTGCTCCAAACAGAAAAATCCCAGAAACGAAAAGTCTAGAAAAAGATATGTAAAAAAAAAGTCAGAGAAAAACTGCACCTCATTTTGATCCGTGACCTCCAATTCGCAGTCATGCTTATGCACATCACGAAGGATAAATTCCGGTCAGAAAAAAAACTCGACTTGTAAATAGCAATAATATAAGCAAGTGTAGAACATTACCAATGAAATCTGTGTCTCTCTACAACAGCCTGCTTGAATTGTTTTTTTTTTCTTTTTCTTCCAACACGATAATCACACGGTGGTGAATGTTAATACGAAAACAACACATATTGTCAGGTGGAAAAAAAAGGCAAGCAAAAAACAAGGAGGCGAAAAAAAATGCTGTCGTTTTGGGGCAAAATCGAAGAGATTAGAATGAAAAGCTGTAGGCATGCACGCACACACACACATGCATGCATGCACCGGAGAATAGACCTTTTTTTGAATTTGTATTTGTCTACCTTGAGCCTCTCTTTCAACCGCTGTTGCAATTCTGCCTTCCGTCCAGACATGCTCTCCCTCCGACTCCTGAGCTCTTTTTTCAGCTCAAGCACTTTCAGCTTGTCCACCCATTCAAATTCTTCTGCATCCGGCATTTTTGATATTGTTTTGTTTTTTCACCCTTCAACAACACAACAGCCGCTCTCTGTCTCTTTTCCTTGTAAATGGTAGGTTAAATTATCAACGAATAATAAATATGAATTCTCTTGTGCTGAATTGCACCGATCAATAAGGAATAGGCGTCACAGGAAGCCTATTTTTTTTTTAATTGTGAAAGACAATTAAAACCTCGTCGTTTTTCCGGTTTTTCCCTGCGAGCTATTTCTTGTTTCTTAATTCTTTGTTGCTCCGTCAAACTATGGAAAAGGAAGGAAAATAGGATAAAACTATGGCCTGTTCTATTTTCTTTGGAACTGGGTACATATCCAACATGGATAGTGGGTTTTCTTTATTTTTGCTGCCACAAATCTAAATGCGTCCAAGAAAACATTAAAAAAATCCCTGTTCGCTTCTTTGCCTGTAAACAACAACTGCACGAGACTCCTAGGCGACAGTAGCCAATGCATTCCAGATGAGGACAGGTACGGCAGCGACGTCGGAACGTCGGGCGCGTCTGGCTGAAACGATCTGAGAACCTCTCTTTTGTCGGGATACCAACCAGTCGGGGGGCGACTAACTAAAATTAAAAAAGAAAGCTTGCGAGAAGAATTACATCAACTGCCAAGAGAGTTCGTAGGTGAAACTGCCTTTCTTTGCTGGATCCTTTCGGAGATCGCGGCCGGAAACGCTATACTCGATTACCTGCGGTGAAAAGACGCCACCCAATCTCCGTATCCTTGGACGACCGCTTCACGGCGCAATCGACCCGAAAAGAAGAAACCCTTCTGCCTCGTACAGAAACCACAAGAAAAGTCGTTAAGAACTGGATGGATCAAATATTTGATCACCCAGAGGATCACGTAACAGCCGCTCAGTCTGACAGATACGGAGAATGCTCCCAGGAAAAAACCGTTTTTAGAGCGAATATCTCTCGACCCTTTGCGGGGTTTTGTCAATTGATCGTTTTTGCGCGTCTTTTCTCGTACGCCCCCTCCCTTCCGTATCTGTTCTTTCAAGAGAAAAAGGAAAAGGAAAGAAAAATCGCTCTCTTTTCTTATTGTCGATTGGTGGTCTAAGAGGCTGTTTTCATTGGTGAGATTCGAGGACCACAAAAACCACAAAATTCGAAAAGAGTGAGAAAAGTGGAAAAAAAAAGGAATTCATTCTGGCAGTGTTTAGAGGCTGGGGGGGTGCGGTAGTCAAATTCTCACCTTGAATTGCTGCTCTTTTGCCACACTTGGATGTGATTTATTGGTTTTGAGGTGGAGGATTCGAGATTCCCCTAATGCAGGCAATCTCCAATATTGAAATTCTTGAGTTGGGCTTTCACCTCCAATTCAACCAAATCATGTGGCACAGCCCCTGCTGTGATAATGGGTTGCATGGAACCTCTATGTTGACCCATCTGGAAAACGGCAAATTTTGTTGTTTCAAATTCATTTGTCTGTAATTCAGGCTGTGGAATTCAAGGTGGTGCAGGGGATATCATTCGAAGGAAAGAGAAAAAGACAGCCCGAATTTAGTAGGGTTTTTTTGGGTTTTTTTTTCTTTTATAGACGTCTCCTTTTTCCATTCCCAGTGGAAAAGGGAGGGAAGTGATCCACTGCTGGATAGCCTTTTTGTTTTGTTTTTCCCCTTTGTCAAGAAAAAATATAAGTATATTGATATACTGCCACGAAAAGAAAGTTCGAAAACGAAGGGACGCATCTACGTATATTTAGGGCAATCTATTGCATTTTTTTTTTCTTTCGTTCTTTTTTCTTTTTGGCGGCTTCAATTTTTCTTTTCTTGGAGGGAGATTGATTTTTTTGCATGGGTGCTGATATCAGCAAAGAAATCGATAGTCTAAGAACTGGGACGGCTGCTAGAAAACGAAGGGCCACTCGACGGCTGGCTGACCTTGCTTATGATGGTTTCAACAAGAGAACAATCGTAAATGAAGGTAATTTTTTTTTTATATTTTGATTGCACCAGGTTTCATGAAATTTTTTTTTTCAATTTTTTTCCTTTTTTTTTTGGGGGGGGGGGGGGGAAGAATGCTGTGATATGTACAACTGCCAACATTTTCTGCTGCATCTGTTGAAAATCATTTGTCATGTGGGTAAATATCGGGGGCATTCTCAAAATAAGTATCAATGCAATGATTTTCAGTGTATAATTGAAAATTCATACGTTTTGGATGAATATGCACAGGTGGGGTGGTGCCTTTGGTGGATTTGCTCAAGAGCAGGGACAGGGAATGTCGATCAAATGCGGTCTTTGCACTGGCCATGCTATCGGAAGAGTCTAAAAATAGACAAGCCGTTGTCAGGGAGGGTGGAGTAGCAGCTCTGGTACGATTGCTAGCATACGGAGACGATCGAGATAAGGCTTGTGCTGCCAGGGCGCTCGGAATGATAGGGGCGGACGATCAAGCCAACAAGGATGCTATCCGGGCGGAAGGGGGCATTCCGATGTTGGTGCGAATGTTGAATTCAGGCAGCCAAATGAGCTGCAATCAAGCTGCGATGGCGTTGGCCAGCATATCAGCCGGGGTGGGGGATTCTTCCTTGAAGTCGGTGATCGGACCGGAAGGGGGAATCCCTCCGCTGGTCAAAATGCTGACCAGCAGCGATGAGTTATCGCGAATGTGGGCGACGATTATCCTGTCCCATGTGGCGGACGATGCAGTCAATCGAAAAGAAATCATTGATGAGGGTGGGGTGAAGCTGTTGGTCAGACAATTGGCCAGTTCGTTCGAGGTGGCTCGATTGAATGCAGCCAGCACCCTGGCTCAGCTGGCCGAGCGAGACTCCCAAGTGCAAACCGCGATTTCCGAAGAAGGGGCCATCCCCTCTTTGATCGCGATGCTGGCCGACAAAAACGACGTGTGCAGGGAACAGGCTGCGATGGTGTTAGATTTGTTGACCGGAAGTCAGGATTTGGCCAGTGAGGTGATCAGCGAGGGGGCTGTCCCTCCGATTCTCGTATTGTTAGGCAGTAAATGTGAGTATTGCAGGATTTGTGGTTCGTGTGTGTTAGCCAACCTTTCAAGTTATGAAGTGGGGTGTTCGGCCATAGTGTATGCCGATGGGATTCGGCCCTTGGTGGAACTTTTGGTGACGGCCGAGGAGGAGTCGAGATGGAATGCACTATGTACGCTAGCCAACGTGGCGCACAATAGTGTCGACGATCGATTGTCAATAATAAGGCTCTTGGCATTTCCCTGCTAAACACACAAAAAAAAACGAAGAAGAACAACCTATGAGGCAGGGCTGGGGGGGGAAGTATCTCTCACTCTTTTTTTGAAACAGGGCTCTGAGAAGTGTGAGAAAAGAGGAGAGAAGGGAATTCCGTGGAGCAAGAGAATGGGAAGATATTTTTGTTGCATTTTGTACTGGAAAATAGGAAATCCTTCACTTGAGAAAACGAGCTTCGAGGTTTGCTTGTTTTTCATTTCTTGAAGCAGCATGTGGACCGCCATTGTTCAGCCAGTTTGTTTCGCCTTTTGGTTCTCCCAAGTTTTCTGGGTTCTTTTTTTCATTGCGTTTTTTTTCTTTTTTCTTTTCAGAGAGGGAATATTGAGAGAAAGAAGTCAAAAAATCCACCGAACACCTGTTTTCAATGTTATAGATTGACTTAGCAACTGAAAGAGAGGGTTTAGGAAAAGGGAAGGGGGGGGGGATTTGGAAAAGAGTGACCAAACACATGAACGAAAATCTAGGAACGGTTGATGAATTTGCTGGGGAGAAAACACAGCAGGAAAAGAAAACAAGACAAGAAGATCAGAGAGAGAGAGTGTGTGTCAGTCATAGATATTTTTCTGATATTTTTACGGTTGGGGAATCGTTTCGTTACACACGAGAGTGAATGGGACTTCAATGGATTCGCCCACTTTTTGAAAATGAAATTGCCGAAGTAGGTGGCTAGAATCACTGCTGCGTGTGTGTTTGTGTGTGTGTCTGTGTTTTATTTTGTTTTTGTTTCTTTATTTTGGGTGCTAGTGGGCATGCGTTTCTTTTTTGTATGGTATAGATGGCGATTTGGAAAGGGGGATTGTGTGGAATTTGTAAAAGGGGGTGGAGGAGCCTTCTTTTTTTCTCTCATTCTGCATGTATGGTTTCATTTCACCAAGAAGAAAAATGCCACACACCACATAAGAAAAATTGAATGAATAGAGGAAAAATCCCTTTGGCTTGTTGGGAGAGGCTGTGTGAGTGCACATATGCTATCAACTGGTCTAAAAATAGCATTTTATATTTATTGTTTATTTTTATGTTGCTTTCAATACAAAAATTACGTTGCGGGTTGGGCAAGAAGCCGGAGAAGATGAGGTTGGTTTGCTTACAATTACCATTTTCAGGGAAATAGAAAGCGGCCGATCCTGACACTATTTTCTCTCGCCTGTTCTGTTGGCACATAACTTTCTATTTTCTTGAAGTGAAAACCTTCAATCGAAAGTCCATTTTTCCTTTTTTTTGTTGGATTAGGCCCCTTGCCCATTGGTCCTCCCTATGTGTTTTTACCAATCTTTTTTTTTGCAAATTTCTGCTGACTTGGTTTCATTCCATGCCATCCAACAAATCCAACAGATCCTCTCCATCATTGTTGGTGTCCGCACCTTCAACGTTCAAGTCAGAAAGTTCCCCAAGGAGGTTCTTTTTGTAAGAATTGTTGGTGTCGGAGTTTGCTTGGACAGGCTCCACACTCTTAAACACAGGAGGCCTGTCGGTGTTTGTTGCTTGATTAGGTGCATCCTTCACAATGTCGATCATGGGGTCGTCAAACATCAGATTAAGTTTCACTTTGTCTTTGGAAGGCTGGGCTGGACGACTCATCAGCGACGCCAGGAGAGTGGCTTCCGACCTCGCAGGCTTTGCATTTGTTTCTGGAGGAGGACCCTCCTTCGCACCCTATACGAAAATTGAAAAAAGGGAATTTTCGATCAGCGACTTGAAATGTGCAAAAGTAACAATCAACAATCAGTCGACGCTTGAAACCTCATAGATATGAACAAACATTTCAATCATAGAAGCAGATTTCCATGCCTTTTCTTTTGGGAAGAATTGATAGAGCAGGGTTTGAGATATTACCTGTTGAGGATTGGACTGTTGAGGATCAGATGATGGTGGTTGTGGTGGCTCTTTCTCAGCTGATTTTTTTCGACTTTGTGTTCTGGACCATGTGCTGATGTGCCTCTTGGGGGGGGTGACTCGAGGCCTGGCTTTATCGTACAAATCTGAACCCAGCTCCAAAGGGTGTTGAAAAAACTCATCAGGGTTGGTGTCCAACGCATCCAGCTTGTGCTTTGGGTGCACACACATAGAATGAAAAAGTTAGATAAAGAAATAAACTGATTAAAAAGTGATTAGGATCCCTCTTTATTATAAGTCACATCGATTCGACAAATGAATCACAACAGGGTGGGTTGTTTCAGCATACCACTTTTTTATGGTCCCCATCTGAGTTGAAAACAGTCACTTCTCCAGTACTTCGACTTCTGTTGACCACTGGGCTGGGTAAAATTATGCACCCCAATGAGTTTTGAATTCCCTCTTGAAGGAAGAGGGACACTTTGACTCTCTTGTCTTGAAAAAATGCTGTGGAGCAAAACAAGGAAAAGATACCGCAACTGACCACCTCGTTTTACCAGGTAAATGAAAAAAACTGTGGTGGTGTGACCCCAG
Organism: Bryopsis sp. KO-2023; assembly: GCA_030272585.1. Taxonomy (NCBI): domain Eukaryota; kingdom Viridiplantae; phylum Chlorophyta; class Ulvophyceae; order Bryopsidales; family Bryopsidaceae; genus Bryopsis; species Bryopsis sp. KO-2023. Next base: position 167,986 of record BSYQ01000010.1, read on the forward strand.
ATAAAATCGTGGTGATATCTTCTTAGAGCCCGAAAAAGTAAGAAAACACACACAGACCAGGTACTCAATGTGTGTGCATTAATGAACTAAATTAAATAGCCTAGGATAAGAACCTTTTTTGGGAAATTGGATTAAGATATTCTGCAATCTTTTTACACGTGAGTAGGTGGATTAAGATATTTTCAGCTTGGTATTCTTTGAGTAACAGCATTCAGTATTTAGTCAACCACAAGTTGTCAAAAAAAATAAAATATGTGCTGGTATCTGGCAATTTTTCCAATTGATATTTTTGTGCATTGATTGTTGGGCTCACCACATAAGTTCTGTCTAAGGAGCTCCCACTGGCCATCTGTCAAACTGCCATACGTGCTTTCCATTTTGGAGTAAAGGTTGGATGCGAATTGGTCACCCTCGGACTGAATGATTTTCCAAACTTGGCGTAAATGGTTCAAAGTTACCTTGCAACACAAGAAAGCAAAACAATAAATCAGAAAGTCTGCTTTTCTTTATTTATTTTATTCTCTTTTTTTTGGGGGGGGGGAGGGGGGAATCCCCGTATCCACACATACTGACAGAAATGTATCCACATACACTGACAGAAACAAAATCCAACCACTTGTCTTCATTTTTTTTTGTCTAGTTTCAGTGGAAAAGAAAGAAAGAACCAAAACTGTTGTTTTCCTATTTTTCTGCATCATCACCTTGATGAACTCTGATGGCTCCTTGCAGCAAAGCAGTTGGAATTTGACACCCATCATCATCAGATCGAACAATTTGTCCATGCTGTAGGAGCAGCCCCATCAGTCATACGGGGCGACCCACACACAAACCTTCAAAGAAAACAACTGTTGTGCGTCGTCTTTGTTTGTTGAGTTTACTGGAGCACTTCCTTTTGGGGGGTGGGGAGAGGGATTTTTCTCAATATTATTCTTGCTCTTTTCATTTCGTTTAGAAGAGGCGAACCCCATTCCACACATCCACCCCATACGTGTTCGACCTTTTTCTGCCAGGGGTTGCCAGACTCCGCGACATATAGATATATAGATACAAAGAGATATATTGACAGCAGGGAGGTATGAGAAAGGCAGGCAAATTAATTGGTGAAGATCAAGGAACAAAGCACTTAGACAAGTGCAGCAGCGGACGGTGATCCGATGCTCCCGACGGATAGCTCTACGCTGGTGGAGTTCTAGTTCTAGAAGGTTGGCCGATTCCTTGCTTGCTCAGTTTCCATGTGTTTTTTTTTGGTCATGACGTCTTTCGATTGCTCACCTTGCCTCGCTCAGTCGCATGATCGACGAGTGCGCCAGTTTGTCGAATATTGTTCTCGTCGACTGAACGGTGAAAAGCGTCTGGGGGACGAAAAGCTGAGAAACGAATGAAGGCTCGAACATCGCCCGAACCACATCGTGGAGTACTTTGACGCTTTTGTCCGAAGGGATGTTTTGGGCAACCAGCCTCTGCTGAAGAATATACAGCATTTCGCATCCCAGGTTCGCCACGATGAGGGGCATCGCGAGGAGCGACATTTCTATGGACGTCCCTGAGGGAAATGCCTGCGTGTGTACTTCGACGGCGACTTGTTTACAGAGTGGTGCGAAAAGCTGGAAGAAACAATACGGGGCTGCTTGGAGAGTTAAACAGCTAAGCTTGGAGGGCTCATTCGATTCTCCCCATTAAAACATGCAAGGAAACAGAACCGAAAACGTCTCACCCCAAACGCTTCTCGAGCACTGGGGGTTTCCTTTTCTGGCAAAATCAATCATTACTTGGATCATCTGCGAATTCTGAGGACAAAACAAGAAAGAGCAACAGTGTGAGATTCCACAGAGAAAAATGATGTGACGGAACCTGTCGCCCACCTGCCGAGTTGCTGAGTGGAATTTGATATCCCTCCTCAAATATCCCTTCAAATTTTGAACCCGATCAATATTCTTTCTACGAGCGAAACAGGCCTTAGATCGTTTTAGCGAGGAAGGGAGTGAGCGCCGCCAAGAATGATGACCCCTGAACAGTTGTGTGAGGACGAAATCGTCCCAATTGTTAGAACAGCTTGGAAGAGAGCGATCGGGGGCGACGTGGATGAGTCTATGTTGGATTGTGTTTGTGAAAGCATTACGGCAGATATCGTTGAGGATGGGATTCCCGAAACTTCAGAGCAAGCGATGTCGCGATTTGAGGGGCACTTGTTAGAGTGTAGTCCGGTGAGGATTTGATCAGATCTTGGGAGGGTTCCAGGGGGGAAGAACAATAATGCTTTTCTTCAATTGCATTTTGTGCTGGCGCTTCCTGTCCACAATTCGTCATTTTTTTTCATCTCCATCGTTTTCGATTTGATATTATCTTTAACTCTCTGTTGGATTTTGTGAAGGTCGAATCTGAGGAGCTGTCTAATTTCACTTCCATCGTCCTTGAGAAAATCGACTGTCTGATTTTATCGGTGGCGGAGGAAGAAGATGACCTGTTGGAGCCGGGAATGTGTGAAATGTGCGAAAGGACGATGAAATTAACCAGACATCATTTGATCCCGAAAGCTATGCACAACCGATGGAAAGCAAAGGGGTTCTCGAGGGAAACTCTGAACACCTGTGCGAAAATATGTCGGGGATGTCATAGTGCCGTCCATCATTTCTTTACTGAAAGGGAGCTTGCTGAGAATTTTTTCACTGTGGACAGGCTACTACAGGTGGGTCCTTGTCAGAAAGAAAAAAAAGTGAGGAAAAAAAAGTGAGAAAAGAGTTCTGTTTGTCCGTTTTGTGAATCTCGATGTGTAATGTAGATCGATGCTATTATTTTAACAGCTGAACAACTGAACTGACGACTTCAGATGAAATAGCTTGTCAGCTCATTTGAAAGGCTTTTTTCTGTTAAAAATCTCGTACTTCCCTCAACTCATCCCTGAAGCTGGAAAGTGTGATGCAGAGTGAGGATCTTGTAAGACATGCGCGATGGGCCAACCGGCAACCCGTAAGGACCATGCAGAAGCGAAAGATTGTGTAATCCTGTACTATTAGAAATTGCCCCTTGTAGTCATTCTCTTTCAGAAAGAGAAACCACCAAGGGAACAAGATTTTCCTGACCAAAGTGGGAGCCTTGGGGGTTGATGTGTTCATTTGGATTGCCTTCGGCAACCAGCTGTTGTAAAAAAGTTATTTCAGATTTGTAATTTTAAGCCTGATGCAAGATTTGGGACAGGGATGGATGGTGTGGAGTATGAACAGGATTTCAGCTGTGTTGAAAACACCACCATCACCTGACCCCACCCTCCATTCGATTCTGGCAATTGGCCGAAAATTGCATGACACAACAAATAATCACACGTCCGAAGACTGTGTGTACTGGGACAAAACCTGGTTCTTACAGTGTAACAAAGAACCCCCAAAAAAACAAAATAGCATCCACATGCACTCTATTTGTGATATCTTTCAGCTTTTCCTCGCTCATGGATCCTGAGCGAAAGACTTGAAAGAAATGGTTGAGCCAGCGCCTTTTGTCCCTTGCGCCTTGGCGGCGGCATTGATGCTGTTCACAGCAACACCAGAGTTCGCAAAACTGGTGTCAGTCGTGGTGGCGGCACCAATCACATTTCCGTTGCCAATGAACGCAGCGTCTGAAGCGCCCTTGGCCGTGCTAACCCCTGGAGAGAAACACGGCACGAATTCATTTCATAACTGGAGTGCATCCTGGACAAAAACAAAATATCCCAATCGATTATGGTGGCCCCAATTCGTGCAACACAACCGACGTACCTGTTCCAACAAACTGAGCGAAAGTTCCAGAGGTGACGCCGCCCTGCGTTGGACCGACACCTATCGCTGAAGCGCCGCTGTTCACGTTGCCCAAAGCAAATCCGTTCTGTTTGGTCGTGAAGGTAGTGGTGTCTCCAGTGGTCAAAGTGCTACCGAAGCCTGTTTGGGCAAAAGAGGACCCGGACGTGGTAGCGGTAGCAAGGATTCCCGGAGCTGAAACGAACAATCTTTCTTGTCAGGCCCCCGGCGTATTGATAAATGGTGAACGAAGAGTGCAAGGACCCGTCTTACCTCCTGCGTGAGTAAAAATGTGTGGAACTCCGTGCACGATTGGAGGGACTCCGTGAGGTTTGCCAACCTTAATGTGAACGCCTCCGGGGGGACCTGGGGGTCCAGGTTTTCCAGGAGATCCAGGACCTCCAGGGGTTCCTGGGCCTCCAGGGCCTCCTGGGGTTCCCGGACTACCTGGAGTTCCAGGACCACCTGGGGTACCGGGAGTGCCGGGTCCAGGGCTTCCAGGGGTCCCAGGGGAACCGGGTGTACCGGGGGGGCCAGGTGTTCCTCCGCCAGGAGTTCCAGGGACGCCAGGTGTTCCAGGAACGCCAACTCCTGGGGTTCCAGGTGTTCCGGGAGTACCAGGGATTCCGACGCCAGGTGTTCCAGGGGTGCCTGGAATACCATTGGTTCCAGGAACGCCAGGGACGCCAGGGGTACCATCTGAACCGGGGGGACCTTCAGGTCCAACTGGACCCGGACCTCCATCTCTTCCTGGTCGACCATTCCTGCCCTGCAGGAGTCGCAAGAGAGGTCTGTTGGCGATAGAGCAGTGCAAGCAAAAGAAGTAGAAAAATCAAACGAACCCAGTCCGCAAAAAAGCACTGTGTGTCAGCATACCTTGGGACCTGGACGTCCTGCCTTCTTGCTTGTTTTCTTGCTCTTCTTCTTTCCCTTCGTCAACACTGCATATCGACAACAGTTTCAATCAAAGTGGGGACAACAAAATCTTCAAGAAGCAGGCGGCGATTTTGATAACACGACTCACGTGTACGGCCATCCACAGCCGCCGCCACAGCAAGTAGGACGAGGAGTGCCACTCCGAACTTGGAAAACGCCATTTTGTAAACAACTCACGAGAACACGGCTGAAACATCGGCGAATCCTCTATTAGGCACTGGTGGTTGCAGTGCCAACGCATGAGCCATCGCAGCAGCATGCATGGTCCTTTCGAAACAATATCATAGAGCCTGGCAGCAGTCGACGGGGTGGCATCCACGAAAGAGACAACAAGATAAGTAAACGGGAATTCTCTTGAAACAGCTGGATCACAGATCGACAGCAAGTTATGTGTTGTAAGATGTTGCGGGCCCTCCTTTTTGACAGAGACGGTGTAGACCTCGAGCCCGCAAAAGGCTGTGTCCTCGAGGTATCGAGCTCGTTACATTGGCACCTGTCCTTCGCCTCTGCATATGCTCTCCGTTTCCATTGGCAAGAAGCATCTAAATGAGCAGTTTAAAGCCAAAGATTTTAAAGTATAATAAATTTGAGGTACAGCGCTTTTGTGCGGTGGCATCCAGGCTGAGTTGGAAATTCAGGGTCTTTCTACCCTTGGTTTCTTCACCCTCAGCGAATCTCAAGAAAGTATTACACCACCACCATCTCCAATCCCTCAAATTTTTGTATTTTTTCTTTCTAAATATTCTCAAAAATATCGGAATGAAGGAAAACCCACGAATAGCGATCCGTTAGGGTAGGCCTTTGTGCCCAGCACGCCTCAGTGACAGAACATCATCACACAAATACATAGGAAGGAGAAACATCCAACAACAGATTTCTTACGAAAATCTCAACAGAGGGAATTTTTGTTTCCCTTTCCCATGGTTCTGGTTAGTTTCAGGTGAACCACAATCATAATCCACTCCCTCTAAAATAAAATGCCAGAACCACATTCTCTGAAGCTGAAGGTGATATTGGAGACGACGACGGAGCGATTTCCCCATTACAGATCCATTTGTTTTCCCTCATTGTACCCATCCTCCTTTTTCTTTTCACCAGTCATTTTTTTTTATCGGGCCTCACTCAGATTCTGGCCCCTGTTGCCCCCACAGTCATGTCCCAATATGTATCAAAAGAAACGAAAAAAGAAACAACCACAAAAGCAAAAAAAGAAAGAAAACCAAAAAAACATCCAACTGTACTAACACTAACATTCCTGGAAACTGTCTACGCAAGATATATCAACGCCTATGAAGTGAGGGACACCATATCAGCAGTGTGTGCTTGAGAAATAAAACATCGGACATAAAACGAACACGGAAGAAGCAACACAGGAAGAAAAGAGAGCCCAATATCGGCCAGTTTCTCTCCTCTTCTATTTTTTGGAATGAATGGTTTTCAGGATGGTTGTTGAGGCGGCACCACTTCTCCAGTCAAAACAGGGGTCAACTCGTTAAAATCTTGCAATTCTTGAATAGCCTGGGCATCTCCCACGAACTACACACCAAAATCACACAAGTTTTATTATGCAATTTTCACACATTTTTAAATCGATAACGAAAGCCTCGTTTCCCCCAAGTAGATTAGTAGGCATCTAATTCCGCGACCAACCTTGTTTTCCTCCACAGTGTCTACGCTAATTTCTTTTTCTGGAATATGATGGGTTTTTCACCGCTGTTTGTTCTGTCTATTCTCTCAATTTAACACTCTTCTACTCCGTAAAAAAAGGTAAAGCAAAAAAAGAAAAAAAACAGAGGGGGGTTCACTATACAAAAATCTTCCGAAACTCAACAATGCAACTCTTTTCTGACACAAGCCGCCACCATGGATATTCGATGAGAGTAGCTCCATTAGAGTTTCAACCATGAATAAAAATCAAGGTCTTTCCTCATGACAGTCCACTGACACCAATTCTACATACTTTGATTCTACTGTGTGCATATGCATAGAATATTCATGTTACATAAGAGGGCTCCCCTCAGCAGAGTTGCTGTTATACGTTGTATTCCAGGCTGCTGTGAGCACCATCAAAAAAATAAACCCACAGCGAAAACCTACATACCTTTCCATTCACCATGAGCTGAGGCAGAGTTTTTATCCCGCTTATCCCCATCATTTCTTCTTTTCTTTCAGTGTCAACCGCCAGATCGACCTGCATCGTTTCAAAAATCAAAACCAACACAAATAAGCATTCGAACTCTTTATGGTGCAGAGCTCCAAATAACGGGAAAATCAAACACGTAAAGACTTCAATGGCTGTTTACTTTTTCCATCAGTTTTCAAACGCATTGAAAAAAAGTCAACATTTAGGGTGGTTTTCCAGTGGGACTGCCCTGGATATTCTGAAAACCACGGTTTTTTAAAACAGGTAAAAAAATACATGACTTTCTTCCTAGTTTAATACAAATCCTCTATGCAACACCTGCTGCTTTCTAAAAACAAATGCTCCTGATCTTCAGTGAATAACCTTCCACCTCAATTCTGGAGCATCATGCGATTACAGATATTAACGATATCTACCACTCAATTCTACCTATCCTAAGCCAGAACAGAAAATAACCCCACCCACCCCCCAAAAAAAAGCAACAAAAAGTTGGCCAGAATATGAAGAAGGAACAAAGAAGTCCTGGAGGATTCAAAACCACACCACCGAGGTCGCTGTATTTTTCCCAAACGTCGTTTCAGCCCAGAGGATGAACCCAAAGCAAAAAAAACTGAGGTATGTTCTAGACATACCTCTTCGAAGTCTAGCTTCCGCACTTCCAACAGGAACTTTATCGAGTCGATGTCGTTCTTCAGTTTCAATGTCAGTGGCACAGACGTGGAGTACAGCACGATTTTCGCCATCGCAGTGTTTTTTCTGGGTTCGTTTTATCTTTTTTGTGTCGGAGCGATGTCTAGAAAACAGAATGTCTTCGAGCCTGCATCTGGAGTTGACATCGTGTCACACAATCAGTCATGCACCCACTTTCAACTCAACCAACAATACAATCACGAACCGTCCAGTCGCTGGTGAAATCCTGTGTGTGAAACTGCAACAAGCTGTGGCCATGGCAAAAACACCAGGGCTTTTCCCCCGATTCAGAGTTTGCATTTGAAGCACTGGAGATTTGAAAAGCTGATTTCGTTCGTCAAGTTGGTCCGCTATGTTCTTTTTATCTGGTGGTTGTCAACCAGTCTTGAGGAAGCTTTTTGCAAAGTCTTGCGGAAAAGATAAGAGTTTGAAGCAAAAAGTAAAGGGGGAGGCCCAGGTGAACATCTCTACTAGTAGTACAGCTAGTAACCCAGGTACTGAGACAAAAAAAGATATCTGTATATGAATTAGGTCTACCAGGGAAATTTTGTTATTCTTGAGGCATCAGTGTTCTAATTGTACACTTTGGAGCAAGGTGTGTGAACTATCAATGGCAGACAGAACAAAGGCATTCCTCAACAAACATCTACTTGCACCCAATCATTCTTTTTAGCTTAATTCCCTGTCTGTTAACCCATCACTTCTTAGCACACCTCAATCCCAAACTTGGTTTTCACAAAGATTTTCCCATTGTCAATCCAAACACTGTGCACAGCCTCTGTGCACGACTATTAAAATACAGCAAAACTAGAATATAACCAACACCCATCGAAATATAAACTGTAGTACATTGATAAAAACATGTTTGAACCCAACTTTTCCCCCTCCAAAAATCATTAATTAACCTTTCACGATGCTATTCCATCAGCGACCCAAAGTAGCAGTACATTGCTAGTGGTCTGAAAACCCACTTCAAAAGTAGGATAACTAAAAGTGAAAATTGCACATCAGGCTTTCAAATAAACAAAAAACAAAATCCATTCCCAACTGACCGCATATCTTCCTTCCTTTGAAATTCTTCATGTCACATTCACCCTCATTCTTTTTGAAAATGAGGAATATCACACCTCCCCTCCACTGATTTGCAAAATTTACGAAAAAAAAACTTTGAAATATCTAGCCAACTGGCAGCCCTCCATTAAAAACAACCCCTCAAACACCCGCTGTGATTCAGGATGCAGTTTTCATAAACCAAAGCATCTCCCTGTAACGAAAACGTCACGAGAAACGAACTCAAAAGCCCGACGCTCACACAACTTCATGTGTGAAGTTCCGCATCACCTGCCTTTTGCGCGAGGATTTTTTCCTTCGGAATATCCGACGCATTCGACGCCGCCTTGACTCAGCACGCGGAAGAGGCATCGGCGACAGTTGATGATATGTCTCTGGAGCGTCTCTTCTACGACAGCAAATCATGCAGCAAGACACTATCGCTCCAACGAACCCTACCAATGCAAGCAAACCCAACCCACCACCCACAACGAACGAAGTGCCTGTCGGTATTGCGGCCTGCGACGACTTTGAAGCCGCAAAAATTGAGAGGGAGGCGTCAGGGTTGAGAAAAACCAGACCCTGTTTGACAGCGACGAATATGGTGGCCGCCGTGCACCCCAAGAATAGGGTAAGAAACACAACAAGCGACGCGACCCGTGCGTCCATTTCTGCGAGGGGTGAAACTAAAACCTTCGACGTCTTCTGACGCTCGGCGCTGGACGAATGCGTGGTAACATGCAAATCTGACCCTGGTGGGCTTGTTTTCGTGGTCGTATGGCGAAGCTCGGACGCGACGTTTTTGAACTCAATCCGCGCACATCGTTTTCTTGGATTCCGCCATCCTTTGATTGCTCGTTGGAACCCCGTCACGTCCTGTGACATTCGGATGAGAAACCGCTGCTTTCAGTGTTGGTGCAAAATTCCAACTGCTGCCAAATCCACTCCAAAACCCCTGCAGGACCACTTCAAACCTTCTTGGCATGGAACCCGCGCCCAACGTAAGACGTACTAAACAACACCACAGGGTGCGTCATCTGACGTTTGCACAATATCAAATGGCCCCTGTGAAACCCCAAGCGCCAGATTCCCTCCGTCCCTTTCTCTCGAGCTACCATGGGCGAACCTACTCTTTTCGACCCCGTGAAGGTGGGCTCCGCCGCCTTGAAACACCGAGTTGCTATGAGCGCCATGACGCGAACGCGCTGCTACTACAGAACGGGCGTCGTGAGCGAGATTGTACAAGAGTATTATGAGCAAAGGGCGTCTGATGGAGGGCTGCTGGTCAGCGAAGGAGTGGCACTCTGCCCAATGGCAGTGTGCTATCTCAGAGCCCCTGGTATTTGGACGGACGACCAAGTTGCAAGCTGGAAACCTCTCATAGAACGGGTTCACAAGAAGGGGTCCACCATCTTTTGTCAATTGATGTATACTGGCCGCGTCACCCACAAGTCCCTTCTGCCGAACAACAGATTGCCTCCTGCGCCGTCGGCAGTGAAACCGAACGGCCAGCACCATATCGAAGGGGGCAAGGCGGAGTACGATACCCCCCACGCTCTGACGCTTGACGAGATCCCAGGAGTGATCGAAGAGTTCGTATTCGCTGCGAAACGGGCTATGGAGGCAGGCTTTGATGGAATTGAACTTCACGGAGGGAACGGCTATCTGTTGCAGGAGTTCTTGTCCCCTGTAACGAATTTGAGGACTGACGCCTATGGTGGCTCAGTTGAGAAAAGATGCAAGTTTGTGCTGGAATTGATCGACGCTTGCGTCGCTGCGATCGGCAAAGATAAGGTCGCCATAAAGCTGCAGCCTGGAGTGACGTTTTCGGATCTCGTTGAGCCAGAGCAGGCGGTTGTAGATCAGTTGGAGTATCTTGGCCCTGTGCTTGAGACGCGGGAGTTGGCGTACGTTTGCTTGTCCAGGTAAAGTGGGGCTCTGTTCTCAACTCTTTGGACTGAGGATGGACGACTTTCAACGGACAATCCATAGAAGTCGATGGCACTGTGTGAAGGAGAGTGGGGGGGGGTGACGTTTTCTCTGCGTGACGTTTTCTGTGCTTCCAGTTTGAATACGGAGCCATATTGCTTCTTTGCGAAGCTATCGGGCCCGAACGTCAAGTTCGACGTCTTTCAAAAGTTCCGCAAGCACTACAAGGGGCGTTTGATGGTGAACGGGGCAATTTCTGTCGAGATGGCGAAGAAGTATGTCGCCGAAGGCACGGCGGATCTCGTGTCTTTTGGCGTCCTGTTTCTGGCGAATCCAAACCTGCCAGAACTGATCAAGGCCGGGAAAGAACTCAACCAAGGCGGGATGAATGTTAAAGTTTGGTATGGTCGAGAAACGGACCCCTTGAACGAAAATGATGCAGAAGGCTATACTGATTGGCCAATCGTTTCGGCCTAATGCAGGAGGGGGTCGCTTTTAGGGGATTTTGCTTTTAGAAACTGTTTGATCGCAAGGGAATTACATCAAACTATTTTGTTCACAAGAAAATTGGGGTTGGGTTTGTGCTGTGGTATGCCTTTGTATGAAAATGTGCAGCTGTGGCTGCTATTCTTTTTGAACAATAGAAATGTTCGAACTTGTTCGAACTTGTAAGTGAATAAATAAACTGATGAATAAATGTTAGGATATATCTCACTTGAACACAGACTATTCCCCAAAGATTTACCATTTCTAGTGCCCACAGTATATATTTTGATGCAAGATATGGATGCATTGAGACATGACCAAATGGTTTTTTGGGGTGTCTTGATATTTGCATTTGGGGCTTGTTTGTCCACTCTTTATCGGAATGGAACATGTAGCCTTTAGTTCGATTTCATGTGAGGGGGTGGCACTCAGTGGGAAAACATTGAAGAAAGAATCAGAGTCAAAGAAGCCTTTGACATCGAAACATGAGTGAAGTGCTAACAACCAAATGGAATGGTACCATGAATCTACAGCTAAGAAAGGTACAGAGACACAATTTAAATCGCAGGGGATGAAGCGAAACTAAAGCTTCAAAGAGATGTCTGATTTCTTTCCAATGCTTCTGAGAGCTATCGCCACCACTCGATCCACCAGTCCTGAACAGAACACAAAATCAGCAAACCAACCCATTTCTTATTTTCTCTGGAGAATCTGATAGAGCCTTCGATTTCAGCTGCGCCACATTCGACGACCACTTCAAGGTAGAGAGATAGAGCAAGTTCAGTTTGCGGTGCTGTGTAGCCTACCAGTTGTGGCGAACACCCCGCCCACCACCGCACAGAGCCTAACCACAAAATGTGGTAGAGATCTTCTCTTCTCTGAGATAGCCACGACGATTGGGGAAATATCATACATAAAATGAACGGCAGGGATGAGGCGTCTCTCCGGTGAATTCGGCACGAAATACTCAGCTACTGAAAACTGATTCGTTTTCAGAACCACCCCTGTGGCCAGCATAAGCAGCCAAAAATTCAGTTTCAGCTGGATACTCAACTTAACGTACTCAACGTTCATTGGTGGGTTCATGTCTTTTCCTCGACGTGGGGTATGAGATTGGGCGGAATGATTTTGTTTGGGTGCTTACCATCACGTCGTTTGTATTCAGTTGGAACAACCTTCAAAAAGTATTTGTATGTCCCTGTCCACTGGTCATTGACATGGCTTAGACCTGCAATCAACCCATACGCTTTGCTCTAAGTGCTTACATGTCGCAAATCGAACTGTTTTGTTGAAGGTGTAGCTTACCATCCAATGGGTTAACTTGACCAGGAAATTGAGGCCCGAAGGAAAGCTGGTGGATTGTGTGCGCCACATTGACATCACTCAAGTCTGGAGGGGTCTGCAAACATGCATTTGCTTCAGATACAAGCAATTGCTCTAGTCCCCCTCCACAAATTATTCACAAAGCAATGATGAAGCCTTGAAGTGCACCACTTTCAAAATTGGTACGCTCACGGGTGTCAAAGAAAAACAGGAAGGACTGCAACTTATCCATTGTGAGTTTACAGCTGGCTCCTCACCGCTGCGTCGATTCGCTTCTGAGTCTGCACTGAAAGAAAAAACACAGCATGAATTCGACTTTATATCTTCAGAAAAATGTGGAAATTCCTTCCATCAATTCTGCAAACAGTGCAGTATTTTCCTCACCTCGGCCATCATCATAAAATTCGGCAAATGGACTGACAAATGGAAGTTGCCTGCCACACGTTGTGAATCTACAAATCCAAAAATGTTGCAGCCTTCGTGTCGCCCCATTTCCTCATCGATATGCTTTATATGCTGCAATGTTGAAATATTTCATACTGAGAAAAAAGCATGCTTCAGTTGCAAAAATTCGTGGAAGAAAACAACAGATGAGGGGGTGGAGTCTTACTTCAGCCGTCCCCTCCAAGTTCAAAGACTGGGTGTGCCCAAAAGCGAAGTCTTCTATGGACACTGGAGCTTGATATTCTGCGTTCTTTCCTTTTATTTTAATTCTTTTGCCTGACGGATCCAACCGCAGTTTATGTATATCCATGTGCTTCGCGAAGCGTGTGTCCGTTTCTCTGGTACCCGACAGATCCAGCGTGTCCAAACTCAGTGCTGCGGAACATACAGACAACCCGAAAAGTGTTAAAACCAATTCCAGCATTCCAACAGTACTTGTAACGTTGTTTTTCATAGCTTTTTCACCTGCGCAAGGTAGGGATGGAAAAGTGATATTAAGCGCTATCCTCAGTTTGTTCTCTCTCGATATATCCACGTGCATCTGTCAGGGTAAGGCACGACGAGTAAGAACCAACGAACAAGCACACCTTGCCGCTGCCATCAAGACAGCGGCTGAATGGGACGACCGCACGATCTATCGTTGCATGCACCGAACACAAGGATCACCTCCTCGTCCATCCCAGGACGCGCAAACGTCCACATTTCCGAACAGAATAGCAAAATCGCCAAACACACGCCAGACAGCGTGACTGCGCAGAACATGCAAAAGCGTCAACTCGAACTCCGCAAGCGGAAACACAAATTCGATCATCAGAATGTTCGTGTTCCGTTCGTGGACAATGGAGGCATTCTCAGTGTTCTCTCTGTCGACTGAAGCGGACATCGAACCTGCTGCTCCTGCCGCAGTTCTTGTCGCGATTTGAGCATCCACGCGCCGAAACGCGCTCAAGCCAGCGATCCCTTCAGCAGTCATGTTGTGGCGACTGTGCACTGACGACTTTCTTCTGGGATATGAGGTGGGGATGAATGCAGCAAAAACACAAGCCAATCGTATTGAGTTTTGATTGGCGCGAGCCGATGTGGAGCGTCTTTGGTTTCGGCAGTTATCCGATCGATGAAAAGCGATCCACTGGAAGCATGGATTTGCGAACTATCTGCTATAGATTGTTCACGGCGGTTGCTGCCTTCTTCGCCTCGATGTCGAAGCGTCTTTTGTGCCTCCCTCGAGAAGATATACGTTCAGTTCGCGACGTGTGGGGTTCCCTTCTTTGACCAGTCGCGCGCTCGAGTGGGGCTCGCTGCTGATGCGAAGGGGGGAACTTTTCAAACAGGAATCGTGGTATTGCCGTACTGCGTCGGGCCAACCTCATCCATACAAGAGCACCGGGGTATTCCGAAATTTTCCTCGCTCTTTTCATTTTCTTGAGTTTCTCGCCGCGGAGGCACCATCGAGAAACGAAGCTGTTCAAGCGATTCTTACGTCGGTACGCATCTCCACACGCAGATTTCGATCATATCAATTCGGGCCGCTCTTGTAGGCTTTTGTCCAGAAAACGGTTTCCATTGAGGTGCACAGCCTTGGACGGTATTCCGCGCGTTCCTGGCGACATTCCGATCATTCAAAGAAGTGCTTTCCCTGCAATGCAATGCATTTTTTTGAGTTGGGAATATCACCTGCAAGAAGGAAACACCACTCCACAAAATATCTTTTTTTCTAATTTTTTTTCAACCTCTCCGAAGGATTGAGAATATTGGTTTCTCCTATGATTATCAACTTCAGTTTTTGGACCATGATCGAGTTTTAATGACGCCACCTTCGCTTGAAATGTAAAATATAGGTTCTGAAAATGTAGGTTCTAATCCAGAATATCTTCATTTTCATGGGGAGGAGGAGGTTGAAAAATCGGAAGTCGGTTGTTAAATTCCGTGCAAAGCGTTGAAACCATGCAAGACTGAACTGCATGTACTCCACAGGAATCGAGCCGTCAAGGCTGAGTTACGGGAAACGATGTTTTCCAATGCCTTGGGTTCGCTGGTTGGGGTTGGGTCGCTCAGCAATGAGGAATCAAGGTTAGTCAGGGTTCAAGGATTGATGGCTGAAGTGCGAGAAATGGTAGGTTATCATGCTGCCAAAACCAACCTCTCACTACACCCTCTTTTGTTTGGTCAATTTTTGCAGCAGTGTCGACAACTTTAGCACTGTGGATGGAGTTTCATAATATCTTTGAGTAAAAACAAAGATGGGTGGAGCGGTGGCATATCATCAAGCCGACGTTTCAAAATGTTTTGTGTTTTTTTGGTTTTGATTTCGTCTCTTTGAGGGATGTCTGACATGAGAAACGTTGGGGAAATGCAGGAAGAAACTCTGGGGGTGTCTGACTTTGCGATCTACTTCGACGCTATCCGGGAGTTGAAAGATTTGCTCATTCAAGAAGTGGAGGCTGCCAATATCATCGTCAAGAAACAGGTGCCTCTCTCACCCCATCAGAAAAAAAGCGTCCCTGTTCATTCTGAAACGAAAAGCTGACTGTAATTTTGGAAAAGGGGGGTTCAGTGCAATCATTGAGTGAAAAAATATGGCACCCTCCTGGGAAAAAGAAAAGAACAAAAAAAGAAAGGAGTGGGAGGAGAGCGATCGATCTTCCCAATGAATTCCAAAAGTTATTCAGTGTTGGTGAAATTTCTTTTTTTTTCTTTCTTTTTCTGGAAATAGAACCTGGAACTGGAAAGGCTGACGATTATGGTGGAGGAGAAGAACAAAGCCGTTTCCACCTTGGCTGATGCCAACGAGGAGGAGCGGAGTGAATTGAAGAAATTGAGGGCCAGGGTGAAAGAATTGGAGGCTGGCCAGGTCCAGCAAGAAGAGAGGGAAGTGAAACTCAAGAGGTGGGTTCAGAGGGGCAATTTTTGTTTCTTTTTTTGTTGAGTTTTTCCTGTGGTTCTTTTTTATATGATGGAATCAAATTGAGGTTGTGTGGAACTGTTTTCAACAAGGATACGATTTGAACGCATCAAACAAGAAAGACCCTTCAATTGTTTTATATTCTTTTGTTTCTTCGAAAAGAATTCTGTTGGTTTGGTGATTCAATGTTTGTGGTAAGATTTCTAGATTTTTAATTTGAATGAATGGATTTCCTTCAATGCACCTTCATTTTTGGGCAGAAGTTTTTGTGTTTTTTTTGCTTTGCTTTTTCCATGTGTATATTGAATGTTTCATTTTGTCGACCTGTGTTGATTTGACAGGTTAATTGCTAAGTTCCGAGGCTCTTCGGTTTCCTCGATTTCCAATCCACCGATTGAGGAATTGACCCCTAAGGGCGTTTTACACCCATCCCCCTTTGAAACAAGCTCATAAATAAATCTGTTTTATTTTATTTTTTGTTTGTGGCGATGGAGTTTTTCCTGACCAAAACGGAAAAAAGAAAAGAAAAGTACGTACAGTATCATATATATTCAAAATAATGTCGAAGCAAACATATATGGGAAAAAAGAACAAAACAAAACAAAACAAAAAAGCGAAAATCATGGGGGAGGGATATGTCAGCATTACTACGCTTATTTCTTTGCTTTTTTTTCTTCTTTTTTTCCGAACTAGTCATTCATTTGGTTCAGGTTTTTTCTATTTCTTTTCCTGTTTTTTCCCCCCTGAAGTTTACCCCTGTGAAAAACTTTGCTGCTCGAAAAAGGAAAAGTTATGTTGAGTAATAACTACATGAAGGATATCTTTTTGATTAGTCATTGACCCCTCCCCCCCTCTTTCCCCCTAAAAAGCGTTGGAGGTTTTTTTGGTACGATGTTTTGGGGAATAGCAGGATGAAATTCGAATGTTGCTTTTATTGGGAAGATACCGAAACAAACAAAATTATCGCGAGTTATCATGCCATCATCAAGTTTTCTTCGTGGATAAGGCTTGGATTGGGATTTTAGTCAATGGGTATGGAAATGGGGTCGCAAGGCAGCCTGCGCACTACATTGGGATTGTAAAATATGTTTCTGGCACAGAAAAACGTGGATGGTGTTGAGCTGTTGGGGAAGTGAAAACGGTTTATCGATCGCTCCATAATGGGAAAATGCGAAATTTGAAATGAGGAATTTGAGCTGTGGCTTCACAGAGGCGAAATCCAAAATAGAATTCAAAATTTGAGTTGGCACCTATTGTCAGTCCGACTGTGGATATTGTGGAGGATTTCTGTTTCTATTTCCCCACCGACGTAATCCTAACACGTAGCAAGTGTCACCAGCTGAACCAGCACCCATGACCGACATCTGGGAGCGGAAAAGAGTGAATCGTAGCTTTAAGTCGGAGTAACGGGGTCGGAGTAATGGGCATAAACCCTTAGTTTGGTCGGCGTCTGTGACGGAGCTAGAAAGAACATGGCAGATGTACTGCCACGAAATGTCACAATTATTCCGATGTTAATTCGGATGAATGGAACTCATCAGCTCACACTGATAAACAGTCGTATTACGCGCTGCTCTATGTGAGACCTGGTGGTTCGTACGTTGGGTTCAACTCCCAGCGAGGTCGATGACGTAGGAATAGTTGTATATCGATGCGCTGGAAGATATCGAATAGCTGGCACGCCAACCCATGGCAGCGCAGAGTACTGGGAGTCATACTATAGGCACTGTCAAAACTGTGACATCCGAGGTATGACTCCCATGAAACGTGCAGCTGGGAAAACAAGGAGCCAGCGAAAACACGATGGTCCATCGTCGATGGAATATAGCGCATCGAATATAGCCCACTACGAAACACGATCTTTAAGGCGATTGATACAGCTATAAGTCGGGTCGCTTGTCGATCCTCGCTGTGACGCCGAACTCGCAGCCAACACATGTGCGCTAGCACTAGAACTGGCTGCGAGTATAAAAATAGAGCGAAGTTTTCTAAAGGGAACGAAGTTTCTGAAACCTCGGCAGTATACCCCCTCGGAAGTTTATTAAAAGTTTACTGAAGCTCTGAATCGGACGTGGAAAAGATTAGCTATCGGATCCGCACGGGAAATCTAATTCGGACGAGGTATAACTTAGATCTATTAATAAACATACCCAAGGATATGTATTACTGTTTTTCTGTGGGATACACCATCCCTTCTCTTTTCTGTAAACATTTTTGCAAAGGATATATGTGTGTGAGTGTGTGTGAGTGAATAAGAACTCAGAGGAAATCTCTGAAGATTTCCTCTATCCTTATGATTTCTGGATAAAGAGGTTGATGTTTCTGAGGTGTTTATAGTTAGGAAGAGTGATACCAGCTGCTGACGTCCAGGGACGTCAGACGTCAAAGGCGTCATGCATCTGACGTCTGTGAAGCGTCAGATGCATCCCCGGTGAATGACAGCATCCTCCCAAGGAGGTACTACTGAACTACAGCGAGGAAACCACCGTAAGAGCACAGAGTCAAGACAGTGGTTCGATCAACCAGATTAGGACTTGCGACACTGAGATCCTGGGTTCGAGTCTGAGTGGGAACGTGCTTTGGTCTGGGCCTGTGTGTGAGTGTGTGAGTGAGTCAGGAGTAGAACTGGCGGCTGTGAGTCAGGGTAGTGGGAGTGTTACGGGTGGTTAGTCACCCTCGGGAAAGTCGAACTGGGAGTTAAAGGATGGGACGCTTGATGTAACCTTGCTTTTCAGTGATCTGTTTGTGTGACCCCGAGTCTGTGACCCGTGCGATTTTGTGTGACCGTTCCGCCGCCGCCTCACTCTTTCCCGAGATAGGAGACGTCGCTCGCGGACGTCAGTCCTCCCGAGCGATAACAAAGAGTCAGTTGGGTGACTGAGAGTAAAATAGGCTATTTCTGAACAGCCTTTAATTCTAGATGTCAAAAGAAGGAAAAGTAAGAGTAGAGGGAAGGTGCTGTCCTTCCCTTAGGAGTTTTTGTACTCAGAGGAGCTGCCCTCTCCTCTGAGTGTCTCCTTGTCTTTTGTTGTGTTTCTCCCTTCTCCAGCTCAGTTTCCAGAGTCCCCTTAGGCCATGGTCTCTTAGCGACCACCCTCCAGGGGACTCCACTTTCTGTCTCAATCTCGGGAGCAAGGCCCTCTTAGCAGGTATCTCCGTCGACTTTGACTCGTATTGCGTTCAGGTGCCTGGTCTTAGGCCTTTCGTGAGTGGCAGGGTTCGAACTTATCACTGTTGGATTGCGATGTTTTGATTGTGCGACTGGTCTTAGCCGACTTCTTGGGTGACGATAGTTTCAGTGCGTCGCAGTTTAGATACCGAGTTTTTGATATGACATTCAAAGTCGGTGTAGTCCGACTCAGTTGCTGTAGACGGACTCTGCAGTAGTTCGGTGCGACTCTATCTTTAGTCGCGGCGCGAATGAAAAGTTAGTAGTTGCGCCGAATGCGTTTTCGGATCGTCACAGCGTCATCACTTCTCCACACATTCTCTCACTGCATGGAGGTACCATCAATCAGCCAACACAAAAACTCAGTTTCGTGTTCGATGCGTCTGTCCTGGTGCTTGATCGCTCAGTCTCGCACTTTTTGGTCGTCCCACCGCACTAACTATTTTTGCGGCTGCTCCTGCGAAGTCGACCACTATTCTTCCGCAGCGAATTTCTGCAGGACTTTGCTTTCTCTCGAAAAATTCTTTCAATCGATTCCTTGAACCACCGCGAAACGAGCGGCGGGCTATATTCGTTCTTTATTCGTTCCCCTCTCCACTGGTGGAATGGGCGACAGAGGATTGCCAGAAAGGTTTTTGTTTTTGATGTTTGTTTGAAAGAAGGCTGTACAACCAGGTTTTTTTGTAGTGAGTGGCGCAGCAGGGTTTTTGCGTCGTGACGCGCGTTATTTTGCGTAACGCGCGAAACGGGGAAGCGTTTAGTCAAGGAAGTTTTTTTGAATACTATCAAAAAAAACGCATTGATATGCGCATTGATTTTTGCGCATGCGATCAAATGTGGTGGTGGTGATTCATTCCTTTTAACCATCTCCCCCCCCCCCAAAAAAAAAAAAAAAAAAAGAAGCTGAAAATGCGAAATGAACTGAAATTCGATAGGGAACCCCATTAAAACATATCGCATAGCACAGCCTCCTCGCCAAAAATGTTGCAAAAATCAAAATTACAATGGTACATGTTTCAGGATTTGTTCCCCAA
Source organism: Bryopsis sp. KO-2023 (assembly GCA_030272585.1). Classification (NCBI taxonomy): domain Eukaryota; kingdom Viridiplantae; phylum Chlorophyta; class Ulvophyceae; order Bryopsidales; family Bryopsidaceae; genus Bryopsis; species Bryopsis sp. KO-2023. The sequence continues at coordinate 187,859 of BSYQ01000010.1, forward strand.
AAAAAGAAAAAAATCCCTCTTGATCAAGACTTGAGTAGCTGAGGAGCGAAACTGTTAATTTTGTTTGTCTAATTTGAGTGTTATTTGCATGATGCCAAGCCAGCTGCATTAAAATATTTGACAGTCTGAGTAATTTTTACAGTTGTTGGATCCAGCCAAGTTTAATATTTACGGATGCTCGTTTGTTTACTTCTCCCCCTTTCATTTATTGTTATTTCTTTTTTTTCATGCAGTGTGTTCCAGAAAATGCGAGGGAAAACAAAGCCTCAGCGGCCCAAGGATAGTCAACAGCGTCCCCAAGTTTTCAACCAAAATGTTAGCAGGATCAAATATAGTGCAAAAAATCTGTCCACCCGACTAGGCTTTAAAGAGACGCTTCAAGGCGCAGGAAATGGTAACAAATTGTTTATTCCATGCATTGGGGGGGAAACATACAAGAGTTTGTTTAGAAACAAGTTTTTGGGATGCCTTCTGTGGGTTGGATTTTGCTGTTTAGAATCGGCTGGGTTTTTTGTAAAAAGAAGGATGGATGGTGCTGAAACAGAAACATCTAATGAGTTTTCGGTGCTTTATTTTATATTTTTTGCTTCAAATAATTGCGATTCCCAGTCGGAAAAATAAGAAAGATTCAGAAAGTTCAGAAATTCGGCAAGAATGACAGTATTTTTGAGGGATAGGTTTTGAAAAAAATTATTATTTTCAGCAATGGTAGTGCGCATTTTCCTTTTGTCTTTTTTATGACGATTTTGTATCCTTCAAGGAGCTCAATCGACATGCACAATATTGAGCATTTGCGATTAAAAAAAGCCAAACCCACAAAAACAATAAACAGCTTACTGCACACTCAGAAACCGTTGGTGATTTCCAGTGTCCACCCCCACCTTCCATCAATTTTGTTTTCGAAGAAAAGGGCTAGCTTGGCCTAGTACATTCTTGCACCCTAGCATCTTGATGCTCCAACTCGTGTTGTTAATTTTATTTCTTTCTGTCGTGATTCGACTGGACAGATTTCAGCCACCCGCCGCTGAGCAATGACTACTTGTCGTTTTCCCATCATTTTGACATCATCTCCGGGGTTCCAGTGTTTATTTTCGAAAGTGATTTCGACTTGAAGCCCCCTCAGGAGGCGGACCCGAGCTCCGACCAGGAGCTTCCTTATTCTTTGCCAATTTCCCCAGCGAGCTCCAGGCACGGTACATTAAAAATTAATCCAATAAAAAAGTAACTTGAAAATAAATCATAAATGAATTAGCGACACTGGAAGTAAGATTTTGAAAATAGTCGGAGGGGGGTATGTGTGCATGAGCAAACTGCTGTAGTGAGGATAATGAAACCCTGTGGATTGAGGTCAGCAAACCTTCATCCATTGTTAAAATGAAAATTCTATGTTTTCCAGTGGATGGCCAACCTAATCGAAGTTTTTTTTTATATTGTTACTGAAAGCAGGGAAAACACAGAGCTTGGAGATTAAACCTAAAATTGAACCATTGTCACCGGCAGTGCCGAAAGCAACATTTAAAAGCGCTGCCAAGGTGGTGGCTTTAGCTACTCGATTGAGGAGGCCTCCCTCAATGCCACTGGGGTCCCCAAGTTCGAGGTGCAAAAAATCCCATGCAAACAGAACAGAACTATTGGGGCTTTCTGCCTGTTCACGTATTCAACAGCCCACCTGAATTTAGTTTCTGGATTCTATGTTTTTGGAAAAAAATGGATTTTCTTGACTTTTTTGAAAAGCTATTTCGCAATTTTGAGAAATCAGGCATAACTTTTCAAGGAAGCACCCGATTGAAATTCTGTCCCACGATTCATCATTTATGGGAAAAAAAAGTAATTTTTGAAAAACTATGTTGAAGTGCTTTGGGTGGCTGTGTGTGTGTGTGTTGATTTGTGATAGTTCGGTGGACCTTCGAGATCGTGCCTTCAGGGGGTTGAAAAGAAGCACCTCCCTGCCGACCTCAAAGCAAGTTGATGTTTTGCCTGCTGAGGCCCTTTCCAGAAACTTTTTCACTTCGGAGGAATACCCAAGCCCCATACTGTGCTCCGTTTTCGATCCGAGCGGTGTGAAATTGGCGACAGGCCACGGAAACAGTGTTGTCAAGGTAAGTTGGAAAATAATTGAACGCAGAAAACCTCAGAAAAAAATATATCCTTTGGCAGAACCAGATATTTCTTTTCCATTGATCGAATGTGAAAATTTTTGGTGTCATTTTTAGAAAAATGTTTAAAAATCTAGAGAAAAATGGACAGGGGTTGGCTTTTTCTTTTTTGTATCACATTTGTTTTAAGATGCTCACTAATTGGTTTTTTTTTTCTTTTTTTCTTTTTTACAAAATGCAGATATGGGATGCAACGGATGGAACCCTGCAAGAGGTGCTGACTGACGGCCATGACAGTGCAGTGGCTGCATGCGTTTTTCTTTCGGTCACAAAGTTAGCCACATGCGATATAGCAGGCAGATTAGTCACCTGGGATTTGAACCCCAACGTGTCCCTGCGTGCACTGCCCACGATGGTAAGTCTGAACTGTAGCGACTCTAACATGGCCGCCATCATATGGTATCCTGAGTTTTCAAGAAATGGGGAGTACTTAGCACTGCGACCGCTCCATGAGGTAGGGCCAGCAGCAGAATGATTGTGAATAGACTAATTGGGTGTTTCAAGTTGAGGTTGAAAACCTTTTCCAGCCCATCCAGTGTTGCTAATTTATGTTTTGGGGTATTTCTGGAAACTGGAAAAGTTGTTTTATTGAGTGTTCCCTGCCTGATCGCCTGGGTCAATGAATTGTTGTGGAATCAAATTCGATTGACCGAGTTTTTATCCATAGAACCCCACATTCTTTGTTTTGACTGAGAAAGAGTGTGGCGACGTTCTCTCTTGGAAAGGTGGCTGGGCTTCATTTTGGGAGATTTTTGAACTCATTCAGTGAATGCATCTCTTGGCAGGGAATACACTCATAGAGAGAAAACAGACACCTTTTTTTGGACCGACCCCCCCCCCCTTCCGGGTCTTTTGAAAACGGATGGACATCCATTCACTCCAATGCATGCCAATCTTCAATACTCATCAACTTGTCTTGGTGTTGTGGTTATTGGCAGCATTGTGATTTATACCACAAGTTGAGCGAAGTTTTACGGGGAGTGGATTTGATGCCCGTCTTGCCTCGCAACATGTCGGTTTGCGTAAACGTTTGGACCATAAGGGAGGTGTTGCAAACCAAAAATCGGCCGATTCAATACTCGTACAAAGCCGAGGGCATCTGGGACCACGACCTGCAGATTCGATCCATAGAATTTCAAGACCATGATGACAGGGTTTGTTTGATAGCCTGCATTCAGGACGAGTATAAAGATTACCACGGGTTCAATAATGTGGAAACCGCTGTGTTGGTGTGGCCGTGCCTGAGCAGACCTCAAACTGTCGTGGTGTTGGATGGGATGCTGGCCACAAGTGAGTTTGTTTCTCTTGTCGGTGTTTTTCTCCAAAAAATTTCGTTTTTTGAAAAAAGGCGTCTCAGATATTTGGAAAAAGACTGTCGAAATGTCGGGGATCCACTGGGGTTGATCGCAATCGACTAGCTAGACTTCCTGGAACACTCTGGTGCCAAATTCAGGACTGGAGTTTCCACCCTATCCAGGCATCATAGTCAACTTTGTCAAATTTTTCAGAATGGTGGAAGGAAAATTGACATTATGTTGAGGGTTCGCTGCGGCCAATTCTGTGAGGGGATTCAGGTTGGTCGTTTGAACTCACAGTGAGGTCTGTTTCATCTGTTTGAGGGTAGGCTCTCCGAATCTGAGGCTGGTGGCGACGTGGAACCCCAAAGCGAAATGGGGAACAGCTCGAGGGGCTTGCTTTCTGTGGGATATGCAACATTACGTCAATCCGATACCTTCGTCAAAACGGCTAGTGTTTGGGCGCCAGGGCAGCACCCCAGACTCTTTCATCCTGAGGGATGCGGCCTCGGACGTCATTTACTGGTGCGGATTTGCCAACAATGAGCATCTGGTTGCCAGCATCGGCAGGGAATCGATCAAGATTCTGGTGTGGGACGTCAACCTGGCATCCAAGCTGTACGTGCTGGAAACGGAGATAGAGGCATCGCCCCACGTCTGCACCATCGACCAAACTGGATCTTGGTTGACGTTGTTTACCCTGTCGACTGGCCAAGGGTTGATGTGGGATTTGCCTGGAGGCATCCAATTGATGAACATCAACGTTTCGCATCGAAATTTTGATTGTATGGTGTGGAGGTCCTTTTTCTCGCCGACGGGGCGTCGGCTAGCCACGACATGCATGAGCCGAGTTGTGGTTTGGAATCCCAGCGTGTTAAAAAGGAGCGACGGGACATCGTTTCTGCTCAGAAAAGAACCCAATCGGAACGCCCAGATGAAACAGTGCCGTGTGTCGTTGGATGGATCGGTGGTGGGGGTGGAGATTTACCTCCACGAGGCTAGGTTATCCCTGCTGGATGTGTGGAATGTTCGATTGGGGACATTAGTCACCTTGCCTCATGAGCGATTTGTTGGATCGGCCGAACTGTTTCATGGAATAGTGTCATTCAACCTTTCTCAGGATGGACGGAGGGTGATCACCTGGGGGGTGGACATTCGAGCCATCATTTGGAGCGTGCATGGGGATGGTGTCAGCGTGGTTTCGAGGTTTGATGGGCCGAGGCAAGCAGTGGTGATGGATTGCTCCTTTATTGGGAATTGCGGTGGCTCCACAGATGCTGTGGCGACCTGCCTGAAAGATGGAACCCTGCTGTTTTGGAAGCAAGGGCAGTCCACAGAAAGCATCAAGGCTGGCGAAGTGGCGTCCTGTCAATTCGATGCGATCGGCTCCCGATTGGTTTTGATGATGAAAGACATGCGGACCGTAGTGGTTTGGGATTTGAATGCACGGTGAGGAAGAAGGAAACTGAGAAATGTCATGTGTTGGCTTTGGGGTGCAACTGAACCGTGCAGACTTTTTGGGGGTTATATTTTTGACCTCGGATGCTTATGCAGCCCATTTCGTTCTCTGTGAAAACAATTGGTGTGGACTCCATGCTATGTCCCCAAAAATTGTTTTCTATTCATCTTTTATTGAATATCCACCCTTGCGATTGACAAGTTTTCGGTTCGATTCCATGGCAGGCGAGTAGTGAGGTCCACGAAATTCAGCATCAATCTCCGTCAAATGAACAAGCCTGCCATCAGCAAAGGTTGGCCGATGCCTTTATCCCCAGACGGTCGAACCGCTGTGGTGGGTTTGGAAAAAGACACGTTGCGCCCACTGCTGTGTTCCCCTGAATCCACCATGGAAGAGCTCAGAAGCAAAGTTGAACTGGTGGCTAATTCCACGGTGTTTTCCCGGCGTGGAGACATTGTGGTAATGGCTGATTTCACAAGCAACCACCAGGTGGAAGAAGACGATCCATGCATTTGGGTCCTAGACACCGCTGGGAAAGGAAGAATCCGACAGTTGAGGGGGATTGGGCGTGCGGCACGGTGGCTGGCTGTATCAGGTTCGTTCAAGTTCGATTAAGGTGCAGCTTTCAGTCAAACCTTGAATTTCTTTTCAAAAGAAAAGAAAAAGTGCTATTTTGATTGGGGTTTGTTGGGAGGTACAAGCCCCAGTGCAACCGAATGCTTGAATTGAATGAGGGGGGGGGGTTCATGTTGGTTTTTGTGTGTTTTCAGGGGATGGCAGGACAATTGCCTGCGTAAGCGATGGCTCGACCCTCACGGTTTGGTCAGCATATGGTTGCTCACGCTGCATCCCGGACTACCATCAAATCGTGAATTCCCCCAGATTGAAAGCTATTTCTGGTGACCAGCCGGAGGTTGACGAAGCCCCTTTCGTGACAGAGCTTTTGGAAGAGTACGGAAGCGTTTTGCTGAACTACCCGGATTGCTATGGGCTGTCGTTCTTTATGCATGCGGTGTTGGACAAGAGACTGACTTGGCTGCAAGTGATGGCTGAATGGGCCAAGACCCACAAGGTGAAATTCCACCACCGAAACACCGAAAAATTTTACAAGGCAAAAAAGCTTCAATGCTACCCGCATGGATGGGCAAAAGACATATGCATTCACGTATGTACTTGTTGGTCCAAATGTGAGGATTTTGGTATCCTATATCATCCTATTTCCAACATGTGGTGCAAACTGTTCAGGTGAGCTTGGGCCTCCATCGATTGGACAACGTCTTTTCTTCAGTACCCATGAACGCTCTCCAACAAGCCATCGATCTCCGGTCCCCTGATGTAATCGACCTCCTCCTGGAACTCATCCTGGACGGCCAAGTCGCCAGCTTGGAAACATCCAGGGTGCTGGGTGAAAGCTTGCTGCAGCTGCTGGATGTCTACCCCTCCATTTTCTTCCGAACGATTTCGGACAGCCGGATGCTGAGGCACCTGGGCGAGGTCATGGCTCCAGAAACAGCTTTCAGGAGAACGGCATTGCTCGAGGACACCAGTGATGTCGGGCATCCGCCGGAAGATGGAGTGCAAGGCTTTTGGCGAAGGATGCAAGCTGATAAAATGGTGATGAACGAGGGGGTCCAAGTGAAAGCCCATGCCAGATTCGTACCTTACCCCGATCTGGCTCAAGTGGGCAGCAGGGGGATGTTGAGGCAATTGTTGATGAGCGGAGCCCCCATTCAGGTGAACAGCACTGACTACTCCTGGACTATTTTCTCAAGAATAAAAATAAAGATAAGTTAGAAGAAAATAATAATATGATAAAAATGAAAATAAAAAAGAATGAAAATAAAAAGAAAAGTGTATAGAAAAGGCAACTTCTTCAGGAAACACATTTCTTTTGTGATATCGATCATGAAAATTGGGCTGAATTGAGATCTATTTGAATTTTTGCAGATATTTGGGACGGCGCCGATTCGGGGGGTCATACAATACAAGTGGAACTCCTTTGCCAAGCGAATTTTATTGGAGAATTTGTCTTTGTACACCGCTTTGCTTTTCCTTTTCACGCTGTTCTCCATTTTGAGGGGGTTTCACGGTCAACATCGGCTGAGCGATGACAATCCCTTCACGGTGGCATCATCAATAACGCTGATTTTCACCAGTCCCTTGGCCATTTGGAAATTGGCTCGTCTGTTGAGGCAGCTCACTTATTACTTCAGCGATGAAATGTACGGTGGCTGGAGGGGGGCAAGATATTGGCTGTTTTCCGGTAAGTTTCCACTTCATTTCTTTTTTCGATTGAAAAGCTCCGCATGGAGTTAGTTGATGAGTGAATGCATAGAGAAACATAGATGAACTTCATATGGTTCACGTCGCCCATTTTGCAGAGCTGGAGTGCTAATTTTATTGTGAAAAATCAGTTCAGAATGAGAGAATGGGCTCTCCTGTGTGTGTGTTTCAGGGTTTCGTTTGTTTGAAATCACCACATTGCTGTTGGTGGCGGTGGTGATTCCGGTAATGCATTTCTTAGCGCTGAGAAACGACATTAACGGAGGTGAGCTGGCAGACGAAGAAGTGCATGGAATCATCGCACCGGTTTCCATATTGCTATGGTGGCACATGCTGTACTACACCCTTCCGTTCAAGCACACGGGGCCCTTGGTGCTAATCATCCTTGAAATCATGAAAGATATGACCTTCTTTTTGTGTTTGGGGGCTACGGTGTTGGCGGGATTTACTGTGGCTTTCTTTGTGCTGTTCAATGACACGGGGCCTTGTAAAACAAACGCGATGGGTGAGTCAATCAGCGACGGGCAATGCCAAACAGCCTTGGTGAGCGATGCATTCGGGTGAGTGCTATTATTATAAAAAGTCGAAACATCCGTATTTTTCCGTATATATGTTGAGAAAAACAAACAAAAAAACATGAGATAAAATCAAAAGGGAAGTGACTTCAGATGAATGGCTGGGGTGCGATTTGTATTTATATTATTATTTTTCCATAGGGCATTATTTGTCTGACATATGTGCATTTGACGCACATCCGTGTGAGAATCTGCGTTTCATAAAAAAACAACATTATCGTTCAATTTTTCGTCCCGAAAGCACTGGAAAAAAAAAAGTGTGACATTTTCTGTTTTTACGGTTCAGGAGTTTAGACAGGTCATTCGTGACGACGTTCGGCATGATGCTGGGCGAATTTGAAACCGAGTGGTACTACGATGCTTCTCAGTCCATAGTGCCGGTGTTACTGTGGGTGGTCTACATGATGATGATGACCATAATCCTGTTGAATTTGCTCATAGCCATCATGGGGGCCACTTTTCAAAAAGTCATTCAAACCGAGGAAGTTCACTTCTTGAGGGTGAAAGCTCGCGTAATCGACGACATGGAAACCATCATTTCTTGGAAACGGCACAAGATGCTTCAGTGAGTCATTCACACATGCGTTCAAATTGAGAAGAGGCTTTTAAGAAGGTTTTTTTCTGTTGGGATGGGTTTTTTTCAACGCCGGTGCTCGGTTGGAAATTCTGAGGAAATGCTAATGTTGGTTTGGGAAGGTGCAGGTTGTGTTCTGACCTGTTGTGAATTCTTTTTATTCTTTCCCACTCCAGATCACAGATTGGCAAATTCCTCCACGTTTTGGTGCCTCAAAATTTGGCAGAAAACAGCTTCCGAATGGCCAATCAACTTCTGACTGGCATGTGGCAAAAGGGCTTCAGGTCTGTCAAGCGGTTTTGAAAACAGAAAAAGGCTGAAAACATGAGTTGACCGGCCTTGGCACTCCCCAGTTACAGATATTTGCTGTCATATTCAAGCTGTGATTTTTTTGGTGGATTGGATTGTCAGACTATTGCATTTGCTTTGGTTTTGTGCACGTCCATATCCAGCACCAGGTGACACTTTGTTCATTGTTGGGTCGTCTTGTTCTGTTTTTTTTTGTGTTTTCTTTAAAATAATAATTTCATTTTTGTGGTGTGCAGTGACATGGTGGCGGCTGGTGTGGAATCGTTGGAGCGAAAAATATCAACGATGGCCGAAAAGCAAATAGCTTTGCAGACTTCCCAGGTAGCTATAAAAGACAATCAACGAGCTATTCGTGATGATATGCAAGCCATACAGGACCAGGTCAAGAAGCTGTTCCGGCAAATATCCGGAAATGCCCAAGCTCTGGAGGCAGCGAGTGAAAGGGAAAGAAAATTGTCGACCACTTAGCATAAATTAGCAATAACTGCTGCAGTTGTTTTTCAATCCCAGAGCATATATATATATATTGACCAAGCAAAAAAAAAATCAAAAAACCTTGTTTGCTTGACGATGAACATATTTTTAGAATATCGAATTAAATCTTGAGATCAAAATGAAAGTATATTTTTATATATTTTGAAATTTAATTTTGGGAAGGGTTGCACTGAGATGGAACGTTGTATGGGGAAATGTCGACGCAATGCATGGATGCTTACTTGTTTTTTTTTCTGTTTTGCATAATGATTCGACAATCCATTAATTTCTGACAATCAAAATAGAGGAGTTCCTCGGGGAAAAAAAAGAGAAAAAAAAACCCAAAGAATACGCCGGCTCGAGTTTTTTGTTCCTTTTTTTCCTTTTTTTTTCATGAAATCAAACCCAATCTTTCGAAAATTGTCTTTTCGTCATTTCTTTTCTCTATAACTGTCTTTTTTTTCACATTGAAATTCTGTTATCTGCTTTTGAATGGCGATTTGATTTACAGAAGCGATCAAGACAAATTGTGGGTCGAGTTTTCAAGGTTTTTCTTTTTTGGGGTGGGGGGACTAAACACAGTTTCGAAAGATTGGGGGAGCAGGGGGGGGGGGGAGGGGAAGACTGGGAAGTGACTTTGTGTAACATAAAGTGGATTCCACAATGACCCTCGCACTTTCGATTTTTTTTTCATTTTTTTCTGGGGACAATCGCATGAGCTGGCCTGGCACAGGTTTTGAAGTAAGATCGAAAACTGTTGACCGGGTGGAACCCCATCTCCATTGAACTTTAAACAATATATACACGAATATTGAACAAATCAACCTCAAAACCAGCATGACGAGATCTGGTGGTGCAGAGTATATTATTGTGTTAGTTTTAACAACCAACGACTTACAAGGTTTTTCTTACTGACAACGAATCCTGGCCCAGCCTTTCTACCGATTCCTGCCTGAGCACCGCTTCCATAATACACAAAAAGGTTAAAAAAGAAAAAACACTTCTCCTTTTTTAGAAGTGGTGGGAAGGTCGTGACACTTAACCACCTTTCCTGTTGCTCACAAAAATCCACCCACTCTTTTCAAAACAGCCTAAAGTCCCCAGTTGCAGTTTCGTTCGTTTAAAAAACCAGCAATTGATCCATACACATGCTCTTTTCATACCTGGCGCTTTGACCCTTGTCTGGAGAGACTTGGTTCTCTATGATCGAGCCTTTCCTTGGTTTGGCCGATCATAAAAATCAGTGCCTGGTTGGTTGGTTGAGCAGGACTTGAACCTCTCTATTGACAAATCAAAACAACAGGACAATGCCCAACCGAGTTGCCAACCATTGGGTTCAATATTGTTTTTCAAGCCAGTCCTTGTTTGGGTATGTCACTCAGAAAATTCTGTAAATGACCCGACAACAACAAACAAACAAACAGCTAGCTGGTCTAGTGTTTGTGCAAAATAACTCTGTCATGGACTTGTCCAACTAACTGGCTCATAGTATTGAGTTGTCGCTGTGAATTTAGGGAGCACCGTAAGCACACACAATTTATTATCTTTTTTCATTTCGTATAAGAAAGATGTTGGCCGACTATTCTGAGGAATTATTGGAACTTCAAAAACTGTAGTTAAAAAACGGCTTTTGGCCTGGGACTCTATTTTTACTTCAGTGTGGAACAAAAAACAACACAAGGCAGAAAAAAACAGTGACAGTCCCTCAAGTCCTGTTCCAGTTTCTGGCTCGTCTAATGTAATCAATCAAACCTCGTTTCCCAGAGCATGATCAATTTCGCTGGCTCAAAACCAGTCCTACCACTTTGGATGGATTTGACCCATTTGCGGCCTCCAATATTGCTAGGCATCATGAACCCACTTCATCTCTTAATTTTTCTTGTATCGATTGGTGATCTTGGTTGCCAGAGAAGCTGGGTTTGGCATTATGATTTTGGAGGGAGGGTGGTCAGACCACGATTTGCTCGTCAGCCAGAAACTGGACACTAAGCCAGACATTCTAAGAACAGCAACTGCAAAATGCTTCACAATGATCCACAAATCAGCTGGACACAGGATATCGACACAACCAATGTTTTGAGCAATGAACCTATGTTATTTACATCAATGACAACCGAAACAAATCCAACAAGCGCAGAGAACCGATAGACCGCTCCGTACAATTTCCAAATTAGTATTAGGAAATTCCCTGGCAGCGATTCTTCCACTGACATAATCCTCTTCCTGACCATTGCTTTCTTCTTGTTGCAACCCCCTGCCACCTCGCACACCCCTCTTTTTTTTTTTTAACTAAACCTTTTTTTTGTGCTTTTTTCGAAAGGTATGCGACAGCGACACCTACAGGGCAAGAAAACAAGGTCCCCTGTTCTTTTTTTTCCATCTAAATTTCTCTAATTGCGACCAGGTAGAAATTTTTTATGCCCTATTTTCCAATCCAAACAGGAAAAATCGAGCATCCTCTCTCTCTCTATAAAATCCCAATCTAAAAGGATGGAGAATTCTTTCTTTTTTTTTTTAACCTGAATACGCAACTGAAGCAACAAGTGCTGTTCTGGAAAAAAAAGACTAACTGCCTCTTGTTTTTCCAAGATTTTTTCCTTCGGCCCCCGAAACTGTGCTTTTTTTTTTTTTTTTTTTCCTTTTTTTTTGTGTTTCATTTTGAAAACGACTACCCCTTTTATTCGCAATGAATCTCCGAAATACTTTTGAAAACGAAATCGGAAAATCAAACACACACACACAAGTACTTCTGCCCTGCATGTCTACTTTCCCTTGCAACCGACCGACCAACAAAAAAAAAAAAACAGTGTCACGGTTTCTAAAAAAAAATCCTGTGTGAAATGACCAACAAGAAAAAAAAACCAGACAAATAATCGTGAATATATATTTTTTTTCTTTCTAAAACCTCCGAAAAAAAACACATTTTGAACACCCCCAAGAGAAAAAGCACCATAAAAGCAAAACTCGCCCCGAAAGCGAAATTCTTGAATACTAAAAAAACAAACAAAAACCTTCAGCTAGAGAGAGAAAAAAACAAAACAAATCCCGAAACAAAAAAAACCGTGACAGATTTCTTTCTTTCCTTTTTTTTTCTCTCCAATATTAAAAAACCTACTCGTACCAATGACACGTCAAATCAGTTTCTTTTAAAAAACATGGATCCCAACAATGGGTTGACTCGTTTTTAACTGCCTTTTTTTTTCTTTTTTCTTTTTTTTTGTCAGGGAGGTCCCCTCTACCACGAGTTTTTTTACTTTTTTTTTTTCTGTCTTCCTTCTTGATTCAATCCAATCCAATCCACAATTAGATATTTAAAAATTATAGTCTAGAAATAGGGGTATCCTCCTTTTTTTTTCTTCTTCTTTTTTTTTGTTCGAGTCCTTTCGACACGTTGATACATTTGCACCCTTGTACAGCCGACCGATTTTTGAATGAAAAAGACAGGATAAAGAAAAAACAACCTATCCAATCCACCAACCGATTTTTGAGAGAACTGGTAAGCTGGGTAGAAAAAAAAAGAAACGAAACTAAAAAAAAAAACACCCCCGAGTCCTCTCAATAACTCCTCTTCTTCACGACAAAGTACAAATCACCAACCATCAACCTCTGAGAGGAGGGGATATAAGAAAAAGCAATACGCGTATAAAACTGAAACTGGGCCTCTGAGAACTCGAGGAGAAACCGACCTACCCGCATATATCCACTCACAATCACAAACAGTTGGATCGACTGAGGTTTTTTCTCTCACGAAATTCAACGCCAAAAAATGCACTTCCAGTACATTTCACTCAAATCACCGGCATCATCAGGCCTGATTTTTTTTTTCCTTGGCCACCCCAATTTTCCCAGGGGTCTATAAAAAGAAAGTTAATTATGAACTCTCTCTTCCCCCCTTCAAATCGGCATTTTCGCCACTACAAGCAGCATTTCTTTGCCTTCCTCCAACCATCCGAATCAAAACTCATATAAAAAAAATGTATATATATGTATATGTAACCAAAATACTTTGCGTAGTTTCTTTTTTCCTTTCGGCACCCGAGAAAAAAACAAAAACAGAAAAAAACAAAGAAAAAAAATATCCTACCAACTTTTCTCTTTTCCCCCTCCCTTTTCCTACTCTCCTGGATGAGAGATTCCACAATCTCACCAGAAACCCTAACCGGAGCTGAATTGGCTTCCAGAATGAGAAGAAAAGCGGGGGGGGGGGAGAGAAAATTCGAGTTATTTTGCTGAAACGGCCCCATGTGTTGGAACGTCACACCTCATCCAATGACCTCCACCATGGACCTCTCACTCTTTTTCCATTTCCTTCGTTTTTTTTTTTTCCAGCCCTCTCAACCCAAATAAAACAAAAAAGAAAAACGTATATTTTTTCCCCCAGTAACTCCACTAAGTTGAAAACCACCCTAAAATTGGTGATCTACATACATGCACATATTATATAATATTCAGTCGTCCCCCCTCCCTTTCCCCCCCCCTCTCTTTTCATGGGGGGATTCTTAAAAAAAAACATACATAAACCAAACAGATGCCTCCATGTGATATTCTCTTCGTCTTCATTTTTCATTTTTTTTTTTGTTCCACCCCCATCTTATCCAATAAATCGACTTCAAAATTTCATCACAGAATCCATTCCCATGTTTTTGATTTGTTTTTCTTCTTTAAAAAGCCCCTCTTACGAAAATCCACTCACTAAACTTTTGTCAGACTCCATCCTTTGATTGAAAAGACAGAGGTAGTCACAGACACATCACATTTTTTCTTTTCACAGCCCCACGTGGATTCTTTTTTTTAAACGCAGTGGTAAATATTTTCTTTTTTCCCGGTCATATCAAGGGCGTGGAAATTCATTTTTCCATAATTGAGGGACCTACTGCCTTCTTTTCTTAACTTTTTTTTTCCAAGCCTAAGAATTACTCTCTTTTTTTCAAGGAGTTGGGGGAGTTCTTTTTTTTCCCTGGTGGGAAAGAGAACCCACATCTTTGGGGGGCTTCGTACATATAGGAATTTTGCATTTTCAGCTTTTAAAAAAACACTCCTCATACTTTTTTTCTTTCCTTTCTTTTCGGGAGGGGAACTGATTTTGAGGAGAATTAACAATTAGTTTTTTTTCTTCTTCTCTCTCTTCACCAGCCTTTTTGGCTGGTCACAGATCTTTTTTTTTTTTTTTTTTTTTTTCGGTCACAGCCAAACAGCCGAACACATTTTTTGAATAAGTAAAAAAACCACTGCACCAATAAACCCACGTTACACGAAGTCCATTTTTTTTTCTTCCTCTCATCGCTTTCCTTTTTCCTTTTGGTTAAATATTTTCAAAAAATAAAATCCACAACAATCGATTTTGACAATATATAAACTGGCCTATCTTCAACTTGGCATCAAATAAACAAATTCACTTTTCAGTACATGAAAAAGTACACCTTTTTCCTTTTTTTTCTTCTTTTTTCCCCTCGCCTTTTTTTATGCATCTCATAACTCCTCCCCACTGAAAGAAACCAGTCAAGTTTCTTTGCTAAAAACCCTAACTTGTTATTTTTCTCTCTTGAGAAAAAAAACACCCATTTCTTCTTTACTTTTTTTTTTAAACTGTCACAGAGATCAGCCCCCAAAGCCAAGGAAGCAGACGAAAAACAAAAATCGTTCTTTTTTTAAAGCACACCAGAAAAGCGCACTGTCGGAAGAAAAAAAATATACATTTTCAAAGCAACACTGTATTTATCCAAGTCTATTCCACCAGCCATGCGTTATAAAATATATCTCCATCGAATTTGTTTGTTTGGTTAATATATTTTTTTTCAACCAATAAAAGGAAAAAGAGAAAACCCTCGACCTAACTTGGACAACCATTATATATGTTTTAAAAAACTCATCAAGTCAGAAATCACTGGCTTTTTTCATAATTTATCTCTATTTTTTCTTTTTTCAAATTTTAAGCCTTATCTTCCACAACCTTTTTTTTTCCTTCGGACTTGGCCATCCTCTATTCCTATTCGGATATCTTTGGAGAAACTAAGCTTTCACAGAAAAAGAAAACTCAGGATAAATCTATGGAAATTAAAATAAAAACCGCCTCTCATTTTTTTTCCTTTCCTTTTCCCTTTTTTTTTCCCACCCTCTCTTTTTTTTTCTTTTGAAACGAAAAAAAAAAAAAACGCATCGTCCAAAAGACACAACTCATGGCTTTTCTTTTTCCTCTAAGAAATATACAAACAAGACCAGTGTGCTGTTTTATGATAGGCACCATTTTTTTTCTTTCGTCTCTTTATGATTCCATACAAGGAGATACACATGATATCTTTTCCTCTTTTTTTCTTTTTTTTTTTTTTTGTGATTTCCTCCTCCTGTTGTGGATGAGGAAAAAAAAATCCATTCCAGAACAGAGAGACATTGAAAAAAGGTGTGCACCCATTGGGCGGCAGAAAAAAAAAGCCGAAATCCTCTAAAAGAAAACCAAAATACATATTGGCCACATTGCATTCTTTTATAGATGTATGTATTTGTTGTTGAAAAAAAAAAAACACTCATACATATATCAGGGAATCTTGTGCATGCAAAGGAGGAGAAAAAAGCAAAAAATATCCACGAAAATTCTAAAATGTCTTGAAAAGTGATGAATGTTTTGATATTGATACACACACACCTGCATGCGTGTAAAAATATACTTCGATGGCATGATTTGCAGCAAAATAAAAGTAAGATTCCCTGATAATTTTTGAACATATATATCTATCGCTTGTTATGCGCACATCTACACATACTTTTTTTTTTTTCACCTTCTTTTAATTCCTATCAGCAATTTTTTTCTTTCCATCTTGTCGTAAAAGACACCCATTCCTTCTTTTTTTTTTTCACATTTCGAATCCCAAGATATTATCCATTCCGTTTTTTTGTTTTTTTTTTTAACATATATCAAATCTTGGCCATCTAATTTGATTTTCTTTTTTTTTTTTTGGTTGGTCCTGACAGGGCCATTAATGCAGTGATGATAATTGTGTACGAAAAAAAAAAAAGAAACTATCCCTCTCTCCTCAAAATTTTCCACATTCCTTTTTTATATGTTCGAAAACCCCCCCATCCATTTTTTTTTTCCTCTCCATGAGGATTCATTAAGTTGAACTTTAAAAATCATAAAATGAACGAAATAACAAAACGAGGCAAAAAAAAGAGGCAAAAAAAAACATTGGACATTTCGACATGACTGTTGCCGAGGTCTGTTTTTTCTTTTTTTCCCACTTGCGATTGGAGCAGTCCAAAAAATCCACTTCCCTAACCATACACCCTCAATGAATTTCCCCAAAAACACAGATTCAAAAAATCATCGAGGAAAACATCATAACTGTAGAAGCTGGAAATCGTTCTGATCGATCGAGGGGGGCCCCCTAATGGGTTTAAGACACAAAACCCCCCAATCGTATGTCAGACGCTCCTTCTACCTTTCCATACTGTACGCATGCTGTTGCATAACTTGATAACTTCCCCTCCTTCGACTAACTCCAATCACAAGGCAAAAAAACCGCCCTTATTTATTGCACGTCCAAGTTTTTCTTTTTTTCCTCTCCCCCATACATCGTCTGTTTTTCACGTTCATTCCGATCAACCTCCAATTGTTTTGAGTATCCACCCTCTTCCCAGTTCCCATGTATCAAATTTTTCAATGATTAAGCCACCCCTCAAGAAATTCTACCTCACTCAAAAGTCAAAAGCAATCCAAAGGGGACACCCGAGCATTTGAAGAAAAAAAAACGCCGAACTATCCCAAATTGAAAAATGAATCCTTCACGAACCCTCCCTCACAAATTCTTTTCCCGTTTGCTTCCCACCTCATCCATACTCCCATATTCCAGGAATGTACAATCTTCTTTTTGTTTGGAAGAAACTCCCCCCCCCCCTCTTTTCCTAAGATAACAACAATACATATCCCCACATTCTTTTCTTTTTGTTTGCTTTTTAATGTGCGCTAACCCCCTGTTAATTTCTTTTTGAAAATTGTTGAACCCCCCCTTCTTTTCACCACCCAACCCCCCCTCTTTTGTTTTGTTTTTTTAATCAGTAGCAGGGATTTGCATTGTCTTTGGGTATGAAGTCTATGCACCAACATTCCCATGAGAAATTTTTTCGTCGAAAATTGAAAATAAAGAGAATCAACAAATCGGCATGCCCAGTTTATGTTGTTTTTTTTCCTTTCAGCACACACCTTAATATTTATTATGAATGGATTGTTTTTTATATTTCTTTTTTTTTTTTCGGTATACCCCCCCCCCCTCCCCACCACCCCGATTTCTGATTTCGACCCCCCTTGGATTTTTTTTTTCAGAACCTACCAAACATCAGTGTTCTTTTTTTCTTTCGAACCCTTTCTTTTTCCCTAGTGCAGTGTTAAAAAACCCCTTATGCGTCACAACCAACATAACTAAAAATGTAAAAAAGAAAAAAAGAAGCCTTTTCTTTTTTTTTTCAACCTTTCCATTTTTTGAGAAAGAATATCAGGAATTGAGGGTCAATTTTTTTTCAGTTAGATAGAACACGATCCTTTTCTTAATGACACAACCACTACCCTCAGTATGTATATATGTATTTTTCTTTTCCTCCTCTTTTTTTTGCTTCATCTATACACCATTTTCATTTTTTCCTTCAAAATCCCACCGTAGAGTTTCTTCTCATTCCCAAAATAGAAGGGACAAAAATTCTCAACACTTCGAAAAATAAACGCACGGAGCTTCTTTCGGAAACCCACGATCTGTTTACTTAAAAAGTATTCATCTAAATTTGGACGAAAAGAAATTCTGCAGTCGTATTTTTTGCACTGTTGAAAATTTGTTTTCCCTGATATTTCTGACCCCCCTTTTGAAAGGGAGCCCTCATCCCTGAGTGATCTGCGATTGGTGCGAACGGACAAAATCTGCAACACCACCACCAACAGAAAAAAAAAAAGTAACCAGTCAGGCTTCATCTTTCCAGAGGGGTTTTCCAGAAGCAAGCAACATTGGCTGTTACACATTTTTAAACAAGCTGGAGTCAAGCTACTATTTCCAATCAAGCAGCAGCTTTTGTAATGGCTTTCTAGCCCAGTAATTTTATTTATTTATTTTTTTTTGGGGGGGGGAAGAGAGAGATTTCCTACCAGGAGGCATGTGATTTGGCATCATCATCATGTGCGATGGAGGTGGAGAAGAGGCCATTGGGTGGGTGCTGTACCCATACCCATGGTGCGATCCATACACAGGAGCAGGATATCCAGAAGAGTATCCTGCGAGCGTTTCATTATTTCGAAAGCATTAGATTTCAACGAACCCCGAATAAAGATGTGGTTGCCCTCTCTCAACAGGTTGGAAAAATGGTGCGAATTTCAGGGGCTGGTCAAATGAATGCACGTTGGAATGTGAGGAGGCTGTACCTGGGGCAGTCATATGCATGGGCATTCCTGGCCTATGCATCATTCCCATCATGCTGGGAGGCATAATCATCCTGTTCGGATTGTGCATGGAGCCCATGCCATTCATCTGAGATCCCCCATTCATGCCATTCATCATTTGCTGAGGACTGCTGTTTCTGAAATCACAAATCCACAGGGCAAAGAATTTGAGACTCTGCACCACCCTTCGAATTTCAACACCATCCCAACAGCATCTACACAATCAATATTCTTCCCATCCTTGGCACCTCCCTGACGAAACATAGAAACTAAAACAATAGACCGATGCATTACAGATTAAGCGAACCTGTGTGTGGTAGGACTGGTGGCAGCCCCCATGGCGGCAGAAGCTTCTTTGGCTTGGGATCTTGCCATGTTGACCCTGATCAGAGTGCAGCAGGTTTGCACTGCTTGCATGACTGACTGGGCCCTTCCTTTGATTTCCAAAAGCTCATCCACCTCTTGCGCACACGATGGCAAGTTGTCGTTCAACACGACCAACTTGGCACCAGTATGGATCTGAATCTCCCTTTCATTAAAAAAAACACAATAGGAAGGTTCAGCAACCAGATGTTGGGATTTTTGGAGCCAGAAAAATCAAACCCCACACTGCTGACTAAACCGACTGTGTTTATTTCTGGAGTCGAACATACTAGGATTGCACTCTAGGATTCCTCATACAATTACAACACGACAGAATCTACAGATACCCGACATCCAACCACCAACATCAAAATATTTATTGATTCCTGAGGGCGGGGGGGGGAGGGGGGGGGTTGAGAGGGCTAGTCATCTCACTTGATGACGTTGCCTTTCTTTCCCAGAACGGCTCCGATCTGGTCTTGGGGCACAAGAAGACGCACACAATGTTGACCCCCTGAACTCCTGTCCTCCTCCGTGATCAGCGTATACAAGCACCTATAAATAGAAACCCCAACCACACAACCGTCAATATCCACCCCTGCAGAGAATCCATCCATCACCTGCACGGCAAGCTTGAGACACTAAGCAGAAATCTGGGGGGATAGCCAGGTTTGCTCACCGTCCCAGCGCTTCTTGGGCTGAACACACGAGGGTGGGTGCCTCATCCATGGATCGGCACATAACAATTCTTTCGTCGCAACCATCAATGGGATTAAACACTATGACTCTTGCCTTCGTTTCCTCACGAATCTGGCGAATGACCTGAATGGCACCATCGAAAAAACCCATTGTTTAGCTGATGATTTTGGAAGAGCCCCATATCCTTGGATCACGCCCACATATCAAGCTGGATTGAAAACCAGCAGTTTGGATCGATAGACTGGCAACCTCTATTCGAATCAAATTCTTTGAAATTCCCATAATCCAATGGTTTCAGATTCTGGCGATTCGAACCACATTTTTTTGGAATTTCCACTATCCATGTTGTTTTCATATCGGCGGTTGGAAGACTCACATCCCCTCCTTTCCCAATGACACATCCGATCTTATTGTCTGGCACGAGCATGCGAAACTGAGCCTCCACCAGGCCGTTGAAGCATTGCAGGAATCCGGTTGTGGCTTGGACAACACTGGCGAGGCCTTGGGGAATGGGAAACAACAAAGACATGCTGCCGATGGGGCGAGGGAATCCTCCTGGAGGAGGCATGCCTGGCCTGCTCCTTGGGGGGTTCTCCCTCAGCTTCTGAGATAAGAGCTGGGCGGCGTCCTTCACTCTATCAAATTCGCCAGTCACCTGACATGCATCCCATCCATCAATCAGCGAACAAAAACAGAGTCGATCAAGCGACAAAATACCCACACACGAGGGAGGCCTTTAACATCTACTGGATTATATGCAAACATACGAGGGAGGCATTCCAGTCCTTTTCGTATTTCCCCCCCATTACCTGCACGAGCTCATCGGTTGGTCCTCTGAAAATTGGCAAGTCAGTCGCACCCTGAATGACCCTGATGTTTGCTCCGGATCGGTTTCTCATCTCATTGATGGAGCTCCCAGCCTTGCCCAGAATCGGGCCCACCTGAGAGTTGTCCACCAAGAGCCTAACCATAATTTTCGCCGTTCCACCCTCGTTGTCCAACTCATCGGCGAAAATTCGATCCAGCAACTTCAGCAGGGCATCTTGCGCGGGGACGAGGTCTTTGTTGCTGAACGGAACAAACAATGCAACAGTGAAAACCTCCACCAATGTGAAATTCAAGGTCAAAGCTGGAAAAACTTGAATGGCGTGTGTGTGATTGGAGAGAAGCAAGGTACCTGTCTGGTGATGTAATGTGAACTGCACGCTCCTCACAGCCTGGCATGGTGTTCGCAATCTTTATTTTGGCACCAGTTTGTTGCCTCAAGGACTGAATGTACTCCCCACCCTGAGCAGTGCATGAATGAACAGACGGATTCAACACCATTCTGGAGATACGCAACTCCGCATGCAAAATTATGTCATGTCAGACTGGATCCCGAGGGCAATCGGCGTCGAGATCGCGAAATGGCAAGGGCTAAAAAAATGACTGGCGTGAGTGCAACGTGTGTTCGGATGGATTTGACAGGCGACCGAAAGGGTAAAACGGGATGGTACGACAGCAACGCCAAAAGGAGAGCGCACACAAATCTCACCTTTCCTATGATGCTACCAGTCCTTGAAGCCGGCACCAGTATGCGCAGAGAGACGTCTGGACTGACGATAGGGCGCTTGACCTCCAAAGAGTCCTCCTACAACAATCACGGAACTGCGGGTCAACGATAATTCCATAACGTACGCCCAAAAGACCAGCCCAGCGCTGCGTCACGACCCGCACAAGGAGAGAGCGCTGCCGCTAAATAGCGTTGTAACCAAAACGGAGCGCCACCACACGTAGATCTGGTGGGCCCTCAGCCGCCAGATGGAGGTGTTCCCCCGAAATAGTGCCAACGTGGTCGCCCGATGACAAACGCCAACAAGCACCGGGCCCGAAAGTCGGAAAAAACATACGCCCTCCAACACCAGAGATCCGCAATACAAGCAAACCCCAAGAACACACGAACACACGGGAGGAAACAGTGCAGACAGGCGGCTCCGACTCAGCCTGCGACCACCACCAACACGAGCCCCGAACGCGCGCGCAATCACCACAAGTCTTCAACACAACACACACGCAGATCTTTCCAGGGGGTCTCCTTACGCGCTCATCATCAGACAGTGAACGTCTGCGCTCCGGCACAGCAACGTTAGGCATATTGTCGTCCAAAAAGCGTGTTTCGGTGGGCACCCCCAAAAAACACTTCAAAGCTTGGAGTTACGAACAACGACTTTCGCTCCGGTTCACAAAGAGGTCGAAAGGATCTCCGTTCTCCCTGGTCTTTCGTTCAGTTTCTTTTTCTTTTTTGTTCCCCCAAAACTACAGGATTTGGTTCGTCAAAAGGACGAGGAGGCAACTACACGCTTTTGCTCCGCAGGGGAATTTTTCGAAATAAAAAACTAGGCGCCGGGTGATTTCTTTCTTTTTTTTTTCTCGCCTAGACTGGGTAACCCCCTTGATGAGAAAACAGTTCTGCGGTGGTCTGCAAAGCGATGACCTTGGCCTTAACTCGACGAACTGATGAGTTTACGCGATTTGACTTAATACGAAAGTGTTGGCACCTTTTTGATGTATGACAAATGCGCCTGTGGGTTGGATTGTCGACTGGGCAAAGCGCGGACGTCGATATCGAATCTAGTGGAATGGAACTGGCACCGCTGGGCCTTACTGGGGGCCATTTTCGTAGAGAATATGCGGATTCAACCAAACCTCTCGTTTCGGAAAGGGGGGCTGAACGTACGAAGACCCTTTACGAACTATCTCGACTTCCGACACAAAAATTCCTTGCGATGCCTGTTGTGTTCGTGTGAGTGGTCATCATGAATCATGAACAACGCCCGTGATAGCGCATCTTCTTCCAGTCGGCGTTCAACAGCTCATCCTCGCTGTGCGCCACTGGTTTCGACTTGTCACTGGGCTCGCTGACTCAAAAAATGGGCGTTCTTGACCGTGGCGCTCCCACAGCCGTGCTTACCTCGGAAACATACTCTATTCATGATTGTATCCATGCGTAAACTTCCTATTTTTAAATAGTAGAATGTTCATCCCAATCTCCAGAAATACCACATCACATCGCAGCCGACCCCCACCATTTCCGTATCTTGGAACTCTGGAGTAGGGTGTCGTTGGAATGCCGCATGTTTGCTTTTGAATTCGAGATTGTGGATTCGGTGGCTGTGGTGTCGGGCTGTAGGAGCACCGAAATTTATAGACTGAGTGCTTGTAACAAAAACCCATTTCAAGTTTGACCTCCAGCCGCTTTTTTTTCTGAGTCTCTTTGTTGATGAAACACCAAAACGCAGCCGCCAGTCTGGTGCCAGAAATTCGTTTTCGATTTACCGATGAAACAACCCCAGAATGTCACATAGACTACCACATTGCCGGTCAATTCAGCTTGTGCCACACCAAACACCTACATTTCTTTAAAGTTACGTGCTTAGGTGCTGAGATCGGCAAAAAAATGGATAAAAGGCGTAATGCGTTTCACGATGTGCTACTAAGCATTTCTGAGCTACTTTTCTCGCATCTGTAAGGGTTGTTCTAGGGATGGTTGCCTCTTTCCTTATGTGTTGTAATCAGTTTTTTTACAGAAGAGAGTTTCCAGAGTTCCCACAAAAGCTACCTTATAGATTTAAGGTGAATGACTCC
The DNA here is from genome assembly GCA_030272585.1 of Bryopsis sp. KO-2023. Taxonomy (NCBI): domain Eukaryota; kingdom Viridiplantae; phylum Chlorophyta; class Ulvophyceae; order Bryopsidales; family Bryopsidaceae; genus Bryopsis; species Bryopsis sp. KO-2023. Next base: position 211,082 of record BSYQ01000010.1, read on the forward strand.
CTTTCGTTCCGGAGGGCTTGGCAGTCCCAGAGTATCCTGTTGATCTTTGGGTCCACAGTAGAGGCCTATGACTTTTACACTGAGGCTGAGGGCCTCATTGCCCCCAAGTGAATATAAACCCAACAGGCCTGACAGCTACACTGTTACCATGTTCCTGACTTGCATACAGACAACCCTTTTCATAGTCCATCGCTTCTGTATGGTTTCTCAATTTCCTGCAATCAGGTGACTGGGTATGTTCTTCCCCCATTTCATATCACCACTACAAGAAATTCTGCTGTTGTGCACAACAGTCAAATATCCGTCGAAAATCTCCATCGCCCACCGTAGCCTTCCCTGGCTTGTTTCCTATTTCCACTTTCATTCTGTTGAAAACTCAATCGACCAACTTTTTACAAACAAAGGACTCTCTTTGCCACCCAAGGCACCTGCCTCCCAAAAGAAACAACCAATTCCTGAATCCCCAGAGCACGGCTCTTCACGATTTTCTTCTTTGAAAACCCATAGAGCAGCCCTGCTCAACCCCATGCATCCACAATCAAGCTGAAAACACTAGGGAGGAAAAAAAAAAAAAAAGCTCATGGCTTTCCACCACAACGAACCCAAACACACTTCCTTCTCCCAAAAAAAAAGAAAAAAAAATGATTACATATGCCCAAAATTGCTATAGTATGAGAATTCCCAACAAAGAAAACCCCGCATCACTTCCCTTCAAAACCCCCCCTTTCCCCTGACTCTACTCCTTGAGCCAAACACACTCTGCTTGCTCTAAGAATTACATTGTTTTTTTTTTCAGAATTTCTACACAGACAAACTTATTGCAATCTTTTTTGTTTGTTTTTCTCAACCCTTTTTTTCCCCTTTCTTTCTTCCCCCATTGACCCCCCCCCTCTTTTTTTTCACAGAAAACAGAACTGCATGCTGTACATTCAAGCTGTAGTTTCAGTCTTGAGAAACAAGTATTACAATCTCCCGCAGTTTTTTTTTCTTTTTTTTCTCTCTTTTTCTGAGCAACATTTTGTTCCATTTGGTTTTCCCCATTATCGATCAATTTTTCATTTTTACAACAGGGGATCCAAGGGAGGGGGCAGGGGGGAGCACCTCTATTGGAAAACATAATTCATCTCAAACGCTGTGACACCCTCCGAAAAATCCATAACAAAAAATCTTTCAAAAAAAATCCCTTATCGATGGCCCCCCTTTCCAAACCAACTCCTCCCCCCCGACTCCGGTGGCTTATCGTCCAACTGCGTGTAGCCCCCACGATTCGCCCTACTCGAATGTCTGGCTTGAGAAATATCCATAATGATATTGTTTAGCTGGGAAGCTTCCGATGCTCTGTCCCTGTCCGTCGGCATGGACCTGGGCTCAGAAAACCCAATGCCTTTTTCCAAAGCTGATTGGTACTTCGAATCCAGACTCCTCCTCCCCAAATTGGGTTTGACCATTCTTCTCAACTGGCTGGGGTCGATTGCGGAGCGTCGAGACAAGTCAGGGGGGACCACTAATCCGGCCAAACACGAATGGGACGAACTCATCCGCATCCCTCCGCCTTGAGTGACCGTCAGACCCAGAGGTAAATCCGCATCCCGATTCTCGACCTCGATCCTCAGCATGGTCTGACCTGTGGCTGCATATGTGCTAGTGACGTCCCAGTCCTCATCAAACGACAATTTCTGGGAGCGATCGAAGAAGCCAGCCACTCGGTTGAACACGTTGAACACCACCAAGACCATGTACGGGAGCAAAACGATCGGGACGTAGGTGGTGAATCGTTTCCCCAGGAAGGGGGGCTCAGCCATCGGCTTCCCAAGGTCCAGGTAAAACATGGTTTTTTGAATGTCGGGGTCTGGCTTCTTGTCGATCGGGAGGGCCAGCGCTGCCATGTAATTGAAAGCCAACGGAAACGCGAATCGACACATGAAGAGAGAGTTGGACACCAGGGAGTACGGAGCCGTGTGTCGAGGGACCAGCAGGTAGAAGCTGAACCGGCCTAGCTTGAACAGGGTGTAGTAGACTGCGACGGCTGGGTAGGCCAAAAACATGAACGAGAGGGAAAAGATCGCCGCATCATGATGGACATCGTGGATTATGTAGGAGAACACGGACAGGTTTGGAAGGATGGGCGAGATTGCGATCTGGGCAACCAAAACCGCAACCGAAATCAGGGCCAAAAGGATCGCCAGAGCTCTCATGCACACCGGCTGCAGTCGACACTTCCACCACCACTCCAGTTTGCATATCCACGTCGCACGTTGAGTGTTGTACGGGGAAATGAAGGGGAGTCCGACTCTGTCCATGTTCTTTATGATGTCGTGGACACCCAAGTAGGATCTAGCCATCTGCAAGTAGATTTCCCGCTCCCTTTGGTAGCCCTCGATTCCTTGGCGCAGTTGCCTCCTGAGTTTGCCCAAATCCTGCACCGTGAAATAATCCACATCCTCGTTGTCCAAGTCCATTTCCTCCGGAGTGAAGTCCCCCACTCGATCCACCATCCCGTTGATTCTGTCCAAAAAGGGTGTCAATTCATCAGTCCTCCTGAACAACCCCGAAACCACCTTAGCCAGCCCAATGGCTTTGGATAGCTCCCTGTGTGCGTTTCTGGCTCGCTCCACTTGCACCCCAGCCCTGTGAAACATTATCAGCTCCCTCCTCTTCACATCGGCTTTCTGCCAAAGCTTTCTCGGGATGTCCACCAAACCGTAGCCCATCAAGAATATCGACCCCACCAAACCGTACGCGTTCGACGCGGCCATCCCCCAACCAATCATCGCTTCAATTTTTATATTCTGGGAAAAATACAGTATCAGAACGCCGACCGCTCCCAAGCCCCCGAGGATGAGGTAAAACTTCGCGTTGCTCCGAACCGAGTACAAGAACCTGTCCCACGGATGGAAATCCCCGGAGTCCGCGTAGCCTTGCAACAAAGGCAACACCGACATCATCACGACGAAAGCGTACCAATATGCGATGGACCACCACAGTTTCAGCAGCTCGCCTCCTTCCATGTCTTGCAGCGTCGCCAGCAGGTCCGCGGGGACGAGTACCAGCACCGACATGGCCGCGAACCACGCCAGCCCAACGTTGATTTTGACGAGAAGCGTAGTGTTCGCATTAGGGTAGTACCACAGCAAAAACACCACCGCGAATGCCACCAAAGGAAGCCCCACGCCACAAAGTATGAAAAGCATCACTGGAGATTCGCCACGACAGGTCCACTAAGGACCCAACGCATTCTGCACTCGAACGACGAGTTCTTTTTTAAATTCCTTTTCTGCTTCTTTGTTTTCTTTTTTTTTTTTTTTTACGTGGGGTCGCTCTCCTGGATGTCTCCTGACGCCTTTCTGATTCTTTTTTTCTTTTTTCTTCAACGTTGGTTTCTTTTTGCCTCTCTGTCGGTTTTCTTTCGCTTCTTCACGCTTATCTCGAAAACGATCCACGTAGCGAGCGCCAAGCCGCGAAAGTCGCTGCGCTGTCGCGTCTTGTCCTGTTTCTTCTTTTTTGGGTGGTGCGTTGGCACGAATAAAAACTCGAAACCACGCAGCAGGCGAAGCGCTTCGCTTTCCCTTCACTGCCACTTCAAAATTCCATAAAATTCGGATGGACCATTAAACACAATTAGGGTGCGGTCAATGATCCCGGGTTCACCAAATCCCCCCGATAGCCCGTCCGGAGGCTACGTTCCGTCTGAGTTACCGGACTGTCCTCGATGGAGGTCATGGGGTCCCACGAGTGACCTTGAACCCCCCCTACATGGCGCCATATGGCGCCCATCGTCCATGTACAACATAGACGCAAAGCTGACTCCTGCCTCATTTTCCTGGCGAATCGAAAGGAAGCGCGCGTGCGTCCCGGCAAAATTTCGTGCGCTTCGTTTCCGTTCTATCGCCCGCGAGACCTCCAGAGCAGCCCAGTGACTCGTCGACAGGTGACCTTGACGATAAAGAAATACAGTGGGTTCGAATCCCACGTATTTGGCGAGGCGCCTCGCGCTCTTTTCGTTTTCTTTTCGTTTTCCCTGCCTGGCGGTCTCTCTATTTCCTTGCTGCATACATGGTTTTGTAGGAGGAGACATTTATCTGTTTTAGTTCCTTGCCTGGTTCCTGCTACTTTCTTTCGAGGACAGTCCGGTAACTCGAGGTCTCGCTTCTTCAGTGCCATTCTCCCACCCCCCCCCCAAAAAAAAAAAAAAGATTTTCTGCCCCACAAAGTCACCGAAGATCTATATGAAGCGTGGGGCGTTCCAAGACCTGGAGCGCCCGTCGTTTATTTTCTCTTTTTTTAAAAAAACCGACACGGAGGGAGACCCCAGTGCGCGGCGGTCAGTCGCACTCTAGGACATATGCACAAATTCCACAGAAACCGGTCCTGGCTCTGAAGGAATTCATCGCCTGCGGGGAAACGATCTGCAGGAAGGACTGCAAAGAAAGACAGGTGCTTCGTGGGGGGGGGGGAGGAGAAATAGATGTCGACGGAGGAATTCCGAACACTTGTCGATAGTCTGTCTACGGAAGGGGCGACTTCCGTGAGGTTCTGCAACGCAACCGCAGTCAGACTGGGACCCGTCGCGCGAAGTCGATATCCATCTGCGAGACGTTTTGATCGTTCTGCGACGTTTTTTGATGTCGCATGACGTCTTCAGGCTCCAGAGGTTTATGGTGGAGCTCTTTTTCTTTCGCCGACACTCGTATTTTCGTTTTTTTGAGAAAGAATTTGCCGATCGGATGCGAGGAGACCCTCTTGTTCAGGATTTTGCTCACTTTTTCAGGTGGTCTTAATGGGTTTTTTCAATTGCAAAGGTGGATTTCAGTTTAGAGAAGCAAGCCAATGTGAGTACTCACTAAGGTTTTTGTTAATTAGGAGTTGTTAGTTTTTGTCTGGACCTGAAGTATGGTGGCTCCATTTTTTTTTGTTGCAAGGTTGAGTATGATCGGACGAAAGCTAACGTAACCCTGTATGGAGGAGGGTCTTTGGTGCTGGGCAAGGATTCAGCCGACGAAGAATTGTTCGTTTATGAGAGCAGGTTCGAAAAATCGCAGCTCAAATCTTTGCAATTTTTGCCAGTGTGTTTCAGCATGATTGTCGGGATTTTCTGCGAATTTCTCTTTCAATTGGCTTTTAAAAGTTTTTTTCAATTGGATGGAGCATGTGCTGTTTCGTCGATTAGGAATCCATGCATTGGCGGGTCTGCTTTACGATTCTGCAATCTGTGTTGAAATTTGTTTTGTTTTGTTTTGGATTTGGAATGTGTGTTTTGTTTTGTATTTTCCCCAATAAAGTGTAATTTGGAGTGCTGGAGGGCTGCTGAAATTCACGTTCGATTCGACGGTTCACAAGGTAAAAAAACAAACATATTCCGCAGAAGACCTGAGAATTTAACTGCCAAGCCGAAAAAATTCCACTCGGCAAAGAAAAGCCCCTCTGCAACAAATGCTCAGCAGTGCTTGATTCACTCTCTTTGTACAGCATGCAAATTTTTGCATTTATACATGTTGCTTGAAAATCTGCCGAACCTGATGGGCCCACGCACATTTCCATCCATGTGTTCATCCTGATGCACTCTCGAAAGATGAAATGTGTTTAATTAAGTAGTTAATTTTTTTCTCGTTGTTTTTAGGCCTGTTGGTGCCGATTTGATTGTGAAGAGGATGAGCGGGTTCTGTGTGTTTTGGAGCAAAATGTGGTGTCAGTGTACAGACTGTCTGGGGAGCTAGTCACTTCGCCGTTTTCAAAGATTTTTCAACATGTGGCCGCTGCCGTCAGGACTCATATTGGAGGTCAGTTTTTTTTCTTCTTTTTTTTCTTCTTTATTAATTTATTCAGTCGGATATTTCACTGTTTTTTTCCCCCTTGCGTTTCTTTCTACCATTGTCTTATCAAAGATAGATACATCATATATTATTTGAATTAAAAAAAAAAATGTATGTTAAAAAACATGCACCAAATATGACATATGTATATAACAGTGCATTATTTCTTACCTCCATGACAAGCATCGTCTTGATTGAAAAAGGGGCAACATTTTTTTTGGTTTTGATGAAGGAAATACGTTGCTTTTTTTTATTGGATAAAAAAAAAGGTGACATTTTTATTTTTTTTTGAATGATCAGGGGAGAGGATCGACGTTCGGATTCATGGCGAGTCCGATAGATAATTTGTACCCTGTGCTGACGGCCGATCTTGATGGATTCTTTCCTCTGGAAGGGGAAAAAATAATTTGGTCCAGCAAGGAGGCCCCTTACATCGTCACACACCACGATCAGGTATTTTTATTTCACTCGAATTCAGATTTGTCGAAACTTGCTGACAAATTATGATTTTCTTAATATATAATGAAACAGTTTAAAAAAATTTAAATGAAGTTTAATCTGAACTTGTTTATTTTTACAAGATTTTTATTGCATGATGTGATTTTTTTTAAATGTGAATTTTTGTCTGTTAAATTTTCTCGTGAGTCTTTCAGAGAATTCCCCAAAATCGACTCTTTGCATATGATATGCATCTTTTTTTTTTGGATTTGTTTTCTCAAATTGGCGTCAATTTTTTATTTTTTTTTTTGCAGGTATGTCATCAGGTGGCAGTCTGGAAGTGCGAAAATATAAGGACAAATCAAATTCCTGTGGGCTACTTGGAAATGACTCCGGGGGGCTACCTTTCGACCCCAAGGCGACTCCCAGTTGTATTTCAGAAAAAAACATGGCTACTGCCACGAGGTACATGCCAATATCAATGACCAGAAAATTTATTATTCTTTTTTTCTTTTATTTAATTTATTTATTTTTTTTCTTAGAAATATGAAAAGAAAACAAAAATTTCACGGTTTTTGGAGGGTTTAATTTGAGTTTTTAATTCTTTCATCATTTTTTTTTTTGTAAATGTATTTTTTTTTGAATTTTACCATGCTGATGCCAAAAAAACAAAAAGGAGAGATTTTAGAAAGAAATTCTCTTCTTTGATTTGACAAATATAATGCACCCAGCTGAAAGCCCGTGTAGCCCCTCCACCAAATGCAAATGAGTTTGAAGGCTTTTTTTCCTTCTCTTTTTTTTGGCCAGATCGAAGGCTAGGTTATCAAATGGGGCGCTTTCTCCGGCAGTTTTTTCCCATTCTGATGCCAGCCTGGGCCCATGTCCTAGAAAATCATCGAAAGGAATTCCTTTGCCCAGGACGTTACCGATTTTCCAAGGCATCAAGGAAGACCAGCTGCTTGATGGTGCGTTTCCCCAATCTGAAAAAAAACCCATACTAAAAAAAGGAAAAAAAAAAGCTATCCGTAGCTATGTGGGTCGGTGAATTTTTGATTTGCTGCAAACCTAAGGGCCACGACAAACAAAGTGGATGCAATTTATGGAGCGGAATATGCTGTCCATGCGGTGCCCGTTCAACACAGCAGGCAATTTGTACGCAGCATCAAACACCTCCCCCCCCAAAACGTCCCCGTTATTTCGGTGAGCAAGGGGCTGGAGAGCGATTCTTGCCAAATGATGTCCGAACTCATCCGCAGCGCCCTCGAACGGAGGCAACCCAGCGTTTTCATGTCTGGGCCATCCTTCGCTCGGGAAATCATGGAGAGGCGACCCACGTTGTTCGTGGCAGCATCCCGAGACAGGAAGCTAGCCCGAAGAATACAGCAACTGTTTGCTAGTCAGTACGTCCGGGTGAATACGAGTGCCGATGTGGTGGGGGTGGAGGTGTGCGGAGCCACCAAGAATGTGTTGGCAATAGCTGCTGGGATTGTGGAAGGCTTAGATTTGGGGCATAATGCTATGGCTGGGTTGATTGCCCAGGGCTGCAGCGAGATTCGATGGTTGTCGAAGAAGATGGGTGCGAGGCCAGAAACGGTGGCGGGGTTGTCAGGATTGGGGGACATAATGCTGACGTGTTGTGGCGACTTGTCGAGAAATCGAACTGTTGGGCTCAGATTGGGGAAAGGGGAGAGTTTGACAGAAATCCTGGAGACGAACACACAGGTGGGGGGGCTGGGAAGATTGTGGAGGGGTTGGGGAGGGGTTATGTCTACACCCTCAATCGTATTTAGTGTGGGTCTTTTAATAGTGTTACCTCAGTAATAGTGCAGGCCACACTAATTCATGGAAAACCGAAACGTTAACTAGAAGTGTAGATTTCGGAAATAGTGTGGCCCACACTATTTTCTGTTTTCTAAAATTTCTGCCGTACACGGAAATAGTGCAGGCTACACTAAATACGATGAAGGGTGTACTGGAATGCGATTCTACAGCCGGGAACAAGAGATGGCAGCATTTTCAAGAAACAACCGAAAGCGATTTATGCAAAACATCTAATCAAGGTTACACTTTTAAAGGGTTTTCACAGCCACGTATTTTTTCTGACAATGCCCACCCTTCCCTTCAATCTGGAAATTTCTGTTACCGAGTTTGCCTCTCCTGGTCCCCTTCTGATTTTTGATTTCTTTTATTATTATTTTTTTTTTGGGGGGGGGGGTGGGAGGATGAATGCTAGAGCAAAAAAATTAAAATGAAGCTCCATGAAATGATTTTTTTTTTGCAGGTTGCAGAGGGTGTCGCCACTGCTGGTGCTGTGATTGGTTTGGCAAGGAAATATAAGGTTCAATTACCCGTTCTGTTGCCCAAGTGCTGGATGAAAATCTGACGCCCAGCGTGGCTGTGGAAGAAATCATGAATTTACCACAGATTGAGGAGCATTGAGAATTCATAGTCGATTGTGGTGAGTTGCACCTCATCGCAAAAAAAAAAGAAGGGGAGGGGGGAGGTTTGATCTTTTCCTTTAAATGAAGAATGAAAGATTGGAATATTTTATCTGAAAATGGCCGAAGATGAAAGTAAGAAAATTTTTGATAAATATAAAGTAAACAGGATGATAAGAAAATAAGATAATAATGAAGCAAAGCAAAATAAATAGGTAAAGAGACTGATATTTTTTGTGCCCAAACAAACATTTTTTTTAATGTTTCCTTTCAGCCAAAAAGAAAGGGGTGGGAAAAGACTTTGAAAAATCTTGACAAATAGTCCTTTTTTTAATAAATATTCTGATCAGCAAGACTCCGAAAAAATGAAAAAAAATAAAGTGAACGTGTGGAGGAGGGAGGAAACCTGAAACTGCGTCTGTTGTTTGGAAACAATAATAGGACAACCACCCCCTCAACAATTCTTGGTGTGTTTTTTTACCAGATTTTTTAGCACCCTCCCTTGCTGCTGCACATAGCTTGCTGCGCTCACCACCTGAGGCTTCATTTGGATTGGGAAAAAGTTGGGAAGGGGAAGGAGTAATGATGAGAGTTTTTTTAGTCGTCTCATTGGGCTGTTTGTGTAGAGAGGGTCAAGGATTTGGACCCCGGCCAACTATTCTACGAGTAGTAATGCTTATTGATCCAGCGGATCATTTCTACTTTGATCAACTGATGGTTGGATTGATTGTGTTGGACTATAACGGACTATAACGAGATCAAATCAATCATATTGCCTGACTGCAAAAATATCCCCTACTTTCTCCTAGCAGCCCTCATCAATGCAAATTCTAACCAGCTTTCTCAATTGTCATTAGGTAATTAATTAATTGGGAGTTCCACTGAGACCCTTGAATCCTACACAATGTAATTGGATGCAATTCTCAATTTTTGAAGGATTTTGGGAGGAGCCCGCCTACAACAAATACATTGTGCTTAAAATAGAGTGGACAAGGTCGAAGGTAGATGTGGGGTTCAGTACCCAGTGGCACATGACTTTTCCACTGTACCCCCCCAAAAAAAAGAAATAAAAAATTTGTATTTTATGCAGGTTGGTTACAAAATCAATAGGATGTTTGTGGCTTCTTTTTGCTTGATTTGTAGTTCTGTGGTTAAGTCGGCTGATAATCTGAACTGTGCTTTTAGATAAACTTTAGCTCATGGGGGGAACTCAAAAGCTAAAGAATGTGTACCCCGTGACCCAATATTTTGAATATTTTGGATTTATGTTTGCTTTGCAAGAAGTGTTCTGGTAGATGTCAACATGTTTCTCATTATCTGTGATTAACATTTTGCGTGCCTGCTGTAAGCAATTTCCTAGCCTTGCTTTTGCAACAACACGTTTCCTTTCGATCGATTGATCGACAGGGGCAGTTTTCACAATAACTACTTGGGTAACTGAAAAAAGCTGGATTTGTTTCTTTTCTTGTTGGATCAGTGAAGAACTGTGCAAAGTCAAATACAAAATCATCATCCACATAAATGTGTTGGGGGTTTGTGGCTTTGAAAGGGGCCAGGTTTTTCGGAAAGAAACCCAAAAAAGACCTTCCTGTAACACTACCATGCAATCAATGCCATTTTTTGCGAACATCAGAAAAAGATGCCTATCAGTGTTTCAACAATTTCTATTCTGAGTGAGCGAGGAAGGAACCAGTGACAAGCACAAATGCAAAAAATCTTGTTACCAATGTCCGAACAGCCGCACGACCAAGAATGAATGCACTCTCAAAAAAGGAAAATAGAAAAAAAAAATCCCCAATCTACTACCTCGCACCGTTCTCCTCGCCTCGGTTCATTTCCCCCAAACCGTTGCCTAAAAAAAACCCAAACCGCCAGCAGAGGTCATGCTCTTTATAAAAAGAAATCATAATGATATTTGCCCACCGACAAGAACAAGCCCATCTAACGTATCTAATGAAAGAGTTCAATAAAAAGGCTCCTGAAAACAAACTCAAGCTGACGGAGAAAATACATAACGGGCATGATCCATTGAAAAATTCTGGGGGAATTTCAGCCAAAAAAAAACACTCCCCCCTGATTTCCTGCTCTCGTTTTTTTTTCCCCTTTTTTCTTTTGAGGGGAAAAACAATGGCCAAATTCCCTCAGGGATAAACAAATGGGAATGTTGAAACTACCACCACATGAACACAGGTAAATCTTGACAAAATAGTGTTTCGAACAAACCAAAACCCGTACCAGCAGTCCATCCAATACAAGTTTTCCCTCTACCAACTCCTATCATGACCAGCCAGCTCAGCGTCCAAGGCTTTCCGCTTCTTGCTGTCCAGCAAAGCAACTTTTGCGGCACTGATTGCCTTAAACATCCAGCTTCCCTCCTCCTTCACCCTGTGGCAAATCTCTTCGTACCCATGATACTCCACCCCACTTGTGACGACTGGGCGGAGTAACCCGTCGCACTAGAGGAGAAATAGAATGATTACAATGAGCGATAGCTCGCTTATATACAAGCGCCTGTCCAGTCAACTGGTACCAGGTCGCACAGATGTGACCCGTGTCTCACATGGTTCACATCATCACTGTAGCAAGCCTAAACCCATCATAGAAACCTCGTGAAGCGACCTGTGTCACTCACGAGTCACGTCACTACTGGTTTTCTGATATTTGCTTATTCTCCTTTGAAAAAAAGATGCATGCTGCCCTACGCGTTTTCTCCCTTCTTGGAGCACACCTACAGCCGCCTCCAGCTGTCCAGTGCTCGACAGAATGTTGGTCAAATGAAAAAGTGGAATGAAGTCCCCTGAAAATAAGCACAAAAGCAACAACGCACCAATTTAGATCCTGCACGGTCATGATGTTGAAAAACCATATTGTCCACTGCACTGATTCACAACTCCCAACCATTATTTCTGCAGTATACTATTTGTTTTTTCCATGATTAATACATGATTTGAAGAATGTATTGAAGAAGACATCACTGAACAGAAAACCTCTCAAACTTGTACCTGGCGTAAGGGCCTTGGCTCGGCAGCAATCACCGGTCGCCTCAGCAAACTTCTTCAGCCCCATATATGCCCTAGCTCTGCTGGTATCAGAGATAGGACTTGGGCCAAAATTCTGGTCCGGCTACGGTCCGGTCCGGTTACGGTCGAGTTACGGTTCCGTATTACGGCCGTAACTCCGTACCGTAACCGGAGTAATATGTTGTTTTTACGGTACGGAACAGGTACGGTATAGCTACGGTAGCCCCTAAATCATCGTGAAGTAGTGTGGTTCAGTGCTAAAGCGTTAGACTGTAGTCTGTAAGGTCGTGGGTTCGAATCCCCCTGGGTTCCTTTGGGTTCTCAGGACCCTGCGGGGGTTACTATTTACGGTTTACGGTTGGTACGGTGGTTACGGTCGGTACGGTCCGGTACCGGAGCAGTACGGAGTGGTACGGTGGTCCGGTTCCGAGCACGAAAACCACTCCGGTCCGGACCGTAACTACCGTAACCGTAAGTGACCGGAGTGGGGTTACGGTACGGTTTACGGTACCGTAACCGGAAAGTCCTATCTCTGGCTGGTATCATACTATGGATCTGATCGATCTTCCAAAACTAAGGTAATATTAGGTCACAGCAGTAATCCGACATCATAACTGCGTCCTAGAACCGATTTTAGCAATGATCGGTTTTTTTTTTTTTTTTTTTCATTTTTGGCTGATCGGTGATCGTGATCGTGATCGGCCGATCAAATGTTGATCGTGCTCTTGATCGTCCGATCACATGTTGATCGTGATCGTGATCGGTTCGCCGATCACCGATCTGATCGGTTGTTCCGATCACGATCCCGATCACGATCAAGCGCCGCGACCTGTCGGCACTTCATCGGCTGACCTTGATCGGTGTGATCGTGATCGGACGATCGTGATCGGACCTGCATCCGATCATGATCGGTATTGATCATTTGATCGATGAATTGATCGGTCTCGCGAAAATGCCGACAAGTCACCACCCGCAGGTGTTTCTGAGGTGGAAGGATTCGAACCGAGTACCTAACGGATTAGAAGCATACTCACTAACGCTTGGACCACTCGGAGCCACGGTTTGTAGGTCATCCGTGTCATTATATACGTGATCTGTCAGTCCGACAAACTGAGGTATATAATGACACGGATGACCTAGTGACCGTGGCTCCGAGTGGTCCAAGCGTTAATGTGTCTGTCTCTAGTCTGTTAGGTCCCAGGTTCGAATCCCTGCACCTCAGAAACACCTGCGGGTGGTGATTTCTCGGCATTTGTGATGGACCGATCAATTGACCGATCATGATCCGATCTAATCGGCATCTCCGATCACGATCACGATCACGATCAAGCGCCTCGCCCTGTCGGCGCTTGATCGGCCGATGTTGATCGGTTCGATCGTGATCGGCCGATCAAAGTTGGCCGATTAAATCGGTCAGCCGATCAGATTGGTGATCGGCCGATCTCCATCGATGATCGGCCAAACCGATTTGATCGGCGATCGATCTGATCGGAAAAACCCGATCACGATTTAATCGGTCGGACCGATCAATCCACGACCGATTAGATCGTGATCGGATCCATAGTATGGCTGGTATGCAGGGAAGCAACGACGTGAGGGGGTGCTCCACATTTCCCACAAATCGACAAACCCTTGGTGTAGCTCTCCACTGCGATTCTACACAGCCCCTCTCTAATTTCCTCATTCCCTTTCTCCTCCTGTTCAGACACCTCCTCCATCGCCTCTAGGAACTCCCTGATTTCCACCTCGCATATCTTGCTGGGGGAGCCGAATGGGCAATCCAAGTTTGTCACCCCCTCCCTGGACATCCTCTCGAGTAATCCATTTGTTTCACTGGTGGCCTCCTTTGATTTTCCCTTCATTTGCCAGAGGGCTTGAACATGAATCCCCCTCCACCAGATTAGGGTTGTAGCTCCCTCCGAAGATTCGACCTCCCTTTCTTTAGTGAATCTGTGAACATGCTCGCAAAGCTCCCCGTAGCAACCTGCCCTCAGCAATGCGACAGCCAACACCCCAGCCACCGACTCGGAAACATAAACCACCTCCGCCAAGTCTCTAGCTTTCCTCAGAGTGGCATTCGCAACATCCTCCGACCAAGAGCCCAACGCCAAGCTTTCTTTGCACTCTTCCAATTTCCTAACCAGATCCTCGACCTCTGCAATTTTCTCGGAAGTGGTCTTGTATTGGCTGTTGCTTGCCGGAAGCATATCAGCCGCTTTGTTGAGCAGGGATTTTGCCTCGTCAAATTGCCCCAGGGTCTGCAAACACTTGGCCCCACGCTGATACGCTTTTATGTATTTCCGGTTGAATTCGATCGCCGTTTGGCTATCCACCAGTGCTTCTTGCGGCTTCTTCAGCATTAGCCGGGCTGCCCCTCGGTTGGAATACAACACAGCCAGCACCAGCCTACCCTCCCTCGTATCTCCAAGCACATCCATTCCTTCCGTGTATGCCACCTCTGCTTCATAGTATTTCCCAGCTTGAAAGAAACTGTTTCCCCTGGATCTAGGGCTCTTCAACGCTTTCTTTCCACGCAGCCCTCTAACCCCGAGATACTTCCAGGGTTCTTGAGAACCTTGAGAAAAAAAAAAAAAAAGGTAAAACCCCAAAACTTTATTAGAAAAGGTTGCAAAACTGAAACAAGTCAAACTGATGATGAGATTGTCCTAGGGTATATCCACATGCTTCGAACCCCTCCTGTGGAATATGCCGTTTCGAGTCTGCTTTGGGAGTGCTGAACGCGAACTTGGGCTCCCCCTCAGCAACATTCTCTGTAGCGACCTTTTTGGAATTTCGCGCGTCCTTCGGATCCCCATCGCTTTCGTCTGGAACCCTCGAGGACCTCTTGCCTTCCACGGAACTTCCAGCATTGGGGCCATCTGGGGATGTCGGGGCACCATCGAAAATTTGAGAACTTGGAGGAGGTGTGCTCTGTGCTCTGAGCACAAGTAGCGGGACGCCCTCCTTCCAAAGCAAGGAGGGGAATGGACGTGAGGGGACTGGCCTGCGCTCGAGCGCCAGTTTCTGGAGGGCGGGATCCATACTATGGATCCGATCACCGATCTGATCGGTCGCCGATCAGGTCTGGCAGGGCCGATCATCGATCACGATCGGCCGATCATCGATCACGATCGGCCGATCACCGATCTGATCGGTCGCCCTACTTGATCGGCAGTTTTTGATCGGCCTTGTTACGAGCGTTTTCTTTGATTGGATTAGGTAAGCTGTGATAAGGGTTTGACGTGGTAGGTGTTGTGTAGTTGTGAAATGGGTAGTCTGGGTTAGAAGAGATTAGGTACGGTTATGTAAGGGGTAGTCAGGTTCCTGGGAGCTTCATCTCACTGTGAAGTTCCCAGGGAAAGAAGGTTCCAGAGAAGTCCAGGAAGGGGTTCGCCCAAGTATATAAGGGCATTGTTTTTTGTATTCGTTGTAACATTTTTTGACTCTTATTCTTCCTGTCTCGACCATACTAGGGATATGATAGGCAATGATCGGCCTGCTAAAAATAGGTCTAAACGGGGTCGGATCGGGATCGGATTTTCACTAATGTCTATTATAGGGTGATACAAAAATAATCGGTTTTTTTTTTTTTTTTTTTTACCGATCATGATCGGTGCCGATCATCGGTGATCGGTGTCTTGATCGGACCGATTAATCGGGATCGGCGACCGATCCGATCAAAGAACGGCGTCGGCCGATCCCGATCCCGATCCGATCAAGGCGCGGAGCTGTGATCGGAATAGTCGGCCGATCAAAGTCGGCGTTTTTTTTTTGATCGGTACAATGATCGGGGAGAATCGATCATGAACGGTATGAAAGGCGCGAAGTCGGTGAATTTGATAAATTTCCGATCAGATCGAATCTGCCGATCACCCACCGATCCCGATCCGATCATGATCGGAAATCGGGTGACGCGCAAAGTAACCCCCGCAGGGTCCCCAGAACCCAAGGGAACCGAGTGGGATTCGAACACCGTACCGCACGGTGTCGAGTCATCTACACTGAGCGCTAAGCCAAGTGGACCACGATGATTTTGTGGCTGTTGCGATGATATACCTTAATCTGTTTGTAATTCTGTGAAATTAGGGTATATTATTGCAACAACCACAAAATCATCGTGGTCCACTTGGCTTAGCGCTCATTGTAGATGACTCGACACCGTGCGGTACGGTGTTCGAATCCCACTCGGTTCCCTTGGGTTCTGGGGACCCTGCGGGGGTTACTTTGCGCGTCACCCGATTTCCGATCATGATCGGATCGGGATCGGTGGGTGATCAGCAGATTCGATCTGATCGGAAAACGCCGATCCCGATCCCGATCCGATCTGGTTTCCGAGGCAGAATTGGGTGATCGGCCGATTTTGATCGGAAAAGTCGGACCGATTTTTGTGATCGGTCCGATTTTGATCGGTGATCGGTTTGATCGGACCGATCTGATCGATGATCGATTTGATCGGAAATTACGGGTGCCGATCTTGATCGGAGATCGGTTTGATCGATGACCGACAGATCGGGATCGGATCCCTAGTATGGTCTCGACTCTATTTACGCCCCAAGGCGTAACAGGCCTGATCGTGATCGGCCGATCAAAAACTGCCGATCAGGTGCCGACAGGGTGCGGCGCTTGATCGAGATCGTGATCGTGATCGGCGCGATCGACTATAATCGGCTTGCGCCGATCATGATCGGCGCAACACCGATCATGATCGGTGGGTCGTCTGCGTCAAGAATCGATCATTGATCGCGGGTGAGATGCAGGTGAGTCACGCGGGCACATCGCATGTTCGGTTGCTGTTAATCTGGTGAGCGTTTAACTCCACGTCTTATCAGCGCCCCGTTCGAAATGGGCCGGCATGGAAAAAGAAAAGCGCTCGTCACCCCTGCGAGGTCGGGGCAACGCCCACACACGTCCCAGAGGAGACCAGTTCCGACCGGATCTGGAAGCGGGGGGTTGGAACCTCGTCGCCAGAGCAGCGTTCCATCCGTGGGGCCGCAGGGGTCGGGGCAAGCATCTGACCTCACCAACAGTGCGTTACTCCCCGATCTGTTCCGCCTTGTTGTACTCTTATGGTTTTGTGGGGGGGTGAGGTGTTCCCTTGTTGGATTGTGTGAGGTGCTTGTGCTTTCTCCAGTTGTTCTGGTTCTGCTTTTGTGAGGTGTTTGTCCTGTCCTGCCCTGCCCTGCAGTGAACAGAAATGGAAAGGAAGCTGACCTGCTGGAACTGGGTGCAAGCCCTCCTGTGATTCCTGTTCGGAACAGTAACACATGGGTTGACAAGATGTATGCCACCGATTCAGAAGGCAAGCTGTTGGTGTATAAAGATGATCGGGGCAGAAAGGTGGTGTCGTGCCGAATCTGTCATGAACAATTGTCATCATACTATGGACGTGATCGGAAATGATCGGCCGTCCATTTTCGATGTCAGGACAGGTCGTTTCATTGATCTGACCTGATACGATCTCGTTCCACATGATTCTGAAAATGATCGGTCTTTTTTTTTTTTTTTTTTACCGATCATGATCGATGATCGTGATCGTGATCGGCCGATTAAAACCTGATCGATGATCGTGGTCGGCCGATCAAGGCTTGATCGTAATCGGGATCGGGCTTCCGACTATCGATCTAATCGGTTGCTCCGATCACGATCCCGATCACGATCAAGCGTTGCGACATGCAAACGCCTAATCGGACGATCAAGATCGGTGAAACGCCGATTAATCGGCCGTTGATCCGATCAGCTCCGATCATGGTCGGTTGATCGGGATTTGGTTTCAAATTCCGATTATGATCGGTCCAAGAAATCAAAAACCGACTTTTGCACCGATCATCACTTCCGATCAAATCCAAAGTTAGTCAGTTCTGCCGTACTGTCCCGAATATATCGACTTCGCTCCCTGTTCGACTTCACCGCACCGTGCGCCTTTGTATCGTGGTATCTTGTTGTTGTCTCGCCTGCAGTGCTGATCGATTGCGATGTACGTGGAACTCAAAGCACGGCAGTATGTCGTGAGGCTCCGGAACAGGCTCCAAAACCGAACAGACCTGTTCCAGCCCGGGACGGTGGTAGATCGGGATGCCGCCGAGGTGGTGTTCCGGCATTTGACGTCGCTTAACACGTATTTTGGTCTGGAAAATGTAAGTGTATGCTGCCTGCTATCTGCTGCACTGTTTCTGTTTCGATTGTTTTGACTTAGGGTTAATGTTACTTGTCTTCCTAGGCTCTGTTCTGGAAAGCTGCATCCGCCCTGGACAGCGCTGCGGGAAGCGAAGACGAACTCTTCTTGCGAGCGTACCGAGCGGGCAACCCCCCTGAAAGGCGCATCGACCCCATACTCGATTCCATTCAGGTGACACCTCCAGGACTGACCAGGAAGGGGAGCACCAACCTGGGGGACATGGAATACCCCTACATGGTGCCTACAGGTGAGCAGTCCAGCATCAGGTTCAAAGTAGGTTGTTTTTCTCTCTGCCCTCACATTCATGGGGGACATGGAATACCCCTACATGGTGCCTACAGGTGAGCAGTCCAGCATCAGGTTCAAAGTAGGTTGTTTTTCTCTCTGCCCTCACATTCACATTCTGTCTTTTGCAGAACTCCTTCGTGATCGCCAGCTATTGCCTCATCTGGACCAGCTCAGAGAGGAGGTTGCAACCATGCACGAGGTTGATCTAGATCTGAGCAGAACGTTCGACTGGAGCATCGAAGCTGCAAGTCTTCCAGCACCTGATCCTGCACAAGAGATTTTGCCTGAAGCTACACTTCCAACCGCAGATGAACCTGAACCTGAACCTGAATCTGAACCTGAACCTGAGGGACCCTCTGAGCAGCTGCCGGAAAACCCGTGGAGTATGACGGACGAGGAGTCTGTTTATGAACCTGAACCTGTGCTTCACCCTGGTGGAAGAGGCTCCCCCCCAAACATGTTCAGACCTGCTGGAGCTGGTGGAAGAGGGCCACCCCCCAATCTGTTCAGAGCTGCTGAAGCTGGTGGAAGAGGGCCACCCCCCAATCTGTTCAGAGCTGCTGAAGCTGGTGGAAGAGGGCCACCCCCCAATCTGTTCAGAGCCGCTGAAGCTGGTGGAAGAGGGCCACCCCCCAATCTGTTCAGAGCTGCTGAAGGTGGTGGAAGAGGGCCACCCCCAAACGTGTTCAGAGCTGCTGAAGGTGGTGGAAGAGGGCCACCCCCAAACGTGTTCAGAGCTGCTGAAGGTGGTGGAAGAGGGCCACCCCCAAACATGTTCAGAGCTGCTGGAGCTGGTGGAAGGGGGAATGTTGGTGGATGGGAATTCGGGGGAGGCGGCAGGAACAGGAACCGAGCAGGTCAGGGTGGCCAGGGTGGCCAGGGTGGCCAGGGTGGTCAGGGTGGCCAGGGTGGTCATGGTGGCCAGGGTGGTCATGGTGGTCAGAGGCAGGCAAACCCCAGACCCCCATTGATGGACAGGTGGCCCATGGACTTTGATGGACAACCTTGCATTGAGGACACTGAGGGGTACCCTCTGCGCAGGCAAGCCCCCTTGCGAAGGATCATGTCTGAACGGACCAGGGAACAGCGCAGAACTGCCCAGCGAGAGAGAGCCAACATGCAGACGGAGTATGCCTTCTTCCCCGACTTCACCATCCAATTCCCGAAACCTTCGCCTCCATGCCCCATCTGAATCAGTTCGTGCAAAACGTATACCTGCAGAACTGTTACGCTCTCCACAGAGTCCGTGAAGGCCTCTTCCACCATCAGACCCGTTTGGAGGACCGAAATGTGATGAGGGACCTGGATACTGGCTCGGTCGACTTTGCACCTATCCCTGAAGACCGCACACGTGTGTATCGGGTCAGGGTTGGACCGGATGGGAGGTTGGTGGAGGAGGAGGAGCCAAATTAAAGAAACTGTTTTGAGTCACCATAAACAGAGGGTTATCTGTTATCTGTTATCTGTTTTTTGATTCACGTAATGAACCATGAACCAGTCTGGTATCTGTTATCTGTTTTTTGATTCACGTAATGAACCTTGAACCAGTCTGGTATCTGTTATCTGTTTTTTGATTCACGTAATGAACCATGAACCAGTCTGGTATCTGTTATCTGTTTTTTGATTCACGTAATGAACCTTGAACCAGTCTGGTATCTGTTATCTGTTTTTTGATTCACGTAATGAACCATGAACCAGTCTGGTATCTGTTATCTGTTTTTTGATTCACGTAATGAACCATGAACCAGTCTGGTATCTGTTATCTGTTTTTTGATTCACGTAATGAACCTTGAACCATGAACAGAGGGTTATTTGTGTGGGCTGAATCAGTGTTGGAATCTGTGGAACCTCTGAAACTTTTTGTTTTGTTTGAGTCATGTAATGAACCATGAACCATAAACAGAGGGTTATTTGTGTGGGCTGAATCAGTGTTGGAATCTGTGGAACCTCTGAAACTTTTTGTTTTGTTTGAGTCATGTAATGAACCATGAACCATAAACAGAGGGTTATTTGTGTGGGCTGAATCAGTGCTGGAATCTGTGGAACCTCTGAAACTTTTTGTTTTGTTTGAGTCATGTAATGAACCATGAACCATAAACAGAGGGTTATTTGTGTGGGCCGAATCAGTGCTGGAATCTGTGGAAACCTCTGAAACTTTTTGTTTTGTTTGAGTCATGTAATGAACCATGAACCATAAACAGAGGGTTATTTGTGTGGGCTGAATCAGTGCTGGAATCTGTGGAAACCTCTGAAACTTTTTACCAAGCATTCAAAAGAGTTTGGATTACATACCCATACCAAAACAAACAGAACTCGGGGCAAATCACACCAGGTCAAGATGCAGATTGTCTGATCCATACCCAGCACCCCAAACAGAGAACATACCCGGCACCCCAAACCAAAAGGAGAGTTCCTCCGTAACAGGAGGGTTCTGAATCAGAATACAGATTGTCCCACACAATCAAACAGAAGCAGTTCAGGTCATGCCCTGAACAGATGCAGATTGTCCCGGAGCACGGTCAGTTGGTTGACCTTGCTCTCCTCCATCGCCCTCCTGCGCTTGTTCAGCTGGTGGCCATTGACACTGAACATCCGCTCAACCGAGGCGCTGGAGGCTGGGATGCAGAGATACTCGGCAGCCAGGATCGAAACTGTTGGGTATGCCGCCTGGTGTACCCTCCACCAGTCCAGAACAGATGAAGTGCTCTGAATAACCCTCCTGACCCCACAATATCGCTCCCACTCATCAGAATAAGAACCGCCCGTAGCGGATGGAGGAGGGCACACACTGAGCCAGTCCCGTTCGAGATTTTCCTTTTTCTTTTTTTTTCCCTCTCTGCCTTCCCCCGGATTGTCAACACCTCTGTAATCTGATCGCAGCCGGATCTCCTTCAGCAGAGTCACGCACTCTTGCAGCACATCTGAAACCCA
Source organism: Bryopsis sp. KO-2023 (assembly GCA_030272585.1). Lineage (NCBI taxonomy): Eukaryota > Viridiplantae > Chlorophyta > Ulvophyceae > Bryopsidales > Bryopsidaceae > Bryopsis > Bryopsis sp. KO-2023. The sequence goes on from BSYQ01000010.1 coordinate 232,182, forward strand.
CAGATCAGGTCTGCTGAATTGCTTCCTCAAGCAAGGAAAGCACCCTGGGGTGCCCCACAAATACCGATTCACCTCAGCGTCTTCGAGTGATAGTTTGGTCGGATCCAGATGCTGCATGCACCCGACGGCCAGGAGCCATGCGGGATCGTCAAATTCATGGTCCATGACTGTGCGGAGCACATCTCTGAAGTCTATCACATCCGGTTCCTCGATGTTCATGGCATCTACCGCAGCGCTGATCCGAGCCATGAGCATCAGGACGGCACTCCCCGTCACCTTCTTTTCTGCCTCCAGTACCTTGGTTGCTTCCTTGTATGGCCTCAGAACCAGGTACAGTTCCAGCAGCACTTTCCATTCTTGGGGGTTGATATTGTATTGGGGGGGAAGGAGGGGAAAGAGCTGGATCAGATCGGGTTTCAAAATCAACAATCGATGCAACATGTACCAGATGCTGTTCCACCTAGTCTCCACCGCCAAGGTGAGTCTGAGAACCTTGTCAGATCTGCGGACAGGTCCTGGGCAGTCTTCTGCCTCCTCCACGTCGTCTCCATCATCGGGACATGCGTCTTCATCACTTGAATATATTTCCTGTGATGTGGGGTCGTCCTGTTCCTGGCTCTGATGGTCGTTTTGATTAGATTCCTCTTGTGCATCCTCCAGAAGTTCATCCTCATCAACTTGAGATGGACCGGGGCTCTCACCAAGCCCACCGTTGCCAATCCCAGAGGCACCCGTGGCTGTCGAGGACCGGACCACATAAATTAACTCTTGGGGATCAGCCTCCGCTTGTTGCCGTTCCAGATCAGCTTCTTTTCTTTTGGCTCGATCGATCTGAATCTGTTTCAGCTTTTCCCAATGAGTGGATGCACCCATCACTGTTCTGCACAGATCGTGTACTTTGGCCACAAGGTCGTTCACGCTTTGGGGGGCATTTTTCAGACCCTTCTTTACCCCCAAATTTATTCTGTGTGTCCCGCACCCGTGCCAATCGTAACTGTAGTTCATTTCACATGCTGCCCCCATTCTGGACTCGTGATCGGTAACGATGCTGGCCTGATATCCGGTCAGATCAAAGTCCTCCCTGATCTCGTTCATTTTTGTGCAAATGTCCAAAGCAGTTGCGGTACCCTCCATTTCCCAGGTCCCGAGACTGATCCGCTTGAGTTCGAACAGATCCTGTTCCGGGTCCCGGTGTATGTAGACAGCCCCCATCGCGAACCAATGCTTGGGCTGCTGAGACCAACCATCAGCAACAAAGCATGGTCGGAATCTGCTCAGATCCATATCCTTCATCTTTTTTTTAAGCCTGTTGGAGGACAATCCGACCTGGTGAGACATGGATTTCGCTGATAGAGGCGGAGCAGATGCGTTCAGTTGAGTGCACACATGTCTCGGAAGTGCTGATCTTCCACTGTCCTGAAGGGGGCCCCGACGCTGACCAGATAGCACATAACCTTGTGCCGGTACGACTGGAACTCCCGGGTAGTAGGTCCCCATTTAGACACAAACGGGAGTGTTTTGTGGGTCCCAAAAGAACTGATCCGACCCCCTTGTGTGCCTGTTTTCATGTCCTGATCCTTTTGCCTTTTCAAATGGCAGCCCTCAAAGCCTTCCGCGACAGCGATTTCCATTTCGGAACTGATCCGGATACCGTGTTTGGCCGCATGATTCAAAAGGGGGATCCTGCCTCCCTTCACCCATGACAATTGTTAGTCTTTTAGCGCTATACGAGGTAGTTTGGGATAGAGCCGAGGGTGGCTGACGCATGTGGGTTCACGAGTAAGACAGATTAGACCCAGAGTTTGGGGCATGCGTCAGCGTACTACACTTAGGGGTACTTAAGAGGCCCACTCGTTGTTTTGACACTCTCATAGTTACTTTGTAAGAACTCGGGATTCGTGGGATTGGTGTGTTCCCGCTTGTGTGTGTGTTTGTGTGTGTGTGTGTTAAGTGTTTGCCTGACGCAATCACTTCCCAACCTCAACCTAAGTGCTCTAGTAGCGTTCACAACCGCGCTAGCTAGAGAGTTGTCTAAACCAACAAACCCCACAAGTATACTTGCGTTAGCCAGCAAGTTATCACGAATCCAACCAACACAGCCGACCACTATTGCGTCACCCACAAGCTTCACTATCAATTGGTTTCGGAGCGAGGCAAGAACTTTAAGTTCTTGAGATCGAAACTTGTGAACGTGGCGCAACAAACGTTTTTGTTTGTTTGTTTGGTAGAGAGAAACTCCAACCGTGGTTGTTGAGTACTCCCAAATAGTGGCTGAGAGACCATGGCTGACCGTGAACACGCATTGGCAGTGCGCGAGCCTCAAGTTGAAGAGCCAGGGATTGAACCTGAGTTCGATGAGGAATTGCCTGACGCACCCAATGTTGTGTATCAACAAATAAACGTCCAGAACATCCACAATGTCCAGCAAGCAGCTGTCGACATAGACATGGGAGCTGATGCGGAAGCCTTAAGAGAGGATGTGGATGCGGTCCATGACCGTGTGGACGATTTAGCCCACGGGCTAAGGGGTCACCTGCAGCAAGTTGACCAGACACTGGGGCAGAGGCTAGCCCATACTGAGGCCTCTGTGTCGAACCAACTGGCTGGCGCATCAGAGGTGATCGGGCAGGCGCTGGAAACACAGCACCAGCATGCGCAACAGGTTGAGGCCACACAGCATGCGGTGGTGTCGCAACAGGAGAAGCTGGAGTCAGTAGCGGCTCAACATAGTCGATACGAGCAGAGGCTACTACGCCAAGATATCGACCATAGAAAAGAAAGAGCCGAGATCAAAGCTTCTGTGGACGCAATAACGAGGAGAATGGATGCCGCAGACATTCTAGCGGACTCTCGTTTTGCTGACCTAAAAGAAGCAACTGAAGCATCAGCACTTCAGTTAAAACAACTCTCTGAGTTATCCCTTGTTCAAGGGCGGAGAATTGAAGGCTTATTAGGAACTGTTGCGGATTCCAACGAAAAAGTCGAACGGACTCTAGAATTGTTTCGGGAGTCCTTGCACAAACAAGGCGCTGAGGTGAAGCGTTTGCAGAGCTCAAGAGTAGCAATTCAAAAAGATTTGATTGCCTTGGAGAAAAAGGCATCCAAGACCTGGGATCAGCAGCAAGATGCAGCTGATGTGGTTGCCTTAAGATTGTCTGGCCTGGAACGAAGCATGGAGGATGTGAGTGGCGGAAGTCAGAGTGCCCAAAGTGGAAGTGATGCTCGAGCAGTATCACCAGAGCGAGAAGAATCAACTTCCCCTGAGCCTGAGGACTCAGCCTTTGGGATGCCACTGCCGAAGAAATCAGTAAAGCAGTTGGCTGCATCATGGCCGCCACTAGACCAGAGCTTCGCGGTAGGAATGGTTGGGGCAGGAACCTCAACAATACCGGCTCCTCCAGCAGTACAGGCCGAGGAGGGTGAAATTGTTGCTGCAGAAGCACCACCATGCACTGCAGTGGACAGCGCACCAGACGCTGATTTCACATTCCCTCAGTTGATACCTCCAAGTACAAGAGCTCAGCCTGGAGTACGCATCTCAGAACCCGACTCTGCCGATGGATCACGTAGACCCACACGAACTAACCCAAGAGTTCTCTCCTCAGCAGAAGTGTTATATCAAATTGACCTTGAGCGTGCTAAGGCACAGGTCAGAGAAGAGAAAGGAAAAGAACCCATGCAGATCCCCACACGTACTGGAAGATTGGGACTTGGGTTAAGTGCTTTGGGAGCAAGGGTAGAAAATAATCCCTTTGCTGCACTTGGTTCATATGAGTCTACTGGTGGACCCAGTCGAGTTCCGCGTATGCGTGGAAACTTTGGAGACCCTGGTGATGACGACCCAGATGATGATGGCGGTGATGATTACCGCGACAGACGAAACCGCCCACCTTCCCGCATTCCAGGTGCGCCTGATGGCGGAGGAGGTGGTGGCGGCGGTGGAGATGGTGGAGGCGGTGGACCTCCCGGTGGACCTCCTGGTGGAGGTGGAGGTGGAGGTGGCGCTGGACCAGCAGGCCCAGGACCTCCTAGGCAAGGACAGTGGTTGCCTAGCACCGTCAAGTTGCAAATGCCTCGCGCATTTAACGGAAGTGGAGAACCAAAAGCCCGTAAATGGCAAGTGCTCATGACGCGGTACTTGAGAACCTGCGGAGTGCATGAAGCACAGTGGCAATCGATCATGGCCACTAACCTTTATGGGGCTGCCTCGGATTGGTTAACGATGCAAGAATTGAAAATTCACCGAGGTGAAAGACCACCCTTCCGTGACTGGATGGACTTCATGGATGGCTTAGCTACAGCTTTCGAATTCTCTAGTGATCGAGATGAAGCGTGGCGTGACCTCCACAAACTCAAGCAGACTGGAACTGTGAAACAGTTTGTAAAAGAGTTTCAGCGGTTAGTCTTGAGGATTCCAGACCTCGAAGAGGATCACCAGTATTTGCTCTTCGTGGATGGACTTAAGAGTGAAGTTCAGAAGTTAGTCGCTGCAACGGTACCTCGAGATGTCGAGGCTGCCATCATATCCGCCGAACGATTGGAAGCCCTTGGAGTTGGAACACAAGGCCAAGGAGGGCAAACCAATCAGAAAAAGAAAGGAGTCTGGCGTGGTGGAAGAAGGAAGAAAGGCCAGAATCAGGGTCAGCAGCAGCAGAACCCTACACCACCAGCCCAAGCACCACCACAAGCTGCCGCAGGAGTGCAACAGCAGCAGCAACAGCAACAAGGACGAGGAGGAGGACGTGGTGGTGGTGGACGTGGACGCGGTGGTGGTAACCGTGGAAGAGGACAAGCCAATCAGGGAAGACAGAACCCCCAGGGGGGAGGGGGATATAATTGTTATCTTTGTGGAAAGAAGGGTCACCCTGTGAGGCAATGTCCTAGATTGGAGGAGGTGAAAAACCTCCCCGATGTAAAAAAAATGTTAAACTGACCGCCAGGCAGGAAACTGCTTCGTCTGAGCCTGGCCGACGCAAACGTCGTAAGCGAAACAGAGTTCGTAGGCGGCGTAGGAAGCATAGATCAAAAGTAGGTGCCTCGAAAAAGGTTAAAAGTACTCACAGCGGAAAACCTGAGGAGCGGACTAGTACACCGCGTGAAGAGAGAACAGAGACACTCTCCACATCTACCCAATCGGCACATGACAACTGCGATTGGAAAAATGAACAGAAGGAAAGCACACCGGATGAGATGGACGCGCCTCATGCGTCATCTGCATCTTTTCCCTCTGTTAGTGAATCTGTGGGCTCATTGGAGTCGCAGAGTAGTCTACAGGAGTCCCTGCCTGCAGACGTAGACGATAGTGGGTCAGAAACAACCCAGCGGTCTACCACAGAGCGAGTTAATGTGTCAGAAGTTCGATCAACTTCGTCAACCAAGGGTGACACATGCCCTCTGTTAAAAATTCAAGAAGTGCCTGTGAGAGGGTACGAAGTAAAAGCACGGATCAAGACCACGGACCTTTATGCATTCATTGATTGTGGAAGTACCGCAAACTATATCAATGATAAGGTAGCGCGTGATCTCGGGTTGTCGATTACACCAAGCTCAAAGAGAGCAATGTTGGCAAACGGAGATATTAAAGAACTGGCTGGCAGCTGTAACAACCTCCGAGTAAAGATAGGAGGGCTGAAGTGCAAAATGAAAGCGGATCTGTTCCCAGACCTTGGTTATGACCTAATATTGGGCATGCCTTGGTTGCAGAAAGAAAACCCCCGCATAGACTTTCAGCAGAATGAGATTTCAGTTTGCAAAAACAGCCAAGTGTTTCATCTCCCGTTGCGTCATCCAACCCAAGAGAGTATTGAACCTGAACGAAAAGTACAGTCGATACTGCAAGAAGTGCCAGTGACTGAATGTTCAGCTAAGAGAATGATGCGTCATCTCAAAACAGAGACAGCATTCATGGTTGTAGTGCAAGAATCTGAAGAGAAAGCTTTAGGCCAACATGAATTGCCTGACGCAATAGAGCGAACACAGCCATTCAACACAGAGGATGAGATTGGCAAACTTATTCGTTCAGACACCCCTGCCGAAATTAAAAAGGTGGTAGAAACACACCGTGGTGTGTTCCCTCGTGATCTACCCCCAGGGATCCCTCCGAAGAGAAAAGGTCATGAGTTTAAGATAGACCTGGAGGATCCAACACCTATCCATCGTCCAATATACAAGCTTTCACCAGCAGAGCTGGATGAAGTGAAAGCACAAGTGGACTACCTTCTGGAACAGAAGAAAATCAAACCATCCGAGTCCCCTTGGGGCGCGCCAATCCTGTTTGTACCGAAAAAGGATGGAGGCTTAAGGATGTGTGTGGATTACAGGTGGATCAATAAGGTGACGGTGAAAAACCGATATCCTTTACCCCTGCCAGAAGAATTGATGGATAGAGTGTTCAAAGCCAAAGTGTTCTCAAAGTTAGATCTGCGATCAGGCTATTGGCAATTTCCAGTAAGGCCATCTGATACAGATAAAACAGCGTTCCGCACGAGATACGGTCACTTTGAGTTTTTGGTAGCGCCTTTTGGGCTAACCAATTGCCCAGCGCAATTCCAAACTCTAGTGCAAGACCTACTCACAGAGTTTTTAGATGATTTTGTTGTTGTCTTTATTGATGACATACTCATCTTCTCTGAAAACATGGAACAGCATGCCGAACACTTAGAGAAAGTCCTGTCGCGACTAGCAGAATATCAGCTTTTTGCTAAGGCAAGTAAAAGTGAGCTGGCTGTCGCAACAGTAGACTATCTTGGCTACCGCATTAGCGGAAGTGGGTTAGAACCACAGGAACAAAAAGTGAAGGCAGTGAAGGAGTGGAAGGAACTACAGAGTGTTAGCGATGTACGTAGTTTCCTTGGAATGGTTTCATACTACAGGAAATTCATTCCCCAGTTTGCACATGTTGCTGGACCACTCCATGACTTAGTGAAAAAAGACCATCCCTGGAGATGGGGACAGGTGGAGCGTGGCGCATTCAATGAACTGAAAAAGCGTCTAAGTCAAGCTCCCGTCCTTATTTTTCCAGATGCGTCACTGCCTTACACTGTGATCACTGATGCGTCGAATGAGGCCATCGGTGCCGTGTTAACACAGGATCACGGAGAGGGGCTACAGCCAATAGCTTACCTCTCACGTAGATTCAAGCCTGCCGAGCTTAACTATGCACCATACGACAAAGAGTTGTGTGCAATATGTTATGCGATGGTGCAGTGGAGACATTATCTAGAAGGTTGTGCGGGTGGAGTAACAGTGTTCACTGACCACCAACCTCTGACGCATATTCTGTCGCAGAGGAACCTTTCTAGAACCCAAGCAAGATGGCTTGAGGCGGGGTACCTGACTTCGATCAACCCCAAGATCTCCTATATCAAAGGCAAGGCTAATGTGTTAGCAGATGCTCTCTCCCGCAGTGTTCCTAAGCCCGTGGAAACTGCGATGAACATTTCCACTTGGCAAGTGCATCAAGCAAGCCAAGACGAGTGGAAACAAGCCCTCCAAGCTGATAACTCCTTGGTGAAGATATTGCGGAAGCTTGAGAGTGGCGAGGAAGTTGAGGGATATTTCCTCAGAGAGGGAATACTCTGGACGGTCCCAAAGAGAGGATTAGTCGAGAAAGTGGTGGTTCCTAAAGGCCAGCGCAATAAGATTATGAAGGAGTGCCATGAGACACCTTCAGCAGGCCATACAGGACCAGCGCGAACAGGAGAAATCCTAGCGCGGCGATATTGGTGGAAGGGGTGGATGAATGAGTTGAAGGCATTTGTGCGCGAATGCCCTGTGTGCCAACAAATAAAGGCTGACACACAGAAGCCTATGGGCTTACTTCAACCCCTGCCAATACCTGAGCGGAAGTGGGAGCAAATTACCACTGACTTGGTGACAGATCTACCAGCATCCAATGGGTTTACTGCTGTAGCTGTCTTTGTCGATAGACTTACCAAGTTTGTGCATTTCGCCCCATGTACTAAAGAGATTACCGCTGCAGGATACGCCCAACTTTTTATCGAACATGTTTACCGCAACCATGGCCTACCTAAAGTGATTGTGTCTGATAGAGACCCTCGCTTTACCAGCAAGTTCTGGCAGACGCTTTTTAAAGCTCTGGGTACAGAGATTCGTATGAGTACAGCTTACCACCCTCAGACGGATGGGCAGAGTGAGGTTACCATACGTACTTTGGAAAATTTCCTGAGGCCATATGCTGAGAGGTATCCCCATAAGTGGGTTGAGTATTTACCTACAGCAGAGTTTGCAGCAAACAATGCAGTGAATGCGAGTACAGGGTTCGCACCTGCATATTTGATGTATGGGTACCATCCAGAAACACCAAATATTGGTGGGACGGCAACGCAATTTCAAGTGGAAGCAGTTAAGACTATGGTAGCACGGATGGCACAGGACTTAGATACCGCAAAAGCATATTACTCGAGAGCACAACACAGAATGTGTGTGAGTGCAAACAAGAAGAGGAAAGATATTGCTTTTGAGAAAGGGGATAAAGTCCTGATAAAAAGCCGTTTTATTCCGTTGGCTGCTTTGAACAAAGTGAGTCCAAAACTGCGCCGTCGATTTGTGGGTCCCTTTGAAATTGTGGAGAAAATATCAAAGGTGGCTTACAGAGTTCAACTTCCGGAAACATGGCTCATTCACCCAGTGTTTCATGTTTCTAAGTTCAAGCGTTATCACGCCTCGAGTGATAACAGCAGGCAAATACAACCTCCAGAAGGAGAGTTGATTGGTAGCGAAGTAGAGTATGAGGTCGAAAATATCCTAAGGGCTAGAGGTAAACGCAATCGTGAATACCTAGTGCTGTGGAAAGGATACGATCTACTTGACGCTACTTGGGAACCTGAAGCTAATCTGGTTAACGCACCAGATATACTTCGCGCATTTAAAGAGAAAGAAAGAAAAGAGTTGCAGAAAGGAAGAGAATAGGGAAACAGAGTGTTTGATGGCTAAGGTGGAACTCCTTATAGCAAGGGGGCGCGAAAAAGGATACCTTAGAAAAACTCTGTCGACTTCCAAACCAACTCTTTAACTTTAATGCGTTAGGTGCCTAAGTTATTTGGCTGGCGCAGTAAGTGTAGCTTCAGTAGTACTTTAGAAACCGGGCAAACGATGTCACATTCGAGATAGTGTGGTTGTTCCGAGAAAACCCCTATCAAGTGACGTGTTGAGGTGGTCTTGACGAGACTCCAACCGAGCAAAACGTTGGTGTCTCACCCCAATAACCCAACGAGGAAAGTGTACGAGTCACCCAGCCTTATAAGCGCAGCCCTCGAACCATTTTGCCCTAGTGTTTGTGTGAACGGAGCGAGCTCCTGAGTGAAAAAGAGTCTAAAGACGCACAAACCGTTGTTATATCTTTCTTTCCGACAACATAATGGCTGCCGATACACCCGCCGCAATTATTGCGAGATTGGAAGCGGAGGTAGCTCAAAAAGAAGAGGAGCTGCAGCACTTTACGTCGACCGCAGAGGAAGTGCTGCAGAACAATGAGGCCTTAACCCGGCAGCTCTCCGAGTTGAGTGACCGGACGAAAGCAGCTGAGGCTGCGAAGGAGGCAGCGGAGAAAGCCAAGGAAAAGGCGGAGGCGGAAAAGAAAGAAGCGGAGGACAAGACCAAGGTCTTGGAAGAAAAATTGGAAGCCATGAAGCTGAAAAAGCAAAGGTTCCAATCTCACATGATGGCTAACCATCGTGAGAATGACCTCCGTAAACAAGCTCTCGGGGGAATGGTGGATCGATTTACCGCGGTAGAGGAAACGCTGCAGCGAGCTGTAGCAACCGCGTGGAGTGCAGCAGCCAACAACCTTAAGAAGGAATTGGCAGAACAAGAGCTGCAGATCGATTTGCTGGGAGAGTCCCTCAGAGACGGCTCTGAAAAACTTCAAGTGCAGAGCGAAACAACGGACAAGATGCTGCGTTTGAACCCGCCGGTACCAGCACCACGGGTACGCGAAGAACTGGATCGCCAAGTCCAAGTTCTGTTGTCAAACGCAACACTTGATCTGGAACCGTCCAAGGACGATGATGCGGGAGGCTCAAGCAAGGGCAAGGGGAAAGGGAAAAACAAACGCCCAAGCTCGCCGTGTAGGGATGAAGATCCACACGGAAAGAGAAGGCGAGAGGACGGTGACGATGAAGGTGGTGAGCCACCGAGGGATCGTATGCCTGGAGATGCAGCAAGAGCCAACTTGTTACTCAAGTTAAAGGCTGCCGCATTAAAGACTCCAGCACCCTCACAACCAGCACCAACAGTTCAGACTCCCGGAGATGAGGCTACCGCAATAGCACCGGGGGAGGACTTATTCGACATGAGAGAGGAGGAGCTTTTGGACTTGGATTTTAACGAAGAAATTGACTTCGGCAGTCCACCTCCTAGGCTCGAAGGTCCTAGTTCTGAACTGGAGGACGGGGAAATAAGGAATGATGAAGGGCCAAGCCAGGTGACAGAGGTTCAGCGTGCGGTCCATCCACCGTTGGAGTTAGCTCCAACAGAAGCAGCACTTCGGGCTTTCCGAGAAAAGGTTAAGCTCAGGAGATTAAGGGCGGCTGCTCAGGACAAAGTGGATGCTGCACCTAGCGAAGTGAACCTGTCACGGGAGGATATCGAGGAGGCTTGCAACCCCATCACTGCGTCAGAGAAATGGCCGAAGGTCCAATATACTAACCCCAGGGACCGAGCCTTGCAAAATTACCGCGGCAACCGGCACTTTCACGAGTTGCCCATGTGCATTTGGTGCGGAAGAAGCCCAATGCAGGCAAGTGCTCAGCGGCTGACGCAGAAGAAGTATTCCGTCCTTCCTTGTGGGTATCACCTCGTGTGTGATGCTCATTGGTTGGCATACTCGATGCTGGGGCGCATCGTCACGGCGGTCCAAAAAGTCGCGGAAGTGGACAACAAGTCCATCGCCACCGTCTCCCCATTCTCTCTACCTGCCCATATGTTGAAGCTGACACGCTCGACGTTCGAAGAAATCCCTCCGTTCCCGGCTGAGCACGAGAAGTTGCCACACTGCAACATGTGTGTGAAGCGGCAGCTCAAGGTGTCCGGCATCACACGGGATCTGCCATTCCTAAAGTCCAAGAGGGTGGCTGCCGCATTTGATCCCTGTGTCCGGTATCGTGCAGTGCAGCAAGCGCATGCGCAGGAGCAGCGTGCTATCCAGCAAGCGCAAGCGCAGGAACAGCGTTAAGGAGGAGGGAAAAGGAGTTATCGTCGACCAAGTGTGTGCGTGCAGCAGCTGTCAGAGACGTCAGAGCAAGAGACAGGTCCAAGACAGTTGGGTGTGGGTATGGGAGTGGGTGAGTTTTGTGTTTGTGTTTTTGTGTTTTTGTTTTTCTTTGTGTTTTGGTGTGCGTGGGCGCCCACTTTTTGCGGGGGGGGCGTATGTTAGTCTTTTAGCGCTATACGAGGTAGTTTGGGATAGAGCCGAGGGTGGCTGACGCATGTGGGTTCACGAGTAAGACAGATTAGACCCAGAGTTTGGGGCATGCGTCAGCGTACTACACTTAGGGGTACTTAAGAGGCCCACTCGTTGTTTTGACACTCTCATAGTTACTTTGTAAGAACTCGGGATTCGTGGGATTGGTGTGTTCCCGCTTGTGTGTGTGTTTGTGTGTGTGTGTGTTAAGTGTTTGCCTGACGCAATCACTTCCCAACCTCAACCTAAGTGCTCTAGTAGCGTTCACAACCGCGCTAGCTAGAGAGTTGTCTAAACCAACAAACCCCACAAGTATACTTGCGTTAGCCAGCAAGTTATCACGAATCCAACCAACACAGCCGACCACTATTGCGTCACCCACAAGCTTCACTATCAACAATTGTTCATGACAGATTCTGCACGACACCACCTTTCTGCCCCGATCATCCTTATACACCAGGATCTTGCCTTCTGGACTGCTGACATACATCTTGTCAACCCATGTGTTACTTCTCCGAACAGGAATCACAGGAGGGCTTGCACCCAGTTCCAGCAGATCAGCTTCCTTTCCATTTCTGTTCACTGCAGGGCAGGGCAGGACAGGACAAACACCTCATAAAAGCAGAACCAGAACAACTGGAGAAAGCACAAGCACCTCACACAATCCAACAAGGGAACACCTCACCCCCCCACAAAACCATAAGAGTACAACAAGGCGGAACAGATCAGGGAGTAACGCACTGTTGGTCAGGTCAGATGCTTGCCCCGACCCCTGCGGCCCCACGGATGGAACCCTGCCCTGGTGACGAGGTTCCAACCCCCCGCTTCCAGATCCGGTCGGAACTGGTCTCCTCTGGGACGTGTGTGGGCGTTGCCCCGACCTCGCAGGGGTGACGAGCGCTTTTCTTTTTCCATGCCGGCCCATTTCGAACGGGGCGCTGATAAGACGTGGAGTTAAACGCTCACCAGATTAACAGCAACCGAACATGCGATGTGCCCGCGTGACTCACCTGCATCTCACCCGCGATCAATGATCGATTCTTGACGTAGACGACCCACCGATCATGATCGGTGTTGCGCCGATCATGATCGGCGCAAGCCGATTATAGTCGATCGCGCCGATCCCGATCACGATCTCGATCAAGCGTCGCACCCTGTCGGCACCTGATCGGCAGTTTTTGATCGGCCGATCACGATCAGGCCGATCAAAAACTGCCGATCAGGTTGGGCGACCGATCAGATCGGTGATCGGCCGATCGTGATCGATGATCGGCCCTGCCAGACCTGATCGGCGACCGATCAGATCGGTGATCGGCCGATCACGATCATGATCGGTCTCCCGGTTGATCGGAGACCGATCTGATCGTGATCGGATCCATAGTATGATTGTCATGGGTGAAGGGAGGCAGGATCCCCCTTTTGAATCATGCGGCCAAACACGGTATCCGGATCAGTTCCGAAATGGAAATCGCTGTCGCGGAAGGCTTTGAGGGCTGCCATTTGAAAAGGCAAAAGGATCAGGACATGAAAACAGGCACACAAGGGGGTCGGATCAGTTCTTTTGGGACCCAGTAAACACTCCCGTTTGTGTCTAAATGGGGACCTACTACCCGGGAGTTCCAGTCGTACGGTACGAGGTTATGTGCTATCTGGTCAGCGTCGGGGCCCCCTTCAAGACAGTGGAAGATCAGCACTTCCGAGACATGTGCACTCAACTGAACGCATCTGCTCCGCCACTATCAGCGAAATCCATGTCTCACCGGGTCGGATTGTCCTCCAACAGGCTTAAAAAAAAGATGAAGGATATGGATCTGAGCAGATTCCGACCATGCTTTGTTGCTGATGGTTGGTCTCAGCAGCCCAAGCATTGGTTCGCGATGGGGGCTGTCTACATACATCGGGACCCGGAACAGGATCTGTTCGAACTCAAGCGGATCAGTCTCGGGACCTGGGAAATGGAGGGTACCGCAACTGCTTTGGACATTTGCACAAAAATGAACGAGATCAGGGAGGACTTTGATCTGACCGGATATCAGGCCAGCATCGTTACCGATCACGAGTCCAGAATGGGGGCAGCATGTGAAATGAACTACAGTTACGATTGGCACGGGTGAGGGACACACAGAATAAATTTGGGGGTAAAGAAGGGTCTGAAAAATGCCCCCCAAAGCGTGAACGACCTTGTGGCCAAAGTACACGATCTGTGCAGAACAGTGATGGGTGCATCCACTCATTGGGAAAAGCTGAAACAGATTCAGATCGATCGAGCCAAAAGAAAAGAAGCTGATCTGGAACGGCAACAAGCGGAGGCTGCTCCCCAAGAGTTAATTTATGTGGTCCGGTCCTCGACAGCCACGGGTGCCTCTGGGATTGGCAACGGTGGGCTTGGTGAGAGCCCCGGTCCATCTCAAGTTGATGAGGATGAACTTCTGGAGGATGCACAAGAGGAATCTAATCAAAACGACCATCAGAGCCAGGAACAGGACGACCCTACATCACAGGAAATATATTCAAGTGATGAAGACGCATGTCCCGATGATGGAGACGACGTGGAGGAGGCAGAAGACTGCCCAGGACCTGTCCGCAAATCTGACAAGGTTCTCAGACTCACCTTGGCGGTGGAGACTAGGTGGAACAGCATCTGGTACATGTTGCATCGATTGTTGATTTTGAAACCCGATCTGATCCAGCTCTTTCCCCTCCTTCCCCCCCAATACAATATCAACCCCCAAGAATGGAAAGTGCTGCTGGAACTGTACCTGGTTCTGAGGCCATACAAGGAAGCAACCAAGGTACTGGAGGCAGAAAAGAAGGTGACGGGGAGTGCCGTCCTGATGCTCATGGCTCGGATCAGCGCTGCGGTAGATGCCATGAACATCGAGGAACCGGATGTGATAGACTTCAGAGATGTGCTCCGCACAGTCATGGACCATGAATTTGACGATCCTGCATGGCTCCTGGCCGTCGGGTGCATGCAGCATCTGGATCCGACCAAACTATCACTCGAAGACGCTGAGGTGAATCGGTATTTGTGGGGCACCCCAGGGCGCTTTCCGTGCTTGAGGAAGCAATTCAGCAGACCTGATCTGTGGGTTTCAGATGTGCTGCAAGAGTGCGTGACTCTGCTGAAGGAGATCCGGATGCGATCAGAAAACAGAGGTATTGACAATCCGGGGGAAGGCAGAGAGGGAAAAAAAAAGAAAAAGGAAAATCTCGAACGGGACTGGCTCAGTGTGTGCCCTCCTCCATCTGCTACGGGCGGTTCTTATTCTGATGAGTGGGAGCGATATTGTGGGGTCAGGAGGGTTATTCAGAGCACTTCATCTGTTCTGGACTGGTAGAGGGTACACCAGGCGGCATACCCAACAGTTTCGATCCTGGCTGCCGAGTATCTCTGCATCCCAGCCTCCAGCGCCTCGGTTGAGCGGATGTTCAGTGTCAATGGCCACCAGCTGAACAAGCGCAGGAGGGCGATGGAGGAGAGCAAGGTCAACCAACTGACCCTGCTCCGGGACAATCTGCATCTGTTCAGGGCATGACCTGAACTGCTTCTGTTTGATTGTGTGGGACAATCTGTATTCTGATTCAGAACCCTCCTGTTTCGGAGGAACTCTCCTTTTTTTGGTTTGGGGTGCCGGGTATGTTCTCTGTTTGGGGTGCTGGGTATGGATCAGACAATCTGCATCTTGACCTGGTGTGATTTGCCCCGAGTTTTGTTTGTTTTGGTATGGGTATGTAATCCAAACTTTTTTGAATGCTTGTCAAAAAGTTTCAGAGGTTTCCACAGATTCCAGCACTGATTCAGCCCACACAGATAACCCTCTGTTTATGGTTCATGGTTCATTACATGACTCAAACAAAACAAAAAGTTTCAGAGGTTCCACAGATTCCAGCACTGATTCAGCCCACACAGATAACCCTCTGTTTATGGTTCATGGTTCATTACGTGAATCAAAAAACAGATAACAGATAACAGAGTGGTTCATGGTTCATTACGTGAATAAAAAAACAGATAACAGATAACAGACTGGTTCATGGTTCATTACGTGAATCAAAAAACAGATAACAGATAACAGACTGGTTCATGGTTCATTACGTGAATCAAAAAACAGATAACAGATAACAGATAACCCTCTGTTTATGGTGACTCAAAACAGTTTCTTTAATTTGGCTCCTCCTCCTCCACCAACCTCCCATCCGGTCCAACCCTGACCCGATACACACGTGTGCGGTCTTCAGGGATAGGTGCAAAGTCGACCGAGCCAGTATCCAGGTCCCTCATTACATTTCGGTCCTCCAAACGGGTCTGATGGTGGAAGAGGCCTTCACGGACTCTGTGGAGAGCGTAACAGTTCTGCAGGTATACGTTTTGCACGAACTGACTCAGATGGGGCATGGAGGCGAAGGTTATCGGGAATTGGATGGTGAAGTCGGGGAAGAAGGCATACTCCGTCTGCATGTTGGCTCTCTCTCGCTGGGCAGCTCTGCGCTGTTCCCCGCTCCGTTCAGACATGATCCTTCGCAAGGGGGCCTGCCTGCGCCGAGGGTACCCCTCAGTGTCGTTGATGCAAGGTTGTCCATCAAAGTCCATGGGCCACCTGTCCATCAATGGAGGTCTGGGGTTTGCCTGCCTCTGACCACCATGACCACCATGATGTAAAGACTGCGCTGTAGACTGCGACTCTGAAGCAGTCTGCCAGCCTGAAACAACAGCCTAGAAGGCTGCAACAAGTTCTGACACGAGAGAACGAGAGAGAGAGAGTGTTCAACCCCAAAATCGAGTTACAAGAATACCCTGAGGTGCTGCCCAAATACCCTAGGCTGCACCTCTGATCCAAACTGATCGTTCAAGGTCCTATCCATCAACATGACCTGACAGTCTGCCTCAGTGTCAGGTCCCCTGTCTGAAACCTTCTGAGCTGCCAGCCCTGCAGAAAAGCGTCTGCTGAGCTGTCAGCCCCCATTCACAGATCTAAGGGTTCCGCCCTGCTGCAGCAAACCGGCTGCAGCATTGCTGGTTCCCTAGAACTGCAGGCCTGTCAGTTCCCCTGAACTGCAGGTCTGCCAGTTCTCTGAACTGAGGATCTGACAGTTCCCCTGAACTGTAGAATCCTTACATTCCTCCCCATCTAGTTGGCAGTAGTCCCTTACTGCCCCAAGAGATTATAATAACAACCTTTGCCCCTTTTTGGATGTCAACTTTTTTTTTTTTAACTTTTCTTCCACAGAAAATGGGTTTCAAAAGTGATTATGTTAATATAAGGAAGTCAAAACAGTTCTTCAAAAATACTGTGTCAGGAAATTGTCCTAATGCAATAGAAACCCAAAATGCACTGAAAAACCAATTGGTAACACCCTTGCTGGAAAATTACAACCTGAAGTGTTTGTTTCTGCCACCATCCTGCACTACCCAGAAAATCCAGAAAACTGCCTTATGAAAAACTCAAGGCAACAAAGAAATCATAACCAGTGTTCTGCCTTCCCTAGAAGATTTTCCTACAGCCAACAAGGTCAGCTGAGACACCAAAACTTCTTGGCAAACAAAAAAAAACCCCTTTTCCTGCAGAATACCTGAATCACCTGATTACCCAATCTATTGCAAACTCTGTACAATAAAAACCCATTTGACTGGACTTCCCTCAAAGGTCACCATGCAATTCTTTACTCCCCCTTTGGCTAATTCAGTAACTCTTATTTCAGATTGCAGATATGGAATCCTCTAGCAATAACATCTTACCCCTGCTGGACTTGCAATGTATCAACAGGTGAACCATTTTCATAACCAAAACAGGTTGCAGAAGAACTTCAGAGTTTTCATCTCAACCTGACCAGAAACTGCAAAAAGATCCTTGTCCACCTCCAACACACTGATCACCAGAAACTGGACAGCCCTAAGGGTTTAACCCTGCCTGAAAAATTCCACTTCCAACACACTGATCACCAGAAACTGGACAGCCCCAAATCACCAACTCTTTCACTGCACCCACTGAGCAAATCACATTCAATCCTGCCACATTCAACTCCCATGGTCACACCTCCTGTCGATTCCTGCCTCAGGTCGCCGGACGTTTCAAGCCCCTCTTTGGCGCAAGCGCGGGCACACTCCAGCGGACCTCTCGCAGCGGCACGCAATCACGATTGGTTCGTCCCGGGGAGGCTGGTTGCGTCGGCAGGGGTGGACTGACGAGCGCGATTCGCAAGGACGTCAGCACCAGACCTGGGCCCGACCGGACCGGCAGCGAAAAACCGGTCCGGTCCGGTCCAACCTGTCCATGGACCGGCTGACCTGTCCGGTCCTGTCCGGTCCAACGAAAAAACGCCGGTCCTTGCAAGACCGGACAGGTTGTGACCTGTCCGGTCCTGTCCACTCCGGTCCAGTCAACCTCGGAAATCTGCAGAAATTTGGACCGGTTTTCTGACAGATTTTCCGTTTTTAGACAGGTCACACCCACATTTCGCCTTTATTAGACCGGCGATGTGACCTGTCTAAAACCGGAACGACCCTGTCTTGACAGGGTTGTTCTCCTGTTTTAGACCGGCTCCAGGTCGGTCTGGACAGGTGGGCTGCCTGTCCAGACCGACCTGGAGCCTGTCTAGAACAGGTCGCACAATTAAGCACTTTTAACGTGCTAATTGTGTATCAATCGATTGGGAACTGATTCAATTGATTAAAGAACAAAGTCTTATTTATTATATGCATTTTTAATGCATGAATGACGTGAGCCAAGCCCACCAGCCACCGACTAGAGGGAGTCGGTCGACTCAAGGAGGATTCGAACCCGGGTTGGCTAAGCCCGAGTCGAAGACACTATCACTAGTGGACCCCACCACAGGGACGCTCAAAAGGGGGCCGTTACTTTTAAGTACCCGTTTAATTTTGGAAAATTAAACGGGTACTTAAAAGTAACGGCCCCCTTTTGAGCGTCCCTGTGGTGGGGTCCACTAGTGATAGTGTCTTCGACTCGGGCTTAGCCAACCCGGGTTCGAATCCTCCTTGAGTCGACCGACTCCCTCTAGTCGGTGGCTGGTGGGCTTGGCTCACGTCATTCATGCATTAAAAATGCATATAATAAATAAGACTTTGTTCTTTAATCAATTGAATCAGTTCCCAATCGATTAACACATTAAAAAGTGTTTAATTGTGTGACCTGTTTTAGACAGGTGCCAGGTCGGTCTGGACAGGCGGCCCACCTGTCCAGACCGACTTGGAGTCGGTCTAAAACAGGTCATATTGGGCGTCACATCGGTCTAAAACAGGGTCACACCGGTCTAAAACAGGTCACACCGGTATGACCGTACTAGACAGGCGACAACCTGTCTGGAAAGGTCAAATCCGGTCCAGAAAGGTCAAATCCGGTCTAGAAAAGGTGGCCTTTACTAGACCGGATTTGACCTTTCTTGGACCGGATTTGACCTTTCCAGACCGGATTTGACCTGTCTAAGAAAGGTCAAATCCGGTCCAGAAAGTGGTTGCCGGTCCTGTCCGGTCCGGTCCAACGGGTCGGCGCCCAGGTCTGGTCAGCACCCTCGGCGCCATGGCCGTGTGCACCCGAAGCTGGCACAGCCATACTATGGACGTGATCGGAAATGATCGGCCGTTCATTTTCGATGTCAGGACAGGTCGTTTCACTGATCTGACCTGACACGATCTCGTTCCACATGATTCTAAAAATGATCGGTTTTTTTTTTTTTTTTTTTTACCGATCATGATCGATGATCGTGATCGTGATCGGCCGATTAAAACCTGATCGATGATCGTGATCGGCCGATCAAAGCCTGATCGTGATCGGGATCGGGCTTCCGATTATCGATCTGATCGGCAGCTCCGATCACGACCACGATCACGATCAAGCGTCGCGACCTGTCGGCACGTGATCGGTCGATCAAGATCGGTGAAACGCCGATTGATCGGCCGTTGATCCGATCAGCTCCGACCATGATCGGCCATGGATCAATTGATCGGAATTTAATTTAAGATTCCGATCATGATCGGTCCCATAATCAATTGATCGGTCAATTGATCGGTCTTACGAAAATGTCCACAAGTCACCACCCGAAGGTGTTTCTGGAGGTGTAAGGATTCGAACCTAGGACCTCACTGACTAGAATCAAGCAAATCGACGCTTAGACCACTCTGAGCTGCGGTTAGAGTGTGCTCCGTGTCATTATATACCTGATCAGTCAGTCCGACAAACTGAGGTATATAATAACACGGAGGACCTAGTGATCGTGGTTCAGGGTGGTCCAAGCGTTGATTTGCTTGATTCCAGTCAGTGAGGTCCTAGGTTCGAACCCTTACACCTCCAGAAACACCTTCGGGTGGTGACTTGTGGGCATTTGTGATGGACCGATCAATTGACCGATCAATTGATCATGGGACCGATCATGATCGGAATCAATTGATCATGATACCGATCTGATCGGCAGCTCCGATCCCGATCACGATCTCGATCAAGCGTCGCACCCTGTCGGTACCTGATCGGCAGTTTTTGATCGACCGATCACGATCAGGCCGATCAAAAACTGCCGATCAGGTTGGGCGACCGATCAGATCGGTGATCGGCCGATCGTGATCGATGATCGGCCCTGCCAGACCTGATCGGCGACCGATCAGATCGGTGATCGGCCGATCACGATCATGATCGGTCTCCCGGTTGATCGGAGACCGATCTGATCGTGATCGGATCCATAGTATGGGCACAGCCCACACTCTTTCGCTGCATCCACCGAGACCCCCTTTCGCGTTTCGCTGAGTTGTCCGACCACGTCCAAGCTCCCGTCTGGGTTCGTCCTCTCCACCATCACATCTGGCGCGTACCAGAGTCTCTGGACACAGAGGTCTCTGCAGCATATCCGGTGCTTCCCACATGGAAGCTCCCGCACTGGTGCCCCAAGAGATCGCGCCGTCTTGAAGCAGAGCGAACAGCCGCGCCCCGTTTCTTTCAGCGCCGTCTCCATCTCACTCTTTTGGCCTGCTGCAGGTTTTTCTGGTTCAGGGAGCCCTGTGTCCAGGAAGCCGAAGGACAACTCCTCTTCGGAATCCAACCGCGTGACCGGCATGCTCCTCGCCCACTCTCGCCAAGCTTTCAGCTCACTCTCGGCAGCACTCAGAGACCCTTGCAGCTTCAACTTTTCCTGCTCCACCTTTTGACACTTGCTCCTCAGCCTTTCCAACTCCGCAACGTCGACTGCCCTCTTCCGCAGGACCTGCACAGCCTCCTCAAACGCCACAACCTCATCTGCCCCCTTGATCACGTCGGCTTTCTCCACCGCTGCCGCAGGGATAACCACAGGGGCAGCCTCTGCTGGCTCACTGCTGCTGGCGGGGGTTGAGACGATAAGGGCGGCCTGGTTTGCTGGTTGCTGATCCATGTTGATTCCTTTTTTTTCTTTTCGAACGATAGGCTCCTCTTTCTCTCTTCCTGCTCTGCGCACGTAACTTGCTAGACAGTTTCCGACTCCAGTATACTGCACACCTATTTCTGTTTCTGTCAGGGGTTGCTTCAGTCTGTCAGAGACATCAACCTGTCACCTCTGCTTGATCTAGTCCTTTCAGCTTCTTATCTCAAACTCACGTAACTTGTCCAGTGCGTTTCGCAAGTTTCTGGCAGGTTCCCAGGTGTCCTCCGATTGATCATAACCCTGCCACCTGACAAGGTACTGCTTCCTGCCCCTGACAGTCCTATCTGCCAGAATCCTGTCAACCAGGTACTCCTCTTGGCCTGCCACCATTTCAGGCTCAGGGTGCCTCCCTGTCAGGAAAGCTGCCCTCCTGATCTTCGAAAGCAGGTTTCAGCTTGGACACATGGAAGGTGTTATGAATTTTCCAATGACCTGGCAGCCTCAGCCTGACTGCAACTTCAGATAACCTCTTCAGAACTACAAAAGGTCCACAGTATTTTGCAGTCAATTTCCTGCTCAACACCTGTGGTAGGGGTAAGTCCTTCGTGGCGAGAAAAACTTTGTCGCCCGGCTGAAAGCCCCCTCCCCTTCTGTTTTCGTCCGCCCCCTGGCGTTGACGTGCCTGAGCAGAAGCAATGTTCCTTCTGCAGGTTTGCAATGCAGTCTGCCAAGTAGACCACCAATCATCCACTGCAGGGCAAGCTGTAGCAGCTACAGCACTTGCAGGAGTTCTGGGTTGTTGTCCATTCATCAAATAGAAAGGAGAAAACCCAGTTGTAGCATTTATGCTGGAATTGTATGCAAATTCTGCAGCATCCAAATGCGTATCCCAGTCTGTGCCTGCAGGTTTTACATAACTGCGCAGAATTTCCTGCACTGTTCTGTTAGCTCGCTCAGTCTGACCATCTGTCTCAGGATGATAACTGCTAGACATTGCTAACCGAGTGCCTGCCTTCTTCCAAAGAGCCCTCCAAAAATTGCTAGTGAAACGACTATCCCGATCAGAAACAATTTCTTGAGGCAATCCAAAGAAACGAACCACATGTTGGAAAAACAAATCTGCTACCCCTGCAGCAGTAACTGTCTGCTTTGTTGGAATGAGTCTGATCATTTTTGTGAATCGATCCACAACCACCAGCAAATAATCTGACCCTTTCTGAGTCCTTGGCAAAGGTCCAACAAAGTCCAATGAGACACTAGTCCACCTGCCATCTGGAATTGGCAAGGGCTGCAGCTTACCCAAAGGCTTCTGAGTAGAGGCCTTGTTTCGTTGGCAGGGAATGCAATTCCTCACATACTTCTGCACAGATCCTGAAATGAGTGGCCAGAAGTAATACTGCTGAACCCTGTGCAGGGTCTTCCTCCTGCCCAGATGTCCTGCCAATGCAGACTCATGGCAAGCATGCAGTATCTTTTCCCTGAGCCCATCTGCTTCAGGTATCCACCATTTCCAGGAATGACCAACATGCCTCCAAAGTTTCAGACCATCCCATTTCACATGTGGAGGTCTGGAAGGTGCTCCAATCAGCTGCCAACACAATGGATCCTTGTTGTAAGCTGCCAGCACTGCCTGCTGAAATTCCCGATCTGCTGTCAACCTTATCCTTGCATTCAGCTAAGGACCATGTTCCTCTGTCTGATGTGTGGCCCTGCTCAACGCATCTGCCACCACATTGTCTCTGCCTGGCCGGTACTTGATCTCGAACTTGAAGGATTGCAGGGTTTCCATCCATCTTGCCTGCCTCTGTGACAGATGAGGCTGGGTGTGCAAAAATTTTAGAGGTGCATGATCGGTGTGCACGGTGAACTCCTGAGCATCCAAGTAGTGCCTCCACACTTTCAGAGCATGCACCACAGCCAACAGCTCCTTTTCATGAGTCGCATAGTTGAGCTCTGCCGGTTGCAGTTTCCTGCTTTCATATGCCACTGGTTGCTGACCCTGCCCCTGGTCCTGTGTTAGGACTGCTCCAATAGCATAGTCTGAGGCATCTGTGATCACCTCGAATCTCAGACTTGGGTCCGGCACCAAAAGCACTGGTGCAGACATTAACGCCTCCTTGACATCCTGCATTGCTGCAGCTTCTGCCTCAGTCCATTTCCACACTGCCTCCTTTTTCAATAGAGCAGTGAGTGGTTTGGCTCTTGCAGAAAAATCCTTGATGAATCTTCTGTAATAGTTTGCCAATCCCAGAAATGACCTGAGATCCTTCACTGAAGTCAAAGGTGGCCAGTCCCTGATGACCTGCACCTTACCCTGCAACACCTGTACTCCTGCAGCACTCAACTCATGCCCCAGAAACTCAACTTGCTCCTTGCAGATTTCACATTTGGAAGCTGAAGCATATAATTTTTGCTCCCTCAATCTCTGCATAACCTTTTTCAAGTGAACCTTGTGTTCTGCCCAACTCTTGCTAAAAATCAAGATGTCATCTAAGTAAACGATGCAGAAGGCATCCAGAAAATCATGTAACACATGATTCATTGTGTTCATGAAGGTGGCAGGAGCATTTGTCAGCCCAAAAGGAAGAACAATGTACTCGTAGAGGCCATACCTGGTGCGGAAGGCCGTTTTCTCACAGTCTGCAGGGTCCAACCGCACCTGATGGTAGCCTGCGCAGAGATCAATTTTGCTGAAGCAGCGTGATAAGGGGGTCTAGGACCCCGAGACACAAGCACACACACACACACACACAGAGAGAGAGAGAGAGAGAGTCACTGGGAAGATTAATTTTTACAGGAGGGCCCCCTGCCCTATAAACCCTGTCGTACATCCCATTGTACTACACAATACCCCTAAACCCGAGTTACTACTATCAATTTGTCCCCCCCCCCACGAGAGGGTGTCCACACCCGGCACAACCCTGGAAAGAAAGAAAGAAAAAGGTCGAACTAGAATAAAAAGAAACCCCAAACAAACCCACAACAAAAACCCCAACTAAAGGTCAGACTAAACCCCAAACAAACCGAGGAAAAATCCCAAACCAAACCCATGCTCAACCCCACAGAAAAACCCCGTTCTGTCTTGAGGCTTGGTCTCTGGCTTGGACGGTAGCTTTGGTCTCCGGCTTGGTCTGCTTTTCGTTGTCACTCCAGAACCCATCTCAGCCGCCAGCTGGTTGTTCAGCTGGTTCATCGACTGGCTCTGCCACTAAGTCGATCGGAGGCTCGTCCTCTTCCACATCCAAAGGAGGGAAATCCTCATCCAAAGGTGGAGGAAGAGGTCCCAAAGACGAGGGCTCCGAGGATGGACTCCTGCTGGACACGGAAGGACTTTTTCCTTCGTCCTGTTCTGGATCCTGTTCTCCTTTTGTTTCTGGTTCGGGTGTTCTCTCTTTTTCCTGCTTCTCATACTCCTCCGCCCACTTTTTCACCAACGGACCCAAGCGCTTCAGGGCAAGGCCTTTCGGAAAGCCCATGTCCCTTCTCAAGCACTGATAGCACTCGGTGAGAGTCTGGGTCGTGGGTGGAGCCTGAAGGAGTGGCTGGAAGTCTGGCTCCCGCATGTCCAAATGTAGGTCCTTCAGCTGAACCTGTGGCGGGTCGATTCGCTGCTCCTGCCACACCCCGTATAAGCGCACGAGGATAATCATGAGGTTCCAGTGGGTTCGGCACACCGTGTGGCTCGTGCATGTGGTGATCACGTAGCTATCCGCCAGCGCCGGCGGCGAATAGCACCACAAGCAGATCGGTGGCTTTTCCCCACGCCTGTCCTTGAACCTCTTGGACATGTCGGCGAGCGCCTCCTCTTCCTCTCTCTCCTTCCTTTTCTTGGGCGCTGACTTTTCGTCGGTCTTTCCACCGGTCTGTCCCCCGGTCAGATCGCGGATTCTCCTTGGTTGTGGCTCTGAGATCATATCGTCGGCGACGTCGGGAATTTCAAAGTGCCCCGGTGCACGACTTCTGATTCTCTCCAGCGTTCTGTCCACCTGCGTATAGTCATACCCGGCTAGCCGGTGGTTAACCGGAACGTTCCCTTTGCCGTAGTAGACAGGCTCCTCTCCGTCTCTGATCGCAGCAGCAGCTCCAGCACCCTGCGTGATGATGTCGTCCATCGTCGCCCGACAAAGGTTTTCCACATAGTCCCCAAGGCGTGCGGGAACGCTGTGGAGCAACCGGCTCATCAACCCGGACGGTGCCTCAGACGAGTACACAGCCGTTTGCCAGGCCGACCTTTCGTCTGTGGACGTCAGGTGCGGCTGCTGTTTCGTCAACTGCGACTGCAGCTTTTTCTGCGTCTGGTTCGCAGTGTCGAGTTCCTTTTGAAGCTGCCTCAGCTCCTGTTCGGCTGTTCCCCTCGCTTGTTGAGCGATTTTTAGATCGTGTTCAAGTTGGCTAACTTGATTGCAGAGTCGTTGAGCTGCACCCTCAAACTTTTTCAAGTGCTTCTCTGCCTGATCCGCCCGCGCGCGTTGTGCGTCGCGTTCTGCACGGAGTTCCAACACATCGTCTTGTAACCGTTGACACCTAGCTTGGAGAGTAGCTGGGTCGGCGTCCCGGTCGAGTGTTTTTCCTGTTCTGGAACTAGGTTTTTCCGGCAGTTCTGTCGGTGGACGGATCACGATCTTTGAGGTGCCTTTCAGCAACGATGTTTCGAAGTTCCGAAGTTTCGAAAGCACCGAAGGAGCTGGGAGAGTTTTCATGAGTTTCGCCTTAGGAGGTGGTGTGATAAGTGGTTTGGGTTCCCCTCTGGGTGGGCAAGCGTCGGCGAGAGTTCCACTTTTTCCTTTTCCGCCTTTCTCGCCGCCACTGCCTTTCGTTTTTCCGCTGCCACCCAGTTGTTTTCCACTTGACTCCTTTCCCTCAACCGCCTTATCACCACTGCGCCACATGATCGGGCTGTGCTTTGGCATTCTCTTTTTTTTTTTTTTTTTTTTTGTGTTGGCTGCGCTTTGTTCTCCGACTAGTCTCCGACTTTTCTGTATGCGCGCCGAGAATAACCAGGACAAAATGATCGCAAGTCCGCTTTAAGATACGCTAGGCGTATTAGCTAACGTACCTCGGTAACGTGACACTCTATGGTGGTCGCCGTCACCACACGGGTTCGTGCCTATTTGATTTTACCCTAACTTGCTTATGTCAACTCAGTTCCACCTGCGGCGCAATCACGTGACCTCCAGGTCGGACATTAACCCATCACTTGATCCAATGTCCCCATCACCTGTTGTCAGTCGCTATGAGCGTGTGAGTTGTGCGTTAGGTAAACCTCCCCGGAAAGAAAACTGACCCCTAGCCCGTCCTGCGAACCGTCTACAGTTCTGTCACGGGAAAAGATAGCAACCCGTTCGCCGGAAAAGATGGAAACTTTCCCTAGGAAAAGATGGAAACTTTCCCTCGGCTTTTCCGGGAGTTCTACTTGGTGCTCTTTTCCTAAGTCTTTTTGGTATCCCATCTGGATAGCATTCCAAATCGACTTTCTCGGCTTAATATTTTTCCCCCAGCTGGAAGGATAGTATTAAGTCGAGCGTGAACAGAGTGGTAATGATCCCTGTTTAGGTTCGAGTTCTGCGTTGGGCCCTAGTCTTTTTCTTAGACTGGGTCACTTGTTTATTCTCCGGTTTGTTGGCTAAGTACTCCTTAAGCAAGTCCTGGGCATTGGCCAGGTGGCTTTCTGGCTCCCAGGTGGATTCCATCAAATCGTAGCCTTTCCAAAGGATCAGGTACTCCTTGCGAGTAGTGCCCCGATCTCTGAGGATGCGCTCGACCTCGAATTCGATGGTTCCATCCACTAGCTCCCCCTCTGGAGCGTCTATCTCTCGCTGATCGTCATCAAGCCGAGAGTAAGCCTTCAGTTTCGACACATGGAAAGTTGGGTGGATTTTCCAGTGGTCGGGAAGGTCAAGACGGTAGGCGACAGCCCCAATTCGGCTAGCCACCCGGAAAGGTCCAACAAATCGTCGGCGGATTTTCGGTGGGATTTTCTGAAGTGAAGCAAGGGGAATATACTTGCTTTGTACCAGCACTTCATCGCCAACCTGAAACTCCACTTTCCTTCGACGTTTGTTTGCTGAGGTGCACATGCGGTTCTGTGCCTCTGCGTATTTCGCCTTAGCGTTTCGCATTTGGTCGTCCATTCGACGTACCATCTCAGCCGCCATTTCCGATTCATCGCCCGTCCGAACTCCCTTCCTGGCAACAACTATCTGCCCCATGTTCTGGCCATACAGAAGATGGGCTGGCGCATAGCCTGTGGAGACATTCCGTGAATTATTTGCGGCAAATTCCGCGGTCGGCAAATAATCCACCCAACGGTCTGGGTACCGTTCCACATACGGACGCAGGAAATCCTCCAGCACCCGGATGGTGACTTCCGACTGCCCATCCGTTTGAGGATGGTATGCAGTGCTCATCCGGAGCTGAGTACCTAAAAGTTTGAAAAGGGAGGTCCAGAACAAACTTGTGAACCTTGGATCCCGATCCGAAACTATGATTTTAGGCAGCCCGTAGTGTTTGTATATGTTCTCCACGAACAGCTTTGCGTATTCTGGCGCCGTGATAGTTTTGTTACAGGGTACGAACCTCGCATACTTCGTCAATCGGTCTACAAAGACAGCGATTGCTGTGAAGCCATGGGAAGACGGTAGGTCGGTAACCAAGTCCGTCGTGATCTGTTCCCACTTCTGGTCTGGGATAGGCAACGGCTGCAAAAGACCTTTCTGTCTTTGCAAGTCCGATTTGTTTAGTTGACAAGTTGGGCACGTTTTCACGTATGCCTTTACGGCTAACCCAACGCCTTTCCACCAGTAACTGCGGGTAAGTACTTCGGTCATGCGGTCTGCTCCAACATGACCGGCACTGGGAACGTCGTGATGCTCTTCCAGAATCCGTTTCTGGAAAGAAGCAGGGACCACAAGCAAACTAGGACCTGGGTCTGTCTTGGTATAATACAAGAACCCGTCGTCCAGCTTGTATTGCGGAGAAACCCCTCGTTCCATCCTTTCAAAGATAGGCTTGAGTTGTTCATCACTTCTCAAAGCCTCTTTCCATGCCTCCTTCTCTGCCACTTCCCAAGTGGAGAGGTTATTGAGCTGGTCTGGCGGACCAGGAAGGCTCCGGGATAACGCATCAGCCAAGACATTGGCTTTCCCCTGGATATAGACGATTTTTGGACCTATGGATTGGAAAAACCCTGAGTTTAACCACCGGGTTTGGGTCCGCGACAACGTGCTCTGGTTCATGAAGTGGGTGATCGGTTTGTGGTCCGTCAACACCTTCACACCCCCATCGCATCCCTCAAGGTAGTGTCGCCACTGGGCTAAAGCATATGCTATTGCCCCCAGCTCCCGCTCATATGCGGAGTATCGCGTTTCAGCTGGTTTTAATCGTCTGGAAAGGTATGCAATTGGTTGCAAACCTTTCCCATGATCCTGGGTAAGAACCGCTCCATATGCAGTTCCAGATGCATCCGTTATTACGGTGTACTCCTTAGCCGGATCAGGAAGGAGTAAGATCGGTGCGCGGCTAATCCGATCCTTAAGTTCGTTGTAGGCATTGCGTTGGTTCAGCCCCCATTCCCAGACAGTATCCTTCTTGGTTAGATCTGTCAAGGGACTCGCAATCCTAGCGAACTCAGGAATGAACTTACGATAGTAAGATACCATTCCCAGGAAACTTCGCACATCAGTGACCGAAGTTAACTCCTTCCATTGTTGAATAGCCTTAACCTTATCCTGCATCGGTTGAAGGCCTTTTTCCGACAAATGATACCCCAGGTAGTCCGTCTCTGCTACCCCTACTTCGCACTTACTGGCTTTTGCGTACAACTTATGTTTCCGCAACCGTTCAAAGACCAGTTTTAGGTGCTCGACGTGCTCTTCCACCGAGTTGGAAAAGACCAGGATGTCGTCGATAAACACCACTACAAACTCGTCAAGGAACTCCCCCAGCAAATCCTGAACCATGGTCTGGAACTGGGCTGGGCAGTTGGTCATTCCGAACGGACACACGAGAAATTCGAAATGTCCGTATCTCGTCCGGAATGCCGTCTTGGGAGTATCCTTGGGTCGAACGGGGAACTGCCAGTAGCCTGAGCGGAGGTCGATCTTCGTATAGATCTTCGCTCTGGCGAGACGGTCCATTAACTCCTCAGGAAGAGGGAGTGGATACCTATTCTTTACCGTGAATTTGTTTATCCAACGGTAATCCACACACATTCTCAACCCTCCGTCTTTCTTAGGAACAAAGAGTATGGGTGCGCCCCAGGGACTCTCGGAGGGTCGGATCTTCCTTTGTTCGAGGAGGTAATCCACCTGTGTCCTAACTTCGTCCAGCTCGGCTGGAGAGAGTTTGTACAAGGGACGGTGGATTGGGGTCATTTGTTCGTCCTCCAAGTCCACCTTAAATTCGTGGCCTTTTCTGACTGGAGGAACACCGGGTGGTAAGTCTTTCGGGAACACATCCTTGAAACTTGTGAGGACAGCCTTGATCCTTGGGTCGAGACCCGAATGCATTACCTTTTCCACATCCGGCTGGAGATAAGCTGGTGTGGTTCCAGTAGCGTTCAAACGCTCTTCTGGAATTCCCGGATATGGATACTGCATGAGATGTGCCATATCTTCCGGGGTGGTTGGTCGCACAACCACAAGGTATGCCTGATCAACTTCTGGACTGTTCTTCACGAGCGAGAATAACTTCTTCGCTGAGACTGTATCAATAGCCGGTGCTAGGTGCTGTAAGTAATCTGATGGTCGTTCCTTCATAGGAACAGTTGTCCATCCAGCACCCACTGGAACTTTGAGCGTGCCTGTTGCAAAGTCCAGTTTGGGATTGGTCTGCATCAACCAAGGAAGCCCTAGTATCATGTCATATGAAAGGTTTGGGAAGACGTCTGCGGAAAGGGTTGTGGTATAAGTACCCATCCTGAGCTGCAAGTCTTCGCATCGCCGATCAAGTGAACATAGGGTTCCGTCCGCCAAAGTGACTCCCTTTTTGCACTCGGTTGTTTCGAGTTTCAGTCTCGTGACTAGTTTCTTGGTAATGTAGTTCTCCGTTGCACCACAATCAACATAGGCGGAGATCGGTACTCCTCCTAATCTGGCTCGGATCTCATATCCCATAAATTTCAAATGGTTAGGACCTCCTAGTGGTAACATACGCTCAGAAGGTGAATACTGACCTTCATCCACTTTTTGTCCTCTACCTGTTCCCTGAACAGGGGCTGCTGACTCGTCAGTTGGTGGTGAACGAGTGGCAGGCTTATTTGATTCCCTTGCGGGTTCCCTTCCTTCCGGACTTCGTTTCGTTCCTTGAGGCGGGAACGATACCGAATTCTCAGTTCCTTCAGGACTACCAAGGTCTCCATGAACAGAGTCGACAGGTTCCGAACTTGATTCTGAACTTGTCCTAGTAAGCGTGCTGCACTTACTGGATCGCGTTTCCAACTTAGCACTCATAATCGATCCCTCTGCACCTTGGGTAGCATTCTTTTCTATTTCCCCTTGTGCTCTTTTATTCACTTCTGCATTTCGAGCTAACCTTTCTTTTCTAAGAAGTTTCTGGCGCTGCTTATATCTGTGACGGCGTGCCCTTCTGCGTTTCGCCGAACGAGTCTGGGCTCTGTTCATCCGGCTTTTTCGTTTAACCATTTCTTGAACTTTTCGCCCTCTGGACACTTACTTTGAATATGTCCAGTTTTTCCACACATATAGCATTTGGGATTTGCGCCTCCACTTCCACGTCCTTGATTCCTGCCACCACCTCGTCCGCGACCTCGGCCACCACCCCGTCCCCGACCTCGACCTTGGCCAATGTTTTGAGCCTGGTCTGGCTGAGGTTGCTGTTGGCCACCCATCTGGTTTGCCTTATCAGTCTGGGGTTGGTTTTGCTTTTTATTTTGGCCTCGGCCTTTACCTCCGCGCCACCGTCCGCGGCCACGAAAGTTTCCTCCTCCGGATGAGGCAATAGCATCAAGACGAGCCGCCGTCTGGATCGCCAACTCAATGCCGTGCGGCACTTGAGCCACAGTTTGTTGTTTGATATGGAACTTTAACCCGTCCACGAAGAAGAAGTATTGTTCTTCATCTGTCATGTTGGGAATCCTCAGCACCTGTTCTCGGAAAGCAACAATGTACTGATGCACTGACCCAGTCTGTTTCAGGTTCCGTAAGGAGCGCCTGGCTACATCAGACATTCTGGTGGGTTCAAATGCTTGGACCAGTTCCTCAACAAACTCAATCCAATTGGTGATTGGATGTCTTTTTCCTTCCCTTGTACGCAGATCCTGGACGTTTCGCCACTGAGCAGCAGCTCCGGTCAGGTTACTGCGGAAGAGCCTGAACCATACGCTCTCATCGATGTCCAAAGTCTGGCAATAGACCGTCATTTCTAGTTGCCAATCTCTGATCCATCGCTGACCATCACCTGAGAAGGCCTTTGGGAAAGGAATACGAACGGATGACGGAATCCGTCCGTGGCGATCTTGCGGAGCAGCAAAGCCTTGGTTAGGGTCTGGAGGACCCCCACCTCCACCTCCGCCACCTCCACCGCCACCTGGGTGGTACGGCCATCCACCACCCCCACCTCCACCTGGTCCGGAAAGGAAAGATCCCCCTCCACTTCCAGGTGGTCCTCCTCCGCCTCCGCCTCCACCCCCAGGTCCACCTCCGGGTCCCCCTCCACCACCACCAGATCGATTTCCACCCTGTGGCTGGCTTGATGGAGTTGAGGGATAAGAACCCCACCCGTAATACGGGTTACTCGCGGAAGGTGCTCCGTATTGGTTTACGGATTGTCCCAAACTTGGTTGGGTGCCTGGTTGGTTTCCTGGTTGCATACCAGGTTGGGTGTTAAGAGCCGGGATTGGATAGAAGACAGACAGCGGAACTGTCGTCAGTGGTTGTGTTAACATGGATGTCGTTGGTGGTAACACACTCGTTACAGGGGCACTAAGTATGGGTCTGGCTGTGCCAAGTTGACCCGCTTGGCCGAATGGTGCGCCCATTGCCATAGTTTGTGGCGGCGCAAGACTCCATGCCGTCCGTGTTCTTGGGGATGTAAATAAACCCCAGGAAGATGGAGAACCTCCACCCACGGAGTCTGCGACAGTTGTCGATGGGCTGCGACCACCCAATCCTCCTAACGTGGTTAGACCAGTAAAAGTACTCAGATCCGGAACAGGTGGTACCGGAAATGGGATACTGGTAAGAGGAGTGGATGACACAAAAGGAACGCTTGTGGCTGCAGCTGTCGTGGCCGGCAAAGTGACCGTGCCAGTTCCTGCTCCCATCATACCCACTACAACTGGGTCCTGAGCCGGGACTCGAACTTTCTCCCGTTTTTTCCACGCACTCAGTGTTTCTTTGAACTTCGAATCAACATACTTGGAGAGATTACTTTCCAAAGTCTGCTGTTTCTCTGTCGCGTCTGATAGAAATTTCTCCATCAGTTGCATCGACCTGTGTCCTCCTGCAGTGTCATCAGAACTCACACTGCCTCGTTCCGCTCTTCTTTGTTTGCGTTGTTCTTCGGCTTGGTGTAAGTCCCGCAACACTTTTAGGCTCTGGCTTACCAAGCCTGAGAGTGTGTCTAGCTGGCCTTGGTGGTCGACTTGCTCGCACCGAGACTCATCAGTAGTCCGAGCTAGGTTATCCAGCGTTGTCTGCTGTAGGCGCATACCTTCAGCAACTTTTGTCAGAGAGGCTTGCAGAGACAGAATTTGTTTCTCCCTGAGCGCATTGGTCTGATCAACAGCTTCAGCTTGGGTACGGGCTGATTCCTGCAGTCGATCGAGTCGCTCTTGCAGAATAGCCTCGTTATCGTATTTACCCAACAGATTCCTGTCGATCCGCTCTGTGGACCTTATATTCTGTTCCAGCAATTTGTGCTGGTGGTCTAACAATTTCTGTTGTCTTTCTATAGACTCAGTATTTTGATTGACCAGCTTCTGGGCCTCCTTCCTGACATAGAGCACGAACTGCTCATATTCCTCTTTCAGGTCGCCTTTTAAGGTCGACTCTGCACGCTGAACCTGCTCGTGAACTTGTCCTTCCAGGTTTTGTGCGACCTCTTGCACATTCGAGGAGACAGCGGCATACACATGCTCAGCTGTGTCCCTAAGTTGTCCCTCGTCCACACCATGAACGTGCACCTCCTGCTGGTGGACGTTTATGTGCTGATGTTCATGGTGAAGGATGTTGGTGACTTCTATTGTCGGGACGTCCTCCATATCCTCATCATACTCCTCGTCCCCGGACTCTTCCGACTCTTGTTCCGAGTCTAAGTCTTCGTCCGGTTCCTCAACCTGGTCGGGTACATGTCTGTCCCACTGCAAATCATGTATTTGCTGCGCTGGTGGGTGCACCACATCTGGATAAACCACGGGAATTAGTTGGTTATCCACCACCTCTTCCTCCTTAGGAGGTGGAATAGGTGGTAGCTGTGGCGGCGTCTGGCCGGACATGTTTTTGTTTGAATTTCCTGGAATTTTGACGTAATAGGAGTGTGTCCGGAAAGTTTCCAAACTTTCTGGTGCCTTGGATGCGAACTTGTTTCAGTTCTGGTTGCAATCCTAGTCGCTATCTTTTCTTGAACCTTACTAGGTCAGAAATAGATAGGAGTTTTACACTTGACAACGTCGGGTGTTACTTTCCCGTTCGCGTTCTGTCAGCCGACTAGGTTAGTACCTTGGCCGGTGATTCAGTCTACGACTAACTGTAGAACCAGTCGTGACTCAGGCGGTGCGGTAACCGATTGCGCGCTGGAAAGAGTGACAATGAGTCACCTGCCAGAACGACTATTTTTCGTGTTACTGGCAGAAGCGTCAGTCGACGGAAGTTGGTCGTTCCGGACGACGTTCTTTCCTACGCCGGTTCGCACTTTCAGTTGTTCGCCTGCGCGTTTCGGGTTTACGCCGATCGTTGCTCTCCTTGCACTGTTGTAGTGCTTTCGCCTTGTTTCCCTTTAGATCTACAGATCTGTAGGTTTCCAGAAATTCGTTCACTGGACTCCGATTCTTTTGCGACTTCGCCTGGCGTTTTCGAACGACGACGCGAGCACGTCGTTCGAAGGATAGCTCTCCTCGCGACCCCTGGAACACAGAGTTCCAGATCTGTGGGATTTAGTAATCCCTAAGGTCAGATCTTTAGGGGGGGGGTTCGCGAGTTCTCCTGTGGGGTGCGCCTGGCCTCGCCTTGCTCCGAAACCAAATGATAAGGGGGTCTAGGACCCCGAGACACAAGCACACACACACACACACACAGAGAGAGAGAGAGAGAGAGTCACTGGGAAGATTAATTTTTACAGGAGGGCCCCCTGCCCTATAAACCCTGTCGTACATCCCATTGTACTACACAATACCCCTAAACCCGAGTTACTACTATCACAGCGAGCTCCCTGAATCTGATCCAGCAATTCCTCTATCCTTGGGATAGGGTACCTGTTCTTCACCGTTAGTTTGTTAAGTGCCCGAAAGTCTACGCACATCCTAAGCTTTCCGTTCTTCTTAGGAACAAACAAAATTGGTGAACCCCAGGGTGACTTGCTAGGTCTGATAAAACCCTGCTTCAGTAACTCTGCCAACTGCTTCTTCAATTCTTCTCTTTCTGCAAAACTGGCTCTATAAAGCCCCTTTTTTACTGGTCCTGCCCCTTCTACCAATTCAATCTTGTGGTTCACACCCTTGTCAGGAGGCAATTCCTGCGGCAGTTCCTCTTTAAACAAATCCTGAAACTCCTTTCTGATCTGTTTTTCTAGCTCAACTGCCTCTTTCTGTTCCTCTGACAAGGTTTCTCGTTCACTGCC
The DNA here is from genome assembly GCA_030272585.1 of Bryopsis sp. KO-2023. Classification (NCBI taxonomy): domain Eukaryota; kingdom Viridiplantae; phylum Chlorophyta; class Ulvophyceae; order Bryopsidales; family Bryopsidaceae; genus Bryopsis; species Bryopsis sp. KO-2023. Next base: position 266,740 of record BSYQ01000010.1, read on the forward strand.
TCTCACTGCATCAGTACTTTCCAAACCATTTATTGAACATTCATTATTTACTTCCCGTAAATTCAATAGGTACATCGGCAGGCCCTTGCGAGCTGCCTGAGCTACCTCATGTGCAGACATGAGGTCCAAATCTGCTGTACTGCAATCTTCCAATCTGCCTGTTTGCATTCTAAGTTTAATGACTCTACCCTGAGGCCCCTGCAAAGCCACTATCTTTTCCTGCCAATCTATGGTGGGGTTATGTTTGATCAACCAAGACATACCCAGCACCAGTCATGGGCTGCACAGGACAGGGTTCTGTGCAGGTTCTGTGCACCCTGTGCTGTCCTGTCCTGTGCAGCGGAATTACACAGGCCAGAACAGCACAGACTGTCTGTGCTGTGCACAGGGTCAGACCTGTGCTGCACAGGTGAGCAGACCTGCACAGCACAGCACAGATCTGCACAGAATCTGCACAGAACTGCACAGAATCTGCACAGATTTGGCACAGAATCTGCACAGAACTGCACAGAAACTGCACAGATGTTGCACAGACCCTGTCTGTGCTGTGCTGTACAGGTCTGTGCACCTGTGCAGCACAGGTCTGACCCTGTGCACAGCACAGACAGTCTGTTCTGTCCTGTCCTGTGCACAGGGGTCTCAGCCCATGTCTGCCTAGCACCAGGTCATATCTGCCCAGTGTTACTGCATACATCTTTTCTTCAAACACAAACCTCCCCATCTTGACACTGGCCTGCAGTTCTTTTTCTACCTTTTCTGAAGTCCTGCCATCTGCCAACTGAACTTCAGAAACTGCCTCAGAGTGTTGTGTCTGTATGCTGTTTTCCTGCAACCAATCTTTCGAAACAAAATTGTCGGTTGCACCACTATCTATCAAAATTCTAGCAAAACAATCTGCCACAAACCCTGTGGTCTTCAACATTCCCTGAGTCCCCCCATGGACTCCTCTCAACTTCAAAAGTGGGGGTTCATCCAAGCTATATCCTTTGAAGCAAACTTCATTAGGTCTGCCCAGCCCAGATTCCTCTCTCACTGAAAACAGGTCTGCGGTGTCTGCCCTCAGATCACCAGCAGCACCAACATGCACTGAAAAATCATGCAGGTCAGGTGTGGCCCCGCCTGGCCCTGCACCTACTGCCTCTGAGAATTGAGTAGTTGTGGCTACCGTAGGCACATCAACCCCCTCAATCTCACTCCATGACCCTGCAGGTGTCAGTGCCTCCTGCACTACACCTTCAGAATCCTTCTCTGAAACATCTGCAGATGCTGCGACTCCGCGCCCAGCATCTACCATTGCACTCTTCAAACAAACTGCAAGCCTCCCCAACTTCGGCAGACCACTTGCAGTACTGCTCACCTTCTCCCTAAGGCCTCCAGAATTCCATGCACCGGTGTCCCTGCCTGGACCACCACCTGCAGAAATTCCATCCATGAATCTTACACACTTCTCCTCGGTTACGGCTACACACGGCTCATCAACCTTAGAATGGACTCCACGCCCATAGGCTACCCTCCCCTGAGGTAACACCTTGTGTGGGTGGCTACGCCGACATTCCCACACTCCACTTCTGTCCTCCTGCTTCTCTTCTCCACGGCTGGCAGTCTCTCCAGACTCCAGCCTGCTCAGTTTTCCTGACAATCAACAGCAAAATGGCCCAACTTGTCGCAGTTGTAGCACCGCACATTTGCTGCAGCGCGACCTGCGTCCATTCTGCTTCTGCCTGCTGACGAACTTTCTCCAGACTTTCGCCTCTGTCTGCGAGGACTGCCACTGCGTCCCCTGCTCTTGCTGCGACTTGCGTCACGGCGTTTGCCGTCGTCAAAACCCACACGGTTTCGCTGGAGGCCATCAACCTCCATGCGGTCACCTGATTGGGGAATATAACGCGGTGTCTGCCGATCGTCAAATCTGCCACGGTTGAAACTCTGAGACCTGCCTCTGCTCTGCGAGCGTCCTCTACTCTGTAAGCGTCCTCTGCTCTGGGATCGTCCTCTGCTTTGGGACCTGTCCCTGCGTGAACTTTCACGCCTGCCTCTGGGACTGCGGCCTCTGCGTCCTTCTCTGCGGTATATCTCCAGAGGTCCTTCCCATGTAGCGGCAAGTGCTATTGCACGCTCCAAATCTGCAGGATCTTCCATTTCAACCTTAGTACGCAAACGATCGTTCAGACCTTCTATGAAACGAAACAGCTGCTCCCCAGCATTGCTGTCGTTGATCTGCAACATGAGCCTGCGAAAATCGTGCACATATTCTGCGACAGACATTCGACCCTGCTTCAGGCGTGACCATTCACGTCCGAAGTCCTTGTTCTCGTTGGTCTTGCCGAACTGCCGTCTGAGATCTGCGACTAGTGCGGTCAGATCTGTAGGCAAAGCCCTCTGGCCTGCCATTGCCTCTTCGTAACGACTTCTCCACCATGTACCTGCAGCACCTCTTAAACAGCCTGCAGCCACCAAAACCTGCTGTTCCCTGTCTCTGGTTGCAGTCAGATCATAATATGTCTGCAACTGAACCTGCCATTCGTTCAGGGGGATATCCTGCGGATCACCATACCAAGAGTCAGGGCCTTTTGCCCTTGCTTTGCCCAGAGCTGCCGGCGGATGCTGCTCGGCCAACCTGGTCCGTACTGCGTGCCGGACTGCATCGTCCATCTGCGCGTTGACATTAGCGGCGACCTGCCTCAGGTGCAGGATCTCTTCCTGCATCTCTGCCATGCCCCGCCTCAGACCCTGAAGATCGAACGGATCTGGGGCTGGCGTTCCCATCTGGGGGTGCTCGTCTGTGCCTGACATTCCTCCTGTTCCGCTCACGTCTTTCCTGCGTTGCCCTCTGCGATCTGTAAATAGGACACTCAGGATCAAAGCAGTCGTAGTATCTGATAATGTTTCCACTGCGTTCTGCCTTCCTGTGGCCGTGAGGAGGCGCTCTGAGAGGAGGTGGAGGTACCACTGCCAATGGGTGTCTCACCGGACCCAAAACCTGCACTGGTCTGGGTAACCTGTAAGGGGCTGAAACCCAGTCCCCTGAGAAAGTAAACAGATCAGGTGGCAGCCCTGCCTCACACTGAATAACAGTCTCTACGTCTGATTCTGCTTCACTTCCACTACTCTCCACTGTCACAGGTTTCCCAAAACTCATGCAGCAAACTTCTGCAGAAAGCCACTACAAAACCGGCTAATTCCGACTAACCAAGAAGCCTTGCGCAAAACCTGCGTCTTCTAGATCTGCGCCGCCGCGCCTACTCTGATTAACCTAGAAAACTTGCGCAAACCTGCGTCTTCTAGACCCTGCGCCGCTGCGCCTACTCAAACCTGCACTCAGGCAGTACTACGATTTCGACCTTTTCGAAAGCTGCGCCTGCCTGCGCCAAACCTTTCTGGGATCTCTCTGAAAGCTGCGCCTAACTGCGCTGAACCTTTCTGCGACCTCTCCTTTGAAAGCTGCGCCTGCCTGCGCTACCTTTCACCAGAACTTCGTTCTCTCCTTTGCTTCCTCCTGAAGCCTTTCAGGAACGCTGCGATCTTGTCGCCAGCCCTGAGCTCCGAAACCAATGTAAAGACTGCGCTGTAGACTGCGACTCTGAAGCAGTCTGCCAGCCTGAAACAACAGCCTAGAAGGCTGCAACAAGTTCTGACACGAGAGAGCGAGAGAGAGAGAGTGTTCAACCCCAAAATCGAGTTACAAGAATACCCTGAGGTGCTGCCCAAATACCCTAGGCTGCACCTCTGATCCAAACTGATCGTTCAAGGTCCTATCCATCAACATGACCTGACAGTCTGCCTCAGTGTCAGGTCCCCTGTCTGAAACCTTCTGAGCTGCCAGCCCTGCAGAAAAGCGTCTGCTGAGCTGTCAGCCCCCATTCACAGATCTAAGGGTTCCGCCCTGCTGCAGCAAACCGGCTGCAGCATTGCTGGTTCCCTAGAACTGCAGGCCTGTCAGTTCCCCTGAACTGCAGGTCTGCCAGTTCTCTGAACTGAGGATCTGACAGTTCCCCTGAACTGTAGAATCCTTACACATGACCACCATGACCACCATGACCACCCTGGCCACCCTGACCACCCTGGCCACCCTGACCACCCTGACCTGCTCTGTTCCTGTTCCTGCCGCCTGTTAGGTCCCAACAGGTGTTTTTTTACAAGGTGTTCTCTCTGAACTTAACCCCCTAGAACCCGTACTAACCCGTACTACACACTCGTACTGCAAAATGAGTGCGACAACGTAGTGCGACAACGTATCAACTACTCCCCCCCCCCCCCCCAAAGGGTGTCCACACCCGTAGAAGAACCCAAAAAGAAAGAAAAAGAAAAGAAAAGAAAAGAAAACCCCCAAGGAAAAACTGTCTCTGTCCGGCTCTGACTCTCTGGCTCTGGCTCCGCTCTCGCTCACTCTGTCTCCGAGTCCAAGCCCTCGAGATCCCACATCGTTCGTAGGATGTATGTCAGCCGGGATCCAAGCTCCTTGACACCGGTTTTTGAAGGGAAGGCTGCGGATTTGACCCGACACACCTGACATGGTAAGGTGAGCTGATCAGTGGTATCCGGGGATGGAAGCGATGGGAGCGGAAGAAAATCCTCCGCGCGTTTCCCGAGGCGAAGATGCTCCGCGGTCATATCGAGCGGCCGGATAGTTTTATCCGCGAGCCACCGATTGATGACCCGATCCATTACATGATGATGGGGCCAGTGTGTAGGGCAAACGTAGTGTGCCCCACAACTGGTTTTTACCCCGACACCATGTTGCGTTCCCGCGCAGTAATAGCACTTCGTTCCCGCGAGTGCTGGATCGTGCGTGCCTTTGATCTTCTTGAGCGCTGCACGCAGCTCTTTCGCGTCCTTCGCGCGTGTGCGTTTCTTCCCCCGCTTGGTGCTTTTCTCCGCGCCCTTTTTTTCCGCTTCCTTCACTTTTTCCGCATCCGCCTGAGTCGACGGCTCCCCTTTCTTGGTTTCGGCGGTTGTCTTTTTCTCCGCGTCCGCCTTCTTTTGTTTTCCCGCGTCCGCGTGTGTTTTTCCCGCGTCCGCCTTTTGTTTTTCCGCAGCCGCCTTTTTCTCCGCGTGTGTTTTCTCCGCGTCCGCTTTTTGTTTTTCCGCGGCCGCCTTTTTCTCCGCGGCTGCTTTCTTTTTCTCCGCATCCGCCTCCGCGAGTGCTTTGAGCATTGCTGCTTTGACGAGTGCTTTTGTTTGTGTGTCCTCCGCGCTCAGCGGTGGTTTTGAACCTGTCGGTTCTTCCGCTATGACGTCTTCGTTGTCGTCATCGTCAAGGGAACTCTGGGGTGGTTTCGCCAATTGCTTTGAGATATTCTCCGCTGCCCCGTCTATCCGGCTCAACCAGTCGTTCACTTGGTCCAAATTGTGCGCCTTCGTAAGGTCCACGTTCGTGATGGTGATCTCCTTGACCTTATGCATATCGACCTGATCTTTTATTCGGCCGTCTCGCACCAACTGCGCCTGCGCCTTCGCGGTATCCAGCCGTACTCCCACGAGTCCGTGTGAGAAACTCGCGAGTGACTGCGGGATGTCCATGAGGTTGGCCCGAAGCCGGTTGACCTCAACTTTGGACGCGACGAGTTCTGACATCAACACCCGGGCGGTCGTGCTGCTGCAGAAGTCGTCTCCCTTTTCCGCCTTGGCGAGAGCGGCTTTTGTGGCTGCCAACTCTTTTTGGACCGTGACGAGGTTGCGGTAGCGTTTCTCCGCCTCACTGATGAGCTGCTTATTCTCCTTGTGATACCATTCGGTATCCGCCTGAGCTTTGGTGGCTGTTTTCCGGGAGAGGGCCAGATCGGTGGTCAGCTGGGTAATTTCCTTGGCTTTCGCGGAAATTTCTTGATTCCGCGCGGAAATTACTTGATCCTTTGCGGAATTTTCTTCCTCTTGCGCGGATAACTCTCTTTTGATAGTCTTGAGTTCCGCTTCCGCACCGCGGGCTTTCACTTGAGCATCACTCAACTGCTGTTGAAGAGCCCGGTATCGATTGGTCCAATCCGCCTCCAGCTTAGTTTTTTCCGCCGCCCTTTCCTCTTTTGCTTCCCGGAGTTCCGCCGCCAGCTCACAGATTTCCGCCTCCTGCTCATCTCTTTTTGTCACACCCTCCTGAAGCTTCTTGTGTAATTTTTCGTAATCCGCCGCCACATTTGCATGTGATTCCACCGCCTCAGTTCCAGATTCTAAGGCTTCCGCGAGCTCCGTTTCCAAGGCCTCTGCCTTTGCTTTCCACTCATCCCTCTGCTGACGGAGTCGCTCCAAATGCTCGGATGTTCCAGACATTTTTATGCAAATGCTTTGAATGTGTTGCTCTGGTGGCGGTTGCTTCTGAAGGTTCAGTGCGCTCGGCGTAAACTTTTGACGAAATAGGGCTGGAGGGTTGCAGCCTAGCTAGTTTATACAAGTGATAGAGTCACTCACTTGTCACTGATGGAAGACTTCCTCTATTGAGTGTCGTCTCATCCAAGGTTCTAGCCCGCTTTGATATTACCCTCGCTATCTTGACTCAGCTCTCTGTAGCTCGCTCTTAGATGTATTTGATTATGGGTGAACTGATACCAACACATCAACCATCGTTCCCTTCCCCATATCAACCTGTATCATCTAAAGAGGTTGTTTCCGCCGCCTTGTCCGCCTTTCTTCCCGCTTAGAGCGGATTTCCTCTTTGGTCGGCAAGCGCGTGCGGTTTCTGAGATACTCTGCCAAGATATCGCTGGCATTGGCCAGGTGGGCTTCTGGCTCCCAGGTGGCTTCCATCAAATCATAGCCCTTCCACAGAATCAAGTACTCCCGACGGTTGGGTGTGCCTCGATCCCGCAGAATACGCTCGATCTCATATTCAATGGCGCCATCCACCAACTCCCCTTCGGGAGGTTCCACCTCCCGCTCATCATCTTCTGACAAGCGGTTGTATGCCTTCAGCTTGGAGACATGGAAGGTAGAATGAATAGTCCAATGGGGTGGTAGTTGCAGGCGATAAGCGACTGTGGATATCGCTTTGTCCACTTTGAATGGCCCGACAAACCTCCGGCGGATTTTTGGTGGGATCTTTTGCAAGGATTGCAGCGGAATAAATGTACTCCGCACCAAAACTTCATCCCCTTCTTTGAAGATTACTTCCCGCCGCCGTTTGTTCGCTTGGACACACATCCGCTCTTGTGCGGTTGCATACTGCTGCTTTGCCTGCTGCAGTTGCTCGTCCATTCGTTTCACCATTTCGGTTGCCATTTCGGACTCTTCTTTCGCCGTTAACTTTTTCTGCACGGTAATTTGTCCCATATGCTGCCCATACAACAAGTGTGCTGGGGCATAGCCGGTTGACACATTGCGGGAGTTGTTGGCAGCAAATTCCGCTGTCGCCAAGAAATCAACCCAGCGGTCTGGATACCGCTCCACATAAGGCCGCAAAAAGTCTTCCAACACCCGAATAGTAACCTCTGACTGCCCATCTGTTTGTGGGTGGTAGGCTGTGCTCATTCGGAGTTGGGTTCCCAGAAGTGAAAATAAAGACCGCCAGAAGGAACTTGTGAATCTGGGGTCTCGATCGGAAATTATCACTTTGGGGAGGCCATAGTGTTTGTATATTTTGTCCACAAATAACTTAGCATATTCCGGGGCGGTTATTTCCTTAGTGCAGGGTGCGAAGCGAACGTACTTGGTTAACCGATCAACAAATACCGCGATGGCGGTGAACCCACGTGACTTTGGTAAATCAGTCACGAGGTCAGTGGTGATCTGTTCCCACTTTGTTGTCGGTATTGGGAGTGGATGCAGAAGCCCTTTCTGCTTCGTCGTATCAGCTTTTGTCCGCTGACAGACAGGGCATGTCCGCACGTATGCTTGGACATCCTTTCCAACTCCTTTCCACCAGTAGTATCGCTGTAGCACATCCAATGTCCGGGCGGCACCTGCGTGACCAGCGCTCGGAACATCATGGAACTCCCCCATAACCTTTTTCCGGTATCCATTTGGAACCACTAGTACTTTGTCTGAGGTGGGAGTTGCTTGATAGTACAACCAGCCATCCTCGAACGAAAGTTTCGTGGGTTTACCCGCTTGAATTTTCGTGACTTCCGCCTGCAGTTTTTGATCTGCTGCAATAGCGGTCTTCCATGCATCCGCTTCATCCACCACCCAGGCGGACAAAGCATGAATTTGATCCTGTGAATCAGGAAGGCTTCGGGATAACGCATCCGCCAGTACATTGGCTTTACCAGGCACATAGACGATTTTTGGATCGATGGAATCGAAATACCCTGACGTATACCATCGGGATTGTGTCCGCGACATTTTAGCTTGGGTCATGAAGTGGGTTATCGGCTGATGGTCTGTCATAACCGTAACCTCCCCAGGCGCTCCTTCGAGGTAATGCCGCCATTGGCTGAGCGCATATGCTACAGCCCCCAGCTCCCGCTCATATGCGGAATATCGTGTCTCAGCTGGTTTTAATCGTCTTGAAAGGTAGGCTATTGGCTGTAGCCCCTTTCCATGGTCCTGACACAGAACTGCTCCATATGCAGTTCCTGATGCGTCCGTTATTACGGTGTACCTAAGAAGCGGATCGGGTAGGAGAAGTATGGGGGTGCGGGTGATCTTTTGCTTGAGTTTGCTGAAGGCTTCGCGCTGAATAGGCCCCCATGTCCACACATGATTCTTTTTGATCAGATCATGTAAGGGTCCTGCAATCCGCGCAAACTCTGGTATAAACTTACGATAGTAAGATACCATGCCCAGAAAACTTCGCACATCCCCAACTGAGCTCAACTCCTTCCATTCTTGAATAGCCCGCACTTTATCACTCATTGGTTGCAGGCCTTTTCCTGACAAATGATATCCCAGATAATCGGTCTCGCTGACCCCCACTTCACACTTGCTCGCTTTCGCGTAGAGCTTGTGTTTGTGTAACCGCTCGAATACCTGTTTCAAATGATCGACATGTTCTTCCACTGAATTGGAAAACACCAGAATGTCGTCAATGAACACAACCACAAAGTGGTCCAAAAACTCCCCCAACAAATCCTGCACCATAGTTTGAAACTGGGCCGGACAGTTGGACATTCCGAAGGGACAAACGAGGAACTCGAAATGCCCGTATCGTGTGCGGAATGCAGTTTTTGGGGTATCCTTTGGCCGGACTGGAAATTGCCAGTAGCCCGAGCGGAGGTCGATCTTGGTGTAGATCTTCGCTTTAGCGAGCCGGTCCATTAACTCTTCGGGGAGCGGAAGTGGATAGCGGTTTTTAATGGTGTAGTGGTTGATCCATCTGTAATCAACACACATCCGCAGTCCGCCGTCTTTCTTAGGGACAAAGAGTATGGGGGCTCCCCAGGGACTCTCTGACGGCCTAATCTTCCGTTGCTCGAGGAGATAATCCACTTGTGTCCGAACTTCATCCAATTCAGCCGGAGAAAGTTTGTACAGGGGACGGTGGATTGGGCTCATACTCTCATCCTCAAGGTCGATCTTAAATTCATGACCCTTGCGGACTGGAGGTATGCCAGGTGGGAGATCTTTTGGAAAAATGTGGCTATATTCCTCCACCACAGAGCGGATATCCGGATGCATCTGATCATGCAGCAACTTCGGTACCTCCGTCTCTTGTGGTGTGTTGGTGCCCGCTGAAGTTTGAAGGCTATCAACGGTTACCCCTTCATACGGATATTGCATCAAGTGATTGCTATCCGTGGGGTCAGATTCACGCACCACCACCAAGTAAGCCAAACTATCTGTGGCTTCAGTTTGCTTCTTGATGTAGCGGAATATCTTCTTGTGGGTGATGAGAGGTGTGGTTTCATTCGCAAGTTGAAGATAATCAGTCGGTCTTTCCTTTACCGGTACTGTTATCCAACCTTGACCTTGGCGAATGTTGATAGTTCCCTGTGCAAAGTTTATGGACGGGTTATTGGCGATGAGCCACGGTAACCCTAACACGATGTCATATGTGAGATGAGGAAAAACATCCGCAGAAAACTGGGTTTTGTATCCGCCCAACTGCATATTGATGTTTCCGCATCGTTTGTCCACATTGCAAACAGACCCGTTGGCTAATGAAACGGTCTTATTACACGAGGAGAACTCTAACCCCAAACGATCCACAAGTTTCTGCGCTACATAATTTTCCGTAGCTCCACAGTCCAAATAAGCGGAGATTGAAACTCCCCCTATCCGCCCCTTAAGCTCATATCCCATGAACTTAAGGTGGTGATTATTTACCAGCGGGTTAAAACTGTCTTGAAGGTAATCCCCACCTTCAACCCCTGGTTGTTTCTTTCTGTCCGATGCCCCCCTTGCATCGGCGTCAGACGGAACCCTTGGGCTGGTCCGGTCTAAACTTTTTACACTTCCTTCCGAAGCCTGTTTCTCTCCACAAGGCGGGATAGATTCCAGGTTGCTATCTCCGGAGGAACTTCCAGAGTCTTCATGTACTGAACCAACACTTTCCGCCAACTCTCTGCCGGAAGTGCTTAGGATGACCGTACTTGAATCATCCATCCGCTCTTTGTCACCAAGTTTTGTACTCATCAGCGGATTTTCAGCCCTCTGGGCGGGATTTCTTTTTGACTCTTTCTCGGTCTTTTTATTCCCCTCTCGTTCTCTTGCTCGTGACTCCCGGAGCTTCTGACGTCTGCGATGTCTATATCTTCGGCGTCTGGCTCTTTTTCTTCTGGCCGCATGGAGTGAAGTCTCCTCTATGCGGCGTGATCTTTTAGCCATTTTTGAAAAGTTGGGCCTTTGGGACATTTTCCAAAGCCATGACCCACTTCACCGCAGATGTAACATGCGCCTCCGCCTCTAGCTCCGCCTTGTTGCTGCCTTCCGCCACCACCTCGATTTCGTCCGCCACCTCGTCTCCCGCCTCTTCCGCGGCCACGGCTGCCTCCACCTCTGTTGCCTCCTCCCATTTGCTGATTTTGATCTTGGGGTGGAGGTGGTGGTTGCGGTTGCTGACCTTGCATTTGCTGGTTCTGGTCAGCTTTGGGCTTGTTTTTCCAATTCCAGTTCCATCGCCCTCGTCCGCGACCACGTCCGCGGTTGTTTTGAGATTGGCCTCCCAACGAATCGATTCTTTCGGCAGTGACTATCGCCGCTTCCACTCCTTCTGTCACCATTGTAACAACTTGATGTCGGATCTGGGGCCGTAGTCCGTCAACAAACGTCAAGTACTGCTCCTCCTCCGTCATATTCGGAATTCTGAGTATGAGATCCCGAAATGCGTTAATGTAGGAACGAACAGTCCCCGTTTGTTGAAGTTTCCGCAGCTTCCTACGCGAAACATCGGACATTCTTGTAGGTTCAAAAGCAATAGCTAACTCTTCCACAAGTTGTACCCAGTCCTGGAACATCGGACGAACTCCTTCCCGAATCCGCATCTCTTGCATATTCCGCCATGTGGCGGCTGAACCAGAGAGATTTGTGCGGAATACTTTAAGCCAAACAGACTCATCCAAATCATAAACTTTACAGAAGTTGGTGAGTTCTGCCTGCCAATCCCGAATCCAGCGATCTCCAGCGCCAGTATACGGTTTCGGCATCGGGAATTTGACCGCATTGGGAATGTGAAGCAAACGATTTTCTGGACGTGCATAGCCCATAAAATCTGGGACCCCACCTGGGGGACCAGGAGGTCCGCCTCCTCCACCACCTCCACCACCACCATCTCCAGGACCGCCTCCTGGGTTCCTAGATGGTCCTTCTCCTCCTCCACCAATATGTGGTCCAGGTGCAGACCCACGGCCACTTCTGTCCGATGGGCCTCCGCCACTTCCATCACCGGAACCATCATCATCTCCACCTCCGCCTCCTCCGCCTCCTCCGCCTGCGCGTTGAGGAATACGCGGATAGGATCCCCATCCAACATAGGGGTTTCCGGATGATGGAGCTCCGTATACATTCACGGAGTGACCTAAGATAGAAGGCCGAATGTATGATGCTCCCATGGCATAATAGCCGGGTGGTGAAATCATTGATGGATGTGATAACACTGGCTGAGAAACTGGTGGTGGCATGGGTAATGTTCTAGGTGGCTCGGGTGACGTGGTTGTTGGAGTTGTCAGCGGAACAGTTTGGACCACGGGAGAAGCCTGCGTACGCTGTGGCGGTTGTACTGGCTGTAATACCGCTGGTGGTCTTGTATTTGGTGTTTGTCCAAACACAGCGCTAGGCCTCACGATCGGCCTAGGTACATTTCCCTGTCCGCTGATTGCACTGCCTCGCCCCACTCCAGGAATAATGACTGGGGGTGATGCAGGTCGGGTAATCGGTCTATTTGCCCGCGGGAATACTGGTGGTATTGGCGGGAAACCTACCGAATCCGGGGCAAAGCCGGATGAGGTTTGGGGCGGTTGACCGAATGGAACTTGTACTTCGGCCAAGCTTGGTGGTTGTGCCACCGTTCTGGTTCCCGCTCCCGCCATAGCAGCCACAAGAGGTGTTTGTTGAGCAGCGGATGCCATTTGTGTGGCAACTGCTGCAGCATCTTTCTTCCGCCAAAACTCAAAATTCGACGTGAACTTTGTGTCCGCTACATCCTCAAACACCTTCTTTAGCTCTTGCGCTGTTTCCGGATCTTGTAGCATTTCTTGTAGCATTTCCCGCGGCTCTCTGCTCCTTGTTGAGCTTCTCGATCTGCTTCTCCTTGAAGACCGACTTTGACTTCTTTTCAACTCCTCCATTTCCGCTTGTAATCTAGCCGCCGCTTATTTCGCAGCCGCTGCCTCCTTTAACAAATAGGCTACTTCCGCATGATGCTGTATCTGAAAACTTTCCGCTTTTTCTTGCGTCTCTTTGAGATCATACTTAACACGAGCGATTTCCTTGAACTGTTTATCTTGACCCGCATCCAGTTCTGCCTGGGTCTCTCTCAGTTCTTGTTGAACCGTATCCAACCCCCAAAGGGCGTCGTTATATTGCCGGTCATACTCTTCTTCGAGTTTCTTCCTTTTTTCGTCCGTGTCAGCCACTTGTTCAGCCAATATCCGCTGAGCCTCTTTGGCTTCGTCCACCTCTTTCTGGGCGACATCACGGATATTCGCCAAGCCAGCTTCCATTTGGCTGAGCCTCCCCTTAGCTGCAGCATCCAGATCTTGTATCCGCTCATCCAACCTCTCACTGAGCTGTCCTTCGATCTGGTGATGGCGGGACTGTAGAGTAGAGTCCAACACATCATGTACTTGGGAAGCCATGCTTGAACAAGCTCCCTCCATCCGACTATCAAGGTGCTCGGCGACCTGGGCTGTCCGCTGGGCAGCCTCCTCGGACAATTGGCTGTATAACCGCTCTTGCGATTCATGGAGGTCGCGCTCCTGCAGGCCATCGTTGTGCACGTGCAGGGTCTGGTTATGCACGTTTACTTGGCTCTGTTGCAGGTGCTGCGTTTGTTGATTGATGAAGACTCCTGGCTCTTCTTCCATCTCCTCATCAAACTCCGGGCCAATGTCCGCTTCCTCATCGCCTGCTTCCTCCACCATGTCCGGGTGCGCGGGGATACCGTATGCCTGTAATGGCCGGTCCATTTCTGCCTGTATCGGCAGTCCGACAGCAGGTAATTCCTGAGCGACGATCAGCGGATATAGCGGCGGGCCATCTGGGGCGTCGCGCTCTTGCTGATTGTCTTCGATACCGTATTCCAGGTATAGCTGCTCGTCGTGTCCGCTCATGGTGGATGTCTTGATTCGTCGGCGGTAGAATCACGTGTCCGTTTGGTGGATTCCGTTGGCGGGTAATCCACGTGACTAATTGGTCACTCTTTGTCAGCGGTTTCTGGCAGCGGTTTCTGGCACGTAATTTCTGGCGGAAACGTATTCGTCCGCAGAAACGTCCGCTGGCAGACTCGTTTTGTCCGCTCTGCGGTAACCGCGTGCAGTGTCGACAACTCTCCGACAAACGGAAGTACTACTACGCCGTGCTGTGGTCGTAGCGTCCAAGGATCTATAGATCCTGTGATCTTGAGAGGGATGATCGAGCGCAGCAACGTGCGTTCTCGTTCGTCCAGCGTTTGGTTGGTGCGCAGCAACACGAAGTAGGTTCCAGACACGAGGGGAAACCTTCTTCGACCTAGCCGACCCTGATCTTTTGCACCTCGACTGCAAAATCTCCTGTCGATCTCTTCCACTAAGTAGACTCGACTTGCAGGAAGGGTGCTTCGGCTCCGAAACCAGTTGTTAGGTCCCTGTAGGTTTTAGTGAGTCGTTGCTGAAGTTGAGACTGGGGTCACACACTTTCACAAACCAGAGAATTAATTTTACAAGGTGTTCTCTCTGAACTTAACCCCCTAGAACCCGTACTAACCCGTACTACACACTCGTACTGCAAAATGAGTGCGACAACGTAGTGCGACAACGTATCACCGCCTCCCCCGAATTCCCATCCACCAACTTTTGGGGGTGGCCCCCTTCCACCAGCTCCAGCAGCTCTGAACATGTTTGGGGGTGGCCCTCTTCCACCACCTTCAGCAGCTCTGAACACGTTGGGGGGTGGCCCTCTTCCACCAGCTTCAGCAGCTCTGAACAGATTGGGGGGTGGCCCTCTTCCACCAGGGTGAAGCACAGGTTCAGGTTCATAAACAGACTCCTCCTCCGTCATACTCCACGGGTTTTCGGGCAGCTGCTCAGAGGGTCCCTCAGGTTCAGGTTCAGGTTCAGGTTCATCTGCGGTTGGAAGTGTAGCTTCAGGCAAAATCTCTTGTGCAGGATCAGGTGCTGGAAGACTTGCAGCTTCGATGCTCCAGTCGAACGTTCTGCTCAGATCTAGATCAACCTCGTGCATGGTTGCAACCTCCTCTCTGAGCAGGTCCAGATGAGGCAATAGCTGGCGATCACGAAGGAGTTCTGCAAAAGACAGAATGTGAATGTGAGGGCAGAGAGAAAAACAACCTAATTTGAACCTGATGCTGGACTGCTCACCTGTAGGCACCATGTAGGGGTATTCCATGTCCCCCAGGTTGGTGCTCCCCTTCCTGGTCAGTCCTGGAGGTGTCACCTGAATGGAATCGAATATCGGGTCGATGCGCCTTTCAGGGGGGCTGCCCGCTCGGTACGCTCGCAAGAAAAGTTCGTCTTCGCTTCCCGCAGCGCTATCCAGGGCGGATGCAGCTTTCCAGAACAGAGCCTAGGAAGACAAGTAACAGTAACCCTAAGTCAAAACATTCGAAACAGAAACAGTGCAGCAGATAGCAGGCAGCATACACTTACATTTTCAAGACCAAAATAGGTGTTCAGCGACGTTAAATGCCGGAAAACCACCTCGGCGGCATCCCGATCAACCACCGTCCCGGGCTGGAACAGATCTGTTCGGTTTTGGAGCCGGTTCCGGAGCCTCACCACATACTGCCGTGCTTTCAGTTCCACGTACATCGGGCGCAATCGATCAGCACTGCAGGCGAAAAAACAACAAGATACCACGATACAAAGGCGCACGGTGCGGTGAAGTCGAACAGGGAGCGAAGTCGATATATTCGGGACAGTACGGCAGAACTGACTAACTTTGGATTTGATCGGAAGTGATGATCGGTGCAAAAGTCGGTTTTTGATTTCTTGGACCGATCATAATCGGAATTTGAAACCAAATCCCGATCAACCGACCATGATCGGAGCTGATCGGATCAGCGATCGATCAATCGGCGTTTCACCGATCATGGTCGGCCGATCACGTGCCGACAGGACGCGGTGCTTGATCGTGATCGGGATCGTGATCGGAGCAACCGATTAGATCGATAATCGGAAGCCCGATCCCGATCACGATCAGGCTTTGATCGGCCGATCACGATCATCGATCAGGTTTTGATCGGCCGATCACGATCACGATCATCGATCATGATCGGTAAAAAAAAAACAAAAAAAAACTGATCATTTTTAGAATCATGTGGAACGAGATCGTGTCAGGTCAGATCAGTGAAACGACCTGTCCTGACATCGAAACTGGACGGCCGATCATTTCCGATCACGTCCATAGTATGGCGGGATCGCTCCAAGTTCAATGCATCCTGCACGCAAAAATAGGAATGGTATCTCCGGATATCGATTTTGGACGGATGCTGGTGTTAAATGAATGACGTCACATTTCACACTGGAAAACGTTTGTGTACCTGTGATATTTTTCTTTGAAAAATCTACTATAAAAAAAAATCTACTCGAGAAAATCCAGAAAACGAAAATACATCGGTGTGTTGGTGTTTTTTTTGCAGGGGCTGCACAGTTCGATGAAGGTTTGTCTCAAGTTGCCGCCATGTACAGATCAACCACACATTTTGAACCCAAGGTACTCCCCCCGAATGCTTTTTTTTTCCTCCCCTTGGAATAATGCAAATCTGCCCTTCTCAGCAGTGATTCTGGTGAAAGCACCTGGCTGTAAGCTCCAAGAAACCTACCTGTCCATCGTCCAAACCACTCTTTTGATCAAAACAAAAATAAAAAACAACAACAATAATTGTCTGACACAAAAAATCTGTTTTGTCTGACCCGAAATCGTGGAACTGAACGAGGAGATCAGGGCGCGGGCCTCTGAAAAGAAAGATTTGATCCGCATACAGAAGAAGCTGGAATGCACTCTGGATTCTGTCGAAGCTGCCTCCAACCGAAAGCTCTTGAGGGAAAAAAAGAGCTGGGAGGCTGATAAGGAGGAGCTGTCGCATGCCCATCTGGAACTGGAACAAGAATTGACCCTGAGGGGCTTCGGCGGAGGAGGGCTGGAAAAAGGAGGTCAAAATGCTCAAATCTCGTGTTTCAGAGGTACACCCTTAATCCTGCCTAGTGCAGCCATCACTACTTCCATGAACGGCAGAAATGTGAGAAAACAGTGTGGGCCACACTATTTCCGAAATCTACGCTTCTTGTTCACGTTTCGGTTTTCCATGAATTAGTGTGCCCTGCACTGCTACTGGGGAAATTGCCCACTATTAAAAGACCCACACTGGAAACAATTGAGGGTGTGCGTGGCAGTGGTGGGGAAAAAACCAATTTTGGATATATGAATATATGTGATCGAAAACAATTTTGAGCGGGAGCTGAGGGTGGTTGCTGTTCGCAAGCACAGGTCCAGAAGGAAGGCGATAAACAGAAGGCCAAGTACTCCAAAGAGCTGGCAAATCTGAGGAAATGTCGATGGCGGCACTGGAGGAGGCGGAGGGTAAAATCCGCGACGCGGAAAAGAAATTGGAAAAGGAGCGAAAAGAACATCAAAATCGAGTTAACTTACTTGAAGAAGACACCTCTCAGGTTCAGCTGACATTACCATAAGCGAAAGAAGAACTTGTCTAAGCAAACAATCACGATTTATGGGGGGATGGGAGGGCTGCTGAAAATATTGCCACCAGATGGTTTGTGTTACAGAGTGAAGTTTCCAGGTGGAAGCGTGTCGAATTTTTTATTGCTCATATGGCAGTATGATATTAATGAGTCATCTTTAATAAGACATCAACACTGGTATCCTCGTATTTAGTCATTCTTATTCCTGCGTCGGCGTGGTTCAGCTGTCCCAGCAGCTGTTTTAAGAAAAAAATGCACTGGATGCGGAGAGGCGAAAATTTGTGATGGCCGAACAAAACTGGAGGCAAGTGAGACAGACCATGGAGCTGGAGTTGGCGGAAGCCAAGGCCTCTCTTTCAGGGTTTGACACGGACAGCCAAATAGAGTTTTCGGTCGATATCTACAATGGTGCGATGGACCTGACAGACCCGCCACAAACTCAGGTGGGCAGTAAGTTTTTGTAACAAAGTGGTGAAAAATATCTGAAAAAAAAAAAGAGCAAGGCACCGTTTTTGAACAACTTCCCTGAGAATATGCCTGTTTTTTTCATGTGGAATTTTGATGGCTTGGACAAGATCGAAAGTAATTTGGGGAGGAGGGTGTTTTTTTCCTGGACCGTATCTGACATCCACCCTGCTTGATTTCTGGATGTTATATGAGCATATTCAGGGTTTGCTGCTTTTGGTTTTCTTTTTTATGCACAGAGCGTTTAAAAAAAATCCTGATTTGAATTCAATTCAATTATGCACAGATGCACCTCTCGGGCGGCGATTTCACTGGATACAGCCTCACACCACGCTCCCATGACGACTCTCTAAGCTCCTTCGAATTTTCAAAGGGTGAATCCGATGAAATCCAGCTGAGAAGTCGACTCTCTGAGTATAAGGCGAAGGTCAGAAGCTTGCGGGGCAGTTTACGTGGATCCCTTCAAAGTGTAGATTTTGCGGAACAAAGCTGCCGGGAAGCTGCAGAGATGCTGCATGCGATGGAAGCAGAACGCAACGAGCTCAAGGGGCAGCTCGTGATAGCTAATGGGCGACTGAATAATCTTGACCAGCGCCAGCGGCAGGAGGTGAGACAATTTCAGCAGCCGATTCTCTTCCCTTTTGCTTTATTTATTTTTTTCTTTCTTTTCTTTCTTGTGCCATCTATATCAGCCTTCCATTTCCTGAATCGAACGCGGGTGCAATTGTTTTTTCCTGCTACTTGCGACATTTGCGACATTTTTGTGTTTTTACAAGCTCTGGGTTGAAATGGGGTTATATGTTTTTATTGCAGGGAAGTGTTGGGGAGCTGGAGTCTGAAAATCGGCACCACCAGGAAGTTGTTATGTCAGTGGAGTCTGACCTCGAGGTGCTGAGGGTGGAGTCTGACCGCACGGCCATGGAAAAGATAATTATGGCCCAGCTTTCGGAAACTGACTTTAGTAGAAAGGATGAGATGGTGAAGAGCATCGACACCCTGCGTCGTGATAACTCCAAATTGGGTAGTCGGCTCTGTGGAATGGAAACCAAGTTGGAGCAAACGCAAGTTAAGCTGGAAACAACCGTGATTCGTTTGGAGGAAGCCAAAGGGAAGTTGCTTGGGGCCCAAGGAGCACTACGGTGAAAAAATGGAGGAGGCGGTTGCTGAGAGGAAAAGGATTTCCCAGTGGAACGCGAAGCTGGAGGAGAAGGTGTCGAATTTCCGAGGGGAGCTGAACAAGGAAAAAAAAAAAAAGCTCGAATGCAATTTCTGAGAGTCTTGCGGACTTTGCCGTATGGTACGACTCTCTTCTTTGTCTCAACTTTCTTTCCTGTTGATTTGAAGATAGTATAAAAATATGTAAAAAAATAATATATATTTGCAAAAAATAGATTTTTCTAGAATTTTTTTCTTAAAACATATCGTTCGCTACCTGTGGCTGCCTTAGTTTTATTCCCAGACATGGTTGGTGCAGGAAATCATCTCTTCATTTTGTCATCCAATCTATCAATGAAATACATGTCATAAGGAATATATGTACTCGAAGGAAACTAACAAGTCGTCAGGGACAGAAAACTTGCTGGATTCAGGTTCATGACTATATATACATAATAAAAGATAGTAGAAATATCTGAACTGCTTGAACTTTTTTTCTTTTTTTTCAGGTAATTCTGTTTTCTTTTCTGTAAAGAGGATAGAAGATCCCATTGGTTTGCTGCCAGCGAAACTCATTCTGGGAATCAATAAACGGGGGGTGCACTTCTTCAGGTATCTGACACAGGTCTTTCCCTTTCTAAGTTTTTTGTTGTCCAAAGAAGGAAGGCTTGCCTCTGCATCATTTCGTGCAACAGAGTGATAGTGTTTTTTTAGCTTTGAAAAGACTGTACGAGTTTACATGGATTCTTGTTTGGAGGGGGGGGGATTTGGTCTGTTTGGGGGGGAGTTCTCATGTGTGTGTGCGTGTGTGTTTTGAGTCGTTTAGGCCGGTGCCCAAGGAGTACCTGCATTCAGCCGAACTGAGAGACATTATGCAATTTGGATCGAGCAGCCAAGCTGTTTTCTTCAAAATGAGGGTTGCTGGAGTGCTGCACATTTTTCAGTTTGAAACCAGACAGGGTGAAGACATATGCATGGCATTGCAAACCCATATCAACGATATTATGATGAAACGATATGCAAAGGTGGGAGTCGAATTAGTAATTTTCTGTGTGGAACTTTCTTTTTCAAAACCGTCCGTGAAATCGATAGCGTCTTTGCCCGAGTTTCCAAATATCATTTTGATTTTTTTATCTGCGTTTGGTCGCTCAAGAATGAGATGGGGAGTGCCTCTGACAAGCATATCTTGTGGAATTCCACAAGATTACTTAAAAAACAATAAAATGCAAAATAAAACCATTTTTCAACACTTCCATCTCTCCTTTCATCGATTTGTGTGTGGGGGGAGAAATCATTGCGAATGAATAAAGTCCATGAAATTCTTGGATGTGTTCAGGCCAAGGCGATGGCTCAAGCTGATTCTCGAACGTCTGTATTGGTGGGTGATAACACACTGGGCGTAGCAAATTTCGGTCCCAAATATAAAGAGCATTTGGACGAAATGCAAAAACTGCTGGAGGCTAAAACTAGAAAGGGGGAAGAGCTGATTCAGAGGAACGATGGTTATATCTCCGAGAAGGAAAGGTAGAGAGCGCTCCTTGACTCCACTAAGCACAGGAAATCCTGTGCAGATCAACCAACGCACTGGTTTTTTTTTTAATGTATATGAGAACAGGGTCCGTCCATCCATCCGTCGGTATGTTTTTTAAGATTTGATTTTTTTAAATGAAAGGTTTCCACTTGGAGAAGAGCTGGGCCAGGTTCAATGAATGGCAAAGACAGATTTTCCAATTATTATTCGTACCTATATTTTTCCTCATGTGCAACTCAGGCTTGAGCAGCAGTTTGAAGAATGCATGACAAGGGTGCTGGAGACAGAGAAAGTTAAGAGTGAAATTCAGGAGGTGTTTTTCCGGTTGAGGAAGGAGGCTGACAAAATGAGGGCACGACTGGACAAAGCCAGAGCGGCAAGTATCAAACAAAAACTGACTCCTCCCCCCCCCAAAAAAAAACACACACACACAATCATCAATTGGCTTTTATCAGTGTGTCGAAAAGAATGTGATCAGTGTTGTTGTTCCCTGTTCCCAACAATTTTTTTTCCATGAAACGTTTTTTGTGCTGTGCCGCTGCAAATGTACAGTCATAGATGTTTGATGTGATGTGGCTGTTTAGAGGCTGTTTAGATGTTGGGTGCTGCTGAGGCTGTGAAAATCGATGCGCTGAATCAAGCGAAACAAGTAGGGGTTGAGCACTCAACCCAAGTGCGAGAGCTGGAAATTCTGTGTGACCAACAACAAAAGGAGCATGAAGTTCTCAACACAATGTGAGTCGCACATCAATTGTTCAATTGTCCATTCGATTCAATGGCTTGGCACATGTGCTATGAAAACCTTGCCGGTATGTGGACAGCTTGGAGAAAAGGGGGGGGGGGACATTGCTTGCTTGTTTTTCCTGGAACTGGAACTCGCACGACGTGCATCTTTGAAATAATTTGAAAATGTTGGTTGAGCAGTTCATTGACCTGTTTGCAGGCTTGAGAAGATGGAGGATGAATACGAACAGATCTGTAGAGAAAAACTTCTTACAGAGAAAAAAATGGCCCGTATCGGAAAAGCTAAAGAGGTGTGTTGCCTCGGGAAGAGTTTCTGTGTCCTACTGGCTTTGTGTCGAAGTTTCCCTCCATCCTGTGAAGGTTTTTTGTTCCAACAACTTTTGGGCAACAAAAACTTGTGCGTTTTGGTGCAGGGGGACATACAACGGATGAAAGAAGCTTTGAAAAATGCTGAACATCTTTCAAAAGGGTCGATTCATGAAAAGGACATTCGAGTGAACCAGCTGCAGGAAGAGTTGGCCGATATGACTGCCATGTTCAATGCCAACAGGTAGGAATTGTTTTTGAATTGGCTAGTCTGAATTTGGCAAGAATCCAACGAAACAGAAACTACAGACGTTTTCATGGACTGGCCTGGCCTCGCTGTTTTTTTTCTTTCCTTACACGAGTTGACCCTGTTTTCTGAAATCAGGGCTGAGTTGGATGAAATCAAGACCGGTCAGAATGAATTGCAAGCGTTGAGGGAAATGAAGTCGGACATTCAATCGAGGGAGAAGTCCCAAGCTGACATCATCATGATCCAAAGCAAACGACTGGAAGAGGTGGAGAAAGCATACAAAACAGAGCAAGTCGGGAGGAAAAAGGACGAATTCTTTTGTTGATACATCACACTGTATTGACCCGGCCATTCCACACACTCATTCACACTTCTGTTTTTACATGAAACGAACCATGACTTCCACTTTCATCAACACTACCGTTGTAGGTCCATTAACAGATGCACTGATAGATAATGTTTGACACTTGTTTTTCTCGGTTTCAATGATCAGGTATTTCAACACGATGGAGGATTTGAAAGGGAAGATCCGAGTGTATTGTCGAGCGAGGCCGATGCTTCCCATGGAAGAAAAAGCTGGCCAAACTTTCGCACTCAATCTGCCTGATGAACTCACCATTTCTCATATGTGGCGTGAGGTGGGAATTTTCACTATCTCTGGAAAATACGGTTTCACTGTACTGATGATGAAATATTTTTTTAAGGCCAAGAAAAATATAAAGTGCAACTGTTATGATGGGTTGTAGGCACACCTACACACATGTATTGTTCGCACCGTTTCCTGGGAAACGTTGTATGTTTCTTCTGTCGGGTTCCTTAAGTTTGAATTTTGCCTTGTGATGCAGTAGCGCAAGCCAAGGGAATATTCCTTTGATGCTGTTTCCCACCAGAAGCTTCCCAGGAACAGGTGTTTGCTGACACCAGTCATTTGGTACAGTCGGCAGTGGATGAATACAACATGTGCATTTTTGCCTACGGTCAAACGGGTTCTGGAAAAACACACACCATTTATGGCTATGAAGACAACCTCGGAATGACTCCTAGAGGGATTAACGAACTTTTCAGGTGAGTATCTCTCGGAGACTGTCATGGAATGGCAGAAACTCACAAACAAAGGGAAGAATATCGGACTTGCATCCTCGGTACATGGAAAGCTAAAATCCTCGTGTGTCGTGCAAAAAGATTTTTTTATATGAATGCTGAGTGTCACAAACAGCAATTTGTGCCTAATCCGACGGAGTGTTTTTTTTTGGTTTTTTTTTGTAAGTTGGTGGAATCAGGGTTTTGAACCGAGACAGGGACAAATACAATTTCTGTGTGACGTGCTACATGTTGGAATTGTACCAAGATCATTTGCAAGACTAGTTGCTGAGAAAGGTGAGTGTACCAAATATACATACATACATATATGCCCGTGTGTGTGTGTGTACGTATTCACCACAGTCTTTGGGAGGCTTCCTTGTTGCATTCTATGGTACTTGATGGTTTGTTGTTGTTGTTGTTTTTTTGGGGGGATATATATTTCTTCTATCTTGACGCATTCTTTTCAAAAAAATCCTTGGCTGTTTTTGTTTTTTTTTAATTTGTGAGAGAATGATACTGAAAAAGCCAAGCATGTTTGTGATTGTGCAGACCGAAGAGCAAACGAAGCTGGAAATGGTGTGAAAATTGTTGAAGTCACTTCTGCAGGTGAGTTTATTCTTACTTTCGAGGAAGGCCAGAAGAGACGGCGTGTTGCGTCCACTAAAATGAACAGCTGTTTTCTTCTTCCGAGTGTGTTGTATGGGAACTTTGCACTCTTCTTATATATATATTTATATAACTTTGCACTCTTCTTATCCGTTGTTTGTTTTAAGCATCGTGTAAAGGACACCCCACCCTGTTTCCGGAAGTCTCTTTCCTGAGTTTTTCGCAGAGAAAGTGGTTTGCTTCCAAGGGGGTGTTTTTTTTCATCCTGATTCAACC
Organism: Bryopsis sp. KO-2023; assembly: GCA_030272585.1. Lineage (NCBI taxonomy): Eukaryota > Viridiplantae > Chlorophyta > Ulvophyceae > Bryopsidales > Bryopsidaceae > Bryopsis > Bryopsis sp. KO-2023. Next base: position 290,378 of record BSYQ01000010.1, read on the forward strand.
TGTTTTGCATTCCCCATTATTTGACTGGAAGTGCTTCTTTTTGCCGATTTTTCTTCAGGGCATCTTCTCGATCTCATCTCATCATGAGTATCGTGATCCACAGCACCAATATGCAGACACAGACGTATACTCGATGAAAACTAAGTTTTGTGGATCTTGCTGGTTCAGAGAGGTAAAACTCGTTTTGTTTTTGGCCCTGGCAGTGAAATCTGTTTGTCTTTCGACATTCCTGCCGATTGTTTTTCTCGTTTTGTTTCTACCGAGATGCACCTAATTAACAGCTGTTTTCTGATGCGGGTGAATACCACACACAAATCATTCTGATTTTTTCCTGCACTGTGTGTGCGTTCCCTGTTGCTGCAGAGTAAAAAAATCCAAGTCCACTGGTGAACGATTCAAAGAGGCTCAGGCCATCAACAAATCCTTGTCGGCTTTGGGTGATGTGATCTCCTGCTTGGCTTCTGGAGCCCCGCACATTCCCTACAGAAACCACAAGCTGACGATGTTGATGAGCGACTCCCTGGGAGGCAATGCAAAAACTCTTATGTTTGTCAACGTCTCCCCTTCCGATTCAAACATCGACGAGACGCAGAACTCCCTCCAATATGCCATTCTGACATTCTGACATTGGAACCCTGTTTCTTTTCCTTCTGTGCATGCTTTGTCTCGAGGTTCTTTACCAAACGGTTGCATTTTTGTTTTTGGTGTGTAGGTTCGAACAATCAAAAATGACCCCAGCAGGAGTGGATCGAAAGATATGCACAGACTGAAGAAATTGATTGAGTTCTACAAACAGCAAGCCCAGTTGGATCCCTCGGAAAGACTCGAATTGGAGGCAAAATTGGAAACGTTGAGTGATTTTGCTTAGAAAAGGAGAGAGAGAAAAAAAACCCACACACACACACACAACTTATTGAACAAACCTTAAGTAAATGGGGGCGGCGTTAACGAAGTCGAGGGGGATGATAGTGGAGAAGAAAAACACATAGAAAGGGTTGGAAGGGAAAATACAGAAACAGACACACACACGCACACGTTCGCGAGATAGTGAGAAGTTGCTTTGGAGTTTGTAACGTGTGTGTGTGAGAGAGAAAGGTTGGGTTGGGTTTTTTTTGTTTCATTTTCTGCCTTGGTTTTTCTTTTATTTCACTCATGGTCGTGAGAGGGGTTTTTTGGTTGGAAGGGGGGGACGAAACGATTGCAGGGTCAGAGGATTTGTAATGGGTTGGTGTTTTTGGAAAACAAAAAAAGAGATAAGAAATGACATAAGGAAGTGGGAGGGGGGGACGGGAAGGAAATTAATGATTTTTTAGTGTTGTGTAACTTTGGATTTGGGAGTTGGAGGGGAATCGGCAGTTTGTGTGAGCAGCAACAAGGAAAAGGGTAGTTGTATGATGTATGTGTTTGCTGAGTTTCTTTCGGTTATTGGAGGAAAATATATATTAAAAGAAGAGAATGGGGTTGAGGGGTGGGTAGATGGATTTTGAAAAGATTAAGAGAAAAAGAGACAAAGGATAAAGAAATAGGTAAGAGTTTGAACAGAAAGGGGGAAAACCAAAAACAAAAAGGTATGTACAGGGGGTTTTAAGGGAAGACCGCTCAATTGTGCATGTGTCTAGTCGAAAGGGGAGGGGGATTCGGGGAAACAAAAAGAATAATGTATTTACACTTTGCCTTCTCTTCTGTGTGGGGACATAGTCTGGAGTGTTTGGTTCTTTATCTTTTCAAGGCAGTTGCCAGATTCTGTAGAAAACTGTTGATTCTTCTTCTCTCTCGAGGGAAAAAACAACAAAAGCGATCTTAAAGATGAGTTCAACATTTGGATATGAGCAGACAAATCCAGACACAGATGCCTCTTGATCTATTTGACTATTGTTGGGGTAAGCCTTTCCCAACCACAACAGGAACACCCCACAACTCACAAGCATGCACAACTATTTTCGGCAAACCTGAACAATAGTGGTGGAATTATCTTTCTTCTCCAGAAATTGTCCTTCTTAAAAATACTGACTCGTATACAAGCATCTTCCCCCCAATAACAAACAAACAAACAAACAGCAGTCATTCATTTTGAACACGTCGGCCCTAGTCAGTCTTTTCCTCAATCCCACACGAATCGAGGAAAAAAACTTGCGACCGAAACGAAAAATAGAAAAATAGGTTTCTTCAACTCCAATCAGCCATCCCCAAAATGCTCTGTCGATCAAAAAATAATAAACGCGATCGACGATGTTTCAGCAGAAACACCCATCCAGCCTCTAAGAATGGTCAACCCCAAGACGAAGCCACAAGAATACAGAATAACACCCAAAAAAACACAGCTCGTCTTTCTCTGCCATCCCCTCACCACCAAAAGTGGTTCTGGAAAACAAATTAATAATGCTAATGAGAACAGCTTCACTACGGACTCTTTTTTCTCCAAATCCCCCCCCCCCTTTTCCCTCAAATGGAAAAGCATCACCCCAATGGAAACCAAAAAAAAAAAAAGAAATTGGAAGAATTCTGATGTTGCCTGATCATCACCTTTTTTTTTTCTTGCTCCCCCTTTTTTTTTTTCGACCAAATAGAAATACACATGAAAACCAAAAGATATATGCCCTGACCCCACTGATTGATTCAAATGCAATGCTAGACAACCCTACTTGAACACACCACAAACAAATGTATATCTCCTCCCAATCCTCTCATTTCAATTTTTTTTTTTTTTCTTTTTCTTTCCTCCCTCTCTTTCGCCCCCCAATACGATGAGAAAAAAAAATGAAAAGAGGGAGAAAAAAAAATTCCATATACCCATGATGCTACAACCCCCCCACCCCCCCCCTTTTTTCCCCATTGAATCTTCTACTAAGTTTTTTTCTTTTTTTTTTGTTTCTTCTCTCTTTCTCTCTCCCCTGAATCAAGACTAATGCTACATGATGCCCGGTGCCGTTTTCCTTCCCTCCCTCTCGGCCGAAAGAAAATCAACCTCAAAAGGAAAAGGAAACCAACACTGAAGCTCCACAAAAAATATACACACACACACACCGCCACCATAGATATTCGGTGTCGTTTCCCTCTCTCTCTCTCTCTCCGTCAAATATACATACACACGATTCACTTTTCCCCAAAACTTCGGCCGCCGACACGATCTCAAATTTCGTGAGCTTGTTGGTAGAGGAATCGTTCAGCCGTGAGGAAGCAATCGTCCATTTCCAAATCGGTTTCAAGGACAGTCTTTCCCTGCATCGCGGTGGGTTCGCCTTTGCCAGGTGGAGCTTCTCCAGCCAAGGCGGGGCGACAAGCCATATCTGGCATGATCCCCACCATGTCGATATCATGCTCTTCAGGAGTCTTATACCTGACCATTCAAAACGCACTCTTTTCAGCAAATGGACGAATTATCGTATCAATTGAAAGAGAATTCAGGATGCATTTCACTCGTGCGATGGTGCTATGTCCGTTTCATGTTTTTTTCGTGAGGTGTTTTGGGGTTGGGATGTCTGCTACCTTGCCACAGTCACGAACAGAGCGGATCCATCCTGAAGCTCGTATACTGTTTGAATTTTTCCTTTGCCGTATGTCTTATCCCCAATCAGGCTGGCTCTATGACTGTCTTTCAACGCTCCAGCCAAAATCTCTGAGGCAGAAGCTGAGCCCTACACACAATCATCAGAAGAGCACAAAGACGTACAATCAGCAAATCTAAACATTGTGGGCACTTTTCAAAAGGGAAAAAAAAAAGTCTGTGCCCATGAATGATTATTTCCCTGCTTCGTTGGACAGCTAGTTAAACCATTTTTGTTGAGCGTTCCCTTGGCAATAGAAAAAAATAAGTACTTTAAAAAATACACAATAAAAAATCCAACATGACATAATTCAAGACACAGTACAACCAGGAGCAAACTCACAGCCAGGGTTGCTGTACGACACCCACCTCATTCACAAGCACGACAAGAGGGAGGTCAGTGAGCGCCTCTCCATCCGACAAAGCAATACCTTGCATTTCATAACTGCCACGTCCAGCGATTTTGAAAATGGTGGGAGAACCATCCAGCCACAGTCTGTCGAATCGAAAAAAGGCACTCAACACTTCCTCAACAAAAACCGGCCGGTCCAGCCAAATATGCCAGGTGAATAATACAAGAACGTGAGGGTATATCTTTCCCCACACACTGCGTCCCATTGTGGAATAATTTTGTTTCGAAAAACCACCACACCTGGCAACGTCCATGCCAGCATCGACGAGGCCCCCTGGATTGTTTCGAAGGTCCAGAATGAAAGCTCGCACCCCTTGCTCCTCCAGGTCCACAACGGCATTCCTCATGTCAGCAGCGGCCTTGCTGCTGAAGTTAGTAAGCTTGATGTATCCATAGTCCTCCTCAGCTTCCCGGACTTTTCCATAGAACACCGGACTCAACTGCACAACCTCTCTGGAGTGCAAGCAAAAGATTACACCGAGCAAACTTCAGTGAACACCCCCCCTCTTCACGGCCAACTGATTGGTTCTCATGGTTCAGTGCGTCCTTATTTCCAATGATTTCCAAATAAGAAAAGCCCAGTTTCATGCGTAGTAGTTGGCACCGAGAAGTAAGCTTTTTGCTTTTCAACCAAAAATATGGAAATCACCTCCTCAAAGTGAACAATTTCGTGGTGGCCTGAGGGAGGGGCTCTGGAGTGCCCGGCACTCCTGGAATTTGATCTGTTCTCCTGGCAAGTTTCACTCTTACTGAGGTGCCATTCTGGCCTCTGAGGATTTTAGCAGCTCCGGGGCCATTGAGACCTTGAGTGGATTTCCCATCGATGCTCACCAACTACACAATCAATAGAGGAACTGTTGCCAAGCCCATTCTACCATCCATAATTTCGAAGAATGGCCTTCCCAAAACGATGCATGTGTTTGCAGCACATCAAATAGATATGGAGTTGGTTGGCTCATTTCCTTGCTTACATTTGTTACTCTTGCGAGAATAATCAACAATATATTTTGAAATTTTTTTGTGATGCAAAACGAACCTCATCACCGGCTATAATCCCGGCTCTATCTGCTGGACTGCCTTTGATGGACGCCAAAACCATGAGCTTTCCATTGGAGGGATCGGCAGCTATCAAAAGACCTACCCCTTGCAGTTGCCCATCCGAATTCACCCGGAATTCCGTGTATTCCCTGGAATCAGCATTCAACCCCCACTCACTCACATCACACTTTCAGGTGTGATTTCCCCAAATCGAAGGTTTGATGATGACATTCAGCTTTTGACAGTTTGGTTTCATTTACGCCCACCCACCCATTCCAACACTTCCAAAGAGAAATCTTTAATATTGATGACAAAAGTAGCTCAAGCTCTCTAACGACCATGTTCTGAAATGTGTGATATGCTCAGAGAACGTTGAAAATTTCAAAACATTCATGAAAAAAACCTAAGCAACACTACATATCTTTTACATGCATGAAGCTTTCAGCACCGACAAAAGTCAAGACAGATTATCGGAAAGTATGAAGTACATGTATGTGGGGGTGGTCAATTTTTTCTCACTCTGGAGGAATGATTCTGGTGTAGGGGTCTGGGACATCCTTCAACATTTTTTCGATCGCATGGTATGCTTCTTTCCCGTTCTGAGAACGGTACGCATTCATGAGGGAATCTCCCAGCTCTTGTTCCCATTCGACGCCCCCGTCCCCATCCACAAAAGTGTCCCGAACAATACTCCAAGCTTCCAGAAGGGTTCTCTGAACTGTGAATACATCAGGGTTGCCGGACGCTGGAAAACTGTTCCAGAAAGAAAAATAACTCTGTTAAGAAACCAAAACAGGAGGGAATGGGGATGGGAAAAAAACAAACCAAAACCGAATCCCCAAGGGTAAAAGTTCAGAAACAAATTAGAGCGAAAGCATACCTCAATTCTCTTGCTTCGACTGCTGGTGCTCCAGTCAGCAGAGCTCCAGTCAGACTGAGGGCAACAACTCCTTTGCCCACAGAAGCAAAAACTTCTTTTGCCATCTCGGTGAATCCTTCGACAGCTCCATGCCCTGGAGTACATTGAGAAAACGTTGGGTTACTCTTGAGGCCCTACTCGAGCGCTCCAAGGGTTTCTCCAATGTTCACTGTTTATCGGTCACTGTCAAAAATGACAGAAACATGAACGAGCCCTGAAGCCCAGTTGAACGGGGGCTCGCCACACTATAATAACACCTTCTCCCATCAACGAAAGCTTAAACGCTTCTTCACAGGCCAGGGGGTATATCTCGCAACACCACGAACCCGAATTCGCATCGCCATGTCGACTCTCGGCTCGAGGAGGTGTGAAACTCGTCGATGATTTTTTTGCGCGGAGCACCTTCGTCGTCGCCCTTCCCAAGTGTGCTCTCCTTCTCCCGGATTGAAAACCGGCACGACCGCACAAGACGTCCCCAGATTTTTGCATCTCTGACTCGCGTTGTCCACCCTTTTTCACTTTTCAACACTGCCGAAACGGATGACCTTCTGGCGAGTGTTCAACACTGAAGAGATTGCAAACCTCTGTTAGGGACCAGTTTCCTCCCACGTTCTTTTCTGGAGATGTTTTTTAACACGAGCGACCACGCGACCAACTCGTGTTCTCAACCACCGTCTGTGGAGGATTTGAGATAAATACGTATGGTTGTACGTTGTGGTGGTTGGTCGTACGGCAACATTCCCGTTGATATTGGTTTGGTTTGCCTGCTCTTTGGTTCCGTTCCTCCACAACCCACAGTTGAACTCCTCGCCCCACTCCAGGAGCAATTATGTCGATCAAGATGGCGTCCACCTCTTACACCGCTCCCTCCAAAACCGGCCTGGGTATGCTAGATCTGGTTCACTCAATATTGCGGACGAGTAGGGAATATGCTTTCTCTCCACCCATTTTTCCCAAGGGGGGTGATTGAAAGACGCTATCTACAGAGGGTCTTAAAAAAAAAGAGTCGATCTCCAACTGTTTAGATCTGTCTTTTTGACCCATGTCTGTGTGGTGAAATTCAGTTGGTCGGAGTTTGAGGACGATGACGCCTCGTCGAGCGGGGGCCTTTGGGAAGCGAACCACTGTGATGTCGTCGGCGTTCGAAAAGTCGAACCGCTACGCCGAAGAGTTGAAAGATACGGCCAAGTATATCGCCACCCGCGGACGAGGAATTTTGGCATCCGACGAGTCGAACGCCACCACAGGAAAGAGGCTCGCGACCGTCGGCGTGGAAAACACCGAAGAAAACCGAAGGCGATGGAGGTAGCCGAACGCGGTTCGACTCGTCCTCTTTTTTTTTGCATGCACTGCCTGAGTCCATTAGAAACCACTCCCCACGCCAGCTCATCAATTCTGAACTGAAAACTGATATAACAGAATTAGAAGAAAACTCAAGAACAAACATTTTGACTTGGGTGGGCTTTGTTTTCAAATGTTATATTTGCATACTATTCCGTGACTGCAAACAGAAAATAATTATAGAGGGGGAATAACAAGGGGAAAAAAAGTTCGAAATCCATAACTGTGCCTGAGAATTTCACTACTGTGGAGTGGTGCACCCAAACTGAAAATTGCGGAGACGTTTAGAAAGCAAAACCCTTCCTATTTAAGAAAGAGCTGCAGTCTTTTCTTTCTGCGTTAACCCAGCACAGAAGAATGAAAGTCCTTTTGTTGTTTGGTACTTGGATGCGACAGGGACTGGTGTAGCGACTTTTACAGAGAAAAATGGTCTCCATACAGCTGACCACCCACTTCAAATACTCTTTTGGGTCAGATCTCCATCTGCCATACAGAAGGACTAATATACCCTTTCTACTTCAGATTCGAGGAAAGTTCCTGTTCTGTTTCAGCTCAATACAACACTTTTTTAATTTGCTGGTTGATTTCAGGCAAGTTTTGTACACTGCCCCTGGCTTGGGCCAATACATCAGTGGAGCCATCTTGTTCGACGAAACCGTTTACCAAGCGACAGACGAGGGAGTTCGTTTCACAGAAGTGCTGGCCATCGAAGGGATCCGCACTGGAATGAAGGTCGATACTGGCTTGCAGCCGCTTCCTGGCGCTGATGGTAACTTTTTTTTATCTTGAATCTCAGCTTCTGCAGGGATTTCCTTTCGAAAATATAAAAAAAAAATCCTTTTCAATCAAAATTTCTTACAAACCCAGTTTTTTTGCCTATGAAGCACATTGCTTGCTGTTCCGGAAAAGAAAAAAGAAAAAAATCATCTGGATGTTTTGTTTATTTTTTTACCTTTTTTGTGGAGTGGGAAAAAAAAATTGAAAAGTGTGAGGGAAAAAGCATGATTTGCTGCAACCCTTGGAATTGACCCTGGTCCTTTTCTCCAACAAACAGAAAGAGAGGGGGTGTTTTCAAAAGTATCCTTAAAACATGAGCTTGAATTTTGGTGAAGGGGGAGGAGCATTGATTTTTAATATGCCATTGTAATTTCCTTTTGAATGAACGAATAGAAGAAATATATGCAGTTAAAAAAACAGAGAAAAAAAAGGCCTAGGGTGTGCTGTTGCTGGAATTTGGCTGCACGTGCGCATTGTTTTTGTTTCTTTTAACCTTCGCTGAAATTTTTGTATGTAAATTTGTCGAACTAGGTGAAACAGCCACTCAGGGATTGGATGGCCTTGGCGCTCGATGTGCTGAGTACTACAAGCAAGGTATTTCCACATATTTTTATCTTAAGAAAAAAGATTTTTCCTGCCCTTTTTTTACTTCATATCTTTTCTGTTGAAAGATAGAAAGAGTAAGGGGTTTGGGTGTTGGAATTTCTCAAGAAGCTTCTGCTTGTGAATTTTTTGGGCTTTCGTTCGTTAATTTTTAATGAGGAATTTGAGGGATTGGGGGGGGGGAGGGTTTTTTTTTTGGTCAAATATGTCCGTTACATTTTTTTTGCAGCTTTTCGTTTGCATTTAGTGGCCACATTTAGGGGGGGTTTTAGAACTACATGGCCTGTCAAATTCCGCATTGATGATGATATGATGGGTTAATGATCGATTTCCATTTTTTGTTTTGAGGAACCATTACAGCTCCTCTGCCAATCTCTGTTTGTTTCTTTTTATGTTGCGAAAACATAACTGCCCGGATCATTAAATATTTTGCCTGTCAAAAAGGTGCCCGCTTCGCTAAGTGGAGGGCTGTGTTGAAGATCCACGAAAACGGGGACGGCCCCTCCACCACCTCCATCATGGAGAACGCACACGGTTTGGCGAGATATGCTCAAATCGCGCAAGAAAACGGCCTGGTGCCCATCGTCGAACCAGAAGTTACTCTGGGGCCCGGAACGTATTCGATCGAGGAAACCGCCTATTGGTCCGAAAGGGTGTACAGCCACGTCATGCGAATGCTCAATGAGTATCATGTGATCACCGAGGGCATGCTGCTGAAACCCAACATGATTTTGCCTGGGCTGGACGCCCCAGTGGCCTCCCCTGAAGATGTTGCGAAATACACCGTTCGAACCATGATGAGAAGCATCCCTGCCACCGTCCCAGGCAAGTTGATCGATGGCGATTTTTGTATGATATTTCTAGTCTGATGTACAGGGTCTGGCAATCGCTGTGCAGGCGTTTCGGCCTCCACTTGTGTATGTTGGCAATGAATAGGGTTGGAAGTCCTGTTTCGGCATGAAAGGAAATGTTTTGTGTGCATTTACTGGTGCCCTCTTTGATATTCTCCCTTTTTTTACTTCCACAGCACTTCATGTGTTTTTTTCTTCTGCAAAACCAAGGATTATCAATGGATATCAATCTGCTGTTTGTTTTTTTCTGCCAGTGCAAAAATGTAGACAAGACGTACGCCCTTTGAAAAAGGATTCTACATCTACCCCGAACCAGAAGAAAAGAAAAAAATTGGTCAAAAAAGTCTATATTTTCAGTTGGATAAATAGTCAATGCTCTCAGCTTTGTAGGTTAAATACGGTCGAAACGCGTTAAGATTTTGTTCTTGGGCCGCTGTTTTCAAAACAGGAATCCATTTCTTGTCCGGGGGCATGTCTGAAGAAGAGAGCACCTTGAACCTCCAAGCGCTGCAAGACGCCGCTCCCCCCAACGCACCCTGGTCCCTTACCTTCAGTTACGGAAGGGCCCTTCAGTCGACCACCCTCAAAACCTGGCAAGGAATGGACGAAAACGTCCCCGCTGCTCATGACATTCTCTTGAAACTGGCAAAAGCTAATTCTGAGGCTCAGTTGGGCCAATACAAGGGACCCCACCCCGTTCCTGGTGGTGGCAGAATCCTTCAGGCGCTTAGATTGGGTGGAGCCGGAAAGTAAAAGGAAAACAGAGAAGTGTGTTGCGCGGTTATGACTGTTTTTTAGGCATAATTCCTTTTTGTTTTTGTTTTAAACCCAAGGTTGATGGTGAGTCGTTTTCGGGCTGAGATTGGCATTGGTGGCCGAAATTCTGTTTTTTGGAATTTTTGAGGGGGGAGGAGGGGGGTTGGATTTTTCATCGGAGGAAATGGGGGAAAATGTTTTTGGTTCTCTGATTGATTGCTTGATTGATTCTTTCTCGTGGAGTGTTTTTGTTTCGTTCGTTTTGTTCCTTTTCTGTTTCTGTGATATTTTTTCAAAAGAGAAAAAAAAGAAATCAAATTGTGGATGATTGTGAGGTGGTGGCGATTTCCCGCACCACGGGGGCATGTCGAGAAGATGTTTTAATTTTTTAGACTTCTGGTGAGGGATGTATGCTTGTGGTGTACCCCAGCAGTTCACAGATCTACCTTTTTCAAAAATGCTTTCAAAAACTTTTTCACTTCGGTTAGTTTATGTTCACAGGAATGGCCAGACACAACCCAAAACCCAAATGAGCTGAGCGTTAATTAGAATAAGCCCCTTCTGCATTATTTGACGAGGGCACCAAACACATGTCGCTGCTTCCTGGGGCTGTGCTTGTGCAGAGGTGGTTTACACAAGTCCGTACTTATGTTGCCTTTTTGTTTCGATTTTAAATTGTTGCAACCACCCGGGATAAAGAACGAATCAACTGCGAATTGTTGCTGTACAGAGGTCAGTGGAGCTTCGGACTGTCATTTTTTCGCATCTTCAGATGCATCTGGATAAACTTGCGGAGGTGTAGGTGTTCATTGTTGAAATGAACCATCCAATGCTTTTTTTGCTGTCCAGAGTTTGACCCCAAAATCCCCTCGAAAGGGCTGAACATTACTGAAAAGCACCCCTTGCTGCAACAACAGCAACAGGACACACTATACCACCAAATGCAGTACCAACGATCATTACACCAATATCAAAACTAGAAGTCATAATGCCAAAAAGATAGTCAGAAAAAACTACCACAGTAAAAACCAACTCAGTCAACCTTGACTTGTGTAGGTGGACCAAATTGAACACAGATCCAATAACAAAGCTTGGAGTTTTCGCATAAATTTTTCAATCGTCAGAACGTTTTTTTATCCTTAGCATAAAAAATGAGGCTTGGTGCTTTTCTAATTCAACCCAACAAAAACTTCAAACTCCATGAAATGGTGATTGCCTTTTGGACCCCCTGCACATATGAAACACAGCATATATGAAAGTCAGACACAGCACATATGAAAGTCAGATCCCTCCAGCCCCAAAGCAAAACAGCCAGGGGAAAAGCGATTCGACTTCGGTGTTCAATCTTGATAAGACAAACACTTTCTTCCTTCTAAATGATGGGCGAAATTCCACCCAGCTGATTTTCGAACTTATTTTTAAATCCCTCAGTGAAGCAGACTCCCTCGAGAAAATCTTGCAGAGCGCCTCCCATCAAAAAGTAGGGTAAACGAAAGTCACGGCGTGGCATAGCACATACCTAGAAGACCTCGGATACGTGAGTTTCGACCGTGACGCTCTCAGGATCGTCGATGCACCAATAATTGTAGCTCTTGCACGTTTTGGAATCCACCTCTTTCTTCATACACTGTCTGCACCATTTTCTGCAAAACCAGCCCAGACTCTCACAGTGCTTCTCCGTGGGCAGTTTGTCGATTGGTTCGAAACTCCCGCACAAAGCGGAGCAGACCATGGCTGCGAGAAGAACAGCGACAAGAGCGTTGGTGCGGGCCATCTTCTTCGTCCTGGGAAAGATCCTGCGGGTAAGAAACAAGTGAGACCGTTTGCCGTTCTCATCAGCCCGTCAACGTCAGAAGACGACCTGAAACATCCCAGCCCCTTGCGCGTAAGCAAGAGAAGGGCCTGTTGGTTTGGCAACTGTGCAATAATGAAGAAAAGAAGCCAACCTTTGTGAGTTCGCTGTTGTTCACCTTCGACACTTGTCCACGAAACCAAAAGAACACAACGAAGAGTGGTGGTCTCAGCTCAAAGCCCCAAGACAACTATGATAACCCCGTCGACCGTCCAGACGTCAAGTCAAAAAGATCAGACTGCCGCGTGGTGGTCGTTTCAGATTTTGGATATCTACTGCTCTGTCATGATTACGTAATAGATAGTTTGAAAACAGTCCTCGTAATGGGACTGTTACTAATAGAAACTTATTGTGGTCACCAAGCTTTTTGGTTTTTTGGCCCCTTGCCTTTTTGATGCAAAAAGCTTTGGGGGGGTTGTGTCTTTCTTCTGCTGAGGGTTGTAAATATGTTATCGATTGATTCTCGTCATGATCATGTTTTTTTTGCCCCGAGGGGAGCTCACCACAACTCCTGTCGAACTCAAACCATGCTCGTTGCAAACAAAGAAACACTAGCCAGTAGGTCATCGATTTTATTGAGGCACCGATCTGAACTGCAGCCACTATCTCAAACTGAACTGGCATTCTACCTGTCTTCACCGTCGGAATGTTTGCACGCTTCCAACGTCGCTTCCATCGTGGTTCCATCTTCCGCTTCCATGGAAATGAGTGTGGCACCGATCGCTTCCGCGGAAGCGATCGTGGAAGCGTGCGATTGTAACGCCCACAGCTCGCTTCCAAGACTGCTTCCATGGAAGCGGTCGCTACCACACTCACTTCCACGGAAGCGGAAGATGGAACCACGATGGAAGCGAGAATGGAAGCGATGGATTCCAGTTTCGCTTCCACTGGAAGCGATCGCTTCCAGTTTCGCTTCCATTGGAAGCGAGCCGGAACTGGGCGTGCGGGGGGAAAATTGCAAGAATTTTCTTGCGTCTAATTGCAAGAGGGGTTAACGGGCGCCGTAGGCGCCCGTTAACCGCCGGAAAGCACGCCTCTCCGCGGGGTCAATACCCGTCGCAGATTGGTTTTGTTGCAGCAGTCGGGTGTTCTGGATACGTGCAACCCGTGTGGCGACTGACTATTCTGGTTTCGTCCCATCATCTCCATCTATCTATATATATGCCTACATACGCCTCATCATCGTTAACCAACGAACCTGAACATCCTCCCAAAGTCTGTAGTTCCCGTACACACGTCCGTCCGCACGTCTATGCTTGGCGAGTTTGTGATGTTTCGATGTTCTGATGTTCCGTCAGTCCGTTTAGGTGCCGCCTCAGCAAGCCCCCGTTATCGCTAGAAGACATCATTCAACGGACTGACGGACGGACGGGCATGGAAACTGGCACCAACGCCGGTCGCACGCCAAGGTCCTAGACATGGGAGTTTCGATCCCCGTGGATACGTCCGTCCGTCACTCCGTTTAGGTGCAACCAAGGCGCCCGTTGTTCGCCAGAAAAGATTTGCCTCATTACATAGACTCATTCTAGACCTAAATTAGTTCCTATCCCATCCCGTGCGAAAACTTGTTGATATCGCCGAGGACACCCACGTCCCCGTTCACCCGTGTGTACGCGTGCCCGCCCTCCACCACCCGTACCCGTACCCGTCCCAAACGTGTCCACTCCCTCACTAAACTCGTTGGAAACTCCAGGGAGACTCTCCTCCCCGTCCACCCGTCTGTACGCGTGCCCCCCTCCTCCCCCACCCGTACCCCAGACCTCTCCACTGCCTCCGTGCGAAAACTTGTTGATATCGCCGAGGACACCCACGTCCCCGTTCACCCGTGTGCCCGCCCTCCACCACCCGTACCCGTTCCCTTCCCAAATGTGTCCACTCTTTCACTAAACTCGTTGGAAACTCCAGGGAGACTCTCCTCCCCGTTCCCCCGTCTGTATGCGTGCCCGCCCTCCACCACCCGTACCCGTACCCGCACCCTTCCCAAACGTGTCCACTCCCTCACTAAACTCGTTGGAAAGTCCAGGGAGACTCTCCTCCCCGTCCACCTGTCTGTACGCGTGCCCCCCTCCTCCACCACCCGTACCCCAGACCTCTCCACTGCCTCCGTGCGAAAACTTGTTGATATCGCCGAGGACACCCACGTCCCCGTTCACCCGTGTGCCCGCCCTCCACCACCCGTACCCGTACCCTTCCCAAATGTGTCCACTCTTTCACTAAACTCGTTGGAAACTCCAGGGAGACTCTCCTCCCCGTTCCCCCGTCTGTATGCGTGCCCGCCCTCCACCACCCGTACCTGTACCCGCACCCTTCCCAAACGTGTCCACTCCCTCACTAAACTCGTTGGAAAGTCCAGGGAGACTCTCCTCCCCGTCCACCCGTCTGTACGCGTGCCCCCCTCCTCCACCACCCGTACCCCAGACCTCTCCACTGCCTCCGTGCGAAAACTTGTTGATATCGCCGAGGACACCCACGTCCCCGTTCACCCGTGTGTACGCGTGCCCGCCCTCCACCACCCGTACCCGTACCCGTCCCAAACGTGTCCACTCCCTCACTAAACTCGTTGGAAACTCCAGGGAGACTCTCCTCCCCGTCCACCCGTCTGTACGCGTGCCCCCCTCCTCCCCCACCCGTACCCCAGACCTCTCCACTGCCTCCGTGCGAAAACTTGTTGATATCGCCGAGGACACCCACGTCCCCGTTCACCCGTGTGCCCGCCCTCCACCACCCGTACCCATACCCTTCCCAAACGTGTCCACTCCCTCACTAAACTCGTTGAAAACTCCAGGGAGACTCTCCTCCCCGTTCACCCGTCTGTACGCGTGCCCGCCCTCCACCACCCGTACCCGTGTGCGAACGTGTTCACTGGATATCCGTCAAAACTCTGTGATGTCGTCATGGCAGGTCGGCGGCTATGTATACGTATACGCGGTACAAACCGCGAGTATATAATGTGCGTCTATCACGGCCAGAAAGAAGAACCTATTTTTCTTTTCTATGGACTCTCAAGCTCCCGGGCAGAGATAGGACTTTACGGTTACGGTCACCGTAACCGGACCGTAACCACCGTAACCGGACCGTAACTGGAGTACAATTTTCGTCAGAAAATCGTACTTTTACGGCCGTAACCGTAGCACCGTACCACTCCGTACCGCTCCGTACCGGACCGTAACGACCGTAACGGCCGTAACAACCGTAAACCGTAGAAAGTGACCCCCGCAGGGTCCCGCGATTCCAAAGGAACCCAGGGGGATTCGAACCCGCGACCCTACTGACTGCAGCCTAACGCTTTAGCACTGAACCACGCTACTTCACGGTGATTTAGGGCCTACCGTAGTTATACCGTACCTGTTCCGTACCGTAAAAACAACATATTACTCCGGTTACGGTACGGAGTTACGGCCGTAGTACGGTGACCGTAACCCGACCGTAACCGGACCGGACCGGAGTCGGACCAAAAATTTGGCCCAAGTCCTATCTCTGCTCCCGGGACTAAAGCGCCCTTCATGGTCGAAAACCCTGTGTTTGAAGGCTTGGACGAAGACCTGGACGAAGGCCTCCCAGACGAACCAGGGTTATCCGTGCATGTCTCCCATGAAGCACCCGACCAGGACGGACAAGTACCGGACGAGGAGGTTGTTGTCGAGGAGGAAGAGAGGCAGCCTTCCGACAACGTTTTGAGTATGCCGGCTGAGGAGAGGGACGCACTACTGAAGACTATTTTCCCTGAGTGCCTTGCAAGCCGCTTAAACCATGACGACGTCATGGGGACCACGGGGGATGTTTTTGGTTTTTCGAATCGTATTCCTTCGTGGAAGCGACTTTCGGAGAATTTCAATCTCCGACAGACTCTCGTTATGCGGTTTTTATGCGGAGACTCGGAGGGTCTAGGTGAAGTCGATGCACGCGATGTTCTGGGACCGGTCCTTGGTGGGTTTCTTGTCCACGTTGCTGAGGATGTTGGATCAAACTGGCCGGCGATGGCGGGAAGTTTCTTCTCCATATCGTCTTTCGCATTAGGGCCTAACTTGACCGTCGTCCCATCACGTTCCGGTCCTCTGTCCACGTTTGAACTACCATCCTTGTGGTGGTCGTGGACCTTAGCTCCCTCTGGCAGCAATAAGTCGGGGGTGCACAAATTCTTCTCTCCTGTCTTGAGGATGCTAGAGGCATGGATGAATTCTGCCGCGTACGGGAAGGCATCAGGGTACCGTGTCGTTAGAGACGAGGAAACTACGGGGAAGAAGGCGAGAGTGGATGTGGCTAACGATGCCCGTGAACGCTTCAAGTCCTCCATGAGGATCAGGTGAGTCTCTATTTTGTTTTCGTGTGGAAATGCTGTCCGTATTCGTGTACACTTGTATTTTTGCGTTTCGTCTGTTTCGTGGACTTTCGTATCCGTTGTACACTAATTATATCCGTTTCGTTCAGGTGCCTGTCTTCGCATACTACTTGGGAGTCCCTTGGGGAAGAGCTGATCTGTTCGTTCGAACATTCGGTTGTGGTCCACACAACTTGTGGACTACAAGGATGAGATGTTCCACCGCCTGGAACTCATGCAGCGGGGGACAGAGGTTAGCGGACTCCTTCAGTTGCGTGAGGGTGGGGGACTGGACCGGGGGACCGTCACAAATGGTTTATGGCGGGGTCTCGACTCGTCGTATTTCTGTCTCGTGAGTTTCTGCCAGCCCGAGAAGGCGATGGCCTTTTTGCGTGGGGAACTGGATAGCGGGCTCGGCAACAAGATTTCGGTGACGTGTATGGCTAGAACCAATATATCTGTCAGGTCTCTTGTCGATAGGGCGGCGGCGGCCGTAGTGGATGACGACTCCGACAAAAGTCGGTCATATTATTTGGTCGGGAACGGAGAAGACAAGAATGATTCCGTCAACAAGATCGAAGAAACGTACGCGTCCGCATGCGAGTGGAGCGAATTTTTGAAGTCTGCTGACTGCGCGACCCATTCCGTTTACGCCAACAAAGAAGGAGGAGGAAAGCGGGAAGTCGTCCACGCCCACACTCTTGGAGTTGTGGTGAAGGATGATAAAAGGGACGGGTGGGAAAAAAGGGATCCGGGAAACGGGAAGCCATCTCTGACCGCCTCCCAACGGAGGGTACTTCGGATCTTTGCACAGATGTGGGGTTATACTCATACCCGTGGGAGCGTTGAAAGCATGAACGTACACCCAAAGCGTTTGTGCCTGTCCCCTGAGGCCTTTCGTTTGTACTGCAAGAGTTTCGACTGGATTCTTCATGAGGTGGCCGTCGGAATGAACTCTGGGCACGCAACCGAAGTCGGCGAGTTGAGTAAAGGCCAGGGGGCAATTCTTCAACTATCGCTTTTGATACACTGCATGGAGCACTGTATATCGAAACCGTGTGACGATACCCCACCCGCAATCGTCTCCGAGGAAACTGTTCGAAAAGCCATATCATTCTGGCTCTTTGGGTTGCTCCAAAAACACTTGCTGTTTGGGAACCGAACCCTTCTGGCAAAATTCGGCAAGCATTTGTTTCGGGATGGAGGTGGATCAAGGGGGACGGCGACGGCTTCGGGGACGGGGATTACAGGACTTTCGGTGCCTGTTTCGTCTCCAAACGAGGTGATGAAAGATCTCATTCTTCCAAACCATCTGGATGGCGTGTTCGATGCGTGCAAGTTTGCACAGAAATCGCGATTTGTCCGCGATAATTCAGTTCGTTTCAGGCAATCGACTACGGAAATGACCGTTCATTTTGGTACGTTGACGATTGGGGTCTTCATCGAGAGCGTGAAGAAACTTTTCAAGGCCACGACCAACGGTCGTCGTCTGTTTATGATGAAGGACATCCCAGTTCTTCCATTAAATTCCAAGTTCAAGATCGGGACGAAGTCGATTATAGTCTCTGATAGAAAGCCTGGCCAGTTTAATGTGTCGGACATCGTTTTTTTGTTGATCGTTTGCTCTGTCGGGCACGTCGGAATTCCGCGCTTGGGGGACCTTAGGGGTTGCGGTGCTGGCAAATTTACCTGGGAGAGTTTGAGGGTCGAGGACCAGTCTGATGAATTTTATAATAAGTTACGTATTAACTTGGGAATTACCCCGGGGGAATGGTTGGACGATGAAGGGTTTGCCGACGCATTCAGGGGGGAAGATAGAGTTGATTTGGGTGCAATAGGTAATTTGTAATCGTGCGGTCTGGGGTGGCAGGCGAGTGAGTCGTGGGTTTCAGTTCGTGAGGGGTGCTGCAGGATGGCGTTTCGAATACCCAGGCTGGGGTATATTATGGGGACTGAGTTCGCTGTTGTTTTGTAACGGTTTCTGTTTAATTCGAAGTTTCGAAGAGGTTCGGTTTTGACACACAGTTACAATGAAAGTGCCGCTCTTCTGCCGCTGAGTTTAATTTATGGAGATGCATTAAATTGCTTTATAACGGAAAACCAATCGCGCTTCACTGGTGGTCGTTGCCTCTTTGTGTGCCGCTGTCTGTGCCGCCAAAAAGAGGCGGCGGCACGGTGAGGTTCGGTTTTGACACTCAGTTGCATTGAAAGTGCCGCTGTCTGTGCCTCTTTCTGTGCCGCCAAAAAGAGGCAGCGGCACGGTGAGGTTCGGTTTTGACACACAGTTACAATGAAAGTGCCGCTCTTTTGCCGCTGAGTTTAATTTATGGAGATGAATTAAATTGTTTTATAACGGAAAACCAATCGCGCTTCACTGGTGGTCGTTGCCTCTTTGTGTGCCGCTGTCTGTGCCTCTTTCTGTGCCGCCAAAAAGAGGCGGCGGCACGGTGAGGTTCGGTTTTGACACACAGTTGGATTGAAAGTGCCGCTCTTTTGCCGCTGAGTTTAAATTGTATTAAACATTAAATATGCATTAAATTGTTTTATAACGGAAAACCAATCGGGCTTCACTGGTGGTCGTTGCCTCTTTATGTGCCGCTGTCTGTGCCTCTTTCTGTGCCGCCAAAAAGGGGCGGCGGCACGGTGAGGTTCGGTTTTGACACTCAGTTGCATTGAAAGTGCCGCTCTTTTGCCGCTGAGTTTAATTTATGGAGATGCATTAAATTGTTTTCAACCGAAAACCAATTTTAAACCTTAAACGCCTTTAACGGTGACAGAACATCCCCCGAGTTGTGCAAGGAAATTACTGCAAAACCCAGCTTCCGCGGCCCTGTACGGTCGGCTTACATGCCGTCCAAGGACCATTAGAATGGGCGGTACGGTACACTTGGTTCATATATATATGTTGTATCGAAGTACTTGTAAACAGTATCCTTTCAGTCCGTCCAGATCGTTGAGAGTTCCTATGAAAAACAAACAGTAGCCGTTTCAGGAATAATGAGTTCTCGAGAGCTTGCTGCAAGCGAGCAGCTGACACAATCCCGCAAGTATCTTCGTCTAGCGCTACAAGAGTATTGTGGTGATGGTGCAAATGTCGGACGAACATGGAAGTATTGGGAGCAGTATGTTCGTCTTGGGAGGAACGACCCGCATACCATGATAATACTGAAAGAGACCGCCGTGCACATGAACCATGATTGGTCTGTGATTGAAAGAGGCCTGAAGTGTGTTGCTGCTTTTGTGGACGTCCCGACCCCCAACGAAATGGTATTGGCGTCTACCCCACTTACCAACGGCTACGTGTCCCCAAAGGTAAACTTGATTCTATTAGTCCCGTTTCTTTACTTGAGTGCACAGGTGCATTAACACCTGGCTGGTACCAACCCCGTGCGTGTAGATATCCAGGTGCGTGGTGGACGCGTGCGGTGGGACGGTGAAGCCCGTCATTCACAGACGGGACGCGTGGAAGTATTCCCTGTCCGAGTGCAACCGAGTGACCCTGTTCAGGAAGGAATGTGAAGCATGTGGGACGGTGTATATGCTTCATGGATACTTCAAGGACCACAACAGAAAATCATTTACGCCTTATCGGGGTTTCGATGTGAATGAATTTTTGCAAACGAGTGTTCGCGGGGAAACGCTTATACACCACGATCTTCTGAAGAGTTTTGAAGGGTTTTTTATGCGGGCAAGGGCTGGAATGGATCCATTCGTCGATTTTGTGAACTATTCAAGAGGCGCCCTATCGCGTTTCGAAAGCACCGAAGATTACAAGCTCCAGAGAACGAACAGAACGCGACAGTCTCCCGTGGAAGAACGACGCCGGCGAAGGCACACGGACAGAAACCAGCTGTCTAGACACAGGTTCATCGAGGGCTGGCTGTTATGGAAGGCGTTGGAGATGTTGCGGAAGGTATTCGGCGAGGAACCTATATGCGTACCCCAAAATGTGGACGAACTAGTTGCAGTGGCGCACCCCCATATTTTCCGTTATCTACTACGGGCTTTACATGACCACCCTCTTAGATGCCGAGATTCGAACTGTGGAAAAGCGATTATTATCGACGGAAACGCTAAACTTCATCGAATGAGGTGCTTACACAGAGGAGAAGATGCACTCGGGGACCCCAAAGGTTTCCATAGGTAAGCGTGTGCATTTCCTACGATCTAAAGCGTTTCACAGTTTTGAGAACGTTTGAGTTTTCGTCACACTTCATCTTGGATTCACCAACACCACTTTCACTAGTTTTTGTTTTGGTCACAGATGTCTTGGTGGGTACTGTTCGTCGTCTCCAGTCGCGGGATGAATGGCTTCTGTTCGACGCATTTTGGAACGGCGGAGGGTGCACCAGACACGACCGGTATTTGTACTGATGATGAAGGACGTTCGTATGTTTCTTCGGCTGATTCGGGAATTGAAGAGGAGCAGGAAATGGTTGAGGCGGACATCTCTCAGGCTATCTACCAAAGAACCAGATCGAAGAGTCAGGGACTCGTTGAACTCGAAGACGACATGTACGTGGTACAAGAAATCCTTTCAGCGAGGAAGGTTAAATCGAAAGTCTTGGTCACCGTGAAGTGGGCCGGGTACGAAGATCCCACCGAGGAACCAATCGAAAACCTGTTCCCTGAGGAGCTCCAGGCAGCTGCCATGACAATACTCGCTTGTGGCGCTATAACGAAGGACACAAAAGCGGTGGTAAACAAGTCTTCAATCTCACAAAGACAACGAGTCGAAGTGTTGTCGAAGTTTGCGGAGGCAATGAAAATGTTCAGGGAGGCCATGAAGAAAAAAAATGGTGACACAGGGCAGGTGCATGCTGATATGAATATCGAATTACCAAATGATTTAAGGACAAGGCACGCTGGGTCCCATAAAAAAAGGAACAACGTTGGGCGAGATGGCAAGAAGAAAACGAAGCGGATTTTGGAGATCGAGAGAACCATACGCGTATTGACGACGTCTGATGTCGGTGATGAAGAGGATAGACGTCGAGTAGAGTCGCTTCCAGAGCTTTGTTCCATAAGGGACTTTTCGCACGTCGGAAAAGGTCGAACCGCAGGAACATTGTTTGCCTTTCATCACTGCGGTTTCCCCTTCCCACCCATAGAACTGATTGGGAGCGAAAGTCTGACGCAAGTTACGCACTACCTGATGACGTTGTTCAAGGCACACCAGCCACGTTATGAAGGAAAGACGGGCGACAAGCTCTTCGTGGCGTATGACAATGGATGTCATTTAAAGGCTTTTCTCGACAACCCCATTCGGAAGGAGTCGGCGCCTGCGATGCTGAGAACTTTAGCGGAGCAGACAGTGGTGGTGGTCGATCACTTCCACTTCGTGACACATCATACTGGAAAAAAGTGTCTACTGGAGTCTAATCCGTACCGGTACCCGGATTTGGAGGAGGTGAACACTTCAATTGCGGAGGAGCGGTTCAGCGTTATATCGTCTTTAAAGAGTGTTTTCAAAGGCATGAATGAAAACCGGATGAACTTTTTTCTGCTGGCCCTGACGGACATGTTGCCCCGGTTTTCTTTGTAAGTAAGACTTTATGAACTTTTATCTGGTGGCCCTGACGGACATGTTGCCCCGGTTTTCTTTGTAAGACTTTATGAATCCGAAGGTCGAGTAAAAAACAAACAACAGAAGAACGGAAAAACACCCAAGTTTAAAAAGTGAATGTAGCAATATATTAACAAACCCCAAAGTTAAAACAATGAATAAAAGAGAAGAAGAAAGAAGGGGAAATAAAGAAACGGAAAGACCCCAAAATACCCGCTCACTGCTGACCCTGTTGGTCGCTTTTTTTAATTTTCTTCGCCCCCCTCGGGACTTTGGGTGGCGCCAGCTTCGATTCTCGGTAGTACAGCTCGTTCCAGTCGCTGACCACCTTTTTCAAGGACCCTCCCCACTTTCGCCCGACTTCCTTTTTGTAACAGCACGGACACACTTCGAACGGCTTATCGAAGGGCTGAACAGGACACACCTCGCCACCCGTGCTACCACGCACGTTTGTCAGCAACTCCCAGTCCGTGGCCCATTTCCCGTGTTCAGCGTGATACAGGGCTGCCCTTTCAGCGATCCGCAGGCCTGCGTTGTGCGTGACGCACGTCAAGTGCCGCTGACAGGAAATAATTCTGTCATAATCATCACGGGGAGGTCGCGTCGACGCGTTGCAGCATGGGCATATTGGATTCGGAGTAGAGCGAGGCTTAGAGTCGTCATCACAAGTCGTACGAGTCCTTTTTTTCGTCCTCGTTCCACGCGCCTCCTCATTCTCCGTCCTCGTGGGAACGTCTGTGTCTGTTCGTCCAACGTCTTGGTGTTCCCCACTTTCCAGATCGTCCATTCCCCCCTTGTCCGTCCTTGTGTCAACGTCTGTGTCCGTTCGTCCAACATCCTGATGTCCCCCAGTTTCCATATCGTCCTCGTTCCCTCCACCCAGATCGTCCATGCCCCCTCCACCCAGATCATCCGTGCCCCCTCCACCCAGATCGTCCGTGGCCCCTCCACCCAGATCGTCGGTGCCCCCCAGCAATGTAGACCCAACATCACCTCCAGCCGATTCTGGAACAATTGACGGCCGAACTTTTGGCGGCGGTGGAAACAGCGGCGCTGGATTTGGCGGAGCGACCCGTCGGCTTGAACCCTTGTCCACAACTCTTGTTTGGGAGATTGAACCATCAGGCGTGTTGACACGATCAGACGCTGTGTCGGGACGACTTCCTCCAGGCGCTGAATCTTCGTTGAGGGTCAGTATGACGCGAACAGGTTTTGGGGCTTGCACTGGCCCAATCGGTTCTTCCACCACTTCGTGGATCATCTTGAACGCACTGTTTGTCACTCTCCGGAAATCTTCCTTCATCGTCTCCGCCACCGTTTTCATCCTCTGAAGATGCGCCCAGAGGTCGTGGGACTGCCGATTCGCAACCGACACTGCCATGACATGGTCTCTGAGTTGTCTTCTCAGCATTTCATTTGTTCTCTGGAGTTCGTCCGTTCTGTTTTCCCCCCCCATTCTTTCCGCCGCCTCCAACTTTGATTCCGCCTCCTCCAACTTAGTTTCCACCTCCTCCAACTTAGTTGCCACCTCCTCCAACTTTCCTTCCGCCTGAACCGCCTTTCCTTCCGCCGCCTCCAACTTTCTTTCAGCCTCAACCGCCCTTCCTTCCGCCGCCTCCAACATTCTTTCAGCCTGAACCGCCTTTCCTTCCGCCGCCGCCAACTTTCCTTCAGCCTCAACCGCCTTCCTTTCCGCCTCAACCGCCTTTCTTTCCGCCTCAACCGCCTTTCTTTCCGCGGCCGCCGCCTTCTCTGTGGCTTCAGCTTTTTCACGATCAGTGACTTCCTTCATCATCGCCATAACATCTTGAATACTCGCCATTGTGTTACTGTGTGTTTTGTGTGTTTTGTGTTTGGTCAACGGGTTTCAAAGGCAGGGACGGTCGGTAACAACAAAAACAAGAATGAACCATGAAGGTCGCCGGGGTTTTTATTCCGCTAAGTCTAGTACGCTTTCTAGTTGAAGGCCGTTTGTGACGGGACGCTACACAACAACCAATGAACCAATTTTACAGGTTGTCCAGTTTTGATCGAAGTATTGAAATTTGTTTGTTTGTTTGATTGATTTCAGTGAAAACTGTGTGATTGACGACAAGGCAGGTGGGCTTCACTGGTGGTCGTTGCCTCTTTGTGTGCCGCTGCCTGTGCCTCTTTCTGTGCCGCCAAAAAGAGGCGGCGGCACGGTGAGGTTCGGTTTTGACACACAGTTGCAATTAAAGTGCCGCTCTTTTGCCGCTGAGTTTAATTTATGGAGATGCATGAAATTGTTTTATAACGGAAAACCAATCGCGCTTGACTGGTGGTCGTTGCCTCTTTGTGTGCCGCTGCCTGTGCCTCTTTCTGTGCCGCCAACAAGAGGCGGCGGCACGGTGAGGTTCGGTTTTGACACACAGTTCCAATGAAAGTGCCGCTCTTTTGCCGCTGAGTTTAATTTATGGAGATGAATTAAATTGTTTTATAACGGAAAACCAATCGGGCTTCACTGGTGGTCGTTGCCTCTTTGTGTGCCGCTGCCTGTGCCTCTTTCTGTGCCGCCAAAAAGAGGCGGCGGCACGGTGAGGTTCGGTTTTGACACACAGTTGCAATGAAAGTGCCGCTCTTTTGCCGCTGAGTTTAATTTATGGAGATGCATGAAATTGTTTTATAACGGAAAACCAATCGCGCTTCACTGGTGGTCGTTGCCTCTTTGTGTGCCGCTGCCTGTGCCTCTTTCTGTGCCGCCAACAAGAGGCGGCGGCACGGTGAGGTTCGGTTTTGACACACAGTTCCAATGAAAGTGCCGCTCTTTTGCCGCTGAGTTTAATTTATGGAGATGAATTAAATTGTTTTATAACGGAAAACCAATCGCGCTTCACTGGTGGTCGTTGCCTCTTTGTGTGCCGCTGCCTGTGCCTCTTTCTGTGCCGCCAAAAAGAGGCGGCGGCACGGTGAGGTTCGGTTTTGACACACAGTTGCAATGAAAGTGCCGCTCTTTTGCCGCTAATTGTCATTTCACTTGATGAAGGCGACGAGCGAAAAGACTCTGAGGAGCAGTGTCAGCATTGAAACAACGCAGTTTAGGCCTCAAAACGCACGCTCTTTTTTTCGCTCTCCGCTTTTTTTTGAACGGTTGCTGCCTGTCGCTGGTTGGGTGTGTGTGTGTGGTTGTGAGAGAGAGAGTAAGAGCGTGCGTGTGCGGGATGGACGCATTGAAAAAAGAAAATGAACGATTGAGGGCAGAGGTGGAGAAATGGAAAAGAAGGGCAACAAAGGAGAGGAGGAATTTGAAGAGGATCCAAAAGTCGGTGATGGAGACGCTGGACGAGGAGGATTGGACGGAAGAGGAGGAAGAGGAACGTTGGGAAGGGGGGGCGGATATGGATGAATTCCAGGAGGGTGGGGACACAGAGGGTCCGAGCAGACGTCAGAAACGGACACGGGGATCCGAGACGGAGACGGGGGCGGAGGAGGAGGCGGAGGCGGAGCTACCGATAAGGCGGAGGGGATTGACAGGGAAGGAGCCGTCAAGGAGACGGAAAAGAGCCCGCAAGGACACGCGGCCGCACCAGCCGAGGCGCACCCCGGACACCCCATGTATCACCCCGGCTGCTTGCATCTTTTGCAAGAAGGGTGAATCGGACAGGCCGGCGGGGGGCAGCTTCAACGGCATGGCCGTGAAGTTCTGCGACGCTCACATCGTTTGTGAGAATGCCCTCTGCCGGGACAAGTTCTGGCTGACCCAGACACTCGAGGTCACCCCAACGAAGACTGTGCGCCGCGCGTTCTTCCCCGAGGCCATGGCAGCACCGAGAATCGGAGTGCACGAGCCGCCGTTCTGCCTCCTTTGCGAGAGGTCTCCGATCCCACAAACCCGCCGCCTTGCAAACCAGATCTCAAAGATCTACAGGGAGAAGGGGAGAGCGATGAAGATCAGGAAGGTGGGGATGGTGGTGGGAGGGGATCCACTTGTGGATCCGAAAACTCTACCGGGTGTTTTTTTCACCGTTGGGCAGGGGAATGAGCCAGAGGGGGGTCAGCCAGAGGGGGGTCAGCCAGAGGGGGGTCAGCCGGGGGAGGGGGGTCAGCCAGAGGGAGGTCAGCCGGGGGAGGGGGGGGAGGCACAGGGAGGTCAGCCGGGGGAGGGGGGTCAGCCAGAGGGAGGTCAGCCGGGGGAGGGGGGGGAGGCACAGGGAGGTCAGCCGGGGGAGGGGGGGGAGGCAGGCGGGAGTTAGCTAAGGGGGGGGGGACTTCATAATTGAATTTTATGATTAATGACTGACTGAATGAAAAATTGAAATATTATTTTTGTAACCAAGGTTGGTTCGTTTGTTCTGTTGGCTTGTTAATTCCGCTGATCAGTTTTATTTCATTTTTATCATAAATCAAACGGCAACCCAGTGTCGCGTCGACACGAACACGCAATGGTAGGGGCTTCCAACAGCCAACCACCTGAACACAAACTTCGTGCCGCCGCCTCTTTTTGGCGGCACAGAAAGAGGCACAGACAGCGGCACATAAAGAGGCAACGACCACCAGTGAAGCCTGATTGGTTTTCCGTTATAAAACAATTTAATGCATCTCCATAAATTAAACTCAGGGGCAAAAGAGCGGCACTTTCATTGTAACTGGGTGTTAAAACCGAATCTCACCGTGTGATTGACTGACGTCGTTGCAGACACTTGGGACTCCAACAAACGAACACAATTAAATAATATAGCGCCACAGGCACGCTAAAAAGCATCTTCCAACTAGCATAACCATATATATATATCCTCCAACTACACCGGTTATGTCCACCTGTTATTTCGTACACGCAGTCCCCCCTCAAACCTTGCCCTGCACAGACACGACGTCACATCCTCCGAAGACCCTGGCTGACTCAACCTATCAAAACTCCACCTATAGAAACCATGGCTCCCCTGTTCTACCAACTCTGGAAAATGGATTTGAACGGCTTCCTCGAACAACTGCGACACGAACTCGCCCGTGCGCTCGCAGCATACCGGCGATTACGGGAAGCGAGGGAGGGCTTCGAGGGTGCGGAGGCGATTGCCGCCGCCAGGCGACAATGCACGGAGTGCGATGACCGGCTTATCGGCGTGATAGGCATCGTCCTCTCGCTGTTGCCCGCAAACGCCCCCGCGAGACCCACTCTCCGACGCCTGTTCCTCCGCTACGTTCGCAGGCACTCTGTTCTCCGCAATCATGTGCCGCGGCGGTGGAATCGACGAGGCTGAATCTGAAAAAAAAAAAAAAAAAAATCCTTTTCTTTATCAAACTGGGGTTCAGTGCATCCTGAAGGACATTATGGATTGGTAGATCCGTTGTGGTGAACGACTTGTTCAATTGGTGTTGGAGAAATTCTAAAGCCAGAAATAATGGCAGTAGATATATTAAAACCTACGGAGAGGTGTTTGGACGGACTGTACAATGAGGTATCTTTGGGAAGAAAGGGAGAGTGTTTCGGTGTTTTTTTCTTGCCAGAAGGGCTCATGGATCCTACGTATTTTTGGAGAACGTTATTGTTTGGTACTGAGTTGCGATGGGAACAAAACAAACAAACACAGACACATGTAATCATTGATTGACTCATTGGTTTGGTATGCCTTCCGCTCTTAAAAAAACAAAATAAACCATAGTTCCAATTACAAACAATCAATACCAAAACAATCAATTTGTCTGTCCGTAAGGAAAAAGAAATCGCCACCAACAACACAAAAACGTTTCGTTTCATAACCTCCTTCGTTTCGCTCGTTTCGTTCATTCAGTGTGGACGGAGACACGGACGGACGGGGAGGCGGGTTTCGTTTGCTGGCCTCCCTAGTCTGATCGACTTGTGATTTTCACTGGTTTCCTTCATTGAGTGTGGACGAAGACACGGACGGGCGGGGAGGCGGGTTTCGTTTGCTGGCCTCCCTCGTTTTGTTCTTTTAGTGTGGACGGAGACACGGGCGGACGGGGAGGCGGGTTTCGTTTGCTGGCCTCCCTAGTCTGATCGACTTGTGATTTTCACCTGTTTCCTTCATTGAGTGTGGACGGAGACACGGGCGGACGGGGAGGCGGGTTTTGTTTGCTGGCCTCCCTCGTTTCGTTCTTTCAGTGTGGACGGAGACACGGGCGGGCGGGGAGGCGGGTTTCGTTTGCTGGCCTCCCTCGTCTGATCGACTTGTGATTTTAACTCGTTTCGTTCATTGAGTGTGGACGGAGACACGGACGGGCGGGGAGGCGGGTTTCGTTTGCTGGCCTCCCTCGTTTTGTTCTTTTAGTGTGGACGGAGACACGGGCGGACGGGGAGGCGGGTTTCGTTTGCTGGCCTCCCTAGTCTGATCGACTTGTGATTTTCACCTGTTTCCTTCATTGAGTGTGGACGGAGACACGGGCGGACGGGGAGGCGGGTTTTGTTTGCTGGCCTCCCTCGTTTCGTTCTTTCAGTGTGGACGGAGACACGGGCGGGCGGGGAGGCGGGTTTCGTTTGCTGGCCTCCCTCGTCTGATCGACTTGTGATTTTAACTCGTTTCGTTCATTGAGTGTGGACGGAGACACGGGCGGACGGGGAGGCGGGTTTTGTTTGCTGGCCTCCCTCGTTTCGTTCATCCAGTGTGGGCGGAGACACGGGCGGACGGAGAGGCGGGTTTCGTTTCCTGGCCTCCCTCGTTCCGTTCATCCAGTGTGGGCGGAGACACGGGCGGACGGAGAGGCGGGTTTCGTTTGCTGGCCTCCCTCGTTTTGTTCTTTCAGTGTGGACGGAGACACGGGCGGGCGGGGAGGCGGGTTTCGTTTGCTGGCCTCCCTAGTCTGATCGACTTGTGATTTTCACCTGTTTCCTTCATTGAGTGTGGACGGAGACACGGGCGGACGGGGAGGCGGGTTTTGTTTGCTGGCCTCCCTCGTTTCGTTCATCCAGTGTGGACGGAGACACGGGCGGACGGGGAGGCGGGTTTTGTTTGCTGGCCTCCCTCGTTTCGTTCATCCAGTGTGGGCGGAGACACGGGCGGACGGAGAGGCGGGTTTCGTTTCCTGGCCTCCCTCGTTTCGTTCATCCAGTGTGGGCGGAGACACGGGCGGACGGAGAGGCGGGTTTCGTTTGCTGGCCTCCCTCGTTTTGTTCTTTCAGTGTGGACGGAGACACGGGGGGGCGGGGAGGCGGGTTTCGTTTGCTGGCCTCTCTCGTCTGATCGACTTGTGATTTTAACTCGTTTCGTTCATTGAGTGTGGACGGAGACACGGACGGGCGGGGAGGCGGGTTTCGTTTGCTGGCCTCCCTCGTCTGATCGACTTGTGATTTTAACTCGTTTCGTTCATTGAGTGTGGACGGAGACACGGACGGGCGGGGAGGCGGGTTTCGTTTGCTGGCCTCCCTCGTCTGATCGACTTGTGATTTTAACTCGTTTCGTTCATTGAGTGTGGACGGAGACACGGACGGGCGGAGAGGCGGGTTTGGTTTGCTGGCCTCCCTCGTCTGATCGACTTGTGATTTTCACTGGTTTCCTTCATTGAGTGTGGACAGAGACACGGACGGGCGGGGAGGCGGGTTTCGTTCGCTGGCCTCCCTCGTCTGATCGACTTGTGATTTTCACGTGAATCCCCTTCAGTCCGACTTCCGATTATTCCGTTTATTTATATTTGGTTTAGGGTCGCGTTAGCCGCCGCATCGACCGCGCGACCGGCGTGCGTGTTAGACCGGCGCGACCGGCGTGCGTGTTAGACCGGCGCGGCGACCGCGACCGCGACCGGCGGACAAAGAGGGGGTAAACCCGCGGGGACCAGGCCCTGTTAACCCTTCCTCTCTAATTGATGTTATTAATGAGCACTGGGAGTCGAACCCGAAAAAGCCCAGGGTCGCCGCCAAAGAGCATCCCTTGCACACTCTTTTAGGACTAGTCCCAAACTGACTCACACTACCAAGCATTCATGAATAGGCAGTTCTCCTGTGTTTGTGGGAAAACCTTTGCTAAAAAATCTGGCCTTGGACGTCACAAACAGTTCTATGGAAGTGGATGTGTTCCTCCCATAGCCTCACGGAAGCGACCACCTTGTGAAGAAGAAACTGATCCTCCTGGAGATCAATCGACACATCTTACTAAAATCTGGAAAATCTGGTGGACACATCCGAGGATCGACACACCAGCAAAAGTGAGGCGCAGACAAAAAGGCTTGCTGAACTGCAGCCCGAGACGCAAGGATTGTTTGCACTGCTCAGAAATTTTTTTGGACCTGCCCCATTGCCACCTACAATACAAACAGTCAACCATGTAGTTCTTGTAGTGGAAACTGATGAAGGTGACTATCCTATACAAACAGCTCGGGCTACACCAATATTCTACGGGCGGGCAAGATTCGATGATGTTGTGATAAATGGGAGGGATCAGCAAGGTCTTACCGTGGAGTGGTTCGCCCAATTGAGACTCCTTTTTGCAATAGACATTGAAGGCGAGACCAAGGAGATGGCCCTCATCCGATGGTACGATGTAGCACGGCTGGAAACGCTTCGACGCATCAAGTCTTGGAATGGAACGCTTGAGTCCCACGGCGCAATTCCCCTTCTTTGGTCTGGCAACCAAAAGAATGGTCACTATGACATTATAGAAATCAGTTCAATAAAAAAGAAAGCCTACATCGTGCAAGCTTTTAACGTAACAGAGCTTGAACTTTTTCATGCAACTCCTCTCGTGTGGTAGGAGCTTTAAAACACATTTTTTGGTGAGGGAAAATGCACTTCAAGAGCTATAGTTTAATAAGTTACGGAGTGGAGGGGAAAGAGCATTACTGTGGAAATATTGAACGAGAAAGAAAAAGATACTAGTCCGAATATTTGGCTGGGTGTTCAATGGGGAAGGTTGTTCAGTTGTGGGCTAGAGTTTGCATATGCTGGATAAAAGGATATGAAGTGGGGTTATTGGTGTTTAGGATTCTTAGCGAATTCACAGGATTGAACGGTGCAGCAGTTACTGGGATATTGATTTAGAGGATGAACACGATTGATGTAACGATTTCGGGAAGAAAAAAAAAACAGATTCATCCAATAGATCGGGGAACTGGTGTTACCGTTGAGATGGGAAGGGATGCTTGAATGGCAAGCTCAGTTTCCTGCACTCCACCACCAGCTGCTGCGATTTCCTTTCGAGAATTTCCTTTGCAGGAAATCCTCGTTAGCCGCATGACTTCCACCTGCCTGACAGGCAATGTGTGAGCTCTTGATATAATAATACATGGCAGGTCTGAAAACAAAAAAACATATATCCCTGGGTTATACGACAAGCCCAACATATTATTTCCAGTGTATATAATTTTCCTTTTCCAATTTCGATCCCCCACCCCCCGCTCAGAACTCATCAATTGGAAATATCCATTCACAGACTTGCTCGTCGTCCCAAAAGATGGGCTTGGGTTCGTTTTAAACGGCCGAACTCTGTTCTTGCATAATCGACCAGTCTGTCTGGGTACAATATAACGATATAATTTTAGAGACATTACCCGATTTTCTTCTAATGAACCAACTTTTTTTGCTAAATTTTAAAAAATTAATGGTCTTTATAGTTTTTGATGTCATAAAAAAAATAAAATAATAATTGCCAAAACAAGGCAGTTACCCATTTTCAATTATACTCACACTCAGGGAGTATCTATTTAATTAATTATTTATATATTTATCAATTATCAATTTACCTGGACAATATGACCTTGTATGCAGCCACATGCGCTACCAGCTGCAACAGAAGCTGCTCTATTCGTGAAGAGTCCAGCAAATCGACGTGTTCAAACATAATGTTGGCTGCACGTTCGTTCAACGGCTGGGGGACCTCCATTGCCTCTTTTTTTTGCCGCGCAAATAAAATCACCAAAAAACAATCCTCTTAATCGAGGCTGACAAAATTCTCATTTAGGGGAGAAGGGGGTCATGTAAATAATATCCCAGCCATAGACGCTGATTAATGAACATGACCAGAACTGGAGGGTGCAAAAACTTGTTTTAAAAAGGCTGGAAGTGAAAACAATCTGATGTCAGTTTAATCGTGGATTAAAATATGATTTTTTCAAACAGAAAGACAGTTGGAAAAACCTGTGTTTGAAAAAGGGGTGCTTCAAAGAGCACCCATGGAAAGATGTCCCTGAAGGCAGCTGCCAATATATTCTTAAGGTTTATGGGATTCGAAACGCTTTTCAATCAATAATGACTAGACTTCGATATTGCATGCCAACTCCTCGATATATATATATATATATATAACCCCCCCCCCCCCCCAAAAAAAAAAAACTAAATAAAACTAAATAAATAAATGAATGAATGAATGCCAGTCTCGACATACCTGTTCGTTGAGGCGCTCTATCCCATTTTTTCTTTCGTTCGTTGCTTCATCAGTTCCCTTCTTTTTTCCATACTGAGAAACCTGATGCGCTCCCCTTCCGATCCATGGGCTGGAAGCCCAGCGCGACACTGTTGAATAACCGATAGGCGAAGTCGTCCTCGGTTTTCGCTTGGGGCGCTTGGGTCCCTCAGAACGGCGGCGCCACCGAACCCGCCGAGACTGCGGCACCACCGAGCCTGCCGAGACTGCGAAACCCACCCAGCCCCTCTGTTCGCATCAGGGCTGGAAAATTGGGGAAACGTGTTCGACCGAGATCTTTCCAGTCTTTCCAGCATTTTTTGTCGCAATTGTGGATGTATGTCGGACATTCGAAAACACCCCCCATTCATGATCCTGGTCACCTTCGTTCCGTTGAGTGCTGAGTGGAAGCGTCTTACAGTCCGATCTACCTGCAGTCGCAGTTGCTGTTCCGTCAAGTGCTTCAGTTTTTAGTTGTTGGCACCTGCCTGTGGTGTGGCGTGGAGTTTTTATGGACCAGGTGTGGAAATCGTTGATTCCAGTGGAAGCGTGGCTGGCGGCGAATTGTAACTGGGAGCGTTTGTGGAAACGCTTGCTTCCAGTGGAAGCGTGGTTGGAAGCGCTGCTGGAAGCGAAGTCGCTTCCATGGAAGCGCTTCTGGAGGCGAGGCCGCTTCCATGGAAACGCTTCTGGAGGCGAGGCCGCTTCCATGGAAGCGCTGCTGGAAGCGAAGTCGCTTCCATGGAAGCGCTGCTGGAAGCGAGGCCGCTTCCATGGAAGCGCTGCTGGAAGCGAAGTCGCTTCCACGGAAGCATATGGAAGCGCACCGCTTCCGAGGAAGCGGTTTGGAAGCGCGCTTCCGCCTTGTGCTTCCGTGGAAGCGAAGCCTCCAAACATTCCGACGACGAAAGCAAGTGCCCACTGGAAACGACTTGTAAATAAATTGACACATGTGTTTCTTTGAACTGAAAAATTAAACCGTCAGTGTAAACTCTGATCGGTTCAACCATCTTTAAAAGTGCTAATATGAAGGATTTATATGTCGTTGCAGAACAATTCACGAAAAATCAGCTGATCAACAAGAAAACACGCTCCCAACATTTCTTTGCCAGCCAATGATTTCAAGGTTTCCATGATCTCTTCTTCTTCAACACATACGCCCGTGCTCCGGACAGCTTTTAAGTATGAATACACACTGTCGAAACAATGGCCTAGTGCGTCTTTACACTTCTTTTCCATCAAGATGAGTTTTTCGTCTCGGGAAGCCAGCGCGTCCTCGTCTTGAATATCGCAGCTTGTCTCTTCAGCGCGTTTGACACCTATCAATTTCCACGTTAAAGATCAAAGAAAGGGCCGTGACAACCCACACAAATTTATTATAGCACTCCAGCGAAAAGAATATTCTTTTATTTCTTATTTATAATTAATTATAACACCCAATGAGCTTTGTATGTCTGACGAAATTGGCTGAGGAGGGGATGTCGATCATTTTTCTGGGGCGAAGGGGATACAAATACTTTTCAGATTGTGAATCATCTGCATTTGGTCTGTTGCCACTTCTGTGTCAAACTCTTCTTCCGAAAAGTAATCGTCAAAATCAGAGGCATATTCTTCCGACGAGGATGTGGGGCTCTCTCCACCACTTCGTTGTGTTGTTTCCCCACTGCAGAAATAAACAAAGTGGCCAAATATGGCTTTTTAAAACAAGACACCCAGGGTTAGATCAATGTGTTCCAATTTGATGATAGTGCAGAGAGAGTGATGGCTGGCAGAGGCACACTGCATACATGTTGCAGCCGTCCTCCTCGCCCTCCCAGTAGACCTCTCCATCACTGACATATTCCTCAACCAGCGCTTCTTGGACATCTAGGTCTGAGTCATCATGTTGGGACTCTTCCTTTTCTGAGTATTGCCGCGCGAGGTTCAGAGAATCAATTGGCTCGGGTATTGCAAAGCCCATGGCTCCTGTATCTTGGACCATGGTCTCTTGACCACCATTGCCGATGGTGTCGTTGCTTTCAGATCCCAGGCCAAATTTAAACCCCCCAGCGCTGAAACCTCTGGACTCTGGTCTCGACGTCGTCCCTGGAGGACACTCAGCCAGAAAGTGATCAAACAGTGTCAAAGGATCAAAGGATAGGTTTATGAAACTCACTTTCTTTTCCCTACCGAAACTCGTGGTTGTGCCTGCTCTGGATTCGAAAGAAAAGGCTCTGCTGGTGTTATCAA
This sequence comes from Bryopsis sp. KO-2023, assembly GCA_030272585.1. Lineage (NCBI taxonomy): Eukaryota > Viridiplantae > Chlorophyta > Ulvophyceae > Bryopsidales > Bryopsidaceae > Bryopsis > Bryopsis sp. KO-2023. Next base: position 324,888 of record BSYQ01000010.1, read on the forward strand.
GTTTGACACAGTGAGGGGTCTTGGGTCTTTGGCCTCCAGATTCGTCGATTGCATCTGAATGTAGGGATACGAGGTCGGGTCATATTGTGGGACTTCGAAGCATATAACCATGTTGACTCGTGATCATCAACTAACCTGTGGCATTCGTTTCCTGAATGATTGTGTTGCCAGGTCTTGCTTGATCCAGCCTTTCTTCGCAATCCCTGACATCCCCATGGTCGGCCCTTGTTTGAATGGTGGCTTCACAAATACTGAGGTCTGAGAGAATGGAGTGTTTGAGAAAGTTCAATTGTAAAAAATTCATATCAGCCAGGTTTTATGTTGCTATATCCGCAGCATGGTGTTGTCAGAAACCCCCCAAAGTGAGTGTCTCTCATCGACGAGTGGAGGGAAAACCTCAGGTAACCCATATTCTCAGAAAAGAAGGGGGGAATGTGAGGACATCTAAGAACTACATTCCCACTATATGAAAAGAGAGAACATAAATACCTGGATCACCTGGTCTGGAAATGCATGACATTGGGCAAGTTTCTCCCTTTCTGACGGAAACCGTCGTGGTGTCTCTTCCTGATGCGCATTCGTCCTCCTATTGGAACATTGGATTAGGCTCTTCACGGCTGCCACTCTTTCATACGCACCAGGAAGAATCGAGCAAAAATAAATACTGACTTGGACACACTGTGTGGAGGTGTTCGCTTGACCGTTCCACATGATCTGTTTCCTCTCTCGAGCCAATTGCTTGGCCTCAGACGCCGCAGCAGCCGTCGCTTCCTTCAGGACGCGTTCCCTCTCAGCTGCTCTCCTTTCCTTCCTGCGGCGCATTCTTTCGCGGGGAGTGCAAGCATCGTCATGATCATTGTTTGCTGTTCGGATTGCTGATCTTCCACGCTGAAGAGGTGGTTGCACTTCTACCTCACGACTCCGCGTACGTCGTCTTATGCTGATCTGCCTTTTTGTCATGTTGTGCATTCTCGAGCGGAAGTCTTGCATGTGTCGTTGCACATAGCCTGTTTGGAATATCTGGGTACACATTCAATGCGGCTGTGGTCTTTAGCCATAGAAGTACTTCAGCGAGTCTCCTTTTTCAGATTTGGAAGAATAGCGGTCTATTGAATAAGGATGCTACGCACACTGTGCCCTAATTAAGACGATTGTGATGGGTTTTACCTGAACAAGACTCGGCCTGCAAGCTGCATCCTTTTGGAGAAGAGCGACGACAAGTTGTTTCATTTCCTCACTGAATTGTTCAGGTATTGGGGGAACATCGCCACGGACTATTTGGTACACCAAGGAGAGAAGGCTGTTCGCTGCGAAGGCGTGTCTGGAACAAGGAAACAATTCAGGGATATTGGGTGCACAACCAGATACGATTTCCATCGCAGATAGAAAACAATTTTGCTAAGAGAAATTTTCGACAGAAGAATTCGATCAGTTATCGGGTTATGGGAACTTACTGGAGCGTGCACAGCTCGTAGAGTACGCAACCAAGCGACCAAATGTCGCTCTTGTACGTGTATGGCTGATTGGTGCAGATCTCTGGAGCCATGTAGTAGGGAGTGCCGGTGACGGTGGTTGCGAAGTCTTCAGTACTGGCGAGGACTTTCGAAATCCCGAAATCGCCTATTTTGATTACCCCCCCTCGAGCAATGAAGATGTTTTGGGTCTTCAAGTCCCGGTGCAACACTTTTCGACTGTGGATGTGCTCCAGTGCCATGGCAATCTGATCGGATACAAGCCCTCAGAACTAAACAGAAGTCCTAGTTTACTCCAGTAACATATATGGGTTGGTGGCAAAAGAAAGCTATGTAGGTAGGGTGACAATGATAACTTCAGAGGTGTTGATGCTGTTCTCTTCTTTTTTTGTTTGTTGTATCGAAAATCTTCACATAATATGATCGTGCTCTTTGAGCAGAATCTTCTCAATTAGAATACAGATAAATTCTAACAGGCTTATCTTCCGACAAACTATTCACCGACCTGAAGAAATATGTCCATGACCTCCACCTCTGAAAAACCTTTCCCCTCCTTTGATAAGGCTCTGATCTTAGAGAAGAGGTCGCCGTTTTCACAATACGATGTAACAATGCACAATGCATTTTCGTGCATGAAGCTCTCCTTGTAGGAAATGATGTTGGCATGGTCGAAAGAGGAGATAAGCTACAGGCACCAGAAATAGTGTTCAAATCTAGGGATGTGCTCAAATTCTTGAAAAACTGTTGCATCATTTGCAAAGGCTTGGTTTGGGAACAGCAAAGCCAACACTGAAACGGTTGTACCAATGCAATCACTCAATCCTCAGTACTTACCCGAGCTTCATTGAGAATGGATTCTTGGTCTTCTTTGTTCGTTATTGGTATTTTCTTCATACAATATGATATTCGATCATGCTTGCACAATACTTTGAACACGCTTCCATATGATCCTTGCCTTCAGGACACAACAGAATGGGGGTTGACGACACAGCCTCACTGGTTGGTTCCTTCTCTACAATCCAACTTCGTATTCCCTTTATTCTCTTGACAATGTAAAATTGATGAATTCGTTGCCAGAAGGACCTTTTGCGTGTTTTTTTGGAAGAGTCGTTGCTGAGCCTTTGCACCAGAGGATGCACACAATAAGGACAGGTGCTTTTGGATCGGAAAGTGATAGGGCGGGCTGGCGGGATAATGGTGTCCTTTTCTGTCTTGTAATTATTCGTATTGGCAGGCTGGGGTACCCCAGCCAGCCAATACGAATGGCCTGGAACACACCAGGTGTGTTCCAGGCCAAAACAATTGTGGGGAACCACCCTTCTGTGCACTGTGCAGATGGTGACTTCATGGGACGGAATTGTAGTAGTCCACAATGTAAGACAAAGGTTGTTTTGTACTAGTAGCAGTTCACAGTCGTGTGCGCGCGAAGAAATGTGCAATCGCAGCTGGAGCACGTGTTGTTTTGGATAAACAGAGACCCCACGTCTCATGGGCGAAGGTGGGTGCATGAACCGTTAGAGCATAAACTTGATAACGTCGCACAGAAAACCTTGAGACAACTATTTAAATGTACTAAAGTACTGAAAAATTCCTTGGTTGACTTTCTCCATCTTTATGTCAGAATTTCCTTGTTATTACACAATTTCGACCAACAATGTTCGTGTAGGCTTTGGACCGCGTTTTCGATCGTGCGATTGAATAGGCCATGCTATAAAGTATCCGAGCCCCGTTAAAGATGTGTTGTGCGCTTATGTAGTCAATAGAGAGGTCAACTTGGAATTAAGAGCGTCCCCAGGCATGCAACATAAGAAGCTCCGTGCAAACAGCGGCGGACATGACACTGGACATAAAAAAACCCCATCACAAAACTGAAACGCACCCGATCACTGTATCCACGTCATAGTCCCTCCAAGGCATCTCTCAGCAGCACCCAGTTTCCGATTTACAGTTTCTTTTTTCTTCTTGTGAAATGCTTTTCAAGGTGGAATACATTCTCAGGAAAAGTGAAAAATTGTTCTGCTCAAAACGCGTTTGATCTCTTCCTATGTTCGAGGGATCTCATGATGCCACATGTGGGTTCAGGGTTGCATCAACAGGAGAACGCTTTGGAGGAGAGGAAAAAGTTGCTGGTTTGGTTGATGCGAGTGGTGTCAGTAATCACAACCTTACTTTTTCGAAACTGGCTTTCTTTATGTATGAATAGGCAGCCGCCCGAAGAAGTTTTTCGGAGCCGTGGAGAAACCAATTTCTTGCAAGAAAAAAAATGCCCCCCCCCCCAGCAAACAAAATTTTGTTGCTTTTTAAAAGCAGGGTTTGTACAGCTTTCAGTTTTCTGTAAAAGCAATCTTAGAAGATAATAATTGGGTTTGCAAGAAGGTAATAATTGGGTTTGCAAACCAAACAAACAAACATCAATTACATTGTGTAGGAGAAATATTCTCCTATTACAAGGATCAGTAAAAATCAAATGTGAACATGTGTATTTTAATGTTGAAATTCCATTGGCTTTTGTGTGTACCCACAAAGACACTAAGACCATCAAGAATGCAAAGATGCATAGGTCGATTCAGCTAAATTCAACGAACGTGAAATATCTTCAAATAAAGAAGATTGAAAAGAAAAACGTTCCGAAAGTTCCTCTCGCAAAGTAACATCGGTGCTGGAAGCAGGTAGCCTATCCAACCGATCCATTAAATCTTGAATTTGTTGTAAACCAGTTTGAACCTCCTCATACTGAACCTTTAACTGAGAAATCACTCTCTCTAAACGAGAAAAATCCCAATCTGTAATAGAAGACAACAAAGTCGAATCCAAGGAAAAATCACCAGGAGGAAAAGAAGCCATATGTTCCATTGGAGTTCCTTCATCATGAGAAGAAGCAATAGAAGAAACCATCTCTGAACCAGGTTGAACCTCTGGACCCAAAGAGCCCGGAGCAGAAGAAGCAACAAATGGAAGTTCTTCAGGGTCGCGAGAAAAGGTGGTTTGCAAACCACTCGCCTGTTATGCGTTGGGGTAACCCTAAACGCCAACGCTCCATCATCAGTACTGATGTGTAACTAGTTACACATTTCCTATTTCCGCCCCATATCTTCTACCAAGGTTTACCAACCACATCTTACTTGATATTGTGTCGGAGGTTTCTTCTTACTCAGCATCACGACACAACGTCAAATTTTTTGTTCCACTCTATGAACAGGAGTACTTCAGTTGATGGCAGTTTACAGTTCTAACTGTACCACCTAAGGTCCTAAGCTGTTAGGTTGTGGTATTTGAAAGGACTTTCATTGGAACATGGGCAGCACTTTCTACAGTGTATGAATTCAACAACTCGATGATTGTTGTTTCGTCTCTTTGATAAAAGGGAAAAAACTTCTATTTGGCTGCTTCCTTCTGCACACACTGAAAGAAATTTCTTTCAACAATCTAAATTCTTTGAAGCTCCTATGTGGATGAAGCTGTGTGCAAATTGGCAACCTTATCTAAAAGAAGTTACACACCCCAACCCATTCTTCATTTCCTCAGCCCCAAACTCAGTGAATCCACCATCTAGTCGACTGCTCTGCAAACTTTTCGCATACCGACGCCGCCCACAGTGTAGAATTGAAAATAACTTGGAAACTGTAGATCCATTACCTAACTTGCAATATAAAGACAGAAAAAAAGGAGCCTACAAGATTCTCTCAAAAAAAGCCAGCACTGAACATTGAGAACACCAAAAGTCCTCCCCAATCGGAAGGCTACGAAACCCCCAGACGATCGGCCAAGATCGAAGCTTGTCAGGCGAAACAGGCGGAGGCCTTAGGAATATTCTCAGCTGGATCTGGGGTCGGATCTGGCCATCTGACCCCTGACCGCCTTGTTGTTCAAACTGACCACACTTGATTTCTACTCAAAAAGAATCACATCATGTTTCCATTGCTCAGACCAAGATTCGAACCCACCACATAAGTCCACTGAAGCTCCAGCTCAATGACAGATGCAATGCTTAACGTCGCAGTTTTTGCATGCGAGGATGAGCCTCGGGGTGGTTTTGAAAGTGGAGTAGGCGGAGCATTTCGATTTCTCTTTTGGGCTCGCACAGCAGTGGCGTCGGTCATCGGAACATTTTGGGTAGAGGCATTCCGAGACTTTCACGTCCACATCGAACGCATCCGCGAAGCCGCTCGCCTTGTCCGCCGCCGAAGCTTGTGCAAATGCGGATGCGAGCGCAGGTTTGATCTTGTCGCAGCCGTCTTCCTTGATAATCTGTTGATTAGGACAAAAACGCAATCACACGACAAGCGTTCAGAGTTGGAATCGTTGGAATGCGAGCAAATTCCAGACGGGGACTCGAAACGCTGAAAATCTTTGGTGGGTATACTTGATCTGCACCTCAGTAGAGTCCACAGGTATGCAGTTGAAACCATGCTATCGATCACCTTTTCAAAAACTCGAAAAAGCTTCCGTGCCGTTAGGAAAGTCTGGCTTACTCGATCGAAAACATGGGCGACATGGATTCATGGATGGATCAAGAAAAGAAGCTGTTGGGGACCACTCACCTTCGCAATCGCAGCGACGATACCCTTCTGCACTTCCCCGCCCTTGGCCACTCCATCGGAAATACCTTTCGCCACAGCAACACCTGCACCCTCGTTCACAGCTTTCACGAACACGTCCGCCAGCCCCTTGGCAGCTTTCTCTCCACTACCCGCAGATTTCACGGCTCTACCGATCGCCACAGCGATCGCTTTTCTGTTGCCCGCACCGATCGCCTTCGCCACGGATTGGACGAAAACATCCGCGGTCTCAGCAGATCCTACCGCAACCGCCACGGCTCTGTTTTTCCCATCGGAAACGCCCACGGCATCGCATTTTGCCGTGTTTTTATCTTTCGCATTGCACTTTGCGACAGCAGCTCCTCCTCCAGAAAGGGACGCACTCGCTTGAGCGCTGGCTTCCAGCTTGCGAGCCTCAGCTCCAAGGAACAAAGCAAGAAACAAAGCCATCAAGATCGGGCCGTGCATTTTTGACGAGTAGGCTGGGACTGTAATTTCTGAGTGTGGATTTACACTTGGTCGACGGAGTCGTAATGATTTACAGAGGAGGCGGCCGTTTTTATTGGTGGTGGTGACTCGACAGCCCTTGAAATGCGACCTGAATTCATCCATTTTCATTGTCTCGGGTCTTTTCTTTTCGAGAGGCCACACTTTCTGGAGGAGCTTTTGCCTGATTTTCATGATCTTTTTTTTTGGGTTTTTTGTTTCCGAAGTTGTTTTGAAGTTGTTTACTATTTATTCGGGAAATTGTGATCCCACCAGCTGTTCTGCCCGAAATTTCTCTTCTTGCAACAAAACAAAATAGCAGATTCGTCTTGGAAGCTTTTTTTTTTTTTAGGCTGAAAATCGCACTCCTGAGTAATGAACAAGGTGAGCGACAGTTCCTTTGCTCGTTCAGTTGTGACCACTCCCTCCCAAAAAAATTTAAAATTGGTCGGCTCCTCCGTGTGCAATCTTTGTTTGTTTGTTCGTTTGTTTAGTTCCACTACATCCCATTCCCATTATTCCAATTTCTGCCAAATTGGTTCTTTTTCTTTTATTGTGTTTGGGTTCACTTTTTCTAGACTCTTTGTTGTGGTTGCCCGGCGAAAGAATTACCTCCTGATGATATCCTATGTAAGTGTTTGGTTTGGAACTATTTTCTCACAGGATCATTGGTGCAAGCAACACGTGATCGATCAGTGGGTTTGCTTTTTTAGAGTGTTCCCCATGAACTAAAAAATCCACCTCCAGTGACATCAAGACTTGCGCATCTTCCACTTTACGATTGGCATTATTCACGAGATTGTTAACTGCATCACTCATTCTCCTTTGGTCATCCAGCTGGCAGTTTCTAACGATAGTCATGGGAATATAAGGATATATACTCAGATGAGCCATGTGCCCAGATGTTGTTCAGTAATCAATTCTGTTTGGTGGTTGGAGTATCCTTTCCATTTGAAAGGTGTGAAGCACAGAACTTTCTTGGTCTCCTTTTTTTTCTTTTCTTGGCTCTGCCCGCTGGAACAATTCCCTCTTTTTGCGATATTGTGCAAGTGTTTGGCACGGAACTACATCACACATTACCATCGGCGCTTGGAACACGTGATCGATCAGTTGTAACCGTAGGAACTCCAGGGCAAAACCTATTCAAAAGGCGTTTGTGTTTTACGCACTCACAGCCAGCACCCCAGAACAGATCGTTTCTTATCAGCCCCGGCGCCACCACTATAGGAAATTCGCTGAATACGTTGTAAACAATCGCGTGGTTAATGACACCATTAACGTTGTTCTACACCCCTTTTGCATGGTTGTTTTTCATCGTTGTGGAGTGCACATTTAACAATGATGGTTTTTTTAGCACCCACATCCAGCCGGCGAATCACGCAGAAGGCCCGGTTAGCATGGTTGACGTCTTTTCGAAATGACATGGCTGAGTGCTTCATTTGCAACGATGCAGTTTACAACGTAGACAGGCCTCTGAGCACGGAAGAATGTGCACTCCACAACGATGCAGTTTACAACGTAATCAGGCCTTTGAGCACGGAAGAATGTGCACTCCACAACGATGCATGTTACAACGTAATCAGGCCTCTGAGCACGGAAGAATGTGCACTGCACAACGATGCATGTTACATGTTACAACGTAGACAGGCCTCTGAGCACGGAAGAATGTGCACTCCACAACGATGCATGTTACAACGCGGACAGACCTCTGAGCACGGAAGAATGTGCACTCCACAACGATACATGTTACAACGTAGACAGGCCTCTGAGCACGGAAGAATGTGCACTCCACAACGATGCATGTTACATGTTACAACGCGGACAGGCCTTTGAGCACGGAAGAATGTGCACTCCACAACGATGCATGTTACAACGTAATCAGGCCTCTGAGCACGGAAGAATGTGCACTCCACAACGATGCATGTTACATGTTACAGCGCGGACAGGCCTTTTCACGATGATTTGTCAGCACTTTGCAACGTTGATTGTGACAACGATGAAAGGCTTTATCACACTGTTGGTTGTTGATTTTGCAACGTTGATTGTTACAACGGGGAGAGGCTTTGTCACACTGTTGGTTGTGGACTTTGCAACGTTGATTGTTACAACGGGGAAAGGCTTTGTCACACTGTTGGTTTTTGGTTTTGCAACGTTGATCGTTACACCGGGGAAAGGCTTTGTCACACTGTTGGTTTGGGGTTTTGCAACGTTCTTTACAAAACATCATATCAATAAAACATCATATTGCTAGCAGACTAAAAATGAAATAAGGGTCACTCCCTGCCATCCCAACTCACAAATGAAAACATGAAAAGACGAAATATCGAACTGCATGTTAATTCTGGATTAACATATAAGAATCTCCTCCAGCTCTCTACTGGAGGCAGAAGCACTGGTTTTTCTTCCCATCTTGAAAAGACCTTTTTGTATTCTTCTCAGAACTGTAGTCATTATTTCTGATCCATGGACCATTCTTGCAACCGTCTTTTGAATAGTTACAGAGCCTCCTCTTGAAGCTTCTCGCACAGCAAGAAGCACCAACACCACGGCAAGCCTCCAACTGCTTCACTCCACCACAAGCATTTCCAACGACAGTGGTTGCACCTTCTGTCACTGATGAAGAATCCCCCACACAAAAGCTTTCAGCTGCAACTGTGCCCTCCTTTGTGTATGCAGAAGCAGTTGTGGATGCGAACGTGACAAATTGGTCTGAAACGGTCGACTCCACTGGCTCCTCCCCACCAATTACAATAACCAAGACCCCAGCTGATTTTGCTGCCGAAATGGCCATATCAGTCAACAAGTCAGGCATATACACCTGGGGAAATGATAAAGAAAGAAAAACCTGAAATAAATTTAAAAATGAACACGAAAGAGTGTAATAGTTTTAATTAGTTTTAGTTTTAGTTTTAATTTAACAAGTGTGGTGGAACCAGACCAAACCTGTTACAGTGGCAAGCGCTACAAAACCATAAAGAAAGGATAGTCTCAATAGAACATCGCAGTTCAGGATAACCTCCACAATTTCAAATAACATCTGCTTCTTGCGACTTTCAAATGCCTGCAAAAATCAAAGGCATTGGTTAATGATCTTCCATGCATACACATCAAGGGATCTATCATATGAAGGACAGAACAGAGTGCCTAGTTGTCGTACTGGTTTCTCTGGAGTTTCCTCTGGTTGCTCAACTGGAGCCTCAGGCTTCTCTTCTGGAAGGCTTCTCCGGATTTTTAACTGGAGCTGGTTCTGCAGGTTTCTCCACAGGGCTTGCAGGAACAAAAGAACCAGTGGCCTTTGCTGGGGCATAGGCTCCAGTTCACTTAGCTTGGGCACCTGACACCTTTGCCTCTGGCCTTGCAGAAACTGGTGCTGGAGGTAAAGGAGCAGGAGGGGGAGGAGGTGGTGGAGGAGGTGGGGCAGGTTTAGGCTCATCAATTACCACTGTTGTACCACTCGGGAATCACAGCATCCCGGAGTAGGTGCTGGCCCTGTGGCTTCGGATCATGTCTCCGGTGCTGATGTGGATTCTCTCTATCTATCCCTCATCGGCTGACCAATCCCAATCCGGCTGACCATGCGTTACAGGTGGAATTGAACGAGTTTTTCGCTTCCGTCAGTTTTTTCACTTCTCCCCTAGATGCACCTGGTCACAGTCACCGCTGTTTGAAAGGCACTTTTGCCACTTTCAAAACTTTACATTTTTTTTTTCCGATTTCCTACAGCTCATAGAAAGAAGAAGAGGTAGTGCTTTGAGCGCTAGACAACCGATAGGTTTATTATGAGTCATATTTTTCTGTATCCACACCTTGGCTTCTTTACTTCGTTCTCCTCGGCACCCAAACTGCCTTCGGCCTGGCCTGTTTTGTCAGATTCTTCCTACAGCTGGCATCGAAGGTCCACCTACTACAAATGCACAGCAATTTCCCCATTAGTTTAACAAACTTAAATCAAATCTTTGCCATTCCTACTCTGCTTTCTCTTTTTACTTTCTTTTTGAAAAAAAGCACACTGAAGTCATGTCCTTTCCCTGGAAGAGTTTTTTCAATTCTTTTTCTCAGAAACACCCTGATTGATAATATCATACTTCTGTGCAGCAAGTGGGTTTCAAAAATTGATGTGCAGATACCTCACAACACCAGGGAGGCTAAACATAGCATCTTGATGCCTGCAGGCCATTAATTGGAAGTCAGACCTCCAGGGGGGAAGCCGATCTCTGGCAGACATCCGGCTAATCCTACCTCTGTCTTGTACCCGGCTGCGAAGGGGATCGATAACGCAAACTCCAGCAGGAGCCAATTATTGTCGTGGCCGTCACGTATCTCCCTATGCTGCTGGCCCAAAGGCCACAGAGCTATGATGCGACGAATCTACACACAAAAATCCCCTGAGAATTAGAAACTGACCCCAGCAGATGAAGAAATACTGGGAGGGAAATTGCTGTTGGCTTCAAGAAAAATGCCAGTTTCAGACATGCGACCTGAAGATGTGAACGACAAACCAGCGATGGGGGTTGGAAATTATGGGCAGCAAGATTTGCAACACGTTGGAATACCTGGACATAGCCGACATACATAAACAGGGCATTGAGCAGCATTCTTCCCACCAAGTGCAAAGGATTTTCTGTGACCAAGAACGTTATCATCCTTGTACAGACTGACTGATGATGGAGTTGACAATTTCACTCACGTAGTTGACTTGGGATGTCCGGACAGGCGAGGGTCACAATCCAGCATACATGTGGGAAATCACTCAAACGCATGGTTCTGAAGTTTCGTGAACTGCATCCAGACCCTGCCACATCCTCATAGGGAATTACTATTCTGACGCCCCTTCCCCCCCCCCCCCCAAAAAAAAAAAGAAGGGATAGAGAAAGAGCAGCCCTGCCAACTGGTACCTTCACAACAGAATCTTCGCACTTGTAGATGCACACCGTTTGTCGGGGGTTGGCGTTCTTGAGGACGACTTCCTGTTGCCTTTATGATTTTCCACGGTCCATTTCCTATCCATTACCAACCCCGTTTTTCCAGCCTACAGTCCATCGTAATTTCACAAGCACCAGACCTGACCTTGAAAGAAAAAATCCAAAAACCTCACCCCACAAAAAAACCCAACCAGCAGCCCTGTTTCTTGCCTATTCAGAGGGGAGTTCGAGAACAGAACTGGTGTACTGAAAAAAAAACATATAACAAAATTAAACAATAGATCACTCCCACCAGGCACCTCCCACCCAACACCGGTTCCAGGTTGCGACCTCTGTGGTGGTTCGCATGGTGTTCTGTGAGGTGGGCAAGCCGGAGGACATACGCACCAGAGGTTGTGAACCATCTCCTTTGGTTCCAGCGGGACCCACTTTTTTCGGCAGCAGATCTTGGAGCCAAAACGTTCGTTCACCTACGAAACCACCATTGGCGCGAGGGGCCCCCAAATCATAAGCCGTCCGAGAACAACCCTTCCAACGCTCAGGCTCAAACCAGAAAGAAGCGTCGATGGTCCACGGAAGCTCACAGCTTTTTCCCTTGAGGCGACCGCAAAAGCACGCCGGCAAAGAACGACATCGTCGAATCGACATTGTAAGATCAAGGTCAATGTTTAAACGAAAGATTAAAATTGTTCTTACAATGTCGATTCGACGATGTCACTCCGTTTACCTAATTCTGGAGACACTAAGTTTTCACATGGTTGAGTGGTTCATTTGCAACGATGTCGTTTACAGCGACGACAGACCACTCTGCAACGTTAATTACAAATCCCCCAGCTCAGTCGCCCCCCAAAACAGCCAGAAAAAAAAACAAGACAAATCAAAGTCCACACCCATCATCCCCAAGCTCAGTTGCCCCCCAAAACAGCCAGAAAAAAAAAACAAGACAAATCAAAGTCCACACCCATCATCCCCAAACTCAGTTGCCCCCCAAAACAGCCAGAAAAAAAAAAGCACAAATCAAAGTCCACACCCATCATCCCCCAGCTCAGTTGCCCCCCAAAACAGCCAGAAAAAAAACAACAAGACAAATCAAAGTCCACACCCATCATCCCCAAACTCAGTTGCCCCCCAAAACAGGCAGAAAAAAAACAAGACAAAAGGTCCGGTGGACTTGAACAACGTGTTTAAGATCGTGGGCGTTGGTGAAAAAAATTACCCGGTTTTGTTGGAGACGGTTCCGACAAAAATGATGAGGATGGTGGATGAAAGGGGGAATTCACGTTGTTGCATGTACAATGGAATGTGAACGTTGTAAAGGTCTTGGTCCACGTTGTGTATTTGAGGAATGGCACTGCCAACCATGTAATGGTTGGACGAGCGTTGCAAACACAATGGGTACTCCACATTTGTTTTAATACTGTAATACGCAAATCTTTTCGCGCTACCTTATTTTCGCGCGCGGACCAAAGCACGAAAATAAGGCAGGCGAAAATAAAGCAGGCGCGAAAATAAAGCAGGCGGAAAAGAAAGCAGGCGCGCGTGTGGACTCGACGCAAAAGTACCCCTCGAGCACAAGAAAACCCAAAGTATCGATTCAACGCACAAGCACTGTTGATGTCGCGTCCATCGACTCGACGGTGGGGTCACATGCGTCGACCACAAGAACATGCTCGGTCTCTTTCCTTCTGTTCAGAGAGTTCATCGTTTCGGTGACTGTAGAACCGTTTTAGGCACAACTACGGAGGCACAGCCCAGTCTAGGGGCGAATTCAAAACACAGCCACAGAATGTGTGGAAACACATTCCACACTCTGACTTTGAGAGTGTTCTTTTTGACGCCACGCAAATCTTTCACATTGCTTTTTTCTCGCACTTGCTTTATTTTCGCGCTACCTTGTTTTCGCGCGCGGACCAAAGCGCGAAAATAAGGCAGGCGAAAATAAAGACTAGCGATCCTAAAGCAATCTGAAAGATTTGCGTATTACAGTATCCAGAAAAACAACCATGCATAAATCTGCCTGAACCATGCTGTGATCGAAACGACAATTCCCACACATGATATCCAGAATGACAACCATGTACAAGAACAGTCCAACCACAACACAGTTGCAACGATATTTCCAGATGAACCCGAAGTTGACGTCTGGAAAAGCAACCGTGTATATGACCAACTGCACGTTGTAGTTTAACAACGTTGTTTCCAGGGCGCCCTTTCTGACACCTGAAACTGCTTTTTAACGACGTATTAGTCGACGGTGGCGAGCCCCGAATACTTTTTCAAGATATATGTGATGTATTTTGTGTTTCTTTCAAAACTACGTTGTTGATGTGGATGTCTGCGTTGTCGGCTGATCAGGCCAAAAGGCCGTCACCAGTGATAGGACTTTACGGTTACGGTCACCGTAACCGTACCGTAACGCCGTAACCGGACCGTAACCGGAGTACAATTTTCGTCGGAAAATCGTACTTTTACGGCCGTAACCGTAGCTCCGTACCGCTCCGTACCGCTCCGTACCGGACCGTAATGACCGTAACGGCCGTACCAACCGTAAACCGTAGAAAGTGACCCCCGCGGGGTCCCGCGATTCCAAAGGAACCCAGGGGGATTCGAACCTGCGACCCTACAGACTGCAGCCTAACGCTTTAGCACTGAACCACACTACTTCACGATGATTTAGGGCCTGCCGTAGCTATACCGTACCTGTTCCGTACCGTAAAAACAGCATATTACTCCGGTTACGGTACGGAATTACGGCCGTAGTACGGTGACCGTAACCCGACCGTAACCGGACCGGACCGGAGCCGGACCAAAAAATCGGCCCAAGTCCTATCTCTGGCCGTCACTTGCGAAACGCGTCGAAAGCAGTTGTATCTTGGCGGAAGACGCCTAGGGGTCGAACCTAGGTGTTTCCGCACGTCTTTGTGTGTGTTCCGGCATTTTTCGACGTGTTTCACGTTTCGATCCCGTCAGCGCGAAATTCAAATTACAACGTTAATAGTGAATCTCCCATAGTGCACAGAAAGACATAAAACAATATACAGAAGTGGGTTTGCGTGACGTTCTGGCTGTTTCGTCTTATCTTCTTGCTGGCAGAAGCGATGGCGCAAAACGAAGCATTGGTAAAGTCTGCAGAGACGGAAGGAAGAGGCGAGGGAGGTTACAGAGAGTTTTATGCTGTGAGTTCTCTTCACTTTTCTTCTTCACGCTATCTGGATACGCTTTTTGTGCTTCTTGGCATCAATCGAAAAGTATTCACTTGATGAGTATAGTCTGATAAGCGCCACTGAGAGTAGATGGGGCTGATTGTCAACCACAGAACTATGGTGGCTGACCTTCTGTAGTTTCCTGGTGATCATTATGCGCAGAGTCGGAGAAAGGATGGCAGACGGTTCGGTTTGAAAGAGAGAGACACGCAGAGTCGCGTCGACACGAACACGCACAATCGTAGGGGCTTCCAACAGCCAACCGTCTCAAACACAAACTTTGATCTTAAACAGAAACCGTTACAAACAACAGCGAACTCAGTCCCCCTAATATACCCCAGCCTGGGTATCCGAAACGCCACCCTGCAGCACCCCTCACGAACACAAAACCACGACTCACTCGCCTGTCACCCCAGACGCCAGAAAAACGCCCCCTCGCAAACACTAACGTCCACACGCCCCCAGGCGCCAGAAACGGAGACGTCGCCCGACCTGCCAAAAACTCGCGCTGTCGCTGATGACTAAGAAGTGTGTCCACCAAACGATGCAAAAACCAGAATCTACTCAACTGTCCCAGCTAAACACTAAACAATCAAACAGATTCGACTGAAAGATGCCCCTCCAAACACCTTCCTAGAATTGTTATGTGCGGTCATAAAAGACGCAAAATGTGTTTTCAGTGCACTGCAAACTATTGTTTGATTTGGCATGTCCATTGATACGCATACCAAGCAGAGAACAAAATATGTGAACGTTTGTTTTCAAATGTTACGGGGTGTGAAACATCATCAGAGGGCTGTGGTCACACTAATGTTCATCAATATCAGTTTTGAATATGAAAAAATTGGCGTTTGCAGGATATGCTTGGAGACTATTCTGTGAAGGCAAAGAATTGCGGCCTCCAACTCATACCAAACGAGATTCTGGAGAAAAAAAGCGCAAAAGTCATCCTGCTCTCCAGCACCCGGCTGACGTCTCTGCTGCCACAAATTGGCGCGATTTCTACATTAACTGTCCTCAAGATCGAGAAGCATTTGGTGCGAATTGCGTACAATTGGGTGCTAACTTTCGAATTGGTGTTCACAGGAGCACAAATATTAAACCACTTTGCCAATGCTTTGTAGATCAAAGAGCTTCCGAGAGAGTTGGGAAACCTGGTGCGTTTAGTGGAGCTCCAAGCTGGGGAGAACCTCCTGAACGGGCTACCAACAGAACTGGGGGCCATCAAAACGCTACAGAAGATAGGCCTGTTAATCCCATGATGAACGAGCTCGGAGATTTGGAAAGAAGCTTTGGAAACTCGTTTTGCTCGAGGGTGCCATCGTCACTTGCGGAGCATTCTTGCTCCGTAGCTGGTTTGCAGATCTCAGACCATACTAAAAACCATCCAAAGAAAAGCACCAAACCACACATAGAGGGACTTCTTTGTTGATGACCCCTCCAGGTTATGTAGGAAGTCTGATTTTTTTAAAAGCAATTTTTCCCTCGGACACCATAAATGTGTGAAGGTTTGAAAACAAGCACAAGATCAACAAGTCCATATCGATTCCAGGGAAAGAAATCTTCTCCTCAGTCCCTTGATAGTGCAAGTCTGACACCCCACAACAGCGTTTCATTCGGTTGCCAAAAATCCCCCCGTTTTATCATGAAAAGAGACGGTGGCATCATCTTCCCCCTTGCAATATTTCCTTCAGGTTGCGAAAAAGAAGAGCTGCCCGGGATCCATCATTTTTGAATCTGTAGTCATGCACATTCTCCTTCAGGATTTGAGCAATGCTATCCAGTATTTTCATCAAGAGTCGGGGATTTCCCAGAAGATTTTCCCGAATAGGCTTCCACTTCTCCCCTGATTTAAAAAAAAAGCAACTCGTGGCCAAAACGTAGGACAGCTCATCTTCCAGCTTTGTGTGCGACGTCGCACTGCATATATCCAGCCAATACAAAAGACTGTCCGGGTCTTGTTCCCTCCATTCTGATCGCAAATGCCACAAGAAATCACCCTCCGAAGAATCTTCCTCATCATTCATTGTTAAAGTGTCAAGCAGTTTTTTCACAAGACCATCAAAACCGTACTCCATCGCAAAATCGATCAGTGTCTTCGATTCTTGCAGCTTATCTGGCAACACCATTTGCGAAACCGAGTACAAATGGCAAAGAAGCGAGTCCGCTTCCTCAACGGTTGTTCCCGGGAACAGCGACTTGATTACCCTTCCAGTTCTGTTTTCTGTGTCGCGAACGGCCCCTTGGAGTACTTTAGGTTGGCACAGGATCGTGGAATGCACTTCCGGCGTAACCCCTTCAACAACGAGATCCACGTCCGCCTCTCGCTGAAACTCTTCCGTCCGTTCTTCCGTGTGCAAACAGTCGACCCTGGACCACACACACACACACACCCCTGGTTTTGTCAGAGCACCGTCGAGAGTTTTTCGTACGACCATCGAACCCGGCTGAACTGAGAGTGCCCGTCTGGTAATATATCCACAGTGCTCAAAAAATTGCTCCATACGAGCTTGTGATGGCGTTTTTGATTCATAACCACCTTGCAGACTCCTCTGCCATTCTTTCTGACGCTAGCTTCCACTACGAGAACAGCCTCTCGGTAAAACTGTGCCAGCAAAATGACAATATGTAGCGAGAAAGACGTACGAACAAGAGTGTGCGCCCAAAATATATTTCAACCCGATCCAGCCGGGATGAAAAGGTCTGAGTATTGTTCCCCCAAGATTATACTTTTTAATATATACCACATACGTCGGAAAAATGTTCACGTGTTCCAGCAACAGCCGCAACTGGTTCCACAACTCGTGTCGCCGCAACCCGGTTGGTCACTCGCAGCAACACGAATCTCGATTTCTGCCAGAAAATCTTCAAATTAGGTAGACATTCGGAAAATTGAAAAGTAAAAAAAAAACACAGGAGCCTTTACCGGTTTTGGAGAATCAGGTGTTGACTGAGCCTTGCTTTCGTCTGCAAAGGAAGTCCTGGCTTGAGCAAGACCTGATTCGACAGCACTCATTAACTGTGCCTCGGATTCTTAAGCAGTGACGGAGGGAGAGGAGGTGATCTCCTTCGGGGTGACTTCCGGCAACTTAGCCTGAAAAAAAAGCAAAAAAGGAATCTGACAAATTGAATCAGCAAAAGATTCCACAAAAAAAACAGGAAAAAAGCTTCGTGCCAGAGAACCATGGAGACCAAAAAAAAAAACAAAAACATATCTACATATAAACACATTATATTGAGAGTATTTTACACAAGGCCAAACAGCCGAGTGCAGCCCGTTCACGGAGATGTGTTAAAGGGTGATATAAATATGTACATAATGTTGCTATGGTAAATGCATTAGGAAAGCCACACACCTCGGCCTGTTCGGCCTGTTTGTTCGAGATTTTCATGGCTTTGTTCGCTTTGGAGATGGCGGGGAACAGGGATGAGTTGTTTTCCAAAACCAGGGTGGCACCGAAGAGAGAGGCCGTCCCCACAACAAACACCAGCCAGATTTCGCTCTTCTTGATTTCTTGTTTCTGGAGGGGTTGCGCATACTGCGTCACGTCGGCTGCAGGCACTGTCTACACAGAAGGTCTTTTTTTAAATCATTGGGTTGGGTTGTCAAAACCAATTTGTCAAAAAGCAAATAGGAACCCCCCCCAAAAAAAAGGCAAAAAAAAAAAATTATTTTTTAATTTTAACTTTTTACTTCCTTTTTTTTTTTTTTTGGCATCGCTTGTAGCAAAATATGCATGATGGATTGTTATTGTTTGTTTATTTATTTATTTTAATTGTATTGAAGCTGGGAGCTACCCTGTCCATTGCGCGGAGGAGGGATGTGGCAAACCCCTCTTCACAAGAATAACTGAGTTCCCCATAATTGAACTAATAGACCCTTCCAAAATTCGTCTATTCATGAATTGCAAAAATCAATGGCGCGTTCAAAGCGAGTAACATGCGATACAGGGATCTTGGTTTATTTTTGCTAGACAAAAATGAGCGATTGGCGGGCCCATGTATTTACAAAAATATAAGTCTGCAAAAAATGGCGCGTTCGATACAGTTTCCGCTCAGGTAAATATAAGAGAGAGCGGAGGTTCAGATGCACATGTAGTATCCATATTGACAACAATATTATTTTTTTTTTGAAAAGCTTCAAAACCAACGATTCAATTTAATGTTGGGATACGCCCAAAAAAATAACAAGAGAAATTTCCGAAATAGTTCCATTTCTGTTAACAAGTTGTCTAGAGTGTGAAACAGAAATTTTTTGTTTGAAAGAAAAGAAACACATAGATGGGACTATTTCATGGCATCATAGCTACTGGGCCCCAGAGCTACTCTATTTCATTTCATTTATTTATTTACTTAATTGTTTCTTTCTTTATTTATACTACATTCCGAATTTCCTGCTAGTTTTTCTTTGCACCTGGATATTATCCGCCAGAGCCGGTTGATTCACAAACAGCATCCCCATCAAAACTCCGCTCGATATTTTGCAGCCCAGTTGTGCATGATGCCAAAACTATGCAAAAAAAACAGAAAACAAAATGCGACCGAGATAAACAAAAATCAACCCGCATGTATGACCCCGAAAAAAAAAGCAAAAAACAACAACAAGTGCCCTATTTGAAACAACATGAAACATGAGGATTGAGAATTCCGATTTACAGCGGTGAAAAATCTCCTGTAAAAACAGGACCACTAAATGCAGATCAATGCCTTCGAAAACAAAACAATTTTTTTCTTTTTTTGAAGTTGATATTATTTGAGACAAATTTGAGGTTTGAAATCGGAACAGCACTACCTGCACATAGGGTTTCTGAAAGAATGAGAATACAGTTTATCTTATCTTTTTTTTTTTTTGGGGGGGGGGGGGAGGCTGCACATCCACTCACCGAATCGTTACGTTCGCGAGGCAAGGACGGCAGCCGAACGCGGTTGGATGCTGTGGCCCGACTCTTCGACCACAGTTGGGCAGCCACCGGACAAGTGGGCTGCGAAATTTTGATGGAGTTGAACAATCGTTGGTCGTGGAAAGTTGTGTTAGTTGGTGGCACTGGTGCCCCATTCAGAGAATTTAATTGTGTTGTGTTGTTTTACTATCTGTCTTGTTGAGCACTACACCAAAAAGAAATTTTCAAATGCACTTTTCTGGCTTCCTTTGTGGTGTGCTGCGACATGATCGACAATGATTAGCACTTGTCTGTGGTCGTTTTGTATGGTGTGCATCTCCCTCTCTGTTTTCGCCGGTCTGGACCGGATCCGGTTAACTCTTTTCCCTGTTGTTTTCTTATTAGCAAATATATCGATCCATCAGAGAATTATGTAGTCGAGAGCGTCGCGTTTTTGAAGGGAGTGGGGTGAAAAATGTTCTGATTAAAGGTTTGGTTTCATCAGACGTTGAGCAGAAAGGTGTGGGGAATGTTCAAATCCCTGATTCCTGTTCAAATTCAACATGCTGTGTTTAACCAACACAACGTTCTGCAATTCTTCCCCTGTGTTTGTTTGTATCTCTCCCCAGGCTGAAAACGCACTGGAAGGATCGATGGGGCTTGTCATTTTTGCACCCCAAAGAAATCGAGTCCAATGGAAGCAAGCCAAACCACCAGATCACAAAAAAAAAGCAACAGCGAAAATGCCCTGTCTGCTCTTCAAGCCAAAACAGAAACATGCAAAAAAATCACAGAAAGAATCGGCAAGACCAGGTGTTCCACAAGAACTTGGGAAGCAAAAATTCTGGCAGATATGAAAACCCCAAAGCAGTCCCTTATCGCCTTGCATCATCGTCATCATCATCAGAATATTCTTCGTCATATGACGAATGGCCCTTTCTGTGGTTTTTTCCAGCAGTGGAACTTCTCCGTCCGGTGTATTTTTCGTAAGCCCAATCCATGCCTTCCTCCTCATCCTCCTCATCCTCGAAATCGTCCCAGGTCTCTTCTTTCACCAGGTCTTGCAATCGCTGCAACTTCTGGAAAACAAAGTAAAACGATAAATACAGATTTTGGGGAAATCTGGGGTTGTGGTTACCTCCTGCATCAACCCCCCCCCCCAAAAAAAAAAGAAAGAAAAAAAAAAGGGGGGGGGGGGGGAAAGGAATATAATTTTCAAAATGTGTGTGAAAAAGAAAAGGTGAGAATCTTCTTAAGGTTTGGAGAGAAAAAAAAAAGTTGCTGGGTGGAAGAAAACGATGAAAGGTGATGGAGAAACCAAAAAACCAAAACGAAAGAAGAAAAAAGCTGACTCACCGTTCGCCTGGACGGTCTCCTGAACTTTTTGGTGTCCAATTTCACTTCGACTTTTTCCTCGCCTCCTTTACCGCTCTTCGTTTTGAGGGTTCCTTCCCTGGCTTTTTTCCCCGCTTGCAAATGCTTCTCCTCGTATTTCTCACGCTGCTTGGTTTCTTCGTACAGAGTGCAGTAAATCGGATATCGCTCCCACTCACCACGAACCTGCGAAATAAATATGCCGAAGTGTGACCCAGCAAAAAAAAAGGGGGGTTGTTTATTCAAAAACAATAAGACTCATCTTATCTATTCTTTTATCGATATATATATATATTATTATCGGTCTTTTGTCCTATTATTTTTATTTTTCATAATTTACTGTTTTTTTTTTTTGAAAGAAACAAGAAAAAGAACATATTGGCCTTGGCTGGATTTCAACTCACCACACATCCGGGCTCCCTGATGTGACTGCAATTCCGAAATCGGCACGAATTCTCCAGTAGCCTCAATTCGATTTCAGGGAACAGCTCCGGAAGATTTTTCAAGGTTACCATAGTCAAATCTGGTAAATTGAAACCTGTTTTTTTTTTTTTTTGTCCCCGAGGAGGGGGGAAAACACGCACAGACTTAGAAAACTTTTTTCTTACACCTCCAATTTCCAAGTAACAGGAATTTTGTGGCGATACAAGAAACAGAAAACGAAACAATGATCGGGAAAAATATACGGACATTTTCTTGAAGTAGAAAACAGAAACGAAATCTTTGGGTATATCTCTGCAATGGGTGGCTTTCTTCTCTACACACAGTCTGGATTAAACTGTTGATGTAAGAAACACACCAGAAAGGTGCATAGTTCATTTTTCATACGGGATTTCAGCCGTGGTGCAAAAAAACGTTTGAAAACAACCCCACCCACCCACCAGGCGTGTCGGCAAGGAGTCCCCCTCCAGGTAGATCCAGAAAAGATATTGTCCTGGTGGTGTGCTTTCCCCTGCCTATCGACGATACTTCTTGAACGGACTGGAGCTTGCCCCCCTCGTCCTCCAAATTCTAGTTCAAGAAATACAGCCCACACAAATCATTCCCCTCCATTTTTGTTAAATACAGTTTTATTCCTGACATGAGCGAAAACCAGGTTTTCTTCCAGCAAAGAATTTTCTTGTATATGTGACTGCGTGTGTGTTCCCCATACCCTCGTACAAAACTCAATAAACCCACCCCACCACAAAAAAAATTAAATATAAATATACTATAATGATAATAAAAAAACAAACCTAAAATTCTACACAAGAAAAGGAAAAGGTGAGGAATGATTTCGTCAAAATTCACACTGCAACAGAAAAACATGAGGAAAAAAGTGACTAACCTCACCACCGGTACTGGAGCCATGCATAGCCTCCACCCATTCCAAATCTTCGTTTGTCCCATTGAAATTCCTCTCTTCCACCGAAGCCTCCTCGAGATTTTCATCTTCCGATTCACCTCCCCCTACCAATCACTGCACATCAAATTAAATTGGGCAAAAGAAAAACAATGGATCAACACAGTAGAAACACACAACAGCAAAAAATGGACATCCACACCCCCTCCCCCCCCCAAAAAAAAAAATAGAGAAAACTGAAGATGACGGCAAAAAACGAAATGGAAACCAAACAAAAAACACAAAAAACCAGATTTATATGGAATCTAAGAATGGGCTTTTCTCAATGACAAAATAATGATTAAAAAAAAATGCGAAGCCTCCCCCCTTGAAGAAAAAAAAAAAGTAGTTTCTGTGAACGGTTACTTTTTTTCAATATTTTTTTTTTTTTTGGAAAAAAGAGGGTGCCAGAGTAGCATCAGTAACCTCAAGGGCTTAGCTTCAATTTCTTTCAGGAAAAAAAAAAAGAAGTACTAAAGACGATTAGGAAACTCGGCAGTATCACCTTGTTCGTTTTCTTCATGGCCCTCCCTTTCAGACAAGGATCCGAAAACATTCGCTTCTTGCATTGCCGAGGTTTCATCACCGTCCCCTTGTGGTGTTGCAGAGTCTGACACATGCTTCTTTGCTTTCCATCGGGTTCGACCCCTCACCCTCAAGTAATTGATCAGAGAGGATTTACCTACACCTGAAATCGTCCAAAAAAAAAAACAACCAAAGGGCAATGTTAACCAAAAAAAAAAGAACATAACTCAAGACAGATGCACCTTCCCTGGAAGAATGTATGAGAATAACATTTAAAAAAATATATAAAACAAATAATTATATGTATGTATGCATATACATAAAAAAGATACCAACATATGGTGAGAGGGAAAAAGCTAATACATATTTAGGACACACACGCACACACATCGGGGTTTTTTTCCCATAACATATTATTTAAAAAGCATCAGCAAATATTTCTACGATTGATCCAGGAATGTATACATAGTTTCGACCAATTCTTGCTTCGATTAATTAAATCCTCTTACCGGACGGTCCTACCACGACGCTTACTCGATTTCTTAATCTTCTGGACACCAGTTTAATTCCATCCCCTTCGGAGACGCTCAATGGCAAGGGCTTGTACCCCCATCCTCGAACCCTTTCCAGAAGGTCACTCAACTCCCCTTCTTCCAGCAAATCCACCTTGTTTATCACCAAGGTTACCGGCACAGACGTGGCTTCCGCTGCCAATAAAAACCTCGTGACTTGGTAGGCATCGAACTGTTTGCAAAAAAGAAAATTCAACCCCCCAAAAATGCCAGGAAAGAATACCTGACAGGAACAGTTTTCAGCCACACGTCTTTTTTTTTTTTTTTTTAACTCTACATATTTTAGGAGAAGTCTGTCAGCCCAACCCACCCCTCCTCCCGTCGATTGTTCAAGAAAACACCAAGGAAATAGCAAAAAAAAACAGACAAGAAAGAAAAGAGAGATAATAATTGCATGGAGATAATAGGGTTTTCTCTTGAGCCGATGTGTAGGCAAATTTGAGAACAATCTACTAATAGTAAAGGAAATAGCTTGCTTACTGGGGGATCCGTGGCGGACACCAGAACTGCGATGTTGTCTATATTGGCGACTCCAGGATCCAACAGTTCACTCCGTCTGGGCAAAATTTCATCGACCATTCCTTGAATTAAAAAAACAAAATGACACCCCTTAGTCCTCCAGTGCACAAAAACAGAAAAAAAGCAATAGCAAACTAGGTCCTGCTTTGATACAGCAAAAATAGGTTTAAAAACAAAGTTAACGGAGGTGGCAAAATGGATCATTTTTTCTGTCTGCTTGTTGTTTGGCTGCGTTGTCTGAATAAACTTATGTAGACATCCTCTTACAAAATACCACTACATCTTCTTTCTTAGAAAACCACTACTCAAATTACGGCAAATTTTTGTTAATGAACTTTGATTGGTTTTTTTTTGAGGATCAGATAATCTTACCCACCACTGGCAAAAAAAAAAATTAAAAAAACTACACACAAAGAACCTTCCCCGCTCCTCAAAATCTTCCGAAAAAAGAAAACAAACAAAATCAGCCAATATCAGGGAAGCCAATATCAAGATCATTGTAATGTGTTCTTACAACACTTGACATTATTGCTGTATTTTTTTAAATCTTTTTTTAATTTTGTTTACCTCGGCCATCCACCCAATCCACTCGAACGACGCGGACTCTATCTCCCACCAACACCATTCGATTCATTTTTTTCAACAGCCTCCTCACTACACACAGGAGCTCCTCTCTAGGCAAATCCCCTGAAAGGAAAAATATGGCAGATAATTTCGTAGAAAAAAAAATCTGCTTTATCTGCAACATTATGTATTCAGACAAAAGCAAACTCTTTTGGTATTCTTCCAGTAATGATCAACCAAGAAAAGTACATATATTCTTTTTCAAACAAGAAATCAATTGAGTTACCTGGTGTAGTACTTCTCATCAAGCGAACCCTCAGAAAATTGGCTTCAGCGCTGATCACCTTTTTTTGGAATTTCAAAAGAACACAAGAAACCGACTCAAAATCCTTCCCCTCTTTCTTCTGTTGTTTTTTTACCATTACAGAAAGCTGTAATGCTTTTTTGTTAGTAGTTGCTAATGTGTGGATCATGGACAAAATATTAACAATATCTATTCTTCCAAAAACTAATGCTACTTCGGGAAAAAAAAAAAACAGAACTGAACCCATAAAAATATCATACAATGAGGTTGAAGGATGGTTGTCAGGAAAAGATAAAAAGAGTCCAATTTCTGCCCTCCACAACAAAAAAAAATCAAGAAATCAAGCAGCTGAAAATATCTTCAAGGAACCGATGCTAACTGGATGCTCTACAAAACGACCCACCAAAGAAAAACTGACAAACAACTGCTTTTTTTCATTCAGTCATTCAGAAATCCTCACTCTTTTCTGCAACTCACATGACCAATCGCCTCTACAGGCTCCATGTAATCAATTTCATCCCCTGGTGGCAATTTCGGCCCTGGGGGTGTATACCATGAACCTTTGTTGTGGGTTGCAGTGGCACACCCGCATCTTTGCGATCGCCGCCACCATTGTTTTTTTCTAACCGCTCGTTCAGCGAAATTCCCCCCTCCTCTCGAAAACAAACTCGTCGAATTCGTCCAGCCCACGTACCCAGTTCGACCGAATGTCAGAAATTGCTTCAGCATACCCAACCCCTCTCAAATAAATGAAAGGAACAGAGTACGTTTCAAAGGGGGTGCGTTTTGTTTTGTTTCGTTTTGAGCTCAAGCGAGCGTGATTTCAAACAAACGAATCGTGGAAAATGCTTCCTGCATGAAAAAAAAAATTGAGTCCCGTCGTACAAAATGCTCCATTCTTTTGCGGAAAAGAAAACCTTTCTCCAGAATGCAACTCGCCGGCAGACCTTTCGTTGTTGCAGTTACGACCGACCTCGCGAATCAGCGCAGTTCCCCATGTGGGGCGTTACGATGGTCGAGATCCAAACACCAGCCGCCTCCAATTCACAATAAAATAGGGGGTGAGTTTAATAACTTGCATTAACAATCCATTTTTCAGGATGCATCAATCAAATGAGTCTTTCAGCCCCCCATTTCAAAAAAACAAGAAAATTGGGAAGAAAAACCATATTATGTGTTAGGTTTTCTGAGGGCATTTACTTTTTTTCCTCTGAGGTCATTTCCTGCTCCTATTATCGTCCCCTTTCATTCGGCAGCATTTTCTTCTCATTTTTATTATCAGTGTTTTTGATCCAGGCAATTTTGGTGAAAGAAAGATCCTGCCTAAAAGAAAAGCCAAACAAGGTCGAAAATGGAGGGTGAGGTCTGACGATGGCCCTGATTTTGCTGAGCGAATTTTCGGAGGATTGTTTGGGAAAAAAGCACTGGATGATAGGGAGCCTTTTGGGCTGAAAAGGTTGGATGCTGATGAATGCCCAGAACTCTACCCAGCCACCACCACAGAATTCGCCGACCCCGTGGAAGGGGATTCTGAGGAAATCGCGCTGTTCAGGCCCCTGCTTGCCAAAACGCAACTCCAGAAAGAGCCATTGAGGTGGGTGGGCGGCTGTCTTTTTTTGCTTCGAAAAACCCAAGAAAAAATATTGCATATGCTGAGATATGGGGGGGTTATGCCCATGGATGCATTCGAATCCTGTGATCTATCGCTGTGGAAGTCTTTTCGCTGCCTTCTTTTCTGTTGTGAGTAAAGAAAAAAGAAGTTTTCCTGTTGGAAGTTTCTGACAAAGGTGTTTAGTGGGGTCATCATCCCCCCCTGTCGATAATTATAACTGGATATTTCCCAGCCAGAAAATCGGGGATGGGGAAAAGAAACGAAGCAATATTTTTTTTTGGAATCGTGGTGAATTTCTTTTCTGATTTTAAAGGTTGGCATTTGATGCCGATATTCATGGATGGGATCCCAACGTTTTTCACCAACTGGTGGATACTTTTGGAGCTTCTGTAGTGCTGGGGAAGACTGAAGGAGGGGCGCTCATCGGAGGCTATAATCCCAGTGGTGTGTGGGTCAATAGCTTTTTCCCATGAAAAGAAAAAATAATTAAAAAAAAAACGAAAAAATCATTCATCTTGAAGGATTTTCCTTTCCTGAGTGGTGGTGAATTTGAAACGTGGTCTGAAAGAAATTTTAGAAAAAAAAATCTCTCCAGTTAGCAGTTTCCCTTGCTGAAAAAGTAGCTTTCACAGGAAAACAAAACAAGAATAATAACTTTTGGGGGGCATGAGGTTGAAAGAGTGAGGTCATAAAGAAACCAAGAAGCGTTACAAATAGGTTGCCATAACTTTAGTTTTGAGGAAAATCTTGGCCTGGCCTTACTCGTGGGTATGTTTTGTGTGGGAAAATTTGATTTCAAGGTTGGATTGGCATTGGAGAGTCCCGGGATTCCATTGCTGCTTTTCTGTTCACTTGGCCGGATGGCGATTCCAGCAAACAGGCGATAAAATTGCCAAAGGTGAAATTCAGCATTGGAGTGCTCCTTTTTCCCAAATGTATGGCTTCCGATATTGTACATTGAATCTTTTCACAGTCTGATGTATTAAAATTTGAATCCTCCCTAAAAAAAAAATAATTAAAAAGGAAAAAATCTGTCTGAAAATTGTTTTTGGCACAATTTTGAGATCCCTTTGGCTTTTCTAGCTTTATGGCCATTTGTGATTGATTTATTTGTATTTTTTTCTATATATATTTTTGATTTTTTTTTTTGTGGGGGGGGGTTGATTCTTTAGGTGGGTGGTGACAGTCTGGCAGTAATTGACAAGCCAGCGTTTGGCATTCAATTTGGTGCCGAAGGATTGACGATTGCTCTGGAAAGAGGCCAAGAAAAAAGGGTGAAATCTAGATTGGGTTCTTACTATGCAAAACTGCCGGACGGCGGTCGAACCCTGTTTTCCGAAAAAGACGATCCAAAATTTTGTCAGCTAAAATCTTTGAAAGTTTTTGTGGCACAAGGCTCTGGGGATGAATGGCAGTTGGATGGGATCGTTTGGAAAACAAAACGAGTCGAGTGAGGAGGTGTGGATTGCTGCTCTTTCACTGGTTTTTTTTTTTCTTGGAGGGGTTGATATCTGACATGGAGGGAAAAACATATCAAATATTTTTGAAAAGAATTTGATATGTTTTTGTGCTCAGATCCTTTTTGGCTCTATTCGATTTTTGTTTCTGGTGGGATTTTGACAGAAAGAGGTTTGAATTTGTTTTTTTTTCTTGCATCATGGGTTTCGATATGTTGCGCATATAAGTTTTGTTGGAGTGTGAAAAAGAAAGCGTGGGTGGATATTGGAGAGATCCCTGTATCTCGATTTGTACAGCCAGGAAACCACTGCTGATTGTTCAATGCCACTTTTATCTTTTAAATCCAGTTGTATTCTGGACGGTTTCATAAAATCGCAGCAGTGACACGTGGAATAAATTTCAGCTTTTTGTTGAGGACTTTGCAAAGCTGGAACAATCCCATCCGTTTTCAAAAATGAAAGCATCTTAAAAACTTTCACCCACATATTTCGTCCATTTCATATCCAATTTCTAGCTCCATACTACTAAAAAAAGGAGACAGTGATGTCTGTTCTATCTCTACTTCTATATTTTTCTAGCAATCAAAACATTTCCCTCTGCACTGCCATCGAAAATTCAATTTTCATTTGCGAAGCCATAACCTGCGCTCTGGTCCTATGCAACTCCAGCGCTTTCTCGACGTCCCCTTCGAACAGCGTCACGATCGTGATCAATTGTTCCAGACATGCGCCGCCAGTGGCAATAGTCGTCAGCAAAGTGACGTCTTCCGTGACGTCCACGTCGCCGACGCTTTTGAGGCGATCGCTGACTTTTCCAGAATTCAGGCCGAGATACGTTCGGTAGGCAGTGTCGATATCGCCCCCCACGTATTGGCTGATTCTGTCGGCGTCCGCCAGGTCGTAGTTGAAATTGTCTTGAGCGTACGAGATGCATTTCTGCAGCTTTTGGTATTTCAGCAAAGCGAGGGTCCGCCCAGAGACCCTTTGCCCAGGTGGAAGCGGACAGAACTGAGGAATCTACAGCCCCCACGACAAAACACACACACGTTTTTCTCTTATTTAACACTAGATCACTCAACGATATCGTCCATCCCGTTCCCTTTTGAGGCGTTTTACCTGCGAACCGGTCTGACCGGTCCTCAATTCAGAATAGTCGTGCACGAATGGGCACTTTTCCTGAGAAGGGCATTTCCCCAGCTCCTCCCATGCCGGGCACAGGGTCAACGAATAGGTGAGTTTGGGCAGGCGGTCCTTGTCGCTGTGAAAATGATTGCAACTGCAGTGATCGTGGATTTGGTACAGTCGAGGGCAGGGAACCGCCTTCAACAGTACGATGGGGTTTTTGTATCCCAAGGAGGACAGCCCTCTGAAAATGCAAGACGAACAAAAACCAAAATGTTAGATGCATTCAACCAACATTTCCCGCCGTAAAAAAAATGAAACAATATAGGGAGCACAGGCCAGAGCACCCAGAATTTGACTGGGAAAAAACGAAAACTGATATTGCAGTGATCGTTGCTCAGGAGGGAAAAGCAGGAGAATGATATTGAAGTCTTTCTTTTCTTTTTCCAATTGATATCTTTGTTTTCTGTTTTTTCCGCCCCTTTAAGAACACACGTGAATTGCTCTTTGACGGCTGCCTTCACCCTGAGGTCTTCAACAGAATGAGCAAAAGTGCAAGAATGGCCCAATTCACAAACGGTCCCCTTGAAAACTGAATTGCAAAATTTCAATTTGTAGAGCATGGGAGTTTGAACTGCCCCAACAGCAACCGCAGCCTCCTTTCTGATTTCTGCACTTCCATGTGCATCTATGCAAATTGGACCTGAGAAAATGAAAACACACTGAACCACTAAAAACCACAATGTCTGTTTATTGGTATTGGAATGTTTTTTTATGAGGGTAAAAAATCCGACTGCAGCCCCCCCCCCTCCCCACAGAAATTACTTATACGATATACCGGAACAAAACAGCTTTCCACCCTTTTGTTTTTTCCCAAAAAAATGAATGCAATGGAGTTGTCTAAAACCATCGAGTCTCCCAGAAAATATTTCTCAAAAACAAGTTTTTTTTGAGAAACTTGTTTTTTATGCTTTTTTTTTTTAGCGATTCATGTTGCTTGCAGGATTTTATTTGGGTGCACTCACCCGATGAGCATTTCCCCGTTTCTAAGAAGGAATCGCAAAGTTTCGTTTTGTAGGTGCAGGGCAGCGTATTCAGGGTTTGGATCATCGCTTGGGTTCGAAATTCACTGGAGCCATGAGCCCAGCAGCATTTTTCTCCAAAAGAGCACCGACCCTTCAAAAAACGAATCCAATAAACAAAGCAATAATCAAGAGAAAAACAGGAATAATATTAAAAAGATAATATCAGGGAACATGTGTTGAAAAATGACTGTTTTTAACAAAATGGAGTTATTTGTTTTTGAATTCCAGGAAGAGTTTCCGAAAGGGAAAAAATGCAATATCAAGCATCATTTCCAATAACTTATTTTTCAATAAATATAATGTGAAAAATTCCCATATGCTTCTTTTTTTTCTACCAAAAGAAAAAGCTCGAGGATCCCTTTTACCTTGGCAGACCCGATTTTCCCGTCTTGATTTTTCAACCAATCGCCACACAGCTTGGTTTTATAGTTTTCAGGGGGACTTGGGAAAAGCCTGCTGTTTGGGTGTTCCTTCGATAACTGAAGGGCTGCACGAAATCGAAACTCTTTGTAGGAGTGAGCATGGATGCACCAATTTCCAAGCGGGCATTTTCCGTAGCCCACAGAGCTGCAAAAAACCGTTCTGAAATTTCTGGGAAGGAAGCCTTCGTTGACCGAAGCTTCGATTTGACAGTCGTCTGAAAAATCGAGCTCCACGTCTCTTCCCAACCCGGGAGGTGGTTTCTGCGGGTGAATTTTCGACCCATCTCAATACCCAGGAAATCCAACTTTTTGATTTAATGTGCGGTGATAATACAGGAAGAAAAATTATTGGACAATATATGATAGAGGTGCTCCATGTCGTTTTGAAGTGGATATGCTGAGTGAGTTTTATTAAAAAAAATTCTGAAAAAAAAAAAAGAGCACGAATTTTTTTATTTTTTTATTTTTTTCCTAAAAGAAAGAAGGAAGAAAGAAGGGGGTGCTTATTTAGGCTCCGTTTTCTTTCAGATTGTGTATCAGCTTAGAAACCTAGGGTGGTTTTTTTCTACTCAGGAAAATTCTCTCTTTTGTGTTTTCTAGCTTGCCTTATCACATCAGTTTTATCTTCCCCTCGGAAAAAAGTTAATGTATTTGAAAAAGAAAAAGCAATCGCCTTACCCATCTGTTTGGAAAGGGAAATGGTCTTGGAGCAGCCACGCTCAAACTCTGACGCTCCATTTCCTTCGAGACAAGTTCTTCCAAATCCAATCGAAATCTTGCTCCTCTCGACCCCACAATATCCACAAAATCAAAATTTATCGGGCTATTTTCCGGGCTCTCCGATGCCAGGTTCCCCCCCCCTTCCGAAAACAAAACCCCAGAACTGTTTTCCACAGCCGATCGAAGGGGGTTTGCTTTTCGGCTTTTCCATGGGAAATGGATTTCCTCCAGACTGGGCATACCACTCTCACTCTCAAAGAATGAATTCTGCTGACCAAATTCCAATCCCTCAGAGAGCTCATCGCTGGCATCCCCAACTACAGCTTTTGCCACCAATCGACTCTGTGTTTGATTTGGCACCGACAATGGGTCAGGGGGGAGCACCAAATCACCAACGCATTCCCCAGGAATTTTTTCTTGAGCAAATCCTTGGGGAAAATGCTGCCCTGGTGCAAATTGGGATTCCCTCCCCATTCCATCCATCTTGAAAGAGCCGAACATGTATTCTTGCTGTTCGGGGCCCCCACAAGATCGGACGCTTCTCGGTAGTGAGCTGGATGTCTGACCTAGGGACCCTGAGGGAATCGGATTAGTCATCGAGGAATCTGGGAGATGGAAATGCTGCATGGGAAGGGAATTCATGTCGGTAGTGTAGCTGGCCTTAGCGATTGGGAGATCACACCCCTGATCGACAGACAGACAGGAACAAATTCTGTTAATGAAGCCCAGCCACAATTTAGCAAATACAATTTAAAATTGCTGAAAAAAACACTATCAAAATTCAGAACATTTAGTAAAAAAATTTTAACTTGTTTTTATCCCTTTCGGTCAGTTTTCAGATCAGCAAAAAGCGATGAAGAACTCTTCAGAAAATCCTACGCCGCCCCTTGTTTGCATAATAGACCATTTGCGCTGGCACTTAAGCCCCCAAAAAAGATCCCCATAAAAAAAACATGGATTATTATTGTCATTACCCCGGGATATGGTAGAATCCAATTCTCCGGCGAATCTTTCTCAGGGTAGAACACTTCTTGGACCACCATCTTTGAAAATGTTGGTCTTGGGGTATGCCCAAGCTCCGACCCCTCCGTCTTTTGCCCACTTGCCAATTGTAAATGCAATCCATCGAATTTCTTGGTCGAAATCCTCACACTGGGCAGTGGGGGCTTCTTGGTGTCGTTTGCTTTCCAAACACATATCGGCCCGGTTGCAACTTCCATCACTTTTTTCTTGTTTATTACCAGAGGCTTTTTGATTTCTATCTCGGTAGTTTTTGCAGGCGTTTCTTGTGCTGCTGCTTTCACACTCTCTTGATGGCTTTTGCCCCCTCCTCCAGCAATATTGCCAAGATTCGAGCCCGACCAAGTGCAAAACTTGTCGATCAATGGATTTTCCACTCCGGCTCCTTTCAGTTTTTTGCTACCCCGACAAGCATGGTAATCCCAAAGGCTAGGTTTCTCATTATCGGATTTTCCTTCAGATTTAGGCGGTTTAGGTATGGCTCCACATTTCTCGATTTTTTTAGCTCCGTTCAATACATCTTGCTTTCCAATACTCAAGTCCCAACGGGGAGGAACTGAATTTCTGGTTGAGAGTGGGGTGGAGGGTTTGGTCGGAACATAAGAGGAACCGACCACGTATTCCACAGGGGGGCGGCTCCGAGGGGCAGACATGGATCGAGTGATTGGACGGGGCTGGTTTGATTTGATTTGCTTCACCACGTCAGACCACTTTCGGCCATCCTCTTCCGTAGTAGATGCTGAAGGAATTGACAAGTCAAGATTTACACTATCAGGGAAAACTATTTACTCAAAGTTTTAAAAACTCCACCCTCATGCTTTTTTTTTGGAATCAGGTTTGTTGTTTTGGTGTTTCGTTTTTTTTTTTTTCTAATAGCAGGGTAAATCAATGGAAGAAAAGGTTTGGATCCTAGGTTTTGTGGTGCTTTTTTTTCCGAAAAAATCTTTAGGAAAGTGGGCAGGTGGTGTTTTACCAGCAGAAGCAGCACATTCGGACTCTGTCGGGCGGCCCCATCCAGCCCAATGGCTTGATGCCGATGACAAATCCTTCCTCTTGCCACAAGGAAGAGTTGTGATTTTCGCACCCACTTTGACCTTGCTTTTTTCGCTTGGCTTGGAAAAGCTTCATTCAAAAACAGAGCAAAAAAGCCCACAGAAGTTGGTGTGTTTTCTTTTCGGTTTTATTCTCAAATTTGAAAAAAAAAAAAAACTGGTGGAAATACAGTTTTTTTGAATGAGATCATTTGTTGGCCTGGGACTACCAAATCCTGCATGATATCGAATTTTTTTTTGGGAATAATAGATATAAATACCTGTCAGACAAAACAGATTGATGGTTTGATTTGAGGGTCATTCTAATTTTACATGTGTACAATGATTCATGAAGCACCTTGGCTTTCGTTGTATTTTGCTGCCCGATCGACTCTTCCGCCAATCATCGCTGGAACCCCTTCTTCCCAAAAACCCGGAATTTTCCCCAGCTGGTGTTTTGCTTTTCGGTTTTCTTCCAACCACGTTCCATCCCTCAGTTTCTTCGGCTGCCCAATCGCATCGCTCCGGACTCTTGTACCTTTTTTTATCCTTATTGTGGTTTTCGCCCGCTCGGGGTGCAATCCATTCAATCACTCGGGGATCCACTCTCTGTCAAATGGTTCAAAAAAATATGTGTATAAAGAAAATGTGTTTTTTGTATAATTATTTTATTTTTATTGATGTATTTTTTTTTTCAACCATATAGCACAAAAAACAAAGTAACAGGCATATCCCCCCCCCCCCGCAGAAAAAAAGAAAGAGTTTGATTTTTTTTGTGCCAAAGGATTTAGAAGTCAATTTTTCTTCTAGAAATATCAAAATTGACCGGGAAAAAAAATTACCTTACAATAAAGAAAAGGGGTGTTTCCTTTTTTTTTTTTTCCTTGTAGCATGAGCAATTTATTTTTATCAACAAGAATAGCTTTCGACGAAATTTCCTGAATCTTGTTTTACCTTGTGGGTTGCATTCGATGCGATCCCTTTTGTAGATTTTGCTCTTCCGTGCAAGGGTGGCCGGTGTAGCAATCGCTCGGAAATGCTTGAAAAATCCTTCCCAGCATTTTCATTTCCACCTCGTTTCAGGGATATATCTGAATAAACCATCAATACAGAAATTTAGGGTTGAAACATGGAAGCCTTGAACATAGCATTGGGGGGGGGGGAAATACCAAACCTTCAAACTAAAAGTTTCTGTCATGGTTTCAATATTTAGGAATTGAATCCAACTGGGCAACAAACATGCAAGGAAAGTTGCATGCAACAGAAAAAACAAGAAAGGTCCAAAGCAACTCCACAGAAGAAGTTTTTTTTTTTTTTCCGGCAAAGTCGAAAAGCACCCTGGTTGATCTTTTCTTGTCAATTTTGTTCGTTTTTTTTGTTTTTTTTTTTTTTTTTTGGGGGGGGGGGATTCTTGCTTCAAATTACTTGGTGGTGGCCGTCTTCTGGGAGTGCTTGCCCTTCGGTTAGGGGTTCCGCTTCGAACGCCCTCAGTGAAATGAGTCACTACATAAAAGAAAACCGTAAGTTTTTGAAAGGAGCAAAAAAATTTGCTGGCATTAAAATATGTCGAGGACTTCACACGGATTTCTTTAGGCACTATGTCCTTTCTTGAAAGTACAACCACCAGTTCTTCCTGTTTTGAGCAGACAGAAAAAAGAAAAATAATAAAAAATGTAGGGGTAGAAAAAAAATATATATATATGCATATCTGATAAAAAAACTTCAAAAAATTGAACTTCTAATCATTGTTGCATGCAGATGACGTAGCCAAACTTAGCACAAAATATAGACAAGGAATTCCACACCTGGGTTAGCTGGCCACCGAGGGGTCGAAGCTTGTCTTTTTATTTTTGCCATCGAGCATTTTTCTATGCCTCCAATACAATCTTGCTCACACTTTCCAAATCCCTTTGGGCAATACCACCCGGTGCTCAACTTCCTCCAAAGCCTTTGGTCCTGTACCTGCGGAAAAAAGCATTGCGAGTGCAGCTGTAGTGAATAATGGGCTGTTGGTTGTCGAAAAAACTGGGGGGTAGCTTTAAAAAAACCTGAATCAACGGTCAGATGGAGGTGGAAAACAAGGAGATTTTCCCTTCTGTTTATTTTTTGCACAGCTGGTACTATTAAAACCCAGCCAGTGCAAAATCTCGATCCTCCAAGAAAACAAGAGCATGAGTAGTCAAAATTCTGCAAACCCATGGTAATGAGAAACGGTCAAAACACTCTCCATAAAGTTGGACATTGAAACGCCAGCAATATCGATCCGCGATCGAAAATCGACTTTCGAACAGGAGACTCTATCAATCGATTGGGTTCTCGGCGCCACCCACGAACTCCCTTCACACCGCACGCATGCACCCCACAACAAAGTCGACCGAGGGAAAAATTGACGGCGATCCTTTTGGCAGCCGCCAATCCTCGACTCGATTCGATCCGTGCGTGCGTTCACGGCCATCGGCATTACCCTGTCTTTCTTTTTCGTGTTCCCGCTGATGACTCGGCGTCCTTTCCCACTGCGCGCGTATTCCTCCAAACAGCTGCGCCCAACAACACACGCAAGAAAGGATCGATCGAAAAACCACACACCCACGCATACCAACATAACCTATTCTTTGCAACTGCAAGAACGATCTTCCTGTCTCCGCCTCGGGCACGATTCAGGAAATCTTGGGAGTTTTTTTTCGTCCTTCTGTGTGTGTGGAAAAGGGGCGGGGGGGGTTAGGAAATCTGATTCGCCCACCTTTCATGGTATCGACTTTCCCCGCATTGATTGCAAACCACCACGAACAGAAACGTCTCTCTCTCCTGAAGGATTTCCTTCGAGCAAAAAGGGCACGTCGATTCGGACACCTCTAACTCCACATCCGAACCGTCTTCCGTTTGCATTGAGCGTTTCTCCCCCCCCGTCTTTTTCCACTTTGCCTCTTCAAACAAAAAAAACTTCTCTCTTCCCCCCCGGGACCAATGTATTTGTTTTTGCTTTTATTGAAAACTGGATTGTCAGCTCCTTCAATGCTAATAATTGAGTCGATTTTTTGGGGAGGACAGCAATCAATCGTCGGAATGGCTGGTGTTTTGTTTTTTTTATGGGAAGGAAAGAGATCAACCTTACGTTATGTCGCCCCTGCCCGTTCTGCTTGGTAAATTGCATGCACGCATATTTTGGGAGCAAACACACACAGTTAAATATTCCCAGATCCCAAGCAATTTTTACCCTTTCAAACCCGTGGGTTCCACGATCGTGGAACTGTAATTATTGATTGATTGATTCACCATAGCTGCATTTTTATGGGTACAGTACAATGAATGATGTCGCTTTTCCTCTTAGTGTTATAAAATCTTTTTCAATGTCCCAACGATGTGCAAAGAAATAAAAATCATGGCAGAGAGGGAGCAGCACCAGATTCATTCTTGTAGGTGTTGGGCAAGCCATAGTGAACCCAGTTATTATCAATGAACATGAAATGTGTCAATTCTCTTCCAGACAAAGCTAGCACTACAAAGTGTTGCAATCAATGCTAATATATTTAAGAAAATGAATGACCTCCACAGCAATTATTGTGGGGGTCTCCACAATGAGCCTGTTGCAGTGCCTGTTCAGCTATTGGCCCATTCTAATTTAAATTCTATTTTTTTAAAACAGCACTAATGCAAAGTTTCTTTGACATTAAAATCAGTGGCTACATTCATCCCTTCAATAACTCGTGTATCTCCATGGATTTTTTCCGACCATCTATATCCTCTCTGTTGTTGCCCAGCTTTCCCCTGCTTTCTGTGCTGAATACGCATTCCAGTTGCTAGCCTAAATTCCTGGCAAGATATTTTCTACCTCAGATCGACCAACCCCTCCCCTTGAAACAAGCAGTGAAAAGAAATGAGAACCCTCGCCCACCCCCAAAAAAAATATAAAAATAAAGCTTCACAAATATCGTTCTGTCCTTTTCTCATTTTGCTTCTCACTCTTTTGTGAATCTCTCACTCTTTTCTAACACTTCCTGTGAACTGCACCAGGTCCGATCTCGTCATACTCCCCTTTCGAAACGAAATGCCCATGTTGGGTTGCCACTTTGGAAAGAATAGCCCCCCCCATCCATTGGGCGAATTGGAGCGTTTTTTCAGGCATGTATTCGGGAGCTCCACAAATCCCAACTTGCAGGGAAGGGGGCAACCGAGTTTGCAGTTCATTGAACATTCGATGGGTGAGATTGAGCATCCCGCTGCCCCCTCCACAAACCAACAAGCTTTCCACCAGTTGCTTGCGTAGCGATGGATCCCCCTTTTGAAACACAGCCACACACAAACAAATAAAAGAACCAACCACATGCACAATTATGGTGATATCCTCAAAAATAGGGTGTTCATATAGAGTGCAAACCAAAGGTGCTATCAATCGCAGCGTCCAAACCTGTGCCCATGCATGTTCGTCAACCACCACTCAGAATGGGCTTCTCAAGATTGTTTTGCTTAACGTATGAACCGCTTCTTTCAATGCATCGACCACACACGAATACTTTCTAAGAGAGGGAAAAAGAAAAAGAAAGTGTTCCCTGTCTTATAGGAGGTTTTTCTTGGCTAACCTGGCCAAGCACACATTCGCAACATGCGTCCGCTAGCCCTGGACCCCCCCTCCCAACAACACTTGGATTGAACAAGGATTCACCCAGGATCGCAGCTGTCCCCGCTTTCACATGGATCGTGTTTCCATCCGGCAAAACGTGCTCCGTGCTAAAAAAAAAAACAAAAAAAACAGTGTCAGCCGTCAAGTTTTAAATTTTTGCCCTGGAGACTCAGCAATGTTCAGAAAAAACGTTACAATGGAAACAAGCAGCAGAAAGGAATTAAAAAAAATAAAGCCCATGTTCACAATAGATGAACACACTTTGGAAGAAATATAAAAACCTCAAGAAACTCTTCCTAATTCCATCTATTTGTGAGCTTGCATACGCCCCATTCGAGAAAAAGAAAGTGGTTGATGGTCAGTGCATGCTTTCGTTCATATTGTGCATTTTCTCATTATTTTATTCTACTTTTTAATCAAATTTTTTTGTATTTTTTTCGCTTACATAGTAGGTGGCAAACACAGTTGGGGTGAAACCCCAGGGCCCGGGGCAATCACTGATGGCTTTTGTGCTGGGGAGCCCGGGTGTTTCACAGGGGATGGAGGTTTTGAGCAAGTGTTATCTGAGGCATTCTTTTCTTGTTGAAGCTCCAGGAAGGTTTCCGAAGAGGCCGCCACACATGCGCTATTTTCCTTGATAATTTTTGCATCATCGATGCTGATTTGAACTGCTGATTCCAACCCTGCACACACAACAGAAGTTTTTGGGACACAGGGAAACCTCCTTTTTCACTTTTTCACACCATTGCTTTTAATTTTTTTTCGTGCCTAATTTTTTGAAATGCACGACACGCCTTTTCAGCCTGGATGAATGAAGGATGCATTTTTGTTTCAAGTTTTTCGAACGCACTACCTCGAGGTGTGAAAGCCCCATGTGTAAATGAGTGGGACTGTGTTTTCTTTTCCATTTGTCCATATTATTTCTGTAGAAATGCTGATTTTGATTTGCAAGGTAACGACACACTTTCAGCGTCTGAAATTTCACCACATTTTGAAAAAAACCCTGAAATTTGGGCAACTCACATTAGACATTCCTTTCTTTTCTTTTATTTCCAATTTGCTTTCCTCCTGTAGTTTAGACCCACCGATTTTCTGCTGCAAACATTGCGTAAGATCTTGTCCGCAGATATCCAGCCTGGTGACCGCATGAGTTTGCAATTGACCTTCACTGACTGGGGCGATGTCGATTTTCCCGTGACCGAGATCCAAAACGCATCCAGTCAATCGGCCCACAGCATACAGGGATAGCACTGCCGAGTCTTGCAAGAAAACGCCAGTAGAATTGCACATCTCAAACAGAATTTGAGTCAATCTTTCCCTGTCAGCCCTGCGTGACAGACATGGAAACAAACCTGGAGGTTAGGTGGAGGGCACAGAATTTCACATTTGTTTTTGGGGGGGGGTTGGGGGAAATCAGCAAAATTACAGAGAGGAAATGCGTAGAATGAGATCGTATCGATTTCTGTGTCTATATTAGGGGAGTGCATTTTGGCCTGGAAAAAATGAACAGAAACCATTTTTTTCAATTTTTATTTCTACAGTTTATCCAGTTGATAATTATTGTTGAGGTGAGTGTTGCAAAATGCAACGAATCCTCACGCACCTTGGCGTGAACAAAGGTTCGCAGACCAAAAGTTGGCCTTCCTCTCCTTGCTTCCATTTCAACCGATCGTACACGGAATAATAGAGCAGCGATTCGAGGGCGTCCCAATCCTCCACCTGACCATGACTCACTGCTGTTCGACGACTGCCGTCCGGAGCGACGACTACGGAAGGCGTCACCTAAACATGCACTTTCCTCAAAACAATCTCGATACACCTCGCGGAATGGCAGAGGAGGAAAAGAGGGGGGGGGGGCGGCAGAGATGTCAATCGAAGCTTTGCACCGTTCGCTTAACAAGAAAATTCGAGGCCCAACCGTCAGGAAGTTTGATCCTGGTGTCGGATCGATACCAGAGATTCAGAGAACCTTGACGCGAGATCGAATTCGTTAAGATGTCGCACCACGGCGGGCTCTTGCTCGCTCGGGAAGTTCACCACCAATCCAGCTTTCAGCGTATCGCTGCCGTAGTCCACGACGACAGTGCTGTCCATTCCGCAGACCCCTCGGACTTTGTCCAGAAACCTTCGAAAAAATCACCAATAATTGGCTCCATTTTCTTTCATTTTTTGCTGGATTTTTTGTGGTCACAGAACGGGTTGTTTTGACAGCTCGGAAAAAGAAACACGTAATCCAAAAAAAGCTGCCAACAGACGAGTGAGGGGCGGTCGAGGTCGCATCGCTTCCTGCTCGCGTGAGTCGCCTTTCGCGGGTCCAGATTTGTACAGAAACTGTTCTGCAACGGTTTCGCGCCAAGGAAAAAAAAAGTCGATTAAAGAATAGCGTTTTTTTTTAGGAAAGAAAGCCGCCAGAGCGACTCAAAGTTTTAGGTATCGGAAAGCAACGGGAACTCAAGGTTTCTTTCAAGAAAGCGAGAGTGGATTTTAAAAATGCCGGAGGTGATACGAGAGGAGCCCTCGCCCCCTCCCCCCTCCCCGCTGTCGTCCCCGATGCGAAATTTGGAGAGTTTCTCCAATGAACCCCGACCTGATCGTTGGAGACTGGGGGACGTCAAGTGGGGGTTCGTTTTCGGCGCGCAGCATTATGGCACGCTGGTTCTCACACTTTTTCCAGCGGTTGCTCTGGGAATAATTCTGTTCGGCGTCGGGGAAGACCCACAAGGGGATGAGCTCCAAAACGTCTTATCAGATCCGACGTTCGACAGATTCAAGCGGAAGGGATCGGTTCCCGCTGTCGCGGCGGTCATGGTCCCCGTGGCTTATTTCCTCCTCATTCTCTTTTCCGTGGAGTTCTATTTGTTTCGACCGACCCACAGGCATGTGACGAACGCGGTGTACACCAGCGTGTTTTTCGTTATCGGTCTCTTCTGCGCCTTCGTGGTGCACATTTTCGCCCAGCAAATCTCGGCGATCGTGGTCGCTGAGCCTCGACCGGATTTCAAGACTCGTTGCATCCCCACGCCGGACTCCAGATGTACGGGGGACGTCTCTGACGCCTTTGGCTCGTTTTTCTCGGGCCACGCCTCCTCGTCGATGGTGACGGCGGTGTACA
Source organism: Bryopsis sp. KO-2023 (assembly GCA_030272585.1). Lineage (NCBI taxonomy): Eukaryota > Viridiplantae > Chlorophyta > Ulvophyceae > Bryopsidales > Bryopsidaceae > Bryopsis > Bryopsis sp. KO-2023. The sequence continues at coordinate 365,827 of BSYQ01000010.1, forward strand.
GCACGGTTTACCTGCTCTGGTCGGTTTACTTCAGGTTGGGGGATCCTAAGAGGGGGAAATCGAGCTCCAGACTGCTGACCCAAGTGCAATACTGCAAAGAGGGCTATGGGGTGATCGATAGGCTGCTCCATGAAATAGGACATGGGGCGGTCATGTATGTGGTGATTCTCCAAATCGGATATGCTTGGATAGTGGGGGTGTCCAGAATAATAGACAACAGACACCACATTTGGGATGTGAATGCTGGATTGATCGTGGGGTCGATCGTGGGGGTCCTCTTTGGATTGCAAGCAATCGGGGTCTACAAATTGATGCCCAAATATGGATATTCTCGTAGAAAAACGATTGTGCCGAGTCCACGACATTCGAGCAGGGTTTGATTGACAAAAAGTGGGGCTGTCAGGAAGAAAAAACAAAAAGGGGGCCAGTAGCTTTTGCATGGGATCGAAACGAAAAACAACTGCGAAATGGAGCAGAAATTATCATACATAACGGGGGGGGGTTGTTCAGGTGGGGGGTTGGGTGTATTTTGGATATGGAGGGGGAGTTTTGGTCGACGAGTGGTTTGGACGAAACGAAATCAATCTGGTTATTTATTTTTCTTTTTTTGTTTTTGGGGGGGGGATCTCCCCCTAAAGGCTTTGTTGGTTGTTCGCTCCGGTGTTTTGAGTGGCGGAGAAAAAACAATTTGGGGGGTGGGGTTGCCTGGATGGAGAGAACAAAAATTTGGTTATGTATCACTAGGGTAAAATCGTCAGCGAAAAAGAAGAGGTGCCGTATTATTATGAGTATGTTTCTGATCCAATATCTGGGTCATCAAGCCACAGATCATCAAGGGTAGGGGTGAAACATGTATGTATTTCTAGAGATAGAACGGAAAAAATGAGGGGAAAATTATGGTGGGAGGGGGAGGGGGGGTATTGTCAGAAAACCATGTATGTGCTGTGTGGGCCGACATGAATCGAAAATCTGCATGACACATAATTGCGTCATCTTGATTGTATGTTCTTTTTAAGCCTCGGTTTTGTCAATGAGTTCTGAGGGGAGCGAATATCATTTTTTTTTTATTTTGGTTTTCCTCTAGAGAATGGGATGTGGAAGCAAGATGGCGGCTCATAAATGCAATGTTTTTGTCTTGGAAAGTGCCTCAATAATAATGGTTTGGGGCCATTGGTAGAGGAAGGATTGTTATTCTTTTGTTTTTGTTTTTGTTTTCCGAGTATTTTCTTTTCGTTTCCACATTCCAGGAATGCGTCTTCCATCTTAATTTCAGGGAGAGATAATGGTTTGATTGTGGTGTGGATTATTTCAGCCATTGTGATTTTCAACTGATAACTGAAATCATAGAGAATATATACTCCATTCAGATTGCAACCACACATCGATCCATTCCAATCAAATTTTGCTTCTGGTTGCCTGAACCACCACAGACAAGTGCTGATCATTGCTGTTCATGTTGCAGCACACTGAATCCAAAGGGATCCAACATTCGAAAATTTCTCTTTGTGTAGTCTCAACAAAACATAGAGTAAAACAACACAACACAATTAAATTCTCAGTTCCCCAACCCCTGACTGAGTGGGGCACAAGTGCCACCAACAACACAACTCTCCACGACCAACCATTGTTCAACTCCAAAATTTCGCAGCCAAATTACATTCTTTACCTACGGAGCAAGAATGCTCCGCAAGTGACGATGGCACCCCCGAGCAAAACGAGTTTCCAGCTTCCCCCTCTTCTGCCTCGAGACGTCGATTTTCTCGTTTCGTCTGTATTCTCCGCCTCCTCGGGTTTATCCCCCACCAAGGGAACGATCGATTTGTTTCGCATGGCAGCGTCCAGGGTTGGTAACAGTCTCGTGGCCCCCTTTTCCTTGCTGGCCCCAGTCGGCTCGACTTCCACTGCCGCCTCGATCTCGCCTCCACTGTTGGTGGCTGCATCCGAGGTGCTCGACGAACTGGGATGGTCCCCAGCTTTCTTACAATTGTGGCTCCTGTCAAAACGTTCATCAAAGCCTTGTTGTTACGCAACTCTATTCACTTGCACCGACACAATTGAGGCAATTTTTGCTTTCACACACACACCAGGGAAGGCCACAAATTGTTCCCTCGTCGGCGACACTCGGATGCGTGGAGCCTCGTGGAGAGAGATCGGGAATCAGCACGTTGGAAGGTTCCTTACTAGACGCCCCTTCAGGTGCAAGAGTGCCACGGATGTTTCCTTGCATGGACCTCCGCAGGATCTTCAGAACAAAGCTTGTGCGCATTTTAATCGTCCCTGAACTCTTGGCGGGCCGGTTCTGACATTCGTTTTGGCTCGTCGGCATGGGTCCGGCGACATCCCCCACTATGGGAAAACCCGCTCTGTGCGGGGTTGGTCGAATCTCCGCCAAATATCGAAGAACGTCGAACTGACGAATTAAGACCCGAAACAGAACAGAAACGTATCAGGAACGGTCGGATGTACCTGGGTTCGACTCCCAGGCGTTTCAATCCCCTTACAACTGGGGTCGCGAAAAAGTCGTCAGCGACTGGAATTCGCGACCCCGCACAGATGTCTGTGCGGGGTTATAAACACCGCACAGGAGATCAACGCCGCACAGAGACCTGTGCGGGGTGACCGTAAAACGAGGGAATTTTCTTAAAACAAAAACACACACAAGTGCCCACAGTCCGAATCCCAAGCAACCCATCTGTTCATCCAAACCCACAAGGTTTAATAGCCCAAACACCATCCACACAATGTACCCCGCACAGAAGTCCACAACCCCCGCCCACACAGCCACATGCCCCGCACAAACACCGCGAAGAAAAAGAAGGAAGATCTTTTGACTCTTTCACTTGCTCTTTCGAGCAGTTTTCGGGGTTTGGGGGGAAATTCATTCAAAAAAACACACACACAGTTGTGCCCCAGTCTCCGAATCCCAAGCAACTCATCCGTTCATCGAAACCCGCAAGGTTTAATAACCCACAATATCATCAGAAAAAACTATAAGAGCACGCACGTTAGTCGGAATAAAAACAGGCCGCAGAGGGCTGTGTGCGGCGTTCCGACTCCGCACGATACGCATTCATAACAATACCAAACAGGAAAACCCAGTCCCCGAAGCTGAAAAAAACCTTGACGTTCATCCAAATCGATCAACTTCGGCTAATCTTGACATGTCGAACCAAAAATGCCACACAAAAAAGAACAGGAAAACAACCACCACCGCACAGAAACGTCAACAGCCACGCACAAAAACCCATACACCCCGCACAGACCTATTTTTTCGGAACGAGCGACGTTTTGGGGACGGCGAACGTTCCTCCTCGGCCACAAAACAACAGCCCCGCACACAGGCGCGTAAACCCCGCACCGCCGTTTACTTCTTGCGCGACGACCTGCGTTTTTTTGGTGAATCCTCCTTCGCCTTCTTGGACCTCCGCGTTTTCTCGGCCTTTTCCAGAGCCTTCTGCCTGATGGACTTCTTCCCACTATCGTACAACCGATCCCTGTCCCTCTTTTTTTTGGGCGGTTCATCCTCCCCCGCACTTGACTCGTAGTCGGGCTCGGCATCGTCGCCAATGTCCTGTGCGGGGTCCATGGGATCCTGTGCGGGGCTGTTGTGATCGTCACCAGCGCCGCACTCTGTGACCGCATCCTCCAGAACTGGTGCTGGAAGACCGTGAAGCGCTGCCTCCGCGCTCTCGGAGAAAGGGCCGCCGGAGGTACCGGAGGCACCGGAGGGACCACCGGTGTCATGACTTCCGGATACCTCTCCTAAGCCGCACACACTAGTTTTAGCCCCGCACACACACATAGAAACCCCGCACACCAGAACATCAACAAAATGGTTACAAACACTGACTTTTTTGAACCACGCACAGAAGTCCTCCGACCCCGCACGAAACAGTAAAAAACATGTGTCGACAACCATTCAATCCCTCACCTGGATCCAGTGGAGGCGGCTGCAGTACACGGGGAATGGTGGGCTCCCTTGGCTGCTTCCCACGGGCGATCTCCTCCGGGGTCTCCTCCTCGGGTGGTGGCTGACGCACCTGCGTGCACACGAGAAATCAGTTAGCGCACGAAGTATAATAAACCCCGCACAGAAGACCTACCACCCCGCACAGAGACCGAAACAGCAACACCTAACCAAACACGCACAGACACAATCGAGGCCCGCACAGACAAGTTCATGACAGCCACGCACAGAAACACCCCACCCCCGCACAGAGACATTTGAGACACGCACATCAAGTTCTGCACTCACCACGGAATCATGGACCAGCGTCCCCGTCTCCGCGAACCTCCGCTTCATCGCCTTCACCTCGTCCACCCATGGAAAAATCCCTCTTCCCCAAGCCCCGCTTCACGAAAACTGGGCGTCCCTTCATTGTCGTCAACTCCATGCAGACGTCAAATCCGGCCGTCACATCATTCGACGTCGTCAGACATGCGCATTTTGACACGTGACTAAGGTTTTCATACTTTTTCTGTTCGCCACAATCGGGTAAGCGAAGGCTTCTGGAAGAGCGCCACGCTGGGGTCGGCGGAAAGGTATTGTTTCACTGTTTCAGGTATGGATCCCAGCCACCAGATTCTCTCCCGAACACGAGAACTCGACGACAGGGCCCATCACTTCTTGACACCTCACAGCGTCGGTTTCTTATGATGGCCGTTGCAAGGTACACAATTCAAAGTGGACTTCGTGTGACAAGTGGTTTTATGGTGCTTCCAGGGGAGGTCACAGTCGGAAGGGAATCGGAAGCTGAATGCAGTTGGGTGCACCGAGCAGCACATTTGAACAGGAGAAGAAAAAGATAAAGTAGATGGAGGAGGAGTTTAAACAGGGAAGGAGGAGGAGGGATGCGGAGATGGCCGGAATGGAAACGCAAGTGCGACTGGCCAAGTACAAATCCAACCTCAGGTGCGAGCCGCCGTCGAACCGCCGTCGAACTGGTTCCCCCAGATTGATCACCTTCAAACCTCCACAGGCTGTAAGCCACTCCAAATAAAAGATATATATAAGTAGACCTGGTCAGCTTTGCCTCCATGTGTCTATGTTGCAACAGTTGAACTTGAAGGTTCAGTCTGTTCTACTTTTTGCATTACAGACACCAAAAAACAAAGAGAGGAGAGAGAAGTCCACCCCTGGAGGTTCCACCCCCCCCTGCTGAAACTGATGCCGATGATTCGATGATCTCCGGAATGTATGAAGACTCTGTTTTGAATTGGCATTTCGTTTTCACATTTCGTTTTCACATTTCGTTTTGCATCACATTTCAGGAAATCGAGACCATCCGACATTTTCAAGGTGGGAAATTCGGTATGTGTCAAATCCCCCCCCCCCCAAAAAAATGGTTTTTTTCTGGAAAAGTTGCTGATTGGCTTGGTGGCTGTGGTGCGACTTTTCTTTTTTTTCCTCAATGTTTTTTTTCTTTTTCTCGATTTGGCAGTTGCGATATTGAAGCAAGGAAATCCAGGGTCCACAGAGTTGGCAGAGGTTGATATTAAAAGATATTTAAACCCGACAGGGCTGGTCGCCACCGCATATTTCAGGTGGAGGAAATGAAAAAGAACTCATCTATAGTTCATATGTAGTTCTTAAAGAGAGCTTGTTGATACGTTTCATTCTGTTGTTCATTCACTTAAAACTTTTCCATTTTCTTTTTGGGTGGGGGGGGGGGTTGGCAAAGGAAACGCAAGCCCTCGAAAAATAAGTGAAACAATTGCAGCAATTATTCTCTACACAGAATAGCTGCAGCACTCTGCCCCAAGAATAGTTGCAGCACTCTGCCCCAATTATCAAAATTTTGGACGATTTTTTTCATGGTGCGTTTTTGGAATGCTGATGTGTAATGCTTTTTTTTTCAAGACAAAACATTAACAGACTTTCACAGATGCTGATAAATCAGTCTGACATGCAAGCGCTGATTCTTGGAGCAAAAGATGGCCAGAGCATTGTTGTAAAAAATGTTCAATGAAAAACAACAAAATAAAACACCACAGAAACATTTGAGAATTTTTGTACGGTGTTGTTCTTCAGATCCTTGTGAATTTTTTTCAGGTGACTGGATCTGCTGCAGCCATCAATGTGAACTGGACTCGAAGCATGCTGATGTTGTTCACCTTCTGGGATGGGTTTTCAGTCAGCAGTGGATATTGTTATTGCTTTGATAATGTTTCCCAGACAAAAACGGAAAAACCTTCTTTTGCAGTAATGGAAATAGGCAGAAGAGAAAAAATGTTGAGGTGGCTTTTACTTTTCTTGAAACAATTGATTTATTCCAACCCTTGGACAGCTGGTTTTGTCTGTCAGGCAGTGAGGGATTCGATGGTTAATTAAAAAATGGTTAGAAGTGGGTCAGATGGGTATTTATAATATGTTCAACGAGCTCTGTATTATTGAAATACAAGCGCAGGGTTGAATGGCAGGATCAGAGTTCAAGGTTTTGGGCTATTTTTTTTGTTTCTATTTCTGTTTTGGAATAAGTGGGAATGGACAAGTGTTCAATGATAAAATGGGGTGTACATTTCAAAAGGGGTTTTGTCATTGTTGTTTTATTGTAACCAATTTGTCACCATGAATCTGCACATTTGTGTTTCTACAATCACCCCGCACACACACAGAAGGAGCCCGCACAGGGCTGTAATGATCACCCCGCACACACACAGAAAGAGCCCGCACAGTCACCCCGCACACACACAGAAGGAGCCCGCACACTCACCCCGCACACACAAAGAAGGAACCCGCACAAGTACCCCGCACACACACAGAAGGAGCCCGCACAGTCACCCCGCACACACACAAGGAGCCCGCATACGCTTCCCACATTGACCCCGCACAGCGACCCCGCACAGTTGTGCGGGGTCCTGGTCCTCGTGTGCGGGGTGGTCCATGATTCGCACAGACGACTGGAACCCGTGCACAGAGAAAACAAAACCCCGCACAGCTCTGTTCCCCGGTTTGGCCGGTTTATGTCCGGGGTCCCAATTTGACCCCGCACAGACCAGAACCCCGCACACAGAACCTGACGTCTTCCATATCCACCCCGCACGGCACCCCCGCACGGAGGATAGGGTACCCCGCACACTGTACGGGGCTATGGTTCATCTGTGCGGGGTCCCACAATGGGAAAGACGTCAGGTCCTGTGTGCGGGGTTCTGGTCTGTGCGGGGTCAAAATGGGGACCCGGGCATAAACCGGCCAAACCGGGGAACAGAGCTGTGCGGGGTTGTTTTGTTTTTGTGCACGGGTTTCAGAGTGCTGTACGGGGTTTCAAAAACACCCCGCACAGAACGCGACTTCCCATAGTGCCCATACCATACTTCCCAAAGCTTCTTTCCAGAATCTCCCAGCTCGTTCATCATGGGATTTCCGTTCAGGCCTATCTTCTGCAGCGTTTTGATGGCCCCCAGTTCTGTTGGTAGCCCGTTCAGGAGGTTCTCCCCAGCTTGGAGCTCCACTAAACACACCAGGTTTCCCAGCTCTCTCGGAAGCTCTTTGATCTACAAAGCATTGGCAAAGTGGTTTAATACTTGCGCTCGTGTGAACACCAATCCGCAAGCTAGCACCCAATTCCACGCAATTCTTATTCGCACCAGATTCCTCTCTATTTTGAGGACAGTTAATGTAGAAATCGCGCCAATTTGTGGCGGCAGAGACGTCAGCCGGTTGCTGGAGAGCAGGATGACTTTTGCGCTTTTTTTCTCCAGAATCTCGTGTGGTACGAGTTGGAGGCCGTAATTCTTCGCCTTCACAGTATATTCTCCAAGCATCTCCTGCAAACGCCAATTTTTTCATGTTCAAAACTGATGTTGATGAACATCAGTGTGACAAGAGCCCTCTGATGATGTTTCACACCCCATAACATTTCAAAACAAACGTTTACATATTTTGTTGTCTGCTTGGTATGTAAATCAATGGACACGCCAAATCAAACAATAGTTTGCAGTGCAATGATAACAAATATTGCGTCTTTTCTGACCACACATAACAATTTTGGGGAGAGTTATGTGGTAGACAATCAGCGCCATCTACTCAGTGGCGCTTATCAGACTATAAACATCAAGTGAATATTTTTCGATTGATGCCACGAAGCACAGGAAGCGTATCCAGAAAGCGTGAAGAAGAAAAGTGAAAAGAACTCACAGCATAAAACTCTCTGTAACCTCCCTCGTCTCTTCCATCCGTCTGCGCAGGCTTAACCAATGCTTCGTTTTGCGCCATCGCTGCGACCAGCAAGAAGATAAGACGAAACAGCCAGAACGTCACGCAAACCCACTTCTGTATATTGTTTTACGTCTTTCTGTGGCGCCGGGGCTGATAAGAAACGATCTGTTCTGGGGTGCTGGCTGTGAGTGCGTAAAACACAAACGCCTTTTGAACAGGTTTCGAGTTCCTACGGTTACACCTGATAGATCACGTGTTCCAAGCGTCGATGCAATGTGTGATGTAGTTATGAGACAAACACTTACACGGTGCAGCAGAAAGAAGAAACTCTTTCACTGGCAACCACAAGAAAAAGTGGACCGAACCACAGGAAAAGAAAAAAAGACCAAAATAGTTCTGTGCTTCAATAAAGCCAAGAGGGGAACTCTTCAAAAATGGACAAGATATTCCAACCACCAAACAGAATTGAGTACTCAACAACATTTGGCCAGATGGCTCCTCTGAATAATCCAGGTGCTCCAAAACCACATCTCTAGAAATCCCCCCAAAAGTATCATTTCACCACCACCTCTGGAACAGGAATTGTCCATGAAGAAGTGCAACTCTCTCTCTCTCTCTCTCTCTCTCATCCCCTTTCCTGACTATAAAATAACTTGCAGACCTTGGCGTGAATCGGGATAGCCCGATTAGCACACATCGATGTGTGCTACCAACAGAAGCTTCACTTAAGAGGGGTTGGGAGGATTTTGATCTTTCTTAGTACAAGCTGTTTCCTTACTCTGGGAGGAATCAAAGGAAGAATATATTCTTATATATATTCAGTTATATAACTGTCTGCTGGAGGTGTGTCAGCAGGCTTTTTTTCGCATTCAAAGAGGAATATCTGATTTTTTGGAATGCTTACAAAAGAAAACCAAATCATTACGAATTTATATTCTGCAAAGTGAAAAAAAGAATGGAGGAGGGCATGTTTGACATCCAGAATATATATGTAACCCTTGCAAAGGAGCCAATGAGATATGCAGAGGCAAAAAAAAGTACCAATAAACCAACGATTACAGTAAGGCAAGCCATGCAACACGCCAGATCGCCACCACGTTCATCGATTTTACTCAGCCCAGCAGTTCACTGCATCGATGTACCATCAATCAATGTCTTCCCTTTTTTTTTAATGAGCAAATCCTGGAGTGGCGACGGTTCCTTCTTGTGGAATTTGACGCTGGTAACCACCATCAATAACCAAACACGTTGGCTTTTGCCTTTCCCGAAACGGAGTACAGAAGAGGAAGAACGTCAACTTTCTGGCGTGCCTCCAAGAGCAGGCGTGACGAGGTTGTCGACGGTAGGGAAAATGTTTTCGTGACGTTGGAAGACAAGACGCATCGAATTGACCACAGCCACGTCCAGCTTTACATTGGTTTCTCGTTTGGTTTATTTTTTCAGGAAAAAAGGCGATAACGCGATTTTTCCTCGTCTCTTTTTCCGAGACAAAGAAAAAAAGGGAACGAAGTCGCAACAACAAAGCGTTGCCTTCCGAGATTCGCAAGGAAACAGAAAAGAAAGAAGCAACAGTACCTCTGCGCGATGTACGGGCAGCAACAAGGGATGAATCCGATGTATCCTGGCGCGGGAGGTCCGCCGATGGGGACACCCCAAGCCACCGCTTATCCGGGGTCTTACGGAGGAGGGATGGGAGCGCAGTACGGAGGGGGTGGTATGGCCGCTGATAAAGATCACGACAACCCAAAGGGCAACAAAGATGCGCTGGCCATCGTCGTTCGTTGGATTAAGACGCGGAACGATCGCGAAAAGATGCTGATGGGAGTCGCTGTCGGTATCTTGGTAAGTTTCCAAAAAAAAAAACCCGAAAAGAACGTGACATTGGTTTCAATGGACGGAGCAACTTGAAACAAGAGATAGCGCATGGATGGTCGGGGGGTTTTCTGGGTGTGGATTCTAACCTCTTCCCCATTTCGCAAACTCGCTCCGTCTGCAGTTTGACGGTTGGTCGATCGACAGTGCCCCCAAGAAATCTGTTCAAAAAATTTCAATAAACCCCTTCAAAAATAAAAGAAAATGGAAAACGTTCCAGTGGTGTTTTGTTTTGTGAATATCCATGCTTGACTAACCTGATATTCATATTTTTGTTTTTTTGTTTCTCCCATGGTCATCTTGATTAAGAATACCCAACATATAATCATAATATAGTAATACAATTAGGTCCTTGTTGCATGTTTGTTTCTTTTTTATGGCCTGGAGACCATGTATCCTTTCAAATGCTGATCTTTTTTTGTTTTTCTTTTTATGTTTCCTTTCTCAGGTGCTGTTTCTGTTGTGGGTGTGCATCGAGGATCACGATTTCCTCTTTGTGCTGGCAGAGGTTTGCCACTTTGTTGGCATAGGCCTGCTTTCCTACAAGCTCCTCAAGAAAAAGAGTTGTGTGGGTAAGGAAACAAATCCCAGGAAAAAGTAGTAGTTTTTTCTTTTTAAATATGGAACTGAAATAGAATGCAACGCACCGTGTCGGAAGAAGGTATGACACTGTTTCCTTAAAGAAAGTATTTTCCAGAAATGGTTCTGGTGTCCGTTGAATTGAGCTGAGTTGGTGTCCTTCCAACAACTAATGCACAATTCGAGAGGGAAAAAAATAAATTCCTCGAGAAAAATGTTTTGATTAACTGAATGTTTTTTGGGAAAAAATGGTAAGTGTGTGCCACATGTGCACTGGTTTCAAATAATACACTGCTATTACCGTGGGCGTTATTATTTTTTTTGTTTTCCCAATCAGGCATTTCGCTCCGGACGCAAGAATTGACTCTGATTTTCCTGGGACTTCGCATGTATTGCAGGTACTATTCTTTCATGATAAGAAATGAGAGGAAAAAACCTGGAGATAAAACACTTGTTTTTGTCTCTGACTGCGTTTTTCATTGATTAGTTGCCAACAATTGAACACGGGGTTTTTTGGCATATTGTTCGGCAGCAGTCTTCTTTGTTACTCTGTTGTAAATCTACTGTGAGAAAAATGCTGTAGCAAGATCTATCAAACGGTTTTTGAAAGTTCATGAACTGACTGTTAATTCTTTCTTGATTTTTTTTATCCAATATTTTTTTCCCATGCCATGATGTGTGCTTCAATTTTTTTTTTCAACAGAATATGGTGCATATATGATTTTTTTGCAAAAGTAGCCAGTTTTTTTTGGGCTGTCTTTTGAAATCATATCTTAAGATCACACATGTGGTATCGAATGTTCAAAATATCTTTTTTATTTATTTTTTTTCCAGTTTCATGATGGAATATGATGTCCATACGATTCTTGATACGTTGACTTTCTTGGCAACGGCTTGGGTGGTGTATAATATGTACATTCCATTGGCTCACACCCATCAGAAAGAGCTTGACACTGTCCACACACTGTATGTGGTAAGTTTGCAGGCCTCCCTCGTCTGATTTTTTCATTTTCCTTAATTATGATAACATCAATTAGAATGGCCAGAAGTCTACAAGGAAAGGAAGGAGCAGCAAATCATCATCGATACTTGAAAGAAAATTAACCAATTGACATTTTTGTTTTTTGTCTGTTTTTTTCTTGGAAAATAGTGTCCAACTTGGATGTGGTTTGCACTTTTTGAGAGAGAAATTTTCTTGGCGTGATACATGTCGGAAAGAAAATATAAATTATTCCACATCAGTTCCTTTTTCCTAAAAATAAGTCAAATAATTGGATTCAGGGAACGATGCAGATCAATAATTTTTACTGGGAGCTTATTCCTCAAAAAAAAGTGCGCAAGAAAATGCTAAAAATCAAAGTATTTGACTATTTAAATTAAATTCAAGAGGAATTAATATATTCATTATTACTGTAATGATGCATTTATTTTGAAAAGGAAAAGGATGAACATGTGTAGTTCATGACTGAATGGATTTCTTTTGGAGTGGTTATGATTTTTTTAATTTTTTGTGTTTTTTTTTTGTTGGGAACAGGCTGGGCCATGTGTCCTTTTGGCTCTGCTGGTTCATCCTAATACTTCCCACATCATTATTCACAGGGTAAATCATCAATTGAAAACTAGAAAAAAAGTTCATATTTGCCCGCACCATTGTTTTGTTCATGTATTTGCACCCAGCAAATCCACGTAACATTTTTATTAGGTATTATGAAATATGAGTCAGATTTTCCTCCTCGGTGTAATTGCAGGCTCTGTGAAAACACAAAATATAAAGAATGAACTGTACATGGATGGTGCAAGTATGATTCACGGCTTTTTTTTTCTCTGTATGTTTTGCTGCTGTAACTGGGATTTTCTTCTTTTGAGCAGAGATGGCCCCAGAGCGTTTAATTTTGATTTCTTCGATACTGATATGTTTTGGGGTTCTGAGGGGTGGGTTTTGCTGTTTTATAGATTTTGTGGGCTTCGTGCGTTTACATGGAAGCAGTTTCTGTGTATCCTCAACTCCGTCTCATGCAGAAAAATAAGGTAGGGAAAAGATAATTGCAAAAAACTGTTTTTGGTGAGGCTCCCGGTGTTTTTTTTTTTCTTTTTCTTTTTGAATATGTGTGCAGACGTTCCGTGTCCATATTTGAGCGTTTATTTATTTATTTTAATTCTTGATGGAAGTGAAACACACAGACTTGGCCAGTGATGTCTTTTTGTTTTCCTTTCGATTTTCTTGCTTCTGTGACCTTTGGATGCTGTGTGTCCTTCAACACATTTATTTTGTTTTTTTTAATCGGCCAACAATCCATTTCCTCCTTTTTTAAACATAACAATACAAAAGAGGGGGGGGGGGGGGTCCCCCTGCACAAATCCATGTGTAAAGTGTTTTTCTTTTGCTTGATTCTTGTAGGTTGTGGAGCGTTTCACAGGGCATTATGTGTTCTGCTTGGGAATCTCCCGCTTCTTCAGTTGTGCCCATTGGATCCTTCAGGTAAGCCAATTTGTTTATTATTTATTCCAAGAATATAAAGCAACCGCACTCGTTAATTTTGTTGAAATGGCTTGGCGAGCAAACCACCATAGAACACCACAAAAAGAGTAAAAAAAGAAAAAAAATTCAGAGGAGAAGATAATGTGGAAAAAATCAGATCAAAAAGTGGAACAAAATGGCAATGCTTCTTTTTTCTATGTCAAGAATTGCAGTGCCTGTGGCTTTCTCCAATAAATTTTCTCATTTGATCCTCATGCTTAGAAATGGCTAATTGCTGGTCTAAGAATACAGTTCAGCTTTTCGTTTTTTCAAGATTGCAATTGACCGATCAGTCAAGTGATCTGGGCCTGTTCTTCGTTTGCCCAATGGGCGAGTTGTTGAGAGGTTTTTTGTGGCTGGTTTGCTTTGTTTTTTTCCAGATAATGGACGGCCACGGTTTCTTAACTACCATGTGGAGCTATGGTGTTTGGCCGATGCTTGTGTTGCTTTCGGAGATTGTCCAAACCTTCATTCTGGCAGATTTTTGGTAAGTCAGTTCATTTGATGCAAATGTAAATAAATTTAGATATTGAAAATAAGTTAGATGCACTCCTTTCGTATTTTTTTATAACTCAAATTTATTATCTGTTTGTTATTTTGATCTATATTTTGATAGTTAATTTTTTATTTTGGAAGATGAGTGATGGTTTCTGTGGCATATTTAAGTGGATCAACAAGAAAAAGCTTGTATTTTGTTTCGGAGGGGGGTTTTGGAGGAAAATATTGTCGAATTGAATTTTTTTTTTTAAGGTTTCACCTGTCAAAAACACTATCAGGTTTTTTTAACCATTTTTCCACTTTTTTTTGCAGCTACTACTACGTGAAATCTTATGCAGATGGATCGGGGGTTGTTCGTTTACCGGAAAACGTGGTGTAAGGAGAAGAGCATTTAAGAAATTTTGACTCTTTGAAAAAACACAAAGGAATTTAAGAAAAAAACCTGCTTGGGAAAAAAAGGAAGAATAGAGTTCAAGGCTTTCTACAGCAGTGTGTGTTTTGTTTTGTTTCTTTTTTTTGTGGTTTTAAAAAACAATTTCAAAAAAAAAAACGGGGCTTGGAATGAATGACCCAAGGGGGAACGATTAAAAAAGAAGAAAAAAGAGTGATTGCATTTTGTATTGCTGTAAAAGGGGGAAAAAAAGGGTGAGGGAAAAGATAAAAGAGCAGCAAATGCAACAACGGATATCCTCCTGGTCAACCTTTTTCCCTTCTTGTTGAATCGATATTAAGAAATCCTGTAAACCTGAAAAGACCTCAACCTCCAATCTTTTTTTTGCAATCTTTTTTTGTGTTCTGAAAGAAGAATGAGTTACTCCGTTGGGTTGAACAATGTGTTGTTTTGCTGGAAAAGGGGGGGGGGGAGTCTTAGAAATTTGTGCCCTTCAAGAAATCAGTCAGAGTTCAGTGTTAGGGGTGAAAAGAAATTCGGAGGGGTGGTAAAACACAGCGATAAAAAGAGGGGTGCGCAAAAAAGAGTGAGGAAGGTGGCTATTGACTTTTTTTTCTTTCTTTTTTTTTAGAGGGTGACAGTAAAGAGAACTGTTGGATTTCGGAAATTGAGAAAAAACAACCCACAATAACGTTCATTATTAACCATTCGGAAATTTGCCCTTGATTGAGGGTAGAAAGAAGAAGAAATTGAGTTTTTGTTGTCCTTTTTTACCTGATGGATTACTTCCAATCCCCCCAATGTGTCCATCTATTTCGGCCAAAACCTGGGGTGATGGGTGCAAATAACGACACAAGTTTGCAGTGGTTTGCATCTATAGTGACTGGTATTGTCTGCTTGGCCTTCGCTGATTGGAATGCTCACAGTTTTCCTTCAATGGGGGTGCAAGTCTGAGACTTTGAATAGGAGTGGGGACTCTGACAGATGGATGGATGGATGGACTCTGTCCAAAATTGGGTGGTTCAGGAGAGACAGTCCTGTGTCCCCATACTACGGCAATGTGACGGCAATGTTGAGGAGTTTACTGGTTTTAATCCTGGTGCCCTTTGGCTCATTTCCATCAATCCATTTCTTCCCTGCCTTCTCCAGGGGCTGCAAGGTACTTTATCGACATTGCCACAACACTAACCACAGTGAACGACACTTCACTGAGGTGTTTGGACATTATGGCCCGGTAACCGCTCGGCCAAAGATCACTAGTTGGGTAATATTGGGAACAGAGGAGATCAAGGACGAATATTGAGATGTGAAGGATAGGACACTTCACTGGTCTTTTACAAATCCCATTTCCCAGCCTTTGACCTCATGTTTGAACGCCGCCTCGAATGACTTAATGGCGCTCATTTGTTCAGGAATGAGCTTCGGGGGCAGGAAAAACGCCGCCTTCAACATCATTTTCTGGGTCTCCGAAAACGATGTGGGAAACAGCACCTCCGTCTCGATGATCAGGTCACCCTGGACGCCAGAAAAAACCATCAGTCGACCAATAGGGACCTCCCGCCGAGGAACACATTTCTGATTCTCGGACGGAAAACGCCCAATCCAACAAAATTCCATGGAAGGGGATTCATCTCGGAATTGTGAATACAGGTCTGCCGCTGGTTTTTCGAGTAAACAAAATAATAATAGAGTGTGCTCACCCTCGTTCCGTCTGGTTTCGGCATGCCCTCCTTAGGCACGACCTTTTTGAACCCAGGTGTGACAACGTCAGTGAAAGCCACCACCAACTTCCTGCAAGAACAACACTCCCCTTGGTATTGGTTTTTTATCTTCTTCAAGATAGAAACTTACTCAACCACGGAGGAGGAGAAAACTTGCTGGTTTTCCTGAAAGCATGTTACCTTCCTTCCAACATTTCGACCTCCACAGACGTCCCGGCCAGAGCATGGTACAATGGAATGGTTGCCTTGTGAACCAGGTCTGAAGCGCTTCGCGAAAATCGTGGATGCTTTTCGGATTTAAGAACGAACACAACTGGGCCAGGGATGGTGTTTGGGCTCACATGCCCCTCCCTGCAACACCCCAGTGATCAAAAAAGTAAACCCCAGCAGAAAGAAACCCATCTCCAACAAAAACAGCTCGCGATCCAACAGCGCCCCCTTCCTTCCTCTGGCTGCTCATGTGGGGAGCGTTCCGTATCACCCATACCACAGCGATATGCTTTCTGATTCTGAAGTGCTTACCCTTCGAATACGAATATGGTCCCGTCTGGCAGTCCAGGTTTCACGTCAATCGTGAGCTCTCTCTCCTCGCTTTCCACCACCACGCCCAAGGCATCCGTCGTTTTTCGGACGTGGGTGACCTTCTTGGTACATCCATGATATATCTCCTCCAGCGAAAGCACCACATCATACTGAAGGAACAAATGCTCCCGTCAAGCTGGGACTCTCTCAAGAAAAGAGCAAACGAATTAGACCTGTGGACTCTGCAGGAAATCGAGCAGGCTGCGCTTCGTTCGGAGATTTTATCCAGACTATCTCTTGTTGAATACCTACCGTTCGTTTCTTACCCTTCTTGGGTTTTTCGTGTGTGGTCATTTCCTGGAAATTCTCAGAAATCTCTGTGGAAGGCAAAAACCTATTGTCAATTGCAAGTAGCCTGCACTGACCAACACTTTGCTCTGCATCTTCTAGGGAAACCCAAAGAGACAGCTAAAGTTGTAGACAGAGAAATGTATACCTTCCAGCGCTTGGTAGGGATTTCCAGTTCCGAAAAACTGAGCAAATACTCGTTGAGGGCCTTCAACGGCATCGAATGAATAGAATCCACCCTTTCTACCTGTTTGCCAAAGAATTCACCCGCTTTGCCTTTTGTGAAGGGAAAAAAATTCAAAACGAGAAGCAAGGAAACATTGTTTTCTCCGAAACAGCATGGACCTGGTGTGTATCATTCCTTGCTTTGTATGAACAAAACAAGAAAGATATTTCTATGAACAGAGTACAGAAGGATTAGGCCCAGGCTATAACTACGACCAGATATATCCACTCGAAAATGCCACTTGTAAGTTTTTGTTGCCGATTTTGCATTTTGTCTGGGATCATCCCTGGGCTTATTTGGGATATTCTTTTAACTGGAGTTGCAACTAACCTTCATCCCCTTCTGGAACTCCATTTTTAAGGGCCTCCTCTCCAAACAAATCATAGAATCCTTTGTTTTGAGCTGCAGGAACAGAAAATCAATGGTCACTCCTCGCAGCTTCTAACCGTTGAATTCACTTTTTGCACCAATAATCGTGTGGACCCCGTGTTGACTTACGGTCTCTCAGAACGTCGTACGCCTCGCATATCCTAGCGAACTCAACCTTCGCCGTGTCCGTTGCATCTGTGTCCGGGTGGTAAAGTAAGGCTTTTTGTCGATACCTAAACAGAAAGACGTCATTTTAGACGTCAAACGGGCTCTGGGTCCGATCAAATACTGTGTTCCACTGCTTATGAAGCATCCTCCCGTGTTTTCGTCCTTTTTTTTCTTTTTTTTAAGCAAAGTGCCTCATACGAGATGTACTTACGCTCGCTTCACTTGGACATCATCAGCGCTCCTGCGTAGTTCAGACTACCATTAGTGACTAGAATCAAAGTTGAAACCCCTTGATATCCACCCTAAACAGAATCCACCCACCTGGGTATTCCAAGGATGTCATAGTAGTCCAGACCCATTGTCTTTCCTCGCAGTTTGAAGCGGAACGCTGCCCCTCGATGCCCAGGGAATGCCAGAATGGCCGTTTCTGTATGTAGTGAATGTACGACTTTGGTGCGATCACCATCGATTCGTTTCGTTTCCTTTAATGATACCACTTCTGTTGTCGGCGTCGCCAGCGACGACTGTCAACGGTTGGAAACCGCCCATCAACCTACGCGTGCCCAGCAGCCCCGATATGTCAAGTGCTGGGCATTGACCCCAGTTCATTCCTCACAACTCTGTATAGCATTGTATAGACTTTGTTCAAATAGAACCGACTGCATTCCAACAGCGATTCTTCAGTTTGAAAAAGAGGAGGACCGACCGGAGAGGGTGCAACATAAGCGATACAATGAGCGACGGAAATACCCCAGCTGATCTGTATGATCACGCGCAAGCTAATCTTGAGGCTCTCCAAGAGCAGCTGAAGGCTCTTGTGATATTGGATGGCACGTCGCTCGACTGGCCAGGGGTAAAACGCGCCTGCGAAGCCGTGAAAAACACTGTCGACGTTTTGTGGAAAAATCTGGAGGAGTCTCGCGTTTGCCAGGTATGCTTCGAGATTTGACGGCAAGAGCTTGCACTTACTTCTATCTATAACCAACGAAAAGAACGGATTCGTTTGGCTACTAGCGCAGGATGCCTTGGAAGAAGATGTGCATTGCTTGGAAAAGAGCCAAAAAGGAGCAAAAGAACGTATCGGAGAGCTTGAGGACGAAAACCGTCAGCATGAGAAAACTGCTGCTAAATTGAGGAACGACGTCAACAGCGCCAGGCAAAGGGCTGCAACTGCCTTGGAGAATGAAAATTCATTGAGAGAGCAGGTCCGCACAGTAAACCACGAGTGGTGAACAATCTGCGCCGCCCAAAGTTCTAAACGAACAGCGCGACGCCACCATCGCGATTCTGGACATGTGTTGCGGTAGCCCATTGGCGCCTTGAAGGTTTGTTTGCTTAAATTGTAACAAATGCACGTTTCGCAATGTGAAGGTAGAAGAGGCAAGGAGAGCCCACGAGGAGGTCATCACAGCTTTTCAAAAAGCAGAGTCAGATATGGAGTTCATGGATGCCGAAATAACAGGTCTTAAAGAAAAAGTTGGCAGTCAAGATATCGAGATAGCGTCGTTGAGGGAAAAAGCTGCACATGCTGAGATATTGTCCAGCGAACTGGATGAAAAGTCTTGCAGCTTGGAGGATGTCACCAGAGAGGTCACCATAACGAAGTCCAAAATCACCACCCTAGAGGCTGAGCTCGATGCCGCCTTGATACAACGGGACACGCTGCAGAAAGACCTGCGGGCAAGCAAACGGGATTGCGAAGCGCTGACGAAAGACGTCACGGAAACGCGTGAAGGGATTTGCAGGTTGAAAGAACTTCACGGGGTTGTGAAAAAACTAGGAGATGAAAGAGCCAAGGAGGATGTGGCCAAGTTCAGATTGGAACGAGAGGAGCTGCAAGATCGCATAAAAGGGGCTCTCAGAGAAATCGAATCCTTAAGGTGACAAGGAATGGGAGTGGTTTTCTTTTGTTGCATGCTCCAAGAATGAAAAATAAATCAATGGTATACACAGAGCTGAACACTGGAGATTGGTGTAAAAGGGCTGAGAAGCAATCCTTCATCGACAAGGACAAGGTCAGAGAGTCGGAAGCCCGTGCCCTCGCGCAGACAATATCGTTCATGGAGAAACAGGTGATGGGCGGGGGAGCAAGATGCTGTGTCTTGATTCTCATCGGAACGTCGCTGAGGTTTTACTGTTGCTCAGATTAGGGACCTTCAAAGCCAACAGACGACAATGGAGTACCAAAAAACAGCTGACCAAAAGCACAGGGAATCCCGAGAAGCAGAAATCCACGACTTGCGGACGGAAAAGGAGGCTCTTGTCGGCGAGGTGGAAAGATTGAAATCGAAGCTGACATCTGTTGGCTCGTCGTTCAAGGATGCTCTCTCGAAGGAGACCGCAGTGCTTCGATCTCAAATAGAAGATGGTTCGAAAGAGGCTGCGGTCCAGAAGGCGATCGCCGAAGGCTGGATGAGAGAGGCAAAGAGCCTTGACACACAGCTCAAAGGCTGCAAACAAGCGAACAAGCATCTTGAGCAGCAGGTAAACTCCTGTCTCTTGCACTCCGCCGAGTCGTCAAATACTTGAACTGGATTCGGGACCGATACCACATATTTCGTAACATAGAAAGAAAAGGGGTTTGTCCTTGAATGTCCAGGTATCAAACTTCCAGGATGACATTCGCCAACATGGCTTCCGTGAAATTCAAAACAGAGCATCGAAAGACCAGAGAGTTCAAGATTTGAACGCTGCTCTGGAAAGGCGTGAGGCGGAGCTTAGGAAGGTCAAAGAGGAGGCAGATTTCCATCAAAGACACCTTCAGCGAATGGTTGACCGCCTCAAAAAGGAGAACTACACGATTTATGACGATATGGAAAGACTGTGCAAAATAAAGTTGCCCCCACTGATGATGGCATCCAAGCTCCAGCCGGAAATAGATCAAAGCTCGCAGAGAACGTTGCGCCGTTTCAGAACAGCGATGTCCTGGAACGGAGAAGCACCCCCATCAATCGAACGTTTGGCACCGCTCTCAAGGCATGACCACGCCGCTCCAGAGAGAGGGTCGCCTTGATTGCCTCAAGGCGAGGACTGCCTGGAAGTCCCATTTTCGTTCTCTTTTTACGTCAGAAACAGCAATAGTTTTGCAGTGACTTCCCGAGTCGATATTGAAAGCGACAAACGCAAGCCTTTCATGTTCGGCTCAGTCCATGTTTGCGTTCTTCAAACTTTTTTAGAGTTGTCCTCGATAGCTTACCGGTTATTGTTCAATAGGTTGTATGATAAAACCCAAGATAGGGTGGGCAGGTATGATATTACATCTCAATATTCGTCCATTGATCTCCTCGGTTCCCAACAGGTATGATATCGACTTTCCAGTGTTGCAAGGTAGATGTAATCATAGAAGGGTGCCACTCAAGCTCAACTCTACTTCCCCCTTTCCCTTTCCTTTCCGTTCTTCCTTCTTGAACATTCGACGCCCCTTCGAGATTGCTTTTGTTGAGAGCGCTACTCACAGGCTCCGACACTGGACGACAGGCAGTGTCGAGACGAGATGCCGTGAGCAAGACATCTCAGTAACCCACTACTCAGCTGAAACCACGATAAAAAGGGACCCCCTCATCCGCTACACTTCCCCGCAGCATCGACATGCCCTTGAACTCAAAAAATGGATTGACTTTACACAAACAGCATCTCCGTGACACTCCTGTCGTAAAATCTTACTCTACCGTCACTGTGGTCACTGCATCCAGAATGTCAACTTCCCACTTTATCTCCCCGCCTGTTCCTTGCACTTTTCCCCCATTCGCGTCTGAGGGAGGTACAATACCCCTCTTGCACATACATGATTTCATGGCATTCTGTGGAGGCGGTGCAGTTGGCAGGGATCGTCTAATTTTTGCGCAAGGCTCCATATACCCCATCAACCCCCCACAACCGTTCATTTATTTCGATCGCGTCAACTCCAAGCCGTTAATTTCTACCTGCCGAGGTCGCATGCGTTATTGACGTCTCGAAAAACGCGGTTCGCTTGGTTCCTGACAAGGGCTGTCTGTTGGCGGTTGCTACGGTGTTGGAGGAAGTCCAGGGGTGTGTGGGAAGCGCATTGTGGTAGGAAAAGTAGAACGGATTGATTGGGCCGAGCAGAGACCACTGCCGTCAAGGAGAGAGGGAGAGAGAGTCGAAACAAGACCAAAAACTCGTGGAGGCTGGACACTATGGGACGACAATTTCTCGAGGTGTGAGAAAACAAAATCGAGCTGTGGGCCTCTGGTGTTGTTAATTGGCGCTGGTGCGTCGAGCAGTGTGGATCCTACTTCTGGTTGAATCTATCCAGTTCAGGGTAAACAGAAAGCTGCGTGTGCCGTGTTCCTGACTTGTGTTTTTCTTCTGTGCGCGTTCTTTCAGTATGTCGGTCAGGAGACATCTTCCAAGTTCGTTTGCGCGCTCTGTTGGTGAGTTTAAATATCTCAAGTGACGGATATCGCTCCCGCGCTGGAGCTTCCTCTCGCGAGTGCGTAAATAGATTCTTTTTTCTTTCATATCTTTGGACGCGAGGGAACTAGGACCAGTGCAATATTTGTGCACGCGCGAAGAACAGAGGGAGTGTTTTATAATGGTTAGTAACACAATGTCGGCAGCAGGTTTCGAATCGTAAACCGAAAGCTTTGGGAGAGCTATCTGTCTGATATGCATGCACACATGCATGTGGGCAGTTTCCTCACCAGATTTCAGCTTTTGTTGAGCATCTTTGTCAATAAGTATTCTGGGCCGACATCATGATTCAGTTTCATTCTATTGGGTTTGCCCATGTGTGCTCTAGAAACCTCAAAACATCTATAAATACTATTTTCAGAAAAGTTGTGACTTTGATTTTCATAATTGTGGAGTGTGAGTGACAGACTGTGTTCGACTGTACAGCACCGATGTTGCATGTTGCACTGCCTTGATATGGGAAGGGTTTATGGCAGCCCAGCAACCAGCTTACCTGTTCAGAGAGACAGTGAATGTGGAACCTTACGCAGGATGTCGAGAAGAGCTGTAAGTGGGAACCCTTGTTTTAAGTTGGTCAAATTGATGGATGAAAAAAGAAAAAATGAACGAAAAATGAAAAAATCCACTCGATTATCCTGTGTGATTCTATTTTCTATTTTGTCGGATCTTGATATGAATAGGCTGGTTCCGTGGAATCATCAATTTCAATTATCAGCACTACCATTGTTTATTTCCTTGTACGTATATTGCTGCACCAGGCCTTTGCAACAAGTGACTAATAAATGATGTCAACAAACACAGGGTGGCATCTTCAGTTTTGTTTTCAAACGCATGGCCTATCCACAATGCAAATGAAGGATATAACCCATTCCCTTTGATTATATAATATGCGTTCTGTTTTGCCAAAATACTGTGCAGAGTGCCACAAAAAACGAACTATTAGCTCATCTTACGACAAACCATTGTTGTCTTTTCACGGTTCTGCATTTTTGGGTGGAACAGGCTGTCGACGGGGATGTATACTCTGGAGGACGTCCAGTGCAGAAAGTGTTGTACTCATTTGGGGTGGAAGTATTTGAGAGCTAGCCGCAGCGAACAGAAGTACAAAGAGGGCAGTACGCTCCTCCAGCAGGAATTGTTGAAAAGAATCAACTGTCCAACGAAAGTGGTGTCGAATCGCCAACAGATTCAGCGCAGAGCTCCAGTCTCTAGAATAAGAACAAGCGACAACAGCTGAGTGTGAGGTGTTGCGGCAGGACCACCAAGTCAAGGAATGTGTGAAGTGTGGGAAAAAGTGTGAAAAAAGTGAGAAAAAAGTGAGATAGATGTGAAAGGAGTTGATAGGGCATCCTGTGTGGAAACAAAAAGTTTCGCAAAACTTGCGGGGATGGGGAGTTGATTGATTGATGATGTGTGTTGCTGCTGTGGTTTTTTTTTAATACGATTTTTGAAAAGAGGGAAAAAAAAGAAAGAAAGACAGATGATGGAGGTGGGGATTGGGAAAAGGAGGTGGGAGAACTCATAAAAAGAAAACAGAAAAAAAGAGAAAAAAAAATATATATCGGGGAAGGAGGGAATTTAGTTGTGAGAAAACATGATTTCAAACTTTTTTTGTGTAGAGGCTAGAGTACAAGGACCAGGGGAGATTAAGTATAGAGGGAGATTTTTTTACGAAAAACCTCACCCTTGAGCTCAACATAATCTACTGGAAAAAAAAAGGTAAAAAACCAAAAAAAAAGGAAAACATACGGAGGTTTCTTTCACATGGGGGTTGCATTTTTGGGGGCAATGGGGAAATAGACGGGAAAAAAAAGTGTGTGTATAGTAGGAAGTGGGGTGGGGAAAAACTGAAGTAAATACAAATACATATTTCAACGCTTATTTTCTGAAAATATACAAGAGTGCAAAAAAAAACAAAAACGTTGTGGAAAAAAAAAAATCAAAAACATAAAGGGGGAGTGGGGTGGGGGGGTTATCTATCGAAAAATCACTTTGTTGAGAATGATTTTGTTTTATTTCTTTTTCACATAGACATCATCTTTTCCCTGTATCTTTTTCTTGATCCCCTCTTTTTATTTTGCTGTGTATAACTTTTTAAATGGGAAAGTGAAAATGAGGAGAAAAGTTTTTTTTTCAGATTATGGAGAAAGCTGAAAGAAGAAGGTAAGGGAATTGTTTTGTTCGCATTCAATATTCGATAGATAAAAACTCTGAAAATGGGATAAAAAAAAACTCAAAAAAACAGGGATTTAAAAAAATATAACAAAATGGGATTGACAAAAAAAAACAAAAAATGGGATTCAAAGAAATCAAAAAAATGGGATTTAAAAAAATCAAAAAAAGTGGGATTAAAAAAAATGAAAAGGGGTGGGTGGGGATGGGTTGTTGGAGATGGAGGTGGGAAGTGATGCATTGGGTTTCATTTCCATTTATTTTTTTTGGTGCTCCTGTGAGAAAAAAAAAGAAAAGAGGGAGGAAAAGTGAAAAAGAATCCCTTATGATATTAAAAAAAAAAGGAAAAAAAAAATAAGCGTGGTTTTGGACTGGGGGAAAACGTGTCAAAAGGAGGGATGACTTTATTTCTGTTTTTGCAAGGTGGGATTTGACAAAGCACAAGAAAAAAGGAAAAAAGATAATCGGATGTAAAAGAGGTGAGGTTGAAAAAAAAAAGGGAAGGACAATGAAATGTGATATGGATATCACCCGCTAGACCACAAAGGTTTTCCTTTAGTTGCGAAAATTTGGGTGGCAAATTCAAAGCAGGGTAAAAAAGAAACAAACAAAAAAAAGATACGAGTGCAGCGCGTCTTCTTTAACTTCTTTAAGGTTCAATATTTGCAGAGAATGTATGTCTTCTTTTAAAGAAATGGTTGCATGCGTTGGTCCGATTCTCCATCTTTTCATTTTCATCCGTCCCTTTTCGTGCAAGGATCCCTTGCCACTCCACAAATCACTGTGCATTTTTTTTTTCTTGTTGGGGGGAAATCAAACAGGAGAAGAATCAGAGTGTATTTTTTTCTTGCTTTTTTGGCGAGACATCCAAACAGGCGAAGAGTTTGAACATTTGAACAATTCAATGTGATGTATTGCTCATACATATGCGGGGTTGAGTTTTCAATCCCTGAATTGAAACAAAATGAAATGGACCGCAATGGTAGATGACTGCTTTGCACTTCACTTCCAGTCTTGATTTTCATGTAGGACTTATTTGCATTGCATTTCAACAGTGGGTTTACAGGAGGCGTCATTCACCCTTCTATCCATAATATCAAAACAGACCCCCCCCCAAAAAAACAACAACAACAACAACAACAAAACATTCCCTCCTCAAACCGCCACCCCTCTACTTCTCAAAGGCACCCTCACTCTTTCCCCACCAGGAGTCAAAATCAGTTCCCCTCTTTCATCCGCCGCCACATGCAAATTCCTCAACCCTGCATTCTCGCCCACAGCACCCCCCCCTTCCTCCTCCTCCTCCTCTTCCTCCTCGCTCAGTTCCTCCTCATAGCCGGGACGCCCTTCTCCTATTCGGCACGATTTGAGTTTGCTGGTGTAGCAAGCGAAAAGCGTCCGGAAGGCATCAGCATTGATCATGTGTTGAACCGATTTGAGGATGTTTCTTTCGTAGTTGTAGGCGCTCATCAAGCCAAGCAGGGTTCCTCGAAAGTCCCCAAACCGTTCGTGGGCATGGTGATGGACGATCAATTCCACGATATCACGGAGAGGGATGTAATCTGCGTTGTATAGAAAGAAAGAAAGCAAAAGAAACACACACACACTTGCAGATGGACCCTTTATTGTGAGGCAAGCCAGCACAAGAGCAAAACAAAAAACAAAAAAAACGAAACGAATGTTGGGATTTGTGAAATGTGTTTTTCCAAGATGATTCCAAGATGTTTTTTTCGTTGTTTTCCTCAAGGTCGATTTGAGTTATGTTCCAGCTACGGTGCGGAAAAAAGTCCGTTCAAGAAAATCATATCAACTTTTGGGTGCCTTGCTTCTTTTCCTTTTTTTTTTAAAGGGGGTGTATATCCTTTCCATTGCTCACCGGCCATTGAGGAAATGATTTCCTCCATGAAAGCTGTGTACAGGTCTTGCAACAAAGCGACTTTTGGGCTGTGCGAAATGAAGGATGCTGAATTGCCGGCGCTCCTCAATTCATGGTGAGTGATGGTGTGCAGAGATCGCTGAGACATGGGGGTGTCCGGAGGGGTAGGCGGAAAAATGGTTTTTCCAACGACGCTGGAATCGGCCGTATTGGTTGAAGGTGTTTCCTGGGGTATTTGCCGCAATCGGTCGACGTAAACCTAAACCAACCAAAAAATCGAACTTTAAAAAAACAATGGAAAAGAAAAAAGGAGGAAAATAAAGGGGGGGGGGGGGTTGGAGAGAATATGTCATCTTCATGTAAACCACCATAATCCATTGGGAAAGGCTTCACTGACTAATTGATTTTTTTTTTCCACAGAAATGTCGAGGAATGCTGGGTCGCTGTGCCCTTGCAGCAGCAAACACTCAGCATACAGCTTTTCGTTCGTTTCGAAAGAAAAAAGATAAATAATAAGTAAAAAAAAAGTCAACATTCAAGGATGAAATGCCTGGCATTCTTGCACAAACCTTCAACAGTTTGAACCACAGCTCCAGCATGTGATCGTGGTGCTCTGATTTGACCTTCTTTTGACGCTTTTCTTTCTCCGACCTCCCCCCTCTACCACCCCACCCATCCCGACCGATGCCCAGCTGAATGGAATTCCTTTGACACAAGGCCACCGCAGAATGCAAAGCTCTCCTTGCGTTTTTCACCACCTCCGGAACTTCCCTCAGCGGATGGGACTGCCTTCGAGTCAACCGGGTTGATTTTCCTTGCATCAGAAAGCTGAGGGAGTGCGCCCTCATGATGTGGTTGTTGGCAAAGTCCAGGGATAAGCCTTCGGAGAGCACTGCTTCCTCCAATTGCACATTTCCACTGGGGGGAAACAACCAGTCAGTCAAAAAACCAAGGATGAAACCATCCATGTGCTAGAGAACGCATTAGAAGCGGGGCAACGAGCCGATGTCTGCCCATGTGGTTTTGTGGGGAGTGTTTTCGTTCTGTATGTTTGGTTTTCCTCCCCCACCTCTGGACTTCTTTCAAGTACATATCCAGGGCACCTTCGATATCCCCCTCTCTTTCAAGCAAATGCGCCGAGCCTTCCCTCAGCCCATACTCTTGACACCAAACCTACAGCCAAAAAGAAATGGCATATTACACTTTCCATCCATCATGGCGTGAAATCCAAAATGCACAACCCCTCCCCCTCTGACTGACCTGGTGAACCAAGGGTAACTCATGGCTTTCTTAAAGTGTTGTAACGAGGAGAGAGAAATTTAAAACAGGACCAAAACGAGAAACTTCAATGGAAAATCAAAGGAGCCTCTGACCTTGCATTGCTCAACATCCACCAGATGGTCGCGTATTTTGAGGAACGGCAAAACGGCCTCCGGGTCGAACTCGCAAAGGAGTCCCACATACATGGTGCAATGCTCCCGAGTCAACAGCTTGCTCAAATCCACATTCTTCATTTCCTTGTCCAAAACCTCGCCCGGTAAGTTCTATAAAAAAACCGAAGATATAAACCAACGTTGATTCTGAAATACTCAGGAAGTCCGGAAGCTGCTTGCAAGTTATTTTTTCGATGTTTTCGTTTTTACGTGTCTTGGTGAGTTTTTTGGAAAAGCAGCTTTGGATCATCAAGGAAAGAGGAGCACACAGAAAAAGGTTAATCATGCATGCAAATTCGCATTTGATGAAAAACATGCATGCAAATTGATACATACATGCACATCAAATGAATGCATGCATGCACATCGAATCATCACATGCATGCACAAAGTAGATGCATGCAGGGCGATGTCCTCTCTACACCAATCAGGTTCAGGAAATAGGAACCCTCCTTGATCAATGCTCAAAACGAAACAAAACTAATAACAACTTCCAAGCATCCACCACACCTGAGCAAACGCTGCCTCCATGGCACTCTTCAGATACTTGAACAGCAAAGGCCTGGTGCCTTGCAGACCTTGAATCACAGCGGCCTGATCATGAGGAAAATGCCTGAGCACCATGTGGGCCGCCGCTTCTGGATCTACTCCAGCCAAATCCTCCATGCACTTGAGAATCGCCTGCCTCAATGCGATCATTGAGTCAGACCCCTCGAAGCCATCCTCCAAAGCTTTGGAAATGTACTTGAACGCTCCGTGCGGCTCAGATTCGTCTCGAAGGAAAGCCCGCAGGGCTAGGTGGTAATTGCCGGACAAATGATGGAGCAGCGCCATGCCTTGCATCATGTCTGACTGGGTGGCCAGACTCAGAGCTTTCTCTGCTTGCAGAAGGCTCAGCTGTGAAGCCGACGATCTTGATGAAAAAAAAACAGTGAGTGGAAGAGACGCCACAAGTTTCAAGTTTCTTCTGAAAACGAAAAGGCCCGATTAACACCTATCAGAAAAAAACCCAAGCACTCACCTGAAATGCGATCGACTGAATCTCTGTTGCACCCCCACCCCTCGAACGATTTCCACAAACAGCCCCTCCAGCTGTCGTTTCAAGTCTGGGTTCAGCTTCGCTTTCACCGACAAGTGTTCCAACAGCCCGAGGGCCATCTCAGGGGAAACCAGAGCCCTGCCTGAACCCACGCATTCGCAAACATACTCCACAACCACGCTTTCCCCTGTGGCCGAATCGTACCCAAACCGATCCCCAGCCAAATCGGTGAGAATGTCGATAACAAGCTGCAAAACAGGAGGAAAGAAATGAGTTCACTGTTGGGAGATCAAACCATCAATGCAGTTGAGCCTCTCACCCTGGATGAAACAAGGCTTTTGAAAAACAAAATGGCCATATTTCTCGACACCTGAGTAACCGACCGCACGCTCTCCATTTCTTCGACTCGCCCTCCACTCCAAGCCTCCACCAAATCCTTCTCGATGCAATCCCAATCCGACAGAGCCTCTTTCAGCAGCCAAATCACCCCATCGGGGTCCACCCCCAATAAGCACCTCAACACTGGATGAGGCTCAGCAATCGAACCCAACCCCCCTTCTTTTTCCTCCCCATCCAAAAAAGCATCCCCAGCTTGGCTACCCCGCCGAGAGTCTGCCCTCATGGATCGATTTGCATTGTTCAGCTGAGATTTCGTGGTCAAAAGCAAGAATCCAAACACTTTTTCCCGGGTTTCCTGGGCTTGGTCAGGAGGGAGGCTTCCAAAGCCAGGAGGGTATTTTTGACCTCGTAGGCAACATCGGAGATAGACGATCAGTTTTAGGGCGTAACGCTTGGCTTCGGCCTGAGATTGGCTCTGGGAAATGGTGTTCACCAAATGAAGGGCAGGGGAAGTGCAATCCAGGAGAGCGGTGCTGTAGATGTACAGCAATGCAACGTAGAGTTGATGGCCCAAGCACAAGCGAATCACCTGGCAAGAAAACAAGAAAATGGAAAAAAAAAAAATACAAAAACAAGTGGAGAAACACACAGGAGAGAATCAATCAATGAATATGCCAGGCAGCAACTGTACACAGAAACTTTCGCAAGGGCATTAGAATTCCTGTCCGTCATCAAACCAAACGGAAACCCTGAACTCGTTTCTGCAAGTGTTCCAATTTTAGTTGTCCAAACTGCAGGAAGCCTGCTCCTATTTGCTATCTGTATCCACCCCCCCCCAAAAAAAAAAAAAAAAAACTGACCTGATTTAGGTCAAGAGATGCAATGTCCATTCTGAGAACACATCGCTCCACTTTATCAGGCTGGCCGGTTTCACAGCAATGCTCCACCAACGCTTGTACTACTTCAGGGGCCACCCCGCTGCTGAGCTCATTCCTGACAATGGCCGTTTCCAACACTTCCAGAAAAGCAGCCTTGTCCCCACTGGCCACAAATCGAGGGAATACGTCTTGAAACAAAGCCTGCACACAGAAACACTTTTTTCTTACCCCTTTTCCCATTTTCAGGTTTTGTTTTCTCGAATAAACGATGCAAATGGTAGTGAAACATGGCAAAAGCACCTGGGTCATTTTCAACAGGATGCATAGATCCACCGATATGTTTGCAGCGTCTGCTACGGCTTCCGCTCGCTTTTCCTCGATTTCATCATCTTCCTTTTTCAAACAATCATCCAGAAACTCCAACAGCAAATGGGAGAGTCTCTGTGCAATTCGAGCTGGGTCCCTCGTCCCCAAATGCGCTGACCCAAAACTGGTAAAAGGTAAAGAAAAACACTTCAAAAAGATGTTAGATTTTTATTACTGTGAGTATTGGGGAAAATGAACACCATTTTTCACCAATTTTCCCACTCATTTTCCACTCTTTTCTACATTTCCGGTCATTCACCAAACTTTCCATTACTGGTTAGAGAAATTTCGCAGTTTTTTCGCCCAGCCATCTCTTCCGGTTCATCCTAAAACTCCTCCCCCCCTCCAAAGAAAAAAAAAGTTTTTTAAATCCCAGCTTTACCTTCCAGTTCTGGATGGTTTCTGCGTGGAATGCAGGAAAAAATGCATGCCCATGTGCAGAGCCATTTTCAATTTCCCGATTTCCCAGAGAGTTTCCAGACACTCTTCCCAGGCCATCAACCTCACCACCTTCAAGCCCCTCAATCCAATGGCCGTCAATTTCGAAACGATCCCAAAGGAAGATGCATACGGCCAAGAATGCTCCCCTCTAGTGGTTGAGAATTTCATCGACTTCGGACAGTCGTCGATTTCTACCTGAGGGGAAAATAACGGACAAAAATATATCAACCCACGATGGCTGTTTCATTCAAGGCCACCCACCGGTAAAAACACAAGTCAAGAAACATGGCTGTGGGTAAGAATCATGCATCGAACCCTCTCTGAATTCAGCACCTGTTCGGTGACCTCCAAATGGCTGTTGAAAACAACGAATTGGGACATCATCCCCAGTCTTCTCAGCATTCCCAGTTGGCCGGCGGCCACCCAATGCAAACTCAGGATTGGGAAATCCGGAGAAGGGGAGGGCATTGGAGGGTCGCATGAATTCCACATGGCGGTCAGCCCTACCGGCATCCTCTGGGCCGTCATTTTCAACGCTTTGATTTCATTTGGATCAGCCCGAGTTGCCCGATAGTTCCATCTATACACATACACAGCTTAAGACAGAAACTTTATATCAAACAGTCCTATTTCTTTGGCTTGGTTCTGTGCCATTTTTCTTAGTCAACTATGCTTTAGCAATTCCCCAAAACAAATTTTTTCTGTTACCTCGAGCCTTGCTCCTGCCCAGGGCCGGCCTCCCCGCTCCTAACCCAATCGCCCAACAGAGGAATATCGAACAACACGACTCCACCCCACCACCCCACTGCTAGTGAAGCCGTGGGTATGCCTCCATCCCCCATCGGCCGCTGACCTCCTGGTTTATTTGGGGCCCAACTCACACAAGGGATTTCGTGAGGGGGGCATCCATCAGGGTGGGGCAGTCTGTAAAGCATGACTAATCTACCGTCCCCCCAAAATCGACCGATTTCGCAGACACCCGGAGCACAAATGCAAACCATGCCTTCCCCAGCAACGACCTTGACATCCTGTTGGACCAAACAGAAAATCCTGCTTAATAATAATAATCCTGTTCTTTCTTTTCAAGCAATTTGCTTTTGTTTTTCAGCTATGTTCCATTCACAATCGCTCATGGGGTCTGTCATGGAAAAACTGGCCGGAAATTTTAGCTGCTGATCTGCCGAATTTAACAGTGAGTGAATGTTACCTCGCGAATATACTTCGCCCCGACATCCTCCCCATCGTTGCTGGAACGAACCGGAATTGAGAATGGAATGAGGGGATTCACTGATGTGGGGCCTCGGCTTTCCTGAATGACTGCTTTGGTGGTCACTCCTGTTCTCAGGACCCAGCTGGTCAAGGAGTGATAAAAGAGGGCCCCCGAAGAATCCGCACTCACGATTGTCGATGGAGTGTGTGTCGAATTTGGTAAGAAACAGCAGCTGGTGATGGGGTATGCATGACCTGGGACGGCCAGACAGAAATTCGTTTGAAAGAGAAATACAGGGGAGGGGCTCCAGGGCAATTCTTTCCTCCCTTCCCCCCCCCAAACAAAAAATTACGAAGAGCTGTGTGTGGCTGGATACTGAGGGCCCATGTGTGAAATGGGAAAAGAGAAAATATGGGCCTCTCCACTTCATTCAGTGAAATTTTTTCAACTCTGGGTTCTGTTTTTATACAAATTGGCACCCCGACAGGCCGAAATGACTCACAAGTGATTGTAGCGATGGTTTTTCTCGCTGCTAGGTCCCACACCACCAACAGCCCCTTTCCATGGCCAACCACCATCAACAGTTTTTCTCTTTCCCCACTGTATGAAAACCGCAGGGCTGTGACTTCGCCTCCCTGACCATCCCCCAGCTCAAAAACTTCCTCCGGAGACGAGGCCTGAGATGTCCCTGGAAAAAACAAAAATCACTGCCACAATTTCATTCGCGAGTATATTTCATTTCAAAAAGAAAAAGCACTTGACCACCTGCAACGGCGAGCCCACTCACCTTCCCCCCCAAAAAAAAAATAAAAAAATTAAAGGGCTATTCGGAGAGTGATTTTTTTTTCTTTTCAAAGCCCTTTGTTATTTTCCTTACCTGCATAGGTCGATACTCGGACCAGAGTGTGCCCTTGCGAAGTCCCCACCGCTACATACCAATATCCTTGACTGCCAGGAGGCCGGTGATAGCATTTACACAAAGCCTGACGCAAAATTTGAAAAACTTAACCCCCTAGTGACTACTTCCCTGGTGCAACGAGCTCAAATCCACGGTTTCGCCAGTACAGGAGGAAAAAAAATCAGGAGTGTTAACGAAGCATCCCTGGATTTGACACCCACCCTCTGAGTCCCATACTTTTCTTCATCTTGGAGGGCTGCTGTCAGACTGTCATTCAATTTGGCAACTCGCACAGCCGCCGCTCCACCAATCATCCCGCTTTGGGCATCGGGTCGACCCTGAGGGTTCCAATCCTGTCGAGCAACCGACAATAAGTCTTGGAGCCTTTCCGAAACCCCCGCAGCAGAGCCTTGAAAACACACAATTCCTCGTTTGTGGTTCAAATCGGAAGCCAGCCGGCAAAGCAGCCATGAACACTAAAAAATCACCAATAAGTCAGACTCTCTTTTCATCCAATGATAAAATGGTTGATCTTTTCAACCTTCCCTCTACCTGGCTCTTCCCCTTCCACCAACAAACGAGTGGATTCCTCTGCTGCTCGAATTTCAGCAAGCCAAGCGGGTTCTTGCTCCCCCTCTCCGTTTTCTTCACCCCCTGCAACCCCCTCTACCTCCTCCCCAATTCCACCAGCTTCTTCATCCACCGACTCTAGAAATTTTGGAGGAGCTCTCCGATCAACACTCGGGGGTCCCACAACGAAAGGACTTGGCGCTGGCAAATCGATTTCCCCTGGACCCCTCTCAGCTTCGGATTTTCGCACCGATTGGACTCGCTCCTGGTTTTGGAAATCTATGCTGTTGGATGTGGATGGTGACTCATCTTGGGATGCCCTACTCAGTAGCATTCGTTCAGCCACCGGTTGGGGGTCATGTGAGTTGTCAGGATCTGTAGCGGTGTCCACAGCCTGCTGCTTCGAATTTCTGTCGGCTTGGGGACCCCCCAACTCTTCCAGCATCCCTGTAGTGGAAACTGGTCGATTGGTGGCCAGGCAGTTCTCTTCATTGGCCAATACCGGCTCCCCTGTACGCCCTGGTCGGTTTTCAACCGAAGATATCTCTGCTTCATTAGGAGGATCAGCCGATAATCCACCTTCTCCTCTGTCTAGAACTTCCTCCGTTTCTTCCCCGATCTCCTCCCTGGTGTCGATTCTACCCTCCATAAGCAAATCGTCTTGTTCTGCTGCTGGGGGACAGCTGGCCTGTGGGGGTTCCTGTGACTCTGCCTCCATGCGGACATCGCCAGGATTTGATGGAGGGAGGATGGAATATTCGCTGACACTCACGTCGTCGAGGTCGGAAGAGTTCTTTTGCAGCTCCCCTCGCAATCTGCGCAATTCTTGCTCCAGTTCGATGTCCTCTGCATCTTCGAACAAACCTTCCTCTAGGTCCCAGTCAGCCGGGTCATCCCCAAGCAATTCCTCCTCCTCGTCCGTTAGGGCATTTTCAGGCTCGTGTTGCTGTAGTTGAGCAAACAGAAAATTCAAGAGCGAAAAACCAATCAATGAAACAGGGACATGAATAATTGTGTGGGTCTGTCATAAAGTCCGTGTGTGTTTTTGGGTTGTACTGCAGAATATTTAGAAAAAAAGAATTTCTCCCCAACATTATCTCCAAGTGCCCTTCCTCTTTATTTTCCTTCCTTTCATATTTCATCAGAACAAACAAGCACTGAATTAATGTTTTATTTTTTTCTT
Organism: Bryopsis sp. KO-2023; assembly: GCA_030272585.1. Classification (NCBI taxonomy): domain Eukaryota; kingdom Viridiplantae; phylum Chlorophyta; class Ulvophyceae; order Bryopsidales; family Bryopsidaceae; genus Bryopsis; species Bryopsis sp. KO-2023. Next base: position 400,036 of record BSYQ01000010.1, read on the forward strand.
GTTTTATTCGTATTTTATTTTTGTTGTTATTTTTTTGGACCAACATCACTGAAGGAGCCACAGCCTTGATGGAATGCATCAACCAAATTCTCACTCTTTTTCATTTTGAAAGAAAAAGTGGCATAAGATATTTTCTTCCCACTAAAACATTATTATTATCCGGAGTGGGGGATAATAAGACTGGATGTCATGACCAGCTAAATCAAAGAAGGGGACGGGGGGCATTCCAGACTGCCTCTGGAACACCGAAAACAACCCCCTGAGTTAAATTGAACATGCTATAGACCCACCTCGCGCACAGCATCAGAGGCTGGCGGTCCAGCGATTTCCTGCTCCTGCTCATCTTCATCGTCAGATGATAGCAGCTCTGCGAGTAAAGCGTCGACTTGACTCGCACTCATTCAGTGTTTTTCCTGAGGCTCGAAGTAAATAAATCAGCTTTCGATATCTTCCCAGTGCAACGCGAACGAACACACAACATAACAAACCGACGAACACAAACCTGCGCCACGTCAGAGGACCACACTTCCCCTCACACTTTTGCTTGTCTGTCACCTCATCCACTGTATCACGTGGTGTGGTGTGGACGCACATGGTGGAAATTTTTATTTACCACGATCAATTGGTGGAAATTTTTAATTTACCCAAATTCATCGCACGCAAACTGTGGTCAGTTTCCTTCCAAAAATCCCTCCCTCCAGAACAAAATTGGTATTGGCACTGTCTGAAGTCTGCACCTCCACTTCCCAAAGTTCTCTTTTTTAATAGGAAGCTTGTAGACACCCCATGTGGTCTTGCTGTGTTTGTACATCTAATCAATTAATTGTGTTTCGATCCAGAAACAAGGCAGTCAACCCCACTGCACTGCTCCAAATCCTGCTAGTGAACGAATTTGTCCAGATCTACTCCACTACATTGAGGAACTGCTTCACGTCTAAAAATAGGACGCTGTGTACAGTGAGCCTCCCCCTTGCTGTTCCAAGCCTCAGCAGAAAAAGACATGAAGGTAGAATCGGAGCGGACGCACATTACAGACGTTCGAACTGTCTTGACAATCCGCGCAGCCAAAAAAAAAATAGCAATATCTGTTTTAATAAAAACCAATGCATATACTTGAAAAAAATAGTACCGAAAAGCAACTAAATCATTGCTCCTTTCAATCCATGACTCCTGCACCTGTAGACACCAACCCACACTCCAGATTGTGCCCCCAACAATTTCTTCCAACGAGTTTTCCTACTAGACTTCTCGAATTGCCACTAATCATAGTGCTGATGATTCAACCCCCCCCCACACCCCAAATCTTTTGATGGTAAACCCTAAAGCTCCGGCCTTTTCGATCCGTATTGTTTCTTCAGCTTCGACCAGATATCCTTGATGGAATTCGAAAACTCTTCATACATGAGTTTGATGAAATTCACTCCTTGTTCCATCCATTTGGTTTCGACCGGTGGGGGGTTTTCCGAAGCCGATCCCAGTCCCTGAACAAAAGCCACAATGGCAATTATTCCAGCTGACTTGTTTAAGAAATGGAAAAAAAATAGATCGAACTAAGCAAGCATTTCACATTTCGTTTACAGAAAAACTGGAAAAATGGTGGAAAAACGATGCATGGTTTGATGCACTGCAAGGACATGAAATAGGCCCAGGAACAAAGCTAGCACTTCAGCTGCGATTCTTTCTTTCTTAATTCTTTCTTTTTTTTGGAGACAGGATGAGTGAACTTATTTCGGACATCATGGCGCTCTTTTTGCTAACCCAACTCACCAGCTGGTCCTCCAGCTCCCCCATTTTTTCCATCATGGATTCTCTGTCGAACACTTGACCACCCATTCCACTGTCTTTCATTTTCTTCAGCATATTCTTCATTTCGATATCTTTCTCACTCAGAACTTTGAATTCCTCACCACGTGGTCGATTCTGTCACAAAAAAGAAACATTAAAAAAACCCATCTATAATCCTGAGCGACTTTTCCCAGTCCAAACAACTTTGGCACATCGAAATATTTGCTTAAGCCTTTCTTCCACTCATAGAATTCAGTAGGTGGAAAGTGAGCAGCTTCCCCTGGATCTCATTGTGTTGAATTGTAAAAGAGCCTACCTTTGGCAATTTTGGAGTGGGCACTTTGCATGCATCCGAAACATTGTAACAGAATTTGGATGTCAGCTCAGCTCTTTTGAAGCCTTTGAACAGGGCTTCAGCCAAATCCATATCGAAATCCTCCAAAAGATCACTGCACACTCTGGCTATCGTCCGGCATTCCACTTGGCAGTCCCCAATCTTACACAAAATACACAATCTTATGATAAGCATCGGCCGACAGCAATGGACTGAAAAAGGGCTATCTGAATCCAGTTCCAAAAAAACACATAACTGAAGGAGAACTGCGATGGTGGGAAGTCCAGCCAATGAGGCTTGTTTCATGTCGACCCAAGTTTTAATCCTGTTGGGTGCTGATTGCCTGACACACACACATATATATACATATGCATGTATGTATCTTCAGGGAATCAATGTGCTAGGTTACGTAGAAAAAACTAGGAAAGAATACGCATGCGAAAGGAAAAAAGCTGTCTGGCTATGTAGAATTGAACCTGTGGCATGTCCACCAGCTTCAGTTCAGTGTCAGATTCGACCAAGTCGGTTTTAGCAATCCAAGTTCCGGCTTCCTCCTCCGGATCACACAGCTTCTCGGTAGCTTCCATTATGGTTATTTCCCTGACCTTCACAAACCAACCAAAAAAGTAAGAGTCAAGTATCACACAACTCTGCAAAACGCCCTGAACAAGAAATTGCATGGAGCAAATCTTTCCAGCAAGAAAAATTCACCACTCTCTTTCTCTCTTTTTCATTTTCAAATTCAACTTTAAATGAATTGTGCAATGATGCATCCATTTGCATACGAAAGCCATTATCAGTTTCTGGAAAACCCATAACTCTTCAACATATGTAATTGTCCAGATCAGTACCACAACCGAGGGGATGATCTTGACAATGCAGTTGAACACACACATTTATGAAAAATTATTGAAGTCCACTATGGTTGCAAAACATACCAGGCTTCTGGCTGTGGATACAGCTAAGTATGGCAATTTTATAGTATATTTTAACCAAAAAAACACCATCAAGCAAGTAATAATATGAAGAATAGGGCCACCAAGTTATGCAAGTAATAATATGAAGAACAGGGCCACCAAGTTTACCTGCTTACCAGGTTTCACGTCGTCCCTCAATCGCTTCGTGAGCCTGGAAGCTTCTCGAATCAAATTCTGGCACACCGCGCAGCGGATGTACTTTATGTCCGATTTTTTCGCGGGTGCTTTTTCCTCTCGGCCCTGGCCGAAACTCTTGGGCTGAGCGGCAACGCAACAGCATAAGAAAGCGAAACCGAACAAAAGCACGTATCGTTTCATCTCGCGTTTGCCTCGTCGAGCACGGGGGGAAAAAAGACGTCCAAAACTACTAAGGTTGGAGGGAATGGGGGCGGGCCAAAACTCGTATGTGCCCGATGATGGGATTTGATTGAAATTTGATTGAGGCTGACAAATCAGCTGAGGGAGGGTAGAGTGGATGAATGGAATGGTCAATGTAACATGGAGGAGCAGGTCCATCAGTGGGGGCTTTTGATGTTCAGTTGTTATGGGTAGAATTAGATGGTGAGCTGTTAGATGGTTAACAAGTAGAAGAGGTTGGAGAGTTTTATGGGATGGTATGGGCAACTAACATTAACTCCGTGGGTTGGATAAAAGGAAGCCCAAACAGTGAATGATTGTCTCCTCTTGTAATAGTGCTTTCATCGAGTCTTTGCTGCGTTGAGTCTGTCATCGAACCCAACAGTCCAGAATCTTCCGTTACTTGGCTATGATGGTTGGCCAAATTCCAGACTTGCACATCTCATTTAGAGGGCTGAGTAAGCTGAAGTGGCGGTTATGCCAGTGAGCGAGGTTCCAGTTTAGTGGAGTTTCAAGGTGGGCAGTTTTTTGGTTTTTTGGATTGTGTGCGGCAAACGAACAGAATGGCATTTAATTTTAAAATCTTTTCAACACATATCGGGAGTGGATGAACGAACGATTTTGATGGAAGTGCAGCAGATTTCATCAAGTCGATATTGATGTTGGTTTTTGATCAGTGGTGGGGTCTTGCTGAAGAATGATGAGACATTTGATCGAAAAGAACACTTTTTTGTGTAGAGGCAGAAAAAACAACAAAAAAACAAACAAACGAGTCTTTGTGAAGGAAACTATTTCAGAGTCTCTCCTTAACCGCCTCCACATCCTCCCCAAACATGACTACTCCATTGCAGTCCTGTTCAAATACATTTACAAGACATCAGACAACCCATCTGAGACAGCATATTACAAAAACCTCCCAACGACAGACGAAAGCATATTTTTGGAAAATTTGAAGTGTATCGATTGAATTTACGTCTCGAAGGCTTTTCTTCAATGTTGCATCGATTGTTGCATATCAAAAGAAAATGGACCAGGACAGGGTTGGGATGGAAAATACTTTTCAAAAAACTGGTGGGATCGAAAGAGGCATGAAAAAAGGAAGATCTTACTTGAATAGAGTGCACAAAGTTTAATCTTGTCGTAGCAAATCTGTCATGGTCATGTTTTTGCTAATCAGAAAAGTTCTACAACCAGACGTTCGCTTGCAAATTAAATGGACTGTAGATGCACAATCGTTAGTAGACTTCAGCTGAAGTCTACAAACAGCATAAAATTTGAAGGAATACAATTGTGGGACCAGTTGTGAAACTACAAACAAAATTTTTTAATTCACTTGCTAGGTATTAATGCATTGAGCATGCATATGAATCGAATCAAGCAATTGTGAAATTACCAAAGAAGTTGGATCTTGCATTTGAGAACAGGACTTCCTCTTCTTAAAACAAGCCAGCCAGCATATATACCAGATGCAGAAAACACTTGATTCAATCCAAAATATCCCATGCCCTACAACTCTAGGTCGGCTTCCCAGGGAACAAGCCACCAGAGGAGTAGGACTGAGACTGCACCTCCCAGCTACACCAGTTCTTGAAAGTTGAAACAAGACTCAGCGCTCTTGCTGAAGAAACAATGAAAATGTTGAACTGGTGTGAAAGTGGGGTAGTTGACTTGTGGAGGTGTTAATCGACGGTTAGGCGTGTTGAATGAGACCAGATATAAAACGAAAGCTTTGAAGCCAACCACAGAGGTTGTTGCTGTGTTCGGTGCTTGGGACGCAATGGGTAAGTTGTGTGATCGCGCGTTGTTTGATATAAACTGTAATGAAGAAAACTTTTCATGGTGGAACGTTTGGCGGGAGTGCGTTTCCTTTTTTGTTCAAGCATCCCAACGATTGTTGCTGTTAGAACGACTCAACGTGCGTTCGTCTCGTGAGCTCTGTTCACTACGTCTCAGAATCTGGAAACTGGTGAAACGTAATGATGTTAGGATGGGCGAAAGAGGCGCATCCGTCAAAGGCAACACGATAGCTCTGCGTTTGCTCTTTCTGTTCTTGTTCTGTGCGATGGTTTAGATCGATAATTAATGGAGAACACAACAGAAGATTTTTACCGAAACAGTTGTTTGGTACCGTTCGTTTCTCGCGCATTCGGGAGAGAATCTCAGAGCAGGCTATTTCGATATTGTTTTCCCTATCACAGCCTTATCTTGCTATTTGCACGCGTGAAAATAGCGTACGGTTTCGATTTCGTATCGCACAAATCTGGGGGGGGGGGTGGGGAGGCGATGAACTGAGGTTTTTGCAACAAAGGTCGATGGATAGATGTTCAGTGTTTTTGCTTCTTATTCTTGCCTTTTTATTGAATTTGTATCGAAGGTGACGAATTCTCATTTCCACCGCTTCCTTCCCTGGCAGTGCCTGACGTCTCGGCGCTGAACAGTCGAGTTCGGGAGTCAGCACTGGCGGAGAGGTGGAGTATTGTGGTTATGGCTATGGAAAATGGTTCCCAGTTGTTGTTTGTTCGAGCATCAACTTTTCTTAACAAGGTATTAACGAAAACCATCTGTGCTTTTTTCCAAAAGGGAGCAGCAACTGAGGGATTGGGAGCTGGAGCTTCGGAGGTGATCCGCATGTTCTAATTCCTAATTTAAAGTGCTACATGTTGCCCTCCCTCTCTTCTGTACTGATTTTTCAGGTCATCTTGTTGGCAAGTTTACTAGAACTGACTGGAGAATCATCAGAATCAGACTGACTGACATCTCTTGTTTTTTCTATCAAGGGAAAGGATTGCTGCTGACCTTCGAGCGTGGAAGCTCGATAGGAGAGAGCAGACTCTCAAACAGCGGTCTGCGAAATTTGACTTGTAAGATCATCATTTGTGCTTGTTTGATACATGCAATTTTGTGGGTCGTAAACTTCATAAGTAAAGGGCAGAAAACCTTAATACTTCTCTCACCATCTATGTCTGCCTTATTTTCAAGTGGAGGGTTCTTTTCTCAGGTGAAAATGCACCTGGAAAATATTCACATTGTTTTCTTTTCCTTTCATTTGATGTGTGTGTAATGCCTCGCAGGTGGTACCAAGAGTGTTGCGAATGGCACGCTGCAACGACCGCAAAGCAGGATCGCGTCAAAGCACACAACGAAGCAGAAGACCTGAAGAGGGAGAAGCAGTAAGTAAAACAATCTCGAAAACATCGAAGAGAAGAGTCGACGAAAGTTTCTAGCTTGTTTCGTCGTTTCAACCCCGGACTCGTGACGTTCATCGTCGTCGTTCTGTGCAGCTTGGTGAAGTCTCTTTTAGTATTGGTGTGCAAGAAGTTTTCCCAAGAGCATCACTCAAGAAAGTATAAGCAGTTTAAATTCTTGGCGTGAGAACTCGAATTTCGGCTGCGAATGTTTTCCAGGAGGGAAGAGCTCGATCGCCGGGAAGCAGCTCTCGCGGGAAAGAAGCGTGTTCACGACGTGTGTGCTCAGACTACCCCTTCCCTTGTGGCAGTCGCAGTCCAGACTCTCCCTTCTGTTTCTGTCGCACCGATTGGGGCCCAGTCGCCGGACGATGGTGTGATCGTCACCTCCTTTGTAACACGGACTGCGCCCGTTGGCTTGGGTAAGGACGATAAAAGCGACCAGGACAAGGACAAGGAGAAGAGCAAGGAGAAGGAAAAAGTGGAAGTGGCTCCCGCGACGTCTGAAGAAAAGGCAAGAACTCAAGAGAAGACGGCTACTACAGAAAGAACGACGACTCCCGCCGCCAGAAAGAAGAAGACGTCGAAGCGTGGCCGGGATGGAAATGATGATGTGAGTTCAGTCAAGTACTTTCCTACATTCATGCTTCGTTTGATCCTCGCTTAGTGGAATACTTATGTTCGTGTGGATTGTGTGGGATAGGAGGGGGAACGCCCCCGCAAGCGCCGCAATTAATGTGGCTGGGGGACAGTGCCAACCAGCAGAGGAAAGGTGACATCAATGAATATGGAAATGGGAGGCTTAGTAGAGAGCAGGTGCAAGAAACTGTTGGTTTGGCTGCTGGAATTTGCGAAAAAGAAGAATCAAAGAAGCTGCTGCAAGGCAGAAATAAAACGTTCTTCGTGAAAAAGCATGGACATCCCAGCACTGATTTTGCTGGAAATACAACATGGATGGATGGATTGGCTAGAATACCTTGAAGGTATTATTATTATTGAATGGTGCTTAGTCATGAAAATCTAAAGGGAGGGGACATGACGGCCCCAAATGAAAAGGGGCAATATAGGGGAGCACCAATCTGAGTGAAGAAATGACCCTCAGTTGAATGCATTAACAAAGAAGAAAAAGAAGGTGAAACAGGTGGTGGATGTGGGGATGGCCAGGGGTATGGGCCAACATATAGATAGACATGGTGAATTCCGAAGGGTGATGGAATGCCAAAATAGATACATGGGGAAAAAACAAGCAAGAAACAGGGGTAACAATAGTTGGTTGTGGATGGAAGTCAACGCTGCAATCATCAATTAGTGTAGCTTCACTTTGGCTGGGAAAAAAAACAGAGTGGAGTCGGGGAGTTATTCTAAGAGAAAATCAGTGGTAGGAGGTGCCTACGAGAGGCCAGGAGTGGATTCAAGCGGATGATAGGGGGTGTTGAAGGCACCAGGACAGTGGCTCAAGTGATATGGATGGTAAATCAATTAAATCTTTCAATAAAAGTGAGCATTTCGCTTTTTTGACAGTGGCATGGTTGGAAACTGCTGGAAATTGGTGGAGGACCGCAAAAAGAATTCTCTTATGTATGGATGGTGGTGGATTTGGGGGGCGTGGATATATCATGTGAACAGCATTGGTCTTTCTTTCTTGGAAGCACTGGAATCAAAGATGCGTTCCGTACATCACCACAAATCTGGCAATCATGGCCTTGTCCAAGAAGGAACACCGAATAGCTGATGGTGCTGATTTTGGTGGGAGTCGGACTGCATTTGAACAATCAATTGAGATCAGGAGGAATCGCAGCGTTGATATGTATGGGACTTCTTGCTGGCAGATCAAATCAGGGTGTTTTTATATCTCCAGAAATGGAACATGGAGCACAAGGAGAGGAGCTACTTGTTATCTTGGAGTTCGGGAACAAAAACTCAGTTGGTGCTTCTATGGCTGTTCTGAGGTCGATGTTCCATGAAATCAAAAAAATGGACATCATTCTTCTCCAGGTGGTTTTCCTGTTGGGGGGAAATCAGGACGAAAACAGAAACCAGACGAGATTTGGTTTGATTCGAAATACATGGAGAGGAATTGTCCCCCAAGTCAGTGATTGCATTTCATTCTTTGGAATGCCAGGCAAACAGAATGGATGCCTGGAAATGCAATGATGGATACATCGTCATACAACTGCAACAAACAGTGAAGATCTACCAATCCTACAAAACTTGGCTGGAAATTTTGGCTGAATATTGAGGCATGTTGTTTGGACATGACAGTTTGTCAATCCATCATCCCATTGCATGTGATTTATGTGGATTCTCGACCCAATCAAAACTGCCCCAACGTGGGGATATATCGCATACATATGGTCCTATCTAAACCCTCTGGAAAAATCCAAAGGAGCATCACAAGTGCTTTTTGACGACAGGTAATGCAATCTAACCAGAACGAATCCATCCAATCCCATTCGAACTCACCATGGCCCGATAAGGGGGGTGAAGGTCAGGTCCTGCAATTATCTTCTTCTCTTTTTTTTTCATGAAAAATCTTGTATTCATGCAGCTGGAAGGATTTCACAGAACCAAGGAGGGGTGACTCAACCTTGGGATGGGAATACAACCACCAGTTCAACCCAAATGTGGATTCGATGGGAGGATATTCATAACAAAACACATCCATGTGTTTTCTTCACTAGACAGATGCTTATTTTATCACTAGGCAAATCAGCCAACCCCAGAAAAGGAACAAAGTGGAAAAAGAAAACACTATCAGTGAGAAAATGACGCTGCCAAATGAGGTCCTGACCTTTACCCCAACCCCCTATGACTATCTTTTCTTTTCTGAAATATTTCACCCTTGACAAGCGACGTCTCATTCCCGCTTTTTTGTTGGTTGCATTTCGATTTCGTCCGAACCACCCCCTTTTTTCTTGCGCAAATCTTTCACTATGCCCAGTGCAATCATGGCTTCCACCATATCGTTTTGCGAGGTTTCTGTGTCGATGTACGTTAACCCCAGCTCTTTTTTACTCTTTGAATTGTCAAAATGTGGGACTTTGCCATAAATTGCACCCATCAGGTTCATGTCCAACCCTTTCATGAAAAAACTGAAAATCCAGAGGATAAAATACGGAATCGAAAGCCAGGGCAGTTTGAAGTCGCTCCATCTTTTGCGCAGAAGACCGACGTACCGGCCGAAAGTCAGACTCTCGTTTGTGATCAAATATCTGAAAAGGAAAAAAAAAGGAAAAAAAGGTGTTAAAAAGGTGTTACGCTTTTTTTCATCAATAATCAACAATCGCTATTGTTGATTAACAATAGAAAAACAATCCACCAGAAAACTCAACAGGAAAAACAGTCATCTGGTGTTTGTGGGGCCATGAGAAGCAACATACTGCCACCATAGAACCACCATCACTTGTTAATTGCTTACCGTCCCTCAGCCCCCTCTTTGACCATGGCTAGAGTGTGAGCTGCTGCCACATCATCCACATCCACCACACAATAAGTAACGTTGGGCAACAGCCCTCCATAAGATCCGTTCAGGATTTTCCGCATGAACCCCACAGACTCGCACTTCATGTTTCCGAGCGGAGGGCCGCACACGAGGCAAGGGTTCAACACCACAAGGGTCCACCTGGGGAATTCCATAACAGGAACAGAAAACTGCTCAGTGAGGGGTCAACATGTCAGGGTATCTGTCGTTATTGAAAAATACAACTGAAAAATGCATATCATAGAAGGGTTTGCATTTTGGCCCAAGTGACAGTATGCGCAACTTTGGCAATTTTCGCCAAAATGGACACCATTGCTGAGATGGCCTTGCAAGTGCTGCGAATATGACTGCCACTGAACAACCCCAGATGTGGGTGTGCTGAGCCTGAAACTACTATATCCAGCTTTGTGGATTCGATAGCTTCATGGTTTCAACACAATGGGACTTATGTCCCACCCCCCAAAAAAGTTGTATGATCAGCAAAATATAAATTCATAGTTCCATGTTCAAATCTACAAAAATGCACTCTCTCTGGGTTGAAAGCGTCCTCACTGGAACTGTCGAATGGTGCAGGCCCATGACTAATTCCTCCATTTAGGAATTTTTCAACAGAGAAAAACAAAAACCAAGAATTAAGACAGGCATTCTCACCTGGACTGGGCCTTTGCAATGTCTCTGGCCATTTCTTCCGAAACTTTTTTGGCTTGATGATATGGCAGGTAGGTGTCGGTGCAGGATGTGTTCCAATCGTTTTCTGTGTAAACATGATTTTTTCCCCTTTCCCAGTGGTCCCCGACCACCGCTGCCACACTGCTGGTCAGAATAACCTTTTCCACATCTTTGCAGCGATTCACTGAGCCTGGAAAAACAAATTTAATCAATAAGCAAGAAAGCACTTTACAAAAAATTAAAAACTCTGGGTGAATGTATGTTGAACAGACTACAAAAACAATTCCTGATGCTCCAGAATCAACTTTGATGAGTCTTCTTTCTTTTATCATTTTTATTTTAGATGTTTTTTCAAAACCTAAAATGGGTTTCTAGTGCTGAGATTCGCAACAGTTTTGATAAAATTCAAATATCAAATTCTTATCGAGAAATTAAATACTTTTCCTTTGATGGAAATAGAAATATACAAAGTGGACCCAGGATCAAAAAATTGATGCAGGATTCACATGAATCGTCGCTGGGGTTTGAAGGATACTTGCATTCCGTTTCACTTCACCCACCCAGCACGTTCTTGACGCCGTTCAAGGAAGGGTCGATCAACTCCGCGCGCTCCCTGCCTTTCTTGGCTTGCATGCGCACCACGGCCGCTGTGTGAATCACGAAACGACAACCCTCCATCGGCGCGTCGAAAGCGCCCTCCTTTTCCAAGTCCGCTTTAAACAGCATGAGTCGTTCATTCGCGCCGGGCAAAGCCTAACACACCCAAGCCGCTTCAGGACCTTGCCTCTCGTTTCCCACATCGCTCCGCTAAACTTCACGCGAGCGAGGTCGCCACAGAGCGTCATCTATAAGCGTCGTAAGATATCGTGTTTCCGCGAGTGCGGATGTTTTCTGAGTTCGGTCACACCTTCAAATGTTTGAGCTTTGCATCTGCGGACGGATCGCGACACGTTGCGCGAACAGTGTGCCCTGCAGCGAGGAGTCTCGCGATAACTGGCGCGGCGATGTACCCCGTCGCGCCAGTTACGCAGACAGTCGCCGGCTCCACATCGCGCTCCGCATCATAGAGCGGTTTTCGAAGCGCCATGGAGTCTCAGAAGTCCCGAAAGAACGCTACAGCTTGGGGTTGCAAAGCGTCGTTCCACAGAAACAAGGTGACGCAACAGTGCTTGCGACTCGATAGAGAGCTGCATGTTGACAGCACCCGATGAGATGTCGAGTCCTCACCAGAATCGTCAAAGCAAAAGTGGGGCGATTGTGTTTTTCGTCAGTCATTGCTCGCAATATGACTTTTCATTGCTCCAACCATTCCTCCCACCAAATGGTTTTGGAAAAAGAAGAAAACATGAACAAGGCCGCCATGTTTCTTTGCCAGCCGACATGATGAAGACTGAGTGGATTTATCGGGTTGGTCGCATTGTGTTGTGAAAGTTCTATGCAAAACAAGAGCAGCGAACAGCACTCAGATTAGCACCCCCAAGGCAAAGTGTGCAAGACATCCAATCTCCTGCCGAATCGAAATCATCACCTTTTGAATGTGCAACATGGACAGGAATGATTAATGCTCGCCAGGAAATTTTGATTTGCCATTGATTTGTCAGTGGATCGATATAGATTGATGTGTGGTGGCAATCAGAATGAAGTACATTCTCTTTGACCACAGTTATCGGTTGAAAATCACAATGGCTGAAATAATCCACAGCACAATCCAATCATGGTTCTCCCTAGAACTAGCGTGTGGAATCGAAGTACTCAAAAGAAAAACCAAAGCAATAACAATCTTTCTTTGCCATTGACCCCAAACCATTATTAGGGTAGTTTTAAGGAAAGCGTTCAATCTGTAGACCCTGATTGCTTGCAATCCAAAGAGGACGCCCACGATAGAGCCCACGATCAACCCCGCATTCACATCACAAATGTGGTGCCGGTTGTCTACTATTCTGAACACCCCCACTATCCAAGCATACTCGATTTGGAGAGTCACCATCACTTAATTTCTTTGCCGAGTACTTCAAATGACACTTAATTGGTTGTCTGCTTGCAAGCAAGCAAGTGCTGTATTTTTCGGTTTTCACAACCTCAGGGCTCTTCTTTTGGTAAGATGCCAGTCAAAACCCCACCCTCTGTGTATGTCATGTAGACTGACCTCTGTTTAAAAGCATCACGCCTGATGCTTTGCTCTACTATATTGAAGTTCTTCCACTTTATGATCAGGACAGAAGTTAACTTCTTCTTTGACAATTTATGCTCCAGAGGTTGTCACAACCACAGTGGTGGAATGATGCTTTGGGGATTACCTTTTGAGATGTGGTTTTCAATATACCTGGTGTATTCAGATGAACCATCTGGTCCGATGCCCTCTTAGCTTTATTGAAGCACAGAAGCTTTTTTCATCTCTTTTGCATTATTGCATTTCGGTGCATTTTTCCTTGCGGTTATTGGGCGGAAGAATTCGAATTCCCCTCCTCTTCCTGTGTGAGTATTGGTTTGCAACTACGTCACGAGAACTTCTGCGGATACAACACGTGATCGATCAGTTGTAACCATAGCAAGCCCCCCGCAAAACCTGTTCAAAAAGCGTTTGTGTTTTACTTACTCACAGCCAGAAGCCACAATCAGTCTCTTCTTGTAAGCCCCCCATCAGAGTCAAAAGAAGGAAATCCAGAAGTAGGTTTGCGTTGACGTTCTGGATATTGTTGGGCACCAGGGGTGTCGATACTGTTTTGACTTATTTTCTCTGCTGCACGCAGCCATCATGGTGTCAGTCTGACACTGTCAGAGGAGCTTGTGGAAGGAAACCCTACAACGTTACTGAATGACCACATGGATGAATTCTGGAGGATCAGGTTTTCGCACAAGAAGTTCCAAGACAGCTTGGAGTATCCTGCTCGTCAGATATGCCAACACCTGCACCCTAAAATAGTTTACAAAAACCGCGAACCAATTGCGCTGTTGCAGGTAGAAACGCGAACGAAGCGGAGTTTGGGTTTGTGGGTTAGAGAAAGAACGCGCAGGGAAGCGTGTGGTGAAAAATGGAGAATCGAAAATAGATGGGAAGGTTTGATTAGGAGAATTGGGATGCGAGGGTGTTTGCTGCTGAATGGCCGAGTTGTGATGACGGGAGAAGCTTGTGGCTGTTGTGTCTTGAGAGATTGTGGCTGGAGAGTGGGGAAAAGAAAAGTATGCTATTTAGAGGGACTTCTCTTGTTGTAAAGACCAGACGTGGGCGCCGGCAAGTTTTAAAGGACCGGACCGGACCGGAAAACCTGTCTTGGACCGGATTTGGCCTTTCTTAGACAGGTCAAACCGGTCTGGAAAGGTCAAATCCGGTCTAAGAAAGGTCAAATCCGGTCTAGTAAAGAACACCTTTCTTAGACCGGATTTGACCTTTCTAGACCGGTCTGACCTGTTTTAGACCGGTGTGATCCTGTTTTAGACCGGTGTGACGTCTAGTGTGACCTGTTTTAGACCGGCTCCAGGTCGGTCCGGACAAGTGGGCTGCCTGTCCAGACCGACCTGGAGCCTGTCTAGAACTGGTCGCTCAATTAAGCACATAACTGGGAATCAATCAGTTGGGAAGTGATTGAATTAATTAAAGCACCAAGTAATACTGTTATATATATTTTTAGTGTATGAATGACGTGAGCTAAGCTCACCAACCACCAACTGGAGGGAGTCGGTCGACTCTGGGAGGACTCGAACTCGAGTTAGCTAAGTCCAAGTCAAGAGCACTACAAGGTAGCGGACCTCACCATAAGGACGCTCAAATGAGGTCCGCTACCTTTAAGCAGTCATGGGCTGGGACCCCTGTGCACAGGACAGGACAGAACAGACTGTCTGTTCTGTGCACAGGGTCAGACCTGTGCGCACAGGCGCACAGACTTTACAGCACAGGTCAGACCGTGTCTGTGCACTTTCTGTGCAGATTCTGTGCGCTTTCTGTGCACTTTCTATCCTGTGCTGTACAGTCTGTGCGTCTGTGCGCACAGGTCCGACTCTGTTCTGCGCACAGACAGTCTGTCCTGTTCTGGCATGTGGAATTGCGCTCCATAGGACAGAATAGCACAGGGTGCACAGAACCTGTACAGACCCCTGTTCTGTGCGATGCACAGAACAGGGGTCTGTTCTGTGCAGCCCATCACTGCCTTTAAGTACCCGTTATTTTCCATTACAAAAAGTAGGTACTTAAAGGTAGCGGACCCCATTTGAGCGTCCCTATGGTGGGGTCTGCTACCTCGTAGTACTCTCGACTCGGATTTAGCCAACCCGAGTTCAAGTCCTCCCAGAGTCAATTGACTCCCTCCAATCGGTGGTTGGTGAGCTTGGCTCACGTCATTCATGCAATGAAAATACATGTAACAATATTACTTGTTGTTTAATTAATTAACTCAGTTCCCAGTCAATTGATACACAATTAGCACGCTAAAAGTGCTTAATTGTGTGACCTGTTCTAGACAGGCGCCAGGTCGGTCTGGACAGGCAGCCCACCTGTCCAGACCGACCTGGAGCCGGTCTAAAACAGGAGAACAACCCTGTCAGGACAGGGTCGTTCCAGTTTTAGACAGGTCACATCGCCTGTCTAATAAAGGCGAAATGTGGGGTGTGACCTGTCTAAAAACGGAAAGTCTGTCAGAAAACCGGTCTAGATTTCTGCAGATTTCTGAGGTTGATTGGACCGGAGTGGACAGGACCGAACAGGCCGCAACCTGTCCGGTCTTGCAAGGACCGGCGTTTTTTCGTTGGACCGGACAGAACAGGACATGTTACGCGAGGCGCTCCGTACGCCGACGCACTTCCGTGTAAAGAGTGAGAGAGGGTGGCGGCTGAGTTCCACAGGGTCACACAAAATCGAATCGAGTCGCACACGGGGTCCACAGTTGCACTCACAGAATTACTGACAAGCAAGGTTACATCAAGCGTCCCAATCCTTTTAACTCCCGTTCGACTTTCCCGAGGGTGACTAACCACCCGTAACACTCCCACTACCCTGACTCACAGCCGCTAGTTCTACTCCTGACTCACTCACACACTCACACACAGGCCCAGACCAAAGCACGTTCTCACTCAGAGTCAAACCCGAGACCTTCGCCTTGCGAGTCTCACTTTAGTTGTAACGGTTGGTTATCGCAGCACTCGAGCTGGAACTACAAGAGTAGTTGCCATGCTTCCTGCAGCTGAAAAAGAGAAGGTTGCAAGAGTGCAACGTGTAGGAGCAGCGTGCGAGAGTGCGGCGTGTAGGAGTGCAGCGTGCAGCGGTGGATGCAGCGTGCAGCAGTGCAGCGTGCAGCAGTGCAGAGGTGCAGCAGTGCAGAGGTGCAGAGGTGCAGAGGTGCAGAGGTGCAGCGGTGCAGAGGTGCAGAGGTGCAGCGGTGCAGCGGTGCAGCGGTGCAGAGGTGCAGAGGTGCAGAGGTGCAGAGGTGCAGCAGTGCAGAGGTGCAGCGGTGCAGAGGTGCAACGGTGTAATCGTGCAGCGGTGTAACACCCTTGGAGCCACGATTGCAACCAAGCTCGACGGAGTTTGATGGATGATGATGTGGCAGCCATCAGAGTCGAGTTGTCGATTGGATGTGTGAATTCTTATGGACGTTCACAGTTGAGGTGGCGAGGAGATGTGTGAATTCCTAGTGAATAGTGACACGTCGACAGGGAGAAGGGTTTGATGCGCTGTGGCGCTAGGGTATAAGAGTGTGGAAGGAAAAGGTCGTTGTATCTTCTTTATAACTTTATTCGTGTAAGGAAGTTCTATCTAACGAGACGCTTGAGGAAGGCACTCGTCCTCCTCTAGGAGGGCGAGGGGACCTTGAAAAAAGTAGCCTCGTTTCATTGGTTTCGGAGCGAAGGCGCAAATAAGTGTTACTTATTGTGCGACCCTGTATGAGAAGAGGAGGTGTCGCTGATGGCGCGACCACAAGAGAAGAAACGCGAGCACCTTTGGAAGGTACTCGAGGATGGACGACTAAAACGCTGAAGAACAGCAGCGTTGCAAAGGAAAGAGGCCACCCACCACACCTAGCCCTTTGGAAAGCGATCTACAGTGGTGATGGTGGTGGGAGCGAAAGCGTGCTTTGAAGAAGCCTTGAAAAGGTGATCGCCAGCGAGGACGACAAAGAAGACGGCCCAGGGCCAGAAGTGTCGTCGTCAAACCAGGGCCAGCATTCTCATCGTCGAACCAGGACCAGAAGTGTCGTCGTCGAACCAGAAACAGAAGTATCGTCGCCGAACCTGTCTCTGACTACCGGGGTTCGAGTTTCTTGAACGACGAACAGACTTGACCAAGCCTGCACTACGTGGAAGTGACGAATGAGCATGGCAGAGCAAGTTCGTGGAAGCCCAACAGTGTGACCTTCCAAGAGAGTCGCAGGTCGTGAGAAACGACTGCGCAGTGTGACCCAGCAAGAGAGTCAGCAGCAACAACTGGAGCCTGCGAAGTTTTTGGGCTGAGGTCGTACCATGACGAGTCGTCAGTGCCGACTCCCCCTTTCTGACAGCAATCGACTGCAAGAGACAAGCTCGCCCAAGTCGCGTGGGTCGCTGGAGAGCGTCCACCCAGACGCTGGGATCAGCGCAAGGCTGACCAGTGAAAGATCTGACACCCTGCTAGGGTAACCTAAGATCTAACGTTTTCCTCTTTGAGGATCTCGAAAAGGCAAACAAGAGAAGCGGCTGTTCAGGCCTCGCCTAAAGACTAAAGAGGTCGTTAGACCCTCTGGAAGCACCTATTGGCTGGTCGCTATCGAGCGCCAGGTCCATGAGGCTCTGCTTGAGATCCAGAGAGGGAGTCGAACCCTCTTAAGCCACCTAACTGGCTGGTCGTTCTATTGTACAAGTCGAGGAGACTGTACACAACAGGGCAAACCTCCTTAGGAGGTGAGTTCAATATCGTTGGTGTTGAGAACGCCGACGATTCTGCATGAACACAAAGCGATTGTGGAAACACAGGCGGAATCCCAATGAAGGGGATGGAGCGAATGTTACATGCAGCACATTGCAATTTCATTGCAATTACAGCAGATGCAGATGTTGTGATGAATGCACAACGACGAAAGTGGCAGGCGCAAGCCTCGCCTCGGACGCGAAAAGACTAAGTTACAGGAGGCGATTGGTCACTAACAAGAGTGCAACGCCCTGAGAACACAGGCGCAACATTATCACGAGTGATAACAGTTGCAGCGCATTGAAACAGCATTTTGCAGGAAGTGCGCAAAATGCAGGACGAATCGACACAGAAAATTCGATCGAATGTTGATCGAACAGTGGCAGCGCGACGCCGCAGTTGCTACTGATAGCCTGACGGTTGATTGCATGGCGATGGAGCAAAAGGATTGTCGAAATAGTTCGATTGAACTAGACAGCTACTCAGAGGCAGCGACAAGTCTTCTATTGTGCTATGTTTCGAAGATCACTGAACTGAGCCACACCACTCGAAGGTGGAATGTGCAGTCGACTGTGTTGATGCTAAGTGAGCGCTTTTGGCAAAGACTTGAGCAGCTTGTGCGTGGAGAAACGAATCTCACGCGCACCATTGATGGAAAGTGACCCAAGTGCAAAAGCGAACTGCATCAAACTGCGTCAGTTGGGAGTGACACAAGCGCAAAGGCAAACTGCAGAAGACTATGCAAGTTTGGATTTCGACCTCTGAGGAGAGAAGTGTGACCAGGCGCCAAGCAAAACACGCCGCATCACCTGCAAGTGATGCCGGGCTGATAAGCCAAGCAACAGCAGCGTGAGAGATTGATGAGACGATTCTCAGAGAGGGTGAGAAGCGTGACTGCAAGGAATGCAGTCGTCAAGGTGTTACAGTTGGAGGCATTGCCGCAACTGGCACAAATGAGGGCAGCAAAGACAAGAGAGCCCCAACGAACGTTGCAATCAATCCGATTGTTGATGTTGCAAACATGCATCAACGATGGCACTGAAGTCGGCATCGACGACAACAAAGTGAACGGGAAAAGTTCGAATGATGTCAAAGTCAATAATGAGACAGTGGTTGAGGTAGCGCACCAACACACACGAGAGAACCTCTCGAGCGAGGATGCTGTTGAAGCACTGTGTGTGATACCCGCTGGGATCAAGCGTGCGATCAAGAATGGATGTTACCTCGGGTGCATCTGGGGATACCACAACGAATTCATATTGACTGGAGCATCTACTGCCAGCAGATTTCGCAGTTCGAACTGAGTTGAACATGCCGCAGCCATGACGTGTTGTTTACATGAACACATGAAACAATACAGCCAATGTGTATCACATTGACTGCAACATACATTGGAGAGTATGATATGGCAAATATTGCAACGAATGCCAAGGCAAATATTACAGTTACTGATGTGGAGAAGATCACATCGAAATGCTGAGTCAATACCATCTACACTTGCACAAGAGGATGCACATCAAGTGGAAGGAGATCATTATTACTCAAGGAGACATGCAACAAATGTCACAGGAGCTGTTGAGTGATAATTCTGAGTGTACTACAAAGCAAAGAATGATCTTCCCTCGGAGATTTTGCTGCAATACAAGAGTTGCAGCAAGAGAGCACCCATTGGATGCAAAGTGACCCATGTTCAGCCAGCAGTGGGAGTCAAAGGACATGGCTTGCTGATGCTGAACCTCTTCTTTAAGAGTTTGAGATGAGTTTGGTGATATTGTCATCAGATTGAATGAATGCATTGGTCTTTTCGAAATTCGATGCAGAAAATGGACAGATTTTTATAAAGCAAGGCAGAGAATTTGTTTCTCTTTTTGCATTTGATTATACTCACAGATATGGGAAGAAAGAGATACCTTTTCACCACTTGCTGAAAATTTTGGACAGCAACTACATTTCTGAATTAATGGTTTATGAACTGAGAAGAAAAAAGTTGATCAGGGTATTAATCTCTTTCATGCATTTATTTCTTTTGAGAAAAGTTATGATCTGATTAAGTGATGGAAAGTTCAGGAGAAAAATGATTTTCTTTTGAAGGTTTCGGGTTATGTGAAAGGTGTTTCAAGCAGAAATTTCTCTGTGGAATTTTCTGGTTTGATATTGTTGATAATGGAACTATATTGGAGTCCGATGTGGTGGAAAATGGTAAAGGATTTTTGAAAGCTTGTGTTGAATGACAGCTCTGGAAAATACATGGGCTGTGCATTGAAATCCAGTCAAGGACCATGATTTGGTAGATGATATTAAGGAGGATCAAGTTTGTGCACCAGCCAAGGAGGGCTGAGGCTGACCTAAGAAAGGAAGGTCTCTTCAAGAAAAAGAAGGGCACATGTCCCCACATCTGGATGGGATAGAAAAGTCTATGAGGTGGAGAACGAGGATTGGAGAAACGATTGCGATCCGGCTGTTGTTTATGACAGAATGTTGTGAGACTTCTGGAGATACAAGAGGACATCAAGCTTGCGAATCAGTTGATTCGAATTTGTATTTGCACCAGTGGCAGAAGGTTGCTTATCCTAAAGGCAACACCTCTGGTGGCAAATAAACTGGAGGTGAAAGGAGTGGCTACAGCAAGGCCAAGAATACCCCAGTTGCTAAAGGAAAATGGCCAGAAAAATCGACAGTTCAAGGAACTTGTGAACTGCCGGCTCATGTTGATATGAGCTGATGTATGAGGGTCAACAGCTTGAGCAAGAGACCCAAGTGGATCGCAGCCCAAGAATATATCGATGCCGTTTCTGCCAACGACACAAAAAGATGATTGTATTCACGGTGGTGAGAGCAACCAGTGGCATCAAAGATTTCTGGTGGTGAAGCAGCCAAAGGTTTATGGTGTCTACCTCAGAACTTCTGAGTCAGAAGGACATCGGAAGAAGATGCGAGCTTTGGTGCATTGTGATGCAAGCTCAAGGTTGCTGAAGTTGTCTTTTCACCCTTGCCGAGACTTAAGGCCCCAACACAGATGTGTGGAAAGAAGAGGGCATACTGTGGATGGTCCAGCCCGGTGATAAATCATGCTTGGTAAGCTGATGTTGTCCACTGTGGTGTGGATCATTGCTGCAACCTGAGAATTTCAGGAAAATTGCGAGTGCGAGAGAGTGAAAGCAACAGCCGCTGGAGATGGCTAGAGTGAGTTTTATGTGGGAGGCATCCCAAGACATACTCAGTCTAGAACTCAATTTTGAGTTGCTAGAAATCAGCAAATGGCATCTTTGGCTGATGTGCAGCCTGGACTGGTCCGGTGTGTGTGCCGCAACCAGGTTTTGCACGTACTACTATGTGAAGCAAACATTTTGAATGTGGAAACAAGAGCTGCAGCAAACTGCAGCAAGGAGTTGGAGATGCAGCAACCAAAACCAAGGATTTGGATAAGGGGGCTGATGCAGCAACTGCAGCAAGGATTTGGATCAGGTGCTGATGCAGCAGCTCACAACAAGGAGTTGGAAGAGAGGGGCTGATGCCACAGACCACTACAAATGAGCATCAAGAGTTGCAGCCAAAAGCATTGGCTATAGAGTTCTATAAGAGAACACCCACTATTATTTGTGGCAAGAATGCAACTGCATGCCGAGAGAGATGATACTATCGCGGACATGGAGCGACGCGAGAGCAATTAAGCATGAACAGTAAAATACATATGGAGAAACAACCCGACCGCTCAGAGACAAGTGCCTTTGGCCACTCTCAGGACTGGTGGCGGGATTGAAGAAAGAGACGGAGGACAAAGTTTCTATGATAACAAGGAGAGAAGTGCCTTTGGCCACTCTCAGGACTTGTGGTGCAGCCGCGGAGAAAAAAAGGGGTTGAGCGAGAGATCCCCTTGGTGAATGAGAAAGTGCTCAGGCTAGGCCGCCTGTACCAAGTTTCAAGGAGTTGAGACAAGCAAGAACGCACAAAGAACAAGCGAGCCTTGGGCCACTTGTAACGCAATTGAGGGGGCAGAAAGAGCCATAGGCCATTTGTCACCAAGAAAAGGGAAGTGGGGATGGGTTCCCTCCCAATTCTGGACGAATTGCGAAGCTTAGGAAGAGCCATATGGGCCACCTAAGGTCAGTGCACGACTAGAACCTTGAGCCACCTGTAAAAGGTTTGAGGAGAGCCGACTCGACGGAGGGCCCCTCCAGATTTCAAGAATTATTTGTTACCTCCAAAAAGCGGTCGAACATTTGTCGCCGCCTCTTGGAGAAATACCCATACGACGTCAACGGCGCTTGGATATTATCCACACACACTTTAGCGTCAAACGGGTAGCTCCCGTAGTGTTACAGCCGTACCGGTGTTTCACGTAGGGGTTGAGAAAACTTCCCCCATGACTTAAGTGTAGGAAGATTGCAAAGGGAGTAGAGCTAACTGGAGCTTCTTCTGTAGGCAATATGGTGGTGTGAACTATATTGATAAAATATATGGGATTTATCTTACATCCCGTGAGCTCTCAAGCCTGAACGAGCACACGTACGCCTTATTTATCGCTTTGACTGGCTGCAGCCTGCAGGCGATTAGCAGCAAAGTGAATGGTGGATCATCATTGGTGATGTCAGATTTTCCCAAGCTCAGTGAAGATGTTCAAGAATACAACACTGTGAATGCAACGATTGTGCTACAATCGATACGGAGAACGGAATTGGATTACCTTGGAAGACGAACATGCAAGGCTTGCATGTGCCTGGAGGTTCAGAGGAATGGCGAGATCCACTGCCACTGAAGTGAAGATTCCTCACTGAAGAATCACAAAAAGCTTCTACTCAATCTCCCTGAGTATATTGCTTCCTTATCTCCGTTGCACAAGACGGCGGTGCAATGCCGTGAGTGTGGTTTGTTTCTGAACATTCCCTTCGATATTGATGATTGTTTATATCGTTGTGATCACTCGTGGCAACATTGATTGCCCCTCACTCAGTTTTGAATCCTATTGTTAGGCAAGGGACTGCCTAAAGCTGGTGGGGAGGGGGCTTTCAGCGGGTTTTTCAACACGAGTTTAGTGCAGCAAGTGTATGGTTTATTTTTGGGACATCAGTCTCGGGGCTGATGTTGTTTTGAGCATCTGATGTTGAGTCTCACTTGGGACAGTGAGGCTTGATGACTGGAAAAAAGAACATATGATTTTGAGTTCCACTTGGAACAGTGGGGCTTGATGAATGGGGAACGAGAGAGTATGGAATGAAAGAAAAGGGAAGGAACAGAGTGAGAGTGAATATTTGGTGGATACCCACAGAAGGCAGCAAAATTTCTGAAGGGAAAAAATGCTATGGAAATTTTCAGGCATTCATTTGGTGCCCCAATGAAGGGAGCACAAGTAAAAAAAGAAAAAAAGAAAACATGAGAGCAACCCTCTGGATATTTTATTTTATTTTCAGGTGCCTCGTTGGTGGGAGCACATAATTCCAGAGAGGGAAGAATAGTGGACAGAGTTGGTTAATTTTCTGGTAGCCCTTGAGGGCAATGGAACCAACTGGATGTTTTTATTGAAGTGCTGAGAATCGAATCAGTTCTTTGACATGAAACTGATTCAAATGAATGTTTCGGATATCTCGAACTTTGTTGGAGGTTAGAACATATTGTGGAGAACAATATGGTTCTCTGAACATTGCTTCTGATGTTCTTGAAGTATCAAGAGGTGGTCAAAATTCGACAGCAGTGGAACATGTTGTAATAAGCGTGGATTAAGGAGAGTACATCGCAGAAATTCTGGAGTGCGATGGAAGTGCAGAAATTCTGGAGTATTGAAGTGCAAGAATTCTGGATTCTGGAAATGCAAAAATTCTGGAGAATGGAAGTGCAGAAATTCTGGAGAAAGCTTGATGATGGAGACTGCATTGCAGAAATTCTGGAGTGCAATCGAGGTGAAGAAACTTGCAGTTCGGGAAAGCAAACAGCGGGACTCCATAAAAGCTTATGCGCTGTCGAATCAAGAGATCAGAAGCCAAGGAATTAAGTGAAGCTGGAATGTGACAAACTGGAGAGTCTCTAGTGGAGACAAATCAGGCTGCAGCATGGTGCAGCAGCAGCAATCCATGGGAGTCTCAAGTGATGATAAACGAGGTTGCGTTAGATGCAGCAACAGCAGCAGCAGCAGCAGCAGCAATCCAAATATTGCAAGAAGAGGAGCTCTGGAAACTCAAGAGCAGAGAAAGGATATTTCAGTGTGCGGAAGAGAGATTTGAAAGAAATAAAATAAAAAAAGAATGCTGATTTTTCAAAAGATTATTCAGTGACTTGGAGGTGAATGAATGGTTCAAAGAAAGAGCAGGAGTAGTTGTCCTTTCACCTGGTTTGAGAAAAGATATATATGAGCAAAGGAAAACATTGGTGGAATACTTGATGGACAGAAGTATATTTTTGGAGTGATACAAGATGATTTTCTGAATGTTAAAGGATTTTCTTTTCAGCCAGATGTTTTTCATTTTCATTTTCAGTTTGAAGTAAAGAGATGATTTTCTCGATTTTATGGACAAAGCGAAAGAAAATATTATGCCAGTCTCGTACTCTTTTCGTGTTTGGACACTGAAAGATATTCTGATTTGGATTGTGAGATGCCTTATGGATTGTGATACTTTATGCAACGGGTTTTATTTGAGACATGCTCTCCACGGCAGTGTTGGAACTTACTGCCAACCTGGTGGGGAGGAATGTAACGGTTGGTTATCGCAGCACTCGAGCTGGAACTACAAGAGTAGTTGCCATGCTTCCTGCAGCTGAAAAAGAGAAGGTTGCAAGAGTGCAACGTGTAGGAGCAGCGTGCGAGAGTGCGGCGTGTAGGAGTGCAGCGTGCAGCGGTGGATGCAGCGTGCAGCGGTGGATGCAGCGTGCAGCAGTGCAGCGTGCAGCAGTGCAGAGGTGCAGCAGTGCAGAGGTGCAGAGGTGCAGAGGTGCAGAGGTGCAGCGGTGCAGAGGTGCAGAGGTGCAGCGGTGCAGCGGTGCAGAGGTGCAGCGGTGCAGAGGTGCAGAGGTGCAGAGGTGCAGAGGTGCAGCAGTGCAGAGGTGCAGCGGTGCAGAGGTGCAACGGTGTAATCGTGCAGCGGTGTAACACCCTTGGAGCCACGATTGCAACCAAGCTCGACGGAGTTTGATGGATGATGATGTGGCAGCCATCAGAGTCGAGTTGTCGATTGGATGTGTGAATTCTTATGGACGTTCACAGTTGAGGTGGCGAGGAGATGTGTGAATTCCTAGTGAATAGTGACACGTCGACAGGGAGAAGGGTTTGATGCGCTGTGGCGCTAGGGTATAAGAGTGTGGAAGGAAAAGGTCGTTGTATCTTCTTTATAACTTTATTCGTGTAAGGAAGTTCTATCTAACGAGACGCTTGAGGAAGGCACTCGTCCTCCTCTAGGAGGGCGAGGGGACCTTGAAAAAAGTAGCCTCGTTTCATTAGTCGATCAAACCACTATCTTGACCAGGTGCTCTTGCGGTGGTTTCCTCGCTGTAGTTCAGTAGTATCTCCTCAGGGGAATGCTGTCATCTACCGGGGATGCATCTGACGCCTCACAGACGTCAGATGCATGACGCCTTTGACGTCTGACGTCCCTGGGCGTCAGCAGCTGGTATCAGGACAGGTCGGCCGGTCCTTAGACAGGTTGGACCGGACCGGACCGGTTTTTCGCTGCCGGTCCGGTCGGGTCCAGGTCTGGTAAAGACGCCTTGTTTGTTTTGAGTTAACGCGACTTACCTGCGAACGTTTCGTTGTTTCACTACCGACTTCAAAACTTTATTCCACAGAAGCAAGCAGTTCTTTTCAACCCATGAAGGAATATGGATCTGGACGTGCTCCTCCTGATTTTTGAAACAAAGCATAGAAGGTCTTGATTGTGTGTGCGGAGGGTAGATGAGCGGTTTAGCACCCAATCAGCATTCACCGAAAGTTTTGATAGCATCATAGCTGAGCACACGAGGGTTTCTTCTCGAGATGAAAACTCATTCGGAGGTGGAGGCTCGAACCGGAGCCGGAGGAAGAAATCTAGAAAGAAAACCACGTCTAATGCCAATTCCAAGGGCTTCGTCGCCACTTCCAAGGTGTTAGTCAGTTTACTGGCTTAATGGACTCCCCCCACCTCTACTCAAGAAAAAGCAGCAGCCCTGGAATTGCGCTCCCAGGAGTGTGTGAAATGGGTTTCTTGGCAATTCGATGTTTTCCTGAAAACCTTCTGTTATTATTGATTTTTGATTTTTGACAATTTGCTCAGGGTCGAGTGGATGCACAAGCTGTCGCTAGCATTCTAAGGGCCTATTATGGGGACCCACAATTAGCAGTTTTGGTGGAACCATGAGATCTCTCCCTGCTTCTGCCCTAAGAAAAGCTTGCAAGCAGAGTGCAACCCAGTATTGAGTCAAGCTATGACTGACAGAGTTGTGCGCCGTTGCAACGGCGCACAACTCTGCATCACACAACAGTCACTTAGTAGCAGGGTTCGCTCGCGCTTTGGTGGCTGCCTGTCCCAGCATTCACATCACATCATTAAAAAATATGTGAGAGTCGTGCCGACGTCGTTTTTGTCGTTGTCGCAAAAACGACTTCGGCACAACTCTGATGACTGATGAAAGTTTTTTTTTTCTTCTGGAATCTTCTAGTACTATGCTTCTGGAGTTTTGTACATTCATTTTAATTCCTCTAAAGGGTGATGGTTTGCAGGGCTTCCATAAATATGTGTATATCAGGGCACTGCCAAAACGAGAGTTGAGAGTTGTTGCTTTCTTAGAAAAAAGTACATAAATATGGCTGAGTTTGCTCATGGCTTTTCGTGGAAATAAGTCTTCCACAAAACATCATTCGTGAAATTCTAAAAGCATCGCTGAAACAAAAGACTTAAAAAGATTATTCTGAAAAAGACTTGGCACACTGCATTCAAATTTACTTATTTGCTACTATGAAATGAAATATCGAGTCAGACTTCAGGGCTTGTTATTCTTGGGTCTCTTCCTTCACATAAAGAAAAACAAAATCCAAGTGACTAAAATCACTGACCTAAAATCCTCTGATGGGCGTCCACCATGCACTGTTCCATATTGGAATCCAAAAAAGTGATATTACATTTGCGTACTGTAACCTGCCTGACTTTGCCTTTGTCTACCAAGCCATTTCGCTTCCACTTTCTTGCGCACTGCACAACATCTGCCCACCCACACTGTAAACAACCTTAACTTACGCACAATCGATAATCTTCTTTGATCTACCAGACCCCCTATCTTCTGTAGTTTCTGCTCGTCCATCGAGGATGTGAACCAGATGATTGCCAGCCTCCTCCACGAGGCTGCGTGTAAGGTGACTGCCGAATTGGAGGACGGTTTGTGAACGCTTTCATGGCTTGCATCCAGGTTTCCTCAGTGTTGATGACGCTATGGAACATACAAAAGCACCACGTGAAGTAATTGGACGCCCGTTTGTCGAAATCCTCCTTGTCCAACCTGGGCCCTGGCACCAGACATGGGCTGAGACCCCTGTGCACAGGACAGGACAGGACAGACTGTATGTGCACAGGACAGGGTCGGACCTGTGCTGCACAGTCGCACAAACTGCACAGCACAGCACAGGCACGGTCTGTGCGGTTTCTGTGCGGATTCTGTGAAGTTCTGTGCACTGTCTGTGCAGATTCTGTGCTGTTCTGTGCAGCCCATGACTGCCTGGCACTTCACTGGCATGTCTTTGACCCAAAGATCTACTGATTTTAGCAATGAAGTCGACTTCATTACTAAAATAAATCGTTTTGTTTGTCA
This sequence comes from Bryopsis sp. KO-2023, assembly GCA_030272585.1. NCBI lineage: Eukaryota > Viridiplantae > Chlorophyta > Ulvophyceae > Bryopsidales > Bryopsidaceae > Bryopsis > Bryopsis sp. KO-2023. The sequence continues at coordinate 427,460 of BSYQ01000010.1, forward strand.
GGGTGCGTCTCTCTCAAAACCATCTTTCGATGGTTCCTCCACATTTCCTGGTTGAAGATTTGCATGTCGAGGCCGAGGAGTTTCACGGAGTAATTTTAATATGTAAATGTATGGGATCTTCTAGAGGAACTCTCTGTTTTCGTGTTCATTTTCATCCTTCATTTTCCCCAGAGCATCCAAGCTGGGGACGCAAAAGGGCTCCAACATATCCACATGCTTCTTCACCCCCGATCAAATCGCCTCGACGTGTTTGATAATGGCCTTCATCCCATCGTCTCCTTCACAACTCTGCCACAAGGCCTGAAAAAAGCATCACATCAACATACATTTTCAATCCAATCAACTCATGTCTTGACTGTTCGCATAGTGCCGAAATCACTCCTTCAACCTTGAGACCGATCAAAAAAAAATAAACGCAATCCTTCAATTCTGATGGTTTCTTCCATCCACATGGAATTTTAGCCATTTCCAAAATCAAGAGAGGCTTTTCTTAGGAATGAATTTTTCCGAGGAAACTGTCGACAGATGGACTTGGATTGCTGCTTCGTGCAGTGGATGGACTGAAAAGGCAGAAAGCATACGTTGAAGAATCATACGAATGCAAAGAGATTGCGGTAGGTCCTATCAACACTTACCTGCATGAGAAGCCACCTGTGCGAATCATATGCGTTCCAAAACGGATCCTGAAACGTCCCCACCACATCCACATATTTTCTCAACTGCATTGCCACCGCCGCCCTCCAACAGATCATATCTTTTTTCAGAATTATCGGAGACGAGGGTCCCAGTTGTCTCAAACCTTCCTCGTATTTGTTATCCGCCTCCGCATATCTTTTTTCGAAGTACAGCGCATCTCCAGATTCTCTTAAAGGTTTCAAAATGGCTTCTACCCTTTCCTCCACACTAGGCTGCCGACTCTGGTTTTCTGGCAACGATGGTCTGGGATTTTCTTGAGAGGGGCCAGCCTCATCTTGAGCGGGCGGTGCTTCCTAGAAACAGTGCTTTCCATTAGTGGAGAATTACTTCTGGTGTTGGAGGTTGGAACTACAAGGCACAGGGTGCAATTCAATAAAATTCCTCTATGCTGTTATTTATATCAATAAAACATACTTAAGTATACATTAAAAAAATATATATCTTATCTCATCCAAATTTGAAAGCATATTACCCAAAAATATGCTGATTTGGGAGATATTGTGGTCGCCATCACATTTGCTCTTGATTCCGTTTCGGTTGTGCTGGTTTCGGTTTTCACCTGGCCCTGATCAGGAGCTTTGGGAACATTCACTAGACAGCCTTCGTTATCTAATGACAAGAGGCTTACCGCCTCAGGCCCCTGTTTTCCCTCCTGCACCCACTCACCGATTTACCCCTCTTTTCGAGCGGCGGGGTGCAAATCCATGCTGCTGAAGGAGCCCGCTTGTAGGTGTTCCTTGGCGTCCTCCTCAGTTCAACATTGGCCCCGTTCGTCGTTGTTGAAGACCTCCTACTGTTGGGAATTGGATTTCAGAGTAGCCTTAATTTCTGTAGATGTGAAATAAATTAGTTGATGAGAGGGGAGATCTTGAGGTATAAGTTTGGAAAGTAGGATTGTGTCCGGGAACAATTTTCTGTAAGTAAAACACTTGTTCGAAACAAGGCTAAGGATTGCGATATTAACACTACCTAGAACACACCAAGCAACACTTACAAAAAATAAAATTCTCCAGCCAATGGATTTCCTCCCTCTCTGTTGTTGTGCACACCCCGTTTGTGCCAGCATGAGTTTTTTTTCATTCAGGAATGAACTTGTGATTGGTTTCTTTTATGTAGCTCTACCTGAATTTCGACCCCTGGAGGGGGGAGTCCTGATTCGCACCTCTGGATCGACGACTTTTGTGCTTGTCGAGCTTTCTTTTCGCGATAAGATCAGGGCGACGAGTATGGGAGTCGAGCCGACTGCGCCCTCCAAGGAACAGGGAGCTGTGGGACTGTCGCCGACCCAGGACGCCGCCATGCAAACCAAATCGAGCGTTCCCTTGGTGGCCAGGAATTCCGAACGGGCGAACAATGTTCAGGAGACAGGATCGGCGCCTCGGGGCAGACGTGGATCGGCGCCTCAGGGGCAGACGTGGGGGGAAATGGAAACTGGCCTTGGTTGGGGGCACCATCGTCACGTGTGCGGCCTTTTTACTCCGGAGGTGGAAGTTGAAACAGGGGGCTGGCATAGAACCCAAAGAATTTTGCTTGCTGTCAGGCACGTGGGTTGAGAATTTTGCGAACAGTTGTGTTGTTGGTGGCACTTAGTCACCAAGGGTTTGGGAGTGTAATTGAGTTGTGTTGTTTCTTTTCTGTGCTTTGGTACTCTGCTGTGGGTTTTCTTCCACCAAATCACACATATTCTGGTTGCAACTGGGTGTGAATCAGCAGCTGCTGATTACTGCAGTGGGCAATGAGTGTTTCAAGTTTTCAAGGACACTTAGGTGCCAGTCAACAAAAGAACTCTGCAGAACTACACCAAAAACATTTTCTCCAATCCATTTTCTGGATTATCTTGCTTTCCTGCACTGTGCCCAATTCTCAGGTTTATTCTCAGGTTTACATCACTATCAAATACACCCAAAGTCCACAGTGCTTTCTCTTCCCAGTCCCTTGCCGCCCCAGTTCTCAGATTGGGGCCGGCTTTTCAACGGCTGGATACAGTGGCTGCTTCCTCCCTTCGATAGACACTGCCTGTTTGTCAGCCTCAGATTGCCCATTTGTGACAAACCCAGCAGCCGTTTTCTTCGCAGTGCTTTTTAACACTGCCTTAGCCCCAAGTCTCCTAGCAATGTAGGCACTGTCAGCCACATGGCCAGCCGCCGACATCCCATCGTAAGTCACATTCCCCATTTCCTCTCCATACCTGCACAACCCAATACACACCACTTTCAATAGTTTTCTCAATCAATCGGTTTTCTTTTATCAATCCACAGCCATTTCAATCTTTTTTCTCTCAAAAACCATACGAAAACAAACATAAAACTGACATAAGCTGATGCCCCCAGCCCCTTACTTGTGACTAACGAGATCAGCGGTGGTGACAGCACTTGTTTTCGCCACTAAAACGAAAGCTTCCTCCATGGCTTCCCAGACTTCAGCGGCTGCCACCAAGACTGACGCCCCCACTCTCTTAGCTGCCACAGTTGTTTTCCCTGGAGGCTTATCGCCGTCCTTTTTCGAGCTGACCTGGTCCACCACCACTTCTGCGACTTGGGAGGTTATGGTAGCGACGGCGTCGATGGCTGCATGGGCGACAGTGGAGACCGTTTTCGACAGAGTTTTGATGTGTTTCACTCTGTCACAAAAAAAGCAAACATGTACATTCATGTTGATGAGTCCATATCATTCATCAGGGAAAAATATGGTTTAGTTTAAATAAAGGAAAGTGGAAGTGGAAAAAAAACCTTGTGAGAATTTGGAGGATATTCATGGGGAACGGACAAAAAAAACCCAACTGAGCCAATGCTTTGTTTCTGCTATTTTTCAGTGACTGAATAAAATAAAAAAAACATCTTGGAAACAACACCACATTGAAAAGCTAGAATACTTCCAAAAACCGGCAAAAAAGATCATAAAAGATCATAATCATTTTTCATAGCGCCAGAAAAAATCGCAAAAAATGATTAATAATTTATTAAAAAAGGTACAGTACTTTGTACTTTGTGCATGAACATTGGAATATTTCGAATCTTACCTCTTCCGAGTTGCATCCGAAACAGGCTTGGGGTCGACACACTCTTTGGTGTTGTCTTTGACCTTGTCCCCCCCTTGCCGAATTTTCTTGCTTAAATACGTTGATGATACTTGAAGCCCTCTCACAGCAGCCACCGTAGCTTTCCCTAAACCTTCTACAACCTGTTGTTATTACAAAAAAAAAGAGTCCAAACCCTTATTTCTCTTGCGTAAAAAAAATTGCATAAAATATATTAAGAAAAAAAGCAAAGAGAAAGATTCGGAAATCACCCCCCCCCAAAAAAAAAAAAAAGCGCCTCTGTTTCTCAGATTACAGAACACGGTTGGCAAAATTTGATAGGAAAAAAAAAGAAACCCACAGGATATTTCTATTTCATTATTTCTCGAACCACCATGGTTGAAAGATAATGCTCTCACCATGTCAGTTTTCGTTCGACTGCCAGCAACTTGCTGCTCCGACCGGTCCGACACCGCCTGCTGTTCGTGTGCATGAGAATCTTTGAATTGGCAAAAATTGCCCAAAATAGCTTCCACCACACTAATCTCTTCTTGAGACACACCTAATCATATGAAAAAAAAAAAAACACTTCCAAATCGATTATATGCCTATTAATTTTTTGTTTTGAAAGACAACCTAAAATCACTCCAAAAATACCCACAATATTTTCCATATAAATTCAACCCTTGAAATTAAGTTACGGAACTAAAAGAGAAACATTTCAAAAGCAACCTTTCGTATAACAACTCGAAAAAAAGCACGACCACCTCTTTTGGCAATATTTTTTTCTTTTTTAATCAATGGGTTTTTTTACCTGGTGGCACATTGACACAATAAAAGAGCTGCTGCTGTGCATTGAGCGCAAACACATAGGAAGTCGCGCTAGGCTTCAGACAAGCACCTGCCAAATTCCATTTCACTCCGCCAACCTAGCCACCCAAACAGAGTCCCGAAAAAAAAAAAATAAAAAAAAAATCACTCAAGTGAAAACTCGACATCTTGGAACAAAGAATGAAAAAAGATGTGGAGAAATGGCATCGGCAAGATACTGTTTTTCCCACTGCTTTGGATTGGTGTCCAACACTTTCCCAATTTTTTTTTCGAGAGTCAAACTTAAAACAAAAATAAAAAATTTCTGCTTTATATATGTACAGAAACACTTACAGCGATACTAAAGAAAGACAGGGGCACGAAGAAAGTGGAAAAAACTTTTAACTGCTAGATTCTGATTTTAACCAGATGCATACAAACTTCAGAGTGCTAGGCAATTTCACAAGGGATTTTCTACTAGGTTCAGTTTAGGCGAGTTTGTCTAATATAAATTATTCATTGACTCATTGATATTTTGTGTATATATAAAAATACAAAATACCGAAGGTCAAGAAGACATACTGTAACATTTTGCTTTAAAGATTTCAATATTTCTTTTTCATTTTATCTTTTCAACCTGTGAAATGACTGAATTCCCAGATGCTTGAATAGTCCACTCCCCTTCAGCTATCCGCACATCAGTGTTCCCATAGACCTTGCAAAAATAAATAAATAACAAAACAACTCGTGAAAAATACTGTCCGACACAGAAAGGGTATTCATAAAAGGAAAGAACCACCCCCCCCCCCCCCAAAAAAAAAAAAGAAAAGAAAAAATGACTGGATGAGATGAAATACAATCGAATCCATAATGTTTTTTTTAACATTGGCTGCATGGAGGATGTCACAAACAGCTCAACACAAGACTTAACAATGAGTTTTTGAATGAAGTCGAAAATTAAGGGATGCATTATGTACGCTTGGTACCTTCCAAAGTTCGACGTTCGGGACCCTAGCCAGCAACTCCATATGTCACACAAGATTCAACGCCCTTCCCTTCTTTTTCCCCTTCTTGTCCGCTTGTTTTTTTTTTCTACAGGCAACTACACTCCGATCGATATACAAAACTTGTACAATAAAACACTTCAGCCAGAAATTCCACGACACAGCAGCCGGACTCGTTCAAATAGCGTGTCGCTGGGGGGAAGGTCCAATAAATGGACGCAGCCAAGCATCAGTCACACTTTAGTAATGAGTACGCGTTACAACGTCACGCTATTTGGCATAACAGGTGAAGGTGGACACCAAACCAGCCATGCTCTTCTTCAGTCCAAAAGTTTGAACCGCCTGGCAGTGTTCACTGTGTTATATTTCGCTTCACTACTGCAGACTTTTTTTGACGAAAGGAAAGGAGCGATGGATAGTCTGAAGGTTGGCGTCAGTTCTCTAGCAACAGGGGACATTCAAGGATTATTGATGAGTGCGGGGAGTTCAGGGATGCTGGGGGTGGCAATAGGAGCCGTTTTGAAGGTGCGGGTCGGAATGCTGCAAACGATTGTATCTTTGGGGGCTTGATCAGTTTCATCAGTGGAGCCAGAAAAGAAGAAGAGAAAAGAACTGCATCAGTTTGATGCACAGTTTATCAGTTTCTTTCCCCAACTGTATGGCAGGGTTGTACTGTGTTTCTGGGCTGGGAGTGTGTGGATTTGGAAATAGGAATGCTTGTTTTTTTGTTGACTCAGCTGATTTGGTTTCAAGAGTGCCTTGGATATTTTCTTAAAATTTCCCCCACACAAAAAATTGACACAAATTATTAGCAAAAAGGATTAGGAGTAAGGAAATCTGTATTTGTTTAAATCTGTAATATTAAAAGTATGCATATGTGTATGGCTATTCGATTTCTTTTTGAAAAGTTTTTCAGAACTTAAATCTCTGTTTTTTTTTGTTTTTTTTTTGGGGGGGGTCTGCAGAGAGCAGTGCGATGGCTTGCTGTTGTCATTGGTTCAGTGGCGATTCTAATGCAGGTTGGTTTTTCACAGCAATGCTGTTGAAATTTGCTCTTTTGGCTGCTGGACAGACATACAGGCAGCCTTCGTGTCACTGTCAAGAAACAGGCTTTATCAAGTATCGATAAAAAACAACAAGCAGCGAAAAAAGTGTGTGAAATCTCATTGAAATGTGACGGACTCTTGGAGGGTGTTCAGTTTCTCTGAAACAATGCTTAGTCAATGGTTTGCGAGTGATTTTGAATATTTTGCTGACATGCATGCATGACAGACTTTTTTTTCTTCTTCTTCTTAATTTCTGTTTGTGAAAGGGTTGTAACTTTCCACACTCATCTGATATTGAATTCTACCTGTTTATATCGTTTACAATTTTTAGAAGGATAGTGTCTGTTTAGTTGGGATCTGTTGTGATTTCATTTTGGCCTTTCAGAGAAACAATCGTTGATAGTAATTTTAGTACTTTTTTTTAAGCTTTTTGAAAACAGTTGGTGCGATTTAGGCATGGTTTTGACTGGGATTTTTTTTCTTGTGTGTGTGTTTGCATGTTGGTTTTTGTCAGGTGCTTATATATCTGGAATTCATTGAGGTTCATTGGAAAAATGTGGAGAAAAAAGCTGTTCCTTACTTGGACGTCAATCAAGATGGGTGTGTGTTTTCGATCTCATATGAAGTGATGTCGAATGTTGAAAACAAATTTTGAGGTTTTCTTTCCCAAGTATTATCGAACAGCAATATGTCTCTAATCCATTCATGCAAGCATATACACACACATATATATGTGTATTGTTGAATTTCTTTTTGCTTGATTTCCATTGGATTTCTTTGCTTGATTTGTTATATTAAAACATTGTGGAGGAGGGCACAGTGGGTGAGGCATCAGAGTTTGATGGGTTCTGTCAGTGGGTGATTTCTCATTGGTGCTTTAGCCCTCGACAGTTTCATGTTACTTTTCTCAGTTATTGAGAAAAAAATATTGCATTTTTTGTTTGCAGGGTCGTAAATGATGGTGACGTACAACACATTGTTGATGCAGGTGTCGAGATTCTAACCCAGGTGTGGAAAATGTTCTGTTCAATTTCCCCGCCACTGATTCCAATTTTTTTTTCCCTTTGTATTTGCACCTTTGAATCTTGATAGATGAAGTGGTGTTCCTCATACTTGACATTTTTTTTTTTATCGACCTAAAGTAATAAAATCACTTTATTTTTTATTTAAATGTTATGAATATTATGATAGTGTTTTACAATTTTAAGTAAATGTTAACAGTTTTAAAGATTATGCTATTTACTGTTATGTTTTCTTCCTTTTTGAAAAAATGCCTCATTGATCTGTGTCGAGTGACATGCATTCCAATACATCAATATTGCCTCAACACTGCTTTCTTGCAATTTTTTTTGTCAAACCAAAAATGGAGTTTCTTGCTGCCCCATGTTCAGAATTCAATCAACCAACAGGGAACCCTGTCTTGTCATTTTTTTCAGTCTTTTTTTCACTTTCTTTCACTTTTTTTCCCCTTCCCAAAGGGCCTGCCAAATGTCGCTGGATTCATGGCTGGATTGCTGGTTGCTTTTCGGTTTTTGTGAGGGAGGATGTTGAATATATACATAGGAGGAGCTGCATTTGATTTAGTGGCTTAGTGTGTTTTTCCTTTCATAGCATTGCAGGAGGTAAAAACAAAAGGGGTTAAAACGAGAAATCAAAGGCATGGGTGAGAATAGTATGGCGGGGTGAAGAAATAGAGGTTATGCAGGATTCCAAGTTCGCTTTTTTTTGGGGGAGGGGAAACAGAAAGACAGAAAGAAGGGCAAACGTGTAGCAATTAGGGAATGGTGTTTTGTTTTGAGATGTGTGGGGTTAAAAGTGGAGGGAAAGTGAGGTGTGGAATTCACAATTGAACCTTGTGTAAAACACGAAAAAGAAATCTAGCAGCAGTTTTGGACAACTGGATGCTTTTTCGGAAAAAACCCTGGAGTAAACGGGAGCTGATTGCAAGTTATTCTAAAAGACAATGCAGCCGAAACAAATTATAGATGGATTCAGGTGTTGGACACTGACTGCAGTTATTACAGGCCCCATGTGTGCAAAACATTCACAAACTAAACCCTCCCATCCTGCAAATCGACCAAAACCCACATCAGGAAACAAATTCCCTTCCCCCCCCAAAAAAATTCTTTCACAAGAAACATGGGCCTTCCATTGCTTTTGCCAGTACCTGATTGAAAACTTCGATGGAGCGACCGCCAGACAAATTTCCCAACAAATCAGAAAGGCGGCCCGATTCGTCTGTCGTTAATGGGATGATGTCTGTGTTTCTCACGAGGAAGCCCCCCAGCGATCGCAACCTGGTTTTCAGATTTTGCAGGCTGCCGATGTCCGTGTTCAGCCGCCTGGCCTGACCCTCCAGGGCAACCCACATGTCTTGCAAAACAGCTTGCTTCGCGTGCAGCACCCCGCTGTCCGACTCACAGGCGAGGTCCCTCCATTGCAGCATCCAGCTCTTGCGGGCCGCCTCCAAAGAGTCCCTGAGTGGAACAAAAAGGAAACCATTGAGGTCGATGCATGGATAAACACAGGGAGGGTACAATCTCCGTTTTCAACTGGACGAATTCTATTAGACGAGTTCTAGCCTTTTATTTTGTGTGGTATCAACAGCAAGCTCTTTTCGAACCACATAACACCCATCAAGTTGAGAATGCAAACGTTTTGCAATCGCTGATGAGTCGAAAAGAAAACGTCCTGTTGCTTGCTGACCTTCTCTTCTTGATGATTCTCTTTTGCAAGCGAATGAACCGTTTGGCCGCCTCCAACGAGAGTGTCGAAGGGGCCGTTGCGGCGTCGCCGACGTCAGTGCGTTCAGGTGCTTGGCGATGTTTGGAGTGGTTTCTCCGTCTCTTGCATGCCGCTTTGAAAGACCCCTTGTTCTGTTTATACGTTGGCGCCGTGTGAGTTTCAACCTCAGATATTGAACCGTCGCTTGTATTGCCTTCCGACTCTCCAGGGATTTCAGGCCGTTTCCTTGTTTCTCTCTCTCCCTTTTCGGTTGTTTCTGCATTGAGCATTTGTTCCTGGATAGCTTTCAAATTGTCTTTGAGCAGCCTTGGCATCTCCAGCTCAATAGCTCGTTTTACCCCTTGCTCAACACTGGCATCCAAGCTCTCCCTGGCATTGTGAATCACACTGTGCATTCGATGGACCACCGCTCGTTCAAACGCCTCCTCCACTGTTTTCTGTACGGCACCCACAATATCATCCTTGATTTCGCAAATCTTGGGCTCGGCCTCTGCTGGTGCCTTGTGCGATGATGCCAGTATGGAAATGCTAGAAAGAGCTTCTGGGTGGTCCCCCAGGTCAACCAGGAATCCTGTTTTTTTAGGCACTTTGAGTTCAGAGGAGGGGTTTGTGAGGGTTTTGGAAATCTCCTCAGTCTGAACAGCTTCAGTGTTGGTGTGTGCCTCTTCTGGTAGTGTTGGTTTGGATGGAGTTGAACAGTTTTCCCGACCATGGGCTGGGGTTGCCCTCCTTTCTTCTGGATGGCTTGTCTCGAGATCTTTCTCCATGCTGTCAAATTTCTCAATCATTGCCTTGACTCGCTTCCCATGCTCGGATTGCAACCGATTGTGTTCTTCTTTTTCCTTCACCTGGAACGTGCGAGCTCGACGTTCAATACCAGGTTTCGTTTTTCCAGTTATACTTCTATTTTTCCACACCGAGATGTGCGACAACTCTGAAAAGGAACTCCGTTGTGTACCTCAAGCGTCCCTCGAACGCAGTCAATGGATTGTTGCATATCCTCCTCCAGTTTCAGCTTTTCTTCTTCCAAGTCTTTCGTCAGTCGGAGCCGATAGTCATCCAACTCTTGTCGCAGCTCTTCCTCTAGAAGGACCTTTTGTCTATCGTGTTCGTCGCGCAAGCTCGACTTCACTTCCTCGACGTCGCTGGTGCCGTCATCATCACCTGTTGAACTGGTGCAGGCACTTTGCGACTTCATGCGCTCCCAAGCCGATTTAATGTCATCTTTTTCCTGTTGAATTTCATTTTCTGTTTGTTGTTGATGTTCCTTCTTGAACTCCTCCAGTCGCGCATTCTTTTCTTTCTCAAGTCTCTCCGCTATCGCCGCCTTTTCTTCAGCGAAAGATTTCTCAACCTCCACTTCGAGACTTTTCACGTCGGTTTCATGCTTCTCACGTAGGCGTTGCTCTGCGGATCGCAGAGCGTCAGCCAGATCGTCCTCGAGCTGCTTCTCTGCGGTGCGCCTCTCCTCTCGGTTCTTCTCGAACAACTCCTTTGCGGCACGTTCTTCCTCCTGACTGGAGCTCTCGAAGCCTTTTCTTAGAGTATCCAGCTTGATCTCGAACTCTTTTGAGAGAGTTTCCTTTTCTTCCTCGAATTTCTCCTCCAAGTCCTTCTCCAAGTTGCGTAGTTTTATGCTGTTTTCTCGCTCAACACTTTCTTCCTGCGCAGCAAGATCGGCCTTGGCTGCTACTATTGTGTCCTCTAGCTTTTTACGGAGATCAGACCGCTCGTCCTCAAGCTGCTTGCGTTCTTTCTCCCTGTCTTTCAGGAAATTCTTTTTCCATTCCTCAAACTCCTTCTCTTGCTTTTCTTTCCAGGTTTTCCGCTCCTTATCGATCCCACCCCGCAACTCCTCTTGTTCGGTGACAGACCTCGGAGACACAGTTTTCCTCCACTCTGACGATGGAGTTGTAGAAGATGTCGACGTCCCACCCCGGCTGTTTGGCGTTATCGCCTGCGCTCCCTAACACAACACAAAAATTCATATCTTGGCTTTTTTTCTCTCTCTCTCTCTATCAATGAAGCGATTGCCATATGTTGGGGCGACATTCAGGAGCACAACCAGGACGATGCGTTCAGGAACTTGCAAATAAAATTGGGGTGTTGGTTCACAACCCTCCTTTTGAGGAATGTATTAGTTTTGTTACCCCAGGATGGGTGCTGCCCTAGTTGAGCGTTTGAAAGAACCGCTTACTTTTGGTGGGCTGTGGGCTGTTGGTCTTGAAGGCCCCAGCAACGGGTGGACTGGAGGAGCTGGCATCGGAGGCAGTGCTCCGCGTAGTGGTCCCAGTGGTGGGCTTGAGCCACCAATGGGTGCTAAAGGCTATCATAAACCAACACAGAAACAGCTTCGTGAGTCTTCTTGACACAGAGAGCACCCCAGTGAAGAGCCCCAAACCAGAAGGGATGGAATCAAGGCTGAATGTTGTTTATTTATTTATTTTTCGGGCACAAAAAAGAACCATGATGATCTGCTGCGGAAGAGCGAGAGCTTTGTTTTACCTGGAGCCTATTCAGCTTCCCCAGTTGTCCACTGAAAGGGCTTATTTGATCGAGAGTCTTTAAAGGTCCTGTCGGGGGACTGGCTGGTGGTGTTCTTTCTTCGGACTCTGATATTGATTCCTTCTTCTTTTCTCTTTCGTACAGATCCCTGTGGACATCAGGCCAAATAATGCATTTTACTGACAGAATCAAGAGGAAAACTCAGTGATGTTCCCTGAGACATGAATATCTGTATTCCTAAAAAAAAGAAGAATTTGGCCAGTTTAAAGCCCAAAAAATACCAGTAAAAAAATGACGGGAATGATTCTGAGATCCGCTGTTCGGGTAATACTGCAGGCAGAGGTTGACATACTTGTAATATTTGTCGCAAGGGTGGTCCCAGATGCTCTCCCCTGTGATAAAATTGAAGTAGTACAACTCGCCATCTGCATCTTGACTAAAACAATACAGAGAGACCTTCAGTGTCTGCTACTTGGGATCATTCGATGATTCCCCAGGTTGTAGCCCCAATTGTCTCTAAGAGAAGAAACAACTGCAGGGCCACTTCAAATGTGGGATATTACCAGCTCGATGGATTGCTCCAAGATCCTCACCATGGTTTCCAGTCCTGTGGAAGTGGCGCCTTCAACCCCTCTCTTGCAATCCATAGCAAGTCCTAAGACGTCACACCACCAAATTCTTTCGACTGCCCCAAGTTACTAGTAACGCCGTGGTCGAGTTTGTTCTATATTCAAGGAAGAGCGAGCAAGCGTTTTGAGGGAGAATAAGGCGCGAAAGAAAAAGTGCCGGTTCATAGGGTCCTTGCCTTCTCTTTGTCGACGTCCAACCCAAGCCATTGAGCATATTCTTGGATCTCTGCAACACCTCACAGAGGCTCATTGGGGCGGGAAACGGGACGATCGACGCAAATCCCAACACAAAAACCCTAGGGGGTTCTTCTCAAGAACGAGCAAGAACGCGGTGGGCATAGAAATTGTGGAAAAAGATGAGTCAGGCTATGAGAAGAGGGGGAGGTTTGTGCTGCACCTTCATCTGTCGGCTCGTAGGCGTCGTCGACAACTTCCTCCAGGACGATTTGGTCGCTGGAGGGCTTTTCGATGTTAGACATCGTATGCACTGGCGTTCAGCAGAATATTGCGTGGAAAAACTTCAGGTTCTTCCAACACCCGCGCGTGACTTCTCATCCGCTGTCACGACAGCGATATGATCGTAACGGAATGGCGAACGCTCGTTCAGGAGGGATTTGGGTTCGCGAGACACCACGCCATTCTTGAATCTTGTTGGAAAACCTCCACCCAGCCAATTGGAGACCTGTGGAAGCCGCTCGTTTCTACTCTTTCGTGCAACCCTACCACGCGAATCGAAATAGGCGGCTGGTTGGTTGTACCGCCGCAAGGAAACGAAAAAAAAGCAAGGGTGGACAGATACTTGTTGGGACGGACGGTCAATGTGACAGATACCAACCCATCAAAAATCCATCGTTGGATCGTAGTCTTTGATCCTTGGTTTTATTGGCAAATTGAGCATCGCCGAGGTCAAACCAAGGGCGAAAAACCCAATTTCCCGTTCCGAGGAGCTTGGTTAGACTGTTGGATTTTTGCGACATTCGCCACCTTCGAGCGCTCCCCGTGTCGGGTCGAGAAGCCGTGTTGGTGTGTTCAGTCCTTGGTCGATATCCCAACGAAAGGGGCGCCAGCTTTCGCGACAAAGCAGGGAGTTTCTTAACCACCAGCGACCAATTGGCTTGGCTCCAGCGGGTTCAAAGGATTCTTGGAAGGGTTTTGTCGTGACGGTGACATCTCGTTTTTTTGGGGGGAGGAAGAATTGCGTGAGTTCTGTTGAACGATGGAAGAAGCTCCGGCTTGTCCTTCGCCCGGGCCTGGCGATGGTGGTGAGGTCATCACCCCCGTTGGCGCCCGTTCCCCTGGGCGCAGGATGGGGGAGTACAGTTACTACGCCAGCAAGAACGAGTTGATCGAGTGGGTGAACCGTATCCTGGAGATGTCGTTGACTCGGCTGGACGAGGTGGGGAGCATTTTCCCTGGGTGGGGGGGCTGCTGGAATGGGACAGCATGGCCCGTTTCTGTTTCGTTCCACCCTCTTACCCTGCGAGACGCTGAACTTGCTGTCGCTGAATTCTTTTCTTACAGTTTGCTTCGGGGGCGGTTTACTGTCAAATCCTGGACGCGTACTATCCCGGGACTGTGGCGATGCACAAGGTGAGAATGCCTGGGTTTTGCCTTGATAAACCAACCGCGTAATCCCCAGGGCAACGTTTTTTGCTCCTTCGCCATCTTCTTCTCTTTCGACACTCGTTGTCGCACTTCCCTCGCTGTCGGAGTTGGCATTGGTGGGGGTTTTCAACTCGGACATTTCATTTTTCACTTAATTCCCCCTCCCGTCCGTCCCTATCAAACAAACTGAAACGACAGAAAAGAGCGGGGTAGGGACGCTTGTCTTTCACACTCAATCGAGAGTTGCTTGCCCTGCGCAACGCCAATTTCAATTTTACGCAGCTCGCGCCATTTTGTCGGTTCCCGTACCTTAGCTCGACGCTTTCGTCGGATGGGGATTCCGCGCGTGTTTTTTGTTTTTGGAACATACGCACATCGGGCATCCCCGAAGCCTTCTAGAGTTTGCTTTCCCAACCTTTGGACTCACTCTGTTTTTGTTTTTTTCTTTTCCGAATTAATTGCCGCGAAGGTCAACTTTCACGCAAGAGAAGAATACGAGTTCCTGAGCAATTACAACCAAATACACGCTGCTTTCAACGCGAAAGGGATTAGAAGGGTAAGAGAGAGATTTTTCGACTTCCAAAACGTCGCGCAACACCCCACTCCAAACCTAACAGCTAAAAATAGAAACGGTTCCTGAAACGAAGTCACCAGTGCGTCCAGGAATCTGGAGAGAAGCTGGGTTTCCTTATCTTTTTCTTTGTTTCCAGCTGTGTTGAGGGAGAGGGGTTTGCAAGTCTGTTAAACAGATGTATGACTGGGAACCAGAAGCTACCCAGAAGCTGACAATGAAGAAATGAAGGGAATCTACCAACTGACTGATTTTTTTTTCTTTTCGTTTCTTGACAAATTCCAGGATATTAACGTCCAGAAACTGATGAGGGCTTCCCCAAGTGAAGGCTTGGAATTTCTCCAATGGCTGTACAAAACTTTGAAGAGTAAGTTTTTTTAACGACCAAGTCCGATTCAATCATACGATTTCGAAAAGGAATATGCTCCTGGGCAGTTGCATTTGTCCAGAAAATAACTAAGCAAATCTATGTTTTCAAGCGGGGGTACTGCTTTCTGCCAAAAATGCCAAATTTTTTCTTCTTCTCTTTCTTCTCAGCTTTTGTGTGTCGACAGAGTTTCTTTCAGCACTTGATATTTTCTGCTGGAATATTTTGAGCTTAAAATTTTCTGTCAAGCATTCTGAGTTTTTTTTTGTACTCTTTATTTTCTGTTATATCTAATGGTTGGACTGGAGTTTGATTGGTTGAGTTGTGTTGTCCATGCAGAAGAAAGACACCAAAAGGATTATACTGCCAGAATGAGGCGATCTCAAAGTCACAAGGGTGGCACTGATCGAATTCCCACCCCCTCTTGGGTTTCTGGCACTTTTGACGTGTACGGACGAGTTGAAGGTATAAGTAGTAAGTAGCTGGCTCCAGGAGAAAGAGATGCTGACGTGGAAAAAAAAAAGAAACGAAAAAAACGAAAGACAGGAAAACTGCGAAAAGTCGCAGAGCAGAAATTGAAAAAAGAGAAGAAAAGAAACAGCGAAACATTGCGATGCTGCGCGCGATGCCAAAAGTACATAACAGGAATAGGGGAAAACCACCAGGCGATGGTGTTGATTGCTGCGTTATCTTGATCTGTTGAGATTTTTTTTCCCTGAGGAATTTTTTAGTCTGCCTAAGAGATGTTGCATTTTTTTTTCCTTCACACAGCGAAATCGGAGTTTAACTCTTCGTACCTTGGAGGCGATCCTACGACACCAACTCAGTGAGTGGCAGTTCTTGCACACAGCAAACCCTCTGCAAGAATAGCACCCTCCCGGGTGTTTTAAAATATATTTAGCTTTGATTTTTTTATTACGCTTTAGTTATTCTTTGGGGGATATTCCGCGATTCAGCAGCACAAGAGAAACCCTTCCAGTGGTCATTTAATCTGTGCATTAAATTAATTCATTTTTATTTTTTTAATTATTGTTTTTTGGAGAGGCTGGCTGTCCTTTTGTTTTGTATTCAGTTTCCATTTTTTTTTTACTTTTTTTTTTGAGCATGGTAAGAAAAGAAAAAAAAAATCAAAAACACATTGTCTTTTTCAGAAAACCACCTCGGTCATTGACAACTGTCAGCAGCCGGCGAAGTCGTAGTTCAGTTACTCGTTCGAAACGACCAGGATCAGAGGACTCCCGACTGAGCAACATTTCTGACAGCCAGGAAGTGGTGAGTGGAGTGGTAGCTACATTTCTTTTCCCCTGCCAAACTACAGCTTTTTTTTGAAAATCTTTTTGGGTGTAGACCCCCAGAAAAAAGTATAAATTTGCTCAGAAAGACACTCGCAAGCAAGAAAATGGGCAAGGTCTGTTGAGAGATTTTTGTTTTTCGATAGAAGAATTATTTTCACATTGTAAGGAGGATATCTTACAACATATATATACATATAGATATATACATTTTTTTGGTGGTATGAAAATCGTGCAGGGCTCCGTATCGACCAGAGTCATTGATGAAAACGAAGCCACCACTCCTAGGAGCATTACGCAGGTGGTTGATAAGAGCGGCCGCAGATCGCCGTCTCCTGTGGGCATCTGGGCAGTCACGAATGAAAACGGGGGTGGTGGGAATACACCTCCAAGGTGTGTATAATGAACCTCTTTTTGTTATTTTCTTTGGGAAAAACTGAATACTGTATTCTTTATGTTAATTTTTGAGTGAGTGCAGTAAAAGGGCTTTATATGTAAAATACATTTTTATATTCTTGTATAAATAAATCCAAATTTACATGCGATCGGAAGGTCAACTTCTTTTTTTGTCCGCAGCAATAATACATTTTAAGAAAAAAAAGAATTACGCTTCCTGTTCTTTTCCGATTTCAAATCTTGACATTCAAAAAAGAGTGTAGGGTTCGTTTTTTCAGTTTCAAAGCACTGGACCAGTCTTATATCGGTATGGCTTATTGGTGTTTTTTTTCGTTGGTTTTTTTGCATTTCGTTTCCATCAGCAGCCGGTACTTGTTGCCATCGGAAGTGGCAGCAAATGGGGTGAACGGGACAACAAATGCATTGGGCGTATTGCACATTTCCATACCAAATTTCAGATCCCTTTTGGATGACTTGGGAGCCCTCAACGACAGCTACGCGTACAGAGGCAAAGTTCGCAGCATGCGGGATGTTATGAACACTTTGATCAGACATACCAATCTGTTGCTGGACGATTTGAACGGGCTGCGGGCCCAGCAATCGGAGAGTAGGGATTCACCCCTCACTAAGCTGGCTGCTGCTGAAAAGGTGATTTACCCCCCCCCCCAAAAAAAAAAAAAAAAAATCCCAGAGGGGTTGTTTTTTCCTGACGAAAATGAATAGTGGTGTGTTGAATTTCGAATATCCTGGAACGACGCCCCTACCATATATCTGCCCCTGTTTCCCTTTTTCCAATTTTTTGTGTTTAATTAAGAATTAAAAAGTACTTGATGCATGCGACACATCGATACTTTTTTTTTGAGTTTGTATGAGATTTGTGTTGTTTACAGGATTTGAAACGGTTGGAAGAGTTGTTCATATCGCTGTCGAGGAATCTAACCCAATCGGAGAAAAGACATCCGGTACCCAGAAGCAGCACCATCTGCATCACGGAAAAGCAGAAGGAGCTGAGCGATACGCAAGACTTGGATGGGGCGTTGAGGAGAATTGGGGCTGCCCAAGCTGCTCTGGCCCAAGCCTTGCTGAAAGGATCAGTGGAAGGCTCCAGAGCAATCTTGAATGCGGTATGTAAGTCATGTGGCACCTCTTCTCCTTTATCTTTGTCGTTCTTTTTCTTTAATGTAGACTTGTCTTTTCTTTACAAAGGCAAAATTTCAGGTCTGAAATCAAATTTAAATCAGCAAGAATCAAAATTTCCTTTTTCGGGTCGACCCTAACACCTTTTTTGTTTCAAGTTTGGGGCATCTATTGCACCTCCTGCTGTGAAACATATTTTTTTGGGGGGGAATGCTTTCTCTGGGGAACATTGTGTAATCGGAGGTGGTGTTTTTCCTTTGGCCATCAGGTTCCAGCGTCGACTGGAGCCAATGGCCGGGAAAATACCGCCAACAATGATCAGCAGACATCTAAAAATGGAAGCGGACCTCCGGACAGCATCACTGCCACTGAAACCACATCCAGAACTATCAGGATTGGGGACTATCAAATTCGGAGGCTGAAAAATGGGGACATTTACAAGGTGAACGAACAATCGAGGGAAAAAAAAGGGCGTTTTTTTTTCGTTCTCCCCAGGGCTGTGAAAGCATTTGGGGTTTTGGGAAAGTAAAAACGCACAGACTGCCCCTGAAGTGAAACAAGAAAGGTTCTATTTTGTTATATGTATTATTAATTTATTTTTCCATCACTCTCCCATTTTTTTGGGGGGGTGGGGGTGGGGTCAGGAAATAATCCTGTTATAAACCATTATTTTATTTTGTATTCTATTTTAATGTGACTGTAACAACCTGAACTACATGTAAGAGGTAAGTTCTTGGTGATGCATGCAACTTTTTTTTGCCCAGAATTTCTCTGTCTTTTTTTCTCTTCCAAAATATGCTTCCTAATTTTTGATTTTTTATCCCAATCGTTGAAAACAGGGCCGGTACGTGCGGTCGAAGAAAAACGGGGAGGGAGTTTATCAGTTCATGAATGGTGACGTTTACGAAGGCGATTTCAAAGACGACCGGATGGGGGGCTATGGACTCTACAATTTTTCCCACGAGGGTCGATACGAGGGGCAATGGGCAAACGCTGTTTACGAAGGCGTTGGCACAGAAACCTTTGCCAGGGGCTCCACCTATCATGGGGAGTACGGCGAGGGCATGCGAAATGGGTGGGGGGTGTGCCGATATTACAACGGTGACTACTATGAGGGCAATTGGAAGCATGGGCTCAGAGAAGGGAGGGGGATGCAACAGGTACTCCAGCTCATTCTTTACAAACAAAGGGAAAAAAATGAAAAATTATTATTATTATGTCATATGAATGGAAAAATGCGGTGGTTGAGAAAATTTCGCGACTGAACGTATGATGAGTAGATTTGAACGGTACTTTTATTTTGGTTTGAAAGGGTTTTTTTTTCCCTTTGACAATTTAGTGAATGGTTACACTAAATCTTCATCGCTATGTACACTATGGAGTGTGTTCTTAAATTATGCAAGTATTCTTAATTAATTTCTATACACAATGTTTGTATTCCCTAAATGGAAAAATAAAAGAATTCTATTAGGAATGGGGGTCAATTGATATTTATGATTTTTTTCTAATGAATCGATGAAATTTTTTGTTAATTTGATCTTTTTTTCCCCTTTCCCTTCCTGAAGTGCACTGATGACAGCAATTACGTGGGTGATTATTTGGCCGGCAAACGACATGGGCATGGAGTCTACAGCTTTCCGAACGGTGATCGATATTTGGGCGAATATGAACGTGACATCCCCCACGGTTATGGCGTCTATATGTTTGCCAGCGGGCAGAAATACGAAGGCGAATGGCACTCCGGAAAGAAGCATGGGTGGTGTATATACACCATCGAGACAGGTACGGGAGGAGGGGCTGCTGTTTCGTATTTCGTTTTTTGTCAAGGTTTTTTAGACAACTAGTTAGCCATCCCAGATCAGCCAAACTTGAAAAAGTATGAAAAAACTATCAAAAATGTTTCCAATAAAAAAGCCAATGAAAAAAGGTTCGAAAATAAAAATCGAAAATGTTTGTTAAAAAATTTTGTTTTTGTTTCGTTTTTTTCCCCTTGCTTTGGAATTTATGAAAAAAGAGGAGATTATGATATGATTTTTCACTTGCTTTTTTTTGGCACTGAAAGAAAAAAGACCAAATATGGTGGAAATCTTTTTTTTTTTTTAGTGCAGAGTACTCTGGAGTGAATTCTTCGTTTTAATTATTTTTATTTTTATTTTTAGGAGAACAGTGGGCGGGTGAATGGGTGGAGGGCAAACCTAAGTGGGTGCAAGGGTTGACCAATGGAGAAGATATGGATGAACGATGGTCATCAGAAATCTGCGAAAAAGTGAACAAGGCATGGGCTGCATGCAGAAGGGCTCAACAAGTACGTCCCCCCAAATTAAAAAAAAACCCATCCCATCAAGTTATTTTCAATGGACATTATTTCGCAGATGCCAGGGTCAACCCCCGGTCATCTCATTGCTGTATTTTTTTGCATTTAAAAAAATTGAAACATTTCTCAGAGGCGAACAGATATTGATGGATTTTGCCCTCGATGGTTTTTACATATGAGAAAGCCTGACAATGTGGGAGTTAGTAATATTTTTTTACAATTATTTGTATTTCCTTAAAATAAATTAAATAATATTCACTGTGAATTCAAATGGTGGAAATATGTATCCAGGCTGACAAAGAGGGTTTTTCGCGGGCGGATGAACACTGGGCCACTGACGGCCCGATTCAGCGTGCAATTCGTGACATCGTTCAAAGAGCCGATGAGGCGGCTGCCAAGGCTCAGGCCGCCAGAAAAAGAGCCATCGAAGTTGCTACCAAACTGGATGCCTTGGCAGGGGAGCAACAAGAAAATAAAAGGATTTCGATGACATGAGATAATGAAGGTAAAAAACAAAAAAAAATTGAAAAAGCATAAAAAAAATTGTTGAGTATTTGGCTGCCGCTGCCGCTGTCGGTTTTTGTTTTTGTTTTTTTCAAGGCAGAATATTTCGCTGTCGTTTTTTTTTTTTTAAGGGCAACATTTAGGAAGAAGCCTTTTTTTCTCTCCTTTTCCCCCTACCATCTTTCGTGTTTTTTCCCCTCGCCCGTTGTTTTTTTTTAATGTGGAATATAATGGGTGTTCAATTTTTGTGTGGCTTCGTTTTCGACTGCAGGGGAAGAACAAAAAAAAAGAGCTGCTTGTGGTGGCCTTCTTTGATATATAAGGAAACTGGGAATGAGAGTGGATTGGATTTCAACATGTGGAAAAAAGGGGAACGATTTGAGGCAAGATAAAGGGCATCAAGGTAAACAGGTAAAAAGGAAAAAAAAAAGTGTGTGTGTGGAAAAAAGGGGGGTTCAAAAAAATGAGAAGAGTGCGAAAAAGAGTGAGAAGAATAGATCAAAAGAGTGTAGAATGGGACAGAGAACAAAAAAAGGGAAAAAAAACATGGGATAAAAGGTAAACATCATCCATATTTTGAATTGGGAAAAAAGAAAGGGGTCCATTTTTTCTCCCTTTTTTCTCTATTCAAATGAAATACGTTCGCTTCTCAACATCTTTATTTTTTTTCAAGGATTTGGATTTGAAGAAGAGATGGCTGCGATTTCTTTTTTCACATGTATACGTAGATATATACGATCTCTGGGGTGGGTTTTTTGGAGAACCCGTGCAAAGTGTGCATACAGCCCTGAGGAAAAACAGAGAAAAAAAAATTCCCCATTTTTTTTTCTCCCCCCCAGTGGTCATTCTTGGATGACATGAACAAATACATGTTGAGAAAAAAAGGGTAGAAAAAAAAATTCACATGCATGAGAAAAAAAAGAGAAAAGAAAAATCATTCGCTTCTCATTTCATGGAGAAGAGCAAAGATTAAAAAAAAAAGAAGAAAAAATTCACGGGAGGAAAAAAATTATGGAAGGGGCCTCATGGTGGTCACATCTTTTTCTTTAAAAAAACAAATCCTCAAGATGTATTTTAGTTTTTTTCTGCTCCTCACCCACCTCTGGTAGAATAAAAGGGAAAATCAAAAAAGCAATTGGGAGGCTTTACTTGGTCATTTTAAGATTCATTCTTGTGTGAGATTTTGAAGGAAAAAAGACGAAAAAAAGACGAAATGAATTAAAAAGGGGATAGAGCCTGTGCGTAGATCCCCAGGGGGAAAAAAATGAGTTCTGCTTTTTTTCTTTTTGATTTGTTTTTGTTTTCTCTTTTTGATTGGGATAAGAGGAGGGGGGGGTGGGGGGGGGGTTTGAAGGAAAAAATATTATCCTTGTGGTGGTGAAAAAAAATGGATGTCTTGAAACTACAAAGAAAAAGAGGCCGATGGATTTTATTTTCTTTCAGTTGGGATGTGTTTTTTTCTTCCTTTTTTTTTTTACCTTTGCCAAAAAAAGAAATGAAAAGTTACGTTTAGGGAATGATTTTCTGCTCTTTCGACATATATTTTACCTACACATATATGCCGAAAGCGGTGCATCTTTTTACGCCGATTGGAAAAATAATAAAAAAAAGACGAGAAGAGAGGGGGATAGAAAAAAAAGACGAAAAAAATGGATGGGTTTTTCTGGAAGGGTTGTGGGTGTTTTTTTTTGTTGAATTGATGTTTCGGAAGCTTCAGTGGGAGGGGGGGGGGGAGAAGGAATATAGAGAAACTTGACACCCCTGTAATAGGCATGTATAAAAAGGGAAGACCCATCGTCTGGGGGGGAGGGGGAAATCCACTGGGTCTTGGGGTAATTCACACACACGAGAAAAAAAGGCACGCACACCATAATAGAGCCCCTCCCTGAACGAAATATCGTTCAGAGAAGGGGGGGGGGGGGAATGAGACTGATTAAAAACATGGAAGAAAAGCCGTTGGGAGTCTCGTTTTCATGGATGCCTCTCTCAATATTTCGATCAATTAGCAAGTGAACCGTGGGAAAAAGGTGCAGCACAGGTGTGTGCTTAGCGTAGGATTTGTTTTTCGATCGACACATTTTGGCATGGTTTCATTTTTGGTTTCGTTCTCTGTTGGAATAGATGGCTCCAGCAATGGTGATGGGTTTCAAACACTGATCAACAGCATGGGAAAATTAGTAGTGAAGAAGGGAAAAGGGGGGGAGGGGCTGTTCGAAAGGGTGGATGGTATTCTCATAGGAATGAGGCCCCTCCCCCCCCCCTTTCATCCCTTCCCTAAGTTTTTTCCCATTCTTTCGTTTCTGGGGGAGTTGGTTGAGATTTTGCTCCGTTGGGTTGTTTTTGGCTTTCCGGAAGGGGCTAGCATAATCTCTTTTCTTCTTCCAAAATCTTTCCGGATTTCCATCCTGGCTTTTTTTTTTTTACATTTAAATAGTTGCTGATGGTTAAAAACAGGTTGATCTCATTTCTCGTCTTGCTTTTGAATAGTGAAAATGGCTGCAGAGTTTTATTTTCTTTTTTTTAATTTGAAAAAAAAAAAGCCTCACGAATCTGGATATTCCTTCATCTCTCTGTTTCCACCTCCTGGTCAAAATTTTTTACAGTAATGACTTTTTTTCGTTATATTTTTTTTTCTCAAAGATATCAATAAGGGTCGAAAAAAAAATACACAGGAAAAAACACTATCATATATATGTCGAGGATTGGTAATTGGTGCTTCGCTGTTTTTTTTTTTCTTTCATTTTGTCTGCAGAACATTTTCATTCAACCTGAATAACCACCCCGGAAGGAGAAATCCCTCCACCCTGTTTTTTTTGTTCTCTTTATCTTTTGATCTTTGCTTGTTTCTGTTCATATTTATATCACTCCAAAAAAAAATGATGGATTTTCTTCCACTTCTTTTCCTTTTCTTTTCTCTTCCCCCGATTTTTTTTTCAGTTTCTTTTTGGGCCGATCCTTTTCAGGGGGAGGGAAAGGGATTTTTTTTTTCAACTTTTTTTGAAAAAAGAAACTGATGCACACCATGGCCTATATGAGAGGATGAGAAAGAGAAAACAAATGAGATTATGAGAAGTTGGGGTTTTAAAAGTTAAAAAAACAACTAAAAAGCAACATATGGGTGGCTCTCTCTTTTTTTCTTTTTTTCTTGGATTAGGGGGAAGACGCGCCTTGTCGTTTTTCTACATGCTTTCTTTTTTTTTGGTGTGTTTTTTCAAACCCTAATATTGGCCTCGGGTTGCTCTTCTGTAGAAACGGGGGGGGGGGGGGGGTTGGTTCATATTACTGGATGGCATGTGCATTGATTGCCAAGTTGCTGTTTGGAAAAAACAGATATATACATATGCATATTATTATTGAAAAACAAAAAAAGGGGAGGCCTTATTAAGATAGGGTAGGGGTGGGCAGGTTGGGGAAAAACAAAAACAAAGGCAAAAAAGAGAAAAAAAGAAAAAAAAGAAAAGATATATTTATGAATGGTAGCACAGAGAAGCTAGTTTTTTTTTTCCTTTCATAAAACCATAAAATATGGAGAGGGTGATCAGAATGGGAATTTCCCCTCGAAAAAAAAAAATGAAAATAGGTCTTTTCCTTTTTCTTTTCTTTTCATTTCTTTTCTCCGGGCTTTTTTGACATGAGTGTCGGCAAGTAGGATTTGCTTTGGTTTTTTTTTTTGGTTCAAACTGGGGATTGGGAGGGAGTAATAGATGAAATGGAAGGGATTGTTGGAAAGGATTATTTTTATTCTCATGTTTTTTAGGACTCTAGCCGACATTGAATTCTGGGGAGGGGGGGGGGAACGCAAGTATGCAAACAGCATGGTTGGGGGGAGGGTGGGATGAGGGGAAGACAGTCAGTGGGATTGATTTTTTCACTGAATATGCAGGTCTCAGTTGCAAATTAAATAAAATCGGAAAACGTGTGCCCTCTCTCGACACGAAAAAGAAACAAAAAAATCAGAAAAAGAAAAAAAGAAAAAAAAGAAAAAAAGAACAAAAAACATATCAAGGTAGACTATAGAAATCGAAGGGGTTTTTTTCCTTTGAAAGCCAAAAAAAAGTGGGAGGTGGGGTTATAGCAACGACAGGATGAGACCTTGCGGGTAGCTGATTGTAGAGAATTCATTTGTTTGGGGCGGGTTTTGATTTGTGTTGGTTTTATTCTTCTCTTGGCCTTTTTTTTTGCTGTTGTGGATTTTTTTTCCGGGAATCGTTGGTTGTGTGTTTGTGGCATGGATGTGAGGTGAAAAAAAACGAAAGATCTTTAAAAGGAACAGCAAAAAAGGGAGAGAGAGAGTTTGGGGGGGGGGATGTCCAAGACTCGCTTGCTTTATTTGTTTTTTTTCAACGGTGAAAAGGCTGGTCTTCCACTCACAGAGGTTTTTGGATTTCCCCCACCATATTTGACGAAATAAACCTTGTAAAAGTTTTTCTTTTTCTTTTCAAAAATAGACTTGTTAGGCAAGTGGAGACACAATGGAAGTTTTTAGGATCTTCTATCACCCAAGGGAAGCCTTGAGGGGCAACCCTGAACACAGGGAAGCACTCTCAGGAACACCCAAAGGTGACTACACACCCCCAATCCTATCCTTCCTTTCACTTTCCATGCCCCAAATACTTTCTCGAATAAACCGCCCAAAGGGGAATACACAACCCCAATGCCACCTTCCGCTTTCAATGCCCCAAATGCTTTCTCAATTAAACCGCAACCTGTAACCAAAATTGATTTAATTGATACGGAGGGAACTTTTGCATTTGAGCAGCAGATTAAGTTTCTCCTTCAATCTGTGTTTTTGTCCTGTTGCCCATAATCCTTTCTTTTCTAGCTACAGGCTGCTTCATGCCAGATTGAATCATTATGGGTGGTAGGAAATTTTGTCTTTTTCTGTAAACCATTCAGATGTTTTTTTCTGTTCATTTTCTCTTTGATTGCGGGAAACCTAAACAAGTCTTTGGATACTATTGGAGCAGCAAAATTCCTATTTTCATTAAGACATGCAGCGCTGGCCATTGGTAATTTCATGCAATTTTATTCCTGCTTCAAATTTCATTCTTGGGATGAATGGCCCCCCTGTAAAGGATTGGGAAGGTGGAGTCAGATGAGGGACGCAGGAGATAGGGAAAATGGTTAGGAAAGTGTGGGAATCTGTATTGTAAAGTGGCAGTACTGATGAAGAAGTACTGTGAGTAACAAGGCGGTACAGAACGGGAACAGATATTTATTGGTGGATGGAAATGGTTGCGATATCCTTGTAAGTCCCTTCTGGGCCAAGACTGTGTGTTCTCTGTGTGTTGTACCCATTCACGTTCCGGTCAGAAAGTCTCGTTATTATATGGTTTCGGAGCCATGAATGAGCCTGGAGAACCTGGAGAGATTTTGGCGGAGGGCTCACAACTGGGGCAGGCAACCGCCATGGAGTCAGAAATTGTGAGGGCTGTTCAAGCAAGCATACGGGAAGAGTTTTCGCAGCTGGAACTGCGTATGTCGGCGCTGGAGGCTTCGCAAGGCCGAAGGCCAACCCCAGAACGGGTAACCATTCCACCAGAAAGTGAATACGAAGAGGTCTTTACGGTACCCAGTCCAGGTGGCCGTGAAGCAAGAAGAAATGGAACATCAATTGAAAGTGGGGTCCGTCACCATACAGTGGCCAAAGTAAAGTTTGGTACGCCCGAATATTTCACTGGGGAAAAACCTGACGAAAGCTTCCAGGATTGGTGGTTCGGAATACACGAATATCTTGAGTTGATAGGTGAAAGCTCTGAGACTGCGCGGGTGCGCTTTGTCGGGACTATGTTGCGTGGTTTCGCAAAAAGCTGGTACAGGGTCCTTTTGGAACGAACTGACATACGAACTCTCTCTTTTGAGCTGCTACGAGAAAAGATGAAGAGTCAATTTGCAAGAAAGGACGACAACACAAGGGTTCGAAGACTGATACGCAGCTGCTCTCAAGGCACGAAGGGTGTCCAAGAGTACAATGCTCTGTTTCGCAAATTGGCCGTCAGAATACCAGAAGCTAGCGAGGAAGAATTGGTTGGGCACTACTTGGCGGGACTTCACCCTCATATTCGCGTTCAAGTCGAAACGCGTAAGCCCACCACGCTAGAAGACGCCACTTCGCTAGCCAGCGACTGGGAAGCTTTGGGCCTCGCAGGAAACAAGGAAGCAAAAGTAAACTCGGCAGAGAGTAATATGGAGTGTGAAGACAAAATGGGAGTATTTCCAATCAACGGCAAGGGATTGGTAACGTTTCCACTTCAGCTTTCGCGTATGAACGAACTTTTGACAACTGTCCAAAAGGCCATGCGCAACCCCTGGCTAGCCGAAAGACTTACTGACATCGTCACCACTGCGCAGTCGGAGGGGGGGAGTTCTTCACAGAAACCACTGACAGGAAAGCCTATGTCTGGGAAAGGGGCCACTGCAGGAAAGCCAGTCAAACATGTGGATACCGAAGGGGAAAACACTGTCAGCACGGTGTGGATGAATTCGGACTCGGATGGAGACGAAGTGTATGTGGGAGTGGGAAATACTTCTGACAGCAGCCAACAGAACAGGAGACTTATGCATGTCAATGGGGTTATCAGAGGACAGCAAGTCAAATTCTTGATTGACACAGGAGCTGCAGTCAGTATTCTTCATGAGAAGACATTACGAAAGTTTGGGCTTCCTCTTCAACCAGGAAAGATGTCCATTCAGGGCATCACGCAGGACAGTGTACAATCACTCGGAACAACCACAGCGATGGTCGAAGTCGGGCAGAACCGGTCCGAGCTGAAATTCACTATTTTGGAAGGGCATGGACGAAGCATTCTGGGAAAAGAAGCCATCGGGGTTTTAGGCTTTATCATAGACCCGGGGACTGACCGATTAGTAGACAAAAAAACAGAGGCAGAAATAATCTGTTTTTCAGCTACTACTAAGGAAACACCAGCAGGGCAAAAAAAGGAGACTCAAGCAGACTCAGGAGAATGTGTACTGACTCTAGGAAATGACACCTTATTGGGGCCTGGAAGAACTACACAAGTCGTTTCCTCTGCTCGATGCTTTCTTCACGGGAATGTGGTTCTGGCTGTTAAGCCGCGAAACGTACACGCAGATAAACATGGGTTACGAGTGCATTCGCAACTGGTTGCTGGGCCCACGAAAGGAGAGCATATCGTCATTGGTGTGGACAATGAGCGAAGTTGTCCAGTCTTGCTTAAGAAGGGAGCCAAGCTGGCCACGACGATTTTTTTGGAGAAAGCCAAAGTGCAGTCCTCTGTCTGTACTCAAGAAGATCCAAAAAAAGGGATCCTGGGTGCGAGTCGTCCGTGCATTCAGGAAATGATGGTAGGACGAGCGAGGAGGGCATAAAAATACAGCTCACCCAGGAGGTGGAGTACTATCCCGAACAGTACAGGGATGTTGTAGTTTTTTACCTGAACCGAAGTATTGTGTTGGGACCTGGGGAGATTGCAGTGCTGAGTTTACCTTACGAACTTAGGGGAGTTCGGGGACCGATTATCGACTGTCTCAGTGCCAAAGGGGTTAGGTTGGTAATGAAACAGCGGGCAGGGGGCACTTTGTTTGGATATCTCGTTAACGACAGTAGTGAGATCCAGCACGTTACACCAAAGACCAGAGCTTGGTTTATTCCAGGACGTTTGAATGAGCTGATTGATATTGACGGAAAATGTGCGATGTCCAGAGTCCGAAGTAATACTTCTGACCGACTGTACGTACAAAAAACAGACAGCGAGTGGAGGCGACAAAAACAGAGTTCTACTGAACAAGGAAAAGAAGGGAGTTGGATTCAGCGCAAGAAAGAGCGGCAAGACTTAGAACGTGGGGCGACTAAAGTTTGGGATGTTCGTCGATCTAAGTGGGGGCGATATGGGAAGTGGGATGTCCAGGGAGAGTCGCAGGATGTAAGCGCAGAGGTTATGAACCATGAGTTGATTGAGCCAGAAAGTCAGGACGAGTGTCTGTCTCAACTTATGCAAAGGTTTCCTCGAGTCTTTGATTTGTCACCAGAATCGAGTGGATTGTCACGTGATATGGCCGCTCTCACTATCACGATGTCTGACCTAGAACAGATCGGAACTGCGAGCTTTAGCGCTTTCAGTGATTGGCAGCCGTTATCCATGGGACAAGAAGGCGCGGCCGAAGCAGAGATAGCCTCCCTCGAACGGAGGGGGATCGTCAAGGAGTTACGCTGGGATGAGCGCGGGCTGTTTTCACAGCCGTTGGTTTTCCAAAAACCAGGGGGTACCGCAGTACGGATTACGTTGGACTGCCGACGGATTAATAAACTGTTCCGAACTTGGAAAACTCCTCTCACACCCGTTAAAACCATTCTGTCACGGCTGAACCCCGAATATAGGGTCTTTTCAGTAATTGACCTTAAAGATGGTTTCTTTAATTTGGGAATTGATGATGAGCTCAGCCAATATTTTTGTTTCAGCATGGGGAAGAGGCGGTACAGATTTCAGCGGCTGGTACAAGGTTTTAACGGGAGCGCGCTGATCTTTCATTCTATCATCGAGCGTGTACTGGAAGAAGCTCGAAAGATCTTTCCTGATTTAGATGCCGAGGTTTACATTGATGACCTCATCATCGGAGCCCGCAATGAGTGGGAACACGACCGAAAGCTACAATCACTTTTCCAGATCTTGGACCGATTCGGATTTAAAGTGAAAAAGGAGAAAGCTCAGCTTAAGAAAAGTCGCGTCACATTCCTCGGATATGAGGTATCACAAGGAACAGTAAGCTTGGAACCGTACTGCCAGAAGCTGCGCGAAGGATTACCAGAAATACAAGGGCGTAAGACACTACAACAGGCTCTCGGAATGCTGAACGTAGTGAAGGGACACGTACCTGGGTTTGCGAGGAAAGTACAAGCTATGTACGAGGAACTATCGGCTGTCGGGCGTGAAGCGGATTGGGATCTCGTCAACAAACGTTTTCAATCAGTGGTGGTGGACGTACTCAGTGCTGTGTATGACATGCGGATGCAGCAGCCAGGGGAGGATTTCCAGTTATACACGGATTGGTCGTCAGCCGCCGGGGGATATGCATTAACACAAGGTGATCAACTTGTGTTTTTGGGGTCACACTTAAACTCTCCAAGCAAACGAGCCGTATCCAGCTTCCTGGGCGAAGCGCAAACGATTGTTCGCGCGCTAAAGAAAGTCGCGTGGATTACGGGAGGAGCGAATGTGCAAGTTTTTACCGATTCCGAAGGGTCGGCTAAAAAGTTTAATTCAGGGAGTTTAACTGACGATTCTGATCTAAGGATGCTGCGGCTGCTCAGCTACATCACAGGAAATTACACGGTCGGTGGCAATCTTCGTTTTACGCACTTGCCAGGTAAAGTCAATGTGCTCGCCGACTTACTTTCACGTTGGGCGAGTCATGAGACAGGAGCAAAGCTGACTCTATACCACGTTGACGAGGAAAGGAAGCAGCGGATAAACCAACTCCTTAAGGAGGCGCACAGGGGCCATTTCGGTGTCGCAAAAATGTTGAAGGTTTTACGAATGCGAGGAGAAAAAATATCCCGATCTTGTAAAGAGCCGTGGGGTATAAGACAAAAGGAACTTTTACAAACACGAACAACACGGTCTAAGGCGAGAAGCCTTAAGACTCGTCAACCGTTGACCCGGGTTCGAATCCCGTCAACGGTCCCAACCGTAACTGTCTCCAATTCCAACTCACGTGACCCCGGACTACACCGTCCGGATACAGTCACACATGTCACCCGTTCCATCACCCTATCACATCACATTACTTCCTGTTACGTCACGGGTCAGACGGCTACATAACCGACTTGACCTCTGTAACCACCGTCGCCCACTGGTTCGCTAGTGCGACCGTTACTATCCTTGTCACTGAGAGGTCTAGGGATCGAATCCCACCTCTCCCTTTGTAAACTGTCACAAGACTCCTCCTGACCTTAGAGATCTGGCCCCCAGACCTAAGGTCACCAAATAACACATACAGAAATCCAGCAAGAAAGAATAGAGCCCTCCCCCAAAAGCAAGAAGGAAAAATCCCAAAGACCTCCCAAAAAGCAAAAAGGAAAAAACCCCATCTGAAAGACCATCCCAAAGACAGTAGAAAAGAAAACAGCTGACCTGGCCTCAGCACTAACACCAACTCCCCTGAACCCCCAACAGTCATAGACTGAAATTCCTTTCTCATTCCCATATCTCTGCAGGGATATCTTTCATTTACTCACTCTTCAACTCTTGAAGTCCTCTTATCTCCACCTCCAAACTCTCTTCTCCTGCTCTGTTGCTTCCAAGTGTTTCTGCTGGAAGTATGCTGCTGCAATATCTGGACAGTTTTCCAGGTTCCTGATAGGCTCCCAGCTATCATGGCCCCTGTCATATCCTTGCCATCTGATCAAGAACTCCCTTGAAGTTCTCCCCCTGCCTCTGCCTCTTCTGACCTCTCTGTGATCCAAAAACATCTCCACATGGAACTCTGGGGTTCCATCAATGATCTCTGCTGGCAGTGGGTTGGGTTCCCTGTTCCCATACTGCTCATCTTGAATGTATCTTCTTAGCTTTGAGATGTGGAACACTGGATGCAGACTCCACTGCTGAGGGACTTCCAGTTCATAGGCCACTTGACCCACTCTCTTCACAATCTTGAATGGGCCCACATATTTGGGACCCAACTTCTTGCATCTGTCCCCAGCCAGCTTCAAGTCCTTGGTACTCAAAAGGACCACATCATCCACCTGAAACTCATCATCTCTTCTATGCTTGTCAGCATTCTGCTTCTGTCTGTTCTGAGCTCTGGCAATGCATGTCTTGGCCACTTCCACATCCATCCTCAGGTCATTCAATATCTCATCCACACCTCTGATGGGTGTCTCAATCTTCTTCCTCCCCAATAAGGCTGCAGGCACCAAGGGTTCATCTCCAGAATTTAAGTAGAATGGGCTATACCCAGTGCTTGCTTGCTTCCCTTGGTTATAAACAAATTCAGCTGCACTCAACTTTAGATCCCAATCAGTTTGAGAGTGATCCACATAGGCTCTGAGGCTTTCCTCCAGTATCCTGTTGAGCCTCTCTGTTTGGCCATCTGACTGAGGATGTCTGGCAGATGACATCTTCAATGTTGTCCCCACCAGCTTCATCAACTCCTTCCACAGTTCAGATGTGAACCTGGCATCCCTATCAGATACCAGGTCCTCAGGCATCCCATGATGTCTCCATACCTCATCAAATATCATCCTGGCCATCCCTGCTGCTCCAATGGTTCCTTGGGTGGCACAGAAATGGGACATCTTGGACATCCTGTCCACAAAAACCACAATGGCATCCTTCCCTCTGGCTGTTTTGGGCAGTCCTGTGATGAGGTCCAAACTCACAGAGCTCCATCTCCTAGTTGGAATCTGCAATGGCTGCAAATCCCCTGCAAGTTTCTTGGTTGATGCTTTAGTCTTTTGGCACACTGGGCAGCTCCTGCAATATTGGGCTACCTCCTGGGACATCTTCTTCCACCAGAAATGCTGTTGCAACACAGCTAGTGTTCTCTCCTTCCCTTTGTGTCCTCCAATCAGACTATCATGCCCTTCCTTCATCACCATTGCTTTTAGACTCTGTGGCACAACAATCTTCCCTTCCACAGTCTGTAGAACTCCATCAGTAGACATCTTGAACACCCTTTGGGTCTGGATGTCAGAATCCAATCTCTTCAGGATTTCCTTGCAATGTACATCATTCTTCTGGGCATCAGCAACCTCTTGTGGACTCCCTTGAGCCATAGGTTCCATGGATGACTTCTCCAGTGCATTGATTTGTTCATCAGATCTTGACAATTCATTTACAGTACCCCTTTTGGTACCTCCTCTTGCATCATTTGGCATCACATCTGTTTTCAGTCTCTCAGGCAGCTTTCCAGTTTGGCATCCAGTAACCTTCACCAATCTGGAACCCAATGGCTCTCCTGGTTGTTCATCAAACACAAGATCCTGTGGATGATTCTCCCCCCAGGCCCCCAAGCCTTGGTACCTCTGAACTGTGCCTTCATGCTTCACAAGAGTGTTTGTTGTGCCATCTGGTGTAGATGCCTTCAAATCTCCCCCTCCACTTCCAGAATCCCTTGGATCCACTGGATGTGGACATCTGGAGAGGGCATCAGCCACCACATTATCCTTTCCTGGGATGTGCACTGTTTGGAACCTGAAAGGAGCTAAAAACTCCACCCATCTGGCTTGTCTTCTGCTCAGATGTTGTTGAGAATCCAGCCACACCAATGACTGATTGTCTGTCCTGAGGACAAACTCCCTTCCTTCCAAATATGCCCTCCACTTCTTAAGACAGTGGACAATCCCTAACAACTCAATCTCATGGATTGGGTACCTTGTTTCAGCATCAGTCAGCTTATGGGATTCAAAAGCTACTGGATGCAAACCATCTGGCCCCTCTTGCATCAATACTCCCCCCACTCCTGATTGACTGCCATCAGTGGCTACAATCCAGGGCCAATCTTCCCTGGGATGTATCAAAACAGGTGCTGAGCATAATGCATCCTTGAGATCTTCAAATGCCTGTTGTTCTTCTTCTCCCCATATGAACTGTTGATTTCCTTTGGTCAGGTTGGTCAATGCTGCAGCCTTTCCACTGAAATTTGCCACAAATCTTCTGTAGAAGCAACACAATCCCAGGAAACTCCTGACATCATGCACATTTGAGGGTGTAGGCCACTTCTTGATGGCATCCAGCTTGTCAGCCATAGGCTGAACTCCTTGGTGAGTGACCCAAGTACCCAGAAAATCCACTTCTTTTTTCCCTACTGCAGATTTAACCAGCTTGGCATACAATTTGTGCTTCCTGAGGGCCTCCAGTACCAGCTTCATGTGCTGTGCATGTTCTTCAGGTGTGGAGGAATAGATGAGAATGTCATCTAGGAAAACTTGGACAAATTTATCAATATAAGGGGCTAGAATCTCATTCATCATGGACATGAAATGTCCAGGAGATCCACTTAATCCCATGGGCATGACCAGAAATTCATACTGGCCATACTTTGTCCTGAATGCAGTTTTTCCTTCCTCCCCTGGAGCCATTCTCAGCTGCCAAAATCCTGCCCTGAGGTCTACCTTGCTGAAGTATTGTGCTTGGCCCAGCCTGTCCAACATCTCATCCATTCTGGGGATGGGAAATTGGGTCACTTTGGTAGCTCTATTCAGAGCTCTGTAATCCACACAAAATCTCAATGCCCCCCCAGGTTTGGGGACAAAGAGTACAGGTGCTCCAAAGTTACTGTGGCTTGGTCTTATCATTCCTTTCTCCAGCAAGTAGTCCAATTGCTCCTTTAAAGCATCCAATTCTTTTGGGCTCTGTTTATATAATGGGCCAAAGATGGGTTTTGCATCATCTTTCAGAGGTATCTTCATGTCCCAAGGTCTGTGAGGAGGTAGCTGGCTTGGTAAATCCATTGGAAAGACATCCTTGTAATCATTCAGGACATCCTTCAGCTCCTGGAGTTCATCATCCAGTCCATCAACCATGCTTTTGAAATTTGCATCTGTTCCATCCTCTGTACCCTTGACTTCCATTGATTCACCAGGATTCCTGATCTGCTTGGCTGCATTGATTTCTCCTGATGCTTGAGGATCCTGTGTTTTCCTGACCAGCACCAGATATGCTTCTCCATCTCTGTTCTTCAGGCATCTCTTAGCTTCACTGGCTGAGAGTAGGTTGATCTCCTGTGGATCTTGGACTGCTGCCACCTTTGGATGAAATCCTTGAAGCTTGATTGGGGCTCTGTTAGGTCTGCTGATGGTAATCACATGACTCCTCCAGTTGATGTGAGGATTGTGATCCACCAACCAGGCCTTGCCCAAGATGACCTTATGCTTCAGGTTTGGCACCATCCAGAAAATCCTTTTTATCACCCAGGGACCCATCCTGATTCTCACCAAGGCCTGTTGTTTGAGCAGTATTCTGGAACCATCTGCCAGTTCCACTGACAGATGTGCATCCTTGATGATTTTCAATGCATTTTCTTGAGCTGTTTGGACATCAATGAAGTCCCCTGTGGCTCCACTATCGATGAGGCATTTGACTGTCTGTTTGTGCAATTTTCCTGGCACATATAGCAGGGTAGATCCCAGGTCTCCTTGACCTACTGATCCCAATTTCCCTGTCACCATTTTCTCCTCTGGATCCTGGTTTGGTGTTGGACAATGTGTCTCAATTGATGATGAGAATCTGACTTGCTTGTGAATCCCATGATTCCCTTGTGATTCCTCTTTTGCATGTATGGATTTCCATACTCCTGAGGCTGTGAGGACCTCTCTGGGCTTAGATGTGGATTCCTTGATTGACTGTAGCTGTTTCTGCATCACCACTGATCCTTTTGGAGGGGAGGACTGTAGACTGTCCTTTGTTATCCCTTCCATCTCAGGGGATTTCTGTTCTGACTGTCCCAACACTGTGGGGATGGATCCCTTAGCTTTGTTGCTGACCGGATCCCCTTTGCCAGCCCTCGAATCTGAGGTACTGGATCTGGCAAGCTTCCCTCCCCCAAACCTTCCCAAATAAGATGAAGATGTCTTACATCTGGATCCTGCCTTTGCCTGAGCACCATTCTCAGGAGATCCTTTAGATGTTCCCCCTTCAACCTTATCAACCACTAGCACCTTCCCATCACTGACATTCCTCTGATTTCCTTGTAATCCTTCCTTGTCTTGAGAACCATTCTGACGACTTCCTGACGACATTTCCGACATCACATTTGCATGTCCAGGCTTCTTTGACGCCCCTCCTGGCCTGGTCCAGGGAGGCCCTACTCGTTTCCCGACGACTTGTTTTGGCCACCCTTCTTCTTCGATCGACATTCTCTCGCGAAATGCCCGAACTTTCCGCAGTTATGACATTTCCCTTTCTTGGGTGACGACTGGTTCCACTTCTCTCCTGACACTGCGCCAATCTCCATCTTATCGTCATACTGCCGGTTTTGTTTTGGGTACCAAGGAGTCTGCTCGTTTCCTGCCCGGCCTGCAGCCCGGTCTGCTTGCAGTGCCAACTGAACAGCCTCGTCGAATGTCTGAGGACGGTTTAAGAAGACGTGAGATTTTATCTTCGCTTGTAGGCTGTGCGTGAAGAGATGTATTTTGTCTTCCGTTGCCATAGTTGGAGTCTTGATCAAGAGTTTGGAAAACAGAGAGATGTGCTCCCTGAGCGTGCCCTTCTTGTGCGTTAGCCTGAATAGCTGGTCTCTGGCCGTCTCTGCCTTGTCAAAGGGGTCGAAGTATTCGATAAGCTCCTGCCCTAGCACATCCCAGCTCGCCATCACCATCGGGTTTGACGCTTTCTTCACCGTGTACCACTCTTGTGCAGCTCCTCTCAACACCGTTGACGCCAGCAGTGCCCGTTTTCCAACCGGACACCCGGACGCCACAAAATAGGTTTCCATGCTCTCCACCCAGTCTGAAGCTCCTTCTCCGGTTTTTCCGAAGAACTGAGGAGGATTCCCCAGCCGTATAGGCGCGAAGTTCCACGCATCAGGTATCGACGGCCCTCCAGCGGAGCCTCCACTCGTTGCTCCCGCCGTTGTTCTTGCTTGCCGTATCCTTTCTTCCATTTCGTGTTTTGCTGCCAGTAACGATGCCTGCAGTTCGAGCTTCTGGTTCGCCATTTGTTCTTGCAGGTCCAATAGTTTCTTGTGCAGGCCTGAACCTGCTTCCAGTGTATGACCTGCAGCAGACTGCGCCGTCGACTGCTGTTCCGTAAGTTCCGTCATCGTTGCCAGCACCGTGGCAAACTTCGTGTCCGTCTCCGTCCGAAACTCCATCGCCTGGGTTTCTCGTAGGGTTTGGCTCAGCGTCAGTTCGTCCAACTTCTGCATAAGCTTCTGGTGGTTCGCTTGGCTTTCGAGGCTCACTTTGGACACCTTCTGTTCCAGTTTCGTGCCTCCCTGTCGAACTTTCAGCATGTCCGCGCGGATCTCGCCCGCCGATTTCTCCAACAACTCCAGTTTCCCGGTAGTCTCGACATGTCTGGTTTCGTTCGTGGTTCCAAGCTCAGCAACTTTCTCCTTTACAGCTTTGACCTTGTCCTGTAGACCAGCTCCCGCTTCATCGAGCTTGCCGACCGCTTTCGACAGTTTCTGTAAGGACTCTCCATGTTTATTCGCCAGTTTTTCGACTGCCAAGCCTGCTTTGTGAACCTTTGCGAACTCGTCGCCATGCTTATTCACCAGTTTCTCCACGTTCTGTCCTGCTTTGTGGATATTCGCGATTTCTGTCTTTATCTCCAACCCTTCGAGTTCCCCTAGACGGTCTTCCAGTGCTTTACACCCCGTCTTCAGTGCTGCTACTGACTCCAGCACGTTGTTCAAGTCTTCCGCCGACATTTCTGGTTCTTCCCCCGGTCTTCACGATGAACCCAATATCACACAGGCCGCCCGATCGTTTGGGTGTAGCCAGTACACTTCGCTCCGAAACCACTTGTAAAGAGCCGTGGGGTATAAGACAAAAGGAACTTTTACAAACACGAACAACACGGTCTAAGGCGAGAAGCCTTAAGACTCGTCAACCGTTGCCCCGGGTTCGAATCCCGTCAACGGTCCCAACCGTAACTGTCTCCAATTCCAACTCACGTGACCCCGGACTACACCGTCCGGATACAGTCACACATGTCACCCGTTCCATCACCCTATCACATCACATTACTTCCTGTTACGTCACGGGTCAGACGGCTACATAACCGACTTGACCTCTGTAACCACCGTCGCCCACTGGTTCGCTAGTGCGACCGTTACTATCCTTGTCATTGAGAGGTCTAGGGATCGAATCCCACCTCTCCCTTTGTAAACTGTCACAGATCTATTGTGGAATCCTATGTGCATGCTTGTGTCGTCTGTCAAAAATACGAGCGACCGAGGGAAAAGGCACCATGGGGAGATACGAAGCGAGGGGGGTGGCCTGGACAAGCAGTCAGTATGGACGTGGTTGGACCTTTTCCGAAAGGGACGGACGGTTCCATATATCTGGTAACCACTATTGATCATTGCTCACGATTTGCTGAAGCAAGGCCTGTGTCCAGTGCAAATGCTGTTGCTGTAAGTCAAGCTCTGGAATCTTGGATACAATCGCATGGGCAGCCTCAGGTTGTTATGACTGACAACGCTGCTGTGTTTACTTCACGGCGATTCTTGACTGTAACGGAGAAGTTTGGGATCAAGCACGAGTACGTGCCCCCATATTCACATAAGAGTGCAGGGTTGATCGAAAGGTACCACCGCATACTGGAAGACCGCATCAAGCGAATGACTGACGACAAGATGATCACGGAGTGGCCTCAGCAAGTTCAGGAAGCCGAGAAGTTGATCCAGGAAATGCCACATGAGGCTACAGGCTTTCCTCCCAGGCAGCTGATGCAGAAAAGGGATATATGGGACATGCCGATTTCCGATCAACAGTGGAGGAATGATGTCGGCACTGCTTGGTACCGGGATGCGATTGGTCGACAGAAGAGACAATCCAAGCAGAAATTCGTGGAAGAAAGCTACAAGGTTGGGCAATGGGTCTGGTGTTATGATCACACTCGGATGAGGTCTGAAGGGGAGAAGTTGAAAGCATTTTGGTATGGGCCATGTCTGTTTGATGGATATGTGTCTAGGCACAGGTGTGTGGTTAATGATCCTGATCAAAGTAAGTTTTTGACTCATGTTGATTTCGTGAAACCATGTCGGTTGTCGATGTGGGAATATTAGCTCGATAGCGCAGGGGAAGCGTGTAAAGGATTGGGAAGGTGGAGTCAGATGAGGGACGGCGTAGATAGGGAAAATGGTTAGGAAAGTGTGGGAATCTGTATTGTAAAGTGGCAGTACTGATGAAGAAGTACTGTGAGTAACAAGGCGGTACAGAACGGGAACAGATATTTATTGGTGGATGGAAATGGTTGCGATATCCTTGTAAGTCCCTTCTGGGCCAAGACTGTGTGTTCTCTGTGTGTTGTACCCATTCACGTTCCGGTCAGAAAGTCTCGTTATTATACCCCCGATCCCCTCCAAAGCTTGTGGTGTTGACAGTGGATGGAGAGCTAAAGAGCCAAGTTTATGATCCAAACAAATTCTTTTTGAAAGAGGTCTAGAGATCTGTTGAAGTCGCTTTGTCGTGCCGGTTCCATCAATGTTTTGGACTCCAAAATACGGATTCCCCTCTGCAGACGTCTACTTCATTGTGTGCTTGACGCGATTCTGCTGCTGCAGCGTGCCATTCGCAACAGTCTTGGTACCACATGCGAGGCATTACACACACATCGAACGAAAGGAAAAGAAAACAATGTGAATATTTTCCAGGTGTATTTTCCTGAGAAAAGAACCCTTCACTTGAAAATAAAGCAGACATAGATGGTGAGAAAAGTATTAAGGTTTTCCCCCCTGTACTTATGAAGTTTACGACCCGCAAAATTGCATGTATCAAACAATCACAAATGATGATCTTACAAGTCAAATTTTGCAGACCGCTGTTTGAGAGCCTGCTCTCTCCTATCGAGCTTCCACGCTCGAAGGTCAGCCGCTATCCTCTCCCTTGACACAGAAAAACAAGAGATGTCAGTCAGTCTGATTCTGATGATTCTCCAGTCAGTTCTAGTAAACTTGCCCAACAAGATGACCTGAAAAATCAGGACATAAGAGAGGGAGGGCAACACGTAGCACTTTACATTCGGAATTAGAACATGTGGATCACCTCCGAAGCTCCAGCTCCCAATCCCTCAGTTGCTGCTCCCTTTTGGAAAAAAGCACAGATGGTTTTCGTTAATATCTTGTTAAGAAAAGTTGATGCTCAAACAAACAACAAATGGGAACCATTTTCCATAGCCATAACCACAATACTCCACCTCTCCGCCAGTGCTGACTCCCGAACTCGACTGTTCAGCGCCGAGACGTCAGGCACTGCCAGGGAAGGAAGCGGTGGAAATGAGAATTCGTCACCTTCGATACAAATTCAATAAAAAGGCAAGAATAAGAAGCAAAAACACTGAACATCTATCCATCGACCTTTGTTGCAAAAACCTCAGTTCATCGCCTCCCCACCCCCCCCCCCGATTTGTGCGATGCGAAATCGAAACCGTGCAAATAGAAAGATAAGGCTGTGATGCGTTTCACCAGGAAAAATGTTCATGGCAACAGCCCATTTTCGAGGGTCACCCAAGCACCTAGAACACAAGAGCAAGTCAACTAGGAACAGCCTCTAAGATCAGTCCAACATGCCCAACCATCGTGCAACTCCTCCACAAGTCAACGCCCTCCATCTGATTCGCCTGGCTCGTTAGACCACGCACAACAAACTCATCCCAGCATGATTGGTCCCTTGTCCATAATAATTTCAGTTCAACGTTTCTGATTTTTTTTTGTGGATCCTTCTTGAAACAATAATTTTTCAACTGTTTCTTTTGGTGCTATTTCACTTTTTGTGTTTTTTTTTGGGGGGGGTTGGCAGGAGGTTGACATCTGCCACTCCATGCCATGCATACAGTGTATACACCAGCTCACCAATTTTTCCAGCAAGAGCCCTGAGTCTTGCTTCAATTTTTCAAAGTGGGACAGGTTTCCATGACCAACAGAATAAAAAATACTGGAGGAAGAGTGCCAAGTATATCAGGTTCTAGATTCCAAGTATTTCCCTCATAGCAGCAATTACAAGACTGATAGATTTTGAAGGGGGGGGGGACTCATACCTGCTCCTCCAGTAGCTCGTGATTGATTAGATAGAGTCATCTCATCGAATTATAGTACGGGAAAAAGAGATACGTGGTTGTGGTTAAAAGAACGAAGGTACTTTGATTCGATGTAAGCAGCTGTTTTTTCTTCGTTCTTGATACCATGGAGAGGGAATCCTGAGATCAAGATCCAAGGTTTTTCAATTTCACATTTGCTGAATTTGGCTCATAGCTGGGTGTTTTTCAACGAGTCAATCCAGGAAATGCAACCATCCAGGCTGCATGGAACTCCATATTGAGGATATTGTGAATGTCAGATATTCATACACTTTGCTGGTAAGGTTTGCTCCACCACCACCACGTCGGACAATTAAAGAGGAAGAACGAAAGGTCCAAACCTTTCATGTGAGGTGGAAAACAAACCATCCAACTCAACACCCTACACTTACCACAAAAGTCACCACAGAGGGACCCTCCCCCCAAAGATGGAAAAAAAAGCTAAACCGAAAAACAGGAGCATTTCTTCTCTTCCCCCTTCAAGAACCATTCATTGCAATATTGCCCTCCCTTCCCCCTGAAAACAAAGATAATGAGGAGAGAGATGAAAAAACACCAGAATCCACGAAAAAACCATACAGCCCCCCTTTTCCTTCGGAACCCCCTCCACCACAGCTTTCCTTCTTTCTTTTCCTCTCTCTCCATGGGCATTAACAAGGCTACACAACATTTTCAACCCCCCCCCCCCAAACTTCCTCCCTCAGTGATTTTGAAACCTCTCATAACTTAAATATAAAAAAAAGAAGCATCCGTTAATTCTCTTCCCCTCCTCCCCCCTTCAATTCGTCGCTGGTGTCGCTCCATTCTTCTTGGCCTCCTCCTCCACTTTCTTTTTCCTCTCCCTCAATCGGGATGCAACATAGAACGCAACCTCCAGGGCTTGTTCAGCATTCAGTCGGGGGTCGCAGTGGGTGTGGTAACGAGAGTTCAAATCATCGGCACTGACCGAAGAACCCCCTCCAATGCACTCCGTCACGTTATCCCCAGTCATTTCCACGTGGATTCCACCAGGAACGGAGCCCATTGCGATATGAACGTCGAAAAAAGCTTCGATTTCGGCCTGGATGTTGTCGAAACGGCGGGTTTTGAAGCCATTGCAAGTTTCGGTGTTTCCGTGAACTGGATCGCAAATCCATGTGACCACCTGATAGACATAGAAACACGTATAAATAGCAAGCAAACAAACTACCAGGAAAATGGTTCATTTATGAGACATCCACTTTGCACCTTGGTGAAACAGAACGTTGTTTCGAAACCACACACACACACAAGGATGCTTCAAGCCAAACGCCAACAATAAACCCACCATGCATTCATACCTTAATATATCTGCGTGTGGTGGGGTCCATTGTGTTGAAGGGAGTCTTTTCAAGTTTTCAAACCGAAAAAAGAAAAAAAAAAGCGTATTTCAAGAAGTATGATACCTGGCCGGCGTTTTGAACTGCTTCAATGAGTGCAGGCAGCTTCTCCCTCAAATTATCGGCCCCCATTCGCACCACGATGGCCAAACGGCCTGGCACATTGTTGGGGTTCAACATGCTGATCATAGAGACCAGCTCCGAAGGGTCCATTTTGTTGGACACTTTCACGCCCAATGGATTTCCAATGCCTTTCAGGAACTCGATATGGGCTCCATCCAATTGCCGAGTTCGCTCTCCGCACCAGAGGAAATGTGCCGAACAATCATACCACAGACCTGTGGTGCTGTCTTCCCTGGTCAAAGCCTGGGCAAAAAACAAAACCATCATTTGCAGAAAACGAGTGGTAATCAGAACATAGAAACATTGGAATCTCCCTCCGTCGACAGACTGGGGTCGAAATCGTAGAGCCGGTTTAGCCAACCATACCGACAGGTTTCACCATCGTCCTAAATGTGCTCCACGTTATGACAAATCCAAGATGCACTTCTGTGGAATGGGTGCGATAATGGACCTACCTGCTCGTAGTCCAGCAACAGGCATTCATGGCCGGTGTAGAACTCGGTCTCCCTCATCAAGGGGTTATCAAGGTCCATCCCGCACGCATTCATGAATTCGGTGGCTTCCTCCACCCTCTGCGCCAAATCAGCATACTTATGCCCCTCCGCGGAATTCGACATGAAATCCAATTCCCATGTCAAGACCCTGTTCAGGGCAGCGTATCCTCCCGAACTGAACCCCCTGAGCAAATTCAACGTGGCTGCGCACTGATTGTAAGCTGTGACTAATCGACTGGGATCTGGCACTCTGGCTTCCGCAGTGAATTCGGCGCCATTGATAATGTCGCCCCTGTAGGACGGCAATTCAACACCATCTACGGTTTCACTCCCTGCGGAGCGGGGCTTGGCAAATTGCCCTGCCATTCGCCCCATCTTCACTACTGGGACGGCACCTCCGAAAGTCATCACCACAGCCATTTGCAACAGAACTCTGCGCAGGTAAGAATAAAAAGGCTAAAAAAAAACGGAATCATGAATTGCTGCTGTTGTGTTGATCCTCCTTTTTAAAATCCAACAAATTATTTTTCGAAGGAAATCAAATTCTGGCAGGCACAGCGAAAGGCTTATCAAATCCTGAGAAGAAACTCCATATTTTTGCATTCAAACTGCCGAAAAAACACACAACGAGAAAATGCTTGTGCCGTCTGCACTAGAGTATGCATGCAAGTAAACAAAAGCCTTTTTTTTTTTTGGAACACAGTCAATCGAATCTTATCACTGCAACCCCCCCCCCCCCAAACATGATCAAGTAAGACTACAACTTGATTTTTTATGTGCATTTACACATCTAGCTTTTACATTTTACACTCTCACCTGTAGGAGTCCCTGATGCGGTTGGCACTGAACTGTGAGAAGGCCTCTGCGCAGTCTCCACCTTGAAGAACGAAAGCATCTCCAGTGGCAGCTGCAGCCAATCGGGCCTGGAGGTTTCGGCATTCACCTTTTTTAAACACACCATATCAAGCACAGAAACAGTGAGTCCTTGTCCATCCAGACGTACATGCAGACATACATGCATGCATGCACACATGCACCTCCCCGAACCTTATTCATTTCTCATACAGATGGGATGAAGCAGGTTCCATTACTTCTGCAGCAATCATGTGGCGAAAAGTTATTCTGCTGGATATATTTGCATTGTGGGTTGTTATGATGGACATATATGCAATGTGTTATAATAGTGAAGTTGTATATGTTAGTTTTTGTAAAGACCCCCCCTCCCTTCTTCAGGATTTTCGAAAACGTCATTTTCCTAGTTAAGGTGTTCCCTGCGGATTCTCACCAGCGAAGACAAGAGGGGGCAAACTTTCGATCTCCTTCACCACGTTCTTAAGCGCGGCTTCGTCGGGATATTCGGGCTGTTGCAGCGCTGTTCTACCCCTCCAGCTGTCCGGCATCCACTCTTTCAAATGCTCCGCGTCCGCCCCGAAAGGCTTTATTGCCTGAGGAGAATTCTGCGAACTCAAAGCGTTCAACCTCAACCCGGCCATCCTGGAGTTCGCGCGAGCAGAAACCAGAGGCGAGACTCGACCGCCCTGGCATCTCTGGGGGACAGCAGCCATCGGAGCTCGATTCGCCACCCCGGCTACGCTGGCACGTGGAGCGACTTGCATGGTTACTTTTTTCCTCCAACAACTTCACTCTTTTTCTTTCTTTCGCGTCTCCACGTGATAGCAACAGCTACCGCGAAGGTCGTCGATCAATTCTCGCCAGGGGGAGCAAACCAAAGAACGCTGCCCGACGTCGAACAAGACAGCGCCCGGTAGTCGCAAAAACAGATAAGCTGGAAGGTTTGT
Organism: Bryopsis sp. KO-2023; assembly: GCA_030272585.1. Classification (NCBI taxonomy): domain Eukaryota; kingdom Viridiplantae; phylum Chlorophyta; class Ulvophyceae; order Bryopsidales; family Bryopsidaceae; genus Bryopsis; species Bryopsis sp. KO-2023. The sequence goes on from BSYQ01000010.1 coordinate 471,595, forward strand.
GGTGTTGGGTTGGTGTTACGATTACAAAAATACACCCCTGTACATCAAAACACTTGAAAATACGGCACATGGGATGCGGTATCTAACAAAGGCGATCTGTTTTCCGACGAGTTTTGAGCATATTATTGGGACGATGGCACGGCGTGGAGTCTGGCATCTCGACAAGATGTGTTTGTTCTATTGCGAATATTCAGGGAGTTCTCGTGGAGCCCGGTGGGTGTAGCAACAGAAGTGCTGCTTTTGAATAGTTGGGGGTCCCTGCGATACTTGGACTTCGAGTCCAATAAGTTTGCATTTAGGGTTAGACAGTTTTTGTCAGACCAAAGGTTTTTGGAATGCTTGGCACAGTGGTTGATTTCTGGGGTCAATCAACTTTTTGGATAGTCAGTGCATGAAGTGCAATATGCATCAGATGATGCATCCCTAGATTCATTGGCCTGCAACATAAACTGAAACTAAAAAGAATATTGTATTAAAAAACTGATGAATAATTGATGATATACATATGAATATTATGGGATTTTAGTATTAAGTTGTTAATTTAATAGTTCATTAGCTTCTGTTTTAATACTCGCCACCCTCCTTCCAACCCCTTCTGGTTTGCTATAATTGTGTAACATCTGTGATTTAGCCATTTCAGTTTGCTTCAGGGAATTTTTGACACATTCCTTCACCCAGCTGAAGGAAAGCAGCCCATGGCTGACATTGGATACCCAAATTCGAAGGGGCAATCACCCTTTCTTCTTGGTTCGATATCGTAAGTTCTGTTGTATTCTGTTTTCGAAAAAAGGCACATATTGGAAAAACAAGAAAAAGAAAATGAAACAGTTTTCTTAAAGTAGCTGATCAGTCGTATTTTTGTCCAAAGGGAGAGGAAGAAAACTGTCGTTCCACTTCCTTGATTTCTTCGACCTTCATATTGATTTTAATTTTTCCCCCACCATGACCTTTTTTTCTGGTGCTTTTTTCCCTTTGGAGTAAATAAAAGCTGAAACTGGAGGGGAAGTTAACAGGATTGACAAGTGAAGCAAGGTTTTTTAAAACCAACGCAACAAGGGCTTGCAATCCGATTCTTTCAGACAATTATTATCAGTTCTTTAAATTAAATTAAGTATTAAATATATAATTTGTCCTTTTTGTTCCCTTGCTTTATGGAAATATCCACTGTCGCTCAGAGACCTCGGGAATCATCCACTGATGCCGATATTTTGTTTGTATATAAATTTCGCTGAATTTTCGAGGTAAAAATACTGATCATTACTCTGCGATTCTAGGTAATGGGAACACAAGGCTGGTCGACCTCAAGAACAAAAATTTGAAAGAAATCGACGAACACATGTATTTCCTGAGAAATTCGGTCGGCCGCCGAACGTCCAATCCCACAGTCAGACATACATCCAAGCGACCGAGCATCCAGGGCATGTGGACTCCCATGACTTTCGTTCCGGAAGATATCCCAATAGCAGCCTTCGACAAGCTGAGTATGGATGTCAGACTGGATCCACCGGAAGAACCCGAAGTCATAGCTCCCAGTTACAAAACCCACCGAACGAATTCAAACTCCGAAAGGAAGAAGAGGTCTAGGAAAGAAAAGGCTTTAGCACCGTTGTCAGGGGAAGCGGGGGAAAGTCTGGTTTCGAGATGGACTGGGACCACTTCTAACTCAGCCGGAGGGAGCTTGTGAGATGTTTGGGAAATGGTGGTGGGGTGGAAGGATGCTTTCCTGTACTACCTGGTTTCAACAGGATAGTGTGTTGTGGTGGTTCGTTTTGATTTCCAAACGATGATCCGTGGCCTAAAGGGAATCCAATGGCGATGGTGGATGGAGCTGGAATGCTGGATGGCTGAAAACGAATTGTCAGTGCACCAGGAACCTCCGGAAGCATTTTTCCTGCCAGAAATCCCATTGAGAAATAGATAGCTATTGGGCATAGAATAAGAACAAAATTTTCTGTCATGGGAGTGTTGAGGATTTTTTTCTTTCTTTTTTTTCGCTGTAATGTGGGGGTGAGAGAGGGGCAGGGGTGTTCGAAAATCCACAAGGGTGGAGGATTTTCAATGTTGAAAGAAAACTCTTTCCAGCTGGAGCATGCCATCCACCCAGATATGTTTGGATGGAGGGAATGAATCTGACAAGCCTTTCCTAGGAAGGTGATCTTGGAATGGACCAGTTCCCAAGGAAGCATGAATGCATGCTGATGATGGCTGTTGGCTGATCGATAGTGTGCAGTAGAGAAAAAGACTGATAGGCATCCATGGTTGGCATGGTTTTCTGGGGTGATAGTTTTGTTTGGAAAATGCACACACAGAAATCTTGTTCCACAAGTTATTTGACAGCAGAAAATTCTCTTCATATCAAACACACGCACACACTTCCAGACAAAACTTAGGGCCATATTCGGTGTGGTGTTATTGGGGGCTCCTCCCAGCCTGGCAGGAGGGGTGAATGCAAGTGTGACTTTGTTCTTTTGTGGGGGCTCCTGTCGGCTTTACAACAGAAATTTTGTTGCCTGCTGTCCAAGGTGTGCAGCTCAATCGTTCATGTTAGAAATGCCCCCACAAAACATGCTTTTAAAAAGAAGGCGAGTCGACTCATATCTACTCTGAACTGCTCAGAAAAGAGGTGAGATCTAAAAGAACCCCTCTAAAACACTTCAATGACTTATCTGACCTGTGTAATATTACAGTTTCGAGAGTCGGCATAAAGTAAAAGAGGAGGAGGGGGCTCTTTGACTCGTTGTAAATGACATGATCAAGGGGTGGCTGCAAAAACAAACTGTCTGTCGAGAAGTTACAGGTTGCTTTATCTCATCTTGCGTCCTGGGCTGCACCTGTTCCCTGGTGGGATTAGATTTCAAGAAGTTTTTTTAGGGCCGTGCTGGGGTGATTGACGATGTGGTGTAGAAAAAAGAAAGATAGGTTAGAAGGAAAAAAAACTGGATTTTGAGGCTTGGATGTGACAAGGGACCTTGGTGAGAAACGCAAGAAAGGGGCAGAAAGAAAACAGGAAATTGAGTTCAAATAAAGGTGTTTGAAGGAGTACAGAATATGCAGTCGAGACGCCCTTACGCCAGGGTTTTTGTTCATAAGGTGGTTGACTCCCAATAGCAATGTACAAACAAGTCCAATTAGACCAAAGAATATGAAACAAAAGAATCCCATTTGCTCTCGCAGCCCCCGCAAAGCTATTAAGAGCCAGATGGTTGCTACTCGTCTGCTTTCTTCGCTGTCTCCCTGTCTGACATCGGAGCATCGTTTCCATCGTCGGCTTTGGGGTCTCTTCTTGCTGGCACTTTGTAAAGAACACTGGTCTGACCTCGTGGCTGCCTTAAAACACCTTCATGCAAGGTTAAGAGGGTTGCATCCACACAAATCATCCATGGCCATTTTTTCTTATTTTTTGTTTTTTTTGGGGGGGGGGGGGGGGGGGGGGAGGAACCTGGTCCCGGGCTCAAATCACTTTGTGAAATGCTCCTATGATAAAGGAGCAACAAAACCAAAACAAAACAAAACATTGACGTGAGTTTATAGTTTAAGTCCCTGAGAAGAGGAGATAGAAGCGATCGTTCTATAAACACAATACCTCCATTCCCTGGCGATGCTGTGGCTGAGAAAAACTGGCCCCAACCTTGCCAAGGGAAAAATCCCCCACATTCAGGGCATTTCCTCAAAAACCTCCCTTTCTCGACCAACCCGCTGCCTTCACAAACTCCACATCGTCGTTGAATGACCTGCCAAAACAATCCCAAATTAAAAAAGAAAAAACTTTCATAAAATAATGGAAGATTGAGAAAAAACCAGGATCGTACTGCTCAACTCTGTACAGGAAATGGCTACACAACGCATTTTCAGCTTCAATTTGATATATATTTGAAATGCACGAAATAAAAAAGAAATCCTGAGGTGCAGCTCCAGAAAAAAAGGGTAGGTTGAGCTCTATCATCAAAGACGATTTTTTTTTGAGGTTGAAATTCATGACAAATGATAGGCTGATTTTCATCCTCACAATTCTTTTGCCGAATTCCCATGCTCCGATAATGAAAGGAACAACTCCAGCGGCAGCCCCGAAATAGATTTCCCAACCCACCTCGACAGTGCCTGGGGTGAAAGTCGATTCGGCGAGACAGGGATCCATACCTGCAATAATTTCACAACAAATATTTTGTTACATTCAAAAGACTCTATCAAGAACTAACTTTAAGAAAATTCCAAACAGTTTCTCTGTGCATTCAATCCCTGTGGGATCTAATTGAATTATCATGATAGACAATTTTTTTTTTGAAAAGTCAGAGCGCCCTCTTTCGAATCCAAAGAAAAAAGTCATTGATTTCAAGTACAGGTTGTTTTGTGTCCTTTGTTGTTGTAACATTCTCCTTTTAGAGTTTTAAAATTAGAAAAAAAAGTCAGTGAAAACATTGTGAAAAAATATGAAAGACCTGAACAAGACAGAGCTATTGCAACTCCCGCCGCCATTTTCGCGATTTTTCGTTCCTTCGGACAATTCGTGACATTCTGGCGCTGGACTGATCTACACCCATCGCAACGATGGCTGCTGCGACGCCAGGTTTTCTCGCTTCGAGATCCACCCCCCGAAACAACGACCCCACGAGAAAAGAAACAAGATCTCGACACAACCATTTTCGATACAAAGTCGTTCCCCCCTGGTTCGAAATCCGCCCTTTCAACCAGGCTTTCACTGCTCCGTCGAGATTGAAGGGAATCGATGTATTGTCGAATCACGCCCTGATTAAGCAGCCAACATCCTCAGCCGATCACCTTTTCCCCGCTTCCCTACCACGACATGGGATTTCTGCACGCGGGGAAGAGATCCATCGGGGTCTTTTCCCGTTTGTTGACGACACCCGCCCGTGGAAACAGCTTCGTTTTGTGCAGGTCGCTGAGCGCTGGTCCTTCCGTCGACCTGAATTCGGCCAGCTATATCGTGTGGGGGGCGGGAACGGACGTCGGAAAGACGTTATTTTCGGCGGGCTTGGCATATTCCGCCGCCGTCAGAAAGGTGGGGCTCTTGGGTGGGATCTGGAAGCATGATTCTGGCGATCATTGATTTATGTTGAACACGGCCACATTCTAAGATAGAAAACAAAAAGAAACACTGGATAACATGTGAATGCATCTGTTTTCTGTGGGTACAGAAATTTCTCTACTCCAAGCCAAGCTATTGAAATTTCATGATTGCATTGGGCATTTCGTTTTTATTTTTTTGCCATTCATTCTTGAAACAAAAAAGCTACATGAAAAAATATCCCTGGTGAAACAGACGCCTCTGTTTCTGATGCACAGTTTTGCAAATGGATTTGCATTAAGGCTTAAAACCAACAAAAGTAAAATCATCTCCTATTATGGATTAGGAAAGAACCCCTACTTACACTTACTGACATCTACCTATGAATGTTTGTAAATATGTGTGTGTGTGATTTTCTATATACTTTGCATAAACTCCAATTTGGTTTGGATTGATGTAGGAACGATTGCTCTATGTGAAGCCTGTTCAAACTGGATTTCCTGAATCCTGCGATTCCAAAACAGTGGTAAGTGTTGTGGTTTTTTTTCTTTTTTTTTCAGTTCTACGAAAATAAAGAATGTTGACTTGTTTATTTAAAAACCACGATGTGTTTTTTACGTTGTGCTATTTTTTTTCTTTGTTTCGCTCAGTTCGTCAAATTTCTGGGCCGTCGCTGTCAGACGATACAAAGCAATCCTTCTTTTTTGCTAAATATTATCAAAATTTGAGGTGTTAAGACATGAGCCCTGTTTTTTTCTCACTGGTTTGCAGCAATGGAAGCATTTACTGGCAAATATTGCATGCAAATAAGATATTTTTTTCGTTGTTGAGATTTGTTTGTGTTCAGGCCAGTGGCTGTGGAGGTGGTGTTACGTATGGGCCCCATGCCAGTCATTTTTCCAATGCCACCCCCATTAGCAACCGCGAGCCTGTCCAATGCCACACTTTGTATGCCTGGGAAAAGCCAGCCAGCCCCCATCTAGCAGAGAAAGCAGATGGTATTGTTGTTTACCTTTATTTCTGTTGAAAAAGTTCATTTTTTCTTTCTTGATGGTGATCTAGACAGCATGGAGCCTATGTTCATTTCAAAATAAAAAATTGCACAAACAAACAAAGGGGAAAAAATAACATCAAGAAAGCATCGGTTACTCCACCGTATGGCTTCAACATATTATATTTTTTTTATTTTCAATAATACGAAAAAATTATGTTTCTGATTTTTTCAAGCATGACAGGTTGCTTTAATCCTTTTCTCCACCCCCCCCCCTTTCTTTTTTTTATTTTGTGTTTAATTTTGTATTTTGTGTGTGGTGGTGCTTGCACAAGAAAAGATAGGGAACTGGCGTCGGACGAGGTGATCGTCAAAGAAACTGCAAAATTCTTGGCATTGGCCACGCCCGATCACGGCCTTGCCTTGGTGGAAACCGCAGGTGGAGTGTGTTCACCCTTCCCCTCAGGAACTCTCCAGGTACGTGATGTAGAGAAATAAACGCATTTGCCTCTGGGCCATTTGTAAGATATAGAAATTTGAACAGATGTACACATTTGCTTATGCTCTTTTTTCAAGATATGGAAATTTGAACAACGGATTGGCTTGAATCGCCCCTCGTTGTGAGCAGCCTTCGTCCCCCCCCCCCCCCCCGGCTACGATCCAGCAGTCAAGATTCTATTCCCGTTTTTCAGAAACTCTGTCAGACTCCTTGGGAACAGCACTGTCATAAAATCCATCCCACCTACAAGAACACAGATCAAGCATATATTTTTGTACTTTTTTTAGTGTGATGCTCTCCGACCTTTGAGGCTGCCAGGAATTCTGGTGGGCGATCACAAGCTGGGTGGGATTTCGGCCACTATTTCTGCCTATGAAAGTTTGCTGCTGAGGGGTTTTGATGTGGTGGCGGTGGCCTTGACCGTCGACCCCAATCTGGACAATGCTGAATTTCTTTCTCACAATTTCCGGAAACATGTGCATTGGATCGGCGGAGAGAGGCCAGTTCTGACTGTGCTGCCCGCACTTCCAAAAAGCAGCGAAGGTCGGTTGAGCAGAAAAAGATTTTTTTTTTATAAATATGGAAATAGATATTTAATATGAATGAATGTTTAATTTACATTAGGGAAACTTGCCCAACGATATGTTTAATATGTACAGTTTTAAATTTGTAAACATATAGGATTTTTTTTTGTGAAAAACGAGAAACAAATAAGAAAGGGAGGGAGCAGGTGAAATTTGACCGCAGTTATGAGGTGAATAAATATACATATATATATATATTTTGCTTCTTTCTCAAAGCATTCGTTTCTGTTTTCGACTCCCGTTTTCCTTTTCTTTTTTTTTTCAGATCCTGAGAAACACCAACTCGAGTTTTTGAAATGGCTGGAAACCGCAAGGCCCACTCTCGACGAATTTTCGGAAAACTTGAAAAACATGTATGCCCATCGATGCAAAAAGCTCCGGTACTCAGTTTACGAAGCGAAGGAAACTCTGTGGTGGCCTTTCACTCAACACAAGAACGTTGAAAAGGAGGATATGGCCGTGATCGACTCCAGGTGGGGGGACCACCTCTCGATCGTCAAACCGCTGGCTTTCAAGCAGTGGAAAACCGAACCCCAATTCGATGCTTGTGCGAGTTGGTGGACTCAGGTGTGTGGGGGGGGGCACATCAAACCACCATCTTTTCGATCTTCAGAAATTATCTATTTTGGGGGGGGGGTGATATTGCTTAGAATTTTAAAATGAGTGAAGGTATTAAAAATATAATAATAGAATTATACTGCTATAGCCTAAGACATATTTCCGTGAGAAAGGCGGGACCCGGAAGTTTTCTTTTCCTTGTGTAAATAATTTAATTAATTAATTTTATAGTTTTTTTTTTGGGGGGGGGGGGAGGGGGCATGGGGGAAGGTGACGAAGATAATTTGCATAAAGACAGTGCAGGATTTTTCTCGAAGTCTTTTTTCTGCACCTTTTCTTTTGTTTTCGATTTTCAAATGGTGATTGTACAAAACACTGGTGGCGTTTTTTATTCTGTTTCAATTAATATAGTTTGTCACTGTTTCGATTATGCCACCATAATATTTGGAATCTTTTCTGAACGTCTTGCCATCTTTTGGGTGGGCATGCGACATTTAAAAAGCTTTTTTGGAAATCTCAGTGGGTTCATTTCCAGGTGGACATTTGCTTGTTCGAATTATGCAAACAGTGTTTTTTGGAGATGGTTGATTTTATTTTCGTTTTGGACGTAGGGTCTGGGATCGCACGTTCAACCGGAAATGGCAAGGGCAATCGCATACGCTACAGGGAGATATGGACACGTGATTTTTCCAGAAAACGTTCATGACGCTGTGCTGCAATGCTCACAAAAGCTTGTATCTACGATAGGTGTGGGGACCCTGTGTGTGTGTGTGCGTTTCATAAACAAAGAATCTTCCAACTATTTTTTTCCTGTTGTAAATAAGAATAACGCATAAAAGTTTGGGAGGATGAAATTTTAAAAATGAACGCAGGGAGGCCGTGGGCGTACAGAGCCTTCTACAGTGACGATGGGTCGACAGCTGTCGAGGTCGGAATTAAAATGGGGCTGAGGTTGTATTTAGCACACAACAGACAGAGCATCAGAAAGGGGGACAAGATGCAGGTAAGGATTCGTAATTTTATCATGCTTTTTCTGGGGTTCGTTTATCTTTATCTTTTTTTTTTTTTTTTTGGGGGGGGGGGTGACTATAATATAACTGGGCTTTTCCGAGTTGCTGTCTGATCTTGTGTTTGCCCCCCCGCTTTACTCAGTGCCGTTCTTATTTTGTTGGTTTGATGGGTTTTCGGAACAGATTTTTGGTTTTGGAAACTCCTACCATGGCGATACGCTGGGAGCGATGGATGCCACCCCAGAATCCGTTTTCAACAAAACCCAAACGCCCTGGTACAAAAGCCAAGGAGTTTTTTTGACGCCCCCGAACCTGCTGTTCAGGAAAGGGAAGTGGTATCTGAGCATCCCAGAGGATTGGGAGGATTCGGTGATCACGGATATTCCTGGGATCAACATGAAACGCAGGAGAGTGAATTTGACAGATGCCGGGGAAGGGAGGTACGTTTTTCCCGTTGTATAAGATATTTTTTTCTACGTATTTCTGGAAAAATCTTTTGCTTTTTGCTTTTTGCTTTTCTTATTTTTTATTTTTGCTGTGCTGCAAGAATGGGGCAGGGAAGTTCACAGCAGCTCTTTCTTATTTTCTTTTAATTCTGAGTTTGATAAGAATCGGTTTTCCATGCTCAAGTAATTTTTTCGATTAAGTTTTTGATAACAAAATAAAAAGGATATGAATCCGTATATATTTTTTTTCAATTTCAATGAATTCTTAGCTTTCTGTGTTTTTTAATTTTGTAATATGGTTTTTAATAGATTTTATAAACGAGAATGGCGCTGATATTTGAACACCAAAAAGAAACATGTCAGAATCAAAAAAGAAAAAATGTTAGCGGGAAGGGGTCTAAAAAAATAAAAATAAAATAGAATGAGTGTTTTTAACCTTGCTCCAGGGAAAAATATTTCAAAAAGCTCTACTCCAAGCTCATCGAAAAGACGATCGACGATTTCAATCAAGAGCCTTCTGGGGAGGGGGGGAAATGCCATGTAGCCTCCATGCTGATGGAACCCGTGGTTCAGGGGGCTGGAGGGATGTACTTGGTCGACCCAGTTTTCCAAAGACAAGCTGTGAAGGCAAGTGGAAAAAAAGACGTGAAAAAAAAAAACATTGGCATAATCCACACAGGAAACTTGCCCTTGGTTTATAAATCAGTTCACGTTCAAATATATATATATATACTAAGTATATATATATATTGCCCACTGTCTAGATGTTCATTTCTTCAGATTTAATTCATTGAGGCTTTCAGCAAATGAAAATAAGTGATGTGGGCGGGAAAGCAGCTCTACGAGAATGAACCACGATTCTTCACATGGTATTGATTTTTTTATTTTTTTTTCTCTGTTAGATTTGCCAAGCTCGGGGCATCCCTGTCATTTTGGACGAAGTTTTCACAGGCTTCTGGCGATTGGGGGCCATGTCTGGGGCCGAACTGCTGGGAGTTCACCCGGATATTGCTTGTGTGGCTAAGTTGCTCACGGGGGGCTATGTCCCCATGTCTGTCACCTTGACAGGGAAAGCAGCATTCAAAGCCTTCTGGGGCCAACACAAGGTACATAGACCATCCCAGTTTATGGTGGGTGCTGTGCAGTACCCCACCCCTGTCAAAGAAAAGCTTGAATAAACTTGAAAACTGAACGCGCGATCCATGGTTTTCTTGAGAAAGTACCATTCAGCAATGCCTCTGTGAGAATCGGCTTTTTTGCTTTTGTGAACAGAGAAATGCGTTGCTCCATGGGCATTCGTACACAGCCCATCCAATAGGATGCGTAGCAGCTTGCACAGCAATGGACATAATGAACGATCCCAAGTTCAACCCAAATTTGATACTTAACCAGACCTCCGAAGAAGGCCCCTCGAAAGAGAGCCCCTCCGTACAGGTTTCAGAAACCAGCCAATCCAGTAATGAATCGGTGACCGCCAAGGAGCCAGTCCCTGTTGACCATCCCTTGCCCTCATCGATTCCTTCCCTGAATCGAAAGCTGGTGTCGGGAGCGTTGGTAACCCTCTGGGATGATGACCTTGTGATTGAGCTGTCGAAGCATAAGAAAGTGGAGGGGGTGGTAGCGATCGGGACTTTGTTTGCGTTGACTTTGAAACTGGATGAGAATGATGAGGGGGGGTACAGTTCGGGTCGAGCTAAGGAAGTCACCCGGCGGCTGAGGAAGCGGGGCATATACACTCGACCTCTCGGGGACGTCGTGTATTTGATGGCTGGGGTGACAACCCCCAAGGAAGAGTGTACCAAATTGCTGACAGTTTTGAAGCAAGAATTAGATGTGGATACAGATGAGGATAAACTTGACTGACCTAATCAGTGGGATGAACACATGAGAACCGAAAAATTCATGTCTCTTTTTTATAATTCTCTCGGACAGGCAGGCGACTTGACCTTGTGGGGTATGTCTGTCTGGGCGTATTGTTGTTTTGTTTTTGTTTTTAAACAAATTTTTGAGGGGACACTGTCTCCGAAGTTTTGCCACATTGAAGCTGACAGCCCCCTGTAGCCAGTTCACTAAATAAAAAACTTTAAGAAAAAAAGTATATATATATAAGAAGATTGCAAATAACGTCTCCCCCAATGCAATGCGATACGAACATTGTAACAGAGCGCTCATTCCATAAAAGTAACACAGCCCCGTTCTGGTGTGCTGCCCTTTCCATCCATGCCAGTCTGCAACCAATCTTAAGATCCCCATTCGCCAGCTTTCTCCAGGAAAAAACTAAATCATGAAACAAGTCAGAAATTCACGAGACTGTCTTTTTCAGAGGGACAGGGGGCCGGGGAACTTGATTGCAATGTCTGCGACCACAGAACAAGCTCCAGCAACAGAAAGAAAGTAAGTTTTGTCTTCTTTTCTTTCTTTTTTTCTCTTGGGGCTTATATAACCTTACCCCCATTAATCTTACTCAACTTTTGCTCACAGTGCAGTTGCTGAGACTGGCTAGGCTAGGTTCCTTTCGAATGAACGAATTAGAAGGGGAATTAATGGCCGGAGCGACAACATGCAATCAAAACAACCAAAAGGAAATGCTTTAGACCCTTTCTACAAATTTTCCCCCAGCTTGCAACTACTCCCTTCAATCTTTCTTTCCTTCTTCCTCCGGAACTCTGGACTACTAATCAAAATCAAGTTTGCACCCCCCCCCCTCCTTTCACCCCCAAAAAAAAGCCCAGAACGAAAAAATCCTGAACTAGCACAGCTGATAAACATCGACTGTTTTTTCGCTGGATGCATACAGCAAATCATCAGACCACTTCAAGTCAAAATATCGCCTGCCTTGGCCATCAGGGAACTTGAGCGCCGGGAAAATGTTGTCCGTTGGATTGTTCAAATCCACCAAATGCAAAGAGCCCAGCTCAGCTACGGCCACAAGGCCTGATCTAGGAGCACCATAGGCTGCTACCTGGAAAACAAAAAAAAAGGCAGCAAAAGCACCTCAAAATCCTACCAGGTCAGCTCAACACGATCAGAAGAAAATGGGGATAGCAGTATCATTCATGGATCCACAATATGTGGAAATCTCTTGGCCGCTTCTGGGCATTTTGGTTTTTTCTCTTGCTTCTGCGACAGGGCAAACTTCCCAGCAGATCCACTATCCACGTGGTTTTACATCCGTTCAAAGAGTTGGGCCCAGTTCTTTTCTAATTGCATTTTTTTTGTGGGGGGGGAAAGCGACAATTGTAGAACACACAACATGAGCGAATTCCAGAGGAACCCTGGATGGTTGTCTTTTTCATTTTTTGTAAATCCAACAAATAAATACGAAATGGGTCTATATGGTGAAACATTTTAACTCCCGTTTTCAGTCAAAATCAGCCCACCTTCAATAGCATTTCCGGCTGCCCCCCAATTTTCACTCTTTGCAGAGGCGGGCATCCGGTGGCTGCATTGGAGATTTTTCTGAGATCCCAATGGGCCACGCATCCATCCCCTCCGGAACTCACCAAATCAGTCCCCCCCACATCCACCCATGTGACCATTTGATCATGAGCAACAATCTAAAAATAGACACACGAAAGAATGAAAACCAGCAAACACATGCCTCCTGCATTTCTTGGATTCAACCCCCAACCCCCCTTTAAAAAAAAAAAAAAAAACATAAATGAATAAATAAAGAACCCAGAACACTCATTTGCACAGTGGATGATCTCAAAATTTTGCTTTCAGCGTTGATGTGGTAAAACTCACAGGAAAAACATTCGTAGAAAAAAAAAAAGAAAGAAAAAACGATCAGCTCACCTTGCCCATGACTTCCGCCCCCAAAATACCTGCAGAATTTCCAGTCCTCCTGTCCCAAATTCGAATGCCCTGATCTCTCGACCCAGAAAACAGCATCATTGGATGCAACGGTGTGGACGTTACGCAGGTCACTAAATCGCCGTGCCCCGAAAAATGAACCTCTGGTTGAATGTCGCTCAAATCGGAAGCGCTGGCCAAATCATAGTAACAAACTCTTTCCTCCATCTGAGGGCTGGAGCTCACTTCCTCCCCCGTGGCAAAACCATCGGAGCCCGAATTGAAAACAGCCCGAACGCAAGATATCAAGGAATTGCCTGGACGAGTGATGAGGCCCCTGCAAGGCAGAATTTTATGCATATATCCGATGGTGAGTATTAGGATAAAAATGAAACCATCTTGGAATCCAACGATGAAGCCTGCTGCCAGCTTTTTTGAGGGGGAAAAAAGTAAAGAAACATGAACCTCAGCCAGTTTTGTCCTTATTGCACAGAAGCAAAATATAAAGGTCAAGAAAAGGGATGTCAGACACTTTTTTTTTTTCAATCATGATTTGTCTGGTGGAAAAAAAAGCACACACACACTGATCGACTGTGTTTCGGGATCAACACATGGCAGAGTTTTTTTGTTTTTTTTTTTTTTTTCCTGCCTTGATTTAGAAATGTGTTTAAAAATGTCTGTACATTCTTTGCCATGATTTATCTTGTGAAAACAGCGCGATGCATGGGGGCTCCCTTTTGCCTTTATCGCTACAAACCCCAACTGCAAACAGGAGGCGCCGGCGTGGATGCATGTCCAGCGCACAAATATAATGGTCTGGCATGGGAACCCTGCGTAAAAAAACGCCAGGACATATTTTAGAAAGGACGCTTTTTGGGCGGGGGAACACCAGATGGAAGCTGGCCAGTTATCTTGCTTTCTGAGTTAAAAAAATGCTACCCATTGGCCTTGCAATGTATCAAGCAATATTCTACCCTCCCCCAAAAAAGAAAATGAATCTTTTTTTTTTTTTTTTTGGGGGGGGGGTTGGAAAAACAGTTGTGTTTTTATTTGTTGCTACAACGTTTTTTGTTCAAACTTCTTCAGTTTTTTTGTGGAAAACTCCATAAAAAAATGTCCCACCCCTTATTTCCATTTCCTCAAAAACAGAAAAGGAAAAAAAAAAAAGAAACCCATGAACTTGTGAAATGTATTACTTTTGCTCCATTCGGCCCTCTTCGCTCCAAACTACACAGACCCCTTCTTTTCCACCAGTGACGAGTTTTTTTGTGAGGGGGTCATGGCACATGGCATAAATTTGGTCCTTGTGGCCTTGCCACGATGTGACTGGCGTCAGACTGGTGGGCGGTGTGGACAAAGAAAGCCCTGGCATCAGGTTTTGATCCAGAGACGCCGAGTGTGTGTGGGAGGGGTCGAGAGTCTGTTGAGGCATTGGCGGAGGTGGGGGTTGCAGCATATCCTGGTTTCGGGAAGAAAAAACAGAAACAGGAAAACAAAAAAAAGGTCAGAAATGATATGGATGCTTTTTGAATCCAGTGAAAATGTACTGTGGAAGAAAATAATGAGGACAAATTTATGAAAGGAAAAAATCAAAATAATGGGAAATCGGAAATCAGCTCACGCAAGTTTCAGCCTAGTCTTTCTCAAAGGTGCAAAAAAACTGGATTCCTGAAGCTGAGAAAACAAATCTGGGTTTTCCATTAAAAATCAAAGGAACAGAACAGAAAAAACCACCACCTTCACCTATTGAAACAACTTTTATTTTCTCCTGAGTTTTTTTTCCCTCCTCTTGTTTGATTTTTTTTTCCCTTGAGGGGACAGTCTCACTGGATTCATTTTTTAAATCATAAAATCAAAACAAGCGAAGTCAAAATTTGATATCTAAATCATACTTGTGAGCAGTTTTTTCTTTTTGAATAGATAACACAGACCTGCTCAGCTTTACCATTGGTCGTGAGCAAAGGGTGACTCCAATGCATCCGACTGCAAATATATGCTATGTCAAATTTAAAGTTTTTGTGTGTGATCGCTTGCACAGCTTTTCTTAGCTGGTCCAAGGATTCGCCCTCGCATTGAGAAATTAACTGGAAAAGAAACCCCCCAAAAAAGAAAATACATACACACACAATCATCATTTCCAGTTCAAAAAATTCAATGAAGTTTTTTTTTTATTGATCTAATTTTTTTGTTTCTATTTATTTTATTCCATTCGGAAAAAAAAAAATAGGGACGTAAAAGAGTGAAATTCGACCAATTTCGAAATTATCTGTTTGCTCATTTTAAAAATAAATTATTATTTTTTTAAATCAATGAGGGGCATTCGGAACGGACAAACCAGGCGAAAATTCAACATCCTCATGGTTGCAGTGGAATTAATCTTCAATTAAGCTACATTGAAGCATTTGGGAAAAAAAATAAAAATTAATTCTCCACAGCATTTCACCTGCGGGCAGCAGAGCTCTGTTGTTTTCCCAAGCACAGTCAGTCCAGCAGCTCGATTGTCTGGATTATTAAGTAATTTCCCTATTAAGGTTGCAGCCCCTGTTCAAAAGAAATCCAAAAAAAGAAAGAAAAAATCTGGATTTATATGCTCAAAGGCTTTCCAAAAGACATGTTCGGGTGAATTAATTAACTGCCTCCTCAAAGCAACACCGACACAAGCTGGGTTTTTGTTAAGTACAGCCGTATATTTTCTATATAATAACATGTATCTTTTTAATGTTGCAGTGGGCGCCAAGGGTGCCATCCCCAAGCAAATTAGTGCTTTTTATTTTTATTAACTTTTAATTTTAATTTTATGTGAATCGAGTGACAAAGAGGTGCCTACCATCGAACGAGATATACTCCAAAAGAACCATTCCAGCAAATGCTTCGGCATAGAGGAAAAACTCTTCTCGTCGGGCTCCTACTGGCCGTTTTAACACCAAAACCTGCATGATCTGAAACAAAGCAAATTCCCCACACAAGGACCTTCAGCCATCGATCATTACTCGAGGCCGAAAATAAAATGCACAAAAATCTAACATAAACAAACACTAAATTTTACTCAGTTTGGTTCATAATCTCACCAAATAAAAAACACTCTTTACACAAAAAAAATCCTTTGTGGCACTAAAAAAATCAACAACGATGACATAGTTTTTTCATGAAGCAAAATAAAAAAAAGCCAAACTAACTACTGAAAAAATAAGTAAATGAGTAAAAATAAGGCATACTTAATTTTCCAAAAGTCAGTCTCTGACACACACCGTGCTGATGACCTTATCCCGCATTCTTTGACGATAGCTTTCCTCGAGTTTTGGAATTAAACGAAGGTACGGCACCTGAATGTACGAAAAAACAGTTTTTCCCAGTAACCATACGACTAGACAGTTTTTCCCAGCAAACAGGGCTCTTCTTAATGTAATGCTCAAAAATAATCAGCAAAAAACAAACAATTTGTCAAAAAAAAAGGCCCCACCAAAAATACAGGAAAAAAAAAGACACAAATTGCTGCCATGTATTTGTTTACTACTAATCGAAACAGCAATTCTGAACAATATTTGAAAAAAACGCATGCAAAAAAATGCATGCAAAAAAACGCAAGAAGGAAAAAACACTCCATTTGAGGGGGTTGAACTTACCACGCTTCCACCCTTAAAAATGTGTTCTTGATTGAAGGCAACCTCCAAGAAAACTTTCACCAGCTCGTCAAAAATTGACTCTCGAGTTCCCAGGGATGTATTTCGCAATATGCTATGGATATCAAGTGCAGCCTAACATCAAAAAAAGCGTTATGGTGATGGTCATGATATTTTAAAGAAGCTAAAAAAAATAAACAGTCAAATTTCAACTGTTGATTTGCCAAAAATATTCGGGGATGTTGGTTACTATTATCATATTGCTCATTGGCAATATGACTTTAAAGCTTTTTGCGTTCAGAAAAAAACAAAAATAAATAAAATCGAAACAAAAACGATTCGTGTCGCAAGTTTTTGTTTTTTTTTCAATACATCAAGACAGTTTTGTTTTTTTTACGACTGCTACTATTATTATTATTATTCCTGTTTTCAAAAGTATTGAATCAACGAGGTGCAAATCCACCATTCGCCCTATTGTTGTGATTAATATTATGAAATTATCTGGGTTTTCATTTTTTTTCATTTTTTTTTGGAGGGGGGGATGGGGCGAATGGCCGTGAATTAAAACAAAACAAAACAAAACAAAACAAAACAATTGAGGAATGCTGACTCATTCTTTTGAAAGAAATCCCTACTTGATCCAGGTATGATGGGTCGGCCAATTTGGCAACTATCCCTGTCAAGAGTGTTTTAGCATTTTTCACCACCGGTGCTGAAACTCCAAATTGCTGAGTCAAGGAACTGGATATAAAACAAAACTCCGTTTTCAAAGAAAGCATTTATTGACACAAAATAAAACAACCCCAGACAGACATGGCCCTCCTCTTCAAATTCACACAGTCAAACTCAAGTAGTTTCTGTTTTTTTAAGAAAAAAAAAATGTGATGAAAAAAGAAAAAAAAAGAAAGAAAACTATCGGCAGGAAAAAAAAATGACGTCCAAAGCCTGCTTGGGGAAAAGACGTCACAAGAAGCCTAAGCGGTCGACAATAGATCCGGTTTTCGAAACGCTCCGGGCATCATACCCGATGCAAATTCATACAGAAGTAGATCCCAAACGGAAGATTCGAAGTTTACCGCAGGAACTTGAGGAGTTCGGTGGCCAGCGGGATCTCCTCGGGCTGAATCTCGACTTCGATAGACAGCTTCATATCGTATTGCAGACGTCCAAACGATGTCTGTTTTCGCAGGATTTGCTTCGACTCCCCCTCGTGACGAAAGGTGCACAGGAACGACGTCCAACAAAACGCTTTTCGTAACCGCCGGAGCTCTTGAACTAAGATCGCACAGCCTTGCTCCACCCTTCCGTTCCGAAAACCAAGAAAACCTCGAGAAGAAACTTACGAAAAAAACGGTTCCTTTTGGAAGCTGCCAAACTCGATACGCAGAGCTTTTAAAAACGAAAAAAAAAAGGGGCCCGACCAAGATCGATCACGTAATCGTCTCATCACAGTTCACTGCAGTCTGTCTCCCAACCGATGTAATTTTATTTGCTTGCTTGCTTTTCTGTTGAACCAAAAAGCTTTCCTCTAACTTTTGATCCCAGACACTTTCCCTATTGCCTCAAGTCAAGTTCACATTCACTGTCTCATTTTTTATTATTATTTTTTTTATGTGAACTTGACTCGAGGCAATAGGGAAAGTGTCTGGGATCAAAAGTTAGAGGAAAGCTTTTTGGTTCAACAGAAAAGCAAGCAAGCAAATAAAATTACATCGGTTGAGAGACAGACTGCAGTGAACTGTGATGAGACGATTACGTGATCGATCTTGGTCGGCCCCCTTTCTTTTTCGTTTTTAAAAGCTCTGCGTATCGATAATTTTTTTCATTTCAATCGAAAGGCTTCCTGTGGCTGAAAACTTTCACTTTTCTTGGTTTTTGAAATTCAAGGCTCCTGGTGGGGTTGAAAAACAGACCTCAGGGAAAGTAAGGGTCCCCAAGGAAAGCAATCCTATCTAATCCATCTAATGAGTCATAAATGCCACTTAACATTCTTTAGAAAACCAGCCACAACCTCCTCAGCACAGACTCACTGTTTTCTGACAATCAACTATATTACAAGACACCAATTCTCAGTTCAGTTCACCTCTAATTTTACATATCCCACTTTTCCCAGTTCATTTAACCTCACACGCTCCATCCTCGAAAACTCGGAAACATGAAAACATCAAATGTTCCGTCTTTGAAAATAAAAAGCCAAATTGATTCATTCGTTGGTTGGTTGGTTGGTTCATTCATTCATTCATTTCCCCCCTTGGGCCAGATTCATTTCCCTTTTTTTCTCGTCACGTTAATGCCCACAGTTTGATTTTTTCTCGGCCATACTCATCTCCCCTTTTTTTCGTCACGTTAATGCCCACTTTGTTCCCTTTCGGCTTTCACTCCTGGGGCAGAGATTTCTTGTGCTCCATAAAAAAATTGCACAGAAATTCTATCGGATCCACTGGCCTGGCTGCGTCCAAAGCGAACATCCCATCCCTCAAGATTGGAGTCACAGTGGAGTCCAAATATTCCTTCGCATTCCTTCGCCTGCCCCCTTTTCTGGCTTTCGATTTCCTTGGTTTTGGGGCAGGTGCGCTGGCTGACACGGAACACTTCTTTTTTTTCTCCAAAGCAGCCCTCTTGGCCCGGAGTTCAGCCACCTTTACCACAAAAGGAGTGGGGGAACTGTAAGACCTTAAGGCAAGCTTGTGTCTGGACAAATCGATCGATAATTCAGAAGATTGTTTGGCACCCACCTCTTTGCGTGCGATTCGACCCCTCTGCACCGATTGGATCTTGACTGCTGCTGCTGCCCGCTCTCGCTTTGCTTTCGCTGCCCTGAGCCTGCTCACAATCCGCCGGGCCATTCTCCCTCTCTGCACAGCCTGGATCCTTGTGGCTGCTTCTCCCCGGTTCCTTCTACTCTGCTCCACCTAGAATTTAAACACATGGGCATCTTGATTTTTCATTGTTATCAAAGCCGCCAGCATCCAAAGCAATTCACGGGACCTACCATGGAGTCAAGAACCGCTACTCCGGGACTTGGGTGGCAGGTGCTGAGTCCGACATGGACCGCTACTCTGCCACCCAAGCCCCGGGTGCTGAGTTCTCCCAACGAGTCGGATGGTGGCACATCTCTGCAATGCAACAAAAAGAGGAACAACTCAGTGAAATCTTAAGAAGCTTCCGGTGATGTGATTGTGGAAACTTCAATGGCAAAGCTACCCACCTGAGTTCCTTTGCCGGGATCTGCAGAAGCAAGCCTCCTGGTTTTCCAGTCAATTCCTGCACATATCCAGAACCACAGACACCATGAGGGTCAGTTCCCCTCCAAGAAAACAAACAGATCGTCTCGTGCTTTCGTTTTTTTCCCAAGAAGGTTACCTCATAGCATGCATCGGAAACAACAGCTGCAAGGTTCGAGGGGGGAGGCACCATGGCGGACTGGTGCATTCTCGTGTCATGGTCAAGGCTGGGATTCTCAAATAATCCAGCAGGTGATGGTTCAGTCTGCACAAAGAGGAAATAATATAATATACTGACAATATACTGATAATATACTGTTATTATAATATATAATATAATAATATAATATACTAGACTGCACATAATATAAGAATTTCTTCACCACAGACCAAATTGACTGACTCACCCAATTTGTTAAACAAAGACAGAAAAGAAGGCATACCTGCATTTGCAGGGGTGCATTGGGGCAACACAGATCAGCTTGATCAGAGGCTTGGGGGGCTTGAGTGCATTGCACGAGGAAACCAGTTGGGTATAGTTCTAGCATGACGAAACAAATGACAGGTTTTTCAAAAATTCAACGAGAATGGACACTGCAATGCACAGAGTTGATAAACAAAAATGCAGGACAAATGTTGTATACCTTCAGCCTCGTTTAAAATTTCCAAGAGCTCCTGCACACACCACACATGATTTTTTTTTCATGTATGTTTCAGCTTGATCAGATTTTATGCAATCTGTCGAATACAAATGCAAGAGAAAAAGGGAAAGGGTGGAATCACTCACCGCCTCGCATTTCTTGCTCGTTCTCCGGACCAGGGCTGCGTCTTTCTTGTCCAAACGCATTCCATCTAGATCCACAATCAATTTCAATCACTCATCATTTTATTGACGGCAAAGGTCTTGTCAAAAAAAGCAACTGTACAATGAGTGTTTCTCCACCCTGTTTGGTAGAGAATGAAATCGTCACCTATTTCTTGGAGCAGCCTGGCGTATTCCTCCCAGATCAGCTCCACGTATCTTGGTGTGCAGCTCCGTGCATCGGGTCTGGAAAGACAAAGCATGTATGAAACGATGCTGGTTCAGGGTTTTCCCACCTCCAATCTTTACTCCTGCATATGATTGAGCTGCCAACTTCACCAGAATCAAAAAATCGACAACAAAAATGATAATGCTGACCTCATCACCAATTTGAGGCGGGCAAGCAAAGGGTAGGCTCGCCCCAGCTTGTGCACCTCCGCAAAATCCTCGAGGAGCCATCTCCATTCGCTGCCCACTTCCACCTTTGGCGGTGAAGCTTGGCAGCCTTGCAGCTTCACTGCCGTCTCCAAGATGTAATCGTACATCTGGGAAATGCACCAAAAAATAAGCCATGGAAAACACAGTGTGTGTGTGTGTGTGCGACACAATCATGTGACAATCAAGCAGATAATGGTGATCCATCCCGATCACTCATTGTACCTCGCAGGGGCTGACACACTGGGCGGCCCCAGCGCCAGATCGTCGGTCCCTGTGGCGGCGCGTTCCCCCAGAACACTTCTCCACACGCTTTGTGCGCGGTCTATTCCTGTAAGTGAAAAACAAATTGACTCGTTCTACCCCACTCAAAACGCCGGCTGGTGATAATATCAACCAACAGCAGGAGCAGCGCAAGCGATTGAAGTGATTTTTGCAACCACTTTCAAAAATCACTTGTAGATCAAAGAGCATAACCTGATTGTCATATGAACTCACCATGCAAGACCCGCTTCCATGGTCGATCTCAGCAAAGTCTTCCCATTGGCCATAAAGGCTCTCGCAACGTTTTTGCCATTGATGCGGGGCTTGGAGCACTCGTGGAAACAGGCCTAGAAAGTTGCACACACATTCAAATAAACATCCAGGATATTGAGAGTGTGAATCACACACACGGCCGCCAAAGTGCGGTTTCCAAAAAACACACCTCCAGCGCGAGTGCAGCCATACGACCTGCACAATCAAACAGACGTCATTGACACATCGTTTAGGAAGCAATCCGTGTGACGGAGCTAGAAAGAACATGGCAGATGTACTGCCACCAGATGTAACGATTATTCCGATGATAATTCGGAAGAATGGAATTGCCAACTCACACTGATAAACAGTCGTATTCTACGCTGCTCTATGTGAGACCTGGTGGTTCGTACGTTGGGTTCAATTCCTGACGAGGTCGATGACGTAGTAAAAGTTGTATATCGATGCGCTGGAAGATATCGAATAGCTGGCACGCCAACCCATGGCTAGCGCAGAGTACTAGGAGTCTTACTGCCGGCACTGTCACTTTATGACATCCGAGGTATGACTTCTACGAAAAGTGCGGCTGGGAACACAAGGAGCCAGCGAAAACACTATGGATTCCAGCGAAACAGATACAACTCTCTACGGAAAACGATCGTGTAGGCGATACGCACGACTGGCAGTCGGGTCGCTAGTCGACCCCTGTCGTGACGCCGAACTCGTGGCCAGCACACATGCGCTAGCGCTGGAACCAGCCGCGAGTATAAATACTCCACAGAATTCTGATAAGAAACAGACAGAACTCGGTGACTACCTCGTTTACTTCTTACCTCGGACATCTATCTATAGGAGAACTCTCTTATCGTGACGGACTTAAGGAAGCTTCGCGACTTACCTTAAACGGGAATCCCGACCGGACGAGGTACTTCTGGTTAAAGATAGCATTATCCAAGGTTTTCTGAAGTACACTTCTGAAATGGGATACACCACCCCCTCTCTTTCTGTAAAAATATTCTCTTGCTATTATCTTTGTGTCTCTGAGTGTCTTTATGCAAAATAAGAAGTTTTCTGTTAGTGAAATGGTTTTATAGAGTCAGGAGAAGGGGTCCAGGTGAAAGTGAAAGTAGAAGGGAAGGTGCTGCCCTTCCCTTAGGAGTTTTTCCACTCAGAGGAGTCTTTCCCCTCCTCTGAGTGTCTCCTTTAGGTGTTGGTGTTTGTGTTTTTATGTTTCTCCCTTCTCCAGCTCAGTTTCCAGAGTCCCCTTAGGCCATGGTCTCTTAGCGACCACCCTCCAGGGGACTCCACTTTCTGTCTCGATCTCGGGAGCAAGGCCCTCTTAGCGGGTGTCTCCGTCGACTTTGACTCGTATTGCGTTCAAGTGCCTGGTCTTAGGCCTTTCGTTGTTATGGGGAGTCGAGACTGTGACTCTCAGATGGTGATGATTGTTAGTGCGACTGGTCTTAGCCGACTTCTTGGGTGACGATAGTTTCAGTGCGTCGCAGTTTAGATACCGAGTTTTTAATAAGACATTCAATGTCGGCGTAGTCCGACTTAGTTGCTGTAGACAGACTCTGCGGTAATTCAGTGCGACTCTATCTTCAGTCGCGGCGCGAATGAAGAATTAGTAGTTGTGCCGAATGCGTTTTCGGAGCGTCACAATCCGTGCATGTTCGAGGCAAAATTCGTGTTTTCTCACTCTTGTTTGACGCGACTTGGTGGTGCGGCGCCAAGTCATTCCTGGCAGGCTCGACAGGTTCCCATTCGACTGGTGTGGTGGGGATATGGCAAACAGCCACCTTTCGCGAGCGCAAGACGTGTCGAGCCATCACCTCAAAAGCCAAGGAGTCCAAGGAATCGCGATCTAACATAACATAACATAACATAATTACACAGGCACCAGTTTACCACGAGCGACTGGAGGGCAGTGCAAGAATGACAGAAACTGATTCTTAAGCCGAATTCCAGAAACTCGGTCAACCAACCGACAGCAACTGTTTTAGCGATTTGTTGGTCTTGGCAGAAGTCGTGTTGATGTTCTTTCATCTGTTGAGCAGAAAGAAAGGGAATTTACTTGTGTAGTGGTAGTTTATGGGTTGGATTGCAACTTCGGACTTTGGCTTTGTATTACATGCATGTATATATATACATCATACATTATTTTCGCAGGATAGATGTATTTTCAAACAAATAAACAAACATAAATAAATAAATAAATTACAGTACATTATACTTAAGTGTGTATTTTCACCTCGCTGTGGACAGCCATCATTGGCCCTTGAAATTTTTTAGGCTGGGCTCATGTAAAATTCATGACATTAAGATTGATTCTTTTTAATGATACATTTCCTTGAAAAAGGGAATGCTGTAAAATTATCGACTCGAAAGCTTTGTGGCCTCTACGCATGCAATATTCTTGTGTGTAAAATTATCAAGGTGGCGCGACACCAACACTAGCAGCGCTGTTGTGGACAGCGAAATTTCGTTTAAACGAAGCTGTTAAAAGCTCAAAAACAAACGATCGTGGAGCGTGCGCAGCACGAGCCAACGGGACCGCTTGTTTAGATCTGCTCCCTTTTTGCATTGCGCCAAACACTCTCTTGTTCCAAAACAGTGCTGCCAAAAGATTTCAACATCTACACTTCATCATGATGCAAGGAAATAAAGCATGCATCAGAAGCGAAGCCCCACAACGTCTTTCGGGGGTGGCCTCCAGGAGCCCACTGTCTTGGCGAAACGAAATGCGCGCCATCGTCGAACCCCATTACGTACACAAAAATGCGCAACCGAGCCCGGCGGCGGAGTCACCCAACTCTAGAGATCTCCCACCACTTGCAAATCAATAATGATAAAATCCCAACGTTAAATGAATCATCTACTGTAACCAGGCTGCTTTGAATCATCAAATGGGTTTGTTTAACCTGGAAAATGGCCAAACAAACAATAATTAAAACAAACAAAACTACATGGAAACTACAGCTGATCTACAATATCTCTCATGAACAACAAAATGCCCTTCATCCAGCGAGTTCGAGAACAACTGACGCTGGTAATTTTTTTTATCCGCACACACACACCAAACAAAGAAGCAAAAATACCAAAAATACGCGCGAACACGGTCCCTGGCACATCTATTGCACAAGGTAGAGGAATGTTAATATTTTACAGAATTAAGAGTGGGGGTTCAGTCCAAATGGAATAATAGGGGAAGAAAAACCTATAGAAAGATCTTTCTAGAGGTTCTAGAATCAGAATTCGAAAAAAAAGAAACAGATGGGAGGTAGAACGAAAGTGTGAAAAATTCAGTTTCAAAAAATACTGTGGCTTGGGGGATTTTGTCAGAACTGGGAAAGAAAAAAAAACAAAAAAAACAAAGAGATGAAATCAGGGGGGTTGAGTCCTATTCGGAATCAAATAATAAAAAAATAAAAACAGATGATGGAAAAAAGAAAAAAACAAATCGTAGTTTTGCTAAAATTGGGGGCGCAGTCCAAGTGCGAAAAAAGTGGATTTCTTTTGAGGAAATCTGAAAAAAAAAGAGTGAAAAGTCAAAAATTCTGGGGTTGAGGGATTCATTGAGTGTTGGAAGAATTGATGCAGATGGAACGAACATCAGCTTGGAAAATTTGTTGGTTGTGTCAGAATTAAAAAAGAAAAGGGCAAAAAAGAAAAAAACGGAAGGATAAAAATAGGAAACCTTGGTGCATGTTTTAGAGGAGTTTTTTTGACCTTGATAGGTTTTTTCTCCTGAAAAATTAAGAAAGAGGCAATGTCTTGATGGGACATCACTGGGGTTCGAATCCCCTGTGCCTCAATTACTTGAGATTCTTTTTTTTCAACGATTTGGGTGGGGAATCTACTCTTTTCTGCAGCACCAGTGCATCCTTTCTTTTTTGTGGCAGGATTTTGAGGGATTTCTTTTGTTGTTTTGTAATTGTTGATTGATTGATTGATTGATTGATTTTGGAATGTTGCATTCATGAAATAGTTTCCCACAAGAAGACTGGATTTCATTTCTGTCAAATTCATATGCCTAAACCTATGTCCAGTAAAGTGAACTCATATCATATACCAAAATCAACAGTCCTAATTACTCTTTTCCACATTCCTCGATTTTTTTCACAGCAAACTGCCAGAATCAGGAAATGGGACATTCCCCTAACAAAAGATCGAATGTTAGGTCCCTGTAGGTTTTAGTGAGTCGTTGCTGAAGTTGAGACTGGGGTCACACACTTTCACAAACCAGAGAATTAATTTTACAAGGTGTTCTCTCTGAACTTAACCCCCTAGAACCCGTACTAACCCGTACTACACACTCGTACTGCAAAATGAGTGCGACAACGTATCAACTACTCCCCCCCCCCCCCCCAAAGGGTGTCCACACCCGTAGAAGAACCCAAAAAGAAAGAAAAATAAAAGAAAAGAAAAGAAAAGAAAACCCCCAAGGAAAAACATCCGATGTCCGGGCGGCACCTGCGTGTCCAGCGCTCGGAACATCATGGAACTCCCCCATAACCTTTTTCCGGTATCCATTTGGAACCACTAGTACTTTGTCTGAGGTGGGAGTTGCTTGATAGTACAACCAGCCATCCTCGAACGAAAGTTTCGTGGGTTTACCCTCTTGGATTTTCGCGACTTCCGCTTGCAGTTTTTGATCTGCTGCAATAGCGGTCTTCCATGCATCCGCTTCATCCACCACCCAGGCGGACAAAGCATGAATTTGATCCTGTGAATCAGGAAGGCTTCGGGATAACGCATCCGCCAGTACATTGGCTTTACCAGGCACATAGACGATTTTTGGATCGATGGAATCAAAATACCCTGACGTATACCATCGGGATTGTGTCCGCGACATTTTAGCTTGGGTCATGAAGTGGGTTATCGGCTGATGGTCTGTCAGAACCGTAACCTCCCCAGGCGCTCCTTCGAGGTAATGCCGCCATTGGCTGAGCGCATATGCTACAGCCCCCAGCTCCCGCTCATATGCGGAATATCGTGTCTCAGCTGGTTTTAATCGTCTTGAAAGGTAGGCTATTGGCTGTAGCCCCTTTCCATGGTCCTGACACAGAACTGCTCCATATGCAGTTCCTGATGCGTCCGTTATTACGGTGTACCTAAGAAGCGGATCGGGTAGGAGAAGTATGGGGGTGCGGGTGATCTTTTGCTTGAGTTTGCTGAAGGCTTCGCGCTGAATAGGCCCCCATGTCCACACATGATTCTTTTTGATCAGATCATGTAAGGGTCCTGCAATCCGCGCAAACTCTGGTATAAACTTACGATAGTAAGATACCATGCCCAGAAAACTTCGCACATCCCCAACTGAGCTCAACTCCTTCCATTCTTGAATAGCCCGCACTTTATCACTCATTGGTTGCAGGCCTTTTCCTGACAAATGATATCCCAGATAATCGGTCTCGCTGACCCCCACTTCACACTTGCTCGCTTTCGCGTAGAGCTTGTGTTTGTGTAACCGCTCGAATACCTGTTTCAAATGATCGACATGTTCTTCCACTGAATTGGAAAACACCAGAATGTCGTCAATGAAAACAACCACAAAGTGGTCCAAAAACTCCCCCAACAAATCCTGCACCATAGTTTGAAACTGGGCCGGACAGTTGGACATTCCGAAGGGACAAACGAGGAACTCGAAATGCCCGTATCGTGTGCGGAATGCAGTTTTTGGGGTATCCTTTGGCCGGACTGGAAATTGCCAGTAGCCCGAGCGGAGGTCGATCTTGGTGTAGATCTTTGCTTTAGCGAGCCGGTCCATTAACTCTTCGGGGAGCGGAAGTGGATAGCGGTTTTTAATGGTGTAGTGGTTGATCCATCTGTAATCAACACACATCCGCAGTCCGCCGTCTTTCTTAGGGACAAAGAGTATGGGAGCTCCCCAGGGACTCTCTGACGGCCTAATCTTCCGTTGCTCGAGGAGATAATCCACTTGTGTCCGAACTTCATCCAATTCAGCCGGAGAAAGTTTGTACAGGGGACGGTGGATTGGGCTCATACTCTCATCCTCAAGGTCGATCTTAAATTCATGACCCTTGCGGACGGGAGGTATGCCAGGCGGGAGATCTTTTGGAAAAATGTGGCTATATTCCTCCACCACAGAGCGGATATCCGGGTGCATCTGATCATGCAGCAACTTCGGTACCTCCGTCTCTTGTGGTGTGTTGGTGCCCGCTGAAGTTTGAAGGCTATCAACGGTTACCCCCTCATACGGATATTGCATCAAGTGATTGCTATCCGTGGGGTCAGATTCACGCACCACCACCAAGTAAGCCAAACTATCTGTGGCTTCAGTTTGCTTCTTGATGTAGCGGAATATCTTCTTGTGGGTGATGAGAGGTGTGGTTTCATTCGCAAGTTGAAGATAATCAGTCGGTCTTTCCTTTACCGGTACTGTTATCCAACCTTGACCTTGGCGAATGTTGATAGTTCCCTGTGCAAAGTCTATGGACGGGTTATTGGCGATGAGCCACGGTAACCCTAACACGATGTCATACGTGAGATGAGGAAAAACATCCGCAGAAAACTGGGTTTTGTATCCGCCCAACTGCATGTTGATGTTTCCGCATCGTTTGTCCACATTGCAAACAGACCCGTTGGCTAAGGAAACGGTCTTATTACACGAGGAGAACTCTAACCCCAAACGATCCACAAGTTTCTGCGCTACATAATTTTCCGTAGCTCCACAGTCCAAATAAGCGGAGATTGAAACTCCCCCTATCCGCCCCTTAAGCTCATATCCCATGAACTTAAGGTGGTGATTATTTACCAGCGGGTTAAAACTGTCTTGAAGGTAATCCCCACCTTCAACCCCCGGTTGTTTCTTTCTGTCCGATGCCTCCCTTGCATCGGCGTCAGACGGAACCCTTGGGCTGGTCCGGTCTAAACTTTTTACACTTCCTTCCGAAGCCTGTTTCTCTCCACAAGGCGGGACAGATTCCAGGTTGCTATCTCCGGAGGAACTTCCAGAGTCTTCATGTACTGAACCAACACTTTCCGCCAACTCTCTGCCGGAAGTGCTTAGGATGACCGTACTTGAATCATCCATCCGCTCTTTGTCACCAAGTTTTGTACTCATCAGCGGATTTTCAGCCCTCTGGGCGGGATTTCTTTTTGACTCTTTCTCGGTCTTTTTATTCCCCTCTCGTTCTCTTGCTCGTGACTCCCGGAGCTTCTGACGTCTGCGATGTCTATATCTTCGGCGTCTGGCTCTTTTTCTTCTGGCCGCATGGAGTGAAGTCTCCTCTATGCGGCGTGATCTTTTAGCCATTTTTGAAAAGTTGGGCCTTTAGGACATTTTCCAAAGCCATGACCCACTTCACCGCAGATGTAACATGCGCCTCCGCCTCTAGCTCCGCCTTGTTGCTGCCTTCCGCCACCACCTCGATTTCGTCCGCCACCTCGTCTTCCGCCTCTTCCGCGGCCACGGCCGCCGCCACCTCTGTTGCCTCCTCCCATTTGCTGATTTTGATCTTGGGGTGGAGGTGGTGGTTGCGGTTGCTGACCTTGCATTTGCTGGTTCTGATCAGCTTTGGGCTTGTTTTTCCAATTCCAGTTCCATCGCCCTCGTCCGCGACCACGTCCGCGGTTGTTTTGAGATTGGCCTCCCAACGAATCGATTCTTTCGGCAGTGACTATCGCCGCTTCCACTCCTTCTGTCACCATTGTAACAACTTGATGTCGGATCTGGGGCCGTAATCCGTCAACAAACGTCAAGTACTGCTCCTCCTCCGTCATATTCGGAATTCTGAGTATGAGATCCCGAAATGCGTTAATGTAGGAACGAACAGTCCCCGTTTGTTGAAGTTTCCGCAGCTTCCTACGCGAAACATCGGACATTCTTGTTGGTTCGAAAGCAATAGCTAACTCTTCCACAAGTTGTACCCAGTCCTGGAACATCGGACGAACTCCTTCCCGAATCCGCATCTCTTGCATATTCCGCCATGTGGCGGCTGAACCAGAGAGATTTGTGCGGAATACTTTAAGCCAAACAGACTCATCCAAATCATAAACTTTACAGAAGTTGGTGAGTTCTGCCTGCCAATCCCGAATCCAGCGATCTCCAGCGCCAGTATACGGTTTCGGCATCGGGAATTTGACCGCATTGGGAATGTGAAGCAAACGATTTTCTGGACGTGCATAGCCCATAAAATCTGGGACCCCACCTGGGGGACCAGGAGGTCCGCCTCCTCCGCCACCTCCACCACCACCATCTCCAGGACCGCCTCCTGGGTTCCTAGATGGTCCTTCTCCTCCTCCACCAATATGTGGTCCAGGTGCAGACCCACGGCCACTTCTGTCCGATGGGCCTCCGCCACTTCCATCACCGGAACCATCATCATCTCCACCTCCGCCTCCTCCGCCTCCTCCGCCTGCGCGTTGAGGAATACGCGGATAGGATCCCCATCCAACATAGGGGTTTCCGGATGATGGAGCTCCGTATACATTCACGGAGTGACCTAAGATAGAAGGCCGAATGTATGATGCTCCCATGGCATAATAGCCGGGTGGTGAAATCATTGATGGATGTGATAACACTGGCTGAGAAACTGGTGGTGGCATGGGTAATGTTCTAGGTGGCTCGGGTGACGTGGTTGTTGGAGTTGTCAGCGGAACAGTTTGTACCACGGGAGAAGCCTGCGTACGCTGTGGCGGTTGTACTGGCTGTAATACCGCTGGTGGTCTTGTATTTGGTGTTTGTCCAAACACAGCGCTAGGCCTCACGATCGGCCTAGGTACATTTCCCTGTCCGCTGACTACTCCCCCCCCCCCCCCCAAAGGGTGTCCACACCCGTAGAAGAACCCAAAAAGAAAGAAAAATAAAAGAAAATAAAAGAAAAGAAAACCCCCAAGGAAAAACTGTCTCTGTCCGGCTCTGACTCTCTGGCTCTGGCTCCGCTCTCGCTCACTCTGTCTCCGAGTCCAAGCCCTCGAGATCCCACATCGTTCGTAGGATGTATGTCAGCCGGGATCCAAGCTCCTTGACACCGGTTTTCGAGGGGAAGGCTGCGGATTTGACCCGACACACCTGACATGGTAAGGTGAGCTGATCAGTAGTGTCCGGGGATGGAAGCGATGGGAGCGGAAGGAAATCCTCCGCACGTTTCCCGAGGCGAAGATGCTCCGCGGTCATATCGAGCGGCCGGATACTTTTATCCGCGAGCCACCGATTGATGACCCGATCCATTACATGATGATGGGGCCAGTGTGTAGGGCAAACGTAGTGTGCCCCACAACTGGTTTTTACCCCGACACCATGTTGCGTTCCCGCGCAGTAATAGCACTTCGTTCCCGCGAGTGCTGGATCGTGCGTGCCTTTGATCTTCTTGAGCGCTGCACGCAACTCTTTCGCGTCCTTCGCGCGTGTGCGTTTCTTCCCCCGCTTGGTGCTTTTCTCCGCGCCCTTTTTCTCCGCGCCCTTTTTTTCCGCTTCCTTCACTTTTTCCGCATCCGCCTGAGTCGACGGCTCCCCTTTCTTGGTTTCAGCGGTTGTCTTTTTCTCCGCGTCCGCCTTCTTTTGTTTTCCCGCGTCCGCATGTGTTTTCTCCGCGTCCGCCTTTTGTTTTTCCGCAGCCGCCTTTTTCTCCGCATGTGTTTTCTCCGCGTCCGCCTGTTGTTTTTCCGCGTCCGCCTTTTTCTCCGCGGCTGCTTTCTTTTTCTCCGCAAGTGCTTTGAGCATTGCTGCTTTGACGAGTGCTTTTGTTTGTGCGTCCTCCGCGCTCAGCGGTGGTTTTGAACCTGTCGGTTCTTCCGCTATGACGTCTTCGTTGTCGTCATCGTCAAGGGAACTCTGGGGTGGTTTCGCCAACTGCTGTGAGATATTTTCCGCTGCCCCGTCTATCCGGCTCAACCAGTCGTTCACTTGGTCCAAATTGTGCGCCTTCGTAAGGTCTACGTTTGTAATGGTTATCTCTTTGACCTTATGCATATCGACCTGATCTTTTATCCGGCCATCCCTCTGCTGACGGAGTCGCTCCAAATGCTCGGATGTTCCAGACATTTTTATGCAAATGCTTTGAATGTGTTGCTCTGGTGGCGGTTGCTTCTGAAGGTTCAGTGCGCTCGGCGTAAACTTTTGACGAAATAGGGCTGGAGGGTTAAGCCAGAGTCGGTCTTCAAGGAGAAGCAGATCGAGAAGCTCAACAAGGAGCAGAGAGCCGCGGGAAATGCTACAAGAAATGCTACAAGATCCGGAAACAGCGCAAGAGCTAAAGAAGGTGTTTGAGGATGTAGCGGACACAAAGTTCACGTCGAATTTTGAGTTTTGGCGGAAGAAAGATGCTGCAGCAGTTGCCACACAAATGGCATCCGCTGCTCAACAAACACCTCTTGTGGCTGCTATGGCGGGAGCGGGAACCAGAACGGTGGCACAACCACCAAGCTTGGCCGAAGTACAAGTTCCATTCGGTCAACCGCCCCAAACCTCATCCGGCTTTGCCCCGGATTCGGTAGGTTTCCCGCCAATACCACCAGTATTCCCGCGGGCAAATAGACCGATTACCCGACCTGCATCACCCCCAGTCATTATTCCTGGAGTGGGGCGAGGCAGTGCAATCAGCGGACAGGGAAATGTACCTAGGCCGATCGTGAGGCCTAGCGCTGTGTTTGGACAAACACCAAATACAAGTTCCGGCGGTTGTCTTTTTCTCCGCGTCCGCCTTCTTTTGTTTTCCCGCGTCCGCGTGTGTTTTTCCCGCGTCCGCCTTTTGTTTTTCCGCAGCCGCCTTTTTCTCCGCGTGTGTTTTCTCCGCGTCCGCTTTTTGTTTTTCCGCGGCCGCCTTTTTCTCCGCGGCTGCTTTCTTTTTCTCCGCATCCGCCTCCGCGAGTGCTTTGAGCATTGCTGCTTTGACGAGTGCTTTTGTTTGTGTGTCCTCCGCGCTCAGCGGTGGTTTTGAACCTGTCGGTTCTTCCGCTATGACGTCTTCGTTGTCGTCATCGTCAAGGGAACTCTGGGGTGGTTTCGCCAACTGCTTTGAGATATTCTCCGCTGCCCCGTCTATCCGGCTCAACCAGTCGTTCACTTGGTCCAAATTGTGCGCTTTGGTAAGGTCCACATTCGTGATGGTGATCTCCTTGACCTTATGCATGTCGACCTGATCTTTTATCCGGCCGTCACGCACCAACTGCGCCTGCGCCTTCGCGGTGTCCAGCCGTACTCCCACGAGTCCGTGTGAGAAGCTCGCGAGTGACTGCGGGATGTCCATGAGGTTGGCCCGAAGCCGGTTGACCTCAACTTTGGACGCGACGAGTTCTGACATCAACACCCGGGCGGTCGTGCTGCTGCAGAAGTCGTCTCCCTTTTCCGCCTTGGCGAGAGCGGCTTTTGTGGCTGCCAACTCTTTTTGGACCGTGACGAGGTTACGGTAGCGTTTCTCCGCCTCACTGATGAGCTGCTTATTTTCCTTGTGATACCATTCGGTATCCGCCTGCGCCTTGGTGGCTGTTTTCCGGGAGAGGGCCAGATCGGTGGTCAGCTGGGTAATTTCCTTTGCTTTCGCGGAAATTTCTTGATTCCGCGCGGAAATGGTTTGATCCTTTGCGGAATTTTCTTCCTCTTTCGCGGATAACTCTCTTTTGATGGTCTTGAGTTCCGCTTCCGCACCGCGGGCTTTCACTTGAGCATCACTCAACTGCTGTTGAAGAGCCCGGTATCGATTGGTCCAATCCGCCTCCAGCTTAGTTTTTTCCGCCGCCCTTTCCTCTTTTGCTTCCCGGAGTTCCGCCGCCAGCTCACAGATTTCCGCCTCCTGCTCATCTCTTTTTGTCACACCCTCCTGAAGCTTCTTGTGTAATTTTTCGTAATCCGCCGCCACATTTGCATGTGATTCCACCGCCTCAGTTCCAGATTCTAAGGCTTCCGCGAGCTCCGTTTCCAAGGCCTCTGCCTTTGCTTTCCACTCATCCCTCTGCTGACGGAGTCGCTCCAAATGCTCGGATGTTCCAGACATTTTTATGCAAATGCTTTGAATGTGTTGCTCTGGTGGCGGTTGCTTCTGAAGGTTCAGTGCGCTCGGCGTAAACTTTTGACGAAATAGGGCTGGAGGGTTGCAGCCTAGCTAGTTTATACAAGTGATAGAGTCACTCACTTGTCACTGATGGAAGACTTCCTCTATTGAGTGTCGTCTCATCCAAGGTTCTAGCCCGCTTTGATATTACCCTCGCTATCTTGACTCAGCTCTCTGTAGCTCGCTCTTAGATGTATTTGATTATGGGTGAACTGATACCAACACATCAACCATCGTTCCCTTCCCCATATCAACCTGTATCATCTAAAGAGGTTGTTTCCGCCGCCCTGTCCGCCTTTCTTCCCGCTTAGAGCGGATTTCCTCTTTGGTCGGCAAGCGCGTGCGGTTTCTGAGATACTCTGCCAAGATATCGCTGGCATTGGCCAGGTGGGCTTCTGGCTCCCAGGTGGCTTCCATCAAATCATAGCCCTTCCACAGAATCAAGTACTCCCGACGGTTGGGTGTGCCTCGATCCCGCAGAATACGCTCGACCTCATATTCAATGGCGCCATCCACCAACTCCCCTTCGGGAGGTTCCACCTGAAGTCTCTGTCCGGCTCTGACTCTCTGGCTCTGGCTCCGCTCTCGCTCACTCTGTCTCCGAGTCCAAGCCCTCGAGATCCCACATCGTTCGTAGGATGTATGTCAGCCGGGATCCAAGCTCCTTGACACCGGTTTTTGAAGGGAAGGCTGCGGATTTGACCCGACACACCTGACATGGTAAGGTGAGCTGATCAGTGGTATCCGGGGATGGAAGCGATGGGAGCGGAAGAAAATCCTCCGCACGTTTGCCGAGGCGAAGATGCTCCGCGGTCATATCGAGCGGCCGGATAGTTTTATCCGCGAGCCACCGATTGATGACCCGATCCATTACATGATGATGAGGCCAGTGTGTAGGGCAAACGTAGTGTGCCCCACAACTGGTTTTTACCCCAACACCATGTTGCGTTCCCGCGCAGTAATAGCACTTCGTTCCCGCGAGTGCTGGATCGTGCGTGCCTTTAATCTTCTTGAGCGCTGCACGCAGCTCTTTCGCGTCCTTCGCGCGTGTGCGTTTCTTCCCCCGCTTGGTGCTTTTCTCCGCGCCCTTTTTTTCCGCTTCCTTCACTTTTTCCGCATCCGCCTGAGTCGACGGCTCCCCTTTCTTGGTTCCGGCGGTTGTCTTTTTCTCCGCGTCCGCCTTCTTTTGTTTTCCCGCGTCCGCGTGTGTTTTTCCCGCGTCCGCCTTTTGTTTTTCCGCAGCCGCCTTTTTCTCCGCGTGTGTTTTCTCCGCGTCCGCTTTTTGTTTTTCCGCGGCCGCCTTTTTCTCCGCGGCTGCTTTCTTTTTCTCCGCATCCGCCTCCGCGAGTGCTTTGAGCATTGCTGCTTTGACGAGTGCTTTTGATTGTGTGTCCTCCGCGCTCAGCGGTGGTTTTGAACCTGTCGGTTCTTCCGCTATGACGTCTTCGTTGTCGTCATCGTCAAGGGAACTCTGGGGTGGTTTCGCCAACTGCTGTGAGATATTTTCCGCTGCCCCGTCTATCCGGCTCAACCAGTCGTTCACTTGGTCCAAATTGTGCGCCTTCGTAAGGTCTACGTTTGTAATGGTTATCTCTTTGACCTTATGCATATCGACCTGATCTTTTATCCGGCCATCCCTCACCAACTGCGCCTGCGTTTTCGCGG
The DNA here is from genome assembly GCA_030272585.1 of Bryopsis sp. KO-2023. Taxonomy (NCBI): domain Eukaryota; kingdom Viridiplantae; phylum Chlorophyta; class Ulvophyceae; order Bryopsidales; family Bryopsidaceae; genus Bryopsis; species Bryopsis sp. KO-2023. The sequence goes on from BSYQ01000010.1 coordinate 506,777, forward strand.
TGTCCAGACGTACTCCCACGAGTCCGTGTGTGAAACTCGCGAGTGACTGCGGAATGTCCATGAGGCTGGCCCGAAGCCGGTTGACCTCGACTTTGGACGCGACGAGTTCTGACATCAACACCCGGGCGGTCGTGCTGCTGCAGAAGTCGTCTCCCTTTTCCGCCTTGGCGAGAGCGGCTTTTGTGGCTGCCAACTCTTTTTGGACCGTGACGAGGTTACGGTAGCGTTTCTCCGCCTCACTGATGAGCTGCTTATTTTCCTTGTGATACCATTCGGTATCCGCCTGCGCCTTGGTGGCTGTTTTCCGGGAGAGGGCCAGATCGGTGGTCAGCTGGGTAATTTCCTTTGCTTTCGCGGAAATTTCTTGATTCCGCGCGGAAATGGTTTGATCCTTTGCGGAATTTTCTTCCTCTTTCGCGGATAACTCTCTTTTGATGGTCTTGAGTTCCGCTTCCGCACCGCGGGCTTTCACTTGAGCATCACTCAACTGCTGTTGAAGAGCCCGGTATCGATTGGTCCAATCCGCCTCCAGCTTAGTTTTTTCCGCCGCCCTTTCCTCTTTTGCTTCCCGGAGTTCCGCCGCCAGCTCACAGATTTCCGCCTCCTGCTCATCTCTTTTTGTCACACCCTCCTGAAGCTTCTTGTGTAATTTTTCGTAATCCGCCGCCACATTTGCATGTGATTCCACCGCCTCAGTTCCAGATTCTAAGGCTTCCGCGAGCTCCGTTTCCAAGGCCTCTGCCTTTGCTTTCCACTCATCCCTCTGCTGACGGAGTCGCTCCAAATGCTCGGATGTTCCAGACATTTTTATGCAAATGCTTTGAATGTGTTGCTCTGGTGGCGGTTGCTTCTGAAGGTTCAGTGCGCTCGGCGTAAACTTTTGACGAAATAGGGCTGGAGGGTTGCAGCCTAGCTAGTTTATACAAGTGATAGAGTCACTCACTTGTCACTGATGGAAGACTTCCTCTATTGAGTGTCGTCTCATCCAAGGTTCTAGCCCGCTTTGATATTACCCTCGCTATCTTGACTCAGCTCTCTGTAGCTCGCTCTTAGATGTATTTGATTATGGGTGAACTGATACCAACACATCAACCATCGTTCCCTTCCCCATATCAACCTGTATCATCTAAAGAGGTTGTTTCCGCCGCCCTGTCCGCCTTTCTTCCCGCTTAGAGCGGATTTCCTCTTTGGTCGGCAAGCGCGTGCGGTTTCTGAGATACTCTGCCAAGATATCGCTGGCATTGGCCAGGTGGGCTTCTGGCTCCCAGGTGGCTTCCATCAAATCATAGCCCTTCCACAGAATCAAGTACTCCCGACGGTTGGGTGTGCCTCGATCCCGCAGAATACGCTCGACCTCATATTCAATGGCGCCATCCACCAACTCCCCTTCGGGAGGTTCCACCTCCCGCTCATCATCTTCTGACAAGCGGTTGTATGCCTTCAGCTTGGAGACATGGAAGGTAGAATGAATAGTCCAATGGGGTGGTAGTTGCAGGCGATAAGCGACTGTGGATATCGCTTTGTCCACTTTGAATGGCCCGACAAACCTCCGGCGGATTTTTGGTGGGATCTTTTGTAAGGATTGCAGCGGAATAAATGTACTCCGCACCAAAACTTCATCCCCTTCTTTGAAGATTACTTCCCGCCGCCGTTTGTTCGCTTGGACACACATCCGCTCTTGTGCGGTTGCATACTGCTGCTTTGCCTGCTGCAGTTGCTCGTCCATTCGTTTCACCATTTCGGTTGCCATTTCGGACTCTTCTTTCGCCGTTAACTTTTTCTGCACGGTAATTTGTCCCATATGCTGCCCATACAACAAGTGTGCTGGGGCATAGCCGGTTGACACATTGCGGGAGTTGTTGGCAGCAAATTCCGCTGTCGCCAAGAAATCAACCCAGCGGTCTGGATACCGCTCCACATAAGGCCGCAAAAAGTCTTCCAACACCCGAATAGTAACCTCTGACTGCCCATCTGTTTGTGGGTGGTAGGCTGTGCTCATTCGGAGTTGGGTTCCCAGAAGTGAAAATAAAGACCGCCAGAAGGAACTTGTGAATCTGGGGTCTCGATCGGAAATTATCACTTTGGGGAGGCCATAGTGTTTGTATATTTTGTCCACAAACAACTTAGCATATTCCGGGGCGGTTATTTCCTTAGTGCAGGGTGCGAAGCGAACGTACTTGGTTAACCGATCAACAAATACCGCGATGGCGGTGAACCCACGTGACTTTGGTAAATCAGTCACGAGGTCAGTGGTGATCTGTTCCCACTTTGTTGTCGGTATCGGGAGTGGATGCAGAAGCCCTTTCTGCTTCGTCGTATCAGCTTTTGTCCGCTGATTGCACTGCCTCGCCCCACTCCAGGAATAATGACTGGGGGTGATGCAGGTCGGGTAATCGGTCTATTTGCCCGCGGGAATACTGGTGGTATTGGCGGGAAACCTACCGAATCCGGGGCAAAGCCGGATGAGGTTTGGGGCGGTTGACCGAATGGAACTTGTACTTCGGCCAAGCTTGGTGGTTGTGCCACCGTTCTGGTTCCCGCTCCCGCCATAGCAGCCACAAGAGGTGTTTGTTGAGCAGCGGATGCCATTTGTGTGGCAACTGCTGCAGCATCTTTCTTCCGCCAAAACTCAAAATTCGACGTGAACTTTGTGTCCGCTACATCCTCAAACACCTTCTTTAGCTCTTGCGCTGTTTCCGGATCTTGTAGCATTTCTTGTAGCATTTCCCGCGGCTCTCTGCTCCTTGTTGAGCTTCTCGATCTGCTTCTCCTTGAAGACCGACTCTGACTTCTTTTCAACTCCTCCATTTCCATTTGTAATCTAGCCGCCGCTTCTTTCGCAGCCGCTGCCTCCTTTAACAAATAGGCTACTTCCGCATGATGCTGTGTTTGAAAACTTTCCGCTCTGTCTTTAGTCGCTTCAAGATCATGCTTAACACGAATGAGTTCTTTGAACTGTTTACTCTGACCCGCATCCACTAGTGCCTGGGTCTCTCTCAGTTCTTGTTGAACCGTATCCAACCCCCAAAGGGCGTCGGCATGTTGCCGGTCAAACTCTTCTTCGAGTTTCCTTCTTTGCTCATCCGTGTCCGCTACTTGTTCGGCCAATATCCGCTGAGCCTCTTTGGCTTCGTCCACCTCTTTCTGGGCGACATCACGGATATTCGCCAAGCCAGCTTCCATTTGGCTGAGCCTCCCCTTGGCTGCAGCATCCAGATCTTGTATCCGCTCATCCAACCTTTCACTGAGCTGTCCTTCGATCTGGTGATGGCGGGACTGTAGAGTAGAGTCCAACACATCATGTACTTGGGAAGCCATGCTTGAACAAGCTCCCTCCATCCGACTATCAAGGTGCTCGGCGACCTGGGCTGTCCGCTGGGCAGCCTCCTCGGACAATTGGCTGTATAACCGCTCTTGCGATTCATGGAGATCGCGCTCCTGCAGGCCATCGTTGTGCACGTGCAGGGTCTGGTTATGCACGTTTACTTGGCTCTGTTGCAGGTGCTGCGTTTGTTGATTGATGAAGACTCCTGGTTCTTCCTCCATCTCCTCATCAAACTCCGGGCCAATGTCCGCTTCCTCATCGCCTGCTTCCTCCACCATGTCCGGGTGTGCGGGGATACCGTATGCCTGTAATGGCCGGTCCATTTCTGCCTGTATTGGCAGTCCGACAGCAGGTAATTCCTGGGCGACGATCAGCGGATATAGCGGCGGGCCATCTGGGGCGTCGCGCTCTTGCTGATTGTCTTCGATACCGTATTCCAGGTATAGCTGCTCGTCGTGTCCGCTCATGGTGGATGTCTTGATTCGTCGGCGGTAGAATCACGTGTCCGTTTGGTGGATTCCGTTGGCGGGTAATCCACGTGACTAATTGGTCACTCTTTGTCAGCGGTTTCTGGCAGCGGTTTCTGGCACGTAATTTCTGGCGGAAACGTATTCGTCCGCAGAAACGTCCGCTGGCAGACTCGTTTTGTCCGCTCTGCGGTAACCGCGTGCAGTGTCGACAACTCTCCGACAAACGGAAGTACTACTACGCCGTGCTGTGGTCGTAGCGTCCAAGGATCTATAGATCCTGTGATTTTGGGAGGGATGATCGAGCGCAGCAACGTGCGTTCTCTTTCGTCCAGCGTTTGGTTGGTGCGCAGCAACACGAAGTAGGTTCCAGACACGAGGGGAAACCTTCTTCGACCTAGCCGACCCTGATCTTTTGCACCTCGACTGCAAAATCTCCTGTCGATCTCTTCCACTAAGTAGACTCGACTTGCAGGTAGGGTGCTTCGGCTCCGAAACCAGTTGTTAGGTCCCTGTAGGTTTTAGTGAGTCGTTGCTGAAGTTGAGACTGGGGTCACACACTTTCACAAACCAGAGAATTAATTTTACAAGGTGTTCTCTCTGAACTTAACCCCCTAGAACCCGTACTAACCCGTACTACACACTCGTACTGCAAAATGAGTGCGACAACGTATCATCGAAAGTACTATAATCACAAAACCAAAAACAAAGAAACATCTACCTGTTGAATTCACATTCGTAGATTGTAAAAAGTACGACCCCTGTTCCAACCAAAGTCCCTTCAAATACCGCAACCCACAGTCCTAACCATACTAGGGATCCGATGCCGACATGTCGGTCATCGATCAAACCGATCTCCGATCAAGATCGGCACCTGCGATTTCCGATCAAATCGATCATCGATCAGATCGGTCCGATCAAACCGATCACCGATCAAAATCGGACCGATCACAAAAATCGGTCCGACTTTTCCGATCAAAATCGGCCGATCACCCAATTCTGCCTCGGAAACCAGATCGGATCGGGATCGGGATCGGCGTTTTCCGATCAGATCGGATCTGCCGATCACCCACCGATCCCGATCCGATCATGATCGGAAATCGGGTGACGCACAAAGTAACCCCCGCAGGGTCCCCAGAACCCAAGGGAACCGAGTGGGATTCGAACACCATACCGCACGATGCCGAGTCATCTACACTGAGCGCTAAGCCAAGTGGACCACGATGATTCTGTGGTTGTTGCAATAATATACCCTAATTTCACAGAATTACAAACAGATTAAGGTATATGATCGCAACAGCCACGAAATCATCGTGGTCCACTTGGCTTAGTGCTCAGTGTAGATGACTCGGCATCGTGCGGTATGGTGTTCGAATCCCACTCGGTTCCCTTGGGTTCTGGGGACCTTGCGGGGGTTACTTTGTGCGTCACCCGATTTCCGATCATGATCGGATCGGGATCGGTGGGTGATCGGCAGATCCGATCTGATCGGAAATTTACCAAATTCACCGACTTCGCGCCTTTCATACCGATCATGATCGGTTCTCCCCGATCATTGTACCGATCAAAAAAAAAACGCCGACTTTGATCGGCCGACTATTCCGATCACAGCTCCGCGCCTTGATCGGATCGGGATCGGGATCGGCCGACGCCGTTCTTTGATCGGATCGGTCGCCGATCTCGATTAATCGGTCCGATCAAGACACCGATCACCGATGATCGGCACCGATCATGATCGGTAAAAAAAAAAAAAAAAAAAACCGATTATTTTTGTATCACCCTATAATAGACATTAGTGAAAATCCGATCCCGATCCGACCCCGTTTAGACCTATTTTTAGCAGGCCGATCATTGCCTATCATATCCCTAGTATGGTCCTAACTGTACAAACTGCCAGCAGCTTCCCAACTTAATAACCCCTTCCTTCCAAAGACAAAGAATTCAAAAAGAATGGCCAAAAAACGAAACTGACAGGATGCTCCAGACCTTCTTCACAAACATCTCCCACACTCCAATAATTTCTAAAAATAGCTCTCAATCAACCAATCATTGAATGTTGAAGCCCCGGCTGGCTGTCTGTTGAGTTGCAGACCATCTAGAACGTTAGGAGACCTTGATCTCACCCTGTGTGCTAGGCACACGTCTGGCACACTTACTGTTGGAATTCTGTGGACCTAAGGGAACTTGCACTTGGATCTAGCATGACAAATCGGCTCTGTTTAGATATAAAAAGACGGGGATTCCACTTGTAACTACTCAATATCCTTGCACTGATACGAACTTGCGTTCGTATCCTCGTCTCACTACACCCCTGGGTCGACACTGTCGTTGAGTGGCTTCAACGAGGGACACGCTGTCGTTGGGATGACAACGAGCTAAAATGCGGCGAATCGGCATGTGGCGGTTGGGGCTGCAACAAGATCGATCACGTAATGGTCCCATCACATGAGAAAAGTTCAGTTCCAAGCAGTCCGTCTTTCGACCAAAAAAAGCGTATTTCCCGTTTGGACGCTTTGGGGAAAATATTGGCAAGCTTGGTGCTTCGCCAAGTCGATTTTCTATCTTTGGTGCAGGATAGAATCGCGCAAAAATTCTACGATCGTCGAAATACTTGTTCTGGCTTCCCCTTGTTTCCGACATTTTGGTGAGCTATTTTCGAATTTCAAATTGCTTTTGGGAAGATTGGTCCATTTCCATCCTCTGTGAAATAGAATGGCTGGATTGCCTTTTGAGTGGAGCCTTCATAGGACATCATCCCATTGAGCAACAGTGGTTTATGGGGGGGATTTTTTCCATGCATTTCATATTTCACTGAAATTCAATTCCATTTGATGTGTTTGATTTTCAACGATGTGAATTAGATTCGTTCAATTTTCAATAGATATATTGTTCGAAATCCACATCACTGAAATCCCGTACAGGATGCATATAGCCACCAAAAAAAAATGGAGGAAAATATAATGTCAAAAAACAAAGGTTTCGATATGTATTGTCTTAAGATCAATCCTTCTGGATGTCGAAATTAAGCTTTTTCAACTTGGAAAAAAAATCGATGACTGCTGGTTCATTACCTAATATGTTTTTTTTTTTGGAGGGTTCTCCAAGTAGAATACAATGTCAGGAAAATGCCTGGATGCTGAAAAAACCAACGAATACCTGAAGAATATTATCATGCAGGTATGGCACGGTGAATCCATCACGAAATCAGTTGAGGTCACACTTTCCCCCCTTACCATTGAGGATTCATTACTTCATGTTGTACTGGGGACATGGAAAGTGTGATATGAGTGTGAAATTTCAAAAAAGCTGCCATTTTTAGGACGCTAAATGTTTTTTTCATTTTATTTTTTTCTATGGAGAGCCTGGCATGTGAAAATCCTGTTCAGGAAAATCTCAATGTAATTTTCATATGTGAGCACCAAATTTTAGTATGGAAGCATCCCAAAAACACTGCAAATGAAATCCTTCAACACTGCGCGACTCAGTGAAAAAGCTATTGATGAATTGAAAAACCAGTATGCTTTTTTACATGGTGAAATTGTGTGTTTGTGAAATTACAATAGGGTAATGGAGATCAGGCCATCGTGGAAGTCATGTTGAAGGGGTGGATTGAGCATGTGTGGAAAGAGCATGGGGGTTCATGCATTAGTCAGGTACGAGTTTTATAAAAATCACACTTTTTTTTCCACACATTCTTTGGACAAATACATACAATGTTTACCCTCGCCCCCCCCCCAAAAAAAAAACCAAAAACAAAAAAACTGTCAGTGTTACTGATTTCTTGCTAGGTCCTTTCACATTTTTCCGAGATGCACACCCTGCAGTATTTGATGTCGATTTTAAAATTCTTGACACAATCTGATCATGAACAGAAGAATTTCTTAAAAGGATGAGTAGGAGTGCATCCCGTTTCTGTCTGAAATTTCTGAGGTTTTTTCTTTTTCTGCAGCACAGGCATTGATTTGATTTCGATTTGATTTTACTTTATTTTATTTTGATTCTGATTTGATTTTGATTCCATGTTGATAATGATGTTCATATCCAGATTGTAAAATCCATCTTGGCATTGGCCAAGGAGGAGATAATTCCGGAAGACTGCTCGAGGCGGATGAATGTTTACCTCATGGGCTTGGACTGGGATTTTGCAGGTGAGCATCTTTCCCTTTTAAAAAAAGCATCATAAAAATCATTAAACTAAAAAAAAAATCAATGTGGAATTTTTGAGTGATTCAGAATGTTTTTTTTTTGCAACGGAGTCTTTTTCGTGTGGGGAGAATCTGAGTTTTGACTTGGGAGTTTGGGTTTGTCAGCTCATTCAGGGCCTGCCAAGGATTCAGCCGTTGAGAGGGAGGATCCTGGCGAGGTGACAAAGTCAATCTTCTTCAACTGGATCTTTATGTCTGACATTTTTTTCTTATTATTTTCGCCCTCTCGATGGGTTCTTTTTCTTTTTATTCTTTTTTCTGTGTGTAAGACTTCAACTTTTTTGTTTCAAGGTGGGCGGGGTTTGCAAGGGGTATTATTTCGCTTTTAGTCATCGCCCGTTTCTATGATTGATTGTGACTTTTTTTAGGCGGTGAACCCTAGCTCGCAGAGAAGTGATTTGGACATTGGGCAAAATGGCGAAGCAACCGCCAGGCTGGGAAGCAATCAAGGCGATCCGCCTCTATCTTGCAGGGCGCACAAGACTGCAGGGAAGGGTGAGTTCAACAAGATAATTGTAATATGATGCGCAGTTCTGGGTTTCAACAAAAAAAGAGAAAAAGGAAAAACAAGAGACCATTCCCCCTCTCTCTCTCTCTCTCTCTCTCTCTCTCTCTCTCTCTCTCTCTCTCTCTCTCTCGTTTTTTTTTTTTTTTTTTCCGCTTAATTTGTTTTTTTTGTGTCTTTTTCCTCTCTTCCTGCCAAGCTCCATTTTATCACTTTTCTATTTCATCAGTAATATGATTCGACACCTTCACAACACAATGGTTGATTTTCTGTCTGTTTCGTTGATCTTTTTATTTGTGTTTTTTTTTTCTTAAACAGATACAGACAGTGGCCCTCGACAAATCATGGAGCTGGAATTAGAAGCTTTAACCGGGGTCATCCAACACAAAAATTCTGGAGTTTACCAAGGAAGGATGAAGGTAAATAACAGAACATTTTTATTTTTTTTCATAGGATTTTTTTTGGGGGTGGATTTCGGCTATTGGTCAATGTTGAGTGGTGCTCATTCACTTACTGGATTGGCGGGGACATGAGGCTTTCATTCTCGATGCAATGCATTGTGAAGAATGCATTTTTATGGGAGAAGAAAAAATACGTTTGTAATTATGACAAAAAATGTGATCTTGTAAAGTTATGCTTACAAATGCACAGTGGCGGGACTACATTCAAAAAAAAGGGAAAAAAAATATAATGGTGAACAAGATATGGATGTATTTCCAGTCTACGGCAAAATAATGAATTCGCATGCAACATTTCATCTTTCCCCACGTCTTAATATGGGGGCAATTCGCCGATGACACTGTAATGTCATCTTTGCCTATTCTAGTACCCTGAGGTGTTGATAAAAACTTGATGTTGATCCTTTTTTTATCTTTTTTTTTTTTTAATAGGAAAATGCTGTTAAAATATTGCGAGAATATTGGCCTCAGGGTTTCAATTCGCGAAAAATGCCAGTGATGATTGCTTCAGAATTTGAAGAAATCACCCATATCTCCAAGAAAACATCCCGAGAAATCAGCTTTGCCCCCATCAATGAAGAACTTCACAAAAGTCTGATCAACAGAATGCAAACTGCATGTTGCTTGAGGTAAAACTTCAGGGATTTTTTTCTTTTCTTTTTTTGCCTGTTTTGACGAAGCGCTTGATTTATCTCCGCATGGATCATTGTTGTTCAGTACAATTTCTCGTGATTTATTTATTTATTATTTATTTTTTGGGGGGGGTTAACAAGTTACTGTGGATTTTGTTCTAATTCTGTGGGTCAGGTTGCTATTCAGCGAGGCCAACACTTCAAAAATCGGCAATGAAACTTTTCTGAGACTCGGCTATAGAACGATTCGATCATTGGTGGAGAGAGTAGTCACGGAGCAAAGGTTTGCTGCAACATTTTTTTTGCTTCTCGAAAACCTGATTTTGCAGAAGATAAAAATAGAATAGAAAAAGAAATCCATTTTCTTCAGGATCTGCAGTGGATATATTTATATCTTTTTTATTGGATACAGAGCATTGGTCAAAGACCCGACAGGCGCACAGAGGAATATAGCGCTGGCTTGGGGAGAAAAAAATTTGAAGGCCGTTCTTGAGAATCAAGCACCGGAGTGGGTGGTCGAAGCCGAGCAATGGGCTCTAGCATCGCTGGAGGTAATTCAAATTCGTAGATTGTGCAATTTAATTCTTTCTTTGTCTCATTATTTCGATGTGTTCCAGAAGCAGTGACACAATCGTCCAGCTGAAATATGGCCGATTCCCAGTCGACTTTTGATATGCATGTTGAAATTTGTTTTTGGGAAGATCCTGAAAAGATAATATTTTCATTGAATCACATTATTGAATGCATTATGTGGCGAACAGCAATTTTTGAGTGTGTAAGTGGGTCTGTCTGGCACAGACAATTGATGAAGTGGAAGCTTCCGTCCCTGGGGACCAAGATTTGCCCAAAGGAGAGAGTTCTTCTGGAGAAACCACAAGTGAGAAGCAGTCCAGCAGGGTGGCTGGGGTTCTGTGTTGATGACTTCCCATGACCATTCTCAAATTATTTGACAAACCACTGATTGTGTCGATGCATCCCCAACTCCATTCAATGTGTGTTTCTGATTTGTTCATCTGATTTGTTCAGTTCATTCAGGTTTCAACTGTGTGGAAATTACCTTCAGTTTTGAGCTGGGAGGATAATGTATTTCAAAAGAAAGAGAAACAGCAAAATCTGTTGACAATATTTTTCCTCGTACCAACCCTCTGAACAACTTCCTCTCTTTCTTCTCGACTGGGTCATCTCCCCCCCCTTTAGAAGAAACATTACACTTAAATCATATTTTTTGCTGAGAAATATTACACTTATCACACTTTTTGTCACATATGTTGCACCAGCACTACATAACAGGGTTGCCAAGGGGAAGCGGCGGTTTGAAATCGACGAATGCAATCGAATCACCACACCAAAGAAGAGAAGCAAGGAAAGTGCGACGAATTCACCCAGTGCTTCTAAACAAGGGGGGATGACCCCCCCTTTGACCAGGTCGATGGCTGTTGTGCAACACCACCAACTGCAACAGGCTCTGGAGTTGTCCATGTCTGGCAGAGGGGAAAAGAGGTAGACACGGATCGAAAAAAAGTTGTGGTGCGTTTTGGAAAACGAAAAAAATAGCACGTTGGAAGGGAGGTTGAACTCAAAAAGCAGAAAGAAAAATTCTCTTTCTTCGAAAGAGAATTGTTGTGCTAGTTTTATTGACATACCTTTTTCTCTCTTTTTTGTCTTTATGTCAGACATATATGCCTGTTGATATCGGTTGGGTTGGTTTATTTTGAGGAGTCTTTTTTTTTTCTGCCCTGAAAAACTTCCACAAAGTGGAGAGAAGATTAGTTACATTGTTGAGTTGACGAATAAACTTTTGAACATAGAGATCTACTGGAAAATGATTTTTTTTGTTGTGCTTATTATTTCACGTTTTTTTTTTGGGGGGGGTGGGGGGGTGGGGAGAAAAAAAAAATCACATGGGAGGGTAGCATCGGAGAAATTTTGTATACAACCCCAAAGTGTTTTTGTTTTCCTTTGTTGGCCATAATACTAATAATTTCTGGAAGAATAGAGCAGTTCTTATTTTGTCTGTTGTAATATCCTTTTTTTTTCTATTTGTTATCTGCTGGAAATCTACCTTCAGAACACAAATTTTCTCCAAAGTTTATATATATATTCTGAATGACTGGATGAATGAATGAAAGAATGTTGAATTTACATTACGCAAACTTGCCCAATGAAGGCCGATATATATATATATATATATATATTGCCCGCTGTTTTATATGGGGAGATGCTTAGAGGAGAAAAAACAAGGTCGAAGGAATGATTTTTGCTGGCGCAATCTTTTTTGTTCCATTGTAGTAAAAGAGAAAAAACTCGCAGGGGTGCTTGGAATTCGTACAGTTTTTGTAATGGGGTTCGTTGACACTGTGAAAAAAGAAAGAAAAAAAAAAACCCAGCAAATTTTGCCTTTGTGTCTCGTTACATTTTACTTCTCAAAAAAGGGAAAATTTTATCCATGGGTTTGAACCGACAGCCACACAAAATTTTTTGGATTTCAATTCAACAAGTGAATTTAAAACGGGGAAAAAAGAAAACCACCATGACAGACAAGGGAGCATTTCCTCTCCAAAAATTGTGTATGTCCATTCTTCCTCTCGTCAAATATTTCACCAAGGGTCAGGGAAAATTCTTTAAACCTCAGCAATATCGGGGCAGTGGCTTTTACAAAAAATGCAGCAGAATTCTTTCTTTTCCTTCCCTCTTTTGTCGATAATGGAGGTCTATCCTTTCTGGACAACATCTCGATGCGAACAAACCTTTTCATCATTTAACTTACAGAACAATCTGCTACAATCGTCGCCTCCAAAAATATCCCCATACGGCTTCCACTGAATGATGTGGCTGAGCCCAGCTGTTTCATTCTACCTGCAGAAATTCCTGTGCAGAAAACGATTCTTTTTTTTGGTCATCTCCATCCACTAATAAATTCATGTTGCAAACAAAGCAAGCCCATCACAATTTGTAGCCAGTTGGTAGCACCAGTTTTCCTTGAGCAAAAGGTTATTTTTTTGGTTTGATGAAGCCAATCACAAAAGGAAAGAGATTTAAAGAAGGAGGAACCCGAAACCACACCCACTCATGTTCACGAAAATAACGATGAAAAAAAATCCCTTATGAGTACTTTCGCAAGTGAAATATATGTATATATATTGAGATGTATGAATGTATGTCTCCTTACTTCGTCACAAGATAGTGTAAAACCCATTGGGATCGAATGGGGCGGTTTAGTGAGACATGTGGATCGCGCAAGTCAAAGCGCCGCCTGGCTGAGGGATGTTAGTCGAGTTTTGAGTTTGTGTATTTAGGAAGTGAGTGGGGAACAACTTTGACTCTGTAAAAACTGTGGTTTTCAACACCCTGGTTTCAACAATAGAAAAAAAAACACCATCAACCACCATCACCTTATATTTCGCTGCCTTGTATGTGAGTGGATCGAATTCAGTGACTCTCACCTTTATCTGCGACCTCTACTTGAGTTTTTGCTCCACGAAGAGCACGTGCTTGTTCACGACAGGGTCGTGCTTCATGAACTGGAGTTTCGTCGTCAATCGTCTCGGGTTCTTTTTCTTCACATAGAAAAACCCGGTCCCAGCCGTACTCGCCAACTTGACCAGAATCGCTCCAGCCTTTTTGCCCCCCGCCATTGCGAAAAAGTGAACGCCAACACGACACCACGACAGAAACCGCGCGAGAAAGGAAGAAGCGAAATCCTTTGTGGAAATGAAATATAAAACAGTTGGGGAAATATCTTTGCCACGTCACACCTTGTTGCAGAAGCGAAGAGTGAGAAAAAAAATTCAAAAAAAAAATAGTCCAAAAATCGTATCCAACACGTTGCAGACCTGTTGGACACCTCACCAATCGAAACAATCGCAAAGCGAACACAATTCGAAAAAAAGTCGTAGAGCATCTTCTACTTTGCCAAATCTGTTGGATATTGTTTTTTTTCCCGCGTTTAGCTGTGGCAGCGCGAGAATTTCGATTCGGCTGGCCGTCACGCTCCCCCTCCCCATTCAATTTCCTACGCGCGGCTTTTGTGGGTTTTTTTTTACTGTATTCTCTCCGACGCACCCAGTCACCCCCCCCAGTAATTCATCGCTCCCTGCGGTTCAACCGGCGGCCCCCTCTCCTTTACGCCAATCCCGCGTAGTGTTTTTTTCTTTTTTTTTTGTTCTGGGTGGGCTGGGTTTTTTTCTTTCCCAATGACGCATATGATGGAGCAGCCGATGGGGAGTTGCCCCCTGACGCGCGAGAATCTGAAAAGAACAGATTCCGGCGACGCTTTCTTGGCGGGCAAATGGCCTGGAGAAAAGGTTTGCAAGTGCAGCCCTGCAGCATCGCTCGCGGGAACTTCGAAAAAGGTAAGCTTCTTCGTTTTTCTTTCTTTGATTGGAAGCCGAGTCAAGCTGGGACCACTGTCGCTGCTTCTCTGGTTTCTTTCTGCGTTACGATATGTTACGCTGCGTTACGCTGTGCTGCGTTACCACTATTTTCAGAAGTATCTGTTTACCACGCCAGTCGCCGACCTTGGAAAAGAAAGAAAAAACATCCCTCGTTACTTTCTGCAAAACAAAAATTGGTTAAAAAATCCACCCTGTCAGAATAGCAGCCTGCCGGCAGCAGAATTTTCTGGACATGCTTTACTCAAAAAACCTTTGGGTGTGCAATATATAAACTATTGTTTAAAGGATATTATTGAATATTTGAGATTTTCAGAAGTGATCTCAGAGTACACTTATTTTTTTAAAATATATTTTGAAACCAATTTTGTTTTTTTACAACTTTCTTAAAGACAAATATGTATATGTATATGTTTTTTAAACATAGAAATATATAGAAGAATCTATCTGTGTTTGCAAACTATTTTTTTGCTTTTTTTTTCTTTTCTTTTAGCCATATTTTTCCCAGCCGGCGGAATCCACAAAGTCCTGCAAATCATCAAATAAAAAAATGGAATTATTTTTTAAAAATTTCCACTCAAAATAGTATTTTTTTTTCCGGTTAGGTCGATTCGGTTGATATGAAGGCAGGAGAGGATGTCACTGCTGTACAGATGGGGGACACTGTGAGCTATGCTGTTTTTATTTCAAAAATCAAGACTTTTGGAAAAAAAAAAACATAAAAGAAGCACGACATTTTCTTTTTGAATCAGTATTATTCAATATAATATGCACGTGATTGAAAATCAAAATTTGACCTTGCCAGGGATATTGTTGCCCCCAATCACCCTTAGAAAGCATTCATAAAATTTTTCTTTGCTTCTTCTGCTTTTTCTTTCAGAATGAACAGAACTTTTTTTCATTCTGTTTGGCTGAGCCATTTTTCGCCATCCCAATTTTTCTCCAGAATTTTTATTTATTTTTTAACTAGTTTTTCTTGCGGGGCCAACTTTGTTAAAAAAAAGTATTAAGAAATATTGATATATGTGTAGAGTTTTTTCCTTCTTTTCAATGAGGATCGTATCAAGGCTGAAGTCCCCTCATTTGTTAAGCTTTTTTCTCTTTTTTTTGGTTTTTCTTTCTTTTTCTGAACAGGTGCTGCTGGGCTGCCGGCCGCAATCATTGGTGCAACTGTCAGACCTGCGTCATCACTTATCCAAGTTCTCGAAATGTCGAGCCACCAAGGTTTCCATCGATTTGAACGGGGCGATTTTGAGCGGGGGGTGCCTCAGATCTTCAATTCACCTTTCCCCATTGACCATCAAAAACGGCGCCCTGGATGTCGACGAAATCAACAGCATCAAGAACCTGATTTTGGAGCAAATTCAAATCCAGGATAGAGAACAGCCCATGAAGATTGTCGGCAGTTCGGTTAAATTTGTCGGGTGTGGGGTTAGTGGCAGCGGATCCTTGGTGCTGTCGAAAGGGAGTGAGGTGACCATGAAACGTTGTGATATTAGAGGGGGGTTGCGGGACGGGGTGGTGGTGGCGGATGCAGGGACCACCCTGCATGCAAAAAGGTGCTTGTTTTCGAAATGCAAGAGGATGGGTGTTTTGATTGTGAACGGGGGCTGCGGGTATTTGACCGAATGCGAGGTCAGCAACAGCCGAGAGTGCGACGGAGTTAGAGTGAAGGATCCGGGAAGCCGCCTGGAAGCTAAGACGTGTGTTTTTCAAAGGAATTTCGCTGCTGGGGTGTTGGCATGTAACGGGGGTCGCATCGATCTGGTCAAATGTCAGCTCACGGAGTCCAGACAGCTCAGTGGAGCGGAGCTGCACGATAAGGGCACCCGGGGTAATTTCAGAGACTGCGATTTCAGTTATAACCACGAATCGGGGGTGATAGTGCATTCCGGCGGTCGAGCCAAGCTTCTGGGGTGCTCTTGTGAAATGTCGGTCGATCGATGCGGGTTGGAGGTGGTGGGGAAAGGTAGCCAAGTGGAGGCTGGGGAGTGTACTTTTGCTGATAACAAGTTGATGGGGGTGAGGGCTGTGGGCAGCTCCAGCGTGACTCTTCAGGATTGCAGATTGGAGGGTTCCATCCGGGGGTTGGAGGTGGCCGACAGAGGGTCGATGGGGACGATCGTGAGGTGTTTAATTCGGTCGATTGGCGGGGTCGGGGTGGCGGCTGAGAAAGAGGCTTTAATGTCGCTTAGGGATTGTGAAATCAGGGGGGCTAAGCCGAAACCGGGTCGTGATTTGGAGGTTCGAGGTGGGGGAACTGAGGTTTGGTTGACCAGGGTCAATAGCAAGAAGGGGTTGAATCGCAAGAAATTGGATCTGTTTGTGGAGCCGGGTGGGAGGGTCATTTCATGAGGATGCCTGCGCTTTTGGTTAAAAAAAGCAGCAAACACGCAACGATCATATCAAGTATTAAAAGTAAGAAGTTCTGTTTTATGTGTCATTATTCTGTGTAATCCGCAGTAAGAGTTAAAATGTTATTAACAGTTAGCATATTTTTCGCACCAAAAAAAAAATGTTTTCAATCCCTTTTTTTTTTCTTTTTATTTTTTCTGGGAGGGTTTATTTTTTTCTTTTCTGGGGTGCAAAGGAAAAGGGGAGGAAAAAAAAAAAGAGAAAACTTTGTCATGACGGGTTTGTTTACACTTTTCTCTGTCACACTTTTTAGTTTTTTGAAAATGTGAAGCCCTTGCTTGCCTTTTTGTTTTTTTTAGTTTAAAGTTTTTCAGTTTTACTCAAAAAAAAAAAGCGAAGAAGGAGAAAAAAACACATGCAAAATACATGCATAATACGATTTATGTATTGGGTTTTTACAATACAATCACGTATTTTTAGTTCGCGGGTCAAGGGCAGTTGGTCAAGATTTTTGTTAAAGGGGGAGGTCAAGTGTGAAAGAGTTTTTTCTTTCTTTTTCCCTTTTTTTCCCTTTTTTTTTTTCGTTTTGTTTCCAAGCAATAAAAAAATATCTTGATTGTGTTTTTTTTTTCTCTAAGAAAAAAAAAATAGTGAGAGCTTCTTCGGTGATTATTAAAAAAAAAAAAAAAGGAAAAAAAAAATAACAGCATGCATCATGTGATATACAATCTTTTTGCTTGTTTTTTTTGTTTTCAATCTTTCTCGTTCCACAAAGAATTTTGTGAACCCGTCCTATTTAAAAAAAAAGAAGAAAAAATGAAAAGAAAAGAAAAAACAAGAAACGTTCTTTGCTGTATCTGTCATTGTTTTTGTTTTTTTTATGGACCGGATTAATCTTTGTAAACAAAACATTGTAAGGATCTGTGTTTGCTATGCTTACAACAAAAAGTGTGAGAGTCCATGGGTCATCACAAAAAAAGAAAAAAAGTGTGAGAAGAGTGGGTGCAATCCAAGACTCCACTTAGCCAAATAGGAAAAAAAATACGTATAAAAATGTAAAAAACATATTTTCTTGTTGGCAAATGAGGGGTGAAGATGTTGTCGCTTTGGTTCCTTCTGATTGAAGAGATGCATACTTCTCAATTTTTTTTCCCTTTTTCTTGTGCAAGGGACATTTTCAGTCAATTACAAAATAGCAAAAGGAGCCCACCACCCCCCATGATGCCAGAAAATGCAAGGTTGGAAGAAATATACATTTGAGGGCTATGGGGATACATTGCCTGTCGCTCACTACTTGGAGCTGCCAGCTCATTAGCTAGTATTGCCCGTTCTGTTTTTTTCACCCTTTTAATTTGTCAATGACTTACGTGTTTTGATAACCCAGAACTGCTACAATATCCAACAGAAAGCAAAAACATGATGACTAACTTGGGACAAATTGCTTTTTGAGATGCTTGGTTTTCCCTGGGTTCTCTTCTCATATTCACGAGGCGATCAATCTTTAAGGGAAGATCAAAACAGTAAAGCTTTTTTTAATTTTCCCCCTTTTTCTTTTCGGCACGCTTCATTGTGAATGCCGTGCAATCAAGCACACTGCAAATCAAATGTAAAAAACAAATCCAAATTGGGAAAAAAAAGTTGCAACTCGACAACAACGAAATAATGAATAAAGAAGAATATGTTCGAATACGTTTTTCTCTTCCTTTTTTTTTTTCGCTTTTCTTTTCGGAAAAGACCACCCGTTAAAATCCCCATCCAAAACAATAATTTTTACGGTTCAACCTTCCACCCACTCAAACAAAAGCAGTTTTCAAGAAGGCCGCCCCACACTAATCAAATCTTTGCTTTTTTGCAGCCACCCTCCCCTCTCTTCCCCCCCCCCCCCTCTTTAAAATTCACAGAAACTGCCAAAAAGAATAGCACCCACCATCTCTCCTTCCTACTGTTACATTCCTGAGATTAATTCACTCAGAACGACTTTTTTGTTGTTGCTGTTTCAGCGAATTCGTATCAACAAGAAGAAAAATGAAAAAAAAAGAAGGCAAAGCTAAGCAAGAACAGCAGGAATCAACAAAAAAAATGTGAACTCAGCAGATCCCCCTCCCCCCCTTTTCTTCTTTGCTTTCACTCTCTTTTCCCTTCTCCCCTCAACACCAGCACCACGTAATAAAATCGACCCCATTTGTTGAGTTGGTTAGTTTCCCTGTCGCACCAACTTTTTTTCCCCTCACTTTTTTTCACTGTAGAGTAGATAAAAAGAGTGACATCAACTCCTTACACACACACTCACTCAATCTCTCTCTCACACTCATTCTCGTTTCCCCAATCCAATCAAAACAAAAAAGTCAACCCCTTCGCACCCCGGCATATCAAGCCCCAGCCCTCGGTCGAGGAACCATTTCATTTTGAGACATCCAATTCACCAGCCCACTCATCATTCCTCCAGAAGTCGACCCCGACATTAACGGTTCCCGAGTTCTCTCAACCCCCCTCACCAAATCGGTGAAAACCACCACCTCCCGGCTGTCCCTAGCGGCCAACAACGCTGCTTCGTTTGCACAATTAGCCAATTCCGCCCCCGAAAACCCATTAGTCAGTTTCGCGATGTAGCCGGCGGCTCTGATCTTCTCCGCCGTGGATTCCATGGGGACGTCCCTTAAATGCACTTGGAGAATTGCTGATCGGGCGGCTTCGTCGGGTAGGGATACTTTGATTTTACGAGTGAGACGTCCAGGTCTGAGCAAAGCGGAGTCCAGGATTTCGGGTCGATTGGTGGCAGCCAACAGCACAATGCCCTGGTTACCTTCGAAGCCGTCCAATTCTACGAGGAGCTGGTTCAAGGTTTGATCCCTCTCATCATTCAAACTGCCAAAAACAGAAAATCAGGTCCTCAGGAAAAACTTTCATGGTGAGATGTCAGCTTCTGGGCAGCTTCTGGGCATCTGTACCCTCCCCCCCACATCGTTTGTTGTACGTTGCTTTCGATCTACGTTTTTTCGAAAATCTGGCGGTTGACCTATATCTCAACATCCTAGGTGTTGTGGAATAGTTTTTGATTTCATTCGTTAGTCTACCTGAAAATCTGTGGGGCATGAAATTTTGAAGAATGCGTTTTCTACAGGGGAACCATGGGACCAGGTCCCATTGCAGAGAGTGGGGTCGAAAGTGACAACCACAAAAAAAGGGCAGGGAATTTTACGACAGAATCTTACAGTTTGTGCCCAATAAACGGTTTAGAAGGAAAAAAGCATTAAACATATCTAGAAATCCTCTGGAATCAATGGGAATGTCAGTGATAATACAGCCATTTGAGAAGTATGTTTTTTTGGGGCATTTCTAACTTGAGAAAAATAATGAACTATGTGTTAGGTAGAAGCTTGATAGTTATATCTCTTGACAATTCCCCCCCCCCCCCACCCCACCCCCAAAAAAAAACTCCTCCACAACTACTGTTGTGAAAAACTGAACTGTTGGGTCGAATGGGAAGCTGTATTAAACAAGAAAACTTGTGACGACTGGATATGGGAAGTATTTTTTACTGCTTTTTTCGTCGTTGAAAACAAACCCCACCTGTATCCCCTTCTTCCTCCAACAGAATCGATTTCGTCAATGAACACCACGCACGGTGTGCTTTTGCGCGCTTCTTTGAACAGGTCCCTGATTCTTGCCGCCCCTCGGCCGACGAACATTTCCACGAACTCCGACGCAGATGCTGTGAAGAAAGGAACCCCCGCCTCGCCCGCGACCGCCCTAGCCAGCAACGTTTTCCCCGTCCCTGTGGGCCCGCACAGCAACACCCCCGACGGGACTTTCGCGCTCAGCTTTGCGAACTTGTTGGGATCCTTCAGCAACGTGACGACCTCCATTAATTCGACTTTGGCGGATTCCATCCCAGCGACGTCGGAAAACATCACAGGAGGCGTCGACGACCCCGCTTTCTTGGCTTTCTTGTTCCCCTGGGATCCTAGCGTCCTACGGAACAGCCAGAAGAGGGGCAAGAGCGGGATCCACAGAAAAGCGAGCGTGCCCGCCAATCTGGTCAACGAAGACCGGAGTGACGACCCCACCACGCCGAAGCGAACTTTATTTTTGCGCATCAAATCGTGGAGCACGTTCGACTGCCCCGGCATGCTTCGCACCATCAGCCTGAAGTTTTGCTTTCGCTCCAGCGCTTGGAGAGATTCCGCGTTCGCCGGGGTCGCAGGGTCGACCGCACTCGGCTTGGGCTTCGCGGCCCGCCCTTTGGCTTTGGCTTGCTCGTTCGGTTTGATACTAATCTGGTTGTCGTTTTGCGACAGAAACTCCGGCCTGATGGTGAAATAGATTCGGTCGGAATTGTGCTCGAACTGCGCGGACTGGACCACCCCCGACTCCACGAGCGAAACGAAGTCCGAATACAGCATCTCTCCTGTGGGTTTCACCAACGCGAGGATTACTCGGCCGGATAGCGAACCGATGACGAAAAACGCCAATACCTGCCCCCACCATTGGCTCAAGAGTCTCTGCAGCCCCGTCACGACGAAATGAACTGCCCGAACCAGCAGCCAGAGCAACCACGGCGGTCTACGCCTCGGCAATGGCTTCCGACTCGACGGGTCAGACTTGTCCGATTCATCCTTTTTCCCGCTTTCCAACTTCTCCGTCGACGAACTAGGCTCCGACTCGACATCTACAACCGGTTCGCCGTTGTGTTTCGCCGAGCAATTCGCTACCCAAGCTGGGAACCCCAATCCATGGGCGTTGTTGAAAACCAGCCGTCCAGTCGAAAGGAACGAGGGACGATTCAACGGCACGCGCTTGGTTTCGAGCCCCGGCTCGCGCCCTGACGAGGAACATATTCGACAAGTAACGGTGCTGTTTCTGCGGCTCAAACCGGTCGAACACCTCGTCCCGATACCGGCCGCAACGACTTGCGTTAGAAGCAAAGTCATTGTGGTTGCGAAAGAAAAAAAGCCGCTTGAGGCTTTCTGGCAAACAAATCGCCAAGATTTGGAAAATTTAGAGGGAAACGCTCACACGGCAATTGCACCCCCCTCCATTTCCCCACGCTTTCCTTCCATCGAAAAGAAAAGTCTCAAATCCATCCAGAAACAAAAATGCCACCCTTACCTCGGATTGGCTGGAGTTTTTTTTTCCAGTCGCCATGTGCCAGGTTTTCCATGTGTGAGGAGAACCGGAGCTGCTGCCCAGAAGAAGATGCTGCTGTCATGATTGTCACGTGACGACTCGTACGACCACCCTGGTTTCCAATACGAAATAAAGCCGAGAAAACACGGAGGTTGAGCTGCACGCTACTGCCGTATTTCTGAGGTCGACTTTTGCTGTTCTTGGAAAGAGGGGGCGGCCCTGGTGCCAGGGAAATAGCTTGGAAAAATTCTGGAAGTGAGAAAACTAAGGAGCAAGAAATCACATGTGTCGGCCTGCTTGCTCCAAGCTAAATGCTTTTGTAGCATCTGATTTCATTCCACCTTGCATAAAAAAAACAAGGATAGGGAAAATAAAAATTGCCACTGTAATGTCATGAAAGACAGTCCAGCGATATTCTGAGAAAATGTTTTTTGTTTTTTTTAAGTTATTTACCATTGTCACTATCAATTTTTTTTTGGTTCGTTCATATATTTTTTTTCAGATTTCCAGGTCGCTCAAAACCCGGATTTTTTTTTTTTCCTGAATGTTTGCTGCCACTCTTTTCGCTTGCTGCATCTTTGAACGGTTTTCCCTCGATTTTGTGTGAATTCACAGGATCTGTTTTTTATTTTCCATATTCAATGGAGTTTTCATTGTGGTTGATGCCCAAGGCCGACACTGCTGCACGTATTTACCAGTCCATCGATTATTTCAGCAAAAAACATGGCGGTCCGGTTTTCCCCACTCATTGCACGCTTCTCGGAAGCACTGGGAAAGATTTCGCTGGGACGATGAAGGGTGCCGAAACACTTGCAGCTCAGCTTGAGGTAGGCTTGACATCATGGTTTGAAATGTGTTAGGAGTGTTTGTTTAAATGATATAAATGAGTTTTTTAATAATTGGCCTGATAGTTTCTTAGAGTAATATACTAGAGAAAAACTTTTTTTGATTAAATAGTGAAAAGACCTCCGGAAAGAACGCTGACATGTGTATATATAGAGAGAGAGAGAGACGTATATTTGTATGTATATAAGTTGAACGATAAAAGCTATGAATCATCAGCAAGGAAGGATTTTTCTCTTGGTGAGGTGACATCATATTTTATTTAAGCGATAAGATTGAATCGAATAAATGGAAACAATGTTTTTTAAATAAATAAAATAAATAAATCAGGAGCCTTTGGTTTATTGTGTTTTCGTTCAATTTTTTTGTGTGGTGGTCAAAAAAACAGTTGCACTGTATTTATTAAAAATTAAAAAAAATTAGCTGGATCAGATATGGAATGAAATATCACGTAGAAAAAAGAAGCAAAAAAGGGTGATGGAACACAAAAAAAGAAAAAAACAGAAAAGAAAAGAAAATTAATCCCATAGTTTCCAGATTCTGCATGCTGCCTTGTGATTGGGTCAGTTCATTACCTATTGCTGTATTTTGTTGTTGTTTTTTGAAAAATCTGAAGACATTTTTTATTTTTTTTCATTTTCTTTACAGAGGCACTACATTCGCTTCGACAAGGTGTCCTTCAAGGATGCATATTTCCAGTGTGTTTTCCTCCTATGCGAAAAAGGTGAAAAACTTCTGGAGGCTCGAAGCGCTGCCGAAAAGATTTTTCAAATTCCAGCCCAACAATACATGCCGCACGTATCGCTAATGTATTCTGATGTGGATACCGAAATTCGAACAGCTGCTGTTTCGGAGGCGAAAGAAAGGCTGTTTGGGGAAAGCTGTGGGGACGAGGAGGTGAAATTGATCGAACCAGGATTTTGGGCAGAATCGCTGCAGGTTTGGAGGGTCTTTCCGAAAGATAAGAAATTGGAGTCTTGGGAAAACGTTGGGGAGTTTAAACTGTCGTGAGATTATATCGGGGTGGTGTTTCATGACTGACCAGGATTTTTTTTTTTCTTCAAAGAGGGGTGGAGGGTACAATGCTACCCTTTTAGATTTCTTAGTTTTTTCTCCAATTGTTGAACAGCCAACTTCAGTGTTTCTAGCTGTGCTTCTCTGATGGTAGGGGGGGAGCAGATTGTCAGAAATTGCATCAAGGATGGCAAATCAAACGCCAAAGGACTCAGCATCCCGACCCACTTTTTCGTTTTTGGAGAAAATCAATGTATGTTTTCATACTCTTTTCCTCAAACAAAAACCGAGCAGCTGTAATAGTAGGATTCCTTCGAACGCCGCAGGATCCACGCACATCTCCCAACAATTCCACACTGCATTTGTCAAAGCAGTCTGACCCAATCCAGATTGAAATTGCATTAAAATACAAAGTTTTTACAAACTCAATGGCCGAGCCTGAGCCAATCCAGATGTTGAATTTAATGCCAGAAATAAGCTTTTGCGATCGCTGTTGGGGCTGTGGCCAATCTTCGAATTGAGCCACTGCGGAATTCGAAAGACGTCCGATCACATCCCCCCAGTCGACGTCCTCAGCCACTGTACAAAAACCTCATCACACTCAATCAACTTGATATTTATCGGGGCTCTTTGACGCGGGGTTAAAAGAAAAAAGGGCTCTCGCTGGTCGAACAACAGAGAGTGTGAATACAAGCTACTGTTGAGGCATAGATAGTGCTCCGAACGACCTTTGCTTTCCACTGACGTCCGCGGGGGGAGTGGAGTTCCAGAATTAACTTTTGTTATCGTTGAGCAAGGTGAATATCCATTCTCGAAACACAAGGTGAATTTGTTCCAGCAGAACTGTCTGCCACTCACTCGCGCGCTGCGAAAACTGTCGCCGAGTGTTGCCAACTCGGAGTTTGTCTAGAATAATTGTCCATTTCGCGGTCTGCTCTGGTGTGCGTCGAGGCAGCAGTGAGGATGGTGCAATGCCCGAAGAGTTTCAAGAAAACACCGCCCACGCCCGCATTCGCCTGTGTTAGAGAAACCACGCACAACTTGAACGCAACACCTGAACTGACGAGAATTGCACCCAAGTTTGCGCGCGTCAAAAACCGTGCAGGAGGCTTGGACTCCCCTGCTTTCATCCCCTGTCGTCTTTGCTTTTCCTGCAAATGTGTGAGTGTGCGTGGGGGGGGGGGGGGAGCTTCAGCGAGCAAACCCTCAACGGATATGAGTTTGAACGGGGACATCATGCACATCTTTGCATGCGTGCTTAGGTTCGACAGATTGACGGCTTCCTTGGGGATGTGGCCTGAGCTTCCTCATGATTTGTTGTGCTCTATTGTGGACCGGATGGATCAGAATAAGGACTGGAAATCCATGGGGCTGGTGTGCTCTCACTGGGATAAGGCGGTGAGCCTGGCAACTCATTCGGTTGCCGTTGACCATCAGAGATTGCATGCGATCGAATGGGACAGGTAAGCACGAATCGAATGCAACGACGCACTGGTGGAAGCATTCCAGTTTCCATGGTTGGCCAAGCAAGGATAATTGAGTGATGATTGCTGCGAACAACAGAAGCTGCTTGGAATGCAGCAATTTCAGGAAAAATAACAAATGGCAATAGCAGTAGATAAGCTGCCCAAGGCTGAAAAGGAAAAATCTGATGGTGGCTGGAGTTAATCACGGAATTGATTTGTTTGGCAGATATCCATGCTTGCTGGATCTTCATGTGGAACTTGCATGGGTCGATGGCTTGACGTTCAGGTCGCTCAGACATGCAAAGTCTTTGAAGCGGCTGCATTTAGACAGCTGCCATTTGGGTTCCTTCCACCTCCCACATATCACCAATCTGGCAAATATCTCTGAAGTATGTTTATCGGGCTGCTCTGGCATCAACAATGCGCTGCGTTGCTTCCGGGCGCTTAAAGGTGGGGCTGTGGAACAACCATTCACAAGGGAAAACCTTGAGTTAAATTCTGAATTCAAGAATTTGGAGGGGTTGGTGAACATCTGGCTCGCACTTGCTCATTAAAGGTAGTAATAAATCATCCTTTGCTGGTGGTGGTGGTGGTTGCATGTGCTGAGCTCTTGGACGGATCCGTAGAGTGCATCCCATAAGAAAATCACAAAGAAAATGTTGCCCAGAACAATACCAATTGACCCTTTTTTTTCAAGTTCCTTTGTGAATTCAAGAGAAGCAGTTGGGGCCAGAAAGGTTGGAAATATCGTGAAATCGAGGGTGTGATTCTTATGGCGGGGCCAGGCTTGAAGAAGCTAGTCATTCGCTACAGCGACCTGATGGACAGTGACATGAAATGGATCAAGCTCTTGTCTGGGCTGGAGCATCTCGATTTGACGGGCAGCCGAGGCTTGACCGACAGAGCCCTCAAAACCATCGGAAACATGACTCAGCTGAACACTCTTAACCTTGCGGAATGCAGCGGTGTGAGCGACAATGGCATTCGGTGGCTGCACTCAATGACTTGCATGACTCATCTCGATGTGTCAAACTGTTGGGAAGTGACTGATGCTGGCTTTGCCACCATCGGTCAGATCAAAACCCTGCGGAGTTTCCGAGCCATGGATTTGCAAGCAGTTTCGGATGAGGGCATCAGGGAGCTGGAGGGGTTGGTGAACCTCACTGAATTGGACATTCAATCGAGCTTTTCGTTGGGGTTGGGAGATTCCGCATGCGAATCGTTGGCGAAATTGAAAGCATTGGTTTTCTTGAATTTGGGTACTTTTGCTGATAACGATTTTACCGTGGAGGGCCTGAAGCTTCTGGAATTCATTCCGTATTTTTCGCCCTGTGCCGAAAATGCAGCCGTCGACGATAACTGAAATATCAGTTGGTCATATGGTGTGGATCGCAGATGCCCGTAAGCGTTTCGACAGAAATATTACTATTATTTTTATATAATACCAAAAAGGAAAGTTGCTTTATAAAATATATCGAGAGAAGAAAATCAGCTGTTGGGGAACATACATATATATATGTGCTTACGTTTCACTAGAATTCTATTTTTAGATCAATATGAAGGGTGGTGTGCATGAAAATCGCTGGTAACAACGGATCCAGAAAAAAAAAAAGAAGAAAAAAAAAAACAGTGAGGGAAAATGGATCATAGGTGGTTAGGGTCACACATACCCTTCGGAGTAACCGAATAAAAAAAAAGTGAGAAAAGTGTGAGAAGGAAAAGACTCGGTCAGATTGGCGAGGCTATCGCCTTGAGAAACAGTCCATGAGATGGACCGGTCAGAATATGTCGATGCAAAAAAAAAGCATTGGAAGAGGGGTTGGCCGTGGGTTCTGCAATCATTGACCGAAAAAAAGAAAAAAAAAACGAACAAAAAGCAAAAAAGAACACAAAAAAAACAGCATTTCGAGGGATGAATAATGACATATTGGTTTTTCCTTGAAAGAATTCCTTGTTAGAGATTTGACAAAAAAAAGGAGGGGGCGGGGTTACGAGAATTGGAAAAGTTGGACATAGCATCATTGTCTTTGTGGATAGACCATTTTTTTTTTCTTACTTTCTGCAGTTTACACTTTTCTGCAAGCTAAAAAACAAGTGTGATCTTTTGGTGGGTGTTATTTTCGCTCCTGTGTTCAATATTATCCGGGAAGTGGGGACGACATGACCAAGGGTGGATTGACGATTTTTTTTATATTTATTATTGTGTGTTAGGGGAACGTTATTCTTACATCAATTGGGTTCACGGGGAGGGGGTCGGTGTATGTGTGTGTGAGTGTGTGTGTGTATACCCAGGGTCCATTTCCCCCGTGTAATACGATTGCCTGTCAAATTGTGCATCATGTTTTTAGCAAGATTGGAAATGAGCTTTTGGCGCATTTGGTAGTTAATGCTTCAAAATAAATTACATGCTCTCTGACACAACATCTGTGTGAGTTTTGTGGGGAGGATGCGAGGTTTGCATTATTTTCACTGGGAACAGGAAGGAGGTGTATCATTCCATGAGATTTCCAGTTGGACATGAATTGATCAGAAGTGGTCTGGTCCTCAGGGACTTCAGGGCCATGCTGAAAAATCAAAATTTTGTAAAATTCCAGTGGGGTCATTCCACGAAACGGGGCGAGCTCACGACCAACCGTGAGGATTTTGACTGACGTCCCTTTTCATTGCCAACAAGGATTAAAACAAAATATGAATACAAGATTTTTCATGAAAAAAAAAGCAAGAGATAATTGGAGGAGCTTCAACCCCCTGCTTAGCCCATGGTGAGTTCAAATGTGATTGTATGGATTTGCTTTGGTTAGATTACATTACCTATCGTCAAAATGCACTTTTGATGCCCCTTTGGATTTTTCCAGAGTGTTTAGAAGGCCCCTCCCCCAGTTGTGGTTACACATGGAATATCATCCCCCCAAATTGAAGGGGAAGTTTTGATTGGGTTCAACAAACCTTACAAATCACATGCAATGGGATGATGAATTAACAAGCTGTCATGTCCAAATAACATGCCTCAATATTCAGCCAAAATTTCGAGCCAAATTTTGCAGGATTGATAGATCTTCACTGTTTGTTGCAGTTGTATGACGATCATCCATCATATTCCATTTGCCTGGCATTCCAAAAAAATGAAATGCACTGACTTCGCGGGGACAATTCCTCTCCGTGTATTTCGAATCAAACCAAATCTCGTCTGGTTTCTGTTTTTGTTCTGATTTCCCCCCAACAGGAAAACCACCTGGAGAAGAATGATGTCCATTTTTTTTGTTTTCATGGAACATTGACCTCAGAACAGCCATGGAAAGCACTAACTGAGTTTTTGTTCCCGAACTCCAAGATAACACAAGTACCTCCTCTCCTTGTGCTCCATGTTCCATTTCTGGAAATATAAAAACATCCTGATTTGATTCGCCAGCAAGAAGTCCCATACAGATCAATGCTGCGAATCCTCCTGATCTCCATTGATTGTTCAAATGCAGTCCGACTCCCACCAAAATCAGCACCATCAGCTATTCGGTGTTCCTTCCTGGACAAGGCCACGATTGCCAGATTTGTATTGATGCATCCAACCCATCCTCTGATTTTTTTTTCCTGTGCTGTTCTCATGATATACCCACGCCCCCCAAATCCACCACCATACATATACAAGAGTATTCTTTTTGCCGTCCTCCACCAATTTCCAGCAATTTCCAACCATGCCGCCCTCAAAAAAGCGAAATGCTCACTTTTATCGGAAGCTTCAATTGATTCACCATCCATACCACTTCAGCCACTGTCCCGGTGCCTTTAACACCCCCTATCATCCGCTTGAATCCACTCCAGGCCTCTCGTAGGCACCTCCTACCACTGATTTTCCCATAGAATAACTCCCGACTCTGTTTTACATGCTCCACTCTGGTTTTATTCCCAGCCAAAATGAAGCTACAGTAATTGATGATTGCAGCCTTGAATTCCATGCACAACCAACTGTTGTTACCCCTGTTTCTTGCTTTTTTTTTCCCCATATCTTTATTTTGGCATTCCATCACCCTTCGGAATTCACCATGTCCATCCAGGCCCAGACCCCTGGCCATCCCCACATCCACCACCTGTTTCACCTTCTGTTTCTTCTTTGCTAATGCACTCAACTGAGGGTCATTTCGCCACTCAGATTGGTGCTCCCCTTTATTGCCCCTTTTCATTTGGTGCGGTCATGTCCCCTCCCTTTAGATTTTCATGACCAAGCACCCATTCAATAATAATTGTATCTTCAAGATACTCATTCCGATCCATCCATCCATGTTGTATTCCCAGCAAAATCAATGCCGGCGTGTTCATCCTTTTTCATGAACAATTATTTTATTATAGCCTTGCAACGGCTTTCTTCGAGCTTTTTCCCAAATTCCAGCATCCCAACCAACAGTTCCTTGCATTCAGTCGTCCGCCTCCCCAGTCCGACCTGACCTGACCTCCCCTTCCCTCTGCTGGTTGGCGCTATCCCCCAGCCACATTAAATGCGGCGCTTGCGGGGGCGTTCCTCCTCCTATTCCACACGATACACAAGAACATAAGGATTCCACCCAGCGAGCATCAAGCAAAGCATGAAGGAAAGAAAGTACTTGGATGAACTCACATCATCATTTCCATCCCGGCCTCGCTTCGACGTCTTCTTCTTTCTGGCGGCGGGAGTCGTCGTCTTTTCTTGAGTTCTTGACATTTCTTCGGACGTCGCGAGATCCACTTCTACCTTTTTCTTCTCCTTTTTCTTCTCCTGGTCGCTTTTATCGTCCTTACCCAATCCAACGGGCGCAGTCTGTGTTCCAACCGAGGAGACAATCACAGCATCATCTGACGACTGGACCCCGATCGGTGCGACAGAAACAGAAGGGGCAGTCTGGACTTCGACGGCCACAGTGGAAGGAGCAGCCTGAGCACACACGTCGTGAACAGGCTTCTTCGCCGCGAGATCTGCTTCCCGCCTGTCGAGCTCTTTCCTCCTGGAAAACATTCGCAGCCAAATCTCTCACAACACGAATTTAAACCACTTATACTTCCTGAGCGACGCTTTTGAGAAAAACTTCCTGCGCACGAATAATAAAAGAAAGTTCACCAAGCCTGCACATAACGACGACGATGAACGTCCGGACGTCCGCGGTTGAAACGACAAAGCAAGCTGGAAACTTTCGTCGACTTTTCTCTTCGATGTTTTTTCAAAACTGTTTTACTTACTGCTTCTCCAAGTTCACGGCTTCTGCGTCGTTGTGTGTTTTGACGCGATCCTGCTTCGCTACCGTCGAAGCGTGCCATTCGCAACACTCTTGGTACCACCTGCAAGGCATTGCACACACATCGAATGAAAGGAAGAGAAAACAATGTGGATATTTTCCAGGTGTATTTTCACCTGGGAAAAGAACCCTCCACTTGAAAATAAAGCAGACAAAGATGGTGAGAGAAGTATTAAGGCCCTTTATGAAGTTTACGACCCAGAAAATCAAAAAAGCACAAATGATGATCTTTCAAAAAATCTTTCGCAGACCGCTGTTGGAGAGCCTGCTCTCTCCTATCGAGCTTCCACGCTCGAAGGTCAGCAGCAATCCTCTCCCTTAGAAAATCAAGAGATGTGAGTCAGTCTGATTCTATTGATTCTCCAGTCAGTTCTAGTAAACTTGCCCAACAAGATGCCCTGAAAAATCAGTACATAAGCGAGGGAGGGCAAAGAAAACAGGACCATGCAGCACTCTGAATTCTGAATTGGAACATGCTCACCTCCGAAGCTCCAGCTCCCAATTCCTGAGTCGCTGCTCCCTTTTGGAAAAAAGCACAGATGGTTTTTGTTAGTACCTCGATAAGAAAAGTTAACGCTCAACCAAACAAGAAATAGGAACCATTTTCCACAGTCATAAACACAATACTCCACCTCTCCGCCAGTGCCGCCTCCCGCACTCGACCGTTCAACGTCGAGAGGTCGGGCACTGCCAGCGAAGGAAGCGGCGGGAAAGAGAACTCGTCACCTTTTTGACAGAAAAACAATAAAAAGGCAAGGATAAGGAGCAAAAACATTGAACATCTATCCACCTTTGTTGCAAAAACCACAGTCCATCGCCTCCCCACCCCCCCACCGCCGGCGGCCAGTGCAATGCGAAAGCGAAACCGTGAAAAGAGCAAAGTTAGACTGTGATTGGGAAAACAATATGGAAATAGCCTGCTAGGAGATTCTCGCGGAATGTGCGAGAAACGAACGGCCCCAAACAACTCCTGCTAGACATTCCACCATGAAAATTTTTCTTCAAACAACGCGATCACGACTTACCCATTGCGTCCCAGAGCCAAGCAATCGAGCGAGCGAGCAACAGTCTCTGTGGTCCTTGGTTTCAAAGCTCTCGTTTCAAATCTGGTCAGTTGAACACGCCTAACCAATCAACGCCCTCCAACTGATCAGTTGATATCGAATGAAGAATCATGCATCCCAGCATGGTTGGCCCCATGTCCATCATATCTGCTACTCCACTTTTACACCAGCTCACCATGTTTTTTTTTTTTCAGCAAGAGCCCTGAGTCTTGCTTCAACATTCAAGAAGAAAGTGGGGTAGCTGGTAGCTACCTATAGGTGCAGTCTCAGTCCTAGTCCCTGGATGTCGACCTAGAGTTGCAGGGTGTGTGGGAATTTTGGAGTGAATCAAGTGTTTTCTGCATCTGGTATATATGCAGGATGGCTTGTTTTAAGAAGAGGAAGTCCTGTTCTCAAATGCAAGATCCAACTTAATTGGTAATTTCACAATTGCAGGATTTGATTCATATCCATGCTCAATGCATTAATGCCGAGCAAGTAAATTCAGAATTTTTGTTTTTAAGTTGCACAACTGGTCTCACAATTTTACATCTTTCAAATTTGATGTTGTTTGTAGACTTCAGCTGAAGTTTGCTAACGATTGTGCATCTACAGTCAATTTAATTTGGAAGCGAACGTCTGGTTGCAGAACTTTTCAGAAAAGTTATTTTTTTGCTGATCAGAGTCTGATTAGCAAAAAAATGACCATGACAGACAGATCTGCTACGACAAGATAAAACTTTGTGAACTCTATCCAAGTAAGATCTTCTTTTTCTCTGCCTCTTTCGATCCCCCCATTTTTTTTGAAAAATGATTTTCCACCCCAACCCTATTCTGGTCCATTTTCTTTTGATATGCAACAATAGATGCAACATTGAAGAAAAGCATTCGAGACCTAAATTCAAGCGATACACTTCAAATTTTCCAAAAGATGCTTTCGTCTGCCGTTGGGATGGTGGTTTCTGTAATATGCTGTCTCAGATGGGTTGTCTGATGTCTTGTAAATATTTTTGAACACAACTGCAATGGGTTAGTCATGTTTGGAGAACCATCGGGGAGGATGTGGAGGCGGTTGTGCATTATTGAATGCAACCTTGTAATACCTGACTTGCTTCATGTTTTTGTTGGGGGGTAACTTTTGGGTGCTGTCCACACAGTTTTGGGGGATGAACTGTGTTTTGGCTTTTTTTGCTTGTTGATCGTTTCAGCATTTAGATTTCTGAAGGTTTTGTTTCCCTTCCTCTTTGTGCGAGGCAAGGTCGGTTGTGAGTTGAATTTTTTGCGCATGCAAAAAACTCCCTCCTATCCGGTTTGGATTCAGATTTCAGTTTTGAGGGGGGCAGATGTTTAGAGGATTGATGAATTGTAGTACATATCTGTTTTTTTGGCGAGTGTAAAATGGGAGTGAGCTAGATTTGACTGTGTGAGCTAATTGTGGTAGACATGTAAATCGTGCTGAGGTGGAGAGTAGAATTGGTCACAAGGGTTTGACAGGAGAGAGTCAGACGGAACGGAGTTGGTCGTGAACGCTGTTGAGAAGGGGGGCTCGCTGCGTGGGTGTTCGTGTTCCTTGTAAAAAAAGATACTCTGGCTGCTCATTCACAGCACACTACAGATTGTACAGATCCTTATCACGTCAGTCCTTTTTACAACGAGCGACTCCCATCTTCCCTTTTTATCTGAACAGTTTTGCAGCCGATGACACGGCATGCACCCACTTGCAGAGTCCCTCAGCTTCTGGGCATGCTCTTTTCACGTTGTCGGGACTGAACGCCTCGCTCGACATGTAGATTGATCGAATTTTTTTCAGTGTTTTTGGATGAACATGGTTTTTGTCGAGACTTTTGATCTTCATTATGAACTCCTTCTTGTGCATCCATGCGATGGCGGTGTTCCAAGAGTCATCCGTTCCTCTTGGAGGTTTGCCGTTCAAAAGAACGCAAACGGCCTCCATAACCATTTGCACTCCCTCGGGAGGACGGCGCAGCTTTTTCAGGTACTTGATGTCGACCTGGTTCACCGCCTCAGCCAGGTCCGTCTTTTTGTTGTCCGTGGCACCAGTTACCTGTCGAAGAAACAGTTTTGAAAAAGTTAAAACGGCACTACTGGATTCAGAACGATGAAGTTGTGTTTTCTGGGCTCCTCCCGAGCCCTTCACCCAGTCAATCAATCAGACAAGTGACACTATAGGATTTGACCCCTAATACGCTGTGAAAATTTGCGACAATTCTGGCGAACACAAGCGCTGAAAACGAAAAGGGGAGTTCACGCTTGAAACGCGAGGGAAACGGCTCGATATGACGGCGTTTGACTTCACTTGGCAATTTGCGTCGGTCAGTGGCGTTGTGGGCTCTTTTTTCGCGTATCAGTTTCGGACCCCCACGACCACAAGACGTCAAGGAAAATAATTTTTAGAAAAAAACTGGTAAAACGCACAGGAGACGGCCTGAGGTGACGGGGTTCGACTCCCCTTGGCGTTTTGCTCTGGATAGAGACCTTCTGGGCCCTTCTTGCACGGAATCTTATCAACTGTTTTTGGGATGTTTTTAGGAAGAAGGCTCATGTTTGTTTGTTTTCTTTCGTGGTTAGCATGCCTTGTGGAAGTTTTTTTTTGTTTTGGAACGCGTTGCAAGGCCGTGTTGTATCGCCATAGACGAGCTTTAAGCTAGAGGCAACGATCCCCTTGCGTCGCCTGAGGGGGCCGGTGAAAATGTCACCCAGGAGGTCGAAAACGAGTCGCATACTGGAACTCGTAAAGCCCTTACATCCCGTTCTTGTTCCAGGGTTCGTTCACATATGGTTTTGGTAAAGCGTTGGACCAAGAGAAAGCGAAAGGTATCCCAGTTCCAGGAGTTGGTCAAGTGAAAAAAGTGGTCGGTGAATATTAATTAACATCATTTAGAATCCCCAAGATTAGCACAACCAAATCGAACTCCAGGGGTTATGATCGAAGATCTCCGAAGCATCGCGAGCGTGGGAAAGTTGGGCGACGCAGACACGGCTCGCCGTCGCGTCAAGTGAAAATGGACGACTTTCTGGGGGTGATGCATTGGTCCGCGGAAGCCACGAACCCGAAGTCAAGCGCTGTCTCTTTCGGTAAGTGTTTGTTTGGTGCGACGTGGCGTCTGGGTGAATAACGTCCTTTTGAGGTCGTAGATTCAAGCTGGAAGTGCAAAAGAGTTCGAACCTTTGCGCTCAGCGTTGTCGCTTGACTCGCTGCAAGAGTCGCGGCTTCCAAAGGTTAGATCTCAATTTAGAAGCCAGGCAACAGTCGCGAGTTGAGTGTATTTCCACTACATAATTAACATACTTGCAGACTTTTGGCCTTCAAAAGACTGCTGTGATTCCTTGTGAGTTGCAACAGTTGCAGGGACTGCTATTAATTTGTTTGGTGAGGGCTCAGCACCCATGAATGCATTTTCAACTTTTTGCTCTGAAATTCTCAAATCTCTGATGATCATGAACTTGTACTTACTTGTCTATTTTTTTTTTTTTGAAAGGTGGACAAACTGCCTTAGATGATGACAAAAACTATCTGATTGAATTCTTAGTGTCAGGTGGGATGTTGGATGAATGACCTTGCTGAGCTCTCCCTTGGGAGTGGTCACTCTCGGCCAACTAGTGCAGGCCGGGACAATGCCTCTTGTTGAATCCATTCTATCCGTGGTTGCAGTCTCTTGCCAACCTGGTGAGTGCCTTGGCCTGTTTCACAAGGTCATGTTTGGATTTAGAGATTTTCGAGAGAACTGCACGAAGGAAAACACTCTTGCGCATGAAGACCAGTTTTAGGACTCTTGTCAACCCCTCGACACTCAAAGAAGGGGATTGTGGAGTGGCGTTGGCTTTGTGTTGCTCGGACAACACTTCAAGGGTGCGATGGACCAGAACTATCGCAAGTTTGAACGGTGAGAAATGCAAGGAAGGATGGATTAAATGTACAGAGCTTCACCCACCGGAACTCTTTGATGTGAATGAAATTGCTTAGTTGTAAAAACATTCATTCCCTGAAAATATACTGCTGGTTCTCTAGGGGCTTTGTGATCACAAGCCTTTGACGAAAGAGCCTTTGACTGGCTTATAGAATGTTATATGGCCGGAGGCAGGTAACTGTGGAAGAAATTGTTCATCTGAGAATCACAACAGAATGATAGGAAGTGGTGGTGAAATGAGGTTTGGTGCCCAGGTATGTGAGGCACTGAAGTTACCTCAGTGAGGTAGGCGTTCAAAGGGGCTTCATATTTTCATGTTCAAGGCACTTAACTTTTTATTTGGGTTCAGGTTTGTGACTTTGTTTCCGCCTTGTTCCAATCCTCGTGACGGTGGTCTTTGTTTAGGAGAGCTTGCTGGTGGTGGGGGTGGCTGTGTTTTGACCTGAAGGATCGGCTCCTCAACAAGAGCTAAAGTCAGATTGGAGGCCTAATGCAGAATCCACAAAAGGGGCAGAAAAAAAAGAAATTGAAAGAAAGAGGGATAGAGAATATTTGG
This sequence comes from Bryopsis sp. KO-2023, assembly GCA_030272585.1. Classification (NCBI taxonomy): domain Eukaryota; kingdom Viridiplantae; phylum Chlorophyta; class Ulvophyceae; order Bryopsidales; family Bryopsidaceae; genus Bryopsis; species Bryopsis sp. KO-2023. The sequence goes on from BSYQ01000010.1 coordinate 542,351, forward strand.
AGGGAAGGAATTCCACCTCAGTGCTCTATCAATCAGAATTGAGGCTGATTGGAACATAGCTCAGTTCGATTCTGGGCTGGCCTCCACAATTTAGTATATATACAGAGTAAAACAAACGGGGTGTAAAGCTGTGAAAAGAGAAATCACTGTGAGCATCATATCGTCTTTTAAAACGCTGTGAAATTGTCCAATAACACCGTGACAAAAACGTTGTGGAATGATCCGATAACACTGTGAAATTGTCCGATAACACTGTGACAAAAACGTTGTGGAATGATCCGATAACACTGTGAACAAAAACGTTGTGAAATGGTCCGATAACACTGTGAACAAAAAACGCTGTGAAATAGTCCAATAACACTGTGACATTTCCACGCTTGCCTCCGATTTGACGTCTTTTTCATTTGCATCGATTCACATCGTGCTCACTGCGCTCTACAACGTTTTGTAAATACGTCGTAGAGAGCAGTGAGCACGATGTGAAGCGCAATCAATACGCTGTGCGCATTCACAGCGTATTAGGGGTCAAATCCTATAGTGTGACAACGACAAAGAGAGAAGCAATAAAAAAATTGTTGGTTGTGTTCACCTGCACATTCTCATCCAATGGGCATACGCTTGGGACTTTGCCCAGTATCAATACATTCGTGATATCCTTCAGCGCCTCATCTTTCGTTTGTGTGACGGGGATTGATTGCATCTCTTCGCCGGCTTTCTTATGCACTTTTTCCAAGTCTTCATTTTCAGTCAGTCCTAGCACCATAGACCCCCTTGGCCTCGACAAAGCACAATCAGACCGAGCAATTTGGTCCACCCCCGTCCACCTACAAAAAAGAGTTCAATCCGTGATCCGTTAATACGGCACCATTGCCCCCCATGCAAGAAGGAAATCAAAGGACAGTCCAAATAAGAACCAATGCGCACTGAAAACTCTTTCAGGTTTGTTTTTTTGGAAGGGGAAAAGCTGAGACGAAAGGGTCACCTCGTAAGCTGATTGATAAACTGTTGTTGGATATCCATTGCCATTTTTGCACCGGAGAATCCCCTGGCAAGGCCACAGACGAAGTCCTCTTTGGTTTGCACGGATGCCAGGTGGGACAGGACATTGTGGATTACCCCAACTGTGGTTGTTTCCACAGCAGGGGAGTTGTCCAACAAGTAGCTCAGAGCTTTGAAAAAGTTCGAGGTCATCCGGGTTTGCAACTCTCCTGTTGGAATTCGAAACCCACACCAGTTCAGAATTGGCCAGTGACCATCCAGAGCAGTAAGAGATATCAACAGAAATGCTTGCTTTTCCTAGTATTACTGTCGCTGTTTGAACATTGTAGTTGTGATTTTCGTGCGACAGATGTTATGGACAGGCTACCTGGATGCAAGGGCTGAATGGTGTTTTTCATCCAATACTGAATCAGTCGCGCCACTCCGGGATGGTTGCCTGACATAACGATCACACCACCACATTGGTCGACAATGATTTCCTTCCTGCTGGCCCCATATCCTTCCCTTTGCATGGCGATCGCTTTTGGATCTTTCTCAGGTGAAGGCGCCACCCACATTTGCTCTCTCCCCGTCAGGTTGCCTCCACCCACAGGCTTGGCCCAGTCGATGGTACAACAGTTCACAAACGATGGGAACTGGCGCAATCGCTCTCTGAACGCATCGCCAATGGGGCTGAAGCACAGTATCACGTGGAAATTTTCTTTTGTTTTCTCCACGAAATAATTCCAGAGCTCCGTGGCCCCTTTCAGTTGCTTTCCTTCTTTTTTGGCCAGGCCTCTGCACTGCTCGAGTACTGCCGCTCTTTCATCGTAGGGAAACATGCTCGGCACCTCGTAGGGAGAAAAGCAGAAGATATTACACCGATTCAATTTTTGTCAGGAAGGATAAAAGCTTGGAAAGGCATGCTGGCTCGATACCTCGCCGGTATTGAGGTGGCAATTGATGTCTTCCACAAAAGACACTTCTTTGATCTGCATGTCGGAGAAAAGGAAGACACAAGCTTGGCCGCCACCCCCAGCTCTCCGTGTCATTTTTTTCAAATCCTCGCGCCACTCGACCGTCGTGTAGTTCTTGGATATTTCTATTTGGAACGTCTTCATACCACAGATGTAAGCTCCAAAACGAGAAAGACTTTTCCTTCCGCCACCCCCAAGCCCAACGCAGAGCATATGCGCGCCTGCGACACAGAACATCCCCTATGGTTACGGAATACCTCCAAAACACAAAAACAGATCTAGAAATGCGGATAGTTCCTCACCAGGCTGTTTGAGAACCCTACAAACTCGTGAGACGTGTTTCACGGCGTACAGAAACATTGCCTGCTTGCTGGTGCTGTTGCGATCGACAAGGAAGTCCTCCATTTTGGATATAAATGGCGCGATGTCGATGACCTCAGAATAGGGTCGCAGGCTTGGTTCTTCAGCCTCCTGTTTATTCAAAGAGGTGGTGTGAGAGCATGCCTGAGCGGTTAGTCTAGCGCGTCAGTGGCAAGCTACTCAGAGGGGAAATTTGGATTTGCTTTTGGAGCATTATTTGATGCCTGTACCTGCATGCAGTCCCCGAAAAAGCACTTTCTGATGGATTCCGTGTCCACTATGTTCGCCTCGTCGGCTACATGCTTGAGCAGCTTGTCGAAGTCTGCATCCAGACTGGTGGCGGTTGTTTGCTGTAGTGCTGATAGGAACCATTGCTGGTCTCTTTCATCCACGAGTCGATCGTAGAAAACGCGCAATATCTACCAATCCAAAGTCGCTATTTATCAGCAGGCTCCGCATGCTGTATGCATCTATTTGCTCGAAAAACGTCGGAGGCGCCGTTCTCACCTCGTGGTTCCAGAGTCTCAAATACAGATCCTTGACAGCACCTCCTTTCCCGAGCGTTTCCGGTTTCATCATAAGTAGCCCATTGCCCACCCGCGAAATGTCTCTCAGATTGAATGTGTAGTGAGACTTTGCTGGAGTGGGAAGCAGCTGGTTCATGGCTGTGAAGTACACCTCCAGAGTAGCGGCAACTATAGGTGACGAAAGCTCCTGCAGAACATGTTTGATTTTCTGAGCGCTGTCTGTAGTTGAAAGACCAGTTGTAGCTCTGGAAAGAGGCTGACCTTGACGTTGTCAGGGAATGCTTCTTTCTTCCTAAACATGTCGACTATCGAGGTGAAAATCTGCGTCGGGGTCCCGTTATCAAAATCGACGAGAGACACCATGTTGAAGTGCCTTGAGTAGCGTTGGGTCACCGGATTTCGACCTCCCCCAGGCGGCCCCATACCACAAACGAACCGACAATCCTCCATTTTACGGAAGGCGTTCGATCTGCACAGCAAAACCGAGCAAAATGCATTCGGAATCATCGGTGGCTCCATCGTCACATGATTCTTTGGTATGTCCTCTGGAAGGTTGTACCTTGAGAGTCGAGGAAAACACACACGAACATCAGACAAGCACAACAGGAAAATTGCTCCTGATTGCTCCCTCGAACTTTTTTCTCGATACCTTTCTCCAGACGGTCCAGAAAACGTTTCCAGCTGCGATGCCATCGCCGTCCTGAAAAACTTGTCGAAGTCATTCCGAGCATTCAGTGTGGCGCCTGTGTAGCCAATGGACCACACCAAAGAAAACACAAATATGCTTTCAAAGTGATGCCGAACCGTCGCGTCGTCCATACTGCTGAACACCTTTGCATCCTGCAAGCAGACACAGGTCGTGGAACAGGGGCGGAGTATGAATGCTCCAGAGTTTGTTTTTGATCGATTACACTGACAGAAAAAAAAGTTGCGCTTCAGGAGGTGAGATCATTCTCATAGTTAGCATTCAACTTTCAGCATTATTAATTTCACTTTCTTTCTTTCTTTTTTTAAGGGAAACCAACAAAATTTGACATAATGAATGGTCCTGAGAAAGAAGTGTGTTATACCCTTCATTTCTTAACCGTTTCCTCTTTGAGGCGTCGTACCTTCCAGTCATGTGTCAAGCTAGTGATGATTCGCATCAGGGTCACAATAAGATTGCTGTCCATCGCTGGAGCTGCTTTCTTTATTTCACGGCGAACAAATCTGAAACAAAAAACACTTTTCAATCCCTTTGATGAACGACTGTTTTGTCTTCATTCTCTTTTATTTGAGAACTCACCTCAACGAGACTGGGACCAGCCAATCAAACAGTCCCAGCAAATGCTCCTTGGCCTTTTCAGGTATGTGTTCGGGAAGTGTGTTTAGCCAGGAGACTGTCAGTGGCCGCCACCCCAGCTGATGTGATTCCAAGTACACCATCCCACACCGACTCACGATTGCAGGGGACGCCACGGCCAAGTCCATCACTTCGAAGATCATGTTCTGTTGAAATCCACACACCGTAAGAGCTTGTTTTCCCCGAAAAGGGCAACCCCACAATGATGAGTCCATGCCACACAACTATCATTTCGTAGAGTTGTATCGTCTGCAAGACAGCCGCCGCCATGAAAACGTCAGGACAAATTGGGAATGTTGGCACCCCCAAGGGTCATGGTTTCACCGAAAGTAGTCCTGTTAATCACCTTCAGTATGAAATACTCTTCTGGGTGCAAATTCATTTCATTGCAAGCGTCCCTGAGTGCCGACTCCATACTCGCGTAGTCTGCCTTTGGCAACACCACTCCAGGGAATGAATCTGACATGCTCCCCTGAAACAAGGGAACATCATGGCTCAAGAACTTGGACAAGTTCACGTCGATGATTGACCGCATGAGCAAAACGAACTCGTCCTCTGATGGGAACCTCTGCTTCAGGTTTCCCGCCGCCCGTAGTACCGCCATCACGGCTCTCATTCCTACAGAAACATAATGCTCTGTCGTTGGAAGGGTATTGGGTGAGCTTGAACAAAGCGCATAAGCACTGATCTCGAACTGTTACCGTAATCATAATGGTCTTGAGAGGAGAGCTGCTCAGAGCACAGCTTGTAGAACTGGACAATTTTCTTTGCACATTCTCGTGCTTGAAGGTATCCAAACGAAAACACTGTGATTTCCGAGATCATGGCACAGTCGGGAACCATCATGGCCACCGTTCTGAAGAGAGCCTTCAAATTATCAGAAAGTTCAGATCTCCCAGCGTATCCAGGGTTCATCGTGATCGCACACCGGGCGCTCCACTTGAGTCGCATTTCTGTCCCCTCGAAGGTGGATACCGTCAGGCGAGCGGCTATTGCCCTTTGAATGTCCAGAACCTTAAAAGAACGAGATATCAAATGTCAGTGCCATCTCTTTTCCCACAGAGTCGTCAAGGATGAATTTGCTGCGATCAGTGGAGGCACGAGACCCACACCTTCTGAGCGACGACACTGAGCACTTCAAGATCGATTCGATTGAACTCATCAAAGCAAGCCCACGCCCCAGATGAGGGAAGACCTTTGAAGAATTTTCCCATGGCTCTGCAATCCAGCGAGTCTGAACACTCCAAGACCACACATTGGCGAGCCAGAGCTTTCGCCAAGTCCTTGGTGGTCTCTGTCTTTCCTGTTTCAGCCGCCCCTTCTGGCGCTCCTCCCAATGTCAAACGAATCGCGCCAAGGAGCGTCCGATAGCATCTGCATGTGAAACCTCACTTTCTAAGAGAAGGAGCTTCTCGAACACTGGCTCACACGATCTAAAAAAGTCCCCCTAGACCTGATCTGAGGCCATATTTCTGCTCCAATTGAGCCCACCTGTCTGTCAGGGGAGGAATAAGGCTTTACGAACTTGAAAAGTTGTTTCGCGTTACCCCCCCCCCTCCTTTTTTTTGGAATTCGAGGGGGGAATCGTGAAATTTTGTAAAATAGGCCGAAGTAAACGAATTTTGAAATTTTGAAAGCGGCCCGAGCCTTCTTATCCTGTGAGGATGATAAATATGCCTTCTTTTCGGCCAATTACCCTCGGGGTGCTTCTGTGGGGGGACCATCCTAAATTTCTGTCAGACCCGCACGCTTTGGTTAACATTGAAAGCCTTACTACGAAATGAGTTTCTCCAAAAACGATCATTGCGAACGTACGAGCGTTGTACCGCAACAATTCTGTGTCAAACCTACCCACTTTCCTTGCAGCCCTGCAAATAGTTTCTCAGCAGGGTTTAGAGGGACGTTTGGAAACTGAGATGGACGTCAACGTTGAGATTTAGTTATTTTATGATGGATTGAAGGACTCTCTTGTTGAAACTTTCGATATTGTGGTCTTTTTGGAAATAGTCGGCAGTTCCTTGGATTGTTTAAGGATATTAATCCATTTTGACTCATTTTGCAGAAATATCCGTTTTACAACACCCCCCCCCTCCCCCTTCAAAAAAAGAGGATCGTGATGTAACGCGAAACAACTTATCATATTCGTAAAGCCTAACCAATCTGGAGGAATTCCCCAGATACTCGTAGCCGTATTCCAGAGGTACCGACATCATACGCATCAACGTTGTGAAATCTTTTTCACCGGACTCGTCTCTTTCCCAGTAGCTTCTCAGTTGTGCTTGCCACTCAAAGTCAGCGATGTTATCGATTCCCTTTGCAGCCGAGGTCGTCACGACGTCCCGTGCGTGAACGTCCATGACAACAAGAGCCCCTGCGCAGACACGCTGCCAAAATTTAGATTTCAAGTTTACAAGGGGTGACAAAACTGCCCAGATGTCATCTTTGAATCATGTGAGCGACAAAATCCTTGATTCGAGCATTGTTACCAAGGGTTGCCCTTTGAAGCTTGGTCAGTTTTCCTCGAACCAAATCAACAATCTTCAGCAAGTCCTGAGTGCAGGATTCGTCACATTCCTTCACACGTTTCTCTTGAAACGCCTTCTCTACGCCTTGAGTCCAATACGAGGCTGTCACCACGAGCACCCTAGTGGGGTCCTTAGTCTCGGAGAGGATCTGAACAAGAAACAGCAGACAAGAATTTGCCTGCCCTTCAAGACTGCTGTTCACATGTGATATTTGTTCAGTGAATTCTTTTTATCTGTCAGTGACCACGAAGGACTGCAGAAAGAACAAACTACGACCTCACCTCGAGCACTTCATCGTTCGACAAGAAGAAAAAGCGAGGGAAATAAAGCCGTTTCTTTTCAAGATATGCCGCCAATCCTTTTTGGATCGCATCCAAGAGCTCATTGCATTCCACCAGTTTCTCCAAGCGCTCTTTTTCTCTAGCGATCGTAATTGCAACGGGAGCTTCGTGAGTCGCCGCCATAATTTCCCGCCAAAAGCCGTCGACTTCCCTGAACTTCTCTCCCTCCTCAGGGATTTGCTTTACGATGTCATCCGAAGTGAAAATTGGCTCCAGGAACAGCCATGTCGATTGACACCGGAGCAAATTGTCCAGCATATCCTGACCATCACAAATGCTTTTTACTATGCAGGTAGAGCCAGAGTAGAAAAAAGAAAAAATCACTTGGAACAAGAACTCTCTTACACAGCTCATCCTACACACGCACTCTGATCATTGACATTCTGTTTTCTGGTGTTGGTACACTTTTCATCAGTGTTCGAAAGTTAAGGTTCTGGACAACTGATTTTTGACACCCACTGATGTGGATGATGGGGATAAGTTTTTGAGGGCAACACCTGCAAGGTTTGCAGCGTGTCTTCCCACAAAGCAGCTCTAGCCTTGAAGGGTTTTACGAAGGGGGATGCATTCATAGCTTGTATTTTGAGAATTTGATGATCCAGGATCATCTGAATCTCGTCCGTTCCACCAATAATGAACGTGCCAGTGTCCTTACAGCAAATGCAAACGAATTGAAGATCCTCCCGCTCGCTCTCCATTTTTTCCATTGTTTTGAGCACCGAAAACTCTTTGAAAGCGCTCGCAGAAACAGTTTGTACCTGGGGGGTGGGGGGTGGAGCGTACGATGAAAGCAAGAAAAACCAATAGGAAATATTGGAAAGGGAGCTGGAACATCTCAGAGCTGCAGACAAGCATTCGTGGGACTCAAAAATATTCGCCGTACCTCTTCCAGTTTGTCCATAATGTTGTACCGAACAAGATCCTCTGTGCAGAAATGCGTTCCCTCCTGATAGGGCTCCCCGATGATAGTGAATATACTTTCCCAGTGACGATTTTCCAGGGCAGGTAATTTGTCCTTCTGAAACAAGGATCGACAGATGTCGGAAGTGGAGTGATTGTGAATATTTTCCAACCGTTTCTCCAGGTCTTCAGCGGGCTCCGACGCGTGCAGGGAGGCGACAAAAAGATTGATGAACCATGTGAGAGAGTAGCGGTACGTAGGATTGATATTCGCCAGGTCGGATATACAGAAAAAGAGGATCGCCGTGTAGTCTCCGCAGGCTTTGTATCCAGCCCTGGCCTTCTCGATTGCTTTCTCCGTCTCTTCCGCTAGCTTTTGCTTTTTTTCAGCGATTTCCTCACCCAGAATCTTTGCTTCTTTGATGATCCGAATGGCAGTCTCGTCCTCCAAAATATTGCCTTCCGAGTAGGTCAATACCTCGAGAATTCTGTCCTCTATTTCTTTCAGCTTCCGTGCATTGGTCGCTCTTTGAACCACCAGTTCGTTGCTTTGTTCTTCCAAGTCCGGGCGCTCGTTGGCCACCACTACCCCAAGCATCTGGTCGCTTAGACCCACTGATGTTATCATGAAGTTGAGCAATGTAACCTTGACTGCCACTTTTGGTGGATACTCGATCGTGGAGTCACCCAGACGAATGCAGTTGACGCCTCCAGACTCGAATACCTGTGGCCACGACCAGAGAAACACGGTCATTGACATTCTTGAAGAAAACTGTTGTCTTGTTTTCCTGACAGTGAAACTGAACTGGACAAGGACTGGGTGCTTGTGATGTACCTGTTTCGACAACAAGGGCTCCAGTGACGGGTCGAGGTCCTCCCCCACGTTCTCCAGCAGAACGGGTAAGCCAAACTGAATGGCATTCTCCAAAGTCCTGAGGTATTCCCCTCCCTCGGACAATTTGACGACCTGAAGATTCTTCTCCAGATTTCGAATCCACTTGTTGGCCTGTCCTTGAGGGTCGATCATCAACGGCCAGCGTCTCCCATTTGCGACAATCATTCCGTTTTCAATCGAAAACGTATCGCTCCGCAAACCAGAGACTTCCCGCTCCCTGATCTTGACAGGCTCCCCCAAAACGTTGGTCACGGAAAAGTTTTGGCTGTGAGGAGTACTTGGTTCTGCAGCTAGTTGGGCTCCCAGGATTCCAACAATCATGGACGAAGTCACCACCTTCATCTGACCTGAGGTAGGATTCGCAAAAGGCATGGAGATCTGCAGTGGGGAAGAAAGATGTTACACACAAAACATGACCAAAAAACACGTCAAGACGGGGGTGCGCGCGCGGATCCGCCCTTGGCTTGGGAAAAACATTCTTGCCTGATCGAAGACGTGTACGTGCGGCCTCGCGGATCTTGTATAGGCCGCTCGGATGCAGTTGAACACCGCCTTCAACGAACTCATCGTCTTTAGCGCCAAAGAAAAGTTCAGTATTGACGCGACCCAGAGATACCGGGTCCCATCGGCCAGGGCCTCTAGTAGTACCTGATGTTGACCCGCATTTCTGTAATTCTGTCGGTCACGTGGCATTGCCGCTTTTTTTGATGCCAGGGAGCCAACATACCTACATCTTGTTTTAGTGACATGGTTTAAAGCGGGCGCGTTACTCGAATAACGCGATTCTTCTTGAATCCTTATCCTACTTCTTTCTGCCCTTCTGTGGTGAACTGCAACGACAGGCTGTGGAGTGGTGAGGGGGCCTGTATTTATATTCAGTGCATTTCCCAGAAAACAAGAAGGGGCAAGGAAAAAAATTCGGATTTGAAGTTGTAATTAAAATACAATTTGGTTCACCTATTGAAAAAAGAAAAAAAAAAGTTTTGGATGGCCGATCCATAGTTTGGAGATTCACACAAGGTGAAAAAAGATGGGGGGACTTGGGAGGTGGTTTTCGCAGGAATGTAGTGTGGAAATTCTGTTGTCTGATTCCAAAATTTACCATTCTGGCTGCTTTATGCAATATATTACACGTAAGATTGATTTTATGACCACTGACAATACATGCGGATATATCTACCCAAACCCCTATCCAACTGTTCTGAAAAAACATTGAAAAACGAAACCAAAGCACTCAGTTCCTGGATCTCCCCCAGTCAACAATTTGTACCAATCCTCAGGCCTGCGCCCAACCAACCAATTCTTACTGTCCGACCGCATACTTTTTATGCGATTTTCTAGAATACCCCCCGAAACATTTCCAGATACAATTTTTGCCAATCACAACCCACAGGGCTCCCAAGAGGAAACACAGTATGAAAGAGGTTCAGAGCACCTCCACCTTGTATGACTGTGGGAAGATTGCCATTCAAGGTGGCATACAGTGCGACCGGCCGAGTTGCTCACTGGGGTATACATTGCTGGCCAAGTATTTTTTTATTTATTTATTTTACATCGGGTTTTACCCTAGTATTGCCAAGTATTGCCCTCCTTTCGCTGGAATCAAGAGTGTTGCCTAAGCACACGATCGTTCCCTTTCCTTAAATTAATCTCGAAAACTCATATTTGTCTCGGTAGATATATTCCATTAAATTCGAATTGGCTCTGTATAACATGGGGTGGAGTAATTTAAATGTTGGCGATTCAAATTAACCCTGGAAAACCACGAGGCAGTCAGTGCACGGTAGGAGTGGAGAATTACCTATCAAATTTTTCGTTTAAACACCTACTTGCTTATATAAACAAGGAACTAGGAAATTTCCTGTGTCCCGTTTTTCAAGCAGGGTGATTTTCGACAATCTGTTTTTAAATATTTGATTCAGTATATTGGTCTCTCAGAATAGCTGAATTTTTTGCTGAATGGAAAAAAAAAGGTTACATACATACATACTCTCGTCGGCCAGCGGAATCGCTCAAATTTGATTCCAGCGCGCCACTCGACAGGAAGACCGCCGCGTGAGGTGGGGATGGACCCAATTTTGAACATTGTTCTGATAATGTATGCTAGACATCCCCCCCTCCCCTCTTGCTTGATGTTGTCGCAAAAAGTCGGGCTGAAGTTGAAGCCCTTGGTATCAGATGGTCAATGCCATACTATGAACACAAAAGCATCACGAATGGATGGAACTTTGCCTTCTGGCGTGGAACTTGGTGGTTTCATTTCGCAGGGGATTGATTTGATTTGTGGATTTCACCCATTTTATCCATGCATAGTAGAATTGGCTGCCAACAGAATCATACCTTTTTGGTCCAGCAATGGGCTGTCACAACCCTCAGAAGAATAGCTCCAAAGATATGTTGTTGTTTGTCTGCTTTTTTTCTTTTCTTTCCCTCAAGCCAAGGATTTATTGTGTTTGCTTCAGGTGGTGGTGGTGGTGTGCTGCCGTCCAATGAATTTACAAGAAACTCAAGATGTAAGGCAAAGGATTGTCGAAATGGGTTCCTCCAGCGGACAAGTCTAGGTCTGTTTTGTTCTTCCTGTTTAGTTTCCGCTATTGCAGTTTTAAAAGATCATTTTTTTTTTTCATTTTTCAAAAAAAAAGACGATCTTAACACATCCATGCCGGGTTGATTTTTCATTTTATGATTAAGAAATCGATTTTCCTTCGGTCTTATTCTTTTCTATTTCCTTTTTCCCTGGACTTTTGACTATAAGCAACAGGGACTGGTGTGTTCTTTTCCTGACGCATCCCTTTTTCAGCCACCTTCGCTCATTCATGGTTTTGCTGTACCAAAATGAAAGTCTGGTCTTTTGATTATAGGTCAAGAGCTTCAAAGGCGATCCACATAAAGTAGCCAGAAGATCACTTTCGACCAGGTCTGGAGTCGGAAACAAAAGAAAGTTTCGATATTACTGTTCAGGCGGGATGCAGTGGTGGATGCTTACTAAGGGGAAATCAAAACACGAAAAAACGATGGAATGCATGAGAAAATACAGACCAATTTAAATGTCTGTATTCTTCAAAATGTTGATTTAGACCACTGACACTGTGCTTGCTTGGACAGGGACGATGTTTGCACATGGTCAGACTTGGACGGGGAAATCGCACACATCATAAGGCAGAAACAAGCACTCGAGCAAAGGATACAATTCTAAACACCTTGGACTGTAATTTCAACAGAATATCGAAAGAAAGTGAGCAGCTGTCAAGCAAATCTTGTGCCCCCTCCCCACCACCAACAAAAACAAAGTGACACAAGAAGCTAATCTGTTTGCTTTTTTTTTGAAAGCAAAGGGTGGGGGGGGTTCTGTGCATACACCTTAAGGAATTCTGTCCATTTGTTCAATCTTTTCTTCTCTTAAAATTATATCAATTGATCGCAGCCCAGGCATCCATGTTTTTGTCTGTTAAAATCTGATTTTCGAAAATAATTGAGCGAGAGCCTACATTAAAATAGCGAAAGAAATTGATTGTGGTCAGTGGCAAAATTGCTTTTGAAAGACAGGGGGTATTCACATTTCATTAATTTCTGTGTGCAGGCAGTAAAAAAGAGTTTTTGGTGTGGCCTCGTGTCTGGAAATCTACAACAAAGAAACTCGTGATTTGCTGTCCAAGCATTTTGACAAGATATTGCAATTGAAAGAAACCATTGGGACAATGGGTTTTTCGGCAAAGATTGAATGCAATTTGTTGTGAAAGGTGTGTCGGAAATTACCACTGTACTGCAAGTGGATGTTTTGTCTGTCTCTGTCTGTTTGTTATTTCTGCCTGTTGTTTCTGTCTGTTGTTGTCTGATTTAGTCAATATCGAACTTTGATTTCCCCCAAACCCTTTTTTTCCGCATCAATATTTCCTTTTTTTACGGGCTGCCATCCACTCTTGAAAAAAGTAAACAAAAGAAACAAAAAAAAAGGACTGTTCTATCTTTCCCCCCAAGGAGATTTTCAATCAGGTTTTGAAAAAAAAAAAAAAGAAACATGAGGGGGAAGAATTGATACAGATATTGACTAGTGGCTACAGGAGCTTTTCATTTTTATTTTTTTTTAAATCCATTTCTCCCATAAATCCATTTCTCCCAAAACAAAACCCTCAAATTCACAACCCACTTTTTCCCCCTTGCCACACTCACTCACTCTCACTCTTTTTTTTTCGTAAAAATATTAAAAAGGTCGAAAACCATCTATCTATCTGTCTACCTACCTACCTGTTTTGTTTTTTTTGTTGGGTGTCTTTTTTCTTTCATATTTTTTCGACACACACACGCACTATATCACAGTTTGAAAAAAACCCAAATACCACAAAAAAAATCAAAAAACCGATACAATTGCACCTCCCTCACTCTTTTTCCATGACAGAATCACTCTTTTTTCCAAATTTTGCTGCTTCACACACATGCATGAAACTCAAAAGAGTAATAAAAAGAGAAATAACTACACCCTTCATCGTATTTAGTGTAGCCTACACTATTTCCGTGTGCGGCAGAAATTTTAGAAAACAGAAAATAGTGTGGGCCACACTATTTTCGAAATCTACACTTCTAGTTAACGTTTCGGTTTTCCATGAATTAGTGTGGCCTGCACTATTACTAAGGTAACACTATTAAAAGACCCACACTAAATACGATTGAGGGTGTAGATTCCGAAATTTAAGTGCTCAGACAATGAAGTGAATGCATTGGCGTTAAAATTAAAAATTTCAGTGAAAAGGTTCTCTCTTCCTGTTTCTTTTTCCACCCCTTCAGAAAACGGGGCTTTTCTTTACCCATTCAAATATACCATCTTTCAGGTCATCTCTTTTCTGTTGTTCTGTTACAGTGCTTAGGGGAACGTTATTCTTATATCAATTGGGTTCACGGGGAGGGGGTCGGTGTATGTATGTGTGTGTGAGTGTGTGTGTGTATACCCAGGGTCCATTTCCCCCGTGTAATACGATTGCCTGTCAAATTGTGCATCATGTTTTTTTAGCAAGATTTGAAATGAGCTTTGGGCGTATTTGGTAGTTAATGCTTCAAAATAAATTACATGGTCTCTGAAAACATCTGTGTGAGTTTTGTGGGGAGGATGCGAGGTTTTCCATTACTTTCATGGGGAACAGGAAGGAGGGGGTGTATCTTATTCTCATATTCTATGAGATTTCCAGTTGGACATGAATCGATCAGAACTGGTTTATTCCTGTGACATCAAAGTCATGCTCAAAACTCAAAATTTTGTAAAATTCTAGTGGAATCATTCCACAAAATGTTACGATACGGGGCGAGCTCACGACCAACCGTGAGGATTTTGACTGACGTTCCTTTTCATTGCCAACAAGGATTAAAACAAAACAAATCCTTCCAGTTGCATGAATACAAGACTTTTCATGAAAAAAAAGAGCAAGAGATAATTGGAGGAGCTTCAGCCACCTGATTAGCCCATGGTGAGTTTGAATGGGATTGTATGGATTTTCTTTGGTTAGATTGCATTACCTGTCGTCAAAATACACTTTTGATGCCCCTTTGGATTTTTCCAGAGGGATTAGAAGGCCCCTCCCCCAGGCGTGGTTACACATGGTGTATCATCCCCCCAAATTGAAGGGGAAGTTTTGATTGGAATCCTCACAAATCACATGCAATGGGATGATGGATTAACAAGCTGTCATGTCCAAACAACATGCCTCAATATTTAGCCAAAATTTCCAGCCAAAATTTGCAGGCTTGATAGATCTCCACTATTTGTTGCAGTTGGATGACGATCATCCATCATATTCCATTTGCCTGGCATTCCAAAAAAATGAAATGCACTGACTTCACGGGGACAATTCCTCTCCGTGTATTTCGAATCAAACCAAATCTCGTCTGGTTTCTGTTTTTTGTTCTGATTTCCCCCCAACAGGAAAACCACCTGGAGAAGAATGATGTCCATTTTTTTTGTTTTCATGGAACATTGACCTCAGAACAGCCATGGAAAGCACTAACTGAGTTTTTGTTCCCGAACTCCAAGATAACACAAGTACCTCCTCTCCTTGTGCTCCATGTTCCATTTCTGGAGATATAAAAACATCCTGATTTGATTTGCCAGCAAGAAGTCCCATACAGATCAATGCTGCGAATCCTCCTGATCTCCATTGATTGTTCAAATGCAGTCCGACTCCCACCAAAATCAGCACCATCAGCTATTCGGTGTTCCTTCCTGGACAAGGCCACGATTGCCAGATATGTATTGATGCATGCAACCCATCCTCTGATTTCAGTGCTTCCAAGCAAGAAAGACCAGTGCTGTTTTCATAATATATCCACGCCCCCAAAATCCACCAAACATACATAAGAGAATTACTTTTGCCGTCCTCCACCGATTTCCAGCAATTTCCAACCATGCCACCCTCAAAAAAGCGAATGCTCACTTTTATCGGAAGCTTCCAATTGTTTCACCATCCATACCACTTTAGCCACTGTCCCGGTGCCTTTAACACCCCCTATCATCCGCTTGAATCCACTCCTGGCCTCTCGCAGGCACCTCCTACCACTGATTTCCTCACAGATTAACTCCCGACTCTGTTTTACATGCTCCACTCTGGTTTTATTCCCAGCCAAAATGAAGCTACACTAATTGATGATTGCAGCCTTGAATTCCATGCACAACCAACAGTTTTTACCCCTGTTTCTTGCTTGTTTTTTCCCATATTTTTATTTTGGCATTCCATCACCCTTTGGAATTCACCATGTCCATCTAGGCCCAGACCCCTGGCCATCCCCACATCCACCACCTGTTTCACCTTCTGTTTCTTTTTTTCTAATGCACTCAACTGAGGGTCATTTCTCCACTCAGATTGGTGCTCCCCTGTATTGCCCCTTTTCATTTGGTGCAGTCATGTCCCCTCCCTTTAGATTTTCATGACCAAGCACCACTAGTAAAAAACACGCTAGAATACACAATTTCAAATTTGAACACAGTTTTTAATTGTGTATTTGTGTGTATTTGCGTGTAGCTTTCCGTTGTACCATGATTTCAGCAAGAAAAACTGTGTATCTGTGTGTATTTGTGTGTAGCTTTCCGTTTCACCATGATTTCGTGAAGACAAAATTGTGTATCTTGCTGGATTAGCCGTACTTTTCCTTGTCAGATCGCAAGCGTGATGTGATTGCGGGCCGAGGTTCCCATGCGTTGGCGTTGGCGCTGGACGTGAGAAAAAGAAGCGCGGATGGAACTGAGGACGTGCTCAGTTTGAGTGAACAGGTTGGGCGCAGTGCTGTGCTGTTGTACCGTGCTCTTCAGTTGTTTTTTTTTAGAAGAGGAACGCGAGATCAAAAACGAAGCGCCCAACGCACGCGACCATGCTTACTGACAGGGGGGGGGGGGGGGGGGGGGCCTACAACCGAGATCGAAACCCTGGGGTCCTCAGATTTAATCGCTGCCTTTCCTTGGTCGGAGTGTGCTTGGCTTGGTAAGAGTGTTGGATTCTTTTTCTGTATTTTCACACTACTTTTGTATTGGTATAAAAAAATTTGACTGGCAAAATTTGGGGCCACTTCAGGGGCCCAGGGAAATAAAAAAAAAAAATCACACTGTTGTGCACCATAGCCTTACCTCATTCTTCCTCAGATTCTGTTCTAATCAACTATTTTGGTGATGTTCACAACGTGATTCTTTACTTCCCAGCAATCTGTTTTTTGTATTTCAAGCTGAAAAAGAGGCCGCCCAGGCAACCACCAGTCGAAAGGCAGGGAGTGAAAGGCAGGGAGTGAAAGCAGTGGGAAAAGCACTAGTAAATGCCGAGTCAATACTCCTGTTTCCAATCCCCTTCTATTCAAAAATTGGAGAAGCCCCGAAGAGATAGCCGCCATCATCCACTGGGATTCTAACACAAGTGAGCTTGTCGGTTGCTTCGTTGTCTGAGGTATGTTATTCCTAATTGGTCAGTTGAAGAGATATATCTGTGTGTGAGAGACATTCATACAAGTCCCTTGTACACTTGGAATATTGTTTGATGTGAAATCTGCTGGGTTCAATAAAAAAGCTTACAAAAAGATTGATGCAGATGTCCTGCCTTTTTAGTCCTATTACGCAACGCAACTTTTTGCTGATCAGAGAATCCTTCCTGTAAAAAAGAAGTGTGGTGTGGTTTCTACCTACACTGCCAGTGAAAAGGTCGGTGAAAAGTGTCCCTAGAAAAAAAAATCAGCCCAACAATTCGGTTGGTCGTGTGATTGGCACAGAATCCTGGCCAATGCAAAATACCAGAGAACCTGTTGGACCTAGTTACTGTCCCAACCCTGGCTGCCACAGGCTGGGTTGGATGTACAACTTACACTGCGACGCTTACTGTGGTGAGTAGAAGGAAAAGGTCTTCCCCCGACGTACGTTCACTATTCCCTTCGTCTTTTCCCCAAGGTTGCAGCTGTACTCACGCTATCCATTTGTGTTTGTGAATAGGTGGCGCCTCCAAGGCCAATTCAGTTCTGAATGACCCAGCTTGACAACTGTTGCATGGAGGATGAGAAACCCCTCCCAGGCCGAAAGGAGGGAATCCCCTCCACCGACTCCAAAACATCCGGCCCTAGCACCGACTCCTTGGACGATCCCACCGTTTCAAGCTATGTCGATAACACTGTTTGCTCTAGAAACCAATCAGCACCATGTTATGGGAAAACAGAAGAGGAGATAATGTGTGTGTGTGTGTGGAGGATGGGGGCGGGGGGGATCATTGGCTGATCCCTCCAATGACCCTGTTTGACAGCAAGTCCTTGCACAAGCTTGGCAAAGGAGGGCCTCCATATTCGAGCGATTAGAATCGCTCTGGAAGCTAAGGAATCCGAAGAGGCTTCTGTCTTAGAGGGTCATTGCAGTTTTGCCAGCTCCGCCTCTGTCGAGTGCTTTTGACTCAAAAAGTTTTGAGCAGGGGTGTTGTGGATCTTGTGAGTTGGGTGGTGTGGTTTTTGGCTCTGGATTCAATCTTGTAAATTTTTTTGAAAGAATATCTCCGGTTTCACTACAGAAATACACAATCCCAGTTGTCATACACATAAATACACACTTGAATACACAATTTCCCATGCCCAACAAATCTCCCGTTCCCCTACACAGAAAGACACAATTAAATACACACTTTCGAGTGATCACCAAATCTCCCGTCGCTGTACACAAGAATACACACTTTAAATACACACTCTCGTGGACACCAGGAACATACACAATTTCTTGTAAATACAGCGAGATACACAATTAAAACCCTTAGAATACACAATTAAATACACGAAAAGCGGTCAAGAATACACGGTTTTAATTGTGTTACACAATTTTTCAGATACACAATTTCCAAAAAATACACAACAAAACACAGTTTTTCGATATGAATACACACTTTAAAAAGTGTGTTTTTTAGGCGTTTTTTTACTAGTGCACCCATTTAATAATAATAATAGTATCTTCAAGATACTCATTCCGATCCATCCATCCATGTTGTATTCCCAGAAAAATCAATGCCGGCGTGTTCATGCTTTTTCATGAACAATTATTTTATTGCAGCCTTGCAACGGCTTTCTTCGATTTTCCTTTTTCGCAAATTCCAGCATCCCAACCAACAGTTCCTTGCATTCAGTTGTCCCCCTCCCATTTCCATGTTCATTGATGTCCCATTCTGACCTCCCCTTCCCTCCCTGCTGGTTGGTGCTGTCCCCCAGCCACATTAAATGCGGCGCTTGCGGGGGCGTTCCTCCTCCTATCCCACACGATCCATACAAACATAAGTTTTCCACCCAGCGAGCATCAAACAAAGCATGAAGGAAAGAAAGTACTTGGATGAACTCACATCATCATTTCCATCCCGGCCTCGCTTCGACGTCTTCTTCTTTCTGGCGGCGGGAGTCGTCGTCTTTTCTGTGATCGTCGTCTTTTCTTGAGTTCTTGCCTTTTCTTCGGACGTCGCGAGACCCACTTCCACTTTCTTCTTGTCGCCTTCGTCGTCCTTACCCAATCCAACCGGTGCAGTCTGTGTTCCAACCGAGGAGGCAATCACAGCATCATCCGACGACTGGACCCCGATCGGTGCGACAGAAACAGGAGGGGGAGTCTGGACTTCGACGGCCACAACGGAAGGGGCAGTCTGAACACACACGTCGTGAACAGGCTTCTGTGCCGCGAGAGCTGCTTCCCGGCTGTCGAGCTCTTCCCTCCTGGAAAACATTCGCAGCCAAATCTCTCACGACAAGAATTTAAACCACTTACACTTCCTGAGCGACGCTTTTGAGAAAAACTTCCTGCGCACGAATAATAAAAGAAAGTTCACCAAGCCTGCACATAACGACGACGATGAACGTCCGGACGTCCGCGGTTGAAACGACAAAGCAAGCTGGAAACTTTCGTCGACACTTCTCTTTTCGATGTTTTTTCAAAACTGTTTTACTTACTGCTTCTCCCACTTCGCCGCTTCTGCTTCGTTGTGTTTTTGTTTGCGATCCTGCTTCGCTATCGTCGAAGCGTGCCATTCGCAACACTCTTGGTACCACCTGCAAGGCATTGCACACACATCGAATAAAAGGATGAGAAAACAATGTGGATATTTTCCAGGTGTGTTTTCACCTGGGAAAAGAACCCTCCACTTGAAAAAAAAACACACACACAGAAGGGACATAGATGGTTAGAGAAGTATGAAGGTTTTCTGCCCATTTCATATGAAGTTAACAGCGTACAAAATTGCATGTATCAAACAAACACGAATGATGGTCTTACCCTTGTAGTCCTGAAGATCGCTTGTTCAGGGCCTGCTCCCTCCTGTCGAGCTTCCACGCTCGAAGCTCAGCAGCTATGCTTTTTCTTGGCACAAAAAAACAAAAGATGTTAGTCATTCTGATTGGAATGATTCTCCATTCAGTCCTCTTAAACTTTCCCGACAAGATCAACTGAAAAATCAGGACGTACACAAGAGAGGGAGCAAAAAAAAACAGGACCATATAGCACTTTAAATTCTGAAGTAGAACATATATTCTGAATTAGAACATGCATGTGCGTCACCTTCGGAGCTAGAGCTCCCAATCCCTGAGCCGCTGCTCCCTTTTGGAAAACAAGCACAGGTGGTTTTCGTTAGTACCTTGATAAGAAAAGTTAACGCTCAATCGAACAACAAATGTGAACCATTTTCCACAGTCATATCCACCTCTCCGCCAGTGCCGACTCTCGCACTCGACTGTTTAGCGCCGAGAGGTCGGGCACTGCCAGCGAAGGAAGCGGCGAGAAAGAGAACTCGTCACCTTCGACAGAAAAACAATAAAAAGGCAAGGATAAGAACCAAAAACATTGAACATCTATCCATCGACTTTTGTTCCAAAAACCACAGTCCATCGCCTCCCCACCCCCCCACCGTCTGCGGCCAGTGCGATGCGGAAGCGAAACCGTGAAAAGAGCAAAGGTAGGCTGTGATTGGGAAAACAATATCGAAGAAGCCTGCTATGAGATTTTCGCTGGAATGTGCGAGAAACGAACGGCCCTAAACAACTGTTATGGTAAAAATGTTCTGTTGTGCTCTCAATTAAATATCGATCTAAACCATCGCACAGAACAAAAAGAGAAAGACCAAACGCAGAGCTATCGTATCGTCTTTGATGAACGCGCCTTCATCGCCAATCCTAACATCATCACGTTTCGCTAGATTCCAGGTTCTAAGAGGTAGTGAACAGAGCTCACGATATCATGATATCACGATATCCATATCAACGCACGTTGAGTCGTTCTAAAAGCAACATTGAACAAAAAAGGAAACGCACTCCCGCCAAACGTTCCACCATGAAAAGGTTTCTCCATAGCAGTTTATATCAAGCAACGCGATTGACTTACCCATTGCGTCCCAAGCACCGAACACAGCAACAATCTCTGTGGTTGGCTTCAAAGCTCTCGTTTTATATCTGGTCTCGTTCAACACGCCTAACCATCGACTAATTAGTTATAACTCCTCCACAAGTCAACGCCCTCCAGCTACCCCACTTTCACACCAGTTCACCATTTTCATTGTTTCTTCAGCAAGAGCCCTGAGTCTTGCTTCAACTTTCAAGAACTGGGGTAGCTGGGGGGTGCAGTCTCAGTCCAACTCCTCTGGTGGCTTGTTCCCTGGAAGCCGACCTAGAGTTGTAGGGTATGGGATATTTTGGATTGAATCAAGTGTTTTCTGCATCTGGCATATATGCTGGCTGGCTTGTTTTAAGAAGAGGAAGTGTTGTCCTCAAATGGAAGATCCAACTTCTTTGATAATTTCACAATTGCTGGATTTGATTCACATGCATGCTCGATGCATTAATGCCTAGCACGTGAATTGAGAATTTTTGTTTTTAGTTGCACAACTGGTCTCACAATTCGACTCCTTCAAATTTTATGTTGTTTGTAGACTTCAGCTGAAGTCTACTGACGATTGTGCGTTTACAGTCCTTTTAATTTGGAAGCGAACGTCTGGTTGCAGAACTTTTTTTTAGCAAAAAAATGACCATGACAAATCTGCTACGACAAGATAAAACTTTATGAACTCTGTCCAAGTAAGATTTTCTTTTTCTCTGCCTCTATCGATCCCACCATTTAAAAAAAAAAAATATTTTCCATCCCAACCCTATCCTGGTTCATTTTCTTTTGATATGCAACAATGGATGCAACATTGAAGAAAAGCCTTCGAGACCTAAATTTAATCGATACACTTCAAATTCTCCAAAATATGCTTTCGTCTGCCGTTGGGATGGAGGTTTCTGTGATATGCGGTCTCAGATGGGTTGTCTGATGTCTTGCAAATGTGTTTGAACACAACTGCAATGGGTTAGTCATGTTTGAGAACCATCGGGGAGGATGTGGAGGCGGTTCAGAGAAGGAGAGACTCTGCATTCCTTCGCAAAGACTTGTTTGTTTGTTTGTTTGTTTTCACCGGCAGTTTTGGCTAGCAGGTTGATATTGAAAAAGGGGGGATGTGAATGATGATGTTACGTGTTGGAAGTTTAGATCACGTTTGGAAAAGGTTCAAGGGAGTTAGAGTGCCACGTGGGGGTTTGTGACCACGTGTAATAGGTAGCTTCTTGATGGGAGTGAGTTCTGAGAAGCTCCTGGAACTTAGAACCCAAGTTCATGGTGAATTTACAAGGTTCTAGCTTCCAGGCACAATCCAATTCGCAGTCTTTCTGTGGATAAAAAGGCGTTGTATTCTGAACTACTTGTAACTTCTGGTTCCCCCCTTTTCTTCCTGTCACAGATGAGGGGTTGGTGTGCTCATGGGCGTGAGGGTTGGGGTTAGTAGACGGAGCGGCATGTTAAAAGTTGTGGCCAGTTTTTGGAGAGACCTTTTGCTTGGCCATGCATTGATCCCTCGCCAGGCAAGAAAGAGAAGCCCGGAAGGCTTTCATTTTCCTTTTTTCCCTTTCTTTTCCCTTTTCTTTCCTTTTTTCATCTTTTTTCCGTGGGGTTCAGTTAATTGCAAATATGTACATATAAGTTGAACTTTTGGTGTTATATATGTACATATAAGTTGGATTTTTGGTGTTATATATATATATATATATAACAGTTCTTCATACAAACCCATATGCCATGTTACTTTGCAAAGTAGGCTTTAGCTTTCTATGCCTTTTTTCGTCTCGACACAACATTTGGATTGATGCTTTTAAGGGAATTGCTGGATAGAACAGATGCTTCCATCAACATCAAGACACTCTGTACACAAAGAAGAAATGAAAACATTTACACACCACCACTTGTTGTAACACATAACCCCATTTGCTCCCAAAAGAAATCAGGCAACGTAGAGCGTCCATCCACCACAGAACACATTTTCTTCTCCAATTTTTGTGTGCAAAATGCTTCCAGAACTGTAACCGACCTTGAAACCACCCCTAAAAACCACTCTCCAAGCAAATACAAGAAAAGAAAAACTCACCACCTTCCAAAATGCACAAATCTTTTTTCCTTTTTCTTTTTTTTTTTTGAACACAATCCAAGGAAACCCTGGAAATCGACCCATCTTCTTTCCACAAGACCCTTTTCTGAACAAAAAGGTAATGTTTCAAAAAAAGGTGCAAAAACAGAGAAGCTTCTTTCCGATATCATGGATTTTCCCGGATTTCTTTTTCTTTTTTTTCTTTTCGGATTTCAACCAAAACCACCCTCCCCCCCCCAAAATGAATCAATCGCTGCTCTTTTGTCAAAGGGGTAAAAAAAGGAAGAATGAAAAACAGAAACAGTTCACTGCTCCTTCCTTTTCCCTTCCATATATTTAATCAATCCATTATCGTCAGTTCCCTTCCAAAAACAGCCCGAAATCCCTGACCACTAGTAAAATTCTCCTTAGATTTGACACCGCCCATCACCACACACACGTAAATATGTATACGGCTTCGTTCATTCTATTGTTCCCTTAAAATCACAGCAAAATTATAAAAAAGAAAAAAGAAAAAAAGAAAAAAAACACCACCGACCCATCAATTTTTTTTTTTTTCACACTGCAACTCTTTTTCTCCAGTTCAAATTAGAAATGGAAAATGACACAGCCCCCAACCCAAAACCTTGACAAAAACCAAAAATCCCAAGGAAACCCAGTCGATATCGAACTTCGATTTCCCCCAAACCCTTTTTTTCCGCATCCATTTTTTTCTTTTTTTACGGGCTACCATCCACTCTTGAAAAAGGTAAACAAAAAAAACAAAAAAAAAGAACTGTTCTGTTTTTTTCCCCCCCAGGAGATTCTCAATAAGGTTTTGATAAAAAAAACACCAATCAGTCTTTTTAAATGGAGAAAAAGGTTGCGCAAAAAAAAAAAAAGAAAAACCAAAAACATGAGGGGGAAGAATTGATACAGATATTGACTAGTGGCTACAGGAGCTTTTCATTTTTTTTTTAATCCATTTCTCCCAAAACAAAACCCTCAAATTCACAACCCACTTTTTTCCCCCTTGCCACACTCACTCACTCTCACTCTTTTTTTTTCGTAAAAATATTAAAAAGGTCGAAAACCATCTATCTATCTGTCTACCTACCTGTTTTGTTTTTTTTGTTGGGTGTCTTTTTTTCTTTCATATTTTTTCGACACACACGCACTATATCACAGTTTGAAAAAAAACCCAAATACCACAAAAAAAATCAAAAAACCGATACAATTGCACCTCTCTCACTCTTTTTCTACGACACAATCACTCTTTTTTTCCAAATTTTTCTACTTCACACCGCATGAAACTCAAATGGAAAAAAAAAGCAATAATTAGTCTTCGAAATTGAATTTCTCATATGAAAAAGTGAATGCATCGGCGTTGAAATTAAAATTTTGAGTGAAAAGGTTCTCTCTTCCTGTTTTTTTCTTCAACCCCTTCAGAAAACGGGGCTTTTCTTTACCCATCCAAATATACCATCTTTTAGGTCATCTCTTTTCTGTTGTTCTGTTACAGTGCTTATTTTTTTCCCCTTCAAAACCAACTTTCGAGAACCAAAACCGATCAGGCAATCTACCCCCCCCCCCCTTCCTCTCAAACACAACCCACATACCATCGAAGAAAAATTTTATGCATACTTTTCTCAGAACTCCTCAATTCTCCTCTGTTTAGCGTAACCACCCCCCCATTCCACTTTTCTCTTTTCCTCCACCCATCCTCCCTTTTTTTTCCTCAAAATGTTTGTTCAAAAAGAAGAAAAAAAAAAAACACCCACTCTTTGTTTTTTTCCTTAGTTTGGTTGTGCTCCACTTTCAAAACGAAAAAAAATAAAAATAAACCAAAACCAAACAATACAACAAAATGCACTAATCGCCCTTGTACAGATTCTCATCATGCTTCCAAAATAATAAAAAAAAGATTCAAAAAAAGGAAAAAAAGAGAAAGATATATTCAACACATATCATATTTCATCATATTTGCGAAAATATCATATCTCAATTCACTCTTCTTGATCTCACTCTTTAAAAAAAAAAGAAAAACACGATGGTTTGTTATCATCTTTTTTTTTTCTTCCTTTTCACCTTGACCATTTTTTTTAATTCGTCCAAACCTCGAAAGAAAAAGAGAGTTCTCTCTTCTCTTTTTTTTCCCCCATTTCTTTCGCACTTTTTTTTCTTTCTGACAACACCCCTACATACCATTATCAAAACAATCAAAAACAAAAACACACAAGCAAACATATGTGAAAACGGTAAGTGGGGCACCCTTCACTCCGTTTTCTTTTCCTTTTTTTTCCCATCCCTATTCTTTTTTCTTTCTTTCTTTCTTCCTTTCTTCCTTCCTTCCTTCCTTTTTCACCCCCGATTTTTCCTCACTCTTTTCTCTCTTTTTTTTCTCTCCCCCTTGTTTTCTCATCTTTTCACCCGAATCATCATCCACCCTCTTGTTCATTATATATATATATATATAATCTCCCTTTCCCTCTCATGCACACGCGCGCATATTTTCTCTCTTTTTCATCTTTTTTCACACAAACACACAAACAAAAATAACCTCCGCTGGGGTTTTTCACATCTTTTTCCCTAAAAAACATATGGGCTTCTTTTTTTTCATCTTGTTTTGAACCCTCTTTTGTCGATGTAATATCATTATCTCTTTTTTTCTTCCTCCCTTTTTCCTTTAAAATCAAAAACACACAAAACACATCACAGGGGTGCCCATCCCTTTTCTGCTTTTTTTTTCCCGCTTTTATCATCGACTCTTCTTTTTTTAAAAAAACATACGCACACAAACGTATATTTGCATAGATATATATATTTTCCCCAACTCAAATATCTCTCTTCTTTTCTTTTTCTTCCGTACACAAACAGTTGGGGTCGACTCTTTCACATCATTTTGATTCTTTTTGCCTATTTTTTTCACCCCTGTTTTTTTTTCCACCTCCTCCCCCTTTCTCTCCTTTTTTAAAAACACACAGTTTGAAAACCAACCAAACATTTTCCTTTAAAACCATCCCCGCGCTGCTCCATACATATTCTCTTTTTTCTCTCTCTCTCTTCTTTTTTTTTGTGTGTCGACCCCAATTATATTTCTTTTCATATTTCCAACATAAAAATCAGCAGCCAAAATTCCCATATTTTCTTTTTTTTCTTCACCCATCCATCATAGGCATATATCTTTTTTTCTTTCCTTCTTGTAAAACTTGCGGGGGGAGGTATTTCTCTTTTCTTTTTCCTTTATAGTTCTTTGAGCTATTTTCTCTTCAGCTCTTCTTTACATCGTAAATTTTTTCCCCAAAAACACAGCCCTCACACGACACCCCAATCAAACATCATCCAGAAAGAGTCAACTGCTTCGTCAAAGGTAACTGCTTAGTACCTTCCCCTCCTTCCACGGCCCTGAGAAAAAAAATTCCAAACACCAGTGAGCAGAAGATATGTGGGCAGCGTAAATAAATTAAAAAAAGAAGATAAAAATACATGCATATATATATATATATACATATATTTAGGAATGAGAAGCCTTCACTCTTCTATGGCACATCTCGAATACATCAACGGTAAATATATCATTTGAAAAACAGAGACAATATAGAAATATAAATATATATATATATATTTTTTTGGGGGGGTTCATTCTGAGCGTAACACTTCGTGAAATTGAAGGTGGAGGCGTGCGCCAGAGGAAAAAAAAATAGATGAATTTGGAAGAGAGGTCAGGAAGGAAACCTTACTTTCGGCATTCCTTTTACCAAATTCTGGGAGTTTTTTCCACTTCCCCACAGAAACGGTACAGCACCCTCCCATCCAAATTTGAGATTACACATGAAATTCAGGAAAAGACTTCAGCCCTTGTCCTTTCACTCACTGAATAATTTCCTCTCATTGAGTAATTTCCTCTCCTGCCTCTGAACCCGCCGCCACTCACCCTTCCTCTGAACCCGCCTCCATATCCACCGCCGTATCCACCACCACCACCACCCCCATAGTTTCCATAGCCACCACCATAACCGTAGCCGCCGCCTCCGTAGTTATTGTAACCACCACCGCCGCCATAGCCCCTTCCACGGCCTCTTCCACCCCATCGGCCGCGTCCTCGGCCTCGGAAGTCTCTAGCCAAGCCTCCGAACGTCTCCAGGTCCACCTTCCTCTGCTCAGCGAAGGTACGGCGGGGCTCGTTGGTGTTTCCACCCAGGTTCATCTTTTCGAGGGCTTCGCAGGACATGGTGTCGAAGAACTCATCCTTGGCGTATTTTCCAGTGGGGACGGAAGCATTGTCACCGCCCTCGGGAGTCTGCAACAACCAATCATATATTTTCAAGTTTTCCACCACTGACAGCACAACTTTCTGACAGCAAACAGTAGAGTTTCGAAAGATCTGATTACCTCAGTGGCAGCATTCTCGGTCTCTCCTTCGGTATCCTTCACAGCCTGCATTCCACCACACACCTCCATTCAAATTCTCTAATTCCCCCACGAGCCGTGGATATTTTACATATGTCGCATCGGGCAGCCACCCTTCCCGACACACCGTACCTTAGCGACATCATCCTTGTTGAACTTGGTCAAGTTCTCAGCAAAGTCAAAGTCCTCCCTGGGGACAGTGACGGCTGGCACATTGGGCTGGCCATCGCTCTGGTTTCGGTTGTATCCACGGCCTCTGTTGTAGTTCTGGTAGCCGCCATAGCCGCCACCTCCACCATATCCACTACCGCGACCTCTCCAGCCACGGCCGCCTCGGCCACGGCCTCCCTGGAATCCTCGGTTTTGCCATCCGAAGCCACCGCCTCCTTGAGGGGTTACATTGATGGTGGGTGCGGGCTGGCCTTTGCCATCGATTGGGGGATAGGAGCTCTGGCCCCAAAGATTGCCACCTGATAAAATTTCAAGTTCACCAATTGAATTTTGATTGGTTGGAAAAGAGCAACAGCACAGCCCATGGAGTCCAGATTTGATTCAGGGGTAAATACTTTGCCAATATTCGAAAAGATTAGTAATCAGCTGCAAGAAACTGGTTGATATTGCCAGGCTTTAGTGTGGTGTTGGGAGCCGCAATTCGACAAGGGAGTCCGGCTAAATAGCTCACCCTTACCACTCTGCTGAAAAACAAAACACAAAAAGAAAAATAACTCAGCACCACACAGCATGATCTAGAGACAATGTGAATGGATCAAAAACTTTCTGAAAAATATTGGTTTGGTTTGGTTTGTGTAAGAAAAACATGAACCCCATTCGGAGCAGAGTGAATACAGAAAAAAACGTAAAAATTACGTAAGCTCGAACTTCTGTCTCGAGTGGACCAACCAGACGCGAACTACAAAGGTACAGAAAACGGTGGGGGGAAAATTTGGTACTCACTCGGCCGACTGGACGCACGCCAGCAGGAAGCGACCCTCCAGGCCCGACGGCGGAAATGATTGCAGGGTCATCGAGGCCGCGTGGTCGTGCGTACTCAATCACGTTCAGCTCCTTGATGTCGGAACCTGTCCAACAGAATCAACAAAAAGCTCGGCAAAATCCCCACGCGCAGAAAGCCAAAAATACTTGAACGAGTGTAAAAGGTTTAAAAAGCCAGGATGGGCTCCAGGAGGGAACATCATCTTGGAATTTTTCTCCAAGAAGCTTGGGGACAGATGGGGACCTACCTCGGAAGACGATGTACTCATACACTTCTTCGCCTGGATGGACCTGAGCGTCACCAGCTCTGCGGCCTTCCGTTCCGAAGGATTTCACTGTTGAAAAGAGAGCCTATCGCCGTCAGTGACGTCATGCAACACCCATTCTTACAGCACTTTTCGAATGGACACCCCTCGCCAAAACAAGAAACAGACGCAATGGCCAGACGACAATTCCCAACCGAACTCAAAGACAAATCTTCGGTTGAAAAGTGCACACGAAGAGATCTTTTCTGCAGCATTGGCAGCCGTTGGCTAGACATCTGCCATTCATTAAAAATGTGGCAAAACACAAAAGATCCTGCTCCCCCAGGCGGGTTCCAACAGTCCACACCTTGTTGCAGGGCGATTTTGGACTCGACCATGTCGATGGAGTAGAGAATACCCTCATAACGGATGTCTCCGCTTGAAATCAAGCTTATCCTACTGCCGACGGCAGGGATGGCATTCCCGACGGTGCTTTCCATCTCGACCGAACTCTCCTTCGCTGTCTCTTGTCAAAAGTTACCACAAAAAACCTTCCTCTGGCCAACAAGAAAACAAAGATGTCCACTCCTTGCCAGAACGTTGAGGGCTGTCTTTGAAGTTGCTGCGCTTGGCTCGGTTAAAGGGACTCTGACGGGTCACGTGGTTTGAAGCCTGACCTTTCTCGCGATTAGACAGATTGCGGTTAGAGACTCCATTAGCGGTGTTTGCTTACTGGGGGTCAATGTTACACATGCATTGATCATTGGGATCGATTGATTGAAAACAAAAAATCATGGCTACACATCATACAAAGATTGTTGTGTTGTTGAATGGGTGAAAACTCAGTTGGCTCCCCAGGCAAACCCCCCAGTTGGCAAAGTCTTTCTCACTCAGTATCAAAAACTTTAAGTTTACAGACACAAACCCAAGGCACCACCCACCACTGCACCTGACTAAATTCCATTCATCACTAAAAACAGTACCCAGTCAGACTTACAGAGCAGCTACCACTACAACTTTCAGGGTCCTTTACAGTGTTTAATTTCTCCAACAAGGATATTTCGGTTCAGAAGGGGCAGAAGATGGCTCAGAGCTCATTTTGGAGAAAAAATGTGCTCCACAGATTGTAGTTGTTGATTCTCTTCGTGGGGGTGATAAGAGGATCAGAGGTTTTGGATGAAGTCACATACAACTCTACAAGTGTTTCAGCAGTCTTCGAAAGTGAAAGTTACTGCAGTCTATGGCTTGCCACTCACTGGTGGCTTTCAAAGCTTTTTATCATTGTGGACCATACTTCCCCCCACATGAGCAGCAGTGGTACAACGCTCAAGATTTCGAAAGCTGATGATTTCACCATCGACTGGTTTGCAAAGACTTATTAAATGGAAAATCGTCCCCAACCCACCTCAAGACTTGAGAATCGAAACCAATGGCTCATCGCAAAAACACTGCATCTGTCTATTTATCTATCTAGGTTCTTCTCACAGAAGCGGCGCACTGAAAAGCGCCGGAATAACACTTGGGTTCACATCATTTCATTGGTATTCTAGGGAAGAGGATTTCATGGACAAATGCATTGCTTGGAATCGCAGCTTTTGCACGAAAGGATGATTCTGGGGGTGGTTTTGAACGTAGAGAAGGCGGCGCATTTCGATTCGTCCTCGGGGCTCGCACAGCAGTGGCGTCTGTCGTCGGAGCATTTTGGATAAAGGCATTCCGAGACTTCCACATCGACATCGAGCGCGTCGGCGAATCCCTGGGCCTTGTCCGCCGCCGAAGCCTGAGCAAATGCAGTGGCGAGCGCAGGCTTTATGGCATCGCAGCCGCTTTCCTTCACGATCTGTGGGACGTTCAGAGAAGAACACTCAGGGCAAGCGTCGATCGACCGCTTACTTCCCCGTTGTTTCGAGCCTGCGACCAATGACAGCGACACCACTGACCTTTGCTATTGCTGCAACAATACCCTTCTGCACTTCGCCCCCCGCCGCCACTCCATCGGCGATACCTTGGGCAACAGCAACGCCAGCGCCCTCGTTCACTGATTTCACGAACACGTCGGACAACCCCGCCACCGCCTTCTCTCCACTCCCCGCAGTTTCCACGGCCTTGCCGATCGCCACGGCGATCGCTGGTCCGTTGCCTTCACCAATTGCCTTCGCCACAGATTGGACGAAAACGTCTGCAGTCTCAGCAGATCCTTTCGAAACCGCCACTGCTCTGTTTTTCCCATCGGAGACGGCCACGGCGTCGCAAATTGCGGTGTTTCCGTTTTTCGCCTCGCAGTTCGACACCGCAGACCCGCTTCCAGAAACCACCACACTCCCTTGAGCAACGGTGGCTTTCAATTTCCGAGCCTCGGCTCCAAAAAAGAGAACAAGAACCACAGTCAACAACATCGGGCGACACATTTTTTTTTCTTCGACGCTGCTAGCTTGATTGCTGTGTTTCGATTTACACTCAGAAGAGAAGTCGTGATGATTTGGGAAAGGGCTGGCTGTTTTTATTGCTGGAAATGGATTGACGTCCCTCTGTACTTGATTTCTGCTGTCCTCGTCATCTTCAGATTTCTGCCCCGTCTTTTCTGTTCGGAACTGTTGGCCGATGATTTGCGCCAACAGGAACAAACAAACGTGAACATTTTTTCTGCTTCCAGAGCACCAGCTTTCTGGAGAATTGTATTCCAAAGACATGCGTTCGCGCCAAAATACACTCTGTCTACGTTTCTGTCAAGACGCGCCGGTTCAATCTCTATTCGTCTGCCGGTAAAATGGCAACCTGGCGTGCTCTTAGGAAAGAAAGCCGTCAGTATCCTGAAATCAGGATAGGATTCCACACAAGGGCGCAATCCCAATTGGTGTCGCAATGTTGTGTTGTTCAACACAAGGGCATGATTGTTCAAAGTCAGTACCAAAAAATCCTTCGACTCTATGGTGGTGCCCATTGTCTTTCCCAGCATCAACTTTGATCAACAAAGCAACCCCCCTTTCCTCCCCTACCCCCCACACACAGTGACGATTAAAAACTCACAGCGATCGCAGTCCACACCATCTCACTCTTCCGAAAATGCGTCAAAAGAAGCGAACGATGGTTTCACAGGGAGTGCTGACCAGGGCAGAAATGAACGCCGAGTGAAATTCAACCCTTGGCGTCCCGCTTTTCTTCTCCTGATCGCTCCGGCGCCCCAGAAATCCCCACACTCTTGACCAGAGCGACGCCAGATATTCTTCTTTCTCGAATTTTCTGGCTCGTTGTGGGACACCAGGACATTCCAAAGTCGTCTTCCGGCGGAAGGGGCTCTTCAAGGCACCACCAGTCGAGCCATATTTTCCTTGTTCCATTATCTCGAGTCATGTTTGTGCAGCATTTTTGTCTGTGTGTGGAGCGCCGCTTTTCCCATCCCTCTCAACAGGACCTCCGATCGTAGGAGCGTTTCCATTTCGTGCCGTGGTAGGATTTCGAGGCGTTTTTCGAGGCTTCGGAGCAGGACACCTCGCCTGCCCCAGCCCAGAACCGAAGCTCCGCTCACGGAGCCAACAACTGACATCCCCCTCTTCCAACTTTCCCTCTGGGGGTTTTCTTGGAGGGAGCGCCATACCACGCCCTAGCTGGGGCCCGTTTGTGTAGTTGCGCCCAGAAGCTTTTGCATGTTCATCTTGATCGCTGAAGCACCCACGTTTTCCTTTCGCAATTGGAAGACTGTTCTTTGCTGGCGTTGGCATATTTAAGCGTGCCTTCTGTCTTCTCTCACCCTTACTTTCTCTTCGATTGTGGTGTAGGCCAACGCTGGGCGTTCCAGGTCTTTTCCTAGGTGGTGGGAATTTTTGTACGTTGGCTTCCCCACCTATTCCTGCTCCCTGCTTTTCGACGTACTTTTGATCCTGCTTCAGGAGACATTCCTCGCTTGCTCCGTCAGGTTGAACCACAGCTTGTTTTGGAGCGTGCTCATCAGTTGTTTCCCAGTCTTTGCTACGTGAGGACCCCAGAGGAGGAGGTGGCGCTCCACGCTCCTGAACAAACCCCCCCATCAAGTGAAATTCCCCATCGACCCGGTATTTGTCCACCTTTTGGTCGTTCGCCTCCAAATTAGAGGCATCGTGCTGAACAGCTCCGATGTCTGCAGCCCCTCCCGAGTCTACAGCAAGCTGCGTGCACTGATATTCGTTGCGTTCAGGAAGCTGCCCCCCTTCCTCGGAATCCTCATCCACCAAAGGATTGTGCCTCCAAAACGCAATTGGAATCTCGAAGCTCATGCTGCCGTCGCTGTGGAATATTTCCTGCATAGGCAGCAACCTTGACGGTATGTCCATTCCAATGAGTTTTTGCGGACGGTTTACTGGTGCCAGGATCAGATCGGAGCCATCCTCTTCACAGTCATGCTTGTGTTGCTGAGGGTAGGGGGGCGGCTCGGGAAAGTCAAATGCATATCTTCTGTCGGCAGGAAGCGGCGCAGGGCTGCGTCCGTTTCCTGGACGTCTCGTTGACTGGTTGGGCTTGTTGGTTAGGGAGTCGGCATGGCTTGATGAACTCCTCCACCTCCAAATCCCCCCACGTCACGTGCGCCTCCTCTGAGCAAACGCTGAGCGTGCCGTCGTCCTCCATGGTTGCGCGCCAGTCCCCCCACTTCCCCCTCGACGCAACCAGACCCACGTTCCTGGCAGACGAATTTCGTTCACCCCCGTTCGCTTCCACCGAACCACGACAAGGCTGCTCTGGCTCTCCTGAAATGGTTGCTGCATCGACCAAGACATCGTTCAAGCGTTTGGCGTGCTCCGTTGCGGTTGATGGCGTTGCTGGCTATCTGGCCTGGCATGTCTGGTATTTCTTTTGGTTGGTTGAGGACGTCTTTGACCCAGCGACGGTTGTTCGTAGACTGTTGATGACTGTGAAATTCCAGAGTCTGCCGTTTTATGCTGACAGATGAAACCGGTCTGTGGGTTGTGTTACGGCCGTTTGGTTTGAGGTTTTGTTCGAGTTGTTTATTACCAAGCCGCAGTAGCAGTCCTTCATTCAACACTAAAGACTCCCAACCCACATCCCCCATCCCTCAACCCTTCTCACCCGCTCGAATTGCGATCGTTCCTCAGCTAGTGCGCCAAATGCCTCACGAGACACTCCCATGATGGGAGTCCCATCTCTAAACATATGATTTTCCGCGATTGAAAAAGCTGCGGATTCATGTACATATGTCGATATATATCAAAATGCGTGGCTCTATCCCTTCGATATATATTTTTTTACTAATTTCAGGTTGAAATATTTCCAGCTCTTAGTTACCACTACAACTTAACAATACAGCAGGCTTGTTTTATTGAACAGCTTGTGTCATGTTTATTTTTGTAAATGTGTTTCAAAACTGAAATTATTTGCGAACGAATGGGGAAAAAAAAATTCACAATCATTGCTGTTGTCGTTGCTATTTAAAAGGCGTTGCAAGAAAACTATGAGGTCAACCTTCATATTTATAAAGGGCTGTGAAAGAGAAGGGAGTCAGATAGAGAAATTGAAACGAAATTTATGAGAGTCTTCATTGAAGCAAGACATTGACGTGTATGAGAAGTGTAGTTTGATGTCCATTGTTTTCAACACTAAGAAAAACAGTTCATGCTCCCCCCCCTCCAAAAATTGATCCATTCCAAAAAAAGAAAACCCATGCAAAACTAACTCAATCCTCCTAGTACCGCCTATCATTTTCGTCCGTTCTAATATCTCTACAAATGACAGCAAAATTCACGACGGCCAAACTAGACTGCATACTTTGTACAGGAGGCACTTGTCTCTTCGCTCCTAACAGACTCAAAAACGCCGATCAAATATTCCCAAGCCGCTGCGCGTTCGTTTCCAACCTCCATCACAAGCACTGATCAATTCCATTTGCAATGGCTTTAGCAATAGCTTCGATTATGGTCGACCTCCTCAGCTGGGCGCTGTCGGAAGGACTGCTGATAAAGCCTGCCTCCACCAAAATTGCAGCCATGCTGGTTTCTCTGAGAACAGCGAAGTTCGCGGTTTTCACTCTCCTGTTCTTGAAATTAGTTGCGTCGATCACCTCGGCGAGCACATCTCTAGCACAATCCCCGGCGGGGCCATTGAGCACCGATGGGAACACGAAGACCTCGGCACCGCGCGCAGAAGGACTACTGAATGAGTTGTAGTGAATGCTAACAAAGAGGTCGACTCCCAGCCTGTTCGCCATGGCAGCCCTCCGGCTCAGAGAAATGGAAACATCACTGGAACGTGTCATTGCAACCGTATGCCCTTTGTTTTCCAGAGCAGTCTTCAGCAGGCGAGCTGTTTTCAGGTTGAGCTCTTTTTCTATGATACCGTTACCGACAGCTCCTGGATCGGATCCCCCATGTCCTGCATCTATCATGATAAACTTTCCCCCCTGGAAATCCACAGATCCGGTTCAACTCAAATCCAACCTACAGACACTGCAGAAAACTTCCGCAATACTTGGGTCGCACTGCACGAGGACATTCGAAGAAAAATAACGACCATAGTTGAAAGTTGCACCATTGCCAGTGCTCCTGAGGTGAAACTCACCAAAAGCTTTCGGCGGGGTCCTTCCACACTCTTTGAAACTTGATCGCCTGCAAATTAGAGATGCCTTAGTCAGCCAGGAACGATTGAGGCCATCCGCTCAGTCTTTAGTACATAGTGCGCTGTCACAAAACGGAATATCTGGCGAAGCAAAAAAAACAGAAGGCGTGTCTCCGCTCGGGGACGTCGTCACCCATTCAGGAAGACGCACGTCCCTACTCGTCACTCAAATCTTTTTTATCCGATCAGAAAGAACAGACGTCGCTGAGCGGATGCTCTGTAGCACAAGGCGTTCCACAATCGAACCGAAACTTCTTGTTCAGGTATCGCGAAGTGCGTCAAAAGCACACCTTCGACAGTGACAGCTCCTGCGGAGGCACCTCTCTCAAAGTCGCCCTCCAAACCTCGCGACGATGCCCCATAAAAGGCTGGGCTCCAGAGCAGAGCCACCAACACTATCCTCTTAACCAGCTTTGTAACAAACATTGTTCGCTTCCTATACTCTCACACATCGCTGAAGCGTGGCACTGAATTTATATTGCCAGGCGCTCTGGGACGTGTACCTGGTCCCGGGTTTACTACACGCGGGACTTCGCTCGGATTTGTATGCTGTCGTCCGTGTGTGGTGCCGAGCGGTATGCACGAAAACGAAAAAAATGCATGACAAAAGAGTAACTTCTACAGGGAACTACCATCCAACTGCTCGGAAAGGATCGGGCGGTTTATGCCCTGTTACTCCGACTTCGTCCATATGGGACAGCGTCACAGTCCGACAGTCGGCTCGCGCGCTGCATGTTGGCAGGGCATTCAATGTCCGAAGGGCTTGCTTGGGGCCGATCAGCGGTTTTTAATCACCGTTGAATTTCCCTCATTTCAGGGTCAGACGCCCCAAAGATCAGAATATGACGTAAGTTTACCCCAATTGCATGCTTTGATGGGGATACTACTGTTCTTGGACTGCTCCAGCCAAGTGTAACCAAAGACATGGACTCTTTCATCTCTCTCTCTCTCTTTCATCTGAGTGCAACCACTCAGATTAGAAATTCAAGGATATTGTGAATTTCTTCTTTAATCCACAAAATCAAGCAAAGCAAAAGCAACATATCATGCTTTTTATGATTTATGATTTATATTGTTTCATGCATCATTATACCCTCTCTCTCCAAAACAAGCAGAATGAGAACCCACCCCAAGATTAGAGTCTGACCAGAGCCCCCGATGGCCAGGAAACACATTCATGAACCAGAAAAAACGAGAATTTGCACCCAGTTACTTCTTGAGTTATGCTGATCGTGTGCTGAGTATGAATTTTCTGCACACATTGTTTTACAAGCCAATCTCACTCAGTGACAGGCCCCATCGCTCAAACCTTTTAACCTTTTACTGCTAACTTCCATGCACCAGAACCATCGCGAGTCTTTTTCCCAATTCGGAATCCAAAAAAACCCAGAAAACACTTGACCAAAGAAAAGATAAACACACCACACAGCCGCCAGAAAAAACAAATATAAAAAAAATCTGTGTCGCTTTCTAAATACTTTTTTTTGCCACATAGGAAACTGCTATCCTGTGGAAAAAAAACCCCGTCCTTCTCCCCCGCACCCCACTTTTCTTCTTTCTTGACTAGGAAGCTCTAGGAAGCTCAACTAAAAAAGGGGGCTTGAAAATGAACTGCTGAATTTTGCGACTTGATCGAGAGGAGACTTCCCGGTAATTCCTTTCCATCACACTAAATTCAAACACAAGAGAAAATCACCTGTCCTCCCTTTTTCTAATTTGCATTCCAAATTGGATTTTCGACCCCCTTTCCTTCACCCCTCCCTGCCAAGAATTTGATTTTTTTTCCCCACCGATATCTTTGTTTTGAGCAAATAAGGGGGGTTTGGTGGCCCAGGAAGAAATAAACACCCAAAAAAGAGAAATTGTACAAGAAATACAAAGTCTGTCGATCCGTTCTGACCATGAAAAAAACGAAACAAAACGCTGCGCACTGCTGCAGCCATCCCTGCCCC
Source organism: Bryopsis sp. KO-2023 (assembly GCA_030272585.1). Lineage (NCBI taxonomy): Eukaryota > Viridiplantae > Chlorophyta > Ulvophyceae > Bryopsidales > Bryopsidaceae > Bryopsis > Bryopsis sp. KO-2023. Next base: position 579,288 of record BSYQ01000010.1, read on the forward strand.
AACTACATTCAATTCTCAACACTCCACAATAAAAAAAAAAAAGAATAAAACATGAAATAAATGTAACCATTTTTTCTTCTTTTTCTTTTGTTTTTTTTTCTGGTCGACATCCCTCTTTCTCAACCCTATTCACTATTTTGTAATTTTTTTTTTCTTTCAAAAAACAAAACTCCAGCTGCATTTTCATTCCCACATATCAAAATCCAGGCACCCCCCCCCCCCTTTCCATGTTTTTCTGGCCTACAGATAGGGATTTTCCAGCTCAAGTTTCTTGAATCAACCGCGGAAATAGGGTATTTGCATGTTTCCCGTCAGCACGAGGATCAAAATCACCACCAAGGCCAGCAAGCCAAGCAGGGGCAGCACTGTCGAAACCACACATCCAATAACGTTTTAACTATGAAAGTTCTTCCCGTGGATTTTAATCTTCTGCATATTATCAATGAGTTTTTAAACCTACGTGATCGAACACTTTTCTTTATCGTTTTTATGTCCTTTCTATCCATCCACCTATATATGTATGCACATATTTTTACACCTTTTTTACTATTTTTCTCATCTTTTTTTTAAAGACCATTTTTTACATTTTTTCGGTTCAAATTATTTTCATGTTTTTTTTTTTCTTTTTTTTCCTCGTGGTGTTGATGGTTGGTGCGTCGAGTTGTGCAAAACACCATTGCTATTACATATCTTAGTGGAGGTGCCGTGAAAATAAATAAATAAACAAATAAATCCTAGCGACCCGTAATTTTTACTATTTAAAAGTCTTTTTATCATGAATTTTCCTGTTTTTTTCTGTTTTTTTTAATTATTATTTTAAATCACACCTGCAGAGGCAATGGACATCCCGAGGCCGCACCGAAAACTGTTGGGCAAAATTGGGACGATCCCCCTTGGGACGCACACGAAAAGCCAAGATCCAAAAGTGATGGTGGGAAGAGCAACATTGTAACCCAAAGTAAAGCAGCAGCACAACACTTTTCGAACCGACTTCCTGCAGGAAACCAAAAAAAAAAAAAAGTAAAAAAAAATGGTATTAAATTTTCTCAGGGGAAAGAAGCAAGAACAATGATAATTCAGGCAACTCAAATCTTGGGGTGCATTTTTTCCAGTTTATCGACACCTGCGATCGAATTTGAAATGTATTCTCTGTGTAAAAAATGCACGAATTTGTTTTTTCTTTTTTTTTCCCTTTTCTGCTCGACTTACTGCAGCCGTTTTATCACGCCCTTGTCCCTGGTGTGCAAAACGTTGTAATCCCAACGACTGACCGCCACTTCACCTGCTTTGACAGGGCCTCCCCTTGAAAACAGAAAAGAAGAAATGAAACATTACTATTTGCAGACCAGCTCTTTGTCCCCCCCCCCCCCCCCACCTCCAAAAAAAATAAAGTAATAAATATGTATTTCTGTGTTAATCGGAATTTATATGCGTTCAAGGAATAACTTTATTTTCTGGTGGGATATACGAAAAAACAAAGAGCTGCAACTTGGCAAGTTTAAGTATTGTGTCAAATATTTCAATGTAATTACATATATATTGGGGAAAAAAAATCCAAATTCTACTCCCTGAATGTGAAGCAGAAGACAGATGCTCCAGGGAAATGGATGAAAAAACAAAACCAGGCCTTTCAAAAACAGCAACACATAATGCAGAAAAAAAACAAGCATCAAATATACATATTAGAAACAAAACCAAAAATTCAGTGATTCTTCAAATGGGAAAACCATTCAAGGTGTAAAGACAAGCGTTGCGTTTACCTATGGCCGAGAGCTCTGTATTTGGCATCTGCCTGTCTGTACGCCAGTGCATTTGGGTAATACGAATGCATGTTTTTTACGGAAAGCAGCCGTCGTTTGTAATGGAAAGAAAGCCTCAATCGCCCTGTCAATTCCTTTTTGAAAATATAGAAGCTGCCTATCGAATCATACAGCTGCAAAAAAAAGAACATATAGAAGAATGAGAAAAAACTGGAAAAAAAAACAGGACACCGAAATCATCCAGCTCTTAAAAAAACGTCAAACCCTCCCAATACCTCACCTCCCCCCCCCAAAAAAAAAGTGCAAAAGAACAAAATTGCTATTTTTTATTTTTTTTTGTGAACAGTACAAATCAAATTAATTAAAATTACCTGGTGGACTTCAGCCTGAGTGCAGCTTTCGAAGACACACATCAGTCCTTCCTTTGCAAATTTGTGCAGACCCAAGCGAATTCCCTGACAAAGTTGAGAAGAAACGAAAAAGCAAAAATAGCTCGATCAATAATTATGATAAAAAAGGGAAAAAAACAAAAAACGTTCTAGTTAAAAAAAAAAGAAGGGAAGAAGCATGCTTGGCTTGGTTCTGAATAAATAAGTCAGGGTCAAGAACTGGTGCGATTTTTTTTAATTTTTTTTTTCTTCAATTTTTGAAGGCATGTGGAAAGAACCCCCCTCCCTCTCAAAAAAAACAAAACCCTGGCGATACTTGGGTTGGTTGATTGATTTTTGTGTTTTTTTCTCATCATTTTACCCTGAGCTGCAAGACATAAGTGAGTCCGTAGCCATACGCAGTGGAAGATCTGAAAAATCGGACCAGAGCAATTTTCCTTTCGATGGGGAGCGCCGCAATTACCCCCCTGTCTCGAAACAGCCTCAGCAAATCTTTCGTATGATTATAATTGAAGCCAGCTTCCAGAAGAGTGTATGGAGAAAAAACCTGCAACAAAAAATCCCGCCAGATAAATCCACTTGACAATTCTCCCCCCCAAAAAAAATAAAAATAAAAAAAGGCAGAAATAAAGCAAAAATCGCACCCTCAGAAATGGAAGCGCACTATTCTTGGATAATTTCGTTTGTTGGAGTCAGACCAAAATTTCCAATATTTCAGCATATCCAAATTTTGAAGATAAGACGCACGCACATACCTCGTAATGTTCAAAAAACCGAAGAAAAATTCGCTCGATTCCACCCAGTTGCTGAACAATAGAAGGCAGCATTTGGTGTGGCCAGAAACCCGCCAACAGACTGCACATATCACCAAGATACAAATCAGAACTTATCAAACTTATCAGACCATTCATTCATTTATTTCATTATTTATTTTATTACTTCAGAAGCTAACAAGTTTTTTTTTCCCTGACCTTTCCACCACACTCTTTGTAAACTTCGCTCAACAAATGAGAGGAAACCATTTATGATTTGGTTTGACTTGATTTTTTTTTTATGGTGGCCTACCTTATAAATACGATTTGATCCTTTTTGCATAAAATCCGGCGGCCATCCAACAGCCTTTGGGCCCAAACCACTACAGTCTTTGCAGTCACATTTTGGTTTTTCTTCTTTATCACTCGGGCTTTCACCTAAAAGAAATGTCTCGTTCGTTCCTTTAGAACGTTTCTTTCTGTAAACATTTCATTTCATTTAAATTATTTATTTTTTGAATAATAATGTACCAACCCAATCGACAGGCTTGCTCTTTTTTTCCCATAAAAAAGAAGAAGAAAAAAAAAAGCAAAAATGAAGATTGTACAGCAGACGAAAAGAAATAATGATAAAAACAGGAGGATAGGCATTCCAACCATATTGCTCATTTTCTTACTGGACAGGGGCTTTAATCCTCCAGAAAAGAAAAAAAAATAAGTAAAAAAAATAATTAGATCGAACCAAAACTTTGAAACCTTTTGATGACCTTTTGTGAAAGCAGTTTTCTGGCTTGAAGCTCCTCGAGAAGCTGCTGGGAAGCAAAGCCCCTTCCGGAGACGTCCAGGACAGACATCGCAACACCAGGTATGTGGCCGTAAGCGAATCCCAAAGGAAACAGCTGAGGGTTTGCGTTCACCAGATTAGTCAGCGCTTCGATGGCAAAGGGGCCCGCATCGGTTTCCTGTATATAAATCCCACCTGTGAAAAAAACATGCCCAAACAAAAATGCAGGAGGGAAAGAAAATGCTTTTGGCTGGAGAAGCCATGTTCTTTTCCATTCTGAACCGTTTTTTTCCTAGGTTTCTTAAAATAGATTTTCTATCACTTTTTTGTTGGGGGGGGGGGGATCCCAGTATTGTGTGAAGTATGCTGCTTTTTTTTTAACCAGGGAATCTGCATTCGGCTGGGTTTTTGTTCTGGCTTTTTCCCACAAAATTATGAAAAGGAAATTCCAGCCACACCACAAAAGAGCTTTATTAATATTCCCCAAAATTTTGTTTCGACAAAGACCCTGTTGAAAGCCTTTTTGCGGTGCAAAAAAAAGACGATACCTGCAAATCTGTAGGCGCTAGCAATGGCCTCGTATTTGTTCATGTTTACAGAATCGATGAGCGACATCCAATCGGAGCCATCGTATTGGCTGTCGGTGGTGGCTGGGGACAGCTTTTCCAAAAGGAAAGATGATCCATTGAAAAGCACGTTTTGATCCCTGTGGACTATGCCATCATCCAGAGCGTTTTCCAGCCCAGCCAATCCATGGAAAAACAGAAAAGTGGGGCACTGGGAATTCTCCAATTGCATGGGCACGAAACTGCCGACTCCCTGTGTGCAGAAATGTTTTTCAGAAAAACGAGATTTCTTATTTTTTTTCAAACTGAATTCGAAAAGCGCGGATGCCTACTTTTTTGGAATGAAAATTTAACGTTGTTTTTTGTTTTATTTTTGGAATTTTTTGGCTCTGGGGGAAAAAATTAAAGATCAGGACATGCATGCAGGAATATATTTTTGGATCCTGTGCAAGTTTTGATGTCGTGGATCGACTACTTTCTTTTTTTTCCCTAGTTCAAAGTCGGAAAAAGATTTTGACAGAACTTCGAAAATTTCCGTCAATCAATTTCTTCCTGAAGAAAAAACTACATTTGCAACAAAATACATTCTTTTCATTTTTGGGGCTGTGCTTTCAAAGAAAGGGCTAATTGGAGTTTCTCGCTGAAAATGAGAAAGAAGAACTGCAAAACGTCGAAAAAACTGTTCAGTTTTACCATTTTAGATTTGATCTATTTGTTTTGGAAGGCCCCCCCCCCCCAAAAAAAAAAACAACAACAAAAGTACAGTAATATGCAAGTAAAACACCTTGATTGTGATTCCCAGGGACCGCATGGATGAAACGAAATATTGAATGTCGATAGCTTTAGAATATGCCGATTTCACATCCAAATACAGCCCCCCTAAAAAAGACACCACAAAACCCCTTGAAACCACTAAAGAGAGGCGAAATCAAATACAACAGACAGACAAAAAAAAGCTCTACTCTGAGGCAAGCACATCAATTTAATGATTTAGGAAAACTAATAATAAATTAAAGAATTTCAGCCTTTTCTGTGGAAAATACCCACGAAATACTGCCACTCCACCAAAAAGATGGAAAAAAAATCCATTCCAGAAATGAAATGCGTAAGTCGAGGATTTAAAACAACATGCTCGGACATTTTTTTTCCTATTTTATTCATCCATCCACATTTGATTGCATTTTTTTCTTGATTAGAAAAAACAACAAAAAAGCATACCTGGATTGGATAACATGGCTATGCATGTTTGGGCAGCTGCCCTCGGAATTTGATGTTCTTCTGCAGCCGCCAGATAATCAATGGCTTCACATTCCAGCTCCACATCAAGCTTTTCGATTATCATCCCCTCAGCCTTGAAAAAATACGAAAAAAAAAATCAAGCATACCTACATTAAAAAAAGAAGAAGGAACAAAAAAACAGAAAGAAGAAATCCAACTACAATGGATGACAGAAACTGAAACAAAAGAAGAAGAAAAGGGGTGGGTGGGGGGTGCAGACTAGCATGCTTTGGGGAAACTCCACAGCAGTTGCGAAGCAAATAGGACATTTTTATATATTTTTTTTTAATAAAAAGGTGTTTTTGGCCTCACTTTTACTTGTTTGCTGCACGAAAGCACCATAGGTTCCTTGATCAGTATTCCACATTTGGTGGTTTTGCCCTCCCCCGTCAGATCCTTGATCGGAAGCTTCCATTCAGCTACTTTCACTTTTCGAAGTCCGTTATCCGGAACCCCCATCACTGCAACGATCTACCACAACGCGATTGTTTAGTTGTATTTATTTCCTTGCTTTTTTTGAAAAGAAATTTATAACCTGAAGGGAAAAAAAGGATGCAACACATTTGAACCCCCCCAAAAATGCCAATTACTTCCTTGTTTATTCATTCTGATTTTTACCTTCACAAAAAATGCCACAGAACGTTTTACAACAAAATGCAATATTGTATTTAACCTGCAATATTGTATTTTTTCGGCAGAAAACAATGTAATACAGTTGGAACACACAAAATCAATATAACCTCCAACATAACATTTCTTCAGTTGTTTATATATTTTAACAAACGGAAGCGCACCTCGATGACCAAATCCCCCATGGATTCCCCCGGCGATATCGGTCCAATTTTCACACTGCCGCCAGCAAAATCAGCCAGTTTGTGATCTTCACTTCGCGTCAACAGCAATCGTTTCTGTGGCAATGGCCATTCATGTTGCGTCACCGAAACCGTCACCAGCATGCCTAGAATACCCAATCAAGCAAAAAAATATGTAAAAAGAAAAAAAAGAAAAAAAAAAAATCATGGAAAAACTTGCAAGAAAATTGAACGAGGGTCCACCGATCGGTCAAGCATGGCAACAACAATTCTCAAGATTTGCAAAAAAAAATAAAATGAAAATAGACGAATGGAAATTATTTATTTATTCATTTATTTATTTATTTATTAAGTAGTTTTGTTTTACGCACTGGTGCACATGGCAGTCCAACAAGCTCCCCGCTCGATTAACGATGCCGATATGGAGAGTCGATGAGTAAAACCGACAGGACCATACAGGGGAAGGGCTGTCCCATCGGAGCCATCTTCGGCCAACCCTTTGTTGATGGCTTTTCCAAAAATAGTCAGCCATTCCATTGGCGGAATGCCCTTCCTGTCGATTTGCGACTCCCCCGCCACCACCGCCCACGACCTACCCCAAACACAGCGAAAAATTGTAAAATCAAGTCAGCCGGGTGAAAAATTCCCTAAAAGAAAGAAAAAAAGTGAGGCGATGTATTTGAGAAAGTGTGGAAAGAAACTGTGCTCCGCCATTTCACTTCCAGAAAAAAAAAAGTCAGAAACAAAAGAGCCAATGGGTGGTTTCTACCTTAGGCCGAGCATTGTGTACAGACTTTGTTTCAGCAATGCCTTTGCACTGCCATGATCGACAGTGCCTTTTGCCAGATCCCATGGATCTCTGGGGTTTAGCCAAATATCCCACTCCAAAGCCACCGGCTTGTATCCATGCACACTCACACCTATTGGACAAAAAAACGCAACGAATTCTCAGGGGTTGTAAAAGAAAAGACAAAACGTGTGGATAGAAGAGAAGGCATATCTTGAAACCTGAAAAGGAGAAGGGGGGGGGGGGGGGCGAAACAAAGTTTGAAAAACAGCAGGAGATGTGTTTCAGAAAAACCAGATTTGAAAGAAATTGTGCCGACCGAAACCCAAAGCCTTACACAACCAATTCGATATACACTTTTTTACATTTGATGCCCCACCCCCCCTTTTTTTCCCTTAAAAAAGTGTGTTATGTGGGTTGACCTGGTCTAAAACTGTCTGATCTCAAAGCCAGCGAGGCCTGTCTTTCCCAGGAAGATCTCCTCTTTAGTTCAGAAAATGGCTCCACTGAATCGGGCACCGACACTGTAGATGCAAATGAACTGCCCCCACCAACCTCCAGCTCTCTAAAAACACCACAAAAAAAAGATAAAAAAAACTACAAAAAAGAACATCGATTCAATTTGGAAAAGAAAACCTGGGAACAAAAAAAAGGGAGTCATAATGAAAAAGGGCTGAGGAAAAAACCGGAAAAAAAAAGCAAAAACAAATATAAAGATAAAGGCAACACCCAGAAAAAAACCCAGAAATTCATACGTTGAATCGTTTGGGCCTGCAATTGTGGAGTTTCCGGTGCTGATATCTCGAAACCTTGTTGGGGGACCTGAGCTGCTGCTGCGAATATCTTTGGGCATCGTTCCTGTTATGAGCTTCAAAAGCACATCTGTCAAAAAACTGCCCATCGGCCTGTTGGTCCATAGGATATCCCGGAAACCGTATTTGAAAAAAACTAACCTATTTCTACAGTTTTTTTCCTTGCTTTTACTGAATACTTGCAAAAACAAGTATATAAAAGTATTTCTGTATACTTAAAAAAAAAAAAGATGAAAAAAGATAAAACAAACAGATTCTCCTGAAATCTGGGCCAGCATGGGGCATACCCACCTGTTTGAATTGAAAATTTCACTGAGTGAGATTGCTTACTTTTTTTTTCTTTTTTCAATATATTTCCAGAGGATATACCAACAACAGGAAACCCTACTCAACTCTCTTCTCAAGTGTTTGAAAGACCCCCCCCCCAAAAAAAAAATAAAAAATAAATAAATCCAACCCAAACCCCGAAAAAAAACCAATAAGGCATAGCGAGGAATGATTTACTGTATCGCACCAGAAATGTACCTGAATTGTTTCGGTGCGATTTCAATCGGGACCCCGAAGCAGACGGCAATGAACCACCGTTTGAGTCCTGAAGAGACTCTCTACCTTCCAACAGCAACTCGGCCCCGAGCTCACGATACTCCATCATGACGGCTGCACAAGCCTGTTCCCCACATCCACACCGATTCCCCCCGAAACACATGCCAAACTCCCTAGCATACATTTCCCTTTCGCATTCGTCGATTTCGAACCCGTCTTTAGGCACCATGGGGGACAGCTCATTTTCATCATCGTCGATTTTATCGACCACCACATCCAGAATTTCGGACCCCGAGGTTCTCGTTCGATGCAGAATCGAGCCAGCCTCGGCGAATTTTCTCAGTTGCATGGCTTGAGCGGTGTCGACCGATTTCCCCAGTCTTTCCAGGCCTTTGTTCAGCAGCATTTTGATACCCCCAACCAGCCCTTTCGATCCGTCAGCATCGTCCAGCCGGCTGCTTGAGTGGAACTCATTCCCACCATCACGGAGGCTCAACTGGCTGTGTTTCGACAGCAAAGCGATCGCCTTGGCACTGAACCTCGACGAGGATTTTTTTAAAGAGTTTCTGCTGGTTTTCGTGTCCTGTTCCCATGGCAGACATCCGCTGGTGGAGGCCCTCCCATTCAAGGCGAGACCCCGCGTGCATCCCATCCTAGTGGTCCAAATTTGAAAGACAGAAAGAAAGAAAGAAAAAAAGCACATCGAAGACTGTTTTTAATGGTGGAAGGCTTTCAATGATCCATTAATGAATAATCATCATACAGGAAAAAAGGCAATTTTACTTTTGTGCAAAAGCAATGCATGCAGCTTGGGTTGGAATCCAAACAGGCTCCCCAGAGTTCATGAATCCAACACTTTCTCTTCTTATTTTGCGCAATTTTCTTCTGAGTATTTTTTTTTTGGGGACAGTGTGTGTAAAGACTGACCTGATGAGGCCATATGCACACAACACCGGTGAGTTTTCCAGAGTGGCCATCAGGGACTGAACCTGAATCCCTTTTCTGCAGCCTCTCAAAAAGGAATCCCACTCTTTCCCAAAATTTTGAAGTTCGTCCAAAATCGCTTGCCATTTGGGGTCGCTTATCATGCTCACAGCGCATGCCATAAACCTAGCCAAACACCCCCCAAAAAGGAAAAAAAAAATCAGCAGCTTCCTAGGGAATCTGTTGCAAGTCTAGTGAACCGGACAGGGGCTCCATTTCCTTGCTAAGGAGAAATTATCAAAAAATACCGATCACAGGATGCTGCATGACAGTTTGTTTTTTTTTCAACCCCTGAATGCAAAGAAATCGAGGGGGAAAGAAGAATCAAATTGAAAGCAATCGTCGATCAGATATTTTTGGAACAGTTTCCAAGAGAGAGAAAAGGAAAACAGACAAAAAACTAGAGAAAAAAAGCTGACTGTATACCGTTACCAAAACTATACATGGTGAATCTTACCCTCCATGTGCGTAAATGTGGGCCCCAGAATTCAACCGAGCGATCGGTACTTCGTATTCCATTTCAGGTCTGATCAAACCTTTTTCCATTTTCTTGACGCAGCACCAGATGACTAATCTGGGCTTCCTCCAAGGACAAGCTTCGTTTTCATCTATGTATCGATCATTCCCTGCCAATGGAAATTAAAAACCTATCAATTTGCACTCTCATGGAGGTGTAAGAAAAACTTTAATCCTAAATGAAAGATTCAACGGCAACTTCTCCCCCCCCCTCCCTCGAAAAAAATTAAAATTAAAATTCTTTCAAGGAAAATCGCAAATTAAAAAAAAAATTGAAGTTAAGAAAAATCGCGAATATATAGGTCTGTATATATTGGGAAAGAAATTATAAGTTTGCAGATGACCATTGTTTCTTTAAAATTGTATTGCATCGAGGATGAAAAAAAAATGAAAAATGAAATCAGGCCAAAACTATCGAAGTAAATAAAACTAGATAAAAAAAACTGAAACCTGAAAAAAAGCATGTATCCAGTTTCGATGGAGCAACTTTTCACAGAAAATATAACTTTTGTGTTTTTTTGCTTTTTTTCAAAGCGATATTGAAATTTTTTGAAAAACCTGCTTGAATGGCAGCCTCGTTGCTTTCCCATATTCTCACGACTTTGCGAAAGAAGCGTTTGCTGGTGTTGCCTTTTGCTAGGTTTTTGTCCAAGCAAGCAAAGCCGACGATGTTGTGGCAAGCGACGTCCAAACCCCCCGATCCCCCTCTGTTCACTTTCACGATCTAGAATTAACGCAGAAAAATAAAAACAAAATAAGAAAAAAAATCCCTTGCAAAACAGAATAAAATGAAATATTTTCGGCCTAAAGTGAATTCACTCTTTCTGCCAAAAAAATAAAAAAAATCACAACAACTTGAATCAATCACGGAAACAAAAAAGAATCACAGTAATTTAAATAAACCACAAAAAAAAGGAGCCATGAAACAAACAAGCACAAAACAACGTTTTTCAATGGGACACAGGTAACCAATTTTATTTTTTTTCCTTTTTTTGTCAAAAAGGATGAAAAAAGCAAGCAAGCTTTATTTTTTATCTTTATTTTCAGAAAGAAAAACATCCAGCTCGTTTTACCCTGAGTGTGATCCATTGCTCCGGATCGATAACCCGAAGCCAGCAATTGAATGCAGCCCATCCATCCAAGCTGGTTTTCGGCGAGCTGCAACTGAAGCTTCCTTTCGAATGCACCTCTAAAACCACGGAGCCCGTGCGGACAGACAGAGATGAGGCGCTGGCAACTCGAAGATCCACAACGGTGGAAAAATAGCTCTGGTCAGTCATGGAGTTTTCTGCATGACGGGCTGGGGAACCAGGATTCATTAACACATATGAATGCACATATGCGCTTCGTGTGAGATTTTCTGGAGGAGAAAAACTTGGACAGGCCCTGGTGAACAAAGAAGAATGCACAATTTTGTAAGATCACTAGTGTGTAAGACTGCTTTTTCTTTTTTTGATTCGCTGTATCTTCAGTTTTTTTCAAATACAGTTTGTTCATTGCTTCTTTTTTTTTTTTGACAGAAAGAAACAGTGGCAGTTTTTTTTTTTTAACCAGCATTTTGGGGGAGCGAAACAAAAAATTGAAGTTTTTTTTTATTTTGTTTTTTCTGGAATCACCAAAAAGAACCCAAGCTAAGAAGGGAAGAAAAGAATTGCCGCCACAAATGGATCTTTTTCATTAATTTTTTTTCATGGATGATTTTCTCATTTCATGGTGTTACTGCCATGCTTTTTTTTACAGCGTGGAAAAAAAAACTCACCAGTATTTTCTTTGTCGTCGTTTCTGTCGTCCGAAAGCGATCACCACAAGCAGAAAAAAAGAAAAAAACACAAGAGTAACCGCCCGACACGTAGGAAATACGAAAGCTGTAAATAAACACCCCCTCCCTCTTTTGGGTTCTTCGTTTTTTTCCACAGACGCTCTTTATTCGGCACGTGCTTCTTTTTCGAGCTGCTGTTTTTTTCTTGTTGCGGGGGCACCCCGTTCGTCCATGTATCAACGGAAACGAATGCACGACATTCGACTTTGCTTTCTTTTTCCTTTTGTTTCTAAACGCACTCTTTGAGTTTCAGACAAGCCACATCAAGATCTGGCCTCCGTTACACTTCACCGCCATCTTGTGCACGTGTTTTTCGTTTTTTCCAGCGTTTTTTGGGCTCCGATTCGAACAAAAAAAGTGTGATTCACACTCAAGTTGTGCAAGGAAAGTGCAAAAAGTGTGAGAATTTGAAAAATGGCTTTCGTTTTCTTCCAAAAAAACAAACACACACTCTGCCTCCTGGCTTGCTCTGGCGATTCTCATCAGCTTCGCTCCAGCGGTCGGTTTGCTGGTAATTTTGTTCGTGTGTTGGCGTTACGCAATGTTTTCTAGCCACTTCAACCTCGCTCAAACACACTGTCACCAGATGCTGGCAAAAACTAGAATTTCAGCGGGCGAAAAACAGACCGCACGGTTGCCTTTTCTTTCGAAACGCAAGAAGCGACGACGTGGTGTGAACATCCCCGTTGCTCCAAAGTACGCCCCTCGCTTTTAAGCCATGATCGCCCCAGAGGACAGGGATGAAACGGAGGCGGGAGCTCAGCCCGACTCGCCGCCTTCGGGAGGAGAACGCGCCGAACCTTCTAGCAGATTGGAGGAGAATTCAGAGTCCAGCAGTGAGCCATCGGGGGAAGAATCAGAATCCAGGGAGCCAAGACGGGATGGCGATGGCGAGGAGAATGCGGTCGTCCGCGACGACGACGACGATGAGGAGGAGGAGGAGGAAACGTGTGGGTTTTGTATATACATGAAAGGCGGCGGCTGTAAGCAAGAGTTCGTCGCGTGGATGGAGTGCGTGGATCGGGAAAAGGAGGGTGGGGGCGATTACGTGGAGGAATGCATCCCTCCCATGCAAGCATTGCGAGAATGCATGCTGGCCAATCCGGACTACTACGGCCCCATGCTGGAGGAGGAGGAAAATCGCATGAAAGAAAGGGAGGCCGAGGAGGAGGGGGAGGGGGAGGAGCCATCGACTGGGGGTGGATCAGTAAATCCAAAAGATCCGGATTCAAAATCTGAGGATGATCCTGGATCCAAGCAGGGTTCCTCCAAAATTGACCCTGAATCGAAATCCAGTGAAGCTTTGGACAATCTAGGGGGTGGGAAGAGCAGTCAGACAGAAGCGAAAGGGCAGTAGTTGTGAGGTCGATGCAAGGGGTGGGTTGACTCAGCTCCTCGGTTGGGAGGTTGGGGAAATTAAGTGTGATTTTTTGGATGTTTTTAGGGGAAAAAAGGAGGAGATGTTTTTTGGGGTGGGGTTTCCAACTGATATCTCAAATATTGATGGAAAGGAAAAAACACATGGGTGTGTGTCGATGGGCGGATCTCCTTTTTTTCAACCTTTTCTTTATAAAAAAAAAAAATTGTTGGGAAAGTAGTGGTCGTGAAGGTTTCGAATGCTGTGGTGTCGCTGATGGACAAAACAGAAAAATATAAACGATGAGGGATCCTTTTTTTCCCGAGCAGAATAATCAAGATCCTTTTTTTTTAATATATATATTTTTTTAATGATGTGACGGACATGTGGGTTTCTTTTTCATAAGTAGTATGGGGGATTCAGGATGCCAGCTAACTTATATTGTTTTTTTTTCCATTTAATCGCATTTGTTTTTGAAAAGAAAAAAACACAGACATATAAAGTTGATCAAACGACATCCATAATTTTTGACCTCCCCCTTTTTTTGATCGGTTTTAAGCCGTCTTGGTTGATATTTAAATATGGAATGGCTGTCATGGATGGAGAACCCTTTTTAAAATACCTGCAACTGGGAGATTTGGGGGGGTGGAAATGCCATCAAAATGAAACGCTCTTTTACAGACACCAATGTTGGGTTGCTGGCAGAAATAAACTCAGATTCCACATTCAGCCATAGTTACAATCCAGAGGGAAGAGCTACTCAGAACACGACTTCACAAATTGAAACATGAGCCGTAATGCCTCATTTCAGCGCAATACCATGGGATGCATTTGTTTTTTTTCCTGCCCCTTGGGATGCTTTTGTTTTTCTCGCGTTCCACTGGAGTCAACCTGACATTGCACTGGTGTAAAAAAACCAAACGATTGCCACCATCACTCCATTCCATTTGATTTCTTTTTGTCATGTGCATTATTGTCGTCACTGGGCCGTCACATCCAGTTTTCCCCTCCAAATAGCTCGTCCCCCTTTCGGCTTCACCCTTATGACAGTGGGAGTTCCGCGAACCAACCATGACGACAGTATACGGTGAGCTGCTGTTGGTAAAACGTGCAGCCCCCCCCCCTCCCCTCCCTCGAAAAATACACGAGATTCTGAAAGAAAGAGAGAAAGAAACGATGGGCGCTATGGGGTAGAGGGGGATTGTGTCGGAACGTCTCCACTTGATTGTTTTTTTTCTAAATTGTGCCTTTACGGGGTCGAAACGGGGTTATGCGAATAGAACCGAAGCTAAGGTTTTTTTTTTTTGAAAAAAAAAATAAGAAATATATATGGATTATATGCAACTTTGTAAACGCAATGTATGATATTGTTGTTGCCATTCTTGCAAAAAATCAGAATTATTCGAAAACGGTTTGCATCAAGGATACGAGAATTTTGAGGGGTTCCCTGTGAAAAAAAAGGGGAAAGATAATTAATCAGCGTTCAATAATCTGCCCTTCACCAACAACTATATTCGAGAAGAAAAAAGAAAAAATCTTTGACTGGTAGCTTTGTTTTTTTTTATTTCAATGTTGTTGTTTTTTCTCATGCCCCAGTGTGTTTTATTTTTGGGAGCTACTGTGAATTTAGCAACAAAGAAATGGTTCCCTCAATTTTTGTTTTCACATGTTTTAAGGATTTTTCTTTTGCTGTTCTCCAATACATTCCTTAGCCTTAGCTCGCCTTGAATTTTGTATTATTTTTTCAACTTTTTGTTGATGTTTTCTTTTGTTTTTTTGTTTTTTCCCTGCTAGTGTCCCCATTGCCGGAGGATGTGAGTGAAGCGGAATTGAGCGAGTTGTTGGAGGAGGTTGGTGGAATTCGTTCCCTGAAGTAAGCAGTTTTTTGGTTTTTCTGCTTGGCATTACCTCAATCTCGTACTTGCAAAAACGTAAAAAAAAAATTGGCAAAATATGCAATAGCTGTCCCCTCCACAGTTCAAAGAGGTACCGTCAATATAGATATGAACTTTCTCAGTGAAGCTGCCTGGACCACCCAACCCAATAACTCATTGGAATTCGGAATTTTTGCCACCGCCCCTGTTCCCAGTTCAATATCCTGGTCATGTTTGTGGCACTCAAATCTTCTGGGGTTCCAGTACATTGCAGCTCCAGAAAAATGATAAATTGAGGGAAGTCACGGAATATACGCAGGATTCTTGGGAAAGGGGGACCAGCGGTGTGTGATTTTTTCGACCCGGCTGCGGCTGGGGTTGCTAGAAGAAATTTGGATGGGAATGAATGGCAAGATGTGGTGCTGGAGGTTCGATACACCTATGAACTAACCCCTGAGCAAAGACAACCCATCAAAAAGCCAAGTGAGTGAACGACCTGAAACTCGGCAAAGATTGTTGCTGTAGCTCCCCCCCCCCCAAGTCAGATAGTCGAGTGTGAAGGGTTCCTTTTTTGGGTTGATTTTTTTTAAACCCCTTTGGTGTTACGTTCAAGTTCATTTGTAGCCTGTTGAAAACTTAAGTGTGGTTGTTTGGATGCATGGATTCTTTTCTTTCATCATTTTTGCATTTAAAAAAAGTCGTTGCAAGTAATAAATGGAACCAAGTTGCTTTCAAAAGCTGGAAAAAAAGTGGATTTATTTGTATTTTTTTTTGCCATTGCTGCTTTTTGCAGGTGGAGATCCAGTCGAAGGAAATGGAGATTTGATGGAGGTCGAAAATCCGGCACCCGCCGCCACCGAGGGAAAAGAAAATTTTGAATCCGAGAGCGCCGTTAAACGAATAATGGAAAATCTGGTTAGTTCCCTAACAAGCAAAAAAATAGATATTTATGCATATATTTATTTATTTATTTATTTACATATATATATTATCCAACCACTGCCCATGAATTCATATGAACCCTTACATCTATAGAGTGGCACCGTGAAAATATGAAAAATCTGCCTTGAGGCGATCATAATTGATGGATTTGATGGATTTGGGTTTGCAATGCAATCGTTAATGATCGATGGCGGGTCGATATCAGCCAGGTTTGAACGTGGATATCGAAACGGAGGGGGCCGTTTCAAGCGCTTGCGCCAAGTTGGGCCCGAAAGAATTGATGGAGGTGCTGTATGCTGCTCAAGATGCTGCCATGATCAATGGAAAGGCGCTCAAGGAAATCATGGTTGCCCATCCAGACTTGACTCGAGCGCTGTTCGAAGCCCAACTCAACCAAGATATGTTGAAAGTGAGCATTTCCCAAAACCCAACATGAAAAACAATCTCCCACACACAGAACCCCACCTTTTTTTTTCAATGCTTTTTCTTTTTTTGAAAAATGTTTGTTCTCTTTTTTTAAAGATGCTTTTTCTTCTTTTTCGACATTTTTCTCCTCATGTGGATATGGTTTGTGTTAAGACATAATATTTGATATTGTGATGTGCATATAAGGGTTCCAGAGAATCTCAGGAGCGTTATTTTCTGATTTTTTTTTTTTTGCAGGTCCCCGACAATCAAGGGGTGGAGGTGGAAAGTCTTATGCAACAATTGCTTTCTATGCTGAAGCCCAAAAAAGTGCAAAAGGATGAGGAAAAGCAGAAGTCGAAACCCACAGGTATATCCAGCATTCTCCAGCAAACATGCCATCACTTTTGATCATGGATTATCCAAGCTATTGCATATGACCCTGTTTCAATTCTAACTTGCCAATGATCATTACTTTCATGCAACAAACATATAATCCTGATGAGTAAATAATGTTACAGGCAAAAAGAGTACCTCCCCCTCCCCCCCCCCCAAAAAAAAAAAAATCCAAAGAAATACGGACATGCTAATCCAAAAATGGTGCCAACATCGATATCAAGGGCTGAAAATCGTATTTTTTAACATTGACACAAATATTCTAAAGAGCTCAATGCATTGACCCCTGTACTGATTTGATTTGATTTGGTGCATTCCCCAGGACACTTTTCACGGGACGGCTCTTCAGCACAGACTGCAGCTCCCCGCCGGCTACCCAGAGGTCCAAGCAGACATCCCCGCAACACCGTTCTGCCGACTCTTCCATCAAACCGCGCCCCACGCCATCGCTCCTACCCTCACAGGCACCACCCAACCCCGGCCCAACCAAAAAATCCTGCTTTCGCCTCCGCAACCGCCATGCAACCAGCTCAGTTGACCCACCAAACAATCCCTTTCTCCTCTGGTGTCCATTGGGGGAATGGCGGAGTGATGGGCGGAGCGAACATCCAAGTTCCTCAGCAAATGCAGGGGCTCGCTCAACAGATGTCCGCGCAAGCCCGCAGGCAATTGACTCAGAGCCAATTCCCTGGACAGATCGCCCTGCAGACGCCGCTACAGCAGCAGCAATTGGCTCAGCTGCAAGGCACTCAAGGTGCAGCCGGTGTGGGTCTGACTGGGATGGGGTCGATCGGCAACAATCCTCTCCAAGGAATGCTTGGCGGTGCTGAAGGTGGAGGGCTGGTGCTGAACCCATCGGCTCAGCAACAGCAGGTCGCCCAGCTGAATGCTCAGATGCCGAATCAGCAAGGGGTGTCTCAGCTGTTCCAGCAGCAAGCCCAGTCGATGTTGCAGCTCCAGGGTGGGATGGTTGCAAACCAGTCAAATCTGCAGGGAAACGCAGGTCAAGGCACTTGGCAGCCACACGATCTTTCAGCGATACCTCCACCCAGACCCCCCCCTCGCCCCCCACCCATGGACTCCACATCGATGTATGTGCAACGGGGGGTGTCCAATCCATATGGAAGCATCGCGTCGAGCCAATCGACGCAGCAGGGTTGGATAGTGAGGCCTCAAATGATTCCACAGCAACAACAGATGATGGTGGGGTCCGGTCAGGGATTGGGTATGGCATTTGCAAATGCGGTCCAGCCCCAACAAGGGGTGATTGCCGCCCAACCCCAGGCTCAGCCGTTGACCAACGATACTACTAGCGCTGGGCAGATAGCAGGTGGGTGGATGGGGGGTCGATCGACTTCAACCGCATGGGAGGGGAGGTTTGGGAATGACAGTGCTAGGGGTGGAGGGCGAACGGGCCGAGGGAGGGTTTGGTACAGGTGACAGTCGATTTTGAACAGAGGAGGAGGGTTTACTTCGATCAGCTCCCCCCATACATAGGGTTCAGACCACAGGGAAAGGGTGGATGGAGCAGGAGGGTTGGGGAGGGAAAACGAAAAAAAAGAGATTAAAAAAAGAACAATGCACTAGAAAACGTAGCGATGGATCGTGGTGTTTTTGTACATGTGAAGAACTGATATTCGTGTTTGGACCTGCCCTTCGTTTTGAGAGGGTAAAAAAACAAAGTCTGCATAGGGAAGTCGAGATGTATGTCGTAGTGTGCTCTCTGCGTTGATTCTGGCCTTCTGGTTGTCTTTCTTGTGTTTGGTTGGTCTGTTTTTTTTCTTTTGATTCCATCACAGGGGTAGCAAGAGTTTCTTCCCAAAAAACATCGATACGCCAAAAATAGCATATTATGTAATCACTCCGAGTGCATGAATGCACACATGCATGCACTGTTGTACGTCCGCCTACCACCTTCATGACTGTCATGGATGCGGGATTTGTTGCGCTGAGAAGAGGAGGCTCAGATGCTATTCACCAAGTCGGGGCTTTGTCTGTTTTCTTTTGCCCTTCGTTCGGATTTGTTCGTAACGATCGTTTTGTTTGTTTGCTTGGTTTCTTGTTGTTTTCGCAATGCAGCGTTTCTACAGGATGTGCGCGAATTGACCCCAGCCCAAATCCAGCGACTCGACCCAGGTTATCGTGATCGAGTTTTGGCCGTGCTGGCCGCCATGGACAGATGATGCACTTGGCTGTTTTTCTTCTGCGTTGTTTGTGTGATGTTTTAAAGGTTGACGTTCAATGGACGTATATTTGTTTAGTGGGTTGCGTTCTTAGAACTTGTAAGAGAATGGAGCTATTGCCTCTTTGTTTCGCTGAAATCGTCTTGTTCGACACCAAAGTCGGCCGAGAAATTAAATCCCAGATATTGAGTATGAAAGGTAGAAGTCCGAGAAAACTGCACATTGCACAGCACACCCTGTGTGCAGGCAGATGTTCAATGATCTGTTTAGTGTGGGAGCAACATGTGGCCCGATCGATATGATGTGATCATCTTCGATTTCACAGTTGTCCTGGAAAGTCGCGTTTTTTTGGGGGGGGAATGATGGCTGGGGAAGGATCGACCCTCAGCATTCTTTGTTGAAGGGTGAGAATGGAAACAAAAGATTTAGCTGACTGAAAAAAGACGCAGGTTTAAGCTTTTCTCAAACTGGTTTGGGGGGGGGGGGATAATACTGCAAAAATTAAGCATTTTATTCATCTAAAATGGGTAGAAACCAGCTCAAAGGAACAAAAACAAAAAGTGACAGATATGAAAAAAGGGTTGATGACTCTGGTCAGGATTAACTGAATATGGTGGCTGGAGTCCCTCCCAGTTCAACCCATATATTGTCCTTGTCAGAAACTGGCACACCATTTCGACAGTCCAATTGACACTCCTTCCATATAATCTGATTGTCCCCTCTTTTTTATAATGACCCCTCTTACAGAACATTTCTAATATGCACACCCCCCATACAAACAAACAAAACAGGATTACATGCAATGTAGCACCCCTTGTAATACAGAAAGGATAGACAGGTTTTGGAAAATTTGTGCTCCCTCCCCCAACCAGCCCACTACACTCATACCTCGTGCCTACCTCTACAACGACTGAACGGTCAGAAACCACATTCGACAGAAGTTCTTACCTCGTGCAGCATCCCCCACTTTTGATTGGCTCCGCGTGAGAGGTTACGCCATCCACAAGATCTGCCCACCCCAAAAGACTTCCCCGTCAGCCGTCATTTCAGGCCCTTTTCTTGGCCTATTTTTGATGCGATCGGCCACCCTCCTACCCCCCTCGCTTTCGGAAAAATAAATGTCGAATCGCGGGCTCGAATCGCTTCGAATGGGACCAGGAAAACCCCACCTCCTCCACCCTAGGACGCAGCTTTCTGTTCCGATACGTGTGAATGCGAGCATTGAGTCGACATCACGTATTTCACGTCCAGCGGAAAGGACTCGAGCCCACATAAATACGTGGGGTTCAGCGAAAGTCGGTAAATCCCGTCTGAATTGTGTATTCCACTTTTGCTTTCACAGCAACCCTGCAAAAAAACACATTTTCATATCGGTGTCGACAGTCACATATTTCGTGGTTAGTCATGGATCTTGTAGTCATTTGCCAATTTCGAATTCTGTTGGGTGAAACACTGACAGGATTCACAGGGGGGAAAAAACTGCAGTAACTCAACTTGGACCTTTTCTCTGTGTGAATCATGTCACAGCCGCAGCATTTGGGGTGTTTCAGTTTAGAAATTGGTCTTTTCTTTTCTTTTTTATTCTGACCTTTTTTTCTTTCTTTCTTTCTTTCTTTTTTTTTTTGGGGGGGGGGGGGATTTGTGTCGGAAGTAACACCGCATCCTAACTGTGCCAACCTTGATGGGTTTTCACAGTGGTGTGCTGTGTGTGTGGTTTTTTTCCCCTACAGGGAGAAAAAGATTGAGGTTGTAGGTAACCATGGCAAAAGAGAGCCTTTCCCTGGAGAAGACCAGGAGGACCCCTTCAGGGAAATTCTCCAAGGTGGTGTTTTGCTGCGCAAGGCCGCAAACCGCAGTTGAACAGGCGGAGGAGGAAGCGATCAAGACAATGGAAGCAGAAGCCATCGTCAGTGGCCGCTCTTCTATTTTCAGCGATTTTTCTTCCATTTTTAACTCATCGACTTGGGGGCTGCGGAGCATTCGGAGCATCAGGGTAAATTGGCAAAAAAAAAAATTCCCTTTTTGATTTTTTTCAGTATGGCTAATGTGAAATAAGGATGTGTATATGGAATAAGCCAGTTGTTTATTGTGGAAGACAATATATTAACAGTTGAATAAACGATGGCCAGTTTTTCCAACAAACTTAGTGCAGGAATGCCCCCGCCCCCCCCGGACAGAATGATATTGATAGATCTGCAACTTTGGAATATTTGGTGCAATTGCAAAACTGGCCAGGAAATTCAAATATGAACTGGATTTTGAATTGCCGACACAGGACAAGTGAAATTCATTTAGTCGTCAAATTTCTTACGGTGCTCAAAAATTTGTCTATAATGGGCTAGCTGAAAACTCATTAAGAGATGCGTTCAAGTTCCGGATCGAACTAGGGTACAAACCACATGGTGGCGTTCACTTTTGTTTGAGGATTTTTTGCTTTGTTTGTATTTATATCGTTTCAACATACTTTCAACTTGGATGAGATACATGCTTGCCTGTTGTTTTGAATGAGCTGTTCCACAGTGTATGTTTTGCTGTTGCAGTTACGGCACAGAGTCAACCCTTGGCATTTACCCCCCAGCATCATAGATCAAATCTTCTCGATTTCTTCTGCGCGTACGATCGCTGCATGTGCATGCGTGTGCTCGACCTGGCAGAAATCCGCCAATGGTGTCGGAATCAGAGATGCAGTCAGACTGGAGCGCATTCTGAGTGCCGAAGATCTGGAGCCAACAGTTTTAAGCACCAACGAAAAGTTCACCCGAACATCCGGCCGCCGTGCTGGGCTCGTCGCACTCGCGGGTAAAGGATTCTTGTCGATTTGGGATTTGGAGGAAAGTGATCTGGCCGTGAGGTGCCATGAGGCGGAAGAGTTGTCCATCCGTGCTTTGATTTTCACCCAGGATTTGCTGTTGACCGGGGATGATGATGGAAACTTGTGTGGTTGGGATCACAGATCGGGGGAATTGAAGTTCAAGACACCGGTTTATGACAAGACCTTATCGGCGATCGTCGATTTGAACGGGAGCGTGGGGACCACTGGTAGCGGCACATCGGAAGTCAAAATCTTGAGGAAATCCGATTGGGGCTGCGAAAAAGTGCTCAAGGGACATAAGGATGGGGTGTCGTGCTTGGGTTCGGCATGCGACGGGGCTAGGATTGTGTTTGGTTGCTTCGTGGGGTCGATTCGGGTGTGGGATGTGGAGTTGGGGGAGTGCATCTTGACGTTGCGGGGCCATCAGAAAGCCGTGAGTTGCGTGGATTCGTTTGGAGGTTTTCTGGCCAGCGGTTCCAACGACTTGACGGTGAGGGTTTGGGATTTGGCTACCGGGGAATGTGTGAGTGTTCTGGAGGGGCATGTGCATTGGGTTAGAGCGGTAGCTCTGCATCGGGGTTTCGTGGTTTCGGGTTCTCAGGATAAGACAGTGAGAGTGTGGAATTTCAAGACGGGGGACTGTTTGAGTTCGATCAGTGTGGGGTCCTTGGCAAAGTTGATTCGGATGGATGATGAGAGGCTTCTTGTGGTCATGAGCGACAGCCGAATTCTCGGCTGGAAACTCGATGGCAAGTAAAGTGAGCGCCCACGCTGTGCAGCATTGTCTTAGACCAGGCTTTCCAAAGGGGGTCGGAAGAAAGCTTTTTGTTCCCCCTTTTTTTTTCGTTATCTTTTCCGTTAATCGTAGCTTGTGGTTTTCTGTTGATTTGGGTGGGGGTCTGTTTCGTCTGCCGCTGGATTGGCCAGCCGACTGTTGAGCGAGAAAAGCATCGAACATTCAAAAGGCGTTCAGGAACTGGTAATGTACATATTTGCGTTGATACATAGGGTGAGAACTGTAATTTCTGAATTTTAAAGAAATATATTTTGGACTTCACAACAGAGAGACAGATTCTGCAAAATTTCACTGTATTGCAGGGAAGTGGGCCTGTATTAAATCATATCAACTAAAATGAAAGTTTGAATAGTGGAACGTATTCCTATTGTCCTGTTCTTTCGGACAGGGTCAACAAACTGTGAACTCAAAAGACCCCTTTGTTTTGCTCTGTGACAGTCCTTGCACACTTTGTGTGCTGACAAGAACAAAGCACCTCCAAGCCTTTGTCTTTCCTTTTATTTTGTCTCCATAAAGAAAAGAAAAGAATTTTAGCTTTAGCTGATTGGCAGTCAGAGAAAAGAAAAGAGCTTTAGCATCTCATTTCGAAACTGAAGACCCGCTTACAGAAACCACCCCACTCCCTTCAGATCAATAGTCCGATCCTTGGATCCAAAAAAGGGGACAAGAACCATAGCTCGACTGCTGTGTGTGGATCAGCACTCAGTGAAGGTAGCGGTGAATATTTTCACAAGGGGCAGGTTGATTTTATAGCTGAGAGGGACCGATTCTTTCAGTCGTAAATTTTTTTCAGTCGTTCACATCCATCAACGTCAGCTGGAAGCTAAGTTTCTTGTCTGTCTTTTCATAGCCTAGTTACCCCAGCGTCAATATCAGGTTCCGAAACCATCCATGTACGCAAAACTACCCTGTTCCCTTTGGTATGGGAACGACAGGTATCATTTTCCGATTCTATTAAGGAAGTCGTTTCCATGGCATCGCCCCTGCTGCTACCCACCCTTCTCCTGATCGGCGTGATTAATGTTGTTTGCCAGCAAAACTCTCCAGCACAAAGTGAGCTCTGGGAATTTTCTTCTCCTCTAGTCTCCTTTCTGGAGGAGGTGGATGGCTGTGGCTAGATCATAACCTTCTGGTGAAAACACTTATTTCTTGGGGTAGTTTGAAACTTGGCGGCGGCGGGGGTTTGATCGACCGTCGCGGTGTGTTGCACGTTTGTGTGTGCTCGATTGTGATTTAGGGGGTGTTACAGAGTGCGAGAATTTGCTTGCGAAAGTGGGATTCGTCGATGGGCGTGGCGTTCTGGACCAGAAGGCGGCGAGCTCAATAGAGCGAGGTTTTCAGGAATTGCTGGACTGCCTGCCGTCGAAGGCAATTCTGGAGTTCGGTGTTGACGAATTGGAGCTGGATGCTGTCTGGAGAATCGATAAGCCCGTCACATTGAAAGGCGGCGCCGATTCTTTGTTTTCGATCAAGTGCCCAGAGAAGCCGTCTGATGTCGGGGGTTTTATACAGTGAGTGTTCGATTGTGGATGCTGTATCACTATTTCTGTTGAGGGAATCTTTTCTTGGCTTAGGAATGCTATTCGCTAAAATTGGCTTGCCTGGAAGAAAGCTGACTAAATTGTTTCTTTCTTTCAATGTTGGGAAAAAGTGCGTTTACTTTTACATTTTTTTGAAGTGGATTGATGTAAATGTAATTATTTCAGTGACTTGGAACATTACTTATCACTTGTACGTTTGATCTGCTATACAACAGCGTGTGTTTTTCTGCTCATATTATTATTCGTTTTTTTGAATCACTGATTTCGATTTTTTTATTTTTTTTTTCCTTTCAGGTCACAGGATGTTTCACTTTTCAATCTTGAATTCACTGGGTGCGATTTCAACTCAACGAGGGGCCTCATCCACATCGAAAGCTCCAAAAATGTAACTGTAAGGGACGTACGATTCACAAACATTACTAATCATGGTGGACCCTGCTGCATGTCGGTCATAGAGTCCGA
Organism: Bryopsis sp. KO-2023; assembly: GCA_030272585.1. Lineage (NCBI taxonomy): Eukaryota > Viridiplantae > Chlorophyta > Ulvophyceae > Bryopsidales > Bryopsidaceae > Bryopsis > Bryopsis sp. KO-2023. The sequence goes on from BSYQ01000010.1 coordinate 603,858, forward strand.
AAATGTCTTAATAGATCAAGTAACGGCGGAAAAAAACACGGGGGGTTCAAGGGGGGGCGTTTTTTCATTTCAAACAAAATCCAGAGCCAGGATTTTGCGTTCAAGATTCAACCAGAACAATGCCAGGGGGTTTGGAGGGGCGATCTATGCAGACATGGCCACTGTGGAAATTTCTGAAGCGAGTTTTGAAGAAAACAAAGCTGGAGGGAGGGGTGGGGCTGTGTCAGCATCGAATTCGAGTAGGGTCAGGATTTCCAGCTCAGAATTTCTGGGCAATCGTGTTGAGGAGCCTGAAAAAGAAGTTAATGAAAAGGTAAGTCAAAATCGCTTGGATTTAGGCACTTGATATTACGTTCAATATAAATATAATTATATTTATGATAGGAAATAAACTTATCATATGCCAAAGTATGTTTTAAGAATTCCATGATGTGCCCCCCCCCCCCCCCCAATTTGAATGAAGCTGGTTGCATTAATTTATTTGAGAACAAATAAATAGAGGGACCTGGTCAGACTGTTGGAATTTGAGAAGAAAATATGTCATTGATTTTGTGTAAAATAGGGCGATGTCGAGGAGCAGGGTTTGGAAGGGGGGGCAATCTCTATTGTAAACGTCAAGGTTGTGGATATTGAGAATTCGACTTTCATTAGGAACAGAGCCCCGAGGGGAGGAGCTGTTTTAGTCAATGTAAGTGCATCCTCAAGAAAACAAAAATGCAGTTGTAAATTTAGATCAAAATTCGTATTCCAGAATTGCTGATTGAAAAAGAAAAGTGACATCAGTGTTGTTGTTGGTATCGTTTATCTAATTCATCCATGACTTCTTTTTTTCTTTATTTCTTTGACCTTGGTTTGGCATCTTTAATTAATTTTAATTAGCTGATTTTATAGTCTATCAATGTCGTTTTTTTATCACAGTTTTTCATATTTTACCAAAAAAAAATTGTGCACAACTCATGGGGATCGAAACTATGTTTGTTTTTTCACACACTTGTACTCGTAATTAATAATATAACAAAATAACAGCAAACATCATCTGTACAATAACCTATCCCTGACAGGGGAAAAAAAATCCAACGTCCTTGTGAAAATTCAGGCCACTAGCCTCACCCCATCCAAGGTGCGAGTTTCAGGCTCCACTTTCAGAGCAAACAAAGCTTTGGATGGCGGCGAATTGTCTGATGGGGGGGCTATATATTCAACTGGGATTGACTGCTTAGTGGAAGCCTCGGTTTTCGAGAAAAATGAAGCCAGCGACGCTGGAGGGGCTTTTTTTGGCCGGGACCTTGTGGGGCTCAATGTCTCGTATTCCCAGTTCACTGAAAATGCCTATGGGGACGATGGGGGTGGAATTATATTGCTGGTGAGTGGGATGCCTTTCTTTTCGAATCGATATTTTTTGGTTTTGAATCGATAATGGGATGAAATTGGAGGTAGTCTGTGCATTAGGAAGGAATAAATGTTATTGGAACACTTTTTGAAGTCCATGGAAGCTGGAAAAGTGGAAAAGTAAGGAGAAATATATGAAAAAAAAAGTTGATCATGACCCCAAGATGCTATTCTTTTCTTGTTTAAAAATGGGGAAAAGTTAAACAAAAAAATGATGATATTTTTACGTTCCTGTGCTATTTGCAGGAATCGCAAAACATATTTTTGCATGACACCAACTTCACTGGGAATTACGAAAAGGGTGGAAAGAGTGATAATGTTCACAGCGGAGGCGCCATCCATGGCTGGTCTGTCACTGATATTTCTCTGTCAAAATGCCATTTCACCGAGAATCGAGCGATGCAGGGTGGGGCACTCCAGATCGAAGTAAGTGGCTTTTTTTAATATGAAAAAGAAGGAGGGGGGGGGGAGGAGAACGAAACATCTCTGTGCATCTCATTAATAAGCAGTTTTTTTATCTAGAAAAAACACAATAGTTTTGACTTTGATTCAAAAACCACCTGTGGATAGGCTGAAAAGGATGCAGACCTCCCGTTGGAAATCAAGGACTGCTCATTTGAAAGAAACTCAGTCACGGGGGAGGAGGGGTTATCTTTTGGGGGGGCTATTGCCTTTTTTGGCAACAAACTCCGGTGCACCATCCAGAGGTCACATTTTCAGGAAAACCAAAATGTGATGGGCAGTGGTGGGGCCATCATCACCTTTGTCAGTGCCAAGATGAACATTTCCGATTCCAAATTTGTTGAAAACTCGAGTCATCGTTATGGAGGTGCAATCTACTCACAGGTGACCAAGGCGTTGATTTTTTATTTTTTTTTAATTACTGTTGGCGCTCCAAGCAACAAACAGAAGGCAGCAAATCAACGACAAAACAATCTGCACCAAAAGTAAAATCGTGCACCGGTTGATCAAACGATTGTTATTACGTTTGTTTTACTCTGGTTAGTTTGGAGCTTTCCTTGAAAATTCTCTTTCTGTTCTCTTATTTATGATAAATATTCGATCAATCGAGCATCATTGATATTTTTTTTGTTTTCCTTTTTTTTCTTCTTCTTTTAATAAATCAAAAACAGAGAAGGTATGGAACTGAAACTACAGTGTGACTTTGGTCACCCCTTCTGAAGCTTTCGTTATTTTTTCAATGGAGATAGAGTTTCTTTGAATCATGATTCTGGAGGGTTTTTTTTGGGGGGATCCACTGAAGCAAACTGCAGGGTCTTTGGTTGACAAAAAAAAAATGTATATCTCTATATATATTTGTTCTATTAAACTTATGCATTGAGGAAATATGATGGTTGTTTTTTCTGCTCTGGTAAGAACATCTGCAAGAAAATGTCGAACGAAAAAAATAATAATACATATATATGTATCTGTCTTAAAGAAAAAACATCTGTAAAACAAAGCATGGTGTATGTAGGTTGCCCCAGAGGACCAGGAAGAGAAAATGAATCTTCATATTTCAAACTCTAGTTTTGTGGGCAACAGTGGAGGTCAAAGCGGCGGAGCGTTGCATGTTCAGGTGAATGAAAAGCAAGCATTGACCCAAACAAAAGACCTGCAGCATGGAGACGGGGATTTCAAACAATAACGGCCCCATATCACTCTTTTGCATAGTGGACGTGTCACATCACTGAGGCTTCCAGCCTAATATAGTAAAAATATATTATTGTTGTAATTAATTCAAATTGTATAATTAAAGAAAAATACCTACAGGTATTTTCCTTTCACATTTCGGTCTGCTGTGGACTCAGTAAAATTGTAATCGCTGTAGTTTCACTCTTTTTCCTACTTATTCTGGGGCATGCATGATTTTTTTCCCCTCAGGGTCATGTTATAGCAGAGATTTTGGACAGCGAAATGGTGGGGAATATTGCTGAGTTTGATGGAGGTGCTATCCACAATGTGAATGGGTCAAAACTCACTTTCAGCAGGGGGCTGATCGACAACAATACTGCAAAAAATGACGGTGGAGGACTTTGGATGGGTGTAAGCGACAGAAAATAAAATAAAATTCTACAAATATACATGTATAGTACATGTATTGTTTTGTATTCTTGGTTACAAATATTGAATGCGTGTTTTTTTTTCAGATTTTCAGAACTCCCTCGCATAAATGAAGAAATTGTGGTGCAAGGTTTGCCCTCGAAAAAATGTGTTGGAAAGTTTTGAAAAGATAGTTGTGACATTTTGTCTTTCAATTTTTTGTCAGCGATTGTGTGGAAATTCTTTGTGGACTGATTCCTTATTTCACCACACAAAATTTTCACCACTCCATTAAGGGCTTTGTTGTCAGTTTTTGTTCGATTCCATCAGGCCTATTGGTGTTCTGTTTAGGCGGCAAATCCCCATGGGAGCATCCTCTCAACCGTTTTCAGTTCGAATGTTGGAACGTTGGGTGGGGGAATCTACGTGGAGGATGAGGCCGACGTGGATCTCAAAAATTGCACCTTTGAGTCCAACCGAGCCCACGTTGGAGGGGGTGCATTGTGTGCCAAGGTAAGTAGTGGTGATTGAAACTGCAGTCGTTAAATTTAGATCTCAAAGAAGTGGAGATCTCATATGGAGATGTCAAATTTGATTAACTAACAAATAATTATAGTTTTTTGTTTGTTAATCTAAGAGGTAGTGCAAAAAACTGCCCACTGGCTCCAGGGTCTGTCTTTGAAATTCCGTGATTCCATTATTCATTCGGCTGTGAACGCATGCATGCCATCAAGCTGGAAGCATTTGACATTTGGTGCTTTGTTTGATTCTGATATCCAGCTGAGGCATGCACGGAAAAGCACTCATATTCCTAATCGCTCTTTTCCTTGTCCCGCAGCACGGCGATCTCAACGCTTTCAACACCAACGTGGCCCAGAACAGCGTCGTTTCCATCCGAGACTCGAACTTCTCGAACAACACAGCAGGGGAGCTGTTCGCAATTGACGCCAGTAGTGTGCTAGTGAAGTCTGTCGACGGAAAGGGCGGAGCTCTCATGCTGGCGGGGGAAGGCGTCGAGGCAAACATCACTGGGTCGATCTTCTCGCAAAATTCGGGGGGGATCGGGGGGGCGGTGTACATGAACGAGGTTCTCCAGTCCAAGCTTGAAAACACCATTTTTGAAAAAGGCGGCGCTGTGATGGGAGGGGGTTTAGCCGTTATCGACATCAGCAAGAAAATAGAAGGATCGGGTCTGACATTCGTTCGCAATCATGCGAGAACGGGGGGTGGGTTTTCGCTGACAAGCGGTCGGGTGGATTTGATCGAAAGCTTCGTCAAATCTGGTGTCGACGATTCAAAAACGGTGGTCTTTAGGGATGTCTTGTTTGAACAGAATTTTGCATCAGAAGGGGGAGGAGGGGTCGATCTGGACATGCAGCGATTCAATTGCTCGGAGTGTCTATTCATCGGCAACCAGGTTGGAACCAGAGAGGCGAGCCGAGGCAGCGGCGGGGGTTTGCAACTGAGATTTTCCGCGGTGGCACAGCTCGTGGATTCGACCATCCATTCTTGTTCGGCAGGATTTGGGGGAGGGGTATACGTGAACGACGCTTTCTTCGATGGAGTGAATGTGACGGTGGTGGAGAATAGCGCATCGAGCAGAGGCGGTGGGCTGGCGACTTTTTTCGGCTCCAGTTTTACAACGGACCAATCGCTGCTTATGAAGTGCGATCGTTGCTCCATCGATGGCAATCGGGCCAAACGCGGAGGTAATTGACGGAAACTGTGGCGGCTTATGAAGTGTCGCTCCACATGCGTTAAAAATCGCATGCAACGGTTACATACCGACCGTAACGCATGTTAAAATCTGAGTTATCAGAATATTGATATCAATCAATCAATCAATGTTTACATGTTGCCTGAGGAGCCACTCAAGAATATTGATATGCTTGTGGTATGTTGAGACAGACTGTGGTTCGTTCCTTCAGGTGGCATGCACGTTACAGTGCGCCCGCCCAGCCTCCCAGATTGTGGCGCTCTCAACAGAGTGGATTCGCTCCAAAGCCAGCGGGAGGCTTTCGACATTTCGGTTCAATGCAAATCCGATGCTCACTACCCAGCATTGCTCGACGAACGTCGGGTCCTCCTTGCAGACACCAGCTTCAGTCGAAACACCGCAAAGGAAGCTGGCCTGGGGATGTTCATCACTGATCTGTCCGTTTTGCGATTTTGTTGCGGCGGTGAGTGCTTGGATGTTGAAAATTCGACAGCTCCACCCCGGAACTGCCTGCTGTCTGAATCGGGTGAGAATATTTTCCACCAAAGTCAGGCCGTATCGTTGGGAACGTCTGCCAAGACCGCGTCGATTTCCCCGGCCTCGATAGATCACCATGCAAGTGGAGACACGCTGCCCAATATCAACGTAACGCTCTTGGATGCTTTCGAGCAAGTTGCCCCCGACGATATGACGCTCAGAATGAAACCAGTGACGGAAGGAGCCGAGCTTTTTGGAAATCCCGTTACTCGAGATGGTATATTGATGAGTCGGAACTTGACCGCCACCGATGTGGTGTTGCGAGCCGAGCCTGGTGACTACGTTTTAAGCTTCGAGTTCACTCCCGTCGAAAATGGCAGGGAAAAGATAGTCCAAAACGTAACGGTCACGGTGCGCAATTGCGCTGTTGGGGAGGTGGCCAAAGATAAAAACACCCGATGTGAAAAATGCCGTGCGGGGTCTTTCAGCTTCGACGTTGCGGATGAAATCTGCCAAACATGTCCGAGAAAAGTCGCGAAATGTGTGGGGGCGGTTTTGACGCCATTACCTTCGCATTGGCATGCGAGCAGTCGGTCGGCCGATGTTCATGAGTGCCTTTCGGATGAGGCGTGCGATTACGAGGGACGGACCAGAATATTGGAGGAAGCGGGCAAGCAGGGGGAGCTGACGTTTGGCCAAGAAGAATATCCGCAGTGCAACTTGGTATGGCGAGTTCAATATCCGTGTCGCATATCACAACATTTTTGAACAGCAACTTTGCTTGTTTGAGTTTGGAGCTTCTCGTTATATTGGTGAGTGTTCAATGCGACAGGGTTACACGGGGGTGCTCTGCGGGGGCTGCCAGCCCACCCACGGCAAAGTGAACTCGTCAAAATGCATCCGTTGCAACGGACGTTGGAGAGCGGCCACCCTCATCGTTTTCGTGCTTTTGGTGTTGGTGGTTTTGTCCATCATCTTTGTGAAGAGTTCCTCAAGAACCGTCCGGGGTGGCGCCACACCAGTGGGAGATGGCGGCGGCGGCCGTGTTGAGGAGGTCGCAACGAGTCGCCCTCAACCGGTGGGGGTCAATATGGCGAGCTACGTGGCTGGGGAGGTCTTGGAAATCCAGCCGGAGCGGTGCGAGGCAAGTAGGAAGGAACCGAAAACGCAGGGATGTGAAGGAGAGGAGAATGCACGGGCGTCTGATGTGCTGAAGGTACGATGGTAGATACTCAGAGGAACCCGAGTCGATAATCGGCACATAGATACTTTGAGCTTGCCATTTACAGAAGGCGCAAGTGGTGGTCATCGAGTTCCTATCGCAAGTCGAGCGTGATGCATGGGATGTGTTGTTTTTTTTTCGCAAGGTGCTTGTCAACTTCGCTCAAGTAACGGGGGCGGCGGCGGCGGTGAATGCTAACTGGAGATCCAGCATGCTGAGTTTGCTGACTCTTTTGGGTAGGAAAAGAATCAACTTTTGATCGCACAGCTTAAAGTATCAACATCAAAATGCTGTGTTAATTCTCAACCGTGTGTTTTGGTCAGAAAACCCCTTCCGACAAGTAGATCAAAGACGCACAAATAACATCATTGTGGTATTTGTGTTTCCGACAAAATCTGTACATATTTTCGAACGCAGATATGTCTTCGGGCGTCACCGACAACAACACCCTGGTCGCCTTCGAGTGTGCTTTCTCCGACCGCGGGTTTTCCCGCGCGATCAAGACCAATCTCGTGCTGATTTCCATGCCGTTCATCGTTTGGCTGGTTTTCGTTATGTATTACGCTCATCGGATGTGGGAAAAGGGCTACGACCTCAAATATCTGCGCCTTCGAGCCCTCGTGTCGATTCTGGCGGTCATCCATGTGTCGTACATCAGGTGGGATCGAGTATTGCGTAGGAGAAATATTCTCCTATTACAAGGATCGGGTATTGCACCAACAACGAATAAATTTCAATTATAATGTGGCAAGAAGATAATATTGCGTCAGTGTTGTACATTGTGAGGAGTCCCATGACGATCTTTATTTTTGGGAGGTGGGGGGGGAAAGGGATTTTTTGAATAAATCAAATATAAGCCTTGACAACCTTTCTGCTCCTTACAATTTTGCCTCCAGTTGGATGTATTCTCCAGTTTCAGTTCTCAGAAAAGTTCTGGTGAGTGATTCGGTCTGTGTGTTGTCGTCAGTCTGACGAGGCTCTTGGTGAGATTCCTCTATTGCGTTTCCGCAAGTCCGCTGGACTCTTCCTACTGGGTGGAAGACACGAGCGTGGTGTGCTACGAGGGCACCCACGCCTTCGTGATGGGTTTCGCCATCGTTCCGTTGTTGTGCCTCGTCTCGATCGGCTTTCCACTCGGGCTCCTATTCCAACTGCTCAGAAATCGAGACAAACTGGATAAGCACGACATGAAATTGAGATATGGCTTCTTTTTCCGTGCCTACAAGAGAAGCGCATTGATTTGGGAGGTGGCCATCATCGCGCGAAAAGCTCTGGTGTCTGCGATCGTCGTTTTTGGACGGCCAATGGACGACGGGCTGCAAGCAGATTTGGTGCTTTTCGTGCTGTTCGGGTCGTTATTCTTGCACATGCACCACCAGCCCTTCATCGACCCGAAACTCAACTTCGTCGAATCGGTGTCGATTTCCGTCTCGATTCTGACTTTCATCATTGGAAGCGTCGTGAGTAGGTCAGTCACCCCGGAGAGCGCGAAAGGGTGGCTTTCGGGGGCGTTCATATTTATCGTGGTGGGGTTTGTGTTGTACATGATCAAACACATATTCCAGACGGCGCTCTTGGACGTGGTGAAGTTGATCCAGAAAGAGAGGTGCGATTCGACGCCGCTGCCGACCACCACCACCGCGATGCTGAAACTCGTGACCGATTACAGCTCGAAGAAATTCACGCACGCAAAATCCAGCTTTTCAGAAAAAATTATCAAGCCAAGCTCTTCGAAATTGAAGGAGTTTATCAGCAATTGGAGCGCGGTTGTGAAACGATCCAGGAAGAATGATCAGGTTTAAAGTTGCAAATGTACTTTCCTCAGTTTTTTGTTTGCACACATACTTTTTTCAAATTTTTTGTTTGTAGATTATGCCAGATATATGAGTGATGAAGGATTAACAGGAGAATAACCAAAAAGAATGCAGGGATTCCCAGGGATTTTGTCACAAGCAATGAGTTGCTGTGGCTGGCTGATGTTTTGGTGTATTTCAGATCACACTTTTTTTGTTAATTTGTAATTGAGCGAGCAACATGGATTGTTGATAACAGTTTCCTCACAGCAATATGGCCGACCAGGTGTTGCTCAATTGCCACATCCAGCTAATCCTGGGGGGGCGGGGATTATGTTTAATAATCAACATCAACATAAATTATAATCTTGCAGGCATGGTAAATTTTGCAACACCAAGAAAATATAGGAATGTAGGAATACTGTGCAAAAAAAACTGAAGACAATTTGCTCACTGAAGACAATTTTTACGTTACCATGATAACGTACTGCTTTCGAGCTGCTACGATAATGGTGCCTCCCACAAAAGTTTGGAAAAAAAATTTCACTTGGAAGCCAGGCTGAATTCAGCAGACAGCGAACATCGAAGAGCCCCCAGCACACCATTCTCTTTGTGGTCCTTTTGGTAATAAATCAAGATCCAAAAAAAAACAAAAACACTTGGTGAACTTGGTGAAATCACTTGGTGAATTCTTGTTTGAATTGAAGAAGAATTGATCTGATCGAGCCATTGTAAGAACTTTGAAAAATCCCCATATGGGATGCATCTGCAGACCTGTGGGGACTTTAAAGTGCCCACAGGTCTGTCAATGTGGGAAGGAACTTTTTATGTAAAACTAGAATGAGGTTAAGAATCTGTTTATTAGAGTCAGTGACTCTCAAACAAGGTTTTAGGGATGGGGAGTTCAGTTTCGTGGGTAACTTGAGACGAATGAAGTACACTGAGACTGTCCGAAAAACAATACAGGCAAAGTATTTACAAAAAGTGGACCACACCGTGGTCCCAACATTCTTAATAAATGTCCAATTACCACCCAGTATGAAAACGAGTCTCCCATTTCATAAAAATCACTCAAATCACATGCAATATTAGTGTCTCTCAACTAGCTTATTCGTCGTCAGCTCTTCGAACCAGCAAAAAACGAGCAAACACAATAAAAAAACTGCGATTTATGCATTGTAGATATATATATGTATAGTATGGTCTTGGGATATAAATACATCAACCAAAGAGAAGGGAAACCCACAATAAATGTAATCACCATGTCTCTGCAATGTTCGAGACTCATATCAGTCAGTAGTAAAATGAAAATGATGGCACAAGTGTGCCAGGTTTTGCCAAAATTCAGTTTAAGAAAAAGGATCGCTGAATTCCTAAACTAAGACTTTTCAGGAAGACGAGACTGCTGCCGGACAAATCTGAGCCCTTAACTGGTAGGGTCGGCAGATCTAGGTGTACCACTAGGAAGGACTTGACAGAAAATATAATATGCTAAAATATTGGACGTGAGAAAATCAATATCAGCGACAAGGCCGAAACAGAAAAGTGGCAGGGAGGTTTACTTTCCCCCGCCTCCTCCGCCACCTCCGCCGCCGCCTCCTCCGCCACCTCCACCACCCCCGCCACCACCACCTCCGCCGCCGCCACCACCACCGCCGCCACCGCCTCCTCCACCACCTCCGCCGCCGCCTCCTCCACCCCCACCGCCGCCGCCGCCACCCCCGCCTCCACCCTTCTTCTTCTTCTTTTTGTCCTTCTTCTTCTTCTTGTCCTTCTTTTTCTTGTCCTTATCTTTTCCCTTCTTCTTGCCCTTCCCACTCAGGAGGCGACGATAACCTGCGGAACCCAACGGGAGGCACGGGATATATACCAGCGTAACTCACATCACGATATCACAAAAAAACTCGAAAAACACCACAAACATATTCTAGAATCACCAAAAATATCGAACAAATATACGACGCATCGGATCTGGCCCATGATTGTACAAGACGGCCGAAAGTACCGAGACCCGCGTTGCTTACCTTGAATGTCGAAGTGGGGCAGGCTCGCTACCAGCCCGCGCCTCGAAACATCGACAGTTTGCAGATCTGTGGGACGAAAACCAAAATCAGCACACAAGCACCCTCCTAACTCTCAATAAAAAGACACTCAACAACATCTGTTGCAGCGACGCTTATGCAGACTGCAGTCTGCATCAGACTCACAGCTGTAAGCAGCTTTCGGCTCTAAAACCCCAGCCTTACCCTTTGCAGTGGTTTCAGCAGAAACATCAGCAACTGCCGATACAGCAATCAGGGCCACCAAGAGGAGGCCGACCGCAACTTTTGCAGGTGCCATCGTTGTTACGCTCTTGCGAAATAACAGCACCAGAAACAAATATCACCAGGGAGGTTTCTGATTTGTACTCCGAGGCGGGCCATCTTATAGCCGTCGTGCCGCAACCACGTGTCATTTCCATCTGAAATGACATCCCGAAGAGAAATGCCAGGTGCACTCTGAGGCAGTTCACGTTTGACCTTACGATGCATTGCGTGTTCGATTTGTACATATCCCTCGTATGCCCTTTGTGGTCTCTTGAGTGCTGATGGCTTGGGCTCCTTGCGATTGGGAGCGACATCTCGAGCCACGTCTTGCAAGCCCAATGAGATCATCGTAGCTACGACGTGCTGTGCAGCATACCGTAATTGATTGATTGGTTCACAGCACCATCGACTTCAAAGAGATCAAATACAGTCCTGTCAGGGGCTGTGGTAAACACCGAAAACTGACAAAAACTGACGAAAACTAAAAAAAAGCAACGAAAACTGAGACAATAAACAAAAAAAAGTCAAAATTATTTATTTGCCGAAGAAGCATATTCCAAATAACACACATACAACTTTGGAATAAAAAATCTTTGCATGTAATTATGTTAAAATTGTTTGTTTGGAATGAAAGAAGTTTGATGGTCTTCAAGCACGCAGGAGCGTTGGATCAAATCCAGGTTCCTGTTCTTTCCTGTGTGCCAATCGCCTCTCTCTCCTGCCCTCTGTACAATCACAAACCGCAATAACCAGTCCACATCAGCATGAGTTATGCGTATGTAAGGGGTTATAACGCCCACAAGCAACTTGCGTGAAAATTGGAAGTGCCTTGAGAAACGAAAAGAGGATCAAGAGTATCAATCAGCCATTCATTATTCATTCATTATCTTGATCCAGCAAATACAACATTATTTCGAAGCAACTGGATTCATCCAATTGCACTAACAAACATCCTCATTTGGAGGTCAAGCTTCAAACCTCCAAAGGTTGAAAAAACGGTAGCCTCACTTTTTCAGCTATTCCTCAATTATTCTCTGACTGTGGAATCACACACCAACATTTTTACAATGACTTTCACGAAGGATCAAACCACAAAGCTATTGCACCCACAAGATGAGCATGCTTTTGATAAGGTCCCTGCTACTTCAGGGGGAAAAAATTAAAATAATCATACCAGACGATGTCAAATGTCATCATGGACCTCCCCCTCCAGAAAACAACAGAACATTGTAGGTAACATGAGGGTTTCAGACTTACATGAAAACACAACACAGGAAACGAAAAATTCTTAATTGAGGAGTGTGGACTCATATTGCTCAGATGCACAGGGAAATACAGGGGGGCTCTCTGAGGGGGATCTCACTCAATCCATATGGCACGCTACACAAGGGAAAAAAAAAGATGGAGAAGGTATAGAAAAGGCCTGCCGAAAGGGTTCCCCAAAATCGCGGCTTGGACCGAGCTCTGAGATGAACGAGTTGCTTTCACTGAATTTTAGGGTGCATTCTACAAAAACCACATTTCTGAAGCCGGTACAGCATGGAAATTTAACCAAAACTTTTGTCATAAATCCACAAAACAATCCACCCATACACCCTGTTCTTTGCCTACTTAAGAGGGATTTGGAGAACAAAACAGGTGTAGTGTCAGCCTCACGGCCATCCAAATTCCAATGCCTGCCTGGCTGCCAACAGTTAGGAACATTTCCCACGCAAATTCCTTCCTGTAAAAATTTCCCTCGGTTTGTCAAGGTTCCCTGTGTGTTTGCACACGTTACTAGAAGTATGGTTGCTGTGTGGGTTTTTCCCATGTGAAAAACAACGAGCGGTTAAGAGCTTGGAGGGGATTTCCAGCCAGAAGAACCTGTTGATTAGACTAAAAACTTTGGCTTTTTTCAGTAACTTTGTCCTAAATTTGCTTTGTATTGTCTCAGTTTTCGTTGCTTTTCGGTGTTTACCACATCCGCCTGTGTTATTTGAGAAGGGGCCGAACAAACAAACAAGGTTACGTTTGGAGGAGAAGACAACAGCGGGACAAGACCGTTGGAACAAACGCACATTTGTCTGTCAACCAATTCAATTACATTTTAGCAAAAAGAGGCCATCACCCCCCATAATGCCAGAGTAACTTACTCTATTGAATACAAAGGTGAGAACTACAATCAGTCAATCAATAATAGTTACAACCCACATCAAAAGAGAGCCATCACCCTCCATGATGCTGGAACGAGAACAAAAAGTAAACAACCTTAGGAATTTAAATCTGTTGATCGTAATGAAGCCATATCTTTTAGGATTAAAGCTAACAGAACTACAGAACTACAGAAAAACCCACCCAAAAAAACTTCAAAAAAGAAAATCCCACCTTTCCAAAAGAAATATGACTAAGATGAAAGAGACTGTCGACGTTTGTACATTGTACGTTTGGTCTATCAACCAAAACCACGTGATGGAGCGAAAAGAGCTCAGTGCACTGAGCGCTCTGCTTCAAAATTTTCACAAAAGACTGAAAATTCGAAACAACTACTATATCGTCTAAGGTGAACGTGGTTGTGTTGCACTTGTAGTGGCGAACAAGTTTGTGTTCTCAGCTGCATTTCAAACAAACAGTCGATCATAAAGTACACTGCGGTTTTATGAACTTCTTTGCCAGATCCGCCACTGTTTTTCAAGCCCCTTCATTATCACGGAGATGTGGGACACAAAAATCGCGGGGACCAAGCTGTTTCTGATTTTCTGACCACGAACTCAATCGCCCATCACTGAATCAGTTTCCTTTGGATCGAAACACCTTCTATTGAAGAACAGGCCATATCTATGAAAGCTGGGTGGATTCGGAGCCCTTTCTCTGAATAGGATTTCTGAGCTCCTGGGAGATCGAGAGCTCTCGAGAACGCTGGAAAATATATATATTTCGTATAGACACACACGAAATATTTCGTTTAAACGTCCAGGTCACTTTCATAACATAACATAACATAATTACACGCGAAGAAGCCACCCAGCTTCTATTGCTTCTATTGATCGAGGGTAGACACAGTATTGGGTTTGAGGTTGATGGATTGTGGACATAAATACGGACTTGTGTAATTAGCTTCTATTGCGGAAAAATGTACACCAATGTGAACAGACGAATGTTTGGAACCAAAAAACAAACAAAAACAAAAAAAACAAAAAACACAGAGCATCAGGCACTAACTGCCGGTAGACCCAAAACTACCCAAACCACGATCCGTAAGGGACAAAGAATCTGCAATAATTACTTGAGGAGTAACAATTTTTTCCAAAAGTAATTGAACCACCCTATCACCCGCTTTAATGTAAAAATCTTCAGAGGAGAAGTTAAAAAGAACCGCAATCAAAGAACCCCTATAGTCACTGTCAATAACCCCAGCACCCAGAAATAACTTGAACCTGGCACAGAGACCCGAACGAATTTCCAACCGACCATAATAACCTTGAGGGATTTCAACCGCCACACCCATATCAACCAGACCGTTATTCCAAGCTGGAATAACATAATCCTGGGGCGAGTAAAGGTCATAGCCCGCCGAACCCAAGGAAGCCCGAGTCGGAACTCGAGCAGCATCATGTTTAAGAAGAACCCGCAGCATTGTTCTCCCGAATACACAAGACAGCCCTCCGTAAGAGGAAAAAATCCTTCAACATACGTGCAACCTTAATCTGATCAACCCTATTGAAGAGAAAGAAAAGATTGCGACAACGGAAAAACTCTGACCAGCGAATACGCAAAAAATTATATGCCGGACACACATAAAGAAAATGGAACTCACTTTCAAGTTGAGACTTGTTATGCAAAATGGTTTTAAGTAGTGGCTGAACCGATGATGCTTCTGAGCTTGATCAATAATGATTCATCCTCCATCGCCAATGCGCGATAGGCCCATCTGACCCCGCGCTCAGAAAACCAAACCAATGCGGAGGTACCATCATAAACACGACGGTGCCGACAACCACCAGGTGACGGCATCCCAGGGAGGTCGAATTGGTAGGTTCGGAATAAGAGGGAACACGACCATATCTGGAGCTGCTCTGTTTCATCAGCCCTATAAAAATACAGGCGTCCCGTTCCTAGACGTCCATTTTCGATTTTTCCTACTCTTATGAACCTGCCTTCACCTGCGCGTCCACCACACCTCTCGGCCAATATGGAAAGGAAGGAGTCAGGGTGACTCCTGTCAATACTACCATATGTAAGGTTTCCCTCATGATCAATGTCTAAAAATTGCGTCTGAACTCGACAGCTATGGTTGCGCGATGGTGTTCTAAGCCGACTGGACGAACGACAACTTTATCCAGCTAAATCCCCTCCCCTCCGTGATTCGCACTCCCACTACAGACGCCAAAGCAAACCCAAGTGACCTGCAGCTCTCTGCCCAGATTTCCCCATGATTCGGTTATCCATACCGCAACGTAACGAGATACCTCGCGAGGTATGGAACAACGATCGTTGTTCCATTCTTCAGGAATATCGCTGCTGTGAAGGGCATTGCCAACGGTAGCTACGTAGCTACTCGGCTCCAACGGGCACCCGCATTGACCATCTTCATTTTCGACAGACCTTCCTTCTCTGCAAGACCGATGTTCTCAGTGGCAAAACGACAAAAATTGAGCGGTCTCTCTGGATGTGTACCAGTAGTGAATCCTGTGCTGCGCTATGGTGCAATGTCCTCCCACCAAGGCAGGCGGCCAGTGATCACTGCTCGGTTCCCCACCTGGTGCTTTTCCCGACACTCCGCCCATTCCGCCACCAACTCTTCAGAAGAGGCGTCAGAATGGACCCACCCCAAGGATGCACCATCAACGCTCAGCACTGGACCAAGGACAGACACCTTCGATCCACGCTCAATTTTATTGTATCGGTTGAAGGAACGCCATTTTCAGGCTTTGAGGTGGAACTAGAGCGCAGACGACACAACCATTTGTCAGTTCTGCAAGGCTCCAGTACACTCTGCGCGGTGGAGAAGAAGGTGCACAGAGTGGAACGTTGTTATAGTAAAAAAATCGCTCAGATCATCAAACTGGGGGGGCTGTTGTAATATCAGACTGCTTAGACGACCAGGGAGCGAGAGAGTGGCCATTGAGCTACACTCAGCTGCAGAATGTTTTTTTGAGAGTTTGTATGTCAACTAGCATTTATTTCTGGGACCGCCAATCTCATGCCAGCAAATCTCGAGCAGCCCAGTCCGTCCCTTCCACACTCACGTGACAGGCAGGACTGTGACCATGACTCACTTTTCGCGCAGTCGCTCCATCGCCCACACCATTCTGCACACCTCTTACGTTGAGTGCATTCGTCCTGTTTTAGGGGGTTCGCCGAGCCATCAGTGTCTGCAAGATGGCGGTCTCTCTTGAAACCGAGCCAGAGCATAAACCAAGCCAAGATGGGGAAAAAGCCTCTCGTCCACGTCGAGCCTTGTTCGCATTGTTTTTCCCTGCTGCCGTGTTCTACGTTCTATGGTGGTTTTTCGCTGGGGAGAACGAATCTTGGGCTTTCTTCCAGGGTCGCACCGGGGAGGATTCTTTCCCCAGATACTATCTCAGCATAATGATGGTGTTTGGCTCCGTGGTGGCGGGGTCTACTAGCCAGGGTGGGGCATCTGTTGCTTTTCCCATAATGACGCTTATGTTCAATATTCTACCCAGCACTGCCAGGGACTTCTGTTTCATGATTCAATCTGTGGGGATGACCTCGGCAGCGTTCAGCATAGCGGTTATGCGCGTGAGGTTCGAGTTCGTGTCGTTAGTTATATGCACCGTGGGGGGGATTCTGGGGGTGGTTTTTGGGTTGGAATGGATTGCCCCGTTGTTGCCCGCCAGTTATGTGGAGCTGTATTCGGTGGCCGTGGCAGTTACCTTCGGGTTTGCCCTCTACTGGGCATTGGGGGTGCAAAACGAAAGTGTGACGGATGAGATAACGGGTTTGAGTGAGAACGGTCGCGGCCTGCCTTTCTGGAAGGTGTGGGTTCTGCTGTTAGTGGGGATGGTCGGCGGCGTGTTTTCGGCGTTGTTCGGCTCCGGGATCGACACCTGCGCTTTCGTTGCGCTGACGTGTCTTTTCAGAGTGTCTGAGAAGGTGGCCACACCAACCACCGTGGTCCTCATGGCGGTGAACACCTGCGTGGGGTTTCTGTACCGTGAGTTTGCGATGGGCGGCGTTGCGGAAGACGCGTGGAGTTACTTCTTGGTTTGCATTCCGATCGTCGTTATCGGCGGTCCCTTCGGCTCGGTCGTGGCGTCCCATTTCCGTCGTTCGCTGTTGATTCCGCTGGTGTACGCGTTCGACGCGTTTCAGCTGGTGCTGGCGTTGGCAGTCGTGAAACCGTGGACCGAGGAAACCCCTCTTCTCTGTGTCACATCAGCGGCGATCACCATCCTGGGTTTGGTTTTCGTCAAGTGCATGGCCAAAATGGGGGAAAGAATGATGCAGTGGCAAATCCTGCCAACGCACGACAAGGTGCCCACATCTTCCTAGAGCAATATCTTCCTAGAATTGGAGCCAATGGTTTTCCAGACAGTTTGTTGAAGGTGCAAGGGTGCAATCGAAATGTGTGCATGCCATCAAGTTTTTGCATGTATATTGTCAAGTTTTAGGTTGCATCCAAAAGGGGGCCAAGGAAAAAAAAGGCCTTGAAGATTTTCCACTGTGGGGGTGGATCAGATAAGAAAAAAAATTGAACAACGACAGCGGGATACGATTTGAGGTGCCAGGAATTGTAGTGATTGTTGTCGATGGAGCATGTTTCCCCCAAAAGAAAAAGAAACCGTAGAGAGCTTTTTTCATGGGGTGGGGTGCAACAATGAAGTTTGAATTTTTTTTGCATAGATTTATGTGCAGACGGTGGGATTCGATCTGCGACGGGATTTAATATGTGAAATGCGAATTGCTTTCGTTTATTGGGGTGTGAGGTTGATGACTAATAGTTCGTAGATATGGAAACAAAACAATGCAGATTGGAAATTGAATGCACGGGGGAAAGTTTTGACTTTTGGGGGGAGGGCTGGGATATGATTGGCTTTTTTTGTTTCATCATTTTTGAATGCCTTTTTTTTTGTATCTTTTGAGTTGCGTGATGGGAATTCACAGTCGGGGAGGTTGTGGTTCGCATGGGGTTTGTAAGTGTTAAAAAAAGAGGTTGAGGATGTTTCAATATGCATTCGATTGGAGTCCTTGTGTGGGGGTGTGGGGTGTTGCTGCCTTTGTTTCTTTCTGCTCTTTTTTTTGTTTTGTTTTTACCCTGAGGAGGGGGGTGGAGTTGGGATGGGGACGTATTTTCTATTAATGGGCAAACCAGGAGATAGAGATGCTACAAATGACCAGTCGAAAAAAAGTGATCAGTTGCTTGTAACGATCGGTTGGTTGCAAGATTGACATTGCTCTGCAAAGTTTCGTCGGAATGCCACAAGCTAGGTGCTGAACTGAATCACCACCCAACAAATCGGATCTTCAGTTACTCCTGTAGTTTTGTAAAGAAAAATATCACAAAGGAAGGCATACCTGTACCCCCACCCATATATCCTCCAGACTTTACAGGGGTTTGTTTTGAAGTTGTAGTAAGCCACACAAAGAGGGAGTTGGCACTTCAACACCTGCTTCCGAAAGGATAAGGACTCCCCCCCCCCCTTCCCTCAATTGCAGATCTTGCTGTTGACTTCAGCTGCTTTTTTTCTGCAATTCCTGTTTTCCTTTCTGGTAGTTGTTTGGAGGAATCAGTCAAGAATATCCTGATGTTCTAAATTTGGGGGTTATTCGTTTGAATTTTGTTCGAGTAGGGGGCTGGAGCCAAAAAAACCCAATGAACTCACAGCCATGAGTGATGCGACAGGGAATGGGATGGAATCCAGGTGACACAGTTGCGATGTCAAGAATTTCAGAAAATTGTGGTGTGGTCTGGTCTGGTGTGTCGAGCACTGTTTTTTGGTCTTTTTGTTCGAAAGGCTTCATTTGCAGGATTTTTTTTCCCCATTCCAACAGCGATTTTTTATTCCAAGGGGTTCCAAATGCCCCACAGCTTCGCACGAGAATGACGTAACCCCGATTCCAATGACCAAGATTCTATTTTGGGCGACTCCAGAAACTTTTGACTTCTGGCGACCTTTTCACCAGTCGAAGGCAGAGAGTGTCAGGGGAGATTGCGATGGAGTGTTTAGGGAGCCTGCTTGTCGGGGGCGCAGTGACGTTCGACGTCGATGCTGGCCAAGCCTGCGAAATCACGCACCAGAAGGATGTCTGGAGCGTGGTTTGCGAAGGGTACGTTCGTGGGTTTGCTTGTCATGGGCACTAATTCTATTCCACAGTATTGAGCCTAGTCATTGGAATGTTCGGGTGGGTCAGTTCTTAGCTGAGATGTCGAAGAGCGAGTAGAGCGGTCGCAGAGCGTAGGTGCTAGCGCGCGAAAACTCAATTGGAAATATACCCTGCGGTGAAAGTCGGACACCACAGTAGTGCGCTCAGATTCTGTGGACACTGCAACGTATGACTTGGTGATGCATCTTCGTCGAGCGGAAAGAATCACACGGAATCCATGGAAACCAATCACTCCGTGTCACTGCGCCAGCGCGACGAACAATGACGAGTGATTTCGAAAAGTCTTTCACGGTCTACACGAACTGCGCGCGTGAGGGAACCAATAAAGAGCGTTGGAGCGCGCTCCCAGGCGTCCAGCCAGCGTTTCGGTCACTCTTTAATTCCAGTTTTCCCCTCGGCGATTCAGAGCATCACACTTTTTCGCAGTTTGCCGAAGTTGATGTCGGAAGGAACTTTGCTTGGCAGTTTGACAAAACAATTATATCACTCAAGTTTGCATTTCTAATTAATGATGGTATTTATACAAGCATTCGTTTAATTTTCTTTTTTTGGTGGGGGTGAAGACAATCTCACCAAAATAATGATTTATCTATCATTTTAATATTTTTCTCATTATTTACTCCATGTCAGACTGTGATTAAGGAGCCATTCCACCCAGATGTACAAGAAAAACCCGTCGATGGTTTTGGAAATATATATTCAATATTACCGAACAGTTCTTTCAGAAGCCATTGGTCGACCATTTCACCGACTCACCACCAACAGCTGGGGTGATCTCCCCATTCTGATTTTCCAGTCTTGTCGATATATTGACCCCTCCCTTTTTTTTTCAGAACCACAATTGCGGAGTTCCAGAAGGTTTCGCAGCGTCGACGGAAGCTGTGGATGGGGAGCTTGGTGGAGTGCCTCGGGGTCATGGTAATATTAAAAAGAAAATGTCAATTTTTTCTTTTTTTTTCTCCCCGAACTCCAAACAAATCTAAGGTTAGCTTTGCACCAGAAAAGGGCGAAAATGAAAAATACTAGTTAACAGCACAAAACGTATGAAAGCGTCGTAAACGCTGCAGGGGTTGTATGTGTGTGGGGTCTTTTTCTTGTAGGATATGATTGCAGCACCCCCTTTTGACATTTTTTAAAGTTCCTTTCTGTTTGGAAAAAATGTGCATGGGGAAAGGTTTGAATCTTGTCTTTTTTTAGGCTGCAAAGTCGAAAAGCGTGGAGGTTAGTGGAGTGGTGGCCTGCTGCTCAGAGGGGGAAGCTTTCGTGCGCTTCACGGTCCGAGCAGCGAGGGAGTTTCTGGAGGGTTGGGCGTGGGGGAACAACAAACTGGTAGGCCTATTAAGAAATAACAGGATTTCTCCCTTGGTTGTTTTTAACCTGTGCATCAGGGCAACTGAAAAAAAGAAGAGAGTGAAAAAAGCATGTTGGATGTTGTTTTGGTGGGGGGTGAATTGAGGAGGGGGGGGGAGGGTCTGTTTTTTAATTTGCTAAACTGTTGTTTTCTTTCTCTTGAGGTGGCCAGGGTGTTCGAAGCTTTGGAACCGTGGGATGCTTCCTCTGAGTGCATGGAGCGGTTGGCTTGGATTCCAAGTGCACCACCGGAGCCAATCAGGTCTGCATATATGGTCATCATCATGCACATCATCATCCACATATGCATGCACATCCACATGCACATCTGCATGCACATCTACATGCATTCTAAGTGATCTTCATCTACTGGATTCACGATCCAGATCTACATCGCCTTCTGATGTTATTGATTTTTTTCCCCTAAGGTTTAAACTTGCTTCTTTACGTGTTTTTCTCCCTCCAGCATAAATAACCTCTTCAAGGAGGTAATGACAGTCGAGGCAGCCATGGCCGACTTCCACAGCAGAGTCCAGAGGAGCAGGTAATCAAACCTGCATTTGGAAGCAGCTCCAGCTCCGTACGATGCTCTAAACTTATGTGGGAAACCTAGCAGCTGAACCTGTGCAGATGATTGATTGCGCCCAGTTTCATTCTCTGTTGGTGCATCCATTTGGTGAAGAATTATTTTGACTGTTTGGCTGTCCGGACTGAAAGCCTCATGCAGCTGACTTGGTAGTTCGTTTGCGTGGTTTTTGTTTTCACAATTCTTTTTTCAGAAGCAAGCAATCCTCAAGTATATTGTTTTGTTGCAAATTTGCCCCCCCCCCCAAAAAAAAAATTAAAAACATTTCCCCCCAAAAAAATTGGCTGTCATTAAATAGTCCAGCCAAAAAGAATTAAAAAAACTCTGTTACACATATCATTATGTTGCGTTTTTATTATTGCTTTGTGTTTGTTCCAGTTGGCTAGAGGAGATCCCTCACAATGCCCTGGTCCAAATCTTCTCTGCGCTCGACCCCGAGAGTTTCAGGAGGCTGCAGTGCTGCAGCCGGTCCCTCTATTTGGTCGGAATGGAGGTCATCCCTTGCTTGACGACGGAGCTGTGCTTGCACCAGGCAAGTCTAAAATCAGGAAAAAAAGAAAACAAAAAGGAAACCCATTGAAAAGAGAAGAAAAACAAAGAAACAAAAAAGCTCTTGAAGATTCTAGATGTGACTGTGTTCGTTTGCACAAATCTGAGTGCGGTGTTTTTCTTTTCTTTTCTTTCTGTCTGTCTGTCTGTCTGTCTGTCTTGTTTTTTTTCGTTTTTTTCGAAATTTTGTATTGCTGTGATTTCAGAGGGATGCATTAATGTGGATGGCAATGAGGGAGCGGCCACCTGCGCAGCTGCCTCACCCCTGCTACAGGGAGGTCGCCACGAGCGGTGGAATGACCTATTCACTGAATCTAGTAAGTGAAAAAAAAACATATCCACAGAGCACTGTTTTGTTTCAGTTATTTCCCAATCCACTGGCCCAAGCCTGATTTGACTAGGTCAAAATCTGTTTTGATGAGATGTGCTTCGACTTGCCCCAAGCGCCAGCTTCCGGCCGAATTTTTTTTTCCCATCATGGGAAATTCTTTGAAATTTGTTGCACAGCACCAAGGGTTTGGAAACAGAATGGTCTGTATAATAATAGGAAGAATAACGGCCTGTCACCTGTTTCGGTCGACTGTATTTATATCTTTTGCTGCTTGTTTTTCAGTTGACAGGTGAAGTAGTTGCTGGGCCTAGGCCGACAGTGCCGGATTGCCGCGGTGGAGTTTTAGCTGATGAGCCGGTCGGTGTCAAGATTCTTTTTTTTTTCATTTCCCCCCCCCCCCCCTGGATGCTGAAGATTCTATTGGCTGTGATTTTTGAAACTAAAACAAAATCCTTTACAAGAAAAACCAACAAATATTCCTGACTGACCGTTCCTTTTTCCGCTTTGTGTAATTTTTTAAATAGTAATAATACTTTTCGTCAAGAATATTTTAAAAGAAGGGTTTTTTTGGTTTTTTTGCTTAGAGACAATCAAAATCCTAACCGGTCGTTCCCCTTTTTTTTTTCTTTTTTCGCTGCTTTGAAAATATCAGGGGCT
Source organism: Bryopsis sp. KO-2023 (assembly GCA_030272585.1). Classification (NCBI taxonomy): domain Eukaryota; kingdom Viridiplantae; phylum Chlorophyta; class Ulvophyceae; order Bryopsidales; family Bryopsidaceae; genus Bryopsis; species Bryopsis sp. KO-2023. The sequence continues at coordinate 626,606 of BSYQ01000010.1, forward strand.
CGGAAAGACAGTCACGATTTTATCGCTGGTGATGCGAACGAAAGGGATGAACCCGGAGCCCCCCATGAATTCTCGTCCAGTTTTTTCGGCAGATGGCCAAGGTAACATGTTTGGATACTATTCTGTTCCCAAGGCAGAGTTTCTGGCTTCTTTCAAAGAAACAGAATCGATCGCCAGCACGCCAGACAGACCGTCGCTTAAACGGAGGCTGCGGAGCGATTCGTTAGGGCCATCTTCTGGAGAAGTGAGGGAAATCTAAAATTTTTATATTTTTTTTGTGTTCGTTTTTTAGAATTGTTGTGTGAGTTTTTTTTTTTAATTTTATTTGATTATTCAAAAATTCATTAATCATCAGGATTGGGTTTTTTTTTCCCTTTATTTTTTTCATCTTATTTTTATTTTTATTTTTTTGGGGGGGGAAGGTTGAAAAAACTTATTTTCTTGCAGTCTTTTAATGTGGTGAAATGTTTTTTTTTTTTTTTTTTGCTTTAAACCCAGAGTATTTCGCCTATCGCCGTGTATCGGAAAAAAGCAAGGCCTTCTGTAACACCGAAACGGAGCGATTTCTGTGACATAGAGCTGGATTGCGTCAAGGTCAGCATACTTTCCCCCAAAAAAATTTTCGATTCTTTTGAAACCTCCGCATAAATCGATCATGAATATCCTGCTTCGTAGTGTTTACCCCCCTTCCCCTGTCTCCGAAACAAAAATTTAAACTTTGTGTCTTTTCAACCACGTTTCGATGAATTTTGGGTATTCTTGTAAGTTTTTTTTGTTTTTTTTTCTGAACAGTGACGTCAAGGGTGCGTCCAGAGTGTCTTTCACTTTGGTTTTTTTGGATAAGTTTTTGTTTTTTTTCGACAAGTTTTGGGTGTGTTTTTCTTTTTGCAGGCTACAGATACGTGGGTGCAATGCGATGGTTGCGGGAAATGGAGGAGGCTGCCTGAAAACACAGAGGTGAAAAAAAAGTCAAAAAAAACACCATCCAAAACAGAGTGACTACTAATGCAGTTCATATCGCCATTCACATACACAAAGGGTGAAAATTCAAATTCATAAAATAAAAATAAAGTAAAAAAACACCACCGACAAGCAAAATTTCCCTTTTCTTTGTTAACCTTACTTTTTTCTTGTTGAAGAATCTTATTGAAAAATTTTAAATTCACTGCTGGTGTAATCTCTTAATTAAACTAAATTGAATTCTGGTTAAATTAATCTCTGATTTATTATTTTTCAATTTTCCCGAGCAGGTTGACGAGAGCTCTGCTTGGTTTTGCTCTTTGCATCCAATGGGGACGCTGCGATGTGAAAACTACCAGGAACGGTACGATAATCAGATCGTTGCAGAAGCCCCTGGATATATTCCTCGAGGAACGCCTGGGGGACTGGAAAGCAGCGTAGGCCATCTCATGTGAGCAAGGAAAAAAAATCAAATCAATTCTTAAAAAAAAATATATGTATATACCATTTCCCCCCCCCCAAAAAAAAAAAAACAAAAAAACCCTAATAACTAAAAAACTGAAAATTAAAAAGTTCAGACCCGCTTTTTTGTGGTTGAACACATACACAGTTTTTTTCAAACTTTTTGGTGAAACAGCTTGATGTTTTTGTGGGAATACAAAAACACGTAAATATGGATTAACTGTTTCTTTCTTCGATTTTTTTCTATTTTTGGAACAGGTCTATATTGTCAGGCCATGCTTATGCTCTCCAACGGGTTGGCCGCCATCATCAATATGCCGTAGACTGGCTGGCAAATCAAACACCCGAAAATTTAGACTCAGGGGTCACAATCCCGATGGCATACAGACTTCCCCCCACTTATTGGAAAGTTTTTGAAGCGCTGGGGATGGAAAGAGTCAAACCCAAGAAAAAGTGAGTCAGAAGTTTACTTGATTCTTGGGGACAAAAGAAAAATGATAAGCAAATTTTGAAACTGTTTATATCTTTCAATGTTTTTTTTTTCTGTGGGGGGTTGGGAGTGAGTGCAAGGGCATGTTGATTCTTCCATTTCACAGAACATTTCAATTATTTACTTATTTATGCATTTTATTTTTCATAAATTCCCACATTCCATAAAGTATAATTTTATGGCACATATGAATTCCAAAGCAACACAATATACAATATAATTGTGCAATTTTGCTTCATTTTTTTGATTTTACTCTACAAAAAAGTCGTCAATTTCGTTCTGCGTATTCTTTTTTTCAAGCAGTTTGTCTCGTTCGCATTCTTCTGTAAGAAACCATCCACTCTGTTGTTGTGGCCTTGGTACAAATCCTTTTCAATTTGGTGTTTCGATTTCCTCCAGGAGGGGCTCCAACACCGGGGCCAAGGAAAGCCACACTTGGAGAACCCCTAAAACGCACAGCAGGTTGGACTTTGATGTGTTGGGACTTAAGCAAGCATTGGTGGATGCCCGTGCTGCGGAAAGCCTGGTCAGAGTTCATCTATCAAAAGCCACGTTGGTGGTTTTGCCTTGCACCATGATCAATCAATGGCAAGAGCAAGTTCGCCAACATTTCCAAGGTAAAACTTGTTGATTTTTCTTTAAAAATATTCTGCGTTTTTGCTTTGTTTTTTCTTCTCTCTGGTATAGTCTGATTCCTATTTTATTGCAATATGTTTGGAGCTCAAAATTTAAACTGCAGCTGTTTATAAATCACCCCATTCTGTGTGTGTGTGTGTCTTTTCAACAGGCAATTTGTTGAGGGTAAAAGTCCTGACCAATCAGAGCCACTACCCTGAATATATTCACGACCTAGCCTGGAATTATGATATTGTTTTGACGACGTTCAGCCATGTTAGCTTGGAGTGGAGAAAACACAACAGTAAATTAATGCAGGTAATCGAGTCCATCAAATTTTCAATTTTATGTTTATTTTATTATACACATATTATTTTATATATTGAATTTAAACATTCAGAAAAAATTACTATGAAGAGGAGGAAGGGGGGGGGGGCGGATTCCAGCACGACCTGTTTTTTTTTCGGAAAAAATTCCTCCCCCTCCCAAAAAAAAGGAAAAAAGAAGAAAAAAGAGTCCTCAAAATCATGATTTCAGCCAAAAGCTTTTACCATTTATCATCGGTTGAGCGAAATAGTTGAAATTCTAATTTTTCCCACAGCAATATCGTTTTTTTTTTTTCAGCTTTTGATTGTTTGCTTTTTTTCCCTTTTCTGAAGTTCTTTCTTTCTGTTTGTTTTTGGTTTTTTTGATCGAACGCTACCAGATCCATTGGTTGAGGATAATTTTGGATGAGGGGCATATCATCGGTGCCAATCCATTCTCAGACACCAATCGAAATCGAATGTTAAAAGCTTTGAGAGCCGAAAGACGTTGGGTTATGACTGGGACACCCACTCCAAACACCCCCACAGCCCACGTTAGTCATTTACATCCATTGCTATGTTTTCTCAAGCAAAAACCGTACGGATGTCTAAAACGGGAATGGGAGGATATGATCGAAAGGCCATATGGAGCGGGGCTACCAGCAGGTGGGGTGGTTCCACTGGAATATCGAACAAAAGAGCTTAATCAAAAGAGCTTAATCGATACATCCAGTTCAATTTTGCTTCTGAAATACTGATTTGGAGAAATTTTTTACTGGCAGTAGTCCTCATATTTTGGGCAAAATTTTACCCAAAATTAAACATAATTCTGAAGAAAACAACCGGATAATCAAACATTGTGTTAAAACTTTGTAGAAAAGAAATACATGTGAGAAACAACCGACAGCTATTTTTTTTTATTATTTTGAAAAAAAAGCATGTTGGGAGTGCTTTGATTTTAAAATTTTTAGTATTAATGTTTTTAATTTTTTTTAACCTTCGGTAGGCAAAGAACGGTTGATGGAAATCCTTCGCCGAATTTTCATTCGCTCGTCAAAAGACAAGCTCAGGATGCTGCCACCCATCAAGAAAACCGTCAAATTGCTGGACTTCGAGCCCATGCACGCTAGGTCATTCAACGAACTCGTTCAAGTTATCAAGAGAAATATTTTGCTGGCTGACTGGGGGGAGCCCGGCCACACTGAAAGCTTGCTGAATCCAAAGAACTCAAAATGGGGCCGAGAAATGGCAGAAAATTTGAGGTTGAGTTGCTGCGTGGCTGGAAATACCGATCTTCAGGTTGGTGGTGTTGTTTTTTTTTTGAAAAATCAAAAATAAATGTTTTAATGGAATCTTTCGACCTGGTTACATAAACAGCCAAGCTATTTTTCTCATTTTCCCTTTTTCTTTTTTGGTGGGAGGTGGGGGGGGAAGGTCTGTTGAAGGTTTTTTATTTATTTTATCGAATTTTGGCTTTTTGCAAACTGTATGAACCCATCACAGCCTCAATTTTTGCTTTTTTGGACTGTGATTTTTTTTATCTGTAGGTCAACGAACTGGACCTGAAAGAAACGATCGAGCTGCTGGCCAGTCGAATGAGCATCGACACCCAGTTGAATGACACACCTCCCTACATCCCAAGGTTCCACCCTCTGTTCGATATTGCCGAAGCGCTGAGGTCTGGCGGCATTTGTGGAAAATGCTTGGCGAACGTCCGGCTCCTCGTTTTGACACCATGTGGCCATTTGCTATGCACTGATTGTGTCGGAGAAGATAGGTAAGCCGATCCGATGCTTTGTGTGAAGCATGGATATCTTTAAATATGTAATAAAGGCTGCCCATGCTGAGACTGGAGGATGTACTCCTTTTGTTTTTTGTTTGGGTCCCCCCAAAAAGAAACGCTATCCCTTATAGTTGTTGGGTCTAAAACCTTTCGACGGAAGCCCTGACATTTTCTCATTTGCACAAAAAAAAAGAGAAAATCCATTTTTTTTTCATTTTTCTAGTGGGAAATCCTCATATAGCAGAATTGAATGATTCATTCATTTGGGGTGTTTCTTTGGTTTTTAGGTTCAAGTGCCCCATAGCATCTTGTCGCCATCCGTACGTTATGCAGTCTGAAACCGACCCCCATCGCTTTCACCACAACCCCAACCCACAGCGTCCGGTCCCCATCGAAATCATTGAATGGCAGCCGTCCTATGCTCAAAGAGGGGCGATCGGCACCGAGGGTGGGAAATGGAACGCAGATTGGGAAGCCACCAAATCCTCAAAGTGCGAGTATTTGGTAAAGCGGCTAAAGGAAATCGGGGCGGTATGTGATGAGGGGTCAAGTGTTCGAACCCGACCGGGAACAAAAGCCATCGTCTTTTCGAAGTTTTGGAGGCATCTGTTGCTCATTGAGCGGACCTTTGTGGAGAACAATATTAAATTCTCTTTCCTGAGAAAGACGCTGCCCCCTGGGTAAGGGAAAAAATAATAAATAAATAATTATATATATATATATATAAAATTCTTTTAAAGAAATTAACCATCGACTGACGGAAAGTTATGCAATGTGTTTAATAAGCTTCTGTCAATAGCCTTGGCATAAAATCTAAGAAACGAAACTCGATGTTTTACCCAGGAAAAAAGAGTTGGAAATCGATCGGTTCCGGAAGACCTCGGGGGGTGAGGAATGCGGGGTTTTGCTGATGGACGATTCTGGGGCGGTGGGTTTGGATTTGAGCATGGCCAGTTGGGTTTTCTTGATGGAGCCCTTGGCGGACAAGAGTTTGGAGGAGCAAATCGTGAGTAGGGCACACAGAATGGGTGCCAAGCAAAAGGTGAATGTTGAAGTGTTGGCTATGAGGGGCTCTGCTGAGGAGCAACTGCTCAAAATATGCAGTGAAAGCCAAACAGGTGGGCTGATTTGGATGGAAGGGCCCATTCTTTTCAAAAAAAAAACAACTGTGTCGTCAAAAAAATAGGTTGCATGATAATGAACGAAGTTTTATGCTTGAATCCGATTGTGAACTCCATCAAAAAAATTCGTCAGGGTTTTCGAGCTTCTGTTGATAAATATTAAAAAGACGAGTAAAAACACTGGGTCAACACTGATGTGGTGTGAATAGAAGAGCCTGTTTTTGCTGAGAGGTTTACATGGAGTTTTCTCATGAATACTTTTGAATGTGCAGGACCAGTCGGCAAACGAAAGAGGCCTGGGGAAGACAACGGCCAGGATTTGCGAACAAATTTATTGTCGCATTTGAAGAGGGCGAAAGTTAATTCCAGCTGATGGTTGCTTTGTTGTGTTTTGTGATTTTAATTGTGGAGGTTTTTTTTTTTGGGGGGGGGGATCCTTACTGTAGAGATATGTTTTTTTGTTGCTACTAGTGGGTGTTGGATGATGTAATCTGTCTGGTCGGTCGGTCTGGTCTTGCCTGTTGTTTCTGCTTTTGCTGAAAGATTTAATTTTGAGTCTTGGGAGGGTCAAAACTGAACGATCAACGGCGAGTGCCGAGAAGCCAGTTTTAACAATGGCTGTGAGTTTATTCATACACCTCCCCCCTCCATCAAGTCAACATCATCTTACTCACTCGCTTAGTTCTGTGAAGGCTCAGTGAGACTCAGCACCGTCCATAAAAACTTGAGCTACAAAAGCCTTAAGCCCATGGTTAGATAATGTTGATCAGCTGGCACTCGATTTTTTTCTGATACCAGTTCAAACAAAGCAGGCTTGGATCGCTTTTCAGTCAAAACTTACTCTTGACTCTTGACCTTTGGATACAGGGCGGGATGGAGTTTCAACACTGTTTTTGTTTGTTTTGTTTTGCTTGATGACCAATATCCCAACATGCTTCCAATTTGTTAAACTCCTTACAATACAGATCTACCCCCTGCTAAAAATCAATCGGATTCCTTCTGCACTCTTCTCGCCCCCAACAAATGACCAAAACTCGCCCGAAAAGCAGTTGCAAAATTGATATAACGTGGATTTTTCGCTCCTCCCCCCCCCCCCCCCATGTTTTTTCTACACCTTGAATTTCTGAAAATCTTGTTTTTCCAGCTCATCCCTGTCTTGGTTTTGTTTTTGGTTGAAAAATTGAAAAAAATAGAAGCATGAGCTAACCTAACAAAGTCTAAGAATTTTAATCCTATTTTTGAATCCTACAACGAAATGGAGAAAATCATAAACCCCCCTCCCACCATCATATTTCCCCCCCCCCCCCCCAAAAAAAAGGGAAAACAAAAAAAATCCAAGATCGACAATTAAGCCCTTGAAATCTGAATTCACATTTTATACAGATGAAATTCCAAAAATATTTTTTCTTTTTTTTTGTGAAAGTGAAAATATTTTCCGAAAAGAAAAAAAAAAAGTGTCTGCAAATGTACGCAAGAAAAAAAATAAAATTTTAATGTATCATCCCCTGCACTTCCAATTCCTTTTCCAGTTTTTTTTTTGTGATTTTTTTTGTTGTTTTTCGGGGGTTGCAATTTCGATGAAAGAAAAATATCAATGCTGTGTAAGAAAAGAAACACCCCTCCTGAAGCAAATTCAATCGTGCAATATTTTTTCCAGCCAAACCGTGCCTGGAAATTGTAAAAACCTATTTCCTCTGTTGTAGTCCTCCGAGGCCGCCGTAAATCCAAACTTCGGTTTCATCCACATTTCCACCTGGTTCGGATCAAAAACTGATCTCACTAAACTCCTCTTTTTTTTCATTTTTTTTTAAATGAATTAAAATAAATTGAAAAAAAATAGTTGTTAGCTTTTCCAGAAAAAATGAATTCCTATAACAAATCATTACAATCATTTAAATTAATTCTGTAAATAACAATAAAAATCACCCCCTTGTATTAAAAAAAAATTAAATAATCACACAAAATTAATGCACATCAAGAAGAAGCTCTGTCTTCTGCTAAAAATAAGATTAAAAAAAAAACGTCTCTCCTTCAAATTCACTTTGGAACAAAAAAAAGAACCAAAAAAAGGAGGGAATTCTCAAAAAAATCTTTGAGAAAAAACCACTTACCGTGGCTTCAGCCGATGGCAAGAGTAATTTCTTTGCCCCCGCTTTCCTCACCAAATTTTCCAAAATTTGCATGATCTTCAAAGAATAGCCCTTCCTCCTGTGACTAGGCTCCGTCGCCACAAACGGCACCTCGGCCGAATCCTTATAGACTTTGAACAGAGCAGTGGCCACCCAACAACTCCCACACTTCAAAATAACGCAATGAAAGCCAGAAAAATCCCAAGAATTCGCCAGTCTCTGCCCCCGCACCATCATGGGCAGCAAATTTTCACCCGTTATGGCATCCTTGATCGGGTCGAAACAGGCGGTGACAATTTCCTCCACCCTTTTTATTTTGGGGATGTCGTCTCTGTCAGTCAGACGGCCACGGAGCACACAGTAGGTCAGTTTCTTTTCGAAAGAGATGATTCGCTCCCCTTGCCGAACCCAGGCCAACAAAACGCTGTTGGTTCTCTTGCATTGCTCGGAGCAAAACCAATCCCCATCCGGAAGTTCCTATGACACACATTAAAACATCCCAAGTTCATTTTGTGAATTCACCCTCTCAGTATTTACACGTTGAATTATACACACAGATAAACAGATGGAATTAACCACCGAAAAAAAAGATATATGCTGCATCTTGAAAAGGAAAACGTTTCGCTGGATTAAAAAAGAAAAAAAAAACTTTAAGAAAAAAAGAGCATCCATACCCCAAAATTTTCAAACATCTATAATGTCTCCTCATACATTGCCACATTTTCCTGATCCAAGTACGAAACACACCTAAACACGGATCGAAACAACGATTTAATATCTGCATTGGGTCTTTTTATTATTGTCAATATTAATAATATTAATATCGTTATTAAATATTTTATATTTTTTTGAAAAAAAAGTTACCTTGAGATCTGCCATCTTGTTGTTCCGTAGACAGCCAATGTGATATTCGCATTCGCAGGTATCGCAAATAATGATCGTTCTGGGGCTCAGCCATTTTCCATTCACTTCCTCGTAATCAGGGCTTCCGCACAGAGCACAGGAGCCACAAACGTAATCCAGTTCTCGCAATATGTGCATACACCTGTTTAAAAAGAAAAAAGAAAAAAAGAAAAAAACCGGCTTCAGAACAACATATGCCACAGCAGGATATCATCGAAAGAAACAGGAAGGGTGAAGAAAAGGGGGGGGGGGGGGAGGGTAAAATAAAATTAAAACTTCTAAAAAAATCTGAACAGACAAAACGCTATCATCGATCTCAAGCTCCCCCCCAAAAAAGAATAGAAATAAAAAATAAACGTAGAAAAAATAAAATAAATATTATTTATTTAATGCTAATAAATAATGCTTTGCCTCCTAAAATTGCATCAACCATCGTTTTATTTTATTCAGCAATATTCAAGTGTGAAGGCTGATTTCGAAGAACAAGGAAGGAATATCAGTAGTTGAAAATAAGAAAGAACAAAAAAATCAGATCATGTCCTTTTGCTTTTGCACGCTTTTTTAACATCCAAAATATGAAGAACTGACGTTTATGGTTGTTGTCTTTAGATGCGACTGTTTCTGTTTGTATTTGGGGGGTTTTCGTAATTTTTTTCTTGCTTCCGATTGCAAACTTCACTCTGATCCTTTCCTGATTTTTTTTTCTTGTTCGTTTAGAATTTCCATTTGACAATTACACAAAAGAAAAAAACCAAAAGAAAGGATGACAAAACAAAAGCACTAAGGTCGACGAGGATTCAATTATTTTATTTGGGGTTAAAATCATAAGGGCATTCAAGAATGCTCATGTCAATTCTTTTGTGTTTTTCTTTTCTTTCCTTTCTTTTCTTTTTTTTTTGGGGGGGGGGAGAGGGGGAGGCACGGGGGGAATGAAAGTATCCTTTGTCAAAATAAAAATTTGCATCAGCGAGAAAGATCCCGATTCATCGACTGGGCAAGGTTGCATGAGGACCTATGGAATGCTAATTCTATTTTTCACCATCTTTTCACCTTCCCACACCCTCCCAGAGAAAAAAAAATTGACTGCAAAAAGGAAACTAGGAAAATTGATGAATTTAGTTAAAGATTCCTTTTTAAAAACTGTGGACAGAATTCCACAGTTCCCGAAATTGACCCCCAACACAGATGTATTTTTTTGTTTTTCACAGAACTCAGGCACAGCGAGGAGGAATTGAACCAAACAGATGTGCAGAAACGTCGTTGGGAAGGGGAAAAAAGCACTTGTCGCACTTATCCCTATAAGTGGCAAGAGGATAACAAAATCGTAGATTACAGGAACTCCACTCCAAAACTGTAAAAACGGGACATTAAAAAACACACGACATAAGAAAACAGCGAACCCATTTCACTCTCATATCTTTTTTTTTCCCCTTTTCCAGACAGTCGATGCTGTAGGTATTAACTATGGGCCCAATCCCCAATGACGTACTCCTCCCTATATATATCTTGGTAAAAAAAAGACACACATGATTACCACATGATTACTAATCTCTTCAAACAGAGCAACTGTGTACTGGAAACAAAATAAAGTTTCTGGAAACCTAAAACCATCAAAACCTCCACTCAAAAAGTAAATGAGCGCAATCTGTTCCCCCCCCAGCCCCCCCTATTCTTTCCATCCCCTTGCTAAATCTTCCCTGGTTTGCTATTTTTCTTTTTTTTTTTTTGGGGGGGGGGGAAGGGGGGAAGGATTTCATCCGATATATTAGAACACCGGAAAATACACACACGCATGGCAAAAAAATAGTCCCTCCTACCCATTCGAAACTTCCATCAGCTTTCGTTTCCCTTCCGGAAGCCAAGCACCGTTTCTGTCGTTCAACTCATAGATGCCGTTATTTTTTGGGATGCCTCCGTTGTGTTTTTTTTGGGAGGATGGCGACCCATCGGTTTCGGCACCACTCCTCCTAGCGTGTCTCAGCGAACGGGTGGGGGGAAAAATGGCATCTCGACCATTCTGTTCAAAAAATTATGCCCAAGCAAAAAGAAAGTTAAAAAAAAGTGAAAACAAGCTTGGAATGAAAGGCGAAGGTCGAAAATAATATTGAATTAATAATAATAATAATTTAATTTTAGATTTAATTTGAAAAACAAAGTCAAAGCATGGATCCTGCCCCTCCCTACCTCCTAAATAAATCAACAAATAGAGGGGGCGATTTCAGCTGGCATTATCTAATGAAAACACCCCTTCCATATGAAACAGGTTTACTGCCAACTCAACGAAACAATAACAAAAACTCTTCAAGAAAATCAAAGTCAAAACTGGAGACAGAACAGGAATCCCCCCCCCCCTTTTCCCCCAGAAAAGCCAAAAAAAGCAAGGGAAGTTGATCCTTCATTTCATATTTTTCACATCAACCCTATTTTTTTTTCCCCGATTAAACCCACCTCCACACAGTCACCACAGTAAAACCTCCCAGCGGGCATCCTCTTCATTCCTAGACATTCCAAATGGAACTGCGCTTCGCAGCCTTCGCACGGCAGCATGGTTTCTAGCTCATCGCACTCCCCACAGCGAGGCCCCCCACTCACAGCCCTTCGTTTGGAAGGAGCGCTGGAGCCTGCCCTCTTGGATTTCCTTTTCCTCAGTGTCGCCTTGTCGAGTTTTTCGCACCACTCGTCGCAGAAATCCTTGGAACAGCAACGAGGAGTTGTTACTCAAGCAAAATCTGCTCAAGAAGAAAAAACAAAAAAAAGGAACAAAAAAGAAATATAAAATCTGAAAAGAAAAGGAAGAAAAACCCTCCACTATTCTTGATGAAAAGTGCATAAAGTGTATTGGTGGCAGTCAAAATAAGGAAAATTAGGATGCAACAGATTGCATATATAAACCCCAAACCCTAAACCCAAAAAAAAAAACGACCCAACGAAACAAAACAACATACTTCAGAAAAAAAAAGTCTCCAACTGCGATGGAGTGGGAAGAGGAGGCGGCATTCGAAGGCGGTATTTTATTTTATTTTTCATGGGGCAATTTCAGTTGTTATTTTTTTTTTAGCAATGGGCCCATCTCGCTCATTTACTTAGTGGATTGTACCTTGCCAAAAACCAAATTTGAAAAAAGAAAATGTACATGCTAAAGACACTACCTTGAGGGAGATGTCGATATGTCGGAAAAAAATGTGCCGGAAAGGCCTCTGGCTCCTCCCTCCGAAATGCTCCTCCCATTTCGTCCCAGTGAACCCTGCCCGCTCCTGTGACCTCCTGCATTTTTTGCATTCGCAATGAATTTTCCCGTCTTCCATGATCACCCCATCAACCCCGCTCCCCTGTCAGACACAGCAAAAAACACCACCCCGGTCATTTCCTGCAGATTCAAGAAAATAACAGAAACCTTGAATAACTTGTTCTGCCGACGTCTGCCTGTGGGGGTGTGGCACTCTGATGGTGATTTTGAAAAAGTAATTACAAAATAAAAGTGTGGATTGGTGTCAGTCGGATACAAAAACAAGAGGTGACTTGCGGGGGGGGGTGGAGGATTGCTACTGAAGGACTCACCATAGGATCGCTCATTTTCTCCCTGAACTCCACTTCCATTCCCAGGAGGTGCCCCGTCGCCAGCACATCCTTCATTGTCCATTCTTTGTTCCGTGTGAGCTTTTTCGACTCCAAAACCTTTTCTGCAAGTTCGTCCAAAAACTCTGTCTGCGAAGCCTCCAGCCCGCGCATCTCCCCTGGGCTGGGTTGCCTTTGCTGTGGCGGCGTGGGGGGTTTCGCTGTGTTGGTGCGATTATTCGGGTGGGAAGCTGCAGGGAAGCTGGTAAGAGGAGGATCATCCTCGGTCATTTCTGAGCACGCATCCTGGTATGTTCGAATAATTGAGCGGAACAGAAAAACAAAAAACAGGCGAAAGAAATTCAAAACATGGTGGTCCCTATTTTTAAAACATTGAATTTTTTAAGTTGAGGCTTCCAACAGGTGGACTTTTGGGGGGAAGGATGGTACAAAGAATTTCCAAAATTGTATATGTATATATATACTTTATTATTATTTTTTTTTCTTTCCAATTTCGATTGCAGGACTCATCGTTTCTGAACGAACAAAGACAGATGTGCAGCCACTGCAAATCAGAACTGGGCTCACCGATTGCTTGTCCTCCTCAATTGCTTCTCCTGCCGTCATGTTGCATTCATCAATATCCCTTTCCGCCGAAACGCTCTTTTCCACCTTCACAGTAAAAACTTCAAACGATCAAGCCTCCTTAAAACGTCTGTCACACAAATTTGGGTAAACCGTCTTGCTGGTGTTTTCTACTCGAGCGAGAATATTTCAGTTTTTCTAAGGGGAAAAAAACTAGATAAATTTTTTCTTAAAACTTAAGTTGTGTTTCCCCCCCCTCCTCATGGGGATATCTATTTCCCCTTAGCAATAGTGGAATGTACAGCTGGTTGCTTTTTGTTTTGAGGGTATGTCACACTTCATCTCACTCCTTTACACATTTGATTATCACTGGGACCATCCCCACAAAAAGAATCCGCCTTTCCTGGGGCATTTTACGATTCGGCGAAAAAAGGCGCGAAAAATTATATCAAAGACGTCAAAACTGTGCAGCAGACAATATGGAGCCAAAAAGTGTCTCGCCTTGAGGAAAACCTCGTCGAGAACGAACGATTCTTCTCACGAATAAATAGAAGAAGACAGCATTCGACCGACTCACCTCGGGGGATTCTTCTGGACGAGGGGTCGTTCCTTCTCCTTCGGTTTCCCCGATGAGACCGCCTTCGTCCCCGGAATTTCCCACCACAGCTACGCCTTCTCCTTCCGTTTCCGCATCTTCGTCCGTCGTTGGGGTTCTCTTCCGCGAGGCCAAGTTCAATAACAGCCCGTCCACGATTCCTCTATCCTCCATGCCGAGAAACGCACTCCGCGTTTTCCGTTTGTGAAATATATTCTCCCCTGCCACTCACACTTTTTCCTTCACCTCCCTCACTTTTTTTTCGTTCCCTTTCCCCCCTTCCCAAGTCCAGTCTTCGTGTTTTTCGTTTTGAAGAAAATCCCCTCTGCGAACGAAGACACAAACAAGATGTCACTAAGCCGATCCATCGCCGAGCGGAAACGCTCGGGAATATTTCATCCGTATATTGATCCGTTTTTGTTTTCCTGCATTCCCAACAGAAAACGCTCATGGCAAATCGGGAAAAAAAAAAACAGAACCCCTTCCCCCCCAAAAAAAAACTTCAACGGTCAAAACAGGAACTACACAAAACTCCGAAGAAAATTCCGTTCTTGTATATTTATCGGTCGTCAAACTATTGGTTCAAAAAAAACGAGCAAAGAAAAAAAAAAAGACGCTTCCGCCATCCAGGGACGTCGAACGGAAAAACACGATAGTTTCTCGAATTGACCTCCACCGCCCCCAGGAAAAAAAAGTAAGGTTTAATGCACAGCGGGAGCGCTTTCGCTGACTGGGTCAAAAGTCTTCCTTGACCCTGACTGAGCCCAACCGTTAGAAAAAAAAGCGTACAAACGAATCAAGCCCCTGGGCATCTCCGGAAAACCAGCCAAAAATCAACACACCTCACGCGAATCAGGTCTTCTATGTGCAACTTCAATAATACAGCTAAACAAGGCCCAGTTCCCGACGCATGCAGTCCAAGACTCTATAATTCGAAAGCCCCTCAACAATGAGACGCAGACGAAACGCGCAGGATTACGACGAGAAGATCCGCACCTTTGTACTTCCTGATCCTGCGTCGATAACGCTTCTTTTCGTTTTCCTCGCCCTTCGACTCCAAAAACACAAGCCGACGCAGCGTTTCGCCGTGGCTGCGATACAAGAACGGAACAAAACCCTTCTTGCTGTCTTTGCCAAAACACGTCAGCAGGTCTGTCAGACGAAAACACCAAAGACGCGAAACTTTTCGCCATCCTCTTTGCTTTGTGTTTTAGGAAGCTCGCTCCTGGGTGTGTTTTTCTTCGAAACTTTATTTGTTTTTCTTGCATTCAAGGGTGGATATACATTGAGCCCAGGGTTACATTAATGTTATGTCTGTGCTTGTGCTGCTAGCCAGTCGAACAGTGAAAAAATTATCCTACACCAACAGGTGTGTAATTCAACGAAATTGGGAAACCACAGCGAAGGGCCGAGTGAGGTGCCTGGATAGAGTTTGATCCAAGCAAAAAAGGGTTGAGACTCAGAGGCTGCAGCCTGAATTAAAAATTAAATTCAGATGAATTTAGTTCTGGCTTGTTTGCAAGTGTTTGTAGTCTTTTCATTCACAAATGACCACAAATCACTAAGTCGACCCCAGTAGGATTGCAACCTTCTCGTTCAATTGGCAGGGCGACTGGTTTTTGCGTTTTGGGGTGCTCTTTTTGCCCCGTTCGTTTGGCGTGGGTAGCTGAACACGAAAAACTCTCGTTTTGGGCGAGTAGGGGCGATTAGCGCCCCTCACCAATGCCCTGCTTGTGTCAGTCTGAAAAAAAACATACAAACAACGCTAGCGCAGAACCTATCCTATTTTTTGTGATTTGTTTGAACGAACGATCAAAGCAAGTGTAAGGCATTCAAAATATTATTGGGTTTCGGGAAGAAAAAGAAGCAAACTAAGGATTTAACCTATCCATCGATGGATGATTGTAACATCACAATCAAAACAAACATCTTCTTTGCGACTGGGCAGAAGACTTGGGCTGAGCGAGGAGGTGCCAACCCTTCAGCAATTCTCTTTCGTGTTTTCTGCCTCACACTTCAGTCCCAACACCATTTGGCGGAGTGTGCGCTCGCCCAACCTGCCACCACATGCGCGCAATTGGGGTGGTGTCTGTAGAAGACAGCCCGCCAGTCTGCGCTTCTTCCAGAAGGTATCTTACTGATTCGCATTCGTTATCGTGGTAAAGCTTCGTAATATGCCGTGGCGTGGCATACCTCGTTCTGAGAATTTGACACAAAAAACAACACCAAACAAACGTGAAGTGCTTTCACTGATCCGTGGCGATTCTAATCGTGGCGAGGTTGGAAAATACTTTGTGACTGAGAAAAAAAACACAAATAACTGATGCAGCAACCTGCCCAACTTTCCACAGACTTCCTGTCGCGCCTCCACATCAACAGGAAGTTCGCAATCATCCGCCACAGTGGTGTGTGACGACTTCTTCCCAACACACAGTTTCAAATTTGAGAAAAAAAAACACGAAATAAATTAAAAAGTCTGCAAAATTCCATGACATGGGGGTGGCGGCTGTTTCCTTGCAGCATGGCTTCTTTCTTTGTTTCCTACTCGAACATTCGACGGCCATCATGGCGAGAAAAACAATTTCGCCACGGATGAGTGGAAGCATTGGGTGGAAAGTTGTCAAAGCGTCAGGAATCGGGTTGCAAGCTCCTGTCTGGCCTAATGGCATTCCGACTGAATGAACGGCAGCATTACGGGCGTGAGGCGATCCAAAACGTTTGTGTTTTTTGCAACGCAGTGACAGTCGCATCGAGGCGAGCTCCCAATTTTTTTGGGCAACTTTATTATTCTGGATTTTTGAAAGTGTTTTTGGCTGCCAGGAACCCTGTGGTGAAAACGATTCGCTGGGGGTCCGGGAAAACGAGGGAAAAAAAACAAACACGAGCGAGCCCGACCTGTTTTCTTTTTTCGCTTTCTTTCTTTTTTTTTATGCCAGTTTCTTGGAGACGTTTTTTGTCGTCTGAAAAGGTGGAGGCCGAGTGACAAATACACACTCGCAACCTATTTTTTTCAACTCGTTCGGCGAGTTTTTTTTTGCTGCACGCCACTACCACGCACTGAGCCCTGCGTGCGCATCGTGGAATAAGTTGCGGCGGTCGAATGACCGCCTCTGCGCTGGTCTGTTTCGCCACGGTGGTGCTGGTTTCTTTTTCGGGAATCTTGCCGCACTGCTGCGCTCAAGATTTCGTCGGGGAAGCGGAAACCGATGTCGTGACGTTCAAAGTGGGCGCCCTGTTCGCCCCCAAGTCGGGCGAAAAGGCGCGGGAACGGGCGGAAGAGTCGCGCAAAGGATACCAATATTTGGTGGAAGAGGTGAATCGTCGAGGCTTCACGATCGAGTGGCGATCGCATGCGCGCACCTTGATGCGATTCGAGTTGGTAGAGTTTTACGACGCAGAGGAATTGTGGGCGAACACTGAGTCGTTACATTTCTTGCTCGGGGCGGAGGGTTTGGGGGCCCAGGAGGCGGAAATCGAAGCCAAGGCGGCGTGGGCGTACAGGACGATTCTGGTCCGGTGCTGCTCACCGGAGAACGTCTCGCGGTTTGACCACGACCAGCATATTTTCGACGTCCGGCCGTACAGCGGGCGTTATCCTGAGTTGGCGTTACGGTCGTTCGCGTTACAGTCGATCAGGCGTTACGAGGTGGTGAGCGACGTGGATGATGAATTCTATAAGAAGGCATGCAAGGAGGCGGTGCGGGTTATAGAGGATTTCAACGAGGTGGTTCAGGATAAGAATCAATCTTACCTGGAGCCCAAGGTTTTTGAAAAAAGCAAAATGGGATTGGAGAGCAGGAGGGCGTATTTTTCCAGGGTTGCGCAGAGTTCGCTGGATAATGACGTGGAGGCTGTGGTGGCGTGTGTCGACGAAAAAGACGGGGAGCTTCTTGTCGAGGCGTTTGATGAATTGAGGTGAGCTCAAGAAGGGAAAGCAGAATTTCCCCAAAAAGTTGAATTTCCAAATTTCCAAATTTCCAGTAGTTGGGAGGTTGAAAATCTGATCTTTTTTTCTAAATAAGAAAATTCAACACAAAATCATGGCGTCCTTTCCCAGAAATGAAACGGAAATAGCTCCTTTCCACGAAGAATTCTGGCGATGCTGTCGAACATCTGTACCGATATTCGTGCTGCTTTCTAGAAAATAGCAATTTTCACTTTTTCTGTGGGGGATGTTTTCATTGTTTTTTTTTCTGAGTAACTTCTGGTTGTTTTTTTCTGCCCCCTTTCCCCCACCCCCTTCTAGATATCCATTGAAAGCATTTTTCCTGACGGACGGCCCAACCAATCCAAATTGGGTCAAGAAACTGGGCGCCCTGTCGACAGACTTGCTGACTGCCACCCAGCTGACCGAGACTTCCACCCTGAAGGACGATTTTTTCAAGCGATCCCGCCATTACATCACCGCAATGAAAAAGCGGTTCGGCCAGGACTACATCCCCACCAGCACCGCGGCTGCCGCCTCCACTTCCGCCTACCTCCTGGTTTCAGCCCTCCACAAAGCTTTCTCAGAATGCGACCCCATCCACGTTGCCCCCCTGGACCCGAAAGACCTCCTGAACAGCAAGGACTCGCTGGTGTGCGACGGAAATCGGAATTGGCCAGGCAGCCAGTACATCATCCAATACCTGCTGGACTTAGACATGGATACTTTCATAGGCAAGGTGAATTTCGACCGGTTTTGGAGAAACAACCAATACCCCTTCACGATCCAGGTCGACGACCAGCTAAAAACCAACATTGTGCTGCCGGCCGCAGCAAAACCGCTGAGACTCCCTGCTAAGAATCGTTACATTTCCGCATGTCGACGTGGCGAACGGATCACCACCAATCGATTCAGCCCATGCGAAGCTTGCCCTGCAGGATATTACTCAGACAGGGAAAACTCCCCGGAATGCAGCCAGTGCGACATCGGACACTACAGCTCCTCCCCTGGTGCGACGGCGTGCGTTGAATGCCCCGAACATACCACCACGAAAATCAAGGGGTCTTTGTCGGTGGCAGGATGTGAGTGTTTGATCGGGTATTTCAATCCGTTTAACCGCACTGGGGAGGCATGTCTGGAATGCCCTTTTGGAGCAGATTGCGCTGGGGGGAGGGTGCTGCCCAGGCCGAATGCTGGCTACTGGAGTAACGAAACCAAGCTGGAGATGTACCAATGCGATCCGCCATCGCACTGTCTGGTCGGAGGTGAATGTGCTGCTGGGCTGGAAGGAACGTGAGTAAACACTCCTGTGCAAGTTTTTTGAGACTTTTTGAGGGTGGGGATGGATTGCTGAACTGTGAGAATTAATGAATTAGAAAAAAAAAGCCAGAAAAAAAAGTGAGGTTTTGGGGCGCCCCACTCACCCCAAACAACTCGCAAACCCCCAAAAATAAGGATTTCTTTGTTTTCTTTTTTCTTTTTTTATGGTTGGGGGGAAAAAAGGAACAAAACAACCTACAGAAACAAAAAATCTTAACCTTGCTAATTTTTCTCTTTTTTTGTTTTTTTCTTTTTTTTTTGTTCGGGGGGAAAAGAAAT
This sequence comes from Bryopsis sp. KO-2023, assembly GCA_030272585.1. Lineage (NCBI taxonomy): Eukaryota > Viridiplantae > Chlorophyta > Ulvophyceae > Bryopsidales > Bryopsidaceae > Bryopsis > Bryopsis sp. KO-2023. Next base: position 645,633 of record BSYQ01000010.1, read on the forward strand.
GAAAAAACCTAACCCTGTTTTTTTTTGTGCAACCCTGTAACCTGGTAAAATGTTGGTCTGCCACAGATAATGCGTTGATTTTTGATGTTGATGTTGTGTTCTTTTCTTTTGGGGGTTTTCCTGTGGTGGTGCGGGGAGGGCAGCTTGTGTACGAGGTGCAAAGAGGGCCATTTTAAGCTGATCGATAATTGCTTAGGCTGCCCTGGGAAAGGTCCGTTTGCATTACTAATCATTCTGCTCTACATCGGCTGGTACATGCTGAACGTGGTGATTTCCGGGAGCATGGCCTCGCTGGACATGCTGTTGAGTTTCGCACAGTTGGCCAATGTTATTGGGGATGTTGGGCTGGGTTGGCCCAGTCGGCTGGAAACCACTTTCGGCGTGACTAATATCCTGGATTTCGATTTGGATATTTTGTGGCCGAGCTGTTTGATTTCGGATTGGAGCTACGCGAACAATTTTTACGTGCAGTTGATTTTTCCGTTGGTGATGGGGTTGATGGCCATGTTTGGGTATTTTTTGGCGAAGCTGTTGTTGTATGCGACGGCAGGGAGGGCCATTAACATCAGGTAACTCATCCGAAGTTTAGTTTCTGTGGTTTTAAGTTATTTTGTTATGTTTTGTTTTGGAATGTTTTTTTTGTTCTTGTTATTCTTTCGAAAAGGAAACAGTCATGAAAAAAAGCCAGTTTTCATTTTTGATTTTTCTTTCGGGGGAAGGGGGAGGAGGCCTCCAAACTAATTCAGTAAAATTTCGATTTCTGAAAATTCAGAAAAATTCAGGAGCCTTCCCCCTCCCCTCCGAAAATAAAGAAAGAAAATAAATGAATAAAATGAATAAATAAAACAAACAAACAGACAAACAACTGAATAAATAAATAAATAATTTGTGTTACAACTGAAATTCAGTTGGAAGGCGGGGTTGAAAAATATATACATGTGTTGGATATTCATGTGCATGCAGAAAGCGAACTTTCCGCTGGTCCCGATTTTTGGTATTTATTCCGGTGGACACCGAGGAATTGGACGAAAAATGGGACACCACCATTGCTGCTTTTGTGGCTGCTATTGAAGTCAGTTATGTCACCGTAACCAAGTACCTCTTCGACGCCTTCAAGTGCGAAACCATTGCAGGGAAAACGGTGGGTTTATTAATTTTCCCTATTTGAAAAATAGTTGTTGAAAAAAAGAAAAAGAATTCTTTCCGCTTCTGAAACACGGCCCGGAATTGAATAGCAGGAGGCGGAAAAGCGATCTTTGTTCGGAAAAAACTGAAACGAGGAATAATAAAATCTGCGTTGAAAAAAAGCACCCATGCAAAAACAATTGGAAAAAGGCTACCTTGTTAACGTTCTGTTTTCGGATGGATTTTTTTTATTTGCTGATTTTTGTTTCTTTTTCTATACACTTGTTTCTTTTGTACCTTGTTCTCTGTTGCTCTCAGATTAGTTATAAAAAAAAACCCCAAAACATCAAGAAAAAAAATTCAGAAAAAAAATTCCGAAACTGAAACAGCAGCTTCAGTGAAGCTATGATAGTAGACTCGATTTTTTTTTTCGTTTCCTTTTTTTTATTATTTTGAACCTAAATAACTTTTATCGACATACGAAAAAAGGCCGAAACATAAATTGCAGGGATGCAGCATTCATTTTTGCCCAGCTTCTTGTTTTTCGAGTTCAATCCGTGGGATGAATTTGCTTTCCAAAAAATTTCAAACAATTTGGTTGCGTTATGGGACGTAGGTGCTTTCAGCAAGTCCAGACATCGAATGCGGCAGCCGGACGCACGCATCCATGGTGCTGGCAGCGATCATCGGAATTCTCTTCTACTCAGTGGGCTACCTGCTGTTCGTCGGAATCAAACTCTTCCACCTCCACATCAACCGAGCTTTCGCGGTGCCCCAAAACATCCGCAGATACGGTTTCATCTACAAGCGATTCGAGCCGGGGTATGTTTGGATGTCCATGTTCATTTTGGCACGGAGATTAGCATTCGTGGCGGTTCTGGTGTTCATGCAGAGCCCAGCTTTCCAGGCGGCAGCCCTAGCACTGCTGACCACTGCTTCGCTGATGGTGCATGTCTACACAGCACCGTATGTCGACACCTACCTGGACGTTCTGTTCAGCTTCCTGTTGGTGGCGCTGATGTTTGAGACGTTCGGGGGGTTGATGTTCTACAGCGAGAATTTGCCGTCCAAAGATCGGGATATCATGGAGTGGTTTGTGGTGGCGGTGATCGTTTTGGTGGGGTTGGTGTTTTTGGTCATTTTTGCGATGGAGGTCAAGAAGAAATACTACTTGCATGTGCTGCGGAGGATCCATGTGGATGCGGTGCTGAATAGGAGAACCACAGGCTCCAAGGATTCGGGGAATATGGATGCAAAACCGACCTACAGGATAAAAACTGAGCGACATGAGGTATCATATCGTTTTTGACTGTGGTGTCCAGCAGGTCGTTTCAGAGAATTATTATTATTTTTTTTTATACTTTTTTATACACAAGAAAGTAAAAAAATAAAAAGGAATTCTCTGAAGTAACGGGAATTAGTTCTCCACTCTAGAATAACAAATTGAGTTCTTCTCCAGTCTTTTTGTTTCAAAATGAGTCTGGCATTGAGATCGGCATGAGTAGTAGTGCCTTTTGTGATTTTCTTCTTTTCTCAATTTTGATTTCATAGGTGTGCATGTCCAAGAAAAATCAAACAGAAACGGCGAGAATTGCGAGAATTTCAGCTTTCAGATCTGCTACTCAGATTTTTGTTTTTATTTCACTTTTTTAATTTTAATTTTTTCTTTTTCCCTCGACACAGGTGAGCGATGAGCTATTCCAAACTTTCCAGCCAGAATTTCTTTATCGAGGACTTCTGGGTTGGGACGAAGGCTTGATGGACTGGGACCGTCTGACAGACAAACTCCAGGGTTACATGTCAGACGGCTCCGAGACTTCGTATTTATCCACCAAAAACATCGCCAGATTCTGGCGAAAACTGGTGGACAAATTCCCTGAGCTCATCGATTTCCTGGCCATAACGGACGATGTGACCAGGACGCATTTCGTGGAATTCACAAAGGGGCTGTATACCAATTATTTCTTGAAGAAACGGGTGGATTCGCTTCAGATCTACAGGGTGTTGAATTGGAGGGACCGGGCTCCGCTGGCTCAGTGGCTTTCGATGTGTCCTGAGTCTGACAGGCAATTTTTCACCGTTTTCATGGCGGGACTGTTCCACAGAGCCCAAGGTGAAAATGCTTCGGATGAACTGGTCAGGAAGGTAAGCTTTGTTCTTCCATAACCCACATAGAAAATTAACACACCTAGAAAAAAACAACCCAGAAAAAAACATGCATGCATACTTTTCTACTGTTTTTCTTGGCTTATAAACTTTGCATGCGTTACGCTCCGTTTTTGCTGCGGGATTTCCTTTGAGGAAGGTGGGGGTGGGTTTTTTATGGCGGCGGGAGAGTGTGGAGGGATGAGTGATCATGACGCAGCAACAAGTGTTATAATATCATTTGTATGACCGAACAGGTGAACGAGAGTGGGTCGGGCTGGTTCCATCAGCATTCCTTCCCATCATCGTCGATGTCTTCCTCGTCACAGGACGACGAGGGGGCCTCCGGAAAATCACGTGCCCTCATCAACACCACCAACCACATCAGAAAGATATCCGCCAGCAGCGCCCAAGCCTTGTGGCTGATGAAATCCTACAGGGAGAGCTCGATTCGGCAAGAAATTCAATTGGGGCACGGTCCGTTGTTCCACTCGGCGGCGTCCGCGCTGGAAAGCATCGTGGAAATCAACACCAGTTCGGCTGCTTCGACGACCTCGTCATCCCACCAAACACAAGGAGAGGGGGTTTCTGAATGCCCGTCCCCGAACAGCGATTGTAAGATGGAAGGAGACAGGGATGGCAATCCGAACCTCGATGGAGAAAACAAGCCGCCGGCGGCGTGGCCCCGCGAGGGCGTGGATTTGGGGAGAATCGTGCCGCCATCTCCTCCTCGACGATTCCCCAAGGTTTCGCTTCTGATCGGGGATAGGGATGATGAGTGCGACCCTGGGCAGGAGGATATCGAGGAGGCGGACACCCCCAAAATGGCGCGCGCCAAGGATTTCCTCGACGGGCCCCCAGTCGTTCCACCGCAAAATCAGCTGAGGCCGAATCCATTCGCGCTGGCGCGAGCTCGCCGAACTCCTGCGGGTCAAAACGGATCGGCGAATGTTGCGGCAGGCGCGAGTCGTAGCATATCTTTGGGGAAGAAAGGGGACCCAGATGGCTTGGATCATTTGTCGATGGTTTAAATGAGTGCATTGCTTTCTTTATGAAACGGGTAGGTTGGTGGCCAAACCAAATCAGTCCATAGGGATGGTGTGAAGGTGGGGGGGTTGGGGGGGAGGGTGTTTTGCATCTTTGGTTGGTTCTGGTTGGATTTTGGGTGGCCAAGAGTGTGTGTCATTGTTAGAGCCTTTTCAGTGACTTGTTGCTAGTTTAGAGTACTGCGGATGATGGTGGGGGGGGGGGGGAAACATGTTTTGAGACCCTGAGGAGGAAATGTTATGGCTGTGTTAGTTTAGAATGCTGTGGATGGTGGTGGGGTGAGAAAAAAAACATGTTTGGAGAATTGTAAAGGAAATGTAACGGATGCTGTATGTTTATATTAAACATATTTGTTTGCTCGTCATTGCAATATCTGACTGACAATTTTGAGATATCAAGCAAGGAAAATGTTAGGGGCCTGTTTCTCTTATATTTTCTCTCAAATCGAAAAAGCTGTCTGCTTGAGAAACGTAAGAGAAACGGTTTTTCTTTTCTGTTGAAAGAAGGCGGCGGCTCTAGAAACAGTTCGTTCAACAACACCCCCTCCTACGTTTCCTTGTACTGTGCTGAACTGCGAGTGTTGTGTAAAGATGGGTGTTCTGAATGTTTTTGAAAGGACGCCTTGAAAGTGCCTCATATTTTTTGCCTGGAACATTAAACATTACATACGAGTCCGCCTGGCGCCCCTCCTCCTTTCCTTTTTTTCTTTTTTCCCTTTTTTCTTTTCTGAAGGTTTACAAAGAAACACTTTTCGACGTTTTCTCTCTGTGGTCTCACGTGGCTGGTTTATGGATACACGAACTTGGGCGGTTGATTTACGTGACGCAGCAAAAAAAAGGAATTCGTGAAAATTCTGCTCCAATATACATTTTGTTTTTTGAACACTCCCCCAAAGGAAATAAACCTGGTACTCCCAACAATATTCTTTTCTGACTCAGGAACGCTCGGCATGTGTGCCCGCCAGAAGAGATACGAGTAATGAGCTTATTACTTCAATAAAAATTGAGCTTGTCTTGAATTGGATTTTAATTGCAGTCAGTGAATCTTGAATTTGCTTTTTATCGCAGCTAATGAATCTTATAAAACCATAAGCTTGACCCAACACTCAAGTGTGCAATCCAGTATTACATGAATTGTAGCACACCACAACATCACAAAACCCAAGATCACACACTGGGCTCAAAATATCACAAACTAGATTGAATTGACTGGACTTGTCAATAGTCTAATAAAGAATTTTGTGTCAGTGGCAGATGCAACTCTCCACGACCAACACGTTGGCTGGATTGTGCAAATCACCCTATGTACCCTTAAGAAAAGGACCATATATAGGAGTCATCAACTGCAACATCCCTCCACTGAATGGAATGCAACAGCAATGTAGAAATGATCACAACTTGAAGAATTGAACATTTGTAAATCTCTTCCCCCTTGCAGAGTTGAAGAAATGGAGCAACCCAAGGCGACTCATACTACTGTATGATCGATCTCATTCATGAAGAAATGTTCTTTCAAGAACAGCTTAATTGCTTCCTCCTCCGCCTCCTCCACCGCCGCCGCCGCCGCCTCCTCCTCCTCCTCCTCCTCCTCCTCCACCGCCGCCTCCTCCACCGCCGCCTCCTCCTCCACCACCGCCGCCGCCTCCCCCACCACCGCCGCCGCCTCCCCCACCACCGCCGCCGCCTCCCCCACCACCGCCGCCGCCTCCCCCACCACCGCCGCCGCCTCCCCCACCACCGCCGCCGCCTCCCCCACCACCGCCGCCGCCGCCGCCTCCGCCACCTCCGCCGCCTCCGCCACCTCCGCGACGATTTCTTCTTTTAAACCATCGTCGCTTTCCCAGGAGCGAACGGCTCCCTGCAATACGAATGGAAATTCATTATGTCCCGCACATGAGTTTTACTTTCCAAAACAAGCATAACAGATAGGCCTCGCACATCATGGCTTACCGTCAATGTCTATGTAAGAACGCTCTGCCAACTGATCTCCTTTGGAGACAGCAACCAGATCTGGAAGGCAGACGATTTCACAGATTTCAGTTTCCATCGGTATTGAACACAAGCACAGCAAACCCAGGTGAAGATCAATGGACACGAGCACAGCAAATCCAGGTGAAGATCAATGGAGTCATAACAGGATGAATTCGTCGGAGACATTCTCCTCCGGCAAGTTTGTATTGAAACCGCAACACCCATACCCCCAGCTCACCCTTTTTGAAGGTGGCAGCATCAGCAGTATCGGCCAGTGTGGAGACGATCACCAGCCCCAACAAAAGGAAGCCGATAGCGGTCTTCATGTTTCTTGGCCTTTGGGGTTTACTCGTTTGATTAATCGTAGCTGTTTTTGAACACTGTAGCAATTGAATTGTGTGAGGTGCTTGTGGGGTCGATTTTTGAACGCTCGCCAGCATCGGAAAATAATACATCACCCCATGTGTCAACTCTCAATCAGATCATCCGAAGCGACCGACAAGTGCATCCAATGAGATATTATCAATGACAATATTGTATGCTGTCTTATTGCGTCTTCAGACACGTTGCTATTGCTTCTGTTTTTTTTTTTATTTTAGTTGTCAACTTTTTTGGATTTTTTTCTTTATTCCTTCTTGGGTTCAGAAAAGCTTTTTGGGTGGGTTCTTTTCATGGTGGACCATCAATATTGGTGGTTGCGTTTGTATTTTTCTGGCATTATGCATAATGCATGAAGAGAGTAGTTTTTTTTAAGGCATAGAAACAAAGTTACCTTCACAATTCATGTCCGAGTTACCAGTTTTCACTACTAGCGCTAGTAGTGAAAATTGCTTCCACATTTTTCTTTCCACGACGCTTGGAATGTGAAGTTTAGACCTAATTTTTGGAGTGTGTTTTCAAAACACTGAAACACAATATGTGTCAAAAAATCAAGCAAAAATAAAGTTTTTAAAGACTCCTAGTATCTCACTCATATGGAGGTAATTTTAGCTTTTCTGCAGAATTGTCTTGTGTACAACATTATGGCCGATAGCTGAAAAACTAGATTTTTTGAGCTCATGAGATGCATTGGGGGTGAATTCACACCTATCAAGGATTCTTAGGAAAAAATTCCGACCCCATTTGATGCAAATATCTTCTCGTAATGCTAATCCAAAGTCGGGGCATTTTGCCAGTTTTTGCCAGTTTTTTCCACATTTGTTCTAAACGGATTGTATATGAACGAGAACTTGTGCATTTCATTACAAAAATGGTAAGACATCATTTAAACAATCCAAGATGTGAAAAAAAAGTAAATTACATCTCAATTTATGCACAGCCTCATCTCTTCCATTTTTTTGGAGGGGTTCCAACAAGAGAATTTTGTCGCCGTTGTCCTTTCTTTTCTCGAGGTGGTGGAGTGACTCCTTGGACATGCTTGGAAAAACAAACCGATTTGCCGGACGTTGGGGAGCACAACCTGTGCTGCCCATGACACCCACCACAAACAAAACTTGTCCTTTTGTGGCAGAATTCACATGCCAATTGATTCCCGGCGGAAACGAGCCAATGATCATCAAAAATCGTCTCATTGGATTCCTCATTCAATTGATCCAAAGCATCATCATCATGAAGTGATGATCGTCTCGATGTTCGAGCTTCATCCCACCAAGGATTTTCAAGTAGCTCCATCGCGAGTTCATGGTGCAAAGCATTCGGCTTCACCTCAGAATCCCTCCACTGTTTCCAAGCAAGCGTCACTTGGGTAAAAATGAAATCGAGCCCACCAGAAAAGTGTCGAATTCGCCAATCATCCGTTCTCCAAATGTCTTCCAAGGGTATCAAACCTTCAAAAAGCCCACCTTGCCTGTGGTGATTCAAAACATCCACAGCTTGCATTTTTCCCTTGTAAGTAAGGTGCACCTCGGGCAATGATTGAATAACTTCCAATCTTCTTTCCTCACCACTTCTGTACCGTTCAATCTTGTGCGACACTCTGCCCTCCACAATTCTTGCAGTGCTTGCAGATGCGACCATCAACATTGGCTGCAGGTGGTGCCAACCTACTGCCAACAAAGGCAACCCCTTCCATTTTGCCCGAAAAGAAACCGATGCACCTTTCCGCCCATTCATATCTTCGAGTAAATCCGTTTTAGGGAAAAAAGAATGCCCCATTTTCACATTCAAGATTGAATATAATCCGTGATCAAGCAAAGCAGCACAACTCCTCACTGACCCGAACCAAGAGTCAGCAATCAAAACCCTGTGTGATCCATGATAATGCTTGGTCAATCGAAGTGTTCCGGCAACCGTAGCTTTGTATCTATTGGCAAACTCTTTTTTTCCCATTTCTTCCTTCCCTTCTTGAACTTCCAAACGCAAAACACATTTGGAAATCGAGCAGCACAATACTTTCAGCTCCAACCCCAAAGGTCGAGGTTTTCTTGGGATGTACATCATCCCAGGCATGGATCGTCCAGTCCACCTAACCATGCTTTCATCCGCGGTGATGTACGTCCCCGGTGTAATCCCATGTTGCAAGGCCTCATTTAATGCGTCCCAGAAGGGTCTAACGTCATCAAGCGGGTCATCCTTCTTTCCCCCCGAAAGTAGCGACAGACACGAATTGAGTTTGTAGAATTCATTTCGTGACATCCACTCCTGCAAATTACAAACCACCGGACCTTTCTCGGAAGTATTTTGCCAATACTTGTGCTTCGAATGCATGGGGTACAAAGCCATAACTTTCCAAACCCCAACCCAGCGATAAAAGATGCCGCGCGAAACAATCCAGTCGCCACGACGCCATTTAAATCCCCGAGCCTGACCCACTTCCGTCATTCTTCTCGCGAGCCCATCAAAATATTTTGTCGGCGCAAAATGTAAAAAAAATCCTAATGGGCTGGCAGTTTGGTACTCCGACAACTGCAAAGTTGGAGTCCTATTGTCGAGGATCGTTCTGAGATCAAACGGCGAAGGATATGACTCCTTTCTCCATTGAATTTTCCCCAACAGGTCATCGAATGAACTTTGACCATTCGTATCATTTGTACCCTCATTTTCGTCCAGAATTTCTTCCTCAAAAACCTCCCACACACCCTCTTCTAATGGTTCTTCATTTTCACGATTTGCATGCGTACTTGAGCTTCCCCTACGCCAACCTCGACCTTGAAGAGTAACCGCCTTAACAACGCGAAGAGCTCCAGGCTCGTGATCACTCTCCATCACGGGGTCACCATCCCATTTCACGGTCACTTTTCCATTAACCACGACCTTGACAACGATCCCATGAACCCTCGACGTTTTCCAATGTCGTCCATAGGTTTGCTTCGCCCACTCTTGCCCAAAAGCGACAGCAAGAATATCCACCTCGTCATTCAATCGGAAACTGTGATTTTCCATAACTTAGGCCGAATTTCCATCCACAGTTGCGTCAGAAATAGAGAGAGGAAGAGTGTAGTAGTAGCGGACGAGAGACGAAACGGAGAGGGTGCTCTTAACAACAACAACAGCAACAATACTTACATATTGTCTGAGGGGCCACTCGCCCCTCAGAGAGGGTGCTCTTACGGCCCCAGCCACTGGAACAGGTGCTTAGCTAATATCGTATTGTTGTACCCTTACATGATCAAACGATGTACCCCCATGTCTGCCACTCCCATGTCCGCCACTCCCATGTCCGCTTCTCCCGCGAACGCCAAAGTCCGACATACACGCATACAGCTCACACAGACGTGGCAAAACCAAAAATAGTAAGGTTTTTTTTAGGGTTTAGGGTTTAGGGTTTTAGGGTTTTAGGGTTTAGGGTTTAGGGTTGCGCGAACGGCGCGCGCCGAGCGAGCAGGGTAGACCAGCGCGACCGCGGGATAGACCGGCGCGACCGAAGCGGGGTAGACCGGCGCGCGCGAAGCGACTGCGTTAGACCGGCGCGCCGCCGATCGGACTGTAACGCGTGCCACGTCTGTGTGAGCTGTATGCGTGTATGTCGGACTTTGGCGTTCGCGGGAGAAGCGGACATGGGAGTGGCGGACACGGTGTATAATCGATCAAACGTTACGAAGCGATGTACATTACTTATCAATCAATAAATCAATAATTAGATGTTGCCTGAGGCAAACAAACAAACAAACATCAATTTACATTGTGCCTGAGGCCACTCTGCTCCTATCGCAACCAAATATGAGACAATCACTTTTACTATGGAAAAAACTGGCAAAATGCCCTAACTTTGAATTAGCATTACGAGAGGATCATTTCATCAAATGGAGTCGGAATTTTTTCCTAAGAATCCTTGATAGGTGTGAATTCACCTCCAATGCATTTCATGAGCTCGAAAAATCTAGATTTTCAGCTACCGGTCATAATGGTGTAGACAAGTCAATTCTGCAGCAAGCAAAAATTACCTCCATATGAGTGAGATACTAGGAGTCTTTAAAAACTTTATTTTTGCTTGATTTTTTGACACATATTGTGTTTCAGTGTTTTGAAAACACACTCCAAAAATTAGGTCTAAACTTCACATTCCAAGCGTCGTGGAAAGAAAAATGTGGAAGAGACTTAAAACACTGTTTCTGCGACACAAATTCCTAACAAGGAGATAGGAGACGTGCATTAGGATCTAATGTTTGAATTTTCATCTCAATGTTATTTCCCAGTACATTCAAGTCATAAGAAAGGTCTGTGCAAAATTTTGGAAAAAAATATGAAGTTCGAAACGGAAAGTGGAGGGGGGTGAACATCGTTACTAGCGCTAGTAGTTCAGAACTAGCGCTAGTAACCTGGTAACTCGGACATTCATTGCTATTCTATATGATGTCTTCCAGAATGCTCAACAACTAGGTCGGAGCATGAAAGAAACGGACATGGAAAATAGTGTATCTGCCAAGTTTTAAAACTTGGTAGATACACTATTTTCCATCGCACGGAACTCTGAGAAACGATATTCGGGAAGTTTGTGGTGCTTACTGCCTCTATCGTTGGGGCCACTTGGGCGATGGCGAGGCGACGCAAGCAAAATGTGCCACAAGAACCCGCTGCGCCTGCTGCTCCTCTCCCAGGACAACCAGTGGATCTTGAGGTAAGATGCAAACCTTTGCTGCTGTGAGACAAGAGCTCAATTGGTGCACTTGACCGTGATATTGTGCGTGCGCTTCGGTGCATGCGATTTGTCCTCGCTACCTGCAGGTCAATAAACGACTTTGCAAATACAGTTTCAATTTCGCCTTGTGCTTCGTATCCTTGGATGTTACGGTGCGCTTCCACCTGTTGCAATTGTTTGCCCAGGGACAAAACATGACCGCCATTGAGATGATCCAGAGGGACCTCAGGGATCATCAGAAACTCAAGGAGGTGCTGGTAAGTCAACGTCATGCGTGTTGGGTTGTGTTGGGAACGAATGGCCACTGTTGGTTTCTCAACACTGGATTGTGTCAATTTCTGTTAGGTGGAGCTTTGGGCCACACGCTGGGACTCAAGATATTTGTGAGAATTCCTTCAGAATAGAGAGCCTCGAGGGGATGGATGGCATTCATTGAATGCCCTCCAGGTCTCGTACCTCAAGCCTGAGGAGCCTGGGCTCAACGCCTGGGGAACCAGGCAACAAACATCAAGTGAGCACAGTTTTCGCTCTTTCCGAAATTTCCCCATATGTATCACTTCAACGTGAAGGCCATTGGTCTAGAACCCCATACGCGAAGTACGCATACGATCAGGCAAGCGATAAAAAAACGTGGTGTTGGAGATTCAGAACCGGCCCCAGATGCGGCCAACAACGAAAGGTGGCTGCCTAAAACGTCGGGCTGTGGCCTGAGTTGGAACGCAGCCAACGATGTAGACCCGTGGAGGGTGGAGGGTGTGGGGAGCCAACAGGCCTGAGGATGTGGATGGGATTGGGGCGTTTTTAGTCTCTTCATGGACTGAGGTACGTGGTTTCAACCCTTGCATTTATCAGATCCTTTTCTCTAATCATGCGCACAATGTATTATCAATGCTTCTAACTTACAACACTCCTGTGGAAGGCTTTGTGGGCTGCATTCCTGATCGTTGGTTGGCGGTGGTCGCATTCCACACACAGATCGTTCAAAGGAGGAAGAACTGGGGAAACCAAACGCAAGCTTTTCTGGGGACCCGAGTCACACCCAAGCCAGCACCCCCAGGCGTCAGCCACGAGTTTGTACGACAAATCCTTACGCCCAGCGCCTCTCACACTTGTGTGCCCATCGCAAATCGCGGACAAACCGCCTCGCAGCCTTATGTGTTCACCGCCGCTCGTTGGGTTCTTCAGTCTCTCACCGCGAAAATCTTAGCTGGCTATCCACCAAAGGATGCGTCGTGACCGTTGAGGACCAAAGCAAGATTCGAAAGGAAAGAAAAACGACAACGGAGTGTTTGAAGTGAGTGTCCGTTTACTATCTTTTTCGTGAACGCCGTTTTTCGTCGTTGGTCGTTCCGGGTGGTGCGGCGGTTGGGATATCCTGTTTGTTTCGTCTTGTTTTTCTGTTGGAGGGAAAAGGGCTTCCCCGCGTATGTGTTTCTTGTCACGTGGGTGTGTCGTGCACTCCTCCAGAATGGCTGGGAGGATGGGTGGGGAAAGTTTGAAAGCCCCTCACCCGCCTCCAGGTGTCTGTGACGAGTTTTCGCGTTTTCGGGCTGGGAATCGATGCATTCCTTTTTTTGACGCTGGGACACGGGATCGCTCTCGACGATACTGGGACTTTTTGTTTTGGCATTTTTTCTCCTTGGAGTTCCTAAAGTCTATCCCCCGAACGCAAGCGCAATAAACACCAAACGCGAAACATTTCTCTGTCTCCATTTTCGTGAAATGTTTTTTTTTCTTGGTACCTTAACACTGGTATTTTCAATCTGACGAAAGAATCCCGCACCACAAGAACCACTGCCCCAATAAAAACAGAGAGACAAAAAAAACAGGAAAAAAGAAAGAAAACAATAGGCTACTTTTTTTTTCCGGGGGGATTTAACTGGTGCAATTTTCTTAAAGTCTTTTTTACCATCATGTTTGTTTCACTTCTTTCTCCAACTTTCAGCTTACCTGAAAATTTATCAAAACTTTTTTTTTTTCAAACGGAGCCATCACATCATGTGATTGATTTTTCTCCCCCACTTGATAAGATATTTCAAAGGAAGCCAAATTGTTTGATAATCTGGCCGTGTACACTGCACTTCCCCAACAACCAAAGAATATCTTTTCCAATAGAGAACCCCCCTCTTCTAGTTTCAAGTAACAATAAACAAAAATTGCGTACCTTTTAATTATCAATTAACAATGTGGTTTTGTTTCGGGTTTTCAACTGGGTTGATAAAAATCCAAAAATCCACCGCGTTCATGGTTGGCATTTTTTTTTATTTGTTTCTTTTGCTGATTTTTTTTTTCTGTGGGTAGGCCAACACAGGGCCCAAAAAGGGCAATCGTGTTGGGTAGAACTCCCTCGAAAAAACTCGCAAAGAGGGGGAAGAATCAGCAATGGAATCCTCCGAGCCGGATGCCCAAAATAATGTGTCAGTTACATTGTTCGATAGTCCTGAGTCAGACTCCGACTCCGATGGGACCGACGATTCGGTGGAGGTTTGGGAAACTTCCGAAGCTGGGGTTCCTCGAACGCTGGGCCTGTGGTTCATGTCCCAAAGACTAAGGGATAGCTCCAGGTGGAGGCTGAAAGATTTGCCGGAATTGCCCGAAAGTGTTGACCCCCTGTGTGGAGAGTTGGCTTGCGCATGTGCGCTGGCCACCACCGACGCCGGGATCAAGAAAGAAATCGCGAGCTTGCGACGAGGATTCCCTTGCGGTGGTTCGGACGGAGAGGGGCTCACTGAAAGGGCTATAGGCATGTCAGACTGTGGTAAGGGGGCTGATTCAGCTGGCGGTGGTGATGTGACCGGTCCAGTCGCTGGATCGGCGGGTTTGGGAGAGGGAAGTTGTGGGGTTAGTCATCCTGGGCCTGGTCCATCTGAGGGTGTAGAGAAGGGCAATAGACCTGAACTGGCTAACGTTCCTGCTGTGGATTTGTGGGGCATGGGGGCATCCAGAGCGAAAGCGTGTCTGACCCGGAAATTCGGCCGGTTCCTAAAACAAGGATCGATCGGCCTCTGTCGCAACGAAGCGGACGACAAGGAGGAGCCCCCCAACAGCCAGCCTGCGAAGCAACGGTCCCACAAATGGGGAAACACCCATGATTTGCTGCAAGCCAGAGAATTGGGGCTGTGTCGACGAGGGGGGTTTTCCCCTTCGCAGAAATGCCACCTTTTGTGTGATCGGCGATTGCCCAACAAACCGGTGGAGAGAATCGACGAGGTGAACAGCCGGGCATACATGGGCCAATTCTACGGGGATGGATCGGTGTTTGTGGCGGCTTTTCAGGACAAGCGAATTCGAGTTTACGATGTTGATCGAAACTGGAAACTGAAGAAGGATGTGGTTGCGAGGAATTTGAGATGGACGATCACTGACACGGCCTTTTCGCCGGATGGCCGATTTTTGCTGTATTCGAGCATAACTCCGATAGTGCATTTGGTGAACATCGACAGCAACCCAGACGAAATCGAAAGTCTGGCGAACGTAACGGATGTTCATGATGCATTGTATTTCGGCCGCTGGGATGACCAGTCACGGTAAGCTTGTTTTCTTATCGGTATTTGTAATTGTTTTATTCTTTCCAAATCCTTTGTTGAAAAATATTGGTGAAGGTGGGTGGGTGGGTAAATAGATTAAAAATTGCATTGCTTGTTTTGGAGGGCAAATTCAAAAGGGGGGAGGGAATGTATATATCTTTATTTATATATATTTGAACAGAAATTAGAGTACATGATCCTGTGTTAGCTTTTTTGTTTTCATGACGTCTGCATTTCGCATGCAAGGTGGGATCTATGGAATATGTATTTGCTCTTAATTTTTTGAGGATTTTTCGCTTGTTTCCCAGCAGCGCCCCGCATTCCTTGGGCATCTGGTCCATCAAATGGTCCCAGGACGGTCGAGAGATCATCGCGGGCACCAGCGACAACGACTGTGACGTCTGCGTGTACGACGTCGAGATGCGCAAAACCGTCTCCGCCATCCAAGGCCACCAAGACGACGTAAACGCGGTGGCCTTCCTGGACGAAAGCGGCCAAATCATCGCCTCCGGCAGCGACGACACCCTCGTCAAAGTCTGGGACAGACGGGTGATGGACCCCCGAGGCCACGCGGCGGGGGTGCTCGTCGGACATACGGAGGGCATCACGCACATCGACGCCAAGGGGGATGGGTGCCATTTGATTTCGAATTCGAAGGATCAGACCATCAAGCTCTGGGACATCAGGAAGATGGTGTCGGAGGGGGAGCTGTGTGCGATGGGGCAGCCCCGGCTGCCTCATTTCCATTGGGATTACAGGTGGAACGATTATCCGGGGGCTGGGAAAGACATCCGGCACCCCAACGATGTCAGTCTGATGACCTACAGGTACATAAAGAGATGCTAACTTCTCATGCAGGGTCAGAAGTTGCGAGTCAGTCCAAATTAACTGAACGGGTTCGAGAATGAGGATTTTCTAATCGACTTTTTGCAGAGAAGTTGCGAGTCAGTCCAAATTAACTGAACGGGTTCGAGGATGAGGATTTTCTAATCGACTTTTTGCAGAGAAGATTTCCGTGAAAGTTGGAAAAAATGGGGGTGTAAATCTTGAAGGATTTTTTCTTTTCAACATTTACAGAGAATAAGTGCGTTAAAAGTTGATAAAAATGGGAAGCTCAAATTTGAAGTTTTCTTCTGTTTGAAACTGTTGTCCTTTTATCTTTTTTTTTTCAACAGGGGCCACAGCGTTCTTCAAACCCTGATCAGAGCGTACTTTTCGCCGATGCACACCACCGGCCAACGCTACATTTACACCGGAAGTCACAGAGGCAAGGTCCATGTTTTCGACCTCATCTCAGCAGAGCAGGTCGAAGTTTTGGATTTCCATCGATCGGTGGTCAGGGACTGCTCCTGGCATCCCTATGATATGACTCTGGCCTCCGTTTCTTGGGATGGAAATATTATTCGGTGGAGCCCGGATGACGGGCCTGGGGGGCCCGTTCTGAATCGAACACCCTTCGGGGATAGGCTGGATTACTAATCCTTTCCTGTGATGGGACTGGAGTGGTCAACTGTTGTTTGGCGATATGCTGGGTTACTAATCTATTTGGTGGGGAAGACCGGGCTGAGAGTTTTTCTTTTTACTGCCACTGAAGAAACTGGAGGAGCAGTCTGTTGTGAAAAGCGTTATTTGGATATTTTTTCAAATCCTAGTTTTTTAATGCACCGGAATGCTGATTCAAGTTTTTGAAAAGATGTTGGATGAGTAATTCTGATGACTAATCCTTCCGGTGGTTTCAAGAGAGAACTGGAGCGCCGATCAGCAGGCAGGAATACCTTTCCTTGTTTTTGTTTTTATATATATATATTTTTCTGGATGGGGATTTTTCTGCAAAATATCCTAGCTAAAATGCTTGGAAGAAAAAAAAAAATCCGGAAGAAGTTTGGGGGGAGGGGGGTCGTTTGTACGGTAGGAATCTAACTAAGTACTGACATGAGCAAGACTGGGATAACAATTCTCTTTGGTCTAATTAGTCATCAGTAGGGCTTTTTTTTTCCAATGTATAATTTTCGCTTTGTGTAAGGGAGTGGTAACCAAAAAAAAAGCAATTCATAAAAAAAGAAAAAAAAATGTGTACTTGATTTTTCTGCCAGCATAATGTTTTGATGCTTTGTCGTTTGGGCCGCTGGGTCCTTGGTCAAATTTTCTGGAAAAAGAGATGTGAAAAAACTCAAGTGGGGTGGGGAAGGAATTAACATTGGGATTGAGATGGAAAAAAATGTTGTTTTTAACTTTTTATTTTTTCTCGACTTACGTGTGTTGGGCCAAGTTATTTTGAATGTAATTGTAAGGATTTGGGTGTTTTCTTCTTCTTCACTAGTGAAAATATGCCGTTTTTACAAGCTTGTAAACGCGACTTTACAAGCTTGTAATCCACTTTACAAGCTTGTAACATTCCGGCGGGCAGCACTTAGCCGAAATTTCGCGTCGCGGAGAGCTTTCTTTGGTTTCCACCTTGTAAAGTGCGATTACAAGCTTGTAATCTCAGTTTACAAGCCTGTAATCGCAGTTTACAACCCTGAAATCCCATTCTAGAAGGTCGTACACCTGCGGATCTCCATCTTTCGAATTTCCTTGCCTCCCATCCTGTGCGACCAACCATTGTTCAACGGCCTGCTCCCATCCGCGACTGCACGAGGGCAAGTGTGAGATTCGGGTGGACCGGTCGCGTATTCCGAGCAAAGCAGGTATTTAAAGAGCTTCTTTTGGCTGAAAGAAAAGTCGGAGACGAGTGCGCCGGCGCGCAGGGAACGAGGTACAGAGAGTGGGAAGGTCAGTACCCCAGCAGGGGCGCTCGTTTCTGGATTGCTCATCCCTGTTTTTGATGTTTCCGACACACTGACTTGCCCAAAACGCATGAACTGGATGATAACGAGCTCGTCCTCGAGGTGACCTGAGACTTCCATAGGGTAGAAATTGCTACCCTATGAAAATGCTCTGATTGTAGCAAGGAAATTGTTTGCCTTGGTATTGTGAGCTTGCTGATCATTGGTGTTGGGACTCATGTTTTTTTTCTGTTTTTTCCTTGCTGTGCAACAGACCACCCTCTTGGTCACTTGACTACCATTGGGCAATGTTATTTCCAGAGGTGATTCATCGGCTGTGTGTCAAGCTCGCTTCCCAGGAAGATGTAAGTTTGATTTTCAGTTCATCTCTCGCTGGGGAATAGAGATTTTATTCCATGTGTTTGAACAAGAGCAATACGTAAAACAACAGCAAAATTGGCAATCGTTTCTTTTTTTAATCAAGATTATATATGTACTATCAGGATTTTCTTTGGTACTACTTCTGTTAGACCAACTGCTGTTGGCACCAAAGGAAGGGAACGAACAACGGAAGACAGAACCCTGGTGCCTAATTTGTCGATTGAGTTACATGACCCCAAATCCGTTTATAAACGCCTGCAAGAACAGGGCGAGGAAATCAAGTGAGATGAAATCAATTGTTCTTCCACTGTGCACCAGGTTGGTCCACAAATTTTTGGGTTTTGATGTAGAGGAAACGATGGTTGTAGAAGGAGTGTCTGACCCTGCCTGCTTTCTGTAGGCTGTCCTGTTGTGCTTGCCAGGTGGATCAAGAGGAGAGGGCATGGATCATGCTGATGGAATTGCTGGACTGAAGGATCTGGATGTCAGGGAGCCTAAGTACCATCTTTGTTTGTGGCTTGCTCTGCTCTGGTAAATTACCTCAGTTACATTTCTTGAAATTCGAAGCAATGCATTGACTATGAGTTTCCACAATCGTTGATTGTGGGTTTTGGGACGAAATGGGATAGTATGGTGGGTACACCCGAGGTCTGAAAGGGATGGGATGGTATGCATTCAACTGGAGGATTCTGTTCTCCCCATCTTGAAGCTTGGAACTTGAGCCTGGGGTCCTCTTGTGACAAAGCAGTGGAAACCACACTTTTGCTAGCTTATGGAGGACTATATTAAACTGTTTCACACAATTTGCCGTCAGTAGTGAACCTTGTTATGTGGGCATTTAGATGTATCACCCTCTTTTAAGTGGGCTCAATTTGTTGTCTTGACAGTCACCAAAGAAGTCAGTCGAAGCCCCATCAGTCTGCCCCTTCGAGGGGGGTGTTAAAATTTAATGCAGTTTTTCCTCCCCAGTCTGACTCGCCGAATCAACAGTCCAGGCATTGATCCCCCAAGAGCTGTTTTGTCACTTGTTCACTAGAAAATGATATAAGTATTGCGGAGTAAGTATTCTCCACAATAGTGGAAATTGATTGTCTGATTGCCTCACCAGGGAAAGAGCAAGAGGAAGTGCTGAGTGAAGACCCACTGGACATTCTGTTGGATTTGGCCTGCAAAACACATTCATCAGTTGTGCGCAACAGAGGAAACTTCCACTCAGTTGAATTTTGAGTGGAACATTTTAAAAAGTAGAGGAGGGGTTTGGAAGTTTTCGCAGTATTTTCGCTTTCTTTCGCTGGTTGTGAGAATAAACTTCCAGAAAGCAAGAATGTGCAGAAGGTGGATCCCAAGTTCGATTCTTGGGCACATCGAGCTATTGAAAGGGATTTGCGGTTTTGTCTTTGTTGTAATTTATCATTGTAATGAGAAAAATTGAAATCATGATGATATTCTGTCCATTATTTTATAATAGTGATAATCACCCATGTGGTGGAGAATGGAATCATCTATAGACATTCATCAATTAAAATTTACAATCAATCGTACCACGACAAGAATCACAGCCGAGCGTGTGCTTGGGCTTGTGTGATGACACATCAATGATAGAGCTTGTAAAGTGCTTGTAACAGCTTGTAAGAGCTTGTAACCGCGTGGATCGGGAAAGCTTGTAACAGCTTGTAACAGCTTGTAAGAGCTTGTAAATTCCCACTTTACAAGCATGGAGCTGTTCCACTTTACAAGCTTTTTGCTTGTAACAGCTTGTAACAGCTTGTAACAGCTTGTAATCTCCACTTTACAAGCTTGTAAACGATGGGGACAGTGTCAAGTCTTTACAAGCTTGTAATCCACTTTACAAGCACTTTACAAGGTGTTTACAAGCTTGTAAAAGCGGCGTTTTTTCACTAGTGCTTGTTGGAATCAGAGCTCGTTTTTTATTTCTGCTTTTTCTATATTTCTATTTACATTTGCAGGTGGGGCTTTGTTTGAGGGAACAAAGCCTCAGCTTTGTTTTTTCCAAGCAAGAACAAATAAAATTGATTAAAAGGTCGCAAAAGCGAGTGGAGCGCCCCCCCCAGCAATTCAACCAAGGAGAAGCGACACCAGCCCATCTGCTTTCCAGGCTTAAAAAAAACTACAAGGGAAAGAGCAAGGTCAAAACTTCAGCGTGTACACCAGAATGACCGAATCTCTCCAGCTCTCAGACTTGAAAACGTCCTTCTTCCACTCACAGCCAAACTCGGCCGCCTCCCTTTCGAAACGACTCCGTACTCTCTCCGACCTATCCATCATTCCCAAAATGAACTCCCCACCAGCAGCCAACGCCTCTTTCGCCGTCCGCAGCAGACCAAAGACGTCACAGTCGTCATCGAAAACCAGATCCGCACCAATCACCACGTCAAACTCACCACCATCGCTTTCGTTGGGTAAAGGGACCCCCCAAAGGAGTATCCTTGCATCTATTTCTGGCGTGGCTGCGTCGACATCGCTGCTCTCGAGCGACATTCGGAGGTTCTCTCGCAGAAGCTCCACCGCGAGGGCGCTTCCATCTGTTATGACGACTTTGAGGGGCGGCGGATCGCACTTGGCTATTGTGAGTCCAAGTAATCCCGCTCCAGCACCAAGCTCCAGCACCTTTTTCCCCGAAAAACGGGACGAGTTGGCGGCTGAGAACTCGGACAGAGCTTCGGCGGCGGGCCACAGAAACACCCCTTGCAAACTGCGCGGAAACTGGGAGCCGGCGTAAGCGATCGCACACTGCAAGCCTACGCTGATGGCGCCACCCCGTTCCTTGGCGAAGGAAAAGACTCTCTTCTGAAATACAAGCTCTGGGTGGTCGAGGATGGAACCGCTGGCGCGCGGCTCCTCCGCAGCCATGGCGTTTTTGTGTGTGTGTT
The DNA here is from genome assembly GCA_030272585.1 of Bryopsis sp. KO-2023. Taxonomy (NCBI): domain Eukaryota; kingdom Viridiplantae; phylum Chlorophyta; class Ulvophyceae; order Bryopsidales; family Bryopsidaceae; genus Bryopsis; species Bryopsis sp. KO-2023. Next base: position 666,561 of record BSYQ01000010.1, read on the forward strand.
TTGGTGGGAGACTCTTATTCTGGATGAAGCGGATTTTCGTCACTGTCATAAGCCCATCACAAGAACGGAAAAAAAGAAACAGATTAATGGGAAGCTTTTAGCCTGTTAGTTATCTCTGTATCTCGTTTTCGAAGGGGGAATAGGTGGGCACTTCCTTTTCTTTGTTTTTTTCGGAGGCAGCTTGGACATGTGATTTTCATAGAACAAAGGCACTGGGGTGGCAAAAAAAACCCTGAGGAAAAGGAAAAGCTGGTTAGTGACGTGGCATGTGACTGGGACACGTACTTTTTCTTATTTTAAAGAAGTTCCGTTCTCCGCTTCGCGTACTCTTCAACTGACAGAAACAGGAATTGGTTCTGGGCGGATTGATGCGTGCTTGAGAGGTTTAGGTTTCCTTTGGTCGAGGGAGGGTTCGTTTTTACACGTACTTTCTCGAAAGATGTCGAACATTTATAACCTGGAGCCTCCCACGAAGGGGAAGGTGATGTTGCTGACGAGCCTGGGCGAAATCGAAATCGAGCTGTGGCCCAAGGAGGCCCCGATGGCCGTCAGAAACTTCGTGCAGCTGTGCTTGGAGAGCTATTACGACGGGACTCTGTTCCATAGAATCATCGAAGGTGGGTAAGAAAAATGAACCAGTCCACAAATATTTTTATTTCAAGTTCTATTTTAGAAAGAAGGGGTGGAGTGAGGTAGAAAGGCAGGTTTGTTCCTGCTAGGAAATATAATTAGGTTCAGGAAATATAAATTTTTGCAGCTAGGTGCTTTTTTCCCCAACCAGTGGTGGTCAAAAAAATAAACATGAATTCAGTGAATTCTTTCTGTTATTGCAGAGAGCCCTCAATACAATGGTCCATAATTAATCCACTGTTAATTTTTTATAAATAATATTGACAACAATGAAAAAATAAACATGATTTTTTTTTAAATCGCCGTGGCCCATATTCCATTGGAATACAGAAAGGCGCTTTCAACATGCTAGAATCATTTTTACAAAAAAAAAAAAAAAAACGAAATATTCCTGTCTGTAAAGGACCATTCACCCTGTATACATTGCTCCGGATGATTTTTATCGTGCAGAAAATATAAATCAAATAAATCCATATTTTTTTTTGAATATTTTTTTACTAATTTCCGATTGTGTGTGGCTTACGACGGTCCAGGTTTTATGATCCAGGGTGGTGACCCCACCGGAACTGGCGAAGGCGGTGAATCTATTTACGGAAGGCCTTTCAAAGACGAATTCCACTCGAGGTTGAGATTCACGCACCGAGGCCTGGTGGCCTGTGCCAACCAAAACGAACCCAACACCAACGGCAGCCAGTTCTTCATCACACTCGAAAAGTGTGACGACTTGAACAAGCGTTACACCATTTTTGGCAAAGTGGTGGGGGACACCATCTATAATGTAACGAGAATTGGGGAGGTTCTGACGGATGCCGAAAACAGGCCTCTTGACCCCATTTGTGTGAAAAAAGTGGAAGTGGTGTGGAACCCCTTCGAGGATATCGTTCCTAGGGTGTCTGCCAAAAACGCCGAATCCGAGAAAGACGAGGCTAAGAAGGAGAAAACGCGGAAGGGGAAGAAGGATTTCAAGTTGCTGAGTTTTGGGGAGGAGGCGGAGGAGGATGAAGTCCAGATTGCAGGGGAGCCCCCCCTGAAAATCAGGAGTGCACACGATGCTTTGGTCTCAGATGAGAAACTGGTGACGAATAACAGCAAGGAAGCTGAGGAGCTGAAACAGAGGGAGGCCGCCGAACTCCAGGCTCGATTGCAACACGTTCGGGCAAGACTGGTCACTGGAAAAAAGGCGGAACAGAGTGCTGGTGAAGGGGGGGTTTCTGGGGAGGGGCTGGACAGGGAATCGGAGGCCAATTTGAGCTTCGATGAGAAAATGAAGGCCAGGGTGGCTGCCATGCATGCCAAGAGAGCCTCTGAAAAAAGCCGAACTGAAGGTAACCCTGAACCACCCACATCAAGTGGAGCGCCTGTCGATGAGGATTCAAGAAGTGGTGGAGGTCCGATTCCACCGACGGATGAAAAGTTGTCCAAAAACAGCGAAAAGAAGCTCCACTTGAAGAGGAAATCGATCAGGGCGGAAGACGTGAAGGATGCTGATTTGCTGACGGCGTCCCAGGTTCGCCGTGCGAAACTGAAGCGTCGAAAGCAGCTCAACGGGGAACGAGAGGTGGACACCCTGGCTCGATTAGCCAAATTCAAGACTGCCCTTGCCTCCTCCAAGAACCCCACACCACAGCCTGATGTGTTCATCCATGGACCTTCGGTGTCAAAATCGGGGGGCGAAACTCAACCTGATGGTGGAATTCTTGCTGAGAATTCTCCAATGGTAAAGAAGGAGGAGGAGGAGGAAGAGGATCGGACAGACATACCGGCATCTTGGAGAATTGATGAGTATTTGCAGGAGGGGGAGGAAGTGGGGCTAGTGGATCTGAGAAGCCATCGATTGGAGTTCAAGGGGGCGAAGGCAGGGAAGGACGAAATGCAAAGGAGGGACGATGTCAATGATTATGTCGTGTTTGATCCTCTGTTGGAAGCTGGAAAGTCGAAATTCAACAAGAAACAAAACATGGCAAAACGGAAAGAGAGGGAATGGAGTTCTGCGCGCCCAGTGGGATGAGGATGATTGGAACGAAGCTTTGATTTTGGATTGGATTTTTTCTTTAGATGTATTCAGAGTGTGTGTTATGGGAGGGCAGTGATAATGTTCAGGATATGTTCTGGTTGGGGATGGGGTCTGGGAATAACAAATTGCTGAACCAGGTTTTTCGTTTCCTTTTTTGGGGGGAGGGGAGGAGGGAAGAACTGAAAGACTTGGAACTGATGTCAAAAGGCGCTCCTTCCTGAAATATATGTTTGGGAAAGGACATGATGTTCAGAGGCTTGAAATCAGCCATTACCACCATATGTCCAAAGCAATTTGCTGATTTTTGATGTCCTTGTCTTGTGAAGAGAACTAGAAAAAGAGAGAAAGAGAAAAAAATCTAGGAATCAGGATGCTGCACGACACGATGGATTAAGATAGGACGATGTGAAAAACAGAATATCTTCAACAAACAACTCGATCCATTTAACCTTCATGGAATTGGACCCGAGAACTAGCACAACATCACAACTGTCGATAAACATGCATCTTCTGGTATTGCAGCTAATCATAACTGCCCACCTTCCATTTAACCTTCCTGGAATTGGACCCGAGAACTAGCACAACATCACAACTGTCGATAAACATGCATCTTCTGGTATTGCAGCTAATCATAACTGCCCACCTTCCATTTAACCTTCCTGGAATTGGACCCGAGAACTAGCACAACATCACAACTGTCGATAAACATGCATCTTCTGGTATTGCAGCTAATCATAACTGCTCACCTGACCGACTGAGATTCAACCCACTAGAATCCAATCGTGAGCAATACAGGTACTCCACTACGATTCCTCCCTTGTCTTACTCTCAGAACTGACAAATGCAAGCAGCAACAACACAACAGAACTTAAGAGTCAATCTTTTACATCACAATATTCGTCTAAACATCACTTAAGAGTCCGTCCTATCGGCATTAATCTAAATTTTCTGAGAAAAATCCAGCACGGTTGTGCGATCGTGTAATCATGTTTCAAATTTAAAGGAGAGACGTTACATGGATGGTGGAGATGTGGTTAGATTTACAGGGTTATTCGATCAGCTAGCTAGGTTCTGGTCATAAAAGATGTTACGTGTCACTTTTAAAGGCTTGATTAGGGACGTTATGGGGACACGTGGTTGGCTTCTGGGTAGCTCCAGGGCGCCAGTAGGAGTTCCAACACGTGAAGAAAGAGTTCACAGTGTGTCAGTTTCCTTCTAGGTGCAGTTCACAGTGGAACTTCATCTAGCTAGCGCATAGTTCCTATTGGATTCGAGTACTTGAAGGGTTTGTATGGGGACTATTGTAACTTTCTCACAAGGGCAACAATTCCGTCGCGTGACAAAAGAGGTTCGGTCGCCGGGACACGAATTTTATGTCTCCACGTTTTATGTCTCATGTTTGTTTATTCGTCTCGCCCGCCTTGCTCTCGGCCCCCAAATCAAGCTCAACTAACCGTCGCTCAGCCACTAGTTGTTACGCGGTGCATCGCTGCCATCAGACATCAACGACACTCACGAAGTCGTCGTGCCATCACGCTATACTAAATTTTTTTGGCAAGACAGAATTTCACTTTCCCCACACAGTCGGGGCAGAGACGCAACCTCTGAGAGAATATACACAATTATCAAACAAAAAGGACTATCCTTCAGTCTCAATGTTCCTTCAAATAGACACTTCCCCCTTCACACAACTAACCCAAACTGCCAACTGCCTCCCAGTCAAACATATCCGAACAACCTAGTTACAAACAGTCAATCAAACTAATTCCCAATACCGGTCTACAACAGCCAACTGTAACTCCGAACCCATAAATCATTCTTATCTAAGGGGTATTCTTACCCGTTTAATTTTATTGCTAAAAATAGGTACTTAAAGGTAACGGCCCCCACTTGAGCATCCCTAGGGGGGGGTCCGCTACTTCGTAGTGCCTTCGACTCGGGCTTAGCCAACTTGGGTTCGAATCCCCCTTGAGTCGACCAACTCCCTCTAGTTGGAGGCTGGTGAGCTTGGCTCACGTCATTCATACATTAAAAATGTATATAATAATTGTATTACTTCGTTGTTTAATTAATTAACTCACATTCCAACTAATTAACACACTAAAAAGTGCTTAATTGTGTGACCTGTTCCAGACAGGCGCCAAGTCGGTCTGGAAAAGCAGTCCACCTGTCCAGACCGACCGGAGCCGGTCTAAAACAAGTCACACTAGGCGTCACACCGGTCTAAAACAGGGTCACATTGGTCTAAAACAGGTCACACCGGTATGACCGGTACTAGACAGGCGACAACCTGTCTGGAAAGGTCAGACCGGTCTAGAAAGGTCAAATCCGGTCTAGGAAAGGTGGTCCTTTACTAGACCGGATTTGACCTTTCCAGACCGGTCTAAGACAGGTTTTCCGGTCCGGTCCGGTCCTTTAAAACTTGTCGGCGCCCAGGTCTGGTCTTCAACCTGTCCTCATTTCACAAAGTTGAATCGAGTCAGCCGCAAACAAACACACCCGTTTTGCGGGAAACCGACCCTGCCCACTCACATCGTTGCTATCTCTGAGCACCAAAAAGGAAAGGAAAGGTGCTTCGTTTGATTTCGCGACTGCCCCTTTCATTTCGATGGTCCCAACAGCTTTTTTTGTCCATATCGCGCGTAGTAACAAGTGAGTCCGACTCATTTGCGTTTCTACGTCCTCGACGTTTGGGGTTGAACGTCAGGGAACAACGATCGCCAAAACGACCTTGATGTTAGGTGCTGGTGGAGTTGGATGTTTGTTGTCTGTTTTGAGGCTGGGATTTAAGTGGATACTTTGTCGACTGACGATTGTCAAGGAAAAACGTCACCACCTTGGGAGTGCAACAGAGTATAGTTGCGTGTCCCAAGGCGACGTGTCGAGCTTTTCTCGAATTGCTTGTGCACTTTGCCTCGAGCTTTTCTCGTCTTGTTGTATGCAGAGATGGGTAGTACCGTACCGACCCCCAAATCACGTTACGTACCGTGTGATACCGTACCGTACCGTAAGGGGTCGGTACGGTACAGTACGGTGGCGGTCTTTACACATTATCGGTACAACATCGGTATTGGGTCAGTACAACACGTTATCGCCAGCAGTGAAGGGCTGAGACCCCCGTGCACAGGACAGGACAGAACAGACTGTATGTGCACGGAACAGGGTCGGACCTGTTCGCACAGGCGCATAGACTGTACAGCACATGACAGACCGTGTCTGTGCACGTGTCTGTGCACCAGACATGGGCTGAGACCCCTGTGCACAGGACAGGAAAGAACAGACTGTCTGTTCTGTGCACAGGGTCAGGCCTGTGCTGCACAGGCGCACAGACCTGTACAGCACAGCACAGACAGGGTCTGTGCAAAATCTGTGCAGATTCTGTGCAGTTCTGTGCAGATTCTGTGCAAAATCTGTGCAGATTCTGTGCAGTTCTGTGCAGATTCTGTGCAGTTTTGTGCTGTGCTGTGCAGGTCTGCTCACCTGTGCAGCACAGGTCCGACCTGTGCACAGCACAGACAGTCGGTCCTGTCCTGTCCTGTGCACAGCACAGACAGTCGGTCCTGTCCTGTCCTGTGCAATTCCGCTGCACAGGACAGACCTGCACAGGGTGCACAGAACCTGCATAGAACCCTGTCCTGTGCGATGCACAGAACAGGGGTCTGTCCTGTTCAGCCCATGACTGCTGTGCACTTTCTGTGCACAGGCCTGTGGAATTGCGCTCCACAGAACAGAACAGCACAGGCTGCACAAATTCGTACAGAACCCTGTTCTGTGCGGCGCACAGAACAGGGGTCTGTCATGTGCAGCCCATGACTGATCGCCAACGACCGGCACCCGACATTGGATCGTTGTTGCAACGTGTCACTGACGTTGTTGTACCGCCCCAGATGGTTCAAACAACGACTTTCGTTACAGCAACGTGGTGGCGTTGTCGTACCGACCTGACGCCTGTCTAGGACAGGTCACACAATTAAGCACATATTAGTGTGCTAATTGTGTATCAATCGATTGGGAAGTGAGTTAATTAATTAAAGAATAAAGTGATATTATTATATACATTTTTAATGCATGATTAACGTGAGCCAAGCTCACCAGCCTCCGACTCGAGGCAGTCGGTCTACTATAGGAGGATTCCAACTTGGGTTGGCTAAGCTCGAGTCGAAGACACTAAACCAATAGTGTTATAATACGAATTTAGAGGTGGTTCTAGGACGTTTTGAAGGGACACGTGGTTAGCTTCTAGGGAGTGGTCGAGTTCAGAGTGGTATTCCTGTCACGTGTGGGGGCAGATACCCGGTAGCTAGAGGCTTTGCTAGGACGTCCTAGCACTTCACTGGGAAGGTCAAATGAGTCAGTTTCAGAGCTGGGTAGTAACCCGTTTGTAACGCACCGGTAACGCACAGGGTCGGTACAGTAACGTGTCCGGTCGGTGCACGCACCGACCGGACGTTACAACACGTTGCACACGTTACAACAACGACCCAGTCGGTACAACAACGTCCAAGTCCGGTACAACAACGATCCGACGTTACTGTAACGCCAAAGCGTTGTTGTAACGCAGTACGTTATCAGTAACGTCTACGCCGGCTGCTATAACGTCCGCACCGAGGCAAGACGTTACAACAACGATCGGTTGCGTTACGTGTAACGATAACACGTTACAACAACGGCCAGGTGTCAGAATAGATGGCAGAATTGGATTCATAGGATGGGCTTTTCCTTGATCTATGTTTGGATGTTTCTGGTAGGCTTTGTCAGTTTCTATGGGACAATCATATGGCAGCCATGATGGGATGTGTGTACTGCCGAGACCTGTATGTGTGTACGATGGGTTTGAGCCAGTCGGGTATGCAGTTAGAGTCGGTTGGATTGTACTGATCAGCATGGTTAGAGTTGGTTGTTCAGTTGCAGGAGTTTGACAATACGATCCTGTGGAGTATAAAGGGACAATGTTTTCTGTGTAATCATCTCAGTGTGCTATATCCCAAACTCCTTTGTACGATTTACTCCGCACTCAGTGAAGTCATCTTCGCAAAGTGGTGGCCAAGAAGGGGACCGAACGTCTGTTCCTCTCCACTCGAGTTCGCTCACAAACAGTCCTCCCCACTCACTATCAAACGAGTTTGAAGAAGAAGCACGTTGCTGCGTATCCAAGCTGAGAGGAAGTCAGTCTGTGGAATGCTGTCCCGCCGGAGGGAGTGCTTGTCGCCTCGTGGTCGAGGGAGTATTGGATTGGTTGTTTGTGCTGGAACTGTGGAGTGTAGGCAGAGAGGCCCTGTTTTTCGTGGTCACCGTTGTGTTATCGACCTTGGAGAAAGAAAGTGTGGAACTCAGGATATTTGGGAAAATATTTGTTGGTGTTTTTTTTGGAGCCGTGTAGTTTTGGAAGTCAACCTAGTGTTGGGCAGTTGCACTAAGAACTACAGTTTGTTTTTACTTGACAGCCAGCTCGCCAGCAGAGTTGTGCGCCAGGCCGAATATCCTTAACGACAACGGAACGGCAACGGCAACGACAATTAACGGCCGTTAATTGCCGTGAAAACCGTTGCCGTACCGTTGTCGGACAACGGTTTAACGGCCGTTAACGGCGGCATAACGGCCCGTTGCAACGGCCACCGTTAAAGGCGCTTTTTGCGTTTTGGCATCCCGTACTACAATTATTACTAATACATGTTCCACCCCGTCCCGTTCGTTCCCCGCTCGTTTCGCGAGTGAGGAAGGAAGTGAAGGCGTTTAGAAATAAAATAAAACGAATCTATGTGTTCTCCCGAGCACGTCGCACTTTGTCGCGTGCGAAACGAGTGAGAAACGAGGGAGAAAAACCAGTTTCTTTTTTTTCCACAGAAACTGGCGTATCTCCTTCGTTTCTCACCCGTTTTGCGCGCGACAAAGTGCTAAGTGCTCACAAACGTATCGCCCATACTTCTGTTCGTTTGTTTTTGCAGTCGAAATATCTAGGAAGTGGTTCCGACGTGTATTTAAAATGCATGAATTAGGTGAGTCCTCGGAATCACCCTCTGGATACTTCGACTGAAAAAACCAACGGACAGAAGTATGGGCGATACGTTTGTGAGCACTCAGCACTTTGTCGCGCGCAAAACGGGTGAGAAACGAGGGAGATACGCCAGTTTCTGTGAAAAAAAAAGAAACTGGTTTTTCTCCCTCGTTTCTCACTCGTTTCGCACGCGACAAAGTGCGACGTGCTCGGGAAACGTTCTTCGTTTTATTTTGTTGTTGTTTTCACAGAGTTTCACCTGCCTTGCGTTCGAAACAAGCGAGGAGAGAATAAGATGGTCGGATTCCATATTGATAATGCTTCTAATTTAGTAACACTTGCCGTTGTGGTTTTCAACAACGGAAGACGCCGTTGCAACGGCTCTGTGACCGTTAACGGCGTTTTAACGGCCATTAACGGTCACAGGGAACCGCTGACGGTAACGGTACGGCAACGGCCCGTTACCGTTAACGGCGCCGTTATTCACGGCGCCGTTGCAACGGCGCACAACTCTGCTCGCCAGCAACCTCGCAAACCCACCCAGTCGACATGGATGCTACTATGATGAGTTCCTTCCTCGTGGGCTGCAGGCCACCCCGTTTTGACGCCGCCTGTGAGAGTCCTGAGGAATTTCTAAACCAGTTGGAGGAGTTCTTGGGTAGGATTGGCCCCTGGGATGACGAGGTGGCTGCTGAGCGCCTGCCCTTTTACTGTGCGAGGGAATTTCGGAAATGGGCTAAGGATATAGTGGCTGAGGCTACTGCTGAAGCTGTTGCAGATAGTGATGATGAGGAGGCACAAGAGGAAGTTCCAGCTGGACTTGATGTAGGGGGATCCAGTTGGACACGTATTCGAGAGAAATTTATTGAGGAGGCTTCGGTTTTGCTGGGCATTATTGTGGACTATGGAGAAGAACTTCGGAAAGTCAAGATGCAACCCCACCAGACTGTCAGAGCCTATACCCTGGAATTTACGAAGGCAGCACACAAGGCCAAGAGGATGGTGTCTGAAGAGGACCAGATGAAAGCCTATGTGAGAGGATTGAGATCAGACCTACGAGATCGAGTGGTGAATAAAACGCCCTCTACTTTCAAGGAGGTAAAGAGACTGGCTCAGAGAGCTGCAGAGGTTCAGGCATACAAGATCAAGATTGCAGGAGGTCCAGTGTATCCAGCTACAGAAATAGGACAGAGCAGGACTACAACTCAAGGGTCTGCACCACTCATGCAGACACTCCAGACCCCAGTGCAACCACTGTTTTTACCACAGACAGGAGCTCCAGTTGGAACACAAGCTCTTCCAATACAGACACAGAGACAGACACAGTCCACACCAGATGCACAAAGCACCCCAGCCATTTCAGACTGGACAGCTTTGTGTGCTCAAGTGCAGCAGATCAATCAGCAAGTCTCCGGCCTGGTGGCTCGACAGCAAAGACCAGCCCCATATCAGCAGCAACGACCATGGCAGAACACTGGCGGCCGAGGTCGTGGATAAGGAGCTGCGACAGGCAGCAATCAGATACCACTGGGAAACAGAGCAGGAGGTCCCAGCAAAGCACCCTGCCATCAGTGTGGCGAACTCGGCCACTGGATTGCAGACTGTCCTCGTAACACCAACAATGGACCATCACGACTGGCCAGTGAAGTGGCACCAGCCACCGAAGGGTGTTCGGTTCGGTTCTCTGTTGACACGGAAGGACAGCAGACAGGAAACACACCTTTTATCGAAGAACTCAACGCAGATGGAAGAGTGTCCACACTACCCATTCTCACTCAGGAAGTCGCTCGAGCAGGAAAAAGACATCGCACAGAAGCAGGGCCTCGGAAACCACGGACGAAAACAGTGCTCGACCCTGTTTGGGCCGAATACATGGCGAGCGAGTGGGCCATCCCATTAAAGTTCTGGAAGGATCGTACGAAAAAGGCCATACTGATGCAAATACAGCTCGGAGCCCGATACCTACTGCACAGCACACCAAAGGAGAAAGCCCAAAGAGGAACGGAAGTCGCACGCACCGCTGATGTGGTGTTCGCCGCAGTCGACGGCCATGTGGTGGAAAACGTCATCCTGGACCCTGGATCCTCTCGCACGCTGTTGGACGAAGTGGCCGGCGGCTCGATTTGGTTTAACACAGGACCTGCAACCAGCAAACTTTGCCATTATGCTGGCAAACAGTGAAACCGAAACTCCACGAGGTTTGACGCAGCCTATTGCTGTCGGAGTTCAAACAGCCCTCGTTACCCTGTCAGTTTGTGTGGTTCGTGCACACGAGTCCTACGAGTTGCTGCTGGGTCAAGACTGGCTGCGGGCTGTTCACGCCCAAGCTGATTTTCGGCATCACACTTATACGTTTGGCAACCCCAGCATTACTGTCAAGCAAGGACGTCGACGATTGTATACAATGGGACCCAGCACAGTGGATGGCGTCGCGAGCTCTACAGACGAGGAAAGTCTTACCGACGAGGACAGTGCCAGTGGAACAGATGTGTCGAGCGTGTTTTACGCTGGGTTGCAAATGGTTCCGGAAGCAGAAGAGCAGGACGTCATGGCCTGTACTGCTTTGACGACTTGGGTCGACAAACAGGTCGACTACGTCGAACGAAGTTTGTTGGGAGAAGTGAAACCAGTGGACGACGTGGTATCGGTGATCGATATCAACCCTCAGTTGGACGCAGCAACACGCCTGCAGATTGAGGAGGTGCTGCAGGAATTTTCCGATTGTTTCACCAGCGACTTGGCGTCCATGCCTCGAACCAATGTCGCAAAGTTTGTTTTGGAGTTGAAGGAAGGTGCCGTTCCCTGGCGGTGTGGCAGATTGAGACGGTATGCGCCCAAGGAGTTGGAGTTTATGCGAACCCACATCGATGCTCTCTTGCAGGCGAAAATGATTGTGCCCGCCACAACAACAACATGGCTTGCTGCCGCGACTGTGGCACCAAAAAAAGACGAGGCGACAGGCAGCTGGTCCAAGCTGCGTTTCTGCGTGGATTACAGGAAACTGAACTCAGCCACTAAAGCGGACAAATATCCCCTGCCTCGTGCAGACCAATTGTTGGACGATATGGCTGGGTTCCGATTCTACAGTGCGTTTGATTGCCTGGCCGGGTATCACAGCGTTGAGCTCGAGGAAAGCGCGGTGGCAGCGACTGCGTTTCTAACACCTTTCGGCGTGTATGTCTGGAAAGTCCTTCCTTTTGGACTGACCAACGCTCCAAGTTGTTACATGCTGTTTAGAACCTCTCCTGCGCGACCTTGTCGCCAAAAGAAGCCCCCTGGACAGCCCCTTGAAGTCCTTTAACCCTCCAACCCCATGGGTCCCATCAACCACGTGGAGGAACCTAGCAAGCTAGGCGGACACCCTGTCCAGTCACATCACCCATCAGGGGGATGTGACATCGACCACCCACTACACCACGCCACCCACATGGCTAGTGGAGGCGGCACACTCAGGCAAGGAGGGCATAACAGTCCTCCCCCTCCGATGAGTCTCCACCTGGTGACTCATGCCTCTGGAGCATATGCTGCTATTGCAACATACCATGATAACCTGGAGCAGTTATCCTCGTGTGGTCAATAGAGCAGATGGGTTCACAAGATACTCTGGTACCTTAGCTATCGGTTACCCCTTTAGCTATGCGGACCACCCACATCTCTCTACAATGGATAATCAGTTGACTATTGTCCCACTGATTCTACCAACATCCAACACACCCATTCTTGGTGGCGAACCAAGACACCATATCAATTCCTCCCGAATTGATATCCATACTCTCACACCTGCACATCCGCTTATGCAGTAAGAAGATGCGATACCCAACACTTCTTCTTTTTCAACTTCACCTTCCTGTTTCGGAAGCAAGTCGACTCCCATTATGCGAGAAACCCAAAGTCAAGGTAGCTAACCTTCAACTAAGGCAGGTTCATTAGTTGAAAGTATTCCTCCTCATACAAACAACTTGATTTTTCTGATCACGAACCCCTCTTCATATCTGTACTCCCCTTCTTGATCACGAAGAAAACATACTCAACCCTACACAAGTCACGAACGAAGTCGCCTACTCCGACGCACTTGTTTCAGGGGAACCAGCGTTGGTTTCTTATATTCCTCAATCATATCCCGAGCATTCTCCAGATTTGCTTCGGGCTCCCACGAGTTATTCTCATGCGAGTATCCCAACCACTTCACCAAGTATTGCGGGACTACTCGTCGACCAGTCTTTACCTTTCGGTAGTCGAGGAGTTTCTCAACCTCATACTCAAGCTCACCCTCAATCTCAACTGGAGGTGGCGGAGGTTGTGTCCTACCATGCTTCCAATACCTCTTCAGAAGTGAAGCATGAAAGACCGGGTGGATCGGAAGTGAACCAGGCTGTTCCAGCCGGAATGCAACCTGTTCGGCCATCGACCTTCGCTTTTGGACACCTTCCAAAACGCGGAAAGGACCCAACCATCGTGGCAACAACTTCCTCCTGCCGGGATGTTTCAGTTTAATATGTCTAGCATCCAGCAAGACCATATCTCCCACTTGAACATCTACCGGACGTCTGCGCGCATCAGCATAAGATTTCATCCTTTGCTGAGCCGCTTCCAAACACCGCTTTGCCTTAACAATCGCCTCGCGAATGTCCTCAGTCATCTTCTTCACCGCCGGTACCCCCACTTGGGTCTTACTCCGCCCACCTTGATCACCTGATCCTTTGGTAGGGAGTTGTACCGTCAACGGCGTCCACGGATCTCTACCGTAGTTCAAGAAGAACGGCGTCTCACCAGTGGCCATTGACTTGGAATTATTCAACGCAAATTCCACCACTGGAAGCAAATCACTCCAATCACTTTGGCGCGGTCCAACGAAATGTCTCAGGGTATCTTCGAGGACCCTATTCATCGCCTCGGTCTGACCATCCGTCTGTGGATGGAAAGCCGTCGATAACGCCTGTGTGACTCCCAAGGTACGACATAGTTCTTTGAAGAACTTCGACGTCCACCTTGTATCCCTGTCACTGATGAGAGTCTTAGGAAGTCCGTGTGAACGGAAGACCTCACCAACAAACAGCCTCGCCGATTCAACCGCATCACAAGTCGTATGCGTAGCAACACAACGAACCATCTTTGTGAGTCTGTCTACGAAGACAATGATGGCATCGAATCCACTCGAACCCGACTTAGGCAAATCAGTAATCAAATCCATGGATACTGATTCCCATCTACCATCCGGTATACGTAAAGGTTGTAGAGGACCTGGCACCTTGCCGCGTCGGTGCTTATTCCTCTGACATGAATCACATCCTTTCACAAAGTTTGCGATATCACCCTCAACGCCAGGCCACCAAAAGTGTTTCAGAACTGCCCTTTGGGTCTTGCGGATCCCAAAGTGTCCGGCATACACACTTTCATGACTTCCAATCAGGATCTCTTGCCTTAAGCCATCCCAATCAGGTACCACTACACGTGCCCCATTCCAACACAAGCCTGAGTCATAGTGACAACCATGAGCGGCGACCTCACTGGTTTCAAACCACTCATCTTGTGCCAACCCCTCAAGAATTCTATCACAAAGCACCGACGTACCGGTCCGGGGCGAGGACGGATCCCCTTTCCAAGTTGGTCGTTTCTGGCCACCTCCCAGCTCCGAGAGTATTCCGATCTGCTGAGAATACGACGGATATCGTGACAAGGGATCTGCCACGTTCGTCCGACCCGGCCTGTATTCCCACTCGAACCGAAACCCCTGAAGGACTTCGAGCCAACGTGCCGATCTCCGTGAAAGAGTTTCTTGGGAATGGAAATATGTATTAGGCTGATGATCACACACCACCTTAAACATACGCACATCCAAGTAGCAACGCCACAACTTCAGAGCGTGTACCACGGCGAACATTTCTTTGTCCCCGGTGCTCCAATTAAGTTGTGCTCCAGATAACTTCCGACTTTCGAAAGCTATTGGATGTCCCTCTTGCAACAAGATTGCCCCGATTGCATAATCCGAAGCATCAGCAATCACTTCGAAATCCTTATCGAAGTTAGGCATTGCCAAACAAGGCGCATTCGTTAAGCTTTCCTCAACTCCTTGAAATGCTCTTTGACAATCCTCAGTCCAACTCCACTCCTTGCCCTTCCTAAGCAAGTTAGTGAGTGGGGCAACAAGCTTGCTGTACCCTTGCACAAACCTTCGAAAGTAATTCGACAACCCAAGGAAAGAACGTAACTCATTTACATCCTTCGGGACAGGCCATTCGAATACCTTTGCAATCTTACGAGTATCCACCGTAATACCGTCTCGGTTTACCACAAAACCAAGATAATGGAGCTCATTCTTGAAGAAATCACACTTAGACTTCTCAAGAAAGACCTTGTGCTCACGCAACCGTTCCAATACGGCTCGTAAATGTTGCACATGCTCCTCGGGGGTTTTGCTGAATACGAGTATATCATCCAAGTATATCAGGACCGACTTCCCGATCATACCGGTGAAAACCCGATTCATCCACGTCTGGAATATCGCTGGTGCGTTGCACAAACCCATCGGCAACACCCGATATTCATACAGACCGAACGGGGTCTTAAAAGCAGTCTTCGGTTGGTCTGGTTCCTTCACCCGAAGTTGCCAGTACCCTGCTTTCAAATCCAAGGCCGAAAAGAACTTCGCACCTTGTAACTGATCAAGGAGATCATCTATCCTTGGTAGAGGATATTGATTCCTGATCGTCAACTTGTTTAAACCTCTGTAGTCAACGCACATGCGCCGGGAACCATCAGGTTTGGGCACAAACAAGATAGGTACTCCCCATGGACTACAGCTTGGTTTCACTAAACCCTTTTGCAGCATATCTGCGATCTGCTCCTCGATCTCTTTTCTTTCCTCTGGCGTATACCGAAACATAGGTCTATGAACCGGTTTCGCTCCAGGTATAAGATCAATCGATGCATCCTCTTCACGAGCGGGTGGACATTCAGCCAACTCATCCGCAAATCTGTCCTCATATTCATTCAACAAGTTTTCCAGCTCACTTGAATGAGACACAGATGGAAGGGATTCAGTTTCAGGTTCAGTTTCGGGTACCCCAGGTTCCTCCCCCTCAACAGGGTGCGAGACCTCCCGAACCAACACAAGGAAAGGCGAAAGCGAAGATTTCTTCAACCGCCTTTTCACTTGTGAGACACTCAACAAGGGATTGATCCGTGCATTCGACGGAGTAGGGGCACGTAACGCCAAATCAGGTCGTAACGTGAGTCGGTTTCCCCGTGTGGGTAGAACCGATGCACTGCCAACAGTGAAATCCATCAGGACTCGGTGATTGCGTAGCCACACATCCCCAAGGTACAAATCAAAATGCTTGGCAGTAATCACTTGACACTCGATTTTCATCCGCAAGCCTTGCATCCGCAAGTTAATCGAGGTGACCCCAACAACTTGTAAGGGACTACCATCAGCCATCTCAACTTGTTGACCTTCCGTACACCTGTAACTCAGCCCTATGCTTTCGCAGTAGTGCTTTGAGATATAGGCCAAACCAGCGGCGCCAGAGTCTAACAAGACTTGACCAGGAGAACCAGAAATTAACGCTTTAAAGGACATTGACATCTGATGATTATGATCCTCTTCCGATACCCCTCCAGGTATGGAAGCTACTGGTGGATCATAATAGATATCAACTGGCCAAAGCAAACCTGGTGCTTTTCCGCTGCCATGAGCAAACAGTTTTGCTCCTTTACGGTACTGTGCGATCAATCGCATTTTCCCGATTTCCTTGTTTTTCACCGCCATGTTGTGAGGAATCAACATGCAGCAACTGGTGGTAGAAGGTGATTCTTTCTTGCCATTCAAATAATGCTGCAAATACTCATGCACATTCTTTCGTCCAGGATCCATCCAAACATGATGTCCTGTTACTGACGATGCAAGAAATTTTTCTCCCGTGCAAAACTCTTTACACAATGCAAACTTCACATCGTTTGTAGACGAGTCCAACGTAAACTCTCTACTTGCTTCTTGCAAACGATGAAATTCCGCATCTAAGAGTCGCACTCCAGAGACGCAACCTTTCTCTGGCACCTTTTCCTTCTCACTCATTGGGTTCGAACTATGGACGCCCCCACCGGGATCGACGGCCATCTCGTCCTCCTCTTGAGTTTCACTCTCATTTCTATCAACAGACACAATCTGGTCAGGATTTGTCTTTGATGAAATGGTTTGTTCGGGTTCCAACATATCTGCATCCACTGGATCAGATTTTTCTGTGGCATGTTCCACAACTGTTGGAAAAACATTCTTCCCGAAACAAGCAAACACACCCTTGCTTACCGTTCCAGAATCACACACGTGACCCGGTTGGTATGGTGCACCGCACTTAAAACACAAACTGGCTGCTCTACGCCTTTCGAGTTCCTTGTGACTCAAGCCAAAAGAGCGTTTCTCACTTCCCCGACGCACCCGCGTTGGTTGAGAATCACCACCACGACCTGGTGTGAAAGCAGGAGTCGACCGAAACCTTTTCCGGTTATTCGACTTCCCTTTGCTTCTGTCGTCCGTGTCTTTGCGCTTTTTCCTTTTTGTGTCCTCCTCGTCACTCTTCTGTGACAACACCGGTGTTCGCTCATCGTGCGAAACTCCTTTTGCCAACACATGAGATCGAAAATCCTCATACGAGGTCCATTCTTTCCCGGAACTATCTGTAGCAACCGCCTCCTTCAGCACACTGTGCAAGTTGCGGTGTAAGAACCAAATCTTGGTGATATCATCCACCTTGGTCTTACGCAGGGTAAAGTATGTGTCCATCTGACGAACATACTCTCCAGTGTCACATTTCCAATTGATATGGTCCCTGAATGTGGCTAGTTTTTGAGTTATGGCATACTCTGTAGCCAACTCACCAAAACTACCATCATCCATGGCGGTACACATATCCTCCCACGATAGGGCACCTTGGGACACACTGTCCTCACCCACACGTGCAATGAGGTGTTTGATCCCCTTGGGACCCAAATAGGTTGGACCTATTTTACCCCACTCGGAACGAGGCACACCCTCAGCATTCCAGAAAATTTCTAAGGTCACCTTGTGCTCAGCCCATGGACATTGTCCATCGAACTTGTCCGGTTTTCCAACCGCGGACCTTTTAGCACCTCTGCGGCTTTCGACCTCCTTCTGAAAATTTTCTTGCTGGGTTCTCAACAAGGCCAACTCCCTTTGCAACTCTGCAACTGTGGGAGCTGCCATTTCTGGCTCCTCGGTCTGACCTCCGACCAAGTCTTGAACCTCAAGGCCAGTAGACCCTTCTGGTTGAGCCATTTTCCTCACACCTTCTATTGACCAAATAAAAGGGAACACACTCACTGAAGTTCTCCAAGCACTTCAGTACAACTGTACTCTTTCCACCATCCAAGACACAACTGCCCTTGGTATGCTATGTAGCACTAAGGCTTCTCGAGAGCACACACACACACACACTAGAGCTCTCTAGGGTCTTGATCTTAGCTCAAGGAGAAAAATCTCAGCAACCCCAGTCACAGCCCTCACTGATGTTTGTGGGTTTCCAGAAAACCCTAAGCCCACTTTCACTTGCTTATCCACCCAAAAGAAAACACCCCTTTGAGTAGCAACAAGCCCTATGGACCCAAACAAGCACACAGCACCACCAAAACTCTCCAACACTTGTCTTAGGGTAACTGAGCTGACCCTTACCCTAACCTAGGGTAAACCACTCAGTGAACAAGAAAACAACCCAAGTTTTCCTTCGCAAACCCAAACGAACCCCAATAGGCCACCCTGAAAACCGTCAGGATCTTTAAACGGCCATAACTCGCTCGTCTGAACTCCGATAGCGAAGCGACAAAATGTTCTGGAAAGCTCTTGTTCTGTAGATACTTTTTGCAACCTGGGAATCCCAATTCCGATACGTGTGCGAGCTGTAGCAGCCGAAAACGTGCGCTAATCGTCACTTGCTCCGAAACCAACTGTTTAGAACCTCTCCTGCGCGACCTTGTCGCCAAAAGAAGCCCCCTGGACAGCCCCTTGAAGTCCTTTAACCCTCCAACCCCATGGGTCCCATCAACCACGTGGAGGAACCTAGCAAGCTAGGCGGACACCCTGTCCAGTCACATCACCCATCAGGGGGATGTGACATCGACCACCCACTACACCACGCCACCCACATGGCTAGTGGAGGCGGCACACTCAGGCAAGGAGGGCATAACACATGCGAATCGTCGACCAGGTGTTCGCAGGGCTGGAACGAACAGTAGTCTTTGTGGATGATTTGTGTGGTGGCGACCGAACTCAAGACGAGATAGCTGGGCACCTGCGTCTTGTGTTCCAAAGAGTGCGAAAGGCAGCACTCCGCCTCAAGCCAGAAAAGTGCCACATTGGCTACGAGAGTGTCTCATTTATCGGCCATGTGCTCAGCCATCAAGGACTCAGTATGCAGGAGCAGAAAACGGCACAACTGGTGTACGCAGAACCCCCGACATCCAAAGAAGGACTCCAAGCATTCATTGGTTTGGGCTCCTACTATAGGCGTTTTATCTACCAGTTTGCAAAGTTGGTGCGGCCTTTGCAGTACCTCCTCAAAACAGTGGAAGGAAAAAACACGCTGGTATGGGATCTTCAAGCGTTGGCTGCGTTCGAGGCCGTCAAGAAAGCCGTCACCACAGCCCCTATTTTGCAACCACCACGTGCAGACTTGCCCTATATCGTGGATAGCGATGCGTCGTGCGACTCAGTGGGGGCCGTGCTATCTCAAGTTGTGGACAACAAGGAGCGTCCTGTATTCTTTTTCAGCAGAGTCATGACCACAGCAGAAAAGAATTACAGTGTAACCGAAAAGGAAGGGCTCGCCCTCATTGCTGGGCTGCAAAAGTTTCGCGTGTACCTGCTTGGTAACGTTGTGGTTGCACGTGTGGACCACGCTCCAAACTAGTTCCGAGGTGGCTGCCACTTTTTTGTTGAAAGAGGTAGTGCTCCTGTTTGGTTTACCTTCGGAATTGTACACGGATAATGGGAGTCACTTCAAGGGCGAGTTTGCTGCAGTGGCGCAAAAGCTGGGGATTCCTATTCGAGCGTCAATCCCTTATCGACCTGAAGGACACGGCAAGGTAGAACAAGCCCATCGTTTTTTACTGGATCGATTGCGAAGGTTTGGTGTACCCCAGGATGCTTGGGATGAATATCTTCCAGTTGCTGTGTTTTCGGTGAACACACGACGCACACTGGTGTATGAGTTCAGTCCCCTGGAAATGCTGTGTGGAGTTCGGCCACGTTTACCAATGGAGGTGCAGTTGGGTGATGGAAACGCAGACGTGCAGCCGTTTGGTGTCAGGAACCACGACTTTGGAGGTTACTCGAACTGGGATGATGCATGGATTGGCAAAAGCAAGGGATTACTGGTCTGGACGGCGGGGACCTTCGGAATATTGCGTTGGGGATCGCGTTTGGCTCAGAAACGACAAGAGAAAGACCAAGCTTGATGACCGATGGCTGGGGCCGTTTCCTGTCGATTGGGTTGGCGAGCAGGGTGCGCTGCGCGTGTCTGGTAAGTTGGTTGGCGAAGAAATGATTAAGAAGTGCATTTGAAAATCCTGTTTGTGTGTTTGTTATTTGGGATTTTTTTTTGTTTTGCTTGTGACACTGATTGGGAGGTTTTTTGGGTATTGGTTGCTTATGAACCTGATTGGAACTCTTTTGCTGGGTGTTTATTTGAGAATATCATGTTGTATGGGCCCTGATTTGGGTGGTGTACTTTGCTTGCTTGGATTGAGCTTTATGTTGTTGCTTGAGGAGATTTCAGGGTAGGCCTGTGCCTGTGGCTTAGTTCCTATTTTGTAGTCAAGGGTGTGAGTGAACAAATGGCAATGCGCTTAGAAGGACTTAAACTGGGGTTGTTTGTGGCCCATGGACGAGGACGTCCACTTGGATGGTCGGGGAGGTCCGTCAGAATAGATGGCAGAATTGGATTCATAGGATGGGCTTTTCCTTGATCTATGTTTGGATGTTTCTGGTAGGCTTTGTCAGTTTCTATGGGACAATCATATGGCAGCCATGATGGGATGTGTGTACTGCCGAGACCTGTATGTGTGTACGATGGGTTTGAGCCAGTCGGGTATGCAGTTAGAGTCGGTTGGATTGTACTGATCAGCATGGTTAGAGTTGGTTGTTCAGTTGCAGGAGTTTGACAGTACGATCCTGTGGAGTATAAAGGGACAATGTTTTCTGTGTAATCATCTCAGTGTGCTATATCCCAAACTCCTTTGTACGATTTACTCCGCCCACAGTTAAGACATCATAGTTCACCAGGTCGGTACAACAACGTAATGGCGTTGCAGTAACGTCATGTGGATGACGTACAAAATGACCCCCGCAGGGTCCCCAAAACCCAAGGGAACCGAATGGGATTCGAACACCGTACCGCACGGTGTCAAATCATCTACACTGAGCGCTAAGCCAAGTGGACCACGATGATTTTGTGGCTGTTGCGATGATATAACTTAATCTGTTTGTAATTCTGTGAAATTAGGGTATATTATTGCAACAACCACAAAATCATCGTGGTCCACTTGGCTTAGCGTTCAGTGTAGATGACTCGACACCGTGCGGTTCGGTGTTCGAATCCCACTCGGTTCCCTTGGGTTTTGGGGACCCTGCGGGGGTCACTTTGTACGTCATCCACATGACGTTAATGCAACGCCATTACGTTGTTGTAACGACATCGTTACTCGAACCGTCTAAGGTGGTACAACAACGCCAGTGACACGTTGCAACAACGACCCTTTAACGGGTGCCGGTCATTGGCGACAACGTATTGTACTGACCCGGTACCGATGTTGTACCGTAACGTGAAAATATCCGATACCGTACCGTACCGTAACGACCCCTTACGGTACGGTACGGTACGGTTCGCACCGTGTTTTGGGGGTCGTTACGGTACAGCCCAGCTCTGGTCAGTTTCTAGGCAGGGCTCATTTCCAGGCGCCCTCGCCTACTTAAGGGCATTGTTCAGAGACCAATGTAACTTTCTCCAAGAGGTCGTTTCCCTGTTGTGACAAATAGCAGACCCCACCACAGGGACGCTCAAATGGAGGCCGTTAGTAATTAAAAAAAAACAGGTAGTTAATACTAACGACCCCCACTTGAGCGTCCCTGTCGTGGGGTCCGCTATTTGTTTAGTGTCTTCGACTCGGGCTTAGCCAACCCGAGTTGGAATCCTCCTATAGTCGACCGACTGCCTCGAGTCGGAGGCTGGTGAGCTTGGCTCACGTTAATAATGCATTAAAAATGTATATAATGATATTAGTCGTTGTTGTACCGACCTGGCCGTCGTTGTAACGTGTCAAAGGGTTACATCATTACACGTAACGCAACCGAGCGTTGTTGTAACGCCTTTCCTCGGTGCAGACGTTACACCAGTCGGTGAACACGTTACTCATAACGTAACAACGTGTTTGCGTTACAACGACGTCCGGTCAGTACGATAACGTGTTGGGTTGTTACACGTACCGACCCGGACGTTGTTGTAACGCACAGGCGTTGTGCAACGTCCGGTCGATACGTGTACCGACCAAATCACGTTACCGCACCGACCGTGTGCGTTACGGTACGGTACGGTACAAACGGGTTGCTGCCCATCTTTGCCAAAGGCCCTTTGGCATAGGGCGCAAGTGAAGTGTCATCACTATGGAGAAAAGGGCCATTACGCTTTTGCATGCCAGGAAGATATGTTTGTTTTGTGGCAGCACCGGACATCGATCACATGAGTGTAAACAAGCCAGACCATGTGGCTATTGTGGGAGTAAAGGCCATTTGACGAGAGACTGTCGACGTCGAGGAAACCAAGATGACCAAATAAAGGAAAGGTCATGATACCAGCTGCTGACGTCAGACGTCAAAGGCGTCATGCATCCGACGCCTGAGAAGCGTCAGATGCATCCCCGGTAGATGACAGTATCCTCCCAAGGAGGTACTACTAAACTACAGCGAGGAAACCACCGCAAGAGCACGAGGTCAAGACAGTGGTTCGATGGATTAGATTAGGACTCGCGAGACTGAGGTCTTGGGTTCGAGTCTGAGTGGGAACGTGCTTTGGTTAGGGTCTGTGTGTGAGTGTGTGAGTGAGTCAGGAGTAGAACCGGCAGCTGTGAGTCAGGGTAGTGGGAGTGTTACTGGTGGTTAGTCACCCTTGGGAAAGTCGAACTGGGAGTTAAAAGGATGGGACGCTTGATGTAACCTTGCTTTTCAGTGCTCTGTTGGTGTGACTCCGAGTCTGTGACCCGCGAAAATTTGTGTGACCGTTCCGCCGCCGCCTCACTCTTTCCCGAGATAAGAGACGTCGCTCACGGACGTCCGTCCGCCCGAGCGATAACAGGTCAACATCACTGAATAGTAGATTCGCTTTTCTTCAACGTGAGGAAAGCCCAAGGGGAAGATCAAGGAGCCCTGTGAGAATGGACAAGGCACCTACTCTCAATGCTTTGACAGCACCTGAGCCTTCCGCCCCACCACAGTCAGAAAACTGCCAAGCTCTCTAGACTGTGAAGGTTCCAGTCTGGAGGAGGAGCGGAAGCAGAACCTTTGGGATGTGAAAAAGGAGAAGTATGGAGGAGAAGTAGCCTCAGAGTATTGCTCCCTAGTCATTCTGTTAAAGGAAAAAACAAGTTGCTGACGGTGAACGGGAAGCTAAATGATAAGAATGTTTTTGTACTTGTGGATTCTGGTTCGACTGGGAACTTTCTCACAAAAAAGTATGTCGAAAAAAGAGGGTTTGAGTTGAAGGAAGTGTGGTCCTTCAAGAGTGGAATTAGCAAATGGAAAGACCCAAGAGGTTTCTTGTTTGCAAAATACATTGGTGTTGCAGTTGGGCAAGTTTGAATGTAGGATCAAGCCACAAGTTACTGATTTGAGTACATATGATTTGATATTGGGACAGGCATGGTTGGAAAAGTTTCAACCAAATATTGGGTGGAAAGAAAAAAGAATATGGATGGATAATGTTTGTGTCCAAGCTGGACAGATGCCAGGAAAAGATCGAGACATGGATGCTTTGATAGTGCTGAGTGAGACGTTGAAGGTGAAGAAGTTGTCGGAGAAGGCAAGAATGCCTACGAAAGGGAGTACAGATGCTGCAGGATATGATCTCTACAGTTCGGAAACGTGCCAAGTGCCAGCTAAAGGGAGAATGTTGGTCAGCACGGATATTGCAGTGGAAATCCCAAGGAGTGCTTATGGAAGGATAGCATCAGCATCAGCATCAGCATCAGCATCATCATCATCATCATCATCGGGATTAGCTGCTAAGCACTATACTTATGTGGGAGCTGGTGTGGTGGATGCTGTTTAGAACCTCTTCTGCACGACCTTGTCGCCAAAAGAAGCCCCCTGGACAGCCCCTTGAAGTCCTTTAACCCTCCAACCCCATGGGTCCCATCAACCACGTGGAGGAACCTAGCAAGCTAGACGGACACCTTGTCCAGTCACATCGCCCATCAGGGGGATGTGACATCGACCACCCACTACACCATGCCACCCACATGGCTAGTGGAGGCGGCACACTCAGGCAAGGAGGGCATAACAGATGCGGACTACAGAGGATCAGTAAAAGTGTTGTTAATCGATATGGGAGAACAAGATTTTGAAGTAAAGAAAGGAAATCGAGTAGCACAGCTGATTATGGAGCAGGTGTGCCTAGTAACAAACAAGGAGGTACCGGAGTTGAGGGATACCAAGCGGAGTGGTGGTGGTTTTGGGTCGACAGGGTTTCGAACACACACGCCAAAGCGAACGTCACCACCAGTTGTGGTTCAAAAGCATGAGTCCCCAATCACACCGGAGTTGGAAGACGTATGTCGAGGACATGAGGATCCCGAAGTCAAAGATCAATTTTGGACAATCTTGGCGGACTACAGCGATGTGAGAAGTTATGAGCATTTAAAGTTCGAAGTTGAAAACCTACCGTGGTCGGTATTGTACCGACCTGGGCGTTATTGCACGCTAGTGTAAATGGGTGTAATCCCTTAAATCACCTTAGGGTTTAAGGTCATTTAAGGTGATTTAAACCCTAAGGTAAAATGTCGGTATTGACCCAGTTTTAGCAGGGTCGGTACGGTACTGCCCGGCTCTGACCAGGAGTTCCTAGTGAACTTCCATGTTCTAGAACGTTCCATACCTTCTAAACCTTCTGATAGCTTCCCTTGGCTTCCATGGCCAAACCATATGTCCCATTACCTATTGAAGCTACCCTGAAGATACCCTATGTCTTACACGCCTGTTCCAAACGTCTCAAAGTATCTTATATCGTAACATGTGTGAATTCCTAGTGAATAGGGACACGTCAACAGGAACATGGGTCTGATACGCTGTGGCGCTAGGGGAGAAGAGTGTGGGAGGAAAAGGTCGTTTTTTTTCTTTATAACTTTACTTGCAAGGAAGTTCCATCTAACGAGACGCTTGAGGAAGGCACTCGTCCTCCTCTAGGAGGGCGAGGGGACTTTGAAAAAAGTGGCCTCGTTACAGGTTTGCTGCAAGTTCTTTGAATGAAGCGGAAAAGCTTAGAGCCGGGTACACTTTGTTGCGCGGATCGGCAGCTGAGTGGCTTCACGCGGGCCGCGAAGAATTCGAGAAATGCAGTTGGGATGAAGTCAAGGCGGAGCTAATTAGTAATTACTTTCTACGAGCCGTATGATAAGGCGCAATCCACCGAGAATAAACTTTATCACCTTCGACAAAAGGGTAGGTTGGAGGAGCATGTTTCAGCGTTTTAAAGGATGGTGGTGCGCACCCCGGATATGGTTGAGTCCGACCGCGTTCATCTTCTCGTGAAGTCGTTGCGAGGCGATCTCCAGAAGCAGGTGCTTCTAGGGGTTACATATTCATAGTAATAAACTTGCAAAATTAATTCTCTAGCACATGTGTCTTGTTTCCCTTGTCTCAGTGGTTGTGTTAGTAAAGATGAAGATGAAGATGTTACACACTAAGTCGACGACCCTAGTGAAGTCGCGTTCATTTCCCCGTTGCAAACCACCCCGAAGCCACCACCATATTTATTTCGTTTCTGTTTTGATGCTCGGGACGTCAACCGTTGCCTGTAGAGTCTACGGTGTAGACCCCTCATTTTTGCCTCGAGGGCATTCGTGTCGTCAATGAACTTCTTTGCGCAAGTAACTGGTTGTGGGGATTCGACTTCAAAAAAGGATACTTCCAGCTCCCCTTACATCCAAAGGTGCGGAAATTTTGTTGTTTCGAGTTCGATGAGAAAGCTTACCATTTCATCCGTGTTCCGTTGGGCTTCGCAAATGAACCGTTCACGTATACTAAGTTGTTTCGCCTCTTGGTTCGCAAATGGCATGCGTTGGGTATTCGGGTGTTTTTTCACTTTGATGACGCATTATTCTTTCATGTGTCCCACGCCCACTTCGTCCACCGAGTGTGCGATTGGCAACCCTATTGAGCTCCGCCATTTTCCAGGGAACCACGTGCCCAAACCAGAAGGGATAAAAGATATTGGCATCCAATTCGATATCACACGGACTTCTTACAGCCAGACTCTCAACGGCCTCGCCAATGGATTTTTCGCGGAAGTGAAGAGGTGCGAAGTTTTGGCTACGCACCAGATTGTGTTCCACGATCTTCTTGGACTTGGATGTAGCGGCGTTACCGCAATGTAACATTGGGTTACGTCCGAATCTTGCAAAAGTCGAACTTAATTCTGACTAAGCGAGTCAGGTTTTGGCGTTTTATTGTTTTATTGTCATAATTGACTCCAACAGTGGCGGTCGCCAACAAAAAATTACATAAAATATGTCACAGCCGTTGTTACAAAATCGAACAGTCGATAGATTCTCTCCTTGCCGCGTCCCACTTTTCGGGTACACAAGCAGCTCAGGTCGCCGGAGCAATCGTGGCTACACTTCCAGCCATCCTCATAGCAAGATTCTTTTCGCGTTCATTGTATGGTCTATTAGGATGCCTGTCTTTCACACCCTCAGGTGCTACAAACGATACGTATATCCTCCGTCCCAACCATGCCCCACCATGCGCGATGAGTTATGTTTGATTCGTGCGACATGGATCGCCTTCACGGCTTTCGGCCCAAGGTTTCACGTCCGCATGTCGGTCTTTACACGGATGCTTCAGGGTTGTGCTGGGGTGGAAGGTTGTTGAAAGCTAACCATTCAATCGCTCCTTTATGAGGCCAAGGGCGTTGGCCAGTATTCTGAGCTAGAGATTCGGTCTTGACAAAACTTAAAAGGGTTTTGCTGCATTGGTGGCTTTTATCTCAAAGATTACCAGTTAAATCCCTTGTGATTTGACCATATATGGTTATTGTTTTCAAGTCGCCCTACATGGCCCCGCCACCTTAAGCGAGGCAGTTCAGTTGGTGGAAAGGATAGAGGATGTGGTTCTCAACGCAGAGGAACAAGGGGAAGAAGGTGAGGACGGGGCTTTCGTAGGAAGTGTCTCGGCCCAGGGAGATATCACATTTCCTTTACGTTTTTCACGGATTGGTCATTTCCTTACAGCAGTGAAGAAAGGGCTAAGGAACAAGTTTTTCCGAAGTCGTGTGGGCGCAGGCTGCGCGGCGCAGCGTTGGAGACATTCTCAAAGGAGGAAAAGAAGAAGGGTACTTCCAGCCGTATCAAATTCTCCGGGCGTTCTTCCGAGCGGAAAGTATCGGTTATCGAGGAAAAACCAAGAGATTATTTAAGGTTGAGGAGGAGAACGACGGTGTTATGGTGATGATGGTTCAAATCGAGTTAGATTAAACGGTTGGGGTTAATCTTGGTCGGTTGCAGATGACGCATGGTAAGCAGCTGCCCTATCGAGATATTGTATGACGGAGGGGCTGCTACCGACGTTTTTTAGTTGCACCTAGCTCGCCGATTAGGATTGCCGCTTGAACAAGAACTGATACTACGAGGACTAGGAAATAACTCGGTTGACACGGTGGGGACTTTGAAAGCCAAGGTGCAACTCGGGGCGGCAGAACATGTCCTCGAATTTGATATCATTTGTGACGACTGGCGGAGCAGCGCGGCTATAACATTATTCATGGAAAAGGGCGAGTAATGATGGGCAAGCCTGCGCTGGGTACTCTCTTGATGCTATTCGACCCAGCGGATGACGTTGTTATTCATAAGGTTACACATGCCCATTCGTAAGGTTGCACTCTCTGTGCCATGGACTTCTTGGATTTTCTATGGCAATCCGCCATTTGCACTGCTAAGCGAAGTTTAGAAGGATCTTTTGTTATCAAGAGACAAAGGTGTCGTGGTGATTTCGTGGTGGCTATCTGCACCATGGTCTGTTGGATTGGTACCGTATATTACCGACACGGTTACGACTGTAAAAGTGCTGCTTCCAGATCGGAATTGTATAACGGTTGCGGTCTGGTTACGGTGATCGTAACCGTAAAGTCCTATCTCTGTTGGAAACTAGACATGTGCGCCGTTGGAACAGGTTTCCGTGAAAACGGGTAACGGAACGAGACCGGCCGTGAAAAACTCGTTCCCGTTTTGGATTTTGCACACCCGTTCCTGGCAAAAAAACGGCTTTTAAGCCGCCGTTAACGGGTCCGTTGCCTGTTTTCACGGAAACCCGTTGCAACGCCGCACATCTCTACCTCAAAACCCCAAAGAACCTATCGAGATTCGAACCTGCGATTTCTAAGACTATAACCATACGTTTTCAATCAATCAATCAATCATACCATACGTTCTAACACTCTAAACCACCACACCACGATGGTTTAGGGGCTTCCGTAACTATACCCTAGTAAACCGTAGAAAACCGTAGAAAACCGACAACGGGTTGGAACGGCACGTTCTAACCCATTCCCGTGCCACAACGGTTTACAACGGGAACGGCCGCAATGGGCCGTTGTAATTCTACAACGGGTACCTGTTGCGGCTGTTCCCGTTGTAAAACCCGTACCCGTTCTGGGTTTTTGGGCTGGCGCCATACTATGAATGGTGATCGGTTTTGATCGGCCCCTAGATCTGTATGCAGATAACCTTCTATGTTGCTCCCACCAAAATATATATAATCTACATGATCGATGATCGGTATCCCTGATCTGATCGGTGATCGGCATCGGATCCATAGTATGGCTGGCGCACAACTCTATTGGCGAAGGAATTCGTGAATTATAGAGATAACGGCGCTTTATAGAGCTGTTTTAGTTATTTGTGATTCGAGTAAGTTGGTCTGGGTAAAGACTGGTTGTGGTGGCTGTTTTCGTTACAAGCGCTAGCGTGAGTCTTTCTGTGCGCAATCCTTATTTCTGAATTCCAAATAAACAAAGTCGGTCACAAAGAAATGACTTTTCTTAGGATTCACTTTAAAACGTGCCCTATCGAGCCTATCCAACACCTTCCGAAGGTGTTGAACAGGCGACAAACCAACTTGATCATGGAACAGGAGGAGGAAAGTTATCTTCATAAGACGTCGGCGAGGAACCGAGCAGTTGCAAACCGCAACCGGCTTCGGAAGTCCCCACACGAACAGAGCAAGAAACAACCTTGTGAAAAAGGAAAAGGTGACTTCTTTTGTGCCAGTCTGGTTCCGCCCAATCAGGTTCTGAGTCTAGTGGGGATTTTGCAGTTGGCCGATTCCAATAACCTGATTGTTGGCAAGTTTTATAATACAATGCTACTCCCGCAACAACATATTCAAGGTCTTGATATAGTCGAGTTTTTGGAAGTCGAAAAGGGATGCTTGGACAAATCATTTACGAGAGGTGGGTTTTCATGATGCCGGACATCCATGGCACGGTTTTTGCACTGGACCCTGCATTTGTGAAATGTGTTGCACAAGCCGACAGGGATATGAAAAGGGTTATTGGGTTGAGCTCGAAAATCGAAAATTGCGGTGGAAGAATATTCTTCAACTTACCGTGAGCAAAGAGGGGGGTTTTCGAATCAAGTTGTTTAGCTTTTGGTTTCAAAAAATACTAGCGACGAGTTGGTGGCCTGAGTGGGGGGTGGATTGTCCGAGTTTGCAAATGCATGCAACATAACTCGAGTGTTAGCAACAAGCTCTACGAACGGAAGTGAAGTACTCATAACTTTATCTATAAAAAATTAAGGAATAGATGAATCACTAACCGGGCTGTAAAATTTGTATACGTTGATTCGAAGTGAAGTGAGTCATACCCCCAGGGATCGAATGTGGGGTACTTATTGAGACTGAACGTTGTGTAAGTAACGTGATTTTGGGGTAGTCCGGCCCGTGTAGTTCTCGAACAACACCTAAGGCTCTTTCAGTGGTCTGCCGAGCCGGAACTACACTAGGAGGCTCACGAACACCCCTCACACTATTCGACCTTCCCCGTCTCAGTCGAGTAGGGACTAATCCCCTCAGGCTGGGGGTCACTCTTCCTGCGTTTCGTGTTCCAGAATGGGGCGAATGAAGCCGTCAGGGTACAGCGGCCAGGATGCGCCACAAGCTAGACACTACGAAAGGGCGGATGTGAACTGCGCTTGAGAGGGAAACATAGTCCAAGTCTAGTGACCGTTTGGAAGGACGTGCAGACCCAGACCCAAAGGGCAAAGGAAGGAGCGGTAGGTACTGACTGCTCTTATGGATCACCACATCTTCAACAGGATTCAAACCCGGGACCTCAAGGATAGGTTCTTGTAATCTATCCACCCCACGATAGAGTACATCTCTGGTAAAGCTGATGTCCTAGCTGATGTCTTATCCACATCCCTCCACACAAATTTTGAAGAGATACAAAATTTTGTTAATGCCGTTTCTATACAAGTAGTTGCCCGTATACAGAACAGGATGAATGGATTTCAGCCATTGAGGGCTGATCCAGTTTTACAGAAGTCGTTAAATCAATCAGGGTAGACATCCAAGGCTGAATATTTTGTTAAGAACAATTTCCTATATTATAGACCACACAACAAAACTAAGGAGCTGCTAGTGGTACCTTCCAGGTTGGAAGTTATAGTATGAGAACAGAGTTTCTTGGACATCTTGGAATCAATAGATCTTTAGAGTTAATCTCCAGAAATAATAATTTTTGGAAAAGATGTGGTCGGGATGTTAGAGAATATAACAGATCATGTCCTATATGATATGTACGACTGTGGTGACAGGTAGTCACCACAACCACCGATAGATCAGCGTTAGTCGCTCTCAACCAACGCATTGATTTGACGATCACGCGTCCATCACTCCCAGTCCCATCATTCGATCACGTGACGACGAGGGGCCCTGGTGACATGACGCGGCGTTGTATTATGTGGTCGTGAGTGGTGAGAGGTAGTTTATGGCTGGTTAGAGCGTTAGCTCTAGAGTGAGTCACTTAGGAATTGATGATGAAGGTTCGACTCTTGCTGTGAGCTTGGATACTCAAGTGGAGAAGGTTGGGAACATTGTATCCTTGATTTTGTGTAAACTTTAAGTGAAAGCGTCCATTTCACTATATGTCAAGGCACTAAGAGTAAAACCTCTAAGCCCAAGGGATTGCTACAACCATTACCAATACCCATACACAAATTTGAGCAAATTAATACTTAGTTGCTTATCTTCCAAAATCCCAAGGACATGGAAATGCAAGGAAATGCAGCAGTAGTTGTACTTGTAGACAGACTAACTAAGTATTGCAGATTTATGCCTTCCACTAAAGAAATCACATCAGAACAACATGCAAGGATTTTCGTAGATCTGATCTACAAAAGTTATGGATCACCTAAGATCAGTATTTCAGACAGAGATCCTAGATTTACAGGAAATTTCTGGACTCAATTATTTAGGTTATCAAAGACTGATTCAAGAATGTCTTCAGAATAATCTCTAATCAAATGATCAATCTGAAGTGACCATCAGGGTGTTAGAAAATTTTCTCAGACTGTTACGGTGTTAGTGGATTTAACAGACCCTATATAGAGGATAATCCAGATGATTGGGTCAATCAATTACCATTACGATTTTCTGCTAATAATGTAATTAATCAGTCTACTAGATATATATTGATGTGACTAATGCAAGATATACATCCACTGCAGTACATTCACTACAGGATATGTTACGAGGTATGACATCAAATTTCCACGATACCAGACATAGATATGCCGAGGCCCAAAATCGCATGGCTCAAATAACTAATATCAAGTAACAAGACGTCTCCTTTGTTGAAGGGGACGACGTACTAGTCAGTACTAAGGTGGTACTACCGGCAGCACTGAAACATATTCCTCCAAAGTTAAGTCGTCGTTATATCGACCCTTTAAAGATTACGAAAGTTATTTCGCCAGTTGCTTATCAATTCGCGCGTCAGAAACGTGGCAAGCTCACCCCGCTTTCCATGTATCCCATTTTAAAGCGTGTCCAGCCTGCAAAAAATGAGTGATGAATACCCGACGGCGACAAATGAGGTCCCGGTCGACCCACGGGGAGGGGGGGGGGGGGGGGTGCGACGACCTGACGTACCAACGCATGCCGTTTCGCGGTATGCGGCCCAGACCACTGCCGTTGACCTACGTCGAGCCCCGCCCCAACAACCCCCTCCTCAGGGCGACTTCGGACGACGAGCTCGAGGATGAGTAGAGAGGCGTCCTAGCTGACGATCTTGGGGCTATTCATTCGGATTTTGCCCATCTTTTGATATTTGAACTGATCAAAGATTTTCTCGACGAAATATACTATGCACACTACACGTTGTGGATGAACATTTGTTAACTTCGGTACCATATCAAGGCTTGATGGAACGAAAACATCGGCACAAGGATAGGGAGTCCAAGACTGCCCTTTGTTACGGCCACAAAATCCCACTCTCAAAATATTTAGGGGCCACATTGATTGACCTAACCGCAAATAAGATTTACGAAGATATGCATGACACAACGCTTCTTGTTAAATGGACCATGTTTATGGTGTTCACGTAGGATAGATAAAACACACTTGCTATCTTGAGTGTAGGGAGCGTACTTCATATAATATGATAATGAAAACAAAGGCGGTAAGGGCTTTTATAGTTGTGATAAACCTGAATGCTCGAGCAAGTATTTTAGCACCACATGTTGAAATGCGCCATTGCAAGTCATGATCGAGGTGTCCCCGTTTCAAACCGTTTGATTGGCTCTTAGCCTCAATTCTCAGATGCATGACTTCGAAGCCCATTGTATCAACCCTTATAAAGAGTTACACACACCTCCTCATGGGAACCCATAATCTAGGGGGGGGAAACGGTTTATGCCTGCCACTAAATGTTTTTTGTAATCTCAAAACAGAAAATGTCGATGATGTTCAGCACCATGGAGATGACATTGGTGGCCAATTTGATGCTATCGAAGATGGGCAACCAAGCGTTGTTGTCGATAATCAACAACCTAGCGACATCAACCCTGATGATATCACTTTCGTTGGGACAAATTCAACGTAATAACAAGATTTGATTGGCAGTTGCGCTTTTATTTTGTGAATGATTACATTTTCTTTCACGCACTCATCTAGAGTTTGTTGTTTTTTTCAGCCCCTCGTAAGGACAAGCTTACCAGGATATGATGGTGCGTCGATCATTGGACAACGAACAAGTGGACTTGTTGATGAAAGTACGGAAAATGGGAAAGACATTGTGCAATTGATGTGCAACTTGTACTCTTTCAAGTGCAAATGGAACATAAAAAACCCAGCGTTCGAAGATTTGTTGCAAATCTTCAAAAATACAAAGGTGGTCAGCGAAGACGTCCAAGACATCCTTCCTTCCAAGGCTCTTGACGTTGAGCGACACGTTAACCACAAACTTGGGTTGAAATATTACCGGTATGACATGTGCACAAATCCAGATTTCCGAGCACTATTTCGTGGGGAAATGGCAAGTGAGGAAGGTTGTGCAAAATGTGGCTCAAGCAGATCACGGGATGACCCTAAATCAAGCTTCACTTATACACCAATATCCGAGATTTTACCAAAAGTGTATGGGTCCAAGGAAATAGCGAGTCTCCTATCGTATCCAGAAACAAGGAAGTGTGTTCCAGGGGTTGTAGAGGATTTGTGCGATACGCCGGCATGGAAAGAAGGTTGCTTATTTTTGTCTTTCTCCCAAGACGGAATGCAACCTTTTGAGTCAAGCTCTCTGACCCTGGAACCCTTTTCGGTGTCGATATTGAACTTGCCGTCTTGGGCAACAACAATACCAGGGATGGGGACTTTTTGTATCGGAATTCCTAGCGTTGGGCTAGGAATCAAAGGAGGTGCACTCGGAACACTGTGGGGTCCTTTCGTCGATGAAATTTTATACTACGACTTTCACGGGATAGATGTGTGGAATGCCTCCATGGAATGCTTCGAAAATGTGCGTGTGCAAGTGTTCAATGGACCTGGAGGCGGCAAACAAGATAGCCGAGGATGGCCCAAGACCAACGGATTTTAAGGCCCTGGTGTGTTTCACTCTATTTCAAGGCCCTCGTGTGTGCTTCGATTAGGATATACTCAATGCTTATATATATGATGTTTTTCTTACATAGGAGCAGCAAGAGCTTGCTTCAGAACGAATGAAGTGGGGTATCATAACAAGATAAAGATGTCATACCCTCGTGCACATGCGTATCTTAGCCATGATGGTGAAGACATGGACTTGAGGGAGGCCCTCGGAAAACTAAACCAACCTGGCATGATAGACACGGAGTGTGCAAGGACAGCAAATTCGATGCTGGATTTTGGGAAATATGCGGAGCCGGCTTCTCGTCGAGATCCAGTATATTGTCGAGCGCTGGCACAAGAAGTACATGAGGAGAAGTGCGATAAGAAATTCCAATCAAGAGTAAAACCAAGAGAAGGTCTTACTGATTTCTCTTGTCTATGGAATCTTCCGGATTTTAGTCTGACAAACATGACATATGATCCAATGCATGCTATGGGAGGGTGCATCACACATATTTTGGATATCTTGAAAGGTTCAATTACGAAGGATCTGGCCCGCTCTCAAAAACTCATCAATTATGAGCATGAAGTCAATCGACGGTACCTTGGATGGACTTCTGTGGATGAAACCCCTCCATTCGTCATATCAGACACCTTCATGAGAATTGCCTCAAATCGTTTGAAAATGATTGAAATGGGGGCACCTCCTCATCTCAAAGGGCAACGATGGCACTTGCTCCTGGAAACGAAATTGAAGTATGCGACTCCCAAAACACATGATAAGTATGTTTTTGCTGGGTGCATTGGGGCATTTGCTTTGTTGAACCTCTTGTCTGAGCCATTCAACAAATCAACAATTGAACTGTTGCAAGCATTTAGCGCAAGAGTCGTAACATCGAATGACGCCTCCCTCCACATCCATTAATATGAGAAGCCAATGAGCACGCACGTTGACAAGGAACAAAACCTTCAAGGAGTTTCTTTTTTACCAACCCAATTTTGTACCCCTCCTTCGTATCTTGGGTCCTCATATGTTGCAAGATATTACCACCAAGGTTTTAAGGGAGGAGAAAGGTGAGGAGTTACATTGTACAACTGTATGTGGGGCGAGATAGGGAGATATATTTTCTTTCCACAGAAAACGCTATGAAATTCACAACTTGTTGTGGCAACAATGAATGTCGAATGATAGCGTAGAATGGTTAGGAACATAAATGCAAGATGAGTGTGTTGCGGAGTTGATGAAAGGACGTTATGACTTATAAGAGGCAAAAGAGACAATATTCAAAAGAGCAATCATTTTGCTTTTTGAAAATGACATACATTTTATAGCATGGTTGCCTTTCCAGAAGAGCCTTCATGTAACAGAATTGCACTTGCATTGCTGCAAAACCCACAGGCCTGCAGACTCCGTCATGTGTTTTTCGCTTGCATTTGTTGCCGTCAGCTCGTGGTAGCGTGCACAGGAGATTCGCCACTTATGCGAATGGGACGAGAGAGAGAGACGGTTTCAAACACGGTTCTTACATCAAACTCAAAGAGACACTTCACATTTCCTCATTCCTCTTTTGTAAGCCTACTGCCTGAAGTTGTGCAGACTCGTCAGCAAAGAGTAATGCAGACAGCCGGACACTTAATTGCGAGCAGACCTGGGCTGTACCGTACCGACCCCCAAAACACGGTGCGAACCGTACCGTACCGTATCGTACCGTAAGGGGTCGGTATGGTATGGTACGATACCGGTTTTTTTCACGATACGGTACAACATCGGTACCAGGTCGGTACAATACGTTGTCGCCAATGACCGGCACCCGTTAAAGGGTCGTTGTTGCAACGTGTCACTGGCGTTGTTGTACCGCCCCAGACGGTTCGAGTAACGATATTCGTTACAACAACGTAATGGCGTTGCAGTAACGTCATGTGGATGACGTACAAAGTAACCCCCCCATGGTCCCCAAAACCCAAGGGAACCAAGTGGGATTCGAACACCGTACCGCACGATGCCGAGTCATCTACGTTGAGCACGGAGCCAAACGAACCA
This sequence comes from Bryopsis sp. KO-2023, assembly GCA_030272585.1. NCBI lineage: Eukaryota > Viridiplantae > Chlorophyta > Ulvophyceae > Bryopsidales > Bryopsidaceae > Bryopsis > Bryopsis sp. KO-2023. The sequence continues at coordinate 702,598 of BSYQ01000010.1, forward strand.
CGATGGATTAGTGACTGTTGCAATCATATACCTTAATTTTTTTGTAATTTTGTAAAATTACGGTATATCATTGCAACGGCCACAAATCCATCGTGGTCCGCTTGGCTCAGTGCTCAACGTAGATGACTCGGCACCGTGCAGTACGGTGTTCGAATCCCACTTGGTTCCCTTGGGTTCTAGGGACCCTGCGGGGGTTACTTTGTACGTCATCCGTTGTTGTACCGACCTGGCCGTTGTTGTAACGTGTTATCGTTACACGTAACGCAATCGATCGTTGTTGTAACGTCTTGCCTCGGTGCAGACGTTATACCAGCCGGTTCACACGTTACTCATAACGCAACACGTTGCACACGTTACAATAACGTCGGTGCGCTACGGTATAAAGGGGTTGCTGCCCAGGTCTTACTGCGAGTTCTCACTTCGCAGTCTGTCATGTTGTGTTGCACTATCGCGTGCTGCTTGCCGTGCTGTGCGGTCAGTATTACATTTCACCTCTAACTCTATAACAAACCCCACCACTATCTGATCTTTTTTTAATCCTCTAGTGGGTTTGAAGGGACCCACGGCCGTATCAAGGGCTAGGACTAGTAAGTCTTCAGCTAGGTGATTCACTTAACCTAGACGTTCTAGGTCGCTTCTGCGGAGTCGGCCTAGAAGTTTTGTTGACTTACAAGGGAGTCACTAGTAGGGACTTGTTCACGAAGCGGAACCGACCTTCTAATAGAAATGTTAGACCAATGCCTTCAAGAAGTGGCGAAAGTGTTCCCGAGTATTCCCGGGCGACGTTCACTTCAAATTGCTTCTCTAAAACGTTCGAAATCTCAATCCAGATTTTTTAATGGGGTACCTGGAAGTTCATCAATAAAAAAAAGCACAAGCCTTCTTTTAATCAAGTATAGGGCACATGTATATATGTATATATGTTTTATCTTAAAACAGGAGCTGGCAAAGTAAAGCGAAGGATACTGCCTAATAGATTATTGGTAATAATTTATTGTCTTAGTTGTCATCTTCAAGGTGGTGATGGCAACTTTCACAGGTGGTTCGATAAAGGAAATGTAGGCAATTCTATTCACACATTAGGAAAATAACTTACGGAAGTATAAACTTTTCGGTTCCAATCCCTATTTTCCCATCAGGACAAGACATCAATTATATAAAAGAAGCGACTTGAAGTTGGCGCGCCAGGAGTCAAAGATTGCGTTGAAGTCTTGTTGGAAAAGAAGTGCAAACAACGAGCAAGTGGCGCCATCCACCACGTCCGATCTACAACCCAAAACTGCCTTCAATTTCGATTACCTTCCGGACCCGCAACCAGGGATACAAGGGGGCCAACCTGATATAGTTGCAAGATTGCAATTGGGCATCAATGATCAACGAAAGGCCTGAGACGCAGAAGCCCAGGAGCGAAGCTTGCAACAAGACTTAGACATGTTAAAGAGGGATATATGAGAACTCCTCAATGGTGAGACGCGCTGATTGTCGGACTGGTTTGCCTTGCACGTGTGTCTCAAATATAATCAATTAATATTTCTTCTTTCCTTCCGAGGCCTATTTGTGGCGTTTTGAGAAAACATGAATTCAGCAAGAGGTAACCAAAACGTTATTGATCGAAGAGTTTAACACAGTGAAAAGAATAATGTTGATCACCAATGGTGACTCACTATATCAAAGGCGGCAAAAGTTGAAAGTGACCTCTCATCTTCAGAGGTGTTAGTTTGGAGGGTAATCTTATGCAATCTAAAACAATTTTCATGAACCAAATGTGCTCAATGATTATGCAGCTATCACACGTGTGGGTCAATTGAACTAGGACCTTGTTCCGCGTAGATTGCTTTCGGAACTAAAACGAAATTCTTTGTATTTTAATTGAGCGCTATTTGAGGAGCTTTAGTGAGATGAAAAAAAGATGTTGGATTTAGAAGTTACCGCAACCCACAGCTACCATTTATTTTGTGTTAGGGAATATAAAAAGCTTTCAAAAAAGGGATAGATGCAAGAGACTAGGTTATCTATATCATGTGATTGCAATGCTGTGGACGGTCCACTGGACCGCTACAGATATTTTCTTAATGGACACAAAGGAGGTGCCCTGGAGCTTGGTGGTGAGGGAACTCGGGTCAATACATCTCGACGAAACATCCGCGACTGCCCAAGGTGAAAATGTGCATCTCGTGAATGAAAATTAGTTATATTTTGTGTGCTTAATCCACCTGATCTCCGTTAAAATATGTTGGTGTGTGTTCCAGCCATCAAAGACGCTGTGCTTGGGGAGGTGGCCCGCCTTGATTGGTATCGTCCGACAATCGTCACGGATCAAGGCAGCAACGTCCTTCGTGCCTACGACCACGGATCGTTATCGCGAAACAAATAGCTTGATGACCCACTCTTGGACCGTCCAAGAGAAGAGACTCCGAGTATCAATATATTCGATGGGTTTGTTATGGAGGACGCGGATTGGGACGTGGCAGACTATCTCACGTTGTTTCTAGGAGATATGGATCGATTAGTACTTGTAGATTTTGAGTGCGTGTAGCGTTTTTTTGGATGTGTCGATTTTTGGATATTTGTATCAAGTCAGGATTTGAGATGGTCTATTCTTACGTTGTTTTCAACATTAATTGAGGAAATACGAGATAACAATTATCACAATCTCCCTCGTAGAAGATTGCGGATTGGTCAAGATTTTGAAGCCGCTCGTGGCTACTATTCGCTCCACTCCTGCTATGAATAGATTGAGCCTCCAAGAGAAGGTCCGCAAACGAGCTGCTAATATCTAAGATATGATCAAGAGGGATGTGAATTTCAAATTTCAATTCCGTCGGCTCAATCAATCCTTGTTTTTGTGGTGAAACCTTCCCAACGGAGGATGCATGCGTGGCTCGCACCGTGGTCCACACACTCGCTCAAGGGATGTCGAGAATATTGACAACGGCTAACAAATCTATTGACCACACACTCGCTCGGAATGCATTACTCTCTTGGGGGACGTCTAAGTCTGGTTGAAATTTCTAGACAACCCATAAAGCCTCTTTTGTTTTGTAGAGCTCCTGTATATGAACGAGACTCGCTTGATAAACCGGAACATCTCTGATTCATGTATTAGCTACGAGCTGAAGAGTTCAACTTCAGTCACTCCTTTTGGAGTTGGACGATATGTCTATCCACCGCGTGGACGAAATGCAACAAATGCGTTTGAACGAATGCCCTATCAACCTCATTGACAAAATTTAATCGATATATGCGAAAAAGGTCTGCAGGCTCACCATGAAAGAAAAAGCAAAATGTCGAGACATGTATTCTTGTGAGCTATTGAATAAACCCTTAACCCTAAAACCCTAAACCTCAAACCCTAAATTACCCTCTTGAACGTTTAGATTGATGGAAATGTAATTCCTGTGAGCAATCAGACCCGTCGGACTTGTTTTTGATACGACAACGGTTCTCCGCGGTTTTCCGCGGCTTCCCGCGACCTGTCATTTCACGACGGACTACTTTTTGTTTAGTATTATCACGATAGCGCCTTCTTCCACGACCTGTCGGTCTTGTCAGACTTCTTTTTTGCCTCAGCCACGACACGGCAACACCTGTTCGCTGCAAGAGGTCTTTACTCAGCGGCCTCTGAAGAGGAAGGAACCATCTCCAGCGAGTCAAAAGTCGCTGCGAATAGACTGGTTCTTATTCCGAAACAATTGTAAGGCCGATTTCGTCCGAATGAACTCTTTTCCGTCCCACTGTTTTGTCTGCACCCGAAAAAGACGATTTACGAGTTTGTGCCACAACTACATCGCAGGCAACAAAGATACCACCTCCCCTTAAATGTGATATATTGGTTTCACGCAATATTAGACGGACTTAGTGGCTACTTTATAATTGATTTAAATGCAAGACGACATACCTTTTCACATAAGACGGAATTGGTAGAGTTTAGAGCCAGTCGGCAATGGTGCGCTGCGAATATTTCAAGTGGCAAAAGCAATTTTTCCTTCTCTCTCTTTACGAAAGGTGTCCGCAACAATTAACAAAGGGTCAATTTGATAACTTAATTTGTTGGATGTGAGGAGAAAGACATGGACCATAGAGGCACACAATAGCGTTGCATGCTTCTTGGGATCTATGGGTTTCTTCAAGAAATGTGTTGCACACCAGAGATAGGACTTGGGCCAAATTTTTGGTCCGACTCCGGTCCGGTCCGGTTACGGTCGGGTTACGGTCACCGTACTACGGCCGTAACTCCGTACCGTAACCGGAGTAATATGTTGTTTTTACGGTACGGAACAGGTACGGTATAACTACGGTAGGCCCTAAATCACCGTGAAGTAGCGTGGTTCAGTGGTAAAGCGTTAGGCTGCAGTCAGTAGGGTCGCGGGTTCGAATCCCCCTGGGTTCCTTTGGAATCGCGGGACCCTGCGGGGGTCACTTTCTACGGTTTACGGTTGTTACGGCCGTTACGGTCGTTACGGTCCGGTACGGAGCGGTACGGAGTGGTACGGTGCTACGGTTACGGCCGTAAAAGTACGATTTTCTGACGAAAATTGTACTCCGGTTACGGTCCGGTTACGGTGGTTACGGTCCGGTTACGGTGACCGTAACCGTAAAGTCCTATCTCTGTTGCACACTTCGAGAGCACTATCAAAATAGAAATGAAGCAATCATCCCGCTATATGGGGGACTCCTCAGGGTGTTTGGCTATGAGCGTTACTAAATACGATTGTCACGATTGTCGGAAAAGGTATAAGGGACACTCGATGACATGTTGAAGGTAGACCGTGAAACAATATATACAATCGCAAATCCTTTCAATGACATGGAAAGGATACATTTCCTCCGTTACTTATATCGCTAACGTATTATCACGAAAATCATCCACAGACAGGCCACCAGATGATAACGATGACTTTCTCATATTCGCTACTATTTCTCAATACACCAACGGCCTCGAGGAAGGCTTTTGTCATAGTTACAATGTCCTCTAGGATACATCATTATTCGCTATGTCCTCCATAATATATCATCATTTGCTGACCTTGACGATCGCTCGCCAAAGTTTTTTACATTTCGGTTCTTATCCTCTTTGGTGACGACCATTATTTTCCAATTTTAAAGTATTCCACCCACAAGAGTGAGGGAGGCGCACCAAATTTTTTTCCAACTATTTTGAAATCAGCATTTTTTCTTGATATTCAAGTATTAACTCTTCCAATACTTTCTAAATATTTCAAATGGGGCTGCACATGCTCTTGTGTTTTTAGCTCCACGCAATAACATTCGACTAGAAATCATGTTTTTAAATAAGAACTGTTTGTGTGTAGTTTCCTAGAGATATGCAACACTTCCACCGACGTGGCGAGAATGCAAGACAAGAAAAAATTAAAGAAGCCGATAGGCACTTGTTTTCCCTCTATAGTCTTTCTCCTTTCTTGAAGGGGCCGTTGGAGAATACAATTTTGCATTTCCATTTAGCAAGGTAAGTTCTAGAGTGAACATATGAGCAAGGAGGGCATTTTCATGTTGACAAAAGCTTTTTTTTTTGGTAACGATATATTAATGGCCGAAATTCAAGTGAACAACTCAAACCCCGTATCTACACGGATACTCCCATTACTATGGACTTCCTTAAAATATCCTCCATGCTAACAATGTAGGCAACGACAATCAAGTGTTATTCAATGAATTACAAATTAAAGTAAGAAAATAGTTATATGCGATAATGAAGCGACGATAACTTCCTTAAAAGAGTATCTCCAAGCTCAAAGCAAAAAAGTGGTTCCCATGTTATAATCACCTTAAAAAAGAATCTTACGCGTAACTTTTATTAACAATTATTGCCAAAACCTATTGAGATTGATTGAGAATGCAAATTTGAGACATAGTCCAACAAGAACTCCTTCAAACCCTTACGAAATGGAATACTGCATTGTTGTGGATTTCCAAAATCCCTATCTACATAATGATAACGTAGAGGTTACGTCTTTATAGTTGGATTGATTAACCTTCAATACCCAAGATTGGGTCGAGGCAGTAATATTTGCCTTTGGGAAGAAGCAATTCCCAAAGGCATTTCTCTTTTCAACGATAACGATACTGATTGGCACCCCTCCAAATTTCAAAGCAGTGACAAGCATGGCGCAACATCCATAGAGCAACATATAATAGAAAGAGAAAGAGAATGTGGCAAGGCACCAAGGCGACATTCATACCTTAAAGCTATCTTTCCTAATATATAAGTAGGTTTCATGCAGATGTGCAACAAACCTAATGCCGTACAAAATACGACATTATTATTTCGGACACCTTCTTGCAAATACACCGATGAGATCTTCTTTTTATCTTCCCCCCCCCCAGAAAAACAAATTACTCCCATTGAATCTAGTTCCGAACCATTAGGCATTATGTTCTACTTCAAGTTTTGGCATCATATCACAAATGTTCGCGAATAATACTTCCCCCTTGCGCATCTTTCAACTACCTGTCCTCCTACACTCTTCCATACCTAGGGCTATATATTATGAACTTTCACAATAGTTTACGCCCTTCAGTAGGATTAGTGGCCAACCTAAGGGCTCCATAGCTCTTATAGTAAATAAAGAAACCACATTAAAGAGAAAGAAGTCGGAAGAAGCGACAAAGCCAGGCGAAACAATAAACCCCGTGATCGCTTCCAAGATCGCAAGATGTGCTAAACCAGCTTATGTCGATGGAATAAAATCATACAACAAGCAAGTATCATATGGAATCTGGAATCAGGTTTAAAATCACATTATCATCCTTTCGCAAGCATAAAATAAACCTCTATACGTCTGAGTTAGGTAGTACAAGATGATCGAACAAGTCGATGCTCTCAATGACGAGATAGAGGGGATCGAAAAAGTGGTTGAAAGGACAGTTTCCTATAAAACCTCGAACATTAATGTTCAGTAGGAACTAATTTTTCATCTACTTTCTCAAGATAGATTTTGAGAAAGCATATTTCCTTAAGATCCATGTAGTGGAGGTGGTACCCAAAGATGGAATTTCTTTTTTTGCTTTTTCTTTTCTTAGAAAAGGGGGGAAGGAGGGATGAATGTAACAAACGGTCAATACAAGTAAATGATAGCATCAACCATCTGTTTTTATTGAACGTTTGTTACATCCATCCCTCAAACTCAATGCTCTTCTTTCGGGGATCTTATTTTAAAGAAAATGGCAAGCTTGCGTTCTTTATTTCTTCGAAAAATCAAATTAAACAACAAAAAAAATGGTAAAAAGGTATAGTTGTACCGTTCTTGAAGAAATCCTCACAGGGGCATGCTGCCAGGTTTCCTTCCAACCCAAATACCTACAGCAAAAAAAAGAAATAGCTGAGTTGAGAAGGAAATAGAGCAAAGCAGATATCCATGTGCCATTCTTTCTTCAGAAGTACATGTGTGTATTCTTTTAGTCTGACTATCTTTTCCCAATCTTCCATTCAACCAAAACAGGAAAAGGCTTTTTTCCAGGGCCAGTGTTTCACCCACCTCCCGGCGGGTCGGCGTGATCTTGTTTCAAGAGTAAATACTGAAGAGCGACTTCTGCGCTTTTTTTTTTCGCACAGCTGGACGAGCTCCGCCATCGCAAGATCATCGCAGGCGAAACAATCCCAAAAAGTTAGCGAGCGAACAAGAACCGTTCACAAGGGAAAAAAGAAAAAAAGAAAATCTGTTAAAGGACACCTTTAATTTAGTTTTATTTCTCTCGAGACAAAGCGGAAAGAGTCGGTGATAAAGAACGCTGCCAAAAAGGGGGAAAAAAAAGAGGGACGGGTGCATCTCTGTGCGAACAATAACGCGAATCACCTGCTAGTCCCGTTGAAAAGCTGCCGGCTCCACCCCCCGTTTCGTTTTCCCCCACTTCTGCTCGCGCAGGCTTTTTCGTCCTAGGGTTAATGATAAACCAACCAAGGTCGACGTCCAATTTTGCAGGAAAACGGCTTTTTTACTCTATTACGTAAGGCGTGCGTCACGTGCACACACACCCCTCCTCAATACACGATGTGGGGTCTCCACAAACACAACCCATGAATTCCACCGCGGGCGGAAAAGCTTTCCACGATGGTTTTCAAGCTGACGGTTGTGCACGGCACGCGTTTCATGCTTTCTGGCGTCTTCTCCGGAAACCCCACGATTCGCTCGACAATGCACCGCCTCCCCCCGGGCTTTGTCCAGCGGGACGCCCCTCAGCTCAAATTCGCAACGTCTAGAGCTGTTTGGGCGCGCGCACCACCACCCAGGATGCGACTCACAGAGGTGGTGTGTTCGTTTCTCATCCTGGCCGTCCCCGATCGGATTACTAATTTTAGAAAAGAATTAGTAATCTAATTAGTAATCTGTTATGGCTTTCGAAATTCGATTGAGTTTTTTTTTCCCTTTTTTTTCCTCGACATACTGCAAATAAGGAAACAAAAGAGTTTTTGGTGATCTGAATAATTTGGATGCCCTCCTGGTTTTTCGAATTAATTGTTTTTGATGCTGAACATGAAAAACCTCTTTTCCTTGAAAATGCAGTGAGTTCAATTCCAGCTTCTCCTCCACCTTCTCCAGCCGAGATTCCCATTGCTCAGGTGCAAAACACCAAAATACAAATCTATATAAGCGAATATGCCTTATAAACAATTTTCTTGTGGATACGAAAGGAAACATAATTAGAATTTAATCAAAAAGACACCATCACTGAAACCAGCTGAATGCAGCAGAAATTTAATATATAGCTGGGAAAATAGGGGAGAAAAAAAAGAAAAGAAAAAACTACTGTACTGTAAAACCATACGCAAATTATATTGAAATTTCTTAAATGTTGTTCTACCTGACAAAGAAGCAGAAATGAAAGGGGTTCTTCATAGAGGGTGTGCATATCGCCCATTTGGACAATGTAAATCCACCACAGTGAAGCCAGAAAAAAAATACAAAAAAAAAATAATCCTCATGTAAAAATATCGTTTGAAAGTAGGGAGCTGCCCTTTTTCTTTTTTGGTAGCACCAGTCTGCATCACCAGTCATCAGCAAACCTTGGGATACCATGATATTTTTTTCTCTGAAACCAGTTTTTTTTTCCCTTTTTGCAGAATGAAAAGCCAGGGGAACTTGATGCCACTAGATTCGAGCTCCATCCCAGCGTGGAATTCTGGAAAAATTTCAATTTCTACGGTGTTTTGGATTCTGATTCTGGGCTCGATCGGTAGGAGACTCACTCTTTTTTTTCCCCAATCATGCCTCTTTGCACAGCAACAGCAGTTATATTTCTTTTATGTTTTTTTGCAACAGCATCGTTGCACAGTGTAGGTCTATAGAAATTTCTAGGAGAGAAAAAAAAAGGTGGTTATCATCTTTCTTTTTTTTTCTGGACAGAGGCAGGTCCTTTTTTCAGCATGTTTTTTGGAAGAAGAAAAATCACCTTACTGTGTGATGGATTTGAGGTTTCTTTGCTTTGCTTCGACATGATTTGATTTCTTTTTTTTCTAATTTTTTTCTTTTGTGTTTTTTCTTTTGCTTTTTTTTTGGGGGGGGGGGTCCAGGTATGCACGTGCCATTACTACGGCATCGAACGCCGTTATCGAAAAGGGAATAGCATCCAATCCTGAAATGGCACGGTACTGGGGATACCATGCATTGAGGAGCGCTTTTTTCATGGGCAACGTAATGCTGTGCTGCTTCTTTCTGTGTGTTGGAAAAGAAAAAAAAAATCTCGTCCCCCAGATATTTATGCAGCCATTTACTGATTTTCTCCTCAAAAAATTGAAATCGGTTCTTCGTGGTTTTTTTATTTATTTACTGTTTTTTTGTTTTTTTTTTTGGGGGGGGGGCATGGAATTCAATATCAAGGGGAATTTTCGGGGTTTTCTTATTTTATTTATTTTCGCAGATCCAGGCTGAAATTTTTGGTGTCGAAACTTTCATAGGCAATTCTCAACCCCCAGTTGCACTGATCACCCCACAAACTCCTAATAAACTCCTTACATAATTATAACACATTTCTTTTTTTCTGTTTTTTTTTTTGAACCAGGGACTTGCCAGCATCGCTCTGAACTACTTTTCAAACCGAAACGATGCAAACGTCGCTACCAGTAGCAAATCTTTTTTGGATGGGGTGACTGGGGGCGGAGCGCTGTACAGGATCCTCAATGCCTTTGCTATGTACGACCAAGATCTCCGAAACATCCAACAGGGGCTGTACAAAAAGCCATGGGATATGACCAGTCTGACTCACAGGCAATCCAACCCGCTCTACGTTGCATACAAGTGAGTGGAACTGAAAAAGAAGGAAAAAAAAAAATGTTCGAAGTGGCTGAAAAGGTTGAAAATAAAGTGCCTTTCCTGAATGAATAAATGAATTACAAAAAATAAGATTTGTTGATTTATGTTTGTTTGTTTTTTGGTGTATCGCATCACTCTTTTGTTGGATGGACAGGTTAAATGGGGTGGTTTGCCCTGATGTGACTTATTTCAAACATATATATATATATATATATAATATATATTTATATTTTCAGTACTTTTATTTTGTAATTATCGATTAATAGCAATAAAGGGCAGGACGACAGAAGATGATTTAAAAAAATGACTAATTATCCCCCCAAGAATGTGCTGCTGGCGGTTTCTGAAGTTCAGCGTCAGTATTTCTATTTGGACTGTTTTGGAGCAATTGTTTTTTTTAAGTGAAAAAAAAGCAATTGTTTTTTATTCGCATTTGAAGGAGTGCCCAATTTCTCCAAGATGCCAATCGCATCCTTACAAGAAGGAACAAAACAGGTGAAAAAAAATGCATCTGCCGGTTTTTTTTTTCTTTTCTTATTTTTATTTCTATCAAGAGTTTGAATTTCAGATTTTTTTTGGAAGTATACTTTTGATATATTGCGGTTTTTCTTTTTTCTGTTGATCCATCAATGAAAGACTATTTTTGTAAAGGGGGAGAACTGGGTCGATTCCATTAGATATTGCTAGAATTTGCATTCCAGGTGTATGCATCGCCGAAACAAACGAAAAAAAAATTGAAAAAAACGCTTCTGTGGAGGTCGATAAACCCAGCATTTTTTTTTTACGTTCAATTCCCCAGACCTCTGAGTTTACGAAAGTTTTAAAATTGCCAAATCACCTGAAGGTATGCTGTGAAAAAATAATTATAGATATTTTTAAAATTATTGCTTTTTAAAAGAAAGAATGTTAATGACAGGGAAGGAACCGGTGTGGTTAAAATCGGATATGTACCCCTCTTACTACTTGGACACCCGCCATTTCCAGACTGACGGATGGCTGTCGAGGAAATCTGCCCAAGTATATGAATTTTCGACAGAAACTCTGTTCATCGGTCGACAGGATGCCATGCAAAGGCAAACCCTGGTACCCATCGCCAGGTACAAAAATCCATCCATCACTTATTTATTGGTTTTGAAAAAAACAGTAATCGATGTGTGCAGAGGTCGATTTTCTCTGTCGATCTTCTCCAATGATGTTTCTGTTTGTCTTTCTGGCTACTTTTCATTTTCATTTAATTCAGTTTTTTTGTTAGTTTGTGTCGTTGGGTTGAGGTGTGACTTTTTAATTTATTTTTTTTTTGGGGGGGTTCTTTCTTATTCTTTTGTCCATGCTTTTTCAATGCAATTAAGAGATATTTTTTTTCTTCATATGTCGTTTTCAATGTAATTTTTTTTTTTGAATATTTTTCTTTTTTTAATTTATTGATGATGTAGACACATGAAAGAAAAAAATTCAAGCGAAATGAAAATGATGGACATGGCTTGTGGCACTGGAAGATTCCTCACTTTCGTAAAGGTGAGAATTAACTTTTCATTAGTCATATCTATAAAAAAATGAATTTCGTATTTTTTTCTTTTTTCACCTTCTTTTTTTTTCTCAGTCAATGTTGTTTTTTTAATTTCGGCGATGTATCCAATTGTTTTCTCCACACTTCACTGATTTTTTATTTTTTTTTCAAAGTGATTATGAAATGCATTGTGTGTTCTTTTTCTAAAATAAATTTGAATGAAAATTCATGCATTTCTATTTTTGGTGGTTTAGGACAATTATCCTGGAATGGATGTGACAGCATTGGACTTGTCGCCTTACTATTTATCGGAGGCCAGAAGTAATTTGGAGTATTGGTTCAACCACACACAGAAAAAAACTCCAGCTGGAAAATCATCAATGAAAGCCACCTATATCCAAGCCCCCGCAGAAAACGTACCCTGTGAAACTAATTCACTGGACTTGGTAAGACTTCAGTTCTATTTATTTGATTTTTTTTTTTTTTTTTTGGGGGGGGGGAAGGGGGGCTCTTTTTTTTTTCGAAACCTGGCTTTTGTGCATTTTTGAAGTTGAAACTGCACAGCTGCTGTTTCCAAAAACTTTTTCTCTGGTAAAAAGAAAGGAAGGTGAATTTATCAATATTGATTTATATATCCAATGTATGTTTTTTTGTGGTTTTTTTTGTGTTTGTTTTTTAGGGGGGGGGGGGGGGGGGGGGGGGGTGAAGTGGATTCGCTTTCGTTTCGTAATAAGCAATGGATCACTACTTGCCATAATTTTTGCAAAAGCAAAACATCGTAGCTTAATTCGGCAACAATTCAACAAAACACTTTTCGATTTTTCTTTCCTCTCCCGCTTTTTTTCTGCACTGCTGATTGCTACCAATTACAAATTGTGTTCAATACGCAAATGGATCTGCATTCATATATTTCCTTTTCTTTTTTTTTTTTTGCAGATCACTTGCATTTACCTTTTCCACGAAATCCCCACGGCCGTCCGCGGAGAAATTGCCGCCGAGATGTTCAGACTGTTGAAGCCTGGTGGCATGGCAGTTTTGGCGGATTCCATTCAGTATGGGGACAGGCCCAGACAAGACCCTTTTTTGAACTATTTCGAGAAATTCGACGAGCCCTGGGTGGTGGATTACTACCAGCACGATCTGGGTGAGTATTTTTGCCCCAAAACTTTTTTTTCCAAACTTTTTTTTCCAGAATGTATTACATTTATTTGAAAAAAGCCTCATTTTTCAAAGCCTCATTTTTCCAGCCTTTATCCCCAAACCCTGATATGAGATTCCCCAGTTTCCGGAAAATGCATTTTCCGATTGAAACAATTCCGATAAATTATTACTCTGGCAATGCTTTTTCTTTCATTTTCAATTTATGGGGGTTATTGTTAAGGATGCTTTCTTTTTGTCACTGTTTTTATGCTTTTTTTGCTTTTTTTTTTTTGGCAGGTGCCCTTTTCGAATCCGTAGGTTTCAAATGCGATTTGAAAGTGGTCGGGTGCTCCACCAAAGTGCTTTCTTTCAAAAAGCCTGAGTAGTGGTGCTGCACCCCATCCAATGAAAGTTGCATGGGCCCTCCATAAACGAATGAACGCTATTGTACAGTTTTTATGGAAACACCTTTGGGTTTGAACGGGGAAAATAGTTATATTTAATATGTAGCCTGCATGTGCTTTTGTGGAAAAGTGTGCATCATAAATTCGATAATTGGCTTTTTACTTTGAAATTTTATATGGCAGGGACCCAGCGCGATATCCTTTTTGGCTGTTGTGGAAAGGGCTGATTCAGTTGGGTAGTTGTTGTGCAGTTTGTACAGTTAAGACACGTGGTTGTGGTATTCAAGGGGATTTTGGTTGGAACAGGGGTCGTGTGTTTTACTTGTAGGGATTTTGGTTGGAACAGGGGTCGTGTGTTTTACTTGTAAGAATGTGAATTCAACACCAAGGAGGTCGGTGCATCCCGATCATTCAGACAAAGGTTGACCAAACCAGATGAAATTTTCATCAATCAAAAAACTAAAATCTGACGATATAAAATTATTGGTGAGAATTACTGCCCACCTCACTCTGGCATTCGATTTGCACTGTTTGCACTGTCAATGGATATTTTACTTCACACATACTTTTTGAGATTTACAGTATGTGGCTGCACAGTCACATGCGCCGCCATATTTTTGTCCTAGGTATGGTTTTACCCAGCTCCTTCCCCGTTCATTTGTCTTTCTGGCGGAAAGGGTTCAGGGCACCCGACTACATCAATTCGAAAATATCTCTTCGGAAAGTTTAACAATCTTTGTTCTCAGAACTATCCCCGTCTTTGCATTGGGGGGACAATTGGCTCAGTTTGCTTTCGTGGTTTCTCCTGATATGGTACTTTGTATCTGGATCTTCACCTCTTGTTTTACACAAAAGATGAGGAGTTCTTGTGACATGCAGTCTGTCATTGCACCGTTTCAGATTTTGACTTATCGACACCTTTTGCAAACACATGTGGACTTGTTTCATTGCGATTGCCATGTTGGCAGCAAGGATATAGTCTTCTTTTTGGTTGTATCTAGCAGAGATAGGACTTTACGGTTACGGTCACCGTAACCGGACCGTAACCACTGATACGAGGTGACGAGGTTAGTGTCTAGATGTCCCATCGGTGAGTGGGTGTGTCACTGTAGAGTAAGGGGTTAGTGTGTTGTGGATGGTATAAAAGGGGTTGTATTTTTGACATTGTGTAACCTTTGGGGCTGGGTTTGCTATTGTGTTGTGTTCCCACGTTCTACCCTCCTCCACTTGGAGGAGGGCCCCTATCTACCCTTCCCCCTTTGGGGGAAGGGCCCCTATCATTTTGGTTTCGGAGCTTGGGCGTCCCTAGACGACGAGGACGGACGACCCTGTAGGAGGAGCCACCTGACGACGAAAAAGTCAGTGGCTAGGTTAAGTGCCTATCAAGAGGGGATGGGCAAGGAGTGATGGCACCAAAGGGGGTGGTGCTAGGTGGGACCGAAGGAGCGCGAGTGCGAGCGACGAGTTCGTAAGCACTGGAAAGGTCGGGGTAGAGGCGAGGAGAAGGAAACGAAAAGGAACCCGTCGCAGGAAGAGATCTAAGGGTCAGATCTACAGAAATCTGCAGGTGACCTTGTGACTGTTAACCTAAAGGACAGCACAGTGGTCGAAAAGAGTTCGAAACAGGTCGAAAGAGCTCGAAAAGCAGTGGAAAGAAAAGCTGAGAGCTTAAGTTTCCCTAAGACAAAGTTTCGACAGAACCTGTAAATTTCTGGAAGAAGATCTACAGCAGATCTGCAAAGATCTCCTACAAACGAACCACCTATGGACGAACCAAGTTCGAGTCAACGTTTGTGAGGGAAGTTCGACACACGGACGGCCAACGCGTGGTGGCGGATAGTTGCTGCGCAAGAAGTCGACGACTGCGCCTGTGACAGCTGCCAGAAATTCCGTTGTCGGACATACAGTCATGTCACACTGTGTTACAGCGGAATTTGGCAGAGCGGAAGTATCACAGCGGAATCCGCGGAGCGGAAGTGTTACATCGGAATCCGCAGAGCGGAAATGGCGAGCCGGAAGTGCAGCGGACGAGCCAAAGTCAGACAGCGAATGGAAAAGGCCAGAGTCTGACAGCGGACAAAATGGCGCAGCGGACAAAATAGGTGGCGGAAAAAGGGAGCGGACAGAACTCCGAGAAAAACGAAGTCCGCCAAAGCGGTTAAACGGAAACGGCGGAGAGTGAGGGCGGACAGAGGTAGAAGGCGGGCAAAGTGGCCCAGCGAACTGCTGCCCTTACACTCTGCTGGGCGGACTATGATATTCCAACGCGGAGGAAGAATAGGCGGTGTTGTTGTGAGCTAAAGCGGTTGAGCTTGGAGGAGCACCAGCGGACACACAACACGGAATATCGGCGAAGTATCGAGGCTAGAACTACGGTAGTTTCACGATCGCGTTGGAGGCGGATTTTAATACATCAAGCGTTGGAGGCGGTTATGAAACAGGAGCTGGAGGTTGTGTTACATGGCAGGAGCAGAAACGAGTCTGTATCAACACACAAACCGCCTGGGCTGATCACCCAGCGGACTAGCAACCGCAAAAGAGCGGATTTTCAGTGCGAAGATAACAAGACAAAGACTTTATACTGCCAAGAGTTGGACCATAGCGGAAGAATGTAAGCACAACTAGCGACAAGAAGACAAAGAGAGAAAAGAAGTCGCCAGGCTAATAGAGAGCGGAAGAGCGGCCTGCCAGTTACCTACAAATCGAGTTCAAGCGATAGTGGAGTTCAACGCGCCCAAGTGGGGGATTAAACCGCCTGCAAAGCTGCTAAGTACGCAGGGCGGAAGAGAAGGAATCATCTGCTAAGCTATTAAGTATGCAGAATGATTTGTTGCAGAAGGAGCTGGTGGAGAGTATAGTTCGTTTGGAATGGACTTTCAATAGGCCAAGACCTCACACAAGCTGATATAAGACGAGCGGATTAAATGTAGCTTGCCGCGAGCTATCGAGCGTTCTCGAGAGTTTGAATCTGATTAAGGAGCACGCAATAGCAGTGCCACATTGGATATTTGTGACTTAATGTTATGAATGGGCAAGTGAAGCATTGTTGAAGCTCTGAGCGGATATCTTGTGGGTAAACTTTGAGGTCTAATGGATGTGGTAGCGGATTGTGATATTCCGGGCTGAGTGAAGAAGAAGAATTAGAGGTTATTGCCGTGGAAGTGTATGGTGGTATTCTTTGGAACTAACCGAGTTGCCATGGAACCAACCAAGGATCACGAGCGGAAAAATTCATTCTCTTTTCAACAGCGGAATAGCAGAGGCGGACTAAATGAGGTCGTCAAGGCGGACTAAATTATACCGTCAGGCGGATTAAATTAGACCGTCAAGAACCAGAGCGGAAATAAAAGAGCCAACCTGGATGGTCAGGTCCAAGGACTATTGGCTGAAGGACTAAGCGGAATCATACGTCTGGTCAGGGCGGACATTACCACAAACCATTGAGCGGATATGGCTCACAATACTAGCCACAAATGGAAGTCTAGCGCCAAGAACAACACCCAAAAGTCTAAGGAGTATTCATCGACCAAATTACAGCCGTCAAACTATTGCACTAAGCGGACTAAAAGCTAAGGCAAAGGCGGACTGTTAGAGCGGACTGCTGAGGCAGAATGCAAAGGCGATGAGGGTGTGTGTCTTGAGCGGAAATTCCAATGCAGCAAAGGTGCAAGCGGAATAAGTGACAGACAATACAGGCATCCAAAGAGCGGAGTAAATGTGTTCATATGGAGACAGTAGAACTGCCAAGCGGAAATCAACAAAGCCAGAGCGGATAGTGACGCTGCTACTGAGAACTATGTGTGATTGCTTGAGCGGAAAGTTCAATTGCTCACGGAGAGTAAATGCCATGAGCTGAAGCGGAAAAAGATGAAGATTCCAAGCTACTGTTGTGGCGGACATTGATCACACTCTGTGGCCGCAGAAGCGGAAATTGGTGCTGTAACGTCAAGTGGCGAAGGCCATAAAATGGCGGATTGTCTATAGTCATCTACCTCCATACAAGACCCAACCTGGAGCGGGTAGAAGCCAAGTTTCCCTATATTGGCTATTAGATATATCATATGGAGCATTCAAATATGATCACCGACAAGCGTGTTTTGTAACAGTTCGAGCTTTGAACAGCATGGAGCGCGAGCAAAGAGTCAGCGGATTGTTGTCAGAAGCAAGAGCACAAGCGGATTATCAAGTGGATTGGAAGTAAGGGCGGATTATACTCGTATTAGCCAGTGTAAGGCATTGAGTTAACCGAACCTGAAGAGCGGAAAAAGCTACCAAGCGGATAAGGAGTGCTACTGACAAAATAATATAAAGGAAAAGCGCAAACTCAAGGATCAGCGGAAAAAGTTATGTGTCTGGGAGAGTTGAGCGCTGAGTAATGTATTCTACTGTTGACAAGCGGATAAAAGTATGGAAGGTCCTGCAAATGACAAAGCATGCGGAAAAAGATGCATAAGAGCATGTCGGAGTGGAGGAAAACTTGTCAGAGAAGCGGATTATTTAGTGCCAGGGAGATGAGTCCTACCGCAGAAGACACATTTGGATGAAGTACTTCACAAGAGCGGAATTGCATCATCATTACGACTTCAAGAGTTGCTGGAGGCGGAATACTACTGTCAGTTGGGGATTCAAGCGGAAATTTTGAACAAGTAGGCCGACCTAAGAAGGGCGCCACTAAATAGAGATTTCTAGGAGCTTAATCCAAAGCTTGAAGGACCAGCAAGCGAAATATTGACTGGAATTGGAATTGGAAAGAAGCTAACGACAGATATCCACGACATGGGCGGATATTGCTTCAGATGGCGGAACACTAGAGTGTATAGGCGGAGTACTAGCTTGAGCAGCCTATGGCGCCAGCGGATTCGACCTAAACCGGACAATCCTGAAGCAGGCATGGAATGGATGGATCCAGCAATGATGATGGGGAGAATGGACCCCAAAGCGGACTCCAAGGCGGACTATAAGGTTCCAAACTATCCCAGAAACCTAGACGCGAGGAAATGGGAGTTCTGAAGCTTTGTGGCCGGAAAAAGGAGTGCTTTGATTCCGCAAATTGAAGAAGTTGTCCACCATTGAGAGGATGGAAGAACCACGATCAAAGAAGCGGAATACAGCTCTTATTTGAAGCCTTAGCGGACAAATATTGACCGAGCATTGCTCAAGAGCGGATTCCAACAAATAGTGGTCACCAAGAGCAGAAATACTACGTCTTGGTAACAAGCCTGGAAGGATGAATTAGACTACAAGACAGGCGGATATTGCTTGATCAATGGAGGACAAGTGGCGGAATTTAAGTGCCACTACACTTGTGTGATATATAGTTTCCTAGGCAGATAAGAAATGCTTGAGAAATAAGAGACTATTACCAGAAGAACCCAAAACGCGGACAAAGGAAGCAGCGAATCAATCGGACAACCACAGGGAAGTGGGTCTGATAACGCCCATCTCAAAGAGAGTTGGGGCGGATTTCCTGAGCGGATCTTTTAAAAGAGATTTGGCTGGCTACTTGTCAAGCGGAAACAGGGGATGGGGACTTCCTGGAATGGCGAAAAGCATAGCGGAAGGCGGATTGGCTGGAGAGGAGGCAAATAAAGATTGAGCGTGGAAGCAGAGATTATGTGTGGAGCATAATCAACAAAGAGGCGGAAATCCAGGTGTGCACGATGGATGGATGCCAGAAGGCCAGACAAATCCCGAAGACCAGGGATGGCGCAATCCACGCCGAGGCCTAACTTTGTGGAGCAACCAGAGCAGCCTAAAACGCCATACCAAGCAATGAGCACCACGGGGACGAAAGGCTTGGGAGACTATTGAGGTGCGGTAGTTTCAACCAGTCTGGCAAGACTGTTATGGTGTATACTGAAAGACCCAAGCTAGGAGAGCTTGAACCAGGCGAAGCAATCTGGTTGAAGGTTGACAAACAAACAAATCGCGCTAGAGGTCCAAACTAGCGACCGCGGAGTATCCACTGACAGGTGGTCAGGGCGGAAAACAGAGTTTCCTTGGATGCTACACTTAAAGGCGAGTGAGCGGGTAGATTTGTTGAAGTGGAGAAATATACCAGTCGAGAGAGAAGTGGTGAACCTTTTCAAAAGGCGGACTAAGAGGGAAACCAAGTACCTTGGAGCTAAGAACAAAGCGTTGGAACGCACACCAGAACTCTTTAGAGTTAACTGAGTGTGGCGGATTGTTGAAGATGTTAATAAGTTCGACAAAAAGAAGATGCTTCAAGCTCTGTCAGCGGACTGCAAATATGTGTGGAGGAAGAATTTAATTCGAGTATTGTGCATTGACAGCCCATTCAGTGAAATGTGCAGAACCGGGTAATCCGTCGGCACCCTTGTCCATAGGGAGAACGGTCTATTCCTGGTTGTTTTGAACGCCTGTGTTAAGGTGTGTGCCTTTACGCGACATTAAACTTCCGAAGGATTCCTTACAAAGCAAAGTTCAACTTGGACGAGGAGGAACACGATAATTTGAAGTAGGAAGTCCAAGACCGCAACCTTGAGGAAAGCGGACCTGAGAAGCGGACCTGGAGGGCGGACTAAAGAGGACTAAGCCCTGAGGCGGATTAAACACCTGGAGGGCGGACTAACAGTTTAGCCTTCGGGCGGATTAAAGCTTCATCAGGCGGACTATGAAAGGCTCAAGGGCGGACTTCAAAACAAATTCCAAAGGCGGATGAAATCAGACAGCCAGAGCGGGTTAAATACGACCGCTAGAGCCGGATTTTGAAGGTGAACTTGCATGGAACTACAAGAAGGGACGACTATGCTGATTTGGAGGGCGGATTACAAGGCTTTCGTTCAATACAAGACCACGGGCGGAAGTGCCACATATTATGCAGAAACCAGCGGACAGAAGAGGATATGAAGAGCTCAAGATTTCGGGCGGAATACCAACAGTTGAGAGGGGACTGTTTGGGCGACAAAGCGGGAACTCTGACGGGGATGTCTTGCAGCAGGAAAATGGGGGCAAGCTCCTCAACCAGTGTTCTGGAGAGCCGTGGTCAGAACACTGGCCCGCTAGTCGGTTGAGCTGGAGATTATCATTCAAGGTGCTGAAGAGAAGACGAAGGTCTTCCTCCAGAGGCAAGTCAAGCGTGAAGGAAAAGGAGGAGGACTTCCGACACTTGATGAGGCTCAAGCCGGAGCCAAAATCAAGATGTGCTAAGCCGCTAAGCGGATTAGTTACGTCGGGAAGTCGCTTGTCAAGGGGCGAGCAGGGATGCACAGTTCCCCTCAGGCGGAACTGCTGTTCGAACAAGGAGTAACCCGACGGGGGTTACCCGGATACTTTCTTCTCGGAAAGACGTGCATAAGACTTCCAGCAAGCTAAACCCCGCTGAAAATAGGATCAAGAGCGGATTTGCCAAGCCACAAGCGCGCAGAAGGAGGACCAAGGGAATTATCCAAAGGCGATTTAACTTTGGACGTGCAAGATAAAAGAGAGACAAAAACTATCGGGGAAGGTGAACACTGCCAAGTGGTACCCGCGTTATTTGTCTGAGGAGCGGAAGTCGACGGACTGACATTCCTTTAACTCTTTCTTGCGGAACTTTCTATTTAGTGGTATCTAAATGGATAGTGCGGACAAGATCGTCTTGTTGCTGGCGGACTATTTCCAAGGTTCTTTGGAAGGCGGGGGTTAAAAGGTAATCTCTGTGGCGGAAGGTATATGGAGTATATTTCGTGTGGAAGTCAACAAGTTTTGAAGTGGCGGAACTTGGGGACTAACCGAGCATTGATGAGAGCGGACTATCTGCGGTGAAAAGAATCGACACGTTTTTGGATTCAGACAGTATCAAGGAGTGAGCGGGTTGAGAGCGATTCTATAGGGATGGAGTAAATGGAGATACCCAGTTGGTTATTTACTACCTATTGATAGTGAAGCTTGTGGGTGACGCAATAGTGGTCGGCTGTGTTGGTTGGATTCGTGATAACTTGCTGGCTAACGCAAGTATACTTGTGGGGTTTGTTGGTTTAGACAACTCTCTAGCTAGCGCGGTTGTGAACGCTACCAGAGCACTTGGGTTGGGAAGTGATTGCGTCAGGCAAACACTTAACACACACACACACAAACACACACACAAGCGGGAACACACCAATCCCACGAATCCCGAGTTCTTACAAAATAAAGTGAATGTCAAAACAACGAGTGGGCCTCTTAAGTACCCCTAAGTGTAGTACGCTGACGCATGCCCCAAACTCTGGGTCTAATCTGTCTTACTCGTGAACCCACATGCGTCAGCCACCCTCGGCTCTATCCCAAACTACCTCGTATAGCGCTAAAAGACTAACATACGCCCCCCCCGCAAAAAGTGGGCGCCCACGCACACCAAAACACAAAGAAAAACAAAAACACAAAAACACAAACACAAAACTCACCCACTCCCATACCCACACCCAACTGTCTTGGACCTGTCTCTTGCTCTGACGTCTCTGACAGCTGCTGCACGCACACACTTGGTCGACGATAACTCCTTTTCCCTCCTCCTTAACGCTGTTCCGGCGCTTGCGCTTGCTGAATAGCACGCTGCTCCTGCGCATGCGCTTGCTGCACTGCACGATACCGGACACAGGGATCAAATGCGGCAGCCACCCTCTTGGACTTAAGGAATGGCAGATCCCTTGTGATGCCGGACACCTTGAGCTGCCGCTTTACACACATGTTGCAGTGTGGCAACTTCTCGTGCTCAGCCGGGAACGGAGGGATTTCTTCGAACGTCGAGCGTGTCAGCTTCAACATATGGGCAGGTAGAGAGAATGGGGAGACGGTGGCGATGGACTTGTTGTCCACTTCCGCGACTTTTTGGACCGCCGTGACGATGCGCCCCAGCATCGAGTATGCCAACCAATGAGCATCACACACGAGGTGATACCCACAAGGAAGGACGGAATACTTCTTCTGCGTCAGCCGCTGAGCACTTGCTTGCATTGGGCTTCTCCCGCACCAAATGCACATGGGCAACTCGTGAAAGTGCCGGTTGCCGCGGTAATTTTGCAAGGCTCGGTCCCTGGGGTTAGTATATTGGACCTTCGGCCATTTCTCTGACGCAGTGATGGGGTTGCAAGCCTCCTCGATATCCTCCCGTGACAGGTTCACTTCGCTGGGTGCAGCATCCACTTTGTCCTGAGCAGCCGCCCTTAATCTCCTGAGCTTAACCTTTTCTCGGAAAGCCCGAAGTGCTGCTTCTGTTGGAGCTAACTCCAACGGTGGATGGACCGCACGCTGAACCTCTGTCACCTGGCTTGGCCCTTCATCATTCCTTATTTCCCCGTCCTCCAGTTCAGAGCTAGGACCTTCGAGCCTAGGAGGTGGACTGCCGAAGTCAATTTCTTCGTGAAAATCCAAGTCCAAAAGCTCCTCCTCTCGCATGTCGAATAAGTCCTCCCCCGGTGCTATTGCGGTAGCCTCATCTCCGGGAGTCTGAACTGTTGGCGCTGGTTGTGAGGGTGCTGGAGTCTTTAATGCGGCAGCCTTTAACTTGAGTAACAAGTTGGCTCTTGCTGCATCTCCAGGCATACGATCCCTCGGTGGCTCACCACCTTCATCGTCACCGTCCTCTCGCCTTCTCTTTCCGTGTGGATCTTCATCCCTACACGGCGAGCTTGGACGTTTGTTTTTCCCTTTCCCCTTGCCCTTGCTTGAGCCTCCCGCATCATCGTCCTTGGACGGTTCCAGATCAAGTGTTGCGTTTGACAACAGAACTTGGACTTGGCGATCCAGTTCTTCGCGTACCCGTGGTGCTGGTACCGCCGGGTTCAAACGCAGCATCTTGTCCGTTGTTTCGCTCTGCACTTGAAGTTTTTCAGAGCCGTCTCTGAGGGACTCTCCCAGCAAATCGATCTGCAGCTCTTGTTCTGCCAATTCCTTCTTAAGGTTGTTGGCTGCTGCACTCCACGCGGTTGCTACAGCTCGCTGCAGCGTTTCCTCTACCGCGGTAAATCGATCCACTATTCCCCCGAGAGCTTGTTTACGGAGGTCATTCTCACGATGGTTAGCCATCATGTGAGATTGGAACCTTTGCTTTTTCAGCTTCATGGCTTCCAATTTTTCCTCCAAGACCTTAGTCTTGTCCTCCGCTTCTTTCTTTTCCGCCTCCGCCTTATCCTTGGCTTTCTCCGCTGCCTCCTTCGCAGCCTCAGCTGCTTTCGTCCGGTCACTCAACTCTGCGAGCTGCCGGGTTAAGGCCTCATTGTTCTGCAGCACCTCCTCTGCGGTCGTAACAAAGTGCTGCAGCTCCTCTTCTTTTTGAGCTACCTCCGCTTCCAACCTCGCAATAATTGCGGCGGGTGTGTCGGCAGCCATTATGTTTGTCGGAAAGAAAGATATAAACAACGGTTTGTGCGTCTTTAGACTCTTTTTCACTCAGGAGCTCGCTCCGTTTACACAAACACTAGGGCAAAATGGTTCGAGGGCTGCGCTTATAAGGCTGGGTGACTCGTACACTTTCCTCGTTGGGTTATTGGGGTGAGACACCAACGTTTCGCTCGGTTGGAGTCTCGTCAAGACCACCTCAACACGTCACTTGATAGGGGTTTTCTCGGAACAACCACACTATCTCGAATGTGACATCGTTTGCCCGGTTTCTAAAGTACTACTGAAGCTACACTTACTGCGCCAGCCAAATAACTTAGGCACCTAACGCATTAAAGATAAAGAGTTGGTTTGGAAGTCGACAGAGTTTTTCTAAGGTATCCTTTTTCGCGCCCCCTTGCTATAAGGAGTTCCACCTTAGCCATCAAACACTCTGCTTCCCTATTCTCTTCCTTTCTGCAACTCTTTTCTTTCTTTCTCTTTAAATGCGCGAAGTATATCTGGTGCGTTAACCAGATTAGCTTCAGGTTCCCAAGTAGCGTCAAGTAGATCGTATCCTTTCCACAGCACTAGGTATTCACGATTGCGTTTACCTCTAGCCCTTAGGATATTTTCGACCTTATACTCTACTTCGCTACCAATCAACTCTCCTTCTGGAGGTTGTATTTGCCTGCTGTTATCACTCGAGGCGTGATAACGCTTGAACTTAGAAACATGAAACACTGGGTGAATGAGCCATGTTTCCGGAAGTTGAACTCTGTAAGCCACCTTTGATATTTTCTCCACAATTTCAAAGGGACCCACAAATCGACGGCGCAGTTTGGGACTCACTTTGTTCAAAGCAGCCAACGGAATAAAACGGCTTTTTATCAGGACTTTATCCCCTTTTTCAAAAGCAATATCTTTTCTCTTCTTGTTTGCACTCACACACATTCTGTGTTGTGCTCTAGAGTAATATGCTTTTGCGGTATCTAAGTCCTGTGCCATCCGTGCTACCATAGTCTTAACTGCTTCCACTTGAAATTGCGTTGCCGTCCCACCAATGTTTGGTGTTTCTGGATGGTACCCATACATCAAGTATGCAGGTGCGAACCCTGTACTCGCATTCACTGCATTGTTTGCTGCAAACTCTGCTGTAGGTAAATACTCAACCCACTTATGGGGATACCTCTCAGCATATGGCCTTAGAAAATTTTCCAGAGTACGTATGGTAACCTCACTCTGCCCATCCGTCTGAGGGTGGTAAGCTGTACTCATACGAATCTCTGTACCCAGAGCTTTAAAAAGCGTCTGCCAGAACTTGCTGGTAAAGCGAGGGTCTCTATCAGACACAATCACTTTAGGTAGGCCATGGTTGCGGTAAACATGTTCGATAAAAAGTTGGGCGTATCCTGCAGCGGTAATCTCTTTAGTACATGGGGCGAAATGCACAAACTTGGTAAGTCTATCGACAAAGACAGCTACAGCACTAAACCCATTGGATGCTGGTAGATCTGTCACCAAGTCAGTGGTAATTTGCTCCCACTTCCGCTCAGGTATTGGCAGGGGTTGAAGTAAGCCCATAGGCTTCTGTGTGTCAGCCTTTATTTGTTGGCACACAGGGCATTCGCGCACAAATGCCTTCAACTCATTCATCCACCCCTTCCACCAATATCGCCGCGCGAGGATTTCTCCTGTTCGCGCTGGTCCTGTATGGCCTGCTGAAGGTGTCTCATGGCACTCCTTCATGATCTTATTGCGCTGGCCTTTAGGAACCACCACTTTCTCGACTAATCCTCTCTTTGGGACCGTCCAGAGTATTCCCTCTCTGAGGAAATATCCCTCAACTTCCTCGCCACTCTCAAGCTTCCGCACTATCTTCACCAAGGAGTTATCAGCTTGGAGGGCTTGTTTCCACTCGTCTTGGCTTGCTTGATGCACTTGCCAAGTGGAAATGTTCATCGCAGTTTCCACGGGCTTAGGAACACTGCGGGAGAGAGCATCTGCTAACACATTAGCCTTGCCTTTGATATAGGAGATCTTGGGGTTGATCGAAGTCAGGTACCCCGCCTCAAGCCATCTTGCTTGGGTTCTAGAAAGGTTCCTCTGCGACAGAATATGTGTCAGAGGTTGGTGGTCAGTGAACACTGTTACTCCACCCACACAACCTTCTAGATAATGTCTCCACTGCACCATCGCATAACATATTGCACACAACTCTTTGTCGTATGGTGCATAGTTAGGCTCGGCAGGCTTGAATCTACGTGAGAGGTAAGCTATTGGCTGTAGCCCCTCTCCGTGATCCTGTGTTAACACGGCACCGATGGCCTCATTCGACGCATCAGTGATCACAGTGTAAGGCAGTGACGCATCTGGAAAAATAAGGACGGGAGCTTGACTTAAACGCTTTTTCAGTTCATTGAATGCGCCACGCTCAACCTGTCCCCATCTCCAGGGATGGTCTTTTTTCACTAAGTCATGGAGTGGTCCAGCAACATGTGCAAACTGGGGAATGAATTTCCTGTAGTATGAAACCATTCCAAGGAAACTACGTACATCGCTAACACTCTGTAGTTCCTTCCACTCCTTCACTGCCTTCACTTTTTGTTCCTGTGGTTTTAACCCACTTCCGCTAATGCGGTAGCCAAGATAGTCTACTGTTGCGACAGCCAGCTCACTTTTACTTGCCTTAGCAAAAAGCTGATATTCTGCTAGTCGCGACAGGACTTTCTCTAAGTGTTCGGCATGCTGTTCCATGTTTTCAGAGAAGATGAGTATGTCATCAATAAAGACAACAACAAAATCATCTAAAAACTCTGCGAGTAGGTCTTGCACTAGAGTTTGGAATTGCGCTGGGCAATTGGTTAGCCCAAAAGGCGCTACCAAAAACTCAAAGTGACCGTATCTCGTGCGGAACGCTGTTTTATCTGTATCAGATGGCCTTACTGGAAATTGCCAGTAGCCTGATCGCAGATCTAACTTCGAGAACACTTTGGCTTTGAACACTCTATCCATCAATTCTTCTGGCAGGGGTAAAGGATATCGGTTTTTCACCGTCACCTTATTGATCCACCTGTAATCCACACACATCCTTAAGCCCCCATCCTTTTTCGGTACAAATAGGATTGGCGCGCCCCAAGGGGACTCGGATGGTTTGATTTTCTTCTGTTCCAGAAGGTAGTCCACTTGTGCTTTCACTTCATCCAGCTCTGCTGGTGAAAGCTTGTATATTGGACGATGGATAGGTGTTGGATCCTCCAGGTCTATCTTAAATTCATGACCTTTTCTCTTCGGAGGGATCCCTGGGGGTAAATCACGAGGGAACACACCACGGTGTGTTTCTACCACCTTTTTAATTTCGGCAGGGGTGTCTGAACGAATAAGTTTGCCAATCTCATCCTCAGTGTTGAATGGCTGTGTTCGCTCTATTGCGTCAGGCAATTCATGTTGGCCTAAAGCTTTCTCTTCAGATTCTTGCACTACAACCATGAATGCTGTCTCTGTTTTGAGATGACGCATCATTCTCTTAGCTGAACACTCAGTCACTGGCACTTCTTGCAGTATCGACTGTACTTTTCGTTCAGGTTCAATACTCTCTTGGGTTGGATGACGCAACGGGAGATGAAACACTTGGCTGTTTTTGCAAACTGAAATCTCATTCTGCTGAAAGTCTATGCGGGGGTTTTCTTTCTGCAACCAAGGCATGCCCAATATTAGGTCATAACCAAGGTCTGGGAACAGATCCGCTTTCATTTTGCACTTCAGCCCTCCTATCTTTACTCGGAGGTTGTTACAGCTGCCAGCCAGTTCTTTAATATCTCCGTTTGCCAACATTGCTCTCTTAGAGCTTGGTGTAATCGACAACCCGAGATCACGCGCTACCTTATCATTGATATAGTTTGCGGTACTTCCACAATCAATGAATGCATAAAGGTCCGTGGTCTTGATCCGTGCTTTTACTTCGTACCCTCTCACAGGCACTTCTTGAATTTTTAACAGAGGGCATGTGTCACCCTTGGTTGACGAAGTTGATCGAACTTCTGACACATTAACTCGCTCTGTGGTAGACCGCTGGGTTGTTTCTGACCCACTATCGTCTACGTCTGCAGGCAGGGACTCCTGTAGACTACTCTGCGACTCCAATGAGCCCACAGATTCACTAACAGAGGGAAGAGATGCAGATGACGCATGAGGCGCGTCCATCTCATCCGGTGTGCTTTCCTTCTGTTCATTTTTCCAATCGCAGTTGTCATGTGCCGATTGGGTAGATGTGGAGAGTGTCTCTGTTCTCTCTTCACGCGGTGTACTAGTCCGCTCCTCAGGTTTTCCGCTGTGAGTACTTTTAACCTTTTTCGAGGCACCTACTTTTGATCTATGCTTCCTACGCCGCCTACGAACTCTATTTCGCTTACGACGTTTGCGTCGGCCAGGCTCGGACGAAGCAGTTTCCTGCCTGGCGGTCAGTTTAACATTTTTTTTACATCGGGGAGGTTTTTCACCTCCTCCAATCTAGGACATTGCCTCACAGGATGACCCTTCTTTCCACAAAGATAACAATTATATCCCCCTCCCCCCTGGGGGTTCTGTCTTCCCTGGTTGGCTTGTCCTCTTCCACGGTTACCACCACCGCGTCCACGTCCACCACCACCACGTCCTCCTCCTCGTCCTTGTTGCTGTTGCTGCTGCTGTTGCACTCCTGCGGCAGCTTGTGGTGGTGCTTGGGCTGGTGGTGTAGGGTTCTGCTGCTGCTGACCCTGATTCTGGCCTTTCTTCTTTCTTCCACCACGCCAGACTCCTTTCTTTTTCTGATTGGTTTGCCCTCCTTGGCCTTGTGTTCCAACTCCAAGGGCTTCCAATCGTTCGGCGGATATGATGGCGGCCTCTACATCTCGAGGTACCGTTGCTGCGACTAACTTCTGAACTTCACTTTTAAGTCCATCCACGAAGAGCAAATACTGGTGATCCTCTTCGAGGTCTGGAATCCTCAAAACTAACCGCTGAAACTCTTTTACAAACTGTTTCACGGTTCCAGTCTGCTTGAGTTTATGGAGGTCACGCCACGCTTCATCTCGATCACTAGAGAATTCGAAAGCTGTAGCTAAGCCATCCATGAAGTCCATCCAGTCACGGAAGGGTGGTCTTTCACCTCGGTGAATTTTCAACTCTTGCATCGTTAACCAATCCGAGGCAGCCCCATAGAGGTTAGTGGCCATAATCGATTGCCACTGTGCTTCATGCACTCCGCAGGTTCTCAAGTACCGCGTCATGAGCACTTGCCATTTACGGGCTTTTGGTTCTCCACTTCCGTTAAATGCGCGAGGCATTTGCAACTTGACGGTGCTAGGCAACCACTGTCCTTGCCTAGGAGGTCCTGGGCCTGCTGGTCCAGCGCCACCTCCACCTCCACCTCCACCAGGAGGTCCACCGGGAGGTCCACCGCCTCCACCATCTCCACCGCCGCCACCACCTCCTCCGCCATCAGGCGCACCTGGAATGCGGGAAGGTGGGCGGTTTCGTCTGTCGCGGTAATCATCACCGCCATCATCATCTGGGTCGTCATCACCAGGGTCTCCAAAGTTACCTCGCATGCGAGGAACTCGACTGGGTCCACCAGTAGACTCATATGAACCAAGTGCAGCAAAGGGATTATTTTCTACCCTTGCTCCCAAAGCACTTAACCCAAGTCCCAATCTTCCAGTACGTGTGGGGATCTGCATGGGTTCTTTTCCTTTCTCTTCTCTGACCTGTGCCTTAGCACGCTCAAGGTCAATTTGATATAACACTTCTGCTGAGGAGAGAATTCTTGGGTTAGTTCGTGTGGGTCTACGTGATCCATCGGCAGAGTCGGGTTCTGAGATGCGTACTCCAGGCTGAGCTCTTGTACTTGGAGGTATCAATTGAGGGAATGTGAAATCAGCGTCTGGTGCGCTGTCCACTGCAGTGCATGGTGGTGCTTCTGCAGCAACAATTTCACCCTCCTCGACCTGTACTGCTGGAGGAGCCGGTATTGTTGAGGTTCCTGCCCCAACCATTCCTACCGCGAAGCTCTGGTCTAGTGGCGGCCATGATGCAGCCAACTGCTTTACTGATTTCTTCGGCAACGGCATCCCAAAGGCTGAGTCCTCAGGCTCAGGAGAAGTTGATTCTTCTCGCTCTGGTGATACTGCACGAGCATCACTTCCACTTTGGGCACTCTGACTTCCGCCACTCACATCCTCCATGCTTCGTTCCAGGCCAGATAATCTTAAGGCAACCACATCAGCTGCATCTTGCTGCTGATCCCAGGTCTTGGATGCCTTCTTCTCCAAGGCAATCAAATCTTTTTGAATTGCTACTCTGGAGCTCTGCAAACGCTTCACCTCAGCACCTTGCTTATGCAAGGACTCCCGAAACAATTCTAGAGTCCGTTCGACTTTTTCGTTGGAATCCGCAACAGTTCCTAATAAGCCTTCAATTCTCCGCCCTTGAACAAGGGATAACTCGGAGAGTTGTTTTAACTGAAGTGCTGATGCTTCAGTTGCTTCTTTTAGGTCAGCAAAACGAGAGTCCGCTAGAATGTCTGCGGCATCCATTCTCCTCGTTATTGCTTCCACAGAAGCTTTGATCTCGGCTCTTTCTTTTCTATGGTCGATATCTTGGCGTAATAGCCTCTGCTCGTATCGACTATGTTGAGCCGCTACTGAATCCAGCTTCTGCTGTTGCGACACCACCGCATGCTGTGTGGCCTCAACCTGTTGCGCATGCTGGTGCTGTGTTTCCAGCGCCTGCCCGATCACCTCTGATGCGCCAGCCAGTTGGTTCGACACAGAGGCCTCAGTATGGGCTAGCCTCTGCCCCAGTGTCTGGTCAACTTGCTGCAGGTGACCCCTTAGCCCGTGGGCTAAATCGTCCACACGGTCATGGACCGCATCCACATCCTCTCTTAAGGCTTCCGCATCAGCTCCCATGTCTATGTCGACAGCTGCTTGCTGGACATTGTGGATGTTCTGGACGTTTATTTGTTGATACACAACATTGGGTGCGTCAGGCAATTCCTCATCGAACTCAGGTTCAATCCCTGGCTCTTCGACTTGAGGCTCGCGCACTGCCAATGCGTGTTCACGGTCAGCCATGGTCTCTCAGCCACTATTTGGGAGTACTCAACAACCACGGTTGGAGTTTCTCTCTACCAAACAAACAAACAAAAACGTTGGTTGCGCCACGTTCACAAGTTTCGATCTCAAGAACTTAAAGTTCTTGCCCTGCTCCGAAACCAATTGATAGTGAAGCTTGTGGGTGACGCAATAGTGGTCGGCTGTGTTGGTTGGATTCGTGATAACTTGCTGGCTAACGCAAGTATACTTGTGGGGTTTGTTGGTTTAGACAACTCTCTAGCTAGCGCGGTTGTGAACGCTACCAGAGCACTTGGGTTGGGAAGTGATTGCGTCAGGCAAACACTTAACACACACACACACAAACACACACACAAGCGGGAACACACCAATCCCACGAATCCCGAGTTCTTACAAAATAAAGTGAATGTCAAAACAACGAGTGGGCCTCTTAAGTACCCCTAAGTGTAGTACGCTGACGCATGCCCCAAACTCTGGGTCTAATCTGTCTTACTCGTGAACCCACATGCGTCAGCCACCCTCGGCTCTATCCCAAACTACCTCGTATAGCGCTAAAAGACTAACACCTATAGACGCAACCGCGAGACTTTGAGAAGTTTCTTTGACAAAGCGATGCCGTGAGAAGGATCCAAAGACGACGGAGGTGGCGGCTCATGCAATGGAAAACAAAAGAAGGAATGTGCGGACATTCAAAAATTACTCTTCTCCAACGAAGGAACCTCGAGCGGACGTGGAACTGACCGAAGGGCGGATTATCACAGAAGCCGAGCAAAGAAAGAAGCCGAAATAAATCCTGAACTATGAACCGTGGAGACGGAAGACACATACAGCTGAGTGACTGAATTCGTTCGAGCGGACTAATTGTACATCAGTTGGCGGAAACAGCAGCTGAAGCGGACAATGCACTTGTCAGGAGGAAAGCAACTTCGACTACGGCGGAAGAAGCGAAGTTCTGAAGAGAACTTGAAGGGTATTCGACTGGCAGAGTGTGACCAGCGGATTAAGCCTGTTGGAATATGACTGGCGAGTTAATATTGGCGGAATCAAATTGCTAGCGAATACGAAGACAAGAGGCATTTGGGCGGACAAAATCCATTACTTGAGGCGGATATTGTGCTTGCAGAGGCGGAAATTGTGCCTGCAGAAGCGGAAATCATGCCTGCAGAAGCGGATATTGTGCCTGAAGAAGTGGATATTGTGCCTGAAGAAGCGACACAATTCCAGTGAGCGGAATGTGAAGGCGGAATTGATGATCTCAAAGAGCCAAGGCGGAAAATATCAGTCAAGACGGAATTTGAGGACCATAGTCGCAAGTACAATTAGGAACGAATGAAAGGGCGTCAAAGCGAACGTTGAAGCGACCTAGCGGACAACACTGAGCGGAAGTTCTGATCGACAACCGACTTGGAGGCGTGAAGGTGGTTATGCAACGATTGACTCAGTCATGAGCGGATTATGGATGTTCTGAAGCTGAGGATGTAATGGAGACTTATGGGGGTTTACCAAAGCATCAGAGGATTGGCCGAAGACAACAAAGAATCGCCAGGGTGGATTAAAATGGACCATCAGGGCGGAGTAATTCAAACCGCCGAAGAAGGAGCGGACATTATTTGAAGACCAAACTCGGAAAAACATTGGAGCGGACCATCGAAGACAATAGCACTGGAGCAGAAAGGACGAAGAGGTCAGGGAATGGCCGGACGCTCTGCTGCATATACTGGCTCTCGCTGCTACGTAGGGACTCTAGTAGCCAACCAGCGGATTGTGATTCGATGAGATCCTGGGGGAAATGTAGGCCTCAGACAAATCTCTATAGCAGTGGCCATACATGTTATGGATATGCTCGAGCGGCTATTGTTCTGAGGTGTTGCGGCGGACAAACTCATGGGAGATTCGTAGGGACGTTGAAGAGAGAAGAAGCTGAGAGATCAGCCGGACTTCTCATCGGTGTACTGGCTCTCGCTGCTAAGTGGGGACTCTAGCAGTCAACCAGCTTCGTGAGATCCTGGGGGTATCCGCATAGGATTTGGCCTCGGACAAATCTCTACACTGATGACCGCTTATATACTAGCGGATAAACGTAACGAATGGAGTGTTGTGCCTAAGTGATATCCGACCAAGCGTTTTACCGAGCGAAGAACGAAGATGTACCATGGAAGGAAGGAAAAATATCAGTTGTAAATGAAGAAAACGGAAGTGGAAATCTGACCAAGGAATTGCAGCGGAATTGGAATTGACCAAAACTGCAATGGATGAAAAGCCGCAGCGGATATCAACAGAAGCGGACTACAGGAGAGTGTCTGACAAGAGCGAAGCTTATGGTTTCCGACTAAGTGAAACTGCGAAGCGAGGTAGCGAGCGGAAGTTATAATCTAAGCTTGCGCGGACTTGGAGTCTTGAACGGATAAAGCATAGCGGGCATTTCTTCATGTTCGTGTGCTGAATCACGAGCAAGAAGACATTGCAAGCAATGCTTATGCCATGTTTA
The DNA here is from genome assembly GCA_030272585.1 of Bryopsis sp. KO-2023. Taxonomy (NCBI): domain Eukaryota; kingdom Viridiplantae; phylum Chlorophyta; class Ulvophyceae; order Bryopsidales; family Bryopsidaceae; genus Bryopsis; species Bryopsis sp. KO-2023. The sequence continues at coordinate 735,813 of BSYQ01000010.1, forward strand.
ACCTTCTCCTTGGCGGTACTCGTGGGCGGAATCCACATCCGCACCATAGAACCACGAGTTAGGAGAGGCTTGAGCGGGCTATTACTAAATGCCCTGATGAAGCAAGCAGACGAAGAAGCGGGCATCCGTCCAAGCAAGAGACACAAGGTTTTTGGATTTCACAGAGTATGGGATCTGTTATGCCGTTTGAAAATCATCTTGTTTGCATGATTGTGAGGTTTGGTTTCTATTTTTCTATTTTTCTTCGTGTTTTGTTCAGTGGCTGGCCCTGTTTCTCTTTTTAGCGGCCAATCAAAGTACTTATTCTTTATTTCTTTCGGGTTTTTCTTTCGCGATTCACTTTCTTGAGTGCTGAGGACACCACTCGGGGGGGGGGGGGGGAGTAGTTGATACGAGGTGACGAGGTTAGTGTCTAGATGTCCCATCGGTGAGTGGGTGTGTCACTGTAGAGTAAGGGGTTAGTGTGTTGTGGATGGTATAAAAGGGGTTGTATTTTTGACATTGTGTAACCTTTGGGGCTGGGTTTGCTATTGTGTTGTGTTCCCACGTTCTACCCTCCTCCACTTGGAGGAGGGCCCCTATCTACCCTTCCCCCTTTGGGGGAAGGGCCCCTATCAACCACCGTAACCGGACCGTAACCGGAGTACAATTTTCGTCAGAAAATCGTACTTTTACGGCCGTAACCGTAGCACCGTACCACTCCGTACCGCTCCGTACCGGACCGTAACGACCGTAACGGCCGTAACAACCGTAAACCGTAGAAAGTGACCCCCGCAGGGTCCCGCGATTCCAAAGGAACCCAGGGGGATTCGAACCCGCGACCCTACTGACTGCAGCTGCAACGGCTGCGACTCTGCAAGTCTGCCAGCCAAGCTGAAGGTGAAACAATGGGAGACCAAGGTGCAAAGCACTCCAAACAAGGTTAAAAGCTAGGTTAAAACCAAGTGTACCAATACCCTAGAGGCGCTGCCCAAATACCCTGCTGCAGCACCTCTGACAAGACCTGATCCCCTGATCAGACAACTACTGAGCTGACACAGTGAACCCATCACTGTATCAGGTCAGATCACAGAATGTTCTGAGCTGCCAGTTCAGCAGGGACACCTGCTGAGCTGCCAGCTCGCCAACCTACAGTCAGATCTCCTGATTCAGGGCCCAGCAGGCTCTGAATCAGGCGATTCACTACATTAATGCAACGGCTGCGACTCTGCAAGTCTGCCAGCCAAGCTGAAGGTGAAACAATGGGAGACCAAGGTGCAAAGCACTCCAAACAAGGTTAAAAGCTAGGTTAAAACCAAGTGTACCAATACCCTAGAGGCGCTGCCCAAATACCCTGCTGCAGCACCTCTGACAAGACCTGATCCCCTGATCAGACAACTACTGAGCTGACACAGTGAACCCATCACTGTATCAGGTCAGATCACAGAATGTTCTGAGCTGCCAGTTCAGCAGGGACACCTGCTGAGCTGCCAGCTCGCCAACCTACAGTCAGATCTCCTGATTCAGGGCCCAGCAGGCTCTGAATCAGGCGATTCACTACATTCCTCCCCACCTGAACTGCAGTAGCCCCTACTGCAACTTAGAAAGGAAAAACCCAAGAGACTGCAAGCTAACCAAAACCCATATCAGTGAAGAACTTCTTAGTTCAACTTCTGCCAATGAAAAACTCATATCTGCAATTCAGACCTGATCCAATGTATCGAATTAAAATAAAACATCTTTCAGATTTCAGTCACTGATAATCAAGTCCAAAATAAATGTAACCATACCAAGTCCTACCACTGGAAATTGCTATCCCTTATGCACCCTGACACAACCATAACTTTCAAAGGGACCAAATTTCCCACAGAAATGTTTCAGCTCAACAAACTATCCATGGACCTGTAATATAGAAATCAGAGCCCTTCTTTCAAGCAAACACTGCACTCCATCTGCAGTCTGAAATAGAACCCAAATCTCTCATTTTTCCAGCCCCTCAAGTGTTGTAATTCTGCCACTGATTTGTCAAACCAATTTCCATATTCAAAACTGAAATAAAAACTCCATGCAGGTTACTGTATCTGCCCTTTTAACCAGCCATACTCAAGTGGCAACAAATACCAACCTCACAAAGATAAAAACCCATTTGACTGGACTTGCAATGTATCAACAGGTGAACCATTCTCATAACCAAAACAGGTTGCAAACTTTAGAGTTTTCATCTCAACCTGACCAGAAACTGCAAAAGAGATCCTTGTCCACCTCCAACACACTGATCACCAGAAACTGGACAGCCCTAAGGGTTTAACCCTGCCTGAAAAATTCCACTTCCAACACACTGATCACCAGAAACTGGACAGCCCTTGAAAAATTCCACTTCCAACACACTGATCACCAGAAACTGGACAGCCCTTGAAAAATTCCAACTCTTTCACTGCACCCATTGAGCAAACCACATTCAATCCTGCCACAACTCCCATGGTCACACCTCCTGTCGATTCCTGCCTCAGGCCGCCGGACGTTTCAAGCCCCTCTTTGGCGCAAGCGCGGGCACACTCCAGCGGACCTCTCGCAGCGGCACGCAATCACGATTGGTTCGTCCCGGGGAGGCTGGTTGCGTCGGCAGGGGTGGACTGACGAGCGCGATTCGCAAGGACGTCAGCACCCTCGGCGCCATGGCCGTGTGCACCCGAAGCTGGCACAGCCCACACTCTTTCGCTGCATCCACCGAAACCCCCTTTCGCGTTTCGCTGAGTTGTCCGACCACGTCCAAGCTCCCGTCTGGGTTCGTCTTTTCCACCGTTACGTCTGGCGCGTACCAGAGTCTCTGGACACAGAGGTCTCTGCAGCATATCCTGTGCTTCCGACATGGGAGCTCCCGCACTGGTGCCCCAAGAGACCTCGCCGTCTTGAAGCAAAGCGAACAGCCACGTCCCGTTTCTTTCAGCGCCGTCTCCATCTCACTCTTTTGGTCTGCTGCAGGTTTTTCTGGTTCAGGGAGCCCTGTGTCCAGGAAGCCGAAGGACAACTCCTCTTCGGAATCCAACCGCGTTACCGGCATTTTCTTCGCCCACTCTCGCCACGCTTTCAGCTCACTTTCGGCAGCACTCAGAGACCCTTGCAGCTTCCACTTCTCCTGCTCCACCTTTTGACACTTGCTCCTCAGCCTTTCCAATTCCGCAACGTCGACTGCCCTCTTCCGCAGAACCTGCACATCCTCCTCAAACGCCACAACCTCATCTGCCCCCTTGATCACGTCGGCTTTCTCCACCGCTGCCGCAGGGATAACCACAGGGGTACTTTCTGCTGGTTCACTGCTGCTGGCGGGGGTTGAGACGATAAGGGCGGTCTGGTTTGCTGGTTGCTGATCCATATTGACTCCTTCCTTTCGAACGATAAGCTCCTCTTTCTCTTTTCCTGCTCTGCGCACGTAACTTGCTAGACAGCTTCTTGTTCCAGTATGCTGCACTCTTTTCGCTGTTTCTGTCAGGGGTTGCTTCAGTCTGTCAGAGATATCAACCTGTCACCTCTGTTTGGTCGGGTCCTTTCAGCTCCTTATCTCAAACTCACGTAACTTGTCCGGTGCGTTTCGCAAGTTTCTGGCAGGCTCCCATGTATCCTCTGACTGGTCATAGCCCTGCCACCTGACAAGGTACTGCTTCCTGCCTCTGACAGTCCTTTCTGCAAGAATCCTGTCCACCAGGTATTCCTCTTGCCCCTCAACCAGCTCTGGTTCAGGCTGCAGTGTGTGTGTCCTCCTGGCTGGAAAACTGCCCTCCTGATCAATAAAGGCAGGCTTCAGCTTGGACACATGAAACACATCATGGATTCGCCAATGCCCTGGCAGCCTCAACCTGACTGTCACCTCTGACAGCCTTTCTACCACCTCAAATGGCCCACAGAACTTTGCAGTTAGTTTCCTGCTCAGTACATCAGGTAGGGGTAAGTCCTTGGTTGCCAGAAAAACTTTTTCGCCTGGCTCAAAGCCCCCTCCCCGCCTGGTTTGATCCGCCACCTGGCGATGTCGATCCTGAGCTTGAGCAATGTTGTCTCTGCCAGCAAGCAGAGCTTGTTGCCAAGTAGTCCACCAATCATCCACCGCAGGGCAGGTTGTAGTTGCTACAGCACTTGCAGGAGTTCGGGGATTCTGCCCGTACATAAGGAAAAAGGGAGAGAATCCTGTAGTGGCATTGATGCTGGAGTTGTAAGCAAACTCTGCAGCAGCCAAATGTTCTTCCCAATCTGCACCTGCAGGCTCAACATAACTTCGCAGAATCTCCTGCACAGTTCTGTTAGCCCTTTCTGTCTGCCCGTCTGTCTCAGGGTGGTAACTACTAGACATTGCCAATCTAGTATTTGCTCTCTTCCACAGAGCTCTCCAAAAATTACTAGTGAACCGACTGTCTCTATCCGAAACAATCTCTTGAGGCAACCCAAAGAAACGAACTACATTCTGAAAGAATAAATCTGCAACACCTGCTGCAGTTACCGTTTGTGTGGTTGGAATCAATCGCAACATCTTACTGAATCTGTCCACTACCACAAACAAATAATCTGACCCCTTCCTGGTTTTAGGCAAAGGGCCTACAAAATCCATTGAAACACTGGACCACCTGCCATCAGGAATAGGCAGAGGCTGCAGCTTACCCAAAGGCCTCTGATTAGAAGCCTTATTTCTCTGACAGGGGATGCAATTCTTGACATACTTCTGTACTGTGCCTGAAATGCGTGGCCAGAAGTAATGCGCCTGCACTCTGACCAGCGTTTTTCGTCTGCCCAGATGTCCTGCCAATGCTGATTCATGGCAGTCATGGAGCAACTTCTCCCTGAGCCCGTCTGCATCAGGTATCCACCATTTCCAGGCATTGCAAACCCTTCTCCAAAGCCTCTGACCATCCCATTTCACATGAGCTGGTCTGTAGTGTGCCTCAATCAATTGCTTGCACAAAGGATCCTTTTGATAGGCCTCCTTGACCTCCTCCTGAAATCCCTGGGTCAGGTCCAATCTTGCTTGTGCATTGACCTCAGGCTGCTCCCTTGCAGTCTGATGTGTGGCCCTGCTCAGTGCATCTGCCACCACATTGTCTCTTCCAGGTCTGTACTTGATCTCAAACTTGAAGGATTGCAAGGTCTCCATCCACCTTGCCTGCCTCTTGGACAACTGAGGCTGAGTCTGTAGATACTTCAGCGGTGCATGATCAGTGTGCACCACAAACTCCTGAGCATCCAGATAGTGCCTCCACACCTTGAGTGCATGTACAATGGCCAAGAGCTCCTTCTCATGGGTAGCATAATTCAGTTCTGCAGGTTGCAGTTTCCTGCTTTCATAGGCCACAGGTTGCTGACCCTGTCCATGGTCCTGTGTAAGGACTGCTCCAATGGCATAGTCTGAAGCATCAGTGGTGACTTCAAACTTCAATCCTGGGTCAGGCACCAACAACACTGGTGCAGACATCAATGCCTCTTTAATATCCTGCATTGACGCAGCTTCCCTTTCTGTCCATTGCCAGCTTGCTTCCTTCTTCAGCAAGGCAGTCAATGGCTTAGCCCTGGCAGAGAAGTCCTTGATGAACCTTCTGTAGTAATTTGCCAGGCCAAGGAAGGATCTGAGGTCCTTCACTGACGTTAAGGGAGTCCAGTCCCTGATGATCTGCACTTTGTTCTGCAACACCTGTATACCTGCAGCACTCACTTCATGCCCCAAAAACTCCACCTGCATCTTGCAGATGTCACATTTAGTAGCTGAAGCATACAGTTTCTGTTCCCTCAGTCTCTGCAGCACTTTCTGCAAGTGAACCTTGTGTTCAGCCCAATTCCTGCTGTAAACCAAAATGTCATCCAGATAAACTATGCAGAAAATATCCAAGAAATCATGAAGAACATGGTTCATGGTGTTCATAAAGGTGGCAGGGGCATTTGTCAGCCCAAAAGGAAGAACCACATATTCAAAAAGCCCATATCTAGTGCGGAAGGCCGTCTTTTCTGAATCTGCAGGGTCCAACCGCACTTGATGATAACCTGAGCAGAGATCTATTTTACTGAAACAACGAGCTCCTTGAATCTGATCTAGCAACTCCTCAATCCTTGGAATAGGATACCTGTTTTTCACTGTCAGTTTATTCAGTGCCCTGAAATCGACACACATTCTCAACTTCCCATTTTTCTTTGGAACGAATAAAACTGGTGATCCCCAGGGTGACTTGCTAGGTCTGATAAAACCCTGTTTCAGCAACTCTGCCAACTGCTTTTTCAGTTCTTCTCTTTCTGCAAAACTAGCCCTGTAAAGTCCCTTCTTTACCGGCTCTGCCCCTTCCACAAGTTCTATCTTGTGGTTAACACCTCTGTCAGGAGGTAACTCCTGAGGCAGTTCTTCTTTGAACAAATCCTGAAACTCTTTTCTGATTTCTTTTTCCAACTGCAAAGCTTCTCTTTCTTCCTCTGAGACTGTATCTGCAAAACTTCCTTTTACTGCTTCAGTACTTTCTAACCCATTTATTGCATGCTCAACATCCACTTCTTTCAAATGAAGTAAATATATAGGTCTGCCCTTGCGAGCAACCTGTGCGAACTCTGTTGCAGACATCAGATCCAATTCTGCTGTACTGCAATCTTCTACTCTACCAGTCTGCATTCTAAGATTGACTGCTCCCTGAGGTGTCTGCAACACCAACAACTTCTTTTGCCAATCTATGACAGGGTTGTGTTTGCTTAACCAAGACATTCCTAACACCAGGTCGTACCTCCCTAGTGTTATGGCATACATCTTTTCCTCTGACACAAACTTGCCCATTTTGACACTGGCCTGCAGTTCTTTTTCTACCTTTTCTGAGGTTTTACCATCTGCTAACTGCACCTCAGTCAGTACCTCAGCAGCTTCTGTCTGAATGCCATTTTCAAGCAACCAATCTTTTGAAACAAAATTGTCAGTTGCTCCACTATCTATCAATATTCGAGAAAAACAACCTGCCACAAAACCTGTGGTCTTCAACATTCCCTGAGTCCCCCCATGGACTCCTCTCAACTTCAAAAGTGGGGGTTCATCTAAGCTATGTCCTTGAAAGCAAACTTCATTAGGTCTGCCCAGCCCAGACTCCTCTCTCACTGAAAACGAGTCTGCAGTGTCTGCCCTCAGATCACTGTCAGCACTCACATGCACAGAAAACTCATGCAGGTCAGGTGTGGCCCCGCCTGGCCCTGCACCTCCTGCCTCAGGGACCTGAGAGGTGGTGGTTCCACTCGACCGACCAGCCTCCTCATTCCCGGAAACCTCCTTCAAAATTCCTGCAGATGCTACTGCCCCTGCAGCAGCACCCACTAATTCATCCACTGACCTACTCGCAGGAGACTCTGCCCCCAGCAGAGTACCCGCCAATTCATCCACTGACCTACTTGCAGGAGACTCTGCCTCCAGCAGAGTACCCGCCAATTCATCCACTGACCTACTTGCAGGAGACTCTGCCTCCAGCAGAGTACCCGCCAATTCATCCACTGACCTACTTGCAGGAGACTCTGCCTCCAACAGAGTACCCGCCAATTCAACGTTTTCCAAACGACCGACCTTCCCTTTCGGTGTGGCTTCACAAGGCACACCACCTGCCGGGTTCTGCTTCCCTGAAACAGATGCTACCCTCCCCATGGTAGCCTCCTTGTGTGGGTGGCTACGCCGGCCCTCCCACACTCCTCTTCTGTCCTCCTTCACCTTTTCATTCCGGCCAAGGGACTCTCCAGCCCTTGACCTCTTTAGTTTTCCGAGCAGTCAGCGGCGAAGTGGCCTTTCTTGCCACACCTGTAACAATCAACATGTGCTGCTGATCTGCCCATATCCATTCTGCTTCTCCTGTCTGAGGAACCCTCTCCAGTTCCTGCTCGTCTCTGCCTCTGGTGTCTGCGAGGACTGCCACTGCGTCCTCTGCTTTTACTGCGACTGAAACTGCGATCACCACCGCGACTGCCGCTGCGACCTCTACTGCCGCTGCGACCTTCCCTGACATCAAACCCCACGCGGTTACGCTGGAGGCCATCAACCTCCATGCGATCACCTAAGTGTGGTGCCTGACGCTGCGGGTGGTACCTGTCGCGTTCGGTGTTATACCTTCCTCGACTGCTACTGCGACCTCTGCTCTGGGATCTGCCTCTGCTGAACGACCTGCCACGACTCTTCGATCTGTCCCTGCGCGACCTTGCACGTCTGCTGCTGGGACTGCGATCTCTGTGGTAGTTATCAAGAGGACCTTCCCAAGTAGCCGCCAGCGCAATCGCTCTTTCGAGGGTGTTGGGATCTTCCATCTCAACCTTCGTCCGCAGACGCTCATGCAGTCCCTCCATGAACCTGAAGAGCTTTTCCCCAGGATTGCTGTCATGAATCTGCAGTGTGAGCCTGCGAAACTTGTGTACATACTCAGCAACCGAAAGTCGCCCCTGACGCAACCGAGACCACTCTCTCCTGAAGTCACGGTTCTCGTTCACCTTGCCAAATTCCTGTCTCAGCTGTTCAACCAAAGCAACAAGTGACTGAGGCAGTTCCTGGTGGCCTGCAAGAGCAGCCTCATATCTGCCTCTCCACCAAGTACCTGCAGCTCCCCTGAGTGATCCTGCAGCCACTAAAACCTGCTGCTCTACATCCCTTGTGCCTGTCACATCAAAATATGTCTGTAACTGCACCTGCCACTCATTCAGTGGGATATCACCAGGGTCACCATACCAAGCATCTGGTGTCTTTGCTCTTGCCTTGCCCAATGCTGCTGGAGCCTGTGGCTGAGGCAACCTCTCTGCCACAGCCTGCTGCACAACATCATTCATCTGATGGTTGACATTTGCAGCAACATTCCTCAGGTGAAGGACTTCATTCTGCAGATCTGTTATCATCTGCCTCATTGCCTGCAGATCGAAAGGATCTGGGGCTGGTACCCCCATCTGTTAGTCTTTTAGCGCTATACGAGGTAGTTTGGGATAGAGCCGAGGGTGGCTGACGCATGCGGGTTCGCGAGTAAGACAGATTAGACCCAGAGTTTGGGGCATGCGTCAGCGTACTACACTTAGGGGTACTTAAGAGGCCCACTCGTTGTTTTGACATTCTTATTCACTTTACTTTGTAAGAACTCGGGATTCGTGGGATTGGTGTGTTCCCGCTTGTGTGTGTGTTTGTGTGTGTGTGTCTAAGTGTTTGCCTGACGCAATCACTTATCCAACCAAGTGCTCTAGTAGCGTTCACAACCGCGCTAGCTAGAGAGTTGTCTAAACCAACAAACCCCACAAGTATACTTGCGTTAGCCAGCAAGTTATCACGAATCCAATCAACACAGCCGACCACTATTGCGTCACCCACAAGCTTCACTATCAATTGGTTTCGGAGCGAGGCAAGAACTTTAAGTTCTTGAGATCGAAACTTGTGAACGTGGCGCAACAAACGTTTTTGTTTGTTTGTTTGGTAGAGAGAAACTCCAACCGTGGTTGTTGAGTACTCCCAAATAGTGGCTGAGAGACCATGGCTGACCGTGAACACGCATTGGCAGTGCGCGAGCCTCAAGTTGAAGAGCCAGGGATTGAACCTGAGTTCGATGAGGAATTGCCTGACGCACCCAATGTTGTGTATCAACAAATAAACGTCCAGAACATCCACAATGTCCAGCAAGCAGCTGTCGACATAGACATGGGAGCTGATGCGGAAGCCTTAAGAGAGGATGTGGACGCGGTCCATGACCGTGTGGACGATTTAGCCCACGGGCTAAGGGGTCACCTGCAGCAAGTTGACCAGACACTGGGGCAGAGGCTAGCCCATGCTGAGGCCTCTGTGTCGAACCAACTGGCTGGCGCATCAGAGGTGATCGGGCAGGCGCTGGAAACACAGCACCAGCATGCGCAACAGGTTGAGGCCACACAGCATGCGGTGGTGTCGCAACAGCAGAAGCTGGATTCAGTAGCGGCTCAACATAGTCGATACGAGCAGAGGCTATTACGCCAAGATATCGACCATAGAAAAGAAAGGGCCGAGATCAAAGCTTCTGTGGACGCAATAACGAGGAGAATGGATGCCGCAGACATTCTAGCGGACTCTCGTTTTGCTGACCTAAAAGAAGCAACTGAAGCATCAGCACTTCAGTTAAAACAACTCTCCGAGTTATCCCTTGTTCAAGGGCGGAGAATTGAAGGCTTATTAGGAACTGTTGCGGATTCCAACGAAAAAGTCGAACGGACTCTAGAATTGTTTCGGGAGTCCTTGCATAAACAAGGTGCTGAGGTGAAGCGTTTGCAGAGCTCCAGAGTAGCAATTCAAAAAGATTTGATTGCCTTGGAGAAAAAGGCATCCAAAACCTGGGATCAGCAGCAAGATGCAGCTGATGTGGTTGCCTTGAGATTATCTGGCCTGGAACGAAGCATGGAGGATGTAAGTGGCGGAAGTCAGAGTGCCCAAAGTGGAAGTGATGCTCGAGCAGTATCATCAGAGCGTGAAGAATCAACTTCCCCTGAGCCTGAGGACTCAGCCTTTGGGATGCCGCTGCCGAAGAAATCAGTAAAGCAGTTGGCTGCATCATGGCCGCCACTAGACCAGAGCTTCGCGGTAGGAATGGTTGGGGCAGGAACCTCAACAATACCGGCTCCTCCAGCAGTACAGGTCGAGGAGGGTGAAATTGTTGCTGCAGAAGCACCACCATGCACTGCAGTGGATAGCGCACCAGACGCTGATTTCACATTCCCTCAGTTGATACCTCCAAGTACAAGAGCTCAGCCTGGAGTACGCATCTCAGAACCCGACTCTGCCGATGGATCACGTAGACCCACACGAACTAACCCAAGAGTTCTCTCCTCAGCAGAAGTGTTATATCAAATTGACCTTGAGCGTGCTAAGGCACAGGTCAGAGAAGAGAAAGGAAAAGAACCCATGCAGATCCCCACACGTACTGGAAGATTGGGACTTGGGTTAAGTGCTTTGGGAGCAAGGGTAGAAAATAATCCCTTTGCTGCACTTGGTTCATATGAGTCTACTGGTGGACCCAGTCGAGTTCCTCGTATGCGAGGTAACTTTGGAGACCCTGGTGATGACGACCCAGATGATGATGGCGGTGATGATTACCGCGACAGACGAAACCGCCCACCTTCCCGCATTCCAGGTGCGCCTGATGGCGGTGGAGGTGGTGGCGGCGGTGGAGATGGTGGAGGCGGTGGACCTCCCGGTGGACCTCCTGATGGAGGTGGAGGTGGAGGTGGCGCTGGACCGGCAGGCCCAGGACCTCCTAGGCAAGGACAGTGGTTGCCTAGCACCGTCAAGTTGCAAATGCCTCGCGCATTTAACGGAAGTGGAGAACCAAAAGCCCGTAAATGGCAAGTGCTCATGACGCGGTACTTGAGAACCTGCGGAGTGCATGAAGCACAGTGGCAATCGATTATGGCCACTAACCTTTATGGGGCTGCCTCGGATTGGTTAACGATGCAAGAGTTGAAAATTCACCGAGGTGAAAGACCACCCTTCCGTGACTGGATGGACTTCATGGATGGCTTAGCTACAGCTTTCGAATTCTCTAGTGATCGAGATGAAGCGTGGCGTGACCTCCACAAACTCAAGCAGACTGGAACCGTGAAACAGTTCGTCAAAGAGTTTCAGCGGTTAGTCTTGAGGATTCCAGACCTCGAAGAGGATCACCAGTATTTGCTCTTCGTGGATGGACTTAAAAGTGAAGTTCAGAAGTTAGTCGCAGCAACGGTACCTCGAGATGTCGAGGCCGCCATCATATCCGCCGAACGATTGGAAGCCCTTGGAGTTGGAACACAAGGCCAAGGAGGGCAAACCAATCCGAAAAAGAAAGGAGTCTGGCGTGGTGGAAGAAAGAAGAAAGGCCAGAATCAGGGTCAGCAGCAGCAGAACCCCACACCACCAGCCCAAGCACCACCACAAGCTGCCGCAGGAGTACAACAGCAGCAGCAACAACAACAAGGACGAGGAGGAGGACGTGGTGGTGGTGGACGTGGACGCGGTGGTGGTAACCGTGGAAGAGGACAAGCCAATCAGGGAAGACAGAACCCCCAGGGGGAAGGGGGATATCATTGTTATCTTTGTGGAAAGAAGGGTCATCCTGTGAGGCAATGTCCTAGATTGGAGGAGGTGAAAAACCTCCCCGATGTAAAAAAAATGTTAAACTGACCGCCAGGCAGGAAACTGCTTCGTCTGAGCCTGGCCGACGCAAACGTCGTAAGCGAAACAGAGTTCGTAGGCGGCGTAGGAAGCTAAGATCAAAAGTAGGTGCCTCGAAAAAGGTTTGTACTCACAGCGGAAAACCTGGGGCGCGGACTAGTACACCGCGTGAAGAGAGAACAGAGACACTCTCCACATCTACCCAATCGGCACATGACAACTGCGATTGGAACAATGAACAGAAGGAAAGCACACCGGATGAGATGGACGCGCCTCATGCGTCATCTGCATCTCTTCCCTCTGTTAGTGAATCTGTGGGCTCATTGAAGTCGCAGAGTAGTCTACAGGAGTCCCTGCCTGCAGACGTAGACGATAGTGGGTCAGAAACAACCCAGCGGTCTACCACAGAGCGAGTTAATGTGTCAGAAGTTCGATCAACTTCGTCAACCAAGGGTGACACATGCCCTCTGTTAAAAATTCAAGAAGTGCCTGTGAGAGGGTACGAAGTAAAAGCACGGATCAAGACCACGGACCTTTATGCATTCATTGATTGTGGAAGTACCGCAAACTATATCAATGATAAGGTAGCGCGTGATCTCGGGTTGTCGATTACACCAAGCTCAAAGAGAGCAATGTTAGCAAACGGAGATATTAAAGAACTGGCTGGCAGCTGTAACAACCTCCGAGTAAAGATAGGAGGGCTGAAGTGCAAAATGAAAGCGGATCTGTTCCCAGACCTTGGTTATGACCTAATATTGGGCATGCCTTGGTTGCAGAAAGAAAACCCCCGCATAGACTTTCAGCAGAATGAGATTTCAGTTTGCAAAAACAGCCAAGTGTTTCATCTTCCGTTGCGTCATCCAACCCAAGAGAGTATTGAACCTGAACGAAAAGTACAGTCGATACTGCAAGAAGTGCCAGTGACTGAGTGTTCAGCTAAGAGAATGATGCGTCATCTCAAAACAGAGACAGCATTCATGGTTGTAGTGCAAGAGTCTGAAGAGAAAGCTTTAGGCCAACATGAATTGCCTGACGCAATAGAGCGAACACAGCCATTCAACACTGAGGATGAGATTGGTAAACTTATTCGTTCAGACACCCCTGCCGAAATTAAAAAGGTGGTAGAAACACACCGTGGTGTGTTCCCTCGTGATTTACCCCCAGGGATCCCTCCGAAGAGAAAAGGTCATGAGTTTAAGATAGACCTGGAGGATCCAACACCTATCCATCGTCCAATATACAAGCTTTCACCAGCAGAGCTGGATGAAGTGAAAGCACAAGTGGACTACCTTCTGGAACAGAAGAAAATCAAACCATCCGAGTCCCCTTGGGGCGCGCCAATCCTGTTTGTACCGAAAAAGGATGGAGGCTTAAGGATGTGTGTGGATTACAGGTGGATCAATAAGGTGACGGTGAAAAACCGGTATCCTTTACCCCTGCCAGAAGAATTGATGGATAGAGTGTTCAAAGCCAAAGTGTTCTCGAAGTTAGATCTGCGATCAGGCTATTGGCAATTTCCAGTAAGGCCATCTGATACAGAGAAAACAGCGTTCCGCACGAGATATGGTCACTTTGAGTTTTTGGTAGCGCCTTTTGGGCTAACCAATTGCCCAGCGCAATTCCAAACTCTAGTGCAAGACCTACTCGCAGAGTTTTTAGATGATTTTGTTGTTGTCTTTATCGATGACATACTCATCTTCTCTGAAAACATGGAACAGCATGCCGAACACTTAGAGAAAGTCCTGTCGCGACTAGCAGAATATCAGCTTTTTGCTAAGGCAAGTAAAAGTGAGCTGGCTGTCGCAACAGTAGACTATCTTGGCTACCGCATTAGCGGAAGTGGGTTAAAACCACAGGAACAAAAAGTGAAGGCAGTGAAGGAGTGGAAGGAACTACAGAGTGTTAGTGATGTACGTAGTTTCCTTGGAATGGTTTCATACTACAGGAAATTCATTCCCCAGTTTGCACATGTTGCTGGACCACTCCATGACTTAGTGAAAAAAGACCATCCCTGGAGATGGGGACAGGTTGAGCGTGGCGCATTCAATGAACTGAAAAAGCGTTTAAGTCAAGCTCCCGTCCTTATTTTTCCAGATGCGTCACTGCCTTACACTGTGATCACTGATGCGTCGAATGAGGCCATCGGTGCCGTGTTAACACAGGATCACGGAGAGGGGCTGCAGCCAATAGCTTACCTCTCACGTAGATTCAAGCCTGCCGAGCTTAACTATGCACCATACGACAAAGAGTTGTGTGCAATATGTTATGCGATGGTGCAGTGGAGACATTATCTAGAAGGTTGTGCGGGTGGAGTAACAGTGTTCACTGACCACCAACCTCTGACGCATATTCTGTCGCAGAGGAACCTTTCTAGAACCCAAGCAAGATGGCTTGAGGCGGGGTACCTGACTTCGATCAACCCCAAGATCTCCTATATCAAAGGCAAGGCTAATGTGTTAGCAGATGCTCTCTCCCGCAGTGTTCCTAAGCCCGTGGAAACTGCGATGAACATTTCCACTTGGCAAGTGCATCAAGCAAGCCAAGACGAGTGGAAACAAGCCCTCCAAGCTGATAACTCCTTGGTGAAGATATTGCGGAAGCTTGAGAGTGGCGAGGAAGTTGAGGGATATTTCCTCAGAGAGGGAATACTCTGGACGGTTCCAAAGAGAGGATTAGTCGAGAAAGTGGTGGTTCCTAAAGGCCAGCGCAATAAGATTATGAAGGAGTGCCATGAGACACCTTCAGCAGGCCATACAGGACCAGCGCGAACAGGAGAAATCCTAGCGCGGCGATATTGGTGGAAGGGGTGGATGAATGAGTTGAAGGCATTTGTGCGCGAATGCCCTGTGTGCCAACAAATAAAGGCTGACACACAGAAGCCTATGGGCTTACTTCAACCCCTGCCAATACCTGAGCGGAAGTGGGAGCAGATTACCACTGACTTGGTGACAGATCTACCAGCATCCAATGGGTTTAGTGCTGTAGCTGTCTTTGTCGATAGACTTACCAAGTTTGTGCATTTCGCCCCATGTACTAAAGAGATTACCGCTGCAGGATACGCCCAACTTTTTATCGAACATGTTTACCGCAACCATGGCCTACCTAAAGTGATTGTGTCTGATAGAGACCCTCGCTTTACCAGCAAGTTCTGGCAGACGCTTTTTAAAGCTCTGGGTACAGAGATTCGTATGAGTACAGCTTACCACCCTCAGACGGATGGGCAGAGTGAGGTTACCATACGTACTCTGGAAAATTTCTTAAGGCCATATGCTGAGAGGTATCCCCATAAGTGGGTTGAGTATTTACCTACAGCAGAGTTTGCAGCAAACAATGCAGTGAATGCGAGTACAGGGTTCGCACCTGCATACTTGATGTATGGGTACCATCCAGAAACACCAAACATTGGTGGGACGGCAACGCAATTTCAAGTGGAAGCAGTTCAGACTATGGTAGCACGGATGGCACAGGACTTAGATACCGCAAAAGCATATTACTCTAGAGCACAACACAGAATGTGTGTGAGTGCAAACAAGAAGAGGAAAGATATTGCTTTTGAGAAAGGGGATAAAGTCCTGATAAAAAGCCGTTTTATTCCGTTGGCTGCTTTGAACAAAGTGAGTCCCAAACTGCGCCGTCGATTTGTGGGTCCCTTTGAAATTGTGGAGAAAATATCAAAGGTGGCTTACAGAGTTCAACTTCCGGAAACATGGCTCATTCACCCAGTGTTTCATGTTTCTAAGTTCAAGCGTTATCACGCCTCGAGTGATAACAGCAGGCAAATACAACCTCCAGAAGGAGAGTTGATTGGTAGCGAAGTAGAGTATGAGGTCGAAAATATCCTAAGGGCTAGAGGTAAACGCAATCGCGAATACCTAGTGCTGTGGAAAGGATACGATCTACTTGACGCTACTTGGGAACCTGAAGCTAATCTGGTTAACGCACCAGATATACTTCGCGCATTTAAAGAGAAAGAAAGAAAAGAGTTGCAGAAAGGAAGAGAATAGGGAAGCAGAGTGTTTGATGGCTAAGGTGGAACTCCTTATAGCAAGGGGGCGCGAAAAAGGATACCTTAGAAAAACTCTGTCGACTTCCAAACCAACTCTTTAACTTTAATGCGTTAGGTGCCTAAGTTATTTGGCTGGCGCAGTAAGTGTAGCTTCAGTAGTACTTTAGAAACCGGGCAAACGATGTCACATTCGAGATAGTGAGGTTGTTCCGAGAAAACCCCTATCAAGTGACGTGTTGAGGTGGTCTTGACGAGACTCCAACCGAGCGAAACGTTGGTGTCTCACCCCAATAACTCAACGAGGAAAGTGTACGAGTCACCCAGCCTTATAAGCGCAGCCCTCGAACCATTTTGCCCTAGTGTTTGTGTAAACGGAGCGAGCTCCTGAGTGAAAAAGAGTCTAAAGACGCACAAACCGTTGTGATTTCTTTCTTTCCGACGAACATAATGGCTGCCGACACACCCGCCGCAATTATTGCAAGGTTGGAAGCGGAGGTAGCTCAAAAAGAAGAGGAGCTGCAGCACTTTACGTCGACCGCAGAGGAAGTGCTGCAGAACAATGAGGCCTTAACCCGGCAGCTCTCAGAGTTGAGTGACCGGACGAAAGCAGCTGAGGCTGCGAAGGAGGCAGCGGAGAAAGCCAAGGAAAAGGCGGAGGCGGAAAAGAAAGAAGCGGAGGACAAGACTAAGGTCTTGGAAGAAAAATTGGAAGCCATGAAGCTGAAAAAGCAAAGGTTCCAATCTCACATGATGGCTAACCATCGTGAGAATGACCTCCGTAAACAAGCTCTCGGGGGAATGGTGGATCGATTTACCGCGGTAGAGGAAACGCTGCAGCGAGCTGTAGCAACCGCGTGGAGTGCAGCAGCCAACAACCTTAAGAAGGAATTGGCAGAACAAGAGCTGCAGATCGATTTGCTGGGAGAGTCCCTCAGAGACGGCTCTGAAAAACTTCAAGTGCAGAGCGAAACAACGGACAAGATGCTGCGTTTGAACCCGGCGGTACCAGCACCACGGGTACGCGAAGAACTGGATCGCCAAGTCCAAGTTCTGTTATCAAACGCAACACTTGATCTGGAACCGTCCAAGGACGATGATGCGGGAGGCTCAAGCAAGGGCAAGGGGAAAGGGAAAAACAAACGCCCAAGCTCGCCGTGTAGGGATGAAGATCCACACGGAAAGAGAAGGCGAGAGGACGGTGACGATGAAGGTGGTGAGCCACCGAGGGATCGTATGCCTGGAGATGCAGCAAGAGCCAACTTGTTACTCAAGTTAAAGGCTGCCGCATTAAAGACTCCAGCACCCTCACAACCAGCGCCAACAGTTCAGACTCCCGGAGATGAGGCTACCGCAATAGCACCGGGGGAGGACTTATTCGACATGAGAGAGGAGGAGCTTTTGGACTTGGATTTTAACGAAGAAATTGACTTCGGCAGTCCACCTCCTAGGCTCGAAGGTCCTAATTCTGAACTGGAGGACGGGGAAATAAGGAATGATGAAGGGCCAAGCCAGGTGACAGAGGTTCAGCGTGCGGTCCATCCACCGTTGGAGTTAGCTCCAACAGAAGCAGCACTTCGGGCTTTCCGAGAAAAGGTTAAGCTCAGAAGACTAAGGGCGGCTGCTCAGGACAAAGTGGATGCTGCACCCAGCGAAGTGAACCTGTCACGGGAGGATATCGAGGAGGCTTGCAACCCCATCACTGCGTCAGAGAAATGGCCGAAGGTCCAATATACTAACCCCAGGGACCGAGCCTTGCAAAATTACCGCGGCAACCGGCACTTTCACGAGTTGCCCATGTGCATTTGGTGCGGGAGAAGCCCAATGCAAGCAAGTGCTCAGCGGCTGACGCAGAAGAAGTATTCCGTCCTTCCTTGTGGGTATCACCTTGTGTGTGATGCTCATTGGTTGGCATACTCGATGCTGGGGCGCATCGTCACGGCGGTCCAAAAAGTCGCGGAAGTGGACAACAAGTCCATCGCCACCGTCTCCCCATTCTCTCTACCTGCCCATATGTTGAAGCTGACACGCTCGACGTTCGAAGAAATCCCTCCGTTCCCGGCTGAGCACGAGAAGTTGCCACACTGCAACATGTGTGTGAAGCGGCAGCTCAAGGTGTCCGGCATCACAAGGGATCTGCCATTCCTAAAGTCCAAAAGGGTGGCTGCCGCATTTGATCCCTGTGTCCGGTATCGTGCAGTGCAGCAAGCGCATGCGCAGGAGCAGCGTGCTAATCAGCAAGCGCAAGCGCCGGAACAGCGTTAAGGAGGAGGGAAAAGGAGTTATCGACGACCAAGTGTGTGCGTGCAGCAGCTGTCAGAGACGTCAGAGCAAGAGACAGGTCCAAGACAGTTGGGTGTGGGTATGGGAGTGGGTGAGTTTTGTGTTTGTGTTTTTGTGTTTTTGTTTTTCTTTGTGTTTGGTGTGCGTGGGCGCCCACTTTTTGCGGGGGGGGCGTATGTTAGTCTTTTAGCGCTATACGAGGTAGTTTGGGATAGAGCCGAGGGTGGCTGACGCATGCGGGTTCGCGAGTAAGACAGATTAGACCCAGAGTTTGGGGCATGCGTCAGCGTACTACACTTAGGGGTACTTAAGAGGCCCACTCGTTGTTTTGACATTCTTATTCACTTTACTTTGTAAGAACTCGGGATTCGTGGGATTGGTGTGTTCCCGCTTGTGTGTGTGTTTGTGTGTGTGTGTCTAAGTGTTTGCCTGACGCAATCACTTATCCAACCAAGTGCTCTAGTAGCGTTCACAACCGCGCTAGCTAGAGAGTTGTCTAAACCAACAAACCCCACAAGTATACTTGCGTTAGCCAGCAAGTTATCACGAATCCAATCAACACAGCCGACCACTATTGCGTCACCCACAAGCTTCACTATCACCATCTGCTCCTCCCCGCCTGACATTCCTTCTGCGTCTCAGCTCGTTCTGCTCACGCCTCTGCTCGTTCTGCTCACGCCTCTCCTGCGTTGCCCTCTGCAATCTGTAGATAGGACACTGAGGATCAGAACAGTCGTAGTATCTGATGACGTTACCACTGCGTTCTGCCTTTCTGTGGCCGTGAGGAGGCGCTCTGAGAGGAGGTGGTGGCACCACTGCCAACGGGTGTCTCACTGGACCCAGAACCTGCACCGGTCTGGGTAACCTGTAAGGAGCTGGAACCCAGTCCCCTGCGAAAGTAAACAGATCAGGTGGCAGGTTTCCCTGAAACTCTGCCTCACCCTGAATCACAGTTTCCTCGTCTGTTTCTGCCTCACTTTCACTACTCCTCACTGCTACAGGTCTACCAAAACTCATACAACAACCAGAGTCAGAAGATCTCCTTTACAGGTTGCTAGTTCTGATCCTTTCCTTCTCAAGCCACTCTAACAACAGAAGACAGTTCGGATTCCTACAAGTAACAGAGTATATCCAAGTACCCTGCCGAAACACCCAATAATGATCGTGCGAGGGAGCCAAAACTGAACTCTCCTCCACCTGACTCAGTGGTTCCTGCACCCTGTTTTCCCTGATAGGTCCTGCTCTGAAAACAAAGGCAGGTAAAGTCCGAGTCTGATCTGGCTGGTTCTCACTAGGAAACCCGTCAGACGACACTTCCTCTTCGTCGGAACTAACAACTGTAAAACCTGAGCCCACACTGCTCATCAACTGCCAACCCTAGTTTCGCTACGCAAACTCTAACACTTCAGGCCGCGCAAATCTGCGTCTGTGCCCCCTTGCTGCTGCGCAAAACCTGCGCCTGCAAAACTCTACCACTCAAGGCTGCGCAAATCTGCGTCTGTGCCCGCACTGAACTGTGCCCCTTACTGCTGCGCAAAACCTGCGCCTGACAACGTTCTGTGCTAGGCAACGCCTGCAAACTCTACTATAACCTTGCGTACAAAACGACCTCTGTGCAGCACTGCGCCTACACAAAACTGTGCGAAAACTGCGCCAACTATGCCTGCACTCAGCGCTACCCTGCGCCCTGATCGATTCTGCAAAAACCTTGCGCCTGAAAACTCTGAGCCTGCTGCTTCACCAGAACTCTCTACCTCTCCCAAGATCACTTGTGATCTTGCCACAAGAATGCTCCGAAACCAATGCAACGGCTGCGACTCTGCAAGTCTGCCAGCCAAGCTGAAGGTGAAACAATGGGAGACCAAGGTGCAAAGCACTCCAAACAAGGTTAAAAGCTAGGTTAAAACCAAGTGTACCAATACCCTAGAGGCGCTGCCCAAATACCCTGCTGCAGCACCTCTGACAAGACCTGATCCCCTGATCAGACAACTACTGAGCTGACACAGTGAACCCATCACTGTATCAGGTCAGATCACAGAATGTTCTGAGCTGCCAGTTCAGCAGGGACACCTGCTGAGCTGCCAGCTCGCCAACCTACAGTCAGATCTCCTGATTCAGGGCCCAGCAGGCTCTGAATCAGGCGATTCACTACAGCAGCCTAACGCTTTAGCACTGAACCACGCTACTTCACGGTGATTTAGGGCCTACCGTAGTTATACCGTACCTGTTCCGTACCGTAAAAACAACATATTACTCCGGTTACGGTACGGAGTTACGGCCGTAGTACGGTGACCGTAACCCGACCGTAACCGGACCGGACCGGAGTCGGACCAAAAATTTGGCCCAAGTCCTATCTCTGGTATCTAGGTCTTTCTGTAAGCTTCGATATGTTGTTTGATGTATGGCCGAAGTAACACATGTTCTTTTTTTGTTGTATTCACGTCAACATTCTTCAAGTATTACATCTCAATATTCGTCCATTGATCTCCTCTGTTCCCACTATTACCCAACAATTGATCTGTGACCGATCAGGTACCGGGCCATCAAGTCCAAACACCTCAAAAAAACCTACAGAAATGTCCATGATAACCCTAAGTACTCCTACCCCCCACCAACAAACAACCACCAACTTTGAAAATCCCAGAAGATGAAAACAAAACCCCCACATTAGAAAAAGAAACACCCCAAAGAAAACCGAAAAAAGTGACTGGAAAACCCGTCAACGCAAACCACTGACGAACAAACAACTTCAATAACTTTGAAAAACCACTCTTGATTATAGTTGAATTGGCGGCGAACCCCAAACCCAAGACCAAACTCAAAAATGAAAATATGCCACCATATATCCATGAGTAACTACACCACCGCTGTAATCCAAAACAAGAAGAGAAAACAAAAAACCCCCACCAAACTTCTCCACCATTTCCAAGTCTACGATTAAAAAATTCAACTCCCCCAGGCGACTCTAAACCAATCGACGACGCACCCGACTAGCTCGTGGTGAAAACGAAGCGTACTCGACACCACACGTGGGCGCCGGCAAGTTTTAAAGGACCGGACCGGACCGGAAAACCTGTCTTGGACCGGATTTGACCTTTCTTAGACAGGTCAAACCGGTCTGGAAAGGTCAAATCCGGTCTAAGAAAGGTCAAATCCGGTCTAGTAAAGAACACCTGGAGCCGGTCTAAAACAGGTCGCACAATTAAGCACATAACTGGGAATCAATCAGTTGGGAAGTGATTGAATTAATTAAAGCACCAAGTAATACTGTTATATATATTTTTAGTATATGAATGACGTGAGCCAAGCTCACCAACCACCGACTAGAGGGAGTCCGTCGACTCTAAGAGGATTCGAACCCAGGTTGGTTAAGCCCGAATCAAAGGCACTACGAAGTAACGGACCCCACCATAGGGACGCTCAAGTGGGGGCCGTGACCTTTAAGTACCCGATTGTTTCTATTGCTAAAAATAGGTACTTAAAGGTAACGGCCACCACTTGAGCGTCCCTGTGGTGGGGTCCACTAGTGATAGTGCCTTCGACTTGGGCTTAGCCAACTCGAGTTCGAATCCTCCTAGAGTCGATCGACTCCTTCCAATTGGTGATTGGTGAGCTCGGCTCACGTCACTCATATACTAAAAATATATATAATAATACTAGCTAATTAATTAACTCAGTTTCTGTTCGGTTGATACACAATTAGCACGTAATATGTGCTTAATTGTGTGACCTGTTTTAGACAGGCTCCAGGTCGGTCTGGACAGGCAGCCGACCTGGAGCCGGTCTAAAACAGGGGAACAACCCGGTCAAGACAGGGTCGTTCCGGTTTTAGACAGGTCACATTGCCTGTCTAATAAAGGCGAAATGTGAGGTGTGACCTGTCTAAAACCGGAAAATCTGTCGGAAATCCGGTCCAAATTTCTGCAGATTTCCGAGGTTGACTGGACCGGAGTGGACAGGACCGGACAGGTCGCAACCTGTCCGGTCTTGGAAGGACCGGCGTTTTTTCGTTGGATCGGACAGAACCGGACAGGTCGACCGGTCCTTAGACAGGTTGGACCGGACCGGACCGGTTTTCGCTGCCGGTCCGGTCGGGCCTAGGTCTGCTCGACACCCCATCCACCACTGTCCCTAACTTTTGAGGTTGCTCTTTAAAAAGATCCGGAAGGACTATTGTCACTTCCTTTTCAGGAGGAGTCCAACCACTTTGGGAAAATACAACAGAGACAAAAAGGAGAGATAAAACTCGTGGGCTGAATTACATTCATCCTGACCGACTTTAAATAGTCGAAACGCAACCTCTAGCCAACTGCTGATCAACTGTAAATCAGCTTCTAATGGCTTCAGTAAATTGTCCCATTCTGTATCAGTTTGTCGTACTAATCCCCCAGATCATCGATCAAATCAAAAACTCCACAGGGCCTGTTCCTCTATATGTCCCAGAATCACCCCATAACATTCCAGCAAAACCCGAAGTACTCTTTCCAATCGTATTGTCAATGTATTTCCGGTTATTTTTAAAAACAACCTGCCCCCCTGTCCAACCTTCTTAACCACCCACAGCTGTCCCTACTCTCCCCTTTGAAAATTCGTCCCGAATTTGCTTCCAATGGAAAAGGAAAAAGAAATCATATCCACAGCAATCGAATCGACAGAAATCATGTCCACAGAGATCATGTCTCCAGAAATCATGTCCCCAGAAAGGACAGAACACCCTGAAAAATCAACAGAAACAAACAAAACAAAAATACCCAAAACAGTCATCTCACTAGAAATCGGGAGCCGATTCTTCCGACGATTCCACAACGTCCTCCGACGACTCCGACGACTCCTCCACACTCTCTGCGGGCTCGTAATCAGGCCTCCAATCAATACGTCCTGCCACCCGGTCGGCCGTAAACAGCTCCTTCAGCGTCTTCGTTATTACTGAGCCGGTCATTCGCGGGTTGACATATAAGCCGTAGATCTCGGGTTGGTTAACGAGGATCGTCTGAATGAGCGGCCGCCAATGGGAACCGATCGGCAAACGGAGCTCGATAAGGTCGCACTGAACACAGCGATAGCGGAGCAAGCGGTCCACATCCAGGTTTTCGCCAGCAGGGGTGATCGCGACGAGCTGATCACGCGGAAGTGGAAGAGCCACCGCCAAAGCCGACCCTTCACCGCGCACAATCCCCGACGACATCCCAACCGACCATGCCACCATCTTGCGTAAGCATGCCCGTCTGCTTCTGCCAAAACAGCAGAACTGGTGCTGGTGATGCGTGCCAACCAACCGACACGCAGAGGAGCGATGTGGCCGAGCCCTGACCCCGGGTTGCCTTGTGCAGACAAAACACCGCCCTGGATTCCTCGTCCCCAAGCACTCCAAAATGTCCCCCTGCGGTCCGAGAACATGCAACGGCGCGACAGCCACCCGATCCGCGTTCGCTCGAAGGCGCGCCACCTCCCTTTCCAACTCGGCATGTCTGTTCCGATCGGTTTCCGCCTGTCGTGAGAGTGTTTCCACTTGCCGTTCCCAAACTCGCGCGCGCTCCTCAGTTGTGGTGATCACGTTTTCTTGATCACGAAGGTATTCGATCAGCCGACTGGTGCTGTCCTGCAACCGCCGAAAGCAACGATCTCCATCGCCCTCCAACTCGACGTAGCCTCCGACGGCTTCCAGATCGACCTCCACCTGTTCCACAACTGCCTCCACATCCATTTCTTCCAATTCACTCGACTCTGAACTCTCTGGATCGCCTACATCCCCAGTAGGATCGACCTGAGGTTCGTCCTCGTCGGTGTTGTAAACCCACAGCGCGTCCATCGTAAGCAACAAAAAAAAGAGTAAAAGGAAAGAGGGGGTATCAATAGTCTTCGTTCCAGGCAGGGTAGCGAGAAAATCGGCGAAAGGTCCCTCTTTTTCGGTATCGTCCGATGCATCATCCTCGTTCGACGTCTCTGGTTCCACCGGGTCACATTGCTGCCTTTGCACCACCCAAGAATGATTAGGTGTTTGACCAACCCAAACGAGTGATCCTTGCAGGCGCTGAACCATCCATGGCCCTTCCGTATACGCATTCCTTTTCGCTCGAAACACTCTTTCCTCTGGGTTAACCATCACCATGTCCCCCACTTGAAGCGGTTTCCACGCTCGTTTAGAGTGAGACATCAGCCGGCGCACCTGTGTTTTTACTCTTTGTTTGTGCATGGCCACGTTGATCCCTCCTTGTTGCCACCTCTGATCCTCCTTCCGCATTCGAAAGAGTATAACCCTTTCCGTTTCCCAAGCATCCTTTTCTCTCCATTCGCCTTGTTTTTGATATCGGATCTCTTTGTCTTCCTCTGTGTCCTCATGTGTTAAATCCCGAAGGAAGAAAGCTTCTCCCGGTGTCACACATGTAGCTGAGTGCTTTCTCGTATTTATTTCAAATAACGCCTGCGGGAGCTTCTTCGGCCAATCCCTGGGAATATACCCGTTGCCTATTTGCCGTAGTTTTCGTTGTAGTTCCTGATTTACCCTTTCCACCATCCCATTTCCCTCTGGATGGTGGGGTCGTGAACGTTTCACCAACACATTCCATTTTTCCATGACCTCCAAAAAGGTACCGAAGAATTCTTTTCCATTGTCCGTCACCAAAACTTGTGGTGCTCCATATCGGTAAAACACTTCCTCCTCGATCCAAGCTGCAACTTCCTTACTGTCCTTTGAATAGAGGGCTCCCGAACATGTCCACCGAGAGTAGTAGTCGATCAAAACCACGGCATAACGATGGGATGTTTGCTCTGCCCGGGGTAGAGTGATCAAGTCCAACCCAACACGTTCCCAAGGCTGTAGCACCACTTGATGTCGATAAGGTGCTGGCCGAATTGTTGCTTTCCTTGTCTTTCGACAGCCAATGCAAACTCGCAGGTGCTTTCGTACCGTGGAGACCATGTTTGGCCACCAATAATTCTTCTTTAACTTCTTCACTGTTTTATAGATCCCCATGTGTCCTCCTTGGGTGTGTACTCGCAGAATTGTCTGTCTTCGCCGCGCGGTTCGAAGAACTGCTTTCCACCGCTGATCAGCGTCCAAATACTCCAACTTGTGCTCTGTTTCAGTTCGCCAGCGATAACGTTTCGCTCGTTTTCGAATTCGTTCTCTTTTTGCTCTATCTTCTATATCAACCAGTGCACTGCTCCCCTGCAGCGTTTGCAGTAACAACTGATCGTGATAGTGAAGCTTGTGGGTGACGCAATAGTGGTCGGCTGTGTTGGTTGGATTCGTGATAACTTGCTGGCTAACGCAAGTATACTTGTGGGGTTTGTTGGTTTAGACAACTCTCTAGCTAGCGCGGTTGTGAACGCTACTAGAGCACTTAGGTTGGGAAGTGATTGCGTCAGGCAAACACTTAACACACACACACACACAAACACACACACAAGCGGGAACACACCAATCCCACGAATCCCGAGTTCTTACAAAGTAAAGAAGATGTCAAAACAACGAGTGGGCCTCTTAAGTACCCCTAAGTGTAGTACGCTGACGCATGCCCCAAACTCTGGGTCTAATCTGTCTTACTCGTGAACCCACATGCGTCAGCCACCCTCGGCTCTATCCCAAACTACCTCGTAGAGCGCTAAAAGACTAACATACGCCCCCCCCCGCAAAAAGTGGGCGCCCACGCACACCAAAACACAAAGAAAAACAAAAACACAAAAACACAAACACAAAACTCACCCACTCCCATACCCACACCCAACTGTCTTGGACCTGTCTCGTGCTCTGACGTCTCTGACAGCTGCTGCACGCACACACTTGGTCGACGATAACTCCCGCACCAAATGCACATGGGCAACTCGTGAAAGTGCCGGTTGCCGCGGTAATTTTGCAAGGCTCGGTCCCTGGGGTTAGTATATTGGACCTTCGGCCATTTCTCTGACGCAGTGATGGGGTTGCAAGCCTCCTCGATATCCTCCCGTGACAGGTTCACTTCGCTAGGTGCAGCATCCACTTTGTCCTGAGCAGCCGCCCTTAATCTCCTGAGCTTAACCTTTTCTCGGAAAGCCCGAAGTGCTGCTTCTGTTGGAGCTAACTCCAACGGTGGATGGACCGCACGCTGAACCTCTGTCACCTGGCTTGGCCCTTCATCATTCCTGATTTCCCCGTCCTCCAGTTCAGAACTAGGACCTTCGAGCCTAGGAGGTGGACTGCCGAAGTCAATTTCTTCGTTAAAATCCAAGTCCAAAAGCTCCTCCTCTCTCATGTCGAATAAGTCCTCCCCCGGTGCTATTGCGGTAGCCTCATCTCCGGGAGTCTGAACTGTTGGTGCTGGTTGTGAGGGTGCTGGAGTCTTTAATGCGGCAGCCTTTAACTTGAGTAACAAGTTGGCTCTTGCTGCATCTCCAGGCATACGATCCCTCGGTGGCTCACCACCTTCATCGTCACCGTCCTCTCGCCTTCTCTTTCCGTGTGGATCTTCATCCCTACACGGCGAGCTTGGGCGTTTGTTTTTCCCTTTCCCCTTGCCCTTGCTTGAGCCTCCCGCATCATCGTCCTTGGACGGTTCCAGATCAAGTGTTGCGTTTGACAACAGAACTTGGACTTGGCGATCCAGTTCTTCGCGTACCCGTGGTGCTGGTACCGGCGGGTTCAAACGCAGCATCTTGTCCGTTGTTTCGCTCTGCACTTGAAGTTTTTCAGAGCCGTCTCTGAGGGACTCTCCCAGCAAATCGATCTGCAGCTCTTGTTCTGCCAATTCCTTCTTAAGGTTGTTGGCTGCTGCACTCCACGCGGTTGCTACAGCTCGCTGCAGCGTTTCCTCTACCGCGGTAAATCGATCCACCATTCCCCCGAGAGCTTGTTTACGGAGGTCATTCTCACGATGGTTAGCCATCATGTGAGATTGGAACCTTTGCTTTTTCAGCTTCATGGCTTCCAATTTTTCTTCCAAGACCTTGGTCTTGTCCTCCGCTTCTTTCTTTTCCGCCTCCGCCTTTTCCTTGGCTTTCTCCGCTGCCTCCTTCGCAGCCTCAGCTGCTTTCGTCCGGTCACTCAACTCTGAGAGCTGCCGGGTTAAGGCCTCATTGTTCTGCAGCACCTCCTCTGCGGTCGACGTAAAGTGCTGCAGCTCCTCTTCTTTTTTAGCTACCTCCGCTTCCAACCTCGCAATAATTGCGGCGGGTGTATTGGCAGCCATTATGTTTGTCGGAAAGAAAGATATAAACAACGGTTTGTGCGTCTTTAGACTCTTTTTCACTCAGGAGCTCGCTCCGTTCACACAAACACTAGGGCAAAATGGTTCGAGGGCTGCGCTTATAAGGCTGGGTGACTCGTACACTTTCCTCGTTGGGTTATTGGGGTGAGACACCAACGTTTTTGCTCGGTTGGAGTCTCGTCAAGACCACCTCAACACGTCACTTGATAGGGGTTTTCTCGGAACAACCACACTATCTCGAATGTGACATCGTTTGCCCGGTTTCTAAAGTACTACTGAAGCTACACTTACTGCGCCAGCCAAATAACTTAGGCACCTAACGCATTAAAGATAAAGAGTTGGTTTGGAAGTCGACAGAGTTTTTCTAAGGTATCCTTTTTCGCGCCCCCTTGCAATAAGGAGTTCCACCTTAGCCATCAAACACTCTGTTTCCCTATTCTCTTCCTTTCTGCAACTCTTTTCTTTCTTTCTCTTTAAATGCGCGAAGTATATCTGGTGCGTTAACCAGATTAGCTTCAGGTTCCCAAGTAGCGTCAAGTAGATCGTATCCTTTCCACAGCACTAGGTATTCACGATTGCGTTTACCTCTAGCCCTTAGGATATTTTCGACCTCATACTCTACTTCGCTACCAATCAACTCTCCTTCTGGAGGTTGTATTTGCCTGCTGTTATCACTCGAGGCGTGATAACGCTTGAACTTAGAAACATGAAACACTGGGTGTATGAGCCATGTTTCCGGAAGTTGAACTCTGTAAGCCACCTTTGATATTTTCTCCACAATTTCAAAGGGACCCACAAATCGACGGCGCAGTTTGGGACTCACTTTGTTCAAAGCAGCCAACGGAATAAAACGGCTTTTTATCAGGACTT
This sequence comes from Bryopsis sp. KO-2023, assembly GCA_030272585.1. Classification (NCBI taxonomy): domain Eukaryota; kingdom Viridiplantae; phylum Chlorophyta; class Ulvophyceae; order Bryopsidales; family Bryopsidaceae; genus Bryopsis; species Bryopsis sp. KO-2023. The sequence goes on from BSYQ01000010.1 coordinate 764,257, forward strand.
TATCCCCTTTCTCAAAAGCAATATCTTTCCTCTTCTTGTTTGCACTCATACACATTCTGTGCTGTGCCCTAGAGTAATATGCTTTTGCGGTATCTAAGTCCTGTGCCATCCGTGCTACCATAGTCTTAACTGCTTCCACTTGAAATTGCGTTGCCGTCCCACCAATGTTTGGTGTTTCTGGATGGTACCCATACATCAAGTATGCAGGTGCGAACCCTGTACTCGCATTCACTGCATTGTTTGCTGCAAACTCTGCTGTAGGTAAATACTCAACCCACTTATGGGGATACCTCTCAGCATATGGCCTCAGGAAATTTTCCAGAGTACGTATGGTAACCTCACTCTGCCCATCCGTTTGAGGGTGGTAAGCTGTACTCATACGAATCTCTGTACCCAGAGCTTTAAAAAGCGTCTGCCAGAACTTGCTGGTAAAGCGAGGGTCTCTATCAGACACAATCACTTTAGGTAGGCCATGGTTGCGGTAAACATGTTCGATAAAAAGTTGGGCGTATCCTGCAGCGGTAAGCTCTTTAGTACATGGGGCGAAATGCACAAACTTGGTAAGTCTATCGACAAAGACAGCTACAGCAGTAAACCCATTGGATGCTGGTAGATCTGTCACCAAGTCAGTGGTAATTTGCTCCCACTTCCGCTCAGGTATTGGCAGGGGTTGAAGTAAGCCCATAGGCTTCTGTGTGTCAGCCTTTATTTGTTGGCACACAGGGCATTCGCGCACAAATGCCTTCAACTCATTCATCCACCCCTTCCACCAATATCGCCGCGCTAGGATTTCTCCTGTTCGCGCTGGTCCTGTATGGCCTGCTGAAGGTGTCTCATGGCACTCCTTCATAATCTTATTGCGCTGGCCTTTAGGAACCACCACTTTCTCGACTAATCCTCTCTTTGGGACCGTCCAGAGTATTCCCTCTCTGAGGAAATATCCCTCAACTTCCTCGCCACTCTCAAGCTTCCGCAATATCTTCACCAAGGAGTTATCAGCTTGGAGGGCTTGTTTCCACTCGTCTTGGCTTGCTTGATGCACTTGCCAAGTGGAAATGTTCATCGCAGTTTCCACGGGCTTAGGAACACTGCGGGAGAGAGCATCTGCTAACACATTAGCCTTGCCTTTGATATAGGAGATCTTGGGGTTGATCGAAGTCAGGTACCCCGCCTCAAGCCATCTTGCTTGGGTTCTAGAAAGGTTCCTCTGCGACAGAATATGCGTCAGAGGTTGGTGGTCAGTGAACACTGTTACTCCACCCGCACAACCTTCTAGATAATGTCTCCACTGCACCATCGCATAACATATTGCACACAACTCTTTGTCGTATGGTGCATAGTTAAGCTCGGCAGGCTTGAATCTACGTGAGAGGTAAGCTATTGGCTGTAGCCCCTCTCCGTGATCCTGTGTTAACACGGCACCGATGGCCTCATTCGACGCATCAGTGATCACAGTGTAAGGCAGTGACGCATCTGGAAAAATAAGGACGGGAGCTTGACTTAGACGCTTTTTCAGTTCATTGAATGCGCCACGCTCAACCTGTCCCCATCTCCAGGGATGGTCTTTTTTCACTAAGTCATGGAGTGGACCAGCAACATGTGCAAACTGGGGAATGAATTTCCTGTAGTATGAAACCATTCCAAGGAAACTACGTACATCACTAACATTCTGTAGTTCCTTCCACTCCTTCACTGCCTTCACTTTTTGTTCCTGTGGTTCTAACCCACTTCCGCTAATGCGGTAGCCAAGATAGTCTACTGTTGCGACAGCCAGCTCACTTTTACTTGCCTTAGCAAAAAGCTGATATTCTGCTAGTCGCGACAGGACTTTCTTTAAGTGTTCGGCATGCTGTTCCATGTTTTCAGAGAAGATGAGTATGTCATCAATAAAGACAACAACAAAATCATCTAAAAACTCTGTGAGTAGGTCTTGCACTAGAGTTTGGAATTGCGCTGGGCAATTGGTTAGCCCAAAAGGCGCTACCAAAAACTCAAAGTGACCGTATCTCGTGCGGAACGCTGTTTTATCTGTATCAGATGGCCTTACTGGAAATTGCCAATAGCCTGATCGCAGATCTAACTTTGAGAACACTTTGGCTTTGAACACTCTATCCATCAATTCTTCTGGCAGGGGTAAAGGATATCGGTTTTTCACCGTCACCTTATTGATCCACCTGTAATCCACACACATCCTTAAGCCTCCATCCTTTTTCGGTACAAACAGGATTGGCGCGCCCCAAGGGGACTCGGATGGTTTGATTTTCTTCTGTTCCAGAAGGTAGTCCACTTGTGCTTTCACTTCATCCAGCTCTGCTGGTGAAAGCTTGTATATTGGACGATGGATAGGTGTTGGATCCTCCAGGTCTATCTTAAACTCATGACCTTTTCTCTTCGGAGGGATCCCTGGGGGTAAATCACGAGGGAACACACCACGGTGTGTTTCTACCACCTTTTTAATTTCGGCAGGGGTGTCTGAACGAATAAGTTTGCCAATCTCATCCTCAGTGTTGAATGGCTGTGTTCGCTCTATTGCGTCAGGCAATTCATGTTGGCCTAAAGCTTTCTCTTCAGACTCTTGCACTACAACCATGAATGCTGTCTCTGTTTTGAGATGACGCATCATTCTCTTAGCTGAACACTCAGTCACTGGCACTTCTTGCAGTATCGACTGTACTTTTCGTTCAGGTTCAATACTCTCTTGGGTTGGATGACGCAACGGGAGATGAAACACTTGGCTGTTTTTGCAAACTGAAATCTCATTTTGCTGAAAGTCTATGCGGGGGTTTTCTTTCTGCAACCAAGGCATACCCAATATTAGGTCATAACCAAGGTCTGGGAACAGATCCGCTTTCATTTTGCACTTCAGCCCTCCTATCTTTACTCGGAGGTTGTTACAGCTGCCAGCCAGTTCTTTAATATCTCCGTTTGCCAACATTGCTCTCTTTGAGCTTGGTGTAATCGACAACCCGAGATCACGCGCTACCTTATCATTGATATAGTTTGCGGTACTTCCACAATCAATGAATGCATAAAGGTCCGTGGTCTTGATCCGTGCTTTTACTTCGTACCCTCTCACAGGCACTTCTTGAATTTTTAACAGAGGGCATGTGTCACCCTTGGTTGACGAAGTTGATCGAACTTCTGACACATTAACTCGCTCTGTGGTAGACCGCTGGGTTGTTTCTGACCCACTATCGTCTACGTCTGCAGGCAGGGACTCCTGTAGACTACTCTGCGACTCCAATGAGCCCACAGATTCACTAACAGAGGGAAGAGATGTAGATGACGCATGAGGCACGTCCATCTCATCCGGTGTGCTTTCCTTCTGTTCATTTTTCCAATCGCAGTTGTCATGTGCCGATTGGGTAGATGTGGAGAGTGTCTCTGTTCTCTCTTCACGCGGTGTACTAGTCCGCTCCTCAGGTTTTCCGCTGTGAGTACTTTTAACCTTTTTCGAGGCACCTACTTTTGATCTATGCTTCCTACGCCGCCTACGAACTCTGTTTCGCTTACGACGTTTGCGTCGGCCAGGCTCAGACGAAGCAGTTTCCTGCCTGGCGGTCAGTTTAACATTTTTTTTACATCGGGGAGGTTTTTCACCTCCTCCAATCTAGGACATTGCCTCACAGGGTGACCCTTCTTTCCACAAAGATAACAATTATATCCCCCTCCCCCCTGGGGGTTCTGTCTTCCCTGATTGGCTTGTCCTCTTCCACGGTTACCACCACCGCGTCCATGTCCACCACCACCACGTCCTCCTCCTCGTCCTTGTTGCTGTTGCTGCTGCTGTTGCACTCCTGCGGCAGCTTGTGGTGGTGCTTGGGCTGGTGGTGTAGGGTTCTGCTGCTGCTGACCCTGATTCTGGCCTTTCTTCTTTCTTCCACCACGCCAGACTCCTTTCTTTTTCTGATTGGTCTGCCCTCCTTGGCCTTGTGTTCCAACTCCAAGGGCTTCCAATCGTTCGGCGGATATGATGGCAGCCTCGACATCTCGAGGTACCGTTGCAGCGACTAACTTCTGAACGTCACTCTTAAGTCCATCCACGAAGAGCAAATACTGGTGATCCTCTTCGAGGTCTGGAATCCTCAAGACTAACCGCTGAAACTCTTTTACAAACTGTTTCACTGTTCCAGTCTGCTTGAGTTTGTGGAGGTCACGCCACGCTTCATCTCGATCACTAGAGAATTCGAAAGCTGTAGCTAAGCCATCCATGAAGTCCATCCAGTCATGGAAGGGTGGTCTTTCACCTCGGTGAATTTTCAACTCTTGCATCGTTAACCAATCCGAGGCAGCCCCATAAAGGTTAGTGGCCATAATCGATTGCCACTGTGCTTCATGCACTCCGCAGGTCCTCAAGTACCGCGTCATGAGCACTTGCCATTTACGGGCTTTTGGTTCGCCACTTCCGTTAAATGCGCGAGGCATTTGCAACTTGACGGTGCTAGGCAACCACTGTCCTTGCCTAGGAGGTCCTGGGCCTGCTGGTCCAGCGCCACCTCCACCTCCACCTCCACCAGGAGGTCCACCGGGAGGTCCACCGCCTCCACCATCTCCACCGCCGCCACCACCTCCTCCGCCATCAGGCGCACCTGGAATACGGGAAGGTGGGCGGTTTCGTCTGTCGCGGTAATCATCACCGCCATCATCATCTGGGTCGTCATCACCAGGGTCTCCAAAGTTTCCACGCATACGCGGAACTCGACTGGGTCCACCAGTAGACTCATATGAACCAAGTGCAGCAAAGGGATTATTTTCTACCCTTGCTCCCAATGCACTTAACCCAAGTCCCAATCTTCCAGTACGTGTGGGGATCTGCATGGGTTCTTTTCCTTTCTCTTCTCTGACCTGTGCCTTAGCACGCTCAAGGTCAATTTGATATAACACTTCTGCTGAGGAGAGAACTCTTGGGTTAGTTCGTGTGGGTCTACGTGATCCATCGGCAGAGTCGGGTTCTGAGATGCGTACTCCAGGCTGAGCTCTTGTACTTGGAGGTATCAACTGAGGGAATGTGAAATCAGCGTCTGGTGCGCTGTCCACTGCAGTGCATGGTGGTGCTTCTGCAGCAACAATTTCACCCTCCTCGACCTGTACTGCTGGAGGAGCCGGTATTGTTGAGGTTCCTGCCCCAACCATTCCTACCGCGAAGCTCTGGTCTAGTGGCGGCCATGATGCAGCCAACTGCTTTACTGATTTCTTCGGCAGTGGCATCCCAAAGGCTGAGTCCTCAGGCTCAGGGGAAGTTGATTCTTCACGCTCTGGTGATACTGCACGAGCATCACTTCCACTTTGGGCACTCTGACTTCCGCCACTCACATCCTCCATGCTTCGTTCCAGGCCAGATAATCTTAAGGCAACCACATCAGCTGCATCTTGCTGCTGATCCCAGGTCTTGGATGCCTTTTTCTCCAAGGCAATCAAATCTTTTTGAATTGCTACTCTTGAGCTCTGCAAACGCTTCACCTCAGCACCTTGTTTGTGCAAGGACTCCCGAAACAATTCTAGAGTCCGTTCGACTTTTTCGTTGGAATCCGCAACAGTTCCTAATAAGCCTTCAATTCTCCGCCCTTGAACAAGGGATAACTCGGAGAGTTGTTTTAACTGAAGTGCTGATGCTTCAGTTGCTTCTTTTAGGTCAGCAAAACGAGAGTCCGCTAGAATGTCTGCGGCATCCATTCTCCTCGTTATTGCGTCCACAGAAGCTTTGATCTCGGCTCTTTCTTTTCTATGGTCGATATCTTGGCGTAGTAGCCTCTGCTCGTATCGACTATGTTGAGCCGCTACTGACTCCAGCTTCTCCTGTTGCGACACCACCGCATGCTGTGTGGCCTCAACCTGTTGCGCATGCTGGTGCTGTGTTTCCAGCGCCTGCCCGATCACCTCTGATGCGCCAGCCAGTTGGTTCGACACAGAGGCCTCAGTATGGGCTAGCCTCTGCCCCAGTGTCTGGTCAACTTGCTGCAGGTGACCCCTTAGCCCGTGGGCTAAATCGTCCACACGGTCATGGACCGCATCCACATCCTCTCTTAAGGCTTCCGCATCAGCTCCCATGTCTATGTCGACAGCTGCTTGCTGGACATTGTGGATGTTCTGGACGTTTATTTGTTGATACACAACATTGGGTGCGTCAGGCAATTCCTCATCGAACTCAGGTTCAATCCCTGGCTCTTCAACTTGAGGCTCGCGCACTGCCAATGCGTGCTCACGGTCAGCCATGGTCTCTCAGCCACTATTTGGGAGTACTCAACAACCACGGTTGGAGTTTCTCTCTACCAAACAAACAAACAAAAACGTTTGTTGCGCCACGTTCACAAGTTTCGATCTCAAGAACTTAAAGTTCTTGCCTCGCTCCGAAACCAATTGATAGTGAAGCTTGTGGGTGACGCAATAGTGGTCGGCTGTGTTGGTTGGATTCGTGATAACTTGCTGGCTAACGCAAGTATACTTGTGGGGTTTGTTGGTTTAGACAACTCTCTAGCTAGCGCGGTTGTGAACGCTACTAGAGCACTTAGGTTGGGAAGTGATTGCGTCAGGCAAACACTTAACACACACACACACACAAACACACACACAAGCGGGAACACACCAATCCCACGAATCCCGAGTTCTTACAAAGTAAAGAAGATGTCAAAACAACGAGTGGGCCTCTTAAGTACCCCTAAGTGTAGTACGCTGACGCATGCCCCAAACTCTGGGTCTAATCTGTCTTACTCGTGAACCCACATGCGTCAGCCACCCTCGGCTCTATCCCAAACTACCTCGTAGAGCGCTAAAAGACTAACAGATCGTCCCATGGCTCGGTTTTTCGAGGCATTACTTCTGCACAACTCCTTGCTTTTTCTTGGTAAACACGGTTCCTTTTCTTCGCACAATTTTATTGTCTCCTACTCCGTGATCCAAGGGTACTGGTAATCTCGAGAGAGCATCGGCATTAGCATGTCGCTTCCCCGCTCGATATTCGATCTCAAAGTCAAATTCTTGCAATCGCATGGCCCATCGCAACAGTCTTCCCGTCAGATTTTTCCCAGTCATGAGCCAAACTAGAGCTTGATGGTCCGTTTGTAAGGTGAACCGATTTCCATACAGAAAAGGCCGAAAATAAGTACAGGCCCAGACGACTGCGAGGCATTCGCCATCAACAGCCGAATAGTTTCGCTCCGCAGGGCTCAAACTCTTGCTCGCATAGGCTATGATCTTTTCTGTTCCGTCCGCCTGTTTTTGTGACAGTACAGCTCCAATGGCGGCTGAACTCCAATCCGTTTGAAGGATATAAGGTTGATCCAGTTGAGGTGTTGCCAGTGCTGGTTCCGAAGTGATCGCTTCCTTCAAATGCTCAAACGCCGCCTGTTGCTCCTTTCCCCAAACATAGGGTACGTTTTTCCGAAGAAGGAGGTTGAGGGGAGCCGCCACTTGTGCATAATCTTGAATGAATCTTCGGTAGTACGATGTCAACCCCAAGAACGACCGTAGTCCTGAGACATTCACCGGAGGTGTTTGCACTCGTACCGTGAAGACTTTCTTCGGATTCATCCTGATCTGATCGTTGCCAACGATATGGCCGAGGTATAACAACTCCTCAAACGCAAAATCTGATTTTCGTGGACTAATCCGCAGATTAGCATCCCGTAGCCTTTCCAACACTTCCCTCAACAACTTTTGATGCTCTTCCCAAGAACTTGCATGGATCACGATATCATCCAAATAAACCACTACACCCTTCCATAATAAGGGACCCAAAACTTCATTCATCAAACGTTGAAAAGTGGCAGGGGCATTGGAAAGACCAAAGGGCATTACCGTGAATTCATATAATCCTTCCTGCGTCACAAACGCTGTTTTCTCTGCTGAATCCGCATCCATTCGAACCTGCCAGTACCCTGACCTCAAATCTAATGCGGTAAAGTATTTGGATCCCGCAAACTGATTGAGGGCGTCGTCAATGCGCGGTAATGGAAAACTATCACGAACCGTTATTTTGTTTATTTGCCGATAATCAACACAAAACCGAATTGATCCATCTGGTTTGGGTACCAAAACGATTGGAGCCGCCCACGCTGACTTTGAAGGTCTGATCACACCATTTTCCAACATTCGAACTACTTCTGCCTTGACTACTGCATTTTCTTTTGGACTCAAACGATAGGGATTTTGGCGAATCGGTTTGTTATCCCCCGTATTTATTTCATGATAACAAACATTCGTCTGCCCCACATCTTTAGCCTCCCACGCACAAGCGTCTGGGAATTCTTCCAACAAATCGAGTAACTCTTTTCTTTTCTTTTTCCCCAAACTCGACGAAATTTTGAGATTGTCCAACAACTCCCGATATCCTTTCCCTTTTTCTTTTTCTTTTCCTTTTACTTTTCCTTTTCCGTTGTTTTTCCCTTGCTCAAATACTATTGCATCATCCCAAAACTCTTCATCGTCTGGAACCCGAACATCTTTCCACGAAAGTCCTTTTTGTTTCATTTTTCTCTCTATCTCTTGCATATTATACACCGAATCACAATACCTCTGGCATTGTTGATCCCATGTATTTTCCCATTGTTTATTCCGTTCTTTTTCTTTGTCCCGAGTCAACTTTTGTACCTGGCTTTGTATCTTTTTAAACCACGTCCGGGTTTCCTTTTTCTGACCTTCTCGTTTTTCCCGTAGTTTATTTGACACGGAAGGTCTTTCTAAAAAGATGTAACCAAAAGGTCTGTTCTATCGTCTCCACACTGGCCCATAACACTTGAAATATCTTCTTCCACAAACTCTGGAGCCTCTTCCACGGACTCAAACTGAATAGGAACGGCACTCAACCGTTGCCCTTGACGATAAGGGATTAATTGTTTGAACCCGAAATGGATTTCAGCATAGGCTTTCCCAAGCCAAGGCGTACCTAGAATCAAGGGAAAGGTTGTGCTTCGAATGACATGCACAGGAACGGAGAGACGGCATTGGCCCACCGCTATTGGCAATGCTTCAATATATCCTGCTGCTTGGGTCGCATGTCCATTGCAATCAGTATATCGACCACGGGGAGTGGTAACCCAATCTTCGATCCCCAACTTTTCCACTTCTGTCATGGCAATCACACATGCGCTTGCACCTGTATCCACCACGGTTTGTGGAATCCGTCGTTCCATCACCTTTGCCGTTATTGTTGTCACCCGATATTTACGTTTACTGCCGGTGGCGTACAGGTGGATCCCTTCCTGTGCGGCTTTCGGTATCTTCATCGATTTCAACCAAGCATCGACAACTTCGGGGTGTTTCTCGCAGAGTTCTGCCAATGGAATTTCTGCTTTTGTATTTTCCAATATCCGTTTTGCCTCAGCCGCCGTGAACTTCCGAGCGCCTTCCTGGTTTTTCTTTCGTGGCGATTTGGATCCTTGACGCTTCGCTTTGGTCTTTGGCTTTGGAGTATTGGAAAGCATGGGTAGCGGCATCCTTGGCACTGGTACATCCACATTCACTTGCTGTTGCGGATATCTTTCCTCCTCTTTCTTCTTCCTTTCATCAATGTGTCCCGTTCTTGTTTCCGCTGTCCGCTCTTCTGCCTCGATCACAACATGCTTCTCTTTTGGTTCTGACTGTTTCTCTTCACCTACTTCGTCGATTTCCATCGGTGTTCCCAAAGCGCTTGGGAGAGTGGTGTCGACCTCCATTGCTGTAAAACATTGAGCTTCCTCAGTTCGCGAGAAATTCATGACGTAGGCATCGTCGAAGTATTCTTCCTCGAAAAAGTGCACTCTCTTGTCTGGACAATGGAATGCCATATGTCCAGTTCGGTTGCAGGCAAAGCATCGGATTTCATTCCCATTCCAGCGACCTCTGCCACGTCCATTTCCATTCCCACGTCCTCGTCCTCCTTGATAACCTCCTTGATAACCTCCTTGATATCGTCCTCCTCTTCCATTTGCATAGCCTGTTCCTCGTCCATTTCCTCGGGCCTGATTCCATCCTGTTGGCTGGGTATATCCTTGATACGGCGCTGGCTTGTAACCTCCTTGACCCAATCCTTGGATCTGTCCTGAAATATCCTTCATCATTGTTTTCAACTCGTCATACTCTTTCTCATGCTTCTGCGAATTTTGCTCCAGCCCTCTCAACCGATTGTCCGTCACCTTCTGATGCGTTCGAACCTCATGACGGAGATTATCAATCTGTTCATTGATCCTCTGGTCTGTGACCACCACGTTCAGTTTGTCTCTGACATCCTCTTCTGTTTCTTCCATCACGTTCACTCGAGCCCTTCCTCCACCGAGTTTCTTCTTTTGCTTTTCAATAAACGACGCTCGTTCAATGGCCTGAGCAAACGTGTCTGTATGGTGAGACAAGAGAGCTTCCATCAAATCAGTCTTCAGTCCTGATTTGAAGATTTGAAATAGAACAGCATCCCCCAGAACAGGTCCTCCAGCATCTGCAATTCGTGTTCCCAAGTCGCGCAAGGCTTGCTCATATTCCCGTACTGATTCTTGATTTCCTTGTCGCCGGTTCATCACTCGGGTCATAAGAGTTTGCAAATCGGCATCAAACCGATGAACCAAATCCGCGCGCAGATGAGCCCATGTCCGATGTGGATCTGCTGCTGGGTACCGCTGCAGCCAACTCATTGTCCATTGCAACGCTGATTTCTCACAATACAACACAAGTCGATGGATACGCTGATCCAGATCATCTGCCACCGTAGGTGGTCGATCCCACTGTCCTGCCTCCGCCAAGGCTTCATACTGATTCAACCATGCTGCCACATCTTCACCTTCAGTTCCGGTTAATTTGCTTAATTTCACATTAAACCCCCGGGGTGCGGCTGCACCTGGAGCGGCCATCCCTCCTAGACCTCCTGGAGGTGTTGGCGGCGGTGGTGGAGGCGGTGGTGGAGGTGGTGGTGGAGGTGGTGGTGGAGGTCCTCCTGGTCCGAATCCTCCACTACTTGGCCCACCAGCTCGTTCCCCTGTGGAGCTAGGTGTTGTCGATCGTGCGCTTTCACTGGAGCTTTCGCTCTCACTGGATGAGGGTGGTCCAGGACCTGGGTCAGGGGCCCCTGTAGCGAAAGTAGTGGGCCGCTCTGGACTAGCCCAATCAAGAGGTTCAGCAACGTCAGGGGTAACAGGTGGTACACTTCGCCCAGGTGAATCAGTTGGCTCTGATACTACACCAGTCGGTGCAGCTGATCCTGGCGCTGTGACAACTGGGTCAACTGGGAATACACCTGGGGCTGCTGCTGGAACAAATCGTGGTCCGGTTAGCAAAGACTGCCGCAGAGATGCCTGATATATCGACTCGTCACTGGGTGTGGGTTCTGGGGGCACGATCAATCGAGGCCGAACAGGTCGTTCAAATAAGAACGGTAACTCGTTTGGGCGATCTCGTGGCGGAGGCAGATATCTTGACACTCCAGGATAATATGCTGGTCCTCCGTCTACTTCTTCTACAGTGGCGACAGCGTCTGCGGCTGCTTCGACCGCTGGAACTTCGTCTTGTGTTTCTGCAACTTCTTCTTCCCTTGTGGCAACAGGTCCCGATCCACTAGGTGCTCCCTGTTGGATACCGTCTCCAGGGGGTGATGTTTCCGGCGCTTCCTCAAGCTGAGAATCCTCAAATGCTTGAAGTGCAGCCAAGGGATCGATCTCCCGTCCTGGAATTAATGGCGCAACAGGCTCTTCTTGTACGTCCTCAGATGGTCCGGCTTGACCACCCTCTTGTTCAACTACTTCTTCGCGCTCAACACCCGACACTCCCTCGTCAGTGTGTTGCGCTTCTCGTTGGGCCTTCTGTTCTTGCTCCTGTTCCGCTCGTCTTCGTACGGCGGCTTCCCTGGCAAACTTTCGTGCCTGATAAAACTCCCTAATACAATTCTTTTTCTCTAACGCAAGAAGACGTTCGTTATACTCTTGCTCACTCAAACGTCCAGCTCGATATTCTTCTACCAAATCTTTCCGTTTCCCTTCTTTGTACTCCTTTATCCAGGTTGTTGAATACTCAAAGGGAAAGATGTCCGGTATCGGTCCCGCAGCTCGTTCCTCGTCCACACTATCCCCTTCACGAGCCACCCACTGAGATAACCGCTCTTGGAAACGTGCCCACGTCTCTCTCGCCAGCGTTGTCGGGTCCCAATAAAGGTGCCCAGCGAAGGTTCCTCTGGAACAACCGTCCGGGCTCCGAAACCAAACTTTTGAGGTTGCTCTTTAAAAAGATCCGGAAGGACTATTGTCACTTCCTTTTCAGGAGGAGTCCAACCACTTTGGGAAAATACAACAGAGACAAAAAGGAGAGATAAAACTCGTGGGCTGAATTACATTCATCCTGACCGACTTTAAATAGTCGAAACGCAACCTCTAGCCAACTGCTGATCAACTGTAAATCAGCTTCTAATGGCTTCAGTAAATTGTCCCATTCTGTATCAGTTTGTCGTACTAATCCCCCAGATCATCGATCAAATCAAAAACTCCACAGGGCCTGTTCCTCTATATGTCCCAGAATCACCCCATAACATTCCAGCAAAACCCGAAGTACTCTTTCCAATCGTATTGTCAATGTATTTCCGGTTATTTTTAAAAACAACCTGCCCCCCTGTCCAACCTTCTTAACCACCCACACACCACCTTTGTTGTATTCGAATTCGAGTGAAATCCAAATGCAACCCTGCAATCAAAACAGACCAGCACCGTATTCCTCGCGAAATAAAATTGGGCCCGTGTGGTGTTTTGGCAACTGATTTCTGTTGCCACAGTTGGTTGTGTTCTTACTGTGCCATGGTGAGAAGAACCAAGGTTTGAATTTACAATTGACAATAACAAGGTTGACAAGGTTCCATTAGCGGATTGATTTGAGATCAGTGGTTTGCCAGCCAAACTGTTTTTCTACAAGATAATTTGGGGGCCAGAAAAGGGCCACATCCACCCAAAGTTTATAAGACCTGGGGCCACAGCACCTTATCTGTTGGTTTATATATATACGTTTCTCTATCGAACTACAAGTATACTTGCAGCGCCATAGGCACCTTCGACCTCTTTCGCGAAGTTCGCGAAGCGCCATGAGTCTCACTGGACGATCTTCCCGTCTAACAAGCCACAAGTCCTTGGGGCTCACGCGACGGCAAAACAAACACACAAGAAGCGCTGCGGGTACCAAAGGCGTGAAGGAGGGTGAGGAGGAGCCTGTCGACAATGTGGATCAACAGCAGGTCCTGGAACTGGAGTCGAAAGTCCTCGATCTACAGAAGCAGCTGGAAGCGGAAAAGCGGAGGTAGCACATGACTAGGGTTTCGTGTGTTGTCGCAGGGGGTAGCAAGGGGCGGAGAGGTTAGGGTTAACAGGCTGGGGAGCAGAAAATCGGGGAGCTTCATGGATTTCTGCTGTGGTGGCGGCGCAGGAGTTTGTGCATGCTACCAACATCGCAACTTTTGCTCGTATACTTTCTTTGAAAAAAGGGGGAGAACACAAAAACATGCCCAGTTCCAATCCACAATTTGCAATGCTTGGCTTGCTGAATCTTCTCACCCAGGATATCACAATGGTTTATCTGAAAGTCAAACCTTGTGAAATGCAAGTTTTGAACAGCGGGGTTTTCACGCTCTTCTGTCTGTTCAGGTCGAGCGTGCTCGAAAGTGAGCTCAGCATATCGTTGGCGACATCCCAAAGGGCAGAGGGGGCTCATCAAGAAGAGGTGGCGAACATGGAAGCGGACGTAATGCAAGTGACTGCGGAAAGGAGGTCGCTTATTGAAAAGCTTCAGCAAATCGAGGTGGTGGAAGACGCAATCAGGGACCTGTATGTTCAAATGAAGGTGGGCTCTCCCGCAGTGAACAATCAACGAACACAATGTAATTTGACGTTTGTTTGTTGAAAAATCAACGAATCGTGCGCGCAATTTTATGGGGATGGTGATGCGAGTCAGCAGCCTGAAAAGGAACTCTACTTTTGTCTTGCAGGATCGTATAGCTGAAGATGAGCCCAGTGTCGAGCGTTTGCAGGAGGTGAGTGTCGTGCTTCTTCAAGGACTCAAAACGATTTAAAACAATGTTTCCAGAATTTTTTTATCAAAACATTTGTTTAAAAAGATAATTAAACCAAGAAGACACAGTAGAAGAGTGTGTGGGTAACTTTGCGCAAAGTACACAGACAATTTCTTTCTTTTCCAGCGCAGAAATTTGAAGGGAATACCCTTGATGCAATAAAAACATATGACAGCAGACAATGCGATTTCTGTTTTTGATCAAAACCATGAATGAATAAAGTGAGTGGTGATGCTCAGGAGAAAATGGCCTTGAAGAAGGAAAACATATTTGTCGTCCTGGGCGCGCTTCATGCAACATTACAGAATCTGTGGGCATTCAAGGTATTGACTTTTTCTGATTATGTAGTGTTCAATTTGGGATTGGAAACAGAGCACATTTTCAAATCGTTTTTAAGGAGCTGGGGGAAATATATCCCATACAAAAAAATCGAAGAAATAAAGTAGTTGGGAAATATTCATCTCTGGGCCATCGACTCATTGCGACGATTTGTTAGATGATTGAAGGTCGATGCAGAAGATGATCTGAGAGGCATCAGACAGACTCGAGCCAACGACCATTTGAAACAAATCGAGGGCTTGAAAGAGTCTCTTCGGGCGAGGGATACAGATTCTCATGAACTCCAAAGAAGGCTGGAGGCGGCTGAGCTACGGTATGGAGTTGATATCTTTCACTGGGGAGCGTCAAGATATTAATTGAATCCACTGATTTTTATTTTATTTTTGTGGATTTACCGGTAGTTGAACATTTGGAAACTGTAGATTGATTGAAGTATATTCCCCACATAGGGTGGCGATTGTTTCTCTGTCGGTTCTTTGTTTGTGAGTTTGAAACACATTCATGTTTTAATTGCAGAAGTGAATATTGTGTTGTTTGCTCGACAGACTCCACGATGAGATCGCAAGCAAAGAAAGGCTTCTGGAGGAGAGCCAAAGCATTGCCAGGGACATGGAGTCAAAGCATTGCGAGCTGGTAGAGACGCTTAAGGTTAGGATGCTCATCTGGCTTATCTTGAATATCGCAAACTGAAATGAATGCAACTGGCGTCCTGTGGGAGAGTTGTTCTCGTGTCGGTGCTTACGTTTGGGTTTCCAATCAACCCTTGGGTTGGCAAAAAAAATGAGTCAAGTTCTGTGCCTCCTTGAAGAAAACCGAGTTTGAGAGCGAGCGTTTGCGTCAATGCTTGACGCTTGCTCGTGAAGAAGGGAGGAAAAGGGATGGGCTGGTGCTCCGAAACAAGCAGCTGGAATCAGCTAGACATTTCGATCGACTGGCGCAAGATAGGGAGCTCAGGCAAATGCGATACGAGCACGAATCAAACATGGGAAAGGTAGATATAAGCAGGCATCCACTGCACTGAGATCGAAACCACGAAGTCTCCTTGCTCACGACTTGTTACTTCATCCTCCATTGCAGGCGGCGAACGAATTGTCAAACCTCACGCAGCTGACAAAAGAAAACGAAAACCAAAAACAAGAAATTGAAGAGGCAAACAGACTTATCCGATCCATGAAGGTACCAACACACCCCAATACAGTGCAACGTTTTTTTCCGTTTTTGACACCTCCGAGCATTTTTCATTAAAGAGATCACCATTCGTACAAGCAAAACCTGCACTGCTTCCTCAAGCAACACGAATTTGATCAAATATTAGTGCAGGGCGCACGATCTCAACAGTATACTCGACAATGTTTTCACTTCACCCCCAACAACCAAGACGTTTGTTCATTTCGCAGAGAAGTATGTCTCAGTCGCGGTACGAAGAGGCATGCGATACGATTCAGAGACTCCAGTTGGAAATCGATGGCAAAATTATCAAAGAAAAGGAGCTGACAACAAAGCTGAAAGCACTGGAGGGTAAAGTGGCGCTTCAATCACCCAAGGTGATTCTTGCAGTTTCAAAGTCTTGAGAATACACACACAAAACTGGCCCTGGATAAGAACCCCTTCCCCCAAGAAAGAATGCTGCGATCTGTGGGAATGATTCAAGTTGAATTTTATCAAAAAAGGCAACAACAATGAGCTGATTTCAACTTGCCATTGCAGAAACGCCCAGCGTCTGCTGTAATATTGAGGAGATCTGGCTCAGGCGCAGAATGCAACAAGGACAAACTTGAGGCTTGTTCGGACGATGGAGTCTTGGCTGATGTGGAGAGCATGCGCAGACTGGCCAAGTCCGGCTTGCGAAGCTTCAAGGAGACGTTGCGGAAAGAACCTTTCCTGTATTAGACCTGAATACGGTCAGCAGAGTGGAATTCTGTCCGAAAGAGGCAAAGCCCTTGATGGGGGCTATTGCTTTCCACCCCTTCCATTCAAATTGTTGTGTAACTTGTAAGAGAGAACTACTTGCCATACAGATATACAGGTTGCCTTTGCCACTGGAGTCACACAGTTCTGGCAGAGAGTATACATAAGAAATCCCTCAATAACCCCCTTGGGGATCCATCGTTTCAGCTGAATTTGTATTGACAATCCCATTGTTGCAACCACTTCCACCACAATACCAAAGCACACACAATTCTACAGTACTACTCCATTCCTTGACATCACATTTGACGTTAGAGGAGAAAACAGCCTACCCCCTTCCTCTTACCATATACATATTCACAACACAAGTTTTGAAGGTCAAACTCCTCCCCAACAGCGATATCAACAGTTTGAAACCTCTATTTTTGATCTTCTCCAAAATCAGTCATTTTTCAACAGAATTCCAGAACTCCTGTCTGAACCCTCCTTTTCAACAGCTTTTCTGGAAACAGCAAGCCGTGGGATTTCTCTCTGATGCTGGTCAAGCTTGGGTTTCTGCAGTTCTGTTCTGAGCTCTCCAAGCATCTATCCAGGACGCCATTCCTTTTGCCACTTCCCCAAAGTAGCCATCCACTTGGCCCAATTTTGCCTGCACCATTTCAGCCAGCTCCAGCATGCAGAGCTCCGCTGTGGTGGCCCCCTCGCTGAAACGAACCCCTTGGAAAAACTCATAGATTTTCTCAAACAGTTTATCAGCATTTGCATGTTCTGCCTCAGGGCCATCCCCTTGCTTTTGCTGCCACACATAGGGCAATCCACTTTTCACGCCCATGTCTAAGTGGTCGCAAACAGCTTTGATACACAACCCAGCCCAAGTGTCGTTGTATTTCGCCATGAAGTGCTCCTTCGGGAAACCACCAAAATACATCGCTGGGCCAGCGAGCTCCCGATCGAACGCCAAGTTTACACCACACACAGGCATCAGAGAACCTTTCGGAACCGTCAAAACCGCGTCGACGTAGGGTTTTCGCTTCACGAACTCTTTCCCCTCTTTCAGAGCAGCGTCGTAGTTCGCCACGTTCACCCACAAGCCATGCGATACCGCGGTGGGCACCCCGTTCCTCAATCCAAAGGGATAGCCACGCACGAAGTCCGCGCCCTTTCGATAGGGATCGTACAGTGTGTTGAAGTAGAAAGGGGTGGAAGGACAAGTGAGATTCACCAAGTGCTGTTGCACGGGATCTACGAGCTCGCCTGTGCGGTCCACGGCCGCGAAACAATCGTCCTCCAGGGTGACGATATACTTCTTTTTGGAAAGCAACCAGCCAAAACTCCTGGACGCGGTGTGGTTTGGGCTGATGCACTTCGCGTTCTGGCCTAGAACCTTCACAATATCCTTGCGCTGGAAAAGATCGTAGTCGTACCCCTCCGGCACTTGGACTGGCGCTTCGTCGGGGCCATGTTGGACGATAATAAGATGGTAGGCTTGCAAGAACTCGCGCCAGGAATTCAAGAAGTCCAAGTTCGAGCGAGCGGTGGATACAACGATATCGACTTCGGAAGCGTCAACTTTTGGCCAGGCCATGATGTAGAGTCTTTGACGCTTTCGAAAATTGGAATTTTCTGGAGGAGAGGACGATTTGTAGGGGGGGGAACACACACTCGATTCGATGGTGTTTGTCGGACCTCCCCTGTGGCTCCTCTCTCTCTGCGAGGTCGAAAATGGCGAACGCCCATGTGCGGTCCACCATGGCTCTGTCCCGCAGCGCGCCGCGATCGCTTCTGTTCACCATGACTGTTGCGGAAAATGGAATCCCCAACCACCCCAACAAACCCATTCTCTATTTCCCAATTAATCCCAATCGTTTCTGTTTTCATATCATCGTTGACCTTTCTCTTTCTACCATTTGGGCCACCCATCCTGATCCAAACTCCTAACAGCCGCCAATTTCCTTGCATTCAACACCATACTGGTGTTGGCAGGCAGATAGACTGTGAAAGACGCGTGCGGCAGAAGAAGTCGTTCCTCCACCAGCAATTCTTAGTCAAGTATGGGCTGAGTTGAGTAAATGGGTGTTGCAGTCAGAAATGCAAACTGCTACAGGACTTGTAAAGTCTGCTGCAACATCCTGAGACAATAAATTGGACGAAATCTGTGAAACGAATCAATTCTCGTGCCCTCCAATCTTCATCGCGCTCAAAGGCACCTTTTGTTTTCAGTGAGTCTTACTTAAATTGCTCATGTGGCTCAGAATGAGCGCCAGATAGAGAATGGAATGGGGTTAGATTTATGATGGGAAGCAAAGGAAAAAAAAAAGTTATATTTATTTTTTTCAGGGTTTGAAAGGGCATATCTCTTGGTTGAATCTGGAATCCAACAGTTCTCTTCTGAATAAAGGTATATTGCCATGAAAGTCAAAGCCAGTTCTCACCAAGTCTCAAAATGTAAGTGGGAGGAAAGGATGATGAGCGTTCGGATGAAATCACTCACTGAAAACAGGGGACGGCCTTGCCTTGTACAAATATGATTTTGGTTTGGTTACATATATATAGAGGTGGTAGAGCCGAGGGAGCATGTGGAGAATAGATTGCCCAACAGGGTCAACCTCGGTCGGTAGGTTTGTTTAAAAAGACAACAAAATACACAGCTGCATCCGATTCTTCTATATTCTCTCAGTACTATTACGTGGGGGGAAAAGGAAAAGGGTTGATTTCAAAAATCATGATCCAAAATTGCTGGCCTCTCAACCTTGGAGGACTTCCAACCATGCAGGCATTCCACCCCATCCTATTTCCTAATCTCTGTCTAAAAGAAAACTCACTGAAACCACCAATACCAACCAAAACTGAAACAAAACCATTCCTAACCCGCCCCCCTCCCTCAAATCACAAGACACTATCCTTGCCCTATCCTTGAGAAGGTCATCAATTGGACAGCCCAACACACTCTGCTCCATGAACCCCTCCCCCACCGCTTTCTTAAAATAGACGATAAGCAAACAACACATTTCTATGTAGTGATAACGATTGATCGACGGCCCATTTACCTTTCCCTGAAAAACTCGTCCCCTTCTTCATCGTACCCCATCATGCAGGCGGCTATCCTGGCACCCACTCTGGCGTTGTTTTTGATCAGTTTTATGTTGGAGGACAGCGATTCCCCCTCCGTCAATTCCGCAATTCTGGACAACAGAAATGGAGTGACTTCGGCACCCCCGATGTTTTGCTCCTCGCTTTCCTCCAGAGCTTGACTGATGGCAGCTTCCACTCTTTCCCCTTCCGCAGCAAATTCCTCCGGAATGGGGACGCCTGATCGAAAGAATAACCAACAGCAGAAAAATAAACCATTACCCCCCAAAAAAAACGCAACTCTATCGGGCTTTTTTTGTAATTTTCTCTCCCCAGTTTGTATGTCAGACTGTTTTTTCCCCCCAAATCCCTCCATCGTCCCACCACGATTCAAACTTGAAGCTTTCCGAAGAAGAACAATTTCCGGAAAAGCATTCAATCCCTGCTTCCCCCCCCCCCCCCTTTCCTTAAAAAAGTAAAAATCTCACCGCCTTATCGATCCTTACCTACAATAACCCCACTTTTCAGTCCAAGGTTGATGCTGCTCGTGATCAACCCAGCCGCCTGTTTTGGGGTATCCACTCGCACCGGTGCTTTGCACCCACTGTCCGGACTGAAAAAAGCAGGGAAATTATCGCTGCCGTACGCACACACGCACACCCCTTGAGTTTCCAGATATTCCAGCGTTCGAGGAATGTCCAGCACCGTTTTGGCTCCCGCACAAACCACCAGTACTGGAACCTTCCCTGCCATTGTTAAATCTGCAGAAATATCCATCGTATTTTCGCCGCCCCGATGGACGCCCCCCAGCCCACCTTCGAAATGAACAAAAAAAAAACAACAAGAAACAGTTGCTTGAGTGAAAATTTGGGGATGTCGATGAAAGTGTGATTTTTTTGCGGCACTCACACTTTTTTTTTTTTTTCCTTTTCTTTTTTTTTTTTTTCGTTTTTTGTTTTTCGTTTTTCTGCAAGGCCGAATAATTGAAAACAAACCAACAACTCCGTCTAAAATAGAAACTGGAAAAACAGGAGCAAGAATTGCTCAACAGCCCCAAAACATGTATTTCAGTTAGAAGGAAACTGGGGGGCAAACATTTTCGATTTGAAGATGGCTTGCAATTGCGTGAATTGCAAATTGAATTTTTCTAAAAGGAGGAGAGATCATGCAATTCAATGTTTCAAAATAAAAATACCTGTAACGAAAACTCCAATTCCTGCAGCATTCGCCAAAAACATTGTTGCTGCAACCGTGGTTGCTCCATCCATCCCTGAATTTGATCAATCAATGCATATGTATATATAAAAAAATAAAATTAGATGCAACTGTGGAGGGTTTTCTAGAGCTAACTTTATCGGGCTGGATTCGTACTAAGGGCTGGGCTAAATCACCTCGTTGTGGACGGCCTTTGTTGGGCAAGTTTGCCTAATGTAAACTAAACATTCATTCATTCATGTACATATATTGTGTGTATATAATTACAGGAACGTATTATATTTTATTTTCTCTAAAATACAACTGAAGTCCGCATTCCAAGAAAGTGAAAAAAATATTATGCACTGCAACACAATGATTACAGTGGCAAAACTTAAAATTTTCGAAATGAAGTGGGAAAGGTGACTAATCAGTCTCTCCAGGCGGATTAAATATTTCTGGAAGGCAAAAAAAATACAATAGATGATTAGTTATTTTCCTGGAGCAAACTTCCTCCCTTAACATGTGGTTGGCACAAGCAATTCTTTGTTTCTTCCTTGGAGGGAAAATGAGAAAAAAAAACTATTCTCTTGAAAAGAATGCCAACCTTGGGAAACCACCAGAGGTAAATCCCTGGTGGAGCACTTTCGAACTTCTTTTCCTTTCGACGCCAATCGCTCCAACTCTTCTTCGGTCAGCCCAGCTTTCGGCGTTCCTCCTATCACCGCAATAGTTGCTGGCACAGCACCCGCTTCCCTCACAGCAGCCTCCACTTCTTTCGCGGTTTCCAGGTTTTGTGGATATGGCATCCCGTGGGAAATTATGGTGCTTTCCAGAGCGACGACCGGTTTTCCGTAGTCCATCGCATCGCGAACCTCATCGCTCAGTTTGACTCGGCTGAGAGCCATCGGAATAGCTCGGGGTCGGACGGAGCGCGGACGAACGAACAAACGGACGCAAGGGAGGGGGCGTGCGCACTGAAGAGTAGCTGATGGGTGCATCGAAAATCATCGCAACGCCAAATTCCACCCCCCAAGAGTGTAACGTAATGAATCGTAATATTTTTAACGAGAGTCATCATGTCCCAGAAAGAAATGATGGGATGGGTGGGAAATCTTTTTGAAAGTACTCAACTTGGGGGGGGGGTGATAGGAACTTCGGAATAGTGAAAGACTATACGTCTAGAGCAACGGAAACAACTTAACAAGGAACTTCTTACAATAAGTCCAAGTACAATAAGGCTGTGGTCCGGGCCGAATAAGTATCGGCCCGGGCCGACAGCCTGTCCAACCCTTAGATCCAAACAGTCGTTCTAATGGCCCCCTGGCCGTGTCCTAATGGACCTTAGGCTGAACGTGAGGTTCCAGGCCGACATGAGGCTTGCCTCCTCATGGGCGGCCTGGACCCTTCCCTTATCTTGTGGTTGTGTGTGTGTGTGAGTGTGGATGAGCTGGTTCGGTCTGACTACTGTCAGGCCGAACCACGTGTTGGACGAGCGGGCCGAACCACGTGTTAGACGAGGTTCGTATCAACCACTCCCCCCCCACGCAAGTGCGCGCCTCGCGTACCAAAGTAACGTCAAGGGGTTACCCATCTCAAACATAACACATACACAACTGGAACCAAGTGATTTCAAGGAAATCATTCGTTTTTAAAGAGTGTTCAAAAACTCTTTCCCAAACAATCAATCAGTTCCAATAAACTAACCCACCTGGCCGAACAGAACACAAAAAGTTCTCTAACCAGTGATCCAGAAATTCAACTCTAGCAAACTCAAGTTGATTACCCAAATATCCCAGTTCGGCTCACAGGTGCAAAACTGCACAGAAACATAACCAAATCCAAGGTCCCTCCATAGGTAACCTTAAGAAGCAAATGATTGACCCAGCCTGGTCAATCCCCTATATAACCCCTGGGTTAGAACTCAAAACAGAATAAACCACTCTGCTATCTGAATGTCCTTCACTCAGCAAATAACCCAATAAAACTCAGTGTTGGTCCAATCACTGTTCCCCATTATTGTTCACCCTTACTGTTCAAACAGCAAAAATCATAAAACATAAAAATCATCACCCTGGCCCCTTTGTTCAAACACCCAGGAAAAATATATCCACAAAAGAAAACCCAGCCCAGCTTATCAGCCATAAGTTACTGTTCGGCTCATAAGTGCAAAACTGCACACAAAGAAAATAACACCCACCCAGTTTCACTTCCAGAAACTCACTGAAATAAACAAGTCACCAAAAACAGGTTATTACCCTCACAACAAAAAACAGACTCCCATGTTGTTTTTCTTTTCCCTTCGGCCCGATCACCACTTATCCACTCCACTACTGGTGCGCTTTCGAGCGGGTCGTGGGACCACTCCGGGTGCTTCTGCGAAGCGACGAAGCCGGGCTCGCAGCTGCCGGTGGAGGTGGTGGAATCGCCGAAGGGGACGTGGGTGCTTGTTTGCGAGGGCGGCTGGTCGTCTCCATGTCAAGGCCGAGCGTCTTGAGGTACTCCGCCCCCCACCGGCCGATTTGATCTTTCAGCTTCCCGGGCCATCGGCGGTGTCCCAGGGACTCTTTCATGCATGTTGGGCAAGGGGGGAGCGGAGATGCGAATGGGCCGACGGGGTGGACTCCGTGCTCGTCGCCTATGAGCTCGCGAAGGCTCGGTAAGAATGGCCCGTCCGACCCCTCCTTGGTAATGAGGTCCCCCGCCCTGGCCGCGATCCTGGTTCCTGCGTTGTGCTTTATGCACAACATGTGCCCCTTTTCACAGAGCACGCGATCGTGGCCAGGGCGGGGTTCCTTCCTCGGGTAAGCGCAGGCCGTGCAGCAGAAGGTCTTGGCCGGAATCGGTTTCTCTTCCGCCGCAGGGGGTTGGTCGTCGATTTCATCATCCTCACTGGAGAGGATGACCGGGACGAGTTTTCCTTTGCCGGGGGGTGGCGCCACCAACTCCGCATACGCGTCGTTGTCGTCGAAGTCCCACAGTTGCTCCAATTCTTCCTTCTCCGCTGTGGTTTGGTCGATTTCCATTGCTTCGGTCTCCAGGAAGTGGCCGACCCCCCGGCCTCGGTTGATTTTTTTCGTCCTCTTGCGCTTAGGGATCTGCGAGCGCGTTGAGGGTCCCTCTGCCTCGGGGGCCGAGTCCTTGACCTCTTCCGCTATCGCGGTTTCCTTGGTCAACCCTGGTTCCGTCTGCGTTCCCTGCGACGAAGGCTTGGTCGGTTCCGGTTCGGTAGTGCTCAGCCATTCCAGGCCGCGACCCAAGGTCTCCATCGCTTCTTCCATCGCTGTCCTTGCGTTGGACTCACGCATGTAACCCCAGGCTGCCGCCTTCTGCAGCGCTCGAACCCGTGCCGCCTCCTGTTCGTTTTCCAATGCCCGAAATCTTTCTTCGGCTTGGAAAGCCCTTTTCTCCTCCGTGTTTGCTTTTTCCTGCCAAACTGCCAACTCCTGTTCGGCTCGCTCTGCCCTTGCTTTCCACTCGTCCCTTTCCTGCACGAGTTCCGCGTGCTTTTCCGTCGCCACACGCGCATCCTCGAACATCTTCGCATATTCTTCAAAAGAACTCATGGTGTGGCCGGGGTTCGGAAACTTGCAACGAAACGAAACGAAAACAGAGACGGGTTCTTGTCGGGTGTCGAGAGGCTTTCTGATCGCCTCTCGGCTCGTTCCTTAATATAGTCCGAAGAAGGTACAAGTCAACAGCATCGCGCAACTGAAAGGTACCATCTGATGTGACGAGGGACAGGAGTTCCCTCCGAACTTCCGAGGTACCGCCTTGTTTGATGTACCGTCCCATTCCGGCCAAGGTTGACCTCATCAGTCCGTCATCATGACATCCAACTCCTCCATCACCCTCATCAGTTGCATCAGAAGCTTCCTTCAGTCATGCTCGGCCCGTTCGTTGCTCGAACTCGGCCAGCAGGTCTGAACAATGCGTCAAATTCTCCTTCGGCTCCCATGTTGCCTCATGGGGCTGGTAGCCTTTCCAGCAAACCAGATACCTCTTTCCTTTTCCCTTTCCTTTTTCCCTGACGATAGCTTCCACCTCAAACTCTTCTTCGCCATCCAGTTCATCGATAAGAGCCGGCCCAGGAGGTGCATCTCTTTTGAACTCCTCGGACCGCTTGTACTCCTTGAGCTTGGATACGTGAAAGGTTGGGTGGAGCCTCCAGCCTGGTGGGAGGTTGAGTCGATAGGCCACTGGTGAGATTACGGCCTCCACCTTGAACGGCCCGATGAATCTTCGCCTGACCTTGGCCGGTACATGCTTGGTCACGGCCAAAGGGAGGTGGGCACTCCGGAGGCAGACCTCCTGTCCCACTGAGAATTCCACATGCCGCCTCTTCTTGTTGGCGCTCTCACACATGGTCTCTTGGGCCGAAGCGTAGTTTGCTTTGGCCTCCTCCAGGTCTTGGTTCATTCGGCTCACCATGGCCTCGGCCGCCTCCACCTTGGTGCTCGGCCGGTCGGCCTCCAGGCCTCTTGGGTGCTGTCCATTCATCAGGTAGAAAGGGGTGTACTTGGTGCTGGCATTGACTGAATTGTTAGCGGCAAATTCGGCCGTGCTGAGGTATTCGCTCCATGTCTCCGGCCTCGCCTCTATGTAGGGGCGAAGGAAATTCTCCAGCGTCCGGATCGTCACCTCACTCTGTCCATCGGATTGAGGATGGTGAGCGGTCGACATCCTGAGATCAGTCCCCACGAGCCGAAACAACTCCTTGTAGAACTGGCTCGTGAATCTTGGGTCCCGATCGGACACGATTACTTCCGGTATCCCTGAGGTGGGGAATACCTTGGAGAGAAAGAGCTCGGCATATCCCTTAGCCGAAACCTCCTTAGTACACGGGACGAACTTGCACATCTTCGTGAGCCGATCCACAAAGACAGCCACGGCCGTGAACCCGTTGGACTTCGGTAAATCCGTGACGAGATCGGTCGTTAGCTGCTCCCACTTGTAGGCCGGAACTGGCAAAGGGTGTAATAGCCCTTTCTGCTTGGAGTTCTCGGTCTTCATCATCTGGCAAGTGGGGCACGATTCGACATAGTGGTTTACGGCTCGGCGCCAGCCTCTCCACCAATGTCTTCGGCTCACAAGCTCGGCCGTCCGAGCTTTCCCTGGATGTCCCGCCATCGGCACATCGTGGTGGTCGTGCAATACCACCTGGCGTTTAGAAACCGGCACAACAATTTTCGGCTCGGCTCCAGTGTCTTTGGTTTGATACATGAGCAGTCCATCTGGGGTCAGGGAGTACCCCTGCACTGCTCGGCCATCTTCAAGTTGGGTCACGATTGGTCGTAGAATAGGGTCCTCCTGCATGGCGGCTTGCCAGTCGTGTGCTTCCCCGGGCGAGATTTTGGCCCCCAAAATCGCATTGAGCCGTAACTGTGGCTTGCGTGAAAGCGCATCGGCCACAAAGTTGGCTCGGCCCGGTAGGTACAAAATCTTCGGGTTGATAGATTGGAAGTGGCCCGCCTTCAACCAACGCGTTTGGGTCCGGGAGAGAACTCGTTGTTGCAGAAAATGGGTCGCTGGGAGGTGATCCGTATATACCGTGGTGCCGCCGTCAGCGCCTTCCAAGTAGTGACGCCATTGCGCGAGTGCATAGGAGATGCCCAGCAGTTCCCTCTCGTAGGCCGAATAATTTCGTTCGGCGTTGTTTAAGGAACGGCTGAGAAAGGCGATCGGCTGGTAGCCATCCTCCTTACTGCCTTGCATCAGGGTAGCTCCCAATGCGAAATCCGATGCATCCGTCACCACGATATAGGGTTTGAGGGGGTCCGGAATCAAGAGCACAGGGGCCGAAGTCAGTCGGTCCTTCAGCTCCTGAAAAGCTTCCTCCTGGGCCGATCCCCATTCCCAGACTTGATCCTTTTTCACGAGCTTTTGGATGGGGGCCGCGATCCGAGAGAATTCCCGAATGAAGCGGCGATAGTAGGATACCATCCCCAAAAAGCTGCGCACCTCGGGCACAGACTGAAGCGGCTTCCAATCTTGAATGGCTTGGGTCTTGCTACGATGGGGGGAGATGCCTTCGGCCGATATCCAATGTCCCACGAAGTCCAGTTCTTTGACGGCGATAGAACACTTGCTTGCCTTGGCATAGAGCTTGTGTTCGGCCAGCTTGTCCAGCACAAGCCGAAGGTGCTCCGCGTGTTCTTCCTCCGTTTTACTGTAGACGATGATGTCGTCCAGGAAGACCACAAGGAATTTGTCGTGGAAATCCCGGAACAGATCGTTTACCATCGCCATGAACTGCGGGGGCGCGTTCGTCAGGCCGAAAGGCACTACCTTGTATTCGTAGTGGCCATACCGGGTCCGAAAGGCAGTCTTCTCCTGGTCCTCGGCCCGAATGGGCATCTGCCAATACCCCGATCGTAGGTCCAGCCGGGTGAAGACTTTGGCTCCTTGGAGGCGATCCAGAAGCTCTTCGGGGAGAGGGAGCGGATAACGGTTCTTCACGGTCCGCTGGTTGATCCATCGGTAGTCTATACAAAAGCGGAGCCCTCCGTCCTTCTTGTTGGCAAAGAGGATGGGGGCACCCCACGGACTCTTCGAGGGCCGAATCAAATCCCGATCCAGCATGTAGTCGAGTTGTTTGCGAACCTCATTAAGTTCGGCCGGAGAGAGTTTGTACATAGGCCGAAAAATTGGCTTAGTACCTTCCTCCAGTTCAATTTCGAACTCATGACCATTCCTGACCGGTGGTGGTCCCTTGGGAAGGTCTGAGGCAAACACTCGCTTGTAGTCCCCCAAGAGGCGGGTGATCGCTTTTGAGAGCTCGGGCCGAATGAGCTTGTCGATATCATCTTTTGTATGTCCATCGGCCGGCTCGTCTTCGGCCTCTGTCACTACTACCATAACAACCTCTCCTTTCCCAGCATGCGCATCCTTCATAAGCTTGGCTGCGGATGTTTGTTCCATGTGTCCCACACTCATCGTCTCGGTGGGTCGAGGTTTACCCGAGATGGCCAGAGGAAGAGAAATCCTTGTCTTTCCTCGTTGAACCGTGATTGTCCTCGTCCGGAAACATAAGTCTGGGTTTTCGGCCACAAGCCACGGGATCCCCAATATCATCTCGTACGCCATGTCGGGAAAAATATGGAAATCCGAAACAAAGGTGGCCTGTCCCGAACGAAATCGAACATTTTCGGCTCGGCCCCGGGTTGAGCCTTTGGAACCATCCGCCATGACCAAGGTGCGATGCTCTCCAGTTGCCTCCAATTCCAGTCGTGCTTGTGTCTCGGTGGAGACATAGTTTTCCCAACTTCCACTATCCACGTAGGCCGTCACCGGCCGGTTACCCACTTGAATGGCTATCTCAAAGCCAGTGAATCGCCCTTTCGAACAGGTGTTGCCTGTCCGAGCTATGTATGAAAAATTGTCGGCTACTGCAGAGTCAGCTCGACTGAGTGCCCCCGGCACTGTGCTAAAATTTGCACCCTCCACCCCTCGGTTGCCTTGCGGGCCGAGCTGTACAGTGGGTGGAGTTTCTCCTGATGATACCCCGGGCCGTGTGCGGCCAGTACCATCTGCTCCTTTCCTGAGTCCTGTTCCATGGGACTCGGCTCGCGCTGCAGTGTTGGAACTATGCGAGCTGGAGCTAGTGTTTATCCGTTTTACATGCTCTTCCGGCTTGTCTTGCCAAGTAACTCCTTTGGCAATTTTTCTGTCATCTATTCCTTCTGCTTGCTCCTCCCCAAAATCTTCCGGAACCTCGGCCCTTGTACCACCCGAATTTGTGTCCAGGGTAGGTGGCCTCGCGCCCCGGACCTTCAGTTTATCGAACGCTTTGCGGCAGAGAGCTTGGGACAATTCCTTATCCCATGATCTCCTCCGCACAAGTAACATGATATTCCACCTCGGCCGCCTCTTCCACTTGGTGTGGTTGATCGGACGCCGTTTCCACGTCCTCCAAATCGGCCTCCTCCTCCTCGGCCTCGGCCTCTGCCTCGGCCACGGCTTGATCCTCTTCCACGGTTTCCTCCAATGTAATTAAGACGGTCCTCTTCGACTTTTCCACCGATACTGTTGACTCGTGATCTTCGATTCCAACGCTGATGACCTCCTCCTCGGCCTCCACCCGAGTTATGAAGTCCACGGATCCCATCCAATCTTTCGGCCATCTCGATGGCGGCCTGCACGTCGTCCCTGATGAAGCCGACAACTTGGCTTCGGATCGGCTCGCGCAAACCCGCTGTGAATGCGCTATAGGCTTCAGCGTCACTCATGTCCGGGATCCGGAAACAAACGCTGTTGTAGCGCTTGATGTAGTCCTTCACGGTGGTAGTTTGCCGCAGCGTGCGTAACTCCACTCGGGCATGCTCAGAGGTGGTCGTTGGTTGGAAAAGTTTTCGAGCCTCTTCGGCCCACGAGCGCCAATCGGCAAATGGCTGTCTTCGGCCCTCCATCACTTTGAGCTCGGTCAAGTTCATCCATTCGGCCGCAGGCCCTTCCGTGTTGGCACAGATGACTTGGAGCCATAGGTTCTCAGGGATGGATTGGGCACGAAACCATCGGCCCATGCGCATCAGCCAGTCGGTGACATTGGCGGTCCCGTTGAAGGCTCGTGGCATAGGTAGCTTGACCTGTCTTAGGCCATTGCCTCCTGGTGCCGCTGGTGGCCCTCCGGGTAATTGTGGTCCAAATGGTCCTCCCGGTCCGCCAGGTCCTCCAGGACCTCCAGGTCCGTTCGGCCCGCCGCCAGGTCCATTTGGTCCTCCTCCAGGTCCTCCTGGTCCTCCTCCAGGTCCACCTGGTCCATTCGGCCCACCGCCAGGTCCGTTCGGCCCGCCACCTCCATTGTCATCACCATCATCTCCGCCTCCTCCGCCTGGTCGTCTTCTTCTTGGAGCGTCTCGGAATTCGGAGTTGGGATCCTGCTGTCCAACTGAGGCATAGGAACCCAGGCCCGCAAACGGGTCCGTTCCCGAATTGAATCCGACAGCTCCAACTCCCTGTGGCTGACTGGGTCCAGGGGGTGGTTCTTGACGTGGTGCCATAGGAGGTCCTTGGCCGGATGGCGGTGTAGGATTGGTGGCTTGGTTCTGGCCGCTGGGTGGCCTTGCGGCGGCCGCTGGGTTTCTTCGGCTCGGCCTCGGCCCGCCCGTCGGTGCAGAACCGGGCTCTCGAATGACAGGTCCTGGTGGTGGTCCGGCTCGCCGTTGGCTGGGCACTCCACTGGGTGGCACGAGAATCGGTACCGCGGGTGCGTTGCTGACGATAGGAGAAACAAGGGGCACGTCTTGAAAACTGGAAGACGGGGGTGGTCCGGGTGGCGCTTGTGTAGTTTGGGTCACAGTTTGGGTTCCGGCCCCGGCCATGTACACAGGAATGACTTGGGGCTGCGCGGGAACTTGCTTTGACCATAGCTTCACGAGCTCGTCCACGGATGGGTAGTCTTCCCGTAGACACTTCGTTTCGACCCCGAGCGTCTCGACAGCGGCCCGCTGGTCTGCTACTTGCAACGTGAGCCTTTCGGTCCGGGCTCCAAGGTCTTGGAAATCTTGAGCCGCCTTGGCGGCCGCACGTTCTTGGGCCAGGTGCATTCGTTCTTCCATTTCGGCCACAAGGTGCCCGTTCTCGGCTTTGAGGTGCTCGAGCCGTCGGATGAACTCCTCTTCCAGCCGAACGCGGTCCTCCCAGTGATGGTCCTCCAGTTCGGCTCTCTGGTTCTCGAGGGCCGTGTTCATAGCTTCGGCTTGCTCGTTGGCCACTTGCCATTGTCGAGCTTCGGCTTCCTCGCGGGTATGATGGAGTTCTCCTCGCACTTCGTTGAGTGCTTGGTACAGCTCGGCCTGAGTACGTCCCGCCCATTCTTCGGTGTTGGCCGCCAGCTGGGCTACGGTGATAGAGGTCTCGTCTTGGTTCACCTCCACATGGTGCACGTTTTGCACATTGTGCTGGATGTTGTTCTGCACAAATACGCCTTGCACCGGAGGGGGATCTTCTTCGGTCCCCAGGCTCATGCTGTCCCCAGCGCTCATCTCCTCCACTCCGTCGGGATAGGCGATGGCTTCGGCTGGCTCGTACGGTATGAGGTCCATGGTTGGACTCCGTGTGCGAGCCGTGGGTCCCGATTGCGAAGAGGTTCCTCGGCCGAGTTTGCCCGCCGGTTACGTAGGTGCTCCTGGACTTCAGCGTAGAAACGCAAAAACTCCGGGTCGTTCCTTTCCTCTTCGGTGAAGCAGGAGTCACAGCTTCCGACACTTTCTGTGTCGTCGTTGTCGTTCGGCCCGGTAGGTGGTGGCACTGGGCTTGGGCTTCGGACAGATGGTCCCTCTTGTCCGGGAGGTACGCCCTCGACAACGACTTGTCCTCCGTAACAGGCAGCGATATTGTCGAGATAGAACCTCCTCCAATGGTGTGAGACCAGCTCTTCGGGCACGGTGATATATCGGCACTGAGGGTGGTCGTGAGTGCTTGCGGAGGAAATGGACGTGGTCTGGTGGTTGTTCGCCATACGGGTGGTATAAGGTCAGGTTCCGGCTTTTGCTCCGAAACCAGTTGATAGGAACTTCGGAATAGTGAAAGACTATACGTCTAGAGCAACGGAAACAACTTAACAAGGAACTTCTTACAATAAGTCCAAGTACAATAAGGCTGTGGTCCGGGCCGAATAAGTATCGGCCCGGGCCGACAGCCTGTCCAACCCTTAGATCCAAACAGTCGTTCTAATGGCCCCCTGGCCGTGTCCTAATGGACCTTAGGCTGAACGTGAGGTTCCAGGCCGACATGAGGCTTGCCTCCTCATGGGCGGCCTGGACCCTTCCCTTATCTTGTGGTTGTGTGTGTGTGAGTGTGGATGAGCTGGTTCGGTCTGACTACTGTCAGGCCGAACCACGTGTTGGACGAGCGGGCCGAACCACGTGTTAGACGAGGTTCGTATCAGGGGGTACTTAAGTTTGGGTTTTTGGGATTAGAACCAACTCTTAAAAAACAAAAAAACAAAACGGGTTTGACGTTTGTAACCGCGCGTCCCAGGACCGACATCGCGCCCGGATCGCCCGGATCACAAAAAAAAAAAACCCACCCATGATATAGGCCCTAAGGCCTTCGAAACACAGGCGCTCCCCCTTAGGGAAGCTACAGGTTATTAGCAAGAATAATTTTTACAGGAAGGGCCCCAGCCCTTTAAACCCTGTCGTACATTACCAAATCGTACTATACCCACCAAACCCACGCCCACTACTATCAACTTGTCCCCTCCCCCGCGAGAGGGTCTCCACACCCATGACGAACATAGAAAAGAAAGAAAAGGAAAGAAAAGAAGAAAATAAAGATGAAGCTGAAAAGGAAATGAAAAACTAAAATAAACCCGGAACAAAACCCCAAACAAACCCCATGAAGAACCCCAGACAAATTCCGAGGAAAAACTCCAAACAAAACCCCGGTTTCGTCTTGGTCTTGGTCTTGGTCTTGGTCTTGGTCTTGGTCTCTCGCGTGGGCTGGCAACTCGGACAGGCTCCTGGCACGAGTTTTGACTGCACATCCGTTGGCAGTTCTTTCCCTTGTTTCGTTCCTTGGTTTTTCTTTATTCTGTTCCCATACTTTTCTCCAGTTTTTTCCTTTAGACTTGTCTCCAACTTTGTCTTGAGACGTGTCGCTAGTCTTTTCCCTAGACTTGTCGCTAGTCTTGTTTGTAGACTTTTCTTCCGTCTTTGCTTCATTCTTTTCGTTAGACGTTGCTCCAGTCCGTTCTAGTGTTCGGCCTGCAATTCTGTCGGAAGGTCTGGCACAGGTATAATTCCAGACATGTTCATCTCCACGGCCATGATACATGTGCTCCTGTCCTGGCCTGCCTGTAACTCCATTCTTTATCTCCGATCTTGGGTTGTGAGAACGCGGATAGGCATCAGCTCACGAGTTGAGTGTTCTCTGCCTTACCTGTTTCTCCACCGGCTCTTTTCTCTCTGCGTGATCCGCTTTTAAAGTTCTCCGAATTTCTCGCGACGACCCGTATCTCTCCGTCACAGAATTCCAGTGTGGGTTTTTTCCAAAATTGTCAATTGCTGTGGGTACCAGCGGCTAGGCGTATGAGCTCTGCGCCTTAGTGAAGGGAATGCCCTATTGGGATCGCCCTCACTCGCGGGTTTATGCCCGTTTGATTTTACTCTCCCTTGCTCAAATCCTCTCAGTCCCACTCGCAATTCAGGTCCCTGACAATCAAGGTCGACATTAACCCAACACTTGATCCAATGTCGCCATCCCTTGATATCGATCGCTAAAAGCGTTTTGGCCTGTATTTTGAGTGAGCCTCCCCGGAGGTAGAACTGACCCTAGACCCGTTCTGCGAACCGTCCGTAGTTCAGGTCAATAGATAAAAGTACTACCCGTTCGTAGGAAAAGACTGGGATCTGTTCCAAATTTTTCCACAAGTTCTGCTTGGCAGTTTTTATCTCAAGTCAGCTTGGTATCCCTTCGTGGATAGTTCTCCAAGTAGACTTCCTTTACTTAATATGTCTCTTCTCGCGAGAAAGATAGTATCAAGCAAAGACTAACCAGAGTGGACATGACCAGACCTGGGCCGGTCCAACCTGCCTATGGACCGGCTGACCTGTCCGGTCCTGTCCGGTCCAGCGAAAAAACGCCGATCCTTGCAAGACCGAACAGGTTGCGACCGGTTCGGTCCTGTCCTGTCAACCTCGGAAATCTGCAGAAATCTGGACCGGATTTCTGACAGATTTTCTGGTTTTAGACAGATCACACCAATATTTCGCCTTTATTAGACAAGCGATGTGACCTGTCTAAAACCGGAACGACCCTGTCTTGACAGGGTTGTTCTCCTGTTTTAGACCGGCTCCAGGTCGGTCTGGACAGGTGGACCCTGTCCAGACCGACCTGGCACCTGTCTAGAACAGGTCACACAATTAAGCACTTTTTAGTGTGTTAATTGTGTATCAATCGATCAGGAAGTGAGTTAATTGATTAAACAACAAAGTGATATTATTATACACATTTTCAATGTATGAATGACATGAGCTAAGCTCACCAGCCTCCGACTAGAGGGAGTTGGTCAACTCAAGGGGGATTTAAACCTGGGTTGGCTAAGCCCGAGTCGAAGGCACTACGAAGTAGCGGACCCCACCACAGGGATGCTCATATGGGGGCCGTTACCTTTAAGTACCCGTTTAATTTTATTGCTAAAAATAGGTACTTAAAGGTAACGGCCCCCATATGAGCATCCCTGTGGTGGGTTCCGCTACTTCGTAGTGCCTTCGACTTGGGCTTAGCCAACCCGGGTTCGAATCCTCCTTGAGTCGATCGACTCTCTCGAGTCGGAGGCTGGTGAGCTTGGCTCACGTCAATCATATACTAAAAATATATATAATAAGTATTACTTCGTTCTTTAATTAACTTAATCAGTTCCCAACTAATTAACACGCTAAAAAGTGCTCAATTGTGTGACCTGTTCTAGACAGGCGCCAGGTCGGTCTGGACAGGCAGCCCACCTATCCAGACCGACCCGGAGCCGGTCTAAAACAGGAGAACCCCCTTGTGAAGACAGGGTCGTTCCGGTTTTAGACAGGTCACATCGCCTGTCTAATAAAGGCGAAATATTGGTGTGATCTGTCTAAAACCAGAAAATCTGTCAGAAATCCGGTCCAGATTCCTGCAGATTTCCGAGGTTGACAGGACAGGACCGGACCGGTCGCAATCTGTTTAGTCTTGCAAGGATCGGCGTTTTTTCGCTAGACCGGACAGGACCGGTTTTTCGCTGCCGGTCCGGTCCAGCCCAGGTCTGTCAGCAACAACACCACTCCCACTCAAACCCTAGTGCATAACGGGCCTAACAGCCAGAGTTGTGCGCCGTTCAGAGTTGTGCGCCGTTGCAACGGCTCCGTTAATAACGGCGCCGTTAACGGGAACGGGCCGTTGCCGTACAGTTCCCGTCACGAACTCTTCGCCACCGTTAATTGCCGTTAAAACGTCGTTAACGGTCCAAAAACCGTTGCAACGGCGAGCGCCGATGACAACGAGTGACAACGATTGCAACGGTCGTAATTACTATTAGTAAACAATATAAATCCTTCTCGACCTTGCCTCGTTCGTTTCGCGGGTGAAGAGGGTCGTAAAATGTTGTAAAAAAGTGTTCAAAGCAAAGATAAGCTTTTTCCGAGCACGACGCACTTTGTCGCGCTCAAAACGAGTGAGAAACGAGGGAGAAAAGCCAGTTTTAGTTTTTTTCACAGAAACTGGCTTTTCTCCCTCGTTTCTCACTCGTTTCGAGCGCGACAAAGTGCGTCGTGCTCGAAAAAGTCTTGGTTTTATCGTCGTCGTGATCTCCAGGTCGAAAACAACTTTTCAACAGAAACGACCCGTGGTGTGGGAAAAGATCTGTGTTAGATCTATTTTTAGGTTAGTAAAGTTCCGTTGTGGGTTCCGGTTTCAGTGCCGCCGAAGTTCCGCCAAAAAGCGGAACTTACAAGGGTCCCTTCAAGGTAAAATGAGCGGAACAAGTCGAGTTCCGCTCTTCCCAATACTGCCTTTTAAGTTTCTATTTTAGGGGAATTTATTATTTTTTTTCTTTTAAATCGGATTGGGAAGAGCGGAACTCGACTTGTTCCGCTCACTTTACCTTGAAAGGACCCTTGTAAGTTCCGCTTTTTGGCGGAACTTCGGCGGCACTGAAACCGGAACCCACAACGGAACTAGTTTTTTTTCTGTGAAAAAAACTAAAACTGGCTTTTCTCCCTCGTTTCTCACTCGTTTTGAGCGCGACAAAGTGCGTCGTGCTCGGAAAAAGCTTCCTCTTTTGCTTAGTTGGTTCTTGGAAGAGTTTTACCACCTTTCACACGAGCGAAACGAACGAGGAGAGAATGGGAAAGCAGTTCACGCATTCTAATTTACTAATCGAAACGCCGTTAACGGTGGCCGTTGGTCACCGTTATTAACGGTCAACAACGGCCGTTAAACGCCGTTAACGGCCGTTAAACCGTTGTGCGACAACGGTACGGTAACGGTTTTCACGGCAACAACGGCGCCGTTCATTGCCGTTGCCGTTGCCGTACCGTTGTCGTTGTCGAAAATCCGACTTGCGCACAACTCTGGCGCCGTTGCACTCACATCACATCAATGAAAAATGTGTGAGAGTCATGCCGACGTCGTTGTCGCAAAAGCGACTTCGGCACAACTCTGCTAACAGCGCATCGACACTTGGACCACTCTGAGCCACGGTTTTTAGGTCATCCGTGTCATTATATACCTCAATTTGATCGGACTGACCGATCAGTGATCGGCGATCACCTATATATTGACACGGATGACCCATTTATTGTGCCCCCTTTGCGGGTTGTGCCGCTTTATCCCGTATCACTAGTTCGAATCCTTTCACCCAAGAAACACCTTCGGGTGTTGACTTGTAGGCATTTTCGTGAGACCAATCAATTGATCATGATGTCGATCTTGATCGACCGTTTCGATCCCGATCCCGATCTCGATCAAGCGCCGCGCCCTGTCGGCACTTGATCGGCGAATTCTGATCGGCCTAATCGTGATCGGCCGATCAAAACCTGCCGATTAATCGATGTTACATGGATGGTGGACATGTGGGTAGATTGACGAGGGAATTCTATTGGTTAGCATGTTTGCATGTCAGTCAGCAGTTGAGAAACAATTCAGTGGGTTAAGGACTGGACCACTTTCATTCATTGCAACATCCCACAGATTGTAAGACACATTGAGGTTGAGCGAGATCGTGTTAAGAGCTCGTGGAAAAGTGGTTCCGTCGCCGGGACACGATTTTCTTGTCTCTCCTCCACACAACGCCACGTCTGAACGGGTGAAACTTTGCTAACCGTCGCTCAGCCGCCACCAATTGTTACGCGGTACATCGCCGCCATCATTCATCAACGACGCTCACGAAGTTGTCGTGGCATCTTATTCATCGGAGAGCGAGAGGATACACATCGCCATGGAGACTGACCAACTGAGAGCAGCATTGGAGGGTTTGTCGCCCCCCTTCTTTGATTCCCACTGTGAAGACGTTGAAACGTTTTTGGACGCATATGAGCGTTACATCGCCAGGGTTTACGACTGGGCTCCTGACAAGGCTGTTACACAGCTGAAGTATTTTTGTGACCGCATTTACAAGGATTGGGTTGCCGAGGTGATATCGAAGGGGACGACAACGGATGCAGACACTGGAACGGTGGTGTTGGACTGGGACCAAGTACGAGAGGCATTCCTCGATGAAGGGGCAAAGCTCGTTGGGATTCGAGGGAATCATGGACGGCGATTAAGACAATTGCGGCAGCTAGCCAAGGAGACTTTCAAGAGTTATGACACTAAGTTCGACAGAGTGCTCAAGAAAGCGAAGGATGAGGTGTCAGCCAAAGATCAGATGCACGTGTATGTTCAGGGGCTGCGCAAGGATGTTCAGGACCGAGTGATCGGCAAAATTCCGGAAACATTAGATGAAGCAAAGCGTTATGCGGAGAGAGCAGAAGCCGCCAAGGATTTCTGAGAGACGTTTACTGAGGCCATCAGTGATGAGTCCAACAAACCCCCAATGCTCAACAAACTAACACAGATTATGGATCAGATGAAACAATTGACACTCATGGCTAAGCAAGTGTTGACACCCCAGACACCTCCAGTTGCACCACAGGGTCCATCTATGCCACCCAACCACAGACCAACTCAGAATGCTCCAGCCACGGGTGCGAACCGTGTACCGGTCGGACCTCCACAATATCAGAGTAGACCAAGGAGACCACCAGCACCATGCAGACACTGTGGGCGATCATTGGAATAACGAATGCCCCAAGAGACCTCCATATAATGCTCCATTCAGATATGCACTTGCATATCCACCTGCTTACACACAAGGACAGAACCTAGTGGATGAAACTCACATATTTCCTAGTGACCCCTCGGATGAATTGATGCCTGCAGAACCGTCTCCACAGCGAGTTGCATTTACGGTTCCTTTGGTCGATGCGATGGTTGGAAAAAGGGCTCGGACAGAACGTGGAGGAGCGTGCAAACCCCGAACCAAGAGCGTGTTGAAACCAGAATGGCGCGATTGGATGATGAATGATGTTCATGCTTACCGTACTTCCACCCAGCTAAGTCTTGGGTCGACTCCGTTGTTTTTCGAAAATAGTGGAAACATGTGTTTGTCAAGGGAATTAGGTGCAAAACCTCTAGGAAGGTTGCACTAATTCTTGGTAATTGTGGAAGCCATAACTCAAAGTCGATTGTTACAGACGATCTGGTCAAAGTTTTTCTTTTGCTAAAAAAATGCACGTCCGTACATCAACCTTTAGACGCTGGAATTATCGCAGCATTGAAGGCACGGTACAGGTTTGTTTTGTTGAACAAAATGGCAAACGTGATGGAGATAAAAGAGGACATGAAAAAGGCATGCGAAAAGATGGCGGCGGGAACAAAAGGAATCATGTAGGGACATCAGCCGCATTTGTTGGATGCTATCGAGATTGCAAAAAGTGTTTGGGATAGGGTAACGCCTGAAACAATCGGTCACTACTGGGTAAAAGCGAAGGTGCTTTCAATGGCATTGGAAGCTGAGTTGTCACCGACACTCGGGAAAGTGAGTCGTGGAAACGAGCTGCCTGAGGCTTGTGTACAATCGACCATTGCCTCGATGAGTGCCCTGAAAATCATTCCAAGTATGGATGAGCAAATGAAGAATGTGAGAAACGTTTTCTCGTCTCTCTCAGTCGATTTGAGCTTGCGTCAATGGGTTGGAATTGAGGAGGACAATGAGGTCCTAGATGCGATTGCAGATGATATTAAAGTTGAACTAGATGAAATGATGAATGATGTGGAGCCTCTGATGGAAGAGGATGATATGGAAGTTCACACCGGACCTCCTTCCGCTCCTTGCCCTTCCTATCTTTACCTTATGCACCACTTCAATGCTCTTGAGGAGGCTTTCGATTTCGATTTTGTTCTACATCTCTTCTTCGCCCTCTCGGGCAAATCAAAAGATGAACAAACCGGTTCGTTCCCAATATTCGTTCAATAATCGTACTGATCCCCACGGTCACCCAAAATTGCGCGAAAAAAGAAAAACCCATTCGATTCCGCTGTCTCTGTTTTTTTTGTTTTTTTTTCTTTTCACTGTCGGTCTTGTAAGCTCTTATTTCGCCGTGGTGTACGGGCCCCAGCGGCGACCCTGGTGCTTCCAAATCCGCACGAGCCCTTCTCCAAATTCCACGAGCGCAGTCACAAATGCCGGACGTAGCAGGACGGTCCAGTCCAGGCGAGAGAGTGGTATTGCAAGGGTAGTGAGCAGTTGGTTGCACAGTTTTTCCAGCAAGGGGCACGCTAGGACGAGGTGATCACGGTCATCAGACATGGGCTGAGACCTCTGTGCACAGGACAGGACAGAACAGACTGTCTGTTCTGTGCACAGGGTCAGACCTGTGCTGCACAGGTGCACAGACCTGTACAGCACAGCACAGACAGGGTCTGTGCAGTTCTGTGCAGATTCTGTGCAAAATCTGTGCAGATTCTGTGCAGTTCTGTGCAGATTCTGTGCAGTTCTGTGCAGATTCTGTGCAGTTCTGTGCAGATTCTGTGCAGTTCTGTGCTGTGCTGTGCAGGTCTGTGCACCTGTGCAGCACAGGTCTGACCCTGTGCACAGAACAGACAGTCTGTTCTGTCCTGGCCTGTGCAATTCCGCTGCACAGGACTGGACAGCACAGGGTGCACAGAACCTGCACAGAACCCTGTCCTGTGCAGCCCATGACTGACGGTCATCCATGATAGCACCACAGTCGCATCGTGTGGATGCGTTTGATAGGCCGTACACGTGTAGAAAGTGTCAATTGGGAAAACATCCAAAGGCTAGTTGCAGGGTTAACGAGAGTTGTGGTCTTGGCAGGTGGCGGAAGACGGAGGTCGTCGTGGTAAACGTTATCGGCAGCGAGATATGACCGAAACCAGCAGGGAGCTCCGACAGTGACCGGTCTGCCTGAACGTCCAGTGTGTGGCGGAGGGCTGACAGGAGGCGAGCCTTGCCCATGGGTGCCTGAAAGCTGAAGGTGAGTCTGTGTGTGTCTGATTCGAGGGCTTTCTTAGCGAGGGTGGTCGCTTGTCTCACTCCAGGTGATGGGTAGGAGGCGAGAAAACTCACAGAGCAGTGGTTAGACCCTAGGAGAAGTAGAATGTCCAGGACCAACTTGGAGCAGGTTTTCCCTTATGTTGGAGGCTGTGCAGGGTAGTTTTGCTTCCCCAAATGCCAATGTTTTTGTGGTGTGCATTGACGTCCAAAAGTGCAGTGAGAATAGCTTGTAGTTCCAAGTCTCGAGTTTGATACCAACCACAATTTGCTGCAGCTCCCACTTGCGAGGAAATATCTTGTCCTTTGATCACCCAGCTGTAACTTCCTCTTGTTTGGTTGCAGGTTGCAGCCACGACGATCTTGATCTTGGCAGGGTTGGCGAACAGAGCCGACTGGGAGCAAATAGCAGGAGGCTTTGCTACTGACTAACAACACAGAAATCGCCAGCAATTCGAGGGCCTTGAAAAGCAGCGTTATGTTTGCAAGTCAAGAAGGAAAAAGCAAGGGAAAGAAATAGGCGACTCTCTTTGATGTCAGGTTCAGGAGAGGATAGGCTTTCATGAGAAGTCGTGCTGGTGTGATGTATGAGGAGGTTTTTGTTTAAGATGTTTACTAGGGACAGGTCGTTGCCTTGTGTTTCCGGATTGCTTTTTTTGCTTTTTTTTTGCTCACTCCGTTTGGGCTTGCTTCGCTTCGCTCGCAAGAAAAGCCTCCAGGTTAAGAACAAACGCAAAAAACAAGGTTAGCTTCGTAGTTGAAGTTTTTATAGGAACACTGCCCACGATGAGCGGAATCGTCAAAATCGTCTTCGCACATGATAATCGTCACTAGAGACGTCAAAAGTCATGACAAGCCGAAAAAACCGGCACTAAATGGGGGTTGGCACTAAATCGAGCAGCACTAAATCGGGGTACGACTGTCTCTAGATCCAGATTTTCCGAGTCCGACATACAGCATCCATACTACAAAGCCGCTACATCGACGATGACGACGAACGAGGAAACAAAAATACACTCTAACGACTTGGACGAAACCCCGCCGGCGTCCGGAGAGACCCAAGAGGTGTCCAACGTCGGCGGAGGTGACTTTGGTGGAGGAATGACTACCAGAGCTGGGCAGCAACCCGTTTGTACCGCACCGTACCGTAACGCACACGGTCGGTACGGTAACGTGTTTGGTCGTTACATGTACCGACCGGACGTTGCAACAACGCTTTTACGTTACAACAACGTCCGGCCGGTACGTGTAACTTGCAAACACGTTACCATACCGACCCGACGTTATTGTAACGCAAAAGCGTTGTTGCAACGTGTTGCGTTATGAGTAACGTATGCACCGACTGGTATAACGTCTACACCGACGAAAGACGTTACAACAACGATCGGTTACGTTACGTGTAACGATGTTGGTTGCATTCGTTATCAAAACCGACATCATTCGTTACTGACACCGATCCGTGCGGTATTGCACCGCTTGAGGCGGTACAGTACCGTTGCATGTCGATGTTCGTAACCTACGAACACCGACGTCTAATAAAGGCGTCAGACCTGCCTGACTACCCTTTCGACATGTCTTACTGGGCTGATCGTTTTAGACCGGTGCCAGGTCGGTGTGGACAGTGAGTTGATTACTTAAAGAACAAAGTGATATTATTATATACATTTTTAATGCATGATTGAAGGCAGTCGGTCGACTGTAGAAGGATTCAAACTCGGGTTAACTAAGCCCGAGTCGAAGACACTAAACCAATAGAGGACCCCACCACAGGGACGCTTGAGTGGGGGCCGTTAGTATTAAGTACCCGTTTTTTATTATTATTAATAATACCACCACCACCACCACCAGAGCTGTGCAAATAGGCAGTAAAACTGCCATCTACGCGGTGCAAGGTGAGTGGAGGTATGTTTACCTGACGGCACTACGAAACGCATGTTTTGCGTTTAACACGACTGCTATTACTCATGGGAATAAAGTCGCTCCAGCTGCATTCGTGGAGGAGCTCCCCAAGACTTACCCTATTCTATTTGGGTCATCATCGGGATGGTTTAAACGATTTGCCCATCTCTAAGTTTGTGTGGGAAAGCGAGCTCAAGAAAAAACGATATTAGCAGAATGAACCGGGAAGGAAAGTGATTTGCGGAGGTTTCTGCTTCACTTACGAGAGCACATATACGATGTCACTATTTTCCAGACAGTGGGCGGTTCGTGATAGGGGTAGATGCTTCACAGGTTGGTTGGGGTGGATACCTTATACGAGGTAAAGAGGTGATAAGGTGCATATTGGGTGTTTGGG
Organism: Bryopsis sp. KO-2023; assembly: GCA_030272585.1. Taxonomy (NCBI): domain Eukaryota; kingdom Viridiplantae; phylum Chlorophyta; class Ulvophyceae; order Bryopsidales; family Bryopsidaceae; genus Bryopsis; species Bryopsis sp. KO-2023. Next base: position 806,092 of record BSYQ01000010.1, read on the forward strand.
AAAAAAAGGACCAGCATCGGTTACCATATGATTTAGAAATGGAAGCCCTTGTGAGGGCCTTGGGGTACTTCCAAATGTTTACGTTTGGGTTAGAGGTGGTGGTATTATCCAAGTGTGAATCTGATCCTGACTAATCGTTATTTTTCTTAAATCGAATTTTCGATCAAATCGACTTTGATCTTGATTGGAAACAACACACCGATTTAATCAAAACATCGACTAAATCGATCCAGCAAAAACTAAATTCTACCACCAAATGGTGAATTTTGCTACCGAACGCAATGTCGGTCGACAAGCAACGCGCCCGAAAGTCCTCTCAATTTTTTTCTTCGCATGGTCTAGGTCATTCACGATTACTCACTCACTGACACTCAATGTCGCTGTCGCTACCGCTGCCGTTGCCACCGTTTCCCTCAGTACTTCGCACTATCGAACCACCACAGTCCAAACTCCAACTTGGAATCTCCTTGGTTGGCGTTTTTAAACGGTCGGAGAGACATGGGAATCAGCAAGAGATGAGATAAGGGGAACTTTGCGGGAGCTTCGAAAAAAGAAACTTCAGGATGAGATGTCAAAATTAGGGTACAAAATACAGTCTAGCAGGGAGACCAAAGACGCAGAAAAGGTCGCTTATCTTTGTAAGTATCAAAGGAGAAAAGTTACATTGACTGCAAGGCAAAAATGAGAGTTGTTTTGGACTTTGAGGGTGTTGCAAGAAAAATGTTATCCTTATATATTATCCCTACTGTAAGCACCTTTCTTGAAACTTGCAGTTTTAATTATTTTTCTGTTTTTTTTCTTTGCCAAGCTGGAACCAAAGAAGAGAGTCATGTGGACGGAACAGTTGGAGGATGTTATAAATGCCTACTCAGAAATTTTATCCTAGGGGAAAGCATCGGAGATGTTGAGGGGGAAAAGGAAATACGTGTTGATCTTGAAAAAAAATGAAATAAAATAGATAGACGAGGAGAGGTCCTTTTATTAAAAGCTATCGATTGAAAACCAAACTCAAAAACTTAAACAGAAAGTACGATCAACATCTCAAAGAAAGCAGGATGAGAACAACTCTCGCAACGACGGGATGGATTCACTCCCTTCCTCACTTGCAAAACGAGCGAGGAACAAAAAAAGGAATGAATTTTCCTTTACTAATACTCTTAGCAAGGGTTTCGAGTGCGCACGGAACGTCATTAACAATGGTCGTTGCAATGGCAATTAAACCACCGTTAATGGCCATTAATGTGACAATAGTGGAGTTCCACTATCCGAAAGAGAAGGGGAAAAGGAAAAGGGGAGAGGGAGTATCGCAGAGGAATATAATTGAATTATATAATACACTTTGTTCATTGTATTTATACTGTTACAGCCAACGAGGATCACACGACACAACTCGTCATCACTCTATGTGAGCTGATCTAGAAATAGTGGTCTGGAATGAAGTGTTAGTCATGGGAAAGTCGAGGCTGTCCGGGTATTTCTGTGTTGCGAACAAAGTTGTGTGTAAGAACTATTCTCGTCGTGACCTCGTTCTTCGTTGTTATGAGAACAAAATCTTTACAGAGAACGGCACGGCTTATGGAAATTAACGGCATCGTTGTTGCCGTTGCCGTATTGTTGTCGATTTGAAGACTTCTGCATAACTCCCGTGAATAGTCATTTCATTGTGATCTTGATGTTACACATCATCAGGGAATGATTTAACTGCATCACTCCCGACCCAGAAAATCCAATCATCTTCGATTAAAAAAGAAAAGATGATTTTGACAAGATAGTGCTTTCACATGTTGATCCTTATGTTCCATATATCTTTATCGACTAAGATTCTAGAGATCAACAATATCTGTTGATAATTTTTGACAGCAACACAACCGAAAGATAGATCATGTTACCTAATGCGCAAAACTTTCTTGTTCATCTTTCGCAACATTTGAAGATAGTGAAAGAATTAAGGTTGAAAAAAGGGAAATCAGCAGCAGAAGCGAAACTTTCCAAAACTTCACAAGTGATGAAGGTATGTTTGGTTTTCTTCGATCTTTTAAACTTTAAAAAAGTTATTTTTGGCTGATGTGGAAAATATATTGTGACATAGGGCCTTGTGTAGGACAAAAATCTTCCAAAAAAACAATCTACATAGATTTGCATGCTTCAGCACGACAAGACGAGTAAGAAACATCCGAGAGGATTGAAGAGGTTGTGCATAAAAGCGCCGATGCAGACATCGCACACGCACTCCGCGGGTTGATGGGCAATGAAGCAAATTTGTTAAAATCAAAGGCATAAACGAAGAAATCGGGCGAGCAACATACTTCGTCATGGGGCCATGCAAACGTACGATAAGGATATGTGATAACAAAATTTGTCGTCTTTCATTCATAGAAATGACAAATATTTCGGTTACGAGAGCTTTCTCAATGTTTGACGACATTAAGCAAAGGAACTGCTTCAAAAGACGTCAAGATTGCACCTAGAGGAACTAGTGTTTCCTGAAAGTGAAGTGAGCTTTAATTAAAGTTCAAAAATAAGTTTCTCCTATTATCACCAAGAGTTTTCAAGAGACCAACTTTGATAATGCTTGCTAAGGTGTGTCGAGAGTTGGGTGGACACGTCGACAAAAGCAAAGGTGTAGCGGAAGGGGGGCAAGATCAAATGGAGGTTCACGAGGAGCTTCTGGATGAATATAAGAAAATGAATGATTTGAGTGGCATCCTTTATAATGGATTGAATGTTATCGGCTGTAACTCATTGTATTTTGCAACATTTTGTTATCTTTCGTGATTTTTCTTTGATTGTCTTAGTATTCAATAGTAAAGTGTGAAAAATTGCTTGACCTACTTGTGCCCAACGTTTCTCAAAATTTGACGAAAAAAATTATCTGACTTGATACCAATCAATGTCACTCAATGCAATTCTAGCTTCGGTAATTCAACAATTCTAGTAGCTCAACCTACAGACGCTTTTTTCAACAATGGTCGCATAACAACAATAGTCTAAGTAGTATGACTCAAGCCGAGAAAAAAGCAATTTTTGACGAGCCTGTTCTCCAGCTCAAGTTCGGGGGGGGGGGGGAGTTGGATCTTCTAGCAACACTTTTTCAGGTTGCATTGCGTGCTTCCTCTTTATCACGGCTAGCTGGAGTGATCAAGCGTGAGAGAGTATAAGAATGATTAATGCAGTACAGGTGGGTCACATGCGACTCGCCCGTCCCATCGATATGACCAGTGAGTTGACTTGTGGAAAAATCGTACCGCCAATCTCACTGTCACGCCTTGAACGTTTTCTAGCCGTTCTGGGAGACCAGGACGGCTGTAACACTCTTTCTACACAATTTCAAGCCCAAAGGAAGAACGGGGATTGACAAAAGAAGTGGAGCGGTTAGTGGATCAGGGGGTAGTCTGAGACTACTAGTCTCTAAGACCATGGCCCGTGACTCGTGGGTTCGAATTAAGAAAGACGCCTTTCACCAAGTGTTACAGTCGTGACACCAAGTCTCGTAATAATTCAACAAAAAATAATTTTGGTTTCTTCTTGGGCTCTCGTATATACAAATATAGGGTATTTGAATGTAGCCGGAAAATTTCTTCGTGTTTTTTAAAAAGGGTGGAATGGGAGGCTCGGTTGCAAAGGGTCGTCATGTCGACCGTGTTTCGATTGATTTGGCTATGACCTCGTCTCCTGGCGCGGGAGCAAGTACCCAGACATTGGGAGATTTTCTCGGGGAAACAGCAATAAAGGGCATGCAGATACACCCCCACTTAACGCAAAAACGCCTCAGCAAGATAAACCTTGATCAGAGTTGTGCACTGCGGCTACAGAATTTCTGTAGCCGTTAACGTACTACGATATAGTTATAGTTGCCGTAGCCTTAGCACGAAATCTGGCCTCCGTACTGCTAAGAACGGCGTTCCGTAGTAGTAGTCCGGAGTGCAGACATGATACAGGATCACTACGGTGTCCGTGCCTAACGTGTTTACCCCGAGATAGAAGTTCCTGGGTGTTACGGTTGCCGATGTACGTTACTACGGCAGCCGTAGCCACTACGGTCGAACTACGGTCTGTTACGGAACATCAAGTGTGACCCGAGGTCGCTGACCTCCATCTTACAAGTACCAAAACGTAACCTTCCACCAGCCCTTTCGCAAACTTTCTCGCAACATGAAGCGAACGAGCGCCTGAACAAGCACAACAAGCAAAACAGCAAAACAGAAAGATATAACCGCATGGAAAGAGACCAATCGACATCCAGGAGGATGGTAGAAGGAAGAAGCGTGCCGTGGAGGGGAAGGCCCAAGTGGGGAGCATTAGAGGTTTGCAAGTCGGGACGAGTGCAGCCACGCAGGCAAAGGCTCCACTGGGGACGAGTGTTTCGGTGGCTTCGTCGGGTGGCGGTCAGTCATGTGCCGCACAGAACTGACCCCTGTTCTGTGAGATGAACAGAACCGAGATCCGTGCACGTTTTGTGCACCCTGTGCTGTTCTGTCCTGTGGAGCGAAATTCCACCGACTAGAATAGCACAGAGGCTCTGTGCGCGGAACAGGACGGCCCTGTGTTGCACAGATGCACAGACTACATTGAATTGCATAGAACTGCACAGAAACGCGCACAAAAAGTGCACAAACCTTGCCATTCATGATCACGTGCTTGTGGGGGTATGCATGGTCTAAGGTGAAGATGGAGTCACTAGATTGAGAACCAGGAATCGGTTTGTACCCAGACCAGCAAAAAAAAGAAAGGGGTTATTGAAATCACCTGACGGTGTTTTCAAAATGGAGACTGCCTACCTTAGTCACCGACTTCCACCCCAGCATTCAAGGAAATGGCCCGTTCCTTGTAACTTACAACGTTCATTCCTAATGTCTCTGCTTTGGTTATGGAGGGTGATATGAAATTGACTGACGTCGGCGAGATCAGTCCGTCCGACAATACCAACTCAAACGAGTGTGGTTCGAGATGTGAGATCTCGTACCGATCCAAAGGTCATATAAGCACGGACTCCCGTCCTCTAAGCTTCTTGATTATCCTTCAATACTGTCTTCGGTTATTGTGCCTTCGTCCCATATTGAAAGTGTATATCAACTAGTTTCGGAGCGATTACCCTACGCTTGTATATACTATATGAACGCGTCGTCGAAAACTACCAATTAGGACCAAAATATTCCTCGTTTTTCTGTTCTCTCGGACAATCCTCAACTTAGGCGCACAGCTTGCCGCGCCCCCTTGCACGGGGGCGCGGTACGGGAGGTGCCGGGGTTGGAGGCCGTGTTGACCGCCGAAAGTATATGTCAGAGGGTGCATCGTGGATTACATTGAACACATCGATATTGTGATGAGGAATCCAGAACAAGGATACTCAAGAACGCTTATAGTGTTTACCTATGAGGGAAATTTGTTGAGATCAATTGTCAAAGAAACCTTGGCGGCAATTGTAGGCTCGTTTATTGTTTGCTTTTTTTCCAGAGGTCATCAACAAGGACGGTCACTTTCGACTCAACATCGTTTTATAGTTCGTAACTATTGATCGTGTTCGAAAATTACTCTTGCTCATGATGTTTTGACTCATGTGGCTCGTATCATTTGTCCAACATGAAAATATTCACTGTTAGCTCAACTAAGTTGTTCAAGGCACAGGGAAATTATTAGAGTAGGAGACGTCGTTTTAATGTGTTACAATGCCGGAGATGTAGTTCATTGATATAAGTTAAAAGAGTGATAAAAAGGGCCATACATTGTAGGTAGATTGCAGGAAAAGTGTTCATCTAAGTTACAGCGAATGACTGGTGAAAGGGAATTACAACCATGCTAAATTAAAGCTTTACTATGTGCGAGGGAAGTTTGATGTGTTGAATTGAAGGTGTTATTAGAGAGTGCGTAGATAGAAAAGACGGGAGTAGAGATCGGGACGTTCTAGCTCGTACTAGCTAGTAGCTTGTTTGGAAAAACGTTGTTGTAACAAGAAAATGGATTAATAAACACTCATGTGTGTGAGCGAGGGGCCTTGCAGACGCCGCCCTCACGAAAATATAAGAACACAGGCTGAAGGGCAGGTACTAGGAAATAGTTTTGTTCTAGGCATGTGTAAATTTTGGCACCATCAAGATAGATGTATATCAGAGATAGAGATATATATGGGGAAGTGGTGGGGTAGGAAGGCTAGGTGCCCTTCAATGTAGAGCAAGAGCAACATTGAAATGGAACATAGAAAAACTTGCACCTAACCAGAAAGGTTGACATGCTTTGCATTGTACATATAAGAATTTAGTGTTAAAAGAATATGAAGAAGAAAATAAGTGGCAAGAGGTGAAAATTGCTTTGAGACGACTGGTACAATCTCCTGCCACGGAAGACATCCAAATTGCTAAAAGATTACTCTTTGATTCTCTCAACCCAAATGAAGGTTTTAGATATTGCCATGGATTGAGAAAGAATCAGGGGGGGTTATGATAACCTGACACTATTTCCAAAATCAATAATGGTTTAGAGGCATCCAACAACGTCCAAAAAAATGATATCGTTTAAAGAACTTATTACTGCCTAGGAACTTGTTTCATAGAATATTTCAGAAAATGCAGCACTGGCTTGCACAGGTGGGCTGGGTGTCCAAGAACGGGACCGGCCCATCCTAGTTGCCTTGAATAGCTAGGTGTAGACCGGGGCAGCCCGAATTTCTGCAAAAACTGGAGCTGGCTAGGTTGCCCAGGTTACACCGAGGTCGAACGTATCTGCACCGATGTAGCGGCACTGTAACCACCGGACGTCAAGTACGAAAACGCTATATATACCTTGAAATCAGTTACCCTCCCTTTTCGCAACATTAGAACTTCGCTGAAAGGTTCAGATTTGTTTGCATATTTTTTTCGGGAAACGATTTTACCATGTAGCGGACTTTAAGGCGACGATCAGGGAAAGGGAAAGGCCCAACAAACAGATTAGAGTGGAAGTGGCAGCACGTTTTCTCCGGGCAACTGCCCGGGAGGAGCTCCCTCACCTCCGCAACAACCCATGCAAAATATCATGGGAACACTACTGAGCAACAGGTGAAGGAGGGAGTGGCACGCGCCAAAAGGCGAAAATAAACACAAGATTCACAATCCCACCCATCCACCAGTTTCTGCTCATGTACAATTTGTTGTTGTTGCTAAAGCAGGCTAGCACACTGCACCAGCTGAGGATGACCAGGGCCCTGAGCGTGGGGGTGTTAAACGTTCTCGCATGACTCCCTATGTGAGTAGTCGACGCGAAAAACATGTACGACGTATTATTGGGTCTCGATTGGCTCGGCTCTAAGGGAGCGATAGCTTCGTTCGACGAAATGTCTTTCCTTTTTGTTCGAGCCCGAACGATATTTGCGTCTCAGTGGACGGCCCAAGGGTATAACATTAGGTGAGACCCGTGCATCTATAATCAATATTATAGAGTCTAAAAGTAAGTTTGCTTGATTTCTTGGGAAGTTCGTACACAAAGACCAATATCTTTTTCTAAGGATATCTATCAATAAACCCTACCATAATTCAAAGAGTTGGGTTAAACAATTGTAGAATAGTACTTTCACTTCATAAACCCTCCTATAGATCTAAATGCATTGTCTCATGAAGAGGGCCTAACTACTTAAATTTGCACTGGCACATGGTCTTGAAGTACTAAGGTAAATTTTTACTTCTTTCGATCAACCTCCTTCTACTTTCGACATTGCGAAACGTTCTTGAAGCAACAAAGAAAACAAAGAATAACAATCTTTAGAAGATTATTTACATTGCTCAAGGGTTATTGATTCATTGATCATGCATCCTGATTCTGACATGTGCTTGGAAGTAATAGTGATGAAATCGTTTTACTAATCTCAAGAGATTGATAACACCGCATCTATGCTCACATCCCTACGTTTAACCTAAAATAAATATGTGGGAACTTCGCTTTGGGGGTGCACATTTTGTTTTACCTTCCAATAAAATACTAACTACTGTTACAAGTAATGGTGTGAGATTGAGGAGAGCAGAATGAACTTGAGAGGCAGATGTCCTATTCTCATAAAAATTATATCAAGCACTAGAGGGCGTTTAATAGAAGGTCACTCGAAAAAACTAAGTTCTTTCCCATGACGTTTTTTCCTCCTCTTCATTTCAAATGCATAGAGTTTGGAGGCGTCAGGAATATATTGGAAGCGACGTTTAATAAGAAGAATATCTTCTCTTATGCAACTCCTTATAGACTTCGAAATAATCAAGATTAATCATCCGATTTTAGTACCTACGTTGATATATTGTAGCTAATAAAAAATGACGCTTATGGAGGGGATGAAAGACAAGAAGAAAATCCTTTCCGCCATTAGGTATCATAGTCTGGAGTTACACCGGAAACATGTCCTAGCTTGGCGTTGATTTCTTAAAAACAACCCTAAATTTCTATCTATTGATTCACAAGAACGAATAAGGTAGATACGGTGGATAAGGTAGAACAAGTGTTTTTATTTTTATTTTTGGGGGGGTTGGGAGTTCGTTTTAGGTAAAGAAAGACCCTCTAAAAACCTTCAATAAGTTCATAATGCGTTGCGACAAAAAAGTCAAACTTCCCCATCATAAAAAAAAAGATAGTTCATGACGTTTCTACTTCAAAAAAAAAATCAATTGTCAAGGGTACAAAATAAATTACCTTCCGCAATCCACCATCCAGCTGCACCCTCCTCTTTTCACGAAAAAGACTCCTTGGAAAAATATTGGAAAAACAAGGAAAAGAATTGGTAAGAAATAAGTAGATATGTTCTCATTGAGATATATCAGGCAGGGTAGAAAAAAAAACTCTGTTCCCTTTTTTCGGGTCAGAACAGCACTGGGCAGGAGTGAAAAAAACTGGGGAAATATGGGTTTTGTGAATATTTTTTTTATTTCCCAGACCGTTCAGGCCCAAGCAAACCCCCAAAAAAATAATAAAAAGGAAGGAGAGGATCCGCCGTCAAGAATTCACTCTGCGACGTTCACGTTTCGAAAGAGAAAAGAAAGGTGGAATCTTTCATAGGAGCCGCCTGCGCTCAAAAAACTCTCTTTTCGATTCTTCCTATCTCTTGTTTTCAACCTTTTCCAGCCGAAAATCCCCCAGAAACGAGAGGAAAAAAAGGAATCTTCCAAATCGACAGTTACACCACGTGCGCTCAAAAGTGTCCCACCGTTTCGGTTCGTTTCTTGGTTCATTTCTCCAGGCCTTCCAGCCAACCCATCTCGTTTTCCAAAACGCCCCTGGTCAAAACGCCCCGACAGCGCCGACGAGCCGCCCTGCGACAGCAATGGGTCGTTGAACCGGTTTACTCGTGAAAATTTGGTGTTCTTCCCAAACTCCCTGGATCCTTCCGCATGGCAGACGTGGAGAATTCGTCAGACAAATGGGTTCAACAAAACGAGGATTTCGAATCTGGAGGGCCTGCGCACCCTCTTCCCCCCAGCTTGACAGCCGTTTCCGTTCCGCACCTGGGTGTCCCAAGAAGACGACCAAAAAGTTATCCAATCAGCCCCGAGAAGCCTCCGATCCTTGGGCTTGACCTCGTTCTCGATGCCCAGCATATCTCAGCAAGAGGCAGCCCCCAGTGTTTCGCTCACCACCGCCAGGTCGGGCCCCCCTCGCGCCCCCCTGCTGCGCATCGGCGTGGTCAGCGACATTCAGTACTGCGACATCGACGACCGACTCTCTTTCGTGGGCAAGCTCCGATACTACCGCAACACGCTGACCCAGATCAGCAAGGCGAAGGATGCATGGAACGCGGAGGGCGTCGATTTGGTGGTGCATTGTGGGGATATAATCGACGGTACGAACAAGTTTAACGCGACGTCGGAGCAAGCGCTGGCGAAGGTGGTGGATATCCTGGATAGAATCGAAGCCCCCGTGCATCACGTGTTGGGCAATCACTGCGTGCTGTGCATGCCGAGGGATCGATTGCGAACGATGTTGAAAATGGGGACCGAATCGTCCGAATTCGGCTACTATTCGGTGTCGCCCTGTGCATCTTGGCGGATCTTAATGCTGGATTCGTCGGATGTAGCGATACATGGCCGGGCTGCAGATCATCCCCACACCTTGCAAGCCATCGAAATTTTAAATGCCAGAAATCCTAACGAGAAAAAGGAGGATCCCACAGGTTTGGAAGGCACCCAGCGCAGGTTCGTTTCCTTCGGCGGTGGCGTCGGGGACGGACAATTGAAATGGATCACCTCGGAGCTCCGAGAATCGATGGCCATGGGACAAAATGTGGTGATTTGCTGCCACATTCCTCTGATTGAAGGGCTGTATCAGCCTACCTGCTTGGCTTGGAATTACCAGGAGGTGCTGGCGGTTTTGCATGAATTTCCTAATGTTCGATTGGCGATGTATGGCCACACGCACAACCCATCTTATCTGCAGGACTCCAAGGGAATTCATCATATGGTGCTGCCAGGGTTGGTGGAAACTGCTCCGGAACAGATGGCACATGGTTCCTTGGCTCTTTTCGAAGATAGGGTGGAAATGAGCGGGTTTGGGGAAAAACCTCGGGTTATGTTTCTGCCGAATGTTGCAGATGTGAAGTGATGTGGGGTTCTGGGCATATAATTCTGGTCTGTATTCTTACTCAATGGTCAAAAGGCAAGCATTTTAGGGAAAAAGGGCCATTTCCCGATGGGAAAAAAAAGAGCAGGTTTGGTTGGAACAGGGGGTAAGAAAGTAAATGCTTGGCTGTAGGATTTGATGGTGATATGATTAGTTGGTTCATTTTGGTCTTTTCTTATCAGCGATGGTGTCGGTGGAAGCCACTGACACTGTGAATGCCTGAAGTGTGCATAGAAATGTTTATCATTGGGCTAGGGGGAAAATGATACGATGTTGGGGGTTGAGCCGACCAATGCCCTATATATTTCTCTAGCTGTGAAGGTTCAGCTCGTATTTCCAGGAAAGAGGATCCAGGGTCGAAATTTGACTGCATGTTCGAATTTCTACGCATACTTGTTGGGGTTTGGCGATGACTAATGTATTTTAGGCAGCGGGTGGACCGGCCATCGTTCCATTATTCTTTGACTGGTGTTTTTTTTAGGGGGACTGGTTGGTGTTGGGGGAAATGTGCGATTCGTATAATGGCTCGATAAAATGGGTTTATTTCTTTTAGAAAACCGGGGGGGGGCAGGGGCTGTTATCGTTTTAACGGAGCTGGTAGACTCCTATTTGTTTTAGAATTGGGCTGGCTGACAATTGCTTATAACGACCATGAGCAAGGTGGAGAATATGTAAATGTGTGTGTTTGTGTGTGTGGGTGTGGGAGGAGGGGGGGGGGTTAGTCATTAGGACCCCCTGATAGAGAATACCATTTTCTACAAAGCCCTACCACAGGGAGGGAAGAATCGCCTCGCCCATTGGGAAGAAATCTGTGTGGCTCTTTTTTGCTGCAGGGATGGGGTTGAATTCAACCGATACTCTGTTTTGCAGTGGGGAGGAAACATCCAGAAAAACTGCTATTTGCTTTGATGAAAGAAGAAATAAGTGAAATCGCTGATTGAAATTGTTGACTGGATGATGGATCATCATGCTTGCGTATGGACTTGATGATATAGTTTTTCTCGGTCCAAGTTTGCAGCCGTATGAAACCACGTACCAAGAATATTGAAAATTTCTGAACATTGCCCACAGCATCTTATGCATACATCAGCTCGATGATGAGTTTCTGGATAACTTGGCTGGTGAATGGGATGGATTGAATGGGGTGGTTTTTCTTCTTATGGTTTCTTTCGTATCCCCACTTTTTCACCACAAACGATACTCTATTTTCCAAAAATTGTTTTGGTCCACCACCCCCACTTTCTGTAGCTCCATCAGAGTTTTGTCAATTGGCAGACGGTGGACCACTGGGAAATCAGGAGGTCGGTGGTGGACCAATGTATTCTGAACCACTTTCTGAAAAGAAAGTTTTTCCAATATTCAATTCAGAGCTGCATCAGAAGAGTGCCTGAAGAATTACAGTGAGGGAGAGCTCATTTAAAGCAGGACCGAGAATAAGCGAACGATAGGCCCCCCACTTGAACCTCTTTCGACCCGTTCTTTCGTTGAAGCATTCTTTGCAAACGATAAACACACATGTAGTTGCTTTCTGGAGGAGAGGCGTCTTTCTTTGCATGGAGGGCTACCTCAGCATTGCCTAATCCAGAATGAACAATCTTCTTACGATCCCGTTCGTATTGCTTGGCCATTCTCTATTCTCCTTTCGAGTTTCGAGCATTTCGCCAACCATCGTAGGCAGCCAGCCACCGCCATCAAGTGATCGGATTGCTGCCCAGAAGCGATGGTTTCAGAACCTGTCAGAAAAAAAACAAATTGAAAAATTGGGAAAGAGAAACACTGCCCTCCCCCCCCCAAAAAAATGAATAATAATAATAGTAATCATAGTATTCTTTTTTTTGTTTTCTTGTATGATTGTAGGATGCTTTTTTTTCTTTATTTTTTTGTCAAAACGTATTGCATCAAGGCTAAAACCCCCATGTAGTCCATCCACTATATATATATATATGAGTGAAATGAGTGATATGAGTGAGTGCAAAAACAGATTCATACCCACCAGGTGCCGCAATTTTTTTCATCGCGATATTGGCTTGATTTTGCTGATCGGGTCCGGTTTTAAAAATAGATCGACCGCTCAAGGCGGCGGCGATCGTCAATGCCGGCGATAAACACCCAAAGCAAGAGGCCCACACCAACAGCTTCCCTGCAGCAAACCATTTTACACCAAAAAAAAATAAAAACCAACAAAATTCACTTCTGATAGAGTATTTTTCTCAAAAAAATGCAAACACCACTCACTGATTCGGGCATCCACTGGGAGGTTCGGCAGATGTTTACCCAGTGGTGTTAAACTTTCTTTTCCAGTTTTTTCCACTTTTATAGCCCCAATTGCGACCAAATTTTCCAACGCCTTCCGCACAGCGACGTTTTCTGGGGGTAGCACCAGTTTCCCCATAAAATCCATCGAATTTCCCAATTTCAGCGAGTGAACCTGAGGTTAAATAATAGTAAAACAACTGAAAAAACAAACAAACTCGGGGATGATTTCAACACAACAATGTTCAGCAAATCGACCTCAGCACGATGCCCCCCTCTCCCAAAAAAAAAAAGAATTGCAAGAAGAAAAGAAACGGCAATGCTGGAAAGCAAACGATCCGAAAAACAATGTACGCAAATGAAACATTGTCAAACTTTCTCGAATATGCAAAAAAAAAAAATTTGCGCTCTGATCGGATTGAAAATAACAAAAATAATAACAAATAAGAAAACAAATAAACATAAAAGAAAAGACTGAGTGGGTGGGATTTCGAAAGCACGTTTTTGCTCTTCTGGAGTCAGACTGGAGTGCAGTCGGATCAGCCAATAAGGGTCGAATTGAATTGACTTCGAGGGGAAAGCATTCCGTACAGCTGGTTGATTTCGCCCATGCCTGTGTTTCGAGATACGAATAGTCTTTTTAAAGAAATTGAAACTAAATTGAAACATCGGCCTTTCGGCCATTGTGAAGAAAAAGAAAACACCACCACGTCTGACTGAACGATTAGCAAAGCGGAGAAAAATGCAAGCAAGCTATTTTTTTTCTTTTACTGTTCCATCACTATGAACCAGACGTCATAAAAAATTCAAATAAAGGAAAATCCAACAAAAAGCAAGGCTTTTTTCCCCCCAAAAAAAAATCCCGTAAATATCTGATGGTGCAAAAATACAAAGAAAAACGCAAGACAGACACATCCAACTGTATGAAAAAATTATCAACATGTGGAAATGTATATATAGAACTCACCTGGTAAAAAGACAAGGATGGAGCCCTCCTCCTCATACAATTTATCGATGCACGCTATCAATTTTTCCAAAACTTCGAAATCGATCCTGTCCTCGTTCACTCTGGCTAAATTTCTTCGGACTTGTATTTCCCAACCTCGATATTCGTCCGGGTCGTAGTAAGGGTTCAAAATTTCAAAACTGTTTTCCTCCTCGGCATGGGCATCCCCCCAGCCAGCCCCCACCAGCAACGCTTTATCTCTGTCAATTATTAAAAAACACACAAAAAATTCCGAAGTAAGGGGGTTGAGAAAAAATGATTGAGAAATGGATGACTAATTGAAGAAACAAGACAAGGAAAAAGGGATTTATCCCATGAAAATGAAAAATGAAATTGCTGACTCTGATAAACCTTTAAGTATCTTTATTTTTTTTGGCATTCTATTGAATATAAATAATTGGTTCACTTTTCTGGACTAAAAAAATGTCCTTGCTTTGATTGATGCCTTTCGTAATTTTATTTATTTATTATTGTCATTATTTTTTTCATGGATATATGTACATATATGGGTGGCCTATGTCTTACTTTGTCCCTGCTTTTTTTTGGTGCAAGGCTTTCAAATCGCCCCTTCCATATCCTCGCATGGCAGCTGGACTTTCGGGATCCAGATTGTAATCAGTCATAGAATTTGACATCCTCCAGGAAATGATGCTCCACAGGAAAAGTCCTTCCCTCCGTCGTCAGCACAGGGCAATCGAAATAACTCGAAAAAATTCCAGCGTCTAGCGTAGCCGACATAAGGACAACCTGTTTGGGACCAAACAACAATGCCTATAGTTGAAATAAATAAAAATAAAGGCTTCTGGGAGTGGAGGATAGAATTTGACACGCTGTTTACAGAAAAAAAAATAAACAAACAGAAAAAAACAAACAGGAAAAACTCGAAAACAAATGCCATCATAAAAATTCAAGAGCCAAAAAAATGAAAATTACCAATTAAAAAGAGGAGGGCCGAAAATCAAAAACAAGAGGGGTCCTCTTTTATCCGTTCCTGCCTCTATATTCTACTCTTATTCTCTTATTGATTTTTCATCTTGCTGATTCTTCCTTCAATACTATTTCTTGTCTGTGTATGTAGTCCCCTCCCCCCCCCCCCGGAATACCATACATCCTGTAAAAAATTTATATATTCAATCCATATCCTCCATTTATTTTACCTTCAGTGGTTGACCGATCGACTCCCTGAGTGAAACCAAATCCCGCAGAACTGCTAGCAAGAAATCTCCTTGCATAGTTCTTTCGTGGACTTCGTCCACCACCACATGCGATATTCCTTGCAGCCAATCGGCGAGGTTGGGTGCAAACGATGGAGCATCCGCTGGCCTCCCCATTCAAACAAGCGGATTCAAAAATGTACTGAGGTGCCTGCAAAAGAAAGAAAGAAAAAAATGTTGCTAGGAAACACATATTTTTTTTTCCCTCGAAGGAGCAAAAAGAGGGAAAAAAAACAAGTTGAAATTGTCACTCTGGGAAACCGTTTGTTTTGACAAATGTAGAGATCTTTGCAAAGAATACATAATTTTTACTATTGTAAAACCCATTGGGATCGAATGGGCTGTTTAGTGAGACATGTGGATCGCGCAAGTCAAAGCGCCGCCTGGCTGAGGGATGTTAGTCGAGTTTTAAGTTTGTGTATTTAGGAAGTGAGTGGGGAACAACTTTGACTCTCTGTAAAAACTGTGGTTTTTTATACTGTGGTTTCAACATGGTTTCGGAGCTCAGGACCGGTGTCCTAGGGCTCGTTTTGATTGCGATACTGGCAGTGGGGCTGTTCACCCTGCCAGTGAAAGGAGCGTGGTTTTTCACTTCCAGTGAAGTGTCGGCTGCGAAAGAAGAGACGGAGACGGAAGAGTTGAGTCATATCGTCTCCGAACTACGAATGGAAATACAAGAGACCAGGAAGCTCGTCCTGGCGGCGAATAGTGTCAGAGGGGAACTCTTAGACACGATCGAGCGAACGCTTTCCCAAAAGCCACCACCACCTCCTCCCACAGATCTCCAGCCGCCTTACTCACCTCCTCCCAGCTATCCCGCGGGCAGTAGAGAGGAGCTGATCCCGCCGACGACACACTCTCCACCACCTCCGCCCACACCTCAAGAAGAAGCTGACTCTTCGTCCACCCTACAGCAAGATGAGCGCGACTGGTTGGTCCTCGCTGTGCAGGCGACCTTCTATCTTGTGGGGAGCGTCACGGCGGGGTTTATCACGTGGATCTGTAAAAGGCGAGGTCCAGTGCGAGTTCGAGAAACGGAACGCCGAGTGGGCGGCGCAGTGAGCGTGAAAGGCGCAGGGACGATACAAACGTGGAACCGCCGCATCCAGAAACGCGTCATGCGTGACTTGGGAATCACTTATCCCGATATAGCGACGAGAATCAGGGCGCTGTGCCATGTTCGACTCAGAAGCTGATGTTACTTCGATTATCTTGGATTCTATTCAAGACTTGATTTCAGAAAGTACTGGCGGGCAGTCACTCCCCCCCAACCACTCCAATGTGACTTTCGAAGGAAAAAACGTGGATATGGAGGCGTTGTGGGGTCGAGTTTGCTTGTTGTTGGACGATCTCGTATTGGAGGATATGGAGGTGGACCTGCTGCCGACGCTTAAAGGGATGATGAAGCGCCAGGACGAGGATTGGGTTGGATTTATCGGACGCTGTTATCTAACTTTCAAAAGCAGAGGCGCACCAGACTTACGCGCAGCGATGTCAGTCGTACTCGGGAAGCTTCCCCATGGAGTGATTGACAAGATTATGATCTACCTCGACATCCTGGGGGTCGATCCAGTTGACATCACTTTCGAACACGTGATGGAGTTCTTCAAGAAAGAGGGACGTCAGCGACTTTTCAAGGACGACCTGCGCCCTGCGCGCGAGTCGCAACTACCCCGAGCGCCGCGCACGTCGACGACGAGTGCCCAGGAGAGCTCCAAAGGTGGTCGACGAGGCCAGGATTCTGTTTGTCGAAACTGTCGCCAGGGAGGTCACACTTTTCGCGAGTGTCCCAGAACGATTCGCTGCTTTTCCTGTGGAAAGGAGGGCCATACTGCGGACAGATGTCGCAGTGGTAGGCGAGGAACTGTGAGTGCTGGCGCGACTGGGACTGTCGACGACGTCGCTCGCGCTTTCGAAGCGCTCCAGGAATACGAATCACGCCCAGACGTCGAGGTCACACCTCCAGACGTCAGCGTCGCGACTATTCAGAGTACGAGCGTGGGGAGGAAACAGCTCTTCGTCAGGTTCCGCGCGTTGCGTGGAGTGCGTCTCGAGGATGGGCTGGTGGATCCCGGGTCGGAGATAAATTTGATCCCGTTGGCGTTCACGAAACGACATGGGTTGGGCGTTCAGCGCATGCAGCAGCAGGTTACCATTTCGGGATTTTCAGACGAATTACGGAAGGTGCCAGTCGGGAAAATCGATTTGGAGGTGCAGATCGGTCCATGGGCGCGAACTGCCACGTTTTACGTGGTCGACGTTCCTAAGTTCGTCTTGGGACTCCCCCTTCTACACGAGCTGAAATTACGAGTGGATTGTGAGAATGGGCGTTTGATTGATGGTGAAGGATTTCACGTGCACTGCCACAGTGTGCGCCAAGCTGAGTCACTCCCTTCTGCTTCCCTGACGCCAACAGATGTTCGACTCCAAGAGACTCAGGAGTTGAAGGGTGCCAAAATCGTTCGGCGTGATGACAGAATCGAACTTCCCTTGGGGAAGCCACTTGTTTTGGGACCGGGCGAGAACAGAAACGTTGTGTTACCCTTCAGAGTAACCGGTGGTGGAATTCGAGGAGCGATTTGCAATGGGGTCGCACAGGTGCAATTGTCATGCACGATTGGGCGCAATGGAGACTGTCGAGTCTTCCTGAGTAATGCGACGAAAGTCGCAAGGATGCTGAGCCAGAAGCTGTTGGTGATGTCGATTCTGATTTCGGCTGGGAGCACGCTTCACTACGTGAAGCACATTCAGCAAACGCCTATCACAGAGCCGAACACGACTGCTTTCGTCGAACCAGAACCAGTTCCAGTGCCAGACGCACTTACAGCTGCAACCTGCCCTATGTCCGACGAGCCTGTGACCGACCCAGGGTCAGCCACGACGCAACTCACTGCGAAACTTAAAGCAGTTCGATTCGCAGTGAGTGAATCACCCGGTGATTCAACTGCATCTCCCCTGACGACTGGCCACACGCAACCGTCCGCTGCCCTCATCACAGCGGCTGCGTCGTCGTCCACCATCAGCGACTCCAACTCACCCAGAGCAACTACCGCGCCAGTGTTGGACGAGTCGTCCGCTGCTCCATGTGGCGATGATGTCATCCCTGCCCTGGCTTCCCCGATTTCGACTGCAGCAGCGTCGACGAGTGCACAAGTGGAAGATTGGGTGCGGCGCTATCCAACAGTTTTTGCGACCGACCAGGAATATGGACGCAGTTCGTTTCTACAGGAGCTGACGGTGTGCCACCGCGAAATCGAATGGCGGATTCCCCTGGACGACATCCCCCTGACGAACACTGGGATCGCGTATCACTCTGGAGAAGTCGCTGATTGGGAAGCAACGGCTTTCATTGAACGGTTGATCAAGCAAAAAGTGATTCGGGAGCTCGCGCCTTCAGAAAAGGCGTTCATGTCTCCGGTTATGTTCTTGCGCAAGGGCGATGGAAAAGGGGTGAGACAAGTGATTGATTTCCGAAAACTGAATTCGTATTCAGAAACATGGAGGACGCAATTCCCTGGCACTCTACAGGCCCTCAGGGAGATACCACCACATTGGCGGAAGTTTACAGTGGTGGATTTATCCGAAGGATACCACCATTTACCGGTGTGTAACAAATTGTCGACGTTATTTGGATTCGAACACAAGGGGAGGCGTTTTTGCTATGAAACGCTTCCCCAAGGGTGGTCGAATTCAGGAGCTTTATTTCACTCAAGAATCTCCTCCTCGCTATCCAAAGTGGCGTGTGTGCCATATGTGGACGATTTGATTACAGGCGGAGCTAATGACCGGGAGCATGACTCCAATGTGGCCGCCTTACTTCAGAAGCTGAATGATATGGAGTTGCATGTAAATGCGAAAAAGGTGCAGCTGAATCGTGATCACGTTCGATTCTTGGGATATGATGTCACACAAGGACACATCTCGTTGGATAGCTACATCGCGAGCCAGAAGGATGCGATCCCCAGCATCCACACTGTCGCAGACGTGCGCAAAATCATTGGCATCATGAACGTATGTCGCCCAACAGTTCCTAACCTTGCAGCCTGGATGAAGCCTCTACAAGACCTATTACTGCCTGGCGCGACGATGGATCGTTTGCAGGCGGAATCGCTGGTGGCGGATATTTGGGGAAAAATCGTGACCCATCACACTGCGCTCCTCCTTTCCGAACCAGTGGAAGAATACCACTTGCTGGTAGACTGGTCGAAAGCGGGATATGGATATGCGCTGTTCGCAGGACACTACGACGAGGGTTTCCTTATTGGAATCAATTCCCACTCGTCGACGAATGACGAAATCACCAGCAGCTACTTGGGGGAACTTCGCGGAATCACCTGGGCTTTAGCCCAAGTCAAAGCTATCACGGCTGGCGCCAAGCTCGTGCTGTGGACAGACTCCGAATCCGCGTGGCGCAGGTTGATCAGTCGTCCAAAGTCGTCAGCAATCGCGGATTCGCGCGTCAGTCGGTTACTTGGGTGGATTTTGGGCAACTTCACGAACGATCGCCTCTCCATTCGGTACCTGCCTGGAGAATACAATACTATCGCCGACGCTTTGTCACGTTGGACGGCGTCGAGGAGAATCCCAGTGACGGTGAATATCAACGCTACTCGTGCTGAGATTTGGAAAGCGCACGACTGGGGTCACTGGGGAACGGACAAGGTTAAAGCAATTCTAACCTCCCAAGGCATACCCACGAACAAACACGAAATAGAGGAGGAGATAAAGCGTTGTCGCACCTGTGCGCGCTTCAGTCGGAAAACCCTTCCTGTGCCTCTTGGCACCATTTCGTCACCCACTGCTCCTGGTTCCCATGTAAGCCTTGACTTTATCGGGCCGATATCGACCAATGGACGGAAGCGATATCTTTTTACAGTCGTCGACCACATGACGCGTCGTGGCGACGCCCAACTCACGGAGCACGCTAGTGCGAAGACGGCTGTCAAGGGAGTCGAACTGTGGATTGCGAAAGTGGGGGCTGTTCCAGTCGAAATCATTACTGACGGGGCAAGCTATTTCGTGTCTCGACTTTTCGAGGACTTCTGTGCCTCGCAAAACATCAAGGTTCGGCGCATCGCGCCTCATGCTCACCAGAGTAATGGGATCGTCGAACGGTTTAACCGCACTCTGGTGGATCGTATTCGGCGCTTCCTTCTGAGTGGCGGAGGAACCTGGGAGTCGCATTTGGAGCGCGCTATCGAAGCTATCGCGACTACTCCCCATCTGACGACTGGAAAATCCCCCATGGAGCTGTGGGAGGGATCTTCACAAGACTGGGCGGCTGCGCAAGCTCGCCTAAAGGCGTCACGAGAAAAGTATAACGCGCAGCTAAGGACTTCCCGACACACGCATTATATTGGCGAACGCGTTTACGTGTGGGACTCCGTCAGAGCTGCGCGCCTGGATCAAAAATTCGCGAAACGTTGGAAGGGACCCTACCAACTCGTGAAACCGATGGGTGGACATCTTTGGCAGGTTACGCCCATACATGGCCCGAAAGTCGTCAAAAGGGGCAGAAAAGCATCGAATGTGGTGCATGAAAACGATATCAAACCCTATTATTAGGGGATTTTTTCGACAGAGAAGTTCCAGTTTTATTTTCCGATTTGTTTTTTCTTTTTCTTGGCCTTCACTGAAAAGGCTGTGGTTCGTTTGTTTATTTCGTTTTCGAGTGAGTTTGGATAAGCGAGTCAGTGGGCAAACGTTTGCTCAAAAGGTTCTCCTTTTCACTTCTTTCGTTGAATTATGGGCCCACCCTCCGAAACTTGAATTTTTTCTTTTAGTTAAGGCGCAGTGAAGCGTGTAAAACCCATTGGGATCGAATGGGCTGTTTAGTGAGACATGTGGATCGCGCAAGTCAAAGCGCCGCCTGGCTGAGGGATGTTAGTCGAGTTTTAAGTTTGTGTATTTAGGAAGTGAGTGGGGAACAACTTTGACTCTCTGTAAAAACTGTGGTTTTTTATACTGTGGTTTCAACACTATTTTGTTTTCTTATTTTAATGTTATTTTTGAAACATGTGTAGCACTCTGTGGATTTTTTACATTTTTCCTTCCTACCAATCAGTGGAGACCTAATATTTTTCTAGATACAGTAGAAGCCGGTTACTGAATCACATTCGGGCGGCGGGTTTTTCGCTTTAGTACGCGGCCGATTTACAAAACAAAGTCCGACATTTCCTCATTCCCAGATGTGTCAAAGTGAACTGCGCGTCAACTGCGCTCGAACGAACGCCACGACGATGTCTTGGACATTCTCGCAGACCTCCATCTTGTCAAAGCCCCGACGCTCCAGACCTACTTCCAGACGGTTCGGTATTCTGACTGCAGGGCGTTCATTTTTGTTCAGCCGTTTCACATTCTCTTTGCATTCCGTTCATTTCGTTCGATTGTTTCGTGTTCCCTTTGCGCCGCACGTCCTCTCGTTTGACGATTCTCGTAGGAAATTCGTGAGCACCTTGATTTATTACCCGAAATCCAGATTGATAAAACGGCCCCCCCCCCCTGAAAATTCCGTTCCTGGCGATTCTGCTGTAGTACACGGCGTGCTGCAGTAGCCGACGCAATAGTAACCGGCTTCTACTGTATTGATATTTTTTGTCTTTTTTACTCAAATTAATTTTCCCCCATTCTGTACCTGTGTTGTTTTTCCGCAACCCGTGTCTCCATAAACGACGACAGCATTTCCTCTTCTCAAAACTTGAAGAACTTTTTCCCAAATTTGTAAGACTGGCAAGCTGCTCCTCTTCTCGGACCAATCTCGACCGCTTTTGCTTGCATGAAAATTTTGCATCGCTTTCCTCAAGGAAACATCCACATGCTGATCTCGGGTAATGATTCGTTCCTGTGTGAATATCCCACAGAAAAATTTGAAGCAAAACCTGGGGTTTTTTTTACCTGGTTTTTAGCTAAATAAACAGCAACTTTATGATTCGTCTGGACAATCACCTCAGGAAAAATAAAGGTCAAGTCTGACACCATCCTTTCTTACTTGTTTTGCAAAAAAAAAAAGATCAGAAATTAGAATAAATATTGATATTATGTTCGGACAGCAACATTGCACCATCCATACGCCCCCCCAAAACAAGGGAAAAAAAAGGAAAAAAAAAACAAATATATGAGCAATACCGTAAAAGTCCGAAAATAAGCCCCCCCTCAAATAACCCCCCCCCCCGTGTATACGCCCCGGTACGAAAATCAACACTTGTGGTCCGTGTATACGCCCCCTTGGTCGTACAACTCGCGTCTCGCGTAGTGACATCCCCAACAACATGTTCGATTGACTATTACTGCCTAATACCCACACTCGACAGTTCCGAAACATGAACGGAGCACTTCGGCGCGCTTTCATCCACTCGATCGACGAAGTCGAAGTCGATCCTTGTATACGCCTCTGCCCGAATATAAGCCCCTGCCCATGTATACGCCCCCTTTTTAGGGCTTACTATTCTATACGCCCGGGGCTTATTTTCGGACTTTTACGGTACTTTACATTGGAGGCTTCCTGGAGTTCGCTGGAATCTTGTTCGTCCAAAAAGTGACGTCCGAGGTTTCCAGCGTTGGATTTCTGTAGGAACTCCGAGGAAAATTTTTGCTTTGCCAATTGCTCCACAAAATCATCCCAGTCTTGCTCGCCAGCTTGGGTTCTTTCCAGCACTGTCGCCTCCTCTGTATGACAAATGCTTATGTTTATTTTACTTCACTTTTTTTAACAAGAAGCGACATTGAAGCAAATCGTGAAACGATATATTGACCATTCCTCCACTTTGGAAAAAAACACTTCAGACTGTTCAGGACAGATATCTTTCATTTTACTTTTTTTCCACAGGGAAAAAAAACTGCTCCAAAAGCAAGTCACGAGAGATTTATTTTCAGGGGGCTTTGTGGAAGAAAAAATGAGGAGAAAAAAAATCGTCCCTTTGAAAAAAATTCTGATCCTAATGAGACGATTCATAATAATCACCTCTTTTTTTTTTGTTTCACATTTGTGGTAGGCTTGAGTGCCACTTTCAAAAATTTGATTTCAAAAAGAAACCAACTTTCAATCTCGATGTAATTTGCATTCGAACAAAAAAAACAATAAATTAAATTGAATTCCTTCCCATGAACAAGAAACCATGGCAATCATCCATTAGCACCCCACCTTTTTTGGTTTCGATGTACAGTTCTTTGTATGGCGAAGGGAGGGTGTGTTGGAGCTGCTGGTCCGGAATCAAATAAATCAAAGCCACCGTGGCTGCTGCATTTTGAGCTTCCTGGATGGTCGCCCATCCATCTTGATAACTCGACACTTGAAATCGCCTTTTACCAGATTGAACCTTTTTGTCCTTCTTTTTAGCCCTACCCGACGACAGGAAATCTGAGAGGTTCAGGCTTCAGGTAACTTTTTCAAATATCTGTCTGTTTTCAGTTATTATTGACATTATGGACACTATTTATTATTTCAGTTTTTCTTAAGAAGCAACAGTTCTGGATTCTCTTTCTGAATACATACATTTCTCCATTTTTTTTATTGTTATTTTTTATTTTTTTGAGGGAGAGGGGGTGCAGACCCAATGCTATCTTCTCAAACAGTTCATAACCCATTTTCTCTATTTTCTCAAACATTGAAAAAACAAAATTCAAAATGTCAAACAGAGCAATTCAACAGCAAGAGCATAGATGTAATCAAAAAGCACCCCAAAGGAAAATCCGCCTTGCTTTCTCTTTTTCGATATAAATTTTTGTTGCAAATTTTTGTAGGTGAGGTTGAAACCAGTCACCTCACTTCCACTGACACAGCGTCTCTGTATCCTTCCGAAACTTCCACCAACTTTTCGAAACTGGGCTGACCCCATTGATGTTGCTGGCAATGTCGAGACAACACTGATTTGGGAAGCCGTTGCATTTCCACCTGGATATAAATAAAAAATAAAAATTCAACAAAAACAATCTGAGGTGAAACTCAAGGAAATTGTTTTTCTTTCAGCTTTCAATAAAAGTGCCCAGGCTTGAAATATGTATGTACTAATTAAGCATAAAAAACGTCTATGGAAATATGTTGCAGGAAAAAAAAGAGAGCAGAAAAAAGATTCATAGTGCAGGATGTTTTCATTTATTATTTTTTTTTGGGGGGGGGGAGGGAGGGCAAATCATAATAAGACAAACCTGTGAAACAGCTTTCTGTGGCTTCGCCATTTTGACTTGAGATCTAGACACTCTCTTCATGCCCCAAGGAATTATCTACTCTTTCTCTGACAAGAAAAAATAAAAAAAAAATTATAATCATAACTTCGTCCTTTTTGTCAGTGCCTTTGTTTCTCCGTTCGTGTCGTCTTTGCTTTCTTTTTCTTCCTCAATTTCTGGTTTTTTTTCTGGAAAATCTCGGCTCCTTTCTTTGGCCTACCGTTCATCCAGACTTTCTAAATTAAACTTTCGCTTTCCCAAAAAAACCTTAAAGGTTGCCAATTCTTGTATCCTTCTATGAATTAACAAACAAAGATCAGCACTGAGTGAAGTGCAAGAATTTTTTTTTCCATCAACACCACTCATAAGGAGGAAAATCCTCTTGTCGCAAAAAACTGTTGCAAAAAAAAAAATGCCCACAAAAATGAAAAGGAAAATCAAAAATCATCAGTGAAGGTCATACCAGGTTGTAGAGGTTTCGCTTCAATTTCAGGGGCTTCCCATTCTAGTTCCCCTGAAAACATTCCCATGCCAAGATCAAAGCATCAGAGCATCAGCCATTGCATCAGTCATTCCTAGGGGAAAAAATAAATAAAAAGGAAAAATAAAAACAAAAAATCGCACATACATAAAATTGTTTTTCAAATGTATTGCAAAAAAGACAAAATAAAGAAAATACTAAATAAAATAAAAATAAAATAGTAAATTAAATTTAAAAAAACTACATTAATAAATTTCAAAAAATTGTATTTTCTATGAAAGCCCCATGTGACCCATCCACTATTTTTGAAAATATATGAGCGATATTTGCCCACAGCTCAAAAAATAATAAACTGAGATCTTGAACCCAAAGAATTTAGGATGTCATAAAAATACTTTAGTCATCTACTAGTGCATTGGAAATTAAAAAAAAAAAAAACTGAAAAAAACGTTTTTTAACCCTCCCATTTTTTTCCAATTCGTTTACCAATTTCTGCCATTTCAGATTTCAACTTGGGAATTCTGCTGCCAGCTTCTTTTTGTCGAGCTTTGTCTTTTTCAGCTTTGGCATCGGCCGCCATTTGTTTCATTTTGACCAGCTCTTTTGCGATCAGCTTCTGTCTGACTTCCAAAGGCAGCTCCCCTTTTTTCCTTTCTTGTTTTCTTCGCTCCACTTCTCGAGGGTCTGACCAAACGTCATAATCCGCCAGAGGATCTACCCCCTATTCTTATAAGAAACACCACTGTTTATTTACTTCCAATTCCATCAGTATTATTATTAAATTTTTTTGCAAGGAAAGGAAAAAAAACCCTCAATATTACTGTCCTCAAGCTTTTCTTGTTTACCTTTTAAGTTTGAAAGATTTTTCAATCTGATCCAAAAAGTGGAGAAAAGAAAGAAAGTATTTATTAAAAAAATGCTAGTAATAATCCCTCGTTCCGAAAGCCACTCACCACTGCATAATTTTTCCCCGTTTAAAAAACGCCCAACTTCAAGCTGTTGTTGATATTCATCCTCTAATTCAAAATTAATTCCGAAAAAAGAAGGGAGGGGGGATGCATATTTGTGTGTAGTTATGAAAATAGTATACAATTTATTTTTAATTTTTTTTATTTTTCTTTGAAAAGTACCTCTTCGCCACTGTCTTGACTGGAGCATTCCTGCTCCATATATTTCAAAATCCAATCTCTCTGAGCATCTTGTTCGCCTTTGCTCTTTTTTTCATCCTGTTTTCTTTTTTCTTCTTCCAACCTTTTTTTCTCATCCTCTTTAGCTTGATCAATATCACCTTGAACAAAAAAAGAACAAAATATAACAAAATCAGTATTTTCCACTTATTCAATTATTAATTTTCCCAAATTTCTTTGGAGACAGATTTAAAAATCTTTTTTTAAACTGCGTTATTTTATTATACAACATTTGGCGGATACGTAGTACAAGCATGAATCGAAATCGTGTTCTTCAACATGGAAGCATCCCTTTAATTTTTTTTTTTATATTTTGCATGCCATCCTGGAGCCCTTACTCTTGAATTTGTCGGTGGAATCCTCGCAATCCATGGCGATTGCAGGTGCAGCGTCAGATTCCATTAAAGAAATGATTTGAACTGGTCCCTTCGCATGCATTTTGTTGGTGAATTTTTGAGGAAGCTCTTCTGCCGACACGTTCAGCATTAGCCAGTCCATTGCGACGTTGATCGCAGTGCAGCCCTGGCAAAATAAAAAAATGAAAATAATTGAAAAAGAAATTCAGGAAAAAGGGTGGCAAGACATCAACAGCTGGCGCATCCTTCAAGGGAAGAGGGAAAAAAAATTAAACAAGAAAAAGCAGCAAGGATGTGCATTTTTTGCCTGTGTCGATTTCGCACATCAAAAGCAAAAGAAGATTTCTTCTCCAAAACACACAATTATGATTGCGTGAAATACTTACCCCCGGGAGAGCCTCCATGGACTGTTCGATATCACCCTTTTGGAAACCATGATCTAGCAGCTGAGTGTACATTTCGGCATATTTTTTTGCAGCTTTTTCCACAGTCATCCTCGAACCCACACTGACCGACTCCTCCTCCAAAACGACACCCTTTATAAAAAAAAGGAAATTTTCCACCTCCTCAGCTGAGAATCCATGCCCACCATATCTCCTTTTTTTTTAAATCGAAAACCAATGCTGGATTTTTGATATCAAAGTCCCTCCATGATAAGTACAAACACTATAAATAGATCCATGAATTTTTTTTGTTCTCAAAAAAATCTTGGTTATTATTGGCTTGCCTCCAAGACTTTTCGTGCATGCTCCTCGATGGCAGGGGTGAGTTTGACAACGGACGCCTACTTCACGTCGCTGCTTTTCTTGAGCTCAGACTCCTTAGCTTTCTGTGCTTGTTGATGCTGTTTCTTTCCCCCCTTCATGTCTGGAATGGATCGGAACGCCCTGCTGACGACGATCGACGGAACCAGTTTCGATCGCAGCTTTTCGCTCGGAAGACCAAAAAGAAAAGGATCATGTTTTACTCGAAAATGATAATGAGATGATGATTGGCATTTGAGGATGCCCACACTCACCCCTCGCTTTTGGAGCCCTCCAGTGACCCAACATGACACAATGTATTTTCTTTTCTAGAAGAGAAACCCTTTCGGGAAAAAACTCCGACCCCCCTCCCCCCCCCCCAAACAAAAAACTTTGTTGTCCCCTTTTTTTGTGCTTTGCTTTTTTTTTTTCAAACCCCCTTTTTTTCCCCTCCCCCTGTCCCCCCCCACGTTTTTGCCCATCCTTCTGGTTTTTCCCCTGTTTCCCCTGTTCCCCCCCCCCCTTTTTTTTTGGTTTTTCTATGCTTTTCTGTTTTTCCCATCCCCTTTTTTCCCCTTTTTTTCCACCCCCCTGTCCCCCCCCCCTGTTTTTTTGTTTTTTTGTTTTTCTATGCTTTGCTTCTTTTTTCCCATCCCCCTTTTTTCCCCCTTTTTTTTTCTTTTTTCCCCCTTTTTTTTCTTTTTTTCTCCTTTTTCTTTCTTTTTTTCTCCCTTTTTCCCCCCCTTTTTTCCCCTTTCCCCCCCCCTTTTTTCCCCATTTCCCCCCCCTTTTTTCCCCATTTTTCCCCCCTTTTTTCCCCATCCCCTGTTCCTTCCCCCCCCCTTTTTTTTTAAAGTTTTTCCTGGTTTCATCTCCAAGGAGTTTGTTTTTTTTGTTTTTTTTTCCCATGGTCCATCACTTTCATTCTTCCCCTAGTATCAGATTCAGTTTTCTTGCTTTTCAATTGAGCAGTGCGATTTTTTTTACCACCCGACACCTGATGCTGATTCTGGCACTGTGTTTCTTGTTTCCAATCCCAGATTTTACTTCCTACAGTTTTATCAGCTCTCTTGGGCCAAACTTTTTCCCCAGTGCCCGTCATTCGTATTTTCTTGAAGAAAGAGCCGCCAACAAATGGGTCACAGCGGAACGCCCGACCCCTGTCCAAGAGCCCTGTCTTGAATTTTGGGGTGGGATCCTCCATGGCGAACCTGGCGCGAGCCTTGATCACCCCCATCTGCAGAAATACAAAGCTCAAAGTTCAAAGTCGTCAATCACGACGTCTTAGGGTAACGCTCACTTTGGAGAGGAAAAGAAACTCACCCGTTCTCTAAACTTCTTCAGAATTTCGTCGCCATTCCCTGGTACACGGATCTCTGTAGGGCTCGTTTCGGCCTGTTCTGCCCTTAACTCCATTTCGTTTTGGTTGGGGGGCGCTGCGGCGGCAGTGGGGGTTGGTGGAATGTCATCCCCGGCGTCGTCCACGACGATCGTGAGGAGCACCACCTCCTCCTTCTTTTCTCGCAGGAGTGCGGCCTCTTGTTGCGATTGAAATATCTCGAAGTCCATACTCCAAATCTCCTGCAGAAACAGGAAAGAAAAGCATAGAAAATTTACGTGCATCCAATCTGTACCTACATAATTCATGTTTTTTGCCGCCGCTTCATTTGATTTCACGGTCGCAGTACGTGGACACTGGGCCGACACCCTTTGGAAAACAAGCAGCCCGCCGCAATATATTGTACACGCCATGCACAATATAGGCAGTGCGTATGTGAACAACTTGTGTATCGCTTTGAAAGGTCATCCTCATGCTTGTTCATTCGGCCATGGAAAGAAAACATTGCTCAATGCATGCAAGGTCACATTTTGTTTTCATACTCACCCTCTCGGTGGCCTCGTGCTCGCCCCTCAACAAAGCGAGCTGCTGGAGGAGTTTGGCGTTTTCCTCCTGAAAACCAATATATCGTTTCAGCGCCAGCGACAGAGGATGCAATCACACTTAATATCATAGCTCATCAACTTAAATTGCTTTGAAATAGACATATTGTGTCGAATCCTGAGCACAAGTAGAGAAGCTGTTCCCCACAGACAGTCATAGGTAATATCCTGAGGATGAGAATCTTGTCTTTGCAAGGAAAAATGGTAGTCCATCTCTTTCACACGAATGCCATATCAGTACTTTAATATTTTTTGTCTCTACCCATTTTCTAATCATTTCCAGTCGCCGTGGCAGGCCTGCTTTCGCTGATTTCCCTATTCTTGGTTTTAGAAAAGGAAGAATGTTTACCAAGTATTGATTTTCCAAATTTCCACTTTCAAACACACACACGCAAACACACAAGCATGCACTTCTGTATCATCAAAGATATATATCTTTGGCAACAACAAAAGACGGCTACCTGTAGCATCAATTTCTAAAAGCAATGAACATCTTGAGTTTGAGAATGTTAATTTCCATTGTTCAAATCTGGACCCACCTCCAGACTCGCACACTTGGCCTCCAGGAAGGAGGTTCGGTCCTCGATCTAAACAGCAGACAGAAACATTTTCAATGGGCGACGGTATTCGAAAAAAAAGTACTGTGTGCAGCGGCGGATCCAGGATTCCAGAGAAGGGGATGCGCGTTCGATACTTAAAGCCCCATTTGAACGTTTAAAAATTTTCCTCCCTTTACTATACAGTGGTGTAAATAAAAGCGAAAGAAAACGCGTCAAGACGGGGATGCGCGCGCTCCTCCCCGGGCCCCGCCTCTGTGTATGCAAGTATATTTGACTTAAACGTCAGATTGTCGTCACAGTGACCTCGATAAACACAACCAAGCACAAGCATCCCATACACACTTTTCAATCCAGAAAAACGGCTCTCTCTCCCATACCTCTTCTGCATGTGTGAAACAGACGTTGTTGTAAACCTGCGAAAACACACACCAGTCGCTACGGTTAGCGACAACTCTTGCGGCATCCAAGGTTCAGAAGCAGTCGATACCAGCACCCATTCATTGCGGACAATAAAAACATGCCAGTCGCCGTAGCTCCTACCTTGTTGAATGCCATGGCTGTGGTCACTCGACAAGTCTTCCGCTCTGGTGGTGTTGAGAAATTTGAACGGGTACGCAAAAAAGGCGCAACAGGCATTAAGTATGTTGCAGAGATATGGAAGCGTCGAATGTTTCTGGCACGAATATCAATGTGTTGACCTGGATTCACAAAAAACACATGCCTTACACGCCGTCACGCCAGGCGTCCCCATCCTCCCCCACTACATCCCCAGAAACAGCGTGAAATATTTCCCATGAAAAAAGCATTAAATCACTTAGTTTGCTTCTTTTCCTTTCCCGAAACCCAATAATAATTTGAATTTGAATGCCTTACACTTGCTTTGATCGTTCGTTCAAACATATCACAAAATCTGTCCCAATAATACTCTAATAATACTTAATACCTAACAAGAGAAACAAAGTAAGGGGATCCAAATCTGGGTGGGTGGGAGAAAACGAGATGAAACTACAGCTCCCAACTGTGAATAAATACTAACTGCTGCTCAAAAGCACACTGCCAGCCTATCACATCTTGGAACTAGTCTTTCCCCACCCTGGAGCCGAGACTCACTCGTTATTTAATCTCCTCTACTTAATGTAACGTCCCATTAAATCACTTAGTTTGCTTCTTTTCCTTTCCCGAAACCCAATAATAATTTGAATGCCATATGTCCCACTAACTCAAACCAGCCAAGAGAAAATAGCCGAATCCAATGGATGAAAAATTTGAGAAAGCTTCAAATACTTATGAATTGATTTTGAACCCACAGCCCAACCTCCCCAATCTCGAATGCGATCCAGAGGAACCTTTGCCGAAAACATGGCAGTACATCCTCCCCTACGAAACGTATGTGTGCCCAAAAAATCCCCTGATTGTAAAACCCCAGCGGAACGCAATGCTGGTAACAAACGCAACAGCGCTAAGCGCATACTGCTCGGAGAAGGCACACTTTCGGAAGGCAACTGCCAAAAATAATTGCTCCTTTGCATCGATACCTCTTGAAAAGCCTCACAGCATAATCGATTAAATTCCTGTAAGAGATTGGGAAGCTGGGGTAATCCTTTCGAAAAAAATTTTCGCTGGCGTCGAAGCTCTTGACGGTTCTTGCCTTTGGCGCGATACTCCACAAACGACACACTGACTTCCTCCACCGACCATGATAAATCGCCAACCTGGATGTTGGCGTAGGTATCTGCTCGCGAAAAAAATATGAACGCGATAACAGCCGCCAGTCCGTCACGCATTGCGCGTAAATCCCAACCCCCCACTGATTCATGGAGCCAACCCACCGCTTGAGAAGGAAACGGTGTATGCTCCGGCGTTGGTGGGTCAGACTTCGCGCTCTGCAGTTCCCAACTGGATATAACCCTTGACGTCAACTCATCCTTGGCAGCATAATGTGTCTCCCCAAACCACGCGTGAGCGGTAGTAATCGCAGCCAGATATTGCGGTGCTGAAACTGCCGATATTTCTGAAGTCCTGCGCAGGTGGAGAAGGTACTGATACACTAACTCCCTTGAAGCCGGAATGGGGCTCTGTTGCCGCTCCACTGCAAATTTCCAAAATTTTCCGAATTTGGACCAAATTGTCTTGCGACCCATAATAGCATTGCTGGACCACAACTGCTCGAGCAGCTCCATTCGCTCCTCTGCTGAGAACTCTTTAAAACGCGTCGCAACCGCGCTTCCAACACTCAAAAGGGTGTCCCACTGTAAATTTGCAGGTGGCTTACCCAACTCTGCATGCAATTTAGCAATTAGTGCTTTATCAAAAAACACTCCATCGGCCACCTTGGTATAAACGGCTGCGTCCCTTTCAGAAACGTCGACGAATCCATCGGGAGGAGAAGGCGCTTCGTTGCCATCATGCACAGATCCCTGTACCAATGTTTCGCTTCCCAACGCGGAACCACCAGTAATGCCTCGATCGGTTTCACCTCCTTGATCAGTTGGACTAATTGAGGGACCAGGCCGAAGGGAGGGAAGCAATAATTTTTCTCCAAACTCCAAGCTTGATGGGTTTGCCTCAGCGCGTCGATATTCTCCGCTTGAGGGTCGGCCGAAATTGCATTGAATCGGGGTAACTGTGAATTGTGCAGAGCCGCGAATCTGTCCACAGTTGGACGAAATCGGCACTCCTGGCACAGCCATCGAAAAATTGCCGGATTGAGAGCGATATCCCCCGCCTCGACCATCCTTGATAACTGATCGGCTCTGTAATTCTCCAAAGTTCCCCACCACTTCATCTTCCACTCGATATGCTTGGCTTCGCACACCTCCAAAATCTGCCCCAGAACCGCTCTCAGCCTCGGAATATTGGTATACACGCCTCGAAGTATGTGGTAACAAACTTGGGAGTCCGTCACAATCTCCAAGCGTTGGTCCTTTACCACTTCCTTGAAGGCCAGTAGTCCCAACAAAATCGCCTTGAGTTCCTTGAAGTTGATGGAACGTGGACGATCTTCGAGAGTCCACAATCCCTTGGCGATCAGATAGTTTGGTTCCTTGGAAGGGCGTGTCTTGGAAAGGGTGCTGGGCGACCCCAAAGCCACCCCCCAGCCCACCTCTGACGCGTCCGACTCCATGCGTATCGATGGAACCCACTCCATGGCCCGACCGTGCCAATGTTGCGGGATTTGCTGCCACCAAACAATTTGTTTGATGGCTTTCAAAGGGATTCGCACCCAACTGGTCCATTTCCTTTTTCCTTTCAAACTGAGAAAAAGTTCCCCTAGGAAAAAGCGCGCCGTGGGAATCGCGGCTAGCACTGAGCAAGCTTTCCCGACAAAACTCGCCACTAAGCGCGCTGGCGCCGAACCCTTGTTGTCGCGAATCACCTTGAGAAGTTTCCCCGCTTTCTCGAATAACTGGGTTTCGACGTGCGAAGGCACCAAAATTAACCCCCTGTCCAAATCCAATTGCAGACCGAGGTGCATCACCTGACGCTGCGGCGCAAAACAACTCTTCTCTTCGCGTATGGTGATCCCCAAAGCTTCCACCACGTCCCTCACCTGAGAACCCCATTCCTTCGAAGCATTCGGATGTCCTCCTAGGATGTCGTCCAGATAAAACAGAAAACTTCCCGAACTCCCCTGGTGCCAATACCTTGCTAACGCTGGGGTTGAAGGGCAAGGCACACTGTGGGGATTTCTCAGAAAGCGAGCAATCGGCTTGGTAAACCGACTGAAAATCCTTGGACTGGATGTCCATCCGAACGGGAGGGAGGGAACTTCGTAAACCTTGTCCTCCACTCGAATGCAAAAATGACGACGGTCCTCCTTGTGAATCGAAACGTGGTGGAACGCCTCGGCGATATCGAAGGCTATTAAACCCGAACTGTCCCGGATCCAGGGAACCGCTTCCTTGAGTCGTTCGTATCTCATCGACCGCTTGACCGTATGTTCGTTCACATGGCGGAGATCGATCACGAGACGAAACGAAGTAATCCTCCCCTCGCGGTACTTCGGAATCAAAAACCCGCGAGAAATGAAGCGGGCGCAACGCGCTGGCCTCAAGCCGCCCGTCTGATAGGGGCCCTTCCCCCAGAGGGGGAAGGGTAGATAGGGGCCCTCCTCCAAGTGGAGGAGGGTAGAACGTGGGAACACAACACAATAGCAAACCCAGCCCCAAAGGTTACACAATGTCAAAAATACAACCCCTTTTATACCATCCACAACACACTAACCCCTTACTCTACAGTGACACACCCACTCACCGATGGGACATCTAGACACTAACCTCGTCACCTCGTATCAACTACTCCCCCCCCCCCCCCGAGTGGTGTCCTCAGCACTCAAGAAAGTGAATCGCGAAAGAAAAACCCGAAAGAAATAAAGAATAAGTACTTTGATTGGCCGCTAAAAAGAGAAACAGGGCCATCCACTGAACAAAACACGAAGAAAAATAGAAAAATAGAAAACAAACCTCACAATCATGCAAACAAGATGATTTTCAAACGGCATAACAGATCCCATACTCTGTGAAATCCAAAAACCTTGTGTCTCTTGCTTGGACGGATGCCCGCTTCTTCGTCTGCTTGCTTCATCAGGGCATTTAGTAATAGCCCGCTCAAGCCTCTCCTAACTCGTGGTTCTATGGTGCGGATGTGGATTCCGCCCACGAGTACCGCCAAGGAGAAGGTTAAACATGGCATAAGCATTGCTTGCAATGTCTTCTTGCTCGTGATTCAGCACACGAACATGAAGAAATGCCCGCTATGCTTTATCCGTTCAAGACTCCAAGTCCGCGCAAGCTTAGATTATAACTTCCGCTCGCTACCTCGCTTCGCAGTTTCACTTAGTCGGAAACCATAAGCTTCGCTCTTGTCAGACACTCTCCTGTAGTCCGCTGCTGTTGATATCCGCTGCGGCTTTTCATCCATTGCAGTTTTGGTCAATTCCAATTCCGCTGCAATTCCTTGGTCAGATTTCCACTTCCGTTTTCTTCATTTACAACTGATATTTTTCCTTCCTTCCATGGTACATCTTCGTTCTTCGCTCGGTAAAACGCTTGGTCGGATATCACTTAGGCACAACACTCCATTCGTTACGTTTATCCGCTAGTATATAAGCGGTCATCAGTGTAGAGATTTGTCCGAGGCCAAATCCTATGCGGATACCCCCAGGATCTCACGAAGCTGGTTGACTGCTAGAGTCCCCACTTAGCAGCGAGAGCCAGTACACCGATGAGAAGTCCGGCTGATCTCTCAGCTTCTTCTCTCTTCAACATCCCTACGAATCTCCCATGAGTTTGTCCGCCGCAACACCTCAGAACAATAGCCGCTCGAGCATATCCATAACATGTATGGCCACTGCTATAGAGATTTGTCTGAGGCCTGCATTTCCCCCAGGATCTCATCGAATCACAATCCGCTGGTTGGCTACTAGAGTCCCTACGTAGCAGCGAGAGCCAGTATATGCAGCAGAGCGTCCGGCCATTCCCTGACCTCTTCGTCCTTTCTGCTCCAGTGCTATTGTCTTCGATGGTCCGCTCCAATGTTTTTCCGAGTTTGGTCTTCAAATAATGTCCGCTCCTTCTTCGGCGGTTTGAATTACTCCGCCCTGATGGTCCATTTTAATCCACCCTGGCGATTCTTTGTTGTCTTCGGCCAATCCTCTGATGCTTTGGTAAACCCCCATAAGTCTCCATTACATCCTCAGCTTCAGAACATCCATAATCCGCTCATGACTGAGTCAATCGTTGCATAACCACCTTCACGCCTCCAAGTCGGTTGTCGATCAGAACTTCCGCTCAGTGTTGTCCGCTAGGTCGCTTCAACGTTCGCTTTGACGCCCTTTCATTCGTTCCTAATTGTACTTGCGACTATGGTCCTCAAATTCCGTCTTGGCTGATATTTTCCGCCTTGACTGATTTTTTTCCCGCTTTGGCTCTTTGAGATCATCAATTCCGCCTTCATATTCCG
The DNA here is from genome assembly GCA_030272585.1 of Bryopsis sp. KO-2023. Taxonomy (NCBI): domain Eukaryota; kingdom Viridiplantae; phylum Chlorophyta; class Ulvophyceae; order Bryopsidales; family Bryopsidaceae; genus Bryopsis; species Bryopsis sp. KO-2023. The sequence continues at coordinate 841,519 of BSYQ01000010.1, forward strand.
CTCACTGGAATTGTGTCGCTTCTTCAGGCACAATATCCGCTTCCACAGGCACAATTCCGCTTCTGCAGCACAATTTCCGCTTCTGCAGGCACGATATCCGCCTTAAGTACTGGATTTTGTCCGCCCTGACCAGACGTATGATTCCGCTTAGTCCTTCAGCCAATAGTCCTTGGACCTGACCATCCAGGTTGGCTCTTTTATTTCCGCTCTGGTTCTTGACGGTCTAATTTAATCCGCCTGACGGTATAATTTAGTCCGCCTTGACGACCTCATTTAGTCCGCCTCTGCTATTCCGCTGTTGAAAAGAGAATGAATTTTTCCGCTCGTGATCCTTGGTTGGTTCCATGGCAACTCGGTTAGTTCCAAAGAATACCACCATACACTTCCACGGCAATAACCTCTAATTCTTCTTCTTCACTCAGCCCGGAATATCACAATCCGCTACCACATCCATTAGACCTCAAAGTTTACCCACAAGATATCCGCTCAGAGCTTCACTTGCCCGTTCATAACATTAAGTCACAAACATCCAATGTGGCACTGCTATTGCGTGCTCCTTAATCAGATTCAAGCTCTCGAGAATGCTCGATAGCTCGCGGCAAGCTACATTTAATCCGCTCGTCTTATATCCGCTTGTGTGAGGTCTTGGCCTATTGAAAGTCCATTCCAAACGAACTATACTCTCCAACAGCTCCTTCTGCAACAAATCATTCTGCATACTTAATAGCTTAGCAGATGATTCCTTCTCTTCCGCCCTGCGTACTTAGCAGCTTTGCAGGCGGTTTAATCCCCCACTTGGGCGCGTTGAACTCCACTATCGCTTGAACTCGATTTGTAGGTAACTGGCAGGCCGCTCTTCCGCTCTCTATTAGCCTGGCGACTTCTTTTCTCTCTTTGTCTTCTTGTCGCTAGTTGTGCTTACATTCTTCCGCTATGGTCCAACTCTTGGCAGTATAAAGTCTTTGTCTTGTTATCTTCGCACTGAAAATCCGCTCTTTTGCGGTTGCTAGTCCGCTGGGTGATCAGCCCAGGCGGTTTGTGCGTTGATACAGACTCGTTTCTGCTCCTGCCATGTAACACAACCTCCAGCTCCTGTTTCATGACCGCCTCCAACGCTTGATGTATGAAAATCCGCCTCCAACGCGATCGTGAAACTACCGTAGTTCTAGCCTCGATACTTCGCCGATATTCCGTGTTGTGTGTCCGCTGGTGCTCCTCCAAGCTTAACCGCTTTAGCTCACAACAACACCGCCTATTCTTCCTCCGCGTTGGAATATCATAGTCCGCCCAGCAGAGTGTAAGGGCAGCAGTTCGCTGGGCCACTTTGCCCGCCTTCTACCTCTGTCCGCCCTCACTCTCCGCCGTTTCCGTTTAACCGCTTTGGCGGACTTCGTTTTTCCGGCTCTGGCGAACTACCTCGGAGTTCTGTCCGCTCCCTTTTTCCGCCACCTATTTTGTCCGCTGCGCCATTTTGTCCGCTGTCAGACTCTGGCCTTTTCCATTCGCTGTCTGACTTTGGCTCGTCCGCTGCACTTCCGGCTCGCCATTTCCGCTCTGCGGATTCCGATGTAACACTTCCGCTCCGCGGATTCCGCTGTGATACTTCCGCTCTGCCAAATTCCGCTGTAACACAGTGTGACATGACTGTATGTCCGACAACGGAATTTCTGGCAGCTGTCACAGGCGCAGTCGTCGACTTCTTGCGCAGCAACTATCCGCCACCACGCGTTGGCCGTCCGTGTGTCGAACTTCCCTCACAAACGTTGACTCGAACTTGGTTCGTTCATAGGTGGTTCGTTTGTAGGAGATCTTTGCAGATCTGCTGTAGATCTTCTTCCAGAAATTTACAGGTTCTGTCGAAACTTTGTCTTAGGGAAACTTAAGCTCTCAGCTTTTCTTTCCACTGCTTTTCGAGCTCTTTCGACCTGTTTCGAACTCTTTTCGACCACTGTGCTGTCCTTTAGGTTAACAGTCACAAGGTCACCTGCAGATTTCTGTAGATCTGACCCTTAGATCTCTTCCTGCGACGGGTTCCTTTTCGTTTCCTTCTCCTCGCCTCTACCCCGACCTTTCCAGTGCTTACGAACTCGTCGCTCGCACTCGCGCTCCTTCGATCCCACCTAGCACCACCCCCTTTGGTGCCATCACTCCTTGCCCATCCCCTCTTGATAGGCACTTAACCTAGCCACTGACTTTTTCGTGGCTCCGCCTACAGGGTCGCCCGTCCTCGTCGTTTAGGGACGCCCAAGCTCCGAAACCAAAATGATAGGGGCCCTTCCCCCAGAGGGGGAAGGGTAGATAGGGGCCCTCCTCCAAGTGGAGGAGGGTAGAACGTGGGAACACAACACAATAGCAAACCCAGCCCCAAAGGTTACACAATGTCAAAAATACAACCCCTTTTATACCATCCACACCACACTAACCCCTTACTCTACAGTGACACACCCACTCACCGATGGGACATCTAGACACTAACCTCGTCACCTCGTATCACCGTCTCTAGGTACTTCGGTAATAGCTCCTTCCATGCTACGCGCTCCTCCTGAGTTTTCAATATCGTGGAACCCAAATCGAAGGGCTCCAACGGCTTTTTCCATTCGATCCTCACCCCCTGCGCTATCCACTTTAGCACATTTTTGTCTGCTCCGATCTCCTTCCACTGAGCCAGCTGACGGCGGACTCGAACATAATGAGGAGGCTTCTGAATACCAAATTTCGTCCTCAGCCGTGCTTCCTCGCGCTGTGCCCAAGCCCACTGCGCCATCCGACACTGCGTTAGGCTTCGTCGGTTGCAGGGGGTGGTTTTGCTGGATCACGTCCCTTCTTTCCGCCACGGGACTTTCTTCGTCCTCCCTGCTTCTGTCCGTCTTGGGCTGCCTTTCGGATACTCTCTTTTTCGGTCCTGGTGATATGAACCTGGTTCAGCTCAGGCCGAACAGGTCCCCAGTCAGACCCAGGAGCACTCGGTGCGGTTCTGTAGAATCGCATCGATGCGACTGACTCTCTGATGACTCAGACTCAGGACGGACAAGTCCTGGCCATTGACATGGCCGCGGGTCCTATCAAATCCACGGCTTAGATTCGCAGTACCACTCAGAGTTCCGCGTCCTGGAACAGATGGTGCCATCTGTCCAGACCGCGTACCGCTGAGTGCCTCATGCATTATAGTCGGACAAGTGTCGTATGGCCAGAGAGGTTGAGACGCTCTGGACCATACAACTGGGATTGTACACAGCCTCAGGTTACAGGCTGTCAGGTTGGACTGAATACTTATTCGGACCAGACCTTCTTGTAAAACAACTTGGACTCGAAGAAAGACTTAGTCTCCCTCTTCCTGAACTGTAGTGAAAGCATCTTTATATCAACTGGTTTCGGAGCCGACTTCGTTACTATTCCTTTCCGCATTTCCTTGCCGGACCACAAGATTTCAGACCGCGCATGTCCCACCAGGGCCAGACACTCTCTCAAGAGGACCGTGAGGCCGAAGACGAAACTGGCAGACCAGGACTTCATCAGCGCTGGCACTACATCCCAAACGCCAAGTCGGAGTTTCTCAGGACGGCCTGCATTGACCTCTTGTCGTTCTACTACGGAGAGCCGCCCTACGTTTCACATCGATCGGACGGACCGCCAGGACCAGACGGTTTACCGCCCCAAGTGCCAAGGGAGGACCCACCGCCACCACCACCCTCAGACGTTTCCGAGACCGAGAGTGTGGGATCCTCAGCATGAACCAGCACCATCAAATGATCGCGTACCAGGACGCGGAGAGCGAACCACCAGAGTATTCGGATCACATGAGCCTGGGAACTGCCGAAGGAGACCCGCCCGAAGGAGGAGGAAACATATATGTCCAGAACAACGTGGTGCACCACGAGAACGTACACAACGAGATGCTCCACGCCGAGGCCAACGACATCCGAGTGGCTCAACTCGAGCAGAACGCGGGCCAGTGGGCCGCAAATACAGTGGAAGGGCTTCGTGCCGCCCTGGACCAAATGCGAATGGAGCTAGCTCACGCACGGGCCGAGTCGGAAGAGCGTTTGCGCAACGCGACAGTGGCCCAGACCCACGAGTTCGACTCCAGGCTCGAGAGTCAGAGAGCCGAGTTTGCACGGTTAAACGCCGAACTGGAACACAGGCTCCAACTCGCCCAGGACCGCGTGGCGCAGCGCACAGAGCGCGACGTACGACACATTGGAGCACGAGCCGAGGCCCTCAAGCTCGAGATCACCGACAATCGTGCCGAGGTCGCCAACCTAGGACGCGTGGCCAAGGAGTTGAAAATGGACCAGCCCCGCGTGGAAGATCTCATCGCACGGTTCACGGAGAAGATACCCGTGGCGCGACCAGCTGCCGCAGTAGGCATGGTCGGTACACAAACGGTTGCCAACCCTACCACGACCGCGGCACCGGATGCCACGAACCAGGCCCAGGACGAAGGACCCTCGGCGCCACCTATTGCACCGTTGAGCCAACCCCCAGTACCCTTGGTTCCCCCATTCCAGCTCCATGGGCAGCCTCACGTTCCCGTACCTCTGCTCGCACCACCTATCGCCATTTCCGGGAGTCACCGAGATCCATGGGCTCCACTGAACCAGCGCGTCGGTTTCGGTGGGAGCCGAGGAGTATCACGAGGACACCGAGATCCCTTCTCGGGAATGGGATCCTATGCCTCTGTGGGGCAACAGGACCCGGCGGGCCAACAGAATGCCGCCCCGCCAGGACGACCATTACGATCGAGTGGGAACCCCGGAGGAGGAGGCGGTGATGGAGGCGATGATGGGGACGGTGGAGGACCAGGACGAGGACCACCCAATGGACCAGGAGGACCGGGAGGACCGGGAGGACCAGGAGGGCCTGGAGGAGGACCACCCAATGGACCAGGAGGACCTGGAGGACCAGGAGGGCCAGGAGGACCCCCAGGAGTACCAGTTCCAGGGAATGATGGCGCACGAGTACTCCGACAACTCAAGCTACAGATCCCAAAAGCCTATTCAGGAGGGCCTGAACTTTCCCTCACAGAATGGGTGATGCAAATGGCGCGTTGGCTACGTGCCCAGGGCGTAGCAGAAGCCTACTGGTTGCAAGTGATGACGGCAAATACGGCCGGCGCAGCATCCCGTTGGCTCAATTTGCAGGAGATGCGGATTGGAGAAGGAGCGCGCGCCCCATTCGCGGACTGGAGAGCCTGGGCAGATGAGGCCAGGCAGAAATTCGAACCGACCACCACAGCGGAGAAAGCACGTACCATGCTGAGAACGCTCCGGCAACAGACCTCCGTATCCGATTACGTGCGTCGTTTCAACGACGTCTGTTTCAGGATACCCGACATGACGGAGGCGGAGATGTTTTCTGCATTCGTCGCCGGTCTACGCGACCCTATCAGGACCAGCGTAGCCGGGTTCGTTCAGGGCGACCTGGACGAGGCAATTTCCATGGCCGAACGACTGGACGGTGTCAAGCAGCTGCATCCGCAGTCAGGACAGCGCCCAGGACCGAGAAGATGGTTCAAAAAGAGCCGCACAAATGCTATTGGCGGCAAGGAGGAACCAAGTCGCTCAGCGGCCATTGGAGGTGGCCGAGGCCGAGGAGGCTGGAAAGGAGGACGAGGCCGAGGAGGTGGTCGGGGAGGACGTTTTGGCAACAGGACCAATGGAACTGGACATGCGACGACAAATCCAAACGTGGAATGTTTTCTTTGTCACAAGCGAGGGCATATCGTGAAGAACTGCCCAAAATACGCTGAGACAAGGAATGCGGGAAACTGAAGGTCCGCAGCACGCCACCGCGGGCTACGGATAAACATATACGCGGTGGAAAGGAGGGAGGAAGGACGAAAAGGAAGGAAACGAAGAACGGTCAAGAGGAGCAAGATTCGGATGGTCCGGACTTGCAGGAAGATGCTGATGGCTTTGAGCCGCGAGTAAATCCAACTCAGGATCGGCAGGGGCGGACTGATATCACGCCCCAGGATAAAGCCAGTCGACCGAGGGTCGGTCGACAACAAGATGAAGCCCCAAGACAGTGGGGATCACCAGGGGATGGTGATGGGGAATCCTTTTCATCAAATTCGCCCAGGGAGGGCAAGACACCCAGGGAGGGTGGGGGAACAGTTCAAAATAAGGAAAGGAGTAATTTTTCTTTTGATTTTTTAGGCCGGACTGGGCCTAGGCACACTGATTCGAAATTTACAGGGTTTGAGCTTGAAGTAAAAATTGGGGGAGAACTTTTGATAGCTTATGTTGACAGTGGGAGTTGGGACAACTATATTTCAGCAGATGTTATGAAGCAATTTTCGTTGAGTACGGTTGGGCAACCGAAAAGATTGGTGATGGCTGACGGATCGACCCAAAAGACCTTAGGTCGAGTGACAAAACTTCAGTTTAGTTGTGGTCAAGCCAAGTTTTCCAGTGGTTTTGACGTTTTTCCAGGCATGGCATATCAGATGATTTTAGGCTTACCGTGGTTAGTTCAAGAGAACCCGGTTATGGATTTTCAGAACAGAACGATTCAAGTCCGGAAGGGCCGGACGGACATTTTGTTACCTTTAAACTTATCAAGAGAGGTTCGTTCTGGGGATATTTTGGGAATTCAAAACACTGATATGACGTCTGCTTCGGACGTATTTCGCGGAGTGCGTAACCGCACCCACGAGGCTGTTATGGTCGTCGTAAACGAAATTGAGGACGAAGAAGACGCACATGCTAAGGACGAAGTGGAGAAAGTGGTCAGGCCGGAACTCTCGGCTGGGATCACACGATTGTTGGAGGATTATCGTCGGGTGTTCGCGGCTGACCTGCCAAAAGGAACACCACCAATTCGGAATGGACACGAATTCGAGATCAATCTGGAGCCGGGGACGAAGCCAATATTCAGGCCAATGTACAAGCTGTCGCCAGCGGAGCTGGCTGAGGTCCGCAAGCAAACGGAGTACATGTTGGATCGGGAGATCATACGCCCCTCAAGAAGCCCTTGGGGAGCACCGATTTTGTTTGCGGCCAAGAAGGACGGTGGCCTGAGATTCTGCATTGACTATCGTTGGCTCAATCAGAAGACGATCAAGAATCGTTATCCGCTACCACTACCGGAGGAACTCATCGACAGGCTTCAGGGAGCACGGGTTTTCAGCCGCTTGGATCTCAGGTCGGGATACTGGCAAATGCCCATTCGGGAGGAGGACCAGGCCAAGACAACCTTCAGGACCCGCTACGGTCATTATGAGTACAAGGTCGTCCCATTCGGGCTGACCAATGCGCCACCACAGTTCATGGCGATGATCAACGATCTGTTCAGGGATTTCCACGATCGCTTTATGGTGGTATTTCTGGACGATCTGGTCGTGTACTCGAAGACGATGGAGGAGCACGAGGAGCACCTCAAGCTGGTCCTGGATAGGCTGGCCAAGCATAACCTTTATGCTAAGGCCTCAAAATGTTCATTTGCGGTATCCGAGCTGGATTTTGTGGGACACTGGATCACGGCGGATGGAATCTCACCACATCGGAGCAAGGTTTCGGCGGTCAGGGACTGGGAGCCTTTGAAGAATGTGGCTGAAGTGCGGAGCTTCCTGGGAATGGTCTCGTACTACCGACGGTTTATACGGGAGTATTCCAGGATTGCTGCCCCCATTCAAATGTTGGTAAAGAAGGATGTGCCCTGGCAATGGGGTCAGGCCCAGCAAGCCGCATTTGAGGAGCTCAAGACCAAGCTCACTACAGCCCCAGTACTTCTGATTCCAGACCCGGAGAAGCCTTACACTGTGGTTACGGACGCTTCGAACATCGCGCTGGGAGCAACACTGATGCAGGACGGATCGGATGGACTGCAACCTGTGGCTTTCCTCAGTCGCTCGCTCAACACGGCCGAGCGAAACTACTCGGCCTATGAGCGTGAGCTGTTGGGTATCTCCTATGCCTTAGCACAATGGAGACACTATTTGGAAGGCGCCCATGCAGGAGTAACTGTCCTTACGGACCACCAGCCCGCGACCCATTTTCTGCAGCAGCGAGTGTTGTCCAGGACGCAGACACGATGGTTGAAGGCCGGATATTTCCAGTCCATCAAACCGAAGATCGTTTATATTCCAGGACGCAGCAATGTGGTTGCTGATGCACTTTCCCGCCGGAGTCATGCACATGCAGTTTTGGAGGCCAAAATCTCGCCCGGGGAGGCAGAAGAATGGAAAGTGGGCCTCAGGGCGGATGCTACCCTCAGACCCATCTTGTCGAAGCTGGAGAAAGGAGAAACTATTCCAGGCTATTCGTTGAACCACGATGGCCTACTTTACTACAAGGACTCTACGCATCAGGACCAGGCACCTAAGGTTGTGGTGCCCGCAAATAAACGCCAGGTGGTTCTACACGATCACCATGATGTGCCTATGTCAGGACATCCTGGAGTGGCCAGGACGGCCGAAATTGTGAGTCGTCGATACTGGTGGCGCGGCTGGAGGCGAGCTGTTGACCACTATGTCCGCACCTGTCCCACGTGCCAAGTTATGAAGACGGAACATGCGAAGCAAAAAGGATTGCTGAATCCGCTTCCCATTCCGACTTCCAAGTGGGAGCAGATCACGACCGACCTCGTTACAGATTTACCGAAATCCAACGGGTTTACGGCCGTATCTGTCTGGGTGGACAGGCTCACGAAAATGTGCAAATTCGTGCCATGTACCAAGGAGATTTCGGCGAAGGAGTACGCCGAGCTGTTTTTGGAGAAGGTGTTTCCGACCTCAGGGATCCCCTCAGTCATCGTTTCAGACAGGGACCCTCGGTTCACCAGCAAGTTCTACAAGGAGCTATTCAGGCTTCTCGGAACGGACCTCAGGATGTCAACAGCCCATCATCCTCAATCGGATGGGCAGAGCGAGGTTACCATCCGGACATTGGAGAACTTCCTTCGGCCTTACATTGAGGCTAGGCCGGAACGATGGAGCAGCTATTTGAGCACGGCCGAGTTTGCAGCCAACAATTCCATAAACGCCACGACGAAGTACTCACCCTACTACCTCATGTTCGGACAGAACCCAAGGGGACTGAACATGGACCGATCGAACACGACTGTTGAGGCCGCGGACGCAATGGTCTCACGAATGAATGACGACTTGAAGGACGCCAAGAAACACTATGCGACCGCTCAGGAACGCATGTGCCAAGTAGCCAACAAGAAGAGGAGGCACGTGGAGTTCCAGATCGGCCAGGAAGTGTGCCTGAGGAGTGCACATTTACCTTTGGCGGTGACCAAACACATACCGTCTAAGGTCAGGCGTCGATTCATTGGGCCTTTCCGTATTCAGGCTGTAATATCACCGGTAGCCTACAAGATCGGATTGCCTGAGTCGTGGAGATTGCATCCGGTATTTCACGTATCGAAGTTGAAGGAGTATCATCGGTCTGATGAGTTCGTAAGGGATGATCCTCCAGGCCCAGCATTGGTGGATGAGTTGTCAGGACAGGAAGAATTTGAGGTCGAGGCAATTCTCAGGACCAAAGGGACTGCAGGACGGAAAAGATACTTGGTGTTATGGAAGGGTTACCCGGCTCATGAGGCCACATGGGAACCACTGGAGAATCTGACGCATTGTGCGGATATGCTGGCGGAATTTGAAATCAAGGACGCCCGCAATAAGAAAGAACCTCGGAAGTGATGTAACCAGACATGGCGAAGGGGAAGTCGGAGAGAAAGATGATGTTACACAGCACTCACGTACAGGTTGGTATGGGACAACGTAAGCTGTACGATGAGGAGCTGAGGTGATGGAGGTGACTTCCGGCCATGACTGCATCCTCTGAGGATGTCTGCCTGCTGATGCGGCCTGAGATCTCCAGTCAGGCCTGAGGGTAACTAAGCAATATAAGCAACAACAGGGGATAGGAAGTTACAGCACACAGAGCCCAGGAGTAAACAGCAAAGAGCACAGAGCAAAAAGACCACCAGAGGAAACTCAGAAAGGAAACGGAAAAGATGTCGGGTGTTGGACTTCCAAACTGGCTTGCTCAGGCCCAGAAGGAAATTGAGTTGCGCGACCATCGTGTGCAGATGGCGGAGGAGAAAGTGGAAAAACTCGAACAGGAGTTGACTCGTGTGAAAGCGGAACGGGCAGGCGTGTCGGAGGAGATGGTGGAAGAAGTTCGCGCGATGGGGAGAAAAATCGACGAGTTACAGAAATCCCACCAACGGATTATGGACGTCTTGGAGGGACGACCCAAAGCGGCGGACCTTCCGAACCTTTCAACGCCTTCGTCGATCAGTGACAGCGAACCTACCGAAGACGACCAGGAAAAAGACACACCATCCTCGGATGACGACCCCATCCCGTTGCGCGCTGAGGATATCAAAACAGAGCCAGGACAACCCAAGCCGCTGCCAGCTCCAGAGTCGACTACCCTCCATCCGCAGTGTATGGGATGTGGAACCCGACGGCCCCTTCGCAGTGGCGACCACCCCCTCTGCCCAGCGCATTTCACTTGCCAGACCCACTACACCGGGATGAAGCTGGCGCAGCGAGCGATGGAATGGTATAGCCAGGGGGTGCTTCCTAGCGTGGAGGTGATCCTGACGAACAAGTCCCCAGCCCAAGGAGAAGTGGAGAGAGTTCCAGACCCAGCGACCCCGGCAGCCAGATTCCCCTCGTGTCCCGTGTGCGCCAAGAAAGCGAATCGCGCTTGGTCAGGAAAGCTCAAGACGGATCTTCAGGAATGGGAAGGAGCTTACAGGAGAGCGGTCGGGTTGGAGCCGAGGAAAAGGGCGAAGCCAACGACGGAGTCGAGATCGGACGCAGCGGGAACCCAGGACGAGCCGGACGACACACCCAGGCCAAAGCGGCACACGGCGCAGCGGTCAGTGCCCCTTCCACCCAGGACCAGATCGAGCAAGAGGTAGCGAGGAGCAGCTCAGAGTGCCAAGGGGAGAAAAAGGGGGAAGAAGAAAAAAAAAAAGGGGGTGTGGGTTATTGTTTTTGTTTTATCTTTTTCTGTGAGTTTCAGGCCTACTGAGAGGCATTTTTCTATTTGAGTTCAGGCCTAACTGAGAGGCATTTTTCCAGGGAGTGAATATGGGTGTGGTTCGTTTTTCTGACTATTTGCTACACATTTGCAATACATGAGTGTGTTCTGTTATTTCTGTTTGGTATTTTGGGTATTCAGGCCCATTGGTTGTTTTCTTTTCAAAACATTCAGATTCACTGATGTTGGGTTCAGTTGGGGAACATTTTCATGGACTGGGTCTGTGAGTGTTGGTTCTTTTTTTTTTTTGTGTGGATATTAACTCTGGACCTGAGTTTTCAGTTTTTCAGTTTTCAGTTTGGTGGAATACAAGGGCAGAATACCAAGGGGTTATTTGGGAAACATTTTTGAACAAACTATTTTGGTTTAACGGTTTTTTGTTTGATTGTATGTATGAGTGTGACCTTTGCTATGGTTCCTTTCGTTGAGTCCCAGGCCTTCGGGTCGAAGGCTCGGTGGGGGGGGGAGTGGTTGATATGAACCTGGTTCAGCTCAGGCCGAACAGGTCCCCAGTCAGACCCAGGAGCACTCGGTGCGGTTCTGTAGAATCGCATCGATGCGACTGACTCTCTGATGACTCAGACTCAGGACGGACAAGTCCTGGCCATTGACATGGCCGCGGGTCCTATCAAATCCACGGCTTAGATTCGCAGTACCACTCAGAGTTCCGCGTCCTGGAACAGATGGTGCCATCTGTCCAGACCGCGTACCGCTGAGTGCCTCATGCATTATAGTCGGACAAGTGTCGTGTTAGGTCCCTGTAGGTTTTAGTGAGTCGTTGCTGAAGTTGAGACTGGGGTCACACACTTTCACAAACCAGAGAATTAATTTACAAGTGTTCTCTCTGAACTTAACCCCCTAGAACCCGTACTAACCCGTACTACACACTCGTACTGCACAATGAGTGCGATCAACGTATCATGTCGTATGGCCAGAGAGGTTGAGACGCTCTGGACCATACAACTGGGATTGTACACAGCCTCAGGTTACAGGCTGTCAGGTTGGACTGAATACTTATTCGGACCAGACCTTCTTGTAAAACAACTTGGACTCGAAGAAAGACTTAGTCTCCCTCTTCCTGAACTGTAGTGAAAGCATCTTTATATCACCTGGAGCGCAACCCTTCATAAAACGTACGAACCACAGGAGGCAACAATTCCTGGGTAGAACCCCACAAATGAATAGCGGTTTGCAAACCGCTTGCAGCAGGTTGACCGTTCTGGTCGAATTCCCCTCGAGTTTTTAGTACCAAAAATTGGGAGGCCGCCAAATCAGTTGTACGCGACAATGCCACGAACCAGCCTACCAAGGCGCCACGCAACTCGTCCGCCACTTCGTGATGGGCGAGAAAAGCCGCAATAAACCCAGTGAGATCGAATAAGTAACTCACAACAGGGGCCCAATTTGATGCCTCGTGGGCAAACGACGACCTATCTCCCAATTGCGTTAACAACCGACCGCCCCTTGCTGTAGACCCAATATCGAACCAATGCCCAAATTGCACAGCTCCTGCAGGGCGATCCACTGGATTAGTGCGCAAGTGAGGCACACCGTTGGGCTCCACAGCGAACGACGTAACGTGCTCAGGCAACGAAAAGCCGTAAGAGCTCGCAGTCTCCAAAAAAGCCGGCCTCCAATTCTGGGGAACGTTGTGCTGCATACGACAGAACACCGCAATAACGGGAGTCGTAGAAACGAGACACTCAAGTCTCGAGAGTTTAAACACGCAAGTGTATACGTTTTCAAAAAAGAAAACGAGATGAAACTACAGCTCCCAACTGTGAATAAATACTAACTGCTGCTCAAAAGCACACTGCCAGCCTATCACATCTTGGAACTAGTCTTTCCCCACCCTGGAGCCGAGACTCACTCGTTATTTAATCTCCTCTACTTAATGTAACGTCCCATTCTTGTCTAGTTTCCTGCTCTCCTACCAGCTGTCTGCTAGGACATAGTGCACAGCTGCTAGAAGTTACCCAGGATTGTAACTGATTCTCATGAGTTCCACTATGCCTAGATATAAACATCCACAGACAAAAAGAAGGTACATCCCATGATCAAGTGCTGTGGAAGCTGACAAATTGTGTTGAAGAAAATGTCACCATTGATAGAAAAACATTGTTCTGTTCTGTTATATTATTACAACCCACAGCAAAAGAGAGCCCTTACCCTCCATGATGCTGGAACAAGGACAAAAAGATAAAAACGTTATGAACGTAAACCTGCTAATCGTAATTTAGCCATATCTTCTACGAGTAAAGCTAAATTGTTATATTTTTAGTGTTGGTGGAGTGTTGGCTTCAAAAAGCTGATCAGCCGCCACAACGTAGTTCAAGCCGCCTCTTGAGATGACCTCCTCCCTGGCCAGTACATGGGGACGTCCATTGGAACGTACCGACCCAGCAACTGGAGTCTTGTCTTCATACAGCGTACAACTCACAAGACTATTTATTCTGGACCCTGAGCCACTGAACCTCAATCGAGTTTTCAAGCGAAGTGCAGATTTGGAAGTCGTTCAGCAAAGTGTCGACGTGCGGGTGAGCAAGACACTGATTGAAAAACACTGATATGGTGGAGTTTGTCCGTTACATCTAACGGACGATCAACGCTTGCTTATTCTAAAATAAGCTAGCGAGATCTCGGAATCCTCCATGCCGTTATTGAAAATACCTGTTTGCGGATTTTTTTTTGAGCGGGCACAACACTCTCTGCGGAAAATATATAAAACAAGCACGTCCTTACGGACATTTTGTCTTGAGCAATGTGGATCTAAGTAAGATAAAAAGGGTGAAGGTTTTTGTACTGAAAAAAATCTTTGACTGTGGGCAGATGAGGATAATGCTCCGTTGGGTTTTGTGTGCAGTATGCTCGATTCTACTGTTCTCAGAAGCGGGTGCACGTTATGGTTTCTTTGAAACGAAACGTCGTTGTTCATGTGGAAAAAGATGGAATTGTATAGATGATGTTTCCAAATGCCCCGCGCCAGGGAAAAGGGTCGTTCAGAAGGGGATCTTACTGGCAATTTGTGTTGCATCTGCAGCATTTTTCTGCTGGTGGTAAGCAGAAACTGAAAAAAAGTCCATGTTTTTTGTCCAATGATGATTTCTCAACATGACAGGATTCAGTACTCTGAAAACTCATTTTGAACTCTGCCTAAAGGTATCGGAATGAACGAAGGACTGAAACGTCCAATCTTTTACAAGTGTGGGGTACAAGTGCTGAATGAATGGTGGCATGATGTTGGGGGCAGGCGCGACATAGTCGGTTTCATCAGACGTAAGTTTAAGACGTGTTTTACAACCCGAACAAGAATTGCTGCTGAAACCAACTCAGGCAGCCGTCTTACAACAAGAGAAGCGGGATTGCAGGACGTGGCAAATCGAGCTCACAAAAGGATGTCCAGACAACCAGATCCAACCGTACGAGAGATACTACCCACCTCAGGCCGGTATGTTGTTCCATGTCGGAAAAATACACATCCACCAGATGTCTAGACTTGTCGATCAGCCTGAGAACTGAGAGTTGGGTGGTTTTTAGAGTTCGCAAGTAAACACAGAAATTGTTTGTGTGTTGTTTTCTTTCTGCGCAGTTATGAGGGAGTGCAGACCAGCAAGTATGGGGATGTGGACGTGAGCTATGATTTCGTCTTCCATCCTGAAGGGGAAATCACAGGTAAAGCCACAGACGAGGGTGGCTGCTTTGAGGTAGGATATACCCCTTTGGTGACGTACAAACACGCGTATTGTGGCCCCATCTAAAAATTCGTTTTCTTGTTTTTACCGTCAGGTCAAGGGTTATTGTCGGAAAGGGAAACTCCTCTGGTGCGAAACAAGCCCTGGGGCAAACTATGCCGAAATTGAAAATGCTGATGAGTACAAGGAATGTATCCTGAGGGAGAAACCAAGTCATATCGAAGTGCAAGCTTTTGTTTTTTACGAGGAGGTGTGGAGGATTTATGGAACGTGCTATACTTCCCACTATACCATTGAAGATCTCCACCTGCAGCTAACAAGTGCCGATGAGAATATAGGCCCTCCAAAAATACGCCCATATGCAATCGACTGCTGCACCAACCTACTGATGTAAAGTACTGCTCCTGCTGGGTGGTAGTTCTGGTATCAAATTGAACAAGAGCATGATGCTTCGTCCAAGGTTTTCTTCTAGTTTGAACGGAAACTGTTGATTGAAACTGTATATTTATTGATTGATTAATTGATAGCTATTGTTGGGGGGAGGGGGAATATGTACAATTATCTAATCGTCACGTGATGAATTTGAAGTTGAAAACATTTTTGAGGCAGAAAAAGACACATGTGCTCGCATGTATTTTGGAGCAAAGTTTAAGTGAAAAAACGCAAGTGAACCTTGCAATATTTAGGATGGAAGTTTGTCTGTGTGTTAGAAATATTAATGCAGGTGGATGTTTTCCGCGCTATGTACCTGCCAGATTAAAACTTAGCGAAATGTCTGAAACTAGATTCGCTTTCACAATTTTGAATGCAATCCATTGGACGCAATATTTTTTGGTGGCTCTTGTGTGTAAGAATATTTGTGTCTGTCCAGCGTATGTGTGTGAATGCAAACGACTGGGCGATATGTGGTATTTCTCTGTTGTTCGTTTCATTCGTGAAGGTTTCCATATCAACTAAAAAAATGACTTCTCCTATTAAGCAGCTGGAAGGGCCCAACAGTTTTGAGCAGAACAAAAAAAATCCTCGAGGCGATCAAGGTTCCCTTGAACAGATCTCTGTTTTAGCAAGAAGCTTGAGTTTATTTTCTGCACGAGTCCCCAACCCCACTGAATTCGCACATAGACCCTCAAGAAATGTTGAGACGTGTACACTATTGAGAAACAGTAAAAAAAAAGCCTCATTTATTTTCGGAAGTCCCACTCAAAACTCATGGCCGTGTCGAGACGCCACAGTAAGCTTTGCATCGTTCTCAACCCAAACTCCACTCTGCAAGCAATACACCCGAAATCGCCTCAGGGAGCACCCCTTTTCCACGTCCCACACATGGACTGCCCCGGCTTCCACCCCCCCTATTATCTTACCCCCACTCAACACAATCGACCCAACAGCGCCGCCGAGTCCGTCAAGAACCCTCACGCAAACCCCGTTGTGGAGGTTCCACAAGCGAATCGTGCAATCTCGCGAACCACTGGCGATTGTAATATCATGGACAACAACGCAAGACACCGCAGCCGAGTGCCCCTGCAGTTCTCGCAAGCATCGTTTCGTTGAAAGCTCCATCGCTTGCTCGAACTCGAATACGGGGTGATTTGGGGTCCTTGGCTGGGGACAGCCTGAACAAAACTTGCGGCTCATGGATGAACAGTCCACTCCGAGGAAAATTGATAACAGCGAAGGTTGGGGCATTCGTTTTGAATTCGAATTAGGGACATCTCCACGAATAATTGCCGTCATTCGGTTCACACAACCCCCAACCGAATCAATCAACGGACACACACAGAAACTCCCTAACATTCGCAACCGAAATTCTCACCATAAACATTCAATTCTTTTCCTGCCTCCCGCGGTTTTTCTCGATTGCTTTGACCATCGTGCTTGAACACTCTGGGCGGTTGCAGCAAAAAGAACCTGCATCTCGCATTGGCTGTCCACACGCGCGCGTGTCACTCTCCTTGCTCAACGACTGCCGTTCTTTGTGCACGCAGTTCGAGTGGTCATCGCTGGGGTCTGGGCGGAGAATGGGTAGGTCGTCTGCGCACAATCCAGACCGGATAAACCGGTCTTGTGTCGGAACATGCGTTGTGCTTGAAGCGCTCGTTGACGTTTTCTCGCTTTTACTTTATGTTCGAAAGAGTAATGCTCAAGTTCCAGACGGTGAACGGGGGCTATTTCCTGGAAACTGACATTTTGTCTGTATGAAGGTGATTTCACTTTTCGTCCCTCTCCACAGCTACAGGCGGTGCCCACTATCTCAAGTTTGAGAAGGCGCCTGCCACACAGGTAATTCGTCGACGAATTGAATTGCAGTCGGGACCGACTTCGGTTGTTCTGAATGTTACTTTTTTAGTCTCTTCAAACAAATGTATTGTAAAAAAAAAAATGAAGTGAAGTAAAATCAAAGATGTACTTGTGGTTGATTGGTAAAAATTAGAAATACGGTTCGGATGATCTGGGGAAGGAGGAGGGCGGACAAAGCAAGCCGATATAGGAAACAATTCGAGTTTGTCCTGTCCCTCAGGAGGGCCTTGATCAAGGTTTCATGAAACATAAAGATTCAGGCCTTACATTTTTGCTTTGTGAAGGCTGGAGGAGTATGACAGGTTCAGGGCGGAAATCCAGATTAAAACCTGGAAGCTGGACAAAAGGGAGGCCGACATTAGACTCCGGGGTGCCAGAATCGATCGGTGAGATCCATGTTTCTGGTAATTCTGGTCCATAGAGCTCCAGAATCTTATGTTTCATGTTTCATGCACAAACATAATTCATTTACAAGGAGCAAAACGGCCAGTTTTGTTCTTGGCGATCAGAAAGCCTTGATGTTCTCTTTTTGCTGCCCCTCCAAGAGTTTCCACCCACACCAAATTTACACATTTCTCGTCGTTTTCAAAGATTTTTTTTTCCTTTTGCAGGGAAGCTGCCCGTGTGGATGCTTGCAGCCGAGAAATCGAGGCCAAGCAGGAGCGGTTGGAGAAATTAGCAGCGGAGCTTCAAGCGAAGGAGGATATTTTGAAGCAACTTGAGCGCCGCTTGGCCGAGAAGGAGAGTCTCTTGTGCCAAAAAGAACAGAGCGTCCACCGGTGCGCAATTTTCCTTTCGATTTGTTTCATTGTTTCTGAACAGGACTGTAAGAATGGATTGACCTCCAAAGAGATCTTTTGTGGAAGTTTATTCGTCTGAAAAAAATGCTCAGCTCTAGGGAGGTTTTCAAAAGGGGGTGTTTTTGGTTGTCTTCCTAATACGTATCGATTCAAAAAGACAGAACAGAGGTTTTTTTTTTCTCAAGCCGTTTCCTTTTTTCGTTTCCACCGAAAAAGATTTTGTGGCGCTTATTTTTGCACGGGTGGATATTCCATGGTTTGAATCAACTCTTTGTGTTTGATATGTGCGCTTTCGCTCGTTGGGGCCTCACGCTCGACGCTTCTTTGCTTTTTCGTGTTCAGTTCTTGATGCAAACTCGCTTCTTTTCTTCAAAATCTTATTTTTGACACCGTTCTTCGTGACAGGGTGGTGAAGGAACGCAAAACCGAAGGCGTCCGAGCCCAACAGGAGGTGGAGACAAGTGTTCAGGCCGCCTCTCCTTCTGTCGAGGCGGCTGGCCTCACGGCACCACCTGTTGTTTCAACTGATGCATCAATTGATGCGTTGGGCAAAGACGCCGAGGTGGAGGCAAGCCCATCCACGATCGCCGAAAGGAAGACAATCGTGGAGTCGACTGTGGTGACGAGCGGAAAGAGGAAAGCGAAACGGAGCAGGGAAAACGACGACTTTGTAAGTGTGTGATGAATATGTTCCAGGAAAAATATACTTTTTCGTATTGTCTATTGATTGTGGTGTGTGTGTGACTTCAGGCACAAGATTTGGAAAGACCGCGAAAACGCCGCTAATGTGGCTGGGTCTGGTTGATTATCGGAGCGGAGAGAAGGTGCAATGGCACGGCAATCAGAAGATATACAAGTTCTTTCATGAATGTTTCTTTGAGGAGAGGGGGCCCAAACGGGGCTGGGGTTTGCAAATTAGAGGATGCTGGGGGTGCAAAAGGCACTAAACGTCTCAAAAATGCGGGAAGAGGGAATGCAACGACGAGATGGTGGAAAAACACCAGTCGTCAATTGACGCTTGCAAGCGTCCCACGCTTGGATTTGAGCTGTCATGACCTGGTTTGTCGGGGAGGCGAGGAGGGTGCAATGGCACCACACTCAGAAAAACGAAGCGAAAACGCGCGTTTTTTTATGGATGTTTGGGGAGGCTGGAAGTGCCCAAAAGGGGCTGAGGAATATAAATTAGAGGCGGCTGAGGGTGCAAAAGGCATCAAAGATGTAAAAAATGCAGAAGAAGGAAAAAAGAGAAGGTTGAGAATGGCGAAATGTTGGAAAACAGACTGTTCCTTACATTCAGATTCGCGGGTGGTGGTATTCCGACACCAGAAAAAAAATCAATGCCACTAATTGGTCATTTTTCTTCCTCCTCTCGCACCCCAAGAAAAAAAAAAGGTGAAAAAAATGAACCCAGAAACAGAAGCCTTAAATGTCAATCAAGCTTCTCAATGCTTCCTTAAAAATAAAAATATTTTGAACAAAGGTCCTAATTTTTCTCTTCTTTTTGCCGGTGGGTCTTCTTTCATCCCATCTTTTGGTGCCTTTTTTTTGTTTTGTTTTTTTTTCATCCTCCAAATATTGATGCTATTGTTGAGCTTCTAAGTCAAAAACAAAGCTCTTGACTGAGAATCAAATGGAGGAAAATCCTGCGTAGAAAGGAAAAAAAACAAAAGCAAAGGGAGAAAATATGTTCTATTTTTCCTTTTTGGGCTCCGGATTTCTCAAATGCTCGAACGACCCCAACAATCTCTTCAATGCTTCATCCATAGGGACCTGCAGGGAAAAAATAGTGCCAAAATCAATAAAAAAAATATATACTTACATTCACACACACAGCCTCGAGTGTTTTGTGAGGCTTGGCAAAGATACCTCCACACCTGCTTTATAAAAAAAAAGCGAAAAAAAGTATATTCCAGCAAGGTTCTGATTTTTCTATTTTTTTATTTTTTTTTCCTCAAGGACTTTTTTCTCTGTTTGGAGAAGATTGTTTTAACTTTTTTCGTTAGAAGCATTTTGGAAAAAGTTGCATCAGAATAGATCAAGTCATGGCAATACTCCTTAATTGCGTGGTGGTTTTTTTAGTGGCTTTCAGCCTCAATGTAATCCAGTTTAGTTGAAAAATGAACAACATAAAAAGAATTAAAAAATTCAATAAATATGGATGGTTGAGTAAAATAGTTACCTTCGGAATATAGCCAAAATCTTTCTTTGCTCGGTCGCATTGGAACACTCGATTGCATTTTGAGAGTTTGATACGATTCACTGTCAAATCGGATTTCAAATCCTGGTGCAACAGTTAGAAAAAAATACCTGAGTTATAAATGCATTCAAGAACGTAGGTAAATAATTTAAAAAAACCCACAAAAACTGCAGTGAAATCGTTGGTATATATACAGGTACATATGTCTGTCATAAAAATAATCCAACTGTTGGGAAAATTATGTGGGTTGGACATATTAAGATAACCGATGAACCTCCACTCCATAAAAAATAAGGGAAAAAAAAATCACTAAATCAAAAAAATATAATATACACAAGGGAAAAAAAAATCGGGTTGCGTGGATGATTCACAAAACTGCTTTCAATATATAAAACTGCTTTTTCTTTTTTTTTCCGGCCGATACAATTCTCACTTTTTTTTCACACTATAAGGAAGAAAAGTGTGACTATTTGCAGAGGTAATGACATCGGATCATTTGAGGTGATTTGTTGTTTTTTTTTACCTTGAAAGGTGCCAGCAATGGTACAATGATGTATTCGAAAATGAACACCACAATGAAAATCAGAAGATAAGGGAGTCTGCAGAATGAAAACAGGAAAAAAGAAATACCATCTTTTAAACTACAATCAATCAATGAATACAGAACTCGCAGCACACAATGGGATGATTGGTGCATTCGATTTTCTCAAAAAAAAGAGAATTGGATGGATTCCCTATTTCCTCAGAGCAATTGCCTTTCAACACATTTTACCAGGGTCTTCCCCCCCCACACACACACAAAAAAAAAAAGAAAAAAAGAAAAAGGTGTGAATGAACCAAACAAAGGGCTGGCAATTGCTGGAAAATGGATGTCTGCCTTTCTTCCATCTCAACTTGACAAATATATGAAAAAAAAAATCCGTACTTGATGTGAGGCCTCTCATAATCGAGCCCTTCAAGAATATCACCCATAAAACCCCAAAACTTTTGTGGATCCTGAAAAAAGACATCGCAAACAAAAAAAACTCAAAAAACCCTGACAATTATGGTTTTTCAGAAAAAGCAAAATGCTTCCTTTGTGAAAAATGAAAGAGAGATTTTCGGCTGAAGGGTACACTCATGCTCAACAGAATATATTTCTATTTTTATACATAAATAAAATTGTCAACATCAACAGAGAGGCAAGAAAATTTAACTTTATTTTTTATTTTCAAGTTTAATTTTGCTTGATACGCAGAGGGCCTTTTCTTTGACTTGAATAAAAGAATCCCTCATTCGCTTTTCCCCTTTCTTTCCGTAAAGGTTGCGTCAAGTACAAAAAAAGTTATTTTTATTTCTCTTTCTTTTATATATATATATATATATATAAAACAGAAAAAGGGGTGGGGGAAAATAGAAAAACGAACCTGATTAGTGATAAAGTATGGTTTTCCTGCGAGGGGCGACTCCAATGTCAGTTTTTCTGCAGCATCAATGTGAGCTTGGGCCACGTTTCCCACATAAGTGAAATCCATTTGATTCTCTCCATCGCCAATTATGTACTGGAAGAAAAGAAAAACAAAAAGAAATAAAATGAGAGAGAGAAAAAAAAACTACTTTCGACCTTCTCTCTGCCCTCCGTAATTCACTATTCAAATTAGGAATAGAATAAAACTCAAAACGTCAAAAATTAGAACGATGGCGATCTGACTGTGTGTTGATTAAAAAATATACTTTGAGCTTCTTGTGTGCTCACGAATTTTTTTTCCTATTTTTCTATATTTTCTATATTCGTGTATTTAGTAATGTAATACTATTTAATACTATGTAATAATATTTTTAGTCATGCTTTTCTAAAGCATACGGAACAAATCAAAAAAGTCCCAACAGCCACAGAACAGCCACAATCATTATTCAGTTGAGGAAAAAAAAAATCAGATTATCAACCTACATGCCGCTTCCCTCCCCCCCCCCCCAAAAAAAAAATGGAAAAAAAAGCAAAAGAAAAAAAAACGCAGCATACAATAATTTTTTCAATCCATTAAAGAATCTTGAAAAATGTGATGTGCTTACTTTCATTTTCCCTTTCTTTGCTCTAGCCACGACAGTAGGTACCATTACGGTGTCTCCTTCTCCAAAAATAGCACTGGGCCTCAACGCACAAGTAGCTAATTTCCCCTCCAACCCATTCGCTGCCAGAATCAACCTCTCTGCCTGGATCTTTTTCAGTTAAAAAAAAGGCAAAAAAAAACAATAAGCACATTCGCATTCAACATCATCCCTTGACCTTGTGTATTTTTTTTGTGTAAAAAAAATAAAAAATACGAATCTCCTTTTAAACTTTTGCTTCCAGACAAAACTGGACCACCCCTTGTTTTTCCCCAACACCACAATTGCCGGAAAGAAAAAAAAAAGGTCCTATCGCACAAATAACGAGCAACGTAAAATATCGAAAACGAAATTTTCCGGGTTTTGAATGGCATGGCTGAAGCGGAGCTGGTTTACCTTTGTGGAAGTGTAATAGTCCATAGGGTTTTTCGCATAAGGCAAATCCTCCCCCACGTTCACCAGATCTTGCCCCTCGAAAACCACTGATGCCGAACTGGTGAATATCAATTTCTCAACATCTTTCGATGCGGAAGCCTGCAACGAAAAACCCTCTTTATTTTATTTTCAATTTTATTTTCAACCTAGCATAAAAAACAATATACTCCTTCATCAGGGATTTCCGTATAGAATTATTCTATATAATATATAGAATTTATGCAATGGGTGAAATTCAAACGGGGTCTCAGAAAAACACTAGTCATTATTCTGCAACCTGAGCTCATTTTTTTCCTTCTGCTATTATTCTCACGTTTTTTTTTTTTTTTCACAAGGTTTTCTGCCATAGTGGAATGGCATTTACAAAAAAAATAAAAAAAATCCTTAAAAAACATATCAAAAAGATATAGATAGACAAACTTAAAGATTACCTGGATGACGTTTTGCGCCCCCGTTACATTGACAGCATACATCAATTCTTCGTTGGTCGTATTTTCCGCAGTCGGAGTAACAGTAGCCACATGGAAAACCACTTTCACTCCTGAAAAAATAAATAAATAATAATAATAATAAATAAAAATATGTATATTTTACACATATCATCGACCCATCAACATAAAAAAGATGACATCAAATAGTAAAAAAATACTGATTCTTCCCTCAGCATTTCCCTCCATAAATCGATACTTCACTTTAAAACCAAAAAAAAGATCAACACGAGAGATGGAGGCAATCCTTTAGAAAAATCAAGTGGAAGGAGAACAATTACATACAAAAATGAAAGGTGGAGACGAAGTCTCGTTCCAACACTCCATGTTTTTTTTCATTCTATTTATTTATTTTTTCCGTCTTTTTTTTCCCCACCAGCAAAAGCAATAGAGGAAGGGGGGTGGGGAGCCTTTAGAATTGACACTCATATTTCTGACTACATTCAGATTTACAAAAAGTAATTTTCGTTATTTTCATCCTGCACATCAAAAAATAACGTAGTGACTTTTTTTTTTCAGAAAAAAAATACTTTACATTGACTTACCATTCAAAGCATCAGAAATGGATTCGATTTTAGTAAGATCCCCTTTGACATATGGGACGCCAGTCAGACCTGCGGAATCCGGAGGGGGTCTGACATCGAATATCGAAACATCATATTTACCCGTCTCCACCAGCTGTTTCACGAGGTTCTGCCCCAAAAATCCTGCTCCACCTACAGCAGATAATTTTTCCCAAAGCTTTAGATAGATTTTCTTTTGGGGACGAAGACCAGTTTAAACACACTAATATAAACCGCCAAGAGTTTTGCATCTTGTCGTTTAGATTCTATTTTTTTTTCTTTTTTTAAACCAAAGTGTCAGTAAATTTCCAAAAAACAACTGTCTTTCCACAGCGAATTATGGATGATTTTTTTCACAACTTCAAAACTTTGTAATCGGTTTCCGCTTGTTGGAAAGGTCAGGAAACTACAAAAGTTGCAGCTGGATTTATTAATTGAAACACAAAAAAACTTAATTTAATTCTTCTTTTCCCCCAAAAATACCTGTAACCATGCATTTGATTTTCTCGTCCTCTGCCATTCTGAAGATATTTTTTTTTTCTTCCTGGTGCTATTCAAGAATATATGATTTTCACTTTTGAGCTTTTGCCTTGTTGACCAGTTGTTGAATTTCTTCAGCAGTTGGAGGTTTAGGTCCCTCTGGTGGGTAGACCACGTAAGATTTCTGCAGGGAAAAAAATCAAAGATAATAAATAAAAAAGATAAAGAGATTCCGAGAGGAGGGGGGGGGGGGGCTGACTTTGTTAGAAAATTAAAGAAATTGTGATCCGAAAAAAAGTAAAAAAAAAAAGTATGCAGGTGGTTTTGAAACTGGCTTCCGTTTTTGTGCTTTGAGTTGCATCAAATTAAAAATCAAAAAAAAACCAGAAAACAAAACATACAACATAGAAAGAGGAAATTGATTTAGAAAAATAGATGCCACAGGATATTTTTGGAAGAATATACACAATGAAGGGTTATTTGCGTTTGGAGGGGATCCCCTTGAATATATATATTTATTCTTCGACACCCACGCTTTGCACGATCAGGTCCAAAGCGTCGGGAGATGCCACGACAGCGTAGGTCAAACAGGCGGGAACGGCGAGGTACACAGAAAACTTCCAGAGCTGATGTCAAAACGGGAAAATTTAAACATCACTTCGGCAGTCCAGTGTTTCATATGCATGTGTCGCACCGAAGAAGAGAAAAACGGGATCCATATCCGTCAAGAAGACGCAACTCAAACGGAAAAAAACGAAAGCTACAGTTTTCAGCTCGACTTTCATCCTCTTACCTCCAGGAAACGCGATCTCGCCATCGGACGCTCAACAGAAATGCGATTTTTTTTTCTCTTTCACCTGTGGCGACACGATTTTGTGGAAAAAGTGACGCCCAAAGAATCGAAAAATGTCGTACAGACAGAAAAGCAATTCTGTATGAATGACTCATCCCCCCAAGATCGCTCCTCCTTGGCCGTTTTCTTTTGCCGACCCCCCTTTCGTTTTCGCTTTTCGTCGCCTTGCCCACGGAGACACTTCCTCGCTTTCCGTAATCTTCCCCGGATCAAATCACCATGGCCACCGCTGCGACTATGAGGTTGGCTTGCGTCAACAAGACCGCGCTCTCCGTGGTATGGCAGTCGAAATCCTTCTCGTCCCTCCATTCTTTTTCAGTGTTTTTGGCATTTCACGCACGGCCGATTTCATCCAAGGAGTGGGTGGTTCAATAATCCCTCTTCCTCCCTTCCCGCCCGCCTACTCTCAACCGCTCGATTTTTCGTGCGTTTTTCTGGTTTCCTTTCAAGCGTTTTGGATTTTCGGCCAATACATTAGAATGGCAAACAATGCCTAGAGGTCGACCGGGCCGTTTCCAAGAGTGTTTTTTTGGTTTAGTTTTATTTTTTCCAACTGCGAGGGATGTGTGTGGGGGGAAGCAACCATACTAAATGGCTACACTCAGAAAAGGAGAAAAAGACAGAATTCATGTCGAGAAGGCAGAGGGAGGTTGAAAAAGGACAAGGCTAAATGGATAACTGTAGTCATTTAGATATTTCCCTCTGAAAAGACAATTCTTTCTGAGGAGAACCCACATTTACTTTCCCACTCCAGGAAAACCGTTCCAATCAAAAGCATCCACAATTCATTATCCTTTTTCTCACCATTCTTCCTCTGTATATTTCACCCTCTAACTAAAAGCCGTTTTTTTCTCTCGTGTTTTTCCTAAAAAACAAAACAGGCACCCTCTTCCTCTTCTTCCTGCAGAAGGGTGGTGGTTTGCAAGGCTGAGCTCCCCAAAGCCGTCCCCGCCTCCACCAGGAGGGTTGCTCTGTTGGGTTTGGGCTTGGCGGCTTTCCCAGCCGTGCAGATGACTAATCCCAAAAACGCCCTGGCTTTGTTGCCCGACGATGACGATGCCGATTTGGTCGAAAAAGCCAAGGCTGCTCGCCAGGAGAGAATCAAGGTGCGAAACGAAAATGCGGATCATTTGTTGATTTTTCTGTGGGGGTGGATTCCCTGGTAACCCCAAGAAAGGAAAAAATAAATTGAAAAATAAAAAAATAACAAATGCACTAGAAAGGCTAAAGCTGAGGTTTGAACAAAAAAGTAGAGGAAAAATCGTTTGTAATGACCATATGTGGCTTTGTTGCCCACACAGGAAAGGCTTTTATTTTGCTTTCTTTTTTCTTTTTTTTTGGTTTGGGGGGGAGTTCGTCTTGAATGTTATTTACAGGTTGAATGGCAATTGTTGTTATTTTCTCTATTCTCGTATTTTTTTTCTAGTTTTCTGTTTCCTTGGGGAAAAAAAATACATCACAGGAAAATGTTGTCTTCTCTGTTGCAATATTTGAACAAATTTGAAGTGCATCAAAAAATTGGTAAAAAGAAAATCTTCCATGGATCCAAGTGCATGGGAATATTCAGTGAGAAGACTTCAAACAACATAGACTTTTTTATTTATAAATACTCCATGCATGCCATGATTCGATTTCCCAACTTTTCTGTTTGTGTTGAGAATGGTTTTTTTTTGCTTTTTTGGGGGTTCTTTTTTCCAGAAAGAATTCGCTACGGAACGTAAGTATGCCAAGGACTCTGGATTCAGCACCCAGAAGGACCAAGAAGCGATCATCCCTGTGCAGAAGGCCGTTTTCGAGTTGGCAAAATCCGGATCCCAATTGGAGTCTGGGGACCTCTCCCAATTGGCCAGCACCGTGGGAGGCTCCTGGCTGAAACCTTTCAAAACTGCCAGCGGAAAAATCAGTTCTGGAAACGCCGATGCCGAGAAGTCCATCGGGGCGGTCTACTCTGGAATTGACGCATTGGCTGCTGCTGCTAACAAAGTAAGAAGTGTTTATTTACTTATTTATTTATTTTTATTGGTTTCTTTAATTGTTTCAATAGGGGGAGGAGCGTTTCGTTTCTGATCTGCTTAGGGCTTTTTTGAGATTTACTATCTCCAAGGTTTTTATCATTATTATTCAGGGAAGTGCTTTGACCCCCAAGCATATGTGTCCAGTTTTTTTTCACCTAATCGGGGCATTTTCACTCCGATTTTTATTTTTTTTGGACAAAGAAAACTGGGGGTGATAACTATTCCCATACCAAAAAATGGTGTGCAAAAAGATTCAAAAAGCTGTTTTTCTTCCTTTTCACCTTTTTTTTAGACAGAAAAGCGTTTGGATTTCAGCTTTCCGACAAGGAATGGAAAGAAACCTCTTGGCCAAAGGGAGAAAAAAAAAGAATTACCACACTTTCAATAAATACTATGTGTGTGTGTTTTGGTCCTACTAGAAAACAATTGAAAATAAAAAATAAAGCAGAGTCAGAAAAATGTGCCTCTCTTTCTGAAGGCCAACATCCTCCTGTGTTTAAATTTTAATCATTTTTCTCCAGTTTATTTTGTTATTTCTCAATATTTTTTCCTTCTTTACAAATATAAATATAAAGAAGAGTTTATTTTTTCCAAAGAGTTTCAATTCATACTAAACTTGGTTTTGGTAAAACTTTTTTTTTCCTGTTTTCAGGGTGATGTCTCTGGATCCAAAAAAGCTTATGTTGCAACGGTGGCTGCTTTCCAGAGCTGGGCATCAGCCACTGGAGTCGCCAGCAGTTTGAAAGGACTCTAAATATAGATCAAATTCCTTCCACCAAAAAATGGAAAAAAAGGAGCCTCTGGCCCAAGTTTTGTTTCTTTTTTTGGAGTCTAATTTTGGACAAATCTGAGTTTCGTGGGGATTCTTACTGTGGGGCCGTTTGGGGATTCTTTTGCTAAGGGAGCGTCGGAAATTTCAAAAAAAAAAAAGAAAGGGAAGGGGGAGGGGGAATGGAAACAACCGGAGTCGGTTTTTTTTGTCTCTTTCGGTTCTGGCCAGGAAATTTTAATTTTCTGGAGGATCCAGTTGTCTCCCTGTTTTAAAAAGAAAGAAAAGTCACTGAGAGGGCTTTTTTTTCCCATGTTGGGGAAACAAGAGTCCCCGACTGATGGAATAATGCTATTTGTAAATAGCATTTCATCTGGGAAGTGCTGAATCTGTTTCGAGGATGTTTGCTGAGCCGGTGCCTCAACATCTCCTGGCTGTTTTATTTCCACCACCAAACTTAAACTTGAAATCTTGAAATCCAAGATCCCAAAGGCAGACATCCAGACACCAGGTCTCCATCAAATCTCAAACGAAATGAAACCTTAATTTTTAAATTTTTGACTTGAGAAACTGGCTGCTTGGAAGGTAGCCATTCTTCCGCCCCCACTGTAGCATCTCCTCCAACGACTACCTCTCCGGAAACTCCTCCATTGACCTCTCCATAAGCCCCACCTACCAACACTCCAGCAACCCCACCAGACCCCTCTCCAGAAGCGTCTCCTGTTGCCCAAATCTTGCTGCCAGACATGCGGTCAGAAAGCACGCATAGAATCCGAATATACTGATCCAATTGAGAGATTTTTGATTCTGGTACCAGACTCAACGATTGAGATAAGCTTTTTTTTGCACTTTATGACTGTGTTCTGGGTGATGACTTTCCTCTGTTGTAAGTAAGGGTTGGAAATTGTAGGTTAGTATCCCTACTCCTCGCACACGCTTCTGTAATTGGGTCGTTAGGACGGACATGGGCGAAAGTCAGACCAGAAGGGAAATGGTACATTTTGGTACAGGTACACTTGTACCAATGTCGACGTCTTACATCCCTTGCTCTTTGCGCTTTGGGTTGCGCGTCGCGCATGCACGACTTCTCCAACGGTCAATCGCTCGGAAAGTCAACGTATAAGACAGGGACCGTCCAGATGGAAAACGATTGTTCGATTGCGCTTGCGTGCCTCTTTGACTTCGTTGCGCGCGCTTTCAGTGGGTCGTTTGCTGGGTCCTGCATGGAGCCATTGTCAAAATAGTATTTTCAGAGCGAGCGTTCCCACTGCTGTCGTTGGTCGGTCCTCTACGAGGTGGCGAGTAGCTGGGCCAGCACTGTGCGACTTGTGTTAAATTGGCGAACTTTCACACTGTCAACCGAAAGACGGTCGTCCCTTTGCTCCCAGGTGGGGCCTAACCGTAGCATCTGAACCTCTACGATTCTCTAGTCTGGCATGGCAAACCCCGACGACGATTTCGGTCAGATCGTTCGCGAATTCAATCAGCTTCTCTTGGGTTTTTCTCGTTCGAAATCTTGTTCGTCTGGCGATTTTTGTGGGGTGTACACGAACTATGAAAGATGTTGAGCTGGTTGTCCAGTGCTTGGCGATTTTTGTTCGTTTAACTTGGCAGTGTTATTGGCAATTCCCGCCACCCTCGAAAGTGTGTCGGAAAGCCACATATTCGGTTAAACCCTACCGGTAACGAGTTGCACGGAGAACCGGATATTCTCTTCGTGAATCGCGCTATTGGTGCATGTTATGGTCGATTGACTGGTGGTTTGTGCTGGGTGGCAGGTCTTCTGTTGGTTACTTGACCTCTCCACTATTTTTTTAGTTGACCGACAGTCGCATGGGTGGAATGAAGGCCCCTTCCGTATCTTTTGGCGATCTGCCAGGGGATATGATTGTGGAAATTCTGGACGCTTTAACAGCAAGAGAAATTGCCAAGTGCTCATGTTTATCGAAAGACTGGAAAACCGCATCTGGGGTGGCCTTATTACGGGCAAAAATTCGTGTGGAAAGAGCCTGGCGTGTGGGGGAAGTCGACCCACTGGATGTGAATTTCGAGGGGGGCTTTTATATCAACTGTGCTGCAAAACACGACAGCGTGGTTGTCGTTGGGGGCCTGAATGGCATTGAGCTCTGGAATCTAGACACCAAGTGTCGCTCACTGTTTCACCACCCTGACTCGGTCCATTCGCTGTGTTTTAATGGAGACCTCCTGCTCAGCGGTCATCTATCCGGCCATATCTGCGGTTGGGGATTGACAAGAACAAGCAGCAGGCTATTTCGTTTCGAAGCACACACAACGTGCGTTCTGACTCTGTTGGACCTTGGGGAGGTGTTGGCCAGCGGCGCCAAGAAGGGGGATATCAAGATTTGGAGAAAACGCGACTGGGTTTGCGAGTCGATTCTGGCTGAACACACAGGCCACGTGAGTTGTCTTGCGTCGGCGGACGATGGAAGGCTGCTGATCAGCGGCTCGGAGGATTCGACACTGCGTGTGTGGAGACTTTCAACGAAACGATGCTTGCGAGAGCTGCAGGGGCACTCGGCTGCGGTGTCTTGCGTTGTTGTCCATGATAATACAATCGCCAGTGGTTCGCGAGATTGCACGATTCGCTTGTGGAACCTCCACAACGGGGTTTGCGTGAGGGTTCTTGACGGACTCGGCGGCGCAGTTGGGTCGATTGTGTTGAGTGGGGGTAAGATAATAGGGGGGGTGGAAGCCGGGGCAGTCCATGTGTGGGACGTGGAAAAGGGGTGCTCCCTGAGGCGATTTCGGGTATATTGCTTGCAGAGTGGAGTTTGGGTTGACAACGATGCGAAGCTTACTGTGGCGTCTCGACACGGCCATGCGTTTGAGTGGGACTTCCGAAAATAAATGAGGATTTTTTTTACTGTTTCTCAATAGTGTACACGTCTCAACATTGTAGAAAAATGTTTTTTTTGTTCTTGAGGGTCCGTGTGCGAATTCAGTGGGGTTGGGGACTTGTGCAGAAAATAAAGTCAAGCTTTTTGCTAAAACAGCTATCTGTTCAGAAAATAAACTCAAGCTTCTTGCGAAAACAGAGATCTGTTCAAGGGAACCCTGGTCGCCTCGAGGATTTTTTTTGTCTCAAAAAAGTTGGGCCCTTCCAGCTGCTTGATAGGAGAAACCATTTTTCTAGTTGATGTGAAAACCTTCACGAATGAGACGAATAACAGAGGAATGCCACATATCGCCCAGTCATTTTTCTTGCACACATACTCACAGACACAGATTTTCTTACACACAAGAGCCACCAAAAAATATTGCGTCCAATGGATTGCATTCAAAATTGTAAAAGCGAATCTAGTTTCAGACATTTCGCTAAGTTTTAATCTGGCAGGTACATAGCGCGGAAAACATCCACCTGCATTAATATACCTTTCTAACACACAGACAAACTTCCATCCTAAATATTGCAAGGTTCACTTGCGTTTTTTCACTTAAACTTTGCTCCAAAATACATGCGAGCACATGTGTCTTTTTCTGCCTCAAAAATGTTTTCAACTTCAAATTCATCACGTGACGATTAGATAATTGTACATATTCCCCCTCCCCCCAACAATAGCTATCAATTAATCAATCAATAAATATACAGTTTCAATCAACAGTTTCCGTTCAAACTAGAAGAAAACCTTGGACGAAGCATTATGCTCTTGTTGAATTTGATACCAGAACTACCACCCAGCAGGAGCAGTACTTTACACCAGCAGGTCGGCACAGCAGTCGATTGCATATGGGCGTATTTGTGGAGGGCCTGTATTCTCAGCTGCACTTGTTAGCTGCAGATGGAGATCTTCGATTGTATAGTGGGAAGTATAGCACGTTCCATAAATCCTCCATACCTCCTCGTAAAAAACAAAAGCTTGCACTTCGATATGACTTGGTTTCTCCCTCAGGATACATTCCTTGTACTCATCAGCATTTTCAATTTCGGCATAGTTTACCCCAGGGCTTGTTTCGCACCAGAGGAGTTTCCCTTTCCGACAATAACCCTTGACCTGACGGTAAAAACAAGAAAACGAATTTTTAGATGGGGCCACAATACGCGTGTTTGCACATCACCAAAGGGGTATATCCTACCTCAAAGCAGCCACCCTCGTCTGTGGCCTTCCCTGTGATTTCCCCTTCGGGATGGAAGACGAAATCATAGCTCACGTCCACATCCCCATACTTGCTGGTCTGCACTCCCTCATAACTGCGCAGAAAGAAAACAACACACAAACACTTTCTGTGTTTACTTGCGAACTCTGAAAACCACCCAACTCTCAGTTCTCAGGCTGATCGACAAGTCTGGTGGTTGTGCATTTTCCCGACATGGATTAACATACCGGCCTGAGCTGGGTAGTATCTCCCGTACGGTTGGATCTGATTGTCTGGACATCCTTTTGTGAGCTCGATTTGCCACGTCCTGCAATCCCGCTTCTCTTGTTGTAAGACGGTTTCCTGAGTTGGTTTCAGCAGCAATTCTTGTTCGGGTTGTAAAACACGTCTTAAACTTACGTCTGATGAAACCGACTATGTCGCGCCTGCCCCCAACATCATGCCACCATTCATTCAACACTTGTACCCCACACTCCTAAAAAAAAACTCGATGTTTCAGTCCTTGGTTCATTTCGATACCTTTAGGCAGAGTTCAAAATGATTTTTCAGAGTATTGAATCCTGTCGTGGAGAACTCATCATTGGACAAAAAACACGGCCAACTTTTTAGTTTCTGCTTACCACCAGCAGAAAAATGCTGCAGATGCAACACAAATTGCCACTAAGACTCCCTTCTGGACGACCCTTTTCCCTGGCGCGGGGCATTTGGAAAAATCATCTATACAATTCCATCTTTTTCCACATGAACAACGACGTTTCGTTTCAAAGAAACCATAACGTGCACCCGCTTCTGAGAACAGTAGAATCGAGCATACTGCACACAAAACCCAACGGAGCATTATCCTCATCTGCCCACAGTCAAAGACGTTTTTCAGTACAAAATTTTGAAGGTTTTAAAACCTTCACATGAGCTATCATCTGTGTAGCTTACTCAGATCCACATTGCTCAAGACAAAATGTCCGTAAGGACGTGCTTGTTTTATATATTTTCCGCAGAGAGTGTTGTGCCCGCTCAAAGAAATACGTTCGCAAACAGGGATTTTTTATTAACGGCATGGAGGATTCCGAGATTTCGCTAGCTTTTTTAGAATAAGCGAGCGTTGATCGTCCGTTAGATCTAACGGACAAACTCCACCACATCAGTGTTTTTCAATCAGTGTCTTGCTCACCCGCACGTCAACACTCTGCTGAACGACTTCCAAATCTGCACTTCGCTTGAAAACTCAATTGAGGTTCAGTGGCTCAGAGTCCAGAATAAATACTCTTGTGAATTGTACGCTGTATGAAGACAGGACTCCAGTTGCTGGGTCGGTACGTTCCAATGGACGTTCTCATGTACTGGCCAGGGAACGAGGAGGTCATTTCAAGAGGCGGCTTGAGTTGGATTGTGGCGGCTGAGCAGCTTTTTGAAGCCAACACTCCACCAACCCTAAAAATATAACAATCTAGCTTTACTCCTAAAAGATATGGCTTCATTCCGATTAGCAGGTTTACGTTCATAACGTTTTTTTATCTTTTTGTCCTTGTCCCAGCATCATGGAGGGTAATGAATCTCTTTTGCTGTGGGTTGTAATAATATAACAGAACAGAACAATGTTTTTCTATCAATGGTGATATTTTCTTCAATAGAATTTGTCATGTTCCACAGCACTTGATCGTGGGATGTAGCTTCTTTTTGTGTGTGGATGTTTGTATCTAGGCACAGTGGAACTCATGGTTCTGTTACAATCCTGAGCAACTTCTAGCAGCTGTGCACTATGTCCTAGCAGGCAGCTGGTAGGAGAGCAGAAAACTAGAAAAAGAATGCATTTTTCATGCGCAATATTTCACGCTGTTTCAAGCGTGAAATATAGTAGTAGTGGGGAGGATGGGGACGCCTGGCGTGACGGCGTGACGGTGTGTAAGGCATGTGTTTTGCTGTGAATCCAGGTCAACACATGGAAATTTGTGCCAGAAACATTCGACGCTTCCATATCTCTGCAACATACTTAATGCCTGTTGCGCGTTTTTTGCGTACCCGTTCAAATTTCTCAACACCACCAGAGCGGAAGACTTGTCGAGTGACCACAGCCATGGCATTCAACAAGGTAGGAGCTACGGCGACTGGCATGTTTTTATTGCCCGCAATGAATGGGTGCTGGTATCGACTGCTTCTGAACCTTGGATGCGGCAAGAGTTGTCGCTAACCGTAGCGACTGGTGTGTGTGTTTCGCAGGTTTACGACAACGTCTGTTTCACACATGCCGAAGAGGTATGGGAAAGAGCCGTTTTTCTGGATTGAAAAGTGTATATGCGATGCTTGTGCCGTTGGTTGTGTTCATCGAGGTCACTGTGACGACAATCTGACGTTTAAGTCAAATATACTTGCATACACAGAGGCGGGTCGCGGGGAGGTTCAAATGGGGCTTTAAGTATCGAACGCGCATCCCCTTCTCTGGAATCCTGGATCCGCCGCTGCACACACTGCTTTTTTTTCGAATAGCGTCGCCCATTGAAAACGTTTCTGTCTGCTGTTTAGATCGAGGACCGAACCTCCTTCCTGGAGGCCAAGTGTGCGAGTCTGGAGGTGGGTCCAGATTTGAACAATGGAAATTAACATTCTCAAACTCAAGATGTTCATTGCTTTTAGAAATTGATGCTACAGGTAGCCGTCTTTTGTTGTTGCCAAAGATATATATCTTTGATGATACAGAAGTGCATGCTTGTGTGTTTGCGTGTGTGTGTTTGAAAGTGGAAATTTGGAAAATCAATACTTGGTAAACATTCTTCCTTTTCTAAAACCAAGAATAGGGAAATCAGCGAAAGCAGGCCTGCCACGGCGACTGGAAATGATTAGAAAATGGGTAGAGACAAAAAATATTAAAGTACTGATATGGCATTCGTGTGAAAGAGATGGACTGCCATTTTTCCTTGCAAAGACAAGATTCTCATCCTCAGGATATTACCTATGACTGTCTGTGGGGAACAGCTTCTCTACTTGTGCTCAGGATTCGACACAATATGGCTATTTCAAAGCAATTGTAAGCTGATGAGCTATGATATTAAGTGTGATTGCATCCTCTGTCGCTGGAGCTGAAACGATTATTGATTTTCAGGAGGAAAACGCCAAACTCCTCCAGCAGCTAGCTCTGTTGAGGGGCGAGCACGAGGCCACCGAGAGGGTGAGTATGAAAACAAAATGTGACCTTGCATGCATTGAGCAATGTTTTCTTTCCATGGCCGAATGAACAAGCATGAGGATGACCTTTCAAAGCGATACACAAGTTGTTCACATACGCACTGCCTATATTGTGCATGGCGTGTACAATATATTGCGGCTGGCTGCTTGTTTTTCCAAAGGGTGTCGGCCCAGTGTCCACATACTACGATTGTGAAATCAAATGAAGCGGCGGCAAAAAAAACTAACATGAATTATGTAGGTACAGATTGGATGCACTTAAATTTTCTGTGTGCTTTTCTTTCTTGTTTCTGCAGGATATTTGGAGTATGGACTTCGAAATATTTCAATCGCAACAAGAGGCCGAACTCCTGAGAGAAAAAAAGGAGGAGGTGGTGCTCCTCACCATCGTTGTGGACGACGCCGGGGATGACATTCCACCAACCCCCACTGCCGCCGCAGCGCATCCCAACCAAAACGAAATGGAGTTAAGGGCAGAACAGGCCGAAACGAGCCCTACAGAGATCCGTGTACCAGGGAATGGCGACGAAATTCTGAAGAAGTTTAGAGAACGGGTGAGTTTCTTTTCCTCTCCAAAGTGAGCGTTACCCTAAGACGTCGTGATTGACGACTTTGAACTTTGAGCTTTGTATTTCTGCAGATGGGGGTGATCAAGGCTCGCGCCAGGTTCGCCATGGAGGATCCCACCCCAAAATTCAAGACAGGGCTCTTGGACAGGGGTCGGGCGTTCCGCTGTGACCCATTTGTTGGCGGCTCTTTCTTCAAGAAAATACGAATGACGGGCACTGGGGAAAAAGTTTGGCCCAAGAGAGCTGATAAAACTGTAGGAAGTAAAATCTGGGATTGGAAACAAGAAACACAGTGCCAGAATCAGCATCAGGTGTCGGGTGGTAAAAAAAATCGCACTGCTCAATTGAAAAGCAAGAAAACTGAATCTGATACTAGGGGAAGAATGAAAGTGATGGACCATGGGAAAAAAAAACAAAAAAAACAAACTCCTTGGAGATGAAACTAGGAAAAACGTTTTAAGAAAACTCAAAAAGGGGGGGGGGTTATGGGGAAAAAAAGGGGGTTATGGGGAAAACAGGGGGGGTGGGGAAAAACTGGGGGTTATGGGTAAAAAAAAGGGTTATGGGGAAAAACTGGGGGTTATAGGGAAAACAGGGGGTTATCGGGAAAAACTGGGGGTTATGGGAAAAAAAAGGGGGTCATGGGGAAAAACTGGGGGTTCTGGGGAAAAACTGGGGGTTATGGGAAAAAAAAGGGGGTTATGGGGAAAAACTGGGGTGGATGGGGTAAACAGGGGGGGATGGGGAAAAACTGTGAGTTATGGGAAAAAAAAAGGGTTATGGGAAAAAAAAAGGGTTATGGGAAAAAAAAAGGGTTATGGGGAAAACAGGGGGGGATGGGGAAAAACTGGGGGTTATGGGAAAAAAAAAGGGGTTATGGGGAAAAACTGGGGTGGATGGGGAAAAAAAGGGGGATGCGAAGAAAGAAGCAAACCATAGAAAAAAGGGAAAAAAAAAAATTTGTTGGGGGGCATACATACATTGTGTCATGTTGGGTCACTGGAGGGCTCCAAAAGCGAGGGGTGAGTGTGGGCATCCTCAAATACCAATCATCATCTCATTACCATTTTCGAGTAAAACATGATCCTTTTCTTTTTGGTCTTCCGAGCGAAAAGCTGCGATCGAAACTGGTTCCGTCGATCGTCGTCAGCAGGGCGTTCCGATCCATTCCAGACATGAAGGGGGGAAAGAAACAGCATCAACAAGCACAGAAAGCTAAGGAGTCTGAGCTCAAGAAAAGCAGCGACGTGAAGTAGGCGTCCGTTGTCAAACTCACCCCTGCCATCGAGGAGCATGCACGAAAAGTCTTGTAATAACCAAGATTTTTTTGAGAACAAAAAAAATTCATGGATCTATTTATAGTGTTTGTACTGATCATGGAGGGACATTGATATCAAAAATCCAGCATTGGTTTTCGATTTAAAAAAAAAGGAGATATGGTGGGCATGGATTTTCAGCTGAGGAGGTGGAAAATTTCCTTTTTTTTATAAAGGGTGTCGTTTTGGAGGAGGAGTCGGTCAGTGTGGGTTCGAGGATGACTGTGGAAAAAGCTGCAAAAAAATATGCCGAAATGGACATTCAGCTGTTGGATCATGGTTTCCAAAAGGGTCATATTGAACAGTCCATGGAGGCTCTCCCGGGGGTAAGTATTTTACGTAATTAGAATTGGCTTTTTAGTCATTCCTTCAATTAGAAAAATCTTGTACAGCACCTTCGATGTGGGAAACTGATATGGGTCGAAAAATGCACACCCTTGCTGCTTTTTTCTTGTTTGATTTTTTTTTTCCCTTCCTCCCGAAGGATGCGCCAGCTGTTGATGTCTTGCCACCATTTTTCCTGAATTTCTTTTTTAATTTTTTTCAATTTTTTATTTTGCCAGGGCTGCTGACGCTGAACCTGCGATCTCCATGGATTGCAAGGATTCCACCGACACATTCAAGAGTAAGGGCTCCAGTATGGGATGCGAAATCAAAAAAAAATTAAAGGGATGCTTCCATGTTGAAGAACTCCATTTAGATTCATGCTTGTTATTTGTGTCCGCCAAATGTTGTGTAATAAAATAAAGCACTTTAGGAAAATTTGAAAATCTCTCTTCAAAGAAATTTGGGAAAATTAATAAATAAATGAAAAAAAATGAAATATACTGATTTTATTACATTTTGTTGTCTTTCCTTAAAAAGGTGATATTGATCAAGCTAAAGGGGATGAGAAAAAAAGGTTGGAAGAAGAAAAAAGAAAACAGGATGAAAAAAAAGAGCAAAGGCGAACAAGATGCTCAGAGAGATTGGATTTTGAAATATATGGAGCCTACCAGCTCCAATCAAGACAGTGACGAAGAGGTACTTTTCAAAGAAAAAAATAAAAAATAAATTGTATACTATTTTCATAACTACACACAAATATACATCTCCCCTCCCTTTTTTTTTGAATTAATTTTGAATTAGAGTATGAATATCATCTTGCTGAACAACAGC
The DNA here is from genome assembly GCA_030272585.1 of Bryopsis sp. KO-2023. Lineage (NCBI taxonomy): Eukaryota > Viridiplantae > Chlorophyta > Ulvophyceae > Bryopsidales > Bryopsidaceae > Bryopsis > Bryopsis sp. KO-2023. Next base: position 879,539 of record BSYQ01000010.1, read on the forward strand.
TTGAAGTTGGGCGTTTTTTGAACGGGGAAAAATTATGCAGTGGTGAGTGGCTTTCGGAACGAGGGATTATTACTAGCATTTTTTTTATAAATACTTTCTTTCTTTTCTCCACTTTTTGGATCAGATTGAAAAATCTTTCAAACTTAAAGGTAAACAAGAAAAGCTTGAGGACAGTAATATTGAGGGTTTTTTTTCCTTTCCTCGCAAAAAAATTTAATAATAATACTGATGGAATTGGAAGTAAATAAACAGTGGTGTTTCTTATAAGAATAGGGGGTAGATCCTCTGGAGGATTATGACGTTTGGTCAGACCCTCGAGAAGTGGAGCGAAGAAAACAAGAAAGGAAAAAAGGGGAGCTGCCTTTGGAAGTCAGACAGAAGCTGATCGCAGAAGAGCTGGTCAAAATGAAACAAATGGCGGCCGATGCCAAAGCTGAGAAAGACAAAACTCGACAAAAAGAAGCTGGCAGCAGAATTCCCAAGTTGAAATCTGAAATGGCAGAAATTGGTAAACGAGTTAAAAAAGGGAGGGTTTAAAAATGTTTTCAGTGTTTTGTTTTTTATTTCCAATGCACCAATAGATGACTTAACTATTTTTATGACATTCTAAATCCTTTGGGTTCAAGATCTCACTTTATTATTTTTGTATCGCTCATATATTTGCATATATAGTGGATGGGTCATAGAAAATACACTTTTAAAAAATTTCTTACTATAGTTTTTTTAAATTAAATTTAATATTTTTTATCTTTGTTTTCTTTATTATTTATTATTTTTTGTATTTTTCTGCAATACATTTGAAAAACAATTCTATGGATGTGCGATTTTTTGTTTTTATTTTTCCTTTGTGTTTTTTTTTTTCCCTAGGAATGACTGATGCAATGGTTGAAGCTCTGGTAAAACCCCAAGAAGCTGAAGAAGCTTTAGAAAATATAGAAAGCCCTGCAGTCGATTCTCAAGAGAATTTTGACCCAGCCGAAGGCTCTATGGGTGCTTTGAATTTGAATGAACCTGAAGCCACCCAAGAAAATTCTGAAGAAGATTTTTCGTTTGGGTTTCCTGGGTTTGATGATGAAGAAGACACCGAGCCAGTGGAGGTAAGTAGGCCATTTATTTGATTCGATGGTTTTCTGGAGATTTTGCTTAATTGATTGAACAACTGAGTAATTCTCTTTTTCACATTGTAAGTAGAAAAAAAAACTGGGTGTAGAGGAGGAGGAAGAATAACAAAAAAATATTAGAGTAGGATAAATTAATGCAAAAGGAAAACATGTCTGTTGAAACATTCAGCTTGCTTGAACTTAAGAGAAGGGAATGGGGGCGTGTGAAATGATTTGTTGAACCCTTTTTTAATACATTAAATGTAGTTCAAAAAAGCCACTCTTTTCGTTTCCTTATTTCAGTACTGTTGTTTTCTTTGCAGGATGTCAATTTGAAAGAGCATATTGAAAAGAGTGAGGAAAAATCAAACCCAGCTGAAGATGAAAAGGAATTAGCGGGAAGTCTCCTCTCGATCAAGTCGCAAAATTCAGCAGTTCATTTTCAAGCCCCCTTTTTTTGAGCTTCCTAGAGCTTCCTAGTCAAGAAAGAAGAAAAGTGGGGCGCGGGGGAGAAGGACGGGGTTTTTTTTCCACAGGTTAGCAGTTTCCTATGTGGCAAAAAAAAGTATTTAGAAAGCGACACAGATTTTTTTTATATTTGTTTTTTCTGGCGGCTGTGTGGTGTGTTTATCTTTTCTTTGGTCAAGTGTTTTCTGTTTTTTTTGGATTCCGAATTGGGAAAAAGACCTGCGATGGTTCTGGTGCATGGAAGTTAGCAGTAAAAGGTTAAAAGGTTTGAGCGATGGGGCCTGTCACTGAGTGAGATTGGCTTGTAAAACAATGTGTGCAGCAAATTCATATTCAGCACACGATCAGCATAACTCAAGAAGTAACTGGGTGCAAATTCTCGTTTTTTCTGGTTCATGAATGTGTTTCCTGGCCATCGGGGGCTCTGGTCAGACTCTAATCTTGGGGTGGGTTCTCATTCTGCTTGTTTTGGAGAGAGAGGGTATAATGATGCATGAAACAATATAAATCATAAAAAGCATGATATGTCGCTTTTGCTTTGCTTGATTTTGTGGATTAAAGAAGAAATTCACAATATCCTTGAATTTGTAATCGGGTACACCAGAGAGAAAGAGATGAAAGAGTCCACGTCTTTGGTTACACTTGGCTGGAGCAGTCCAAGAACAGTAGTATCCCCATCTGTGACGCTCCAAAAGCGCATTCGTCGCAAGTACTAAACAGTATCACGACGAACTACCCCAGATTACGACTAAGGTAACTCAGTCGGACTGTGGCGACTCAGACGGTCGCATCGAAAACTCGGTATCTAAACTGCGACGCACTGAAACTATCGTCACCCAAGAAGTCGGCTAAGACCAGTCGCATTAACGAACATTGCAATCTGAGAGTCACAATCTCGAACCTCTCTAACAACGAAAGGCCTAAGACCAGGCATTTGAACGTAAAACGAGTCAAAGTCGACGGAGACACCCGCTAAGAGGGCCTTGCTCTCAAGACCGAGACAGAAAGTGGAGTCCCCTGGAGGGTGGTCGCTAAGAGACCATGGCCTAAGGGGACTCTGGAAACTGAGCTGGAGAAGGGAGAAACACAAACACCAAAACACAAACACAAAAGGGGACACTCAGAGGAGGGGAAAGACTCCTCTGAGTGGAAAACTCCTAAGGGAAAGGACAGCACCTTTCCCTTCTCCTAACTTTATAGAACTATCTCACTTTCAGAAAACCCTCTATTTTGCATTAAGACACTCAGAAACACAAAGATAATAACAAGAGAATATTTTTACAGAAAGAGAGGGGATGGTGTATCCCACAGAAAAACAGTAATACATATCCTTGGGTATGTTTATTAATTGATCCAAGTTATACCTCGTCCGAATTAGATTTCCCGTGCGGATCCGATAGCTAATCTTTTCCACGTCCGATTCAGAGCTTCAGTAAACTTTTAATAAACTTCCGAGGGGGTATACTGCCGAGGTTTCAGAAACTTAGTTATCCGTAGAAAACTTCGCTCTATTTTTATACTCGCAGCCAGTTCTAGTGCTAGCGCACATGTGTTGGCTGCGAGTTCGGCGTCACAACAAGGGTCGACTAGCGACCCGGCTTATAGCTGTATCGATCGCCTTAAAGATCTTGTTTCGTAGTGGGTCATATTCTATGCATTGTATTCCATCGTGTTTTCGTTGGCTCCTTGTTTTCCCAGCTGCACTTTTCCTAGAAGTCATACCTCGGATGTTACAGAGTAACATTGCCGAAAGTAAGACTGCTAATACTCTGCGCTGCCATGGGTTGGCGTGCCAGCTATTCGACTTATTCCAACGCATCGATATACAACTATTCCTACGTCATCGACCTCATCGGGAGTTAAACCCAACGTGCGAACCACCAGGTCTCACATAGAGCAGCGTGCGAAACGACTGTTTATCAGTGTGAGCTGGTGATCCATTCTTCCGAATCATCATCGGGATAGATGTTACTTTGAGTGGCAGTACATCTGCTAAGTTCTTTCTAGCCCCGTCACACCATCAAAGCATGCAATCCTTTCCGAGCAGTTGGATGGTAGTTCCCTGTAGAAGTTACTCTTTTGTCATGCATTTTTTTCGTTTTCGTGCATACCGCTCGGCACCACATACACGGACGACAGCATACAAATCCGAGCAGAGTCCCGCGTGTAGTAAACCCGGGACCAGGTACACGTCCCAGAGCGCCTGGCAATATAAATGCAGTGCCACGCTTCAGCGATGTGTGAGAGTATCGGAAGCGAACAATGTTTGTTACAATGTTTGTTAAGAGGATAGTGTTGGTGGCTCTGCTCTGGAGCCCAGCCTTTTATGGGGCATCGTCGCGAGGTTTGGAGGGTGACTTTGAGAGAGGTGCCTCCACAGGAGCTGTCACTGTCGAAGGTGTGCTTTTGACGCACTTCGCGATACCTGAACAAGAAGTTTCGGTTCGAATGTGGAACGCCTTGTGCTACAGAGCATCCGCTCAGCGACGTCTGTTCTTTCTGATCGGATAAAAAATATTTGAGTGACGAGTAGGGACGTGCGTCTTCCTGAATGGGTGACGACGTCCCTGAGCGGAGACACGCCTTCTGTTTTTTGGCTTCGCAAGATATTCCATTTTGTGACAGCGCACTATGTACTAAAGACTGAGCGGATGGCCTCAATCGTTCCTGGCTGACTATGGCATCTCTAATTTGCAGGCGATCAAGTTTTAAAGAGTGTGGAAGGACCCCGCCGTAAGCTTTTGGTGAGTTTCACTCCAGGAGCACTGGCAATGGTGCAACTTTTCAACTATGGTCGTTATTTTTCTTCGAATGAGCTTGTGCAGTGCGACCCAAGAATTGCGGAAGTTTTCTGCGGTGTCTGTAGGTTGGACTTGAGTTGAACCCGATCTGTGGATTTCCAGGGGGGAGAGTTTATCATGATAGATGCAGGACATGGGGGATCCGATCCAGGAGCTGTCGATCACTTAATCAGAGAAAAAGAGCTCAACCTGAAAACAGCTCGCCTGCTGCAGACTGCTCTGGAAAAGAAAGGGCATACGGTTGCAATGACACGTTCCAGTGATGAATCCATTTCTCTGACCCAGAGGATTGCCTTGGCGAACACGATGGGAGTCGACCTCTTTGTTAGCATTCACTACAACTCATTCTCTAGTCCTGCTGCGCACGGTGTCGAGGTCTTCGTGCTCCCCAATAGCCCCGTCGAGGATTGTGCTAGAGATGTGCTCCACAAGGTGGTCAAGGCAACTCGTTTCAAGAACAGGGGATTGCAAACCGCGAACTTCGCTGTTCTCAGAGAAACCAACATGGATGCAATTTTTGTGGAGGCAGGCTTTATCAGCAGTCCTTCCGATAGCGCCCAGCTGGGGAAGTCGAGCACAATCGAAGATATTGCTGATGCCATTGCTGATGGAGTCGATCAGTGCTTCTGATAGAGGTTGGAAACGAAGGCGCAGCTGCTTGGCATTATTTGATCGTTAGGAGCGAAGAGACAAGTGCCTCCTGTACAATAGTCTACCAGTCTAGTTTGGCCGTCGTGAATTTTGCTGTCATTTGTAGAGATATTAGAACGGACGAAAATGATAGGCGGTACTATGAGGATTGAGTTAGTTTTGCATGGTTTTTTTTTTTTTGGAATGGATCAATTTTTGGAGGGGGGGAGCATGAACTGTTTTTTTCAATGTTGAAATAAATGGACATCAAACTACACTTCTCATACACGTCAATGTCTTGCTTCAATGAAGACTCCCATAAATTTCGTTTCAATTTCTCTATCTGACTCCCTTCTCTTTCACAGCCCTTCATAAATATGAAGGTTGGCCTCATAGTTTTCTTGCAACGCCTTTTAAATAGCAACGACAACAGCAATGATTGTCAATTTTTTTTCCCCCATTCGTTCGCAAATAATATCAGTTTTGAACCATATTTACAGAAAATAAACATGGCACAATCTGTTCAATAAAACAAGCCTGCTGTATTGTTAAGTTGTAGTGGTAACTAAGAGCTGGAAAGATTTCAACGTGAAATTAGTAGAAAATATTTATTGAAGGGATAGAGCCACGCATTTTGATGTATATCGACATATGTACATGAATCGGAGCTTTTTCAATCGCGGAAAATCATCTGTTTAGAGATGGGAGTGTCTCGTGAGGCATTTCGCGCACTAGCCGAGGAACGATCGCATTTCGAGCGGGTGAGAAGGGTTGAGGGATGGGGGATGTGGGTTGGGAGTCTTTAGTGTTGAATGAAGGACTGCTACTGCGGCTCGGTAATAAACAACTCGAACAAAACCTCAAACCAAACGGCCGTAACACAACCCACAGACCGATTTTATCTGTCAGCATAAAACGGCAGACTCTGGAATTTCACAGTCATCAACAGTCTACGAACAGCCGTCACTGGGTCAAAGACTTTCTCAACCAACCAAAAGAATTACCAGACATGCCAGGCCAGAGCCTACAGTATTGGGGAATTCCTGGAAATATTTCCGGAAATAAGAAGAGAAAACCCTTAGCCAGCAACGCCCTCAACCGCAATGGAGCACGCCACACGCTTGAACGATGTCTTGGTCGATGCAGCAACCATTTCAGGAGAGCCAGAGCAGCCTTGTCGTGGTTCGGTGGAAGCGAACGGGGGTGAACGAAATTCGTCTGCCAGGAACGTGGGTCTGGTTGCGTCGAGGGGGGAGTGGGGGGACTGGCGCGCAACCATGGAGGACGACGACACGCTGAGCGTTTGCTCAGAGGAGGCGCACGTGACGTGGGGGGATTTGGAGGTGGAGGAGTTCATCAAGCCATGCCGACTCCCTAACCAACAAGCCCAACCAGTCAACGAGACGTCCAGGAAACGGACGCAGCCCAAGTGCGAGAAACCGTTCGACGTGATGCAGGAGCTCCCGCCGTGTCTGTTGTCCAATGGACACCTGATCAAGGCAGTTCATCGCCCTCCTGCGCCGCTTCCTGCCGACAGAAGATATGCATTTGACTTTCCTGAGCCGCCCCCCTACCCTCAGCAACACAAGCATGATTGCGAAGAGGATGGCTCCGATCTGATCCTGGCACCAGTAAACCGTCCGCAAAAACTCATTGGAATGGACATACCGTCAAGGCTGCTGCCTATGCAGGAGATACTCCACAGCGACGGCAGCATGAGCTTCGAGATTCCAATTGCGTTTTGGAGGCACAATCCTTTGGTGGATGAGGATTCCGAGGAAGGGGGGCAGCTTCCTGAATGCAACGAATATCAGTGCACGCAGCTTGCTGTAGACTCGGGAGGGGCTGCAGACATCGGAGCTGTTCAGCACGATGCCTCTAGTTTGGAGGCGAACGACCAAAAGGTGGACAAATACCGGGTCGATGGGGAATTTCACTTGATGGGGGGGTTTGTTCAGGAGCGTGGAGCGACACCTCCGCCTCTGGGGTCCTCACGTAGCAAAGACTGGGAAACAACTGATGAGCACGCTCCAAAACAAGCTGTGGTTCAACCTGGCGGAGCAAGCGAGGAATATCTCCTGAAGCACGATCAAAAGTATGTCGAAAAGCAGGGAGCAGGAATAGGTGAGGAAGCCAACGTACAAAAATTCCCACCACCTAGGAAAAGACCTGGAACGCCCAGCGTTGGCCTACACCACAATCGAAGAGGAAGTCGGGGTGAGAGAAGACAGAAGACACGCTTAAATATGCCAACGCTAGGGCGTGGTATGGCGCTCCCTCCAAGGAAAACCCCAGGGGGAAAGTTGGAAGAGGGGGATGTCAGTTGTTGGGTCCGTGAGCGGAGCTTCGGTTCTGGGCTGGGGCAGGCGAGGTGTCCTGCTCCGAAGCCTCCAAAAACGCCTCGAAATCCTACCACGGCACGAAATGGAAACGCTCCTACGATCGGAGGTCCTGTTGAGAGGGATGGGAAAAGCGGCGCTTCACACACAGACAAAAATGCTGTACAGACAGGACTCGAGATACTGGAACTAGGAAAATGCGATGGCTCGAATGATGGTGCCTTAAGGAGCCCTTTCGACCGGAAGACGACATTTGGATGTGCTGAACTCCCACAACGAGCGAGAAACTTCGAGAAAGGAGAACATCGGGCGTCGCTCTGGTCAAGAGTGTTGGGATTTCTGTGGCGTCGGAGCGATCAGGAGAAGAAAAGCGGGACGCCAAGGGTTGAGTTTCACTCGGCGTTCATTTCTGCCTTGGTCAGCACTCCCTGTGAAACCATCGTTCGCTTCTTTTGACACATTTTCGGAAGAGTGAGGTGGTGTGGACTGGGATCGCTGTGAGTTTTGAATCGTCACTGTGTGTGGGGGGAGGAAAGGGGGGTTGCTTTGTTGATCAAAGTTGATGCTGTGAAAGACAATGGACACCACCATAGATTCGAAGGATTTTTTTGTACTGATTTTGAACAATCATGCCCTTGTGTAGTTGGGACACCAATTAGCATTGCGCTCTTGTGTGGAATCCTATCCTGATTTCAGGATCCTGTCGGTTTCCTTTCCTAAGAGCACGCCAGGTTGTCATTTCACCAGCAGACGAATAGAGATTGAGCCGGCGCGTCTTGACAAAAACCTACACCGAGTTTATTTTGGCGCGAAGATATTGGCTAGTACGGTTAGTACGATAGGTTAAAGAACGCAATGACCAGAGATAGGACTTGGGCCGATTTTTTGGTCCGGCTCCGGTCCGGTCCGGTTACGGTCGGGTTACGGTCACCGTACTACGGCCGTAATTCCGTACCGTAACCGGAGTAATATGCTGTTTTTACGGTACGGAACAGGTACGGTATAGCTACGGCAGGCCCTAAATCATCGTGAAGTAGTGTGGTTCAGTGCTAAAGCGTTAGGCTGTAGTCTGTAGGGTCGCAGGTTCGAATCCCCCTGGGTTCCTTTGGAATCGCGGGACCCCGCGGGGGTCACTTTCTACGGTTTACGGTTGGTACGGCCGTTACGGTCATTACGGTCCGGTACGGAGCGGTACGGAGCTACGGTTACGGCCGTAAAAGTACGATTTTCCGACGAAAATTGTACTCCGGTTACGGTCCGGTTACGGCGTTACGGTACGGTTACGGTGACCGTAACCGTAAAGTCCTATCACTGGCAATGACTCAGGGTGGGACGAAAAGCTATCCCTGGAAGGGACAGGTGACGCCAGTTGGGGATCCAGTTGGACTGGATCTTAGAATGATTGAGGGAGTAGTTCGCTTAAAAGAGGGCGGTTTTCATATTACAATCGAGGTTTTTCTTTCTTTGGATCTCCAAAGAAAGTATTGGTTCTTCGAACTGATAGTTTTTCTGCCGCTCGCGGCGTCCCAACCCAGAGGGTTGTGTTGTTTTCAGTTTGATCCATCTGCATGGATCGTCTTTTACCATTGTATACCACAGCAGCTCGAAATTACGGAGTTTCTATCCCACAAGATCTGGCCTGTATCGACAATTGTCGGATACAACACTTTTGCCCGCGGCGAATAACCCGGTCGAGGCTCCCTCGACAGGAGTGACCTTGGGGCTTTGGTTTGATTTTGGGCGAACGGCGGACGGTCTGGAATTGCAATCGACTTTGGGGAAACGTTCAGGCTTCTGGCAGGAGATTGCGAATACAGCTTCGGTATTGTATTCGCTGTTTGTGACCACAGCTAATTTGGTTGGTTTTTTGGCGCATCCTGGAGTACCGGAGGCGTTGCGTGAACATATCCATCCGATTGTGTCAGCGCAAGTGCGCACTTTGGATTTAGCTGTTGCCTAGTGGCAGGTGTTACAGACTCGGGGTTCTCAAGATCCCGACGTTCCCGGTGCAGCAGCGGGTCTGCAAAACCAGATTCGATTACAAGGAGCTCAGTTCCGCGGATATTCTGCCCCAGTGGCCCACGAATACTTTGGCTCGTTTCGAGAGCAGTTGCAGCGGGCGCAGGTTAAGCACGCTACTACGCCCTCTCGGGGTGATCAGAAAAAAGGTCGTTCTCGTAAAGGAGCGCAGCAAGGACAGGGCGAGAATTCTGGGGCTCAGCAGCAGCAGCCGCCGCAGAATCAGAATCACCAAAAGAAGTGAATGGGGTATAGGCCAGACATGGGCTGAGACCCCTGTGCACAGGACAGGACAGAACAGACTGTCTGTGCTGTGCACAGGGTCAGACCTGTGCTGCACAGGTGCACAGACCTGTACAGCACAGCACAGACAGGGTCTGTGCAACATCTGTGCAGTTTCTGTGCAGTTCTGTGCAGATTCTGTGCAGATTCTGTGCCAAATCTGTGCAGATTCTGTGCAGTTCTGTGCAGATTCTGTGCAGATCTGTGCTGTGCTGTGCAGGTCTGCTCACCTGTGCAGCACAGGTCTGACCCTGTGCACAGCACAGACAGTCTGTGCTGTTTTGGCCTGTGCAATTCCGCACATGCGTACTTTCATGTGCCCATCCACCCCAAGCTGAGGAAATATCTGACGATTATGGTAAATGGTCGTCTATTCGAATGCTGTGCATTACCTTTTGGTTTGTGTATTTCGCCCTTTGTCTGGACAAAGGTGATGAAGGATGTGTCGTCCTTTTTGCGTTTTCCGCGACAAGTGGCTTGTCCGCCAAGGGGCATTTTGAAGAAAATTTGGAACCAATGGAACCAGTGTAAACCAATATGGCATTTAGTATTAATATGTTTAGCCTTTTGTGAAGAGAACTCCTCCAGCTTTTCTGGGTGGGATCCTCATGGAGTGGGTTAAGTGTTTGGTATACAATTCTCCAGAAAGGTGGTGCTCTGGGAGCAGAAAAAAAGTTCATCGGCCAACAGTTCTGAACAGAAAAGACGGGGCAGAAATCTGAAGATGACGAGGACAGCAGGAATCAAGTACCATCTCAGAGGGACGTCAATCCATTTCCAGCTATAAAAACAGCCAGCCCTTTCTCAAAATCATCACGACTTCTCTACTGAGTGTTAATCGAAACACAGCAATCAAGCTGGCAGCGTCGAAGGAAAAATATAATGTGTCGCCCGATGCTGATGACTGTGGTTCTTGTTCTCTTTCTTGGAGCCGAGGCTCGGAAATTGAAAGCCACCGTTGCTCAAGGGAGTGTGGTGGTTTCTGGAAGCGGGTCTGTGGTGTCGAACTGCGAGGCGAAAAACGGAAACACCGCAATTTGCGACGCCGTGGCCGTCTCCGATGGGAAAAACAGAGCAGTGGCGGTTTCGAAAGGATTCGCTGAGACTGCGAACGTTTTCGTCCAATCTGTGGCGAAGGCAATTGGTTAAGGCAACGGACCAGCGATTGCTGTGGCGATCGGCAAGGCCGTGGAAACTGCGGGGAGTGGAGAAAAGGCGGCGGCGGGGTTGTCCGACGTGTTCGTGAAATCAGTGAACGAGGGCGCGGGCGTTGCTGTTGCCCAAGGTATCGCCGATGGATACCTTGGTATTCTTGGCATGGGAATGTTTTCAGGGGAGCTAGAATGGGAAGCCCCTGAAATTGAAGCAAAACCTCTACAACCTGGTATGGCCTTCACTGATGATTTTTGTTTCCTTTTCATTTTTGTGGGCAGTTTTTCTTTTGCGACAGTTTTTGTCGACAAGAGGATTTTCGTCCTTGTGAGTGGGGTTAATGGGAAAAAAAAATATTCTTGCACTTCACTCAGGCTGATTTTTGATTGTAAGTTCATAGAAGGATACAAGGATACCTTTTAAGTTTTTTTTGGGGAAAGCGAAAGTTTAATTTAGAAAGTCTGGATGAACGGTAGGCCAAAGAAAGGAGCCGAGATTTTCCAGAAAAAAAACTGAACTGAACTGAACTGAAATTGAGGAAGAAAAAGAAAGCAAAGACGACACGAGCAGGAGAAACAAATGCACTCTGTAAAAAGGACGAAATATATATATAATATTTTGTTTTCTTACTTTTGTTTTTCTTTCCAGAGAAAGAAGATATAATTCCTTGGGGCATGAAGAGAGTGTCTAGATCTCAAGTCAAAATGGCGAAGCCACAGAAAGCTGTTTCACAGGTGTGTCTTATTATGATTTGCCCTCCCTCCCCCCCCCAAAAAAAATAATAAAAAATATAAATATCTTGCCCTGTATTTTTTTTTTGGCGGGGGCATGCTCGTGAAAGTGTGTTTTTTTTAGTTAGTTCGGCAAAAGATAGGTTTTTGATGTGAAGGCAGTGGGGTTCTAGATTGCCCATTACTGGCAGCTTATTTTTATTCTCTATAATTTTTATTTTGTATTTTAATCCAGGTGGAAATGCAACGGCTTCCCAAATCAGTGTTGTCTCGACATTGCCAGCAACATCAATGGGGTCAGCCCAGTTTCGAAAAGTTGGTGGAAGTTTCGGAAGGATACAGAGATAAAGCGTCGCTGGTGAGGGCTGGCTGGGGGGATGCCCATGCCGAGGAGGAAAACAGTTTTGAAATTTTGAACCTTTACTACGACCCGGACGAATATCGAGGTTGGGAAATGCAAGTCCAAAGAAATTTAGCCAGAGTGAACGAAGACAGGATCGATTACGAAGTTTTGGAAAAATTGATAGTGTGCATCGATAAATTGTACGAGGAGGAGGGCTCCATCCTTGTCTTTTTACCAGGTGAATTTTATATATATATATTTTTTTTCATGTACTTGGATGTGTCTGTCTTCTGTTCTTCTTTGCATTTTTGCTCCGTACGATATTTATGGGATGATTTTGGCGGGAACCCCCCTCCCCCTGATTTTTGTTTGATCTCCTTCATTTCAACTATTTTCGATGTTGGTTTTATAGTGGCTGAACAGAAAAAGACGAAAATTAGCTTGCTTTCTTTTCTTTTCATTCGTCCTTTTTGATAATTGCTCCTGTGTTTCCTTTTCTTCTCAGTGGCCGAAAGGCCGATGTCAAGAGTTTTAATTTCTTAAAAAATATTATTCGTATCTCGAAACGCAGGGATGGGCGAAATCAACCAGCTGTACGGAATGCTTTCCCCCCGAAGTCAATTCGACCCTCACTGGCTGATCCGGCTGCACTCCAGTCTGACTCCAGAAGAGCAAAAGCGTGCTTTTGAAATCCCACCCAAAGGCACCAGAAAAGTCGTTATTTCCACAAATATCGCCATGCGTTTGAGTGGGACTTCCGAAATAAAAGATGCCTTTTTTTTACTGTTTCTCAACAGTGTACACGTCTCAACATTCATCCCAAATTTTCCGACCCCTACTTAAGCTAAAAAAAAGTTGGTTTTGACTTAAAGTCGGCCGAAAGTTGGTCAAAAGCTACATGGCTTATGTCAGTACAAAGCCGATATCAACTTATGTTGTAAAAAAGTCGAGTGACGTATCAATAACATATGTCGATAACAGCTGTTTTTCGGCTTATGTTGATCAACTGTTCACCCAACTAAAAGTTGACCAACATTTGTTTGAGTCGATGTCAACTGACTTAAGTAGATAAAATTGTCAATACCAACTATTGATCGACTTAAGCCATTCAACTTGATGTGTGACTTAGAGTTAACCCACTTTGCGTTGATGGGAAGCCAGGTAACTTAAGTCAGAAAACGGTTGTCAGCGACTATTTTGTCTACTTAAGTTACCCAACGTTTTGGGCGGCTGAGAGTTATCCGACTTTGCGCCGATGGGAAGCCAAGTAACTTGAGTCAGTTATCTCTACCTTGTAATAACCAGCACAGTTACTAACAAAAAGGGGGGGGGGGGGAACTAATTATGGTCAATCGAAGTGGGGTCGCCGGCTGTTAATGCTGTGATGTGATTGATAAGGGGGTCTAGGACCCCGAGACACAAGCACACACACACACACACACAGAGAGAGAGAGAGAGAGAGTCACTGGGAAGATTAATTTTTACAGGAGGGCCCCCTGCCCTATAAACCCTGTCGTACTCCCAATTGTACTACATAACACCCCAAACCCGAGTTACTACTATCAATTTGTCCCCCCCCCCACGAGAGGGTGTCCACACCCGTCACAACCCTGGAAAGAAAGAAAGAAAAAGGGCGAACTAGAAGAAAAAGAAACCCCAAACAAACCCACAACAAAAACCCCAACTAAAAGTCAAACTAAACCCCAAACAAACCGATGAAAAATCCCAAACCAAACCCATGCTCAACCCCACAGAAAAACCCCGTTCTGTCTTGAGGCTTGGTCTCTGGCTTGGACGGTAGCGTGGTCTCCGGCTTGGTCTGCTTTTCGTTGTCACTCCAGATCCCATCTCAGCCGCCAGCTGGTTGTTCAGCTGGTGCATCGACTGGCTCTGCCACCAAGTCGATCGGAGGCTCGTCCTCATCCACATCCAAAGGAGGGAAATCCTCATCCAAAGGTGGAGGAAGAGGTCCCAAAGACGAGGGCTCCGAGGATGGACTCCTGCTGGACACGGAAGGACTTTTTCCTTCGTCCTGTTCTGGGTCCTGTTCTCCTTTTGTTTCTGGTTCGGGTGTTCTCTCTTTTTCCTGCTTCTCATACTCCTCCGCCCACTTTTTCACCAACGGACCCAAGCGCTTCAGGGCAAGGCCTTTCGGAAAGCCCATGTCCCTTCTCAAGCACTGATAGCACTCAGTGAGAGTCTGGGTCGTGGGTGGAGCCTGAAGGAGTGGCTGGAAGTCTGGCTCCCGCATGTCCAAATGTAGGTCCTTCAGCTGAACCTGTGGCGGGTCGATTCGCTGTTCCTGCCACACCCCGTATAAGCGCACGAGGATAATCATGAGGTTCCAGTGGGTTCGGCACACCGTGTGGCTTGTGCATGTGGTGATCACGTAGCTATCCGCCAGCGCCGGCGGCGAATAGCACCACAAGCAGATCGGTGGCTTTTCCCCACGCCTGTCCTTGAACCTCTTGGACATGTCGGCGAGCGCTTCCTCTTCCTCTCTCTCCTTCCTTTTCTTGGGCGCCGACTTTTCGTCGGTCTGTCCCCCGATTTCTGATTCTCTCGAGTGTTTTGTCCACCTGCGTATAGTCATACCCGGCTAGCCGGTGGTTAACCGGAACGTTCCCTTTGCCGTAGTAGACAGGCTCCTCTCCGTCTCTGATCGCAGCAGCAGCTCCAGCACCCTGTTCGATGATGTCGTCCATCGTCGCCCGACAAAGGTTTTCCACGTAGTCCCCAAGACGTGCGGGAACACTGTGTAGCAACCGGCTCATTAACCCGGACTGTGCCTCAGATGAGTACACAGCCGTTTGCCAGGCCGACCTTTCGTCTGTGGACGTCAGGTGCGGCTGCTGTTTCGTCAACTGCGACTGCAGCTTTTTCTGCGTCTGGTTCGCAGTGTCGAGTTCCTTTTGAAGCTGCCTCAGCTCCTGTTCGGCTGTTCCCCTCGCTTGTTGAGCGATTTTTAGATCGTGTTCAAGTTGGTTAACTTGATTGCAGAGGCGGTGAGCTGCACCCTCGAACTTTTTCAAGTGCTTCTCTGCCTGATCCGCCCGCGCGCGTTGTGCGTCGCGTTCTGCACGGAGTTCCAACACATCGTCTTGTAACCGTTGACACCTAGCTTGGAGAGTAGCTGGGTCGGCGTCCCGGTCGAGTGTTTTTCCTGTTCTGGAACTAGGTTTTTCCGGCAGTTTTTCCGGCAACTCTGTCGGTGGGCGGATCACGATCTTTGAGGTGCCTTTCAGCAACGATGTTTCGAAGTTCCGAAGTTTCGAAAGCACCGAAGGAGCTGGGAGAGTTTTCATGATTTTCGCCTTAGGAGGTGGTGTGATAAGTGGTTTGGGTTCCCCTCTGGGTGGGCAAGCGTCGGCGAGAGTTCCACTTTTTCCTTTTCCGCCTTTCTCGCCGCCACTGCCTTTCGTTTTTCCGCTGCCACCCAGTTGTTTTCCACTCGACTCCTTTCCCACCGCCTTATCACCACTGCGCCACATGATCGGGCTGTGCTTTGGCATTCTCTTTTTCTGGCTGCGCTTAGTTCTCCGACTAGTCTCCGACTTTTCCGTATGCGCGCCGAGAATAACCAGGACAAAATGATCGCAAGTCCGCTTTAAGATACGCTAGGCGTATTAGCTAACGTACCTCGGTAACGTGACACTCTATGGAGGTCGCCGTCACCACACGGGTTTGTGCCTATTTGATTTTACCCTAACTTGCTTATGTCAACTCAGTTCTACCTGCGGCGCAATCACGTGACCTCCAGGTCGGACATTAACCCATCACTTGATCCAATGTCCCCATCACCTGTTGTCAGTCGCTATGAGCGTGTGAGTTGTGCGTTAGGTAAACCTCCCCGGAAAGAAAACTGACCCCTAGCCCGTCCTGCGAACCGTCTACAGTTCTGTCACGGGAAAAGATAGCAACCCGTTCGCCGGAAAAGATGGAAACTTTCCCTAGGAAAAGATGGAAACTTTCCCTCGGCTTTTCCGGGAGTTCTACTTGGTGCTCTTTTCCTAAGTCTTTTTGGTATCCCATCTGGATAGCATTCCAAATCGACGTTCTCGGCTTAATATTTTTCCCCCAGCTGGAAGGATAGTATTAAGTCGAGCGTGAACAGAGTGGTAATGATCCCTGTTTAGGTTCGAGTTCTGCGTTGGGCCCTAGTCTTTTTCTTAGACTGGGTCACTTGTTTATTCTCCGGTTTGTTGGCTAAGTACTCCTTAAGCAAGTCCTGGGCATTGGCCAGGTGGCTTTCTGGCTCCCAGGTGGATTCCATCAAATCGTAGCCCTTCCAAAGGATCAGGTACTCCTTGCGAGTAGTGCCCCGATCTCTGAGGATGCGCTCGACCTCGAATTCGATGGTTCCATCCACTAGCTCCCCCTCTGGAGCGTCTATCTCTCGCTGATCGTCATCAAGCCGAGAGTAAGCCTTCAGTTTCGACACATGGAAAGTTGGGTGGATTTTCCAGTGGTCGGGAAGGTCAAGACGGTAGGCGACAGCCCCAATTCGGCTAGCCACCCGGAAAGGTCCAACAAATCGTCGGCGGATTTTCGGTGGGATTTTCTGAAGTGAAGCAAGGGGAATATACTTGCTTTGTACCAGCACTTCATCGCCAACCTGAAACTCCACTTTCCTTCGACGTTTGTTTGCTGAGGTGCACATGCGGTTCTGTGCCTCTGCGTATTTCGCCTTAGCGTTTCGCATTTGGTCGTCCATTCGACGTACCATCTCAGCCGCCATTTCCGATTCATCGCCCGTCCGAACTCCCTTCCTGGCAACAACTATCTGCCCCATGTTCTGGCCATACAGAAGATGGGCTGGCGCGTAGCCTGTGGAGACATTTCGTGAATTATTTGCGGCAAATTCCGCGGTCGGCAAATAATCCACCCAACGGTCTGGGTACCGTTCCACATACGGACGCAGGAAATCCTCCAGCACCCGGATGGTGACTTCCGACTGCCCATCCGTTTGAGGATGGTATGCAGTGCTCATCCGGAGCTGAGTACCTAAAAGTTTGAAAAGGGAGGTCCAGAACAAACTTGTGAACCTTGGATCCCGATCCGAAACTATGATTTTAGGCAGCCCGTAGTGTTTGTATATGTTCTCCACGAACAGCTTTGCGTATTCTGGCGCCGTGATAGTTTTGTTACAGGGTACGAACCTCGCATACTTCGTCAATCGGTCTACAAAGACAGCGATTGCTGTGAAGCCATGGGAAGACGGTAGGTCGGTAACCAAGTCCGTCGTGATCTGTTCCCATTTCTGGTCTGGGATAGGCAACGGCTGCAAAAGACCTTTCTGTCTTTGCAAGTCCGATTTGTTTAGTTGACAAGTTGGGCACGTTTTCACGTATGCCTTTACGGCTAACCCAACGCCTTTCCACCAGTAACTGCGGGTAAGTACTTCGGTCATGCGGTCTGCTCCAACATGACCGGCACTGGGAACGTCGTGATGCTCTTCCAGAATCCGTTTCTGGAAAGAAGCAGGGACCACAAGCAAACTAGGACCTGGGTCTGTCTTGGTATAATACAAGAACCCGTCGTCCAGCTTGTATTGCGGAGAAACCCCTCGTTCCATCCTTTCAAAGATAGGCTTGAGTTGTTCATCACTTCTCAAAGCCTCTTTCCATGCCTCCTTCTCTGCCACTTCCCAAGTGGAGAGGTTATTGAGCTGGTCTGGCGGACCAGGAAGGCTCCGGGATAACGCATCAGCCAAGACATTGGCTTTCCCCTGGATATAGACGATTTTTGGACCTATGGATTGGAAAAACCCTGAGTTTAACCACCGGGTTTGGGTCCGCGACAACGTGCTCTGGTTCATGAAGTGGGTGATCGGTTTGTGGTCCGTCAACACCTTCACACCCCCATCGCATCCCTCAAGGTAGTGTCGCCACTGGGCTAAAGCATATGCTATTGCCCCCAGCTCCCGCTCATATGCGGAGTATCGCGTTTCAGCTGGTTTTAATCGTCTGGAAAGGTATGCAATTGGTTGCAAACCTTTCCCATGATCCTGGGTAAGAACCGCTCCATATGCAGTTCCAGATGCATCCGTTATTACGGTGTACTCCTTAGCCGGATCAGGAAGGAGTAAGATCGGTGCGCGGCTAATCCGATCCTTAAGTTCGTTATAGGCATTGCGTTGGTTCAGCCCCCATTCCCAGACAGTATCCTTCTTGGTTAGATCTGTCAAGGGACTCGCAATCCTAGCGAACTCAGGAATGAACTTACGATAGTAAGATACCATTCCCAGGAAACTTCGCACATCAGTGACCGAAGTTAACTCCTTCCATTGTTGAATAGCCTTAACCTTATCCTGCATCGGTTGAAGGCCTTTTTCCGACAAATGATACCCCAGGTAGTCCGTCTCTGCTACCCCTACTTCGCACTTACTGGCTTTTGCGTACAACTTATGTTTCCGCAACCGTTCAAAGACCAGTTTTAGGTGCTCGACGTGCTCTTCCACCGAGTTGGAAAAGACCAGGATGTCGTCGATAAACACCACTACAAACTCGTCAAGGAACTCCCCCAGCAAATCCTGAACCATGGTCTGGAACTGGGCTGGGCAGTTGGTCATTCCGAACGGACACACGAGAAATTCGAAATGTCCGTATCTCGTCCGGAATGCCGTCTTGGGAGTATCCTTGGGTCGAACGGGGAACTGCCAGTAGCCTGAGCGGAGGTCGATCTTCGTATAGATCTTCGCTCTGGCGAGACGGTCCATTAACTCCTCAGGAAGAGGGAGTGGATACCTATTCTTTACCGTGAATTTGTTTATCCAACGGTAATCCACACACATTCTCAACCCTCCGTCTTTCTTGGGAACAAAGAGTATGGGTGCGCCCCAGGGACTCTCGGAGGGTCGGATCTTCCTTTGGTCGAGGAGGTAATCCACCTGTGTCCTAACTTCGTCCAGCTCGGCTGGAGAGAGTTTGTACAAGGGACGGTGGATTGGGGTCATTTGTTCGTCCTCCAGGTCCACCTTAAATTCGTGGCCTTTTCTGACTGGAGGAACGCCGGGTGGTAAGTCTTTCGGGAACACATCCTTGAAACTTGTGAGGACAGCCTTGATCCTTGGGTCGAGACCCGAATGCATTACCTTTTCCACATCCGGCTGGAGATAAGCTGGTGTGGTTTCAGTAGCGTTCAAACGCTCTTCTGGAATTCCCGGATATGGATACTGCATGAGATGTGCCATATCTTCCGGGGTGGTTGGTCGCACAACCACAAGGTATGCCTGATCAACTTCTGGACTGTTCTTCACGAGCGAGAATAACTTCTTCGCTGAGACTGTATCAATAGCCGGTGCTAGGTGCTGTAAGTAATCTGATGGTCGTTCCTTCATAGGAACAGTTGTCCATCCAGCACCCACTGGAACTTTGAGCGTGCCTGTTGCAAAGTCCAGTTTGGGATTGGTCTGCATCAACCAAGGAAGCCCTAGTATCATGTCATATGAAAGGTTTGGGAAGACGTCTGCGGAAAGGGTTGTGGTATAAGTACCCATCCTGAGCTGCAAGTCTTCGCATCGCCGATCAAGTGAACATAGGGTTCCGTCCGCCAAAGTGACTCCCTTTTTGCACTCGGTTGTTTCGAGTTTCAGTCTCGTGACTAGTTTCTTGGTAATGTAGTTCTCCGTTGCACCACAATCAACATAGGCGGAGATCGGTACTCCTCCTAATCTGGCTCGGATCTCATATCCCATAAATTTCAAATGGTTAGGACCTCCTAGTGGTAACATACGCTCAGAAGGTGAATACTGACCTTCATCCACTTTTTGTCCTCTACCTGTTCCCTGAACAGGGGCTGCTGACTCGTCAGTTGGTGGTGAACGAGTGGCAGGCTTATTTGATTCCCTTGCGGGTTCCCTTCCTTCCGGACTTCGTTTCGTTCCTTGAGGTGGGAACGATACCGAATTCTCAGTTCCTTCAGGACTACCAAGGTCTCCATGAACAGAGTCGACAGGTTCCGAACTTGATTCTGAACTTGTCCTAGTAAGCGTGCTGCACTTACTGGATCGCGTTTCCAACTTAGCACTCATAATCGATCCCTCTGCACCTTGGGTAGCATTCTTTTCTATTTCCCCTTGTGCTCTTTTATTCACTTCTGCATTTCGAGCTAACCTTTCTTTTCTAAGAAGTTTCTGGCGCTGCTTATATCTGTGACGGCGTGCCCTTCTGCGTTTCGCCGAACGAGTCTGGGCTCTGTTCATCCGGCTTTTTCGTTTAACCATTTCTTGAACTTTTCGCCCTCTGGACACTTACTTTGAATATGTCCAGTTTTTCCACACATATAGCATTTAGGATTTACGCCTCCACCTCCACGTCCTTGATTCCTGCCACCACCGCGTCCGCGACCTCGGCCACCACCCCTTCCCCGACCTCGACCTTGGCCAATGTTTTGTGCCTGGTCTGGCTGAGGTTGCTGTTGGCCACCCATCTGGTTTGCCTTATCAGTTTGGGGTTGGTTTTGCTTTTTATTTTGGCCTCGGCCTTTACCTCCGCGCCACCGTCCGCGGCCACGAAAGTTTCCTCCTCCGGATGAGGCAATAGCATCAAGACGAGCCGCCGTCTGGATCGCCAACTCAATGCCGTGCGGCACTTGAGCCACAGTTTGTTGTTTGATATGGAACTTTAATCCGTCCACGAAGAAGAAGTATTGTTCTTCATCTGTCATGTTGGGAATCCTCAGCACTTGTTCTCGGAAAGCAACAATGTACTGATGCACTGACCCAGTCTGTTTCAGGTTCCGTAAGGAGCGCCTGGCTACATCAGACATTCTGGTGGGTTCAAATGCTTGGACCAGTTCCTCAACAAACTCAATCCAATTTGTGATTGGATGTCTTTTTCCTTCCCTTGTACGCAGATCCTGGACGTTTCGCCACTGAGCAGCAGCTCCAGTCAGGTTACTGCGGAAGAGCCTGAACCATACGCTCTCATCGATGTCCAAAGTCTGGCAATAGACCGTCATTTCTAGTTGCCAATCTCTGATCCATCGCTGACCATCACCTGAGAAGGCCTTTGGGAAAGGAATACGAACGGATGACGGAATCCGTCCGTGGCGATCTTGCGGAGCAGCAAAGCCTTGGTTAGGGTCTGGAGGACCCCCACCTCCACCTCCGCCACCTCCACCTCCACCTGGGTGGTACGGCCATCCACCACCCCCACCTCCACCTGGTCCGGAAAGGAAAGATCCCCCTCCACTTCCAGGTGGTCCTCCTCCGCCTCCGCCTCCACCCCCAGGTCCACCTCCGGGTCCCCCTCCACCACCACCAGATCGATTTCCACCCTGTGGCTGGCTTGATGGAGTTGAGGGATAAGAACCCCACCCGTAATACGGGTTACTCGCGGAAGGTGCTCCGTATTGGTTTACGGATTGTCCCAAACTTGGTTGGGTGCCTGGTTGGTTTCCTGGTTGCATACCAGGTTGGGTGTTAAGAGCCGGGATTGGATAGAAGACAGACAGCGGAACTGTCGTCAGTGGTTGTGTTAACATGGATGTCGTTGGTGGTAACACACTCGTTACAGGGACACTAAGTATGGGTCTGGCTGTGCCAAGTTGACCCGCTTGGCCGAATGGTGCGCCCATTGCCATAGTTTGTGGCGGCGCAAGACTCCATGCCGTCCGTGTTCTTGGGGATGTAAATAAACCCCAGGAAGATGGAGAACCTCCACCCACGGAGTCTGCGACAGTTGTCGATGGGCTGCGACCACCCAATCCTCCTAACGTGGTTAGACCAGTAAAAGTACTCAGATCCGGAACAGGTGGTACCGGAAATGGGATACTGGTAAGAGGAGTGGATGACACAAAAGGAACGCTTGTGGCTGCAGCTGTCGTGGCCGGCAAAGTGACCGTGCCAGTTCCTGCTCCCATCATACCCACTACAACTGGGTCCTGAGCCGGGACTCGAACTTTCTCCCGTTTTTTCCACGCACTCAGTGTTTCTTTGAACTTCGAATCAACATACTTGGAGAGATTACTTTCCAAAGTCTGCTGTTTCTCTGTCGCGTCTGATAGAAATTTCTCCATCAGTTGCATCGACCTGTGTCCTCCTGCAGTGTCATCAGAACTCACACTGCCTCGTTCCGCCCTTCTTTGTTTGCGTTGTTCTTCGGCTTGGTGTAAGTCCCGCAACACTTTTAGGCTCTGGCTTACCAAGCCTGAGAGTGTGTCTAGCTGGCCTTGGTGGTCGACTTGCTCGCACCGAGACTCATCAGTAGTCCGAGCTAGGTTATCCAGCGTTGTCTGCTGTAGGCGCATACCTTCAGCAACTTTTGTCAGAGAGGCTTGCAGAGACAGAATTTGTTTCTCCCTGAGCGCATTGGTCTGATCAACAGCTTCAGCTTGGGTACGGGCTGATTCCTGCAGTCGATCGAGTCGCTCTTGCAGAATAGCCTCGTTATCGTATTTACCCAACAGATTCCTGTCGATCCGCTCTGTGGACCTTATATTCTGTTCCAGCAATTTGTGCTGGTGGTCTAACAATTTCTGTTGTCTTTCTATAGACTCAGTATTTTGATTGACCAGCTTCTGGGCCTCCTTCCTGACATAGAGCACGAACTGCTCATATTCCTCTTTCAGGTCGCCTTTTAAGGTCGACTCTGCACGCTGAACCTGCTCGTGAACTTGTCCTTCCAGGTTTTGTGCGACCTCTTGCACATTCGAGGAGACAGCGGCATACACATGCTCAGCTGTGTCCCTAAGTTGTCCCTCGTCCACACCATGAACGTGCACCTCCTGCTGGTGGACGTTTATGTGCTGATGTTCATGGTGAAGGATGTTGGTGACTTCTATTGTCGGGACGTCCTCCATATCCTCATCATACTCCTCGTCTCCGGACTCTTCCGACTCTTGTTCCGAGTCTAAGTCTTCGTCCGGTTCCTCAACCTGGTCGGGTACATGTCTGTCCCACTGCAAATCATGTATTTGCTGCGCTGGTGGGTGCACCACATCTGGATAAACCACGGGAATTAGTTGGTTATCCACCACCTCTTCCTCCTCAAGAGGTGGAATAGGTGGTAGCTGTGGCGGCGTCTGGCCGGACATGTTTTTGTTTGAATTTCCTGGAATTTTGACGTAATAGGAGTGTGTCCGGAAAGTTTCCAAACTTTCTGGTGCCTTGGATGCGAACTTGTTTCAGTTCTGGTTGCAATCCTAGTCGCTATCTTTTCTTGAACCTTACTAGGTCAGAAATAGATAGGAGTTTTACACTTGACAACGTCGGGTGTTACTTTCCCGTTCGCGTTCTGTCAGCCGACTAGGTTAGTACCTTGGCCGGTGATTCAGTCTACGACTAACCTAACTGTAGAACCAGTCGTGACTCAGGCGGTGCGGTAACCGATTGCGCGCTGGAAAGAGTGACAATGAGTCACCTGCCAGAACGACTGTTTTTCGTGTTACTGGCAGAAGCGTCAGTCGACGGAAGTTGGTCGTTCCGGACGACGTTCTTTCCTACGCCGGTTCGCACTTTCAGTTGTTCGCCTGCGCGTTTCGGGTTTACGCCGATCGTTGCTCTCCTTGCACTGTTGTCGTGCTTTCGCCTTGTTTTCCTTTAGATCTACAGATCTGTAGGTTTCCAGAAATTCGTTCACTGGACTCCGATTCTTTTGCGACTTCGCCTGACGTTTTCGAACGACGACGCGAGCACGTCGTTCGAAGGATAGCTCTCCTCGCGACCCCTGGAACACAGAGTTCCAGATCTGTGGGATTTAGTAATCCCTAAGGTCAGATCTTTGGGGGGGGGTTCGCGAGTTCTCCTGTGGGGTGCGCCTGGCCTCGCCTTGCTCCGAAACCAAATGATAAGGGGGTCTAGGACCCCGAGACACAAGCACACACACACACACACACAGAGAGAGAGAGAGAGAGAGTCACTGGGAAGATTAATTTTTACAGGAGGGCCCCCTGCCCTATAAACCCTGTCGTACTCCCAATTGTACTACATAACACCCCAAACCCGAGTTACTACTATCAGTGATTGTAATGCTGTGATTGTAATGCTGTGATTGGGGTGACTAATGATGATTGATCGATGTTGGCGGAAATCAGCCAGCGGCCGACATTCCAGCGGCCGACAACCACCAGTCGCTGACACACCATCTGCCGCTGAAGCAAGAAAAACTGACTCGCGGCAACCACGCCTCTTGAAAGCCGCTCAGATAACAACCCGTGAAACCCTGACTGCCCAAACCGCCCCCAAGAAAACCAGGCCCAGACGGTGTAGGCTCCTTTCTTGAATTGTGATGGTGACGGCGGCTGGGGTCAAGCGGCTGAGCAAACACGTTGTAACCCTGCTGACCAGCCGCCTGGCCTGGCGTTGCACGGGGTTGTGGTTTTTCCCCCTTTCTTGAATTGTGATGGTGACGGCGGCTGGGTTCAAGCGGCTGCGCAAACACGTGGTAACCAGCCGCCTGGCCTGAGCCGCTGCATGGGGTTGTGGTTCTTCCCCCTTTCTTGAATTGTGAATTGTGATGGTGACGGCGGCTAAGTTGAAGCGGCTGAGCAAACACGTGGTAACCCTGCTGACCAGCCGCCTGGCCTGAGCTGATGCATGGGGTTGTGTTTTTTCCCCCCTTTTTGAAATGTGATGGTGACGGCGGCTGGGTTCAAGCGGCTGAGAAAACACGTGGTAACCCTGCTGACCAGCCGCCTGGCCTGAGCCGCTGGATGGGGTTGTGTTTTTTCCCCCTTTTTTGAAATGTGATGGTGACGGCGGCTGGGTTCAAGCGGCTGAGCAAACACGTTGTAACCCTGCTGACCAGCCGCCTGGCCTGACCAGTCGCCGAAACACCATCTGCCGCCGAAGCAAGAAAAACTGACTCGCAGCAACCACGCCTCTTGAAAGCCGCTCAGATAACAACCCGTGAAACAGCATCGACTCCCCAAACCGCCCCAAAAAACCCAGGCCCAAAAACCACTCATCAGCCTCGAGAGAAGCCCAGACATCACCAGTCGCCAAACCAACATCTGCCGCCTGGAAACCATCAGCTGCGACGCTCAGCGTCGGACGCTGCAAACAAAACACAGCCGCCCTGTCATCACCTCCTCACGACGCGCCTGATATATCCACAACAGCCCGCCAAACACCATCAACGCTGCCATCATCAGCCGCCTGGCCTGAGCCGCTGCATGGGGTTGTGTTCCCCCCCCCCTTTTTTGAAATGTGATGGTGACGGCGGCTGGGTTCAAGCGGCTGAGCGAACATGTTGTGGCGCTGCTGACCAGCCGCCTGGCCTGAGCCACTGCATGGGGTTGTGTTGTTTTGGCGAGCGAGGAGGAGGCCACCAATGACGTTATTGTGAGGGCATCTCTCCCCGGATGTCGCCGACACCAGCGTGAAGGCCGCCAACGGAGGGGTGGCGCGTTTCAGGCCTTTCCCAAACAGCCGTGGCACCTTTGACAACACTCGACCCTTTTTTATTTTCATTCTATAGCTGCTGCAAGGTCCCGGCGCCGATGCTCCTATTCCTCCTCCTTAAGATAAAAAATCCAGTGCTGTTGTGTGCTCTCACAAGTGGTTGCGACAACGACACCACCAGCCGCACATAGAGCATCAGTCGCCGATAGTGTATTATACAACAAGAGAAAGCCAAAAAACCGCTTTTATCCAAGTGGCGGCCGCCCAAAAACATCAGCTGGTGTACGTGTCGTATTGCACTGTAAGAAACTTCTGATGAATAATTGCCACCACTGCCACGCGAAAGGAAACAACACCAACATATTGGAAACGCGATCCAGAAACTGGGGGATCAATTGTCAATTATTGTATCCCAAAAGTCACCAGCCGCCGAGGAAACAATATTTTGAGGTGTACAATGAGACAACCCTGCAAGACGCATGTTCTGCCATCGCCGCCAGACTTGAACAACCACAAAACAACCACAACAAATTCTTGGCCCGAGCGTGCCAAACATATCGTCACCACTCTTCCGCCAGCCCCTCCTCAAGTCGCGAAGAGATCAAACCCATCAACGCAACAATCCTCTACGTTGCCACCACAAACAAACAAACAACATTGCCACCACCATTGCCACCTCCAAGGAACACGTATCGCCATCGCCATGAAACTTGAATATCCACCAATATTCGTAACCAAACTTAACAATAAACGCACAACCACACCCATAAATCCCTGCCCACATCGCCAGCGATTCTGGGAATGGTGTTTTCTTAACCAGGGAGTTTTATAACTTTTCACTTTTGATGATGTGGTGGGAGGGGACACTGTGCTATGTTCATTGGCACTGCTTTGCCCCATCCTCATGGACCCGAATCCATCGCCATCCACGGAACCAGACGCATCGTCAGTGCAAGCGAATAGCCCCACAGGGCCACACAGGTCGGCATCGCCACTCAATTCAACGCCACACGCACATTTTAGGACATCATCTAGAAGTGAAACATCCACAAAACGAGAACAAAAATCCCAGCCCCCATCGCCACTGCTTTGCCCCATCCTCACCGACCCATGCCCTTTTCTTGATGATACGATTGCTTGCACATGTGCACAACTGTAAAAAACACACACAAATTGGTCTATCCTCTTTGATGTAAAAAAGCGCCTAAAGCGGCAACAGGTGCGAATCTATCTTTTTATATCTCAGGGGGTGTTGGCGAAGATGGATTATCGACATACTGGGTAGTGGCCATATGGCCATGCCATGCCACACAATGTCTGAAGAGCGATTTAATGTAGTGGCGGAAAGTGATGATGTAGCAAGGGCGGTGGAGTTGGTGAGTTTTCCCCCCGGGGCACCCTCCCTAGGTACATCCCCCTATCCACCATCTGTGTAACCACAATCGACCTCGCCGCCAATACACAAAGAAAAGAGAGGTCTTGAAAAAATTGCCTGTGGTGTTCCAGCCCACATAACAGCGGGGAAAAAAAATCCTAACCACCATCGCCACTAGAGACACCCAACAATTTTACAAAACAGAATACAGCTCGACATCTATCCTACTCCAGACTTCAGACTCACCTAGAATCGAACGTCAGGCAACCCCCTCTTTTCCTCCAACCCACAACTCGTCGCCACTGCTTTGCCCAATCGTCACGAACCCACCATCGTCGGCAGCCACATGCCCCATCGCCAACCATTTACCACATACCCTCATCTCCACAGAACGAAACATAACAACAGGAAAATATATCCTTATCACGATCAACACTGGATCAACAACACACACACCAACATCCTACCGCCAACAACTAAAGCAACGACGACTGAACTTATCCAAATATTGGATGCTGCACCCATAAATATGTTCTCAACAAATGCTTTGCTGACTGGATAAGGGACACAAGCGTGGTGCGTCAAGGGTACTGTGCCAAGTGGCTCATGGACGTGCATAAAAGTGAGCAAACATGTCCATTGGAGAACCCTGGCCGGGAACAGAGAGTGGGACATATATAGCTGATCCTGGTCACCAGGACCTGGTGCAACAGATGGGGATGAAGATCGGGTGCCCCTGAAAAAGGTCGAACATCCTTTGATCAGCCAGTGGCTACGTCAGTAAGAAGCCCAACCACGGATGCCCCCTAAGAGTCTATTGCTCAATCTGAAGTCCCTGGAGGCAAGGAGGAAACGGCACCAGCAAATCAGAAACGTGATGCACAAACTGGGGGGATCAATTGTGAATTATTGTATTTTCCACCATGTAGTGTTTTGGTGTGTACAATGAGTGACAAATTGGGGATAAGACAACCCTGCAAGATACATGTACTGCCATCGGACTTAAACAACCACACAACAACCACAACAAACACTTGGCCCAAGCGTGGCAAATATATCGTCACCCCCATACCCCATCGCCAGCCCCTCCTCAAGTCGCGAACACACCAAACCCATCAACGCAGCAATCCTCCACGTTGCCACCACCATCGCCACCTCCAACAGCATCAATCGCCAACAAGGAACACATATCGCCATCGCCATCGAACTTGAATCTCCACCAATACATATTCGGTACTGAACTTAATAATAAATGCACATCCACGAAATCCCACATTGCCATCATGAAAAACCCGTCGGCACTGCTTTGCCCCATCCTCACGGACCCAATTCCATCACCAGCCACGGAACCAGACACATGGCCAATGCAACCCTATATCCCCGGGGCCACACGGATCGGCATCGCCACCCAAGTCAACGCCAAACGCGCATTTTTATGACATCATATTATGATGAACATACCAAACTAAAATATCCACACAACGAGAACAAAGAACTCACCCACCATCGCCATCATGGCAACCCCATTGCCACTCCGACACTTCCTAATCCCCCACATCTCGGAGCTCCAACACATCATAACATAACATAACAAAATCCAACATATCACACGGGGCACACCAAAGAATAAAACAAATAAATACCAATATGCCACACATCCCTTGGTGAGTCGACCAACCAGTGGACTCTCTGTAACCCGAATCGACTTTGCCTTGGAGGGCGTCCAGAGGAACGCTGCTCTTCAACCAGCCGAATCTACTTTATAAGTTCGAGTGGCCAGCATGACCAATCCTGCGATGACTAACCCAGCGATGCATGGTTTTGCCTTCAGTCCAGAAACCAGCAAAGACACCCCTGATGCGATCAACGAGGCTACCGCCACTTTCCTCACCATGGAGCCCAAAAAGATCAGGTCCTTGGCGGTTTTCTTGCAATGCTTGCAATGCTTGGTGTGCCTTCCCCACCTCTCGAACACCTCTTCCAATGACTTCGCCTCTTCGTTTTTCGCTCCGGAGCCCACTTCACATCGCCGTCCGAATACTTGATTGCCAGCCCCATACCCCCCTTTCTTGATGATACGATTGCGCCTTTTTCCAGTGAAACTGCGGCTATTCGCCAGGAACTTTTGAAGAGTTTATTAACGCAGACAGCTATGGTTGAGGATATTTCGACAACATGGGATATGAATGAAGAAGCCAGCCCAAACACAATCCCTCCACTGAATCCTGGAGTTTTCGACAAGTGGCACAGGGGCACACCGACAGACTTGGGAATCGGAAAACCACCTAGCCGTGCCGAATCTTCACAAGCGCCACAATTGTGCTTGAAGGCCCAAGCTCCCCAGCCGAGATCCAATCGATTGATTCAGACAATTCAAATTTGGGTGTTAGGATTGTGCCTGACTGGCTGACAACAGGGATGAATCCATACTATCACTTCTGGCTTCATCGTTTTCGCTTCATTTATCTTTCTCTTACTCTATGTATACATTTGTGAGGGTTTACCTGTTCCTGTGCCCATCTTTTGTTGATTCATCAAACGTTGCTCATTTTAATAAATTACAGAAAGTGCGCAACGAAAACAAATTGCCTCAAACCAAATATTCTGGTCACCCCCAAACCAACATTCATCAACATTCAACGCGGTGCATTAGCCAAACAGACCTACAAACACAACACCCTGACCTACAAACATATGAATCAAACACGTTTCTTTTGGAGCATCGCCACCACTGCCACATGATGTTCCAGATTATGAATACCTTTGTTCGTTGTTGTCTTTCGTTGATCAACTCCTCCAGCTGATGCACCTTTTCCCGTGACTACTTTGGTTCAATGTTTGTTTTGTTTTTTTTGGGGTCTATCGTTCGTTAGTTCAAAGTACATTTGCGCATCCACCACGCCACCCCTGTCAGACAACCCCGCTTTTCCAAATCTGCGATTTGGACTCTTCCGCTTGTCTAGGGGATAACTGACATGGCACGCGAAAATCGCGGGGATCCCTCAGGGAAACGCCCACGTGGACGACGGCCACGTGGGCGTTTCCGCGATCGCGTGATGGTCGCACCCGCAGACCACCCCTCACCCTTCTATTGCCCGGTTTCACCTGCTCTCGCGCTCGCCTCCACAGCCGTTGCCCCGTCGACCCCAGCCCCTCGCCCGTGCCCCCTTCCTGGTCCTCGTGTGGCGTCCATTTCGAGTTGGGGCGAGGACGCCCGGTCGCTTTTTGTGCGCGAGGCGGGTCCGACGGAGGGAAAAGACCTCGACGAGGTTTTCAGGAAAGAGGGAGGGGGCGGATGAAGGACATGGAGCATGGAGCGATCAAGGAGCCGGGAATCGGGAACAAACCGTCGTATGCAAACCTAGGTAAAGCCCATTCCCCATGCCCTGGGTGTTGTTCCTGTGAGCTGTTTGTTTGGTTCATCTTGGTGCTTGCTGCTTATTCCTTAAAAAGGAAAAACTGAAGGCCCTGTCTAACAAGAATTCATCCTTGTTTTCCTCCCAAAGCAAAACTGTTTGTTGCGTGGGAAACTCTGAAATATGTGCTTTATGGCGGTCCTCCACATTTCCCAAGTATATTTCTCTCTTTTCCTTGTTCTTCTCATGATCCCACCTCCAAAAGAACCTGGGTACAAGATAACCTAAGAGAACCAACACTGAAGGGGACAGAAAAAATCGGCAGGTTTATATTTTGGAGGCGTGGAGATGCAGGTGTTAATGGCTCGACGGCTGGCATCGCACAATATAGTGTATATTTTGAGGAGCCGCATTTGGTGCATTTGGTCCCTTATGAGGCTGGGGCTTCCAGATGATGTGAACCTCTGTGATGTGGGCCAATGATGCACAGTGATCGATCATGCTCATAGCAGTTCCATGATTCTCCCCCCTTTAGAACTCCAGTCAGTCAGTATATAACTGCAAGAGAGCTGCTAGCTGAAACAATGTCCCAGACACATGTTGTACAAAGCAATGACACAAACTGAAGAATTTCTGAAGATGTTCAATTTCTCTTTGCCATCCAGGTGCTACAATGCCTGGAGAAAATCCCGAGTGTGGTGTCTTGAGGTGGCGAATGGGATTCCGGTCGCAATTGATGCGGAAGAATTGGGGTTTTTGAAACATCAACAGGTTCTGTGCAAACACACTGCTGGTACAGAAGAGATCGATGGTCCTGTTCTGCAATCTCGAACCACCACCAATGATGAATTGGTACTTGAATCTGGACGTCATTTGTGTGGAATGATAGCAATGACCTTAGCTTCCTGCACGAATGGCTTGGAGGAGGTTCGTGTGGGGTCGAAGGTGATAACAACTTGTCCAGAAACATATTTCCTGTTCTTCCTGAAAGATTGATGCTCCGACATGAATACCGATTGAAATATTTTCGAATTGTTCGGGACCCTGATCGCATTTAAGTAAGCAGCAGCAGAAAATATTCAAACTGGATGAAAACATCGAACCATAGATTTCTTCCCCAATCCATTGGAAAATGTCCTCCCGTGGTGCATTTGCTTGGAAGAGTTTTCAAGTCGAATGTGGTATAAAACAAACAATTTCCTGTGCAATATGTTTGTTCTTCTGATTGCTTACACCAAGCAATGGGGTGGAACCTGGTATGGGGGTGGCCATACCAGTTTCGTTCAAAGGGAGTTCGAGCGTTTTTTTCCAAGTGTCGCACTGTTTCGAATCATGAATGCTCGCGAAATGTCCGTTCCGTTCCTCTTGTTGGGAATTGGAGCAAAAGAATTCAAAATTGCGAGGGCTCCTCTCTGAAGGGCTTTGTTGATCAGCATCGCACTGCACACCTACTGCTGTCATGGAGCTGACCAACAAAAAGATCTCCAAGATATCTGGCAGCACTTGATTGTCGTGATGGTACAAGGCAAGGGTTGCAGAGTGTAGCAAAAAAAAACAGATTAAAAACTGTTTTACGCACATGCACCCAGTCATGTGCGTGTTATGTTCCTATACAAGTTAAAAATTGCTTTGGGCCCATTCGACATCGAGGTGGAGGCTGCTGGAGATAATGCCATCATGGATAGGTGGTATGGACGGGTAAGATCCTATTGCATTATCATTTAGTGTCTGCTATGCCCGGTAACGCAGCAAGCTGGATTCGAGAAACGCCCAGAGATAGTATCATGCTGATTTGTTGGTGGGTGTGTCATGGCCTTTCTGAAATTTGTAATTTTGCTTAAAGTTTCTGTTATTTCCTCTTTCCATTTTATTTTTCTGTGTTTTATAAGATTCACTACTATCATTGTAGTATTTAGGCTATTGAATAGCCTTCGGAAATTTTCAAACCGGTCAGATTTAAACTAAACCTTTGGTCTGGGTATTGTACTCAGGTGTCTGCTGTGCTCACGGTCACTCTCACATCAAAGAGTGAGCACAATGAGATTATCAAAAAAATATGGTCCTTGGGCGTTGAAGATAGTGGGGAAAGAAACGGCACCATCACATTGAGGTCTTTGAAGTGGGAAATGAAGCAGCGTAAAAGCGGAAGGGGATTTGAGCATTCTTGTTTTTTAATAGATGTACGGGCAATACGAAAACAAGTGCTAATTGTGAAGGATTACAAAAAAGCTGAGTTTTCTGATGGTTCGGCTTGGATTAGGGGGATTAAGAGAAGAAGATTTTACTTGAACGATCTTGTAGAAGTGCGTGATTGGGCTTGAATATGTTTTGGGGATTGCAACTCACATAAAGATGCTTGTATTGATTGTATTATATGGATTCTTGTGTAAGATTCTCTCTCCAAAATGTCTGTGTTACTGTTGCAGCCCCTGTAACATTTTCATTGTGACAATGCAGTCCACCCAGCTTCCACCCCAACAAAAGTCACCCAACTGTTTTTCGGCTTAAGTCACCCAGCTCGCACCTCAACATGAGTCGCCCGACGTTCGAGCGACATGAGCTACCCAACTGGTTTTCGGCTCAAGTCACCCAGCTCCCATCTCAACATGAGTCGCCCAACTTTCGAGCGACATGAGCTGCCTAGCTTTTTATCGACTTAAGTCACTTGACTCGAAAGTATAACTTTAAGTTGGGCAAAGTCGGTACCGACTTTTACCCAACTCAAAACCCGACTTAAGTCGGGGCGGAAAATTTGGGATGTTGTAGAAAATGTTTTTTTGTTCTTGAGGGTCCATGTGCGAATTCAGTGCGGCTGGGGACTTGTGCAGAAAATAAAGTCAAGCTTCTTGCTAAAACAGAGATCTGTTCAAGGGAACCTTGGTTGCCTCGAGGATTTTTTTTTTTTCTCAAAAAAGTTGGGCCCTTCCAGCTGCTCGATAGGAGAAGCCATTTTTCTAGTTTATGTGGAAACCTTCACGAATGAACGAATAACAGAGGAATACCACATATCGCCCAGTCGTTTGCGTCCAATTGCATTCACACACATACGCACAGACACAGATGTTATTACACACAAGATCCACCAAAAAATATTGCGTCCAATGGATTGCATTCAAAATTGTAAAAGCGAATCTAGTTTCAAAACAATTCGCTAAGTTTAACTCTGGCAGGGACGCGGAAAACATCCACCTGCATTAATATACCTTTCTAACAACAACGTTCCAAGACACGAGTATCTTTTCGAGATTCATCCTCCCAACTTCGGCACTGACAAGAGGGAAAATGGTAGATCGAATCCACATCGACGACATCGATAGTGAAACGCCACCGGCGTGAATGTGAGGAGAAAAGAATCTGGTGGTTTAAAGTTGGCGGGCTCATGGGCGCCACATCTCGTTAAAAGTCGCCAAGGACCGTGGTCCCATGTCCGACGAATGTGCCCTATGCCGGTCGCTCGCGCAATCGTCCCTGGCGATTTTTAACGGCTTTCATGGGCGCCGCCTTTGTAGTATGACGTTCCCGCTGGTGTTGGGTAGAAATCGCGGGTTATGAGTTATGAGCCCACCTAATCCTTAGACATTCGATTCGTCGGAATCGATCCACGAAACAGAGGAATACCCTTTGCCTTTTACTTTTTTGCTGCGTAACAGCCACGCACAAACAAGAACCCCAGCTCGAAAATCGCGAAGAAAACAGCGCATGGACTTGTTTGAAAGGAGGAGTCGGTGAAGATGGAAAACTTCCGCGAGCGATTATCTTTCGGTCAGGTTTGCTCCTCATTCACGCAATAAGGAAGTTGGTCGATTCAGCTTGAGTGTAGAAGTGAATCTACAGCCAGCTGCACACAAGCTGAATCGACCGACTTCCCAAAAAATTCTGCGCTGATGATCGTGCAGCAAAGCGAGGGAAGGAAAGAAAAAAAAAGGCAGAGTTGGCTTCATCGGGTTTAGTTGGTGGGGGGCGTTTATAGAAACCTGTAAAAATGTTCGAAAAGGAACAAAAGGGGGGGCACGTCGAAAGTAGAAGAGGCAAGGATAAAGTTTGTTAAGTAAGGTTTCGTAACTGTTTTGTTGAGGGGACGTTTTCCGACCGTCTTCTCGTGGATCAGTTTTGTTTGTTTGGTTCCGTGTTGCAGAAGAGAGAAAAGCGGAGTCTGACAGGGTTCGAGCAGAGTACCCAGACAGGATTCCGGTAAGTGAGTGTGTTGTTACTATTCGAGGAGCGCTCACAGTCTATTTTCATTTCCACCATTGACTCAGCCCCATTTGAAGCATTTCTCCAAGTTGGATGTTGCAGACATGGTTGTGTCACTGCAAAGCACCCCAATTCTGATCGGAAGGCATACAAGCCACATGCAGATATATACATATATTTATCAGTATTTGTGTTATTCATCAATTATGCATCCCGCCTTCGCCATTCGGATCTTTTTAGTCTAAATTCCTGCTGAATTGCTGTTCTGTGACCGTCAACAACAGGTGTTCGTGGAAAAGTCGAAGGGAAGCTCTCTTCCCAACATCGACAAGCAAAAGTGAGTGCATAGATACCCTTTTTTTTGCTGTTCTTTCCTTTAAACTGCTGTCATTTTAATATTCTCACATTCTATATTCTCGTTTTTTATTGGAATTTTGACTGTATACTGTATTCTCTATACACAGAGAATGAGGTAGACAGGTTGGGGTTGATTAACCTTAAAAGCTTCTCTGCTGGATTGGGAAGAGCGTTGACGAACCATTGAATGATCTGAAATTTCTGTTTTCGTTCAATATCTGACATATATGTATCTGTTTGCTATTTTTAGATTCCTCGTCCCCTCGGACCTGCTGGTTGGACAATTATTGTTTGTCATTCGAAAGGGAGTCAAGTTGAGCAGTGAAAAAACGATTCTCATTTATGTCAATGAGAAAAAAAACAAAAACTGGTGAGTCCCAATTTACGAAAGAATTCTATTAATAGATACGTATCTGTGAAGATGCATGCATGTAGGGTTGCATGCAAAGAAACGTGAAATAAAATACTGTACTGCAGATATCAAAAAGAGAAAACACTCTTCTTCCCCATTTTTCTTGTGTGACATTTGCGTGGTATGGAAAGGCATCATAGAGCTTTTCTTACTTAAGTTTTCTTGAATTTTTCAACATCTCAATGTTTTTAAAGAGTCTTTTGTGTGTAATTTTTCCAGCCGCTGTCATGATGGATGTGTATCAAGAGCACAAAGACCCCGATGGATTTCTGTACATCACATACAGTGGTGAGGGCACTCCATCCTTTTTTGAGCCTTTTAGCTACAGGTCCCTCGTCCTATCAGTGGATTCCCTTTGTTTGATGCCTTTCGGTCTTTTCGTTTTTCTGTTTGCCACTGTCATGTGGCTGCGATGGTATTCATTTTTGCTTTTCTGCTTTTTTAAAATGGGCCAAGCCTTATGGAATCGTAGGGTCGAATAATACGGACGGTAAACATGGTAACAGCAACACAAAGATTTACGTAGTGTGGGACATGATCTTTGATCCTTGAAATCAATCAATTGTTAAATATTACATTAGCAGAAATCTATATTTAGGCCTTGACCTTTCGCTCATTGTTTACGGTGTTTAGGGTGTTTAAGCTGTATTTTTAAGGGAATGAATTGGAGGAGCTGATTGTCGGTGTTGCTGTGCGTTACATGAAGCGGGGTCGAGTGTGTGTGTGGGGTATTGTAAAAGAGAATTTATTGTAAAATGGGTCCTAATTGTCAATTTGATATCTATCAAATATATATCGATAAATGTTTTTCAAGGAACAGCTTGCTCTTTACCGTAAACCATACTGTTAGACACTCGCGCCTCAATGTTGGGAACGTTTTACACGAGTTTTCAAATTCCCCTCTCACAACTCCACCCTTATCCTTCCTCCACTTCTCACTAAATCATGACTAATCATATCTCAGTTCCACTCACAGCAAAGACCACGTAAACCATCGATGAACACAGAACAATAGAAAACCTCAGCCCAACAACTCTATGGAAAGTTTTAGCGAAGGCAGTCCTCCAACTCTTTGAAAAACAGCAAAACCACCGTGTTAACGTGTATTTTGGTATTTAGAATCACCTCTTGTTCCTTGGAGTTGAGATGCCCGAACCGAATTCGTTCGAAAAGAGGAAAAGGGTGAATCATCAGGCGTACAGCTACAGGGACCTACTCAAATGTAGAATAGTTCCAGATTCCCTCCATGGTGCCAGAGGAACAAAATATAGAGAAGTTGCAGACACAAGCATCTTACAGAAAAAGGCCAAGACACACCGACAAGCATCCCTTTAACCTCCCTTTTCTCAAACTTGTAGGTATCTACAGGATTCCAACTGGGTGCAATACGACAGAAAAAAAAGAAACTCCAGGTTAAAAAAAAAGAAACTCCGAAGACAGAGAGTAACATGTCTGCTTGCTCCAAATGATGAAATGATGCCAACATTCCGCTTCGTTTTGTCAGACCCTCGTTTTGTCAGACCCTCGTTTTGTCAGACCCTCGTTCCACACACAAACGAGCAGGATTGATGAGTAATTGCTGCGTCACACAGCTTTCGGTTTCTTTTTACCAGACCTGTTCGCTGGTCGTGTCGAATCGGGCAGGCAGCCGTTCCCAATCGAACAAATTTTATTCCCAAGCCGGTCTTGAAAAAAACATTTCCAGGAGGAGGACCCCCTGTGTTTGAAAGTAGGAGTCGATAAACATGGCGAGGCCAAGAAACTTCCGTCAGGAGCACTCTTTCGGTCAGTTTTGTTCCTCCTGCTTCACAGAAATTGTTTGGTTATCTGGAAGCTTCCTTTCGAAAGGAAGTTGGTCGATCCAGCTTGAGTGCAGCTGAGGAAATTAGCTCAACTCCCCAACGCGGCATTCTGCGTCGAGCAATCGCGTAGCGTAGCGTGTTGCTTTGCGAGGGAAGGAAAGGAAAAAAAAAAGCCGGGCTCAGTTCGAGGGGGGCATCAATAGAAACGAAAAAAAAAGTAACGTTGACACGTCGAAAGGAGAAGAGGAAAGGATGAACTGCGTTGTGGAAGGAATCAGAACTGTTTTGTTGAGGGGACATGGGTTGAATCCGACAGTCTTGTCGTGGAGTTGAAAGTTTTTTTTGTTGGGTTTCGTGCTGTAGAAAAGAGAAAAGCGGAAGCTGACAGGATTCGAGCGAAGTACCCAGACAGGATCCCGGTGAGTGTGTTGTTACTGTTCGAGGACGGGTTTTTTTTGTTTCTTTTTCCCTTACAGAATTTTTCCCTTACAGAAAGTTGTTGATTTGTTTGAGTGTTTCGACCGAACGTGCTTGAACCCTGCGATTGTTCTATCCGAAAATAGAATCGCTCGGCGTTTGGTTGACGTGTAATGATCGCGTTGGTATTGGGTAAAATTCTTGTTTATGGAAGAGAGGTGTTTGCTGAGTACTGGTGGAAAGTTCTACACCCTTGCAATCTGTCTGATTTCCACTGAATGTTTCATTTCCCTCCAAATCAGCTCTCCAAAAGGATTCCATTTTCAGGTTGCGGAAATTTTGGTTTTACTCGCTCGGACAGTTTTCAAAAAAGAAAATGTTAGGGTTTGGACAGTAACAACTAGCTTGATATGGATCTGTACATGGGGATTGTATGTCTTACACACATCAGATTTTCGGGGTGTTCTTTTCCAGTGTTTTGGACAAAAGATTTTTTTTTTGGAAAACGGGCCCTTGCTGCTGTTCGATAACTGGATTTCAGTTTTTTTGCCTTTGAAGTTGTCTTGAAATGCTGTTTTGTTGTTCCATAACAGGTGATCGTGGAAAAATCTGAGAGAAGTGACATTCCCGACATTGACAAGCAAAAGTAAGTTCAGGGGTGCCCTCCGTACGTGCTTTCCTTTTTCCTGTGAACTGCTGTCATTATGGACACATTTTGCCTGGAGTGTTGTGGTCGCAATTCTTTTTTTCGTCCCGCTTGTGATTTTTATTGGGTGCTGTCCAGAGAAAAAAGGTAGACAGGCAGGGAAGAGCTTTGACTAATTATTCAATATTTTGAATTTTCCGTTCTTGTTCAACTGATATCTTATATATATATCTGACATATATGTATCTGTTTGCTATTTTTAGATACCTTGTCCCCTCGGACCTGCTGGTTGGACAATTCGTGTTTGTCATTCGAAAGCGAATCAAGTTGAGCAGTGAAAAGGCGATTTTCATTTTTGTCAAAAATTTTCTTCCTGCAACTGGTGAGTCCCAATTTAAGAAAGAAGAGAAAAATTTACAATTTGTTGTGAGCATTGCACAATCTTGCAGATGATTCTTGTAACTCGAAAAGAGAAAAGGCTGTGCTTTCAATTTTTGTTGTGAAATTGGTGTCTTATTACTAAATTTTACTGACATTTTCTTGAGTTTTTCACTATCTCAATTTTTTTTTTAAGAGTTTTTTGTGTGTTATTTTTTCCCAGCCGCTCTCATGATGAATGTGTATCAAGAGCATAAAGACCCCGATGGATTTCTGTACATCACATACAGCGGCGAAAGTACTTTCGGCAGCTTTGAAACATTCGAAACAGAATTGGCTTGATTTTCGTCCCCTGAAGAAGGAACAAATTTGTGTTTTTTTTTTTCTCAAAAGGGGGGGAAAGATTGGAATGTGAGGGGTAAGTTCGGGTGGAGTGTGGAAAAAGCAGCAATGAAAAAGAAACTCTCGAGCAGATTTGTGGCGAAAGAAGAGAGCCATTAAGATTGTGCACTTTCGTTTTTTTTTCAGAAAAGGATTTCAAAAGGATGTTTCCATTTCTACTTTTTTTTTCTAAAAGAAACCGTTAGAAATGTGTCGGCTTTGTCCATCTTAGCCGACTTACCTGAAAGAGGAAAGGAATGCATGAAAATTCTTGGAAGAGAACAGTTTCGTAACTGATTTTCTGAAAAAAAAGGGGAAGCTAGTTTTTGCATGCATGTATTTTCATGCGCTTTTTTTTTGTTTTTTCAACAGAAGAGAGCATTACCCCCATCCCGGATCAGTTAGGCTGCTTTTGATTTGTGGGTCGGGTTTTGAGTTTTGTAGTGTGTGAGTATGAACGTTGTATTTTCAGGAGGGAATTCCATTATC
This sequence comes from Bryopsis sp. KO-2023, assembly GCA_030272585.1. Taxonomy (NCBI): domain Eukaryota; kingdom Viridiplantae; phylum Chlorophyta; class Ulvophyceae; order Bryopsidales; family Bryopsidaceae; genus Bryopsis; species Bryopsis sp. KO-2023. Next base: position 918,556 of record BSYQ01000010.1, read on the forward strand.
AATGATAATTACCCTGTGTGTTTAGTGTGTGGGTGTTTATTTTTGTAACCATATTGAAGGTGTTTTTTGGACAAGGTCTGTGACATCTGTTGGAAATTGTTTCAACCCCTTCATTTTTTAATTTTTTTTTTTGTTGTTTTTTGTTGGTCGAGGAACATGAGTTGTGGGTAACAAAAAGAGAAAGGATTTCTTTTTGAAGGGGAGGGAAGGGGGGATTTTCAATACCCAGCAGCATGATTGTAATATTTTTCGGAAAATCGGGGCCAGGTTGCAATGTCTTTTTGGAAGAAAAGTGCCCTCGACTTGAATTAGAAACCCAACAGTCTTCCAGAAGCTGACCACAGAAAAATACACACAAGCCCTGAATTCCTCCAATCAAATTTGGCTAGCTAAGTACCCTACCTATCTAGCCCCAATCTTTTCGCTTGAACCAACAAGAAAATTTAATGATCATACACCTCCCCTATTGAAGAAAACACACACAAACCCCCCAACAATCACACACACACAAATGCAGGTGCAGGTCCCCCCCCCAAAAAAAAAGAAAAAAACCTTTTGCCCAAGATGCCCTCCACCCCACCCCGAAGTGAAAAAATTCCAGAAAAAGTTTCTTTGGATCCTGCTACTGAAATCTGGATTCGAGTTCAAGCCCAAGAACAGGCTCATAGCCAATCGAGTATCCCTTACTTGAGGCCAGTGCATGTTTCTTTTTTCGGTACAACAGCGATAATCTGATGCCCGTGACAAACCCAGTCTTCGGAGGGGAAATCGGGCTTTCGAACAGAATGTTGTCAAACAGTTTCAGATTCCTCTTCTTGGCGGGCAATCGATGAGTGTCCCATTTCTTGGGGCCAAGCATCATTTTCTCGCCATTGGATTCCTGGACACACAAAAACCACCCCTCAATAACCATAAGCCAAATCGCGGATGTTTTATGCATGTTTGTGTGCATATGGGTGGCCCCTCAGGCAAAATAGATTTTTTTTTACTAGCTTGCTTGATGGATTTATGTGTGTATTATTTATTCATCCATTTAATGCATGCTTCCTTTTGTTGGGTGTTGTGACTTATATATGCATACCAAATATTCCAACCACACACATACAAAAAAAAAGGAAAAAGAAAAATGTGTAGCATTGGAATAACAATATTCACCTGAGGTTCTACCCAAAAGCTGGCACCCTCCCATTCTGTGTCTTCCTTATCGATAACCAAAATCCTCAATGCGATGGAAGCCCCCAATTCACAAAACCCCACCCCACAAATACATTGTTTGTCAGGGTTCGGCACTCGCATCCAGCCGCAGAAAACATATTCCACATCCTTTTGGAAAAATAATTAAATAATTAATTAAAGAAAAGAAAAGGAAAGAAATGTAAAAGGCTGAATTTCTTGGCCATTGAATCCTCGCTGTTTACACTTCCAGTCGATCAAACCAAACAAAGGGAAAAAAAATAGAAAGGAAGAAAAAGATTTTAAAAACTCTTTGCACATGCAGGAATAAGCTGATTCGATTTTAGACCTTGGAAGTTTTTTTTTTAATTTGTATTGATGTAGCATTAAACAACCTTTCTTTCTTTCTTTTTTTGGGGGGGGGGGGGGGGGGCACATAGAAAAAGGGTTATTGAGAAAAAGGGCACTTCATGGACAAAATAAACCCACAACAATTCCACTGGAAAAAACAGATGATGTCTTGCAGCTTACTTTTCTTGATTAATTTCTTGCAATAGGAATCGAACCTGTGCAACGTTCAGGCAATCCTCCGAACTGGTCATCCATTCTCTACCAGTGCCAATTTGTTTTGAAACAGAATTTGGTGTGTAGCCATGCAAACGTTCAACAGAGATTGCCACCTGGTTTCCTTTCCTGTATAATCTGCCCATGTGGCATCCACAAAATAGAAATTTACTCCTTGCAGAAACGAGGTTTCTGAATCTCACTGTTTTCAATGAAGTATTGTGTATCTTCCCCCAAAAACACACATTCAATTTTACTAATTGTGGGTATTAGTAACCCTCGAGTCTCTTTAAAAAACGGGCAGTTTTTTAATTTCTGTTTTTCTGAAGTTAATGCCAGGGGCCAAAACTCTTTGTGAAGTCAAGAAAAAGAATTGAGAAAAAATCTACTTAGGTTTTGGTAGAGGATTTTCTGAAACCTGTGTGTTTTGTTGATTATTTCCAAATTTGAACTTATTGAAAAAAGAAAACGAAAAAAAACAGAATATATGTCGATACATGAAAAAACTCACCGGGCACCACAGACAGGCTCATTGCTGCTGACTTCATTGAGGTCGAAATATTTCTTATCGTTAATTTTCCATGTCTCGCCAAGATCAATGGAATCGATCAATCTGTAAGGCGTCCAAAACAGGGAAAAATACAATATGTGAATTTTCCTCGTAAAAAAGCAAGCAGCGGCAGTGGATATGCTGGGTTCAAAACACAGAATCGAAAAGAAAAAAAAAACAGCCAAAAAAATAGTGCCGTCAAATTTGCCTTGGAAATAGCCCAGGTCAGTTTCTTGGTTGGATCTAGAATCGCAAGGCAATGGTGCAGATAACCATCCTAATTTGAATTCCAGAAAGTTTCTCATTCATAAACAATTATTCATAAACAAAATCCTGGGTGAATGAAGCTTTCAGCCTCAATGCAACACATGTGCAAACGAAAAAAAAGCAAAAAAAACAAAAAGTTGACCTCCTGGTGAATTTTTCTCGGGAATTTCTTGATTGGCAGAAGACAGAGAAGGTTTGATTTGCAAAACAAGACAGTGGCATGCAGGAAAAAAAGACATTTACATTTAATTAAAGACGTCCTGGTAATAATTGGCGATAATATTTGTGTTGTGGATGTGTGGAAGGTACATACCTTCCATGTGACCTATCGATAGGAAATGGATAAAAAAATTGACTTTGTGAGGAGTCGATCGCCCTGACCATGAGCTCCTTTTGTTCTTCAAACTGGTGCTTCATTTTTTGGTTCCAATTTTCTATCCCATGAGACTCCCCTGTGCCCCAAAAAAACCCAGAAAATATTACAGCTCCTGAAAAGTCAGTCAAACTGACCTTCCTGAAAAGAAAAAAAAAAGGAAAAACCTGCTCTTTTTGTTTAAGAAAAAAAATCCAAGATTTCAAAAAAGGCAGCAACAGGTGGTATGTCTTTCAATGACCCTTAACTTTAGATTGACCTTCAAAAAAAGAGTGGAAAAACATACTTGGAACCAAGAGGTTTGTCGCGGGCATGAAAAGATGAGTCAGTTTTCATAGGGAGAGAAGGACCATTTTTGAGAAATTCCTGAAATTTCAACATCAGACCACCTTTTATGTTCAATGCTGTGCAATACGAAAGAAACCCTGAAGCTTGAATTCCTGACAGACTGCTGACAAATGCTTGCATGTACCACTTTGGCGATTGACCAGGATTTCTTCCAGCCACACTCCTTTCCTCCAATTTTTCCTGAAATTCCTCCAACAGGCATTTTTGCCTGATAAACCACCACCCATGGGTTTTAGATGCACAGATCCACCGGCCGAAAACGTCCAGACTCATCTAATGCTCGAAAAATTCAAAAAAAAATGCAAGCAGGGTCATTTGATTCGATTCGAAAAAAAAATCTTAGCAGGATACCAACATGACAAGATGTGGGAATTCGTCCAAAAATGGTGTTGATAGTTTTTGGTTTCTGCTTTTTCAACCTACCTTTTTCCACGAAAAAGGGCCTTTCCAGTGACCAAATCATGGATTCGAAACAACCTCTCTTCCATTCCTCCAGAAAGCATTAACACTTCTTCCGCCCATTTTTCAACTTGATCGATTGGACCCAATGCCCCACTGCCCTCCAAGAAATCGAAATCCCTCAATCTCGAATTCAAGGCGATCACGTGCCCGACATCGCTGCCAAAGAAATCTTCCAACGAGGACCATTCCAGTGACAAAAGGACTTCGTTTATTGAGGTTTGGAGCGCATTAAGCGAAGTTCTGGCTTCGAGTAAAGCACTGACGTCCTCGTCAGACGTCCCGAGCGCAAAATCGTCATGCAGTAACGAGCTGGGAATAATACCCGACACCTTCGTTAGCTCCCGAATTGCCATATCAATTGTGTTGTTTCCGTAGTTTCGAAGGGGGGAGTAGAGAGTGGTAGACTTGGGGTGGGGTTGGGCAATGACAGTGCACCATGAGCCTTCTTTTTTAATTTCCATGAAATGGAAAACGATTATCTGTGACTTCTTAGAGTAAAACCCCCAAAGAGGCGGCTGTTTGTAGAGAGTCGTTTTCGTTTTGTGAAAGAGATTCTCCAAGTCTAGAATATCATTTCTATTTTCAAGAACCACCTCCCCTAAATAATAAGCCAGACCAAAATCAATAGGTGTTTGCAACCACCTTATGGTATGATAAGAAAATGTGAAATGTCAATCGATCGAAATCAGATAACGACCGAAAACGGGGTTATGTTCTTTTGAACAAAAATGTTGAGGAAATTCTTTTTAAAAACTTGTTCCAACAGACTGTATTCTTGATCTATTTGCGCGTGTGTGTGTGTGCGGATTATTTGCCAAGAGGACAATCCCAAAGAATTGTGAGGTCAATAGACCTCACACTTGCAAGTGATTCCTGACTCCTGATTCAACTTGGCCTGCACCTACATGTTCAAAATTATCCGCACAACTGGGAGAAAGTTAACGGCCTTGTATTAACGGCAAGCACCACTAAAGGACGCAGACAGATAACTGTCACCATAACTCCTAAAAACGTAAAATGTGTTGGAGGGGCTGGAGGCGTTGGCCGTTGATCCGGAATTTGGTTCCGCCAACGCCAGTGCTCCCCGATGAGGGAAAGCCGGTGCAACTTCGAGTTTGGTGTCTGGAGGCAGCAACACCAATGGGGGGATTTTTTTGTCAGGGCTGAAATCACAGGTGCAATCAATGCCTTTGAAACAAAAGGGCCGCCGGTGCATCCACAATCGATGTTGGATTTCTAGGGCAAACAATGGTTTGGTGTTCTTGGCTGGAAATCATGATAATCAATGCCATTTGAGTTAACTTGTAAAAGTTCGTTTGATAGATTGTAGCTCTCTAAGGGAGATGGTTTAGATCTGGGAGAGACTGGGGATAGGTTCAGAAACGAAGCACTCTGGGAAACAATAGAAGACGCATTCGGGAGGAGTGTTTAAGGGCCCTTTGTCAATGCGGCACAACAGGACTTCACAACAAGTGACGGCCCAAAGAGAAACCTAATCAACCTTCAGAACCAATTCGGCCCACAACAATTCGAGACCCTCCAATTCACACTGTTCACCCAGAATCCACAGGGAGTCCTCCTCCCAATTGGCCATCCTAAGCGCAAATCACCGAGTTGATTTTCAATAGACACTGTCTTGAAATTCTGCACATTCACCCCCACCCCATTCTTACAGTACGCGATTTCATCTTTGTTTTTCGCAAATTGGGATAGAGACGGTAACGATGCTAAATTGTGGCCATGTAGAGTTGGGGTGGGTTGGAAAAAATTATTACTCCTCAAGTAATTATTGTAGATTCTTTGTCCCTTACGGATCGTGGTTTGGGTAGTTTTGGGTCTACCGGCAGTTAGTGCCTGATGCTCTGTGTTTTTTGTTTTTTTTGTTTTTGTTTGTTTTTTGGTTCCAAACATTCGTCTGTTCACATTGGTGTACATTTTTCCGCAATAGAAGCTAATTACACAAGTCCGTATTTATGTCCACAATCCATCAACCTCAAACCCAATACTGTGTCTACCCTCGATCAAAAGCAAAAGAATCAAACGACAAAGAAGATCGCTCCAAAAAAGCGTTACCCTGAGGCCGATGTAAAGAAAGAGAGAGCTGCTGCCACGCTCTTTCAACAACAACTGAAACCGGGAGATCTTGACAAGTCGCAACTGCGCGGGATAAAGAACGAATCAAATGACCACTGTCCGAAGAAAACCCGCCAAAAGACTCGGCCGCAAAACAGATAAAATCAAACCCCAAACGATGACATTTCTCAGCCACTTGAGCCTTGCGATCCACACAACGTAAAATGCCCGCCCCCGCTTCGCGAGTAGCCCGAGCCAAAGTGGCTTGCTGTAAAGGATGCGAAACAGTGACATCAATAACACACGCCTTACCATGCCGCCAAGACGGAAAAAATACGTCGGCCGGACGCTCAAAAGAAGAATCTACGTGCAACTCCATGCGAGGACGCACACCCGCCGACCGAGAAAAATGGAACAAAAAGTTCCGGATACTATTATGACGAGCCAAAACACTGCCCCCCACTTGGCACATGATAGCATGATCACCAAAAACATCCATGGACGAATGACACATGGGACAAACAGCGCCATCCTCATACATGGGGAGACCCAACCGCCATCGTAATAGAATATTGAACGCCGCCGAAGAAAGCTCCGTCCCCAACGCCTGATTAGGCAAAGCAGAAAGGTAAGCCCCAGAATAAGGAAGAGAGAGACTTCGCAAACGCGCCTCATCCCGCCGGAACCCTTGACGCAAAAGAGCATCAAACCGCCGCTCCCCAACCAGCAACGTCAACGCTTTCTGGGTAACCTGCTCCTTCGCGAACCACTCCTCGGGGGAACTGAGTGCTGCTGGCGGCAAAATATCATCAAGTTGCACAGCGGCAAAGCTCCACGAAGGATGGTTTGAAGAAAAAGAAACCCCCGAAAGAATCGACAAATCATGATGAACAAAATGTAGAGAAGAAAAATAGGCTACTGCATGAAACCAACTTCCAGCCGAAATCCCAAGTCCCCCACTACGAACCGGCAGGCTGGTTTGCAACCAAGCCATCGAAGATAAAGATAAACAAAAAAACTGTTCCATAGAATCCCGTAACAAACCATCAAAGCGGTCCAAGAAGTGTTGGACACTGCTATACAAACAAGGAGGAGTAGTGCGAAAAAGATGCACCACTCGACATGCCCCTAAACAGGAGCGCAAAAAAAGAAATTGTAGCTGAGAATCAGCAACCTCAGAAATACACTCAACCAACGACTTAACTTGCTCATATCGACGATCCAAAAACGGTGTAACCCACTCATCAGACCCAAACGGGGCCCCCAACACATCCGCCCCCCAACAAGTACCAAACGAACGTGACAATTCCCTAGGAAGCGAATCCGCGGAAGGAGCTGAAGGCCAAAAGAGTTCACATTTGTGACGATTAATGTGAATCCCATGATGGGGGCCTAAATCACAAAGAAACTGAAAAAAACTGGACACTTGGTCAACTGGACCCCCAATGGTGCCGTCATCTAAATACCATAAATCCAAAGGAACAGAACACACTTCTCGAACTTCTTGAAGCACCTTTTCCAAACCCAAAGAAAATAAAAAGGGTGCCAAAGGATCCCCTTGCTGCACTCCAATGTGACTAAAAAGTGTACGGTCCCCACACACTAGACGACAAGGCTGAGAATATGAAGAAAAAACCCATTCCGCCATATCTGGAAAATGGGTATTAACCTCATGAAAAACAGAAGTTCGATTCACCAAATTGAAAGCATTCTCCATGTCGATCTTTAAGAAAACAAAATCAGACGAAGCATGGTGAGAAGCTAAAAACAAACGAGAACTATGCACCAGCGATTCTGCACCACAGGCTGCAGCTACCCCCCTTTGGTGCGGACCAAGAAAATCCGCCATTTCCCCACGAAAACATCCACAAAAACATTTGCTAACGAGACGACGAAAAACGTCGCCAACAGCTATCGGCCTTACCCCCACACCCTTTTTTTTAAAAGGTATTAGCGACGCAGTTACCAGACGATCCATAAGATCCACCGGCAGACGCCCCCGTGCCAAGAAATTGACAAACGAACAAAGGGTCGCCGACACCCTCGCCGAAATACGGGGAGCTGATCCTCGTGTAGCGTCTTGCAAATGTTCGGGACGGATACCCGATGGTCCTGGAGAAGATGCGCGCGGAAACTTGAATAGGTGGTTCAGCACAACATCTTCCGTAAAAGAGAACTCCGACTCCACATGATGCCCACGGGACGGCAAGGCTTCGACCGGATGTTTAGCTCGAAGAGCCTCCACCACTTCCTCCGACATGGGATGGATTCCCGAAGACTGTAACGCCTGACACGCCCGGCTGAGTTGCCCTTCCCGTGCTAACGTTTTGGCGCGGTGTAACGCCTGACTCGAAGAAGAACGACTTGGGATAGCGGACTGTTGAGAAAGGAACACGGACCACAACTCGTTCACTTCCCCCCGCTGCCAAGCTTGACACGCAGCAACCACGGATTGTCCAGCCCGAAATCTCTGACGACCACGAGGGATGGGAGAAAGGCAACACCGCGCAACCAAAAACAGCAGCTTCATCGAGGTGTCGTCAGCCTTGGACAGCACCCCTTGCAACACCGAAGAGAGAACTTCCCCCCAAATACGACGCGCCACCCGGGGAATGTGTCGAATAGTGCGCTTGGGCGCTCGAAAAATGTCGTCCCACGAGATGTTGGAGATATCCGGCCGAGCAGAAGTGAGAGGAGGGCGAGGGGCTGCAGAAGAACTAGCAGGGAGAGGAGGAGCCGGGACAAGAGTGGATGGGGGAAGTGGGGGAGGGGCAGGGGTGGTAGAACGAGGCACCAGGGAGTGGGGTGGGGCGGACAATTGGGGTGGGGCGGACGATTGGGGAGGGGCGGACGATTGGGGAGGGGCGGACGATTGGGATTGGGGAGGGGCGAGAGACGGAGAAGGGGCGAGGGACCGACAGGACCGCAATCGAGAATGGATCGATTGACAGCGATCACAGGGAAGCCGGTTCCACCGCTGAAAATACGCCGCGGGCACAACATCCAACTCACGAAAATGGGCGGAGCTCACATGAGAATGTAAACTGGACGCGGTGAGCCAACCACGCCGATGACGAGGACAAGTGGGAACAGGACAAAAATGCAACATGGAACTCATTTGGGGACGGGAAGAAGCGAAGAGGTAAGGGGAACATCGTCAGGTAATTTACGCACTTGCCGTAATGTTAACGCCTCCTGCGACCGGCATTCACCAATCGCATGTCCCTCCCGTGTGCATAAGGAACAGCGAAGCCCACGACGTTGATCCGGACGAATAGGACAAAGAATGTAACCCAACGGAAGCCTCCCAAGCAACAACGCACGAAGGGCCAGTTCAGAAGTGGTGTTCACCACCACCGATCTCGAACGATCCTTGGAAGAATGGCAATCCTTCACCGCAACGCCAGCGCGGGGTATCCTGAAAACTCGCAGCGGATCATTCGTGGAAAACAAAGAAGTTTGTCGAATGCCATCAAGGATTTCATCATCCTCCATGTCCGGATCCACGTTAGAAATCACAAACGAACCACGAAGAGCCTGGGGTGGTGGTCTCCGCCATTCCCCATAGTCACCAAGTTTCACAGAAAAATCCCCAGGCAAAGTGTGTGGAGAAGACAAAAGGGCGCGCACGCCCCCACGAGCCGTGCGAGAAATCCGCTGGAGGCTGATAGAACCTTGAGAATGCTCAGAAAGTGCCGCCGCCAACACCTTCCCAAAATGATGGCCTTCGAAAATACGCCAACGGGGCCAACGTACCGGAATCAAATGCAGCACCCGATCGGCCGGCCAAGCTAACGACGTAGCATGAGGTTGAACATCATCATAAGCAGTCCGAGCGACCCCCTGGACCGCCGAGATAGGGCGAGAAGCCGGGGGGAGAGACGCCTTGGCCAACGACTTCACGGCATTAGCGTACGAGGCCACCCGCTGGCGACGACCAAGACGAGGGAACGCCTTGTGATCCAAAAATCCACGCGACACAGCCGGCTTGGGGCCTGGCCGGCGCCCACCACCACCACTTTGGGCTAAGGCCGACGCAACACCCAAATCAAACGCCGCCAACTTTGCCAAAAAACCATCAGCAGAGGCACGAACGTCGGGGCCCAACGATTGAGAAGAAGCTCGCAACAAATCAGAAATCTGGGAAGCGGCCTCCCGCAAAAATTGAGCTTGATCCGCACAAACAGAAGCCAAAGAAACAGCAACCCCAGAGTCCCGTGGCGGAACGCCAACCCCAGGCGCTGCTCCAGAAGAAACATCAGGGGGAGCCAAACCTTCCCCAGTGAGCCAATTGACAGCGCCCTGCTTGCCAGCGGCAGGAAAAGAAGGGGTGGCCCGACCCGGTGTCCCCGAAAAGGGCGTCGCGTGAAACGAATCCAACGAAATTTGAGACCCAGCGTCATCGTCACCACCTGCCATAGGCGCATCCAGACCCCACTCCCGATCCGAGCGTCCAGGAAGAAAACCAGTTAAATCCGAGCGGTCCAAGCGTCCAGAGAACAACGAAAGGAAAACACGATCACGGTCCGTGTCGGCGACAACCAAACGATGGGCGAGAGAGGAAACAATGGAGTCGAGCGTGGAATCGGACAAGCCATTCACAAACGCCCGCAACTCTGGCACACCAGCGTCTGGAGGACTAGCACGACCCCCCGGATTGGGAGGGAAGGAGGCAGCCATAAAAACGCAAACGGGAAGACACGAAACAACAAACGGCGACGACAGGAAACACGAGCGTCCACACCGCAAAAAAAAAAAAACAATAGAAGCTGGGTGGCTTCTTCGCGTGTAATTATGTTATGTTATGTTATGGTGGGTTGGACAAGAATCAGGTCCGTAAAAGGATTGCGAATCTGGCAGTCGGATTTCAGAGCGAAACGATCCCCTCATCTCGTTGCCCCACGGCCAGACTTTGCGAAGATGTCTTCACTGAGTGCGGAGTAAATCGTACACAGGGGTTTGGGATATAGCACACTGAGATGATTACACAGAAAACATTGTCCCTTTATACTCCACAGGATCGTACTGTCAAACTCCTGCAACTGAACAACCAACTCTAACCATGCTGATCAGTACAATCCAACCGACTCTAACTGCATACCCGACTGGCTCAAACCCATCGTACACACATACAGGTCTCGGCAGTACACACATCCCATCATGGCTGCCATATGATTGTCCCATAGAAACTGACAAAGCCTACCAGAAACATCCAAACATAGATCAAGGAAAAGCCCATCCTATGAATCCAATTCTGCCATCTATTCTGACAGACCTCCCCGACCATCCAAGTGGACGTCCTCGTCCATGGGCCACAAACAACTCCAATTCAAGTCCTTCTAAGCACATTGCCATTTGTTTACTCACACCCTTGACTAGAAAATAGGAACTAAGCCACAGGCACAGGCCTACCCTGAAATCTCCTCAAGCAACAAAATAAAGCTCAATCCAAGCAAGCAAAGTACACTACCCAAATCAGGGCCCATACAACATGATACTCTCAAATAAACACCCAGCAAAAGAGTTCCAATCAGGTTCATAAGCAACCAATACCCAAAAAACCTCCCAATCAGTGTCACAAGCAAAACAAAAAAAATCCCAAATAACAAACACACAAACAGGATTTTCAAATGCACTTCTTAATCATTTCTTCGCCAACCAACTTACCAGACACGCGCAGCGCACCTCGCTCGCCAACCCAGTCGATGGTGAACGGCCCCAGCCATCGATCATCAAGCTTGGTCTTGATCTTGTCATTTCTGGGCCACACGCGATCCCCAATGCGATATTCCGAAGGTCCTCGCCTTTCAGACCAGTAACCCCTTGCCTTTGCCAATCCATGCATCATTCCTGTTCGAGTAACCTCCAAGTCGTTCAATGTTCCCGTATGCCCAGTAGGTCGATCATGAACGAACCAAATGCAGGCCACCTCCAGGGTCCCACATCTCTCTGCAGTCGCATTCATCTTGGGGTTTGGCACTCATATCTTTCTTGATGGCTGAATAATCCCTCTTCTCTTTGACCACACAACCCCATGTTCCACGTTCTTTCTCATGCAACTTGCCTCCCATCCTTCGGACCAATCTCCCCTCTTTCACCTCTCTGATTTCAGCCTGCAGAAAATTTAGCACGACCTCTTGAAGCACATCTCGTGATTGCAGAGGAACGAAGATTCCTTGGCCAATGTCCAAAAACCCGACTTCCCACTTTGGCCGGTTGGCTGCACCGCCATTCACATATTCACTGTAATCTGACCCCTTCTCTTCAGAGCCCGTATCGCACACATCTTCCACACCACCGTTATTATTTGCAGTTCCAGGAACACAACCATTGTTCCCAGCTCCAGGATCCCAGATTTTCCAACTCATTGCTGTAGCGACTGGCATCATTGCATCCTCGCTTGAAGTTCGCCTGTTGCAATCCTTCCCACGCACTCCATTCTTTCCAGCAGATCCAAACAGACATGGCGTCCGTTTACCTCCGTCCGTTGCCAGTTTTTGACGACTTGGTTGCTCTTCACCTCGGAATTCCAACACATCTTGAGAGTGCGAGTCACACGAAGATGGCATCTTTGTATCTCCTTCTGCTCTTTGATTCTGAGCACTGGGTTGTTCCTTATCGTGGAGCATCAAAGTCGCTGTCTGTGGACCTCTTTTTTGTGCCAGGCAGGACTCTTCCAGACACTCTGGTAGTATCACGTGGGGCTTCTCCTGCCCTTCCTTGTCTTTGGACACCACTGCGACGCTCTTGTTCTTTCCACCAACAAAACCCACCAGGGCTTTTGCGGCAGTCCCTTTCTCACTTGTCAAACAACCAACCTCCTTTTCCATCTTGCCAACCTTCTTGAGGCGCTGCAAATCATTCAATTCCTGCTTCCCGTCGCAACATACTTCAGCAGCCGTGATATTCCGCTGCGCTCTTGGCTCCTTCCCAGCAGACACGCTCGACACATCCATTTCACTCTCACTGTCCTCGTCGGTAAGACTTTCCTCTTCCGTGGAGCTCACGACTCCCTGAGTGAGAGTATTTGGTGTGAACACTGTTCCATCCGCGTTGAGTTCTTCGATGAAAGGTGTGTTTCCTGTCTGCTGTCCTTGCGTGTCAATAGAAAACCGAACCGAACACCCTTCGGTTTCTGGTGCCACTTCACTGGCCAGTCGTGATGGTCCATTGTTGGTGTTGCGAGGACAGTCTGCAATCCAGTTGCCGAGTTCACCACACTGATGGCAGGGTGCTTTGCTGGGACCTCCTGTTCTGTTTCCCAGTGGTATTTGGTTGCTTCCTGTAGCAGCTCCTTGTCCACGACCTCGTCCTCCAGTATTCTGCCATGATCGTTGCTGCTGATATGGTGCCGTTCTTTGCTGTCGAGCCACCAGGTCAGAGACTTGCTGGTTGGTCTGCTGCACTTGAGCACACAAAGCTGTCCAGTCTGAGATAGCTGGGGTGCTCTGTGCATCTGGTGTGGACTGTGTCTGTCTGTGTGTCTGTATGAGTGGTGCAGACCCTTGAGCTGTAGTCTTGCTCTGTCCCATTTCTGTAGCTGGGTACACTGGACCTCCTGCAATCTTGATCTTGTATGCCTGAACCTCTGCAGCTCTCTGGGCCAGTCTCCTTGCCTCCTTGAAGGTAGAAGGAGTTTTATTCACCACTCGATCTCTTAAGTCTGATCTCAATCCTCTCACATAGGCTTTCATCTGGTCATCTTCAGACACCATCCTCTTGGCCTTGTGTGCTGCCTTCATAAATGCCAGGGTATAGGCTCCGACAGTTTGGTTTGGTTGCATCTTGACTTTCCGAAGTGCTTCTCCATAGTCCACAATAATGCCCAGTAAAACCGAAGCCTCCTCAATAAATTTCTCTCGAATACGTGTCCAACTGGATCCCACCACATCAAGTCCAGCTGGAACTTCCTCTTGTTCCTCCTCATCGTCACTATCTCCCACTGTTTCTGCCACAATGTCCTTAGCCCACTTCCGAAATTCCCTCGCACAGTAAAACGGCAGCCTTTCTGCAGCAACATCATCGTCCCAGGGTCCTATCCTTCCCAACAACTCCTCCAGCGCATTGAGAAACTCCTCCGGGTTTTCACAGGTGGCGTCGAAACGGGGCGGCCTACAACCCACGAGGAAGGCACTCATCATGGTCGCGTCCATGTCGACTGGGTGGGTTTGCGAGACGCCTAGCGGCTGATAACAGACCAAAAACAACCACACTCCGCGATCAGAAAACACAAAAAAAACAACACTTCTCTGTTGTTCGCCGACAACACCAAAAATCAAAAAAACAACACAATAATGTGTTCCGTCCCAAACTTCAATATCCGATTTTTTTCACTACCAATCATAACAGCAAAACTTTCACAAAGGCACCAAAAAAAAACACCAACAAATATTTTCCCAAATATCCTGAGTTCCACACTTTCTCTCTCCAAGGTCGATAACACAACGGTGACCACGAAAAACAGGGCCTCTCTGCCTACACTCCACAGTTCCAGCACAAACAACCAATCCAATACTCCCTCGACCACGAGGCGACAAGCACTCCCTCCGGCGGGACAGCGTTCCACAGACTGACTTCCTCTCAGCTTGGATACGCAGCAACGTGCTTCGTCTTCAACCTCGTTTGATAGTGAGTGGGGAGGACTGTTTGTGAGCGAACTCGAGTGGAGAGGAACAGACGTTCGGTCCCCTTCTTGGCCACCACTTTGCGAAGATGTCTTCACTGAGTGCGGAGTAAATCGTACACAGGGGTTTGGGATATAGCACACTGAGATGATTACACAGAAAACATTGTCCCTTTATACTCCACAGGATCGTACTGTCAAACTCCTGCAACTGAACAACCAACTCTAACCATGCTGATCAGTACAATCCAACCGACTCTAACTGCATACCCGACTGGCTCAAACCCATCGTACACACATACAGGTCTCGGCAGTACACACATCCCATCATGGCTGCCATATGATTGTCCCATAGAAACTGACAAAGCCTACCAGAAACATCCAAACATAGATCAAGGAAAAGCCCATCCTATGAATCCAATTCTGCCATCTATTCTGACACAGACTCACCCACATTCGACACTTATGTAATACGTGTGCTGGTGGCGGCTGTGAGTTTTTTTCACTTTCATAGGCAAAAAAGACTGCGGAGCACAGAGGCGGCGCATTGTATTTTTCGTTCTTGGTTGGCTTGCGGAGGAGAGTTTGAAAACCCCGAAACAAAGCCGATCGAATTTCGAGCATCCCTCTTCCGAATCCTGCCAAACGGGCCTGGTTGTTTTTTTTTTTGCATTGGTGGAGAATTTGCGGGTTGAGGAGAGGAAAAAGGTAACATCGCGTCACGTTGAGTTTTTTCTTGGTTACGGGGAGAGGGGGGGGGGGGGGGCGTGTGGTGCCGCGCGACGACTCCACGCGTTCGTTTGACAGTAATAGTGTGGCGAGAAGAAACTGGCGTACGGACGTGTCAAGCGTATATTTTCAGGGCTGTTTCTTTTTCACCCAGAAAAAGAACAGGTTTCTGTGAGTTTCTTCTAGCCTGTATTTTTCGTGGCGGCTCTATTCGGAAAAAAAGAACCAACAAAACCACACCAAAAAAGTTATTTCGGAAGACGGTTCGGCGTACCCCAATCCTCCCCTGCGTCGGGACGTGGCTTCTTTTAGGGAATTGTTTCGTTATTTTTTTTGTTTCTCTGGGCTATCTGGCGGCGACTTTGGGCGTGTCGTTCTGAGGGGGCCTGATAGTCACGTGGATTTCTGTGGGAATCTATCGCAAACGACTTTGTTGGCGAAAGGAAAGGCCCCGTATTGTGGGTCGTCGCGGAGCTGGCGTCGGTTTGAAGCCAGAGGTGCGATTTCAACCGGAAGAGGCACAGATAGGGCAGATGTGGCGGCGTGTCTTGTCTGCCGTGCGAGAACGACGGATCCTCGACCTTTCCCCACGCCCGGTGGACGCGCCGTTTCGAGTCCTGGGATCCTTGCGATATGCTTCCACCGTTTTTAGTAGTCTTTGAGAGGAGGGGGGTGGGGGGGGGGGCAAGGATGCTGACGTACGAGCCTTGTGGTTAGTCTTGCTACCGCGTCCCATGTCTGGGAAAGTTCTCTCCCAACTCTGTCGCTGGACGTGCGAGCGGGCGCTGTGACTGTCGACGGGGGCGGAAACGAAAAACAATTCAAATCGACGTTATCGACACGCGACACGAAGCCCACCGAAGCTGGACGCTTTCGCGGACGACCTGGTACTCGCGGTGTCTAGCGACGTCCCATTGTTTGTGGGCGGTTGGACATCGTCCATGGGATACCTCCCTTCGTCGACGCCTCGTCGATTTCGGAACGCGTCAGCGTGCGGGGGGGGGGGGGACCCAAACGGACTGAAGGCACGTACTGTCCGTCGCGCGTCCCCCCGTCGATGGCGTGGTTTGCAGTCCCTCACGGGTCGCGCCGTTTCGCCAGTCGGCCGTTGGATTCCGTTCCACCGAAGCTCCCTTGCGACATCCGTCTGGTCGCCAGCCAGCATTCGCGAGCCAAGGATCCTCCTTTCAACACCCCCGCTCTGTCGTCGAGCCGTACTGCTAGAACGCTTCGTTGTTCGTTTCCTTTTTGTTATTGTGGGGGCTGAGTCGGACGGCTCACGTGTCTGTGCGCAGTGAAAAGAGAGGGCTGGTTGTTTCGTGGACGCAAAAACGAAAACAAGGCCAGGATACCGACGGAACCACATCGTGACGTTATTTCTTGAGGGCTCTTCTATGGAGATACCCACGGTCAGGCAACAAGTCGGTTTTCGTTCACAAAACGGAGCCCCCGTCGTCGGCGGTGGGATCCAGAAGCCAGGCGTACTGCGCGGACAAGGTAGGCATCTCCATCTCCAAAAGTTGTGGTCAGCTTGGGTTGCAAACGCCTTTCGAAACCTGGCGGAACAGCGGGTCCTCCCGAATAGGGGCCCGTATCTATTCTCGTCAAGCTTGGTGAAAAGATATGCACACGTGGCGGCTTCTGGCGTCGGTCGTCAGTGCGGTCGATTCGACGTCCCATGCTGCGATTCTCGTGGGTTTTTGACGATTGCCCCACGATTCGATCGCAATCTCCCCCCCCGTTCCACTCCGGCTTTTCCGTCGCAAACTTTTACCGCCTCGTTTAAGAAACGTTTTCTAAGCCAAACATATAATCTTGTGGGATGGGCTCCATTACTGGGGGTCCTCCCCAGCAACCCAGCATCGATATCGATATATCCCCTGCCTCAGTTTCTCAACCATCTGTCAGTTACATAAAGAACTGAGTTGTTTTATCCATCCTTCGTTTTTTTCCCCCAGCTGAGTGTTTTGTTCTTGTTTACTGGATTAATCAGACATCAGGGTGGAGAAGAGGGGGCTCCCTTCTACAGAGAGCACCGCCACAGAGGTCCATCTTCAAATCCCTGGGATGATTCTTTCCAATGGGCATGGCCAACACACCGTGTTCGGTGGGGTGACCCAGCCGAAAGCCAACAACCCCGTCTCCATTTTGCCTCCAGGTCCAGCAGCTGATATTTTCAACCTGGTGGTACAAGCCAAGAACAAGGCCATGAGGGGCTCCGAAGCCCTGCAGGAGAATCAAAGGGGGAAGGGGGGTTGCTCTGGCGTTGCTGTGACTGACACAAACGCTGCTGTGCCGAAAGGAAGCAGAAAGTAAGGGTGGAAAGAGAAAAGAGTTATGTGGAATGTGTCGTTTTGGTGTTTTTAGATTTGGATGGCTCTCCTGAGATATTTTTTTCTTTTGCTTCAAATTTCACCTGTGAAAATTGGGTAAAATGACCTCATTATGTCTGGTTTTAGAGAAGTGGCCTGGCACGAGTTTTGTTCCGCTTTCTGTCACATGTTGAAAATTGTGTCTTAAAATTGATTTCCCCAGATTTCGAAAATCGGGATAAAAAATATCAGTGCTAGATTTTTTGGTTTTTTTCCACCTTGTTTTTCTTATGCTGTTCAATTTTGAAAAAAAATAAAAAAGCTGGAAGTCTGATTTATTGTTTGTCGATGATATGACAGGAGGTCGGCGACTGTGACTGTGCAAACTTCAAGCGGGCAAAAAATGGGTCCTGGGGTTCAAATCAAGCAGGGGAAAGTCAAGTACAGGTGAGTTTTTTTGTTTTTCAACGCAACAAACAAAACAACGATCCAATTTCCCAGAACAGGCCCGAGAATTGCATTTCTTAATCAGGATATAAACCAACTGTCCATCTACATATGTATTTCTTTTTGAGGATTTTGGATTGTTGTGGAGTCCGGGGGAAAAACTCCTTGGCTGAATTTGGTTCAGGAATGTCGGTGCTATTTCCCAGGACTAATGAGCTTTGATTTTTCTGATGGCCGTGTTTTTTTGTGTTTTTTTTAAATGTTTTTGCAGGGGAGTTCGACAAAGGCCATGGGGAAAATTCGCTGCTGAGATCAGGGACCCCAACCGGAGCACACGACTTTGGTTAGGGACGTTTGACACTGCAGAGGAAGCTGCTCTGGCTTATGATAAGGCTGCCCGCGAAATCCGTGGGGAAAAAGCCATATGTAATTTTCCAGAGGTGAGGCCCAGATATCCGCTATTCCTTTTTCCCTGTTCGTTTTAGAATATTTTTTAGACACCAAGAAAGTAAAAAAGTTTTGGGTTTCCTCGTATTGTGTTTCTATTGTGTTTGTTTTTTCACACCTTTCTGATTTTGTAAAATCATAATCTTTTGGAGTGGGAGAAAATTTTCAAAATGGTATATACGTTTTAAAAGATAATTGAAGCATTGCTTTTTCTTTTTTCTTTCTTGTTGCCCAAAAAAAAGGGGGCCATTCCTGACAAAGAGCAGTTAGCCAAGGAGGGTGCTCTCATCGATTTAGCAGGGGTCGTTCCAATAACTGCACCGCCGAAAGTCCCTCGAAAATCTCCAGGTGAATAATCATTGGAAAAAAAAAGAAGCGAAACACTCCCTAGTTTAGTAGAACGAAGTTTAAAAAGGGTAAAGAAGCAACTGTACAAAAAAACACAAAAAACTTGAAACGAAACAAGAGTTTATTTTGGGATTTTTCTTTTTACGTTGTATTCACCCTTTGCACTCCTTGATCTTTGATCGTGAATGGATTTTTTCTTTTTTGTATATGGTGGACAATATACTTCGAAAGAGAAAACACGATCAACAAATTCCTGCATGATCGGGTGGCAGTGGAATATATTCCAGTTGAAAAAAAACTTCAATAAAAAACCCTCAAAAGAAGTTGATTTTCTTGTTCCCAGTTCCCGAATCTGGAAATGGAAGCGAAAAATATTTTTCCGTCCTGATGTTTTTTTTCTTTTAATTACTAATAAAATTATTATTATTTTATTTTATTTTCACCAAAACAGGTCCCATTCGAAAGGCTAGAGCATCAAAGCAGTCGAGAGGAGCCCGCATGTCAGCCCAAGAAAACATGGACGTTGAAATGTCTGACACAGACATGGCAGAAATGGCAGACACTCTCCTATCCCTTCAAATGGCGGAGCCTCAGGGAGTAAGCCTATAGTTGTTTAGTCTTAACAAAAAAACAAAGAAAAACTGAGGGCTTTTGGTTGGTTTTTGTGAAAAGCAGCAAGAAAATTGTTTGAGGGGGGCTTCTGTGTGGAGAGCGTAACTTTCCTTGTCTTTTGTTATGTTTTGTTTTTATTTTTATTTTTTTTGGTTCTGAAAAAGAGGCGATAATGAAGGTATTAAAAAAAAAAACAGATATTGGACAAAAAAAATTGAAAGTGGAAGAACTAGCATTGGATGTGGTACTAATAGGGGGGAGGACTTAAAAAAAAACAAACACAAAAGAAAGAAGCTTCAAAACAAAACAGAAAAAAAAAACAATAGGACATAAAGGGTGGAAAGGGGAAGGGGGGGGGAGGAAGGAAAGAACCAAGCTGTTTTTTCCACATTTTGGAATTTGTTTTGGTTGGATCTGGTGATGCTCTCTTTCCTTTTCTTGATTTTTTTTTTTTTTTTTTGGATTATTTGTTTTCAAGGAAAAAAAAAAGAAAAAAGAAAGGGAAAAAAGAGGGAGGTTGTACTTGCGGGACTTCAATTTGTGCTATGTTGGGTGTTTTAAAATCAAAAATTTGCCGATTTTTTTTTTTCGGAAAGTTCCCAAGGAAATCGATCCTCTTTCGACATTGTTTAGACTTTGTTTCTTCACCCTCTTTTTGTTTTAATATATATAAAAAAAACCTCGGCTACATTTGCTTATCTCTTTTTTGTTTTCGGTGGCCCTTCTTATTTTTGGTGGTTTTCTGTGCGTGGGAATTTTCGATGCAAAAAAAAAGAAGAAGAAATTAAACGAACTTATTTCGATTTTGGGGTTTGTTTGGTTGATTTTTGGAAAAATGGAAAGAAAGGGAGGATGGGGGGGGGGGAGATTGAAATTCTATATATAGATAGGCTTTACTAGGGTGAGCAAGAACAGGGGAAGAAACAAAAAAAAAAGTACCTGCCCTTATATATTTTGAAGTGATGGGAATACGGGGTGCTGAAGTTGATAAAATTAAGGAAAAAAAAAACAACCATTTCATTTTGGGGATATACTAAAAGAAACAAATACATGGGTAGCCAAAAAAAGAAAAGGTTGGTGTATGTGTGTGTGTGTGTGTGTTGGGGGGGGTACAGAGGGTTTTTTAAGGTATTGTATATTAGTCTTTCTTTCGACGGCTTGGTGGTTTTTAAAGGTTGGTGGTTTTCCAAATGGTTGAAGAATTTGACGAAAGAAATTATGGGGGGGGTTGGGTTGGCAGAGGGAAAAAAAAAAGATTGAGGATTGAAATTGGGAAGAAGAAAAAATTTTGTGGGTAGATTCAGGATATAAAAAATATGTCAGGGTGAGTGAATTTGGGACGTCAGTTTGGGAATTTAAACCAAAAAAAAAGGTAATGGAAGCGGAGGTTGGGAAAAGAAAAAAAAAAGAAGAAGAAGAAGAAAACAAGAATCGTGAACGGCTGGAGATATTTAAGCTTTTTTCTTCCAGTTGGATATATTCAAAAAAAAAAAAAGAAAAAGAAAGCAAGATGACGAGACACCAAAATCTTCCGGTAAACAAAAAGGGGGAAAAAAAAACAAACCAGCAGAGAGAAAAAAAGAAGATGAAAAGAAAAAAAAAACACTTGTTTTTACGTATATCTATGTTGGTGTTCACAAAAAAAAGAAAGGAAAAGGAACGAAATATTTTTGTAGTACATACTATAATGCATTGTATTTGTGTGGACACGAGTGTCTTAAATGTTTTTCAACATATATCCATGTTTATGTTTACAGAACAAAAATGAACGAACGATTTTGGCAGTACAAACTATGATGAGTGTCTCGAATCTGTCTGTTTTTTCTCATGTTCTTCACAATATTTGTTTTTATTTGTAACTCAGGTTTGCCTTTTTTTTTTATTTCAAAAAAACCCTGTGGAAGGGCATCCAACCAAGAGGATTTCTTAAAATATTTTATCCCTCCCATTTTCTTTTTCTCTCCTTGAAATCGAATGATCTACCATATGATCTCTGATAAGAACCCCAAGCTTGGCCATTATCTTTTCAACCTGCCTGAGAATGTCAGTAAAGACTAGGTCATTGGCTGAGAATGAGGTTTCTTGTGGAAACAAGCTATTTGAAGCCATTTAAATAATATCTCACAGCCACGGAAACATGACTTTTTTTTATTCTCAAAGAAATTGGACACAACAAAGAAGTCCCACCCAATAAGAATGTGTCGAATTGACTTGGTTGTGTTTCTGTGTTACTGTGTGAATGGCTGCGATTGGGTGAACCCCCCTCTCTCCCTCTGCATAAACCCTGGGCCACTGTTGGAGAGTGGGCCGCCATAGCCACATTTCCATTCTTACTATTATTCACTTCCACTGCCAGATTGGGAGTCGATTATGGTGTTTTTCCATTTACTCAATGAACTAGTACAGCCATGAAGAATTGACAACCTATCATGGAGACCTCTCTCCCTCTCTCTCTTTTCCAAAAAAATTCCCCACAATCCAAAATTTCACGTCATTCTCCCCCCAAAACCCCCAACCCCCTCGACCCCACCACCAACTCAAATCCCCAAAAGAAATATCAACAATAAGCAAAAAGAAGAGAACTCACCCCGACACCACGACGCAAATCCCCTCCTGTTTCTAACAAAAAAAAAAGCTAAAAGCCAAAATTTTTTTCTTTACCCAACCAAAAACATTGAAAGGGCCCGGGGGGAGAGGGGGGAAAGGGGGAAAAACTCAACTCCATGTATGTCTGACAGCTCAAGCTTGCTGTACTTGATAGTATAGATCCACCAAGGTGCCTAACGCAAACACCAGGAACAAGCTGCCGCCAATGTATTGGACCGCTTTTTCTGAAATGTATTTGGATAGAAATGAACCCCCCAGGACGGCAATCACTGTTGCCACAGCATGGCCGCTGATGGCACCCAAACACACTCCAACAGGGGAGGAAGCTGCCGAGAGAGCTGCCGTCGCTAAAAAGGATTTGTCGCCCCACTCCGCCGCGAAAACCAGCCCGAAGGTGGTGAGAATCAAACCACCAGCACCTGCCACCATTTGCATTCGATTTAGGCCCGGTGATAGAGGTGTGAAAGCTAAAGATCTGTATGTGGTACATATTGCATGACATTCCAGGGAAAAAAAATTCAACTCCAAGGAAATCCTGCTCAAGATAATGTGTGCTGCTTGCTGTACATTTTTACGTCAGTCCAGTACTTTTCAAACCAGTCATCACATGCAAAACGGCACACTGCAAAATGAAAGTACTCCTTTTTCCAGTGTCAAATCTACAAGCTGCAGATTCATCGGATGGGTGATTTTGAGAACCCCCCCCCCCAAAAAAAAAAGAAAAAAAAAGAAAAAAAAAACCATCCACCCACACGAAGAACTCACCAGCTGACAGCCCGGAGACCACCTCTTGAGCTTCATTCCGCTCCTCCATGACGTTATCGTCAGCATCTTTGGCAGCCTATTTTTAGCCATCACATACACTGATCAAGATTGAACATGAAACAAAAATAGACTCCATATTGTGAATAAATCATCCGGCACATACAAGTGTTCACAAGGAATTTCTATTAGGTTTACTTTAGCATAGATGCAACTGTGGAGGGTTTTCTAGAACTGACTATATTGAGCTGGATTTTGTTTTTTTTCTAGGGCTTCTTGGGCTAAATCACCTCGCGGTGGACGGCCTTCGTTGGGCAAGTTTGCCTAATGTGTAAATTTACCATACATTCATTCAGATACAAGCGTTATTTTCGCCATCCTGGCACCAGATTCTCACCACCAAGGTTTGGACTCCGAAAACGATCAGCAGAGCTGCGGCGAAAATATCATCCAAGGGAAATTGTGCGACATCTGCTGGAATTAAGCCATCCAATTGATGGAAGCTTTGTCCGATGCCCACCGAAATCACGGTCATGATGGCGAGGGCCCCGAAGGTGCCTGTGAAAATGGCGGACCGCGAGTTCTGGAGCGACAACAACACGGCGATGAAAAAGGTTTTGTCGCCGATCTCCGAGAACAGGATGAGCAAAAACGACTGGATGAAACCCTCACTGAGACTCTCTGCAATACCATTGAGACGATCGTCTTGTTTTTTGCCGTTTTTTTTCCTTGAGAGACTTTTTACAATTGCTGTGTTCTTGGCTTTGTCCTATTCCTTTTGTGAAAAGAAGTGGGGGGGTGGGGGGGCGAAAATCGCCATCGATCCAGGAAATACAATGATGCAGTGAACGAAAATTCGGACGGAAAACTAGTTGAGAATTTGGAGGAAAATTAACACCGGAAAACAATCATGAGTACACATAAATATGTAAAAATGATGAAAAGAGAGAGGAATGAATTTTGTCGAATGAAAAAATTGAATGGAGATCTGGAACACCTGGTGCCGCGGCTAGTGCAGAGGGGTCTGCCAGGGCCATGGCTGCAGGAGACAGAAAAAGAAACGAAGAGGCGGCAAGCATTGCCAAAGACAGCGGCGCCGATTGAGAAAGCCAACCGTTCAAAGACTCCATGGATTTCTACACCCACCACATCCCCACAGTCGGATCGCTCCAATGAAAACCATTGAATTAACCACTGGGCGGGAGAAAAATGACAGCGTGCTTTGGGTTCAGAATCAGTGGGTGAAAAATTACCCGAATAATAATTTCAATGTGTTTATCAGAAATAAAGATACCTTGCATTGTATACACATATTGAAAACTAAAACAAATTAACAAATGTTTTGTTGCAACAAGAAATAAAAAAGGCACATGGATACCTCTTCAAACCCCTCTATTGCCGTGGTTTCGCTGTCATGGCTTTGTCTGGCTTTCAATGGCTGAAACGTGCAATTTCTTGAAAGGCGGATTTTTGATGGGCATGGAGTCGATGGACCGGGAACTCTGAATGAAGTGGGCGAACATGCCAAACCCTGCACAAATTTGAAAAAGCCGTTCATTTTCAAGAAAAGTATTAAAAAAAAACTGGTATGTTCTGATATGCTTCTTGCATGTGTAGCTCGATTTTATCGATTCTTTGTTGATTGGTGGATTTTTTTTGTCTTCTCATGGTTTGGAATGAAAAATGCAGTCGTTATGCCAACAGCTCGTTCTAAATCACTAGATCCCCTGAACCCCTTCATTCTTGCAAAATTATGCCCCCCTTTACTTTTTTTTCTCTCACAAAAATAATGGCAAATCACACCAGGTCCCTCCACCTCTCCCCCACCCCACCTATCTTTTTCCTTTAGTGGTGAAAACTCCCACAGAGTTGGGCAGACAAGAAACTCACCCCTCGATTGCCGCAACGTCCTGGAGCCAAAGTCGGCATCCGAAGGCCTGGAAACGCGTTCATGTTTTGCGAACCAGTGCAAGGAGGGGGAGGGGAACACGGCCTGAGGGGCACGCGCGAGCAGCCAGGGATGATATTATGGATTTCTGGACTCCAAACAACAGGAAAAATATTAACCTTACGTAATCTTGCTTTTTTTTCCCCTCTCACTCTTTTTCGTCAGTAGCACATTGGTTTCTTTGAGGTTGGCAGGGGTTGTTAGTCTTATTAAATGCTGGAAAAAGACTGGCAGAAAAAAGATTGGATTGGTAGATGCCAACGACTCGCAGCAGAAACGAAACGGTCCCCTCTCCTGAAACGGCTGGGTTTTTTCTCTCTTTGTTTTCGTGCGGAGACGTGTTTTTTTTTTTCGAAGTTTAAGGATTGGATTGGGAGAGAGGGGGAATGGCTACGAAAGAGCACAGGAAGAAAATCACCCAAGCACAACGGGAGCTTCGGAACGCTTTCGCAGACGGAAACATAGCGTGGGTGGATAATGAATTTTTTCAACAGAGTATTGCTTCCCTGTTAATCATAAAGCAAAATTTTTTGGACAATGACTGATTGGTGGTGGCTGTTTTTTTGTTGTTGTTTTTTTGTCCAGGCGAGCAGAAGAGGCACTATTTCCGAAGAAACCAACATGGAAAAGAAAGATCGCCAGATTTTTCCATGGCATGGATGTGAGTTTGGCAAGTAATTTTGCCAGACCGAAAACACAGATATTTACCATCGCTGAAAAAAAGTTATTTTATGATGTTGTTTCCTCAAAAAAAAAATAGGCATAACAAAAAAGAGGTGCTATACACGGACGAAAACAAAATCTGATTTTGAGGTATGTGTTTGCACCACCTTTTGTTCAGACAACCCCTGCATCCCTTAGTTTTATATACGAGGACGATTCCGGCTGCCAACCAGTTCATTACTTGTGTGGGGAGATTTCCCCTCGATTGATAAACTGGTCTGTTTGCGGCCGAGCCTTGCGGTCGCTGTTCACCTGGTTTTTCAATTTGCTTTCGCCCAAGCCCAAGCCTGTCCAGCCGCTCAATCGGGAGAAAACCAACGACGAGCTTAGAGCATCGTTGCTGTGTTGGCTGATCGAAAGGGGGCAGCTGCTGGACTTCAGTTTGGTTAACCTGAGGTGGGTGCAGTAAACAATACCCATGGAGGAAAATGTGTATAATCCATAATGTATAATGCATTTGACAATTTTCATGACTTCGTTTATATTGAATTTATCTGTTCATATCTGCATGAAAATTTCCTGAGGAATCAAACTGAAACCGGGAGCAAGATATATGTAGATATGTTTTTTCATCAGAGAATTTTCCGGGGAAGGGTTTAAGGGTTATAATAATCAAGACTGTTGATTTTTGATTCTTGTCCAGAGGTGAAAACCCTTTGCATTGCTGTGCAAAAAGCGGATCTTCCCACGTCCTTCGCACAGTTTTGGGGTTGGCTTCCACTGGGGACATCGCCAGCGATCACTCCCCATGCACAGGCTCTCGAGATTTCGCCGATCGAACACCCTTGGACACAGCGTTGAGCCAACAGCATTGGACCTGCGTCCGAATCCTTTGCTACCATGGAGCTTTGAGGTACAGCCCTCTGTCAGTCGAAGCTAAGTCCAGCGTAGGCTCAGCAATTCGTGATCGCCCCGAGTGCAAGGAGATTCCTGGGGGTCCAGGGATGATTGGGATGTTCAGCACACTGTCGAGTGCCGTGTCCGACGTGTTTGGGAATTCGAAAGCCAAAGTGAAAAGGTTGGAGCGGCGGCTGGAGAGAGCGGGCGATACGGAAGGCGAGGTCAGAACATTGACAGGGTCCCAGGATTTGGAACAAGTGCTTCAGGGTTCGGTGGGAAATGTTATGTCACCTACTGGGTTGAGTGAATCTGGGGCGGCGGCGTTGCTGGCCGCACATAATTACGATGAAAGGGCAGCAATCGAGGCTTATTCCAACGACCCCACTGGTGAGGGCACTCATTGTGGTCAAGCACTGTCTGTCATGAGAGCTCCCTATGACTGCGTTCAAAATTCAGCCAAGGTGCCCAATTGAAAAATAAGCCACACGATATCGTGAATATTGTTGGTCTTTACACGGTAGGAGCTTAGTCATGGTGTGGCCATGTTGTTCTGACAATAGAAGTAGTCATGGTTTACCCAGAAGTTTGTCTTGTTGTTTTCCATCTGATTCTAGGGACATTGGCGGCGGCTGGGTTGTCTTGTGGGCTTTCTGGAACGAATGAAACCTCGGGTCCAGGCGAACCTCAGAATTGTATCGTTTGCTTCGACCAAATCGAAGCTGGGAAGAATCAATCTGTGAGTCTGACATGTGGACATCCCACATGCGACGATTGCTGGAGAGGTTGGTCAGTAAATGGGAGGGGTGAAGCTGATTGTGTTTCCTTGAAGTTTATTATGGTGTTTCATTGGGATAGGGAATAAAAGCTTAAGTAGTGCATTTGTTGCATAATTGGGAAGAGTGTTTTATTGGTAGATGGTGTGCTGGATTTTGCTTTTTTTTCGACAAATATGCAGAAATATGCAACCCAGCCCCCCCCCATTTTTCACAAACTGAAATGATGTCTTCCCTACACATGGTTTCAGTTTCCAGTCAAATTTAACAAGAGGTGTCAATTAGTCAGCTTTCAATGCCACTTTTCAAGAAAACATATCGAAGCAGAAAAATACTGTATAAGTGATGGTTCAATCAAATGTTCGTTGTACTACAAATTCAGGCATAATTAGAGCTAGATTGGACGACGGGGATGTGCACCACACCGTTTGCCCAACTCCAGACTGCAACCTTCCTTTGCCCATGGAATCTGTGGAGAAGCTGGCCAGCAAACACCAGAGCGCACGCTTCAAGTCACTCTTGTTCAAGCGTTTCGCAGACTCAAATCCTGCTATCCGATGGTAGGGTTTTTCACTTTTCGCCGCTTCGCAAAACTTTAAACAATATTAGTCATCATCAGGGGCAATCAGATCAAAAATCGAGGGCTCTGGTGAAACTTTGAGATTTTGGCTCCATCTGGGGAATATCCTATCAGGAAATTTACCCCATAGAAATCAGTGGCGGTCGCGCTAGGTGGCTGCTGCAAGCCGAAAAAAATATCAAAAAAATAGATTCTTCCTGAGGAAGAGTATATTGGATCAACAAACATGTGTAATGGACATGCAATTGGACAGGTGTCCCCGGCCCGGATGTAGTAATTCTATAGCTCTCGTTGATGGGGAAAATCCGAGTGAGGGTGGCTTACTTCAAGTAGTTTTGGCAGGGCGGCCTGTCGGAGTGGAGTGCACTTGTGGACATCGATTCTGTTGGGTTTGCTTGCAACCAGCTCATGAACCAGCTGCATGCAATCATGTATGTATATTTCCTTTTTTTTTGCTTTTTCTTCTTAATAAGTCTATGCTTTTCAGTCTATGCTTATCTCAATGGATGCTTTATGGATGTCCGTGGACTTTTTCAAGTTGTGTTTGCCTTTTATTTCATTTCTTTTCGTTTTTATCATGAAATTTTTTTTGTGAACACAGTCGCAAATTTTTCTTTGGATAGAATCAATGATTTGCACAGTGGATGGGCTATAGAAAACTTTCAGCCTCCGTGGACTGCATTTGAAAAAAAAAAAACAAAAACCGATGGACAGACTTCCCTTCCTCTTTTTTCTTTCCTGCCCGCTCCCCTGACGCGCTGTCAATGATTTTTCTGTCGCTGTTTTTTAAAGTTTCTTATGGAATGTTCAGGTGAGGGAATGGCAATCGACCCTCAAGCAGCTGCATGAGGACAACGAATCCAGATCTGTGCATTGGCTGAATCAAAAAACCCAAATGTGTCCAAAATGCCATTCACACATTCAAAGAAATGGCGGTTGCAATCACATGCAATGCACAGTCTGTCAACAGCACTTTTGCTACAAATGCGGACGTCGATGGGACGGCCACAACGATTTCTTTCAGTGCAGTGCCGTGTCAGGTGGGGTGGAAAATTTTAAAAGAAAAATCTTTTTCATGAAAACTTCTGGGAATGGAACGCTTCATGAAAGGATAAGAATAGGGATTGTGGGTGTTTTTTTCTGACCTGGGTTTGAATGCTTCAACTTCTTTGATGTTGATTTTTGGTGAATCTTTCCGTTGGAGCTTGCAACCACTAGCCTTCATTTTATCCAGTTGATAATGAAAAACTTATCCTCAAAACTCAAAACCAGAATTTCCTTACTGTTGCACCTACAACATACTCCCACCCCCCCAAACTCATCCAAACAAAATTAGGTAAAGACGTGTGTACGTGCTCGGGTCATGTCTGTCATTCATTCACAAACTGATACCTTTTTATTGGACCCCATGTCAGACTCCCAGCATAATTCTGACGACGAGGATTCTGCCCGGCCCGGTCCCTCGCAAGCCACCAGCAGCAACACCACTTCCAGCGTTTTCTCCTCTGTAATCAGCCGGATAAAATCTATAACAGATACCTATTGGTGGGAATGGTACATGCAGCAGTACAGTGCCCAGGACACCAGCCCTGAGGATTTGAAAAAAATCGGGAAATACATGATGGCTATGCTAAATCTGGGCTGTCCGCAAGGAGACGAGGGGATGTGTGTGGAGCTGGGGACCTCCGTTGAAAACAAGTCGCTGAAGTCGAAAGATTTGAGGTTGAAAAAAGTTAGCAGGAAATCGAAGGATATAACTGCTGCTGGGACCGCTGGAGAAATCCTGCATTGTGAGTCCGGTTTCTTATTGTGGTGGTGTCTTCGGTGAACAAATTTAGAAATCATATGTGTTACTGTGTCGGTGTTTTTTGGTTAGTTTCCTTGCGGCCAGTTTCTGAATTTGAAACTGGGAGATAGTCGGAATTCCATCTGGTGGGAATTCTAAATTCCGTGTTGAATTCGATTTTAAATCCATTGTGTCGATGTCAAGTATATAGGGGGTGCAAAAAATAACATAAGAATAGAGTTAGGGCTGGATGAAAAACTTTAATCAGAATTACGATTATAATACAAACAATACATATTATTATTGTATGTATTAATTTGGTTTGTATTTGCAGATGTGGGGGATTTGCGGAATGTGTTCGAGACGATTGAATCGATGGTGGTGGAAATTTGCTTGGCCCGAGAAGTTCTACAGAATTCCTACATCATGGCGTTCAACATGAAGCGGGGAAGCAGGAAAAAGTGAGCTCACTTTTTGTTTCACTTTTTCCGAATGTCTTACATTGGGGTTGAAATTGTCATTTAGCCCCCACTAAATGAATGCACCATATGATTGTTAGTGTGCTATGGAGCCTGACTTCAGCTAAACTGAGACATCGTTTTTTTTTTGTTTCCAACTTTTTTTTATCACTTTATTTTTCCTTCTTTATGGATGCCTACCATTCTTTTGGCGGTGCCGTTTTGTTCTTTTTTTTTGGGCAGGGATTTTTGTACAGGGGAAAATAAATAGGAAAAAAAAAATGTACTGTCGAAGTCACTCCTGGAATGATAGATAGGACAATTGCGTAGTGCATTTTTGAAATCGTTCCCTTCTGTTTGCATTTTTTTCTTTCTTTCTGGAATGGAAGGGAAGAATGTCCTTCTGAATGTCTATGATGGTTTTTCCAACAGATATTTGGAAAACATGCAATCCCGATTGTCCTCCGCCTTGGAGCAGCTCTCCTTTGTGATTGCCCAATTTCCTGGCTTCTCTGAAGTGAGTTCAATTTTCCCGTGTTTTTTTGTTGTGTGTGAAAAGCTGTTAATTTTTTGCTCCATCAGGACTTCAATCTTATTATTTTTCGAGTGTGTTTCAAATATTTTCTCCAGTTCTTGTGATGGTTTTAAACTTGGGGCTTGATCGTGTTTTTCTCACAGTTGGTTGCGATGCAATGGGTAATGGAAGGTAAAAAAGAAGATTTATTGAAGGAGGCCGAAAAACACATTCGTCAGATCGATTCCGGTAGGTGCCAATCATTTTATTAACCTCATACCTGTTTGCAAAACGCAATTTTTTCAAAAATTGTTTCTGGTTTTTTGAAACAAGCATTCGACCAATTCACCATCCTATCAACACAACACAACCCCCAAGTTTCATTCTCCCGCATCGTTCGATGTCTTTTTCGAATATTTCATACGTTGTTGTGTCAGACCCAATCGAATGAGATTAATTATAGTACAGATCGGAACTTGGCAGCAAGGATATAGTCTTCTTCTTGGTTGTATCTAGGTCTTTCTGTAAGCTTCGATATGCTGTTTGATGTATGACCGAAGTAACAATGTTCAATTATTGTTGTTGTTTTTTTGCCCTATTTTTTTGTCACAGATATTATGAGACAACGTCAATTTTTCTATTGCATGGCGATCGCATCCTTCAACACCGATCTTCGAGATTTGTCGTCTGAAGTGCATCAGATGCGATGCAACATCACAAAGTCTGCCCGGCTGGGCTTACTGCATAAACGACAGCCCCCGACCATTTCTGAACAAGTCCTTTCACCGCCGCCGTCACAGCAACCCCAACCCTCTTCCATAACCCCGACAGAATCAAGGGGAATGGATTGGATAACCTGGCTAGTCAAAGGCATGGATGGGTAACCTAGCCAGTGAATCAGATAGATCAATCGAGTGGTGTTTTTTTGGGTTTTTTTTCTTGCTTTCTTGCAACCCCCAATTTTGTCCAAGGGGCATGAATGAATCAAAAATATTTCCGTTTTCTTAAATGGAAGGGGTTTGGACCTCGCTTGGTTCTGGTAGTGAACTATGGTATTGACGATTTTGAAAGGGGGGGGTAGATTTCATCAGTGTTTCAATGGGGGAGCAAGAAAACTGAACGATGGAGTGTCCTTGAGGGCCTGTATCATTAGAGGGATTAGGATATATGGTGATAAAATAACAAGGTGTATTGGCACTGTAATCTAAGCATTTGGGCATGACGAGAGTGTCGTGCAGACCACAAATAACACAATGCAATTTTGTTTTTGGCCTCCTCTCATTCTCTAAATTGCGATACAACCGATGTAACACAACAAATGGGTTTTGTTTCTTTCCCTTACTTCTCTAAGTTTTTAGATGCATGCATGATTTCGGGTTTTGGAAAGATTCGGTTTAGATGGTGAATGAGAGGATGAACGGCTCACCCAGGCGTGCCATTCTGAACATTTCATATCCCACCCCTTCAGACAAGAAAATCGCAGATAAGAAAATCAGAAACAAGACTTCCCCCCTAGTGCAACAACGCATTCAGATCAATTCATCCTCCATGAAATCCTCCTCGAAACTCTCCCCAGAATCTTCGTAATGTTTCTGGGCGTATGCTCGCATCAAAGACGCTTGGAAGACATCCATCAACATGACATCCTCCACATCCCCCTGGAAAACACCGGCTTGGACGGCCGCCCCCAACGCCACTGCTTTATCCGGATCCACGGTGCTGTCACGCACTCTGAATCCCGTCATGTTTGTGACGAATCTCTGCACCAACGGCATTCGAGTGGAACCCCCCACCAGCAGAACTTCAGAAACGGGATTCCTTGCTTTGGGCCTCAGTGTTGGTATTTCCTGAACCCAAAAAAACGAAAAATCAAATTCACAATCAGCAACAATGTCGAGCCAAGATGTACATCTATCTCATTCAATGCTCAAGCCAAAAGCAATAACCACACATTCATCCTCACAAGAAACTGTGGCATTCTTGTTTGAGATTCAACGGTGATCATGCCAATCAACGCTCAAACACCAGAGAGTAAACAGCACCACTTCTGCAAAAAGATGTAATGACTGGAAAAGAACATCTCACCCACGCACACACACAAGAATTGTGGCTCAGCAGCGCACATATCGGAATTGCATGCTGTGAAAAAATATGCTGTTTAAGTACCAGAGGAAGGGCTGCCACACAGGAGATACGCACATGGGTAAAGCTTTATTCTTAATTTTTTCCAGGAGGCTCATGCACATCTTAATTGGGAATTTTTTTGCAAAGAAAGCAAAACTCACGTTTTCTTGCTTTGTAATGGCAATGGGCTCCACTCCAGCTTGAACGCAGCAGTGATCCACAGCAGTCCTTGCTCTGATAAACAGATGTTTGGAAAGCCGCTCCAATAACCGCTGAGTCAACACAGCCTTCACCCCTTTTCCCAACGGAATCCTGCGCAAAACAAGAAAAACTCATCGAAAACAAAACCATCTTTACACTAAAAAAGACACCCTCATGTGCAACTCTTTTCAGAACTGTTGTGATTCGACTATGTCCCAAAATATCAAGGGTGCTTTCAAAAAACTTGAAAAACGAATAAAAAAAACCCTTGAAAACTGAGAGGAATCAACGCTCACCGGAGAGCCACTCTGTCTGCGGAGGACAGTTGCATTTTTGCATACTCTGCCAAACCCTTCAAATTAGACATGACTTTTGGGCTTTTCCAGTCGATTTTCGCAGGGACGAGATGATCTTGTATGATCCAATTGATTATGGCCTCATCCCAGTCATCGCCACCCAAATGTGAATCGCCACCTGAGCGATATCAATTCAAAAATTTCATTTCCTCACCTCGGTATGTCATTCTCAATTTATGGCTGGACACCATCAAAACATATATGTTTCCTGGGTTGATCATGGGGGGTGGTGTTTTTTGTTTTTTTTTTTCGCTAGATTCACAACTGGTTGGTAGACGCTTCCATTCGGAGGAAAAAAATTCACACTCATTTAGGCTCTGTGTTGCAGTTTTAGCTTTGTCAAGGTTTCAGGATATGTCTTCAACCCAGGAGTTGCTCAATCTGTTTTCCTTTCTTTTTGAACAGCTGGATTCACTGGAGGTCAGAGTCCTTAGTCATAAATTGTAGACCCACTTCAATTCATATTCTGGACATGCCCATACGTTATATATCCTGTTTCAAAATATACATCGGATCAGTGTTTGCATCGTTTTTCGAATGGCTTACCGGTGGCTAAGACTTCAATCACTCCCCCGCCAACCTCCAGAATGCTCACATCCAAAGTGCCCCCTCCCAGGTCAAAAACTAACACGGTTTGTTCTTCCTCCAAATCCACTCCATAGCCCAATGCACAAGCGATCGGCTCCTTTATCAATCGAACTTTTTCCAGGCCCGCCAAGGTACCTTCCAAGCAACACAGAATTTCCACCATGAACGATCTATGCAAATGAAATTGAATGCGTTTACCCCAAGGAAGTTTTGTGTAAAATTCATGTGGGGTTGCATTCAAATTCACCGAGAGAATTTGAACAGATGGACTGGTTAAGATAAAGCTCAGAAAAACACTGCAACTGTTTTTGATATGGAAGTCAGGTATAGGACATTTTTATCATGGTGTTTCCAGAAGCCACATTTATTTCATCAGGTTTTTCTTTGTTTTTTTTTTTTGAATTAACTGGCAGCACACTCAAGGGCTAATCCTTTTTGGGTGATTTTTTCCAGGCCACCACAGAAAAAAATAAAAAATGAAATCCCCCTCCCCCCCAAAAAAAAAAAAATTATTATTACTTAAATTAAACTGAAGAAAAAAAATGAAGGGGAAGCTGAACACAAAGAATTACCAGATGACTAATACCGGCAGCAGTGGTCGCCTTCCTTTGAGCCTCATCAAAGTAAGCTGGCACCGAAATCACGGCCTTTTTCACAGGTCTTCCAAATTTTTTCTCAATTGTCTTGATCAGTTTACTCAAAATAAAACTCTGGACTTGCTCAGGGGACAGCACCCCGTTTTCTGCGAAAGGGCAATCCAACAAAACTTCTCCGGAGGGCCCTTGGTTCACTTTGAATGGCACCAGCTTGATTTCGTCCTTCACTTCAGAGTACCTTTGATATATACATATTTCTTTATTTCTTTATTCACTTATTCATATTTTTCGTGGTGAAACAAAAAATTCAATCGCTGCAAAATCATGGCAAGGGAGGTTGACTAACTGAGGAGCGAATCCTATTGTTTCTTTAGATGTTTTGAAAAATATCGGAAGACTAGTATTTTGTTACTGTGCCCACATTACAAAAAAAATCGAATCAGAGATTACTCTTTTCTTTCATGTAGTTTAGCAATGATAAACAAGGTCCATCCCCACATCAGACTTTAAAAAAAAAAGGAAACGCTCTGTACATCAATTTTATGAAATTTGTTCTATTTGGGGAGGGGAGTGGAAAGTTGGTGGAATAGTCAAGTGTGTTTCGAATCATAAAAACCATAACCACCAAAATCCAACCACGAAAAACTGTTCTTGGCTGAGCAGACAGCAGCACCAGATGGATGAAAGCTTAAAACATATCTCACCTTCATTTCCAAACCACGATAAAAACTGATGAAAACTGATCACAGAAAACTGCTGATAATGATTACCTCACCTACCTTCGGCCAATGAATCTCTTCACAGAGTAAAACGTCGTTTTCGGACGAAAGGCTGCCTTTTTTTTAGCCTCCATTCCCACCAATACTTCGCCCCCCTCCCCAAAGGAAACCACAGATGGTGTAATCTCATGGCCTTCATCGTTCGGCACAACGATTGGCAGTCCATTTTCAACGATCGAAACCGCTGAATTCGTCGTCCCCAAATCAATCCCCACCACTATTTCATCATTAAGAGCATTCAAGCATTTCCCCAGGCTCCGTGTCAGATTTTTTGATGCATGTACATTGTGTTTGAGGAAGGATTTGCATGCCGGGGGTGACAGATGTGCATGTCGGACACATCCATTCATGGATGAAGCCCTATTCGAAGATGACATGCATGCATGCCGAGAATGTGCATGCATGCTGCATGCATGCTTGCATCTCCGTCGATGAGAAATCGTATGATGGAATGCAGCGGGGCACGGGGTGATTGACGAAGCATGTCCTTGGAAATTTGGTAATTGTTGATAAGACATGCTTCAAATATTCGAAAGCAGCGGCTGGGAACCCTCCTAAGCAATTCATGGCATCAACAAACCAACACAATTGAACAAAAAGAAGAAAAAAACGCATCTCTTATGTGTTTCTGTCGAGATATATACACATATCCTTGGCTGAAATAAAAGGCAAAACCAACCAAATAAATAGCCCTAATCATGCAACTAGGCTGCATGAGCACCATTACCTGGTTTCTTTTTCTCTAAGAACGATCGGCGGCGCCGCCAGAATCGCTGCTTTTTTTGTCTGTGTGCTTTGGGTTGAGCAGGGCCACCTTTCCAAAATCCCTGCAAGAGTTCGTTGTCGATTCGATGTTTCGGACGTGAATGAATTTTTTTCAAGTCTTTTACCAACACGGCATTTGTCGCAGAACAGGGTCGTACAACATTTCCATGTGTAGACCAAATTTCCAGCCAGTTCATCCAGAACACACTAGAACACACTGAGACAGACGACACCACTTCTTTTTCAAGGTTCGCCAAATTAACACAGCCCACAACCGCAGCGATCAAAGATGCCGACCGAATACTTGAAAACGGAAAGGAGGAGCGAATCAAATCCACTCGTGTTTTTCGACATAGGCATCGATGGACGGCCAGGTGAATCCACGCAATGATATATTACTACTTCTATAAACCTAAAGCTTCTCCCCTGAGTTCACATTTTGATGTATATTTTTTCATTAAATCGATTAGTCATTTGCTGGGTGGTCTGCAATAAAGACAGAGTCCATCGAACTGGATCCAACGTTTCTTGAACAGATTCCTTGATGGTGGTATGTGTATGTAGATTTTTCTTTATTGGTTTTTTTTTTTTTTTGCTTTTTTCCATCTGGGAAGGTGTAAGATTTTTTTGTCATGGGATGTGGATCAATCAGAAACATTGTTGAAGGAAAATTTTCTGTGTTTTTTTTTTGTTTGAATAGGAGGTCGACTCATCATTGAACTCTTCAAGGATGTCACTCCAAAGGTATTTTTTTTTGTCTGAAGGGGGAAACGCTGCTGGTGCAATTTTTTGTCGATTGTTGCATTTTTTTCTTTTTTTTTAAGTTTATTTATTTATTTATTTTTTTTGAGGGGTGGGGAGGGGTTGTTTCATGAATATTTCATGAATTGCAAAAAAGAAAACCTGTCATTGTGTGTGACAAAATCATTCCCATTCTTCACGTTGCATGTAATTTTCAACAAAGATTTATTTATTCGTATTTTATTTCGGCATTGCCATTCGAACGAGATGCCTGATCACATTCTGCAATTTCTTTTAAATTTTCATGGACTTTTTTGAAAATTACTGGATTTTTATGATTTTGCGCTACTCGCTTGCCATAGCCCATCCCTGCAAGGACACAACAAAAAGTATTTACCACTTTTCATTTAGTTTTAGTTTTTCCAAACTAAAAACTAATTTTCCACACTTTTCAATCCAGACCGCCGAGAATTTTCGACAATTGTGCACCGGAGAGGCTGGGGAAGGAAAATCGACGGGATTGCCGTTGCACTTCAAAAAGTGCCCTTTCCATCGAATCATCAAAGGCTTTATGGCTCAAGGAGGGGATTTTTCAAACAAAGATGGAACCGGTAGGCATACGACATTGGTCGTTTTTTTTAGTTGCATGTATATGATTTGATGTTTAAGAAACTTATTAATGTATAAAATTTGATGTTTAAAAAACTCAGTAACAAATTAACATAACAAATGTGCAGATTTGCCTGGTTGAGACGTGGAGCAGTCTACCCACTGGAAAATATCAAGAAAACGTATTCGATTTTCTCAGTTTTTTCACTGTGTCTTCGCCGCTTTTTTAATATATATGCATACGTATATGTTTTTACTTTTTTTTTTCTGTCTATTTCCTCATACGATTGTTTTAGTGTGCTCTTTTGAGACTCCAATGTTTTTTGGGGGGGTATTTCTTTATTGTCTATGTTGGATTTTGTTTCAAGGTGGAGAGTCCATTTATGGCGAAAAATTCGAGGATGAGAATTTCGAGCTGTTGCACGACAGAAAGGGAATGCTGTCAATGGCAAATGCTGGGGCAGACACCAATGGCAGCCAATTCTTTATCACTTTTGTCGCAACTAAGCACCTCAATGGAAAGCACGTGGTTTTCGGTCAAGTGCTTGTGGGTCTGGGTTTCCTCAGAGACATGGAGTTGTGTGAAACTGGGGAAAATGACAAGGTGAGTTGTTTTGGTTTTCTTTTTTTTTTTTTGGGGGGGGGAGGGTTGTATATTGGGTGAATAAGTAGTTTTGCTGTCGGGAAAAAACAGGAAAGTTTTTTTCTGGGTGGCTGGGATTTTGTATCTGTTGGTTGGAAGTGAGAATTATTCTTTAGGAATGTTCTTTTGGGGTTGGGGAAAGAAAATTAAAATTTTCTTATCTGTTTGCTTGCTTTATTTTGATTTTTAATGGGGGGTTGATGAACAAGGTAGCAATGTGATCGTTTTTTTTCCCCCGGCTTGTTGGGAATTTGAAATTATCTTCTTTTTTTTTCACACGCTTGTTCGGAAATAAATTTTTCTTTTTTTGTTTGTTTTTTCATTTGATATTCACAACAGCCAGTGAAAGACATCATTATCACGGATTGTGGGGAGCTGGAACCGACGAGCGACTTGTCGCAGTTAACCCCTAAAATCGTAAGTTTTGTTTTTGTTTTTTCCCCTTTTATTTCTTTTTTACTTGTTTTATTCCACCGGTGCTTTCAATCTCAAGCTGAGGTGAAAGAAAAGAAACCTCCCCAAAATATGATCCGACCGGAAAATTATTATGGTGTGGTTTCGCGGAAAAATAAAAGATTAAAGAAAACAAAAAATAAAATAAATGAAAATGAAATAAAGTAAAATCACATTATATGTGGTGCTGAAGACAATTTTATGTCGTTTGAAACAGACCTTGAAAATAATAATGGGAAGAAATAATAATGGTATGTAGTGTATTCATGACCCTAAGGGCTGCTTTGTTTCCGATCAAAAAGATTTATCTTATTTTTTACCTTTTTTTTGCTGCTATAACAGGAGGGGACTGATTTGCCAGCTTATCCCCAAGATTTCGATATCCCAGAAGGAAGCTCCGAAATGAAACTCAAACTGGATGCTTGCGAAAAAATCAAAGACCTTGGGAATGGCTTCTTCAAAGAAGGGAACCTAGAAAGCGCTCTCTCAAGGTATCCTTTCCTGTTCAATCTTTTTTTTTTCTTTTTCTTGACCAGGATATTAAACATTCTTTTTTTCTTGGAATCACAGTGAAGCTGAAAAAGATATCCATAAGTGATTTGGATTGATCAATCAATCAGTCAGAAGTCAGATTGACTTCCCCAACACTTGAATAACGTCCGCTTCCTCCCCCACTTCAATTTGTTTTGTTTACTGTTTTCTTTTTCAAAGTAAAATTTTTTAAAGTAACGAAAAACGGGATGATAATATCCTGCATCAATTTCTGAACTCCTAAGTGTTTATTTATTTTTATTTTTGTTCCCGGGGCCTTTTTGATTTAGATATGAACAAGCTTTGAGATATGCTGATATCGACATCTATACAATGGAGGA
This sequence comes from Bryopsis sp. KO-2023, assembly GCA_030272585.1. NCBI lineage: Eukaryota > Viridiplantae > Chlorophyta > Ulvophyceae > Bryopsidales > Bryopsidaceae > Bryopsis > Bryopsis sp. KO-2023. Next base: position 957,602 of record BSYQ01000010.1, read on the forward strand.
GACTCGAGAGCCCGAGGATGACAAACGAGTTCGACTGCTTTCTGCAAGTTGCCACTCCAACAGGTTAAAAAAAAACTATTCATCGATTAAAAGATTCTGCACAAATGTTGGGGAAAAAAAGCGAATTTTTTTAATTTCAATCCAATTAATTTCATTCCCGATCATTTCTCGCTTTTTGCTTGGACTCTATTTTTATTACTTTGTTATTTTTGTTGGGGGGGGGGGGGGGGGCAGGGATCCACTCGCTTTTGGGGAGAAACCCTGAGGGTGGCGAATCGTGGAGTAAAGTTTCTCATGTTGGTTTTTACGTTTTTTTTGTCTCTTGTGTGTGTGGACAGCGCTGCTTGTTTGTTAAAATTGGAGAGGCCTTCTGATGCGATTCCTCATTGCTCCAGCGCCATAAGGAGTCTGTCTATTGATTTTGAGGAAACTGTGCATGAGGAGAACAAACCCTTATATGTGAAAACTCTGTTTAGAAGGGGACAGGTAAAAAAAAGAAAGGAATTTTTTTGGGGGTTGGGGGATGTGCTGAGATCGTTTTTTTTTTCATTTTTCTCTCTCCGTATAATTGGCGATTGCATGTCTCAACAAATAGGTTAAGCGTTGTGTTAATTTTCGTTGAATTTTGCAGGCGTATCTTGCAATGAAGAAATTGGATGAAGCGATGGAAGATTTTCAAAAAGCGCGCAAAACTAGTCCAGATGACAAATCGATTCTGGGTAATATATCTGTAGATGAACCACCTGCGATCATATATATCAGTATTTTTTATCTCATTATTTTGGGATTTTTGGCTCTTCCGAAGCATTGGGAAAAAAATCTCTGGCATTTCGTGAAGACTTCGATCCAGCATTATATTGAAACGTCATTTTATTTTTGTTGTGCTGTTTCCCCCCCCCCCCCCTTTTTCTCTTTATATCAATGAAAATAAAAATGAGAATATTCCAGGGTTTTTTCTCCTCTTTTATTTGCTTTTCTTTTCTGGTGTGAAAAAGGTGGAATTGCCAAAGTCAAGAAATTGGATCAAGCGAGGCGAGAAAAAGAGAAGAAAGCTTATGCCAAGATGTTCGCGTGAAAAAGGGGGTTGTCTTTCAATTGCAGGCGAAAAAAAGCAAAAAATCCTCAATCAACCACGCTGTCGTGTTTTTTGGTTGCGTAAAAAGTCACGACTTGGTAGAAAAGAGAACTGAATGGAGTGTTTTTCATCAGATATTGTGAGTTTGGAACAATTTGTAGTTTTTCTTTTTTCGGGGGAGAGAGGCAGGTAAAGGGAACGGGGAATGAGCGAAGGAGACGTATCGGAGTAGTGTTTGTCTTTTGTCTTTTGAAGAAATTTGGTGAGCAGTGAGTAGCCATGAAGGTGAAAAGCACGATGAGTGATCGGAGCCTTGTTTTCTGTCAGACATCTGCCCATTTTGCCCCCTTCAGTGCTGAACCCAGCACTGCACGAAAACGGGCTCAGAAAAGGAACTCACACCCTAAATGATTGACCTACATCTTGGCACCCAGAAACCACTTTTCACCCCAACAGGAGTTCACCCGAAATTCAACAGCATAATACGTTTGTATGTCTGTAGCAATCTATTACACTCATGTCTCTTCTCTATTTAAGAATCGATTTTTCAACTAAATGAAGAACACAGTGGTTGAAGGCTCAACTCGGCCTAAGTTGTATTGGGGTATTGAAGGAAACAATAGCAGTTGCAAAATAATCTACATTCCTCGCTTATCAGTCCTAGGTGTCAATCTCAACACAAACTCTGCTCATACAACAACTGGCTTCTGTGTGTGGATTTCCTTGTTCTACCATCCGGGCACATCCTTAATTTCAATTGCAAAGCCGAAAGGGACGCTTCCCCTCTACGGAGTGTGTTGACCTCTTTCGTCTGGTTTCAAAGGTGAGCTCAACATTTCACAGGCAACCCTCAATTGATGCTGCAGCTGTTGAGCTTGCTGCTGAAGTGCCTCCGCATCTATGGGCCTCCTTCCAGTCCCCACGCCGCAGATCGGATCCATTTCTGCATCTCTGTAGGGAGTCGAGAATGGGGTGGCCACGCCATCCATGAATCTATCTGCGTAAGGTGTACTGGGAAGCTCCTCTTCCAAGTTGCGGAGCGCAGAGAATCGTGTGGGTTTATTGATATGGTATTTTGGAGCCGTGAACGAGTTTTCACAGCGAGTGATGCTCGGGGAAGCCATTTGCCTGTGCAGGCGAGCCGCTCCGTGGTCAAGCTTCTGATTTTCTTTTCCTTGGTGAATTTCGTTCCAGTCGTCAGCTCGCGACGGAGCTGGTTTCGACTGAAGGTTGTGTTCGACTGATGCCAGAGTCCGCGAGAGATTCTCCATCAGCATCCCCATCTCAGCTTCTGGTGCCCCTATGTCGCGATCGCTGCCGTCGAGCGCTTTGTGGTGTGTATCCCCATTCCAGCTCTGCTGCGATGTCAATTCCTGCTTGGCTTCAGCATTATTGCCCACTTGCCGTTGTATCTGTTCAACTTGGTCTGGTCTGAGAGGCCAGGAAAGGCTCTCAGTAACGGGGGCCGTTTCGAGATCAGTATACAGGTGCACTTCTTGAGCGCATCCCTTGACGATTCTTTCTGACGCTTTTCCGCTGCCGTGCCCGGAATGGCCGCTGCTATTCACTCCACTTCCCGTCTGTTGGCGTTTCGATGGATGCAACGACATAGCGACACTCGACGAAGTCTTGTGGGACCCTGTCAATTCCGCAGGCCTTGCTTGTTCTGGCTTTGAGCTGGCGTTTCGTGTGATGGCGTCTGCGTTGTAACGAAGAGCGAACGATTCTCTTATACCCAGCCCCATCCGGTGGTGGCCGTCCTGTTCAAGCTCTGGAGTAAAACTAGGCGGCCCCACTGCAAAACCACAGGAATCGATCACTGACAGTCAACACGCAAAAGTTGTTTCCCAGAAAAACAACTGCCCAAACACCTCCCTCCACTCACAGCAGCTGTGAAAAATGCAGCCCCTGCTGACCTTTCACTCGCGAGGTCTGTGCCGCGCCTTTCGTGATGGTGTGAAGAGCGTCGTTGTGTTTCACGACGAGAAGCTCTTCCAGGACGTGCGGAGAAGTGAATTCGATCATTATTTCTGCGACGTCTCGGTTCCCCCCCACAGCGGCGCCCCAGACAGCTTGGGTAAGAAACCAATACGAGCCTCCACTCCGAGCCTGCAAAAAAACTTAACATCCTAACAACACAGAAACGCGACAGACAAGCAATCGCAGCTCCACAGTGCGGACTCCTACCTGCAACTTCCTCTGCCTGTGGAGGTCCATTTTTTCGAATCGGGTCGTTGCTCTTAGTCTCGCCCACATCTTCTTAACCATGGGAATTTCTTTCGAGCTTTTCCTCGTTTTGAACAACAGCCCGAGGTTGCTACCCCCTCCAGCAGGGACAGAGTATCTTTCCTTGTTTCCCCATGATGGCTGGTGGACGAATTGCTTCGACTTGGGTTGTGCTGCTTTATGCAAGCCTTTCTTCCAGTGCAATAGGCACGTTAAGGGAGTCGACTTTCCACTGTTCGCCGCATCCTGCAGAAGTGAGTTTCTGAGTTGTTGAGCGAAAGTTATAAAAAAAAGGAGAAAGAAAGAAAGAGAAAGGCATAATCACATTTGTCGCAGATGGGTGTTCATGTCGCACGACTCAGTTTTTCAGTCACTCACCAAAGATACTCTCTACTGCAAATCAAAGAAAATCTGGTGAAGCTTACCATTGCCCCCAGTTCTAACTCCTCTGAACATGACCGTGATCTCGAATCCCGATGATCAGCCTGCATACTCTTCATAACTTCGCTTGACCTCGCTTTCTTCAGCGGCCGATCCTCCCTCCGGCTTACATCAGGTTTCGCTGATGCTGGATGCCGAAATCGATCTTCCACACACCGGCTTCCAGTTTCTCTGTCGGTGTCACGGAGACTTGACCAACCGTTTGAAAGCTCGGGATGGGAAGCCTTAGGTATGTGCTGCTCCAGGTGATGTCTCCCCCTCAGGGCACTCTGCCAACCGTGTGCGTCAGTTTGATGCGTTGGTTGGTGTTGAGGGAGCTCCATGTATCGACCAGTGGGCGCTTGAGGTGTTGCCGTCTGCAAAAATGATGCAATGGGAGGGACAAGTTTGGGAATGAATCTCAAAGTAGGATTCAAGCACCTTTACTTAAGCGCATCGCGGTGTTCAGTGCGGTTTCCCGACTACTCTCTGAAATACGTATCCTCACCTGTCGCGCAAGGATTTCCTCCGTCATTTGCCTGTAGGGTGTGGTGGGCGCCGACCTGATCGAAGTCGGGATATCTTGGGCAACCATCTTACGTATTTGTGATATCGTTGGCGTGTCGCACGTGGGAACGCCGTCAGCCAGAGCGCTCGTGTGTTTCTCTTTCTCTTGAGTCTGGTCGCTTCCCTCGTCGGCAAAAGGATTCTGGAAGCCTGACGCACCCTGCCACGGAGTCACGGGGATCCCACCAGGCAACTCTTTACACTGTGGCGCACATTGGCCAGCCCCAGCTACGAATGTTGGACTCGTTGTGTGCTCTGACGGATGCTGTGGAGCCGTGTGCATGTGTTTGATGGGGTCGCTGGTTTCTGGGAGGGATGGGGACGCTGGCGACTGATACGGAGGAGTCAACCAGAACAGGGAAGCATCTTCCTGGGGAGGCACTGCTCCTCCATCCACATCATGCGTTTCATTTGCACAAACCATGGCGTCTGTTTGGCACCCTGAGCTCACCTGCACACACCAAAGCTGCTCAATACAAGTGTCCGATGGAAGAGATGCATCTCAGTGAATGTGTTGCAACCATCATATATATATATAATATGCCCACCAAATCTTCTGAGTGCCGCTCCTCCATGACCTTCATTCGCATCCCCAGCCTCGTGGACATTTCCTGGAAAGCCAGGCATTGTTTCTCATACAATCAAAATCCTAACATCAAAAACGCATTTTTCAAGTAAGATGGAGGATGTTGCTGAAAAAGTTGATGCCACCAGCAAGGTGTCGGATTTCTTGTGTTCAGATTGCCTGATATTCATCACAGATATATGTATGGGCTTACTTTCTCAGCTTTGAGCTGTTTGCGAAGGCTGGTATTGGTCTTCTCCTCATCATGCAGTTTATGCTTGGTATCCTGCAGCTCCTTGGATCGGCGGCCAGATTCGGATTCTGCTTTTGCCATCGTTGCTTGCAAGCCCCTCAACTCGGACTCACATGCAAATAATTTCCTCTGCAGACTCGATCGTTCCTCTATGGTAGACAAGCAAAAAGGAATTTTGAAAAGCTCCAGCGAAGCTATAGGGAGGCCTCGAAAGCGTCTGCTCAATACTGTATTGTTTCAGTGAACGGATCTGAATATGCTGACACTGGCTGTTATTTTCAGTTTTCGACATGCTTCGATCACATTGCACTGCTTGAACCCAATTAATAATGGATACTGATACCACAACTATGAGAATTAGGAAAAATCGTGGAAAAAAAAATCCAGACTCTCACCATTTGCTTTCCTCGCCATTTGTTCGGCTTCCCTTGCCCTTTGCATCAACAGTTCTTTCTCCTTTCTGCTTGAGCTTTTTTCGCCGCTGCTTTTCGCTGCCCCCAGTCTGGCCTGAAACTCAGACGAAATTTCTTTCTTCCAGGAATTGAACTGCCCCTCCAACTCCACTTTCTTTTTTTGATACTCTTTGATCAGCCCCTCCTCCAGAGTCCTGTCCACAAGGCAAGCAAAAAATGAATGAACTGAGGGTGCAGTTGGCCATAATCTGATCCAACAGGGGAAAAAAAAAAAATAGCAATGCTACCGAGCATAATTGTTAGTACAATTGCCTGTCAAGATCCAGTACTAGATTCTGAACCCAACATTATCAAAATCCAACCACACAGCAGCCATTGCTCGGCCGGACCAATGATCTTTCCCCAAAACTAAATTACACAGGCAAAGAGTCCATTCATTGTGCTGCATGAATGTTTTTTTATTATGTTTTATTATTCACTCACCTGTATTCATTTTTCATTTCATAGATTTGGATTCGGGCCGAGACTGAGGGGTGACTCAGTATGTCGAGCATCGACGGCCGAGTGGCTGGTTTCTTTTCCAGCATTACATGAATCAAGCTTTGCAACTCACGGGAGTACATCCTGCAAAAATAAAATAAAATAAAATAAAAATACAGGAAAAATAAATAAAGATTCTGTGCCCCACCGATTCCCACCGATTCCCAGGTTAGACTGTATTTCATGGATTTGGCTGTAATTTTTCCTGTACAGTTTCTTCTGCAAAGTCACCTCGAGAAAAAACAAGCAAGCAATGGACCCAGCCATTAACATCAGGAAATTAGAATTGACTACTGATTTTGTTGATGGATCGTTTGCTTTCACAAAAAATTCTAAAAAATTTCAAACAGACAAACATAAGCAATCGTGAACAAGGCTGTAAATCCCTGGTAACACACCTGGGAAGACTGGGGGGAGGATCCGACACAATTTTTCTAGCCAAGGCCAATTGGTTGCTGGCTATGAAGGGGGGCAGTCCAGCCGCCAATTCGTAAATCAGGCACCTTCACCCACAACCAACAAATTTACGTGCAAAAAAAAAAAAAAAAAGAACAAAAAGACATCCATGCTCAGCAAAGAATCTAATTACGTTTCAAGCACAGGGAATTATTGCCTCCTCTGCTCTGTTTGTATTTTTGAGTTGTTTGTGATATAAATTGAGCAAAATTTCTAATGATGGGAAGAAGCCTTTTTCTTTTTTCCAAATACCAGGCAATCCTGGTCAGCAACAAATTTTACTGTCTAAAATGGAACTGTTTGGATTGACCTTGTCTAAGTAACTTCAATTTCGACAAGATTTGGAATAAAAAAATCCCCATGCCAGAATACGGTTGGTACTTAAACATCAACACATGCATTTCTTTACTAATTTTTTAATATCTCAAACAGAAACTAGAAACAACGGTTTCGTGACAAGTCATATTTTTTTATCGAAGAGATATAATACTACCCACCCGAACGACCAGACATCGGATTTATAGTCGTAAGGCTGTTCTTCGCACAGCTCTGGGGAAAAGTACAGCGGGGTGCCGACTTGACTGTACGCCATAGCTGTGTTGGGCCCCAACACCCTTCCCAACCCAAGATCACCGATAACAGCAAGGTCACCATTGAGAAACACGTTGCTTGCCTTGATGTCCCTGCGAATTCCACCACCAAAACAAAACACAAAACCCATAAGTGAAAGCCATGAGTTTGCATTTCTTATTGAAATAACCAAGGGATGGGAGGGTTAGGAATAGTGCTTGCAAATCGTATGAGAATTCTGTTTCCTGTTTTTTTTTTGTTCATGGTTGGTGCATCCATCAGGTATGCAACCTGAATACGGGTGGCACGATTTCTTTTCCCTTTTTGGATTGCCCATAGCGGATTTCAAGTTTCACAAAAAGGGGGGCTGAGCGCTGTTGGAAGGAAGGTATACTGGGGAGCTGGGAGTGAGCCATTGTTGTATTTCTTCAGTGCACTTTTCTGATTGGTGAAAAGATACTGCATGTATGGGGTCTAGCTGTATGTACAAATATTAAAGATGCCCTGTAATAAGTGAGTGATATTTCCACGAGGGGAAAACGAGACGTCAGTTGGGGACGTCAAGCTCCTGACATCCTGGCCTAACATCCTGGCAAGGGCAAACTTTTGAAAAACGCTTCTAGTGCATCATACTCGCTTTTCCCAACACTCGTCGGTGTGGATTGGAACGAGAGGTCGACGAGTTGATTTTTAAAAAAACACGTGTGTTGTATTTTTTATTCTTGGGGTGTTTTCATGCAGACGTCTTGCAAGGAAACGATAAAATCACGAGAAAGGAAAGGAGCCAACACACGCACCTCGCACCTGTGCAAAATTCGCCGTTCGTGGATGTACGCCAGTCCTTGCGCGATGTCGATCAGGTGCTTCCACACTTCTTGCTCAGGAACGTGGCCCCTGTGACGCTTGATCAAGCGACCCAAATCCCCGCCACCATAGTATTGCATAACTATGTACAAGCATTCCGCCTCGCACCAAGATTCGCAGTATCGGACCACGTTCTTGTGCTGCAGTTTTTGCATCAATCGAGCCTCGTTGAGCGTTTCGTTCCGGTCCTTCGTCGAGAGCCCCTCCAGCGAAACCACCTTGATGACCAGCAGTTCGCCATCCTCCTTTCGACGCACTCGGTAGCAGGCTCCGTACGTGCCTTTTCCGAGCGTCGACACTATGTCGAAGTCCTGGGAACGGGTGCGCATGCCTCCTTATACTTTTGGTCCAAACTCCCTTGCGATTCCTTTCGTTATGTACCGTGTTTTCCCCTGGAGCAAGGAAAAGCGGAGGGGAGGGAGGGAAACCGCCCGATAAACTTGCGCAAGTGCCGAGGGTCGTCAATAACTGGCATTCAATATTCTGACGTCTTAACAATGATCGATTACGTCGGCATTTCCCAACCACTTTTTTTTCTGATGGGGCTGACGATAGCCATTCGAATCCGAGCATCATATCGACTTCTCAGCAGCAGGCCGTCCAGTTCCAAGCGTGCGCTGACAGCGGCGTTCGAGGAACAGATACCAACGTTTTCTTCCTCCCTCCGCGTGATCGGTTTTCCGCGAATCCAGAAACTTGCGGTCATACTCGATCGTTGGGCATGTCGGCGACGGGTCGCCTCTTCCTCAGTAACCGCTGGCCGCGTGGAATCACGGCTGCCTCAGCGAAATATTGAAAACCTATTCTTTCCGCCAACGAAAATATCCACGTCACACTTTCAACGCAGGCCCCCCTCACACGCTGGTGTGTACTAACCCATTAGCGTCCGTTCCAGCGACGAAAAAAACCAGTGGCCAGATTCTACCAAATATTATTTGCCTGTTCAGCGCGACTCGACACGGAGGAGCTTCCAACCCTATGGACGCGGTGACCCGCGACGGCGACGCACACGTTCAACTTCCCGACGGGCTCGCGTTCACTCTGCCGATCCTCAGGGACTCCGCTGGAAAAGTTTTTTTGGACGTCCAGAAACTTCAGCCAACCTTTGGGATCTGCACTTTCGACCCCGGATTCACCTCCACCGCGAGCTGCTCATCTTCTATCACCTATATCGACGGAAAGAGGGGGATGCTGCTGTACAGGGGCTACCCGATCGAAGACTTGGCGGAGCGAGGGGATTTCATGGACACGGCGTTCTTGTTGCTGTTCGGAGAGCTGCCGAGCCTGAAGGAGAAGGACAAGTTCGAGAACGAGGTCAAGCGCCATTCGCTCATCCACGAACAGTTGATTCACTTCTACCGTGGCTTCAAGCACGACGCGCACCCTATGGCGATAATGGTCGGTGTCGTGGGTGCGCTGTCGGCGTTTTACCACCAGTCCGTGAACGCCCGGGACCTGACGGACATAAGGAAAGCTGCGACGAGGTTGATCGCGAAAGTGCCGACCATGGCTGCGATCGCGTACAAGACGTCGATTGGGCAGCCGATCGTGTATCCCCGCAACGACTTGAGCTATTCGTCGAACCTGTTGCGTATGATGTTCGCAGTCCCTTGCGAGCCTTACCGCGTGGACCCCGTATTATCCCGCGCTCTGGAGGTGTTTTTGATCCTCCACATGGATCACGAACAGAACGCATCGACGTCCACCGTCAGGACAGCCGGTTCCAGCCAAGCGAATCCATTCGCATGCGTGGCGTCCGGAATTGCGGCGCTGTGGGGTCCCGCCCACGGGGGAGCCAACGAAGCTGTGCTGAGAATGCTGCAAGAAATAGGCACTGTGTCGAACATCCCCAAGTATATCGCTCGCGCGAAAGACAGATCGGACCCCTTCAGGTGTGGTTTGAATCCGTGGCGCCCCCCCCCCCAGGGATTCCCTGTTTTTGACTTTTTTTGGGAGAGAATGGAAACTGTTTACATCTCAATATTCGTCCTTGATCTCCTCTGTTCCCAATATTACCCAACCATTGATCTTTGATCGACTCGTTTTGACTCGTTTTTATGCATGGCTCGAGGAAGTGTAATTCTGGAATGACTAAACCCATCGGCTGCTCATTACCTTAACCAGCATCTCTGTCAATCTGTTCCATTGAAATAATCGTTGCATGTAATATTGATCGATTGATTGAATATGTTCATTGATGTTGAGTGCGAGGAAATCACAGCCTCTATGCTTTTGATGTTTTCAGATTGATGGGATTCGGCCACCGCGTGTATAAAACCTACGACCCCCGAGCCAGAGTCATGCAGAACGTGTGCAAAGAAGTGCTCGCCCATCTCGGAAAAACCTCGGACCCCCTGCTGGAAATCGCCATGGAGCTGGAAAAAATCGCCGGCCGAGACGAATATTTCTTGAGGAGGGGTCTATACCCCAACGTGGATTTCTATTCAGGGATCGTGCTCAGGGCAATGGGAATTCCAATATCGATGTTTACAGTGCTGTTTGCTGTTGCTCGGACGGTGGGGTGGGTTGCGCAATGGATGGAAATGGCTTCTGAGCCAGTGCCGAAAATTACCAGGCCTAGGCAGATGTACACTGGGCATATGTTGAGGGAATATCGACCCCTGGGGATTCCTAAAGAAACTAACTCAAGCGATTCGTGATATAGCACCAGGATGTGGATGCACCCCCTCCCCCCCCTCCCCTTCCAAGCCAAAATCAAACGAAACCAATATCAAAACCAAGAAAAATATCAATGTCATTGAGGTAGAAGCGGATCAATTTTTTTTTCTCACAAAGAAAAACGACGTCGGCAAAAAAAATCAGAAAATCCTTCGTGCCCTGTAGAAGAGTGCTGAAAAAAAAGGAGGGAAAAAAAAACAATCAAAAGAGGAAAATGTATATAAATATAATTATAGTGCTTTTGGTTTTTTTTGTATCCATTCACATCATTTTAATTGTATGAACATGGGTTTTTGCCTGACTTTTTATAATTAAGGAATTTTTTTTGTTTTTGTTCTTTTCAATCGTTCGAAACGGCTGCTTGAACGATGGGGCAGAAAAAACATGGAAGGAAGAAAATGAATCCTGTGGAATTTTTGTCGAGGCTTTCATGGTAGATGAGGGGAAAATTATATTTAGACAATTATATGGGTGGGTATTGTACTATTTTTGTCGAAGTTGCAGGGTTGGGTAGAATCTGTGTAATATTTTGTTTAATTTACACTACTTTTTCGTGTGTTTTATCTCTGGGCTTTATGAATTAAGATAAAGGAGGCCGATATTATGTGTTGATGAGAAACCATGGACTGCTATGCAGTGTTCGAATGGGAAATGCGCTCACGAAACGAAACCAATCAAAATTGCAAATTGCAGATTGCAGGCAACCCCACATGGCTAGCTCACATTGGTTTTATCAAGGCTGCACATTCCATGGGTTAATACCAAAACACAAGTTCTTATGATGTGTTTTCTGAAGGGATGATTCAATATTACAGTTCTAGTTTTGGAAACAACAAGATTCCCACCATTCCCTCACAAAACCCGCAATAATATTAGTTCCCCAGCTTCTCGCCAATGGTCAGAAGGCGCAGTGGCCCTATCAAATGACTGAGGTTTGAGACGAGCTTTCAACACTCAAAGGTCAAACAATGAAGCATGTTGCTGTCTCAACTTTTCTATTTAGGGAGCTGTTTCTGATACCCGGTGCTCCAGAAGCCAAGGATTTCGGCTTGTTTTAGTGTTGTTTTTTTTTTGTGGACTTTGGCACGTTGGTTAACCCATGGGAAAACACTGACTAATGGGTGTTCATGAAAGCATTATAAGATGACTTGAGAATCGTTCTGCCCACTAGAGAAGATTGATATCCTGGCTAATGACTTCTGCTGTGCCGCACCGTAGCCCGAGTTGGGAGTAGACAGCGGAAAATTGATGGGTTCAGCAGATGCAATTAGCATGCAGAGTGGATTTCAAATCATGGAAAATGATAAAGGACCGACCATGGAAAACACGCCACGAAAAATACCAAAGAAAAACAATAGTTGTTTTCCCCAATCTCCTTATGTACAACAAACTTCAAAACAAAATACACCATATCCTTCGTAAATTGCAGGCCTACCAATTTATCCCACCCATTGGCAGAAGATCAATCCACTTGGTTTCTCGCTCGAAGCAAAAAACAAAACAAAACAGGGTCTTGATCAAAACATCGATGTCCCTTAGTCACACTATTCAAACAGTCTTTCTGACACACCTATTGAATTCTATTCATCTCCTTCCCACAAAGAGTGCATAAATTCCAGTCGGAAATTCTGACAGCAGCTCCATCAATCGATTGAAATGGTATTTCCAACCATCCACACGATGTTGGCGTCGATGTTGGGCTCCGGCCTCACTTCTTCATCATATTCGCTCATTAAATTTTCGGAAGTGCTGAGACATACCCCCACCATGTTTCCCACCATGGGCTGCTTGAGGCTTATCTACAACGCACAATTCAATGTTTTCTTTTTCTTTTCCTTTGTTTTTTATTGTTGTGTATAGCAAGATGCTCCCCTAGATTTCCAAGCTACTAAAAATAAGAAATAATGAATAAAAAAACACAAACTCAGAAATGCATGAACAAGTTGGATCGATTGGTGCATGGGGGAATCCTCGTACATTTTATTGAGGACAATTCTTCATTCAGCTTTACACTGGGTCGACAAGCGACCGATTTTTCAAAATATTAAAACGTATTTGATCGAAAAAGAAAAAAAAAGTGATAAAAAAAGTGAAAAAGTGAAAAAGAGAAAAAGTGATAATACCATCGAGGGTTGAGTGTACCTCCATGTAATCTCGACCAGCCATGTTTCTTCTGCCTGCATAGCTTTGAAGGAAAAAATCGTTATGGAAATCCATCCATTGAGTCAAATTCTGCAGAGGATCCGTCACTCCTTCGTCACCATCGCCATCGCTTTGGCCCCCATCATCTGACTCATCGTTTACATCCAATATATTCTGTAAGGCAAAATATAGAAATGAAAAATTCCAACCCATCCTTGATTTCTGTTGGGTTTGATACGGAGACGTAACAATTTCCTCCGACACAGCATGGTCGTATGTCGTACTCATGCAGCCAAAGCTCAAGTTCAACAAAAAAAAATGAATAATTTTTGCACTTCGAACGCGATCATTTCGGAGATTTTTTTTTTTCCATCCTGTCGGTGTTTTTTTGGGTTTTTTTTTTTTTTTTTTTTTTTCTGCACATTTATTTGATGCGATGGATCGATATCAAATACCTCAGCAGTGGGGTCGATCTGGAGGAGGTGGTGACGGAAAAGATTATACCATGATGCATTGATTCGAATCTTGTTCATGGGCTTTGCATCGTTCCTTCCGCATACCACTCCCATCTCACCAAACTCCTCTGGAAAAAAAAACAAACATAAAAAATGAAAATAAAACAAAACAAAAGGTCCCCACCCCCCCCAAAAAAACAGACCTGCCCTTCGTAACTCCTTACGGAAAGAAAAAGTACGATATGTTTCATAGGTTTCAATTTTCAGGAGTTTGAATGAAGCGGTGCAAACAATATCACTCCTTTTTTTCTCCCACATGATTCAATACATTTCAAAACACCCAAAAATAAAGAAATAAACTAATTTGACAGGCTGGAAACCTGTGATCAGAGGTCAGCCCCTACACAGGAATTCTGCATCCAAATATCCTCAATATTTTAGATCGATCAATGCTGCTCACAAAAACAAATATATGCATTTCACTTTCAGGCTAATTTTTACCCCCCCCCCCTCCAAATATCAACACCCCTCCATTTCAAAGATTCACTCAAAACAGCTCATATGCAGACGTTGATAAACAAGTACCTTGCTTCCTTTTTTTCAAATCATTCTCAACATGGTGGGGAGCAAAACAACAGAAGCCCCAACAGAACCAAAAAAAAGCTTCTCATGAAACCATGCAAACAGAGCGTCAATGCTTAATCGACTCACTTGACAGGTACACCCTCCTCTCTCTGGCTCGCCTTGAATTTCTCAATACGAACTCCTGCTTCTTGTAAAACCTAAACCACACCACCGGACGAAGCCCCGATCCATGATCACCGCTCGAATCAAATTCCACCCATTCTCCAGCTCTGTCCCAAACCACAGCCCTGGGTTTCACCAATTTCCCTTCTTTGCACGAAAACAACAGCGATTCAAGGTCGTGCACCCCACTCAGATACTCCACCTCACGACTTTGCATCCCTTTGTACCATTTCCTGGCCAAACCACCACCCGGGTTCTCAGAGTCTGACAAATCGACGTCCCCAGCCAACACCACCCCGCACAGCACAGGGCAAGTCACCACCCCCATCCTCCCCACAATAACTTTCCTCGTAACGACCATCGTTGGGTTCGCCCCCCCTGGCTGCGAGGCTCCAATCGACCGGAGCAGAGTCTCATCGAACGATAACTCCCTTGGTTTACTTTGGGGGGTTGCTGGGTTTCCGGAGGCTGGCATTTCTGCTGGGGTGCACCCCAGCGAGGGTGGAGATTGTTCGTCAGGTGTAAAGGGTAAATCTCTGCTGTGGATGGCCATGCATCGAACATCCCTGGAGACTATCTCACTGCAGTACATGTCCCGGATGTTGTGTTTGAAAAGGTTGTTCACCCAGTATGACTCCATTCCATCTTGGCAGCCCCCGTCGGTGATTGCACCGGAGAACTCCAAACGATTTGTTTCTGATGGGTGGACCAGTCCCCTGGAAAACCGACAGTCACACTCAAGAACTCCCAATCTTACTCTTATTATTATTATTATTATAGATGTGCGCTATGCGTCAATACATTTGGACATTCTTGATGCTCCGCTGTTCGGTGTTTAACTAGATGTATTTTTTTTTTAACAGGAAGAATTCGAACTTACTGTTTTGAAAAAAAAAAAGCATTGACATTTGCATTCGGGTTTCTTTTTTGTTTTTAATACATTGCTAGAATAAGTTTCATTCTTGAGTTCGAAAAATTGTTGTTGGAATTTCTGTGGGAAGAAAGTGCTTTGATTTTTCTCCTGAAAAAGCTTACCCACAGTTTGAGCTTTGTGGAGTGTTCAAAAAAAAATAATCAAATTTATCCTCAAATTAAGAAAAAGAAAATTTTGATGAAAGGTGCATTCTTCCCAAAAATAAATAATAAATAAATAAATAAATAAATAAAATCCCATTCAGTTGCTGTTGCTGAGGTCTATCAATGGAACAAGTCAAAAAGTTGAAAAAAAAAAAAAGAAAAGGACTGGTTGTCTAAAGTCACTAAAAATGAACCCAAAAAATATCACACATAAAGACACTTTTCTTTTTCTTTTTTTTCCCTTCAAAGCCTTACTCACCTGTAGATCTTGGTCAAGTGATGGTAGTTGTGGTGCTTGCGGGGAACGCAAAAGCCAGCGTCTTTCAAGATTCGGTTGACCCAGATGTTCGGCAATCGGCCCAAGGCTAGAAGACGATTGCAGGCTACCTGCAAGCGCAAAACATCCGCCGCCGAACATTTCTGTATTATTTCGACGAGGCAATTGTCGGGAAGGTCCACGAGAGCTCGGACGTCAACTGACATTCTTTTCCGCGACGTCGAAACAGCTGCAAGGCAGCGTCAGCCGTGGACTCGTTTTATTCTGGCTGAAATCGTTATGGATGATTAAATCAATTAATCGATCTGTAATGAAGCAAATTTCTGATTTGCTTTTTTCTGGGTTGGGAAGAATGGGTGGAAAGAGAGAATCCAGGAAGTGAATTGCCGACCACCAAATATGGGCTTATATCCGTGGCAGCTAATAGCTTGTCCAAAAGTCCAAAGTGATTTTGATTCAGAAGAAGGAGGCTTACATGGAGAAAATGTCTTCTTGTTTTCCCGGAACCCCTCCTCTCGAATTGAAGTGTTGAATGCAAAGAGATACTTGGCAATTTTTCTGTTTGCACCGTATACATATTGTATTTAATTTTGGGGGGGGAGGAGTTGTGGGTCGATGGTGACATTTTTGCAGCAATTTTGATACTTTTTTTATAATTCTTTCAGTTGTGGGTGATGTCAATTTTTTCTAGTATGACTCGGCAGCTTTTTTTTTTTTTTGGTTCCTTCAGGACAAGCTATGGATCCAGTTGTTTTTTTTATGAGGTAATTGTTGGTGTTGTTAAACCAGGTTGATAAAGGGGGAGTTGTGAGTGTAGATTGGTGGTATGGGACATTAGTCTATAGGATCGACACGATTAGAGTCATTTTCGAAGGAAGTGGCGTTTCGTCTAACGACAGAAACTAGACCTGCGTTTTTCTGGCAAGTGGCGTTTCGTCTAACGACAGAAACTAGACCTGCGTTTTTCTGGCAAGTGGCGTTTCGCCTGAACAGTTAGGATAAAAGGGAACTTCGGGAAGGAAAGAATAGAGTGTTTGTAAAGACTTTATTACAAGGATCGGGTTGGAAAGTCCCCGATCAGGTCTCGCCCATACACAACACGTTCGCGTCCCCCCTGCGAACGAGGCAATCTACAAGCACAACTACAACTCTATCAACAGTTGGTATTGTTGCGATTTTGCGAAACAAAATTTGAAGAAGAGTATACATTTTTCTTTGGTAAAATCATAAGGGGCAGGGTGCTGACTGACTACTTGTGGAGGTACCTATTTCGTATTTTGGAAGAAACTAGTTTAAAATTTCAGCTCACATTGGACGTAATGTTTATTGGTGTGGATTTGAGTGCACCAGCCAATTGGAATCTGCTTAGCAGGCCTACATTATATCGTTGAACGCAGTGCCCACTATTCAGCGCAAGCAATACAGGGTGTTGTGTAAAGTTTGAACTGTACACGATAATAGAACAAAACGTTCGCAGACGAAGTTACTCCGTAAACTCAAAACAAATAAGGCATCTCTTACAACAACAACAGCCCCTATAAGTATCGCCCCTTTCACTTTCCGACCACAAACGTTCAACACACCACAACCACAAGTTCCTCCCGTCACCACAACTCGGCCATCCAGCCGCAAACACCCACGCGTCTCATTTCGTCCCATTTCCCCTTCTCATCTAACTATCGACTCTCCTTTTTCACCACAAGGGCGAAGATTTCTGAGGAGCCACTCTGCAGTTTGTTATCTTTTTCATGTTTTTTGCAGGAGGTTGACGTGCAGAGGACGTTAGAAACGGGAACGCCAACGGCTTGGCGGTTTTTTTGTGTTTTCCATTAAGCAGCCTGGAGTAAACCCACTTCCGCATCTACTATACTTGCGATACAATGCTAGTACATTCGGAGTAACGCTTTCACAGTAACGCTCCTTGAGTAAACGGCAGCACCCAAAGTGACCGACAAAATCTGGAGGTTTCCAAAGGTCCAGCAACATGGCCTATCAGATGCTTACACCTGCACCCTTTTCCCTTTTTTATTGATCAAGGTGAAAGCTTTCACCCAGCGCCCACTGTTCCTGACGTAAAATTGGAGTAATGTTTTATTCTGGGCTCATGAAGACGACTTGGTTGGGGCTGGGGCGTGTGGATTTTGGTGGGATGGCTGCAGTCTATTTGCAATTGGGTCAATCAGGGTGGAGTTAGGTGTCGGAGTTTTTTCCTTCGAAAAAGGAGTGTTCTGATTTATGGTGTTTTCTGCACATGCGCTGCACAGCTGATCCCCTCCGGTCTTGACCGGACTGGACCGGACCGACACAGATCAATACCCCCACACATCTGACCCACACCAATACCTTAAAATCCTCGCTGAAACCACACTAAGCCAACACCCACACCAACCAAACAGAATTTCAAAAAGAAAAAAATAAATGAGACCTGGCAAAATCACAACCTCTTTTCCGCAGTCGCAGCCTCATCTCTGAGGAGCGAAACGAGAGTGGACAGAATTTGAGAGTCGAAATCGGAAAAATCCTTGTTGGGTTGGTCCAGTTTCTGTGAAATCAGGCCATCCAGAGCCACCCTCATTTTTTTCATGAGCACCGCTATATCCCCAGCGACGTTCACTTTGATCCAATTGTCCACCAGCACGATTGCTTCTTCGTGTCGAATGTTCAACGTCCCTCCGAAAAGCATTAAACTCAGCGGCGAAACCACGGTGCAATCTCTCAGCATCAAGCTGTGGGTTTTCACCTGATCGTAGAGAAAAGTTGAAGGAAAAAAAAAAGACAAGGTGGGGTGAACTGAAACGGTCCATCGATGTATTTTGAATCTTTGCTTTTCTCTGGTTGGTGTTTTCTTTTCAAAATCCATACGAAGTACGATCAACTACATTGTTCAAAAAGTAACTTCAACCCCCCCCCAAAAAAATAAATAAATAAAATAAAACCCCCCAAAAAAATAAAAATCATAAAAAAATCTGCACCACTGCAAGCAAATAGAAAACCACCCGATCATTTAACTGGCAAAAAAGAAGATTCAAAATCTATTCTTAAGAGGGAGATGCGTTAATTCTGGTTTTTTTTTTGGGGGGGGGACCTTACCTTTTCCAGGAAAACTACATAGGGGTGTAAAACCTCTTTCGATTTGAGACCGCTGTTGATGGACGATTTATGAATGCTGACTGCATTCTTGATGTCTGCCCACTCAGCAACCCCGTTCCTCGATTCGTGCATCACAGCCAAATTCGGATACAGGGCTCCACACAGCAGCGCTTTTATCTTGAGGAGAAAAAAAAACGAACAAAAAAACCCACAGTCACTCAACTGTCTGTTCCCTTCTTTGTCAAGCGTATCGCTTTGTCGAGAAAAACAAAAAAAACAGATGTTAAAGGAGGAGGAAAAATTGGGGTTCACACCACTACCTCGACCCTTTGATATATCTTCAATTTATTTTCAATATCGTCAATTCTAGGGGTTGCACCCCCCAGAAAAAAGAACGTTAATGGAATAGTGAAGAAGGGAAAGGAAAAAAAAATACTGAAGGGAGGGTTTTACCACTGCTGGGTCAAACATGTGTCTGTTCCAAGGCTTGTCGATCGAATCCACCCATGAAGCATCGCCATGCCCTCTTCCAGAATCGTTCCGCACCAAATGACCTGAGGTCGAGGAAATTCACACAATTAACACTAATGGTTCGAGGGGGGGGAGTTCTCTATGTTTCGAAAATTTGATGGCATTCTTGCTCAGCAGCTTTCTGGAAGAAGAATTTGCGATTCGAATAAACGATTTTTTTTTTCTTTTTGCTGATGGAGAATGGCATGTTCAAACTGCAAGAAAATTCTTATTGCAGAGGGAAGGCATTGGGGTGTATGGGTAAACTGGGTGGAGTCCTTTTTCTCCCTATATGACTAATACCCCACCTTCAGCCAAGACCCTAGCAAACTGCATTCTCAGCTCGCCGACCGATTCCAGGGTTGGGATGTGCAGCTCTCGTTCGTTGGTGTATTGCTTGGCCATTCTCCATCCTCCTTTTGAGTGAGCATTTCGCCAACCATCGTAGGCAGCCACCACCATCAAGTGATCGGATTGCTGCCCAGAAGCGATGGTTTTAGAACCTGTCAGGAAAAAACAAATCAAAAACTCGTGGAAAAGATCCCCTCCCCCCCCCCCTTTTTCCCTATAAATTAAAATATATGTACATAGTGGATGGGCTACATGGGGGTTTCAGCCTCGATGAAATACATTTTGAAAAAAACAAAACAAAAAAACCTCACCTTAAGACCATACAAGAAAAGAAAAGAAGATATAATCATAATATTTATTTATTTTTTTTGGGGGGGAGTGAGTTAAATTAAGTATGCGAGTGCTCTGAGTGATATTGGTCCATACTGCAAAAAGCTTCAGAAAGACATGGGGATACCCACCAGGTGCCGCAATTTTTTTCATTGCAATATTGGCTTGATTTTGCTGATCAGGTCCGGTTTTAAAAATAGATCGACCACTCAAGGCAGCAGCGATCGTCAATGCCGGCGATAAACAGCCAAAGCAAGAGGCCCACACCAACAGCTTCCCTGCAGCAAACCATTTCACACCCAAAAAAAACAGCAGAGCGCTTTTAAAGAAATTAATGAAAAATCGTTAGATGTGAGCAACATAAAAAATTCACGTCTGATTGAGTATTTTTCTGAAAAAAATGCGAACACCACTCACCGATTCGGGCATCCACTGGGAGGTTCGCCAGATGTTTACCCAGGGGTGTTAAACTTTCTTTTCCAGTTTTTTCCACTTTTATAGCCCCGATTGCGACCAAATTTTCCAACGCCTTCCGCACAGCGACGTTTTCTGGGGGTTGCACCAGTTTCCCCATAAAATCCATCGAATTTCCCAATTTCAGCGAGTGAACCTGAGGTCACAAAAAAAAAAAAAAACAGACAAAACCCGCAAGCGGGGACGAGTTCAACACAAGAATGTTCAGCAAATTGACGTCAGCACAATGCCCCCCTCTTGCAGAATTCTTTAAATAAAAAAAAAAGGAATTGCAAGAATTTCTTAAACGACAATGCTGGAAAGCACACGATCCGAAAACAATATACGCAAATGATAAAACTTTCTCGAATATGCGAAAATTTAATTTTGCGCTTTGATCGGATTGAAAATAACAAAAATAATACCAAATAAGAAAACGAATAAAAATAAAATAAAAGACTGACCTGAAGGATGATTTCTTCCAGTGGCATTCTCATGATTTCCGGTTTCTGATATGGCTTCATGTGTTTTTCGAATCGGATTCTGGTGTACAGGGAAAAACATTGACCTGGCCTGACCCGGCCAGCTCTACCTTTCCTCTGCTTGGCGGATGCCTTCAATTAAAAACAATCAAAAAATCAAAAACAGACACCATGGCTGATCATTATTTTCCTGGAGATCTGTTCCAAGTAACTTATGGAATCAACGTCAATACATGATGAATTTCATGTTGAAATGAAGTAAATTCCAAACAAAAAAAGGGGGGCTTGGCCACATACATGCATCTCGAACCTGTGCAACCCAGTCCTCCACTAACATGGCGATTCCTCGGCCAGCATCAAATCTCCGTTCTTTCAGTTTTCCAGATTCGATCACAAAAACCACATCCGGAATTGTCAGACTGGTTTCGGCGATGTTTGTGGAAATCACGACTTTTCTGGTGCCTTTGGGTGGGATTTCGAAAGCACGTTTTTGCTCTTCTGGAGTCAGACTGGAGTGGAGTCGGATCAGCCAGTAAGGGTCGAATTGACTTCGAGGGGAAAGCATTCCGTACAGCTGGTTGATTTCACCCATCCCTGCGTTTGAGATGCGAATAATGTTTTTTAAGAAATTGAAATTTTTAACATCGGCCTTTCGGCCACCGAAGAAAAAGAAAACACCACAAGGTCTGACTGAACAATTATCAAAAAGGACGAATGAAAAGAAAATAAAAAAAGCTAATTTTTGTCTTTTCTGTTCAGCCACTATGAAACCAACATCGACAATAGTTGAAATGAAGGAAAATCAATCAAAAAATTAGGGGGGGTTCCCGCCAAAATCATCCCATAAAAAAAAAAGACAGATACATCCAACTATATGAAAAAAATAATTCAAAAACAAAAATTAAAATTAAAAACAGATATATATAATTCACCTGGTAAGAAGACAAGGATAGAGCCCTCCTCCTCGTACAATTTATCGATGCACACTATCAGTTTTTCCAAAACTTCATAATCGATCCTGTCCTCGTTCACTCTGGCTAGATTCCTTCGGACTTGCATTTCCCAACCTCGATATTCGTCAGGGTCGTAGTAAGGGTTCAAAATTACAAAACTGTTTTCCTCCTCGGCATGGGCATCCCCCCAGCCAGCCCCCACCAGCGACGCTTTATCTCTGTCGGTTGTTAAAGAAACACACAGAAAAATCCAAAGAAAGGGGGTTGAGAAAAAATGGTTGAGAAATGGATGACTAATTGAAGAAACAAGAAAAAATGAAAAAGAGATTTATACCATGAAAATGAAAAATGAAATTGAAATCGACTCTGATGAACCTTTTAGTATTTTGTTTTTCTTTTGGCATTTTATTGAATAAAAATAATTGGTTCACTTTTCTGGACTAAAAAATGTCCTTGCTTTGATTAATGCCTTTCGTTATTTATTTATTTATTATTGTCATTATTTTTTTTCATGGAAAAATTTACATATATTGCATATGTCTTACTTTGTCCCTGCTTTCTTTTGGTGCAGGGCTTTCAAATCGCCCCTTCCATATCCTCGCATTGCAGCTGGACTTTCAGGGTCCAGCTTGTAGTCAGTCATGGAATACACATCCTCCAGGAAATGATGCTCCACAGGAAAAGTCCTTCCTTCCGTCGTCAGCACAGGGCAATCGAAATAACTCGAAAAAAGTCCAGCGTCTAGCGTAGCCGACATAAGGACCACCTGTTTGGGACCAAAAAATATACATATGCCTCTATTAAAAAAAAATTCCAAAAAAAATAGGCTTCTGGAAGTGGAGGACAGAATTTGGCTGTTTACAGGAAACAAAAAAAACTACTGAAATATCAAAAGAAGAAAAAATTCAGACAAGAAAAACTCGAAAAAAAAAACTGCCATCATACAAATTAAAGAGCCAAAAAAATGAAAATAGCCAATTAACAAGAGGAGGACCGAAAATCAAAAACAAGAGGGGTCTTCTTTTATTCGTTCCTACCTCTATATTCTACTCTTATTGGTTTATTGGTTTTTCCTCTTTACGATTTTTCCTTCAACAGTATTTCTTGTCTGTGTGTGTGGTTCCTACCCCTCCCCCCCGGAATACCATATATCCTGTAAAAAATGTACATATTCAATCCATATCCTCCATTTTTCTTACCTTCAGTGGTTGACCGATCGACTCCCTGAATGAAACCAAATCCCGCAGAACTGCTAGCAAGAAATCCCCTTGCATAGTTCTTTCGTGGACTTCATCCACCACCACATGCGATATTCCTTGCAGCAATCGATCCCCCGCCAATTTCCTCAACAAAATACCTTCCATATAAAAAAAGAAAAAAAAAAACATCCCTGAGTTCAGTAAGTCCTGCTCGGCCACTTGTCCTTTGCAAAAAAAATGCATTCGTCTGTCCCACTTCAGGTTTTGTTTTTGAAATTACGTACAACTAATTGATCATTCTTACTTTATTTTTATTTAAAGGAGGGGGGGGGGGGGGCGGGTTATGGAAGGAAAAAAAAATGCAGCATTAATTATGCTGGAGACAAAAACGGATTTCGACACAGGAATGCAGGGTCGATTGAAAAAAATGACCAGGTTCTTAAAACCATAACATGCCACAATAAATAAGACTAGGAAAACAGACCCTCAGTTTTGATGCATTAGTAATTCATTAGAGAAGCAGCATACCTGTTGTACAAAAGTTGATTCTGGTGGATGCCGAAACCGCTGGATCCAGTCTGACATGGTAACCCAGCAAACTCCCTTTTTTACCAGGCGGCGGTTGACCCATCTCATCTGCAACCCTTGTCAAATTGAGGAGAAATTATCATCGTGAAAAAAAGAAATCATAAAAAGAACTTTCCAACCATGTCAAGTGAACAACTTGAAAAAAAAGAAAAGGACTGGAAGAAAATATACAAAGGGGGAAAAAAAGTTTCTCTTGATAAAAAAAAAGTTCATTTAAATTTTTAAATGTTGAAAATTTCACAAATCAATTCCCTAAGTTCAAAAATCATGCCCTTTATACCTAACAATTATTAGTAAATGAATATAATATTGGGTGTTGGGATCTAGGAACCATTTACTATGGGATTGTCCGGGGCTCGAGGATTGCAGGCGGGATAGTATCGCGGTGGTTCAACTTTTTTCATCGGAACCCCTGATTTGGCAGGAGGGGATGTTTGCTTCGGAAATTGGGTTACGGGTACTAGTGGAATTTTGTATTCGTATGTACAATTTACGCGCTGAATCGGAAGAAGGGTGATTTTTATTCTAGCAGGTTGTTTTTGGGAGTAAATTCGGGCCAGGGGTAGTACAGACAATTATTATTAGAGTGGCGGGCCCATATCACTCATTTGTATAGTGGACGGGCTACATGGGGCGGTTTGCCTCGATGTAACACATTTGAAAATAAAATAAAATATAATATTGAAATAATTTATTTTTATACGTTGATTCAGAAATTGAAGCGGCACAGTGGCGTAATGTCCCAGCAATATCCAATAAATTTAAACACAATATCTGTTGATGTGGCAAAAATTCAACAATGAAGAAAAATAGCTATCACGTCAACTACTTTTTGAAAAAAAAAAAAAAAAGACAGGGATAAATAAAGTCAAATGCTGGAAAAGAATCAACAGTTGTTGGGGTTTGAGTGGACCTTTGCGAAACAGACACTGCAGCCAATCGACGAGGTTGGGTGCAAACGATGGAGCATCCACTGGCCTCCCCATTCAAACAAGCGGATTCAAAAATGTACTGAGGTACCTGCAAAAAAGAAAGAAAGAAAAAAATGTTGCTAGGAAACACATATGTTATCATTACACATTATTACACATATGTTATCCCTCGAAGGAGCAAAAAGAGGGAAAAAAACACGTTGAAGTTGACACTCTGGGAAACCGTTTGTTTTGACGAATGCAGAGATCTTTGCCCACTGAATGATCTTTGCTTGCTTTTGATAAAATACAATTGTTACTATTTTGTTTTCTTATTTTAATATTATTTTTGAAACATGTGTAGCACTCTGTGGACTTTTTACATTTTTCCTTCCTACCAATCAGTGAAAACCTAATATTCTTCTAGGCATTGATATTTTTTTGTCTCTTTCCTTCAAATTAATTTTCCCTTATTCTGTACCTGTGTTGTTTTTCCACAACCCGTGTCTCCACAAACGACGACAGCATTCCCTCTTTTCAAAACTTGAACAACTTTTTCCCGAATTTGTAAGACTGGCAAGCTGCTCCTCTTCTCGGACCAATCTCGACCGCTTTTGCTTGCATGAAAATTTTGCATCGCTTTCCTCAAGGAAACATCCGCATGCTGATCTCGAGTAATGATTCGTTCCTGTGTGAATATCAAGGAAAACAGAAAAATTTGATATAAAACCTACTTTTTTTGACCTGGTTTTTTGCTAATTGAACACAGCAACTTTATGATTTGTCTGGACAATCACCCCAGGAAAATATAGATCAAGTCTGACTGCACCCTTTCTTGCTTGCGTTGCAAGAAAAAACAATCAGAGATTAAGTGAAATAATGTATATTTTGTTTGGACTGCAGCATTCCACCATCCATGCCCCCCCCCCCCCAATAAAAATAATAAAAAACAGAAATATACCAAAGATATGAGCAATACGTTACATTGGAGACTTCCTGGAGTTCGCTGGAATTTTGCTCATCCAATAAGTGACGTCCGAGGTTTCCAGCGTTGGATTTCTGGAGGAACTCCGAGGAAAACTTTTGCTTTGCCAATTGCTCCACAAAATCATCCCAGTCTTGCTCGCCAGCTTGGGTTCTTTCCAGCAAGGCTGCCTCCTCTGTAATGGCAAATGCTTACGTTTATGTTTATTTTATGAACAAGAAACCATGGCAGCAAAAACGCAATCATCCATTAGCACCCCACCTTTTTTGGTTTCAATGTATAGTTCTTTGTAGGGCGAAGGGAGGGTGTGTTGGAGCTGCTGGTCCGGAATCAAATAAATTAAGGCCACCGTGGCTGCTGCATTTTGAGCTTCCTGGATGGTCGCCCATCCGTCCTGATAACTCGACACTTGAAACCGCCTTTTGCCAGATTGAACCTTTTTGTCTTTCTTTTTAGCCCTACCCGACATCAGGAAATCGGAGAGGTTCAGGCTTCAGGTAACTTTTTCAAATATCTATCTGTTTTCAGTTATTATTGAACATTTTTCATTATCTCAGTTTTTCTTAAGAACAGTTATGGATTTTCTTTCTGAATACATACATTTCTCCATTTTTTTTTTTTATTATTTTTTTTTTTTGAGGGAGAGGGGGCCCAATGCTATCTGCTCAAACAATGCATAACCTTTTTTCTCTATTTTCTCAAACATTGAAAAAACAAAATTCAAAAAGGCACATAGAAAAATTCAACAGCAAGAGCATAGATGTAATCAAAAAGCGCCCCAAAGGAAAATCTGTCTTGCTTCTCCTTTTCGATCTAAATTTTTGTTGCAAATTTTTGTAGGTGAGGTTGAAACCAGTCACCTCACTTCCACTGACACAGCGTATCTGTATCCTTCCGAAACTTCCATCAACTTTTCGAAACTGGGCTGACCCCATTGATGTTGCTGGCAATGTCGAGACAACACTGATTTGGGAAGCCGCTGCATTTCAACCTGGATTAAAATACAAAATAAAAATTATACAGAATAAAAATAAGCTGCCAGTAATGGGCAATCTAGAACCCCACTGCCTTCACATGAAAAACCTATCTTTTGCCGAACTAACAAAAAAAACACACTTTCACGAACATGCCCCCGCCAAAAAAAAATCCAGGTGAAACTCAAGGATTTTTTTTTTCTTCCAACCTTCAAAAAATAGTGCCCAGAATTGAAATATGTCCGTAATAATTAAGCATAAAAGATATATATGAAAATATGTTGATCAGGAAAAAGAAGAAGAGGAGAAAAAATTATCTACAGGGCAGGATATTATAGGGTTTTTTTTTGGGGGGGGAAGACACACCTGTGAAACAGCTTTCTGTGGCTTCGTCATTTTGACTTGAGATCTAGACACTCTCTTCATGCCCCAAGGAATTATCTCCTCTTTCTCTGGAAAGAAAAGAACAAGTGAAAAATTAATAAATAAATATATATTTCGTCTTTTTTGTGAGTGCATTTTTTTCTCCGTTCGTGCGTTCTTTGCTTTCTTTTTCTTCCTCAATTTCTGTTCAGTTCAGTTGAGTTCAGTTGAGTTCAGTTGAGTTCAGTTGAGTTCAGTTTTTTTTTTGGAAAATCTCAGCTACTTTCTTTGGCCTACCGTTCATCCAGACTTTCTAAATTAAACTTTCGCTTTCCCCAAAAAAACTTAAAAGGTTGTCAATCCTTGTATCCTTCTATGAACTAACAAACAAAAATCAGCACTGAGTGAAGTGCAAGAATATATTTTTTTTTCCATCAACACCACTCATAAGGAGGAAAATCCTCTTGTCGACAAAAATTGTCGCAAAAGAAAAACAGCCCACAAAAATGAAAAGGAAACAAAAATCATCAGTGAAGGCCATACCAGGTTGTAGAGGTTTCGCTGCAACTTCAGGGGCTTCCCATTCTAGTTCCTCTGAAAACATTCCCATGCCAAGATCAAATTCTTCTTCAGCTGGGTTCGATTTTTCCTCACTCTTTTCAATAGGCTCTTTCAAATTGACATCCTACAAAGAAAACAACAGTACTGAAATAAGGAAACGAAAAGAGGGGCTTTTTTGAACTACATTTATTATAGTTAGAATGGGTTCAGCAAATCATTTCACACGCCCCCATTCCCTTCTCTTAAGTTCAAGCAAGCGGAATTTTTCAACACTCACGATTTCCTTTTGCATTATTTCATCCTGCTTTAATATTTTTTTGGCTCTTCTTCCTCCTCCTCTACACCCAGTTTTTTTTTTTCTTTCTTTGTGAAAAAGAGAGAATTACTCAATTGTTCAATCAATAAAGCAAAACCTCCAGCAAACAATCGAATCAACCAATGACCTAATTACCTCCACTGGCTTGGTCTCTTCTTCATCATCGAACCCAGGAAACCCAAACGAAAAATCTTCTTCAGAATTTTCTTGGGTGGCTTCAGGTTCATTCAAATCCAAAGCGCCCACAGAGCCTTCGGCTGGGACGAAATTCTCTTGAGAATCGACTGCAGGGCTTTCCATATTTTCTGAAGCTTCTTCAGTTTCTTGGGGTTTCACCAGAGCTTCAGCCATTGCATCCGTCATTCCTAGGGGGAAATAAAAACAAAAAATCGCACATATGTAGATTTTTTTTTCAAATGTATTGCAAAAAATACAAAATAAAGAAAATACTAAAGAAAAATAAAAATAGTAAATTAAATTAAAAAAAACTAAATTAATAAATAAAAAAAAAGATTTTTCTTTGAAAGTCCCATGTAGCCCAACCACTGTATATGCAAATATATGAGCGATATTTGCCCACAGCTCCAAAAATAATAAACTGAGATCTTGAACCCAAAGGATTTAGAGTGTCATAAAAATAGTTTACTCATCTACTAGTGTATTGGAAATGAAAAAAAAACTGAAAACATTTTTAATTTAACCCTCCCTTTTATTTTTTCCAACTCGTTTACCAATTTCTGCCATTTCAGATTTCAACTCTCGAATTCTGCTGCCAGCTTCTTTTTGTCGAGCTTTGTCTTTCTCAGCTTTTGCATCGGCCGCCATTTGTTTCATTTTGACCAGCTCTTCTGCGATCAGCTTCTGTCTGACTTCCAAAGGCAGCTTCCCTTTTTTCCTTTCTTGTTTTCTTCGCTCCACTTCTCGAGGGTCTGACCAAATGTCATAATCTGCCAGAGGATCTACTCCCTATTCTTATAAGAAACACCACTGTTTATTTTTTTTCAATTCCATCAGTATTATTATTTAAATTTGCTTGCAAGGAAAAAAAAAAAAACTCAATATTACTGTCCTCGAGCTTTTCTTGTTTACCTTGAAGTTTGAAAGATTTTTCAATCTGATGCAAAAAGTGGAGAAAAGAAAGAAAGTATTTATTAAAAAAAATGCTGGTAACAATCCCTCGTTCCGAAAGCCACTCACCACTGCATAATTTTTCCCCGTTTAAGAAACGCCCAACTTCAAGTCGTTGTTGATATTCATCCTCTAATTCAAAATTAATACCAAAAAAAAGGAGGGGGGATGCATATTTGTGTGTAGTTATGAAAATAGTATACAATTTATTATTCTTATTAGTAGTCTTTTTTTAATTGTTTTTTTTTTTTTTGAAAAGTACCTCTTCGTCACTGTCTTGACTGGAGCTTTCCTGCTCCATATATTTTAAAATCCAATCTCTCTGAGCATCTTGTTCGCCTTTGCTCTTTTTTTCATCCTGTTTTCTTTTTTCTTCTTCCAACCTTTTTTTCTCATCCTCTTTAGCTTGATCAATATCACCTTGAAAAAAAAAAAAAAAAAGAAAACAAAATGTTATAAAGTCAGAATTTTTCATCTATTCATTTTATTTATTCATTTTCCCAAATTTCTTTGGAGAGAGATTTTCAAATCATTTTTTTAAAGTGCTTTAGTTTATTATACAACATTTGGCGAACACAAATAATAAGCCAGAATATAAATGGGGTTCTTCAACATGGAAGCATCCCTTCAATTTTTTTTTTAATTTCGCATGTCATCCTAGAGCCCTTACTCTTGAATGTGTCGGTGGAATCCTCGCAATCCATGCCGATCGCAGGTGCAGCGTCAGACTCCATTTCCTGAGGCCTTTTCGAAATGATTTGAACTGGTCCCTTCGCATGCATTTTGTTGGTGAATTTTTGAGGAAGCTCTTCCGCCGACACGTTCAGCATCAGCCAGTCCATTGCGACGTTGATCGCAGTGCAGCCCTGGAAAAAAAAATTGAAAAAAATTGAAAAAGATATTCAGGAAATAGAGTGGCAAGACATCAACAGCTGACGCATCCTTCAGGAGGAAGGGAAAAAAAAGTCAAACAAGAAAAAGCAGCAAGGATGTGCATTTTTTGCCCATGTTAATTTCGCACATCGGAAGTAAAAAAAGATTTTCTTTCAAAAAAAAAAACCAATTCTATTTACGTGAAATACTTACCCCCGGGAGAGCCTCCATGGACTGTTCAATATGACCCTTTTGGAAACCATGATCCAACAGCTGAGTGTAAATTTCGGCATATTTTTTTGCAGCTTTTTCCACAGTCATCCTTGAACCCACACTGACCGACTCCTCCTCCAAAACGACACCCTTTATAAAAAAAAATAAATTTTCCACCTCCTCAGTTGAGAATTCATGCCCACCATATTTCCTTTTTTTCTGTTTTTCAAATCCAAAATCAATGCTGGATTTTTGATATCAATGTCCCTCCATCATAAGTACAAACACTATAAATAGATCCAAGATTTTTTTTTGTTTTTCCCAAAAAATCTTGGTTATTATTGGCTTGCCTCCAAGACTTTTCGTGCATGCTCCTCGATGGCAGGGGTGAGTTTGACAACGGACGCCGACTTCACGTCGCTGCTTTTCTTGGGCTTAGACTCCTTAGCTTTCTGTGCTTGTTGCTGCTGTTTCTTTCCCCCCTTTTTCTTTCCCCCCTTCATGTCTGGAATGGATCGGAGCTCCGACGCCCTGCTGACGACGATCGACGGAACCAGTTTCGATCGCAGCTTGTCGCTCGGAAGACCAAGAACAGCAGGATTATGTTTTACTCGAAAATGGTAATGAGATCATGATTGGCATTTGAGGATGCCCACGCTCGCCCCTCGCTTTTGGAGCCCTCCAGTGACCCAACATGACACAATGTATTTTCTTTTCTAGAAGAAAAACCCTTTCGGGAAAAAACTCCAAACCCCCTCCCCCCCCCCCCCAAACAAAAAACTTTTTTTCTCCCCTTTTTTTATGCTTTGCCT
The DNA here is from genome assembly GCA_030272585.1 of Bryopsis sp. KO-2023. NCBI lineage: Eukaryota > Viridiplantae > Chlorophyta > Ulvophyceae > Bryopsidales > Bryopsidaceae > Bryopsis > Bryopsis sp. KO-2023. The sequence goes on from BSYQ01000010.1 coordinate 988,020, forward strand.
TTTTTTTTTTTTCGAACCCCCTTTTTTCACCCATCCCCCCCCGTTTTCCCCATAACCCTTCCCCCCCCAGTTTTTCCCCATCTCCCTTTTTTTAAACCTTTCCCCTCCTGTTTTTCCCCATCTCCCTTTTTTCACCCATCCCCCCCCCTAATTTTCCCCATAACCCTTTTTTTACCCATAACCCTCCCCCCCCCCAGTTTTTCCCCATCTCCCTTTTTTTAACCTTTCCCCCCCTGTTTTTCCCCATCTCCCTTTTTTTTACCCATCCCCCCAAGTTTTCCCCATAACCCTCCCCCCCCAGTTTTTCCCCATCTCCCTTTTTTTAACCTTTCCCCCCCTGTTTTCCCCATAACCCTTCCCCCCCAGTTTTTCCACATCTCCCTTTTTTTACCCACCCACCCCTAATTTTCCCCATAACCCTTTTTTACCCATCCCCCCCTGTTCCCCCCCCTGTTTTTTTCTCCTTTTTTCCTCAATATTTGTTTCCCATTCCTTTTTTTTCCCTGTTTTTTCCCATCTCCCCCTCCCTTTTTGAGTTTTCTTAAAACGTTTTTCCTAGTTTCATCTCCAAGGAGTTTGTTTTTTTCCTTTTTTTTTCCCATGGCCCATCAATTTCACTCTTCCCCTAGTAACAGATTCAGTTTTCTTGAATTTTTTTCGGCCAGTGTGATTTCTTTTACCACCCGACACCTGATGCTGATTCTGGCACTGTGTTTCTTGCTTCCAATCCCAGATTTTCCTTCCTACAGTTCCATCAGCTCTCTTGGGCCAAACTTTTTCCCCAGTGCCCGTCATTCGTATTTTCTTGAAGAAAGAGCCGCCGACAAATGCGTCACAGCGGAACGCCCGACCCCTGTCCAAGAGCCCTGTCTTGAATTTTGGGGTGGGATCCTCCATGTCGAACTTGGCATGGGCCTTGATCGCCCCCATCTGCAGATATACAAAGCTCAAAGTTCAAAGTCGTCAATCACGACGTCTTAGAGTAACGCTCACTTTGGAGAGGAAAAGAAACTCACCCGTTCTCTGAACTTCTTCAGAATTTCGTCGCCATTCCCTGGTACACGGATCTCTGTAGGGCTTTCGGCCTGTTCTGCCCTTAACTCCACTTCGTTTTGGTTTGGGTGGGAGGGCGCTGCGGCGGCAGTGGGGGCTGGTGAAATGTCCCTCTCGCCTTCATCCCCGGCGTCGTCCACGACGATCGTGAGGAGCACCACCTCCTCCTTCTTTTCTCGTAGGACTTCGGCCTCTTGTTGCCATTTAAATATTTCGAAATCCATACTCCAAATTTCCTGCAGAAACAGGAAAGAAAAGCACAGAAAATTTACGTGCATCCAATCTGTACCTACATAATTCATGTTTTTTGCCGCCGCTTCATTTGATTTCACGGTCGTAGTATGTGGACACTGGGCCGACACCCTTTGGAAAAACAAGCAGCCAGCCGCAATATATTGTACACGCCATGCACAATATAGGCAGTGCGTATGTGCAAAATGTGTGTATTGCTTTGAAAGGTCATCCTCATGCTTGTCCATTCGGCCATGGAAAAAAAACATTGCTCAATGCATGCAAGGTCACATTTTGTTTTCATACTCACCCTCTCGGTGGCCTCGTGCTCGCCCCTCAACAAAGCTAGCTGCTGGAGGAGTTTGGCGTTTTCCTCCTGAAAATCAATATATCGTTTCAGCGCCAGCGACAAAGAATGCAATCACACTTAATATCATAGGTCATCAGCTTAAAAACTGCTTTGAAACAGCCACACAGTGTCGAATCCTGGAAGCTGTTCTCCATAGACAGTCAAAATACATAGACTCTGGGTTAGATGACATCCTGAGGATGAGAATCTTGTCCTTGCAAAGATAAGTGATAGTTCATCCCTTTCACACGAAAGAGCAGGCCTGCTTTCGCTGATTTCCCTCTATTGGTTTTAGAAAAGGAAGAATGCCTACCAAGTATTGATTTTCCAAATCTCCATTTACAAACACACACACGCAAATACACAAGCATGCACTTCTGTATCATCAAAGATATACATCTTTGGCGACAACAAAAGACGGCTACCTGTAGCTTCAATTTCGAAAAGCAATGAACATGTTGAGTTTGAGAATGTTGATCAACATTGTTCAAATCTGGACCCACCTCCAGACTCGCACACTTGGCCTCCAGGAAGGAGGTTCGGTCCTCGATCTAAACAGCAGACAGAAACAGTTTCAATGGGCGATGCTATTCGAAAAAAAAGCAGTGTGTGCAGCGGCGGATCCAGGATTCCAGAGAAAGGGGTGCGCGTTCGATACTTAATGCCCCATTTGAACCTCCCCGGCATCCGCCTCTGTGTATGCAAGTATATTTGACTTAAACGTCAGATTGTCGTCACAGTGACCTCCATGAACACAACCAAGCACAAGCATCGCATATACACTTTTCAATCGAGAAAAACGGCTCTCTCTCCCATACCTCTTCTGCATGTGTGAAACAGACGTTGTTGTAAACCTGCGAAAACACACACCACTCGCTACGGTTAGCGACAACTCTTGCCGCATCCAAGGTTCAGAAGCAGTCGATACCAGCACCCATTCATTGCGGGCAATAAAAACATGCCAGTCGCCGTAGCTCCTACCTTGTTGAATGCCATGGCTGTGGTCACTCGACAAGTCTTCCGCTCTGGTGGTGTTGAGAAATTTGAACGGGTACGCAAAAAAGGCGCAACAGGCATTAAGTATGTTGCAGAGATATGAAAGCGTCGAATGTTTCTGGCACGCATATTCATGTGTTGACCTGAATTCACAGCAAAACACATGCCTTACACGCCGTCACGCCAGGCGTCCCCATCCTCCCCACCACACCCCCAGAAAGAGCGTGAAATATTGCGCATGAAAAAAGCATTCTTTGTCTAGTTTCCTGCTCTCCTACCAGCTGCCTGGTAGGACATAGTGCAGAGCTGCTAGAAGTTACCCAGAATTGTAACAGAACCATGAGTTCCACTATGCCTAATATATAAACATCCACACACAAAAAGAAGCTACATCCCACGATCAAGCGCTGTGGAACCTGACAAATTCTATTGAAGAAAATGTCACCATTGATGGAAAAACATTGTTCTGTTCTGTTATATTATTACAACCCAAAGGGAGCCCTTACCCTCCATGATGTTTGTTTGTTTTGTTTACCCTCGATGATGCTGGAACAAGGACAAAAAAATAAAAACCTTATGAACGTAAACCTGCTAATCGTAATGAAACCATATCTATTAGGAGTAAAGCCAAATTGTTATATTTTTAGTGTTGGTGGAGTTCGCTTCAAAAAGCTGCTCAGCCGCCACAATGCAGCTCAATCTGCCTCTTGAGATGACCTCCTCGTTCCCTGGCCAGTACAATGGAACGTCCACTGGAACGTACCGACCCAGTAACTGGAGTCTTGTCTTCATAGAGCGTACAATTCACAATTTGTTTGTATTTATTCTGAACCCTGAGGCCCTGAACCTCAATCGAGTTTTCATGCGAAGTGCAGATTTGGAAGTCGTTCAGCAAAGTGTTGATGTGCGGGTGAGCAAGACACTGATTGAAAAACACTGATATGGTGGAGTTTGTTCGTTAGATCTAACGGACGATCAACGCTTGCTTATTCTAAAATAAGCTAGCGAGATCTTGGAATCCTCCATGCCGTTGTTAAAAAATCCCTGTTTGCGGATGTGTTTCTTTGAGCGGGCACAACACTCTCTGCGGAAAAGATTTAAAACAAGCACGTCCTTACGGACATTTTGTCTGGAGCAATGTGGATCTAAGTAAGCTACACAGATGATAGCTTATGTGAAGGTTTTAAAACCTTCAAAATTTTGCACTGAAAAAAGTCGTTGAGTGTGGGCAGATGAGGATAATGCTCCGTTGGGTTTTGTGTGCAGTGTGCTCGATTCTACTGTTCTCAGAAGTGGGTGCACGGTTTTTTTGAAACGAAACGTCTTTGTTCATGTGGAAAAAGACGGAATTGTATAGATGATGTTTCCAAATGCCCCGCGCCAGGGAAAAGGGTCACCCAGAAGGGGGTCTTACTGGCAATGGGCGTTGCATCTGCAGCATTTTTCTGCTGGTGGTAAGCAGAACTGAAAAATAGGCCGTGTTCTTGTCCAATGATGAGCTTTCCATGAACGGATTCAGTACTCTGAAAAATCATTTTGAACTCTGCCTAAAGGTATCAAAATGTACGAAGGACTGAAACATCGAATCTTTTTTTACGAGTGTGGAGTACAAGTGTTGAATGAATGGTGGCACGATGTTGGGGGCAGGCGCGACATAGTCGGTTTCATCAGACGTAAGTTTAAGACGTGTTTTACAACCCCAAGACGAATTGCTGCTGAAACCAACTCAGGCGACTGTCTTACAACCAGAGAAGCGGGATTGCAGGACGTGGCAAATCGAGCTCATAAAAGAATGTCCAGACAATCAGATCCAACCGTACGAGAGATACTACCCAGCTCAGGCCGGTATGTTATTCCATGTCGGGAAAATACACATCCACCAGATGTCCAGACTTGTCGATCAGCCTGAGAACTGAGAGTGCGGTGGTTTTCAGAGTTCGGAAGTAAACACAGAAGGTGTTTGTGTGTTGTTTTCTTGCGCAGTTATGAGGGAGTGCAGACCAGCAAGTATGGGGATGTGGATGTGAGCTATGTTTTCGTTTTCCATCCTGAAGGGGAATTCCCCTTCCCTGTGATTTCGAAATCACAGGGAAAGCCACAGACGAGGGTGGCTGCTTTGAGGTAAGACATACGCTAGCAACCCCTTTGGTGATGTACAAATACGCATCTTGCGGCCCCATCTATTCATTCCCTTAAAAGCACAGCTCGACACCCTAAACACTGAGCGAAAGGTGAAAGCCTATATATAGATTTCTGCGCATGTAGTATTTAATAATTCATTGATTTCAAGGATCAAAGACTATGTCCCACACTACAGTTCCCGTAAATCTTTGCGTTGCCGTTACCATGTTCACCGTCCGTACTATTCGACCCTGCGATTCCATAAGACTAGGCCCGTTTTACAAAGGAAAAAAAGAAAAAATGCATACCATCCCAGCCACATGATAGTGGCAAATAGAAAAACAAAAACACCTACAGGCGTCATGGAAAAAAACAACTCCCCTGATCTGCGAAGAGACATCATTACTCTGTGGCTGAAATCTTGAAACACACGAAGCCAATAACAACTTTTGCCGCTGTATGTGATGTACAGATATCCATCGGGGTCTTTGTGCTCTTGATACACATCCATCATGACAGCGGCTGGAAAAATCACACACGAAAGACTCTTTAAAAACATTGAGATGGTAAAAACAGAAGAAAACTTAGGTAAGCGATGCTCTATGATGCCTTTCCATACCACGCAAATGTCACACAAGAAAAATGGGGAAGAAAAGTATTTCTCTTTTTGAGTTCGACGAAAATATCTGCAGTACTGATTTTCCTTCACATTGCTTTGCATGTAACCCTACATGCATGCATCCCCACAGATGCGTATCTATTGACATAGTTCTTTCTAAAATTGGGACCCACCAGTTGCAGGAAGAAAACAAAAATTGACACAAAGGAAAATCGCCTTTTCACGGCTCAACTTGATTCGCTTTCGAATGACAAACACAAATTGTCCAACCAGCAGGCCCGAGGGGACAAGGTATCTAAAAATAGCAAACAGATACATATATGTCAGATATTGAACGAAAACAGAAATTTCAGATCATTCAATGGTTCGTCAACGCTCTTCTCAATTCAGCTACTGGGAACATTTTAAGGTTGATCAACCCCAACCTGTCTACCTCATTCTCTATACAATCAAAATTCCAATAAAAAACGAGAAAATAGAATGTGAAAATATTAAAATGACAGCAGTTCGAAGGAAATAACAGCAAAAAAAAGGGTATCCATGCACTCACTTTTGCTTGTCGATGTTGGGAAGAAAGCTTCCCTCCGCTTTTTCCACGATCACCTGTTGTTGACGGCCACAGAACAGCAATTCAGCACAACCTTTAGATTAACAAGATCCAAATGGGGAACAACAGACACATCAGATTTGGCCTGCTCTGCAGTGATTCGTATAAAGACACAAAAACTGTTTTTGGAGAATAGACCCACACTATAGGAAAAAGCGCTCTGTGCGGCGTTATCCAACATCCCCGCGCAGACCCCTGTTCACCACGCACAAACTGAAAAAAGACACGTACCTGTTTTGGCCCGTTTTGTGCGGCACTTTTTCATCCCCGCACAGCCGCTGACGACTTTGCCACATTCGAACTCCGCACAGGAAAACGAAAACCCCGCACAGTGTGCGGTGTTATATTTGTCTGTGCGGGGTTCTCCTGTGCGGGGTCTTCAGGATCCAAAACCCCGCACAGTGTGCGGTGTTATATTTGTCTGTGCGGGGTTCTCCTCTGCGGGGGGTTTCAGGAACTAAAGAGCCGCACACTGTGCGGGGTTTTTGTTTTCCTGTGCGGAGTTCGAATGTGGCAAAGTCGTCAGCGGCTGTGCGGGGATGAAAAAGTGCCGCACAAAACGGGCCAAAACAGGTACGTGTCTTTTTTCAGTTTGTGCGTGGTGAACAGGGGTCTGCGCGGGGATGTTGGATAACGCCGCACAGAATGGGCCAAAACGGGTACAGGCCCGTGCGGGGGTGAATGAAGGCCGCACAGAATGGGCCAAAACGGGTGCAGGCTCGTGCGGGGGTGAATGAAGGCCGCACAGAATGGGCCAAAACGGGTACAGGCCCGTGCGGGGGTGAATGAAGGCCGCACAGAATGGGCCAAAACGGGTACAGGCCCGTGCGGGGGTGAATGAAGGCCGCACAGAATGGGCCAAAACGGGTGCAGGCTCGTGCGGGGGTGAATGAAGGCCGCACAGAATGGGCCAAAACGGGTACAGGCTCGTGCGGGGGTGGATGAAGGCCGCACAGAATGGGCCAAAACGGGTACAGGCTCGTGCGGGGGTGAATGAAGGCCGCACAGAATGGGCCAAAACGGGTACAGGCTCGTGCGGGGGTGAATGAAGGCCGCACAGAATGGGCCAAAACGGGTACAGGCTCGTGCGGGGGTGGATGAAGGCCGCACAGAATGGGCCAAAACGGGTACAGGCAGAGATAGGACTTGGGCCAAATTTTTGGTCCGACTCCGGTCCGGTCCGGTTACGGTCGGGTTACGGTCACCGTACTACGGCCGTAACTCCGTACCGTAACCGGAGTAATATGTTGTTTTTACGGTACGGAACAGGTACGGTATAACTACGGTAGGCCCTAAATCACCGTGAAGTAGCGTGGTTCAGTGCTAAAGCGTTAGGCTGCAGTCAGTAGGGTCGCGGGTTCGAATCCCCCTGGGTTCCTTTGGAATCGCGGGACCCTGCGGGGGTCACTTTCTACGGTTTACGGTTGTTACGGCCGTTACGGTCGTTACGGTCCGGTACGGAGCGGTACGGAGTGGTACGGTGCTACGGTTACGGCCGTAAAAGTACGATTTTCTGACGAAAATTGTACTCCGGTTACGGTCCGGTTACGGTGGTTACGGTCCGGTTACGGTGACCGTAACCGTAAAGTCCTATCTCTGGGTACAGGCCCGTGCGGGGGTGAATGAAGGCCGCACAGAATGGGCCAAAACGGGTACAGGCTCGTGCGGGGGTGGATGAAGGCCGCACAGAATGGGCCAAAACGGGTACAGGCTCGTGCGGGGGTGAATGAAGGCCGCACAGAATGGGCCAAAACGGGTACAGGCTCGTGCGGGGGTGGATGAAGGCCGCACAGAATGGGCCAAAACGGGTACAGGCTCGTGCGGGGGTGAATGAAGGCCGCACATAACGCCTGTGAGGGGGTGATGCTACCGTGTACAGGGATGGTTTTTGTGTGAAATCATTTGTTTTACATCAGCATTCATAGCTACAATTTATGTCCACTAGGTTGTGTCAAGTTTGTTGAATAAAAACCCAATGAGCCCCTCTAATTTCCATTGTCCTTGGAGCTTCTAAAAACATACACAAACTGTTGTAGAATCTCCCAAAGTCTAGAATAGTTTCTGTGGGATGGTAACATGGTCCTTTGTGTTTGGAATCATGTCTTGATGGCATCCTTCATGGAACCTCCTTCTCTCTCTCTCTTTTTGTCTCTCAACTCCCCAACGTACTCAGGAGAACCAGGCAAACCTTCCATAACCATATGTATGTCTTCTGGTGGTATTCCCTGTGGAAACACAATACATTCAATAGCGTGAACACATATGCATCAAATTGAATGTTCGATGTCCTATTGTTGTGGTTCATCTGAGGGGTGGGTTGGGAATGATCTTGCAGCATATCTGAATAAAAACCTTGCAGCAAATTATGATCCCATGCATACCTCATTGGCATTTCCTGACTCCATGGCAGCAAGCTGAGATCCCAAAGAGTCGACCTCAGTTCTGCATCTCTTCATTTCCTTCAGTGCCTCTTGGACCGTTTCAGCACCTGCACAGACAAGGATCTCCATGCAATCAGGAGCAAAAATGACACACACATATCCCCAACAAAACATCCTGACCCTAACTTCACAAAACACAACTGGACCCATGAGCTTGCCTGGCTTTCAAAAAAGAGTAAACCACCTGTATCAGCCACAAAACACCTCCACAAAAATCAAGTTACAACCCACCATCCATTTCCACAATTTCTTTTCATTTTCTGGGGGTTTCCTGGACACAACTCAATACTTAAACTATTCTCAACCTGCTTTCACGCTCCTTAACACTGTTTTCAGCCTCGTACATCTCAATGAACTGCACCACGAGGTGCACCTTCCTCGGTCTTGCCCCCAGCCCGTCGGTTTCTTCACCAAACCCCCATCGCGTACGCCCCCCGTTTGTTCGGACAGCTTCGTGCTTCGTTGCTTCCCTGCAGAAACGGGTTTCGAGGTCTCGAAAATACAACATTGTTTCTGGATCTCCGCTTTTCCATGCCACCCTGTCAACGGCCCGGGTCTCTCGACGGCTGGACCTTTCTCGAGCGGTCGCGAAAGTGATCGCGAGGGCCTTAATATTAATGCTGACAGCACTGGCTTTGGATTGTTTGGGTTTCCTCCAGCTATACTGGCGACGTGACGGGGCAAGGTGTAAAGACTGCACTGCGGACTGCGACTCTGAAGCAGTCTGCCAGCCTGAAACAACAGCCTAGAAGGCTGCAACAAGTTCTGACACGAGAGAGCGGGAGAGAGAGAGTGTTCAACCCCAAAATCGAGTTACAAGAATACCCTGAGGTGCTGCCCAAATACCCTAGGCTGCACCTCTGATCCAAACTGATCGTTCAAGGTCCTATCCATCAACATGACCTGACAGTCTGCCTCAGTGTCAGGTCCCCTGTCTGAAACCTTCTGAGCTGCCAGCCCTGCAGAAAAGCGTCTGCTGAGCTGTCAGCCCCCATTCACAGATCTAAGGGTTCCGCCCTGCTGCAGCAAACCGGCTGCAGCATTGCTGGTTCCCTAGAACTGCAGGCCTGTCAGTTCCCCTGAACTGCAGGTCTGCCAGTTCCCTGAACTGAGGATCTGACAGTTCCCCTGAACTGTAGAATCCTTACATTCCTCCCCATCTAGTTGGCAGTAGTCCCTTACTGCCCCAAAGATTATAATAACAACCTTTGCCCCTTTTTGGATGTCAACTTTTTTTTTTTTAACTTCTCTGCCACAGAAACTGGGTTTCGAAAGGGGTTATGTTATATAAGGAAGTCAAAGCAGTTCTGCAAGAACACTGTATTCAGGAAATTGTCCTAATGCAACAGAAACCCAAAATACCCTGAAAAATCAATTGGTAACACCCTTGCTGGAAAATTACAACCTGAAGTGTTTGTTTCTGCCACCATCTTGCCCTACCCAGGAAATCCAGAAAAACTACCTTATAAAAAGTTCAAAGCAACAAGGAAATCATAGTCAGTTTAATTCTGCCTTCCCTAGAAGATTTTCCTACAGCCCACAAGGTCAGCTGAGACACCAAAACTTCTTGGCAAACAAAAACCCCCTTTTCCTGCAGAATACCTGAGTCACCTGATTACCCAATCCATTGCAACTCTGTATAATAAAAACCCATTTGACTGGACTTCCCTCAAAGGTCACCATGCAATTCTTTACTCTCCCTTTGGCTAATTCAGTAACTCTTATTTCAGATTGCAAATATGGAATTCTCTAGCAATAACATCTTACCCCTGCTGGACTTGCAATGTATCAACAGGTGAACCATTTTCATAACCAAAACAGGTTGCAAACTTCAGAGTTTTCATCTCAACCTGATCAGAAACTGCAAAAAGATCCTTGTCCACCTCCAACACACTGATCACCAGAAACTGGACAGCCCTAAGGGTTTAACCCTGCCTGAAAAATTCCACTTCCAACACACTGATCACCAGAAACTGGACAGCCCTTGAAAAATTCCACTTCCAACACACTGATCACCAGAAACTGGACAGCCCCAAATCACCAACTCTTTCACTGCACCCCCTGAGCAAACCACATTCAATCATCCACTCCCATGGTCACACCTCCTGTCGATTCCTGCCTCAGGTCGCCGGACGTTTCAAGCCCCTCTTTGGCGCAAGCGCGGGCACACTCCAGCGGATCTCTCGAAGTGGCACGCAGTCACGATTGGTTCGTCCCGGGGAGGCTGGCTGCGTTGGCAGGGGTGGACTGATGACCGCAATCCGCAAGGACGTCAGCACCCTCGGCGCCATGACCGTGTGCTCCCGCAGCTTGCACAGCCCGCACTCTTTCGTCGCATCCACCGAGACCCCCTTTCGCGTTTCGCTGAGTCGTCCAACCACCTCCAAGCTCCCGTCTGGGTTCGTTCTCTCCACCGTTACGTCTGGCGCGTACCAGAGTCTCTGGACACAGAGGTCCCTGCAGCATACCCTGTGCTTCCCACATGGAAGCTCCCGAACTGGTGCCCCAAGAGACCTCGCCGTCTTGAAGCAAAGCGAACAGCCACGTCCCGTTTCTTTCAGCGCCGTCTCCATCTCACTCTTTTGGTCTGCTGCAGGTTTTTCTGGTTCAGGGAGCCCTGTGTCCAGGAAGCCGAAGGACAACTCCTCTTCGGAATCCAACCGCGTTACCGGCATTTTCTTCGCCCACTCTCGCCACGCTTTCAGCTCACTCTCGGCAGCACTCAGAGACCCTTGCAGCTTCCACTTTTCCTGCTCCACCTTTTGACACTTGCTCCTCAGCCTTTCCAACTCCGCAACGTCGACTGCCCTCTTCCGCAGGACCTGCACAGCCTCCTCAAACGCCACAACCTCATCTGCCCCCTTGATCACGTCGGCTTTCTCCACCGCTGCCGCAGGGATAACCACAGGGGCAGCCTCTGCTGGCTCACTGCTGCTGGCGGGGGTTGAGACGATAAGGGCGGCCTGGTTTGCTGGTTGCTGATCCATGTTGATTCCTTTTTTCTTTTCCCTTTCCGAACGATAGGCTCCTCTTTCTCTCTTCTTGCTCTGCGCACGTAACTTGCTAGACAGTTTCCGACTCCAGTATACTGCACACCTATTTCTGTTTCTGTCAGAGGTTGCTTCAGTCTGTCAGAGACATCAACCTGTCACCTCTGCTTGATCTAGTCCTTTCAGCTTCTTATCTCAAACTCACGTAACTTGTCCGGTGCGTTTCGCAAGTTTCTGGCAGGTTCCCAGGTGTCCTCCGATTGATCATAACCCTGCCACCTGACAAGGTACTGCTTCCTGCCCCTGACAGTCCTATCTGCCAGAATCCTGTCAACCAGATACTCCTCTTGGCCTGCCACCATTTCAGGCTCAGGTTGCCACCTGGGTGCCTCCCTGTCAGGAAAGCTGCCCTCCTGATCTTCGAAAGCAGGTTTCAGCTTGGACACATGGAAGGTGTTATGAATTTTCCAATGACCTGGCAGCCTCAGCCTGACTGCAACTTCAGATAACCTCTTCAGAACTACAAAAGGTCCACAGTATTTTGCAGTCAATTTCCTGCTCAACACCTGTGGTAGGGGTAAGTCCTTTGTGGCGAGAAAAACTTTGTCGCCCGGCTGAAAGCCCCCTCCCCTTCTGTTTTCGTCCGCCCCCTGGCGTTGACGTGCCTGAGCAGAAGCAATGTTCCTTCTGCGGGTTTGCAATGCAGTCTGCCAAGTAGACCACCAATCATCCACTGCAGGGCAAGCTGTAGCAGCTACAGCACTTGCAGGAGTTCTGGGTTGTTGTCCATTCATCAAATAGAAGGGAGAAAACCCAGTTGTAGCATTTATGCTGGAATTGTATGCAAATTCTGCAGCATCCAAATGCATATCCCAGTCTGTGCCTGCAGGTTCCACATAACTGCGCAGAATTTCCTGCACTGTTCTGTTAGCTCGCTCAGTCTGACCATCTGTCTCAGGATGATAACTGCTAGACATTGCTAACCGAGTGCCTGCCTTCTTCCAAAGAGCCCTCCAAAAATTGCTAGTGAAACGACTATCCCGATCAGAAACAATTTCTTGAGGCAATCCAAAGAAACGAACCACATGTTGGAAAAACAAATCTGCTACCCCTGCAGCAGTAACTGTCTGCTTTGTTGGAATGAGTCTGATCATTTTTGTGAATCGATCCACAACCACCAGCAAATAATCTGACCCTTTTTGAGTCCTTGGCAAAGGTCCAACAAAGTCCAATGAAACACTAGTCCACCTGCCATCTGGAATTGGCAAGGGCTGCAGCTTACCCAAAGGCTTCTGAGTAGAGGCCTTGTTTCGTTGGCAGGGAATGCAATTCCTCACATACTTCTGCACAGATCCTGAAATGAGTGGCCAGAAGTAATACTGCTGAACCCTGTGCAGGGTCTTCCTCCTGCCCAGATGTCCTGCCAATGCAGACTCATGGCAAGCATGCAGTATCTTTTCCCTGAGCCCATCTGCTTCAGGTATCCACCATTTCCAGGAATGACCAACATGTCTCCAAAGTTTCAGACCATCTGCAACGGCTGCGACTCTGCAAGTCTGCCAGCCAAGCTGAAGGTGAAACAAAGGGAGACCAAGGTGCAAAGCACTCCAAACAAGGTTAAAAGCTAGGTTAAAACCAAGTGTACCAATACCCTAGAGGCGCTGCTCAAATACCCTGCTGCAGCACCTCTGACAAGACCTGATCCCCTGATCAGACAACTACTGAGCTGACACAGTGAACCCATCACTGTATCAGGTCAGATCACAGAATGTTCTGAGCTGCCAGTTCAGCAGGGACACCTGCTGAGCTGCCAGCTCGCCAACCTACAGTCAGATCTCCTGATTCAGGGCCCAGCAGGCTCTGAATCAGGCGATTCACTACATTCCTCCCCACCTGAACTGCAGTAGCCCCTACTGCAACTTAGAAAGGAAAAACCCCAAGACTGTAAGTGCTAAGGAAAACCCATATCAGTGAATAACTTCCAGTCCACACTTCTGCCAATGAAAACTCATATCTGCAACTCAGACCAAACCCAATGTATTGAATTAAAATAAAACATCTTTCAGATTTCAGTCACTGATAATCAAGTCCAAAAATGAATGTAATCATCCCAAGTCCTGCCACTGGAAACTGCTAACTCTGACACAACCATAACTTTCACAGGGACCAAATTCCCCACACAAATGTTTCAGCACAACAAACTATCCATGGACCTGTAATATAGAAATCAGAGTCCTTCTTTCAAGCAAACACTGCACTCCATCTGCAGTCTAACATAGAACCCAAATTTCTCATTTTCCAGCCCCTCAAGTGTTGTAATTCTGCCACTGATTTGCCAAACCAATTTCCACATTCAAAACTAAAATAAAAACTCCTATGCAGGTTGTTGTATCTGCCCTTTTAATCAGCCATACTCCAGTGGCAACAAATACCAACCTCACTAAGATAAAAATCCATTTGACTGGACTTCCTTCAAAGGTCACCATGCAATTCTTTACTCCCCCTTTGGTTAATTCAGTCACTCTTATTTCAGATTGGAATTCTCTAGCAATAACATCTTAACCCTGCTGGACTTGCAATGTATCAACAGGTGAACCATTTCCATAACCAAAAACAGGTTGCAAACTTCAGAGTTTTCATCTCAACCTGATCAGAAACTGCAAAAGAAATCCTTGTCCACCTCCAACACACTGATCACCAGAAACTGGACAGCCCTAAGGGTTTAACCCTGCCTGAAAAATTCCACTTCCAACACACTGATCACCAGAAACTGGACAGCCCCAAATCACCAACTCTTTCACTGCACCCACTGAGCAAACCACATTCAAATCCTGCCACAACTCCCATGATCACACCTCCTGTCGATTCCTGCTTCAGGTCGCCGGACGTTTCAAGCCCCTCTTTGGCGCAAGCGCGGGCACACTCCAGCGGATCTCTCGAAGCGGCACGCAGTCACGATTGGTTCGTCCCGGGGAGGCTGGCTGCGTTGGCAGGGGTGGACTGATGACCGCAATCCGCAAAGACGTCAGCACCCTCGGCGCCATGACCGTGTGCTCCCGCAGCTTGCACAGCCCGCACTCTTTCGTCGCATCCACCGAGACCCCCTTTCGCGTTCCACTGAGTCGTCCAACCACCTCCAAGCTCCCGTCTGGGTTCGTCCTCTCCACCGTTACGTCTGGCGCGTACCAGAGTCTCTGGACACAGAGGTCCCTGCAGCATACCCGGTGCTTCCCACATGGAAGCTCCCGCACTGGTGCCCCAAGAGACCTCGCCGTCTTGAAGCAAAGCGAACAGCCACGTCCCGTTTCTTTCAGCGCCGTCTCCATCTCACTCTTTTGGTCTGCTGCAGGTTTTTCTGGTTCAGGGAGCCCTGTGTCCAGGAAGCCGAAGGACAACTCCTCTTCGGACTCCAACCGCGTTACCGGCATTTTCTTCGCCCACTCTCGCCACGCTTTCAGCTCACTCTCGGCAGCACTCAGAGACCCTTGCAGCTTCCACTTTTCCTGCTCCACCTTTTGACACTTGCTCCTCAGCCTTTCCAACTCCGCAACGTCGACTGCCCTCTTCCGCAGGACCTGCACCGCCTCCTCAAACGCCACAACCTCATCTGCCCCCTTGATCACGTCGGCTTTCTCCACCGCTGCCGCAGGGATAACCACAGGGGCAGCCTCTGCTGGTTCACTGCTGCTAGCGGGGGTTGAGACGATAAGGGCGGCCTGGTTTGCTGGTTCCATGTTGACTCCTTCCTTTCGAACGATAGGCTCCTCTTTCTCTCTTCCTGCTCTGCGCACGTAACTTGCTAGACAGTTTCCTGCTGCAGTATACTGCACTCCTATTTCCGTTTCTGTCGGGGTTGATTCAGTCTGTCAGAGATATCAACCTGTCACCTCTGCTTGGTCGGGTCCTTTCAGCTCCTTATCTCAAACTCACGTAACTTGTCCGGTGCGTTTCGCAAGTTTCTGGCAGGCTCCCATGTATCCTCTGACTGGTCATAGCCCTGCCACCTGACAAGGTACTGCTTCCTGCCTCTGACAGTCCTTTCTGCAAGAATCCTGTCCACCAGGTATTCCTCTTGCCCCTCAACCAGCTCTGGTTCAGGCTGCAGTGTGTGTGTCCTCCTGGCTGGAAAACTGCCCTCCTGATCAATAAAGGCAGGCTTCAGCTTGGACACATGAAACACATCATGGATTCGCCAATGCCCTGGCAGCCTCAACCTGACTGTCACCTCTGACAGCCTTTCTACCACCTCAAATGGCCCACAGAACTTTGCAGTTAGTTTCCTGCTCAGTACATCAGGTAGGGGTAAGTCCTTGGTTGCCAGAAAAACTTTTTCGCCTGGCTCAAAGCCCCCTCCCCGCCTGGTTTGATCCGCCACCTGGCGTTGTCGATCCTGAGCTTGAGCAATGTTGTCTCTGCCAGCAAGCAGAGCTTGCTGCCAAGTAGTCCACCAATCATCCACCGCAGGGCAGGCTGTAGTTGCTACAGCACTTGCAGGAGTTCGGGGATTCTGCCCGTACATGAGGAAAAAGGGAGAGAATCCTGTAGTGGCATTGATGCTGGAGTTGTAAGCAAACTCTGCAGCAGCCAAATGCTCTTCCCAATCTGCACCTGCAGGCTCAACATAACTTCGCAGAATCTCCTGCACAGTTCTGTTAGCCCTTTCTGTCTGCCCGTCTGTCTCAGGGTGGTAACTACTAGACATTGCCAATCTAGTATTTGCTCTCTTCCACAGAGCTCTCCAAAAATTACTAGTGAACCGACTGTCTCTATCCGAAACAATCTCTTGAGGCAACCCAAAGAAACGAACTACATTCTGAAAGAATAAATCTGCAACTCCTGCTGCAGTTACCGTTTGTTTGGTTGGAATCAATCGCAACATCTTACTGAATCTGTCCACTACCACAAGCAAATAATCTGACCCCTTCCTGGTTTTAGGCAAAGGGCCTACAAAATCCATTGAAACACTGGACCACCTGCCATCAGGAATAGGCAGAGGCTGCAGCTTACCCAAAGGCCTCTGATTAGAAGCCTTATTTCTCTGACAGGGGATGCAATTCTTGACATACTTCTGTACTGTGCCTGAAATGCGTGGCCAGAAATAATGCGCCTGCACTCTGACCAGCGTTTTTCGTCTGCCCAGATGTCCTGCCAATGCTGATTCATGGCAGTCATGGAGCAACTTCTCCCTGAGCCCGTCTGCATCAGGTATCCACCATTTCCAGGCATTGCAAACCCTTCTCCAAAGCCTCTGACCATCCCACTTTACATGAGCTGGTCTGTAGTTTGCCTCAATCAATTGCTTGCATAAAGGATCCTTTTGATAGGCCTCCTTGACCTCCTCCTGAAATCCCTGGGTCAGGTCCAATCTTGCTTGTGCATTAACTTCAGGCTGCTCCTTTGCAGTCTGATGTGTGGCCCTGCTCAGTGCATCTGCCACCACATTGTCTCTTCCAGGTCTGTACTTGATCTCAAACTTGAAGGATTGCAAGGTCTCCATCCACCTTGCCTGCCTCTTGGACAACTGAGGCTGAGTCTGTAGATACTTCAGTGGTGCATGATCAGTGTGCACCACAAACTCCTGAGCATCCAGATAGTGCCTCCACACCTTGAGTGCATGTACAATGGCCAAGAGCTCCTTCTCATGGGTAGCATAATTCAGTTCTGCAGGTTGCAGTTTCCTGCTTTCATAGGCCACAGGTTGCTGACCCTGTCCATGGTCCTGTGTAAGGACTGCTCCAATAGCATAGTCTGAAGCATCAGTGGTGACTTCAAACTTCAATCCTGGGTCAGGCACCAACAACACTGGTGCAGACATCAATGCCTCCTTAATATCCTGCATTGACGCAGCTTCCCTTTCTGTCCATTGCCAGCTTGCTTCCTTCTTCAGCAAGGCAGTCAATGGCTTAGCCCTGGCAGAGAAGTCCTTGATGAACCTTCTGTAGTAATTTGCCAGGCCAAGGAAGGATCTGAGGTCCTTCACTGACGTTAAGGGAGGCCAGTCCCTGATGATCTGCACTTTGCTCTGCAACACCTGTATACCTGCAGCACTCACTTCATGCCCCAAAAACTCCACCTGCATCTTGCAGATATCACACTTAGTAGCTGAAGCATACAGTTTCTGTTCCCTCAGTCTCTGCAACACTTTCTGCAAGTGAACCTTGTGTTCAGCCCAATTCCTGCTGTAAACCAAAATGTCATCCAAATAAACTATGCAGAAAATATCCAAGAAATCATGAAGAACATGGTTCATGGTGTTCATAAAGGTGGCAGGGGCATTTGTCAGCCCAAAAGGAAGAACCACATATTCAAAAAGCCCATATCTAGTGCGGAAGGCCGTCTTTTCTGAATCTGCAGGGTCCAACCGCACTTGATGATAACCTGAGCAGAGATCTATTTTACTGAAACAACGAGCTCCCTGAATCTGATCTAGCAACTCCTCAATCCTTGGAATAGGATACCTGTTTTTCACTGTCAGTTTATTCAGTGCCCTGAAATCGACACACATTCTCAACTTCCCATTTTTCTTTGGAACGAATAAAACTGGTGATCCCCAGGGTGACTTGCTAGGTCTGATAAAACCCTGTTTCAGCAACTCTGCCAACTGCTTTTTCAGTTCTTCTCTTTCTGCAAAACTAGCCCTGTAAAGTCCCTTCTTTACTGGTTCTGCCCCTTCCACAAGTTCTATCTTGTGGTTAACACCTCTGTCAGGAGGTAACTCCTGAGGCAGTTCTTCTTTGAACAAATCCTGAAACTCTTTTCTGATTTCTTTTTCCAACTGCAAAGCTTCTCTTTCTTCCTCTGAGACTGTATCTGCAAAACTTCCTTTTACTGCTTCAGTACTTTCTAATCCATTTATTGCATGCTCAACATCCACTTCTCTCAAATGAAGTAAATATATAGGTCTGCCCTTGCGAGCAGCCTGTGCGAACTCTGCTGCAGACATCAGATCCAACTCTGCTGTACTGCAATCCTCTACTCTACCAGTCTGCATTCTGAGATTGACTGCTCCCTGAGGTGTCTGCAAGACCAACAACTTCTTTTGCCAATCTATAACAGGGTTGTGTTTGCTTAACCAAGACATTCCTAACACCAGGTCGTACCTCCCTAGTGTTATGGCATACATCTTTTCCTCTGACACAAACTTGCCCATTTTGACACTGGCCTGCAGTTCTTTTTCTACCTTTTCTGAGGTTTTACCATCTGCTAACTGCACCTCAGTCAGTACCTCAGCAGCTTCTGTCTGAATGCCATTTTCAAGCAACCAATCTTTTGAAACAAAATTGTCAGTTGCCCCACTATCTATCAATATTCGAGAAAAACAACCTGCCACAGTTCCTGTGGTCTTCAACATCCCTTGAGTCCCCCCATGGACTCCTCTCAACTTCAAAAGTGGGGGTTCATCTAAGCTATGTCCTTGAAAGCAAACTTCATTAGGTCTGCCCAGCTCAGATTCCTCTCTCACTGAAAACGAGTCTGCAGCGTCTGCCCTCAGATCACTGTCAGCACTCACATGCACAGAAAACTCATGCAGGTCAGGTGTGGCCCCGCCTGGCCCTGCACCTCCTGCCTCAGGGACCTGAGAGGTGGTGGTTCCACTCGACCGACCAGCCTCCTCATTCCCGGAAACCTCCTTCAAAATTCCTGCAGATGCTACTGCCCCTGCAGCAGCACCCACTAATTCATCCACTGACCTACTCGCAGGAGACTCTGCCCCCAGCAGAGTGCCCGCCAATTCATCCACTGACCTACTTGCAGGAGACTCTGCCTCCAACAGAGTACCCGCCAATTCATACACTGACCTACTTGCGGAGACTCTGCCTCCAACAGAGTACCCGCCAGTTCATCCACTGACCTACTTGCAGGAGACTCTGCCTCCAACAGAGTACCCGCCAGTTCAACGTTTTCCAAACGACCGACCTTCCCTTTCGGTGTGGCTTCACAAGGCACACCACCTGCCAGGTTCTGCTTCCCTGAAACAGATGCTACCCTCCCCATGGTAGCCTCCTTGTGTGGGTGGCTACGCCGGCCCTCCCACACTCCTCTTCTGTCCTCCTTCACCTTTTCATTCCGGCCAAGGGACTCTCCAGCCCTTGACCTCTTTAGTTTTCCGAGCAGTCAGCGGCGAAGTGGCCTTTCTTGCCACACCTGTAACAATCAACATGGGCTGCTGATCTGCCCATATCCATTCTGCTCCTCCTGTCTGAGGAACCCTCTCCAGTTCCTGCTCGTCTCTGCCTCTGGTGTCTGCGAGGACTGCCACTGCGTCCTCTGCTTTTACTGCGACTGTAACTGCGATCACCACCGCGACTGCCGCTGCGACCTCTACTGCCGCTGCGACCTTCCCTGACATCAAACCCCACGCGGTTACGCTGGAGGCCATCAACCTCCATACGATCACCTAAGTGTGGTGCCTGACGCTGCGGGTGGTACCTGTCGCGTTCGGTGTTATACCTTCCTCGACTGCTACTGCGACCTCTGCTCTGGGATCTGCCTCTGCTGAACGACCTGCCACGACTCTTCGATCTGTCCCTGCGCGACCTTGCGCGTCTGCTGCTGGGACTGCGATCTCTGTGGTAGTTTTCAAGAGGACCTTCCCAGGTCGCCGCCAGCGCGATCGCTCTTTCGAGGGTGTTGGGATCTTCCATCTCAACCTTCGTCCGCAGACGCTCGTGCAGACCCTCCATGAACCTGAAGAGCTTTTCCCCAGGATTGCTGTCATGAATCTGCAGTGTGAGCCTGCGAAACTTGTGTACATACTCAGCAACCGAAAGTCGCCCCTGACGCAACCGAGACCACTCTCTTCTGAAGTCACGGTTCTCGTTCACCTTGCCAAACTCCTGTCTCAGCTGTTCAACCAAAGCAACAAGTGACTGAGGCAGTTCCTGGTGGCCTGCAAGAGCAGCCTCATATCTGCCTCTCCACCAAGTACCTGCAGCTCCCCTGAGTGATCCTGCAGCCACTAAAACCTGCTGCTCTACATCCCTTGTGCCTGTCACATCAAAATATGTCTGTAACTGCACCTGCCACTCATTCAGTGGGATATCACCAGGGTCACCATACCAAGCATCTGGTGTCTTTGCTCTGGCCTTGCCCAGTGCTGCTGGAGCCTGTGGCTGAGGCAACCTTTCTGCCACAGCCTGCTGCACCACATCATTCATCTGATGGTTGACATTTGCAGCAACATTCCTCAGGTGAAGGACTTCATTCTGCAGATCTGTTATCATCTGCCTCATTGCCTGCAGATCGAAAGGATCTGGGGCTGGTACCCCCATCTGCTCCTCCCCGCCTGACATTCCTTCTGCGCCTCAGCTCGTTCTGCTCACGCCTCTGCTCGTTCTGCTCACGCCTCTCCTGCGTTGCCCTCTGCAATCTGTAGATAGGACACTGAGGATCAGAACAGTCGTAGTATCTGATGACGTTACCACTGCGTTCTGCCTTTCTGTGGCCGTGAGGAGGCGCTCTGAGAGGAGGTGGTGGCACCACTGCCAACGGGTGTCTCACTGGACCCAGAACCTGCACCGGTCTGGGTAACCTGTAAGGAGCTGGAACCCAGTCCCCTGCGAAAGTAAACAGATCAGGTGGCAGGTTTCCCTGAAACTCTGCCTCACCCTGAATCACAGTTTCCTCGTCTGTTTCTGCCTCACTTTCGCTACTTCTCACTGCTACAGGTCTACCAAAACTCATACAACAACCAGAGTCAGAAGATCTCTTTTACAGGTTGCTAGTTCTGATCCTTTCCTTCTCAAGCCACTCTAACAAAAGAAGGCAGTTCGGATTCCTACAAGTAACAGAATATATCCAAGTACCCTGACGAAACACCCAATAATGATCGTGCGAGGGAGCCAAAACTGAACTCTCCTCCACCTGACTCAGTGGTTCCTGCACCCTGTTTTCCCTGATAGGTCCTGCTCTGAAAACAAAGGCAGGTAAAGTCCGAGTCTGATCTGGCTGATTCTCACTAGGAAACCCGTCAGAGGACACTTCCTCTTCGTCAGAACTAACAACTGTAAAACCTGAGCCCGCACTGCTCATCAACTGCCGACCCTAGTTCCGCTACGCAAACTCTAACACTTCAGGCCGCGCAAATCTGCGTCTGTGCCCCCTTGCTGCTGCGCAAAACCTGCGCCTGCAAAACTCTACCACTCAAGGCTGCGCAAATCTGCGTCTGTGCCCGCACTGAACTGTGCCCCTTACTGCTGCGCAAAACCTGCGCCTGACAACGTTCTATGCTAGGCAACGCCTGCAAACTCTACTATAACCTTGCGTACAAAACGACCTCTGTGCAGCACTGCGCCTACACAAAACTGTGCGAAAACTGCGCCAACTATGCCTGCACTCAGCGCTACCCTGCGCCCTGATCGATTCTGCAAAAACCTTGCGCCTGAAAACTCTGCGCCTGCTGCTTCACCAGAACTCTCTACCTCTCCCAAGATCACTTGTGATCTTGCCACAAGATAGGCTCCGAAACCAATGCAACGGCTGCGACTCTGCAAGTCTGCCAGCCAAGCTGAAGGTGAAACAAAGGGAGACCAAGGTGCAAAGCACTCCAAACAAGGTTAAAAGCTAGGTTAAAACCAAGTGTACCAATACCCTAGAGGCGCTGCTCAAATACCCTGCTGCAGCACCTCTGACAAGACCTGATCCCCTGATCAGACAACTACTGAGCTGACACAGTGAACCCATCACTGTATCAGGTCAGATCACAGAATGTTCTGAGCTGCCAGTTCAGCAGGGACACCTGCTGAGCTGCCAGCTCGCCAACCTACAGTCAGATCTCCTGATTCAGGGCCCAGCAGGCTCTGAATCAGGCGATTCACTACACCATCCCATTTCACATGTGGAGGTCTGGAAGGTGCTCCAATCAGCTGCCAACACAATGGATCCTTCTTGTAAGCTGCCAGCACTGCCTGCTGAAATTCCCGATCTGCTGTCAACCTTATCCTTGCATTCAGCTGAGGACCATGTTCCTCTGCCTGATGTGTGGCCCTGCTCAACGCATCTGCCACCACATTGTCTCTGCCTGGCCGGTACTTGATCTCGAACTTGAAGGATTGCAGAGTTTCCATCCATCTTGCCTGCCTCTGTGACAGGTGAGGCTGGGTGTGCAAAAATTTTAGAGGTGCATGATCGGTGTGCACGGTGAACTCCTGAGCATCCAAGTAGTGCCTCCACACTTTCAGAGCATGCACCACAGCCAACAGCTCCTTTTCATGAGTCGCATAGTTGAGCTCTGCCGGTTGCAGTTTCCTGCTTTCATATGCCACTGGTTGCTGACCCTGCCCCTGGTCCTGTGTTAGGACTGCTCCAATAGCATAGTCTGAGGCATCGGTGATCACCTCGAATCTCAGACTTGGGTCAGGCACCAAAAGCACTGGTGCAGACATTAACGCCTCCTTGACATCCTGCATTGCTGCAGCTTCTGCCTCAGTCCATTTCCACACTGCCTCCTTTTTCAATAGAGCAGTGAGTGGTTTGGCTCTTGCAGAAAAATCCTTGATGAATCTTCTGTAATAGTTTGCCAATCCCAGAAATGACCTGAGATCCTTCACTGAAGTCAAAGGTGGCCAGTCCCTGATGACCTGCACCTTACTCTGCAACACCTGTACTCCTGCAGCACTCAACTCATGCCCCAGAAACTCAACTTGCTCCTTGCAGATTTCACATTTGGAAGCTGAAGCATATAATTTCTGCTCCCTCAATCTCTGCATCACCTTTTTCAAGTGAACCTTGTGTTCTGCCCAACTCTTGCTAAAAATCAAGATGTCATCTAAGTAAACGATGCAGAAGGTATCCAGAAAATCATGTAACACATGATTCATTGTGTTCATGAAGGTGGCAGGAGCATTTGTCAGCCCAAAAGGAAGAACAATGTACTCGTAGAGGCCATACCTGGTGCGGAAGGCCGTTTTCTCACAGTCTGCAGGGTCCAACCGCACCTGATGGTAGCCTGCGCAGAGATCAATTTTGCTGAAGCAGCGAGCTCCCTGAATCTGATCCAGCAATTCCTCTATCCTTGGGATAGGGTACCTGTTCTTCACCGTTAGTTTGTTAAGTGCCCGAAAGTCTACGCACATCCTAAGCTTTCCGTTCTTCTTAGGAACAAACAAAATTGGTGAACCCCAGGGTGACTTGCTAGGTCTGATAAAACCCTGCTTCAGTAACTCTGCCAACTGCTTCTTCAATTCTTCTCTTTCTGCAAAACTGGCTCTATAAAGCCCCTTTTTCACTGGTTCTGCCCCTTCTACCAATTCAATCTTGTGGTTCACACCCCTGTCAGGAGGCAATTCCTGCGGCAGTTCCTCTTTAAACAAATCCTGAAACTCCTTTCTGATCTGTTTTTCTAGCTCAACTGCCTCTTTCTGTTCCTCTGACAAGGTTTCTGGTTCACTGCCTCTCACTGCATCAGTACTTTCCAAACCATTTATTGAACATCCATTATTTACTTCCCGTAAATTCAATAGGTACATCGGCAGGCCCTTGCGAGCTGCCCGAGCTACCTCATGTGCAGACATGAGGTCCAAATCTGCTGTACTGCAATCTTCCAATCTGCCTGTTTGCATTCTAAGTTTAACGACTCTACCCTGAGGCCCCTGCAAAGCCACTATCTTTTCCTGCCAATCTATGGTGGGGTTATGTTTGATCAACCAAGACATACCCAGCACCAGGTCATATCTGCCCAGTGTTACTGCATACATCTTTTCTTCAGACACAAACCTCCCCATCTTGACACTGGCCTGCAGTTCTTTTTCTACCTTTTCCGAAGTCCTGCCATCTGCCAACTGAACTTCAGAAACTGCCTCAAGAGTGTTGTGTCTGTATGTTGTTTTCCTGCAACCAATCTTTCGAAACAAAATTGTCGGTTGCACCACTATCTATCAAAATTCTAGCAAAACAATCTGCCACAAACCCTGTGGTCTTCAACAATCCCTGAGTCCCCCCATGGACTCCTCTCAACTTCAAAAGTGGGGGTTCATCCAAGCTATATCCTTTAAAGCAAACTTCATTAGGTCTGCCCAGCCCAGATTCCTCTCTCACTGAAAACAGGTCTGCGGTGTCTGCCCTCAGATCACCAGCAGCACCAACATGCACTGAAAAATCATGCAGGTCAGGTGTGGCCCCGCCTGGCCCTGCACCTACTGCCTCTGAGAATTGAGTAGTTGTGGCTACCGTAGGCACATCAACCCCCTCAATCTCACTCCATGACCCTGCAGGTGTCAGTGCCTCCTGCACTACACCTTCAGAATCCTTCTCTGAAACATCTGCAGATGCTGCGACTCCGCGCCCAGCATCTACCATTGCACTCTTCAAACAAACTGCAAGCCTCCCCAACTTTGGCAGACCACTTGCAGTGTTGCTCACCTTCTCCCTAAGGCCTCCAGAATTCCCTGCACCGGTGTCCCTGCCTGGACCACCACCTGCAGAAATTCCATCCATGAATCTTACACACTTCTCCTCGGTTACGGCTACACACGGCTCATCAACCTTAGAATGGACTCCACGCCCATAGGCTACCCTCCCCTGAGGTAACACCTTGTGTGGGTGGCTACGCCGACCTTCCCACACTCCACTTCTGTCCTCCTGCTTCTCTTCTCCACGGCTGGCAGTCTCTCCAGACTCCAGCCTGCTCAGTTTTCCTGACAATCAACAGCAAAATGGCCCAACTTGTCGCAGTTGTAGCACCGCACATTTGCTGCAGCGCGACCTGCGTCCATTCTGCTTCTGCCTGCTGACGAACTTTCTCCAGACTTTCGCCTCTGTCTGCGAGGACTGCCACTGCGTCCCCTGCTCTTGCTGCGACTTGCGTCACGGCGTTTGCCGTCGTCAAAACCCACACGGTTTCGCTGGAGGCCATCAACCTCCATGCGGTCACCTGATTGGGGAATATAACGCGGTGTCTGCCGATCGTCAAATCTGCCACGGTTGAAACTCTGAGACCTGCCTCTGCTCTGCGAGCGTCCTCTGCTCTGTGAGCGTCCTCTGCTCTGGGATCGTCCCCTGCTTTGGGACCTGTCCCTGCGTGAACTTTCACGCCTGCCTCTGGGACTGCGGCCTCTGCGTCCTTCTCTGCGGTATATCTCTAGAGGTCCTTCCCATGTAGCGGCAAGTGCTATTGCACGCTCCAAATCTGCAGGATCTTCCATTTCAACCTTAGTGCGCAAACGATCATTCAGACCTTCTATGAAACGAAACAGCTGCTCCCCAGCATTGCTGTCGTTGATCTGCAACATGAGCCTGCGAAAATCGTGCACATATTCTGCGACAGACATTCGACCCTGCTTCAGGCGTGACCATTCACGTCTAAAGTCCTTGTTCTCGTTGGTCTTGCCGAACTGCCGTCTGAGATCTGCGACTAGTGCGGTCAGATCTGTAGGCAAAGCCCTCTGGCCTGCCATTGCCTCTTCGTAACGACTTCTCCACCATGTACCTGCAGCACCTCTTAAACAGCCTGCAGCCACCAAAACCTGCTGTTCCCTGTCTCTGGTTGCAGTCAGATCATAATATGTCTGCAACTGAACCTGCCATTCGTTCAGAGGGACATCCTGTGGATCACCATACCAGGAGTCAGGGCCTTTTGCCCTTGCTTTACCCAGAGCTGCCGGCGGATGCTGCTCGGCCAACCTAGTCCGTACTGCGTGCCGGACTGCATCGTCCATCTGCGCGTTGACATTAGCGGCGACCTGCCTCAGGTGCAGGATCTCTTCCTGCATCTCTGCCATGCCCCGCCTCAGACCCTGAAGATCGAACGGATCTGGGGCTGGCGTTCCCATCTGCGGGTGCTCGTCTGTGCCTGACATTCCTCCTGTTCCGCTCACGCCTTTCCTGTGTTGCCCTCTGCGATCTGTAGATCGGACACTGAGGGTCAGAACAGTCGTAGTATCTGATAATATTACCACTGCGTTCTGCCTTCCTGTGGCCGTGAGGAGGCGCTCTGAGAGGAGGTGGAGGTACCACTGCCAATGGGTGTCTCACCGGACCCAAAACCTGCACTGGTCTGGGTAACCTGAAAGGGGCTGAAACCCAGTCCCCTGAGAAAGTAAACAGATCAGGTGGCAGCCCTGCCTCACACTGAATAACAGTCTCTACGTCTGATTCTGCTTCACTTCCACTACTCTCCACTGTCACAGGTTTCCCAAAACTCATGCAGCACACTTCTGCAGAAAGTTCTACAACACCGGCTAATTCCGACTAACCAAGAAGCCTTGCGCAAAACCTGCGTCTTCTAGATCTGCGCCGCCGCGCCTACTCTGATTAACCTAGAAAACTTGCGCAAACCTGCGTCTTCTAGACCCTGCGCCGCTGCGCCTAGTCAAACCTGCACTCAGGCAGTACTGCGATTTCGACCTTTTAGAAAGCTGCGCCTGCCTGCGCCAAACCTTTCTGGGATCTCTCTGAAAGCTGCGCCTATCTGCGCTGAACCTTTCTGCGACCTCTCCTTTGAAAGCTGCGCCGCCTGCGCTACCTTTCACCAGAACTTCGTTCTCCCCTTTGCTTCCTCCTGAAGCCTTTCAGGAACGCTGCGATCTTGTCGCCAGCCCTGTGCTCCGAAACCAATGTAAAGACTGCACTGCGGACTGCGACTCTGAAGCAGTCTGCCAGCCTGAAACAACAGCCTAGAAGGCTGCAACAAGTTCTGACACGAGAGAGCGGGAGAGAGAGAGTGTTCAACCCCAAAATCGAGTTACAAGAATACCCTGAGGTGCTGCCCAAATACCCTAGGCTGCACCTCTGATCCAAACTGATCGTTCAAGGTCCTATCCATCAACATGACCTGACAGTCTGCCTCAGTGTCAGGTCCCCTGTCTGAAACCTTCTGAGCTGCCAGCCCTGCAGAAAAGCGTCTGCTGAGCTGTCAGCCCCCATTCACAGATCTAAGGGTTCCGCCCTGCTGCAGCAAACCGGCTGCAGCATTGCTGGTTCCCTAGAACTGCAGGCCTGTCAGTTCCCCTGAACTGCAGGTCTGCCAGTTCCCTGAACTGAGGATCTGACAGTTCCCCTGAACTGTAGAATCCTTACACAAGGTTTGCGACCAGGTCCTTAGACGGCGGCTCTTTCTCGAAAAACCACTAAATTTCTGTCTGTTGCGCTCCCGTAATTGCGAGTAATTGCGATGACTGCTGTTGGCTGTCGGGCGGGTTCTTAGATTTGACGTCTGCATGGGGTTGACGACAACCCGGCCCCGCACCCGTGATCCTGGCCGTTCGGGAGGTTCGTGATCGGAAAAAAGGTTTGTTACAATTTAAAAAAGGAGGGGAAAAAAGGGAAAAATACAAAAAGAAACTAAGTCAAACCCCTGTGAAAAGACAGTAGTAACGAGACTGGCCCTCCACCAAGACCATCATCTTGGAGACTATATCCTCCAACAAAACCGGGTATCCTCTATATTTCCTTCCAACGGTCTTGAAAAGGTTGTTGAGCTTGAGGCTGGAGCCGGTTGGGTACTCAGCATCCACGTTTGCCAGTTGATACATATCAACCATAGCCACGATATGGGGGGGATGCCCAGCGTAACCAGCATCCTTGAGAATATAGAAGGCACGGACATCCCCCCCATACATGCTCCGCTCATGCTGGTCGTCCTCGTAGGTCAAGAAGACGAACGTGGAGTCGGCGGCTATAGACAAGCACATAATTCTTAGAAGATAACCCTTTTAGGTTAACACAATTCTCATGAGGGTTCTCCCAATGATTCATTGTCAATGAAGCACTCCAATACCTCTGTCAGTGGAACCCCAGCCGGCCGCGTAAAACTCCTCGGTGCCCTGAATCGTCTCGCGGGTAACTCTAAAGGTCCGTTGAATGGCGTACGGGAGAAGGTCCTGGGGTGTCCACCCTGGAAGAACGAAGCCCCATCTACAACAACAGCAACAAGCAAATATGTTTCTTCCGTTTGTAGAAACGAATTGATAGAAACCGATCCGTAGAAAGAAATCCGTCACATCGTGCCCTATGGGATTAATACCTCGTCATCGCATCCACGATTCTCGCCACAAACTCCTCCACCTCGGTCCCCGTCACAGGTCGTGGAAGAAAGAAAAACGTGTAGGTAGCGGTGATGATGGTGATATGTGTTCTAGCCCGCTCTCCCTCGATGATAGTCTGCACCGCATCGTCGTCATGCTGCGAAAGTGTGTTCGCATTGGCCCTCAAAGCCCTTCACACCACATAGGATGGTTTGCACACATGTGACGATTGTGGACAACTACAATTTCTTAGTCAAAACATTCCGACGGTGTTTAGGATTCGACTCGTTTCTCACATGTCAGCCAAAACATCGTTGGCAATCATCGCGCCCGGTAACTTCTTCACCCTGCCTCCTGAGGTTCGCTTGATGTGTCCCACCGCTCTCTCTACCCATAGCTCGTTCGACCGTGACGCTGGTCCGCGGAGACACTCTTGCCGGAATCCCAAGCACAAAATCTTGTGCAGGTTGAAGGTACACATTCCGGCGCCGAAGAGAGTCTCCACTTTCCTGATAGTGAAGACACAAGACACTTTCATAACTCAACTTCGTTGGTTCTCGCTTTGCTTGTGGAAAGGAGAAACATTGAAATCCCCGAAGCAAAACGCAACACTCACCCAGCATAAGCATACAAAGCGTCCCGGATCTCACGTGCTCTGTCAACACAATCATCTATGGACACCCCGGCCATCGCCCTGTGACACGTGTAGTGGACCGCGGCGGAGCACAACAGGGACCAAGCCTCCATCTCATCCTCGTGCAAGCACAGGTGAAAAGCGAACGACGCATAACTCCTGTAGGGTTATTATGAAACTTTAAACATCGATGTCTCAAAGCAAACTTCACTTCCTCATCTCAACCGTTTGTAAATCGCTCACCGTACAAGCAGGGCATAGTCAAACATCGTGTACTGCTTTCGGTCAGCAGTGATGTCTATCACCGCTCCTCCGAAGTCAGTGGTCGGACGTACTCCATCAAGAGCCCTCCGGTAGCGAGCTAGACCAGCAGCCCTGGACGGATGTGTGAGACGCACTCGAATCTTGCAAATCACCACACGAATATCAAGTCCATATTCGTTCACAAGTCCCTCACTAACTCATTTGCATTCGAATGTTCCACATTTTTCATTCATAATGAACAATACAAAACAAACACACACACCTGACGCAAGAAATCCTTGACAAGGCCGAAGAGCATCAAGTGAGACACCCCCACCACCTTCATTACTTCAGGGGTGAAGTAAGGAAGGTGGGTGAGGGCCGATCGTCCCCTGATGTGGGCCCGGGCCGCATTGAGGCCACCCCTCTCCGGTCCGTCACTCGCCAGCGTCGCCGCTCGGAGATACTCGGAGCGAGTCCTGTGTGTGTCAGAGTCCACAGGCGTCCAATTCGCCTCCGCCTTTTCGCAAAACACACATATTCATCATTATTGACAAGAGAAGAGTAACATTCGTTGTACGAACATGATCGATGATAACCGCAACAAGAACGAAAACAAAAATATGAAGCAATGAGAGGAACGTACCTCCCCCACTCTGCCGAGGCGTCTGATGACCTCCATGTCCTCCGGGGAACGCCTGGTTGGCGCCAAATACCCCATATACCTATTTGACGACACAACAGTGATTTGTCTTCTATTGATGAATAATTTATCAAAGAGCAACAAGTAATTTATGGGCAAGGTTTGTACCTCGGTCCGGTGGAGCCCCCACGGGTGGTCACGATGGTCGTGGACCCGTGACAGTCGGGACAGGCGTTGTGTCCAGTGTGACCTCTCGCCATCTCGACTTTTGCAAGCCAAGGCGAGTCACCGGTCACACTGGACAACAACGCCGTGTGCCGCACGTCGTCGCAGCGCGTGAGGGGGTCACCGGATCCGGACGCAGGGCCGGACCATCCCCTCAGTCTCATCCCAGGACCTCCAGGAAGGAGCCTCCGGAAGTCGTCCACGATCAAACGAAGGACTCCCTGGAGGCTCTCCGGCTCCTTGGGTCCGGGGATGAGAGCGAGGGGGTAGTGGTTGTCCGTCTGCATCCGGACGGAGTCGTGAAGGTCATCTAGAGCAAAACACACCACGTTGTACGAAGGTTAATTTAGAGGCATATTACCAAGTCGAAAATCATAAAGGACATCAAAAAAATAATCAGGAAAGCAAACATCCATAAAAATTAACAATATGCAAGAAGTTTAAAAAACAAGAAGAACAATCAAACTCACCGCAGCGAAGAAAAAAACACCCCATGGAGTAGTTCCCTCTCCTCCCCGTCCCCAGGCCGAAGTAATCACCACCAAGCTCGTACAAGCCGGTGGTGACACTCTGAAGATCCCCCGCGTCCGGAAGCAATTCTTGCAACCTCTGCAGGACGGGGGTGTTCTTCAGCGAGAAGGATCTTACCGCGGAGTGAAGTCTGGCCATGCAAAAATCACGACTACCGTGCATGATGCGAAGGACAGACTTCACGCCGAAGTAAAAGATCCTCCTCACCGGCGTGATAGAGTCACTAGAGACGCGAAAAAGAGGGTTCCCGCACGTACAATGCGCCTCTCCGGAAGGTCTCAAGCTAAAGAACAAAAAACGTATTTGCTTAATAAGATGAAAAGAAAAGCACATCATCCTCCACAGTGTGGAGTCCACACCCCACATAAATGTTACTTTTGGTTGGTGGGTGGAAGGATTCGAACAGGGGTCACCCAAGTCCGAGTCATCACTAAGTGCATCGATACAACCGACACGATCAATAATGCTTGTTTTCATAAGAACGTAAATTTTTATACCTCTATCTCGACAGAATCCAACTTAAAAAAACTCAGGGAAGAAGGATTCGAACAAGGGTCACCCAAGTCCGAATCATCGTCAAGCGCATTGATGCAACCGACACGATCAACAATGCTTGTTTCAATAAAAACGTAAATTTTTATATCTCTGTCACGACAGAATCCAACTTAAAAAACTCAGGGAAGAAGGATTCGAACAGGGGTCACCCAAGTCCGAATCATCGTCAAGCGCATTGATGCAACCGACACGATCAACAATGCTTGTTTCAATAAAAACGTAAATTTTTATATCTCTGTCACGACAGAATCCAACTTAAAAAACTCAGGGAAGAAGGATTCGAACAGGGGTCACCCAGGGGCGTAATAAAAAAAATTAACATCCTGAGTGAGGCCTTACGTGTTCACTTGCCGGGCAACCCCGCACACGAATACATACAACACGCACAGAGACCACAACGTGCCGCGCAAATCACGAAAGTCTTACGAAAAACACTGTGACACCCACGCACACAAGCCCATTCACCCCGCACAAAAGGACGGTTCTCGCACCCCGCACAAACTGGTTAACACGCCGCGTGTCTAACGCACCACGCCGCACGGAATCACGAAAGTCTTACGAAAAACACTGTGACACCCACGCACACAAGCCCATTCACCCCGCACAAAAGGACGGTTCTCGCACCCCGCACAAACTAGTTAACACGCCGCGTGTCTAACGCACCACGCCGCACGGAATCACGAAAGTCTTACGAAAAACACTGTGACACCCACGCACACAAGCCCATTCACCCCGCACAAAAGGACGGTTCTCGCACCCCGCACAAACTGGTTAACACGCCGCGTAGCCACTCGAACACACCGCACAGTGACAGACTTACCTTTTTTCCTTGTACGCCCTGCATCCTCGTTGGCACATGATGTACGCCTGGTCGCGGAGTTTCGGCACGTCGAGTAGGGTCTTGAATTTCGCGTAAGTCTTCGGGAAGACATTGGGAGTGGGCAGTATGGCGGAGATGAGGCGGAGGATTCCTTCGAACGTTTCCCTCGTCATCCCGGAGGAGATTCTGAAGTGCCACAGGACCAGCATCACCTGCAAACAACAAAACACAACATGTCCTTCTGTGCGCGACTTAAACGTTGCTGTGCGGTGCATACCACTATTTCTGCTTGTCTCCCAACAACCCCGCACACGGCTTTTGTAGCGCCGCACACGAGACTAATGACGCCGCGCACGCACCTGCAGCAGAGAAAGGCAACAGGATGGGTACAGGGGCTCATTCAGCTCCTCAGCACCCTCTATTTTGAAGTCTTGCTCCCCTTGTTCCTCCCCCTCCTCTTCTCCCTGTTCTTCCTCCTCCTCCTCCCCCTCCTCTTCTCCCTGCTCCTCCTCCTCCCCCTCCTCTTCTCCCTGCTCCTCCTCCTCCCCCTCCTCTTCTCCTTGCTCCTCCTCCTCTTCTCCCTGCTCCTCCTCCTCCTCGTCCCCAACAAAGTCCTCGTCCTCCTCGTCCCCAACAAGTTCCTCCTCCTCCTCGTCCACCACAAAGTCCTCTGCAAAGCCAGCGTACGCCGTCGAGGGGCCTGCGGCGTCGATCGGATCCTGTGCGGCGTTTTCAGTGTCGTCTGCCAGAGCGTGGGGGGGTTGATACTGTGCGGCGTTTATAGCGACCGTCCCCCCTGCGGCGTCTCCTGGATCCTGTGCGGCAGTACTGGCCTGATGTGCCCCTGTTGGGTCCCCTGCGGCGTGACTGGCGTTTTGAGCCACTGCGGCAGCGGTTGGAGCCTGTGCGGCGGTGTTGGGGCCGCCCACCCCTGTTGAAAAAAGCCCCCCACATCAGAGGGAGAAAAGCAGAAGAAAAAACGAAGGACACTGGCGACGTCGACGTCAAGCTCACCTTCGCTCCATTCCAGCAAGATCCCGTCCAGATCTTCCATCCTGGGGCAGTTCCCGTCAGCGCGCTTGTGCCTTTTCCAGACGGAGCCGCTCCGCATGATCCACCCACATGCTGGGCACGCCGGGCAGTCCGTGCTCTGCCGCCTTTGCAGGGCGCCGAAACCTGTTTGCTTCGGCATGTTTACAACAACGGAAAAACAGTGTGGAAACAGAGGACAGAAATTAAACTTGCGCCAATGACGTAACGTCATCTAAAAATAGCCGCAACCGAAAAGTCCTCTAATCTGTCCCTGCGGCGTGTCTCGGCGTTTTGCACGCTTGTATTTCTTTTCTGCGCGGCAGTCCATTTGTTGAGAATTAAATCCTTTTCTGTTCTACTGCACCCTCTCTCTCTCTCTTCCTCTCTCACTCTCTCTCTTCCACTCTCTCGCTCCTTTCTCTTCGAGGCACAATGGGGATCGCGATTTTCATGGTGCTGGTGCTGGCGGAAGTGGCCGAGTTGGCTGACGTCCTTTCGGCTATGAACAAGGGCAACGAAGGAAACGCGGTGGAAATCTTGGAGGAACACGGAACACTGAAACCCATGACCCTTGGGGCGATAATATCCGTAAGTCGTCGCTCCAAGCTGAAGTCTCTGTGCGGCATTACTTTATACATGTGCGGCATGTCACGGGTTCTATGCATGTTTTGTTTTGCAGGAGTACCTGAACCGCAAGCTCCATATATGGGCCGTCGACCCTATACTGAAGCCACTGGAGTGTTTGGTTGAGCCGAACCTGGAATCTCTGGTGGCGCAGATAGAGGGGAACCTCCTGACCGTGGGCACGATAGGTTACGCTGTGCTCGAGCCCCTCACTAAGGTATGTACACGCGGTGCTATTACCTCTTTGTACGGCCTTCTATCAATGCTGTGCGGTGTTTTGAATCATTTTGAATTGATATGTGCGCGGCGTTTTAAAGGTTCTGTGCGGGGTGTTATGGGTTGTGTGCAGGAATTTGTCCAGGCCTCCATGGACCTCTTGGAGGAGTCGATGACGCCGATGCGTACGGGCGGGTTGGGGACCAAGACGACGGCAGACAAAATCATAGGGTTCGACGACGCAAATTTCGTGGAGGTCGAGAAGAAGGGAAAACAATTGCGGCGCTCGTATCCGAGAGAGAAGGCATTTTCCTGGATGAATAAGGTGAGGAAAACAAATTTGTGTGCGGCGTCATTGGATCCTTGTGCGTGTTGTATAGTGTCGCTGTGCGAAGTGGTATGAGCTGTTTGTGCTGGTGGTAAGATTTCGTGTGCGGGGTGGTGTATGGTTCTGTGCGGGGGTACTAACGTGCTGCGCGTGTTTGTCCTGGTCTAAGTGCTTTAACGATTTTTGTGCCTATCTATCCAGGTCATTGCTCAGTTTTGGCCTCAGGAGATCCTACCCACCAGTGGACAGCCCCTCAGGATGCTCGCGGCGAGACGCCACTTGGAGGACGGAAAAACGGTAAGTACGGGGGCTTTTGTTTCCCTGTGCGGGACGTTATGGGCCGTGTGCGGGGTGTGTGTTCGGTTGGGCGGGCTGTTTGATTTTTGGTTTTGCAGTTCTTTCGGTTTCTGTGCGGGGTGCTATAGGATTGTGTGCGGCGTGTGTGAAACTCTGTGCGGTGTTGTTCAGGTTGGCGGCCTGGTAATGAATCAGGAAACGCGGGCAAGGATGTTGGAGACCATGGCTACGAGCATCTTCAGGATTCTCTTCAGCAGGGAAAATCAGCGCGGGGTACAGGGGGGCCAAATGGAGTTTTTCCTCGGGTATAGCGTCGTCAAGAACAGGATCACAGACAGGTAAGTTCGTGTGCGGGGTGTTGTGCCTGTTGTGCGGGGTGTTAACGTGTGTGTGCGGGTTGTGTTTGATCGCTGTGCGGGTTGAAAAAACACCCTGTGCGGGGTATAAGGGCTCTCTGTGCGGGGTGTTTCGGCTGTCGTGCGTGTGCCATGGAAAGTCGTCGTTCTGAAGTCGTCGTTGTGGTGCAGGATTCAGGACAATCGGAGGACGATGAAGGACCACAAGAAGAGGATCGACAAGCAGGAGGGGGAGGCCAGACCAGTGCACATCCGCTCCGCGCTCACGCCAAAC
Organism: Bryopsis sp. KO-2023; assembly: GCA_030272585.1. NCBI lineage: Eukaryota > Viridiplantae > Chlorophyta > Ulvophyceae > Bryopsidales > Bryopsidaceae > Bryopsis > Bryopsis sp. KO-2023. The sequence goes on from BSYQ01000010.1 coordinate 1,023,166, forward strand.
GACCACTGGTTCTTGACGGAAACCGGGTGGGAGTCGGAGGTGAACCAGATGGTCAGCTGGTTCAACCAGTTTGGGACCCTGCACATGGACACCAGAGTAAGAAAAGAAAGTAAACTGTTTTAGTGTTTTCTATTGTTTTGTTTAAGGTTCTTCTGTGCGGTGTTGTGTATCTCCTGTGCGGCACTAAACCACGTCTGTGCGTGCAGGTTCACCCCCCCCAAAAACAGGTCGAACAGTCCAGCGAGGAGGTCTACAGGGGGAAGCAGCCGGTCGCCCGTGTGCCCAGGGTGATCCAGCCACCTGCAAGCGGGGGGAGCCTGGCGATAATGGGTAAGTGAAGTCCTTGTGTTGCTGGTTTTGTGTGCGGCGTTTAAACGTGTCTGTGCGAGGTGCCCAGTTCCGTGTGCGTGTTTTGTAGGCGATGATGATCAGGGCACTTCCGCTGTGGCCGACGCCTTCATGGCTAGCGCGACCGCCGCCCTGGAGGGACAGCCGGACCCCGCACAGGGCTCTCACGACACCGCACCTCCACCCACCGACGCCGCACAGCCTGACTACGACCCAAACCTCACCGAGACAGTGGATGAAGACACCACAAAGACGAAGAGGGGGAGGTCGGAGATCTACAAAGGAGGGAAACAAACGCGGACGAAAAAGAAGAAGTCGGCCGAGGGCGAACGCTCGCCGTCCCCAAAACGTCGTTCCTCTCGTAACAAGAAATAGCTGTGTGCGGAGGGTTTGAGTGTCGGTGCGCTGTTCACGAGTTTCTGTGCGTGTGTTTTGTTTTCCTGTGCGGGGTACGCGAGGTGGTGAGTGCCTGCGCGTATAGTTCGTTTTTTGTGCGGGGTGCGCGAGGTGGTGAATGCCTGTGTGTGGGGTTTTTTTTGTTTATGTGCGGGGTGCGCGAGGTGGTGGGTGCCTGCGCGTGTAGTTCGTTTTTTGTGCGGGGTGCGCGAGGTGGTGAATGCCTGTGCGCGGTTTTTTTTTTGTTTCTGTGCGGGGTGCGCGAGGTGGTGAATGCCTGTGCGCGTTTTTTTTTTTGTTTCTGTGCGGGGTGCGCGAGGTGGTGAATGCCTGTGCGCGGTTTCTTCTTTGTTTTCTGTGCGGGGTGCGCGAGGTGGTGGATGCCTGCGCGTGTAGTTCGTTTTTTGTGCGGGGTGCGCGAGGTGGTGAATGCCTCTGTGTGGGTTTTTTTTTGTTTATGTGCGGGGTGCGCGAGGTGGTGGGTGCCTGCGCGTGTAGTTCGTTTTTTGTGCGGGGTGCGCGAGGTGGTGAATGCCTGTGCGCGGTTTTTTTGTTTGTTTCTGTGCGGGGTGCGCGAGGTGATGGGTGCCTGCGCGTGTAGTTCGTTTTTTGTGCGGGGTGCGCGAGGTGGTGAATGCCTGTGCAAGGTTTTTTTTTTGTTTTCTGTGCGGGGTGCGCGAGGTGGTGGGTGCCTGCGCGTGTAGTTCGTTTTCTGTGGTGCGCGAGGTGGTGAATGCCTGTGCGTGGGTCTGTTTTTATGTGCGGGGTACGCGAGGTGGTGGGAGACTGTGCGGGGTGCAGAGATAGGACTTGGGCCGATTTTTTGGTCCGGCTCCGGTCCGGTCCGGTTACGGTCGGGTTACGGTCACCGTACTACGGCCGTAATTCCGTACCGTAACCGGAGTAATATGCTGTTTTTACGGTACGGAACAGGTACGGTATAGCTACGGCAGGCCCTAAATCATCGTGAAGTAGTGTGGTTCAGTGCTAAAGCGTTAGGCTGCAGTCTGTAGGGTCGCAGGTTCGAATCCCCCTGGGTTCCTTTGGAATCGCGGGACCCCGCGGGGGTCACTTTCTACGGTTTACGGTTGGTACGGCCGTTACGGTCATTACGGTCCGGTACGGAGCGGTACGGAGCTACGGTTACGGCCGTAAAAGTACGATTTTCCGACGAAAATTGTACTCCGGTTACGGTCCGGTTACGGCGTTACGGTACGGTTACGGTGACCGTAACCGTAAAGTCCTATCACTGGCGGGGTGGTTGCATTTCTGTGCGGGGTACGCGGGATTATGGGTGTTTTCTGTCGATTTTATGGGTTCACTGGGACCTGGTTTTGATAAACAATTGGGCTATTTGGGATTCGGGGACTGGGGCACTTGTGTGTGTGCGTTGTTTTTAATGAATTTCCCCTATGGTGACATCGCACAGGGCGCTGTGCGGCATGACGCCCCCGCGCAGCTCCCTGTGCGGCTCTGCTTTTCCAACCAGGCAAGGGTCGACGACGACTTTGTCGGCGACCATACTTTCTCGGCCCCAGATGGGAAAGGGAACGCCTGGGAGTCGAACCCAGGTATAACCAACCGTTCCTGTGGAGTTTCAAGTTCTTTTTCGCGACTTTCACATTGGACGACACTCCACCGGGATTCGGATAACGCCGCACAGAGCGGGTCTTCCTATAGTGCCATGAGATTGAGCAAGAGCTTTCCCTGAAATTCTCTTTTTGAAAGCCATTCAACCAATTCTACAAACTGACAACATCCAGCTTTTAGAAGAAAAAATGGGACTGAATGAATCAATTATTCAGTCCGCCGTTGAATGGTGGAAACGAAAGAACAGTGTGGACGATCCTCGAACAGTAACAACACACTCACCGGCAGAGATAGGACTTGGGCCAAAATTCTGGTCCGGCTACGGTCCGGTCCGGTTACGGTCGAGTTACGGTTCCGTATTACGGCCGTAACTCCGTACCGTAACCGGAGTAATATGTTGTTTTTACGGTACGGAACAGGTACGGTATAGCTACGGTAGCCCCTAAATCATCGTGAAGTAGTGTGGTTCAGTGCTAAAGCGTTAGGCTGTAGTCTGTAAGGTCGTGGGTTCGAATCCCCCTGGGTTCCTTTGGGTTCTCGGGACCCTGCGGGGGTTACTATTTACGGTTTACGGTTGGTACGGTGGTTACGGTCGGTACGGTCCGGTACCGGAGCAGTACGGAGTGGTACGGTGGTCCGGTTCCGAGCACGAAAACCACTCCGGTCCGGACCGTAACTACCGTAACCGTAAGTGACCGGAGTGGGGTTACGGTACGGTTTACGGTACCGTAACCGGAAAGTCCTATCTCTGCTCACCGGGATCCTGTCTGGGTACTTCGCTCGAATCCGGTAGGCTTCCGCTTTTCTCCTTTCTACACCACACATTTGTGATTTTAAAATCAACCAAACAAAAAAGTTGAAAAGGGTTACGGTCGGATCCACCCACATCCCCTCACCAAAACAGTTTCGAATTCTTCCCTAAAAAAGTTCATCCATTCCTCTTCTACTTTCTAAGAAACTCGGTATCACTGCCCCCCCCCTTTTCTTCCCCCTCGAACTAAACCCGAACAAATCAACTATGACTTCTCCTCCTTTCTTTCCCTCGCAAAGCAACACGCTTCGATTGGCCAGCGCAGAATTTGTCAGGAAGTTGGTCGTTTCAGCTTGAGTGCAGCTGTTTGTTATTCAACAGCCAGCTACGTTGCTGGCTGTTGAAAAAGACTTCGGTCGATTCAGCTTGAGTGTACACACTCAAGCTGAATCGACCGAAGTCTTTTTCTCTTGGAGGAGGTGCAAAACTGACCGAAGGAGTGCTGCTCACGGAAGCCTCCTGGCGTGCTCATATTTACCGACTCCAAACAAGAGGTTCTTTGCCAGAGAAGTTCCCGGATCCTCACAAAAACACTTTCAAAAAGAATCCAACCCCATCACATCCTTCTTTCCCCAACGACGTGAGTTTCACGTCCCTGGTGCTTTCGTTGTCAATGTCGTCCCTATGGGCTCGATGTCCACTTTAACGTGGTCAGCACAACTAAGCTGTATAGTTTTCAAGTTTTTCCAATAGGCTCACAGTTTGGTCGTGGGGTATTCCTTAAATCAAATATAATGTTGTGGAATTATTCTTGTTCCTGGCTTGCGCCACTTGGGGCAGCTTTGGCTGTTGGTTTTTGATAACTTACATGTAAGTAAGTATGTATGTAAGTACTTGTACAAGTATTGTGACGCCTCAACAACACTGGCACCCTAAAATGTACCCCCCCCCCCTTTGTTCTGGGTTTTCTTCTTATACTTTTTTTCATTTTCATTTTGAAAACCAAGAGGTTACCCCCAAAACAATCGGGGGGCATCATCCTATTCCCAGAAAAGGGGTTTGCCACAGAAGCCTTTGGAGGGCTTCCTTCTGATTAATCAGAAGGAAAATATTGTAAACAATCAGTGCCGTCCTTCCCTCTTTCGTTAGGTTCCATTTTTGGGGGTTGTGAGGCGGGCATCGCAACAGCTTTCCATTCCTGTCCATCGTTCAAAAGAGTTTGCTTTTTGGGAGGGTTCCTCTTTTTCTATTCACCCTTTTAAAAAGGGTATCTTTTTCTTTCTTTTTTTTTTCAAACAAGGGGGTCTCCTTGACGGCACCTCCCCAGGAACTTTTTTTCAAGATGAGCTTGTGAATTGTTTTTTGTTCGATTAAGAACAGCTACCCACCCCGTCCGACACCAACAGTGAAAGGGTCTGATATAAAGAAACGAAATCTGAGTGACGCAGCGTCTACTTTTCAGTCTTAACCATCTCGCATGAAGTGGGGGCCTGATAAATGAAACGAAGCAGAACCATCCGAAACAGCCCCATTTCGGACTTTGGAGTAAATGTTGTGAGTTTTACAACCCGTTTCTGGTAATACTTCGAAAGTAAACGATATGAATTCATATTGTGGTTTTATGGTGAAGAGCAACGTGTTCCTTGAATTTTTTTGTCAAATTGAAGCTTATTAGACGTTTATTTGTTTCACAATAAATCTCCTTTTGTAGCACTCCCCATTCCCTCCTGAAACAAAATTGTTATGTAACACAAAACAATAGCGACAATCAGTTCCTCTCATTTCATTATACTTAAGTATATACAACTCCCAAAGGTTGAGGATCAAAGATGACGCCCCACACTACAGTTCCCCCACATCTTTGGATTGCTGTACCATACTCACGGTATTATTCTAAAGTACGATTTCATAAGCTACGTGAAGGGCCATTTTACACAGGAAAAAAAGAAAAAATGCATACCATCCCAGCCACATGATAGTGGCAAACAGAAAAACAAAAGGGCAGATGGGCATGCCAAGAAAAAACCCCGCTGATCCGAAAAGGTGCCTAAGTGCGCTGTGGACGCGAGGCTCAAAACCCGACAAAGTACTTTCGCCGCTGTATGTGATATACAGAAATCCATCGGGGTCTTTGTGCTCTTGATACACATCCAGCATGCTAGCGGCTAGAAAAATTACACACAAAACTCTTCACAATACTGAGATTTCAAAACAAAAAAAAACTCAACTAAGCAGTACTGCCCGTTTCTCCATACAACAAAATGGGAAGCAAAGTACTTTCTCTTTTCGAGTTCATTTTCCTTTGCATTTCTTTGCACAAAACCCTAGATGCATGCATTTTAATAGACCCTATTGGTATCCTTTTTTCTTAAATTGAAAGAAAACTCACCACTTGCAGGAAGAAAATTTTTGACAAAAATGAAAATCGCCTTTTCACTGCTCAACTTGATTCGCTTTCGAATGACATACATAAATTGTCCAACCAGCAGGTCCGAGGGGACAAGGTATCTAAAAGTAGTGAACAAACATATCATTCAATGAAAACAGATGATTGCATGCAGAGATTCTCATAGATCATTCAATGATTCATCAACGCTCTTCCTCATCCATCCGTTCCCAGCAGCTTAACCCAATCCTGCCTACCTTCTTCTCCAGACAGTGGTAAAAAGCTACAAATTAAAAAGTGGCAATCGTATAATATGCTAAGTTGAGTGCATGTGTGCATAATGACAGCAGTTCAAAGGAAAATAAAAGCACATAAGGGCCCATGTACTCACTTTTTCTTTTCATCGTCAGGAACGTCGCTTCTCTCATATTTTTCCACGAACACCTTTTATTGACAGCCACAAAACAGAAAATCAACAGAACTTGGCAGATAGACAAAATCCAGATGGCTCCTCTATTGAGGTATTTTCCAATAAACAGTTTTGTCTCTTTATACTTTTGGAGAAATGCTTTTGATGAGACTGCATGAACAGTGGAAATGGAAATGTACTGTTCAAGGAGCGTTCTGTAACAGCACTCACTGGGATCCTGTCTGGGTACTTCGTTAGAATCCTGTCAGACTCTACTTTTCTCTCTTCTGCAGCACGAAACCAGACCCAAAAAAACGTGTCGACAAGACGGTCGGGGTCAACTCACGCCCACTCAACAAACAGTCTGGAAACCTTTCCCAACAGGGTTTATCCTCTTCCCTTCTCGTTACTTTCTTTTACGTTTTCATTGATGGCGCTCTCCAACTTAACCCTAACTCTGCTTCCCCCCCCTTCCTATACACGGATGATTTCTGGGAGTATAATTTTGTCGAGAAGTTGGTCGATTCAGCTCGAGTGCATCTGGCTGCCGATTTCGATCGTAAGTTACGCCAGCTGCACTCATCGACCAACTTCCTTTTTGTGTGAATGAGGAGCAAAACTGACCGAAAGAGCACCGCTCACGGATGCTTTTAGACCTTTCCATGATTACCGACTCCTTTTTACACAAGGGGTTTCGTGCGAGAAAACTCCCCAGACCCAAGAGCACCCTCCACTACTTGTCGCAACCCTTAGGGTTACTCCGTCAATTTTGATGCCTCACATCCTTCTGTCTTTTCTTAACCCTTTTCTTTTGGTCCACGTCGCTGGTGTTTCACTGACCCAAAAATCTCTTCTCCAATATCTCCAGTAGTGTTGGCTTCCATTCCTTTTCCAATGTGCAAGCATCGCCAATCTCTTTCGTCATGATTGTTGTTAAACCAGGTTGATAAAGGGGGAGTTGTGAGTGTAGATTGATGGTATGGGACATTAGTCTAGATGATCAGCACATTTTCAGTTACTTGATTCTGTCGATTTCGAGAAGAGTAGCGTTTCAGCTGATGACAGAAACTAAGCCTGCGTTTTCTGGCAAGTGGCGTTTCGCCTGAACAGTTAGGATAAAAGGGAAGAACGGAAAGGAAAAGACAGAGTGTTTTGAAAAGACTGTTTACAAGGATCGGGTTGGAAAGTCCCCGATCAAGTCTCGTCCATACACAAGACGTTCGCGTCCCCCCTGCGAACGAAGGCAATCTACAGACACAATCAACAATGATTTTGTTTCTTTGATTCCTGTTTTGGGGTGGTCGACTTTTTTTCTTTCTTTCTTTTTCTTGGAATTCAGGAAACTTTTAGGGTGGTTTTTTTACATGGTGCTCGCGTATTTCTTTGCCGTTATGGGGAGTAATGGCCTCTTTTTGCCTTCTTGTAATTATGGGTTATTGGTTTCACCATCAATGTCGTGAAGCATATCGATATGTAATTTTTCCACTTGGAAAGAGTCAAGCTACACTAATAGCTTAGTACTTTTAAAATACTTGTCATTACAGGAAAGTGGTAAGAAACCACACCAAACAAAGAAAATACAAAAACGGCCTTCGAAAGATCCATTGATGAGAAATCCTATATGTGTAGTTGCATCTCAAAACTTGTACTCATTCGTAACTATGGTAGGGTAAATAAACAAAGGGAGGCAAAAATTAGGATTGGTCGAACACAACAATGGCCCTTTATACTCGGCTGCACACAAGAACTACCGCGAACTCACATCACTTACGATTGTGAAATTGTGGGACTGGCCAGTGGCCATGGCTGTGTAAAAATGGGGACGAAATTCTATTTGTTAAAAGAGAGAGAAATTAATACACTCATTAAGGGGTGTGGAATGACATGGTCACTGATTCTTGGGCACGGAGGCTGAAATGAGGTTGGTTTTCTATTTCCCGAAATGTCCCATTACGATCGTAAGTCTCCATGTCGTTCGAAAGATTTTAAGGATTTTTTAAGAAAAAAAATATATCTTATATACTTACTCCATCCCAGAATAACTGTCCACTCATGTTTAAGCATCTCTGATACACATAGATGAAGCCCACAAAATTTCAGATCCATTGATGCAGTGACTCCGAAACCAGAAAAGAAGCAAAAACCACTTTTTCACTTCGCCGACTCTTACAATGTGCATACAAAAATTATCCCAAAATTGTAAGATACTGTTATAAAGCAACAATATACACTTCTCAAAGTGTACCCCAAAAATTTGCTCTGAAAATTCCACCTGGCCTCTCGTGTAATCCACTTGGCATTCAGTATCAAAGTCCCATTTTCTAGGCAGCTTGGTGACTTTCGTTCATATTTTCGAGCAAACTGGCGCGCAAAGGTCTCTTGAGTTGCGTTTCCGACGTTTGCGAGGTCGAGGTGGAGTTCGCGCATTGCGCCGCTATTTTCGGTTTCAGAGGTCGACTTTCCTCGGTTTTATAGTCGTCACGATTTGCTGAATGACGACATCGTGCTTTACTCATTGGTTCAATTACGACGAAATTTTGTGAGATCGCCACAGAACATCTGAGGCATGTGTCCACAAAATTTTGTGGCAAACGATGAACTTTTAACGTGTTCAAAACGCTCATGGGGAAGTGAAAAAGTGGTTTTTGCTTCTTTTCTGGTTTCGGAGTCACTGCATCGCAACCTCTCGACCAATGAATCTGAAATTTTGTGGGCTTTATTTATGTGTATCAGAAATGCTTCTCACAAAATTTCAGATCAAATGGATGTCTTACTGGTGAACTGTAACCTTAAACATTAGTGGACAGTTATTCTGTGACGGAGTAAGTATTATATATTGGGGGGCATATTAGTCACAAGTTATATTCATATTCTTGGGCTTATGGATCCAGTTCATTTTTGATGAGGTGATTGTTTGGTAATAGGTTGGGATATGAGCAGAGTGGCTCTTCAAACAACATGTAATCATTGATTGATTGGTCACAAGTTGTGACCACAACACACCCTTTTTTTTTCATGTTTACGACCACCCCAAGGTAAATAAGTTCATCATCTCGACTTCAAGGAAAAAGAGCTTCGTGGTGGTTTTTGAGACCAAGATACAGGTTAACATGGATTTTTTTTGCCGAGGCTTGGAGGACTCTCTTTTTGCTGAAACTTTTCATGGTCCAGTTTTGTGGTAAAGAGCAAGTATATATATGTACATATACATACATATGTTGCGCGATGAAAATCTGTCAAATCGACACTTGTATGCTGATAAGTTTAAATCTTACATCACAATATTCGTCTTTGATCTCTTCTGTTCCCCAATACCACATCCATCTAATAAGTTCCCTTTTGATCCCTCTTAGGAAACAAATTTGAAACAAGACTGACAATCAGATCCTCCCATTTATTCAGTCAAATGGACATCTCTGAGGAGAATTTCTGGCCCCCAGAATTTCTAGCACCCATGCAAAAGGTCGAGGATCAAGATGGTACCCCCCAAACTACAGTTCCCTTCAACCTTAGCATTTCACTTCCATGTTCACCTGATCATCCTGGCGTTCCATAAGGTATGGCCCATTTTACAAAGGAAAAAAAGAAAAAATGCATACCAACCCAGCCACATGGTAGTGGCAAACAGAAAAACGAAAAGACCAACAGGCATGGTAAAAAGCAAATTCCCTGATCTGCAAAGGGACAAGCATGCTCTATGACAGAGAAACTCAAATAAATTAAACAATGCAGCACCAACGCCACCGTATGTGACGTACAGAAATCCATCGGGGTCTTTTCGCTCTCGATACAAATCCATCATAAAAGCGGCTGGGAAAAAATAACACACAACTCTAAAAAAGACATTGAAAGTTTTCGAAAGCACAAGAAAATGTCAGTAGAAAGGTTATGCGCATTCAAAGATTGAATGGAAAGTATTTTACACAAGGCCAAACGGCGGATTGCAGCCCGTTCACAGAAATGTGCCGTAGGCTGACTCAGAAAGAAACCACCGTATCATCACAATGTCCATACACAGCTCTCTACCCCAACGATAAACTAAGAAGACACTGATTCGAAAACCTTCAGAAAAAATGCTGAGCATTCAAGCATACTATTTATATCTTTCTTTCTCAAACTGACACTCACTAGTTTCTGGAAAACCACTATTGGGAAAAATGAACACTGCATCACTCGACTTGAGTTGCTGTCTCATATCATAAAAGAACTGTCGAACCGGCAGCTTCGACAGGATTAGTTGTCTGGAAATTTCAAACAGATGCATGTAAATGAAATGAATGAAAAACAGTGAATTGAATGAACACAAAAAAACAAAAAACATCATAAAAATCTCACAGATCATTCAATGATTCGTCAACACTCTTCCTCATCTAGCTACCTATCTATCCATACATATATGTTCCCAGCACTTTAATCCCAGCTTGCCGACCTTTGTCTAGACAACACCAGTGGAAATCATATAATGAACAAGAACATACAATGTGACATATAGTGTATGCATCATAATGGTGTAACATTAACAGCAGCAGTTCAAAGGAAACGGCAAGGCATGGGGGCCATCCATGTACTCACTTTTCCTCATCAATGTCGGGAAGAGAGCTTATTCTCAGTTTTTCCACGATCACCTGTTGTTGACGACCACAAAACAGGAATTCAACAGGAATTTAGATTAAAAAGATCTGAATGGCGAAGGCGGGATGCATAATTGATAAATAACACAAATACTAATAAATATATGTATATATCTGCATGTGGATTGTATGCCTTCCGATCAGAATTGGGGTGCTTTTTTTATTTTTTTTATAGTGATGCACAACCATGTGTGCAACAGCCACTTGGAGAAATGCTTCAAATGGGGCTGAATCAATGGTGGAAATGAAAATAGACTGTGAACGCTCCTCGAATAGTAACAACACACTCACCGGGATCATGTCTGGGTACGTCGCTCGAATCCTGTCAGACTCCGCTTTTCTCTCTTCTGCAACACGGAACCAAACCAAAAAAAATTTAAACTCCACGACAAGACAGTCGGAAAACGTCCCCTCAACAAAACAGTTCCGAAACCTTACCTAACAAACTTTATCCTTGCCTCTTCTACTTTCGACGTACCCCCCTTTTTGTTCCGTTTCTAACAAATTTTTTTGGTTTCTATAGATGCCCCCCACCAACTAAACCCGATGAAGCCAACTCTGCCTTTTTTTTTTTCCTTTCCTTCCCTCGCTTTGTTGCACGACCATCGGCGCAGAATTTTTTGGGAAGTTGGTGCGATTCAGCTTGTGTGCTGCTGTTTGTTATTCAACAGGCAGCTAGACTCATGAGCTTGATCAGCTGCAGCTGAATCGACGAACTTCCTTGTTGTGTGAATGAGGAGCAAAACTGACCGAAAGGGAATCGCTCGCGGAAGGTTTTCATGCTTGTCGACTCCTCCTTTCAAACAAGTCCATGCGCTGTTTTCTTCGCGATTTTCGAGCTGGGGTTCTTGTTTGTGCGTGGCTGTTACGCAGCAAAAAAGTAAAAGGCAAAGGGGATTCCTTTGTTTCGTGGATCGATTCCGACGAATCAAATGTCTAAGGATTAGGTGGGCTCATAACTCATAACCCGCGATTTCTACCCAACACCAGCGAGAACGTCATACTACAAAGGCGGCGCCCATGAGCCCGCCAACTTTACAATGTGTTGGCCCCTCTTTGTTTCGCTATTCCAGGGGTTCTCGTTCCAGAAACACTTTCCACGAGAATCCTGAATTCGTTCAAACGTAAACCACCAGATTCTTTTATCCTTACATTCACGCCGGTGGCGTTTCACCGTCAATGTCGTCGATGTCGATTCGATCTACCATTTTTCCTCTTATCAGTGCCGAAGTTGGGAGGATGAATCTCGAAAAGATACTCGTGTCTTGGAACGTTGTGCTCGAGCAGGTGTAATATTTGAGACTATTGCGATAGAGTCTTAAGGGGGGTGCATCCGGAAAAAAAAACAAAAACGAATCGGTTACAAGTTGTCTTTTGCCAGCTACAAAAGAGGTGTAAGAAACCACACCAAACGAAGTGGTTTTCTTCTTATCCGCCTTTTCTTTTTTCGTTTTAAAATCCAACAGGTTTTCATTGTTGGGGGAGGCCTTCCTCTGCCCAAGAAAGAGCTTTGCCACAGAAGGGCGACGAAAGGAAAGAGAACACAAATTACACAACTTGCGTGCCACTGAAATACTGAACTGAAGAAGAAACCAAAAACACTTGTGATTCTGATTGCTCTAGATCGTTCTTCACGGTCCTAAGAGAGGATTCCTCACAAACCAATTAACCCCACCACTCAATGGCTCCACCCGTACCAATCTTCAATGTAATATTTTGTGAGGAATGAGGATGAGTCGTGTGATTGGCTGGCTTGTGTTTTCCAAGTTCAAACTCTGCCACTCAACCAAGGTCTGAGCATCCTTTAGCTCTTTACAAAATAAAACATTCCAAGTTTCCTCCTAAATCCCAGTCCAGTTTCTTTCAAAGACGTCAGTTCATGAGCCGACACCATCTCATCCCAAAACCCTCACTTCAGCCAAACTCTAATCATTCCATCAAGCCCATAAGCAAATTTCTTCTCCACTCATTACCGAACTCAGCCCCAAAGTTCCCCTAGGAGCTACAATGTATGGAATGAATTTTAGTATCGACTTCTACTTTCAATTAAGGGGTTCTTGTCCCAAAAAAGTTTTCAAGACGAGCTCGGGGGGCTGCCGCGAGGCACTAGCATAAAGAAAAGAAAGCCGCATTACGCTGCAGTACTAGTTAGCATCCCACTCATTATATATATATATATATATTGATTTAAATGAACGAATGATTATTTGTTCGTTGAGCAAGTGTGAGTAATGTGAAGTAAAACTTGAAAAAAAATCGAGTCGAAGCATTCCCTATAAGACCCTCCACACCTCCGCCACAATGAAAATAAACCGCAAAAAACAGCCCCTTGGGAAAGTGTTCAACAACCTGAATCAAATCCTCATGTCCCCCAAATCTTAATTCAGGTCAAAACAAGCCACCCTAACAGCCGCATAGGTTGGAAATCACATTCGGAACCACTGTCCCCATTTTGTGCTCTTTTGTGCTCGGGAAAAGAAAAGAGGTTGATTCATAGGGCTACAGAAACTGCCAGAAAACAGTAAAGCAAAATCTCTCTCTCTCCTCGAATTTTTATCTTGTGGTTTTGTGGTAAAGAACAAGCTGTTCCTTGAAAACTATCAATCCAATCAACACTTACATTTATTTATACTACAATCAATTAGCTCCCATTGTGGCCCACTCCCTTTACACACACCAAAAATCAGTTTCCTTCCATTCATTCCTGTAAATATACATCTCCGAGTCGAATTGCTGGCCCGTGCCAATGGTCAAGTATCGAAGCTGCTGCCCCACTACATTTCCTGTAAATCTTTGCATTGCTCTTCCATGTTCATGGAATTATCCTAGGTTACGATTCCATAAGGCTTGGCCCATTTTAAAAAAGCAGAAAAGCAAAAATGCATACCATCCCAGCCACATGACATTGGCAAACAGAAAAACGAAAAGACCGAAAGGCATCAAACAAAGGGAATCCACTGATAGGACGAGGAACCTAATTACTCTGTCGCTAAAAGGCTCAAAAAAGGGTAGAGTGCCCTCACCACGGTATGTGATGTACAGAAATCCATCGGGGTCTTTATGCTCTTGATACACATTCATCATGATAGCGGCTGGGAAAAAATAACACACAAAAAACTCTTAAAAAAACATTAAGATGTTAAAAAATTCAAAAAAATGTCAGTGAAAATTCATTACTAGTTTCTCTATGGTACTTTTTCATGCCACGCAAATCTCGAACAACAAAGAGGGAAAGCAAAGCATCTTAGGTTTTTCCAGTAAAACATCTGCAGGATGGATGTCCTCTACATTTGCCCATAATCCCCGCATGCATGCATCTTAATTTTTTTTTTCCCTCCTTTCTTAAATTGGACTTTCCCTTGGCACTCACCATCTGGAAGAAGATCGTTCTTGACAAAAATGAAAATCGCCTTTTCACTGCTCAACTTGATTCGCTTTCGAATGGTATACATAAATTGTCCAACCAGCAGGTCCGAGGAGACGAGGTATCTAAAAGTAGAAAACAAACATATTATTCAATGAAAACAGATGATTGCATGCAGAGAATCTCATAGATCATTCAATGATTCGTCAACGCTCTTCCTCATCCATCTGTGCATAGCACCTTACCCCCACCACACCTAACTTTTTCAATGAGAAAAAGAATAGTAGAATAATAATAGATTATTTATGAGATAATAGAATGTATCAATAGATCAATGGCAGCAGTTCAAAAGAAAAGCACATAAGGAGGGCACCCCTGTACTCACTTTTGCTTGTCAATGTCGGGAATATCGCTTCTCTGAGATTTTTCCACGATCACCTATTGTGGACAGCCACAAAACAGCGATTTAAGACAAACTTCACAGGCAGAAAAACTGAAATCCTTTTAGGGGTCCATTTTTCCAAAAATAGTTTCTCTCTTTCCATGAATCACCGAAGAACACCCCAAAAACTGATGAGTAAGGCAATACAATCCACATGTAAAGATCCATATCAAGTTAGCTGTTAATGTCAATGGTGTTTTCTGAAATGCTTTAAAAAAAAAATGGGATGAATGAATGGTAGAAATGAAAAATGGGGAAAACGCTCCTCGAGTGGATGCGACGCACTCACCGGGATCCGATCTGGGGACTCGGATCGAACCTCGTTAGACTCCGCTTTTCTCTGTTCTACAGCACGAAACCGAACACAGCCGCAAGTTACCCCCGTCCCCTCAACAAAACAATTTCGAATCCTTCCACAACGAAGTTGATCGCGGGGAAGTAACCAATCAATCAAAAATACATGCGCTGAAGCCCAGGCATAGAAACAAAAAAAGAGTTAACCTTGCCATGTCTGAACGAGGAAAAGAAAGAATGCTACTTCCTTGTCAACTAAACCCGATAAAACCGACTGTATTTTCCTTCCCTGCCACCCACAATTCATCCAAAACGTTTCACAAGCTCAAAATTATCAAGAAAGGTGGAAATGTTCCAACCTAAACACACAAAAAATATTCAGAAAAGAAAAGAAAAGGTGGAATTGTTCCGATTTGAACACAAACGCCGGCCACACTTCCCCATTTTGTTTTCTCTTTCTCTTTTTTTTTGGGGGGGGGGCGGGGGGGCGGGAGGGGGGAGAGGGAACATTCACACCTTCAAGGTGTGAATGTTCTCGGTATTATTCTGGGTCGAGAATTATACCAGTGCTACGGTATTATAATACCGTGGGTGTTACAGGGTATTAATAGGTATTAACAATAACATCATCTTAATACCGCGAGCTGGGGTGAGAATGACGTCTCGTCGCGACAACGCCTTCACTGAAATTGTCAAGTTGCTGCCGACAGTGGTGCTGTCCCAACTTCGCCGCCGTCCTCACGTCGTACTCAATGCGGAATGGAAATCGTCCAGTTCGATTCTGGAGCCGCATCTGGGAAAAAAACTTCAGCACCAGCATTGCGCCTGAAGTGTGACGAGAAGCGGTCGATTCCTTGTCGGACGAGGTTGTCGCTTTTTTTCGCCTCGTTTCAGAGTTTCGAGGCGTTTGGGAGGACCGGCGCGACCTTTTTTTTCCATCGTTGGCAAAAGTGTGCTGATTAGCGACGGAGCATGATGGCAGCACCGATGGCAGGCGCGGTAGATCAGGCGCGAAAGAGAGCGCGTTGCTATTGTGGCATCAGCATTCTTTTGCTCTTTGATCATTTTCTGCAGGAGGCTTCTAAGGATTTTACCATGGTGCAAGATAGGCTGAAGCAACCCTCTGCCCATACCAAAAATTTGAACTGAGCTGGGGTAGCCTGATTGTGGTGGTGGAAATCAGAACAGTTTCTTTTGTACAGGTAGCAATTGTTGATTTGCAATTTTTTTGGCCAGGTTCAATTTTGGGAGGTCTTTCTTGTTATTTATTCCTCCCTTCCACGTGTTTGTACTTGAAATTAGCTCAAACTCTGTCTGCTGTGCTAGGGAAATAATATGGAGTCGTCGATGGAAAACGAAGGTTATTTTGCTGAGAAGTAGGTAAGCGGTTCTGTCATCCACCAGTCAAGAGACAAGGAGTGTTTTTAGTGGGAAAAGCCGTTGCAAAAAGGGAGTCAATATTTTAGTTTCAAAGCCCCAATCTGTTGAAGCTTTGAGAAATGTAACGATAGATTGATTCATGGTTTCACAGGGGTGGCGGTGGGATGAACCCGTGAGGATAGGATCGAGGTGCATTTCAACGAGGTGGGTGGAACAACGTCGGCTTCGAGAGGGTTTTTTGTTTAATATATTTAGTTTCACTCAGTTTTGTTTTTATGTTTTTCTTTCCGGTTTGCTTTCAGTTTGAAGAAGTTTCGGAAACCCTGGATCCTGCAGTGGGAAGGGGCACTGCAAGCCAACCCAATACCCCATGAATGATGGGGTGCTGGAGATGTGCATGGCAGAAAGCCGACTGGACCTATGGTTGAAAGCATGCAACAGCCTTCCCCAGGTTTCCAAAATGGCCTCCTTGAACACTGTTGGTGTCTATTTCCAGAACGACTGTCCCCCCCAGTAGTGCCCAATATTATCAAGTGCTTATTCATTTACTGAGATGTTTACTTGTTTTTCTGGGCAGGATCCAAGTGAATGGGAGGAGGAAGAGAAGAATCCTTACACCTGCGAAAGGCTTCTGTTGATGTACGATCGCTGGAGGAAATTGCACAACTGCGACCCACTCTTGTAGAGAGCAAGGCTGAGGCCAAAAAAGATTGCCACTCCGGTCGCTCATTCATGTGTGGGGAATTTGAGGACAGAGAACCTGGGGGGGTGAATTGCTGAACTGTAGCGGCTTTGAACGATTGTGAGTTCAGATTATGGTGATGGACAAGAGCTCTTCTCAGGTTTTGATTAGATTGTGGTGGGAGAAAAGGTCTTGTGAGTTCAGATTATGGTGATGGACAAGAGCTCCTCTCAGGTTTTGATTAGATTGTGGTGGGAGAAAAGGTCTTGTATTGAGAGAGCAGGATGGTCAATGCCCAGTTCGATTCTGGGCCTGTCAATGCAATTTGGGAAATGTAATGAAGCAATTGTATTTTTTTAATTTTGACATTATGTCTGTGCATTCTGATATTACCAACACCTAATGATATCGATTAATATTATTGCATTTCATTATCAATCCTATGGTGTTAATAACATCGTATGCACGGTGTTAGGAGACCGTGGTATTACTCGGTGTTAGACGGTATTAACAACACCGCTAATACCCAGTCTCCCGCCTGAGTTTCAAAGACGTCAATCCAGGTATTATCGGTGTTATTAACATCGGTTAATACCGACAGTATTTAATACCGCGTGCGAGGTGTTATTAATACACGGTGTTAAGTTGGGAGACTAGACATTAACGTGTATTAATAATACCACGGTGTTACAGGGTATTAACGCAGTTTTAATACCGAGTACATTTTTGCGACGTTGACATCATCAAGAGTGGTTCCTGCCTTTTCATAGGCGCAACCAGGATTTCGGGGGAGGGGAGGCCGAAATATTTTTTGGGGGGGGCACTTTTAATTTTTGTGCCGTTCAGTAGAAAATATGCCGAACAGTATTTTTTTTTCTTTTCTTGCTAGCTTTCTTGGGGGGGCCAGAAATTTTTTTAGGGGGGCCAGGCCCCCCCAGGCCCCCCCAGGCCCCCCCAGGCCCCCCCCTGGTTGCGCCTATGTGCCTTTTCCGTAAATCGGTTCCACAAGTCTCTGTCAGGCGCGACATCGCCCAACTCGCCCGTCTTCTCACCCGATTTTTCGTTTTCTCGCACAAATGTTGAAACTACCTGCAGAAAAACCCCCACAAAAAAAATAAAACTTGAGAATCCTATATGTTGATGCAGGAAAAAATGAGGGAACAAAACCTTTAAAAAAACTAAATAGAACGAAAGGAAGGTTCGATACACTCATTGTGACTAACATGCCCCATGATCTGATCAAGAGTCGAATTTATGTTTGAGTAAAGATATGAATCTCGGCTCAAATCTCTTGGCGTGAATTCGCAACTTGGGCTGTTTTACCCAAGATAAACCCAACCCGCGTGGACGAGTTCAAGGTTTGAAGGTTTCCCCAACTAACTCTCACAAACCAAAAGCGACAAATAGAACAGAGTCATTGCAGATACCAAACTCCAAGAAGCACTCACCGAACCCACAACTTCGACGCCTTTGGACAAGGCCGTCTGATACAAACGTTGGAACAATGATAGACTAGTCGAGTGGACTTACGTCTAGAGCACGGAAACACTTTCTCAACAAGGAACTTTACAATGTGTCCAAGTTACAATAAGGCTGTGGTCCGGGCCGAATAAGTATTCGGCCGGGCCGACAGCCTGTCCAACCCTTTTGATACCAGCTGCTGACGTCCAGGGACGTCAGACGTCAAAGGCGTCATGCATCTGACGTCTGTGAAGCGTCAGATGCATCCCCGGTGAATGACAGCATCCTCCCAAGGAGGTACTACTGACCTACAGCGAGGAAACCACCGTAAGAGCACAGAGTCAAGACAGTGGTTCGATCATCCAGATTAGGACTTGCGAGACTGAGGTCTTGGGTTCGAGTCTGAGCGGAAACGTGCTTTGGTCTGGGCCTGTGTGTGAGAGTGTGAGTGAGTCAGGAGTAGAACTGGCGGCTGTGAGTCAGGGTAGTGGGAGTGTTACGGGTGGTTAGTCACCCTCGGGAAAGTCGAACTGGGAGTTAAAATGATGGGACGCTTGATGTAACCTTGCTTTTCAGTGATCTGTTGGTGTGACCCCGAGTCTGTGACCCGTGCGATTTTGTGTGACCGTTCCGCCGCCGCCTCACTCTTTTCCGAGATAGGAGACGTCGCTCGCGGACGTCAGTCCTCCCGAGCGATAACATTTTTGGTTTCGGAGCCCGAAGGAACCGACTGGACTGGAGCTCTCCGCTGGTTTGACCAGCAGGTTTGTTCGAGGCGCTTAACGCCAGTCGTAAGGTCGTGGGAAAACGGAAAAAGGCAAACGCAGTGAACGGGAAAAAAGGAAAACGTGTGGTAGCAACGTTGGAAAAGAAGCACACCCATAAAAAGAGAGAAAAGAGGGTGCCAACGTTCAGTCGTGTGACAGGACGTTTGGGAAAAAGGTTACCCTGTAACCTGCGTCGCTGTCAGCGAACTGTAGTACTCAGGTTCGAAGGGTTAGAGTCGGACGTGAAGGGGTATAGTAGTATTACGTATAGTAACTCTCACGGCAAGGGCACGTGGGTTATCCGTTCACAGTTCGGCAAGGACAGGTCGTGGCGCGAAAGTCAACGGTCTACAGTTGACAGTAACCGTTGCCTGGAAAGTCAACTGAAAGTCAAGCGACCAGAATGGCTCTGGTTCCGGTCGTTACAGAAAGCGACATGGTCGCGATAAGCGACGAAGTCATGGAAGGGTCAGAAGTGCAACCAATGGTGCACCAGCAAATTCAGAATATACAGATTAATGGTTCTGATCACACTGAAATGCAAAGACAGATTGAGGTCTGGGGTGGAACAGTAACCAACCACCTCCAGCAATCATTGACCTCCATGCAGAGTCAGGTTCAACAAGTCCAGGTTGAACTCTATACACACAGAGAGCAAGCAGAGCTACATCAGTCAACTCTAAAGGAAGAGTTGCAGTCAGCCTTAGTGCACAGTTTGGAAGAACAGAGTCGAAAACTACAGCAGACTCAGGAGCTACATGCAAAGGACTTTTATCAAAGCCTCACTGCAAATACAAATACTCAACTGAAGGACCTTGGTGAACAGTTGAGAAGTACAGGAAAAGATCATGCTGTGGGCATGGCTCAGTGGAAAAATAAGAACCAAACAGAGCTGGAACTATTCCAGAAGAAGCAGTTAGCTCTACAGGAGCAACTGATGTTGGTTCAAAAGAAACAACAGGAAGATATTAATGCCCAATTATATGAAGTGTCTCAGCACATGCAAAGAATGCAAAAACAGCTGATGGAAGAGAGGGAGAGTATGACAAACACAATGACTAGCATACTGCAAGGAGAATTGGACTCCTATCCTGCAGTCATTCAGAAAATGGTAGCTACAGCAGTGGATGAAACCACCACAGCTATTGAGGACAAGTATAACAATGCTGAAGGACAGAAAGCAGATCTAGAAGAGACTAGATGGGCTTTAACTGATCCAGAATATCAGAAAGCAGTTGATGGCTGGATGAAGGATGGAATCCTGAGAACACCTATTCCTCCACAAGTGATGCAAGTGCATATGATGCAAGCAACACAAACAGTACAGAATACAGAGGAAGGAGAAACTGAGGGACAAACTCAGGATATCCCAACATCTGGTCAGCCACCAGTACAGCAAGTTATACCTGCCACAAGTACTGGAGCAGTACCTCCAGGACCCTCTTCTTTAGGTCTAATAGACCTCACTTCAGGACAACAACTGTCCATGGGTTTACCACCCCCTATACTGCAACCACCAGCAGTAACTATAGCACCTCCAGCTACCTTTACTTTAGGTACTACCCCAGCACCATCAGGAATGGGAATTAGACCACCAAATCCCTTTGAACAGTTAACAAGTCAAAGAGCACCCAGTGGTGGTGCACCTGGAGGAAATCCAGGGGATCCAAATGGATCAAATGGACCAAATGGCCCAGACAGACCAGGCATGCCTAGAGCATCTGGTTCTGGACATCCAGGGCCAGGGAATGGTGGTGATGGTGGTGGAGGTGATGGAGGAGGTCCCCCAGGAGGAGGACCACCTGATAGAGATCCTAGTGGTACATCAGGAGGTTCAGGACAAGGTCCTGATAGACCTTACAGCAAACAGATTAAGCTCACTCCCCCAGAGAAATTCACAGGAGATGAAAGGATGTCTGCAACAGAATGGATACTAGGAATGAAGAGATGGTTGCAGAATCAACACATCTTAGAGAGGGACTGGTTATCCTGTTTTCAGTCACATCTCCAGGGAGATGCACTTAGCTGGTTAAACCTGATGGATATACAGATCATGAATCAGGAAAAAGCAGAGTATGCTAGCTGGCAAGAGTTCACTCAAGAACTAAGGAATGTTTTTGAGCCAGTCTCCCTAATAGAGACTGCCAGAAAACAATTAAGAACTCTAAGGCAGACTGGAACTGCCTTAGGCTACATCAGACTCTTCAGAAAGCTGATGTTTAGACTCCCCAATCTACCTCAAGAAGAAAGATATGCAGCCTTTGTGGATGGGCTCTCAGATAGAAATATGCAAGCACAGGTTATGACCCTGTGTGATGGAGATCTAGATAAGGCCATCCTCACAGTCCAAAGACTCTCTGCAACTATAGGCAGTAGAGGTGGCACTACTAGCAGTTTTAGAGGCAGAGGTAGAGGGAGGGGAAGATTTGGACAGAGAAATACACAGATGTCAGCAATGATGTCTGCTGCAACATCACAACTGCCTCCTGCAGCAAATTCAGTTAAGGCTGTGCAGCAGAGAGGTCAGATGGGATCTAGGCCCTCAAGGGGAGGATCCTTCAAGTGTTTTCTATGTGGAAGCACAGAGCATGGGGTAAGACAGTGTCCCAAACTGTCCCAAGCTCAGAAAGCCCTGAAGAAGGGAAACTAAAAGAGGAGGCTAGTGTTGGGTCAGCTAAGCCTCCAGATGATATTGAAATGAAAGAACCCACTACAAAAACACCAGCCTCACTAAATGATGGTGTTCAAGAGACACCTGTGGTTGCAGCCCCTATTGCAACAGAACAGGAAGCATACACACTGGATGGGGTCACTCCAGGAGTGTTAATTCAAAAGAAAAAGCAGTCTCAAAAGAGAGTGGATAAACAAACAGAGGCCACTGTGAGTTTACCCACTAGAGTGGAAAGAAATGTTGAGGGAAAGGAACCAGTTCAGACTGCAGTAGCTCAGGCTACAGCAGCATATAGAGGATATGAACTGGCAGGATTTATTGGTGCAAAGAAAGCTACAGCATACATTGATACAGGATCCACTGCTAACTATATTAGCATGGATGCAGTCAAGGAACTGGGACTGCAATACAAACCACAAGAAACTCCTGTTAAGTTTCTAGATGGTACAGAAAGGAAATCAGTAGGGAGATGTTATGGCATCCCATTTGTCTGTGGAAAGATCCAGCTCTCATTTGATGCTGATGTCTTTCCAGACAGTAATCACCCAATCCTGCTGGGATTGCCCTGGCTTATACACTACAATCCCAAAGTGGACTTTAAGTCAGGAATAATCACAGTAAACAAGGGCAGAAAGAGTGTAAAATTACCACTCTCAGTGATGCCTGAATATCAGCTCAAACCCACTGGAGCTACAGAACTTTCCTTTTGTTCTAGTGGCAGAATCAAAAGACAGATAGAAAAAGGGGAAATTAAACACATCATCATGGTGGTGATCAGGCCAGAGGATGAATCAAAGACTGGAGTAGAAACAATCCCAGAACAAAGAGAAGGGGATGATCTACAGAAAATCCTGCAGGAGGATATGGATCCCAGGATTAAGGAAGTACTGACTCAGTACAGAAAAGTGTTTGCAAAGGATTTGCCTAAAGGTGTACCTCCTGTCAGACTGGGTCATGAATTCAGGATTGATTTGGAGGAGGGTACAGAGCCCATGTATAGACCCCTATACAAACTGTCTCCTCTTGAGTTAGATGAGGTTAAAAGACAGTTAGATTACCTGTTGGAGATGGATTTCATAGAACCATCACAGTCACCATTTGGGGCACCCATCCTGTTTGTCCCTAAGAAAGATGGAGGGCTCAGGATGTGCCTGGATTACAGATGGCTCAATAAGAAAACCATCAAAAATAGGTATCCTCTGCCCTTACCAGAGGAGATGATTGACAGGGTACATGGGGCTAAATATTTCACAAAGATTGACTTGAGATCAGGCTACTGGCAGATGCCTCTAAGGGAAGAGGACAGGCCTAAGACTGCCTTCAGAAGTAGATTTGGACATTACCAGTTCAAGGTCCTTTCTTTTGGACTTACTAATGCTCCAGCACAATATATGAACATGGTTAATGACATCTTCAAGGATATGCTGGATATCTTTGTGCTGATCTTCATTGATGATCTCTTAATCTATTCTAAGAGCATCTCTGAGCATGTAGAGCATTTAGCAGCAGTCTTAGCCAGGCTACAGAAGTATAGTCTGTTTGCCAAGGCCACCAAAAGTGAAATCTGTGTAAGGGAAACAGATTTCTGTGGATTTTGGTTGAGTGAAAAAGGGATCTCAGCAATGGATGTGAAAGTTAAGGCAATCAGGGATTGGAAGCCCTTAAAGACAGTTACAGATGTCAGGAGTTTTCTGGGGATGGTTTCCTTCTATAGAAGATTCATCCCAGACTTTGCAAAGATAGCAGGCCCTCTGCATGACTTAACTAAGAAGGATGTCATGTGGGAGTGGGGATCTGCACAGGAACAGGCTTTTCAAACACTCAAAACTGCATTGATGGGGAAACCAGTGCTGATCCATCCTAATCCAGTGAAAGATTACACTGTGATTAGTGATGCATCTGGGGAAGCAACTGGAGGAGTCCTCTGTCAGGATCATGGCTCTGGATTACAGCCCATAGCCTTTTGCAGTAGAAGATTATCCAAATCAGAACAGAATTACTCAGTGTATGAAAGGGAACTCCTGGGAATAGCCTACTGCTTGATGCAGTGGAGGCACTATTTAGAGGGCTGCCCAGGAGAAGTCACAGTCTTTACAGACCACCAGCCACTAACAAACTTTATGGATCAAAAAATGATGTCAAGGCCTCAGGCCAGGTGGCTGAGAGCAGGACATTTCCTCAGCATCAAACCAAAGATTCAGTACATCCAGGGGAAATTGAATCTAGTGGCTGATGCACTATCAAGAAGTCTACCAGCAGAGAATCAAGTGAATGTAGTGAGCTCCTTACAACCTAGTATGGAGGAGATTACACTCTGGGAACAAGCAACACTAGCAGATGTTGAGATCAAGGACATCTACACTCAAATACTGGATGGGGA
The DNA here is from genome assembly GCA_030272585.1 of Bryopsis sp. KO-2023. Classification (NCBI taxonomy): domain Eukaryota; kingdom Viridiplantae; phylum Chlorophyta; class Ulvophyceae; order Bryopsidales; family Bryopsidaceae; genus Bryopsis; species Bryopsis sp. KO-2023. The sequence goes on from BSYQ01000010.1 coordinate 1,047,118, forward strand.
GAGAATTCCAGGCTATGGAATTAATGAATCAGGATTGTTGATTTATCAAACTCAAGATGGACTCATGAAGTTATGGGTACCTCAGGAACTGAGGATGAAAGTCCTTACAGAAGGACATGATAATCAAATCTCTGGACATCTAGGGATAGAGAGAACTCTGGAGCTGATGTCCAGGAAATACTACTGGAATGATATGAAAAAGGATGTCCAGGAATATGTCAGGACATGTGAGGTTTGCCAGCAAATGAAGCCTGAGTTGAGAGCTCAGAAAGGCTTGCTGCAACCTATTCCAGTAGCTGATAAGAAATGGGATCAGATCACTACTGATTTAGTGACTGATTTACCCCCTGTTGATGGATTTGATTCCATTGCAGTCTTTGTTGATAGATTGACCAAAATGGTGAAGTTCATACCCTGTAGTAAAACAATAGATGCACCAGGGTATGCAAGGATATTCTTTGATCACATCTTCAGGAATCATGGGATTCCTAGTGTGATAATCAGTGATAGAGACACTAGATTCACAAGTAAATTTTGGCAGGAATTAATGAAGTGTGTGGGCACTAAAGTTAGAATGTCTACAGCCTTCCATCCTCAAAGTGATGGACAAAGTGAGGTCAGCATCAGGACCTTAGAAAACTTTCTAAGACCCTATGTGGAAGATCATCCAGAGACCTGGATGCAGGGATTAGGGATGGCTGAGTTTGCAGCTAATAATGCTGTGCATACTGCAACTGGATACAGCCCCTTCTACTTGATGTATGGAGTGCATCCACAACTGCCAGGGGATTTACTTGCTGGAAAAGCTCAAGCTGAAGCAGAGTCAGTACAAGAGATGATATCTCATATGCAGGAAGTCATCAATGATGCCAAGGACAGATATAAAACAGCCCAAGAGAAGATGAGGCAGCAAGCAAATAAAAGGAGAAGGGATGTACAGTTTCAAGTGGGAGAAAAGGTGTTGCTCTCCACAAAGACATTGAATTTATCAGTCTTGAAACATATTCCAGTGAAAATCAGAAGAAGATATATAGGGCCTTTTGTTATTGCTGCTGCAGTGGGATCTGTGGCATATAGATTGGTGTTACCAGATGGATGGAAATTACATCCTGTATTTCATGTATCAAAGTTGAGAAAACTTCAAGAGAGTTCTAAGTTTCCTAGGGAGGTAATGGCACCTCCAGCAGAATTAGATTCTGAGGGAGAAGAAGAATTTGAAGTTGAGGCTGTAGTAAGACATAAGTTTTCAGGAAGGAAAAGAAGATTTTTAGTAGTCTGGAAGGGGTATCCACTTAGTGAAGCAACCTGGGAACCCCAAGACAATTTATTGAATGCATCAGAGATCCTGGCTGATTATAAGAGGAGAGCTGGGATCAGGTAGAAGTTAGATGCACTTTTGATTCTGTGGCTGAAGGATCAGGAATCCCAGAGACTAGGGGATGGGTTGCATAAGGGCAGTGAAGTGTTTTCTGAACTTCTGTGGGTTAAGGATTTTATGGGGATCTAATTATCCTTTCAGAAGTGCAGGGAGCTTGGGATTTGCATCACCCTAGTTCAGAGTTACTTTTACAGAATCAGAAGGATGCATTTGATAGATACTTGGTGAGGGCACCAACTGCCCCCAGGGGGGAGGCAATTGATACCAGCTGCTGACGTCCAGGGACGTCAGACGTCAAAGGCGTCATGCATCTGACGTCTGTGAAGCGTCAGATGCATCCCCGGTGAATGACAGCATCCTCCCAAGGAGGTACTACTGACCTACAGCGAGGAAACCACCGTAAGAGCACAGAGTCAAGACAGTGGTTCGATCATCCAGATTAGGACTTGCGAGACTGAGGTCTTGGGTTCGAGTCTGAGCGGAAACGTGCTTTGGTCTGGGCCTGTGTGTGAGAGTGTGAGTGAGTCAGGAGTAGAACTGGCGGCTGTGAGTCAGGGTAGTGGGAGTGTTACGGGTGGTTAGTCACCCTCGGGAAAGTCGAACTGGGAGTTAAAATGATGGGACGCTTGATGTAACCTTGCTTTTCAGTGATCTGTTGGTGTGACCCCGAGTCTGTGACCCGTGCGATTTTGTGTGACCGTTCCGCCGCCGCCTCACTCTTTTCCGAGATAGGAGACGTCGCTCGCGGACGTCAGTCCTCCCGAGCGATAACACCTTTCATCCAACTCAGCGTCCTAATGGTCCCTTGGCCGTGTCCTAATGGACCCTAAGCTGAATGTGAGGCTCCAGGCCGAACTGAGGGTTGCCACCTCAGAGGCGGCCTGGCCCTCTCCCTTAATGTGTGGCTATGATGATGGTGAGCTGGTTCGGTCCGACTACTGTCAGGCCGAACCACGTGTTGGGTGAGTAGGCCGAACCACGTGTAATACGACGGACGTTCGTATCACCGTCACTCCCAGCACAGCGACACCGTACGGTTCGCGAATCAGAGTACCGTAATAGTTCTTTTTCTTCTTGGCCGAGTCTTTTCGACTTGTTTGGACGACGTCTCGTCGTCGGTACTCGCGTGCAGCCGATGTGTTCTGATCAACGCGCCGCGTCCAAGTGCCGCAGTTCGGCCTACACGTCCTTGAGATCTTTTTCAGCCCGACGGGCTGGACCAGGCCGGGAAACGAGGACATCCGGGTCAAAAGATCCGAGCGCGCCTTTGTGTTCGACACGAGAGTCATAACGAGGCTCAGCGCCCTCTGCGGCGCTGATGGACTTTGTTCGCGTGTCTTGTACAGATCGGGAGAGCGCCTTTTCCTCCTCCGGCCCAACGACCGCAGAAGCCAGAATCGAACCGACCAATCACCCACGGTCTTGGCAAAAAGAAGATTGACGGATCCGATTGCGGGTTTGATTGAATAATTTGGGGACGATCATTTTCAAACTCTCTGAACATTTGTTTCTCGTCAGAAGAGTGGCAATTCCTCTCCACAATGTAGAATTTGATGTCGTAAAACCCATTAGGATGAGACTAAGTGCTTTGTGGGGGTGACTGGCTCTGGGATCAAAGAGTCAAAAATCACACAGAATGGGATGTGAACAGTAATGGGTTTTATCAATGTGTTGAATACACTCGTTCGCAACAGCGATACCGAGTGGTGAAACAGCCGCCAAAAGAATGCTTTACAAAAAGTAAGCCAAATAATCGACCATACACCCAACCTCCTTCTTCCCTAAATCGCACCCCCTCTCTCCGAGTCTTCCCGACTAAGCCCCATGACCGACTCAGTTCTGATCCGATTGACTCCTCCTGACTTTGCCTTTGCCTTCATCGTCTTCAACCCAAGCTAAACCAACATCACTGTCCCAGTGTTTCCTATCCACTTTCTCTCACAGTTTTTCCCATCTACCCTTTTCCTAGCTTTTTCTGGCGTGGGCTGTTTCCAGTTAACACTGGACCCTTCGCCTGCTCTTGACCCTTAAAATGCAAGTCACACATAGACTCTCCACCATCGCCAGTCATGGGCTGCACAGGACAGGGTTCTGTACGGGTTCTGTGCACCCTGTGCAGGTCTGTCATGTGCAGCGGAATTGCACAGGCCAGAACAGCACAGACTGTCTGTGCACGGAACAGGGTCGGACCTGTGCGCACAGATGCACAGACTGCACAAAACTGCACAGAACAGCACAGAATCTGCACAGACTGTGCACAGAATCTGCGCAGAATCTGCACAGACAGTGCACAGAACTGCACAGAATCTGCACAGAAACTGCACAGACCGTGCCTGTGCTGTGCTGTGCAGTCTGTGCGACTGTGCAACACAGGTCCGACCCTGTCCTGTGCACAGACAGTCTGTCCCGTCCTGTCCTGTGCACAGGGGTCTCAGCCCATGTCTGACCATCGCCAAGATCGACCAGCAGCAACTCTAACCTTCTAACCAATTTTGAAGGAGAGGCTCCACCAAAATCATCGTCCGATCCCCCCACTCCACAATCCACCACCCCCCATTCCACCTCCGGACGGCCTAGGGTAGCCCAGGGGGTAGGTGGTCTAAAGCGAGGATTCTGCAAACCACCATTTTCCTTGTCTCCAGTGTTTGGGGTGCACAAGCTCAACCCCTGCTGCGATCCATCCACCTGGGATGCCGGAGTGACTATTCTTTCCCTGATGACCGTTGGTTGCGGTGAAACCCCACAAGACCCCAAAGACGATGTGGTGGATGGATGCTGGGGGATGCCCTCTTTTTCGGAGTTTGAATGATTCGACGTCGTCGACATTTCCCTCCAGCCCCCTTGTCCCGTTTGCAAGCTTGGCGTCGATTCTCGGCCTTGCACGATGCTTTCGGTGATTTCCAAACGGTCGATGTTGCTGCCAGCTGTACTCAAGCTGTGACGAGATGTGAACCCCAGTTCAGACATGGCAGTTCTAGGTTTCAGGAGGTCGCTGCCAGTGTCGAGCTCCCCATCGGCCCTCCGCCTCCCCCCAAATTCCTCAAACAGAGCATGAATCGTGTTCAGCACCGGACGGGGTTGGACGCCGTCGTTTCCAGAAGGATTGGGAGCCCCATTACCACCTCCAACAGTGGATTTTTTTATCCTCTTGATTGGAGAGACTCGATGGGGAAGGGCCGCCATCCAATTCCATGGCTCCTCCAGTGTTTCCTGAATTGGTGCATCCCACCAAAGTTCCTCCCGATTGTTGAAACTGTGGGTCCAGTCTTTCGAGCACTCCTTCTTGGGGGGTAAAGGTGAGGTGGAGAGGTGTTGCTTGGGCTGTCGGCTCGATGCTGTCCCTTTGGCCCCCCTCCCCACAACTGACCATTCTTCCAATCGAAGCCACATCCTGGCAAAGCAAAACACGATTGTCGGCGCAGAATTTTGGTAGATCAGCTTGAGAGCAGCTGTTTGTTATTCAACAGCCAGCTACACTTACGAGCTTGATCAAGCTGAATCGCGAACTTCCTTTTTGTGTGAATGAGGAGCAAAACTGACCGAAAGAGTACTGCTGACGGAAGTTTTTCATGCTTGTCGACTCCAGCTTTTCTAACAAGGATTCGAAATTTCGTTTTTCCACCTGGAGGCGGCCAGCACAACGGTGTTGTATGATGTATGGACCAGTGATGTGATGTTTTTTGCTGTGTCATAGTGGTACACTACGAAACTGCTGCTATTGCCACGTAGGCACAATTGCGAAATTTTTGATAACTTTGAGTTCAATGCCACCTTCAAACAACTGAACCACTTTAAACTACAGCGCCCTGTCAAGGTTTTTTGGTCTTGGTTTTTTCACCTTGGCCAAAAAAACATCCCAACCGTGAGTTTCCGTTTGTCGCCTTGGCCAAAAAAACATCCCAACCGTGAGTTTCCGTTTGTCGAACACAGGGTGTGTTACTCAACTTTCCCCCTAAGGTGTCATTTGAGCAGTGTTTTTTTCTCGCGCTTTTTGCCCATTGCGGCCGCCCACCAAAATATTCGTAGTTCAGTGTGTTACCTCTTTTCCAGAGAATCGCATGAACAACTTCAATGGAAACTCATGAAACAGAATCTACTGTTGGTTCTAACGCATGAACAACTTCAATGGAAACTCATGAAACAGAATCTACTGTTGGTTCTAACGAGTGGAAATCTTTCGAGACTCGGTGAAAAAAAGATGAAAAGACAAGCAAACATGGCCAAGTTTTTGATAACAGTCAAATATTGCCCCAAACAATAAACAACATGATCATATAAGAGACTCTGTTCTTTTTCCCCCTCTCAAAAGCAACCAAGAAACAAACTGAGAAAAAAAAAGCATTCCCTTCCTTCTTTTTGTCAGTTTTCTTGAGTGGGGACAAACCCAGCTGGTCAATCTCTCAGAAAAAAAAGGGCAGAAAATGACGCAAGTCTTTTTTCTTTTTTCCCTCTCGTCGTCGAATGCCCATCCTACACCCCTATGTGTAAAAGAAAAAGTAAAAAACCCTAGCATACACCGTTCCCTTTCCAAGCTTTTCCCAGTTGGTACATTTTCCTTTTTACATAAGAGAGAAAAATAACCTCTTTTCAGGAAAGCACAAGAGAGCCACAAATGTATCCTTTTACCCTATCCACCCATTTTCTGCATATTTCTTTTTTTTTTTGGCTTCTTTGTTTTCCCATGTCTTGGATATTTTTTTGTTTTTCCTTTTCTTTTTTTTTTGAACATGTTTTTTCCCACCTTGCAAAAAAAAAACAAAACCCCTGCGCATCTACTCACTTTTCTTCGTACAGAGATATATCCTTTTTGTCTAGGATTGCCTGTACACACACTTGGGAAAACTTCACAATGCAACCACAGGGGTATCCTAAAATATAAACTCTATGTGGCTCTTTTTTTTTTTAACTCTCTTTTTTTTTTCCGCTCTGTGTACAAAAATTCCCCTTTTCATCTTCCACTGAAAAAAAAAAAAAAGTGGAAACCATGCGACACCCATGCTGAAATAATCTCTTTACCAAACAGGACCGCTTTTTTCTTTTCCCTTTAAAAAAAAAAAATCGAAACTCTTTTTTGGTAAAACTTGAGAAGTGACAGAGCATCCCGATCAAACAAACCAAAAAAAAACAAAGAAGAACAAAAAGAGCACAAATTGGACATATATATATATATATGTATATGCATACTACTATATATTCGGAGAGCCTCGTCTACTATCAACTGTTGTATCTCCAATTTTCTTTCGTCTTTAAAAAAAAAAAATCTTTTCTTTTCCTTCTGTCATTCTCTCTCCCCAAACTTATCCAAATATCCGGACCCCCCCCCCCCCCCCCAAACTTCCTGAACCCTCCTTCCCCAAAAAAAAAGCTTCCTTTTTCTGTTGTTTCTCTTTTTTCCTTCTTTCCCCACCGAAAAACAAACAGGTCCCAAAAAAGGTCACCGCATGGGGTTCAATTCGGCAGCTTTTGGAGTGCCCCGATGGCCAGCTCCGGAATGAATGTGTCCGACGACCGTATTCACCACTTTCTGTGGTCGAGTGGCTTCCAGAGCAGGAAAATCCTCTTCCTGAAACGTGAACGTTTTAGGCTTGATTTCGTCTCTCCTGTGGTGGCTGCGATGCTGCCCATGGCGATCGTGCGAACTCCGGACTCCCCCATTTCCGTGGGGGTGGTGATTCCCACGCTGATTCGACCTCCTTTCGTAGCTTTGGTCGGGATGGTGACCTCGGCCGTTGTGCTCCTCGTTAGGATGCCCATGCTTGGCCATATACTCTAGCCCTTCCGCCGTCGTTCTTCTGTGAGCACGACCGTACCGTCGGTTGCCTGAGTAGAAACAATCGGATCTAAAAAAAAAAAAAAAGCGAAAAAAAAGAAAAGAAAAAAGAAAAAAAAAAGGCAACGACGACGACGGAATGGATTTGATTTTCGCTCTCTCTCTCTCTTTCTCTTTTTTTTTTCTTTTCCTTTTTTTTGGGTGTTTTATGTCCCCCCCCCCCCTCTTTTTTTTGCCTCTCTCTCTCTCCTCGTTCACAGATATTTATATTAATATTCCTCTTTTTTCATTTTTGCAAGGTTTCTTTTTTTCTTTTTATCTTTATGAAGCTTATGAAAAAATAGAAAAGAAAGAACAGCACGACCTCAGCTTCCTTTTTAGCCCCCCTCCCTGTTCCCCCTAAAATTTGCATAGGGGGTATATGTTTTTTTTCTTGTTTTTTTCCCTCTCTCTCTCTCTCTTTTCTTTTTTCTTTTTTTTTTTCAACCTTCATCAGATGTGCAAGGAGGTTTCTTTTCCCTTCCCGATTTTTAAGATTCCTTTTTTCCATCTCAGGAAAACCATGATTGGCCAAACAAGGGTCTTTACCAATCCTAAAGAGACGCACAAAAATGAAAAGAGACATACCTTCATGAGTTTTTTCCCCCTTTTTTTTGTTTTCTTTTTTGGCAAGTTCTCTTTTCATACACATCTCTTTTTTTTTTGCGTTTCTATTCTCAGAGGAGCTATAGTTTCGGGGGAAAATATCGACAAGTGACACAAAGAGGAAGGGGAAAGGGAAAGAGAGAGAGAAGAAAAAAAAAAACCTTTCGTTGATCCGTCGCTGCCGCAACAATACGTATCAAAATCAAATTCGATTTTACGCTCGTCGCATTTTTTTTTATCAACGTTTTTCCTGTTTCTCCTTCCCCTTTTTTTTCTTTTCTCTTTTCTCTCTTTTCATTCTATACGCACATTCTTCCAGTCACCCTCAATTTTTTTTTGTGTCTTTGTGTCTTTTCTGTCTTTTTTTTTCCCCCTTTCCCCTTTTCTCATTTCATCCCTTTTTGAACGTACTTTCCCAACGCTCCGTTTCTCGTCGGGCTAAGTTGCGACCCTGCGAATGCACGGTGTTGTGACTGCCTTGGCTGTCGGGTGTGGAACTCCGATCAGTGTGGTGGTGATCTCGTTTTTCCTCCCTACCGAATCCATTCCATCGCCCGTCCTCCTTGTCCCGTCGATGCACCCCTTTCCAGTACCCTCCCCGGTAATTCCGCTGCTGGTCATACTGGGGATAAACATCCTGGTCGAACTCTTGTTCAGGCCGCATGTAACCCCCGCTGTACCCTCCTCCTCCATATCCATGCACTCGAGCATCCGGGTAGTAAAACGCACCGCTGTATTCTTGACAATATTCGATCGTCGGCCGATCGCTCCGTTGCCACTGGTCCCCTCCATTCCAGTATGAATTTTGACTCCTGACCGCCAAACACAAACTCAGTCCTTTTTCCTTTTTCCGTTTCTTGATTCCTTTTTCCACTTGTCAGGGTTTTTTTCGTAACAGGAGATAGCCCCTGGTATATAGATAACCAACTTGATATGTGCTGTAGATATGTAAATTTCTTTTTAAAAGAAATGTGCACTGTATATATGTCACTTTTTTTAAAAAGAAATATAACGAGGATGTACGGATACGAAGCGTTTTACTATCTCTTTTTGCACAGTACAGGCACAATTCTGTTGTAGGGGTGTGTTTCTATTATTGGTCGCTTTGGTGCTGGACGGACCAACGAAAAGACATCGGATGATTGATGGAAGGGGGGAAATTATCATTACATGCATCTTACTACCAGCTCATATCAAACCTTTTTATTTAATAGTTCTGAAAAGCCCTCCTCCAAAAAATGATCCTTCTTTTACCACTCCCGACATCCAACCAACGACAAATTATTCATATCCAATACTGAAACACCCCCAAAAAACCACCTTTGTGCAGCAAACCCCATTCAATTCTTTCCCCCCTTTTCATAAAAACATCATCAAAAATTGAAACACACAAAAAGAAAACAGCTCCTTGGAGTCTACCACATACATACCCCCCTCCCTTCATCAATGTTTAAAACAAAACGCCAAAAAAATTGGCTCGAAAAATAACAAAAAAAATAATATCAAAAAAACGACAAAAAAATAAACAAACAAGGGGGGTTGGATGCTTTTGTTGGTATTCTACCTGTAATGTCTTGGTGGCCGTGAGGAGTAGTCATGATATCCTTTCGAACCTCCCGGTCGGTTACCACCGTAACGCGGCCCATATCGTCTCTGTGGGTGGTGATGCGGCCTCGCATCATCCCCCCCTCGGTCCGATCCTATGCTGTTGGACGACCATGAGCCGTCATCCATATGATCTCCATCGGGCACAGACTGCATATCCCCGTCGGCGCTGGCTCGGCTACCAGGGGGATCGCCTCCATTCGCAATCACAGGCGGGGTGCTAGGCATGGCTTCCCCTCTCCCACCAACGGCGCTCTTTTGTTGAGGTTGGTCAGCGAAATGGGGGCCGGAAATGGGGAAATACCCTCCGGTCCCATACTGCTGCATGGCTCGACTGATCAGCTGAGTGTTGCTGTCTCCCTGAGAATTGGGGATTAGCCGGCCGGTATTGGTGCTGGTGTGCTGACCGCCCTGAGTGCTGCTGCTGTTGGTTTCGAAAGGGATTCCCAAAGGCCCACCGCCTTTGACAGTCTGTGCCCCAGCCGCTAAAAAAGTCAACGCATCTACGGATCCTGGGGCGACTCCTCCGAATATCACGGGGGGGTTCTGTAGACTGTGCGTGTCGACTTGCTGCTGGGCTGATGGTGCTGGGATGTGGCGCTGTTGCTGTGTGTGTGGAGTGTCGGTGCGTTTCCTGGCTGAACCTCTTTGACTGCCATTCGACCCGGCGCTCCCCCCATCTGTAGACTTGCTTTGAACGCTCCGAGGAGAGATGGTGTCGGCGGGTGGGTTCCGATGGTGGTCGTCCCTCTGGTGCTGAGGATGGTGGGCTGCTTGATGATGGGGGTGGTGGGTTGGGTGCTGATGCGCATGCTGAGGGGGCTGGTGCAATTCTTGATGCCCACAAACAGCAGCTCGGTGCCCAACTTCGCCAGAAATCACCGTCCCAGCCAGAGCAGCCTCCACAGCTTGTATAACCGAAGGATCGATCTCCACCCGAGTGCCATCATCCGTAGATAGGGACAGAGGCTTTGACGTACGAGGTTCGACACCCCCACGATACTGCGATCTATTTCCTCTGCTGTTACCCTGGCCATCCCGCCGAACCGGGGGCGATTGTGCAGGCAAGCCTGCCACAGTGTTTACAGGTATTGTTTGCATCAATCCAGGCGACCCTACCGGAGCGCCAGCAACAACAGGGCCCCCAACCGAGGGCTGCAGGTAAAACCCCGCCGGATGGGGGGTCAGTCCCGAATGCAGCTGAAACATCATTTCCTCCGCCGTTCCGAGAGGGACTACTTGAGGATCGGATCCACCAGCCGGCGGAGGGGGAGGGGGTTGGACATACGCCGGAACTTGATACATCATAGGACTGTAGCCAGCCTGCGCAGCTTGCACTTGAAACACAGCATCGTTTTGGTACGCAGCGTTGGATGCGTGTTGTTGCTGTGGCTGTCTCTCCTGGCTCCTTTCGGCTCGTCCACTTCGATGTTCATATCCTCCCCCATGCGGTCTTTGCCCATGCTGCCCATGCTGCCCATATCCTCGATTGTCTTCCCCATGCTGATGCCGCTTCCGTTGGTGGCTACTCCCGGATGGCGTCCCATCCATTCTTTGCTGAGTTCTGCCACCGAGCGGTGCCCCACCGCTTCGACCATTCAGTCCTGTTGTCCTGTTTCGCTCCGGTTTTCTACCAACACAATTCCTTGCGGCCTCCAGGTGCTTGGTTAGAACCTCAATGTCCCCTTCCAGAACATCATCAGAATCATGAGCAGGTTCATGGGCTTTTTGTGCGGCTTCCGGTTGGACAGCAGGTGAATTTCCACCAGCATGAACATAGCCCCATCCAGATGGAGGGGAATGTTGACCAGGCACGAGTCCCGGTTGTGCAAGGGCTGGCATGTGGGCCACCGCTTCAGCCATGTTGATGTTTCCTCTCGATCCAGCCACCGGGTTAGTCCGGTTGTTCAAATACGTCATGGGCATCACTGATGGTTGGTAATTTGCCCCACCGAAAAAATCATTGAGTGCTGCCGTATGGTCCACTAATTCCCCAGGGGTCGCTTTTTGAGCCCCAGCCACATTGCGGCCACCCATAGCTTGGCGCTGCACTTGCTGAACAGCGAGTTGAGGGGAAAGTCCCATTGCACCATAGATTTGCGACGGTGTGAGATGCACCTGAGCCAACCCCGGCAAGTAAACTCCAGGATAGACGTGGTAGCCCCCCGGGTGGTGAATAATTTCACCATTCGGGCCCAACTCCACCATGTTGTTCTGCATCTGCCTCTCGGGCGTCACTTGACCTCGATTGCCCATCATCCTCCTGTTCGCACCGACCAGATTCCCCACTTGAAGCTGCAAACTGGCGTTCAGGTCGGCTTGTTGGAGTTGAGCCATGTCCGCTTGCTTCCCAGTTACCACCCTGAAATGGTTCCGCTCCGGATGTGCAGAACCCCCAGGCCTCCTCACGCGGTTTCTGTCCATCACACCGCCACTCGCCTCCATTGCTGAGTGTTGGGGTGAAGCCCCCACGCTGATGTCAGGGGGTTCCTCCGCCGACGGCGTGATTGGCTCATTGCCAGATTTGGAAGTGGAAGCTCCAGCAACTGCATTCTTGGCATTCTCCAGAGCTTCTCGCCGTTTAGCATCCTTCTCGATTTTTTCCAATTTCGCCCGGACCTTATCGTCCAGCTTGATACTGGGTGGAATCATTCTGCTCGATTGGGTAACCCCAAACCTCGAAAGCACGTTCGTCAAGGTCGAGGGCAGAATCAGCCCAGTTTTGCCATCTCGCCACACCTGAGGCGTTTTGGTGTTTCCCCCTTGTTGCGCACCCTCCATCAGTTGGGCATCTTCGTCGAATTCACCTTGAGCTGGCCACTTCCGAGGGTAGGGCAACGGGTGTGGATGCATGACTCTGCGGTTCAAGTTTCGATCTCGTCGTTTCGGCAGGATTTCACCCAGGTTCGGCGCTGACCGCACCCTTAACAGTGGCTTCGTACCTTCCTGGCGAGCACCAGCTGCAGGGGCTACTCCAGCTAACACAACATGCAGACCAATTCTCAATTGAACCTCTCAAAAAATATATCTATATATATACATGTCCTAATGACCTCGTTGTGAACGGCCTTCGTTGGGCAAATTTGCCTAATGTAAATTAAACATTCATTCATTCATATACATGTTCAAATGTGAAGTAAACATTCATTCATATATATATGTGTGTGTATATTTCTTCTTGGTTTATCGTTGGAGAAGAGAGCTGCATATGGACATTGTGATGACACGATGGTTTCTTTCTGAGTCAGCCTACAACACATTCCCATAAACGAGCTGTACTCTGCCGTTTGGCTTTGTGCAAAATACTTTTAATTTCAGTATATCTATATATATTCATATTTATTTAGTTATATTTGTATTTGTAAATATATTTGACCCACTTCATCACTTCGTTTTTTTTGTTTCAATGACATGTCGATGACCTCCCTATTATGTTTCTCAAAAATTTCACCCTATCATCTTGCCACGGGTGGCAATACTGTACCTGCCGGGGCAGCTGTAGTTTTGTTTCGCTCATGCGACTCTTGAGAAGGGGCCACCTGTTGCTGGACGGGGTAGCACGGTGCAACTTGCAACAGCAGAGGCTGGGCCATCAACCAGGGATTAAACATACCCCACTGATCGAATCCCGGCAGCTGCATATTCCCCGACACCCCGACTCCCGCCATAGCTTCCATCGCAGCACGGTCCTCCACTTGACCCACCGCCGTACCAATAACAGCATCGCCAACCCCTGCGGGTGGAATTCCAGCCGTATTCAACCCAGGCATGTCCAGGAAATTTCGAAATTCGTTCATCGAAATCGGGTTTCCAGGACGAGGCTGAACCGTTGTCCCCACAGCCGGCCGGGCCAACATTCCAATGCTGACGTTCGGTTGTGCTGCCAGAGCAGGTTGAGTTGGAGGGGGTCCCGGTGGGGGTGGAGGGTGCACTTGCTGGACTCCAGATGAACCTCGCCGAGTCAACTCTTCTGTCGGGGATGGCCTTTGAGCTGGGGGCGGTGGAGGGGGTTGCGGATACGTAGAAACGAAAGGAGCTTGTGCATTCGCCACTTGCAGTCCAGGGGGCAAGCCTTGTGGAGGTACCCCTGGAAACCCTGGAAACGGCGTTGGGTGACCAAGACTCGAGGTTTCCACCAAATCCTTGGGAGCTTGTTCAGGGGTGGTGTGTTCCTCAGTTGGAATGGGGGTTGGGGACGCAGATGGTGGACGATTCGGAGAAGGCGACGGTCGGGGACGGCCCTGAGCTTTCCACGTGTTTTTGAAGAATTTGTCCAGATCTTCCATGGCACCAGGCAGGTCCTGTAACCATCCACAGAACTCTTATCAGCAACGCTCCAAAAAAAAAGCAACCCTTCACTTGGAATTTCTGTATCCAATGGGGCAGAGGATTCAGAAAGAAAAATAATAAAAATTGATGCACGGAGAAAGAATAACTGTCATAGTGCCCATGTTTTATTCGGACAAAAGTAGAACTATAGATTGACTTTAGCCTTTGTAAAACTGTCCACCCCCCCACACACACACACAATCAACAAATACCTTTTTTGCTCTTTTGAACACAGCGGCCAGTTTCCCGGCAGCATATCCAAAAGCGTTTCTTATTCGAATTTCGCTGGTTTTGGACACACTCCGGCCCAAATTGTTGGTGTGCAGCAGCGGGTCCATAATGTTGATGAACTTGGGAAAGGCTGGGCCCTTGGTGTTGGTGGGAACGACAGGAGTGTATGAATAAGACTCCAGCATCAGCTTCATGAAATTTGCCGTCAGCAGAGTACCATTCTCTGAGGGAGGCATCACTGCAACGTGGTGGAGAAAAAAGAAAAACTTGTTAAAAAAAAATTGGCTTTGTAACATGTACATAAGTCAAAAAATCTGGAGTGCTGTTTAATGAACTTTTCTACATCGCCTGGAACGCTCCCCCTTCAAATTGTACAGCACAAGGCAAAAATAGTGGGGGGAAAAAAGGAAAGAAAGGGATTTCAACTGATCACAAGAATTTGGGAAAACAACAAGAGTTCTACTGATGATATGAGGAAGGGCACAACGTAAAACTGAGGGGGGAAAAAACAGGGGAAAAAAATTGTGTCGGATGAATACCTGGATCGTGCTCAAGATTCTTCAGAGGAACCGGTCCAGACAGGGTCAGACAATACTTGTCCCACTCAAATTGGTGAAACACCATCAGAAACTTGTAGAGCACCTGCCAGCAATTAACAAATTCTCTTTAGAAAGAAAAAGAAACGTGGCATTTCAAAAAACAATCATCAGATAAACAAAACACATACATTCCCCAGGCAACATGCATTCACGCTGACAATTTTTAAATCGAGAAGACGACAGGTAGGAAATTGATACAATTCTTGCATGTATTTTTCCCAAGAAAAGGGGGGGGGATGGTGATTTTCTCGTCGCCGTACATGTGTTTATGGATTTCAACACAACCCACCTCTAATGGAGTCTCCAACACAGCATGATGGACATTGAAAATGTAGAGGACCATCGTTTCCAGCGCATAGGTGGACAACAATGAGTATTGCGCCCCCAAGACTCGGCTCTCGTAGTAACACCAAGCTTTGATCTATTTTTCAAAATCAACAGAAGAAACACATCGACAATTCACACCAACACCCAGGAACACCCAGAAAAGCCAACCTTTCATTCAAGTCCCATTAAAGGTGGGGACATGTTCACAGTTGTTGGATTTACACCTCTGTTTTGGAATGTTATCTGGGTTTAAACCATCTTTTCAGGACATTTTTTGCAGACACTCGACACAATGCAGTTTTGCTCCGATTCAGGATTTTTTTCCGTGGGATGTGGGTTTTTTTTTCTTCTTTTTATCCTGACCAGGATGATGCTCCTTTTGAACAGGTGGTTTCCGCCGATTTTCCTGTCCATGGCCTCCAGAAAATTGAGGGTGCAAAGTCCCCCAATCTGGTTGAACGACATGTCCACCACCATGTTGTCCACCAAACACTTGAGGAGTTTCACCTATGGTCCGGATGCAAAAAAAAAAAACGGAAATCAGCCAGCCAAATGGTGAGGACAAACAAAACTGAGAAAGTTGGAAAGGGCTTTTGGGGAAAACCCAAAGAAGGTGGAAACTGTTTTTCCCAATTAGCAGGTTTCATCATTCAATTTGTTCGCTGTTTTACTTTTTATACTTTTCAAGCAAGAGAAAAGAAAAGGATATGTGTGGGATGTTTTGGGAGTCTTTTGTTTTTTTACACATACAATCAAACATCGATGCTAAAAGTCTTGACCAGCAATGAAATGCTTCAGGTCAGTTTATTTTTATTTGCTTTTTCATGGATACTCATATTTACATCTGGGTGTTGGAAATGAGTCATACGCTTTCCAGAACTTATTCACCACAAAAAAGTTTCCCCTTGATTTTTTTTAAAGAAAACAGCTATACTAATAAAACATAATAAATATATCAAGATGGAACACAAGGAGAAACTGTTTTATTGGTAAACATTGTTTCCGACAGAATTCTTACCTCAGCGTTGATGAGCTGGACGTTGGCGATTTTGAACGTGGCGTCCGGGTTGTTCGCCTCCTTCTCCAGAGCGGCCTGGAGACGGTCGCCCCAGATATCCTGCAAGCCCTTGGCTTCGCAGAATATCGACGCGTCGATATCCCCGTCGGGCAGGTACGTTCGCAACGGCACCGACCCGAACATGAACGCCTCGACCTGATTTCCCACAACCAAAAAAAAGTTTTTCAGGAAAAACGTCACCAACAGAAGATTCCGCGTCACGTTGGGAAATTTGGGAACCGTGGGATGGAACCGTAGGATTACACGTCGACAAAAATACGCGAAAATACGCGAAAATACGCGACAGGTATAGCGAAAGGAAAGGAGAAAGGGGGGGGGGGGCTAGCGGGGTAAAAAGAAGTTTTTTTTTTCCCTTCGTGCATAAAAATCGTTCATTTTTATTATTCATTTCGCTGTGCGAAGGTGCGTGGTGAGGTGACGAGAACCCTCCAGTCTGGACCCAGACAAGGAAATCGAAAACAGGACTGAAGCTCGATGAATAAAGGTCGAACGCCCGTTGCTGTGGAGGTGCTCGGCATAACACCTTTGCGGTCCAACAGCGAACTCGGGGACAAAATTCGCGCGAGAAAAAGACTAAAATAGAAACGGGGGATTTCCCCGAGACGACCGTCGACAATATATCGGTTGGAGATGAAAGAAGCGGAAACACCAAAACGCACGTTCCAGCCTCGCGAATAAAGCATCCGGGATTCGAGCACTGAAAAGAGCGTCTGCCGAGTATCGTACCTTGTGGTCAGGGGCGAAACACTTCGAAATCAGGTTGCGAACGAAGTTCGCAACCCGATGGCGCCGCTGTTCAGACTGCTTGGCTGGTCGTATCGTCTGAATCAGCTGCGTGACCCTCTCGCTCAAACTCGGAGGAATCTGGATAGCTTCGTCGGGGGAAGGCAAGTCGGGCTTAACCCCGCCGACCCGCCTGGTCGGCGCCAACCCGTTTCTGTTCATCCTCTCTCCTCACGCCCACTTCAATCAAAGCTCTGTCGCTTTTTTTTTCCTTGGGGCCCCTAATCAACCGAAAGGACAGAGGCCCACGGCCACGAACCCCGAACTATCCACCCAACACCCTGAAAATTTGTCCACCAAGGAATCTTTGGAGAAAAAAAGTCGTCCTCCTTGCGTATCGATTCAACGGGCACTCTTTTTTTTGGCCTCTTTTCTTCGTGAGGGAATGGTCTGGTCGTCGAGAAAAAAAATCCCGCAAACCAGGAGAGAAAAAAACCACTTCGAGCGTTCAATACGTTTTTGCTTCGACCCCTTCTGTCCAAAAAAAAGGAAAAGAAACAAGCAGTCGGGGATAAAAACCCGCTCCCTCTTTCTCTTTTTTTTTTTCTTCCCTCGTGTGTCAAAACGCTTCCCAAACGAACTGAGCGTGTCGCTGCTTTTTCAGCTCGTTATTGTTTCTTCCTTTTTATCCTTCGCGTTTTTTTTTTTCGAAAAAAAAAAACTGACGCGAGGGTTGTACCTCCCCACACCTCGCTGTCTCAAGGGAAAAAGTAGCAATCCCTTGCTTCGCGTTTTTTTGGTTGATTGACGAATGCTGGACAAAATTGACTCACTACACATACCAACCGACCAGATTTGACCCATGTTGACACAACACCCGCACCAGAATCCAGATTACGTAATACAGCTTTGGAAAAAAACAACAAGAAGCTCTGGAACAAGCTCTCCCTCTATCCTCTCTTTCTACTTTTTTTTCTTTTTTTTTTTATAATTTGGTTCGGGGTGCTGTTCATAAATGCAATGTGAAGTACATGTACTTTACAATTGATGTGACAGGCTGTTGATTGTCCCAAACATATTCTGTGATTCCATTTTCTTCCCCATAACTGCAAGGATTTCAAAAATGGCAAGCCCTCAGGTTGACTAGTCGTTTCTATTTACCACCATCGTTCTTCGAGGCCAGAATCAGAAATTTAAACTCGATCGGAAACCAATTGAATCTCCAAAAGGTGCAAAATATACATACCCCCACCCCAACCCCCAAAAAAAAGCAAAAACAAAACTGCTTGCTACCCCACTGGACTCTCCATCAAAGACCAAGAAAATATCTATCGCTGTTTTTTTTTTTTTTCAGTCACTGCATACACTTCAATCATTGGCTCCATCCATTCCCAAACCTATTGTTTTCTGGCAAAAGTTAACTTTTTTCTTCTTGTCGCTCAACCCGGGGGTCTGACGGAGCATCAATCTCCATCGCATCGTCATTGACACTTCTTTCAGGGGCTTCCCCGTCACTTCCTGAATAATTCTCCCTTGCACTATTTTCGGATTCAGAGCAACTCCCTTCTTCCTTTTCCCCCTCTTTCTGGCCGACTTTCTTGGAGGCTCTCCTAGCTGTTGCTGGGGCCCCCGTATTTTTCTTGTGGAATTTGATCCGGCTTTGAGTGTGACACTTGTAGGAGTAATTCATTTTTACGGTGTCGTCCGGCTCCCCTTCACCCTCCCTTGGCTGGGATTCCTCTGAAGTTTGTTGTTGTTGTTGATGTTTTTCTTGCTGCTCGTCTTCTTCCAGTTTTTGGCCCGACATCATGAGCAGAGTTCCAATGAAATCTTCGTATTGGCCCTCGAATTTGACACCGTCCAGCCAGAGCTCAGGAGAATCGGTGTCCACTCCCTGATGAATTCGTTTCACATTAAAATGAATGAATTAATGAAAGTTTAATTTATATTAGGAAAACTTGCCCAACAAAGGCCGTCCACAACGAGGTGATTCAGCCCACATAAACACGACGGCACATAGAATCAAAAGCAACAAGTGAAAGCAGGTTATCCCCCCAAAATAATAATAATAATAATAATAGAATCCCACACACACACACACAATGACCACCAAAACCAACAAACCAACGCACCAAACAAATAATCGTAAGCAACCGGAAAAAAAAATATAGATATATGAAGGAGAGCACCCAAAACACACATAGAAATTGCCCAAACCGAATTTCTTGCTCCAAAAACTAAACTAAACTAAGATAGCAAATAATTTATTATTTTATTTCATTGTTCCAAAAATAACGAATACCAAGAAGCATGTGAAATCCTCTAAACTATTTTCCATCCAAGCATTTGAAATTCAAAAAAATCCACACTTTTATCGTCCCTTTTTCTCATCTTTCTAAAAAAAAATTTTAATTTACCTTTATAGTGTACTTTGCTCCAGGTTTCAGCAAATGCTCATTGCAATGCTCCCCCAGATCAGCTAAAACATACATGGCCTCTTCATTCCCTGTCCACATTTCATTCGAGAAAAAGTGAGACATAGCTTCCATTTTTTTTTTCATAGCTGAAGGTTATAATTTTTGGTGCTGTGTTTTGCGTGCAACATCAAGCTCCTGCAACGCTCTCTAAGAATTAATGGATATCAGAGTGTGGGATTTTTTTTCTTCTGCTAGGGCTCCAGCAATTTCATGGAGTTGGGCATTAGCGAAATCTTTGTTATCTGGTTTTTCACATGCTTTTCGCACCAGTTTTCAGAATCAACTTACACATTAAATCAAGGGGTTTGCTGATAATGTCACTAGATATCCTTGAAAATCTGCGATTCAAACTGGGACTCCAAATTGTGCTGAAAGTTTTTTTGGTTTGCGCCGACAAATCCAAATCGACTTACAACACACAGGAGCTCTGTGAAAGATATCTGAAAGAAAAGTCCCAAATAAAGACTAGAATCCCACACAAAATCACCTCAAAAATCTTTTTTCTTGACCTGACACTCAAGCTGACCGAACAGTGCCACACCCCTTTTTGATACAGGGCGAAGGTAACGCTAGAAAACACCTTCGAAGAAAACTACGTCGTTTCCAACGTGCACGACCTCCGGCGACCTCCTGCCGCCGCCATCCGGCTCGACCACGATCGGCTCCCTGCGCGCTTCGTCCATCGCTCAAAAAAAACTACTGCCTTTCTGGGTGCAACCTGTGCAAAAACAAAATGATGTAAATTAATCTGAAAGATCCCTTACTTTCAGATTTTTTTTTCAAAAATAAAACCTGTTGGCGCACTGGCGCCCAATCGTGACTCACAGCTTCCCAACAGATTCCTGCCTCCACATCCTCAAGATGCACCCATCGCTCAACGCACCAGAACGCCAACACCAATGGATCAATACCTGCTGGCTTTCGCAGCGGGTGCTGAGCGAGACGATCTCCTCGAGTATTTCACGTCGAGATGCCAGGCTGCACATTGCAACGTCGAAGTTGCGTCCAGGTCTCAAGGTTTGCTGTGTGTGGAAGCTTCGAGGCTGGATCTGGAGGTGGAGGCGACTCATATGAAATTACGTAAACCTCTGAAAAATGAGGCTGGCAAAAGAGAGGATTTCGAAGTGGAATCCAGAGAAGACTTCCAAGATGTGGATTCTGAAGATTTTTTTTTGCCCTTCGAGAAGGCCCACATTACTGGAGTTTTGCTGAATTCGTTCAAGGTGTGGATATCTATGGGAGTTTTACTAAATTCTGTGCTGATGGATATTTCAATTGGTCATCAGCAGATATCAAGCAGCCATGCCTAAAATAAAAATCTTTGAATATTTCCAGGGAAAAATAGCAAGTCGAATGGACAGACTTGTGGCAGAATATGGTTCAATATTCGCAATATTGTCATAAAATAAAGAATCAACCTAAGGGCTGCACTCAGCGATTTTTTCCTTGTGGAAAACAATTCGATATGGACCGAAAAACTGAGCATATGCAATAGCTTCCTACAATATGTGAAATTTGGAAAGATTTTCAAAATCAAAATAGTCAAAATCTTTCCAAATGACTTGGTGTGGCGATGTGTGTGTGTTTTTATCATTTAAATTTGGAAAGGTGGATGATCAATTTATGGAGCTGGCATCCAAACATGGATGGAAAGGGAAAAACGACCACAGGGTTCATTTCAACAGTAATTTGATCATATCATGCAAAAGGTCGGTGAATTTTCTGCACTTTTTTTTCATCATGCCTAAATAAATAATTCCTTGATGGGAATTGTATTTATGTGTTTGTTTTTTGCATTGATTTAATTATTTTATTTATTTATTTTTAAGTGGTGGGCCCATAGCACTTCTTTGAATGGTGTATGGGCTGAGTAAAGCTTTCAGTATTTGATGCAATACAAGAAAAAAAAAAGTTAAAAAAAGAATTAATAATATATTTAAAAAAAGAGATCATTTTCGTCTGCAGTTTTGTCTATATTTTGAATGAAGAGAAAAGAATTAACTGAGTATCGATTTGGCCACTGAATTTTTTGTTTCCTGGTTTGTGTGAGAAAGGTTGGGATTTCTCGAAAGTGTGACCCCCATTCATCGAGGGAAGACCATAAAAACTCTGTGGGACAAATCAAAAAAGAGTGTCTTATCTCCGGTCACACTTTATCGAGATTATTTCGGCGAAGGGGTGGCTTACTATTGGGCATGGATGAATTTTTACACTCTTTTCCTGATCGCACCTGCTATGGTGGGGCTCTTGATTTACATTATCAACAGATCACAAGGTGGGGGCCAGGTTTTCCCCTGTGGAAAAAAAAAATCTGTGGATGAGCAGAATTAGGATTTCAGCCTCCAAAAGAAAAAAACGGAGAAATGATAAATGGATTCATATGCAGAGCGATCTGGTTCCTTTCTTTAAATTGCTGTTTTGGAAGACAAAATTTTTTTTGACTTTTTTGTTGGAGTGGGATGCTCCGTTGATTCGGTATCAACTTTTACTTGCTATATTATTTTCTCAATTTTATTTTTTAACAGTTTTTTTTTTGTATGTTTCAATCATTGTTGCAGGCTGGACTGTGGACGATAGTCCTTGCGTTCCTTTTTTTTCTGTTTTTATGGTTTTCTGGGGAGCTCTTTTCATGAAATGCTGGAAAAGAAAGAGTAACGAATTCGCATTCGAATGGGACACCATGGAGGAATCCAAAAAGGACACCCTGAGGCCAGGCTTCAAAGGTCAGCTGCAAAACTCAACTGATTTATATTTTTAGACAAACATATACAAACCAACATTGATAACATCTCAAAACATATGAACAGGTTCGTTTCTTGGTGAAAGGGGAGAGTCTCGCAGCGCTCAAATTTATGGTTTGGTGTTTATGAATTTCAGGCATCCTGCTTCCTAGTCCCATCACGGGTGAGCTGGAGCCTTACTATCCAGAATGGAAGCGATTTGCCAAATACGCATGGAGTTCGGTCGTCACCGGACTGATTTTGATGGTGGCTTTCGTCCTCATGCTAATGAGCCTCAACTTGCAAGGCTACATCACGGAGTCGAATTCTTGGTTCTATTATCCTTCCCTCGCTCAATTCTCGGCCGAAGGTCGGTCTCATCATTTATCACACTCTGGAGAAATGCGTGACGTATACACATATATGCATTTCCCTATCCTGCTTTCATGCATTTGTGTGTCAGCGGCCCAGTCAATATTCTTGTGGGTTTTTTTACCCCGAATTCGATGGTGGCAATAATTTTTGAGGAGAGAGAAATCTACCGCCAAGTTCATGTATCAACTTCGTCGTTCAAGATATGCCTGAAGGTTTTAAGGGTTTTTTCGTTTTCCGTCCTATCGTTATATAGCCTGCCTGTTGCTGTATGTCTGACTCACATGGAAAATCACTAAAATTCAACAGACCATCCCCCCACCCCCCCAAAAAAAATGAAATTAAAAAAATATATATTGAAAAAACAAAAAAATTGTTTAAATTAGACTGTTGATTAATCACTTCCAATTGTTTTTTTCGAAACAGGTGAAATTTTTGACCCTCAAGGTGCAAACATGCTATTGACTTTAATTCCCACTTTTATCCATGTCGCGGTGATTCAAACCTTGAACAGAATCTACAGGAAAGTTGCCGAGGACCTCACCGAATGGGAAAATCACAAAACTGAACAGGTCGGTGGTTTTTGACATATATGGCTTGACTGAAGGACCAAAATAACAACAAAAAACCCTTACCATTTCAGATCGAACTAATCAATTTTTTTATCTGAGAGTCGGTCTCACTGCATTGGGAAAAGTGTGGGAATTCTGTTGCGTTTAATATTTTGCTGATTTGGTGTATAAGTGTTTTCATTCTGCTGTTTGCAGAGCCATGAAAATTCGCTCATCCTGAAGAGGTTTTTTTTCGAAGCTTTCGACTCTTACGTTGCCCTTTTCTATCTGGCTTTCTATGAACGAGATGTATTGAAGGTATTGAAAACATGGGTCTCCTGCTGTGTATGTGTGTGTGTGTTTTTAGAAGAAAGTGGAACTGAAAAAAAGAAAAGATTTTTCAGCGATTTTTCAGCGATTTTTCAGCGATTTTTCAGCGATTTTTCAGCATTTTTTTCCCCTGGTGAAAGTAAAATTGCTTCAGTCGTTGAGCAAGGTGGGAAAAGGTGGGAGGGAGCATGGCAGACAATCAATATTTCCGTATGTTCTGTTGGTCATTTTTTAAAAATTTAATTATTTGACTGATTTTTTTTAATTTTTTTGGGGGGGGTGTACAGGTTCGGAGAGAGCTTGTCAGTCTATATACTGTTGACTGTATCAGAAGGTTGGGCACCGAATGCCTGCTTCCAATACTCCTCCAAGTTATTTTTGGGAGGGAGGTGCGGCGTGAAGTCCAAAGACTGAAATCCATCAAGGGGGAAACACCCTCCAATCTCAGAGCCCTTGAGGATTCCAGAAAAGATGCTTACGAAGGCAAGCCTTTAAAAAAGGAGAAAAAAAGACAAAATGGTTTTTTTTTGTACGAGTCCTTTGTCGTTTGTTCACTTTTTTTGGCAATTGATCTCGGTACAGCTCTCCGCGTCCAAAAAGAAAAAAAAAAGAAAAAAAAGCTTTGAAAGTTTTGTTGTGTTTGTTTTTGGCCACCTTGAGTTGCAGCCTTTTTTCTTTTGCTTTAAATGCTGAAAAGCGCTGGTTGGGCTCTTACCATTGCATTTGTGCATGTACGTACACATTCCACAAGATTACCTAAAAAAATACTAAAAAAATATATATTATTATTTATATTTTAAATAATATAAAATTAGAATATATACATAATAATTATAATATATATTTATATTTTGCAAATATTTTTCATTTCAATTTCAACTGTTTTTCTTTTTTCCAGAGTTCGATGATTATCTGGAGATGGTTATAGAGTTTGGTTACGTCACGATGTTTGCGAGTGCCTACCCCTTGGCCTCGTTCATTCAAATCTTGTACAATTTGGTGGAAATGAAGAGCGACGCCTTCAAGCTATGTTTCGTCTGTCAAAGGCCCCCCGTGGCAAGAGAAAACGGAATAGGGTCTTGGGAAAATGTCTTGAAGGCACAAGTAAGACCAGCATAGTTTTGTGTATATCCATTTTGCATGTCTGCTCATTTTGGGGGTTCTTTTACAAATAGGGTTCACTGTAGCAGCCCAACTGTGTTTTTTTTACAGTTGGACTGCTACAGTGAACCCTGAAGAGGAGAGCGTCAAAAAAATTGCCCTTGATTTTGAGGGTTCGCTGTTGAGTATACCTGGATTGAGGGTGTTTTGACACTGTATCATATTTTTGGAGCAGTGGGGACAAAGTACTGGGGAACAATAAAAAAATGTAAAAATAATAACAATGAGCTGAAAAAAAAATTCGAACTGCCACTCCTGTCCAAGCTGGAACAGGAACAAAACTGAAATAACAATTGCTCAACCTTTTCCCTAAAAAATGCATTGGCTTTGAATGACCTGGAATCAATGATTTTGGCCAGGCGCATTCAGGTGCCTCCAAATGCTTACTAGCCAGTTTCTATTGCTATTTATTTTTATTTTCCTTTTCCTTTTTTGAACTTTTTTTGGGGGTAGGATCCTTTATTGAAAAAATGTGTTGATGTGCTTTTTGTTCAGGCGACTTTGTCCGTTTTCACCAATGTGGTGCTATTTGCTTTTAGCTCTGACCAAATGTCCCAATGGTTTCCTTCCTTCTTTAGCATTATGGATGTTGACCAAGACGGCGATATGGACACTGTGAGTCTCTTTTTTTTGTTTTTTTGCAACTGTACTAACGCTTTTTTTCTTTTTATTTGTCGGTTTGTTGAAAGAAAAAAATATGTATCATGCATGTGTTCCATTGTATTTGACATTCTTTCTTTGTATATCTATAATTTAATTTTTTTTTGGGCAATCTTCTTAATTTGAATGAGAGAGAGTGTTTGTGTTTTTGTATTTAATGCTATTTATAAATCATGTTTTGTATCATTCATATGCAGAGTGGATGGGCAAAATGGGGTTTTCAACCTTGATGTAATATATTTTGAAAGAAAGAAAAACAACAGTTGCATCTCTTGGTGGTTCAGATGTTTTAGGAGGTGCCCTCCTTCACAAAAATGGTCTTACCCAATCCAAGCGTTGTTGTTTTTTTCTTTTTCGGAAACCAAACAGGTGATTTCTCAGGGGAAAGACCGACAGGTGTTTCTGGTGATGCTGGTCCTGGAGCATATTCTTGGCCTGGGGGTGTGGTTGATATTTTCTTGCATTTCGGATGTGCCGAAGTCCGTGGAAATCGCAACCAAGAGAAGGGAATATGTGGGCCATCAAGAATTAGTCAAAGCCAAGAAAATGCTCAGGAAAGATGTGGCACTGAAAGTGCCAGGATCCCAAGAATTGCCGTCCAATGTGGGGGTCTCCGGTCAAGTGAAACAATAGGGTTATCTTGTCGTGTGTTGGATTTGCATAGACCTTCTTACTGGAGCTCTTTGGAGCTTCTTTTTATTTGGATGGTCGAAGTGTCAAGAATTTGATCGAAAGGCTGTAGCCTGGGATTGGGGTAGAATGCTTGATCTGGGGGTTTCAGCGAAATAGAGAAGATACAAATGGTTTGAATGGAGGTTTTGGCCGCCCAATGAATGGAAAGAGCAGAACCTATACAGTCAAGCAACCCGAAGAAAAGAAGGAAAAAAAGCAGACAAGAAGAAATTCCAGAACAGAGGGGGGGAGTTGTTTTTCTTAATTTTGCTTGTGTTTTTGTAGTTTTTATGAACTGAATGCGGTTGAGATGTCGATTTGGTTTGAGGCCTAGTTCGCTTTCTGTTTTAGTTTCGAAATGGATGGTTACGAATGGGTACAGATTTTTCGAGATGCAACTGCACAAATAAAATTCCTGATCAATTGATATTTCCAAGCCCGTTTTTGTAATTTCTATGTTTGGCAGGGTTTCTAACAATAAAAAGACCCCCCGAAAACTACCAAGTACAACAGGAATGTAGTTCTCATGTCTGACAAGCGCCAGCTTGACACCTTCAATTGAAGATTTTAATTCTAACTGGGTTGTCCCAGCCAACGTCAATTGGGATTGCTTTCATTCATATCCTGTCCATTTTTCTTTGAGGCAGGCTGTTGGTGTCCACAGGCTGTGTCTCCTCCATGCCCCTTCACCAACTGCCCAACAACAATTTAAAAATCAACAGAAAATGTTAAAAAATAAGGGCATTCCAGCAACAAGTTGTGCTGGTTTGATCTTGCTCTGTCTGGGAGAGCTAAAAGGCGACGTTGTAAAGGGGAGCGCATTTATTCTACAGTATCGTGGCAATGTACATGTGGATCAGTGATCCAGGATCACAGTACTGGTACGTGGGTAGTTTCGGCGTTCCATATCAAGCAATCCTACAAAAGTGTTTCTGAAACTGGCCTTCGACCAGGCCACCACACACATGTGTGCATGTACATGCACCCCACCATGCATTTCTCTGGGAACCCCCAACTCCCAACATGCACTTCATCATACATCCCACAACGAACTAGCATTCCGCTTCCCCGAATCACTCCAACGCAAACGGTCGGGTGCCTTATTCGTGCCTCCACTGTGGTTCTCGTAAAACAGCGGCCATCGCTCCAAAAGGCCTTTTTCGTTGCGTTTCCAATCATTGGTTATTGTTTTGCGTAAATGGATACTTCTGGCCAGCTTCTTTTCGAATTCTCCTCTGTGGTGGAGGGAAGAGTGCTGCTGTGACACCCTACCCTTTGACACTCAATTTCGTCACCCCACTTCCGTTCAAAAACGGTCCCAGAACAATGGGACCTAACGACAGCCCTTCAGTGTCTTCGTTGTTTGGCAGCGTTTTATTTCAGTATCGATAATTAGGTCCGTTCTGTTTTGTTTTGAGTGTCTCTCCCGCTCCAGTGTTAAACACGCTCCAGTGCCGAACACGCCAGGTTCGTTGACAGGCTGTTCAGTGGAAAGTTCAGGAGGGGGGTTATCGAGCTATAAGTTGTCGCCCTAAGGGTCAATCTTGTGTGTTCGTTTGTTCGAACAAGATCTGGGTGACCTGAGGCGTTCCGAGATCGTTTGTTTTTGTTTCCTGTTGTAATCTCGCGCTGTGTGTTCAGTCAGCGGTGCTAATAAGTCGACGTTTCTGAGTGAGAGACAAGAACGATGGCTTGCTGGCTACCCTCACTGTGTTTGGATCAGCTTCCAGCGCAACGACGAGAAAGCGACGGCCCTGCCAAACTTTTATCAAAAGCGGACCAGAAAAAGGTGATCTACTTCAGCAAAACTCTCGCAGACAAAAGTTTTTCGTTGCGTGGAGTCGCCCACCCTTTTTTCGTTTCCGGTGTTTTTTTTCTTGTTTCTCTGGCATTGGCGGTCAGCTCGCGTTGATTGCGGCGGCCAGATTTTTGCCGATCTGCGTTTCTGTGTTCGTCTGGCTATTGTGTTGCATTCCCAAAAAGTGTGAAGTACGCAACGGGCAGCGGAGCCTGTTTCGGTTTTTATTTTTAACCTTACGAATGAGTGACCGTTAGTGTGGCCGAAAAGAGTGACCTTGGTTGTTGGTCTTGAAAACGCAGATGTTAAAGATTGCCGTCGCGGATTTGGATTTATTGCCAAAGACCTCACTGGATATACTGCCTAAGACCCCATGTGGGAGTCAGACATCCTTCCCTACCCCCTGCGGAAGCCATGCATCGTTCCCAGAGGTACCCTCATCAACAGCACCACAAATACTATTTGTTCAGTTTCTCTTTTTTCTCTCTCTCTTTTTTTTTGGTCCTCTTGTGTTTCCCCTTTTTTTTTCTCTCTGTTTTTTTGGTCCTCTCTTTTTTTTCTTTCTTTTTTTCTCTTTTTTTTTTCTCTCTTTTTTTCCAACAGAACAGTGTTGGTCATACTCTTTTCCTGCCGGAATCTTAGTCACTAACGGTGTGTCTTGTGCTGGTGGAATCAGACCTCGCCTCCACTTTCTCCCCAGCTTCCAAAAGATGTCCCGAGAAGCTTCCTGTGTCCAATCAGTTTGGACCTGATGAAAGACCCTGTGATGCTGGTCGAAACCATGCAGACCTACGACAGAACTTCGATCTGCCGCTGGTTCGATTGGGGAGGGGCCATTTGTCCTGTGGCAGGGAAGCAGCTGGTGTCTCAAGAAATGGTGAACAACCCTGCCCTCAGATCTGCCATCACCGAATGGAAAGAATCTGGATGGAAAAGCTCTTCCAAGGCTGGTTTGAAGGGGGTGATAGCTAAGGTAATGGTGTGGGCCACTGACAAAAAATTTGAGAAAAAAACAAGTGTTAGATTAAAAATTGTTAGATGATCTGACAGTTTTTAATTTAGGAATCTTTATGAAATGAAATGGGATCTTGGCAGTCATTCCAGAGACGCCACCAGTGAAATCTAACCTCCGCAGTAATGCTTGCTGTTTTACATTTCTCAGGTCATTTTTCATTGCATTGCTTTTTCAGTATTGTGGAGATAGCCAGAGTGAACCCATACAAGAAATTTCTAACAAGAGATCCGTTTTTTTCACTCCCAGGGCAAAACTCCCACCAATTTTACCCATGTGAGGAGACCTGCACCCCCAACCCACCTCTGTTCAAAGCCCCCCAAAAAAGTCCACAGCCCAGCGCCTCTTTCACCAGATTGCAAGCCTGTGGTCCAAAATCGAGGAGCTGGAGCCTCGAGACGGGAATCGCTCGTACAACCGACTTTCCCCTCGAACAGTATGGCTGGATTTCTTGGGGATGCACACCAGGTGCCCCAATGGCATATGGTGAGAGTTGGATTTGCTGACAGCAATGGTGACTTTCTTTTTCTGGAAGGCATTTTCCAAGTTGAGCTTTGCTGAAGTGGGGTTTGTTTGAGATCCCTGTTTGATCAGCCACCATGAATGCATAGTGAGCCTTTCATTGTATGTATTTTCTTATTTTCTTTTCGAAAAAATGTGGTGTTTGTTCTACAACATTCGATTCATGTTCGATTTTCGATTTCAGGGGCAAGTTTCGGCACCGCAATCGGTCGGAATCGGTGCAGTTTTTGTCAATGAAATATTGCAGCAGCGAGCCTCTGTTCATGGAAGCAACCATGCTGGCTGGACGGCGCTTCATTGGGCGGCCATGGAGGACGACTTTGAAGCAGTACAAGTACGTACCGCCTTCCGATACGCAACATGAACATGGAGTTTGAAGAGAAAAAGTATAAAAGTTTTCACAAAGAAGCTATCGACAGTGTGGAATATTGTTTCTCTATTCTTCTTTTGTTTTCTTTGTGAAAACTGTTTGCTTTTTGTAAATTATTGCTCATTAAGACTGATTTTGTTGTGCAGCTACTGATTCACCTGGGAGCTCACATGCAGAAAGGCAGCACCAAAGAGGTGTTTGTTGAAGGGCAGAAGGTCTTCTCTGGAGCTAATCCATTGCATGTTGCTGCCACCTTTGGTAGTGATAGGGCTGCACAGGTGATTCTCAAACTGGGGAAAAATATGATGTATCAGACATTATATTTATGTATCAGACATTTCAAGTGAAAACCTCATCAAATCAAGATAGGTATATAATATATATTGTTCCACTTATTTTGTCTACATTCGAAAGTAACTTTGGATTAGAATCGTGAATGTATTGTATCGTTTTGTTTCTCTTGTTGGATCAGAGAGCTATTTTTTTTGTTGGATGGTAAGAGGAAGTTTAAATTTGCTTGATCTCTGGAGGGAAGCTAGAGGTCGCTTTTTTTTTTGTCTGATTCAGGTTTTGGTCAGTTGCGGTGCTGCTCTCGAAGCTCGTTCCAATTTTGAAACGCCGATGCAAATTGCAGCAAGGCTTGGACATGCGGCTGTGATTGAGGTGAGTTGATAACCATGAACCCCCCCCATTTTTGAAAGGATGAATTGCTTTAATCTTTTGGCACACACACATTTTTGCGTGCATATCCCTGGTACAAAGTCTTCAAGAAGTTATATATAAGGTGATCTTCTAGCATTTTGTTTTAAATTTTATACGACTTTGACTCTGTCCCTGTTCTTCCTTTTCTTACTTTGAAAACAAGCTCATGGTAGGATTGTATTGTGTGCTAGGTTTTGGCTAGGAACGGTGGCGATGTGAATGCCCGTGATCGTTCGAAGGAAACACCTTTACATTTGGCTGTCCTGAAGGGGCACTTTTCTGTTGTGGAGGTGTGCGCTCGAAAGAAAACTGCAGAATTTGTGCTTGCCCTCTAATTGTTTTCCTGACGAGTCTATTTATTTTTATTTTTTTTCCCCTCGATCATGTCTGGGACATTGAAATTCGTGAATTCATTTTATTCATTCAGTGCAGACTTTTTTTGGCAGAAAAGCAAAAGTCATTATATTATTTGATTTTGTTTTCAGGTTTTGCTTCGATTCGGTGCGGATGGATCTGCAGTCAATGGAAGGGGGAAAAGGGCATCAGAGCTCGTGACAGATCGTTGCAATTACTTTGACCAATTTTCCAATCTTTCCCCCTTGGATGAGTTTAGGATGATGGAATTGTTAGAACAAAGCCCCGCAATCGGTAAGCATATATCCCTTGGGAAATCAACGCTTCTGAAAATATCTGTGTTGATTAAAAAGAAATCAACCATGATTTCCCCATTACCACATTGAATTCACTGAGTCAAAATTAGTTAATATATATATTTATATATATATTTTTTTATGCCTGGCCTTGTACAATCATCAAAAAAATTGAAGTGGGTGATAGTTACATTTGCTGAGAGCCATTTGTTGATATCATTTATTACTCAAAAATGTGACTAATTTAGTTTGTTTTGCAACTAAAAAAATCCAACTCATAAAATCCTACTGATCTTTTTTCTTTTTCTCTTTTTATATTGCAGGGGAGTCTTTGAATTGAATGGAAACACAACATTTGTACAAGTATATATATACAAAAGAATTGGTAGCAGAAATTGGTAAATGCTCATAGGATGATCAATGGAGTCAGTGGAAGTGACAACAGGTTACGTTTTTGAAATTGATATGTATTTGTTTGATATGATATATATAAAAAAAAAACACTTATATTTGATTGCGGGAGAGGGTTTTGCGTCGTTTGGTGTACAGTAGTAGTGTTTTTCTGATGGATATCGATATGTATGAACAGAAAGAGTGAAAGAGACGAAGAGTGAGGGTGTAAACCAAAGAAGAAAAAATGCTTTTGGAATAATTTCTTTTTTGCCGTGGTTTTTGAGCACAAAAACCTATCCTGTTGAAACCAAATCCAATGTATATATATATATGTATATATATATTGTCGAGGATATGATGTGCACCTGTTTTCTGCATGTTTTATCTTGCATTGAGATTGGCTTTTGCATTTCAAAAAGGATTTTTTACAGTGTTTATCTGTCTTGGTTCCCCCTTACCTACCTCCCAACTGTTTCAACCAATTCAACTTCCAACTGACTCAAATGCCTTTTATTAACCAACAAAAATAATCAATGCAATTAATGACACGAATCAACAAAAAAACAAACAAATCTGTGATGTGGATAAATCAAGTTTTCTTTGACACCGTTTAAATTTCTGTGTGGGATTATTTTATTTTATTTTATTATTTTTTTGTGGGAATATTTTCCCGACTTTTTATTTCAAAAAAGGATGTAGAAGCTCGATGAGTGCAATGGGCTGGAATGCTTTGAATCTGGAGTGAACTCCCTTGTTTCGATATTCCATTCTTTCTCTTGGGGAAAAGTTACTTTGTGGTGTCCCTATGCATTCAATCCCATAAAAATTATTGAGAAAAATTGCAAGAGTGGTCAAACGCTTTCAGTTCTTTGGGCGTGGGATCAGTTAGCGGGTGGATCGATGAACGTTCTGGGTGCCCCACACACAACGCCTCCATCTACCAGCCCATCAAAAGGAGCGAACGCAAATTTCTTCTACCTATTTCAAAAAAAACTTTGACACGCTTGAAATGATGCGTTCACAGTTTGGTTGCAAACGCTACCTAATGGGTTTGGTGTTTATGGCGTAATAGTGGTTTGGTTTGGGTAGAGAGGTTGGTTTGTTTGGGAAGAGATTCAAATTTCACAAAGTGATTTCACACAAAACGCTTTCTGAACTTCACAACCATCCAAAAGACTGTGAAAGAGCGTCAGGTGTTGTTCAAGAACTACACGGGCCGGACTACCCCAAAATCAGGTTACACAACGTTCAGTCTCAGTAAGTATCCCACATCCCATCCCTTGGGTTATGACTCACTTCACTTACATATATATAATCAATCAAACAATCAAATACCATTGCGGACAGAATTGGTTGGCTGGCTGCAGGAACCTTTCCACACATGTGCTGAAACATTGATCGATTACAGTTCTTGTGAATATGCTCAAACCTTTTATTAAAGAAAACAAAACATCATTGTTGCCCGTGGGGCTGACGAAGGTGGCTTCGTCAGTAGGTTTTTGTGCACTGCTGACGGCGAGCCCATCAAAAAAAAAACATGATGAAACCCCCACTCCAAAAAAAAAAAAAACACTGAAAAAAAGAACAGCCCTAAAGACATACAATCGTTACCCAGCAACTTTCTTTTTTGTCCCTTTCAACCACAACCATCCTTGTTCTGAAAAACTCTATTTCTTCTTAACAACCCCTCGCATGTGTCAAATTCCAGAGGGAAAACCAAAAAAAAAGAAATAAAGAAATAAAACTTTCATACGTTGTACATATCAACATAGATTTTTTTTTTTCCCCATTGAGCCAATGAAACCCAAAATATAGCTGGGATATCAATTGTACTCCACCTTCTTTTCACCCGTCTTGATTTTTCTCTTGTTTTTTTCCTTGCTTGTATTAAGCAACCAAATAACACATCCCATTTTTTTCCTTACTGTGATTTGTATAAGCCTCCCCCCCCCCCTCACCCAAGGGGAACCTGTTTTATTTGCCCATTCGCAAGAACCAACCACAACACCAGAGTAGAATCCTCCTGGATTTTGCATTCCTTGATTCTCATCTTGTCCCCCAATACTTCCCCCTTGTAAACCAATCGCTGCATTTTCGGATTGTATCCCCTGATCACAACAATCAAATAAAAAAAAATAAAATAAATCCCACAAAATATTGCATATAATATAAGATAATGTAAAATATTGCCGAGCAATTCTGAAGCTGGATCATTAATCTTAAAATAATTTGAGACCTTATCCATCCGATATTGGCTGAGGTTCAATCGCATTGTGGATGGATATTTTTATTCACTCTCTGTTTGTCCCAATCTTGTACAATGAACCCCTTGACAAAGGGATATTTCTTTTTTAATATTTTTATTTCTCAATTTTTTATTTTAATTTTCTCGAGAGCATTGATATGGTTCGTTTTAGACTGTGGATACAGTGGAGGAGATACTTTGTTAGTAAAATTGGTGCTATAAATTTGTCCCCTCAAAAAGTTGGAGCCCCGAGGATTGCCATAGCGCCAGCTCACAGAACTCCAGTTTTCAAAAAAACACAATCCTGGGCACCTGTTCGCATGAATCCTTTTCTTCAATTCTCCCACGGTTTCATTGGGATCCACCTCCAACGTAAATTTCCTTCCTGCATCAGTTTGGACAGGAACCGACACCAACTCCCGTCTTGCACTGGAACCCACACTATCTGTTCCAGACCTTTGATCACTGGTTGGCAAAGAAATAGCCCTGAAAAAACACCATCACCACAAATTCAACACGACGTCGTATTGAATAAAAGTCAACCCTTCTTCAAATGTATTTGTAAACTATTGACATATCTATCCCAGAAGGAGGGGGGGGGGACCTGACCCTCACCCCACCCCACCCCAAACGAAAACAAGAAAATTAAAAAGAAAAAAACTGTTACCACCAGAGTGGATCATTGCTGTTTCACTGAACAATTATTTCAAGATAAAAAGAGTTGCAGTCATCCAGTAATTCAGGTATATCAAAGAATTCTTTGCAAAATTGAGGGAAAAAAAATTGAATTTCCAGAAAAATTGCCTGGGAAAGGAGCGGTGGACACCATTTCCCGTCTGCATTTTGTCCAATTGGAAATCTGCCCTTTGATCTTCGTTGTTTTGACCATTGGGGCCACCCAGCTTGGATGGTGAAACCTTGAATTTTTCTGAAAAACAGAAATCCAAGTAAAACATAATCAAATGACTTCACATAAAATTCACTTCACATATATGTTAAATCCATGTATGCCAATCAGTAGAGGGAAAAAAAATGAGGACCCCGAGCGGTCCATTTTCAAGCAAATGAAACATGAATCTTTAAACAAAATTAACTCGATCATTTACAGCAATATCCATTCTCTTAGGAGATGAAGGAGATTATCTTTTTGGTATTACTGTCATCTCAGGTGGGATTTAATGCTCTTTTCATATGTTTTAAACCTGAAAATCGATCCCCAGCATGGTCCTTAGCTAGCTCGCCATATTCTCCACTCTCGCTGGCGGATTCAAATTCAGCACAAGTGGAAAACATATCAGAATTGCCCCGCCCTTTTTGCCTCCGCGCTTTCTCCCTGTGGCTGTTTGCGTCGATCCTTTCTCTCTGATCCAAATAAGCCTAGCAATTGATCCTTTTATTCAGAAAGGGATATGCTTCTAAACTGTATTTTAATTTTACGGAGGGTGGCATTTGCAAATTGGGACCCCGCACCATATTGGGCCAAACCGGGGCACAGAGCCGTGCGGGTTTTTTTTGGCTCTGTGCGTGCCCAAACCCGGGTTTCAGGCTTCTGTGCGGGGTTTGCAAAACACCCCGCACAGATCGCGATTTCCCATAGTGTTTGACAGGATGATTTCTTCCAATCAATCACAATTCCATGGATAGCATTTTGTATAATTGCTCAATTAAATTGCTGAACAATTGCTCAATTAAATACAACATCTATGTTTTAAAAAAATAGATGAAAAAAATAAAAAAATAAAAATAAATCAGGAATTTTTCTCTCAATCAGAAAAAAATCAGAAATCAGAAAATGTTGAATCCAGGACAAAAGGTACATAATTCAATTCATCTAGCAAACGTTTCCAAGCAATCATTGGCTGGGAAAGAAATCAAGGGTTGAAAACAATATTCATGCCATACTAGGGAAAATCGCGCAAGCATATTTACCATCAGTTTTTTATGTCACCACTCCAAAAACATTATGATCAGGAAATAAGAATCTGGTGCTGACCTGGATGCTGAGGCAATCCACAGCCGCAGACTGGAAGAGCGAATCGGATGAATTTCCTGACGAATTTCCTAACTTTTCCAACGCTTTCAGCATATCCGGGGGATCCTGCACACTCTGGTGACTTCCAGACCTCACCAAACCTCCGCCGCATTGAATCCTGAACAGTGGCTGCTCGAACAGCAGATGCACGCCTGGCTCGCTCCACAAAACCGGGGCAAAGTGTCGGAAAATCGTTCGATTTTGCATGAACACCTTTTTGGCGGCTTCCATCCCGGGAGGTCGAGCGAACACGGCACAGCCAGGGACATCGATTGCTTGCAGCTGCTCATCCCCAAGAGAATCCACGAGGGTGGTCACCGCCCTGACGAATTCCTGTTTCGATCCGAAAATCAAGCGGCTGAATCTCTCCCCCAACTCGGCCTTTATGCAGCTGAGGAGTTTTGTGCCGGAGTGCTTCTTGCATCCATCACGCTCGGCTCTATAGACCAGGACGTACGCGGGCTCGATCGGGTGAAACGAGGCATCCAGCTCTTCCAGCTGATCACCAAATTGTTCCGCCGTTGAATCCACCATGTTGAGATCTGATCTCTCCCTTTGCTGCCGACGAGTGTCCAGAAAAAAAAAAAAAAACTTCGAACCCCGCGCGACACACAGCGCGGTTTCCGAAAAGGGCAAGCATTGATCGAATCGAGTACCTTGTATCGCCACGAGGGCCCTGTCCTGTCGCATTATTTTTGCGGATGACGATGTGATTGGGGAGCAACGAGGCGGTGGTATGAACAAGGTGGAGCGCAGTTAAACGTACAATCACCGACTTGTCGACAAGTCTTGTTTAATGCATCGCGTAATCATTGATTGATTGATTGAATGCATCACATTGTAGTATATTACAGATATAAAATCTGTCAACCCAAGAGTTTTTGCTCAACAAAGGATCCACCTCTGGAAACGAAATGAAAGCAGTATATCTTTTCTCTGGCATTATGGGGGGTGATGGCCTCTTTTTGCTGTAATTGATTGATTGATTGATTGATTGATTGAGTATATCTTTCACGCAGGGGGTGTGACCATCAAGCCAGCCAGCGCCCAAGTTTTTGCCAAAACCTTGATCATTATCCGCGACCTTGGAGACTTGGTCGAAGTGCCTCGCGCAAGGGGATCTGAGCCTTGTTTTCCCCAAGCAGTCCTGACACCATCATCATCAATATTTTTATCATATCCATGCTTTAAAAAAGACCTGCAGAAGTATTCACACAATTATTTCACATACCTTCAAACAGCCTTGAAAATACCCAGGTCCATTTCACACCTTTCGGCCTGGTGGCTGCCTACACCCTCCACGGGCATACATCCTCAGCGGTGTCCCGCCGTGTGGCCTGACGTTTTAGGCGACCACGTTTCGTGGGGTGAACTCGGCATCTGTTTCAACACTTGCCCTGTGATACTGACACAGACGTCTGAAGGCGAGGCCCCATCTAAGTTTTTACTAAAAACTTAGACAACTCTCCGAGAGTGCAAGAGTATGCAAGAGTCTTGCATACTCGTACTTCCTGAGCAAATATGCATGTTCGGCTCATGTAGGATGCTAGCTTGTAGTTCACTGTTGCATTAAAACAACAGCACCTTCGACTACTCATCTACCTTACTCTCGAAGTGTGCCATTGCAGCATTTTTCCAGAACTAACAAAAACACTGCGGGAAATGAAGTTCAAAAGACACTCCCAAACAAGCATTGTTGCTGTGTTTTTTGGAAGGTTATATCAAATATGGGATTCACACAGCGATATTCTTTTGGGCACGTCAAACAAGTTGAGTGTTCATTGAAGACTATCCTTGACACAGGATAATAATGTTCATTGAGCCTTGATATCAGCTCCACCTTTCCAGCAATCCATTGTCAAGACTGACCCAGCGCTCTGCCTAAGCGCTGCACGCTTATATATATATACGCTTAAGATGTTGCACGTGAAAAATGCTAGTTTCCATAATGAAAAAGAAGGGGGAAAGATTGATATCAGATATATATATACATATGTATGTATCATTGATATCAGATTATTGTGCAGCCACGAAAGACAACTGGGGGATGAGGGAAGAGGGAAAGTTTTGAACTGTTGTGACCATTAACAGAACATCCAACATCCTGCACCCCTCCACCCCCCTTTTCAATCTCAAACTGCATGTTGATCCTCTCTCTTAAAACTACAAATCCTTTCTTTCCTCCAGTTTCTTTCCCTTTTTAATTTGAAGCCCACCAACGCGAAGAAACCCAAAAACCCAAAAACGGGGTGATGCAAATTAGGCAAAAACGAAAAAAGATCGCCAAACAAAACCAGCAAGAGAGTCCAACAATTAGAAACAAAAAAAAAAGAAAACCACGAACCCAAAATATCTAACCCGATTTTATACAAGCCTTCCAAATCCGTACCCCACTCTCGTCAGTGTTCTATACATGCATGGAAAAACACACACACATATAGTCTTGAACAAAATCGCTACCGCATCACAATATATCACCATTGGATCAATTTCCCCCTTCTCTCTTTGTTCAGGCCGAAATTAATCACCGACTTCCTTCCCACTTGCTTTTTCATTCTCTATGGATAAAGAGCTCCAACACAAATATATAACTGGACCCATGCAAGAACAAAACTGGAGGATTGGACGCCTAGGAAAAAAAACGTCTTTTTCTTTTCCCTCTATGCATCTCTCTCTTCCTCTTTTTTTTCCCTTTGCAAAAATTGAACTTCCTTTTTTTATGGGCAGGGGGGGGAGAGTGGAAATTAAGATTGTGTTTTTGTTGGCACCACCTGCCCCCCCCTTCCTCCCCTCAATCAGAAAAAAAAACACTCTTCTAAAAATAGTATGCACATAGTTTCCCACATTCTTTCATGTGCATCTCCCGTTTGACCCCAGGAATCCACCCTCCAAGAAAAAGGGAAAAAACACACATGTGCTCTAAGCAATCGTCTTTCTCTACCCCTTTCTACTCCACCACCAAACCCCTCCAACAACCATGACTAAAACAAATGCCCCAAACACTCGATCAAACCAGCCCCAGTTCTTTCATTTTTATCCCCCCTCCCCCCCCCCCGGGTTTTTTTGGGGCCCCCCCCCCCCCCCCCCGTCCGATTGCATTCTTCCATCTCCATCTAGAAATCAGCACCGCACTTGCGTATCGCTAGGGAAAAAAGAACCAACTCACAACATTTTTTCTTTTTTTTCTTTTTTTCGCAACAGAGACTTACAACAAAAACCCTCGGATGGACATAATCTTGAAAGAAAACACATCTACAGCAACATTTTTGTTTTCTTGATAAAAATCTTTAACAAAAACCCAATCATTGTTTTTTCATCTCTCTCTCTCTCTCTCCTCTCTTTTGAATCTATCATGCTTTTTTTTTCTTTTTTTTTCTTTTCCTCTCTACGAAGGAAATCACTTTTTTCATCCCTGTAATTTCAACATTTAGATCTTCTATAGGGGTGGGGGGGAGGAAACAGGGAGGAGTGTGAGGGGTTCCAGAACTCAAATGTAGAAATTTCTCTAATATGTACAATCAGAAAAATATCTGCAAGTGCATGGAGGAAAAAAGAGCAAAAAAAAAGGAAGACCAAAAGGAAAGCAAAAAAAAAAAAAAAAACTGCGCTGAAAATACATGTATGTTCCGCCAACCACCCCTCGTAAATTATCACCGACAAGAAATCTCAATATCCACTTTTCCTCAAATCGTATTAAAACTGTTCATATAGGCGTTCTGTCCAGATTTTCACCAAAGGGTGGAAGAAAAAGAAAGCACTAAACGGTTTCCTCCCCCAACCCTCCTTTTTTTCTTCTCTCCCTTCCTTCCTTTCCCCAACCCCCCTTTCTTTCCATGCTTATTTTCTCTCTTAACCAAAAGTCGAAAGCATCGAAAACAAAAGCACTGCACAAAAAGGACAAGAACTAGAACCTCCTTGCAACCAAATACACATAAATACAGTAAAAATATTTAATGGGAAATCAACTCCATTGTCCTCCCCCAGCTCTTTCCTTTTTTTGCGTGTTTTTCAAGCTTTTACGTCATTCCCCTCAAGTCTTTTTGATTAATAAAAGTAAGACATGGAAAACAAGAAGGGTTGTTTTAAAGAAAAAAAAAGCAAGCGGGTGGATCTTAGAGTGGAAAAAAACTGGTGGGGTCCTTCCCCCCCCCCTTCCGTAACTTTTCCGACTTGTGTTGAGCCGTTTCCCCCCCTTAAAACTGCACGCATGTTTTGTGTGTTTTTGTTCTTGCCCCACTATCGCTTCTTGGAACTCGCCAAATCTTTCGCGGGGAATTCAAGGAAATGAACGACTCCATTACCATCCCCAGTAACCAATGTATCAATTTTTCCTGGTCCTGAAAACTGACAAGTCGTGAATCCAGAGTCGCCCAAGTAAACA
This sequence comes from Bryopsis sp. KO-2023, assembly GCA_030272585.1. NCBI lineage: Eukaryota > Viridiplantae > Chlorophyta > Ulvophyceae > Bryopsidales > Bryopsidaceae > Bryopsis > Bryopsis sp. KO-2023. The sequence continues at coordinate 1,086,851 of BSYQ01000010.1, forward strand.
GCTCTGAGACGTCCGCTGTGGGCCGTCCAAACTCGAACCACGCTGTTCGCAGAATACGTGGCTATAAAGCGAGAGTCTTGCGAAAAGCATGCACCAGCGATTTCATCCGTGTGCCCCTTCACAGTTTCCGGCACAAAAAGCAATTCAAGATCCAAATTCAATATCATGCATGACGTTGAATTCTCACCCCTCCAGAAAACACAGTCAGATGGGATTGCCAATGCCAACACACTGCGTATATCCGCCAAAAAAAACATCCTTGATCTCTAGCCCAGCCTAACCATGGCTCAGTGTTACCACCTTTGACGTAGAGGAAAAGTGGCCAGAAAACAGCTCTACCCAGTTTAGCTCGATGCAAAAATTTTCAGAAAAAGAAAGCTCACCTCCAACACGCCGAGGCATCTTCCTTTTCTGATATCCCAAAGCCAGGCCGTTTTTCGATCAGCAATCGAGACTGCCCGTTGCCAATCAGGATCCACAGCCACGTGGTCGACTTGGCTGGGGTGGTCCAAGACCATGGTGCATTCACCAGTGGTCAAATCCCAAAGCCTGGCTGTCTTATCATAACCCGCCGTCAAGCACTGACCCCCATCTTCCCTTACAACAGCAGTAGTCACGACATCTTCATGGCCTGGAGGAGGGGAAAATAACAAAATTGAAAAAATATTGAAAAACTAATCAAAAAAATATCACCCAAACCTTTAATTCATCTGGAAGCCTGAATAACAAAAAATTGACAATGCAAGGACCACACAAACAGAAAAAAAGACACAGATGAATCGGGTCGAAACAGAAGTCAGGTTCAACAGCAAGAAACAAATGTCCAGAAAAAATACTCTAAAAAAAAATAAAAAAAAAATACTGTTGCAAGAAGTATTTTTTTTTTCAAAGAACAAATCACCCTTACCCTTTAAAACCATGACGCATTCTCCAGTAGAAATTTCCCAAAGCCTAGCGGTTGCATCTTTACTGATGGTGAGAGCTCGACTCCCATTGCAACACATGTAGACTCCATTCACCCCACCGGAATGCACCCGAACCCCGTCTCTCTCCCCCCTTCGGATCAACCAGCCAATGCAAGCCATTGACTCCAGGTCCCATACCGAAACAGTGGAGTCGAACAGCACAATGACAGCCTTGGAACCATCCTTAGAAACAGCAAACGATTTCATTCGACTGCCGCGGTGCTCCGGAAGGGTCCTGATGCATTCGCCCGATTCAAGATCCCATATACAAACCCGACGGTCACCTGTTTTAACCAAAGTATAAAACAAAGTAAAAACAAAGTAAAAAACATTGCCAAACCACCATACATTTTGGTCTTTTTTTCGCTCAAGACTGCACCATAAAGCTTCCAAAACTTTTCACCTTAGCGACATACAATTCCCCTTCCCCCCCCCTTAAAAAAATTTAAAAATTCTCTCTTCTTACAGTAGTTGTAAGAGAAAATCAAAGAACCAATTGAAATGACCCGCCCCCCCCCCAAAAAAAACAGAAACACCTACCAGATGCGGTGACCAGATGTCGCCCTTCAGCAACAATGAATGCCCAATTCAATCCAGTTTGATGGCCTTGCAGCATGTGCCGACAGGAAGCTTGCCGAACATCCCACACCAAAGCGGCATTATCCTCTCCTATCGTCACCATGTATCGGCCGTCGGGGGACGATACGGCCTTGGTCACTTTCCCTTGGTGGTGTTCTGCCATCACAGCCGCCGGAGCTTGCAGGTCCCACACTCTGGCAGTGCCGTCCTCCGATGCTGCAGGGAAATAAGCAAGTGAGAATGGATATCTTTGATCAGTGGAAAATTATATAAAAATAAAAGCGTTCTGTGAAATTTGTTAAGGAAAGCTCCACACAAAAACACAGTATTGGCCATTAGGGAAAGAGTATCATGTAGCATACCAGACATGTATCGATGCCGAGTAATGGATCTGGTCTGGTATATTAAACGACATGTCTGGTATGTTTATAGTCTATATAAAATCAAAATTGATTGAAGTTTAAAGTTTGAACTTGGGAAAATGGAAAAAAAAACACGCGAAGAGAGCAAAATAATATTAAAAAAGGATTATGAGGAGCACTAACGCTGTAAAGAGGTCTCGACACTGGGCATTGACAGAAAAGGTATTGACCGATTCAAGGGGTGTACCCGTAATTGCAAATCGGCCCTTGTAGGAAAGATCGACGGCATTGATTTCTCCACTGTGGCCCTTCAGGACTTGCAAAACCTCGCCCGACACCGCATCCCACACAACGGCCAGCTCATCACCTGCACCAAACACCCTCAACGATGCATACACTTGGAACTTTTTCCAAAACATGAAAATCGACTGTTCAACACATACAATGTGTTGACCTGCTGCGGCAAGAAAAAAAAAGCTCAACTATCATTTTTTGAATGGGGCTGATCCGGGTTCGAATCCTGCTGAGAACAAGTCTGTCTCCCCGAAGGTGCTTGTGAGGTGGGCATATGGTCAAGGAATTTCCTTTTGGAATGCCCTTCTTATAACTGGACTTTTTGAAACAAGTCTGGAAAAAAGGTCAAGGTATTTCCTTTTTATACACGCACTTCTTGGCACAACAAGTCTGTCATCCAAACACCGATACCAACAACTTAGCCAATTGCATAAAGAACAAACATTGTGGAGCTGGCTCTCACCAGATGCAGTTATGACTTTGGTGGCATTGTGAGTGATGGCCGCATCATTGATCCAAGCACCGTGCCCCTGGAGCTCACAGCTTTGACTGAGCGTCTGCAAGTTCCACACAATGGCGACACTATCGTCCGACACAGACACAGCTCTGTTGCCATCTGGGGTGATCCTCAAGTTATTGATTCGACCTCTATGGCCATTAAATACTTGCTCGCAGACCCCCGTCCATAAATTCCAAACCCTGCCGAAGACGAGCAAAACATCACAGAGGTTAGAACAACCCACCATATAAAGAGAGAGGAAAAAAAATAAAAATAAATAAATAATTAATAATTAAATAAATAAATAAATAAATAAATAAATAAATAAAGAATAAATAAATAGATATGAAATTTGTGATGGAGTGAAAGAGCAGCGAGGGATATTCTGAACACAAACCTGGTTTCACTAATCAACGCATGAAACCTCTAATCGTTCAATCGTTACAACGTATTGAGAATTGAGTGACAGAAAAATATCATTTGGAATGCTGCGTTTTATTAAGCTAGGAAACATAGGGGTTGATATGCACATGGGCTGAGTACACGTTTATTTTCAGCCCCTTTTCGACGAAAACTCACCTAACAGTTTTATCGTGAGAAGCGGTCACGACTTTCCCACTATCACCGGCAAAAGCTAGAGCGACCACCCAATCCGTGTGTCCCTCCAGCGTATCAGCCAGCTCCCCCGTTTCCATTTTCCAAACCCTAACCCGATATTCTCCATCCACAGTGGCTACCAATCTACAGTCCGGCGAAATCGCCACAGTGTGATGCCCTGCCCAATTTTCCCAAGTGTACCCCTGGCCCCCGACGAAATCCGTCAAAACGTGCAGGCATGTGCCCTTGTTCAAGCTCCAGATTCTAGTGGTCATGTCCTGAGAAGAGCTAACGACTCGACGGCCTTGGCTATCCACCGCCACGGCATTCACCCTGTGATTCAGAAACATGTTGTAAATGAAACGATGCATTTTTCCCACTCAAATGAAGAAAAAACAAGCAACATCCATATGTCAGACTGACGCTTGACGACAGGTTTACGTGCCCAATTCATGCATGCGAAAATGTATCCATCAAAAACGACAGTACATTTTGAACACTGTTCTGACTATCTGCTTCAACTGGATAGAGCCTGTACAGTGAAATTACATGAGCATTTTTTATTAATTTTTTTACCGTTTTGTGTGTCCCCGAAGCTTGTGTTTCCAAATTCCGGAGGGCAGGTCAAACACAATTGCCAAGCAATCTTCCCCGCCCGAGATTAAAGTTTGCCCATCAGGTGTGATGGCAATGCAGGTCACTGCAGCCTCATGCTCCTCCATGAACAACACACAATCGCCAATTTCCATATCCCACAGTCGAATCGAACCGTCCGAAGAGGCAGTCACAACCTCCATTCCATTTGGAGCCAGCATCACTTTCCTCACCCCTGTGTGGTGTCGCAGCAAAAACGAAAAAAAAAATATGGAATCACCATCGAGCACGGAATAATTGTTGCTCCACGTCGAAATATCGCCAGCAAACTACGTCTGTTTTCACCTTCTGAATGCCCTTTAAGGATTAATCGTTGCAGGCCTCCAGCTTGCTCCAGAGTGGGGCTTCGGGGAAGTAGATGCACCGGCATGTTTCTGGCTCGACGATGGGGCACCGCCATTCTGCACTCTGCCCTAGCAGTTTCGTACCAATTGCCCAATGTGGTGCCTCTGGCTGCGACCATCAATCTCGCCAGCATCTGCTCTTTCAATACGTACAGGTTTGGGTGATCCAAACTGGCGCTGGCCGAAATCTGGAATGCCCTCAACAGAAGCTTGATATCGGCATCGTCCCATGCCACCAGATACCTACAGTATTGTTGTGAATTTTGTTTCAACTCACTTTTCAAAACGCAACTGCAGACAATAAAACTTACAAATAATATCCAAGACAATTGATTATCGAACGATATGCCCCTTGGATATATATATATATATCCTTATCTATTTATATCTAAATTATCATTAATGTCTCTTTAACACCATTACTTTCAAGAAGGAAAAGAAAGGCCAAAACTCTGGAAAAAACTAGAGACAATGATCCTAGTCATCTTCCCCTTTAAGAAAAAGATAACACAACCAAATCCATTTATTCTGAATCCCTCTTTTCCCCAGATTTACCTTCTAAAATCGGACACTACGGCACCAGGACCATAGCTTCTGAGTTTGGTTTCCAGCCAGATGGGATCTCTGAGAATGCCAGCCAATTCTTCCAGCCTTTCAGCCTCCACGAGATGGTGTGCGATATTTTGCATGAAATAATTGTCATCAGGAACCAGGGCTAAATTATGAAAACCATGCCTGTAGAGATTGATAAGCCTGGAATGCATCTGAGGCAACGTGTTCTCAAATTTTTGCTGCAGGCAACACGGGAAAAGAAAGCAGGATTTTAAAAAATATATATATATAAAACTTCAACGAGCAAGACCTTTTTTTTTCCACGTTTCTATTTCAATTTTTGTCTTATATAACGTCCAAGAAACAATTATCCCACTAAACAAAGTCCAAAAAGATAATGCCCCTTTGGGCAAAAAATAGAAAAGATATGCAACTAAAAAACTCCTAATCAACATATTTTGGGGTCAAATAACCCTCTACTTCTACTTTACATTTGAAAACACTTCCCCACAAGACCAAAAAAAATATTGATCTAATTATCTCAATTATATAATTATCTTGACAATTTATTTCAAACCACCTTTTCTAAATTTCTAAAATTCTATGCCAACACAACCCCTCCCTCTAACAAAAACGCCCAAAATTCATAACAAAATCCCAACCTGCAATCGCGTCAAATGGACAGGGCTGATCAATGCCCAGGAAGTATCATCCTCCAGCACAGCGATCTTTAAAATCCTTTTGGTTTCCATCAGAGCGGCGGCTGCTTCTGCATCGTGCAAATCGGGGCTCCCCCACAATCTAGCCAACAGGGCTATTGGAACTGGTACTTCTGCCGGCAATACTGCCAACTGATGGTACCTCCTCCTTAACTCGTTTGGCAGATTTCCGCTGTTTATGCGAGCCACTGGAATTAAAGAGAAGCAAAAGTGGAAAATGAATCACTCGAAAATAAATCCAAGTGGTGAACAGCCGAAAAGGTCAAAATGTCAATGGGATCCGGTAATAATTCCCATACAATTGTATCATAGGATGGATAAAATAACCTTGGAAGATTAGCGTTTTTTTTTCTTTTTTTTCCTTTTTTGGAGGGTCCAGATAGGAACTGAACATTGCCTTTATGTACCCCCAACCAGAGAGAATCAAACAACCAGAGAGAATCAAAGAATGTACAATTTCACAGGATTTCACCAACAGATCCTCACTGAGGTTTTTCCAATACTAAAATGATATTCTCTGAAACTGGATCTATTTGCAGTTGCTCCATACCAGAGCCATCCTCAGCCACCGACTGAAACATTTCAATGCTCGATTGCTTGCCTCCCGCATCCACACTCCTCCTCTCGGCAGCAAAACTGCTCCTGACAGCTTTCGATTTCCCCCCCTCGCTCGCCGGCAGTGAAGCCACGCTCTCGGGCCCCTGTTTAATGTCGACATTTGACAGCCCTTGCAGTACATCCGACTGCAATGGAACCCCACCCAAATCAGGATGATATTTCCCAGGACCCATTCCTTGACCCTGGCCAGGACCTGGACCCGGACCTGGACCCAGACCCATACCTGGGCCTGGCCCTGGTACTGGTCCTTTCGACTGTGGATTCTCAGTTGGTTGACTCCACATCCCAACCATGTTGTCAGGTGGCCTCGAGGGCGGGTACGGTGGCGGAGGAGGTGGGATCGAGGTCAACAAATTTTGTGGAAGCTCCTCGATAGTTCCAGAACTTGAGGTGTCAGACGGACGAGGAGCATGATCAGGATTTGCTCTTATCTGGAGCGACATTCGCTCCGGGATCCCAACATTACCCTGCCAGGGGGCATGCTCCCCCCCAGCAGCATCCATGCTGATTCTCACTCTGGACGCGATGCTAGGACATTGCTCCTCCGATGGGCGATCGGCTTCGCTGATGTTGACCCCTCCATAGCCACCCTCGTCAATTTTGGACACTGAGCTGGGGGCGGAGGCTGCTTCCATTGATCCTGGCAATCTTGGGGGTGGAGGTGGACGATCTTGCTCCACTGAACTGCCACGACTGGGGGTGAAAAAGCTGCTTCTGTGGGCCATGTTTGCACCCGCAGAAGCGTTTGATGGGCGACCAGTGGATTGCCGGGCTGCGAACCAACAAAAAAAAACATGATCGATTGTTGTTCAGAATTCTGTTGACAAAATGGAAATTGTGTCATTGCTCCCTGACTAATCAATTTTTCGTGTGTGGAGATGGATAGATTTTCTGACTTGCCTGCTGTGTTGAGCAATAAAATGGAAGCAAAATAGAAAAACACATAGTCTCCTTAAGTGAAGCCACTGAAGGTCGGAAAGGTTCCCCCCAAAAAACCCTCACCCCCCCAAAAAAGAAATGTTACCATTATCTGTATATTTGTGGAAGTTCCCCAGAAAATTTATTTCATGTCAAAAAATTTATGCAGAATGTCTCTTTACTTGTAGTGTGCAGCACTTTCATCCCCCGTGGAAAAAAAAAAATAAAAAAAAATGTATTATGCAATATCCACATCTAATAGATGATACAGCTAAACGAAAAGAAAGAAAATTGAAATCTCACGTCTGGACTCTACGCTGGATCTGCTGTCAAGGGATGCCTCGTGTCGCCCTCTCTCCATTTGAAACTTGTCCGATGTCGGATTTCTCAGGCTTTCCCAATCGTAGCTGTCGTCTCGAGTGTTCGGCTCGAAGCTTCTAGAGGGTCGGTCGGTCGAAGCTGATTGTTGTCCCGCTAATTTTCGGTGCCAGATCTCCTCTAACTCTCGCAGATCTTGTTCAATGGGATTCCCCTTTCCAGTCGCGTCGTCGTCTTCTGCTCCTGTGCCCCACAATTGATCCTGCAATAAAAAAAACGAAACAAGAGCAGCAATGCCTTTCAATTGCAAAAAATCAAACCACACATTTCCTGTATTTACGATGCAGTGCCAATTTGGTGTTGGCGAGGAAGAGAATAGGATTCACCACAAAAAAAAAGTTGGTGGGATAATGGGTAAACGTGCATACGCACATTAATATCCATCCTGAAATGTTACATACAGATGGAGGATTAAGCGTTCATATGTTTTAGAACATTTTTTGAGGTGAAATTGGATCAGCATGGGTTTGCTGCAAATATTATCTTTTCTGGAGTATCAGAGCCATACGCTTTTCAAGCTTGCTGTTAATCCCTTGTGGCCATATGGGGTCCACTAATTTTGAAATTGAGTTGAGCTTTGATCTAGGTAAGACTGTGGGTTGAGCTGTCCTCGAAAAAAACAAACTGATACAACCCAGAGTGAATTTTTTTTTGTTGGGTGATTCCTTAATGCTTCTTTAAAAAAAGAAAAAGAGTTCCCAGAAGGTGGCAGGGACATAACCTAGATCAGAGTCCAAATCAATCAGGAAAATTGAATCGAGAATTGAACTGCTGAGTAGTCCAGAGCAGGAGTTATTCTTGTCTTTCAAAAGAGGGCTCTACAGAAAACGACCTAAAAACCCTAAGAAGGGGTTTTCCAATAAAGACATATTCCTGATGGGATGCTAGTCTTCCTGGAAAGTTTTCCTGCAAAGAACTACCACGAGTTCTTGGTCTTTACTTGGAATGTCCCCCTGATCTCCAGACTTCACGACGTTTTCTTTTTCCACTGCCCTCCCCTCCACAAAAGGACATTTCGGGACTCGAAAAGAGAGGCGTCATACCTTGCTTTGCTCAACGACGGGATCCAGCGGGTGGTTGGACGAAAAGCGGGAGCTTGTCCTAGTGTTTTCCTGACCGAACGCAACCTCCCACGAGTTCCGATACGTGGGTTGGATGGCACCCCACGAGGCGGATGTCCCGTCGGGGAATCGCGGAAGGGACGAGATTCCTTGCGAGCTGTCCCTCCCGAAGGATGCCCAAGAAGTGCAGCTAGTAGCGTCGCCTACCTCTTCGGAGGCCACGGTTCTCGGTGTGCTAGAAGGGACGTCTAATTTTTCACCAGGTTCATCCGTTCTTCGGGAGGAGGTGCCTCCCATGCTACCAAACCTGTTGTTCTTGTTCAACGTCCACAAAAATCCCAAAATAAGGACAATGAATGTCTGGCCTCCACCTCCTACTACTTATACGCGATTCGAAAACGATCCAGGCTTGTGTTTTTCCGAGACCTATCGCCACGTTGGCGAAAACCAGAAAAAGAGGGTTTCCTTTCTGGCTTTTTTTTCCCGTCCTTTGTAACCATACGTCTCTTTGAACCTCGACTCGAAAAAAGAAAGAAGTCGACGAAAAACCAACCTCCCCGACTCAGCAACAGGGAGGAAAAAAAAAAACAATCTCGCGTCCACGACAGCATTACGTCACTTCTTTAGTTATCCTCAATTGAAAAAAAAAAATCCATCAAAAACAGCACCAACTCCCTTTCCCTTCCAAGTGCGAAAAGAAAAGTTAAGCCTTGCCACCACAAACGAAAGCTGCAGAAAGACGCGGTCTGAAAACGGGACAACGCCGTGACTTTCCCAACAGAGATATTTCTGAAACTTTTACTTGATCCCCTCTTGACGGGAAGGTCGTTTTCCCATCGCTAGACGCTAAAGTTTGCGACTAATTTGAACGTCCTGTGGTGTTGCAACATTTCCTTTTTCCCTTTTTCTATTTTCGGGGGGGGGGAGGGTGGGTCAACAGTTCGTAGGTCCACAAAAAGGCTAAAACCAGAGAGCAGGACCGGTGCAATCGATGCGGACAGAACGAACGCCAGTTGATGGGCAAGGTAGCGAAAAAAGATGTCGCTATCCCCCGTTTCAGAAAAGAAAAGAGCAAAAAAACACATATGGGGCGACAGAAAAAACCCTAGTGCTCGAGGATGAAAGAAACAGAGACAAAACAGCTGAAACAATTGAACTCGACATCAGAAAAATTGAAAACGAAAGCAAAACATCCGCGTCTTTCACGAAGTATGCTGGGACGACAAAAACACCGAGACAAAGCCCCCACCTGAAGGCATCGTTAAGACTTCGCCAACTTTTCTGGTTTTTTCGCTCTAAGATACGGTGAAGGGGAAAAGAGTGGTCGGAGATCACGTCGACCCTTTTCTCTCTACAGTCCCCCTTTCCCTTCAACTATACGTCGCAATGCCGCCAGCTCCAACCCAGTGACACCCTCCCACAAGAAAAGTTCCCCCCTCACAGTCCAGCCCCAGTCGGTGAAGCGCGGGAGGGTAGCTACAGTGTTGCGAAAATTAACTTCGTCGTCGACACCGTCGGAGTCGAAAGGTTTTTTCGTTTTTTTTTTTTTTTTGGTCTAGCGCAGCGAGGTGCAATTTTTCCGGTATATTTTCCTTCTTTTTTTTCTTTTTTTTTCCCCTCCTGACGCGATCAACGAAGCACAGATTTGGACCCCACCACTGGAGGCCAGCGATGTTACCCCTCCCAGCCCAGCCAAAAAAACGAAAATCTAATGACAGGGAATGATCATGTGGGAGGGAGAGTTCGAATGCACGCCCAGCGAAAACACTACGATGGACCCTACCCACGCGCGTGGGAGGATTCAACGAATCAAAACCCGCTCCAGAACAACACAGCACCAGACCAAGAATTCGTCGCGATGATTTTAGGAGCTCTGCACCTGTTTTCTTTTGTTCGATCTGCTTCGTTTCCTCTCAAAAAATATCAAAAATTGGGCTAGCTGGCACCACTTCGAGATTCAAGACCACGAAATCGACCAGGCGGAGCCGACATACATTCTTGACGCACCGTGGGCTCTCAATCGTGTCTTCGCAGCCGCAGGATAAAGCCAATTTGTAGAACCAGTTTGATGCCACCCCCGCTGCAGAGCAAACTCAGGACAGATCCACGTCGTTGTTGAACGATCTTCTGACGGTTCTTGGACCGGAGGCTTTGATTTACCTTGTCTGCAACACGTCATGCACATGATTTGCGCTTTCAATCGGAGGACTTCCCAGCTGGCAGGGGCTTGATTCTTGATTCGAAGTGCGGTGCCTGGCCGAGCCAGGTATCGGATGGTGGATCGGCTTCGTCAGTAGCTGCGGACTTGAAAAACTCTCTAAAGACAGCTTCGTGCAACTCAAGATCGTGGAGCGTGAAATTGGCGGCTGTGCGTTTCAAGGGGTGTAAAGTATTGGAGCGGTGAATTAAAGCTGTCGCTCGAGAAATGTTCAAGAAATGACTTTAATAAGATATTGCCATCCAATACAAAAAATTGTTCAGAAAACTTAGTGCATGTTTTTCAAATGGTTGCTGCTCAATCGGAGGATGACCCTTGATATGTCAAATCCAAAACGATCACACACACAATACATATATATGTGTGTGTGTGTGTGTAGAATCAGCCAAACACTCTAGCATCAATAGTCAGTCAATGTCAAGTTAAAGGATGTCCCAAAGGATACAATCCTCTTTTCATAGTGGAGTGTTAACCAACCAGCGCCCAATCTCAGGGTTACAACTGTTAATAAAATAACATGTTTTATTTATTAGCAGTTGTTGATAAAATTTTGGCAAGAAATTTTAATTTTAATTTGACAAGAGACACAAGCTATTATCCATAGGGTTTGGAGAAGCCAATGCATGTGCACAGTGAAAACGCCCTGTTATTTGCCCAATATCCTTACCATTACAAATTAAAATTATCTTCTTGAAACAGTTTAAAAAAAAATCATCAGACAATAATTGTTTCCTCCCTCCATACAAGAATAAAGGGTATTAACGTTTATCCCCCCCCCCCAAAAAAAAAAAAGATTTGTTGCAAAAACTGTCCAGTCCTTGCTTGCTTTTTCAAGACTCCTTCCCCAAAAAAATAGGTAAGGAGAAAATTAAAAAAAATGGAATGACCTAATTCAAAAAGTATATGACCATATGTTTCATTGTGGCTTCCGATTTATGCCAGATGAATGTTCGAGTTTCACTACCTTCTTGATTTGATATTTCATTAATTAATCAAAATGTATGAGATTTTTTTTCCCCTCCCTACCCTTTCTCAACAAAATCTCGCACTTATCTATCCCGACAACAAAATCGAAATCTAATATCCTTCTCCAACAGGGTTTCAAAAATCATCCGGAGGCCAATTTTTCTATGCAAAAATCAGCCAAAACACAAAGGGTAACAATGGTAATTCATTTCTCAGAATTTCATTATATATATATATATATATTTCTGTTTTCATCCTTCCCCCTTCCCCTTGCTGGATAAGCTTTGAGATGAAAAAAACAACCTACCTGGGGACACATCAGCCTATTTCTTTTTTAAAATGAAACCCAAAACAGCCAAAAAACCCCAACAGCACTATTCTTTATTAATATGTGTTTCCTCTTTTTTTTTTCTTCTTTGAATCTCTCCTTTATCTAATTCCAACGTTTTTCAATCAAGGGAATATGGAAATTCCCATCACGTATCAACGAAACAGCTACAAACCTCCCTCACTTTTTTTCATTTTTTTTTTTTTGGAACCGTCACATTTTCCTCTTTTCTAAGCGGACATATCTTTGGCGCTTTCCTCGAGGGATCGACCGGCCGTTTCCACCAAAAATTTGTTAGTGAAAAAGATAGCTGCAAAAGCCACAGCCGCAAAGAAAACATAGACTCTGGAAACACCGAAGCTTGCTAGGGCTGGCAAGAAAAGCTGTCCAATTCCGAAATTTGCCACCCAATGAGTCAACATAGCAAGAGACATGGCACTGCCTGGACACAAAAATCCACCAGCAAGCGAAAAAAAAATCAGGAGATCTTCTTCATTCTTTTGGTCATGGATCGAAAAAGAGAAAACTGATTTCCTTTTGAAGGACAACAGTCAAATCATTGATTGAGATTTATCCTGGCAAAATCCTTTCCTTTTGATTAATCAGTAGATCTCATTTCCCTCTTTTTTTTAAAGAAAAAAGCTGGCAACTTCTCGTCCTTGGCATAAGTCGTTGGAATCGAACAGTGTTATCAGACAATAATTCTCTCAGATGCTCTCAGTCAAAGGAATTTTACCTCTGATTTCGGCAGGGGCGATTTCGGGGATGACCAGAGCTGGCACTGGACCTACTCCAAGGCCAAAACTCATGATATACACCAGAGTTCCAATCAATGCGATTGGTCCGCTGAAAGCAGACAGAGCTTCCACAGAGAATCCAGCCGCCATCGACAACATGGCAATACCCATGCCCAAGTAGCTGAATGTGAGGAGTTGCCTGTCCAGCACAACAACATTATGGTTCAATACAGAAAATGGGGGGAGATAAACATGTGCAATTCCAGGCAATTCTCAATGACAGGAACCCCAACCCAAAGTTTCATCCCTTCAGGATTCTTGACCTCAAAAAATCATTATATAGACATAACATGGGATTTTTGGAATTTCTTGGCGAGACCTCACTGTTTGGTTTTAAACTCCTGCGAAGGGATATTTTTCATTGAGAATTCGACTTAAATTCTCGAATGTGTTAATTATCGTTCTTACTTTCTCCCAGCTTTGTCCATCAAACTTGTTGCGAAAATGGTTCCCAAAACATTGGTTGCCCCGACAGCAGCGCTGGCCAAAGTGGCACTGCTCATACCGGCATCTTGGAAAACTTTGCTCGAGAAATACACTATGGCATTCACTCCAGAAAACTGCTGAAACAGGAACAGTGCGCAACCGATCGCTGCCACTTTGATGTACTTTCCAGAGAAAATCGAAGGCGCTGCTGACCCTGAAAAAAAAATAAAAAATGAATTTCTTTCGGCGAATAAAAATGGATAACATGAAAGACACACATGCTTCGGTCTGTCTTGACTTGCCTGCATTTCTCTTTATTTATTTTATTTTTTTGTGTTCTTTTTTATCAAGCTGTACACTGGTCCAAGCAGAAAACAAGAAAAAAAAACCCGATGAAAGCAACAAAGCATCAAACACTCCCCCGTGGTAACAAAAAACCGTAGATCTCAAAAGTCTTTTGGGTTTTTTTTCAATTAGAATCTTTAATGGTACCTCCATGATTATGTTCCCATTTAAGCTTTTTTTTTACCCACCCGCATCCTCTTTCGATTCATCCGCGATGGCCTCTGATTTTCCCCACAATTTCACCATCACTTCCTCAGCTTCGGCTTTTTTCCCTTGGGCTGCCAACCACGTGGGACTTTCTGGGCAAAACGACATACCGACTGCCAGCAGCACTGCTGGAATCGTTGCCAGGGTGAACATAAAAGGCCACTTCGTAGGGTCAACCACCACGTTCACCAGCAGAGCTCCGAGAATACCCAAGCAAATCACCAGCTGATTGATGCTGCCCAAAGCTCCACGAATCGCAGTTGGAGCGACCTTCAACAATCATTCAAATTGATCCAGAAAGAAAATTGGCTCATAAAAAGGTTAAAATGGTACGGTTCTGTTTTTTCTTTTTTTTTTTTTTGGGGGGGGGGGGGGAAATCAAGAAAAGACCAATAATTGGTAAGGATACCTTTCGTGTTAAGGTCTAATCAAGTGGTGAAAAAGCAACCAATTGGGATGCCATTATTTCGTTTCTTTGTTTGCTGCATTTTTTAAAGCACACTCACCTCAGATATGTAGATTGGCACCACACCCGACGAAACCCCGATTCCTAGGCCAGCAATGAATCTCCCCACCAGCATGGCATTTAAACTGGAGGCTGATGCTGAAAGCATCGCCCCGCTGATCAATACGGCGGTATCTACGATCAAGGCCATCCTTCTGCCAAGTTTATCAGCAAGGGCACCCCCAGTGGATGCACCGACTGCTGCTCCGGCCAAAAGAGTACTGACAACCTGTTTTGCACAAAAAAAGAGTGGGAATCACAATAGAGTGAGTAAGCAGAAGACCAATCAGAGGGAAAGCAATGGATAAGAATCTCCAAAAACCTGCAGCAATTGGGAAATGAAAAACCATCCCTTTGGTGGCAATATGGCAACACACATTGAAGCAAAAACTAGAAACAGAAGACTGCTTTTTCACCTTCAATCCACCAACCCCCCCAAGATATTTCGATCAAACCATATTCCAGGTAATGAAAACCCTATGTTGCCCTATATATATATATATAATATATATATTCCCCTGAATTACTCACCGATCCTTGCAGCACTGTGTTGCCTGCGAATCCAAGATCAGCTGCAATGGCTTCCAAGGGTCCATTCACCACCCCCAAGTGATACCCAAACAAAAACGCCCCAAGACTCGCGACACAGACCGAAAGTAAGACTGGGACGAGCGAGGCTTTGGGATCCTCCGATGAGGCAATCTTTCCGGATTCTGCATTGCTGATCGCATCTGCACCCGCATGTAATTTTGTCCTTGGCCTCAAACTACCTGCTCCAGTACAACACATCCTTGTTGAATTTATTTTTTGAATTCACACCCTGACACTGGGAAACCTGGTTATGACAAGACTTCGAATTGGGTTGTGCCAACATTACACCATTTGCACAATTAATGGGCAAAAAATCCAGTGGGAACATATCCAGATCAGAGAGGGGATGGTCTTTGCAAACAATCGAGGAAAAAAACGCACCCAGACCATGCCGTTCCGACATTACGCGCGAAGAATAAGTCACGCGCTGGAATTGTTCAAAGCAAGTGTGTTTCGACCGTTGGACTGGGGTGAAAATCGAAGTCGAGCCCAAAGACTGGCAAAATGTGCCGTTTCGCAGAAAAAAAAGCTATTAGTAGAGGATGTACCGTAACAAAAATTCGTCGACGCGTTTCTGTGCAGAAAAATGAAGTCCAATACATTCTTACGGTTTTGCTGCTGGTCGGTGGCGGGTCTTACCAACTGGGCGATCGTCCCCTCTGACAGCAACCGCAGGCGGAAGCACCTGGCGTTGGCAACCGATCAAGTCAGAACAATTGACTGGCTGGACAAAAGTTGCGATCACAATACTCCCTGCAAAGACGCCTCTCTAAAACGAAACGTCCAACTCGCGCAACACTCGATCACACTCATTGGCATCTTTCTGGGCGCTTTTATGTTGGAAATTGGCTTTTTTTTTCGTGGGATCTCCCACCGACCTCTTGAAAACCAAGCGTGTCATGATATCCACAAGGAACCTTCGGAGAAAACAGTGTAGAGGGAAAAAGTACAAGTCCAAAGAAAAAAGCTTGGTTCAGCGCTTGTTGGATCTATGGGGACGGGATCTCGCCTGCTTAGGGGCACGCCGTTCGTGTAGACCTTGCGACGCCGTTTTGAAACGCGAAGCGCCGAAGGGACGTCTGTGGTTGACGTATCGGTTCCCGATCGAGCCGGTCGTCGCACGCGGGTTGAAAGTCACCATGGATACCGCGAAACCTTGCAGTGCTCGTCTCTTTGGCGGCTTAAGAAACGTTTTTTTCAACGCGCGCTGCGTGCTGTTTCAACGATCGACCCCCTATCGTCGGTGTCTTGCTGCTCTCCTTCCTCGGGGCTGTCGGAATATCAACGATCGTTGATATTGGGCGCCGCTTAGTCACACTGTGCAAGTGGCAAAAGCAAAGAATCCTTGCTTTCCCCTCGATTCGCGTAACATTTCACTTAATTGTTCTTAAACGATCATTCTTTTTTTTCTGCCAGCAGCAACCCAATCACGAGCGCACACACATCTAGAAACTGCGAGATCACAGCTGAGAAACACACGCCAAAATAATACTTGGCTCAGAAAAAGACTTGTTTCGCTTAGGTGGTGTATTTGCTGGTTTGTTGGTGTTTCGTATCAACTATTTGCCCACTCGACGGTCCGACAATGGAGGGCGCAGGATTTCAATTTCCTTTTTTCTACGATTACCCCCCTTATTTCACGTAAGTCCACCTCTGCTGGTGGAGCATCTGTTCCAGTCAGACGCCACATCCACTCAAATATGCAAGTTATATCATTGGAAAAGATAACACACACACACACACATACATTGCAATGCTCGATAAGCAGAGGAAAAAAAAATGAACTGTTGGAAAAAAAACGATTTCTTTTTCAAGTTTTCATAGATTTTTGCACAAAATTGCTGCAAGTACTTCTTAAGCTGGTTTTTTTTAATGGTCCAATACATAAATACGGAATTTTGAAACCAAAGTTGATGGCGAGTCCAGTGCATGTTGCTGAGTTGTTCATGTCTTCATTATTTTCCTTTTCTTTTAATTGCTTGGGATATCAGGTTGCAGCCAGTGAAAGAAACACAAGACAAGCAAATTTCATTATGGGGGGCGTTGATTCTAGGATATTGCAGGCACCACAAGGTTTGGAAAAACAGAATAACGAAGTTTTTTCCTGAACTGGATCTTGATCTGTTGATTAATCCACTTTTTTGAAAAGTACTGTACAAAGCAAGCTACTGTGTCAACTGCTGTTCTATTTTCGCCTGTTTTTTTATCCTCCATCAATTATTTTCCAGCATGTCGGCAAGAGGAAGGTCTTTTTTCACCTTTTTTTTTTTTCTCTGTAATTCTAATTTTTCCACCATTAACCCTCTTTTGTTTTTGTTCTGCGCAGATATTCCAATTGGCAGTGGACAATGACGAATTGCCATTGTTTTGCAACACTAAAGTAAATCGTGAGTTGCTTCTTTTTTTGAAATTGCAAAATGATATGCAAAAAAATAATAAATCTGAACAACTATCTAGGCACTGTAAACAGTTGAGGAATATTTTGCAGCCTTTTTGATCGTGTCATATTCTTGGGCTTGATATTTATACTGCAAATATATATTTTTGTTTTTTCATATCCCATTATGTCCAAGGTGGTGTTTTTTTCTTTTCAGTGGAGTGTTTTCAAGCAGTTTTCTATTCCGGAATTTTTTCCTGGGTTACTTTCAAAAATACCAAGGTGGAATGTCTTTGGTCAAGATATTTTAGAAGCGAGGAATGAGATAAGTGCATGAATTTCTCTTCTAAATATATTAATAATATAAATATCATTTATATTATATCAAATTGAATATGATTTAATTTAGTTCAAATTCATTTCTTTGAACACGTTTTTGTTAAATGACTTGTTGCAGGGAAACTTCCATGGGATGCACGAACTTTATTTTTGGATGCTCTAGTGAAAACAGGTAAATCAGAATAGTGGAATCAGCCCCACCTGATTTCATAGAAGAAAGAAATCAATGTTTCTGTTGGATGCTGGAATTTGCCCGGCGCATTCTGGAAATTTATCGTGAAATATATTGATTAATGTTCATGTCTACAGGTCATGGAGAATGGTTGAGTAAAGATAAAAAAAGCTGTCTGATCCTATGGAAAACGGTGGGTTGGTCTCAATTTTCAACTATGCAGTAAGCTTCCTATGGTTTTGATTGCAATTATTTTCCTTTCAGCGCTGAATCTATTTTTTTATTCAATAATACTGTTTTTGACTAATTTTTTTAATTGTTTGTTTGTTTGGATGGGAGGGGAAGGATGGGTCAGCCCCTTTTTTATCCTTTCGACACTCTTTTCTGTGTGTTCCAGAAAACACAATGGGCGGATGCGATTTATGGCTTCATTCAATCCTATGGTATGCAAGGCTCCGTAATGGCAGTGGAAGAGATTTCCAGCGGGGATGACACCAGAGGGACAGGTAAGCTGTTGAAAACCAAGCTCTTGTTTCTTTTTTTCTTATTTTTTTATTTTCTTGGGGGGGTGGGGTGCTTTCCTCTTGAAAAATAAAAAGAGAGAGGCACAAACAAGCAAATCCGAACGCACCCAATAAGAGTAATTTAACCTTATTTCAATGCAAATGAGTTGACATAAACTCACTTTTTATACGTGTTTGTGTAAGGGTAGAGCTAGAGGGGCTGGACAAAGAAGTCATTTACAGAGCCGTTGCAATCCTCGAAGATCAGGGGAAAGCGAGGTGGGCGAGCACCTTCAAAATCAAGGAAGATGTCTATGCTAAATTCACGACTTCCAAGACTGAGTGAAAAATTCTGCCCCAAATTGTTTTGGGGATTGAGATCCAGTGATGGCATTTTTGGTGAATTCCCCCCCCCCTTTTTTTTTGCAGGCTATTTAAGGGCGAATCTGAAGGCGAAGATGGAGTCAAATTTTTCTGAGACTTACAATCAGAAGCCCCGGCCACTGCTGAGAGATAGGAATGAGGCCCCAGCCCACGAATATAGCTTCTGGGTCTGTCTGCTTATTCCCAGCTGGAAGTATTCGACACCACTCTTTTGGTTTTTCCCCTGATCAGAAAGATGGGGATCTGGATATGTCCGCATGTACTTTATTTTCGCTAGGATGATTTCTGAGTTGTTTGGGGAGCGGGAGTGCATGGAATGGGAGATGTATGTTGATAAACACACGTCTGTAACCCATATAGGGCTCTTGTGGCTGCTGGGCAGCAACTGGCCAACCATGCTTGGGACTGTTTGTTCAACGAAAAATCAAGACACCTTGAGGCACAGAAATAATGTGAAGACTGGTGAATTATGGGTGGTGGTCTGGGGGTTATTTTTGAAATATTTTTACTCCGGCACAATCACTTTTTTCAACCCAGTCCAAACCCAGCATCTTGGAACACTTCCCTTTGCATTCAGTCCAAATTCTGTCCATTGGCTGCCAGCCAAGATCACCCTATGTTAGGCAATTGATCAATTTGGTCGAAATGTTGTGGCGATTCGCATGCTTGACAGAAATTGGGGAAAGCATATAATGGAACTTTGTGGAACTTTGGACACCTCTTCGTGTAAAAGCGTTTAGTTCACACACCCTGAATTACTTTGATACACTTGCACAAGGTGTAAATTTTTGGGGAGAGAATTTGCTCAGATGGCATTTTCCCTGTTCCCAAAAATTAATGCACAGGAAAAATCACCAGACTTTGGAGATTCATTGCTTTCTTGCGGTGGTTTTCAGATTTACATTTCACAAAACACCCTCTTCCCTCAAGTCTTGATTTATGCCTACCCTCTCATGTTTTTCAAACGAAAAAACAATCTCTTGACTATGTATATCTATATATACTATATAATATCTGACCAAAAAGAAAAAGAACCAAAAAAAAACAATAATCAATACACATGAATTCAATCGTCCTTTCTTGTTGTGTTTTCAACCCTCAAAACACCCTAATAGTACCTTCTTGAACAATTTATGTACGACCCGTCTAGTTGACTACACTATCTGTATAAACATAACCACAGAGAAAATCAAAAATCACTCTACCAAAAAGAAAAAAAAAAGAAATCTGTCTCAAAACTAGTACACGGAAAAAGAAAATCGAAACTGAATAATAGTAATGATGGAAAAACTACCCCTTCTCAGGATATCAAGTCATTTTTTCTTTTTGGATATTTTTTTCTTGATTTAAGAAAGATTGCAACGAATTGCAGTCAATCTTTCCCCAGTTTTTTTCCCCCATTTCTGTCATTTTTCACTTGAAGCACGAAATATCTGTATATTTTCCAATAAAAAATAGAGACCACCCATATCTCATTCGCATATGGGCTACATGGGGCATTCCGCCTCAATGTAATATTTTTGAAAGATAAAAACCAAAACAAAAAACTAGTATCTCCATTCAACCGGGTTTTTTGTTTTTCTTATCGTGGAATGTAGTTCTCCACGCTGTCTGCATAAAGGCTTTCCCTGCAGAAACAGTAATCATAAAATCATAATCATAATCATAAAAAAATATAATCATATAATCATATCATATATCGAAATCATAATCTCAGCAGCAAAATAAGATTTCTTTATTTTTTTTCCCACGTCTACTTCTCACAAACGTTCCACAAACCTATCCCCTGTGCATTTTTGACAAAGGTTTTGAGATGGAAAAATATTTCAACTATTTGGGAAATAGAAAATAGAACATAGACTTAACTCCACCACCAGCAAGCCAACATGTGACACCTAATATGCATAATATTCTACTTAAATTTGTTTTGTTTTGTTTTGTTTTTTTTGGGGGGGGGTTGAAAATACCTGAATGCACCTCCATTTCTCACTGACAACAGAGCTGCATGGGTGGCCCCCGGCTTAGGTTCAAAATTGGCAGCCTCTCCGATCCCCAAAACATGACAAATAGCTCTGACCCTGTCCAAGTAGGTGATATCCACCATCTGCAAACAAGCCCAACCCCCTCATATTTCTTTCAAAAAAAATATAAAAAAAAACAAACATTCTTTTATCGAAATTGAAAAAATTTATATCTTCATCGCACAAAAAAAACAGAGAGGGAAAGAAAGAAAAAAACAACGAAGTGCCTCAATTCCTTCAAATGAAATGCATCACTCTAATTTTAAATAATTCACTGGAAAAAAAAAATTCGTCCGTTTCAGGTATGCATTTTTTCGCTCATCTGTCTAGCAGTGCTCTCTGACTCCAAATAAAAGCAAAGAGCATGAAAAAAAAATGTAAAAACAGAAACAAAACTTCCGATCCTAACCAAAAAAAAACGGAAAGGAAATGTTGCAAAACACAGTATTTGGGGGGTGGATATTAACTGCTTCAAGATATCTTACCTTTGGAATGGATTGCATATTTGCATTACTCATGCTTGTTGGAGAACCACCAGGGATAATTGAGTTTCCAGCCATCCCTCGAGACCCCCCCATGTGCCCTGGATGCTTCCTTTGGTTTGGACAAAAAAAA
This sequence comes from Bryopsis sp. KO-2023, assembly GCA_030272585.1. NCBI lineage: Eukaryota > Viridiplantae > Chlorophyta > Ulvophyceae > Bryopsidales > Bryopsidaceae > Bryopsis > Bryopsis sp. KO-2023. The sequence continues at coordinate 1,108,185 of BSYQ01000010.1, forward strand.
GAAAAAAACAATGGTCAGGCTGACACTGCAAGCTACTGAACACATGTCTCTAGAGGCCCAACCTCGAAATCAAGGAGAAAAAAATAAGATTGCAAAAATATGACCTTACAATAATATTTTACACACACCCTCGGCAAAAAAACACCACTATTATCATTAGCGTTGAAACTAGGTCGCATGTACAAGGGGCTTAGTTCGTTATTTTGAGGGACAGGCGGCAGAGGCTTTCAGTCCTGATGCAATACAATAAAAATGACACTTTAGTTAGAATGCTGTGCTAAATTGTTTCAGCTCACAAGTAAGGATCTCCAGTCAGTGGGGGTGGCATGCTCGAAGGGCCACCTTCAAAGGGCAATCGTGGAAAAGGTCGGAGTTCCTGATGACTAAAAAGAAGAGGTCCGTAAGACAGTCACAACCATACGAAACGAATGTAAAAGGAAAAAAAGAAACATGCATAATTTCCAAAAAAAACTTTTTTTTTAATTGAATTCGAAACCTTCATGCACCCTGTCTGATAGGGGCCGGACCAGATATTAAAAAAACCCGCATTCCTTGAGATCGCATTCTTTCTTCGGACATCAAAAAAGATTGATTCCACAAAACTTTCCTTGATACTCCTTCCCCAGCTTTTCTTCAACCAACATATTTATTATCTTTTTCCCCGATGAATTTCAAAATGTACTCACCCATGGGCAAATGTGCATCTATCCTCGTAAGGACAGTGGCCGAGCTGCTGGAATTTTTCACACAGCTTGGTCTTGAAATAGGGCCCCTCTCTCAGGATGTCCCTCTCTCTTTCCCAAGACCTCCGACCGTTTTCCCCAAACCGGGAGCCCCCCATGAAACCCCTGTGCAACACACACAATCAGCAGCACTCCAAGAAAAGGACCAAAAAGAAACACAAACCAACATGGAAAACCTAACAGCTCACCCCTTCAATGTTGAAATCATATTTCTGTTCACAATCCACATTCACGCCCCCCCCCCTCAACCAATGATCAACATTTAGAATCAAGATATCTAACAAAACGCAAACAAACTGGGGGATGAGTTGCAAGCGCAAAATAAAAGATTGATGTCAAGACTGACCTATCCCAGTCCCCATCATGCCTGGAGCCCCCCACTGGTCCAGGCCCAGGGCCCGGCCCCGGGCCTGATCCGGGCCCTGGCCCAGGTCCTGGGTGGTCTGGACGGCTTGCAGATTCTGGGGGAGGCATCGATTCCGGTCGAGGTTCGTGAAAGAATCGACACCTATCGCCATATGAACATTTGCCAGTTTGCGTCCAACCGATGCACACACCCCGGCCAATTCCACGGGGAAACTCCCTTGGACCTGCCGTGCAATCCCAAGGCATCAATGCTGGCCAGGGTGGGTATTCTCATTCGCAGTTTGAGAAACTTGTTCTTAGGTGCATATAAAGTGCTTTTTGCTCTGATGAGGAATCCTACCACTAGCGCCGCCTCCACCACCAGGGCCACCCCCTGGGTTGTTACCAAATCCCCCCCATTGATTTCCGTTTTCACCACCTCCACCCCCCTATTCACACAGACACAAAAATGAATCGCATGAAAGTAGCAAACAAGACATCAAAACCTCAACTGATTTCGTTTCAAGAACTGCTCATGCACTGCTTACTTCTTAGTTTTTCTCAATTCAGAACTTTCGGGGGACCGCGATGGTTTTTGCCTTTTTTTTCTTTTTTTCCCCAATGTTGAGTGAGATCATTGTAAGCTTAGGAGGAAGCAAAGCATGCAGAATTTGATTTCAGTCGGCGAGAATTCATCTGTTGGGGGCAATCAAACTAGACCCTTGAGAAAATTCGAGGTAAATTATATACATTATCCTTTTGGAATGCAGAACAGGCACAGACATAAGCATCAGGTATATGATACATGCATCCCTCGGTTTTCAAATTTCAGCACTACTGCTGAATGCAATTTGTGACTTCGATTGCTTTTGCAACCCACCGCAAATGGTCGATGCCTGTCTCTGTCGAACATACGGTCGCCACCTCGATGTAGGTGCGGGCCTCGTCCCCCGAACCCACCGCCACTTGCTCCACCACCTCCTCGACCGTACATTTTTCCCCGAAACCAAAAAAAAAAACAGTTCCAAGAGGAACAAAGGCCGTTCAGAAAACGCAAAGAAAGAAACACCTTGAGGGATTCATCAAGTTCTGTCGATTTGACACATGGACCCCTTTGCTCCATGTGTGAGGACTGGGCTGTGTTGGCCGAATTCCGCCAAAAGTTTGGTGATGACTTGGCAATCTCTTTGTTCAGCGAGGTAGGATGTCCCTGAGAATTTTTTACACAAAAAGCTCACATTTGGGTTAAAAAAAACTTTTGTGAACACAGTCACTGGAAGAAACTGGAGAGACAATTGTGTTATTGCAACATAGGAAATTGATTATTTGCTTTCTTAATTCAAAGCTTGGTAGGCTGGAGTTTTGGGGAAAAAGTACTTGTGTTGAAGGGGGGGGGGGAGGTGTTGGGAAAGCAAGTTCTTGCCATTTTCTGCCATATTGACAGTTCGATGATGAAGTTAATTTTGCAAGTGTTGAATCAGTCAGTTCATCTAAATTGGATTAAAATAGGCACATTTCACGGGTTTTTTTCCGACGTGGACTACACAGTCGTGAAATTGGTGGTGTTTGTCATTTGGATTTGGTCAAGAAGAGTGTCCTGTTGTCGATAAGATGTGTGTGCTTGGGAGGGATTGCTGCTGATCTTGCTTTTGTCGGGAGTCAATCCTTTGTTTGATTTTCAGAATACGGCTGGGAGATTAAGAATTTCCTTACACTCAGCAGAAGGGAAAAAAAACTTTGTGCCACAAGACATGGTGAGCATCCGTGTTGGAGGATGGATCCGCTGTTTTTTTTGTTGTGGGTTCGTCACTTGCTCATTAGTCTTGGTCATGGCTCAATTTATGAACGTTTTTTCCACCCTCTGGCTGCACTGTTTCGACCCCAGAAGTGTTGTTCGTTGTAGGAGGAGAAAGTCAACAGCGAGAGCACGTGGGCTGTTCCTACGATTTCCTATGATCAACTCGCGGCGCCGCGGGATGCGTGGGACGATGTCGACGCTTTTTTGGATGGGGTGGGTGGGTTCATGCCCAGCGATTGTCCGTCGCGAAAAATACAGTGAAGAATCCTCACTTGCTGTACCCCGAACAATTAAACAACAGGAATCTGCAACGGGGATCCACCATTTGCTCTGAGCATCAGAGGGAGGTTTCCTTTTGCTCCGTTTTCCATGCGATTGTGTTCTGGGGGTGTTGTCACTGATGCACAGTGGATGGGCCCATGGGGGCGTTCAGCTTCGATGTAAAAAGCTTGAAAATAGCAGTGTTCCGGGTTGACGTCTGATAATGAAATGTGTTCATAAAACCAATGAAACTAGCCCTGTTCATTGCTTGCCCAGATTCGTGAATCTGGGATTTTGGCGGTCTCCGGGGTGCCAGGATTTGCTGAGCTCAGAAAGAAATTGATGCTGACATTGAATGATTTCGGGGTGAGTGAGCCATTGATTCATAAGGGTGGGTTGGCCGCCTTTTTCGAAAGGCAGCTGCGAAACCTTGTCGGTTACAAAGAGAAGAGAACAGGGAAACTGGTGATTACAGTAAAAAAAAATAATTATTAAAAAAAACTGGTTTCTCCATGGTTATTTCTTAATTTTTGTTTTCAATTCTAAGAAGAAAATTAGATCCGTGGCACTCGGTCGAGGGGAAAGAAAAAAATAACAAGAATTAACAAGCTTTGAAACAACTTGGCACTGATTTTGAGCCATATTTCCCAAAACAGAATTCTTTTCAAAATCAAAAGGGCCATTTGTAAGGATGGTGCCTTCTGAATTTGTTGTGAATGCAACTGCAAAATAAAAAATGTGAAAATTTTTGCACTCGTAAGCCAACACGTGTGATTTTCTGACCTAAGACCCCGTTTTGTTTCTCCTTAGAACTTGCCAGAAGAAACTGTGCGGTCAAAATATTCTTTGGAAGCCAGCAAATACAGTGTGGGGTGGTCTCTGGGTGTGGAAATCTTCGAAGGGCAGCGTGACTACTCTAAAGGTTCATTCTATGCAAATCCTTTTAATGACAATCCTAGGTAGGAAAAAAAACCCGGATCCACAAAACCCATCACAAAAGTGTGTGTTTGTGTGAACTCCTGTGCCATGTGTGTATTCTCACTTTTTTTTTTAGCCGGGTGTTTCTTGCATAGTTATGGCTGCCCTTGCTTCTTCTTTTCAAAAAACAGGACAAGTTCAGCTTGCCACCAGAAGAAGAAAAATTGGGAAAGAAAAACCAATTCTTATATATATATATATATATATCATGGATATTTGATGGAAGCATGGCTTTTTGATTTGCAAGGCCTGGGGCGACTCACTTTCCGGAATATCACACGCCCAATGTATGGCCAGAAGAGCTCCCAGAATTGGAGAAAAACTTCAAGGAAATGGGGAAGATTATGATGCACGTTGCATTGATGGTGGCGCAAGGAATTGATAGGTAACATCAATCTTTTTTCGAAGCAAGAAAATATGCATGTGATCGAATTTGGACGCAGGATTTCCATGGAAATCAATTGGTCAAAAGTGTTGGGTTCTATCAGTTGGTGAAGAGAATCTGAAAAGGAGCAGGTTAGTAATGTATCCCACAGTGTTGAAACAGAAACGTTGAAAAGGTATTTTGTTTGATATGGCTGTGTGTTGTGTGTGTGTGTTTTTCTACCAGGTCCATGGAAAAGGAAATGCCAGAAAGCTCTGGTGTGGTGAGTGAAATTTTGAAGTCGTCACAGATACACAAGGCACGAGGGCTGATTTATTTCCCCACTGGTCTGTCGAATTGGTGCGGGCTCCACAAAGACCATGGGCTCTTGACAGGTAGAACACTGGCGTTGAAAAGTGGAAACACGGTTCATCTTGTTTAGGTTTTACTAAACTGAGGAAATGATATTCGACCTCCCTGAGAGCAGGATTCGAACCTAGATGTTGTGGAAGTGTTTGTCTCAGGTTGTGAATCCATTTCTGATCGGAATAATTCTGATTGGGAAGGACATATTGTGTTTTGATTTAAGTTTCTATGGTGGGTATAGGGCTGGCTCCAGGTTTGTTTGTCAGTGGCGATAGAGAAGTTGACAGTCCAGATCCAAAGTGTGGTTTGTACATTGCCAGTCCAGATGGCTCAACCCACAGGTAGGTCTCCCCCCAGGGTGAAAATTTTGAACACGTATGGGACAGTTTCATTTTGCTCACTTTGTCGGTCACAGCGCCCAAGGGTAAAATAGTTAGAATTTCTTGAGCTTGGTGGTTTCTGGCTGTTTCACCTGACGGGAATGCTACTAAATGACGCTTTAAAAAAAAAAAGGTCTTGATTTCCTGCTTTCCATCCAATTTGTTGCATTCCAGAACCTTTCCTCAAAAGGGTTGTCCAAAATTGTGATCTTCTGTATTAATGGCTTTTTGATCATAGGGCTGTTATGGACAAAACATCAATAGCGTTTCAGATTGGCGAAGCTCTGCAGGCGATCTCGAGAGGGAAATTCAAAGCAACCCCCCATTGGGTGGCAGCCCCTGAAACAGATTTAAAAGAAATCAGGCGATTAAGTTTTGCCCTCTTCTTCCAGCCGAGTGTTGATTATGAAATCGTTGGTGGGGTGGATGCAGCTGAGGTTGGGTGGGAAGATGGAATGACATTTGGCGATTTTGCCAAACGGAAATTTGACTTGTACTATCAAAAATCGGTTGGGAAGAAGGAATGACCTTGGGTGATTTTGCAAAAACAAAAATTTGACTTGTACAATCAAGGGTAAGATGGGGAATCGAAGTCACATCTTTTTGCTTTTTTGGAAAGGGGTCTTTTTTCTGTAGAAATGTGAAGGACGAGAATTTTGTGTTTAGGTTTTGTCGAAAAGCCAAAGTTTTGACAGTTTTAGCTCAGGCCAAGGGCACTGTGGGATTATCCCTCAGTCTCACCATTTGAACCAATTTGTTTGTTTGTTTTTTGAGGCAAGGGGTAGGCACACGCAAACACTGTGACGTAACCAAACTGTGTAACCATCTCCAAAAAAACACCGAATTCTGGAAAAAATGAAAACAGTTGAAAGAAGGCAGCACCAAATTGTTTACGTATGAACCAACCTGTATAATTTCATGTATTTTTATCACTCTTCAAGAAAGTGGTAAGACCCTACCAGACAAAGAAATCGCAAAAACGGCTTTCGAAAGACACATTGACGAAGTATATCTACCTGCTTAGTTGCATCTTAAAAACCTATCTACCTACTACAAGATTCTGTGAGAATTTACTACACATGCTGTGTAACACTTTTCACCCTTCAGATTCCCACAAAAGAAAAGCGACACTTTTAAAAATTCCTCAAACAAAAACCAAATAATTTTCACAGAAACCAGCATATTTCGTCCATACAATTTCTGCCAAATTCTGTCAAATTTCATGTACAGAACGTCATTATTATGAGTTTGACAGAGCCTGGTGCAGCAGTGCACATGCAGTACACTAGTGTTATTCTCAGTAAATGTGAGTTGTAAACTATGCACAATAAGGTTCGGGCTAGTTGGAATATGCTCATAGTCTGCACAGGCTGGTTTGCCAATAGTCTGGATGGTGCCCGCCTCTACACAGTGGACAGCAGAATATTTTCAGCTTGGAGAAATATGGTGCAAGGGTTAAAAAATTTGTCACACCAGTCACATCCAATATCTATAAGGACAGAATGCACTTCACCTCGGGCAAACTTTCGTGTTCAATTTTCACAGAATGGAATGGAGATATGGATGGAGATAGAATGGAGATAGCCTTAGTTTTTCGATAGACAGCATGCACAATGATGTTGGAATATGTGTCCTGTGCAACTGTGCATGACATTGTGCAAGGCACTTCAAATCAGTCATTCACATCACATTGATTCTTTCACTTTTCCTACTACAGTTGGCTGAGACGTTTTGCGCTAAGTATCTCCCCCTCAAAGATTCCCATTTATGGCACGAATAACACCTGAAGTAAATCAGTGTCCCCTCTGTCGCTTTGTCATGAACTTAATACTGTGGCAGTGTATAGTACATAGTAGCTATGTGGGAAGAAATCCCACTTTTGCATTATTTCAAAACAACTGGATCACTGTCTACTTTTTTTTTTCTAACTTCCACTGTGTTGGAAACATCAATCAAGGCTCCTTTGTCAATAGAGCAATTTTCTTTTTGAGTTCCGCCACTTCTTCCTCCAAATCATCTCCTCGACTGCGCTCCAGGTCCAGTATGCGTTGCACAACAAAAGAAATCCTGAAAAGAAGAATGAAAAGGAAAAACTTGAACGAGGCCCATATATTCCGACACTGGTTTCCTAAGAAATTTACAAATTTTCTTATTCATATGTATATAAAAATCTATCTACACATTTTTTTTCCCCCGCTATTGAAGGGAAAGAAAATAACAGTATTTTGCTGCAATGAGTTTAATTCAGTGGAATTGAGCCCTACCCCAGGAGAGGCACTCTTATCATCACATCCTGTTTTTTCTTCACTGCCACTGCACTCAGAGGCCCATCCAGCTCTTGCAGTTTCCCCTACCATGGTTTGGGTTAAAAAACCTGTTTTTCTCTTTCAACAAACGATGGATTTTCAACTACAAACTAGAACTATCCATTTTCAGCAGAAACACACAGCTTCTATCTACTGTTTAATTTAGTAAAGTAATGTATTATTTGAAGAAACGATTGGAGTATCTTTTATTTCAGCATTTTCATGGGCAAGCTTACCAAATAAAAACACATTTCCAGTGGTGAATCGTGTTCCAGGTCATCTGAACACAGAACACATAAAAGATGTAAATATGTCGAAGTTCAATGGACACAGTGTGTAAATGAGTCATATGAACTACTTCTGTCACACTTTTTCCACCCAAATAAGTGATATGAACCACTTCAGTCACACTTTTTAAAAACCCAACTGGGTGATGTGAAGTACTTCAGTCACACTTTTTTTTACCCAGATTAAGAATTCCTTTTTTCGTGGTTCTCTCAGCAACAGCACTCGAAAATTCTTTGCAAAAGTCTTCATAGTCGTCAATCATTTCGACATCCACTGGACAATCTGGGGCCTCCCCTCCGAGCCTCTGTCTTTTGGCCTTGCTTGCATCCACTGTTCCATAATCTTGATAATCGACACCCACACGCTTCACAAAATACTGCCAGAGAAGAAAACAAACAAACAAACAAACAACTAAGGGCCACTGCAGCCTGAATTAAAGCATCAGTGTCCTGCTGGCAAATATTTGCAATGGGAAAAAAGCACTTCGAATTCATATTCAAAAAATTTAGAGGGAGTGCGATTCCAGAAAAAACAAGATAGACTCGTATTGCTACTTTCAACCTCGTTTTTACTCGAAGACAAAAAAAACAGCTAAGGAGTGGCTATGTTGGCTTTCATACTGTATGTCCATGCACATTTGAATGAAAAAGAGATAATTGTTTAAAAACAAAATCAGTTCAAACAGCAAAAAAACTGTTTTATAGCACTCACTTTTCCATTCAAACTCTGACCAACAATATGTTCAGCAGGATGGCTACCCCAGTCAACTTTCTGCAAAACACAAACGAAAGGCATTAGCTCCACAAGGGCTTCCAGAATTTGAACAGATATAAATATTTTAATCGTTCAAGTCATTCTTCTTTGAAGGGGCATTCTTGAGATGCAAGACAAAAAATTCTTTGAAGCCAGGACTTGAAAACTTGTCTGGCTGTCAATAAATTCTTGTTTTTTCTCTACTTCTCTGCCAGTCGGGTCATCACTGAAATATTCCTCCTCATCTTCTTCGTCCTTTTCTGACTTTGCATTTTCAGCGTCGGATGACTCTTTTGATTCATCCCCATCAAGACCAAGAGCTGAGCCAAGGAAAAAATAATTAAAAATAAGCTGACAAGAGAACAAGCCCAAGCTTTATAAAGAAAAAAACAAACAAACAATTAACAGGAAAAAAGCAATAGTGACAGTAAAAGCAATTGTCATATCAACTAGCTACCATAAGAAAACAAATCGTCTATGAAAATCAGCCCGGTGCAAAAAAAAATAAACATTCAATTTGTTTCAGCTTTAAAAAAAAAAGACCTTTTCGAAACAACTTTGCTCCTCTCTTGACGCCTTTGCCTGGTGTATTTTTTGTTTGTTTTTTTGTGATTCCAAGCTTCGTTTTTTCCTCCTTCAAACACACACACTAATCAACTAACTTTTTCACTTTTTTTCAAAGCAGGATTCAAGTAAGAAAACTAATTTTTAAAAATGTACAAGGCATGAGTTTGCTGGATTCACAAGACACAATGAATCCATCTGGAGGAAAAACTAAAAACTTCATTCTTCCTGCAGTGGAAAATTTTGATTAAGGAGTAAAGAGTAGACAATAGTGGATAGAGAGTAGTAATATCCTTCACCTTGGCCATATTTGTGAATTTTGCTTTTTCTTCGGAACCGGCCTCAGCCCACATCTTCGACAAAATCTTTTGCTGTTCGGGCAAGGCAATTCCTGGGTTGTCGGATTTAATGGCACTTCTTTTTTCATCACAAAAGAACTGCAAAAAAGCATGAAATGACGGTGAAAAATCAAAACACATGCGACTTTGGGGGGAAAACCCACACTGCATTTGTCAGAAAACATGGTTTGTTCCATTCTCAGAAAAAAATCATTTGTTTTCACCTGGTAAGCGCTCTTGGCTCTTTTTGGTTTCTTTTGAGAAGTTTTTGTCTGGAGCGGAAATTTGGCCATGTCAGATTCGTATTGCTGTGTGTCAGCAGCAGCACGGACTTTGTCTGCCTCAGCCATTTCCTGACAAACAATACAAATAAAAATACTTGAAACAGTTTAGGGGGACATATCCAACCTAGTGAATTCCATAAAAAGTCTGTTTGTTTTTTTAAAGCCACGCCCCCCCCCCCCAAAAAAAAAAAAGCAAAAAGAGCTCCATCCATCCACAGCTCTTTTGGAGATAATGCTTTGGACCCTCCCACCAGTATGAAGATTCTGTGAAGCAGAATTTTAATCAAAAAGTCTCAGTACCTTGAAAGGTACTTTCGCCTCATCTGACATCTCTTTCCACATATTACCCATGGCCTTCACCACATCAATCATGCTGAAAGAAGGATTCTCCTCTACAAAACATCAAAACTTTGTTGGTATGCTGACCAGCCATTTATGCATTGCATTTGGAGCAAAATGACAAAATGACTACTGCAACACTGGAAAGGAACATTGCCTTCTCTCAACCTTTGATTCTTGCTCGATTGACTTCAGAGAAAAACATGTAGGCATTCATTGCTCTTTTGGGCTTCTTGGGCAGGGGGGTAGTTGTGCAGGGCACATCGTCGCTGTTCTTAGAAGCTGGATTTGCGGGTGGCAAATGTTGAGACGGTGGCTCCTTCTTATTCTCATCTTCCACTTGATTGTCCTTCGAGACATCCTGCACTGATTCTGGCTCATGAGTCGTTTCCTTGACAACACACAAAAATCCACAAAAAGTTGTAAATTGAGATCTAAGTCAAAGAGGGAGGTGTGTGTTGGGCATGATAAACGGACAACATTTTTTCGCGGACGTTCCACACTTGAAACACTCCAAAGAGCTGAGCTTCCCCGTTTGCCTAGACGACTCAATTGGCAGTCACGGTCCGTAGGGACACCATCTTCGTTTTTTGCGATTTTTTCCTGATCAGGCTCACCGACTGCTGCGGGAATCAAGCTTATCCCGGTTAACTTGTGAATGAGTTTTGCACCTACCTCTGCATTGGCTTCAACACTTTCTTGTGGCGGCGCCGCCGTTGATGGCAAGGTCTCATTCTGGGGAACGACCACCTTGCGACTCACTCGCTGCCCCGTTGATCTCACGGCCGCTTTTGAGGTCCTGACTGTGACGTTGGAACCTGCACTTTGACGTGGAACCACGCTCAACACTCCTCTCGGCTTCACTATCCTTGCCACTACGCCGCTCGATTCCTGGAAAGAGAGCAGCACAGGTTGAAATTCACATGGGGATGAAACGGAAACGACATATTCCGCGAGTGCACAGCAAGCATCCAAGCGAAGCAATGCGGAAATAAACGTCACTACCGATCGATCCCACGCCGCCCGTGAACCCACCTGCAGCGTGGATTTCGGCACGGCGGCGGCGTTCTCCACATCAGGGATTTCCATCGCAGTCGAGCACTTGATGAGTTCACGCTTCACTCAAAATCGTTTTTTTGTTTGTGGGCTCGCATACTGTTGCAAGCCGAAAGAAACAGGATATAGCAGCCATCACTGAATTGCCAGCAACCCGCCGACCCCCTTTCCAGAAATACAGATTGTTGTTCCTCCCAGGTGTCACACAGAAAAAGGTTCTCTCGTTTTGCGTGCACTGAAACCGACGACTCAAATCCGATGGAATTCTACTGGGGTACAACAAGACATGAGGATTCCAAAAGGTGGGGACAGCTCAAGGCAGATTTCGCTTATGTGCCATTCCTTTTGCCTTGTTCAAGTCAAACGCTGGGGAGGTATCAGAAAATTTTCCATCACACATTCGACACAAGGCAACTCTGATACGAAGGGGCTCACAACAGCCCCCAGAAGGCCCGTTTAAAATACCTGCTAAATTCGGTTGAAAGAAATTCTCTTCTAGTGGCAATGGAAAGATAATCCCCACAATAACAAGGATTATGTATTGAACCAAAATGTATCCCCCTGGACTCCAACCATCAGAAAAAATCCCAAAAACATCACTCATCCCAGACAGACTACTCTGCTCCATCATCAAAATTTGCAGAAGGCAATGAAAGCGTGCATTTGTATCCATTGCCATTAAAACTCCATTGAGTCTCTTCCACTCTGCTGCATCTTTTTCCTGGCATTCTCAATTCTGGAGGCTTCCCTTCAAGCAAGGACTTCCCCTGTCTTCTTCAGGAAACGGACCTTCTTTCCATCCACAATCCTGAATTTCAAAACAGCAGACAGGGCCGTGTTCAATAAAAGTTGCAACGATAGCTGCCTGATTTCCTTCAGCACCACAGCTTCAACACAGAATCAACAGGATTTTACTTTTAAAAACCACTTTTTTGTTTATTGTTTTCTCGAAAATGGAAAGCAGGGATATCATAAATTCGCTCACTTTCTGCCCAGTCTGCTCCTGACTTGCTGCTCTTTGGAGTAGTGCATGACATTAGAGTGATGAACAGGACCCTCCTTTTCTTGCATGGTTCCAGACTCGTCTTCACTGGATGGTTTCGTATATCGAGTCTGTATGCATCGAAGGAAAACAATGTTTTTAATCAATCAATGAACACAAAACCATGGATTCAAATCAGCCGCTCATTATTGGGGAAACCAATCCACCACCTGTTTCCGTCAACAAAACTAAGAAACAACTGTTTCCTTCAACTTCATTTCTTTCGATTGTTTCCAAAGCAAAGATTGTCCATGACTCGTAAAAAACGCAGAAGTACAGGAACAGGAGCTCAATGGGGAAATGAAACCGGAAATGAAACTGACCTTCATATTGACACCATCCAGCCACACGTAGCCAAATTTGGTGTCAACCTGCGACAGATGGGGAAAAAATCATAATCATTCACCACTTATTTATTCCCTTACGTTAGCTTCACAGCAAAAGGATATGGAATGCAAGACCACAAAATGATTCTAAAAAAAAAAAGATTCAGGCGCTCACACCTGATCTAATACACTACATATTGAAGCAAAAAGAAATCAGAACTCACAACTGCTTCCAACAGTCCGTAAATATACCCTGGACCTCTGAACGCATTTTCTTGAGATTTATGTGAAATACTTAAGAATCAAAACCAACAGACCAAGCGATAAAGTGGCAATCTTTACTAACCCTGGTGACTTCCCCCATTTTGCCCTTGTCGTTTCCAGTAATGACCACCACGTAGTCTCCCACTTGCACATGAATTTTTTGTCGAATCACTTTGCCGGTTTTCTTGTGAACAGGGAGATGTTCCCATTTCTTTCCATAGCCCTGATAAGAAACGACAGCCACAACAAAAAGTAAACTCATCTACTCCGATTTTTGCTTTTTCTCTCTCTCTAAAAACACAACAAAAGAGGACAGAAAAAGGTCTTTTCTCATGCAGCTTTCCCTGCCAATTGGAACAGTATATGTATTGTACATCCCTGGCTGGTGGTTTTCTTTTTCTTTGGAGTGGATGTCCACAAAAATAATGCCTCAAGAGAAAAGCAGTGGTAAGATCCAACACCACTTTCCTATTTAATTCTTTCCAGAAAACAAGCAGCAATTTGGGCTTCTACTTGGTTGTGAAAACAAAAATTAGGATCGAGTTATTGAGGACAAATCTTCATTTCAAGAGCATGTGCATAGTTAGGAGCAATTCCAATTGAGTGAGTGGAGTCAATCTCACCCAGACACGTCTATCTTCTTTTATCAAATTCAGAAAAAAAATGAAAGTGGGATAATTGTATGTGTTTTCAGGATGTTGTGATTGACAGGAGAAAGAGAGATGAAATTCTGATCTGCCACTCACAATGGTACCAGCTTGAACTGGGCAGACCAGGGGAGCCGAAACCTGGAAGCAATCAAATAAAGGTGTAAGCACTTTTCAAAGCTATCCTGGCGGCTGTTTCCTCTTTCGTTCATCTGAGGGGGAAAACTCCACTTAATAGAAAGCCGACGAAGACCTACTCCGTGAAAATCCCACTTTCTCGACAATAATTCAACGTCCTAAGCTAGCACCCTTTGTCGCTTTTAACGCGAGATGGTAGGTGCACGCACGAAACTTCACTCGAAGATTTCTGGAAGGGGGCAGGATTTTGACGCACCCTTGGAGCGGAAATCGGTCGAGCAACGAGTCTGCGACCCTGAAAGCAACTCGAGTTAACCCCCAAGGACATGGTTCCGAGTAGAGCGGCCATGGTGAGTAGTGGCAACGCGCGTTGGTAGGAAACGGGAGCCGATGCTTGGAACGAAACTGGCAGTGGAGCAGAGAACAGACAAAAAAGAAAAGTTATCGTACTGTTTTGTACGACATGGTAACACCATGCAAAGCAGAATTTGGGAGAGGCAGATTGCGGAATGGTTTGGGGCGGTGGCTGGTGGTTGGATTTAACAGGTGGAGTGGTGAGTCCACTTGACACTTAATGGGAGTAGGAAAAAAACATTGGGAACGATTCTGGGGACAACTCTGTTTTCGAAACCACAGTTAGTATGCCTGAACAGGCGGTGAGGTCTACAGCGTCATGCTCAGCTTTACACCTCAGATTTCCATTTTCCTTCTCAGCAAGGGTGCATTGGAAGGATGACATTCAACTGAAATTTCCTGCATATCCGCTGCCCATAATGAATAGACATCAAGCTTCTCTCAGCTTCTCAGATTCTACCGACGACCAGCGATTGAATCTATTTTCACAAAGATGACCTTCCAAATATCAAATTAAAAAAATAAACAATGTATCAATACAAATACAGCCACGCGCAACACATCCAGAATACAAGCCTTGCTCATGTCACATCACCACAGCTTGAGATATGGGCATCTCCAATAATGTCGTAGCAATAAACGCTTCAATCGTTATCGATCCTCAGAGTCAATCTCCCCTCCTCTCACCATGCACTCCTCCCATTAGCCCAGTTCGCCCTTGCAAGACAATCGAAAACGAAATATGCCCCGACTTCGAATTGCATGGTTTCCTCCATTCTCTCCAGTTCACCAGTGATGCCCTCCAACTGGCCTTTGCTCAAATATGATATCGCATTTTCTGAGAACGTCAATCCAGCTTGTGACAGCGACTCCTCAGGGTCATCCCCTCGTTTTGCCACCTCTTGCAAGTCACGCCAAAGAAAAAAGTCGAAATTTGCACAAGCGAATGGATTGACAAACATCTCGACCGGCGGCCCATCTGGTTTATCAAACACATCAGGCTGGTCCTCCTCATCTTCAAATCCTGGCATCACATCACAAGTTGATTTCAAGTCCGGACGAATGCAAAATCCCAGTGTAACCTAGACAATGCAGGTTGATTCTCTTGCAATCTGATAAGCTCCCTGTTCCAGTTTCAACGAGGTGGTTCGTTGGCTTTTCTAAACAGTCGATCAAAATCAGCATCCTCAGCTAACTGGATGGTTCACAATTCTTGAGTTCACAATTTCATTAATCACTGGATGGTGCTTTCGAATGTGATCATGCAAGATCGCTCAAAGGGCATCAATTTTTTTCTGAACTTCTTCTGAATTTCTGCTAAACTTGAATCGATGCCATGCAGAAAATGCACGAGAGTGCATACAAAATCTCTTTTCTGTACTTCAGTTCACCTGGCAAAGGATTTCCAGTGTCAAAACTTTCCATTAGCTTGGAATAGGCCAAATTCAGTCGTGCAGCACTTTCCGTTGTGTCATCTGAGTTCACATCAGGGTGCAGCACTTTGATCTTTTCCAGATAAGCCTCTCGAATTTCGTCGACACTGGAGTTACGCGAGACTTCCAAAACCGAATAGGGATTGATGTTTCCGAGGGCTTTCACGACTACTCTCGATCGCCCAGGTTTCAATTTGAGCAAAGCAGGGGCAGGTTTGAACAAGGCGGAATGCATCCTGTGAAGGGGTCGAGACGAATTGGGAACCCGTTGGATGTGGATTCGTTGCAGTGCATCCTCTCCAACCCTCCATTTTTAGATGTGGCCGATGTTGGAGGTTGGTGACAGCATAATGCTGGTGAAAGACGTGATTTGTTTGGATGAGGGAGCAAAACAAACAAACAAACAAACAAACATCAATTACATTGTGTAGGAGAGACATTCTCCTATTAATGAGGGAGCAACATGGCGGCCTCCATGTTATTTTCCATGTTTGGTTGCAATGAAATCGGAATGAAACGAAAATTTGTTTTTGCTCCTTTGAACGAGTCATACCAGTTGGTGAATTCACACTTCGGATTGGTGAGTGAATATGGTTGGTTGGAGGTTTTCTTTCTCTAATTTTCATCAGAAACTTTTTTTTCTTACCCCTTGTTATCTGGCATGGTTGTTATCTGGCATGGGGGGGGGGGGGGGATGGCAGGCCTCATTTTACTGTTTTGTAAGTATTGTATTGTAATAACAAGTGCCTAGGCTCTTGCATGAGTGAGTTTTCCCCCCACGCGCTTGAAGTATGTTCATTTGAATCATTTTTAAAAATAACATCTTCCTCAGCGACCCTATCCTTGGTAAAGAATCCCTACTACCAACAAACTTCAAACAATACACAGCAGACAGTTCACAAAGAAGCTGCCCTGTCTTTCCCAGTTTTTATATGGAAGATTCGCTTGCACTGCCAAAACGAAAGAATACCCGTAAGAGCAAAGGGGAAACAAAACCTTCCTTTTGTTCCAGATATATCTTTTTCCCCCAAACGATACAAACAATGATGTACAAATATGGCCACAGTCAAGCCACAGGCGGCCGGGGGGTCAACAATGAAACATGGCTCGACAGCAATGCTGCTACTTCACCCACCAGAGCTTCGACCTGCAACAGAACACAATCACAATAATATTGGGGGAGGGAAACCACCTCTGTAGTGCAACCAAATATGCAGCGAATGTACGATTGTGAACCATATAGAACCAATTTTGCTTTAGTCACACTCACTTTAATGTCAGCCAAAGAATCCACCCTGGTTTCACCGACATTGACTATCGCCAGCTTGGCCCCATTTTCTTTGGCAGCTTTCACCAGTCTGAATGCAGAGTATACCATTACAGAGGAACCCATTACAAGCACTCCATCAGCAGCTTGGGCTAACTCCATCGCCCTGCCCAACAAATCGATTCAAGTGCCAACCTTTTCCCCACTCAACATCAATCAGGTAAACAGAGCCAGGCATGATTTCGATGATTTAATGTTGGTAAAGTATTGACAGCAGAGAATGGTGCTGGGAACTGGATTGGAAAACGGATTAGAACGAAAGAGTTGCATTCCAACCTGGTGGCTCGTTCTGGGGGGACCGAATCGCCAAAAAACACAACATCTGGCTTCAGCAAGCCTCCGCAATACTCGCAAGATGGAACAACGAAATCCTTTTCTGCTCCATACAACTCGACATCGCCATCAGGTCGCACAGATGCTGGAGGGTCCTTTGAAAAACAAAACGAACAATCTTGATAATGAAAATCTGGGCGTAACACACATTCTCGTGAAAGTTTGTATTCACAGTATCTATTCTTATTTGTATTATTTATTATTTTTTTGAAATGAGTTACATCAGGGCAAACCGCCCCATTTCTACAGTAATTAAAAACAGTAAAAATTGTGGCTTTTCTATGGGCTTTCAGTCCTGATTTTTTTCAACTTGAAAAATAACAAAGACGTAGCATACGGCTAGATATGAATATTGGGATGAAATGGTGGTTTAATTCTGAGTCAGCCTAAAATAGGTTTCCGTGAACGGGCTACACTCGGCCTTTTGGCCTTGTGTAAAATAATTTCAATACAAAATATAAAATAACATGCGTGTTTTTTAGCTGAGTGCACCCCACACACTTTCGTAAGACTGGCATTAAGGAAAAAAAGAAAAAAAACTCACATCTGCTCTGCGTTCTCGCAACGTACTCCGCCATTTCCGTTGAGCTTCTGGGGACTGTTCATACATGATTTGATGGGCCACCGGATTCAGGCCGCTCAAGACTGATTGAAAGTCAAATCGAGGGGTCAAGTTGCCACAATCAGTGCAAACCACACTGGAACCACCACCACAAGAGAAAATCACATCACAACATTTTAAGCTTGGGGTCTGCGGGTGATCATGGTGAAAGTTAAAGAAAAAAAAAAGCACCAGTGATGTTGCTGGAAGCGAAAAGCTCCTCAGACAAAAAATTCACACGTGGGCTGCATTTGTGGTTATGCATGCAAAATTATCTGTGAATTCGTTCGACCCAGAAAACCAAATTCTTCATTCTACGTTGGTTTCACCATCCATTCCTTAATAAGGCTCGATGTATTATTTAAAAAAAAAAATTGAAATTTCCACTTCTCCAATTTCCAGTTTCATTCCTTTGCGAAAAAAAGGAATTCGAAAGAAAAAAAAATCGCTTCTCACTTGTGTGTGGTTCCATGCAACTCCAGCACTTTGGAGGATCCAGCAGCTTGGTGTAAATGATCGACATTCTGAGTGATGATGTGGCCCAGCCATCCGTTTCTTTGCAACTGTGCAATTCCCTGGTGGCCTGAATTCGGTGTTCGTGTGGAAAACTCCTTCCACCCAGCGTAATTTCTTGCCCAGTATCGGACCCGTGAGCCTTCCTTCCCCATAAACTGCTCAAAAGTTTTGAAATCAATTTCCAAGCTGTGGTAGATTTCGTCCGAAAGTTCATATTTTGTTAAATCCATTGACCCCCCACACACACACCCTAAAATGCAACAATTAAATGAATTGATAGCTCGTTTTCAAAAAGAATCATTACCTGCTGATGCGTCATAGGTTTGTATCCGGTTGTGTAAGCTCCATTTTGGCCTCTATAATCAGGAGTGCCGGATTCTGTGCTGACCCCTGCCCCACTCAAAAGCAAAACGTTTTTGCAGGAGGTCAAAAGGTCCACCAGTTTCTCGAGCTGATCTTTTCCTATGGGGGGAGCTGCAGGGGCTGTCACAGGCACAACAGGGGGCCGAATGCCAGAAAAGTTGGAAGCTTCCTCTTCTGGTTTTGAAGAAGTTCCTGCCTCTGGCCATCTAACCAAAAAAAGCAAAAGGATTTTGGAGATATACCGACTTTTATCTATTTTGATCAGAAAAGTCACAGTGCAAATCGGTGGATACCTGACTTTCAGCGAACCATCCGTGGATATTCTCTCTTGGTGAAAGCCACCTGGAAAATACAATGAACAAGTGTGGAACCTTGTTTATTGAGACTTCTTGGTAATGCAAAAATCTAAATAAGCACTGCAGCGAAATCTCTCCATAATTTTCTGCAGAAGCAATGGTGGCTGCTGAGGAATTGAAACCCTCCGTGTAGATTGCAATGTGAAATAAATATTATTTCTATATAATGCGAAATATATATATTGATAAAATCCATGGAGGATATGTCTCAAGAAATCGAAAGCAGTTTTGTATGACAGGCACTCAGCAAGGAAATCTATCTGTTCATGATTTTACATTCGGAGCAATGACCTGAAACTTCACTCGCTCTTGCAGCCAGCAGTCTGTGAAAACTCCTACAATGGCCCTACATACAGAAGGAGTTTTTATTTTCGACAAACCTCCATAAACGATTTTGAGAAAACAGAGCTAGACTTCCACCATGTCTTTTTCTTTTTCTTTTTCTTTTTCTTTTTTCTTTCTTTTTCTTTCTTTCTTTTTCTTCTTTTTCACCAGCATGCTCTATTTTACGTTGAATTCTCCAAGCTATGGCTGCACAGTTTAGTCAGCTGGACATCTATTTTCAACATGACCAAGCCCAATGTAACAAAAACGGCAAAATGCAATGAGGCGGGCCTGTTTCTATTTGTGTGCAATTTTCCAGGAGGGGAAGGTTTATGCCATTTTTCGAGAATATTCCAGCACTCACTCCTTGCCAGTTCAACCCCCAGAGGTGAAAACGTCGCAGCAAGCGACAGGTCATTCTCGACTGGACCTGAGTTGGAGTTGGAGGGAAAAGAATTTGTGTTCGAAGTCGGACTGACACAGTGACGATCGACGTGAGAAAATCACCAACAATGGATTTTAAGACATGAACATGAACTAATTGCTTTTCGTGGTGAGTGCAACCATGGTGGATGATTTTTCAGACGACGGCTTTCCTTGATGTTTTAGGTTGCTTTCCTTTTTACCTTTCTGAATCTTTTGGTATTTTTTTTTGGGGGGGGAGAGGTTGGGGGTATCATCAGCGATTTTCAATTCATACACCTTCCACAACATTATTCAAAACATCAAAAATCTCCTTGGCATTTCTAAAACCGGTTTCCCCATATCTCTTCTCTCAGTATTGGAACCCGCGTCCCTAGAGAAATTTACAACCCCCCTTCCTCCAAATCGCCACAAAAAAAACACATACAGCATTTCATGCCATTCTTTTTCTTGCAGACAGAAGCAACGAAACCTAGCTCTTAACCTTTTGCATAACTTAAACGAACCCATCCTTGCCACAGAATTGAAAGACCATCGGCTCCTCCAATTCCCCCCCTCTTCAGGATCTAGCAAAAAACCCTCAACTACTATTACATGGGACAAAACTTCTGGCAAATAAAAGGTATCCGGTGTGGCCCTTCATGTGCATAACTTTGGGGAGAGGAATTTGAGGTCCAAGGATTTCTGCCTTGGGTGTCAGCCCTGGAAATCAACAAAAACTTTCCCACTGAATCAATTAAAGTAAAACAAAAATCGATTGTAAGTCCGATGCTGTGCCCAGCCCTTCTCCAAGCCAACCATTCTATGATCATGCTCAAAAAATCTGTGAAGGAAACACAAGCCACCGTATTCTCTATCCAGTCTGTCAGCTTTATTCATTCTATCTTTCTTTCTGTCTTTTTTTTTTGGTGAATGTCGAAGGTATCAGCAGAAAATCAAAATCTGAAAAAAATGTATACAAACTGAAACAGTGAGTATGTCGTAACAAAAGAGAATGGACAATTGAGCTGACCTTGTGTTGTTGGAGCAGCTTCCACCTCTTTGGTAGGCTCCTCTGTTTCTTGACAGCTTGGGGCTGAAAAATGAGAAACAAAAACTCATTATAAAAAAAGAAGCAAAGAAAAAGGTGGAGCTCATAAAAACAAATAATGGAAATGTGGATCAGGTTGGTGCCTGGGCAATACATAAATCTGCATGGGGAAGTTGTATGGCGAAAATAGGCCTGTGGAACATGTACATTATTCTGTTTACTTTTCTTACGAAGCCATCAAGTACCCTCAAAGGAAAACACAAGAAACGAAAACAAATATGCACTTGAGGTTCCATTGGTGATTTCATTGGTGCCCATTTCAGTTGTGTATACTTGAAAAATAAACTCTAGACTGCTCAATCATCCAAAAAAAATGTAATTCCGTTTAGAAATTTACCTGTTCCCCCATCCTCTTTTGTGGATTTGTCGTCTCCCAAACTATCAACATCCATTGCCTCGGCTCCGGCTGGCAGATCAACAAAGACATCAACGATACATTAAAAAAAAATAAAAAAATAGACGACTGGACATCAAGATGATGGTACAAAAATTAAGAACGCTTCACTATGGTCTGCACTGAAAGCCGAGCTGAAAACATAGAAGGAATTTCAAAATTGGGGTGCCTTTCGATACATATGTGGTAGGGAGGTGTATTAGGGTCTTGGGACAAATGCCAATTCGCTATCCTTCGGGACAAATTGGCGAAACAAAATTGGAAACCTAGGCATATTAGAAAAGGCATGCCGTATCAACATGAGAATACGTGGTTTGGGTTTGAACAAAATTCAACGTGTCCTACATTGGCTCGGTTCGCTTCTTGGGTTGGAAGCTCCAGCATCACTCTTTGGAGTGGGGCACCTTGGCCTTTTCTTTGACTGAATTTTCCGAGCTGCACAAAGAAAAAAAGAAAGAAAGAAACACATCAAATCCTCATACCAAACTGCTTTCCCACACGAATAAATTATATGAAGGTCGAGAATTTTTAAATACAAAAAGACAACCTGAACACGGTGATCGAATGAACTTGAGAAAAAAACCATCAGCCATCCCAGAAATTCTCACAGGAATCTAACTTCCAGGAGAGACTGAAAAATGGATAGATCCGGACTCACCTCGGGCCTCTTCCAGAGATTTTTGGTAAGCCTCCAGGTCTGTCACCAGAGCATCAGTTCGAACGGAATATTCCCTCAAAAGACATTCCATCGTCCGTAGAGATGTGAAGCCATGTTTACCCAGCTCCTCCGCTGTTTTTTGAATCTGCTCTATGCAGGGGCTGAAAGAACAAAAGCGGCCGCCCCCCTTCAAACACTTTGCTGCCGAAGCAACAGCCTGCAAAAAAGTTGGTTAGTTCGGTGAAAACCTACACATTCATTTCAACATTACTGTTGTTGGAGCACCACATTCCTTGGCATTTGGTTGCGTTATTGTTGATTCAGGAAACCTCCGAAGCCGCCACTTGCATTGGTTGGCCTAAAATTTTCTCGTCCATCCATTATGCAATATGTAGCATGGAACAGCAAATTCTTGTCATTTTCACACTGAGTGACTCTTTTTTCACCTTCCAGGGTCCAGGTAGGTCCAAGAAAAGAGCATCCGCTTTGCCATGAAACGACTCTGGAAACCCATCGCCTTCAATGTTGCGTTCTGTCACTGTCGCTACCAAACCCATTCCTAAACCAAACCAAGCAGCAATTCAGCCCCCCCCCCAAACCCCTGGAACCAACATTCATATACGAAAAAGAAAAAGAAAAGCTTCTTGGTGAGAAACGAACACAATCTTTCCCACCATAAACAATAGCCATATTAACACTAGATTCTGAAGATGAGGTTGTCACGCTTTCCTGTTTAATCACCCCTTATCTTCAGGCAATACATATCCATTCTGATCCGCACAGTGAAAATTTTCAAAAAACAAAACTACATCCATCCAGTGAGTCTGACATGCGCCTCACCATTCATTTCAAACTCCTGTTGTGCGATTTTGGCTCTTTCGGCATGATATTCGAAAGTGTACAAATGCCCAGAAGGATTAACGGCTCTTGCTATGGAATGACTCAGCGACCCACTCCCTGTTCCGCTTTCCAACACAATGCACCCAGGTTTCAGCTCCAGAAAGGTGCACACCAAGCTGATGTCTGGTAAGTAAAGGATTTGGGTTCGGTGCTTCAACGCTCTCGTCCATAATTCCGGAGTGGGGGCGAGGAGGTACATAGGTCTGACTCTGTGGATTAAATTGTAACCCAGGGTAGGGTACACACAGCTGCCATATGGTTTGCCAACCCAATCCTGTAGAAAATTACCACAAATGCTCTCTTAACCGACGCACAAGAGAATTGATCCGAAAGGTCCATTGTCTAAGGTCAAGAGCTTCTGCAATGTGCATCGGAATAAGAAAAACAGTGCAATGATTGCCTACAGTTGTTTCCTTTTTTGTCAATTTTTTAATCCAACCTCTCGATTTCAATGACTTTCATACATGTGAGTGGAGTGACACATGGAGCTAGGAAATGCCCACTCGAATTGGCACTGTACCTGGGGGCAATAGCTCCCAGCCACATTGTTGAATTTGGCGTCCTCAACGCTAACCGATTTGAATGTGTCCGTGCCAAGAGCAGCAATCACGACGTCCTTTGGCCCAATGAGTCTCGTCCCGCTACGATTTCGATCTCCGCTCGCCAGCATGACGGCTGCTCTTTGCCAAACACGTTCAGCCAAACACGGACAAGAAGCGGGATGGATCCGTCCAGTCCATGCCGATGAGCAAATCGCGCCGCGATAGGGGCTGTCCAATCGCCGCAGCTGCCATTTCCGAATCGGAATGATTATTATCAGGAAGATTGGCGCTTGAAGTTTATTTAGCCTTGCTCACACAATGAAAATGTAGGTTCTGGGCCGAGTTGGGAGTGGTTGGCGGCTGGGCTCGTGTTTTCCTGTCAAAAGGTTGTCTGAAAATTGTTTGTGTTTGGTTGTGCAGTTTGGAGAAGAGTGCCGGGCTGCTGACGAACCGGGAAGTGTTCAAGGTAGAGTCGTGACGGAGGGTGCCGTGTGTTCGTGAAAGCTTTTTTTTCCTGTCTCGTCTCACAAGGGAACCGAGTCCCTGTCAGCTCTTTGTTCGACAAGGTTTTGCAAGAGAAAGGGGCTGCCGAGCAAGAGGTGCGGTTAGCACTTCCATCGGAGCGCAAGGTACGGTCAGGCGGTTCATGGAAACTTGGGGGATTCTCATTGGGAACTCGACGTATGTTCCAGATTTGCTGTTGTCCTCTGGGGTTTGGTACAGACTTGTTTCAGAGACTGACACACACACTTGCTGGTTCTATTAGGTTTATGAATATTTGAAACACAAGATTAGAAGTACCAAGGAAGGGGCAATCCAGGAGTTCAAAGATGCTGTCACGGTACGGGCATTGTCTTATTTTCATAATAGAGAAACATGAATGCACAACAACAGCTGGTTGCGCTGTGCCATTTTTACACCGGACTACATTCTGCTCTGAGTTTTCCATGAAAATGTGTGGCAATGATGACAACTGCGATTGCTCACTAGGCTAACGCCGGTGTGTGGCAAATAGCTAATTCCTTGTCTGAGCTATCGAGTTGTAGTTTAAAAAAAACAATACATACCTGGGATGAAATTTGCGTCACTAAGCTGAGGCTATCATGTGATGACACCAATAAGCAATTCTGAGGTTACATGCATGAGAATGGAAAGGACAATTCAAATTCTTGCAGTTGTTCGTTCGTCTAGGGTGGAATGACATTTGGAACCAAAGAGTGTGAAATTCTTGTCAATGATGAAATTTGCGTCACTAAGCTGAGGCTATTATGTGATGACACCAATAAGCAATTCTGAGGCAAAACACCTGTGGTGTTTGATATCTTTTTCAAACACATATATTTCATTTTAGATAGCTGATGACCTCATGGAGTAGTTGATGGATGCTCTGGTCTTCAGAACCTTGTACTTATATCTTCATGTGTGTTACAGGAATTGAACTTGACCAAGTCTGAGCTGGTTCAGCTGGTCAACCTGGAGCCCACACTCCCAGTCGAAGTTGTTTTGGTGGTAGATCATTGCGAAGAGAGATTGGGGGAGGAAAAAGTGCAACTGGTTCTAGATGTGGTCGAAAAAACCTTGTGTGCAACGGAATGATGGATGGCATTATGTAATCTACCTTTTGACTTCTATGGCTTCCGACTCACAGAAAAATCATCATTTTGGCTTCCTATGAAAGGGGATGGGCCGATCAGAGAACTATTTTGTCCGTCTGTTTGCACAATCTCCGGAAAATTTCTTACTTGCTGGGGTGTAATATTTGCAGGCACTGACAATTGTAAAAGACAACATCTGTTAGTTGCATTGTCAGATTCAGGCATTCTCCTAAGCACAGATGCTTCATGATTGAGTATCGAAAAAATGGTCTCATGAAGTTAGACTGGGGTAATGTCTGCATTCCCTCCACCAGATAAAAATATTGGCCTCAGCCTCCTTCCCTCTTACGCTCACCAATGTTTCATTTCGCAGAACACATTTTGCACTGCACATTGTCGGATGCGAAATGTCACGTTTTCTGGGGATTTGTTGGATGGGAAAAATGACATGCCGAAGCGACTCTCGGTGACGTGTGTCTTCGCCATGCCAATGTCAGCAAAAGTGCAGGGATGGATGGGACTGTATCTATTTCTGAGACGACTCTGTGCCCTTGCTGCGCTGCTTTCAATCAAGAGACGAACACCACCGAGATAACGAGCTCGATGCTTCGCATCCTGAACCGGTTTTGCCGACGAATTGAACCACAAGTCCCTGTCTCCTTTGTTTCAAAGCGACGTCCCCTCGCCACCGTCGCAGCAGATGCTCAAGTGCCCCAGCACCAAGAGGATTACCCTGGTGGAAAGGGTGTCTCAAACACGTCGTTGTTGGAGTTTTTCGGTGGAAGAACGGAACCCAGGCCGGTGCCTGTGCCGATCCCATGCTTCCGGAGTCTGGACGCAGCGGGGGAGCCGCTGGGGGATTGCAAAGAGGAGGATGTCGCTGTATTCAGTGACGACTTAGCGCTGCGCGTGTACGAAACAATGGTCAAGCTTCAAACGGTTGATGTGTTGTTTTACGAAGCCCAGCGGCAGGTCAGGACAAAACACGTCATGCTGCGTCATTGAGACCACGTGGTGCACCTTGCGTCATTTTTCATTCTTCCCATTTTTTTGGTCCGATTCTTGGCCCAGACTGACTGTGACATCTTCATTGTGTCCTTCAGGGACGGCTGTCATTCTATTTGACGAGTTTTGGCGAGGAAGCCACCACTGTGGGCAGTGCTGCTGCCTTCGAGCTGGATGACTCTGTGAGTTTAATCCCCAAATTGTGTGCCTCCCTCCACCACAACACCACATGATGGGACCACTCAATCAAGAGTCCCCCCCTCATTTAAAGAAAATCCAACATTATACATAAGCACAAAATGTGGATACCGATTTGAGTTTTGTAACTCCACCCCGATTTGAGTTTTGTAACTCCATTTTTATCCGATTGAAGAGGTGCCACAGGTGCTAGCCCGGATACCTATTAAGGTTCTGTCTGTGTGTGTCACAGGTTTTTCTTCAATATCGGGAGCAAGGGGTCTTGTTGTGGCGGGGCATATCATTTCGACAGATGGCCGACCAGGTGTGCGTGTGTGTGTGTGTGTGTGTGTGTGTGTGTGTGTTTGTTTGTAATTCTTGCTTACATAAGGGATTTTTTTTGAAACATCATCCCTGAGGGTTTCATCAGCAGAAAAAGGGCCGTCCAACATAATCCAATGCCCGAAATAAAGTCAGTTAGTCATTCGTTCAACAGAAAGACAGGCGTCAGAGTGCAAGGAACATACCCACAGTGTGTGTGTGTGTGTGTATGTCGAAGCCAAGCTCTGTAGTCAGGTGATCGCATTTCTGATCCCTGCGTGTGTGTGGTGTCAGTGCTACGGAAATGCATTGGAGCCAGCAAAAGGACGCCAAATGCCCATACATTATGGAAGCTTGGATCTGAACGTGCACACCATTGCATCCACATTGGGCACCCAGTTGCCGCATGCTGTGGGTGCAGCTTTTGCACACAAGGTGTGGTGCCTCAGGCAGACAGAAGTGAAGTTTTCTGGACGTTTTGCAATTCAATATCAACAGGGACGTATTTCAGCCCATGTGCAAGACATCTGTGAATTGGAATTGTTGCAGATTGATGACTTATGGCTTTTCATTTTGTGATTTTGGGATGTGGCAACCAGGTTCAGAAAAGTGACGCGGTTTCAGTGGTGTATTTTGGGGATGGGGCATCCAGTGAAGGCGATTTTCATGCAGCAATGAATTTTGCAGCAACGATTTCTGTGCCAATAGTTTTCATATGCCGAAACAATGGATTCGCAATCAGCACACCAGTGGAGGAGCAGTACCGTGGTGAGATATATATTATGTGCACACATATGTGCAATGATTTTACACTTTTCATCCTATTGTTTGAAACCACCAATACTGGACCAGTCGCCCTTACAGCACTTTGAAACAGTCGATAATTCACGAGTGGTGGGTTCTTTTGGGCGTTTTTATCAGACGGCTTTTGGTTGGATTTCAACAATTGCAGGGGATGGAGTTGCTGGCCGGGGCCCTGGTTATGGGATTGCCACGACACGTGTGGATGGTGGTGATGCCAGGGCTGTGTACTGCGCAGCCAGGGCTGCCCGCAAAATGGCGATCGAGAAATCCTCACCAGTGCTCATAGAGGTGACTGA
Source organism: Bryopsis sp. KO-2023 (assembly GCA_030272585.1). NCBI lineage: Eukaryota > Viridiplantae > Chlorophyta > Ulvophyceae > Bryopsidales > Bryopsidaceae > Bryopsis > Bryopsis sp. KO-2023. The sequence goes on from BSYQ01000010.1 coordinate 1,135,577, forward strand.
ATCCTTTTAATTTTTCGCTTCCCTCAGTTGGAATCAAAGATCCTGACAACTAAAATGTGAAATAGTTTTTTCTAGGCTCTTTTCTTCACCTTTTTTTCCCAATTTCTTTGACCTTTATTGTTTTACTTGAGGCTCATTTTTTTTTTCAAATTTCCTTCATTCAGGCACTCACATATAGAAGCGGACATCACTCGACATCGGATGACTCATCGCGGTCTGTTTGATGGGTCATGGTAGTTGGTGTCTTTCGTCTATTTTTTTTTTCCTTAATGATGGTATAAATCTAGCTCACTATTTTCGACAATCACCAAATGATATCCTCCCAATCTACATCATTCTTTAATTCCTCACAACAACAATGTGAATGAAATCTGGGGGTCAAAGAACGAGTGATAGATCTTTCGGGGATGCAGTTGGTCCCCTGAACTTCTTTTGGTGCTGGTGAAACAGATATCGACCTGAGAAGGAAATGGAGTATTGGCAGTCGAGGGAACCCGTTGTTCGGCTGCGTCAACTGCTGGTCCACAAGCAAATATGGGATGAGGAGAAAGAGAAGTCCCTAAGAAAAAAGTTGAGGAATCAGGTGACCTCTTTCTCTTACTGATGTACAGTGGCCTTTTTACTTCCGCAGCACTTGAAATGAACATTCAGTGGTTTAGCAGGAGTCTCACCTTTCTGTTTTTTTTTGTGTGTGAAAACAAGGTAATATCTGCTTTGGATGAAGCTCAAAAGGTCCCAAAGGCACCGGCATCAGATGTTCTGACAGACGGTGAGTGTTGGCTTTTCTGGGGCATGGGAAACCTAGTGCACAGTCGGTTGGTTTGGTTGGTGCTATGAATACATAATGATACATCAAGCCCCAAAGGCAGTAGACACCCTCTCTGATACCAACCATCCAATATACAAATTGAAATTGTTGTCTTGCTGGAGACAGAAGGAGAATGTTTCTTCTCAACAATCTGACTGATTCCTTGTTTGCTTCGTGCAGTTTATGAGTCTTTGCCTTGGCATTTGGAGGAGCAACGAGAGGAACTCATGGAGTTTTTGAGAGTGCACCCCAATGAATGCCCTTCTGATATCCCAAACAAATAGATGCAACTTTGAACATCCCCTGTGTGCAAAACACAATGTACTAGCAGAGCAGTTCCTCCCAAGCGTCAGCCAACCTGTGCAAATGGACATGTATTTTAGATTGAACCCCCTCACCAGATAGAGGGGTCATGCATCTAGGAAATGTATTGAATATCTGTAAAATATGTGCCCTTGTGTTTTGAGGTTAACACAGACTGCCAAACCTCCTCTTCGGGGTTTTCTAGCACGATACCTTGCCAAACTTCTGACAAAAGAATAGCGTTTTCTGTCCAAAATCAACAAAACCACAACGATATTCCACAAACACCCTCCTACATTCGTCCCCAACCCACGCACGTTCAATATGAGCTTTTATCAGAGTCACCCACTCATTCCCCATTTGAATCAATCACACATTCCCTCCCCCCCCACCCCAAAACCGAAATCGAGCTAGCCAGCTACCCCCCGTTAATGAATATAATAGAGCTCTGAATGTCTATCCCCAAAATGAGAGGAAATCCAGCCAAAAAGGTTCTTAAATTTCCTCAACCGGATGATGCAGATTTTCCGTGTTGAAAATTGGTCAGGATAATTCCTCTTAGAAAACATTTGGGCTGAATCGAGAAGCAAAAAGGCACCCCTCGTTTCTCTTTGAATTCTTCCACCCCCCCTTTAATTCCTCTCCCATTTTATTGTGAGCTTAGATCTTTCAAGTCTTCAGCTTTTTTTTTCCCCCCATTTTTTTTTTGCCTGTTTCACATTTCCCACCCATGGTCTTTTCTAAACAACAGAATTCCTGCCCATGGTGGTGCTGTACCTGGGCCAATTTTCAATTTTCCATTCTCTCTGGCTGAATAACCCCTTCCCCCCCTCTTTCTCCTCTTGCCCATAGAGATTTCCACCCCGACGACATAATTTCCTTGCAAAGTTGGAAAATAACACAACAAAAGAAAAAGCATAGCCAAGGTTGCCCCTCCCTCCCTCCCCCCAAATCCCTTTTCTCCCACTTCTTTTCTTTTCTTTGTTTAAAACTTATTCAGTCTCTTTCTCTCTTTTTTTTTTCTCTTTTCCGGTTTTCTTCGAAAAAAAAAAAAAAAAAGAATAAGACAAAATGAAAAATTAACCATCAAAACATGTTGTTGCACACACACACAAGGTCTAGAAAAGGAAAAGGAAAATATGGTATCGTCATGTCATGTCTAACGCCTTTTCATTTCAGTGCAGTGTTGCCTTCCCTCCTCCTTCCCAGATTCTTTTTTTTTTTTTTTTTCGTTTCCCCTTCCAACTCAAGGGCCGGTGGCCAAACAGTTCTTTCAAAAGGGGTGCTTCTGTCGACCAACAATGAAACCAAAGAAAAAATCCACCGATTCTCTCAACCTGTTTTTTTTTTTGAGTCAGACGAATCCAACAAATTATCAAATGTGCCAAACAGGTTTCTTTTTTTTCTTTAAAAAACGGTTGAGATTTTCACGCCAGTGCCCTGACCAGCCCTCCAAAAATGACGTGACCCTACATTGAACTACTCGCCCTCTTTTTTTTTTGCTCTTTTTTTTTTAATATAAGGATGGACACTTTGGATAAAACATGCACTGGCAAACGCCCCCCACCAAACCACAACTGCCACTTATTCCATTATGCCCATGTATATATGAATTCTCTCTTTTCGGTCTGTTTCCCTTCCACTCAGAATGCAAGAGACATATACAAACGAAACAACAGGTAGTAAATTGATGCACTGGAAGGGACGCAGTTATTGTACTGTACTTGCTTCCTCCGCCTGCACATAGACAACCACAGTTTTTCAGAAATTTTGTGTTGCATTTACTGCGAAAAAAACTTTCCTCCCGACACTCCTATGGAAATGCTCTGGAAAAAATTGACAAAAAAAATAGAGCCTTAAAAAAACGAAAAACGAATACATAAAGACAAAATAGGATCAATCGACTCTAAAAACCTGTGCAAATACATATCGAAATTCTCTTTCTTCAAAATTTTATTTTATTAGGAATTTAAGAAAAGCAAATACAGAATTAATTTATTGACAAAAGTTGGACGTGGGTCAACTATTTTACTATTTTTTTATTTTTTTTTACATCAGGCCTCCCCCAACACAAAGCCAGATATTGCAGATGTTCCAGCCATTTGTTGTATTTCTTACATTACCTAATGCGAAGCTTTCCCCAGGGACAGAAATCGTCTCATGAATCCCCCTTTCTTCTTTTTTGATGGTGCCTGGTCACCCTCTGAACCGGTAAGGGCAGTATCCATTGAAGAAGGGCTACATCCACAAGAACTCGATTTTTTACACTACCTGCTGCAAAAGTTTATGTATCAAAAATAAAAAGTATGATATAAGATCTAAAAACGGCTCGGGGGAAAAAGGAAGGGTCGCTGCAGTGGAGAGGGGATAATGCACATACTTGCAACATAAATAAATAAATAAATAAATAATTGTTTTGGGGGGATAAATAAATACCAACCTCCCAACCTCCTCCATACTACTAGAGCAAGCGTACAAATCCTAACTTGACCGATATCAAACTGCAGGCTTCTTACAAAATACCCAACATTGTAACATTTTGAAGAAAACACCTACCAATTGGCCTGCCAGAAAACACCCTTCTTGACAAAAATTGGGTGCATTTGTGTGTGTTTGTGTGCAAAAAAACACCCTCACCTGACGGGACTTGGTCCTCGTCGACTGGATCTCCCCACACCAGGACTTGATCTTCCTTTATGCCTTTTCTTGAGAGAATCGGCAGCATACTTCAATTGGTCCTGTCGTCAAAAATTTATGTACACAGCTCAAAACCCACCATGAAACATTCCAACCACTCCATATGCGCTGTGTGAGACTTCCCAAATAACTCAAATTATGTTCAGAAAAGCATTCTACCTTGAACTCCCTCTTCCACAGCTTAAATTTTTTTATGAGTTCTTGGAGCTCTCTTTCTGGATCCATTTCCGGTGCTTGAGAAACTCCTTCTTTGACCTCTCGTATGAATGCTACGTCGTCCTCAAGGAGATTTGTTTTTGCAGTGTATAGCTCCTGAGCAAAACCAACACATCAAAAAATGTAATCAACTCGCGCGCCCACCACTACCCCTGACCTCATTCCCTTTCTGTTTTTGGAAGGAGAAAAGTTTTTCTTTCCCAGGTGGCCTCAAGCTGGCAGCCACATTTCAAATATGTGATGTGGGCTTCTTGCTCCAATAATGATTATTCGCAACCACCCCAATCTGACCATGAGAGATTCCCCAGCCCAACTCTCAAATCAACCCTCGCAACTTTATAACAGAAGCGATATTGTGGCGTCAGTACACCCAGATACCTACTTTCAGGTCAGTCATCATTTGCTGTTGTCTGTCTGATTCGTTGTGTGATAGAGGGGACCTCGACCTCCTGCTACCACTTGGTGAAACATTGCCTGTAGTTTCGGGAGCCAACATGGGAGTCTCAACACCTGGAGGAGTTTGGGGGGAATTTGACGACTCCGTCATTGTATACCTGCAGTGTGGAAATCCCCTTAAAAACCAAGTTTTGATAAAGACAATAACAAGAGAGAACATCTTTTCCTTGGAAAGATTTCCGAGGTTACTTTTTAATTGTGTGCTATGTTCTGATGTCTGACCTGACAGATCGCACATATGCTTGGAGCTGCTCAACCTGTTCCAGCCATTCCTCTTCTGCTTCTTCGAGCTTCTTGGCATACAATTGCCGCATGCCCCGCTCTTGCTGAAGTCGTTTTTTCAGTTCCGCATTTTCGCTCAGCAGCAGCTCCACATTGGGCGAGGAGCCTGCAACCTGTGTCTTTTTTTTTCAGACAACCGATTCCCAACACTCAGCCATGCATGCTCTCTCCAAGCACTTTTTTTTCCACTTTTTACTTGAGTACAAAATGACACCTAACTTCTTAAAGGAGTTGGGTGTCAAACAAACATAGGTCAGAGAAGAGGTCCAGAAATATATATACTCTTGTACGACAATAGCGTGGAGCAGACGCACAGGAATGACAGAAGAAAAACAAAAACCTTGGACACTTCGAGGGAACGTGAGGTTTTTCTTATCGAAGCTACTGCCCTAGGTGGTTGTGCCAGAACAAACTCAGCGCTGGAACAGCCACAAAACAACCAGCTGCGTCACACACACACCACCAAAAGATCCAATAGACGCGCGCAACTTTCACTCCCGACTCACACGGTGCTTTCTGACCCAACCAGGGTAAACTCAAATTGTTATACCTGGCTTCGGTCCAACACTTCCGTTGACGAAGTGCGTGCTAGTTGTCTCATGGAGTCCTCGCCCACCGCCTCGTGCATATTTACCCAAGTTCAACTTCCTGCTCATTATCGGGCAGGGAGGAATCACCTCGCTTTTGTATAACGCAAAAAAAGAAAAAGCAAATGTGACGTCACACGTCTCAGAATTGGAGCAACTCTGCTGGGGGCTGCCCACTGGTGCGAAACAATCACGCAACAGAAACACACCAGCCGTTTTGACAGGCAAACAAGGGGTGGGTTGGCGGGAGGCTCTCTTCGTCCATATATTCCGACTTGAGTGTGTCATTGCTGGTTTCCGCGCCGTCGAGGTTTGCGTGGTCGACCGCGGGCTGTTCATAAAGGGAAAACCCCCCCTTCCCCAGATCGTATCGGTCAACGGTGTGCGGACAACTTCTACCGATGGACCAGATTCAAGCAGAGACCTCAAGCGATCCAATCGAGCCAGAGAACTATCCTGTCTTTAGAAATATAGAGGGTCGGACGAGGGAAGAAAGACGGGCCAATGGCAAGACGGTCAGATCGTTCAAGGGTGAACCCAATTTGGTGGGGAAGGTCTGTGGCGGGCGATTGGTGGAAGAGCCTTTGCACCACCCTCTTTTCATTGTAGAAGGGACTCCATCGCATGCCGACGACGCTGCGAGGTTTGAGAGAGACACTGCGGCGGCGGAGTTCGAATTCCGAGCAGAGAAATTGAGGATGCAAGAGGTGGGCACTCTCTGTCGGGTGAAGAACTGGTCAACGATTCAACACCAGGCCCTGATTGGGCAATTGTGACCACAAAAACTTTAGTCAGGCAGCCTATTTTTTCGCTCCTCCCCGCGAAGTTTATAGTGTAATAACCCAATGGGCATGTGCAATGTATACGCATGCAGTTGCATTGGAAGGGTTCAAAAAAAAAATAAAAAAATAGAACTGTGTAAGGTTGCGGTTCCTCACAACAGCAAGATATAAGGTCTAGTTGAACCAGGGTAGTCCTCTGCAGCTTCGGTGCTTTTTCTCTGCTTGCACCTCATCCAGACTGTTCGTTCGTTGAAGCACTTTTAGCTGAGAAACATTTGACAACAACTGCGTGCTGCCAATTGGCGACCCCCATATTAATTTGTGTTTCCTCACGCAAGGCATTGCTCTAGGAGTACATATCTAGTAAACGGGCGGAGAAATGGGAAAGGGAGACGAACCGGTGGGCTGAGATTCAGCGGAAACAAGATGCTGGGGAAGAAACATTCGATTTGAATCGAAAATCCGGAGTGAACGCAAAGAAAAACGTCAGTGGAGAGCACTTCAACATCGTGACATTGGAGTACTCACCAACCGAGAAGGGGAAACATTTGGAGTATTTGGTGAGGTCCAGAGCAGAACAGACCGAAGTCAATGAGGCTGTGATGTTTTCTTCAAGTGTGGAAAATCAGGCGTCAAAAATGGTGCAAAGGTTAACAGCTGTTCGATTTCCAATTCAGGACGATTGTCAGAGATACAAAGATGAGATGAGGGCAAGGAACCTTTTTTCCAGAAGCAGATCTACAAGCCACAACATCATTACTGGAGAATTGGATCCAACCACCAATTTCCTTTCTCCTCCCAAACCTCCAACAGCGCCTGGAAAAGTTGCATAAATTCTGCATCAGAATGATCTATGGATTTTGCTCTGGATCTGTGTGGGGGGGGGTATGAACATATGCTGTACAAATAGTGGTGGTGATATATTTTTTTGGTGGGGGAATTTTTTTGTCATCCCCTCATTGTTATGTTTAAAATTCAACTGTGCAGGGAGTGGATGATGTCTTTTTTCCAGCCCAACAAAAGCAATGTTGACCTCTTGAATGATATATGCAAAAGATTTACAGGACAACCCTACAAACAAGATGCGTTGTGCATCTTCCGGCAAAATCATGCTAATGGATTGGGCTGATTTCTCATGATTGGTTTTTCATTCTTTCCATGAAGTCGTGGTTGATGTCATAGCACTCCTGTTCCATGCAGCCAACATGCACCTCAATGCCGGCCGCTTCCAGTGTTTTCACTCCAAATCCACCCACCAAAGGGTTTGGATCGATCACACCCACCACCACCTTACCATAAGCACAAAACATGACTCACTTCAAACAAATACAAAGCGATTTGCTTTCGGCAGCATATTCATGCAAGGTCCCTCCAAACCAGAAGACCAGCATTTCCCTCTCAGGCTGTCAGCTTCTCTAGATTCTTTCATAACAGTTCAGACGTATCAAATAAGCGAAATGCATGGAGATGGTCTCCGAATCAAGATAGAATGAACACTGGCCACAAACTCCCACTTACCCTTTCCACTCCAGCATCGACTAGAGCACGGCTGCACGGTGGTGTTTTTCCAAAATGATTGCATGGCTCCAAGGTGACATAGGCTGTGGCGCCCTTGGCTTTGGTACCTATTCGAAGCCACATCATCTCCTTTGCACAGAAATTTCGTGTCAAACACAGCCTATTATTTCAGCACCCTAGGACACAATATTGGATTTGTTCACATTCCTCACCTGATGCCCTAAGTGCGTAAACCTCTGCATGTGGTTTTCCAGCCTTGGGATGATACCCTCCGCCCACCACCTACAACAACTGAACAAAACAACAGATAAACAACAGACTCTTCCACAGATTTTGATAAAGGGGCCAGAAAAATCTCGAAAGGGTTTCCACCTTGTTGTCCTTGTCGACAATGACACAGCCAACTGCAGGGTTTGGGAATGTTTTCCCCAAGCCTCGTTTTGCCAAGTCCAAAGCTGAACTCATGTGGCCCTGGTCACCTGTGGGTAATTTGTTCCACAAAGCAGAACATCTCCTGAGACCCGAATGCTTTGCAAGAATGAGAAGTGGTGCTGTTCAAGAATCCAACCTCATTTGACCGTCGATTCTGCTCCAGCAGCCATCCAGTCACCCCCACCTGGCTTGAGACACATGCAGACGGGCTGGCACCCAATTCTCCTCGAAGAAACTGGCCGAGGTCGGCACAACACAGTGCCCTGATTCTTCATGGAGGCAAATCCACCCTCGGTGCGTCGCACAAGCCAACTCCCCATCTCTACGTGCGGGTTCGATCGGAAAATGTGGTGGATGCTGTGAAGTTATTTCAATAAGCCAACAGATGCAACGACTGGTTGCGAAAGTAAAACCGAAATGACACGTGCGTCGTAGCACATTGCCCCACAGAATGGGAAGTGTCAATTCTCCTGTGGTGGATGCTGGATGCGTTTGCGATTCCCCCTCCGCTGCCTACCCCCCCTCGCAGACATGTCGGGGTGGTCACTCTTGTCGAAGCGGCCCTCTGGGTGGGGAGGTTCTCCTGCCTGGAAGGAGCCAGGCTTCCAGCCTCCTCCTCGCACAAGCATTTCACCCGACCGCAACGGGAAAACCTCGAGAAGTGCTGCCAGTCTTGATCACTTAGGGAGGGGAAGGGAAGAACGCTGCTTTGCACTTCGGGGTGGTGACAGTGGTGTTGACACCCAACAAAGCTCCCTCACCAGCAATGAGGAGAAAGCTCATGCCAGAAATGACGTTTATCCTGCTGCAGCCCAGGAAGGGATAACAGCATTGTCTGGAGACAGATGTCAGGTTTCAGGAAGTGGTCCAGCTGATGCTGAAAGTGGTCTAAATGGTGTGAATGGCACCTCCACCGGCGCCAACGGGGCGACGACGTCCGAAAAAGTGATTTTGAATAGTAAATGGGAGGAGGATGACCCTCGAAATTGGTGGAATAAATTGGTGGCCGAGGATGTAGAAGCTGTGTCGAAGTATAGGAAAGTTTCGATGGGCGACATGTCCCTGGAGGTTGTGGAATCGCTGACCGAGCACTGGAGTCAAAACAAAAGAACAGTGGTGTTAGCACAGGAAGCTGGGTTGGCTGATTCTGACCCGATCAGACCGATGTGGGTGGGAATATACCAGGAGCCGTCAGAAAACACAGCAGCTCTGTATGCCACTGTATTCCCAATCGTTGATGAGAGCTTGTCGAATTTTGTGCTCCAGGGGATCCCACAAACCACACTGCAAGGTTGCACCTTTGATAGCACCTGTGATAGCAAGTTTGGAAAATGGCGGAATTTCTTTGTTGGAGTGAAAGGGAGCGTTTGTGGCTTGGAAGAGCACGTGTTTTGGCCAAATTGGTTGTATCATAATTCTAGATGTATGATGAACTTCCGTGGTTGGAATGACCTGGGCGAATTCTTGGCTGATCCCACGGAGGAGAGAATCGTTTCCCATCTGGAAAACACGAAACGGTTTCAGGAAGATCGGGGATACCACGAGGGTTGGGCATATTATCGAATGAGAGATAGATGGGGCCAGGAGTGTTTGAAACGCTACGGCATTGATTTGTAGATCAGGCCAAGGGGGTGACTTGTGAGGGGTGTTTGATGTTGGGTATCCAGGCCGTGGGTGCCCCTGACTGCATTTTTTTTCTCTAGTTTTATCTCTTTTGTGTGTTATGGAACGTCCTTGTTCTTGATTTGTGGACGCATCTTTCCTCAGAAGTGGTGGGCTTTTTTCTGTGTGTCAAATGTACGAAATCTATGCCGAATGGAACTGAGTGCTGTACAACGAATCAAGTCCCCACCAGTAAGAAGCGGTCGTAAAGACTTGCGTTGTTCAACCTTTCCTACTGCACTTCCTCTTTTTAATTGCATGCGCGGAGTTTCACCCAAGCTGAGATCCAAACCCAGTCACATTTAAAACTTTATTAAAAACTTTGAAGAAATGGATGCTGGGTTGCCAAGTCTGGTGTGCCAGCACCTCCCCACCCTTACCAATTCTGGATGCCTGATTAAAGGAAAATCAGTTGAAAATTTTCAGTTTGTCAGAACGGAGTTGATGCAGACATAGGAGTGTATTACAATCGGTTGACCCTCGTACCTTAGAGTCAAAATACCAGGAAAGCTTCATCCCATAAATTATTACTGCCAACCTTGGCAGATCTGGGAAACACACCTGTGATTGTGAACAACATTAACTGTGAACGATGGCAGACAGAGTTCGCCAAGCTGTACGATTCATCTGAAATACATGGTGGTCCCATGAAGAAATGCTCTTGGTTTTTGTTTGAACATATTGAAACCCTGGAAACTGAAGAAAGTCTTCTGTTCAGTATCGTGGCTGGGATTTTAGACCCTGTTTGCAGAAGGGGGACAAGGAGACCTGGGGAGTGTATTTGACAGCATTTTTTTTTTACTTTTTGAAAAACAGCATAAAACTTGGGTGAGTTTGTCATCTATGTAGGTGCTTGGATTCACACCTTTAATGTCTGCGGTTCTCTTACAATAGAATTTGAACTACATCGCTGCACATTCATCCCTCCCCATGTTATCGCTCAACTCATTCTTTAACTGCACCCCTCTCTATTCCTTCCAATGGCTGGAACACTTCAAGCATTTGTGGAATATCGACATGGGCTCATCTGCAGACCGAGTTTGCATCTCGAAGAAATATGATTCATAATGTCCACAGTTTGGGCAAGAACCTGGAAATATGTTTAATCAACAATAATTGGAGTTTTGTGCAAAAGAAAATAATACAAATTGAAAAAAATTCAAATTGCAATCCGATTCGACCAATTCGTCATCATCATGCGAGAGGAGGACGCTCGATGTTCACAACTGACAGCTTACCGAGAAAGGTGGCAAGTTTGGGATGTCTAGAAAGAATGGAGAAGCAAATCCCAGGAAAAAATTGAGACCTCTAAGACTTCAAACCCCCCACCCCTCTTCAAAACCCACCCAAAATAAAATAGAGTAAAACGCTCATAGTTTGCAGAGTTGATCAACATGATAATTTGGGCATAATTGCATCAAATTCAAATATCATTGAGCAATCCTTAATACCACACAAGTGACACATCTGTATGAAGTATGTGAAATTTTCCCAGTGATTCCCCAGCAATCCTTGTGCCAATCGCTCACTGTTTTCGCTTCGTTGAGCTGTTCTCCAAGTATCCTCTCCACCAAGCACATCATCCACCTCTTTTCTGGCCACCGTGACCTTCTTACTCATCTGTTGAAACAACCGAAATCAAGAGTAACACCAAGCAGCTGCTGCACACCAGGTGGAAGAGAGTGCATCTCACATTTTGCAGGATTTCACGTACCTCTCTGTCAACCGAATAAATATAAGGGCAGGTTTGACAAACGTATCGAACCGCATTTCCGATGTCTTGGCGAGCTTGCAAACAACGAAACAGTTGCTTCAGCTTATCACACACGAGGGATATTCGGCCATTTTCGCTGCACAACCCCAATCCCAATAGTACCCATTAACAAGTTTCCACATGTGGCACAAAAGAGTTCCATGTCGACATCTGCCGGGCACCACACACTGCAGCGGAAATGAAAATCCTAAGTCTGCAAACGCAATATCTGCAAGTCCCCCCCCCCCTATCCCACTGCCTGGTCCATGTCGTTCCTGGTCGCATCTCCCGTGAGACATACACTCAATAACTTTTTTTGTGACTGTAGATTTCGGTAAAGTGACTGTGGTGGGAAACGAAAGAGTAATAAGAGTGAGAACAACCTGCTTCAATACATCACATTTCGGTGAAAATATCACACTGCTCGAGTCCAGAAATTGATCTTGCTGTGGTCAAGGATGTTGCATAAACCCCTCAAAGTATTAAAGTAAGTACTTGCACAACCAGCAAACTGCAAAAATCTAGAGACTACCTTGAAATCTCATTCCGTCTAGATTTTTGTTCCATCTTTGTTGATGGTGTTCCTTGGTTGAGACTCAGTCGGGGACAGTTCGACCCGACTTCTTACGAAAGTCTAGGAAACACGTATTGAACCAATCGCTTTTACACGAAGAGTTATCCAAAGTATCACGGTCTTTCCTTATATGTTCCCCTAGTTTCTGTCAGGTATGCGAAACGCCATATGCGATCCACTAATTCGATCGCGTACAATCAACATGGGCCCACCCACCTGGAACTGTAGAACTCCGAAAGAAAAAAAAAACCTGAAAGCCCCGAAAGGAAAAAAATAATCGAAATCCAAAAAAACTCCCAACGCTCACGGTTCCCACGTGATAACTTCAGAAAAAACCAAAAAGGTCGCAAAACACAATGATGGACCATTCCAAAAACAAGGACCCCATAAATCCATGCATGGAAAAAATAAACCCACATTGTACCGCATCATAATTTCACTCCACTCTCGACCCCAAACCTGACTTTTTTGTCCTGCGTCGCTCAGGCCACGACTACGTTGATACGTCGATTCCAGGTCGTCAAAAAAACATCTCTGTCGGTCAGTTTTCAAACTCCCAACGCCCACCCGACCAGTCGCATCACTCTTGACGTCCCACGCTCTTCTCTGGCGGGGACTGTGATATCTGGTCGACTCTTTTGGTGTCAGGTGTCGTTTCAGTGGTAGAAAACTGCCGATGTGACGCGCGCGCGCTCACGTCCATTGTTACTCCAGGTCTTACTGCTTCCGTCCTCAGCCGAGCGACTCTCGTCTCGTCAAATTGAACGAGGGACTCCCATACGTCCCATCAAATACCGTTCAAAAGCAAACGACGTGACACTCGCATAGCGCACCGAACTTCAAGCGCAAAGGCTCGACTTGGACTCGCTCCTGGGGTTGTTGTCGACATGTTGCTCACGCTCGTCACAGGGACGATCGCCCAGGAAGCGTCACTTCGGCTCCGAAACCATGTTGTGTTACTCTCTTAACTCCGCTCATCTTATCTCGCACTTCACTGACGCCTCTCGTCAGTCGACACTCTGTGTGATTGTTTTCCGTTACAAACGTCCACTCGACGCCGTTTCACTCTTAACGGTTGGAACACCTCTCGAGTACAAGCTCTGTTCACTAGCGACTCGCTGTAAATGTGTTCGTTTACAAGTGTTGTGTTTCGCTCTTTTAAGCACAAAGAGTTTCTGGCGCGCGACCGTTCGTCGTCCCCGCCAAAAACGCCAATGAGTAATGCAGCTGAAACGGCACGGCTTACAGTTGTAACCGCCGTGCCGCTTCACACTTTGCTGCCACATGAATATCCCATGTCCCAATCTGTTTGTTCTATTCCCCCCCATTTCCCCTTAACAATAATATTCATCCCACCATTCCGTTCTGTCCATTTACCCTTTTCACAACAATCTTGCAAGCATTCTTGAGGATTCACATTGTGAATTTCACAACACACACATGGCCATCTCTTGAGATGCTCCAGTCATTCTAGACGCCGTTGAACACCAGTCTGGAGAGACACCAGTCGGGGGTTGAGATCATATTTCAGAGTGACATGTTTGTCTTTGCAAAATATATGCTGGGATGTGGGCTTTGGTAGGTTATGATTTTTCGTTGAGCTTTTTTCCTGAGGGATTCGTATGATCGACTTTTTTAATCACCCAACTCTTGGCACCTTTTCTTTCTATTCGATTAGAAGTCTTCAGCTTTACATTGAGATTTAGATGGTGGTTTCTTTTTCCTGGAAATATCTCGATTCTGGCTGACCTTCTGCCAATTGTATTAAAAAATATTTTTTTTGACTGCGCCCAGTCTCATTGAGTGAAAACGACCTAAGTCGTTGAATCCGCAAACCAACGTTCAACAGGCATCTGCATATACATAAAGGAGGCAAAAGAAGAGTCTTAAGGACTTTTTTGTTCAAACAATTGACGTAGTCATAGTTTTTGATTAAGTATGAAATGTGTTTTGGAGAATGTGATATATTAAGTATATGGCAGTTGCAATATTTTAGTTAATATATCACAGATATCACGATGTGATATATTAAAGCAGGCTGGAACAGCAGGTTAACCTCGTAAAGAGATTCGGGAGTCGCTCGCACGCGAGCTGCAACTGCAACTGGTGGATCCACCAGTACTCCAGACACTATGGGAAATCGCGGTCTGTGCGGGGTGTTTTGCAGACCCCGCACAGAAGCCTGAAACCCGTGCACAGAGCCAGAAAAACCTCGCACGGCTCTGTGCCCCGGTTTGGCCCCGTATTGTGCGGGGTCCCGATTTAACCCCGCACAGACTGGAACCCCGCACACAGAACCTGACGTCTTTTCCGTTGTAGGACCCCGCACAGATGAAACATAGCCCCGTACGGTGTGCGGGGCATCCTATTCTCTGTGCGGGGGTGCCGTGCGGGGTGGATATGAAAGACGTCAGGTTCTGTGTGCGGGGTTCCAGTCTGTGCGGGGTTAAATCGGGACCCCGCACAATACGGGGCCAAACCGGGGCACAGAGCCGTGCGGGGTTTTTCTGGCTCTGTGCGTGGGTGTTGGAGGTTTGTGCGATTCTTGCAACACCCCGCACAAGGAGGCCAGGTCCCCGCACAACTGTGCGGGGTCTCTGTGCGGGGTGATTGTGATGACCGTGTGCGGGGTGATTGTGGCTTTGGGCGGGGTGGATGGTGTACTTGTGCGGTGGTTGAGCGTGTCTGTGCGGGGTAACAGCCCACAGGTTCAGTGCGAGGCTATTGGTTAATGAATCCTTGTGCGGGGTTACAATTCTGTGCGTTACAGGTTTGTCCATGTGCGATCAAAAATACTCCGCATAACACGTGCCCAATGCTGTCTTTTAACCATGTATTTTCATGTTACAAAATCCCCAGCACCTCTACATCTCCCAAACTTATTATCAACAAGACAACATAGTCCAAAGTGTCCCATTCAAACCCACACGAAGCCGAATGCACTCCCGTAAAACTGGAACCCAAGAATGAGAAAACCGAAAATCTGGATGACTATCGGTGCTGGCTGATGATGAGCAAGCATGGGGGCCACCATGTTCTTTCCAACGTTGCCCCCTATTCATAGATGTTATGCCCTCCTTGCCTGAGTGTGCCGCCTCCACTAGCCACGTGGGTGGCGTGGTGTAGTGGGTGGTCGATGTCACATCCCCCTGATGGGTGATGTGACTGGACAGGGTGTCCGCCTAGCTTGCTAGGTTCCTCCACGTGGTTGATGGGACCCATGGGGTTGGAGGGTTAAAGGACTTCAAGGGGCTGTCCAAGGGGCTTCTTTTGGGCGACAAGGTCGCGCAGGAGAGGTTCTAAACAGTTGGTTTCGGAGCAAGTGACGATAAGCGCACGTTTTTGGCTGCTACAGCTCGCACACGTATCGGAATTGGGATTCCAAGGTTGCAAAAAGTATCTACAGAAAAAGAGCTTTCCAGAACATTTTGTCGCTAGGTTATCGGAGTTCAGACGAGAGAGTTATGGCCGTTTGAAGATCCTGACGTTTTTCAGGGTGGCCTATAAGGTTTCGTTTGAGTTCGCGAAGGAACGCTTGGGTTGTTTTCACTTTTCCTGAGTGGTTTACCCTAGGTTAGGGTAAGGGTCAGGTCAAGTACCCTAAGACAAGTGTTGGAGAGTTTTGGTGGTGCTGTGTGCTTGTTTGGGTCCATAGGGCTTGTTGCTACTCAAAGGGGTGTTTTCTTTTGGGTGGATAAGCAAGTGAAAGTGGGCTGAGGTTTTTTCTGGAAACCCACAGACATTTGTGAGGGCTGTGACTGGGGTTGCTGAGATTTATTCTCCTTGAGCTAAGATCAAGACCCTAGAGAGCTCTAGTGTGTGTGTGTGTGTGCTCTTGAGAAGCCTTAGTGCTACATAGCATACCAAGGGCAGTTTGTCTTGGATGGTGGAAAGAGTACAGTTGTACTGAAGTGCTTGGAGAGCTTCAGTGAGTGTGTTCCCTTTTATTTGGTCAATAGAAGGTGTGAGGAAAATGGCTCAACCCGAGGGGTCTACTGGCCTTGAGGTTCAAGACTTGGTCGGAGGTCAGACCGAGGAGCCAGAAATGGTAGCTCCCACAGTTGCAGAGTTGCAAAGGGAGTTGGTTTTGTTGAGAACCCAGCAAGAAAATTTTCAGAAAGAGGTCGAATGCCGCAGAGGTGCTAAAAGGTCCGCGGTTGGAAAACCGGACAAGTTCGATGGACAATGTCCATGGGCTGAGCACAAGGTGACCTTAGAAATTTTCTGGATTGCTGAGGGTGTGCCTCGTTCCGAGTGGGGTAAAATAGGTCCAACCTATTTGGGTCCCAAGGGGATCAAACACCTCATTGCACGTGTGGGTGAGGACAGTGTGTCCCAAGGTGCCCTATCGTGGGAGGATATGTGTACCGCCATGGATGATGGTAGTTTTGGTGAGTTGGCAACAGAGTATGCCATAACTCAAAAACTAGCCACATTCAGGGACCATATCAATCGGAAATGTGACACTGGAGAGTATGTTCGTCAGATGGACACATACTTTACCCTGCGTAAGACCAAGGTGGATGATATCACCAAGATTTGGTTCTTACACCGCAACTTGCACAGTGTGTTGAAAGAAGCGGTTGCAACGGATACTTCGGGAAAGGAATGGACCTCGTATGAGGATTTCCGATCTCATGTGTTGGCAAAAGGGGTTTCGCACGATGAGCGAACGCCAGTGTTGTCACAGAAGAGTAACGAAGAGGACAAGAAGAGCAATAAACGCAATGAAACAAACGAAAAGAGCAGAGGGTCGAATAGTCGAAAGAAGTTTCGATCGACTCCGGCTTTCACACCAGGTCGTGGCGGTGATTCTCAACCAACGCGGATGCGTCGGGGAAATGAGAAACGCTCTTTTGGCTTGAGTCCGAAGGAACTCGAGAGGCGTAGAGCAGCCAGTTTGTGTTTCAAGTGCGGTGCACCATACCAACCGGGTCACGTGTGTGATTCTGGAACGGTAAGCAAGGGTGTGTTTGCTTGTTTCGGGAAAAATGTTTTTCCAACAGTTGTGGAACATGCCACAGAAAAATCTGATCCAGTGGATGCAGATATGTTGGAACCCGAACAAAACATTTCATCAAAGACGGATCCTGACCAGGTTATGTCTGTTGATAGAAATGAGAGTGGAACTCAAGAAGAGGATGAGATGGTCGTCGATCCCATTGGGGACGTCCAAAATCCTGTACTTCTGAGTGAGAAAGAGAAGGTGCCAGAGAAAGATTGCGTCTCTGGGATGCGACTCTTGGATGCGGAATTTCATCGTTTGCAAGAATCAAGTAGAGAGTTTACTTTGGACTCGTCTACAAACGATGTGAACTTTGCGTTGTGTAAAGAGTTTCGTACGGGAGAACAGTTTCTTGCATCGTCAGTAACAGGACATCATGTTTGGATGGATCCTGGACGAAAGAATGTGCATGAGTATATGCAACATTACTTAAAAGGCAAGAAAGAATCACCTTCTACCACCAGTTGCTGCGTGTTGATTCCTCACAACATGGCGGTGAAGATTAAAGAAATCGGGAAAATGCGATTGATTGCGCAGTACCGAAAAGGAGCAAAATTGTTTGCTCATGGTAGCGGAAAAGCACCAGGTTTGCTTTGGCCCGTTGATATCTATTATGATCCACCAGTAGCTTCGTTACCTGGAGGGGTATCGGACGAGGATCATAATCATCAGATGTCAATGTCCTTTAAAGCATTAATCTCTGGTTCTCCTGGTCAAGTCTTGTTAGACTCTGGCGCCGCTGGCTTGGCCTATATCTCAAAGCACTACTGCGAAAGCATAGGGCTGAGTTACAGGTGTACACAAGGTCAACAAGTTGAGATGGCTGATGGCAGTCCCTTACATGTTGTTGGGGTCACCTCGATTAACTTGCGGATGCAAGGCTTGCGGATGAAAATCGAGTGTCAAGTGATCACTGCCAAGCATTTTGATTTGTACCTTGGGGATGTGTGGTTACGCAATCACCGAGTTCTGATGGATTTCACTGTGGGCAGTGCATCGGTTCTATCCACACGGGGAAACCGACTCACGTTACGACCTGATTTGGCGTTGCGTGCCCCTACTCCGTCGAATGCACGGATCAATCCCTTGTTGCGTGTCTCACAAGTGAAAAGGCGGTTGAAGAAATCTTCGCTTTCCCCTTTTCTTGTGTTGGTTCGGGCGGTCCCGCACCCTGTTGAGGGGGAGGAACCTGGGGTACCCGAAACTGAATCCCTTCCATCTGTGTCTCATTCAAGTGAGTTGGAAAACTTGTTGAATGAGTATGAGGACAGATTTGCGGATGAGTTGGCTGAATGTCCACCCGCTCGTGAAGAGGATGCAGCGATTGATCTTATCCCTGGAGCGAAACCGGTTCATAGACCAATGTTTCGGTATACGCCAGAGGAAAGAAAAGAGATCGAGGAGCAAATCGCTGATATGTTGAGAAAGGGTTTGGTGAAACCAAGTTGTAGTCCATGGGGAGCACCTATCTTGTTTGTGCCCAAACCTGATGGTTCCCGGCGCATGTGCGTTGACTATAGAGGGTTGAACAAACTCACGATCAGGAATCAATATCCTCTACCAAGGATAGATGATCTCCTTGATCAGTTGCAAGGTGCGAAGTTCTTTTCGGCCTTGGACTTGAAAGCAGGGTACTGGCAACTTCGGGTGAAGGAACCAGACCAACCGAAGACTGCTTTTAAGACCCCGTTCGGTCTGTATGAATATCGGGTGTTGCCGATGGGTTTGTGCAACGCACCAGCGATATTCCAGACTTGGATGAATCGGGTGTTCACTGGTATGATTGGGAAGTCGGTCCTGATATACTTGGATGATATACTCGTATTCAGCAAAACCCCCGAGGAGCATGTGCAACATTTACGAGCCGTATTGGAACGGTTGCGTGAGCACAAGGTCTTTCTTAAGAAGTCTAAGTGTGATTTCTTCAAGAATGAGCTCCATTATCTTGGTTTTGTGGTAAACCGAGACGGTATTACGGTGGATACTCGTAAGACTGCAAAGGTGTTCGAATGGCCTGTCCCGAAGGATGTAAGTGAGTTACGTTCTTTCCTTGGGCTGTCGAATTACTTTCGGAGGTTTGTGCAAGGGTACAGCAAACTTGTTGCCCCACTCACTAACTTGCTTAGGAAGGGCAAGGAGTGGAGTTGGACCGAGGATTGTCAAAAGGCATTCAAAGGAGTTAAGGAAAGCTTAACGAATGCGCCTTGTTTGGCAATGCCTAACTTCGATAAGGATTTCGAAGTGATTGCTGATGCTTCGGATTATGCAATCGGGGCAATCTTGTTGCAAGAGGGACATCCAATAGCTTTCGAAAGTCGGAAGTTATCTGGAGCACAACTTAATTGGAGCACCGGGGACAAGGAAATGTTCGCCGTGGTACATGCTTTGAAGTTGTGGCGTTGCTACTTGGATGTGCGTATGTTCAAGGTGGTGTGTGATCATCAGCCTAATACATATTTCCATTCCCAAGAAACGCTTTCACGGAGATCGGCACGTTGGCTCGAAGTCCTCCAGGGGTTTCGGTTCGAGTGGGAATACAGGCCGGGTCGGACGAACGTGGCAGATCCCTTGTCACGATATCCGTCGTATTCTCAGCAGATCGGAATACTCTCGGAGCTGGGAGGTGGCCAGAAACGACCAACTTGGAAAGGGGATCCGTCCTCGCCCCGGACCGGTACGTCGGTGCTCTGTGATCGAATTCTTGAGGGGTTGGCACAAGATGAGTGGTTTGATACCAGTGAGGTCGCCGCTCATGGTTGTCACTATGACTCAGGCTTGTGTTGGAATGGGGCACGTGTAGTGGTACCTGATTGGGATGGCCTAAGGCAGGAAATCCTGATTGGAAGTCATGAAAGTGTGTATGCCGGACACTTTGGGATCCGCAAGACCCAAAGGGCAGTTCTGAAACACTTTTGGTGGCCTGGCGTTGAGGGTGATATCGCAAACTTTGTGAAAGGATGTGATTCATGTCAGAGAAATAAGCACCGACGCGGCAAGGTGCCAGGTCCTCTACAACCCTTACGTATACCGGATGGTAGATGGGAATCAGTATCCATGGATTTGATTACTGATTTGCCTAAGTCGGGTTCGAGTGGATTCGATGCCATCATTGTCTTCGTAGACAGGCTCACAAAGATGGTTCGATGTGTTGCTACACATACGACTTGTGATGCGGTTGAATCGGCGAGGCTGTTCGTTGGTGAGGTTTTCCGTTCACACGGTCTTCCTAAGACTCTCATCAGTGACAGGGATACAAGGTGGACGTCAAAATTCTTCAAGGAATTGTGTCGTACCTTGGGAGTCAATCAGGCGTTATCGACGGCTTTCCATCCACAGACTGATGGTCAGACCGAAGCGATGAATCGGGTCCTCGAGGATACCCTGAGACATTTCGTTGGCCCGCGCCAGAATGATTGGAGTGATTTGTTACCAGTGGTGGAATTTGCAATGAATAATTCCAAGTCAATGGCCACTGATGAGACGCCGTTCTTCTTGAACTACGGTAGAGATCCGTGGACGCCGTTGACGGTGCAACTCCCCACCAGAGGATCAGGTGATCAAGGTGGGACGAGTAAGACCCAAGTGGGGGTACCGGCGGTGAAGAAGATGACTGAGGACATTCGCGAGGCGATTGTCAGGGCAAAGCGGTGTTTGGAAGCGGCTCAGCAAAGGATGAAATCTTATGCTGATGCGCGCAGACGTCCGGTAGATGTTCAAGTGGGAGATATGGTCTTGCTGGATGCTAGACATATTAAACTGAAACATCCCGGCAGGAGGAAGTTGTTGCCACGATGGTTGGGTCCTTTCCGCGTTTTGGAAGGTGTCCAAAAGCGAAGGTCGATGGCCGAACAGGTTGCATTCCGGCTGGAACTGCCTGAGTCACTTCCGATCCACCCGGTCTTTCATGCTTCACTTCTGAAGAGGTATTGGAAGCATGGTAGGACACAACCTCCGCCACCTCCAGTTGAGATTGAGGGTGAGCTTGAATATGAGGTTGAGAAACTCCTCGACTACCGAGAGGTAAAGACAGGTCGACGAGTAATCCCGCAATACTTGGTGAAGTGGTTGGGATACTCGCATGAGCATAACTCATGGGAGCCCGAAGCAAATCTGGAGAATGCTCGGGATATGATTGAGGAATATAAGAAACCAACGTTGGTTCCCCTGAAACAAGTGCGTCGAAGTAGGCGACTTCGTTCGTGACTTGTGTAGGGTTGAGTGTTTTCTTCGTGATCAGGAAGGGGAGTACTGATATGAAGAGGGGTTCGTGATCAGAAAAATCAAGTTGTTTGTATGAGGAGGAATACTTTCAACTAATGAACCTGCCTTAGTTGAAGGTTAGCTACCTTGACTTTGGGTTTCTCGCATAATGGGAGTCGACTTGCTTCCGAAACAGGAAGGGGAAGTTGGAAAAGAAGAAGTGTTGGGTATCGCATCTTCTTACTGCATAGGCGGATGTGCAGGTGTGAGAGTGTGGATATCAATTCAGGAGGAATTGATATGGTGTCTTGGTTCGCCACCAGGAATGGGTGTGTTGGATGTTGGTAGAATCAGTGGGACAATAGTCAACTGATTATCCATTGTAGAGAGATGTGGGTGGTCCGCATAGCTAAAGGGGTAACCGATAGCTAAGGTACAAGAGTATCTTGTGAACCCATCTGCTCTATTGACCACACGAGGATAACTGCTCCAGGTTATCAAGGTATGTTGCAATAGCAGCATATGCTCCAGAGGCACGAGTCACCAGGTGGAGACTCATCGGAGGGGGAGGACTGTTATGCCCTCCTTGCCTGAGTGTGCCGCCTCCACTAGCCACGTGGGTGGCGTGGTGTAGTGGGTGGTCGATGTCACATCCCCCTGATGGGTGATGTGACTGGACAGGGTGTCCGCCTAGCTTGCTAGGTTCCTCCACGTGGTTGATGGGACCCATGGGGTTGGAGGGTTAAAGGACTTCAAGGGGCTGTCCAAGGGGCTTCTTTTGGGCGACAAGGTCGCGCAGGAGAGGTTCTAAACAATAGATTGGGGGTTGTTCGCTCCGCTTTGGGGGGTGTGGGTCCTCCTTGTCGTTTTGGCACGAGTTGGGTCGAAGCTCTGAAGGGCCTCCTGGACCTGAATCAAACCCCAGAAAAATGGAACGGCTGCAACCCGTGGTGTAGAATGTGATGGGGACCCGACACTAAAAGCTGTTGTACATTGATAACAATGCTGAGGCCATTGCAAAAGAAACATGCCGGGAAAAAAAAAAAAAACCAGTCCAGATCCTCACCATCTCGTGAGCTTTGCACACAGGCTCTATGTTGCCATGGATGATCACGTCTTGGAATTCATCCCCATCCTGTTGGGCTAACAACAGCAGCCACACACAAACAGAACTCAGCACCTGGAATAAACTGACAGAAGTTATTCTTGGTACCTCCATCAAATACTCATGTGTTTGCTTCTCTTTTTTTTTTCTTGATGTCGTTTTGCATTCCCCCCCACCCCAATGACCTTCACATTAACGAAATTGGTCCCTGCTGTTACCGACCCAGTTCTGGATGCGATCTCTCCAGAAAGCAATGTGGGCAAGACGTGAAATCCAGAAATGGCCTATACACCATGAACTGCACCTGAAAGCCCCCAACAGATACATTCAATTCTTGTGTCGACCTGGAACTGCCCCTCCAGATATGACGTAAAAAACTCTGCTACAATATATGTTCCAGCATAGTAATAATATGATTTGACAGCCACAGCATTATTATAATTTGTTTTCCATGGATCCACAAATGTCACGATATGTACTCCTTCACTGACCGGCCCATTCGAACCGATTGATTAAACCTCAGTGCACAACTCACCGCCACGAACGGCATGATAAACTGAACAGAACCCGTTTCGCTCCAAACAGATATTCAATCTTCGCATGTCCTAGTTCAATCCATCGCCACCATCTGCATCGATTTCTTCATAAATTTCGGTGCCACAGTCACTTCCATCGTCGCTGGAGCTGGATGGCTGGGTGTATCTAGGGACATGCTGCTTGTGTCTGACTGCGTTCACCCCGAACGGGCGACTAAATGGTGACTGAATCGAGGCCTTCGATAAGTCTTTCCAAAAAAGTAAACAAAACAGTTCACGATACAGGAATTCAGCTCCGACCATTATGTACCATTGGGTCCTCAAACCACCATTGTTTCGAAGGTTACTCTTTTGGGGGAAGGGGGAAATTGCCGGGTATCGCGAGTGTGTGCATGGATACACTGGGGTTTCGTTCTGTTTTCTTTCAAACACCGACGCCTAGATTTGTTTGGTCGAAAGATTTGGGATGGAATACCTTCTTGGACCTTCACTTCACTAAAAAGACTAAGAAAAAAATCTGAGCCCCTGGCATCACTCCCACCTCTTTTCCTCGTTCTTCTTGTTTTATGAAGGACTTTCGTAAGACAAATAAGTTTTCCAGCCTCCGTTGAGACAGCTCCAGCAAGTACCTGGGCATCGGCCACAACCCCAGGCGTCAAAACGCTCCGAGATTCCAGGGGGTGTGCAGCCATGTTTTGAGAAGGTGCAACCTGTGAAGACTAATCAAACCGGAGTTGCTGAGAACTTATCAGTGACTTCATAAACAGCGAACAGAGTACAGCACACTAAATCAGCGGGATCAAACAACCAAAATTACTCTGCTTTCCCCGTTTCCCCCGGCCAACGCTCCAGTCACTGCTTGGTCCTGATGTTTCTGTGCAAGTGCAACATGAAATCGAAGTAGCTGTGGGAGCAGTCCGCCTGTCTTCTACAAAGTATGGGGCAATGTGGGCTTCAACCTGTGTTTGCCAAAAAACACCAGCACAGATTTCCTCACTTCAGGAATAGTCACTCTCTGTTGCTTGATGCATTATGCTGACCAGCCACGTCCTGCATGTAAAATTGAAACAAGAAAAGTTTTCCTGAAGTGCTGGTTCTTTGATTTGCCACCTCATTTACCTGTGACCCTTGCTGGTCAATGGCTGCACAGATTCCGAAGGGTTTAAAAAAAAAAAAAAAAAATGGGTACGTGGAAAAGGTTATGACTGCATGCCCCAGGAATTCACGTTTGAATTGGTGTGTCAGAAACCACCTTTTATTTTTCGTTGTGTGGCTGATTTTTTTAATTTCTGAGAGATGTCTGTTGATACATTTCAAAAGGTTCACACAATGAAAAAAAATCCAGTGCAGTCCTGTGACAGTTCTAAAGTGCGAGAGGTGGGATTTGATCCCGGGACCTCTCAGTGTCGAGTACAGTAACGGTCGCAAGTGCGAACCATGTGCTACGGTTGTCATGTCGGTTAGGTCGGTTGTGTAGCCGCCTGACCCATGACGTAATGAGTGAGGTGTGATGGAACGGATGACTGTATGTGTGACTGTATCTGGACGGTGTAGTCCAGGGTCACGTGAGTGAGAGTTACAGCCAGTTACGGTTGTGACCGTTGACGGGATTCGAACCCGGGTCAACGGTTGGCCGGTCTTAAGGCTCTAGGCCTTTGGACCAGGTGTTCACGTTTGTAATATTCCTTAAGTCTTTCCATTCCCCGCGTCCTTACAAGTGGTTTCGGAGCGAAGTGTACAGGGCTACACCCAAACGATCGGGCAGCCTGTGATATTGGGTCATCGTGAGAGACCGGGGGAAGAACCAGAATGTCGGCGGAAGACTTTAATAACTTGGTGGAGTCGGTGGCGGCACTAAAGACGGGGTGCAAAGCACTGGAAGACCGAATCGGGGAACTCGAAGGGTTGGAGATAAAGACAGAAATCGCGAATATCCACAAAGCAGGACAGAACGTGGAGAAACTGGTGAATAAGCATGGCGACGAGTTCGCAAAGGTTCACAAAGCAGGCTTGGCAGTCGAAAAACTGGCGAATAAGCATGGAGAGTCCTTACAGAAACTGTCGAAAGCGGTCGGCAAGCTCGATGAAGCGGGAGCCGGGCTACAGGACAAAGTCAAAGCTGTGAAGGAGAAAGTTGCTGAGCTTGGAACCACGAGCGAAACCAGACATGTCGAGACGACTGGGAAACTGGAACTGCTGGAGAAATCGGCGGGTGACGTCCGAGCAGACATGCTGAAAGTTCGACAGGCGGGCACGAAACTGGAACAGAAATTGTCGAAAGTGACCCTCGACGGCCAAGCGAACCACCAGAAACTAATGCAGAAGCTGGACGAACTAACGTTGAGCCAGACCCTACGGGAAACACAAGCGATGGAGTTTCGGACGGATACGGATGCAAAGATCTCCACCATGGTGGCTACTATGACGGAATTAACCGAACAGCAGTCGACGGCGCAGTCGGCTGTGGGCATCAACTTGGAAGCCGGGTCAAGTATGCACAAAAAGCTATTGGACCTGCAAGAACAAATGGCGAACCAAAGGAGCGACTTCCAAGCATCGTTGTTGGCAGCAAAACAAGAACTGGAGCAAAAGCTCCGTCAAGAGAGAGCGACGAGTGGTGCGACGAGTGGAGGCTCTGCAGGGCCATCTATACCTGATGTGTGGAACTTTGCGCCTATCCGGCTGGGGAATCCTCCCCAGTTCTTTGGGAAAACGGGAGAAGGAGCATCCGACTGGGTGGAGAGTATGGAAACTTATTTTGTGGCGTCTGGATGTCCCCTGAACAAGAGGGCGTTACTGGCGTCGACGGTGTTGAGAGGAGCTGCGCAGGAATGGTTTACTGTTAAGAAAGCGTCCAACCCGGACGTGTTGGCGAGTTGGGAAACACTGGGGCAGGAGATTATCGAGTACTTCGACCCCTTTGACAAAGCGGAAACAGCCAGAGACCAACTGTTCCGGTTATCACACAAGAAAGGAACGCTCAGGGAGCATATCGCTTTGTTTGCCAAACTCCTGCTGAAGACTCCCACTATGAGCACCGAGGACAAGGTGCATCTATTCACGCACTCTCTACAGGCGAAGATAAAATCCCATGTTTTCCTAAACCGTCCCCACACATTTGATGAAGCCGTCCAGTTGGCACTGCAAGCAGATCGGGCTGCAGGCCGAGCAGGAAACGACCAGACTCCCTGGTACCCGAAACAGAACCGACAGTATGACGATAAAATGGAGATCGGCGCAGTGTCTGGAGAAAAGTGGAACAAGTCGGCGCCCAAGAAAGGGAAATGTCATAACTGCGGAAAGTTCGGGCATTTTGCGAGAGAATGTCGATCGAAGAACAAGGGTGGCCAGAACAAGTCGTCGGGAAACGAGTAAGGCCTCCCTGGACCAGGCCAGGAGGGGCGTCAAAGAAACCTGGACATGCAAATGTGATGTCGGAAATGTCGTCGGAAAGTCGTCAGAATGGTTCTCAAGACAAGGAAGGATTACAAGGAAATCAGAGGAATGTCAGTGATGGGAAGGTGCTAGTGGTTGATAAGGTTGAAGGGGGAACATCTAAAGGATCTCCTGAGAATGGTGCTCAGGCAAAGGCAGGATCCAGATGTAAGACATCTTCATCTTATTTGGGAAGGTTTGGGGGAGGGAAGCTTGCCAGATCCAGTACCTCAGATTCGAGGGCTGGCAAAGGGGATCCGGTCAGCAACAAAGCTAAGGGATCCATCCCCACAGTGTTGGGACAATCCATACAGAAAACCCCTGAGATGGAAGGGATAACAAAGGACAGTCTACAGTCCTCCCCTCCAAAAGGATCAGTGGTGATGCAGAAACAGCTACAGACAATCAAGGAATCCATCTCTAAGCCCAGAGAGGTTCTCACAGCCTCAGGAGTATGGAAATCCATACATGGAAAAGAGGAATCAAAAGGGAATCATGGGATTCACAAGCAAGTCAGATTCTCATCATCAACTGAGACACATTGTCCAACACCAAACCAGGATACAGAGGAAAAAATGGTGACAGGGAAATTGGGATCAGTGGGTCAAGGAGACCTGGGATCCACCCTGTTATATGTGCCTGGAAAATTGAAAACAAAGACAGTCAAATGTCTCATTGACAGTGGAGCTACTGGAGATTTTATGGATGTCATCACTGCCCAAGAGAATGCATTGAAAATCCTTAAAAATGAACATCTATCAGTGGAGTTAGCTGATGGATCCAGAATCCTACTCAAGGAGAAAGCATTGATCAGACTCAGATTGGGTCCATGGGTGATTAAGAGGACCTTCTGGATGGTACCAAACTTGAAGCACAAGATCATACTGGGAAAGGCTTGGCTGGTTGACCACAACCCACACATTGACTGGAGGAGTCATGTGATCACCATCTGCAGGCCTAATAAAGTCCCAATCAAGCTACAAGGTTTCCATCCAAAGGTGGCAGCAGTTCAGGATCCCCAAGAGATCAACCTCCTCTCAGCCAGTGAGGCTAAGAAATGTTTGAAGAACAGAGATGGAGAGGCTTACTTGGTGCTGGTCAGGAAAGTTCAGGATCCCCAGGAATCAGGGGAAATCAATGCAGCCAAGCAAATCAGGAATCCTGGTGAAGCAAAGGCAGTCAAGGGTACAGAGGATGGTACAGATGCAAATTTCAAAGGCATGGTCGATGGATTGGATGATGAACTACATGAGCTGAAGGATGTCCTTAATGAATACAAGGATGTCTTCCCAATGGACCTACCTGATCATCTACCACCTCACAGACCATGGGACATGAAGATCCCATTGAAAGATGATGCTAAACCAGTTTTTGGACCACTATACAAGCAGTCCCCAAAGGAATTAGATGCTCTAAAGGAGCAATTGGACTATTTGCTACAGAAAGGGATGATCAGACCCAGCCACAGCAATTTTGGGGCACCTGTGCTCTTTGTTCCCAAACCTGGAGGAGCATTGAGGTTCTGTGTGGACTACAGAGCTTTGAACAGGGCCACCAAAATCACCCAATTCCCCATTCCTAGAATGGATGAGATGTTGGACAGGCTGGGGCATGCAAAGTACTTCAGTAAGGTGGACCTAAGGGCAGGATTCTGGCAGTTGAGAATGGCTCCAGGGGAGGAGGGAAAAACAGCTTTCAGAACAAAATATGGCCAATATGAATTTTTGGTCATGCCTATGGGGCTGAGTGGATCTCCTGGGCATTTTATGTCTATGATGAATGAGATCCTGGCTCCCTACATAGACAAATTTGTTCAAGTGTTTTTAGATGACATCCTCATCTATTCATCCTCACCTGAGGAGCATGCCAGACACATGAAGCTGGTGCTGGAGGCCTTAAGGAAGCATCGACTGTATGCAAAGTTGGTTAAGTCTGCAGTGGGAAAAAAGGAAGTGGATTTCTTGGGCACCTGGGTTACACATCAAGGAGTGCAGCCTATGGCTGATAAACTGGATGCCATCAAGAAATGGCCTACACCCACTAATGTCCATGATGTCAGGAGCTTCCTGGGATTGTGCTGCTTTTATAGAAGATTTGTGGCCAATTTCAGTGGAATAGCTGCAGCATTGACCAACCTGACCAAAGGAAATCAACAATTCATATGGGGAGCAGAGGAGACTAGAGCATTTGAGGATCTCAAGCAGGCATTGTGCTCAGCACCTGTCCTGATACATCCAAGGGATGATTGGCCCTGGATTGTGGCTACTGATGGCAGCCAATCAGGAGTGGGGGGAGTTCTGATGCAGGAGGGACCAGATGGATTGCATCCTATAGCTTTTGAATCCCATAAGCTTACTGATGCTGAATCCAGGTACCCCATCCATGAGATTGAGCTGTTGGGGATTGTCCACTGCCTAAAGAAGTGGAGAGCATATTTGGAAGGAAGAGAGTTTGTCCTCAGAACAGACAATCAGTCATTAATTTGGCTGGATTCTCAACAACACTTGAGCAGGAGGCAAGCTAGATGGGTGGAGTTTCTAGCTCCATTCAGGTTCCAAACTGTTCATATCCCTGGGAAAGATAATGTGGTGGCTGATGCCCTATCCAGATGTCCACATCCAGTGGATCCAAGGGATTCTGGAAGTGGAGGGGGAGATTTGAGGGCATCTGCACCAAATGGCACAACCAAAACTCTTGTGAAGCATGATGGCAAGGTTCAGAGGTACCAAGGCTTGGGGGCCTGGGGAGAGAATCATCCACAGGATCTTGTGTTTGATGAACAACCAGGAGAGCCATTGGGTTCCAGATTGGTGAAGGTTACTGGA
This sequence comes from Bryopsis sp. KO-2023, assembly GCA_030272585.1. NCBI lineage: Eukaryota > Viridiplantae > Chlorophyta > Ulvophyceae > Bryopsidales > Bryopsidaceae > Bryopsis > Bryopsis sp. KO-2023. Next base: position 1,164,753 of record BSYQ01000010.1, read on the forward strand.
TGCCAAACTGGAAAGCTGCCTGAGAGACTGAAAACAGATGTGATGCCAAGTGATGCAAGAGGAGGTACCAAATGGGGTACTGTAAATGAATTGCCAAGATCTGATGAACAAATCAATGCACTGGAGAAAACATCCATGGAACCTGTGGCTCAAGGGAGTCCACAAGAGGTTGCTGATGCCCAGAAGAATGGTGTACATTGCAAGGAAATCCTGAAGAGATTGGATTCTGACATCCAGACCCAAAGGGTGTTCAAGATGTCTGCTGATGGAGTTCTACAGACTGTGGAAGGGAAGATTGTAGTGCCACAGAGTCTGAAAGCAATGGTGATGAAGGAAGGGCATGACAGTTTGCTTGGAGGACACAAAGGGAAGGAAAGAACATTGTCTACACTACAGCAGAACTTCTGGTGGAAGAAGATGTCTCAAGAGGTGGCTCAGTACTGTAGGAGCTGTCCTGTGTGCCAGAACACTAAATCATCTACTCAGAAGATTGCTGGAGATTTACAACCACTGCAAATCCCCACAAGAAGATGGAGCTCTGTGAGTTTGGACCTCATCACAGGATTACCAAGGACATCAAGGGGGAAGGATGCAATAGTGGTGTTTGTGGACAGGATGTCAAAGATGTCCCATTTCTGTGCAACTGAAGGAACCATTGGAGCTGTTGGGATGGCTAGGATGCTATTTGATGAAGTCTGGAGGCATCATGGAATGCCTGAAGACCTGGTATCTGACAGAGATGCCAGGTTTACATCTGAATTGTGGAAAGAATTAATGAAGCTGGTGGGTACTACATTGAAGATGTCATCTGCCAGGCATCCCCAATCAGATGGCCAGACAGAGAGGCTTAACAGGATACTGGAAGAGAGCTTAAGAGCCTATGTGAGCCATTCCCAAACAGACTGGGATTTGAAGTTAAGTGCAGCTGAATTTGTGTATAATCAAGGGAAACAATCAAGTACTGGGTATAGCCCATTCTACTTGAATTCTGGAGAAGAACCCTTGGTACCTGCAGCCTTGATTGGAAGGAAGAAGATTGAGACACCCATCAGAGGTGTGGATGAGATTTTGAATGACCTGAAGATGGATGTGGAGGTGGCCAAAACATGCATTGCCAGAGCTCAGAACAGACAGAAGCAGAATGCTGACAAACACAGAAGAATAGATGAGTTCAAGGTGGATGACATGGTCCTCCTCAGTACCAAAGATTTGAAGCTGGCTGGGGACAGATGCAAGAAGCTTGGGCCCAAATATGTGGGACCATTCAGAGTGAAAAAGAGAGTGGGTCAGGTGGCCTATGAACTGGAAGTCCCACAGCAGTGGAGTCTGCATCCAGTGTTCCACATTTCCAAGTTGAGGAGATTCCATCAGGATGGACAGTATGGGGAGAGGGAACCCAACCCAGTTCCACCTGAAATCATTGATGGAAACACAGAGTTCCATGTGGAAAGGATATTGGATCACAGAGAGGTCAAGAGAGGCAGAGGCAGGGGGAGGACATCAAGAGAGTTCCTCATCAGATGGCAAGGATATGACAGGGGTCATGATAGCTGGGAGCCTATCAGAAACCTGGAGAACTGTCCAGATGTAGCAGCATCATACTTCCAGCAGAATCACTTGGAAGCAACAGAGCAGGAGAAGAAGGTTTGGAAGTGGAGATAAGAGGACTTCAAGAGTTGAAGAGTGAGTAAATGAAAGATATCCCTGCAGAGACATGGGAATGAGAAGAGAATTTCAGTCTATGACTGTTGGGGGTTCAGGGGAGTTGGTGTTAGTGCTGAGGCCAGGTCAGCTGTTTTCTTTTCTACTGTCTTTGGGATGGTCTTTCAGATGGGGTTTTTCCTTTTTGCTTTCTGGAGGGTCTTTGGGATTTTCCTTTTTGCTTATGGGGGAGTGCTCTATTTCTTTGCTGGAGTCTGTATGTGCTTAGTTGGTGACCTTAGGTCTGGGGGGCCAGATTTCTAAGGTCAGGGGGAGTCTTGTGACAGTTCTAAAGTGCGAGAGGTGGGATTTGATCCCGGGACCTCTCAGTGTCGAGTACAGTAACGGTCGCAAGTGCGAACCATGTGCTACGGTTGTCATGTCGGTTAGGTCGGTTGTGTAGCCGCCTGACCCATGACGTAATGAGTGAGGTGTGATGGAACGGATGACTGTATGTGTGACTGTATCTGGACGGTGTAGTCCAGGGTCACGTGAGTGAGAGTTACAGCCAGTTACGGTTGTGACCGTTGACGGGATTCGAACCCGGGTCAACGGTTGGCCGGTCTTAAGGCTCTAGGCCTTTGGACCAGGTGTTCACGTTTGTAATATTCCTTAAGTCTTTCCATTCCCCGCGTCCTTACAAGTCCTACCCACTACGGCCGGCCGGCCGGCCGGTCTTGCGTTGGTGAGGGCAGCGTTCCTAGTGGTGTTGCGATAATGGCAGCATCGTCTTCAGGAGGTTCGATTTCATCTGTGATTGCAACGAGCACCACCCAGTCCGGCTCCGAGCCCTCTTCCTCTTAAGGTTTGGGATCGTCTTCTTCTTCTGAAGGGGATTCTGTCAATGGTGGCGATCGCTTGGATGTTGCCTTCGTTGTTGAGGGTTTATTTTTTCCCTTCCTTGGCTTCCTGGTTCCGGGAGTAACTTGCAGCAAAGCGCGTTCAGATAAGCTGCACAGGTCAGAATTTGAAGCGCAAAGAGCCCTCTGGGATTCTCCAGCCCCTGAAAACATAACCAAGAAAAGCTGGGGGTTTTCTCTGTGGAGTCACGGGAAGCCATCCATTTCTGAAGTCGATCCTTTGATTCGTTGTCCATCCATCAATCCAGCGAACTGATTTTACCTTTGCAAGAATCTATTTGGACAGCAAATCAACATGATTGGAGAAAGCAAGAATTCGATGGATCAGCATCCTGTTGTGTTTTTTTTTCCCACTTTTTCAAGAAAGTGTACAATGCACAGGTGCGAACGTCGAACACAGACTTATTTTATTTTCCTTTCCCTTTTTCTTTTTCTTTTTTTTTTTTTGGGGGGGGGGGGGGGGTGACAAGGTAAGAGCTAGGATTTCCAACCTTCAACAAGCAGGGGCAGGATCAACAAGATTGCAAGCAGGTGGCACGGAAATGCGTTCTAGGCTGGCTCAGAAATTCAAGTAAAATTCATAAGGTGGCAATATCTTGAAGCCTCCTTTTTGTCCAATTTTTGCTAAAGTTAAAAACACAACAAAAAAAACTGGGGCGTAGTCCTCCAGAAAAGTAAAGTGCCGATATGAAATACACGCAGGACACAGCACTTCAAAAAAAACAAACCTTCGGCTCCCCTTGAACTGGTGGGGAAACCCAGGGGAGCTGCGTTGCGCGACGCGTCGCTCGTGTGAGAATCTCGCGGCGCTGCTCGAAGCCCCCTTTTCACCAACCGACCTCCAAAGATCTCGTTCCCACGCTTGGACCACGCATGGCAGCGATCCTCCGTCGACCGCATGGCTCTCAGCCTATGGGAGGTCCGCGAGTCCCTCGCGAGGGACTCGATCGAGTGCTGCCTCCCCTTGGCCATTTTCGTTCCACCCCAGCATACGATAGAGATCTGCGAACTGACATTCGAAACGAGTGTGACAGATCACACCATCCACCGCATTTCGCGATTCGGTGACGTCAACCCTACCCCGCACAGGACAGTAACCTCGCACACAACTCTGTGCGGGGTTACTGTTCTGTGCGGGGCTGACTGTGCGGGGTTGATTTCAGCGGTTTCATCCGTCGCTGACGACTTCGTCAGCGACGGCGTTTTCCGGCCCCAGATCGTCACAGGAATGCCTGGGAGTCGAACCCAGGTATTTCCGACCATTCCCTTTCACTGGCGCGTCGGTTTTCGCGACTTCGATTTTCGGCGGAAGTCGACGGTGATTTTACTACCCCGCACAGAGCGGGTTTTCCCATAGTGAGAGATGCTCTGAGGGAATGAACGTGGGAAACACTCGTATTTTTCTGAACTTTGTTGTTTTTGTTTTGGGTTTATAACAAACACATACTTTGAGTTTGTTTCGTGTGTGGAAGGAGTGGAAACTGGAGCTGGAAACAGCTATACACAACCGTATAATGGAGTGATTAGGAGGAATGGGGAAACCAGATTGTTGTGAGGAAGTTAGATGAGGGAGTACAGGCGAGACAACACTTGCCACAAACTTGAGGGGATACATATGGAGCAAGGAAACTCGAACTTTTAGCAGTGTATTACGACTCGTACCTAGGTACGAAGGCCTTCGTAGCTCTTACCTTCGGAAGTTGTCAACTGCCTTCAGTAACTGAACTTCTGTTATGAGTCTCGGCCACACCGATCGCAAGCGTTAACCACGCTGGAACGCGGCAAGCTAGCAATAGCTACCAACTTCCTAGTTTGAATATGCTCTTGGCGTGAGCTCACGTCCCTCGAGGGACGCCAACGCTGCCACGAGACGGAAACGGAAGATGCCTCCCACACTGAACACTATTACATACCGTTTTGAACCCGAGATTGAAGTGAGGTGGTGACAGAGCATATTGTACCTCCCGTGTTCGTGTATAATCGGGACTCCAGAATTAGTAGGGGCTTATCTTTAACACAACGTTCACGCTGTGTTGTGCCTGTTGCATTGTGCTGTCGACAACAATACAGAATGAAACCCAAAATATTTATGGTTTTGGAGTCCGTATTCGAATTCGTCGTTGAATTCAACGACGAATCAGGGACAAGGGGGTAACAGTCTCAACCGAAAAACCGTGTCAAACATGAGTTTCATACGTGCATTAGCACATAACACCAAACACCAAACCCTCATCAACTTGACTTGAAGTCGATGCCGCATAAACTCTGAATAAGACAGTGGATATTTGTCAGATGTTGAATTCACATTTTTACTGTAAGAAGTACGATCCCTATTCCAACCAAAGTCCCTTCACATACCAGAACCCGGAGTCCTAAGTGTACAAACTGCACAGCAACTAATAAACTGAATTAGCCTTTTCCACACGCTTCCACACGTCTACGAAAAATCAAAACAAATCACTTTTGTCAGCTCTAATCAGGTCGACACCCTCGGGACTCCTGGTGCGAACACTGAGTTTTGACGCGGCCGTCCACTCCCACTGAGTGCGACCGGTCACTGCTCCACTCAGAGGTCGTGCAAAAAGGCTTAATTCCACAAAGCCTCTTGTATCAACACCGTTCATTCGAAAAACGTTTCAGTCAAGACTTTTCTATGGCGCTGTTATCGTATTTTCCATTCCGTTTTTCATGGTTGAAACAAACTTCAGCCAACTTGGGCCAAACTTCAAACTTCTTGTTCTTCATCCAAACCAACGCCAGAGCGCCACTAAAACCCTATGGCGATTGAAGTCTGGCCCCTTGAGCTGTGTCTATTGGCATCTTCGCATGTAAGTATGTTTGTTTGTTTGTTTTGTGTCTATTGCCCCTCGTCAGATATCTCCATGATGGGGTTTTTTCTTTCCACCACATCCGATCCTCAGCATAGCATTGAATGTCCGCTGAGTCGTTTCTGCATACGATACTTCGGTTCTTTTTCTTTTCGATCCTGAACACAGACGAAAGTTGATCCCTGGCACCGCTGCGATGGTAGTACAGGCTTTGCTTTTTGTGATTTTCTGCCCAGGTGCTGTATCTAGATATTTCTGTATCTAGTTCGCGGAATAGACTAGAAAACAGGCCAGCTCTATTGATCAAAAACGTGGTGTTCGCGTAGGAGCCAACAGTGGCCAAAGCTTTTTAGACCTTTTGAGCAGCGTCGTTTATTTTATGGGAGGATATTGGAGTCCACCTGTTGTCTCCATACTGTGCTTTGGCCTGAACGCGGCAGCAGTAGATTGCACGAGATGCTCTATATCTTCTGAGGTGGCGAGGCGACTATATTCCCCATTGTTACCTGATTCAAACCAAGCTCTCATCAGAATCTGAATGCTCAACAAAGAATTCAAATGGGAAACCATAACGTGTCGAAACAAGCAAGAACTCGACTCTACAGGGCGGAACGATGGTGTCGAGTCTATATTGTGGATATATTGTTTAAGACAATATATCCTAGTATCAGCATGTACTAGGATATGCGATTTTACGATGGCCCTTTTTTCTTTTTTCTATTCTCCCTAATTTTCGTTGACAATATTTCGCGCACACTTCTCCTCCTTCATTTTGTATTTCTTTACACCACGCGCGAAAATAAAAAGTGGACACTTGCATAATGCAGTACCCATATTTTTCCATCTCCCCTCTTCCATCGATCGGCAACGGTCATCCTCCGCATCAAAAGCTATGACCTCAGCAGGGGTTCTGGCAAGCGTTTCATTCAGCGACGAAACTGACCTTTCAGCCGGTCCGGTCGATACTGTGCGGATCAAATGCAGAAGGTACCCCCTTCTTGCCTCAGCACTGGTACTCCCATCAAAGAATCCACCTGTCATTTATGAGAACTATTCACAACCAGGCAATGAGCTGAACAAATGATTGTAATTTTTGATTTGGTTTGAACAAATGATGGTTTCGACGCAATCAATGATTGCACGAAGCCGCACCCGTAATGGACCTGTCCGCCAAACCTCGCCTGTCCATGGCTCTGCTTATGATGTCGTCCTCTATGGTACCGATCGCATGTAGTCGAATCACCATAACTGGCCTCGTTTGTCCGATACGGTGCGCTCTGGCTTGTGCCTGGAGGTCGATTTGAGGATTAGGGTCCGTGTCATACATTATCACCGTGTCCGCTGCTTGCAGATTCAGCCCTACGCCACCCGCTCTCGTACTGAGGATGAACAGAAAGATAGAAGAATCTGCACGAATCAAAAGAAGGGGCTTGAGCAAAGCTGACTTCAGAAGCAGTAAGCACTGAAATTCATGCCCCGCAGGTCCATACATGATAAGTATTCGATTTCGCTTGGAAAGCCACAGATCAAATTCGGTTTTGTGTTTATCTTTGTTTGTTCGTCCGAGTTAGGTACCTTTCTTGTTAAATTTTGTTAAGAGGTGCTGTCGATCCACAGTCTGCGTGGACCCATCCAAGCGTAGGTACTGGAATCCACGCCATTCCAAATAGTCTTCGAGAACATCCATCATCCGCGTCATGGTGCAAAAAAGAAGTACTTTGTGGCCTGTTGCGTGCATTTTCCGAAGAATTCCATCCAGAACCTCAAGTTTGCTGCCCAGCCGCAAGCAGTCGGGCAGAGGGTGGCTGGGTAGATCGCCTCCATCGACGTGCAAACGACTGCATGGGCACTCCAACAATTTGTCGCCACTCGAATCCAACATTTGTGCTGATGTTTGTGTAGATCTGAACCTTCTCTTTAATCTCACCTTATGAAGGGATGATTGGATATAGCCCTCATTTCCATGTATGCATTTCTGACGCCTGCCATTGTTCCAGTCTCCAGCTCTGACAATAGAAAGCCATAGAGTGCCCTTTCGTAGGGGCTGAGGGTGCATGGTACCAAATGCTCGGTCTGCCGTTTTTCAGTGCAGATGTGTCAGCAGTTTCTTCAGGAGGTACGAAACGTAATCAACATTTTCGGGGACGGGTGGCTCACCTACCTTTCGTGGAAGATCTGTGGCGACAGTGCTCTTCAGCCTCCTCAGGATGAACGGCCGCAGAACCTGAAGCGGAAGACGTTGCTTACTTTTATTCAGAAGTAGCACCTAGATGTGTTTTTAAGAATGCACTTTCCCAAACTTTTTCACCCTGTACCTGATGCAAACGGTTCGTCACCAGCAGCGACTCCTCCTCGCTCAACAGGTCAGCATCTTCACCATCTCCCGAAAATTTCTCCAAGCCAAACCATGTCTGGAAATCGGCAGACGAGTCGAAGAGGTCCGGCATCAGAAAATTCAAAAGCGACCATAACTCTTGCAGTGTGTTCTGAACTGGAGTTCCTGCAGGTGTTCAGCGAGCAAATGAGAGGCTCACAATAAACACACAGATGACAGCAAGAATAGGAAAATGCCATTGATGTGGGGTCGTTTAGGACCTCTTGCCTGTCAAGACGAGCCTCCCCTTGGCATTGTACTTTTTCATGTGAGCGTTCAGTTTGCACTCTGGGTTTTTCAGCCTGTGCCCTTCATCCACTATTATACTTTCCCATGTCAGTTTCGAAAGCCTGGCTCTATCTTTTTGACCCATCATCATTTCGTAGGTTGTCAAGATAACATGGAACGACTTTCCTCGAATCTAGTGAATTGGAGTCACAAACTTCAAAATCAGAACATTGTGCCAATAAATTCATGAACCAATAATTTCAATCGACCATTTTAACATGGTGTACCTGGCTGGCATGGATCCTACACCTCTCGTCGGCAGATCCAGAATATACGACAACCGTCAAAGATGGAGCCCAATGCGAAAACTCAAAGTGCCAGTTCGACAACACAGAGGCTGGAGCAGCCACTAGGAAAGGATGACCGCAAGAAGAAGTCTCCACAAGGTGGGATATAAACGCGATCACCTGCAAGAGTCAGTACAGTTGTGCACTAAGCTGACGCAAGCAGCGATTTGGCAGCTTTTTCGGGAGAACCCCTACCTGGATCGTTTTCCCAAGTCCCATTTCGTCAGCCAGGATACCATTTAATCCATGTTCGTGCAGCGACACCAGCCACGAAACGCCCTGGCAGGCAAGCATGCCTCATCAAGTCTCAATCGACGAACAATCATAATACACAGAAACGTTTCTTGCACTCTTACTGCATGCAATAACACCTACCTGCATCTGGTATTCTCGGAGCTGACCGCCGACCAGAATTTCTGGCTGCGTCTCTAGATTCGCGTTGAAAGATGCGGCAAGCGAATCCCATTCCATCGTGGTACTAAGGAGAGATTCGATTGGCGTCTGGGTGCCTTGGACGACCATGGCACTTTGGTGGATCGTCTCCTGTGTTCGTTTTCGCCTTGCCTCCTTCAGTTTCTGGGCCAGCCTTCGAAGACACTTATCGGTTTCACGTATTACATGATTGATTCTTTGGTTCTTGGCGTCCTGGAAAAAGAGAGTCGAAAGAAATCAAATCACGCAGACAACCCCAACGTGCGTGGCAATGCAGTCGGCAAGAAAATCTTGAAACCTACCTGCAAGAGTGCAAGGTATTGTTCAACATCACTCGATCTAAGGGCCTCCAATCTCAGTTTGGTCGCCGCCGCCACCTCTTCCTTACGTTTTTCGTGCCACTCGTGCACGCCTCCGTTCCTGTTCTTTAGATTGCCTTCCTTCTCTTCTGCTCTCTGCCACATCTGGAGCGTAAAAGCACCGATCATTATATCTTCAAAGAATTTTCTGAGTCGTTTATGGAAAGCTCCCCGTGCAAACGCTCACCTCGTGTCGGGCTGAAGCCACGGCAGTCTCTGTGCGCTCTATGAAATCCCAATCAGAAGGGTGGGACAATTTATCCTCCCAACTTTCCAGTTGCCAGTCAGGTACCACTGATAGATGCTGGAATGGCGTAATACTGGCATTGGTCGGCAACCTTTTCCGGAGTGGCGTGTCGACGCCAAGGGGTTCTACGTCCTCCATGATCGAGCACGCCAAATCAGTGTGCAATGGACGAACTCTTCTCGAGCACTCCAAAATTCTCTTCTGGAGAAGAACGACGTCGCGGTTTGCACCTTCGAACCTACGAAACGAGAACTTGTGGTACAGCCGTGTTCTTGGAGAAGATTTCGTTTCCAGCGACCTGCCCTCACCGTTTCATTTCTTCATGCAGAGCTCGAGAAAGGATCTCAGAGGCTTGTTCTTCTTCCGATCCATGACCGAATTCGTGGCTTCGTTTTTGCCCTAGCTGTTCTTCTATCAAGTTCGTGACCCCGTGTATCGCCAACGTGAGATCACTCAACCCCTCCTCCCTTCCCGCCGCCAGAGATTCCTCCAAACTCCTGCGTAACAAGATACCACCATCCACATTTTCCCCGCCTCGTTCGCGACGACCAGCCGCCCCACTTCCTGTCCATCTTGGCTCAATTCGGGAGAGCACCGCCCAATCTTTACACAGCCCACACAAGTTCAATTTCGTTTTGCCACTTTCGAGGGAAGCGAACTTGCTGAGACTCTTGGCTCACGAACCTGCTTCTGTAAGCTCGCTTGCAAACCTGGATGAGAATCCACAGCTTGCTGTTACTTTGCGGATTGAATATCGACGGCAGCCCAAACCATTCCTTGGAAAGACAACTCACCTGGCCGATCCGTTGCGATCAGCCTGCTGGTGAGGATGATTTTCTGCGACCACCTACGTTATTGGTAAAGATGATGAAATACAAAAAGACAAGAATCAAGTCGTGGTGGCTTTCAAACTTGGGAACCAGCCGTACCCCTTCATGCTCCTTCGAAGCCGACTGAGCGATGACCCTGCAAATCGAGTCGAAACCAAGCGTATTGAGACATTCATGCAGATCACAGATGTGCATGAATCTCTAGACACCCAGGACTTACCTGAGCAGTCCTTGTGCAGCCTTTGTGCAATGCTTCTCTTTCGACAAGTGGTTATGTGCCTACAAGTCGCAGTTCATGGATGTTGTAAACGGAGCCGTCGCCACCACGCAGCTTTTTGTTGGTTCAACCGAATACCTTCTGGAGGATGCGTCTCGCAGTCTCAGGGCACCCAGCGACTTCACAGATCTTTTCGAAGAGTCCTGCTCCGGCGTTACACTTCCCACGCTTCAACCGCACTCGCACCATCTTGAATTTCCCACTTTCTTTGATTTCACGATTCTGTGGTTGCAGCTGAGACTGGGGGCATTTTGTTTCTGTTCCAGAATGCCAGTCCTGTCATCTCCTTGGGCAGGCTTTTCAAACGTCCACGAAATATGTTGCAAGTCCAGAGGAATGCAATGAGAAGGGACAGGAGTCTGGCTGGTTGATTGGGTGGGATTGTCGACGCCAAAGCTCTTGTTGGGAGTTTCGTGAGTTTTGGGGGTATTGGTTACAGCTGCACGATCCAGGAGGTATTCAGGGGACAGTATCAAACATGCCTTCTAGGTAGAAGTAGCCGCAATTAGAAGTAGCCGCAATTAAAGAGGCAGCATATGTGAATATATATCCCAGAAGGCATGTTTGTATGATACCTTCCCCTGCTTAACCCCCAGACCCCCCGAAAGAATTCTGAACATATGGTGGGAGGCTCGACGGCGACGAACAGAACTGCCATCAAAATAGACAATACAATACATTGTGAAGATGGAGCATCATGCATGGTCACATTTCTCCAAAACCAGGATGTGTCCGGTTTTAGTTACAGACATCTCCGTCAAACAAGATGGAGGTAAATAGATTGCTGGACATTTTCTTTTTTTTTTTCCTTTTTCTTTTTCTACCCCTGCTCTCCAACACAGAACAAAAAAAAAAAGCTATGTCGAATAATTTCTCAGTCTTTTCCTTTTTTTCCTTCCACCACTCGCCTTCCAAATATATCTAGCCTAAGAAATTTTGCTGCACTGCTCCAAACCAAAACTCACACTCTGCCCTCTTCCAACGCAAGTCGAAAGTCTGCAAAGACTCGAAAACCATCTGCACGCTACCCATTTATTTCGGGATATACAACCGATTGATAACTCACTCCCACCCCTTTTGTCACCACACCCAATTTTTCATATTCGGAAATAAAACTGATCCGAACTCCCAGACAGCACATGCTGCTGGACCACCCAATGCTGTTTTGCTGTTCATTTTCATTGTAGTACCTTCACACCGGCGAATCAGCCATAACTCCAGAATGCACCACCCCCTCGCATGTAAACAGTAAAAACTGTGGTAGGTCATGATAAAAGTCATAAAAGTCCCTTTCCCAGATCTTTGATATCTTCCCCTATCATTTTCCATTTTCCAAGACAAACTCTTTATCCTAACCAATTCCCCTTTTTCCCCTCTCTCCAGAAATGCACAGCCCTCAAAATATATACAGCAACTTCCCTCCTTTTTTTTCTTAAAAACAACAAAATACATCATCCACCTGCTGCCCCTTGTTCCACAACCCTCCTCCTACATACATCGACGCCAAAATACAGATGTTTTTTTTTCTCAACCCTACCAACTTGTTTCTTTTTTTTTCCAATTTCCCTCATCTTTTTTTTTCCACCTCTTTACGATTCTTCTGGCTCAAATGGCTTCGCCTTCTCTTCCTCGATAAGATTCTTATTCTCCTCACTCATTTCTGCAAGGATATTCAAAACGTACTCACAGTGGGGGTGCGTGTCAGGGATGTGATATTTCCACTCTTTGGCAAGCAACTGAATCCCATTGGCTTTCAACATATCGCTTCTGCCGTCCTTGTTCACAACAAATTTCCTCAATGCCAAGACAGCAGTCTCTCTGCAAGGTTCGTCATTACTCGCCATCAATTGTACACAAGGAGGCACAGCACCCGTCTGCAAAACCAGAGAACTCAGTCATTATCCCAAATATGAAACTTTTCAAGAATTATTTTTCAATCCTAGAAAAGCAACGTAATGGCAAGAAGCTGTGTCAAGAAGCTGAGCCAATCCAGTTTCGCCACTGCTGACATTCCTTAAAAAAAATATATACAAATATAAAAATAATAAAAAAAAAATAAAAAAAAAATATATATATATATATATATATTGTACCTGCACAATGAGGTCACAGATAGGCCCTTCAGCAAGATTTGCCAAAGCCAAGGCAGAGTTCCTATTGCACAAGTCATGATCCACAGACAGCAACTGCGTCAAGAGCGGAATTGCTCCAAGCTTGCAGAATGCCTGCTGGTTGTCTGGATGCCCACAGACCATGTTGGCAATCGCCAAAGCAGCCTTTCCCTTGCTCTTCTCATCATCTGCATTCAACAACCCCATCAGACCTGGGATTCCTCCTTCCTTCGCCACTGCCGTCTGATTCTCCTTGTTGTTGCAACAGAGATTGGCCAGCGCCCAGGCTGCTTGTTCCTTGCATCCATCGTTTCCGCTGGAAAGAAGCTGGACCAGCGGGATGATTCCTCCTTCCTTCAGAATGAGTCTTTGGTTCGTCTCTTGGCATGCCAAAATTGCAAGTGCAGAGGTTGCTGTCTTTTGATAGACTTCCTTGCCATTGCGAATCATATCGATCAGCGGTCTGACACCACCTTCCTTCACAATCGCCAGCACCACACTCGGGTTGTAACCCATACTCTTTGTTCTAATCAACGGACGCGGACCTTCCTCCTTCCTGATTTCTATTGGAGTTGGCATCACCTGCACATAAAAACAAACTTCTCCGTAAATCTGCAGGTTTTTCATTCCAGGGAATCTGGCGTCAAGAAACACAAATCAATCGGCGATTGATTGAATTTTTAGGCGCTCTTCGAACCAAGGCACACTACAAATTGTGGATAATATTACCTTGACTTCTGCCTTTCCACCAGTGTTGGCCATCATGGCCACAATATTACCATCATTGTATGCCAGATTTGCCAAGGCCAGTGCGGCTCCCCTCTTACAGTAGTCATTCCCAGAAGTAAGGAGCTGCAGAAGAGGGGGAATGGCACCTTCGTTCACAATCGAGGACTGGTTTCTCTCATCATAAGCCAAATTCGCCAAGGCTGAAATGGCATTTTGCTTGCAGACATCATTGGACTTGATGAGGAGCTGGACCAGAGCTGGAATGGCCCCTTCCTTGGCAATGGCTTGCGTATGTGTTGCTCCGTATGCAAGATTGGCAAGAGCAAGCCCAGCGTTCTTTTTACACCAGAGGTTGCCCGTAGAAAGAAGCTGGACCAGGGGGCGAATCGCACCCTCTTGGACGATGGTGAACATGTTATCATTGTTGAAGGCAAGATTTGCCAATGCAAGCGCTGCGTTTTGCTTGCACACCATGTTTCCAGTGTTCAACAGAGCAATGAGAGACTTGATACCACTTTCTTGTGCGATGACCACCTGCACACATAAACAAGATTCTCAACATCCTTCGTCTTGAAGTTTCCATCGAAAAGATACCAATAATTATTCCCCCAATAATAACAATAATAATCAATAATCAAGATCTCGCTTGCAAGTGATTTATTTTACCTTGTTAGCGTCATTGTACGCCAGATTTGCCAAGGCCAAAGCAGCGTTGCTCTTGCATTCCAATGAGGAAACTTGAAGGAGCTGCACGAGAGCCCTGATGCCACCAGCCTCGGCAATCGTGACCTTGATGTCGTCGTTGTATGCCAAATTGGCCAGCGCAAGAGCGGCGTTTTTCTTGCTGTCCTTGTTACCTCTCTCCACGAGTCTGACTAATGCTGGGATGCCGCCCGCCTCCGAAATGGCCAGCTTCATATCTTGCTTATATGCTAGATTTGCAAGCGCAAGGGCAGCATATCGCTCACATTCCTACACGATGAAGTCAGAACTGAGACGAAAACACCAAAATGTGGACAGAATTATAGAAAGCAATCGCTGACATTTTTGTCACCTGGTTCCCGATGTCGAGCAGCTTGATAAGAGCCGGCAAGCCATCCTCTTTAGCAAGTGCTGCCTTGATATCATCATTGAAAGCGAGGTGTGCAAGTGCGGCCACAGCAGCTTCACGGCAAGCGTCAGAGCCGCTGTCCAAAACCTCCACCAGTGCCCTGACACCTCCATCCTTTATGATCGCTTTGCGATTCTCGTCGTTGTTCGCCAGCGAACCCAAAATGTGAATGACATTTTTCTTGCATTCATCGCTCTCTGTTCCCAACATCCTGACCAAAGGCATAACGCCACCCTCTTCAGCAATATTGATCTCACTGCAAGAGGCCAGACGTGCCAGGGTGGATGTTGCCCCTTTCTTGCTCACATCGCTGCCAGCAGCCAACATTTTTACAAGCTTCGGCACACCACCGGCATCAACAATCGCCATCTTGTTTTCCTTGTTGCAAGCTATGTTTGCGAGTGCCTTCGTCGCATGCTCCACCAGAGACTCATCCCCAGATTTCACAACATCCACCAGGCTTGGAATACCGCCCGCCTGGGCGACAGCAAATCTGTTCTGGCTGTTGGTGGACAGCAGGGACAGCGCAGTCGTTGCATGCTCTCGCACTGCTGGGTTTTCAGCCTTAATCAGCCCAACCAATGGTGCAATCCCACCTGCATGAGCAATGGCCACCTGACAACACCACCAAATCCCGTTGAGGAGCCTTCATACCTTGATGCAACTAGACACCACCAAGCTTTCTTGTTTTAGAAACAGGTACCTTGTTCTCATTATTGGTGGCAAGCGTCGCCAATGCCTTTGCAGCATGCTCCACACAGGCCTTGTTTCCTACACTGAGCAACTTCACAAGGGCTGATGTTCCTCCCTCTTGGGTAATGCTAGCCTTGTTGTCCATTCCACTAGCAAGATTTGCCATGGCAAGAGCTGCCTGTTCTTCCACCGCCTTACGACCACACTTCAGCAATTCCACCAAAGGCGGAATACCTCCTTGGCCGGAGATTGCAGCTTGATTCTCCATATTCTTGTCAGCCAGATTAGCCAGAGCAAGAGCAGCATTCTTCTTGCTGGCTTCATTTCCCTCGCTCAGCAGAGGGATGAGTTTCTTAATTCCACCAGCACTTGCAATGGAGACCTTGTTTTCATCATTTCCTGTGCATCCCACGAAAACCCCGTTTCAAACAGAACTTATGTAGCGCAGAGTCCGCTGGACGCATAACTACTGTTTTCAGGTAACCCACCAGAGGCAATGTTTGCCAATGCCAAGGCAGCATTCCTCTTGCAGTTGACATTTGTGTCCGGCAGAAGCTTGATCAAAGCATCTATTCCTCCGTGGTTCACGATAACCTCCTTGCTGGAGGTATTCCTTGCCAGATTAGCAATCGCTCTTGCGGCTTCCTCTGCAGCAGGGTCATCAACCTGCAGGAGGCCCATCAACACCGAGACCCCTCCCTCCCTCGTAATCCTCTCATTGATCTCGTCGTTGTATGCCAAATTAGCTAGTGCCTGAGATGCATGCTTCGCAACATTCTTGTTCTCGGAACTCAACAGCTTGATGAGGGATTTGATGCAGCCATCGGCCGCCATAGACACCCTGTTGTCATTGTTGAACGCCAGATTCGCAACCGCAAGCACCACTTCCTCCAAAAACCCATCATTGTCTGCAGAATCAAGCAGCTCAACCAACACCTTCGTCCCCCCCTCCTCAGCAATCACTTCGCGACCGGTCTTGCTGGTGGCGAGGTTGGCCAGCGCGAGCGCAGCATTTCTCTTTGATGTGTCCCGGCCATCATGCAGAAGTTCAATCAACTTCTTCAGGCCTCCCTTTTCGATGATAATCGCTTTTTCTTTGTCATTACCCGCCAATCTGGAATCAACAGACAGCCATGCTTCATTTCTTAGTGAGTGAGGATTTGCTAGCATCTATCCATTAAAAAAAATAGTAAAAAAAATACCTTGCAAGAGCCAGGGCTGCATGCTCCTGACTCAGCTCGTTTCCATTCGCCAACAAATCGATGAGGGAAGGGATACCTCCATCATGGGAAATAATAACACCCTTCCCATCGTCACTGGCAATCATACTTAAGGTTCTCGCAACATGCTGCTTAGCCGGCTTACTGCCAGTAATCAACATCTGAACCATGGGAGTCATGCCTTCTTCCTCAACAATCATCTTGCGATTCTCATCATTCCTTGCCAAATTGGCAAGTGCATGCACCACCTGACAACAGGGAGTCAGGTTTAGAATTTTTTTTTCTGTTGTGGGCATCAACCCGGAGGTGGAAGGCTAGGCACCAACACCAACCAACCTGTTCAATGCACGATCGGTTTCCATTCTTCAGGAGCTCCACGAGTGGCTTGATCCCTCCTTCCTTTGCAATTACTGCAGAACCCTCTTCATCCACCGACAAATTTGCCAGTGCACTCGCAGCTTGCTCCTTGCAAATGGCGCTTTGGCTGGAAAGCAGTTCCACAAAAGAAGGCACTGCTCCTTCCGTCAGGATGATGTTCCTGCTCTCCTGGTTCCTTGCCAAATTTGCCAAAGTTCGAACAATTTGTTCTTTGTACATTTCCTTAGCCTGTGCCACAAGCTCCACCAGTTGATTTATGGCAGGCCTCATGGCAGCAAGTATCCCCTCGTCAGTGCTCCTTGCAAGGTTTGCCAGGGCATACGCAGCCTTCAACAGAAACCACAACAAAAAAATTGCAGCACTGCCAGATATTGTCTGGAGCCGAAACAGCAGTCATGTCAGACTTGGTTTAAAACAGCGTACCTGCTCCCTGCAGACATTGTGCTGAGAGCTGAGGAGCTCAATGATCAGTGGCACCCCACCCTCCGATGCGATCACCGGATGGTTGTCTGGGTTCGATGCCAGACGAGCCAACGCACGAGTAGCGTATCCCTTGCATGCATCATTACCATTCTTCAACATGTCAATCAGAGGCCTGACCCCCCCTTCCTTGGCAATGACAGCTTTCGAATCCATGTTTCTAGCCAAATTCGCCATGGCGAGGGCAGCATGAGCCTTGCAGGCAGCGCTGCCACTGGTGAGGAGTTGCACAAGGGTGGGGATTCCACCCTCCTTTGATATAACCATGTTATTGTCATCATTGTACGCCAGGTAAGCCAGCGCACGAGCAGCATGTCCCCTGCACGCCTCATCGTTCGTACTCAAAAGTTCCACCAGAGGAGGGATGCCTCCTTCTTTAGCAATGGCGACCTTGCACCGCTCCATGCCAGCCAGATTCGCCAACACGTGCGATGCATTCCTCTTACACACCTTGTCGTCCGTTGCCAACAATCTGATGAGTCTTGGGATTCCATTTCCCGCCATTATCGACAGCTTGTTTGCTGGGTTGTAGCTCAAGTATGCGAGCGCCAGGGCAGCATTCGCTTTGCAGGCTTTGTTACTCACGAGCAGGTCCAAGAGAGGCAAAATGCCATTGTCTTCAACGATCACAACCTGGTTAGCTCGACTGTGAGCAAGCTGGGCAATCGCCCGAGCAGCCTGTTGTTTGCAAGCGTCATTGCCCGTCTGCAGAAGGAGCACCAAACTCGCAATCCCTCCCTCACTTGCAATACTCGCCATATTGTCATTGCTGTATGCCAGGTTGGCAACAGCCCTTGCAGCGTGCTCCTTGCACCCCTCATCTGAAGCACTCAGCAGCTCCACCAGCTGAGGCACACCACCGTCCTTGGAAATCGCAGTCTTTGCCCTATCATTACCTGGCAAACGAGCAAGCACAGATGACATGAGCCCCCTGACTAGTACTGGACACAAAGAACACCACGGCTTCTAGCTGCATCTTATCCCACCCGCCAAATTCGCCAGGACCAACGCTGCATGCCTCTTGCACACTTTATTGTCTGAAGCCAACAGGCGAATCAGCCTGGACACCCCTCCCCCATTCACAATGGCCTCCTGATTGGTTGCATTGTAGCTAAGATATGCCAGGGCCGAAGTTGCATTGGATTTGCACACCCTATTGCTCGACACCAAGAGTGCCAAGAGAGGTGGGATGCCACCCTCATTAGCAATGGCAATCTGATTGTTCCTGTTGTGCGCCAGATGGGAAAGAACCCTGGAAGCCTCTTGCTTGTGCATATCATCCCCCGACGAAATGAGCTCAATCAAGGCTGCGATACCCCCCTCCCGGGCAATGGCTACCTTATTGGTCGGTGCCATGTTCCCTGAAGGACACCACAGGAAGCCAGTTTACTATCACAAACAAACAAAAAACAGAAGGCCTCAAAATCCAGTAAAATTTGAGTTTCCTACCCAGGGCTTCCACAGCCTCCAACTGTTGTGATGGAGTCCCAGATCTAATCCTCTGAATCAATCCCTTCACATCCTGGGGCAAGGGCAACGAACTTCCGAAGCTTCTCCTCCTCTCCAACGGAGGGATGATTGCACTCTTCGATCTCTCAAGCGGGGAGTACCGTTCATTGCTATTGGACCGATTCCTTCCAAACGAGTTTGATCTGCCATGACACATAACAGCTCGGTCAAACTGCACAAACACACACGCAGCCGAAATCGGAAGGCGTTGCTTCACCAGCAGCACCTGTGCAAGGCCCCAGTGCTCCTCTGCCTCTCAATGGGCCGAGGTGGGGGAAAATCTCCTACGCTCCTTCTGCGTTCCATTCCAGATCCAGGGCTGTTCTTTTGCTGGTTGTACGAGTTTTGCTTCCAGATGGTCGTCTCCAAACTGCCACCACCTCCTCCGTCTCCTCTGGGACGACCTCCTTTGGAATTGCTTCTGGTCATTCAAGCAGCACACTCCCAGCATGTTAGTAACATTCCCAGAGGTGATTCAGCAAGTTCCCAATTCAGGGTTTTGTCCCATGAGGAATGTGATCTGCTCCCAACACTGGGGCTGCGAAGATTCGATCGCACGTCTCCAGACAGGCAAGGGGGGACTTGCGACGGACACACAGTACACACCGCGCACGAGCAGCAATGGGCTTTCGCTGAACGAACGCAGCTCAAATAGCCGAGCCCAGCAGACGCGGAAGAACACACGAAGGCAGAGCCAAAGCATGACTTCACTTCCCCGTCCAGGAGCCGTTTAACGACTTCAATTCGGGAAGACAAGGGGTTTACAAAGTATTGCAATACCAAACAACTCAAGCGAGCCCGCACAGATAGCAGCTGCAAGCACTGCCGCTGTTGGCGCAGGAGGTGTTCGGTGGGATACGCGTCGGATCTCGTCGAGCAAGGGTCTATAGAGTTTGAAGAAGGAAACAGTGACAAGCCAGGGAACCTACTCGTCAAATCCTGCAGGATAGGATGGCCGTGTGACGCTCCTCCGTCACTCTGCTCAACTCCCAACCTTGTTGCTGTGCCGTCTAAAGCGAGTCCTAACAACAGGCGCTTGCACTGCGTGTTAGAAAAACGAACGGAGGGGCAAGTGTTATATTTCGCTTGATCGTTACAGGTCAGACTCCTGACTTGACATGTTGATTGGTAGATTTGGTGTGTGACGAGAGTCCCAGCGACACGAGAAGAATGATGAACACGGGGCGTAGGCCAGCCTTTTTCTTGCGGATGATTCAGAAGCCAGAAATCTTGCAGGAATTTGCAGCCGTTGCCTTTGGCGACTCGTGGAAATCTCTTGATACAAACATCCTGGAATCCTAATGAAACTGAAGGTAAACTTCGCTGAAGTAACAGCGGAAAGAGCATTCGCAGACGTTCGTCGAACCAAAAACTAGCGGGATAAGGAAACAATGAATAGGGGGCTGGCGCCGGTCGTTTGAGAATAGCGAGTGCGTCGAACAGGGCCAGGCTTTGGAGGGGGATCCCTTCTTGTCTTCAGAACTCGCTTTTCTTTTCTCCTGGTCTGTTTCGTGCGACATGCGGGCCTATGCACCTCGTATTGGCGTTGGGTGGCGTCCCATGTCGGAAAATGTTCAATTTGTTTCGCTAAAACTTACCAGGGAAACGGGCCGCGGGAGCCCGTTCCAATTTAACAAGCGGAAGAGGCCAAATCGAAGATTCGGAAAAGCGGGATTGTCTGACAGAGGTGGCGCAGTGGATGCCATAATTTGCTTTAAATTAAGGAATGACAGAACCAAAAAAAAACAACATCGAACCAAAAACAATCACAGGTGAATTTTGGCGATTCTGGCTTGTGCGAGGTGGCAAGGGAGGTGTGATGTGGAGGGTTTTGTATGTGTTGTATTTTGTGGTGTACGGTGTGATGAAATGTCGTGATGTGGTTGACAGCAGAGTTGTGCGCCAGGCCGATTTTCATTAACGACAACGGAACGGCAACGACAACGGCAATTAACGGCCGTTAATTGCCGTGAAAACCGTTGCCGTTCCGTTGTTGCACAACGGTTTAACGGCCGTTAACGGCGTTGTAACGGCCCGTTGCAACGGCCACCGTTAACGGCGCTTTTTGCGTACTGACAGTCCTTACTACAAGTATTACTAATGAATAATCCACCCCGTCCTGTTCGTTCCCTGCTCGTTTCGCGAGTGAGGAAGGAAGTGAACCCGTTTAGAAATGAAACCAACCGAATTGATATGTTCTCCCGAGCACGACGCACTTTGTCGCGTGCGAAACGATCAAGAAACGAGGGAGATATCCCAGTTTCTGTATTTTCCACAGAAACAAGGATATCTCCCTCGTTTCTTGGTCGTTTCGCACGCGACAAAGTGCGTCGTGCTCGGAAATATTTTTTCTTTTGTCTAAGCTGCCTTTTACAAGTCGAAAACGACTCTTCAACCAAAACGACGTGTGGTGTGGGTAAGATCTACATCAGATCTTTTTTAAAGTCGATAAGAAGTTCCGTTGTTGTTCCGCTTTCAGTGCTGCTAAAGTTCCGCAAAAAGCGGAACTTCCACGGGTCTTTTCACGAAGAAGAGGGCGAGAGAGAGAGCAAGTTCCGCCTTTTCCCATTACCTCCTTAAATTTTAAGTTTTAGTTGGTTTTAATTCAAAAATAACATTTGGAAAAGGCGGAACTTCCTCTCTCTCTCGCCCTCTTCTTCGTGAAAAGACCCGTGGAAGGTCCGCTTTTTGCGGAACTTTAGCAGCACTGAAAGCGGAACAACAACGGAACTTCTTATCGACTTTAAAAAAGATCTGATGTAGATCTTACCCACACCACACGTCGTTTTGGTTGAAGAGTCGTTTTCGACTTGTAAAAGGCAGCTTAGACAAAAGAAAAAATATTTCCGAGCACGACGCACTTTGTCGCGTGCGAAACGACCAAGAAACGAGGGAGATATCCTTGTTTCTGTGGAAAATACAGAAACTGGGATATCTCCCTCGTTTCTTGGTCGTTTCGCACGCGACAAAGTGCGTCGTGCTCGAAAAGTTCTCTTCTTCCGTTTGGCTTCATCCCCAAACGTTTTTATTTCTTTCCTTGCCCGCGAAACGAGCGAGGCATGAACGGGACGGGGTGGATTATTCATTCCAGTACTCTTAATTTAGTAACATTGACCGTTGTATTCGATGGCAACGGCAGGTGCCGTTAATAACGGCTGTGTGATCGTTAACGGTCAATTAACGAGTTTCAACGGGTTTGCAAAACGCTCGAGACAACGGAACGGCAACGGCCCGTTACCGTTAACGGCCCCGTTATTAACGGAGCCGTTGCAACGGCGCACAACTCTGGTTGACAGAGATAGGACTTTACGGTTACGGTATCGTAAACCGTACCGTAACCCCACTCCGGTCACTTACAGTTACGGTTGTTACGGTCCGGACCGGAGTGGTTTTCATGCTCGAAACCGGACCACCGTACCACTCCGTACTGCTCCGGTACCGGACCGTAATGATCGCAACGACCGTAACGACCGTAAACCGTAAAAAGTGACCCCCAAGGGGACTCGAACCCGCGACCCTACAGACTACAGCCTAATGCTTTAACACTGAACCACACTACTTCACAGCGATTTAGGGGCTACCGTAGCTATACCGTACCTGTTCCGTACCGTAAATACAATATATTACTCCGGTTACGGTACGGAGTTACGGCCGTATTACGGTGACCGTAACCCGACCGTAACCCGACCGTATTACGGTGACCGTAACCCGACCGTAACCCGACCGTAACCGGACCGGACCGTAGCCGGACCAAAAAATCGGCCCAAGTCCTATCTCTGGTGGTTGATTACCATCATACCTGGGCAGGACCAGACCGGCAGCAAAAAACCGGTCCGGTCTAGTCCAACCTGTCTATGGACCGGCCGACCTGTCCGGCAGTCATGGGCTGCACAGGACAGGGTTCTGTGCGGGTTCTGTGCACCCTGTGCTGTCCTGTCCTGTTTTTCGAAATTCCACAGGCTAGAACAGAACAGACTGTCTGTTCTGTGCACAGGTCGGACCTGTGCTGCACAGGTGCACAGACTGCACAGCACAGCACAGAACTGCACAGAATCTGCACAGAATCTGCACAGAATCTGCACAGAATCTGCACAGAATCTGCACAGAATCTGCACAGACTGTGCACAGACCTGCACAGAATCTGCACAGACCCTGTCTGTGCTATTCTGTACAGGTTTGTGCACCTGTGCAGCACAGGTCCGACCCTGTGCACAGAACAGACAGTCTGTTCTGTCCTGTCCTGTGCACAGGGGTCTCAGCCCATGTCTGCTGTCCGGTCCTGTCCGGTCCGGCGAAAAAACGCCGGTCCTGTCGAAACCGGACAGGTCACGACCGGTCCTGTCCGGTCCAGTCAATCGTGAAAATCTGCGGAAATCTGGACCGGTTTTCTGACAGATTTTCTGGTTTTAGACAGAGGTCATATCACATTTCGCCTTTCTTGGACAGGCGATGGTTCGGAGTGAAGTGAGTCATAACCCTAGGGGTCGGATGTGGGGTATTTACTGAGACTGAACGTTGTGTAAGTAACCTGGTTTTGGGGTGATCCGGCCCGTGTAGTTCTCGAACAACTCCTAAGGCTCTTTCAGCGATGTGACCTGTCTAAAACCGGAACGACCCCAATCTTGACAGGGTGGTTCTCTTGTTTTAAACCGGCGTCGGGTCACACAATTAAGCACTTTAAGTGTGCTAATTGGGTATCAATCGGTTGGGAAGTGATCCAATTAATCAAAGAATATTATTATATGTATTTTTATTGAGTGAATGATGTGAGCCAAGCTCATCAACCACCGACTGGAAAGAGATTGTTACAGGAAGAAAAGGACGAACCAGAAGTTACAAGTAGTTCAAAATACAACGCCCTTTTATCCACTGAAAGACTGCGAATTGGATTGTGCCTGGAAGCTAGAACTTTGTAAATTCACCGTGAACTTGGGTTCTAGGTTCTAGGAGCTTCTCAAAACTCACTCTCAACAAGAAGCTATCTATTACACGTGGTCACAAACCCCCACGTGGCACTCTAGCTTCCTTAAACCTTTTCCAAACGTGATCTTTACTTCCAGCACGTAACAGAGATGGTCACCTCTAAGGTTCGAACTCGGGTTGGCTAGGCCCGAGTTGAAAGCACTACAATCAATCAATCAATAAAAAATACATATAATAATAATAATTCTTATATAATTCTTTGATTGATTGGGTCACTTCCCAACCGATTGATACCCAATTAGCACACTTAAAGTGCTTAATTGTGTGACTTGTTCTAGACAGGCGTCAGGTCGGTCTGGTCAGGCACTCCCATTGAATCCTTGAACCAATCGTTTAAACCTGAAAAGTCGCTTCCCCAACGTAAAACAAAGGAACTGACTCAGCTTATCATCAATTCCGAGGTTAAAAATCCCGTCCTTGAGGTCGATAACTGAGAAGACTCTATATTCAGGATTAAGCCGAGATAGTATATGATAGGGGCCCTTCCCCCAGAGGGGGAAGGGTAGATAGGGGCCCTCCTCCAAGTGGATAAACCTCACAATCATGCAAACAAGATGATTTTCAAAGATCCCATACTCTGTGAAATCCAAAAACCTTGTGTCTCTTGCTTGGACGGATGCCCGCATCTTCGTCTGCTTGCTTCATCAGGGCATTTGGTAATAGCCCGCTCAAGCCTCTCCTAACTCGTGGTTCTATGGTGCGGATGTGGATTCCGCCCACGAGTATCGCCAAGGAGAAGGTTAAACATGGCATAAGCATTGCTTGCAATGTCTTCTTGCTCGTGATTCAGCACACGAACATGAAGAAATGCCCGCTATGCTTTATCCGTTCAAGACTCCAAGTCCGCGCAAGCTTAGATTATAACTTCCGCTCGCTATCTCGCTTCGCAGTTTCACTTAGTCGGAAACCATAAGCTTCGCTCTTGTCAGACACTCTCCTGTAGTCCGCTGCTGTTGATATCCGCTGCGGCTTTTCATCCATTGCAGTTTTGGTCAATTCCAATTCCGCTGCAATTCCTTGGTCAGATTTCCACTTCCGTTTTCTTCATTTACAACTGATATTTTTCCTTCCTTTCACGGTACATCTTTGTTCTTTGCTCGGTAAAACTCTTGGTCGGATATCACTTTGGCACAATACTCCATTCGTTACGTTTATCCGCTAGTATATAAGCGGTCATCAGCATAGAGATTTGTCCGAGGCCAAATCCTTCTGGATACCCCCGGGATCTCACTAAGCTGGATGATGACTAGAAACCCTACATAGCGATGATTGCCAGTACACCGATGAGAAGTCCGGCTGATCTCTCAGCTTCTTCTCTCTTCAACGTCCCCACGAATATCCCTTGAGTTTGTCCGCCGCAACACCTTAGAACAATAACCGCTCGAGCATATCCATAACATGTATGGCCACTGCTATAGAGATTTGTCCGAGGCCTACATTTTCCCCAGGATCTCACCACATCGTAATGCGCTGGTTGGCTACTAGAGTCCCTACGTAGCAGCGAGAGCCAGTATATGCAGCAGAGCGTACAGCCATTCCCTGACCTCTTCGTCCTTTCCGCTCCAGTGTTATTGTCTTTAGTGGTCCGCTCCAATGTTTTCCGAGTTTGGGTCTTCAAATAATGTCTGCTCCTTCTTCGGCGGTTTGAATTAATCCGCCCTGGTGGTCCAATTCAATCCGCTCTGGCGATTCTTTGTTGTCTTCGGCCAATCCTCTGATGCTTTGGTAAACCCCCATAAGTCTCCATTACATCCTCAGCTTCAGAACATCCATAATCCGCTCGTGACTGAGTCAATCGTTGCATAACCACCTTCACGCCTCCAAGTCGGTTGTCGATCAGAACTTCCGCTCAGTGTTGTTCGCTAGGTCGCTTCAACGTTCGCTTTGACGCCCTTTCATTCGTTCCTAATTGTACATGCGACTATGGTCGTCGAATTCCGTCTTGACTGATATTTTCCGCCTTGGCTGATATTTTCCGCCTTGGCTGATATTTTCCGCCTTGGCTGATATTTTCCGCCTTGGCTGATATTTTCCGCCTTGGCTGATATTTTCCGCCTTGGCTCTTTGAGATCATCAATTCCGCCTTCACATTCCGCTCACTGGAATTGTGTCGCTTCTTCAGGCACAATATTCGCTTCGTCAGGCACAATATCCGCTTCTGCAGGCACGATTTCCGCTTCTGCAGGCACAATTTCCGCCTTTGCAAGCACAATATCCGCCTCAAGTAATGGATTTTGTCCGCCCAAATGCCTCTTGTCTTCGTATTCGCTAACAATTTGATTCTGCAAATATTAACTCGCCGGTCATATTCCAACAGGCTTAATCCGTTGGTCACAATCCGCCAGTCGAATACCCTTCAAGTTCTCTTCAGAACTTCGCTTCTTCCGCCGTAGTCGAAGTTGCTTTCCTCCTGACAAGTGCATTGTCCGCTTTAGTTGCTGTTTCCGCCAACTGATGTACAATTATCCGCCCGAACGAATTCAGTCACTCAGCTGTATGTGTTTTCCGTCTCCACGGGTCATAGTTCAGGATTTATTTCGGTTTCTTTCTTTGCTCGGCTTCTGTGATAATCCGCCCTTCGGTCAGTTCCGCGTCCGCTCGAGGTTCCTTCGTTGGAGAAGAGTAATTTTTGAATGTCCGCACATTCCTTCTTTTGTTTTCCATTGCATGAGCCGCCACCTCCGTCGTCTTTGGATCCTTCTCACGGCATCGCTTTGTCAAAGAATCTTCTCAAAGTCTCGCGGTTGCGTCTATAGGTAGTAAATAACCAACTGGGTATCTCCATTTACTCCATCCCTATAGAATCGCTCTCAACCCGCTCACTCCTTGATCCTGTCTGAATCCAAAAACGCGTCGATTCTTTTCACCGCAGATAGTCCGCTCTCATCAATGCTCGGTTAGTCCCCAAGTTCCGCCACTTCAAAACTTGTTGACTTCCACGCGAAATATACTCCATATACCTTCCGCCACAGAGATTACCTTTTAACCCCCGCCTTCCAGAGAACCTTGGAAATAGTCCGCCAGCAACAAGACAATCTTGTTCGCACTATCCATTTAGATACCACTAAATAGAAAGTTCCGCAAGAAAGAGTTAAAGGAATGTCAGTCCGTCGACTTCCGCTCCTCAGATAAATAACTCAGGTACCACTTGGCAGTGTTCACCTTCCCCGATAGTTTTTGTCTCTCTTTTACCTTGCACGTCCAAAGTTAAATCGCCTTTGGATAATCCCCTTGGTCCTTCTTCTAGGCGCTTGTGGCTTGGCAAATCCGCTCTTGATCCTATTTTCAGCAGGGTTTAGTTTGCTGGAAGTCAATGCACGCCTTCCCAAGAAGAAAGTATCCGGGTAACCCCCGTCGGGTTACTCCTTGTTCGAACAGCAGTTCCGCCTGAGGGGAACTGTGCATCCCTGCTCGCCCCTTGACAAGCGACTTCCCGACGTAACTAATCCGCTTAGCGGGTTAGCACATCTTGATTTTGGCTCCGGCTTGAGCCTCATCAAGTGTCAGAAGTCCTCCTCCTTTTCCTTCACGCTTGACTTGCCTCTGGAGGAAGACCTTCGTCTTCTCTTCAGCACCTTGAATGATAATCTCCAGCTCAACCGACTAGCGGGCCAGTGTTCTGACCACGGCTGTCCAGAACACTGGTTGAGGAGCTTGCCCCCGTTTTCCTGCTGCAAGATATCCCCGTCAGAGTTCCCGCTTTGTCGCCCAAACAGTCCCCTCTCAACTGTTGGTACTTCGCCCGAAGTCTTGAGCTCTTCATATCCTCTTCTGTCCGCTGGTTTCTGCATAATATGTGGCACTTCCACCCGTGGTCTTGTATTGAACGGAAGCCTTGTAATCCGCCTTCCAAATCAGCATAGTCGTCCCTTCTTGTAGTTCCACGCAAGTTCACCTTCAAAATCCGGCTCTAGCGGTCGTATTTAACCCGCTCTGGCTGTCTGATTTCATCCGCCTTTGGAATTTGTTTTGAAGTCCGCCCTTGACCCTTTCATAGGCCGCCTGATGAAGCTTTAATCCGCCCGAAGGCTAAACTTTTAGTCCGCCCTCCAGGTGTTTAATCCGCCTAAGGGCTTAGTCCTCTTTAGCAGACCTGGGCCCGACCGGACCGGCAGCGAAAAACCGGTCCGGTCCGGTCCAACCTGTCTAAGGACCGGCCGACCTGTCCGGTCTTGTCCGGTCCAACGAAAAAACGCCGGTCCTTGCAAGACCGGACAGGTTGCGACCTGTCCGGTCCTGTCCACTCCGGTCCAGTCAACCTCGGAAATCTGCAGAAATCTGGACCGGTTTTCTGACAGATTTTCCGTTTTTAGACAGGTCACACCCACATTTCGCCTTTATTAGACCGGCGATGTGACCTGTCTAAAACCGGAACGACCCTGTCTTGACAGGGTTGTTCTCCTGTTTTAGACCGGCTCCAGGTCGGTCTGGACAGGTGGGCTGCCTGTCCAGACCGACCTGGCGCCTGTCTAGAACAGGTCACACAATTAATGTTAGTCTTTTAGCGCTATACGAGGTAGTTTGGGATAGAGCCGAGGGTGGCTGACGCATGTGGGTTCACGAGTAAGACAGATTAGACCCAGAGTTTGGGGCATGCGTCAGCGTACTACACTTAGGGGTACTTAAGAGGCCCACTCGTTGTTTTGACATTCCATTCTAGTTGTAAGAACTCGGGATTCGTGGGATTGGTGTGTTCCCGCTTGTGTGTGTGTTTGTGTGTGTGTGTGTCTAAGTGTTTGCCTGACGCAATCACTTATCCAACCAAGTGCTCTAGTAGCGTTCACAACCGCGCTAGCTAGAGAGTTGTCTAAAGCAACAAACCCCACAAGTATACTTGCGTTAGCCAGCAAGTTATCACGAATCCAACCAACACAGCCGACCACTATTGCGTCACCCACAAGCTTCACTATCAATTGGTTTCGGAGCGAGGCAAGAACTTTAAGTTCTTGAGATCGAAACTTGTGAACGTGGCGCAACAAACGTTTTTGTTTGTTTGTTTGGTAGAGAGAAACTCCAACCGTGGTTGTTGAGTACTCCCAAATAGTGGCTGAGAGACCATGGCTGACCGTGAGCACGCATTGGCAGTGCGCGAGCCTCAAGTTGAAGAGCCAGGGATTGAACCTGAGTTCGATGAGGAATTGCCTGACGCACCCAATGTTGTGTATCAACAAATAAACGTCCAGAACATCCACAATGTCCAGCAAGCAGCTGTCGACATAGACATGGGAGCTGATGCGGAAGCCTTAAGAGAGGATGTGGATGCGGTCCATGACCGTGTGGACGATTTAGCCCACGGGCTAAGGGGTCACCTGCAGCAAGTTGACCAGACACTGGGGCAGAGGCTAGCCCATACTGAGGCCTCTGTGTCGAACCAACTGGCTGGCGCATCAGAGGTGATCGGGCAGGCGTTGGAAACACAGCACCAGCATGCGCAACAGGTTGAGGCCACACAGCATGCGGTGGTGTCGCAACAGCAGAAGCTGGATTCAGTAGCGGCTCAACATAGTCGATACGAGCAGAGGCTATTACGCCAAGATATCGATCATAGAAAAGAAAGAGCCGAGATCAGAGCTTCTGTGGATGCAATAACGAGGAGAATGGATGCCGCAGATATTCTAGCGGACTCTCGTTTTGCTGACCTAAAAGAAACGGCTGAAGCATCAGCACTTCAGTTAAAACAACTCTCCGAGTTATCCCTTGTTCAAGGGCGGAGAATTGAAGGCTTATTAGGAACTGTTGCGGATTCCAACGAAAAAGTCGAACGGACTCTAGAATTGTTTCGGGAGTCCTTGCACAAACAAGGTGCTGAGGTGAAGCGTTTGCAGAGCTCAAGAGTAGCAATTCAAAAAGATTTGATTGCCTTGGAGAAAAAGGCATCCAAGACCTGGGATCAGCAGCAAGATGCAGCTGATGTGGTTGCCTTAAGATTATCTGGCCTGGAACGAAGCATGGAGGATGTGAGTGGCGGAAGTCAGAGTGCCCAAAGTGGAAGTGATGCTCGAGCAGTATCACCAGAGCGAGAAGAATCAACTTCTCCTGAGCCTGAGGACTCAGCCTTTGGGATGCCGCTGCCGAAGAAATCAGTAAAGCAGTTGGCTGCATCATGGCCGCCACTAGACCAGAGCTTCGCGGTAGGAATGGTTGGGGCAGGAACCTCAACAATACCGGCTCCTCCAGCAGTACAGGTCGAGGAGGGTGAAATTGTTGCTGCAGAAGCACCACCATGCACTGCAGTGGACAGCGCACCAGACGCTGATTTCACATTCCCTCAATTGATACCTCCAAGTACAAGAGCTCAGCCTGGAGTACGCATCTCAGAACCCGACTCTGCCGATGGATCACGTAGACCCACACGAACTAACCCAAGAGTTCTCTCCTCAGCAGAAGTGTTATATCAAATTGACCTTGAGCGTGCTAAGGCACAGGTCAGAGAAGAGAAAGGAAAAGAACCCATGCAGATCCCCACACGTACTGGAAGATTGGGACTTGGGTTAAGTGCTTTGGGAGCAAGGGTAGAAAATAATCCCTTTGCTGCACTTGGTTCATATGAGTCTACTGGTGGACCCAGTCGAGTTCCTCGCATGCGAGGTAACTTTGGAGACCCTGGTGATGACGACCCAGATGATGATGGCGGTGATGATTACCGCGACAGACGAAACCGCCCACCTTCCCGCATTCCAGGTGCGCCTGATGGCGGTGGAGGTGGTGGCGGCGGTGGAGATGGTGGAGGCGGTGGACCTCCCGGTGGACCTCCTGGTGGAGGTGGAGGTGGAGGTGGCGCTGGACCAGCAGGCCCAGGACCTCCTAGGCAAGGACAGTGGTTGCCTAGCACTGTCAAGTTGCAAATGCCTCGCGCATTTAACGGAAGTGGCGAACCAAAAGCCCGTAAATGGCAAGTGCTCATGACGCGGTACTTGAGAACCTGCGGAGTGCATGAAGCACAGTGGCAATCGATCATGGCCACTAACCTTTATGGGGCTGCCTCGGATTGGTTAACGATGCAAGAGTTGAAAATTCACCGAGGTGAAAGACCACCCTTCCGTGACTGGATCATACTATGGATCCGATCACGATCTAATCGGTCGTGGATTGATCGGTCCGACCGATTAAATCGTGATCGGGTTTTTCCGATCAGATCGATCGCCGATCAAATCGGTTTGGCCGATCATCGATGGAGATCGGCCGATCACCAATCTGATCGGCTGACCGATTTAATCGGCCAACTTCGATCGGCCGATCACGATCAAACCGATCAACGTCAGCCGATCAAGTGCCGACAGGTCGCGGCGCTTGATCGGGATCGGGATCGGGATCGGAGATGCCGATTAGATCGGATCATGATCGGTTAATTGATCGGTCCATCACAAATGCCGAGAAATCACCACCCGCAGGTGTTTCTGGGGTGCAAGGATTCGAACCTGGGACCTAACAGACTAGAGACAGACGCATTAACGCTTGGACCACTCGGGGCCACGGTCACTCGGCCATCCGTGTCATTATATACCTCAGTTTGTCGGACTGACAGATCACGTATATAATGACACGGATGACCTACAAACCGTGGCTCCGAGTGGTCCAAGCGTTAGTGAGTATGCTTCTAATCCGTTAGGTACCCGGTTCGAATCCTTCCACCTCAGAAACACCTGCGGGTGGTGACTTGTCAGCATTTTCGCGAGACCGATCAATTCATCGATCAAATGATCAATACCGATCATGATCGGATGCAGGTCCGATCACGATCGGCCTATCACGATCACACCGATCAAGGTCAGCCGATGAAGTGCCGACAGGTCGCGGCGCTTGATCGTGATCGGGATCGTGATCGGAACAACCGATCAGATCGGTGATCGGCGAACCGATCACGATCACGATCAACATGTGATCGGACGATCAAGAGCACGATCAACATTTGATCGGCCGATCACGATCACGATCACCGATCAGCCAAAAATGAAAAAAAAAAAAAAAAAAACCGATCATTGCTAAAATCGGTTCTAGGACGCAGTTATGATGTCGGATTACTGCTGTGACCTAATATTACCTTAGTTTTGGAAGATCGATCAGATCCATAGTATGGACTGGATGGACTTCATGGATGGCTTAGCTACAGCTTTCGAATTCTCTAGTGATCGAGATGAAGCGTGGCGTGACCTCCACAAACTCAAGCAGACTGGAACCGTGAAACAGTTTGTAAAAGAGTTTCAGCGGTTAGTCTTGAGGATTCCAGACCTCGAAGAGGATCACCAGTATTTGCTCTTCGTGGATGGACTTAAGAGTGAAGTTCAGAAGTTAGTCGCTGCAACGGTACCTCGCGATGTCGAGGCTGCCATCATATCCGCCGAACGATTGGAAGCCCTTGGAGTTGGAACACAAGGCCAAGGAGGGCAGACCAATCAGAAAAAGAAAGGAGTCTGGCGTGGTGGAAGAAAGAAGAAAGGCCAGAATCAGGGTCAGCAGCAGCAGAACCCTACACCACCAGCCCAAGCACCACCACAAGCTGCCGCAGGAGTGCAACAGCAGCAGCAACAGCAACAAGGACGAGGAGGAGGACGTGGTGGTGGTGGACGTGGACGCGGTGGTGGTAACCGTGGAAGAGGACAAGCCAATCAGGGAAGACAGAACCCCCAGGGGGGAGGGGGATATAATTGTTATCTTTGTGGAAAGAAGGGTCACCCTGTGAGGCAATGTCCTAGATTGGAGGAGGTGAAAAACCTCCCCGATGTAAAAAAAATGTTAAACTGACCGCCAGGCAGGAAACTGCTTCGTCTGAGCCTGGCCGACGCAAACGTCGTAAGCGAAACAGAGTTCGTAGGCGGCGTAGGAAGCAGAGATAGGACTTTACGGTTACGGTCACCGTAACCGGACCGTAACCACCGTAACCGGACCGTAACCGGAGTACAATTTTCGTCAGAAAATCGTACTTTTACGGCCGTAACCGTAGCACCGTACCACTCCGTACCGCTCCGTACCGGACCGTAACGACCGTAACGGCCGTAACAACCGTAAACCGTAGAAAGTGACCCCCGCAGGGTCCCGCGATTCCAAAGGAACCCAGGGGGATTCGAACCCGCGACCCTACTGACTGCAGCCTAACGCTTTAGCACTGAACCACGCTACTTCACGGTGATTTAGGGCCTACCGTAGTTATACCGTACCTGTTCCGTACCGTAAAAACAACATATTACTCCGGTTACGGTACGGAGTTACGGCCGTAGTACGGTGACCGTAACCCGACCGTAACCGGACCGGACCGGAGTCGGACCAAAAATTTGGCCCAAGTCCTATCTCTGGTAGGAAGCATAGATCAAAAGTAGGTGCCTCGAAAAAGGTTAAAAGTACTCACAGCGGAAAACCTGAGGAGCGGACTAGTACACCGCGTGAAGAGAGAACAGAGACACTCTCCACATCTACCCAATCGGCACATGACAACTGCGATTGGAAAAATGAACAGAAGGAAAGCACACCGGATGAGATGGACGCGCCTCATGCGTCATCTGCATCTCTTCCCTCTGTTAGTGAATCTGTGGGCTCATTGGAGTCGCAGAGTAGTCTACAGGAGTCCCTGCCTGCAGACGTAGACGATAGTGGGTCAGAAACAACCCAGCGGTCTACCACAGAGCGAGTTAATGTGTCAGAAGTTCGATCAACTTCGTCAACCAAGGGTGACACATGCCCTCTGTTAAAAATTCAAGAAGTGCCTGTGAGAGGGTACGAAGTAAAAGCACGGATCAAAACCACGGACCTTTATGCATTCATTGATTGTGGAAGTACCGCAAACTATATCAATGATAAGGTAGCGCGTGATCTCGGGTTGTTGATTACACCAAGCTCAAAGAGAGCAATGTTGGCAAACGGAGATATTAAAGAACTGGCTGGCAGCTGTAACAACCTCCGAGTAAAGATAGGAGGGCTGAAGTGCAAAATGAAAGCGGATCTGTTCCCAGACCTTGGTTATGACCTAATATTGGGCATGCCTTGGTTGCAGAAAGAAAACCCCCGCATAGACTTTCAGCAAAATGAGATTTCAGTTTGCAAAAACAGCCAAGTGTTTCATCTCCCGTTGCGTCATCCAACCCAAGAGAGTATTGAACCTGAACGAAAAGTACAGTCGATACTGCAAGAAGTGCCAGTGACTGAGTGTTCAGCTAAGAGAATGATGCGTCATCTCAAAACAGAGACAGCATTCATGGTTGTAGTGCAAGAGTCTGAAGAGAAAGCTTTAGGCCAACATGAATTGCCTGACGCAATAGAGCGAACACAGCCATTCAACACTGAGGATGAGATTGGCAAACTTATTCGTTCAGACACCCCTGCCGAAATTAAAAAGGTGGTAGAAACACACCGTGGTGTGTTCCCTCGTGATTTACCCCCAGGGATCCCTCCGAAGAGAAAAGGTCATGAGTTTAAGATAGACCTGGAGGATCCAACACCTATCCATCGTCCAATATACAAGCTTTCACCAGCAGAGCTGGATGAAGTGAAAGCACAAGTGGACTACCTTCTGGAACAGAAGAAAATCAAACCATCCGAGTCCCCTTGGGGCGCGCCAATCCTATTTGTACCGAAAAAGGATGGAGGCTTAAGGATGTGTGTGGATTACAGGTGGATCAATAAGGTGACGGTGAAAAACCGATATCCTTTACCCCTGCCAGAAGAATTGATGGATAGAGTGTTCAAAGCCAAAGTGTTCTCAAAGTTAGATCTGCGATCAGGCTACTGGCAATTTCCAGTAAGGCCATCTGATACAGATAAAACAGCGTTCCGCACGAGATACGGTCACTTTGAGTTTTTGGTAGCGCCTTTTGGGCTAACCAATTGCCCAGCGCAATTCCAAACTCTAGTGCAAGACCTACTCACAGAGTTTTTAGATGATTTTGTTGTTGTCTTTATTGATGACATACTCATCTTCTCTGAAAACATGGAACAGCATGCCGAACACTTAGAGAAAGTCCTGTCGCGACTAGCAGAATATCAGCTTTTTGCTAAGGCAAGTAAAAGTGAGCTGGCTGTCGCAACAGTAGACTATCTTGGCTACCGCATTAGCGGAAGTGGGTTAGAACCACAGGAACAAAAAGTGAAGGCAGTGAAGGAGTGGAAGGAACTACAGAGTGTTAGCGATGTACGTAGTTTCCTTGGAATGGTTTCATACTACAGGAAGTTCATTCCCCAGTTTGCACATGTTGCTGGACCACTCCATGACTTAGTGAAAAAAGACCATCCCTGGAGATGGGGACAGGTTGAGCGTGGCGCATTCAATGAACTGAAAAAGCGTCTAAGTCAAGCTCCCGTCCTTATTTTTCCAGATGCGTCACTGCCTTACACTGTGATCACTGATGCGTCGAATGAGGCCATCGGTGCCGTGTTAACACAGGATCACGGAGAGGGGCTACAGCCGATAGCTTACCTCTCACGTAGATTCAAGCCTGCCGAGCTTAACTATGCACCATACGATAAAGAGTTGTGTGCAATATGTTATGCGATGGTGCAGTGGAGACATTATCTAGAAGGTTGTGCGGGTGGAGTAACAGTGTTCACTGACCACCAACCTCTGACGCATATTCTGTCGCAGAGGAACCTTTCTAGAACCCAAGCAAGATGGCTTGAGGCGGGGTACCTGACTTCGATCAACCCCAAGATCTCCTATATCAAAGGCAAGGCTAATGTGTTAGCAGATGCTCTCTCCCGCAGTGTTCCTAAGCCCGTGGAAACTGCGATGAACATTTCCACTTGGCAAGTGCATCAAGCAAGCCAAGACGAGTGGAAACAAGCCCTCCAAGCTGATAACTCCTTGGTGAAGATATTGCGGAAGCTTGAGAGTGGCGAGGAAGTTGAGGGATATTTCCTCAGAGAGGGAATACTCTGGACGGTCCCAAAAAGAGGATTAGTCGAGAAAGTGGTGGTTCCTAAAGGCCAGCGCAATAAGATTATGAAGGAGTGCCATGAGACACCTTCAGCAGGCCATACAGGACCAGCGCGAACAGGAGAAATCCTAGCGCGGCGATATTGGTGGAAGGGGTGGATGAATGAGTTGAAGGCATTTGTGCGCGAATGCCCTGTGTGCCAACAAATAAAGGCTGACACACAGAAGCCTATGGGCTTACTTCAACCCCTGCCAATACCTGAGCGGAAGTGGGAGCAGATTACCACTGACTTGGTGACAGATCTACCAGCATCCAATGGGTTTACTGCTGTAGCTGTCTTTGTCGATAGACTTACCAAGTTTGTGCATTTCGCCCCATGTACTAAAGAGATTACCGCTGCAGGATACGCCCAACTTTTTATCGAACATGTTTACCGCAACCATGGCCTACCTAAAGTGATTGTGTCTGATAGAGACCCTCGCTTTACCAGCAAGTTCTGGCAGACGCTTTTTAAAGCTCTGGGTACAGAGATTCGTATGAGTACAGCTTACCACCCTCAAACGGATGGGCAGAGTGAGGTTACCATACGTACTCTGGAAAATTTCCTGAGGCCATATGCTGAGAGGTATCCCCATAAGTGGGTTGAGTATTTACCTACAGCAGAGTTTGCAGCAAACAATGCAGTGAATGCGAGTACAGGGTTCGCACCTGCATACTTGATGTATGGGTACCATCCAGAAACACCAAACATTGGTGGGACGGCAACGCAATTTCAAGTGGAAGCAGTTAAGACTATGGTAGCACGGATGGCACAGGACTTAGATACCGCAAAAGCATATTACTCTAGAGCACAACACAGAATGTGTGTGAGTGCAAACAAGAAGAGAAAAGATATTGCTTTTGAGAAAGGAGATAAAGTCCTGATAAAAAGTCGTTTTATTCCGTTGGCTGCTTTGAACAAAGTGAGTCCAAAACTGCGCCGTCGATTTGTGGGTCCCTTTGAAATTGTGGAGAAAATATCAAAGGTGGCTTACAGAGTTCAACTTCCGGAAACATGGCTCATTCACCCAGTGTTTCATGTTTCTAAGTTCAAGCGTTATCACGCCTCGAGTGATAACAGCAGGCAAATACAACCTCCAGAAGGAGAGTTGATTGGTAGCGAAGTAGAGTATGAGGTCGAAAATATCCTAAGGGCTAGAGGTAAACGCAATCGTGAATACCTAGTGCTGTGGAAAGGATACGATCTACTTGACGCTACTTGGGAACCTGAAGCTAATCTGGTTAACGCACCAGATATACTTCGCGCATTTAAAGAGAAAGAAAGAAAAGAGTTGCAGAAAGGAAGAGAATAGGGAAACAGAGTGTTTGATGGCTAAGGTGGAACTCCTTATAGCAAGGGGGCGCGAAAAAGGATACCTTAGAAAAACTCTGTCGACTTCCAAACCAACTCTTTAACTTTAATGCGTTAGGTGCCTAAGTTATTTGGCTGGCGCAGTAAGTGTAGCTTCAGTAGTACTTTAGAAACCGGGCAAACGATGTCACATTCGAGATAGTGTGGTTGTTCCGAGAAAACCCCTATCAAGTGACGTGTTGAGGTGGTCTTGACGAGACTCCAACCGAGCAAAACGTTGGTGTCTCACCCCAATAAACCAACGAGGAAAGTGTACGAGTCACCCAGCCTTATAAGCGCAGCCCTCGAACCATTTTGCCCTAGTGTTTGTGTGAACGGAGCGAGCTCCTGAGTGAAAAAGAGTCTAAAGACGCACAAACCGTTGTTTACCTCTTTCTTTCCGACAAACATAATGGCTGCCGACACACCCGCCGCAATTATTGCGAGGTTGGAAGCGGAGGTAGCTCAAAAAGAAGAGGAGCTGCAGCACTTTACGTCGACCGCAGAGGAAGTGCTGCAGAACAATGAGGCCTTAACCCGGCAGCTCTCAGAGTTGAGTGACCGGACGAAAGCAGCTGAGGCTGCGAAGGAGGCAGCGGAGAAAGCCAAGGAAAAGGCGGAGGCGGAAAAGGAAGAAGCGGAGGACAAGACCAAGGTCTTGGAAGAAAAATTGGAAGCCATGAAGCTGAAAAAGCAAAGGTTCCAATCTCATATGATGGCTAACCATCGTGAGAATGACCTCCGTAAACAAGCTCTCGGGGGAATGGTAGATCGATTTACCG
Source organism: Bryopsis sp. KO-2023 (assembly GCA_030272585.1). Lineage (NCBI taxonomy): Eukaryota > Viridiplantae > Chlorophyta > Ulvophyceae > Bryopsidales > Bryopsidaceae > Bryopsis > Bryopsis sp. KO-2023. Next base: position 1,202,483 of record BSYQ01000010.1, read on the forward strand.
CGGTAGAGGAAACGCTGCAGCGAGCTGTAGCAACCGCGTGGAGTGCAGCAGCCAACAACCTTAAGAAGGAATTGGCAGAACAAGAGCTGCAGATCGATTTGCTGGGAGAGTCCCTCAGAGACGGCTCTGAAAAACTTCAAGTGCAGAGCGAAACAACGGACAAGATGCTGCGTTTGAACCCGCCGGTACCAGCACCACGGGTACGCGAAGAACTGGATCGCCAAGTCCAAGTTCTGTTGTCAAACGCAACACTTGATTTGGAACCGTCCAAGGACGATGATGCGGGAGGCTCAAGCAAGGGCAAGGGGAAAGGGAAAAACAAACGTCCAAGCTCACCGTGTAGGGATGAAGATCCACACGGAAAGAGAAGGCGAGAGGACGGTGACGATGAAGGTGGTGAGCCACCGAGGGATCGTATGCCTGGAGATGCAGCAAGAGCCAACTTGTTACTCAAGTTAAAGGCTGCCGCATTAAAGACTCCAGCACCCTCACAACCAGCACCAACAGTTCAGACTCCCGGAGATGAGGCTACCGCAATAGCACCGGGGGAGGACTTATTCGACATGAGAGAGGAGGAGCTTTTGGACTTGGATTTTAACGAAGAAATTGACTTCGGCAGTCCACCTCCTAGGCTCGAAGGTCCTAGTTCTGAACTGGAGGACGGGGAAATCAGGAATGATGAAGGGCCAAGCCAGGTGACAGAGGTTCAGCGTGCGGTCCATCCACCGTTGGAGTTAGCTCCAACAGAAGCAGCACTTCGGGCTTTCCGAGAAAAGGTTAAGCTCAGAAGACTAAGGGCGGCTGCTCAGGACAAAGTGGATGCTGCACCTAGCGAAGTGAACCTGTCACGGGAGGATATCGAGGAGGCTTGCAACCCCATCACTGCGTCAGAGAAATGGCCGAAGGTCCAATATACTAACCCCAGGGACCGAGCCTTGCAAAATTACCGCGGCAACCGGCACTTTCACGAGTTGCCCATGTGCATTTGGTGCGGGAGAAGCCCAATGCAGGCAAGTGCTCAGCGGCTGACGCAGAAGAAGTATTCCGTCCTTCCTTGTGGGTATCACCTCGTGTGTGATGCTCATTGGTTGGCATACTCGATGCTGGGGCGCATCGTCACGGCGGTCCAAAAAGTCGCGGAAGTGGACAACAAGTCCATCGCCACCGTCTCCCCATTCTCTCTATCTGCCCATATGTTGAAGCTGACACGCTCGACGTTCGAAGAAATCCCTCCGTTCCCGGCTGAGCACGAGAAGTTGCCACACTGCAACATGTGTGTGAAGCGGCAGCTCAAGGTGTCCGGCATCACAAGGGATCTGCCATTCCTTAAGTCCAAGAGGGTGGCTGCCGCATTTGATCCCTGTGTCCGGTATCGTGCAGTGCAGCAAGCGCATGCGCAGGAGCAGCGTGCTATCCCGCAAGCGCAGGAACAGCGTTAAGGAGGAGGGAACAAGAGTTATCGTCGACCAAGTGTGTGCGTGCAGCAGCTGTCAGAGACGTCAGAGCAAGAGACAGGTCCAAGACAGTTGGGTGTGGGTATGGGAGTGGGTGAGTTTTGTGTTTGTGTTTTTGTGTTTTTGTTTTTCTTTGTGTTTTGGTGTGCGTGGGCGCCCACTTTTTGCGGGGGGGGCGTATGTTAGTCTTTTAGCGCTATACGAGGTAGTTTGGGATAGAGCCGAGGGTGGCTGACGCATGTGGGTTCACGAGTAAGACAGATTAGACCCAGAGTTTGGGGCATGCGTCAGCGTACTACACTTAGGGGTACTTAAGAGGCCCACTCGTTGTTTTGACATTCCATTCTAGTTGTAAGAACTCGGGATTCGTGGGATTGGTGTGTTCCCGCTTGTGTGTGTGTTTGTGTGTGTGTGTGTCTAAGTGTTTGCCTGACGCAATCACTTATCCAACCAAGTGCTCTAGTAGCGTTCACAACCGCGCTAGCTAGAGAGTTGTCTAAAGCAACAAACCCCACAAGTATACTTGCGTTAGCCAGCAAGTTATCACGAATCCAACCAACACAGCCGACCACTATTGCGTCACCCACAAGCTTCACTATCAATTAAGCACTTTTAGCGTGCCAATTGTGTATCAATTGACTGGGAACTGAGTTAATTAATTAAACAACAAATAATATTGTTACATGTATTTTCATTGCATGAATGACGTGAGCCAAGCTCACCAGCCACCGACTGGAGGGAGTCGGTCGACTCTGGGAGGACTCGAACTCGGGTTGGCTAAGTCCGAGTCGAGAGCACTACAAGGTAGCGGACCCCACCATAGGGACGCTCATATGGGGTCCGCTACCTTTAAGTACCCGTTATTTTTTATTACAAAAAGTCGGTCGACTCCCTCTAGTCGGTGGCTGGTGAGCTTGGCTCACGTTATTCATCCACTAAAAATATGTATAATAGTATTACTTGGTGCTTTAATTAATTCAATCACTTCCCAACTGATTGATTCCCAGTTATGTGCTTAATTGTGCGACCTGTTCTAGACAGGCTCCAGGTCGGTCTGGACAGGCAGCCCACCTGTCCAGACCGACCTGGAGGCGGTCTAAAACAGGTCACACTAGGCGTCACACCGGTCTAAAACAGGGTCACACCGGTCTAAAACAGGTCACACGAGTATGACCTGTCCAGACAGGCGACAACCTGTCTGGACAGGTCAGACCGGTCTAGAAAGGTCAAATCCGGTCTAAGAAAGGTGTTCTTTACTAGACCGGATTTGACCTTTCTTAGACCGGATTTGACCTTTCCAGACCGGTTTGACCTGTCTAAGAAAGGTCAAATCCGGTCCAAGACAGGTTTTCCGGTCCGGTCCGGTCCTTTAAAACTTGCTGGCGCCCACGTCTGCTCTTTAGTCCGCCCTCCAGGTCCGCTTCTCAGGTCCGCCTTCCTCAAGGTTGCGGTCTTGGACTTCCTACTTCAAATTATCGTGTTCCTCCTTGTCCAAGTTGCACTTTGCTGATATAAGGAATCCTTCGGAAGTTTAATGTCGAGTAAAGGCACACACCTTAACACAGGCGTTCAAAACAACCAGGAATAGACCGTTCTCCCTATGGACAAGGGTGCCGACGGATTACCCGGTTCTGCACATTTCACTGAATGGGCTGTCAATGCACAATACTCGAATTAAATTCTTCCTCCACACATATTTGCAGTCCGCTGACAGAGCTTGAAGCATCTTCTTTTCGTCGAACTTATTAACATCTGCAACAATCTGCAACAATCCGCCACACTCAGTTAACTCTAAGGAGTTCTAGTGTGCGTTCCAACGCTTCGTTCTTAGCTCCAAGGTACTTGGTTTCCCTCTTAGTCCGCCTTTTGAAAAGGTTCACCACTTCTCTCTCGACTGGTATATTTCTCCACCAGACCTGGGCCCGACCGGACCGGCAACGAAAAAACGGTCCGGTCCGGTCCAACCTGTCTAAGGACCGGCCGACTTGTCCGGTCCAACGAAAAAACGCCGGTCCTTGCAAGACCGGACAGGTTGCGACCTGTCCGGTCCTGTCCACTCCGGTTCAGTCAACCTCGGAAATCTGCAGAAATCTGGACCGGTTTTCTGACAGATTTTCCGTTTTTAGACAGGTCACACCCACATTTCGCCTTTATTAGACCGGCGATGTGACCTGTCTAAAACCGGAACGACCCTGTCTTGACAGGGTTGTTCTCCTGTTTTAGACCGGCTCCAGGTCGGTCAGGACAGGTGGGCTGCCTGTCCAGACCGACCTGGCGCCTGTCTAGAACAGGTCACACAATTAAGCACTTTTAGCGTGCCAATTGTGTATCAATTGACTGGGAACTGAGTTAATTAATTAAACAACAAATAATATTGTTACATGTATTTTCATTGCATGAATGATGTGAGCCAAGCTCACCAGCCACCGACTGGAGGGAGTCGGTCGACTCTGGGAGGACTCGAACTCGGGTTGGCTAAGTCCGAGTCGAGAGCACTACAAGGTAGCGGACCCCACCATAGGGACGCTCATATGGGGTCCGCTACCTTTAAGTACCCGTTATTTTCCATTACAAAAAGTAGGTACTTAAAGGTAGCGGACCCCATATGAGCGTCCCTATGGTGGGGTCCGCTACCTTGTAGTGCTCTCGACTTGGACTTAGCCAACCTGAGTTCGAGTCCTCCCAGAGTCGACCGACTCCCTCCAGTCGGTGGCTGGTGAGCTTGGCTCACGTTATTTATCCACTAAAAATATATATAATAGTATTACTTGGTGCTTTAATTAATTCAATCACTTCCCAACTGATTGATTCCCAGTTATGTGCTTAATTGTGCGAGCTGTTCTAGACAGGCTCCAGGTCGGTCTGGACAGGCAGCCCACCTGTCCAGACCGACCTGGAGGCGGTCTAAAACAGGTCACACTAGGCGTCACACCGGTCTAAAACAGGGTCACACCGGTCTAAAACAGGTCACACGAGTATGACCTGTCCAGACAGACGACAACTTGTCTGGACAAGTCAGACCGGTCTAGAAAGGTCAAATCCGGTCTAAGAAAGGTGTTCTTTACTAGACCGGATTTGACCTTTCCAGACCGGTTTGACCTGTCTAAGAAAGGTCAAATCCGGTCCAAGACAGGTTTTCCGGTCCGGTCCAGTCCTTTAAAACTTGCCGGCGCCCACGTCTGTTCTCCACTTCAACAAATCTGTCCGCTCACTCGCCTTTAAGTGTAGCATCCAAGGAAACTCTGTTTTCCGCCCTGACCACCTGTCAGTGGATACTCCGCGGTCGCTAGTTTGGACCTCTAGCGCGATTTGTTTGTTTGTCAACCTTCAACCAGATTGCTTCGCCTGGTTCAAGCTCTCCTACCTTGGGTCTCTCAGTATACACCATAACAGTCTTGCCAGACTGGTTGAAACTACCGCACCTCAATAGTTTCCCAAGTTTCTTCGTCCACGTGGTGCTCATTGCTTGGTATGGCGTTTTAGGCTGCTCTGGTTGCTCCACAAAGTTAGGCCTCGGCGTGGATTGCGCCATCCCTGGTCTTCGGGATTTGTCCGGCCTTCTGGCATCCATCCATCGTGCACACCTGGATTTCCGCCTCTTTGTTGATTATGCTCCACGCATAACCGCCGCTTCCACGCTCAATCTTTATCTGCCTCCTCTCCAGCCAATCCGCTTTCAGCTATGCTTTTCGCCATTCCAGGAAGTCCCCATCCCCTGTTTCCGCTTGACAAGTAGCCAGTCGAATCCCTTTTAAGATATCCGCTCTGGAAATCCGCCCCAACTCTCTTTGAGATGGGCGTTATCAGACCCATTTCCCTGCGGTTGTCCGATTGATTCGCTGCTTCCTTTGTCCGCGTTTTGGGTTCTTCTGGTAATGGTCTCTTATTTCTCAAGCATTTCTTATCTGTCCAGGAAACTATATATCACACAAAGTGTAGTGGCACTTAAATTCCGCCACTTGTCCTCCATTGATCAAGCAATATCCGCCTGTCTTGTAGTCTAATTCATCCTTCCAGGCTTGTTACCAAGACGTAGTATTTCCGCTCTTGGTGACCACTATTTGCTGGAATCCGCTCTTGAGCAATGCTCGGTCAATATTTGTCCGCGAAGGAGAGCTGTATTCCGCTTCTTTGATCGTGGTTCTTCCACCCTCTCAATGTTGGACAACTTCTTCAGTATACGGAATCAAAGTACTCCTTTTCCCGGCCACAAAGCTTCAAAACTCCCATTTACTCGCTTCTCCACTCCGACATGCTCTTATGCATCTTTTTCCGCATGCTTTGTCATTTGCAGGACCTTCCATAATTTTGTCCGCTTGTCAGCAGTAGAATCCATTCTTCAGCGCTCAACTCTCCCAGACACATAGCTTTTTCCGCTGATCCTTGAGTTCGCGCTTTTCCTTCAAATTATTTTGTTAGTAGCACTCCTTATCCGCTTGGTAGCTTTTTCCGCTCTTCAGGTTCGGTTAACTCAATGCCTTACACTGGCTAATACGAGTATAATCCGCCCTTACTTCCAATCCAGTTGATAATCCGCTTGTGCTCTTGCTTCTGACAAAAATCTGCTGACTCTTTGCTCGTGCTCCATGCTGTTCGAGCTTTGACATAACACGCTTGTCGGTGATCATATTCAAATGCTCCATATGATATATATAATAGCCAATATAGGGAAACTTGGCTTCTACCCGCTCCAGGTTGGGTCTTGTATGGAGGTAGGTGACTATAGACAATCCGCCATTTTATGGCCTTCGCCACTTGACGTTGCAGGCACAAATTTCTGCTTCTGCGGCCACAGAGTGTGATCAATGTCCGCCACAACATTAGCTTGGAATCTTCATCCATTTCCGCTTCAGCTTATGGCATTTACTCTTCATGAGCAGTTGAACTTTCCGCTCAAGCAATCACATGTAATCCCAGTAGCAGCTTCACCATCCGCTCTGGCTTTGTTGATTTCCGCTTGGCAGTTCTACTGTCTCCATATGAACACATTCACTCCGCTCTTTGGATGCCTGTATTGTCTGTCACTTAGTCCGCTTGCACCTTTGCTGCATTGGAATTTCCGCTCAAGACACACACCCTCATCGCCTTTGCATTCTGCCTTTGCATTCTGCCTCAGCACTCCGCTCTGACAGTCCGCCTTTGCCTTAGCTTTTAGTCCGCTTCGTGCAATAGTCTGACGGCTGTAATTTGGTCGATGAATACTCCTTAGACTTTTGAGTGTTGTTCTTGGCGCTAGACTTCCATTTATGGCTAATATTATAAGCCATATCCGCTTAATGGATTGTGATAGTGTCCGCCCTGACCAGACGTGTAATTCCGCTTAGTCTTTCAGCCAATAGTCCCCGGACCTGATCATCCAGGTTGGCTCTTTTATTTCCGCTCTGTTCAGGTTCTTGACGGTCTAATATGATCCGCCTGACGGTATAATTTAGTCCGCCTCTGTTATTCCGCTGGTGAAAAGAGAATGAGTATTCCGCTCGTGATTCTCGGTTGGTTCTATGGCAACTCGGATTAGTTCCAAAGAATACCACCATACACTTCCACGGCAATAACCTCTAATTCTTTTTCTTCACTCAGCCCATAATATCATCGTCCGCTACCACATCCATCAGACCCCAAAGTTTACCCACAAGATATTCGCTCAGAGCTTCAACAATGCTTTAGTCCTTGCCCGTTCATAACATTACGTCACAAACATCCAACGTGGCAACTGCTATTGCGTGCTCCTTAATCAGATTCAAGCTCAGGACAAGCTTCATTTAATCCGCTCGTCTTATATCCGCTTGTGTGAGGTCTTAACGGCCTATTGAAAGTCTATTCCAGGCGGACTATATACTCTCCACCAGCTCCTTCTGCAACAAGTCATTCTGCATACTTAATAGCTTAGCAGATGATTCCATCTCTACCGCCCTGCATACTTGGCAGCTTTGCAGGCGGTTTAATCCCCCACTTGGGTGCGTTGAACTCCACTATCGCTTGAACTCGGTTTGTAGGTAACTGGCAGGCCGCTCTTCTGCTCTCCATTAGCCTGGCGACTTCTTTTCTCTCTTTGTCTTCTTGTCGCTGGTTGTGCACACATTTCCGCTATGGTCCAACGCTTGGCAGTATGTGGTCTTTGTCTTGTTATCTTCGCACTGAAAATCCGCTCTTTTGCGGTTGCGAGTCCGCTGGGTGATCAACCCAGGCGGTTTGTGCGTTGATACAGACTCGTTTTTGCTCCTACCGTGTAGCACAACCTCCAGTCCCTGTTTCAGGATCGTCTCCAACTCTTGATGTATTAAAATCCGCGTCCAACGCGATCGTGAAACTACCGTAGTTCTAGCCTCGATAGTCCGCCGATATTCCTTGTTGTGTGGCCGCTAGTTCTCCTCTGAGTTAACCGCTCCAGCTCACAACAACTCCTCCTTTAACCATCCTTTCTAGAATATCAGAGTCCACTCCAGCGAGTTACAAGAGCGTTCGGTCCACTAGGTCACTCTGACCGCTTCCGCCTCTCGTTTGTCGCGCTTCGCTTCCACTGTTTCCGTTTAACCGCTCTGGCGGCCTTCCTTGGAGTTCAACCCGCTCCCTTGTCCGCCACCTGGTAGTCCGCTGCGCCTCCTGTGCTCCATGTCCGACTCTGGCTTTTTCCTTTCACTTCCGGCTCAACCATCTCGCAGTAGTACGACTCGCCATTTCCGCTCCGCGGATTCCTCTCTGCGGATTCCGCTGTAACACTTCCGCTCCGCGGATTCCGCTCTGTGGATTCCGCTCTGCCAAATCCCGCTGTAACATAGTGTGACATGACTGTATGTCCGACAACGGAATTTCTGGCAGCTGTCACAGGCGGAGTCGTCGACTTCTTGCGCAGCAACTATCCGCCACCACGCGTTGGCTGTCCGTGTGTCAACGTCCCTCACGAACGTTGACTCGAACTTGGTTCGTCCATAGGTGGTTCTTTTGTAGGAGATCTTTGCAGATCTGCTGTAGATCCTTTTCCAGAAATTTCCAGGTTCTGTCGAAACTCTGTCTTAAGGAAACTTAAGCTCTCAGCTTTTCTTTCCACTGCTTTTCGAGCTGTTTCGACCTGTTTCGAACTCTTGTTCTGCTCCTTAGGTCCCCCTGTGGCTTATAGCTTTTAGGGTCCCTGTGGATTCCGGAATTTCTGTAGATCTAACCCTTAGATCTTGAGAAGACGGAAGGGATGGTGGTGAATGCGCGGGGGCTCACGACTGTGTCTCTCAACGGTGTGGATGTGGAGCTGCAATCGACGATGAAATATTTGGGAGTTTTCTTCAAGGATGGTCCGGGCAACGTGAACGTGTTTGGAAATCATATCGACAGGACTCTGCAAAACGGACAGGCGGCGGTGGGGCGCTTGTTGGCTCGATCCGGGGATCTGGGGCTTCGCGATCCGAAGACGCTTCTGTCTCTGTTTCGCATGTATGTTTTGGGGAAGGTTCAGTATGCGGCGCCAGTTTGGTGCTTCTTCTTGACTCAGGCGCACAAGGATGCGTTCAACGGTTTGCAGATTCGTTTTCTGAAGCGGGTGTTGCGGCTTCCCGTGAGGACGCTTCGCAATGTGGTGTATTTGGAGATGGGTGCTCTGCCGATCCTCTACTACTTCAACAAGAACGCGGTTCGGTTTTGGAATCGTATGATGACTTTGCCTGTCGACCATCCGGCTCGGCAGTTGATCGTTTGGCTCCAATCGGAAGCCACGGTCTCTCAGCGCTCTTGGTGGGTTTTGTTCAAGGATATGGTGCGCCGATTTGCTCCTGGATTCGATGGATCTGGAGAAGTGGACCTTGCGTCGTGGACCGCGGCGTATAAGGCGGACATTGTGGCTCGTCTTCGTTCGGGACATCCTCGTATTGTTGCGTTTTACAACGTGTTCAAGCCGGTGTTCGGCTACTCGAGAGCGCTGTCTTCTTTCGAGGATGTGGGGCTGCGGACGGTGTGGGTGCGTTTTCGTGCGCGTTTGCACGGTTTGGAGATCGACGTGGCGGATCTGCTACGGAGGGATGTGCCTTTGCACGAGCGTTTCTGTCCTTATTGTTTGTCGCAAGGCAACAGGACGGCTGAGAACGAGCGGCATTTCCTGTTCTTTTGTCCGTTGTATTCTGGTTTGCGTGTGGGATCGGTTGTGTCTGAATCGGGGTTTTCGTTGCGTCGTTTGTTCAATTTGCCGGGTCAGTATCGGGTGGCTGTTTACCTTCGTCGGGCGTTGGATTTTCGAGCTCAGTGGCTTGAGGCTCAGCCGTGACGTGGTTTTTGTTTGTTTGTTTTGTGTTTGTTTGTTTCGTTTTGTTTGTTGGTCGTTTGTGGTGGGCGTTTGACAGTAGTTTTCGCTCTCCTTTTGGTTGTTGCTTGGTGTTCCGGGTTTCTTTTTCTTGGGAACGTTTTTTGGCAATACTTTCTGATACATTGATTCCTTAGTGATGGGTCTCTCGTTGATTGTACTGGGGTTTTATTGGAGACTTCATCTTCTGTGGACTTTTGGACATGGCTGAGACATTGTATGTGGTTGCAACAGGGCGGATTGGCCCTTCGCAACATGTAATTTCTGTTTCTGTTTCTGTTTCTGTTTAGATCTCTCCCTGCGACGGGTTCCTTTTCGTTTCCTTTTTCGCGCCTCTACCCTAACCTTCCTGGTGCTCACGAACTCGTCGCTCGCACTCGCGCTCCTTTGATCCCACCTAGCACCACCCCCTTTGGTGCCATCGCTCCTTGCCCATCCCCTCTTGATAGGCACTTAACCTAGCCACTGACTTTTTCGTCGTCAGGTGGCTCCTCCTACAGGGTCGTCCGTCCTCGTCGTTTAGGGACGCCAAAGCTCCGAAACCAAAATGATAGGGGCCCTTCCCCCAGAGGGGGAAGGGTAGATAGGGGCCCTCCTCCAAGTGGAGGAGGGTAGAACGTGGGAACACAACACAATAGCAAACCCAGCCCCAAAGGTTACACAATGTCAAAAATACAACCCCTTTTATACCGTTCACAACACACTAACCCCTTACTCTACAGTGACACACCCACTCACCGATGGGACATCTAGACACTAACCTCGTCACCTCGTATCAGTATAACCTTGGGGGGAGTGAGAGGTGCCTTCCACACCCGAAATAGCTTGTTCACTCTTCTGCAATCCAACGTGATTCTTACCGATTTACTGCCTGGTTTTTGAAATACCAAAGGTTGAGAGAAAAGGCCATGCTCGTCCCAGACGAGCTCTTTGATTATCCCTCGTCGTTCAATGACGACAAGAGTGGCCAAGACGACAAGAGTGGACAAGAGTGGCGTTAGCCATCAAGAGTGGCTAGCTCCTCCTCCGCAGCCCCCGCCTGCACTGATGATAACGGCCGCAAGTCGCTGTATAAGCTGAAGTGCGTATCCTCAATTTGTTCCAGGTCAGACAGTGTAACCGTTAAGGCGGCCATATCACATCTGGTGATACAAACGTTGGAACAAAATAGACTAGTCGAGTGGACTTACGTCTAGAGCACGGAAACACTTTCAAACAAGGAACTTTACAATAGTCCAAGTTACAATGAGGCTGTGGTCCGGGCCGAATAAGTATTCGGCCGGGCCGACAGCCTGTCCAACCCTTTCATCCAACTCAGCGTTCTAATGGCCCCTTGGCCGTGTCCTAATGGACCCTAAGCTGAATGTGAGGCTCCAGGCCGAACTGAGGGTTGCCACCTCAGAGGCGGCCTGGACCTCTCCCTTAATGTGTGACTATGATGATGGTGAGCTGGTTCGGTCCGACTACTGTCAGGCCGAACCACGTGTTGGGTGAGTGGGCCGAACCACGTGTCATACGACGGACGTTCGTATCAACCACTCCCCCCCCACGCAAGTACGCGCCTCGCGTACCCAAGTAACCGAAATTTGGGGGTTACACTCACACATACGCATAGACACACACAAAACGCTTTCAAGGCATCCAACAAGCCTTTAGCTTTTAAGGGAGTCAAATAATGTTTAACCTTCGCTGAATTAAAAGAGTGTTCAAAAACTCGAAGCGAATTATCAACAAAAATCAACCAAATGATAAGGCTGCCACCTGCAGGCCGAATCATGTACTGTAACCAGCTAACTGTTTGCACAAAGCAATCCATAAGGTCCAAATTCAGATTCCCTTATAAGTATCCAGAAAGCAGGTGATTGACCCAGCCTGGCCAATCCACTGTATAAAAACCATTGTATAAAAAAAACCATTGTATAAAAAAACCATTGGGTCAGAACTCAAACAAAATAACCCAGTTCTGGATCTGAATGTCCCTTATCCAGAAAAGTAAAATCAACAGAAACTCAGCCCAATCCCAGTCTCCCACCATCACACTGTAAAACACCCAAACATCCCTTGCCCTTCTCTCTTTCGTTCCCGACCCCAGTTCGCCTATTTCTGCGACCTGGTTCTCGGCCCATGCCTCTTGGACGTTGCTGGGCTGTGTGGAGGGAGCGGAAGACGAGTCGCCGAGGAAGGTGCTGATGGTTGGTCTGGTGATGGTGGTGGGTGGCTCGGCTGACGATGCGATCTTGCTGCTCCTGGGAGTTCCAAGCCGAGAGCCTGGAAATACTGGTCGTTCCAGGTTCCGACCTGTTCTTTAAGCTTGCCAGGCCAACGACCCTTCAGCGCTGCCTTGGTACAGCTTGGACAATCCGGGAGTGGGGCGTCGAAGGGGAGGATCGGCTTGACGCCTTGGGTTCCCTCGCCGATGAGGTCCTGTATGCGCGGGAGGTAAGGTCCTCCTGCTTCGTCGGCCGAGATGAGGGCTCCCGCCCTGGCCGCGATCCTCAGCCCCACATTGTGTTTTTTGCACAAAAGATGCCCTTTTTCGCAGAGCACGCGATCCAATCCTGGGCGGGGAGCTTCCCTCGGGTATGCGCAAGCTGCGCAGGCGAATGTGGTCGGAGCGGCCGCTGGAGGTGGTGGTAGTGGTAGGGACGACGTTTTCGGAGGCTCCTCCGAAATGAGGTCATCCTCACTTCCTGATAGCAGGACGGGACCAGGCTTCGGCCTCGGGGGAAGAGCGTCCTCCAAGTCAGCGTAGGGATCCTCCGTGTAGTCCCACAGCTGTTGCTCGTCTTCCCCCTCGGCCTCAGCCTGGTCCACTTCCATGGCCTCATCCAGGATGAACCTCCCCACCCCTCGGCCTTTGAGCTTCCTTGACCTTTTCCGTCGCGGGACCACCACCTTCAGTGGGGTTGACGATGGTCCCTCTGGTGGCCTTTCCGCAGCGACGTCTTCCTGTACCGAGTCTTCCACCGTTTCGGTTTCCACGTGCTCTTTTTCTTTTTCCTCGGCCAGAGGTTGGTCCATTTCCATACGCTGCAGTCCACGGTTCAGGGTGTCGATAGCCTCGGTCATGGCTGTTTTCGCCAGCCTTTCCCTTTCCTGCCCCCATACTGCTGCTTGTCGAAACGCATCCAAGCGCTGCGTTTTCAGCTGTTCCTCCAACTGAGCCACTTTCTCCTCAGCGGCTTTTGCCCGCTTCTCCGCCTCGTTGGCCCTATTTTGCCATTCGGCAAGTTCGGCCTCGAGCTTGTTCTTCTGCTCAGTGGACTGTCGCGCGTCCTGCAGAAAACGCTCCAAGTTGGCCGCTGTCAGATCCATGGCTCCTCTTTCCTTTCTTTTCTGTGTTCGGCCGTGTGGGCTCTCTCTCCTTTTTTTTCTCTGACTCAATCAAACAAAGGCTTTCTGTAGCGCCTTCGTTACTTCTCCTTAAATTCGCCGATGAGGTACCGGTCAGACACAGTGCGCAACTGAAAGGTACACTCTGATGTGACGAGGGATGGGAATTCCCTCCGAACTTCCGAGGTACCGCCTCGTTTGAGGTACCGTCCCATTCCGGCCGAGGTTGACCTCATCAGTTCGTCATCATGACTTCCAACTCCCCCATCACCCTCGTCAGTTGCATCAGAAGCTTCCTCCAGTCATGCTCGGCCCGTTCGTGCAACGAACTCGGCCAGCAGATCTGAACAATGTGTCAGACTCTCCTTCGGCTCCCATGTTGCCTCATGGGGTTGGTATCCTTTCCAGCAAACCAAATAACGTTTTCCTCTTCCCTTTCCTTTCTCCCTGACAATAGCCTCCACTTCGTATTCCTCTTCTCCATCCAGCTCATCGATAAGAGCCGGGCCGGGAGGTGCATCCCGCACGAACTCCTCGGACCGCTTGTATTCCTTGAGCTTGGAGACGTGGAATGTAGGGTGAAGCCTCCAGCCTGGTGGGAGGTCGAGCCTATAGGCCACTGGTGATATTACGGCCTCAACCTTGAACGGCCCGATGAACCTTCGCCTGACCTTGGCCGGAATATGCTTGGTTACGGCCAGAGGGAGGTGGGCACTTCGGAGGCAAACCTCCTGTCCCACTGCGAATTCCACATGTCGCCTCTTTTTGTTGGCGCTCTCACACATGGTCTCCTGGGCCGAAGCGTAGTTTGCTTTGGCCTCCTCCAGGTCTCGGTTCATTCGGCTCACCATGGCCTCGGCCGCCTCCACGTTGGTACTCGGCCGGTCGGCCTCCAGGCCTCTTGGGTGTTGCCCATACATCAGGTAGAAAGGGGTGTATTTGGTGCTGGCGTTGACCGAATTGTTTGCAGCAAATTCGGCCGTGCTGAGGTATTCGCTCCATGTCTCCGGCCTTGCTTCAATGTAGGGCCGAAGGAAGTTCTCCAGTGTTCGGATTGTTACTTCGCTCTGTCCATCAGATTGCGGATGGTGAGCGGTCGACATCCTTAGATCGGTGCCCACGAGCCGAAACAACTCCTTGTAGAACTGGCTCGTAAATCTTGGGTCTCGGTCAGACACGATAACTTCCGGTATCCCTGAGGTGGGGAATACTTTGGAGAGAAAGAGCTCGGCATATCCTTTCGCCGAAACCTCCTTGGTGCACGGGACGAACTTGCACATCTTCGTGAGCCGATCCACAAAGACAGCCACGGCCGTGTACCCGTTAGACTTCGGTAAGTCAGTAACGAGGTCGGTCGTCAGCTGCTCCCACTTGTAGGCCGGAACTGGCAGAGGGTGTAGCAACCCTTTCTGCTTAGAATTCTCGGTCTTCATCATTTGGCAAGTGGGGCACGATTCGACATAGTGGTTCACGGCTCGGCGCCAGCCTCTCCACCAATGTCTTCGGCTCACAAGCTCGGCTGTCCGAGCTTTCCCTGGATGTCCCGCCATCGGCACATCGTGGTGGTCGTGCAATACCACCTGGCGTTTAGAAACCGGCACAACGAGTTTCGGCTCGGCTCCAACGTCCTTGGCTTGATACATGAGCAGTCCATCTGGGGTCAGGGTGTACCCCTGCACTGCTCGTCCCTCTTCAAGTTGGGTCACGATTGGTCGAAGAATAGGGTCCTCCTTTATGGCGGCTTGCCTGTCTTGTGCCTCCCCGGGCGAGATTTTGGCCCCCAAAATCGCATTGAGCCGGAGTTGTGGCTTGCGAGAAAGCGCATCGGCCACAAAATTGGCTCGGCCCGGAAGATATAAAATCTTCGGCTTGATAGACTGGAACGATCCAGACTTCAACCAACGCGTTTGAGTCCGTGAAAGGACGCGTTGCTGTAGAAAATGGGTAGCTGGGAGGTGATCCGTATACACCGTAGTCCCACCAGGAGCTCCTTCCAGGTAGTGACGCCATTGGGCGAGAGCATAGGAGATGCCCAATAGTTCCCTTTCGTAGGCCGAATACTTCTGCTCGGCTGAGTTCAGGGAACGGCTCAAAAATGCAATGGGCTGATAACCTTCCTCCTTGCTGCCCTGCATTAAGGTAGCTCCTAATGCGAAGTCCGATGCATCCGTGGCAACAACATACGGCTTGGCCGGGTCCGGGATCAAGAGTACTGGGGCCGAAGTGAGTCGGTCCTTGAGCTCTTGAAACGTTGCGGTCTGGGCCGGACCCCATTCCCAGGCTTGGTCCTTCTTGACGAGCTTCTGGATGGGAGCAGCAATCCGTGAAAACTCCCTGATGAAGCGTCGGTAGTAGGACACCATGCCTAGAAAACTCCGCACTTCCGGCACAGACTGTAGGGGCTTCCAATCTTGAATGGCTTGGGTCTTGCTGCGATGAGGGGAGATGCCGTCGGCCGAAATCCAATGCCCCACGAAATCCAGTTCTTTGACGGCGATGGAACACTTTGACGCCTTCGCATAGAGCTGATGCTCGGCCAGCTTGTCCAGCACGAGCCGAAGGTGCTCCGCGTGTTCCTCCTCCGTTTTACTGTAGACGATGATGTCGTCCAGGAAGACCACCAGAAACTTATCGTGGAAATCCCGGAAGAGGTCGTTCACCATCGCCATGAACTGCGGGGGTGCGTTCGTTAGGCCGAAGGGCACTACTTTGTATTCGTAGTGCCCATAACGGGTCCGAAAAGCGGTCTTCTCCTGATCTTCGGCCCGGATGGGCATCTGCCAATACCCCGAGCGCAAGTCCAGCCGAGTGAAGATTTTGGCTCCCTGGAGGCGGTCCAATAACTCTTCAGGGAGAGGGAGGGGGTAGCGGTTCTTGACCGTCCGCTGGTTGATCCACCGGTAGTCAATGCAAAAGCGAAGCCCACCATCCTTTTTGTTGGCGAAAAGGATGGGGGCGCCCCACGGGCTCTTTGAGGGCCGAATCAGCTCCCGGTCCAACATGTAGTCGAGCTGTTTTCGGACCTCCGCGAGTTCGGCTGGAGAGAGCTTGTACATAGGCCGAAAGATCGGCTTCGTTCCTTCCTCCAGTTCGATCTCGAATTCATGACCGTTCCTGACCGGTGGTGGTCCCTTAGGAAGGTCAGAAGCGAATACTCGCTTGTAGTCCGTTAAGAGCTGCGTGATCGCTTTTGATAGCTCGGGCCGAACTAACTTGCTGATATCATCCTTGGTATGTTCATCGTTTTGTTCGGCCTCGGCTTCGGTAACCACTACCATCACAACGTCTCCCTGTCCTGCACGCGCATCCTTTAAAAGCTTGGCCGCGGATGTCTGTTCCATGTCGCCCACGCTCATAGTCTCGGTGGGACGAGGCTTGCCCGAGATAGCTAGAGGGAGAGAAATCCTTGTCTTCCCTCGCTGAACCGAGATTGTCCGTGTCCGAAAGCAGAGATCGGGGTTTTCGGCCACAAGCCACGGGATGCCCAAAATCATCTCGTATGCCATGTCGGGAAAGATATGAAAATCCGCAACAAAAGTGGCTCGGCCCGATCGAAATCGAACATGTTCGGCTCGGCCCCGGGTTGAGCCCTTGGAACCATCCGCCATGACCAGGGTGCGGTGCTCTCCGGTTGCCTCTAATTCCAGTCGTGCTTGAGTTGCCGTTGAGATGTAGTTTTCCCAACTTCCGCTATCCACATACGCCTTCACCGGTCGGTCTCCCACTTGAATGGCTATCTCGAAGCCAGTAAACCGCCCTTTGGAACAGGTGTTTCCTGTCCTGGCGATGTAAGAAAAATTGTCGGCCACTGCAGAGTCGGCGCGACTGAGTGCCCCCGGCACTTGAGAAAAATTTGAACCGTCCATCCCTCGGTTGCCTTGCGGGCCGAGCTGTACAGTGGATGGTGGTTCCCCTGATGATACCCCAGGCCGTGCGTGGCCAGTATCATCCGCTCCTTCATTGAGTCCTGTTCCATGGGACTCGGCTCGCGCTGCAGTATTGGAACTATGCGAGCCGGAGCTAGTGTCTATCCGTTTTTCATGCTCTTCCGCCTTGTCCGGCCAAGTAACTCTCTTGGTCATTTTTCTATCATCTATTCCTTCTGCTTGCTCCTCCCCAAAATCTTCCGGAACCTCGGCCCTGATACCACCCGCATTTGTGTCCAGGGTAGGTGGCCTCGCGCCCCGGACCTTCAGTTTATCGAACGCTTTGCGGCCGAGAGCTTGGGACAATTCCTGATCCCATGATCTCCTCCGCATAAGTAGCATGATATTCCACCCCGGCCTCCTCTTCCACTTGGTGTGGTAGATCGGCCTCCACCTCCTCGTCCTCCAAATCTTCCCCCACTGCGGCCACGGCCTCGGCCTCGGCCTCGGCTTGAACCTCCCCGGCCGCGGTTTCCACCAATGTAGTTGAGACGATCATCTCCGGCTTTGTCGCCAATACTGTTAACTCTTGATCTTCGATTCCAACGCTGATGACCTCCTCCACCCCGGCCTCCACTTGAGTTATGAAGTCCACGGATACCATCGAGCCGTTCGGCCATTTCGATAGCGGCTTGTACGTCGTCACGAATGAAGCCAACCACTTGACTTCGGATCGGTTCACGCAAGCCTGCGGTGAATGCGCTATATGCCTCCGCTTCACTCATATCCGGGATCCTGAAACAAACGCTATTGTAGCGCTTGATGTAGTCCTTCACTGAGGTCGTCTGCCTCAGGGTTCGTAACTCGACTCGGGCGTGTTCAGAGGTTGTCGTCGGTTGGAACAGTTTGCGAGCCTCCTCGGCCCACGAGCGCCAGTCGGCAAATGGCTGTCTTCGGCCCTCCATTACTTTGAGCTCGGTCAAATTCATCCATTCGGCTGCAGGGCCCTCCGTGTTGGCACAGATGACCTGAAGCCATAGCTCCTCTGGAATGGCCTGGGCGAGAAACCATCGGCCCATCCGCATCAGCCAGTCCGTGACATTCGCGGTGCCGTTGAAAGCTCGTGGCATTGGTATCTTGACTTGTCTCAATCCATTGCCTCCGGGTGCTGCTGGTGGCCCTCCGGGTAATTGTGGTCCAAATGGTCCTCCCGGTCCGCCAGGTCCTCCGGGACCTCCAGGTCCGTTCGGCCCGCCGCCAGGTCCATTTGGTCCTCCTCCCGGTCCATTCGGCCCACCAGGTCCATTCGGCCCACCGGATCCTCCTGGTCCATTCGGCCCACCACCTCCATCACCATCGTCCCCGCCTCCTCCTCCTGGCCGCCGTCTTCTGGGAGCGTCTCGGAATCCGGAGTTGGGGTCCTGCTGTCCAACTGAGGCATAGGAACCCAGGCCCGCAAACGGGTCCGTTCCCGAATTGAATCCGACAGCTCCAACTCCCTGTGGCTGACTGGGTCCAGGGGGTGGTTCTTGACGTGGTGCTATGGGAGGTCCTTGGCCGGATGGCGGTGTAGGATTGGTGGCTTGGTTCTGGCCGCTGGGTGGCCTTGCGGCGGCCGCTGGGTCTCTTCGGCTCGGCCTCGGCCCGCCCGTTGGTGCAGAACCGGGCTCTCGAATGACAGGTCCTGGTGGTGGTCCGGCTCGCCGTTGGTTGGGCACTCCACTGGGTGGCGCAAGAATAGGTACCGCGGGTGCATTGCTGATGATGGGAGAAACAAGGGGCGCGTCTTGAAAACTGGAAGACGGGGGTGGTCCGGGTGGCGCTTGTGTCGTTTGGGTCACAGTTTGGGTTCCGGCTCCGGCCATGTACACAGGAATGACTTGGGGCTGCGCTGGAACTTGCTTGGACCATAACTTCACGAGCTCGTCCACGGATGGGTAGTCTTCCCGTAGACACTTTGTTTCGACCCCGAGCGTCTCGACAGCGGCCCGCTGGTCGGCCACTTGCAACGTGAGCCTTTCGGTCCGGGCTCCAAGGTCTTGGAAATCTTGAGCTGCCTTGGCGGCCGCACGTTCTTGGGCCAGGTACATACGTTCTTCCATTTCGGCCACGAGATGCCCGTTCTCGGCTTTGAGGTGCTCGAGTCGTCGGATGAACTCCTCTTCCAACCGAACGCGGTCCTCCCAGTGATGGTCCTCCAATTCGGCTCTCTGGTTCTCGAGGGCCGTGTTCATGGCTTCGGCCTGCTCGTTGGCCACTTGCCATTGTCGAGCTTCGGCTTCTTCGCGGGTATGATGGAGTTCTCCTCGCACTTCGTTGAGTGCTTGGTACAGCTCGGCCTGAGTACGTCCCGCCCATTCTTCGGTGTTGGCCGCCAGCTGGGCCACAGTGATAGATGTTTCGTCCTGGTTCACCTCCACGTGGTGCACGTTCTGCACATTGTGCTGGATGTTGTTCTGCACAAATACGCCTTGTACCGGAGGGGGATCTTCTTCGGTCCCCAGGCTCATACTGTCCCCAGCGCTCATCTCCTCCACTCCGTCGGGATAGGCGATGGCTTCGGCTGGCTCGTACGGTATGAGGTCCATGGTTGGACTCCGTGTGCGAGCCGTGGGTCCCGATTGCGAAGGGGTTCCTCGGCCGAGTTTGCCCGCCGGTTGCGTAGGTGCTCCTGGACTTCAGCGTAGAAACGCAGAAACTCCGGGTCGTTTCTTTCCTCCTCTGTGAAGCAGGAGTCACAGCTTCCGACACTTTCTGTGTCGTCGTTGTCGTTCGGCCCGGTAGGTGGTGGTACGGGGCTCGGCCTTCGAATAGGCGGTCCCTCAAGTCCGGGAGGTACGCCCTCGATAACGCTTGGGCCGCCGTAGCAAAAGGCCAGCTGGTCGATATAAAACCTTCTCCAATGTGGTGCGACCAGCTCCTCTGGCACCGTGAGATAACGGGAAGTCGGGTGTTCGTGTGTGCCGGCGGAGGACTGGGGCGAGGTAGGGTGGCTGTTCGACATACGGGTGGTATGGGTCTTGGTTCCGGCTTCGGCTCCGAAACCAGTTGATACAAACGTTGGAACAAAATAGACTAGTCGAGTGGACTTACGTCTAGAGCACGGAAACACTTTCAAACAAGGAACTTTACAATAGTCCAAGTTACAATGAGGCTGTGGTCCGGGCCGAATAAGTATTCGGCCGGGCCGACAGCCTGTCCAACCCTTTCATCCAACTCAGCGTTCTAATGGCCCCTTGGCCGTGTCCTAATGGACCCTAAGCTGAATGTGAGGCTCCAGGCCGAACTGAGGGTTGCCACCTCAGAGGCGGCCTGGACCTCTCCCTTAATGTGTGACTATGATGATGGTGAGCTGGTTCGGTCCGACTACTGTCAGGCCGAACCACGTGTTGGGTGAGTGGGCCGAACCACGTGTCATACGACGGACGTTCGTATCATCTGGAGATAAGTTGAAGAAAAGTGGGAAACGTTGTATTAACTGGGAGAGACATTCTTCACGACTTTCAGGCTCACGCATATCATTGTTCATAACTTCCGCTCTTACATCCAATGATTCCCCTTGCGCATCCCAGTTACCATATTTTCCCCACTTTGATCGATGAACATCCCAAAGTTTCACAGATCGTCTTTCCTCTCTCGAGCGAGCATGTTTCCTTTGACTCCAACTCTCCTCTTCTTGACACTGGTGTATCTGCCACTGCTTTTCCTCTTGTCCTGTTTTCTGTATATTCTGTCGATCATTAGTACTTCTTCGCACTTTGGAAATCGCACATCGACCATCAATAGATATGCGATATCGCATAGCTCACTCAATTGTCATGGAATGAACCAGGCTAGTCACGTGTTGAATTTCACTGCTATCATTGACCAAATATCCAAACAGAGTTCCTCCTGCTCGCTGCTTCATAACCAAGCCTGACTCCCTTCGTATGTAGACCATCAATAATAAGTCCTCGGACCCCTTATAATTCATATGGCAAACTCAAGACGGCCACTTCCCCTGGTCCCAAAACTACGCTGCGATTAAGATAAAACACGACATCTTGACACAGCTCAGGGAATTATTCTAAGTCTTGCGTGAGCTGGATACGAATTCCTTGTTTGTCCGTCCTACCACTGTCCCCGGAAAACGCGAACGACTTGTTTCCATGCTCCCTTTTTTTTGGATCTTCCGTAAGACATTAAGCGGGCTGCACCTTGGCCTTTTCCAGAAAAATCGGCATGCCCAACTTGGCTCCCTTTTTAAGCAATATTGGACATTCTTGGTCATTGTCAACAACAAGGACCAGAGGTTCTCCTTCTTTGGGCCCTGTATAACTAAGTGTGCATGTACCCGGAGACCATTCTTGCCTGCTTGTATGTTTTGTGGCTTAACAACCAGAACCACATTCCCGTGCAAAAAACATCTAGTAGAGGAAACGACGTGTGTAGTTATTCCAGGCCCCCAAAGGGTGTCGTTTCCTAGAGTCAGCACACATTCCCCTAAGTCCATTCGATCCTCCGTTTGTCTTCCATTTGAAGGTACCTTAGGCGACACTAAACAACAAATAATTTCGGCATCTGTAGTTTTATCCACCAGACGGTTTGTAGCAGGGTCAATAATAAACCCAAGTTGTCCAACTGCTTCTTTTCCTGAATACTGCGACTATGGCACTCCAAAATGACGAACTTCAGTTCCTTTTGATTCTGCCCCACTTCCACCATCGTCGTCGCAGTTCCTAATAACTATGTAAACACATTTAAGGGCGTCACTCTCCTTTAGGGCGCTACCTCATTTTAGGGAGTCACTCAAACAAGGAAACAAGGAAACAAGGATTACAAGTTGCGTAGGGCAAATCGCCCTGTTGCAACAACGTACATGAGTGAAACGTTGTCCAAACGTTCGACGCAAGGCAAAAGCCTCTGAACACACGCATCTCCTAAAAAACGAAATCTATTGAAAATGAAAAGATCTCTTACGTCTCTGAAACCTGAAATATCCAATCAAGACTCGAGAAAGAGTCCAAACCTCGAAACAAAAGCACCACAAACACCAGAATCGGTCGCTGCAAACTCAGAAAACCAAAGCGAGCGCCCGACAACGAAAAAATAACCAAGAACACAAACGTCCACAAAACGTCCCGAGTATAAGACTAGAACTCTTCATCCAAACCCAGAACTGAATCCTCCTCAGAGCGAAGAACCTCCAAATAACCATCCAAATATTCCCACACGCTCTCATGACCATATTGATGAGACAAATGCTCATCTAACGATTCCAATCGTGACCGACTCCCGAAGTACTCATCCCTAGCAAGCTTATAAGAAGAGACAGACCCCGATATCTGGGTGTTCAAATAAGAACGTGCATCAACAACCTCCCGAGACGATGGCAAGCCCTCCAACAAATCCGCATGCGAGTAAAGCGTTTTTAACTCAGCCCGTGACTCTATGAAACGACGTCCTCAAGCACAAGCACAGAAGCATATAATGTAGGGGGAGATGAAACATCACCTTGCAAACCATAACCAGGCCACGATGTACCTGCAGCAGGCATCTCCCCCTTCAGAGATCGATTAGAAGCCACACTTGGTGGGGTTGACCCTGACCGCTCACCATCAGCCACACCAGATGCAAGATCGTCCAATTCAACTTTCAAACGTAGCGCGCAATGTTGTCAACAAAGCCTGCTGAGTGTTCATCTCACTAATCAATTCGGATCGCAAGGAGATAGTCTCTTCAGTTGCTGGCAAAGCATCCACACGTGTCAAAGCCACCTCATATCTCGATAACTGTGCTTCCGCTGAAAGCAACTTCGATTCAAGTGAAGAAAGCCCAGATGTAACACTCTCCATAGCATCCTTTTGGCTTGCGAAAGCCACATCTGCGCCACAGATGTGGCACGGAACGTTCTCAGCCACATCGTTCTGTGCCGCTGCAGCGCACGCTCAAGTATTTGGGCGTGGTGTTCTACGATGGGCCTGGGGACGTCAACGTGTTTCGGGAGCATATTTCAAAGGTGTTGTGTGCGGGCAACGTGGCTGTTGGGCGTTTGCGTGCGAGGGCGTTCGAGATCGGTTTGAGGGATCCACGGACTCTGGTGGCTCTCTTCAAGATGTACGTTTTGGGGAAGGTGCAGTATGCTGCGCCGGTTTGGGTGTTCTTTTTGACTCAGCAGCACAAGCGGGAGCTAAACGATCTGTTGGTGCGTCACCTCAAATCGGTGTTACGTCGTCGTGGCTCTCTGTTTCGTTTGTTTAATTGTCCGGGGCAGGTTCGTGTGGCTGTTTATATTCGCCGGGCGCTCGCCTTGCGTAGGGAGTGGTTGGACGCTCGTTCGTAGTGGGCTTGTAGCGACTGGTGGTGTTTGTTTTTCGTCGTTTTGAATGATTTGCTTGATGGGGAGGTTGGTGTTCTTTGTTGTTTGCTTTGTTTGTCGGGCGCTCGCTCCGGTTATCTGAGTTGGAAGCGACCGATTCTTGTGTTTGGTTTTCTTGTTTCGATGTTTGGGCTCTTTCTCGAGTTTTCGATTGGGGATCTCTGCTTTCTGAGACGTTGGAGATCTTTTTGTTTTAGGAGATTCTGTTCATTTAGGAGTTCATTACATTCAGAGGCTTTTGCCTTGCTTCGGACGTTGGGACACGATTCACTCATGTATGTCGTTGCAACAGGGTGGTTTGCCCTACGCAACTTGTAATCCTTCTTCTTTACCTCCCTAGTCGCGACCAGACGTAGTCTGCTGAGTCGACGACGTTTACGCAGGCGTAAGACAGTGGTCAAGGTTAACTGTGCCGACAGGATCTATCTGTGCGACCTATTCTATTCCTGCTAGCGACAGGAACTGGCACGACGTGTCGGCCACTCTATTTTTGGCTGTTTCGGTTTGCTAAAACGACCGACGTACGGTCAGGCCAAAACCGCTAGTGACTAAGTCTATATTTGGCTATCCCAGTTCGTTAAAACGACGGACGATCAGCTAGGCTGAAAGAGTCACGAGACAATCTATTCTATTTATCTCAGTTGCAAGGCCAAAGAGTCGAGGACAAGTCAAAAACGTTCTACTTCAAATCTGGTTTATTTCCTACCACACTCGCTGGGGTGCTAGTCACACTTGTTCTAAACTCGTCTATAGACGAGCACGATGGCTAATCCTCGTGGAAACGACCACATGGAAGAGGATCGAGCAGTGGTTCCCTACCAGGTCGAAGAACAAGTAGTTCCCTACCAAGTAGAGGAACAGTTCTACTCGGATAGTTCCATGGACACCGAGCAGGAACAACAGGTGAACGACTGTGACGTCCTCGTCGACGACTGCCCTTATCGAGTTCGCCTGGGTCTTGTGGGGTCACACGCTCACACGCACTTGGAACGCACACAGTTCGCACACAGGTCGCACACAGAGTAGCCAAAAACAAGAACAGTTACAGAAACAGAATCACAAGTTGCGTTGGGCAAATCGCCCTGTTGCAACAACGTACATGAGTGAAACGTTGTCCGAACGTTCGACGCAAGGCAAAAGCCTCTGAACACACGCATCTCCTAAAAAACGAAATCTCCTGAAAATGAAAAGATCTCTTACGTCTCTGAAACCTGAAATATGTCTTCAACGTCAGTTGAAAAGTTTATGCGGCAGTTGGGCACAGGGCGGGTAGTTTCGTGATTGTGGAGGTACTTGGCTTAGCTGTACTCGTTTGAGTGGTCAGGATTTGATGTGCGTATTCGGTGGTTCTGGTGCTGCCAGGGTGGCAGTCAGACATTTAGTTTGTGCGGTTCTGATTGCAGCATTACAATGCACAGCACAGCACCGCTGTACGACTGTAGTGCTGCACAGCAAGGATATAAGCGGGCCATTTGTTTTGCTATTCACTTTTCTGCTCTTCGAGCAGCCCAGCAATTCGTTTGCTGGCTCCTTGTAAGGAGATCTCAGTGTGTGGAGCGACACTCTCTAGAAGAGGCTCGTCAACACGCACAACACCGACCTGATCGCGACCTGGGGCAATACGTCGGCGAAACAGAAACAGAAATTACGTTTTGGGGAAGGTGCAGTATGCTGCGCCGGTTTGGGTGTTCTTTCTGACTCAGCAGCACAAGCGGGAGCTGAACGATCTGTTGGTGCGTTACCTAAAATCGGTGCTACGTCTTCCGACGAGGGCGCTGAAGAATTTCGTGTATTTGGAGTGTGGTGTTTTGCCGGTCACGTTTTATTTGTACCGGAACGCGTTGAAGTTTTGGAATCGCCTGATGCAATTGCCGGCGACGCATCCCACGCGGGCGATGCTGTTCTGGTTGCGTGGTCAGCCGGATTCTCGGCGTTCTTGGTGGGTTCAGTTTCGTGATATGGTGAGACGCTTTGTTCCACAGTTCGATGGGTTTGTGGAGGTGGACGTGGCGACCTGGGCGCGTGCCTATAAGGCAGATATTGTGGGTCAATTGCGTTCCCGACATCCGCGTATCGTGGCGTATTATAATCGGTTCAAACCGACGTTTTGTTACACGAACGCGTTGTCTTCTTTTACGGATTTGGGTTTGCGTACGACTTGGGTGCGTTTTCGGGCTCGTCTTCACGGTTTGGAGATCGATGCTGTGGACTTGAGTGATAGAGACGTGCCTTTGAACGAGAGGTATTGTCCGTTTTGTTTGGCCGCTGGGGTTTCGACGCCTGAAAACGAGGTGCATTTTCTTTTTGCTTGTCCGCTTTATGTGCGGTTGCGTGTGAACTCGGTCGTGGAAGAGAGTCGTGGCTCTCTATTTCGTTTGTTTAATTGTCCGGGGCAGGTTCGTGTGGCTGTTTATATTCGCCGGGCGCTCGCCTTGCGTAGGGAGTGGTTGGACGCTCGTTCGTAGTGGGCTTGTAGCGACTGGTGGTGTTTGTTTTTCGTTGTTCTGGATGTTTCGTTTGATGGGGAAGTTGGTGTTCTTCGTTGTTTGCTTTGTTTGTTGGGCGCTCGCTCCGGGTTTCTGAGTTGGAAGCGACCGATTCTTGTGTTTGGTTTTATGTTTTGACGTTTGGGCTCTTTCTTGAGTTTCGATTGGGGATTTCTGGTTTCAGAGACGTTGGAACTTTTTTGTTTTAGGAGATTTTGTTCATTTAGGAGTTGATTACATTCAGAGGCTTTTGCCTTGCTTCGAACGTTGGGACACGATTCACTCATGTATGTCGTTGCAACAGGGCGGTTTGCCCTACGCAACTTGTAATCCTTGTATCCTTGTATCCTTGAAATTACGATTACATCGGCGAAATCGTGAAGGGGTCGTTTGTGAACGGCCGTATCGACAGTTCGCAGCTGCTGTCTCGCTCAAGCCAACGTCCACAACGCCTGCTGTTCGCTCCAAGCGCTGTGCTGCGCCAAAACCATGCTCTGATGCGCCGAGTGATGTGGCCAGCAAGCTAGGGTTTTGTACTGCTTGATACAAGGATACAAGGATTACAAGTTGCGTAGGGCAAACCGCCCTGTTGCAAACCGCCCTGTTGCAAACCGCCCTGTTGTACTGCTTGACCTGCATGCTGTGCAGAAACAGCAATACAGGATCAGGAGCAGACAAGGGCGCTCACCAAGAAATGGGGGAACTAATACAGAACATGACAGAGCCTATGGGAGAGGATCTGTTCACAAGGACACAAGGGTTCGAGGACCTGTCGGCACAGTGGACAGCATTGAAAGTACGGCGAAACGTGAGTCAGTGGAGACGGATTGGAACGTCTAATGAGGTACTGCGAATCATTTCGGGGGGTGTCAAAGTGCGGTTTGACGGTACACCACGAACGCAGCAGTTCAGTGGCTCTTTTCTTACGTCAGAAACGCAAAGAAAAGAATGGAGAGAAATCAGAAAGGATTATCTAGAGAAGGGTGCAATTAGCATCGTGGATAATCCTGATAAATCGGCTCATGTCAGTCGATCTTTTTTGGTACCAAAAAAAGATGAATTTGGGAATAGAACTGGGCAGCGTCTGATAATAGACCTGAGGCGTTTAAATGCACAGGTGTTGCCCTACCCTGTGCATTACGAGGATTTGCGCTCGTTGCCTCATATGCTGCGCCAGAACGATTTTTTGATTAAGTTCGATTTGAAGGACGCCTTTTTTCACGTCGGGATTCATCCAGATCATAAGAAATTCTTTCAATTCGAAGTGGATGGTGAACGTTTCCACCAGAGGCTTTTGCCTTGCTTCGAACGTTGGGACACAATTCACTCATGTATGTCGTTGCAACAGGGCGGTTTGCCCTACGCAACTTGTAATTCTGTTTCTGTTTCTGTTTCTGAACGTTTCCAGTGCGAGGTGTTGCCGTTTGGATTCAGGGGTTCGCCTAAAATTTATTGTGATTTGATTAAGAATTTGGTCAGGTTTTTGAGAAACCCAGGGATGATAAAAGAAATGAAAAAAGAGGGAACAGATGATTTTTTGTACGAGGACTGGAAGCGTTATAGAAACGAGAAGAGAGTGAGAGTGACGTGGTACTTGGATGATTTTCTCTCCATGCATTCCTCGGCTGCAGAGTTGAGAATTTTTGGTCGAATCATCAGAGGAATATTCGATCAGATGGGGATATCGTGGAAGGACTCCAAGTGTGTGTGGGATCCCTGCCAGAAGCTGCAACATTTGGGGTTCCTCGTGGACAGCCAGGCAGCGTTGTTTGTGCTCCCACCACACAGGCTGGAGCGCCTTCGAAAACATGCTCTTACTTTGAGACTGCAGATCCTCAGGAGTGGCCGTCGCATACCGGCCAGGAAACTGGCCTCTTTTCTGGGTTTCGCCCAGTCATGCGCCCCCGCAATCAAAGGAACGAGGTTCTGGCTGCGCCACCTGTACGATTGTCTCAAAGGCAAGAAGAACTGGAGCACCAGAGTGCAGGTTTCACGGCCTGCCATCGCAGCACTACGGTATTGGGAGCAGCTGTCTCCCAATACTTTCTGATACATTGATTCCTTAGTGATGGGTCTCTCGTTGATTGTACTGGGGTTTTATTGGAGACTTCATCTTCTGTGGACTTTTGGACATGGCTGAGACATTGTATGTGGTTGCAACAGGGCGGATTGGCCCTTCGCAACATGTAATTTCTGTTTCTGTTTCTGTTTCTCCCGAGAAGACCACGATGTGCATATGGCGACCACCTCATTCGGGAGACCTCGCGGTGGATGCCAGCTTGACGGGATGGGGAGCGTCTCTGAAGATCCATGAGAAGGCTTCGGAGGACGCCCCACCGATGGCTTTGGCGGCAGGATTCTGGACGGGGGAAGAGCATATGAACCTACGAGAGCTGCAAGCAGTGGGTTTGGCAGTCAAGGCCTTCAAAGACAAGATCAGGGATCGGCGTTTGAAGTGCATCACCGACAGTCAGGTGATTGCTGCCATATTACGGAGTCAATGTTCGCGTTCAAGTCCGTTGTTCCAGGAGTACAAGCGGCTCTATTGGCTATTGGAAGCCATGAACATTGATTTCCAAGTGGAGTGGATTCCCAGCGCTCAGAACGTGTACCCCGATGCGCTGTCGCGGCTTTCGGAGAAGCAAGAGTACAGGTTGAACCCGAAGATCTTCGAGAAGCTGCAGGAGCGGTTTCATCTGACGATCGACCGCTTTGCCTCGTTGGGTACACGTCAGCTTGGGCGATTCAACAGTCTGGATCGCGAGCCAGGGACGGAGGGGACGAATTGCATGAATCAGAGCTTGGACCTGTGGAGGGCGGAGAGGAACTGGGTGTTCCCTCCCATCGAGAACGTTCCAGAAGTAGTGAAGCACCTTCTGGAGCACTCCCTCCCATGCCTACTGTTGGTACCACGTTGGTTGGACCGATGGTGGCATCAAGACCTGATGGCTGAGGCAACTCTGATCACAGTTCTGAATCCCAATGCGGCGACGATCCTGCCCGGGAGATTCGGAGGGCAAACACCTCCAGGCGCGAGCTATTGGCGCTGGAGCGTTTTCAAGAAACAGAAACAGAAACAGAAATTACATGTTGCGAAGGGCAAATCCGCCCTGTTGCAACCACATACAATGTCTCAGCCATGTCCAAAAGTCCAGAGAAGATGAAGTCTCCAATAAAACCCCAATACAATCAACGAGAGACCCATCACTAAGTTTTCAAGACGGGTTTACCAGGATGGTAACCTGTTGGTTTTTTGGTTTATTGGTGCGACAAAATCATCGACATCGATCTGGAGCGACAGGTGATTTTGCTTTCGCAGTGGTTGGAAACAATGGAACAGTTTTGCACGTTTGGGCACGAGGAAACAACTGGGGATCCCGTTCCAACAGTGTGGCAAAGTCCTCTTAACGAGAAGAAAGAGGCAAAATTTTTGGTTCCGTGTCGTGGGGAAGACTTTGGAGCATTCCGACGCTCAGGAACAGGAGGGGCGGTGCTGGTTTCTGCTGATACCTTCAAGTCCAGTGGCACTCTGAAGTCCAGCAGCGCCACCTCCACATTTTATTCGATATCGAGCCTGATGTGGCTCTTTTGGGTACAACTTGCTGGTAATCACGTCGATGTTCAATGGGCTGCTGACCGGGTGAACATGCAACTGCAACGGAGGATGGACTCCACGCGTTCCCGGCAGCCATACTGGAGGTATTTGGCAGCTCTGACCGATGATACCACTATCGAGGTGTGGCACGACGTGTTGTTGTGCATTTTAATGTTTCTGCTATCGATGGCATTTGCCCGGCGAGGCATTCTTGGTAATAGGAGGAAACAATAAAACAAGGAGGCCATGTGCGGGAAAGCAATGAGGCTCTCGTGGCCCACGTTTTCTCGAATTATGCCTCTGGCGATTGGATGAGCTACCAGCTCTGAGGGAGGGGCTACAGCAGCAGTCAATACGGACATCCCAGGTAGAGGGTCCACGTTCGGGTTCATTGGAGCGGGTTCTTCAAGGTGGCTTAACCGAACGTGGACTTGACGGCGCCTGCAGACCCCTTGGGCCCCCGCTTGTTCGCGGGATCGAAGGCATCTTCCGCTGTGCTGGTGAGCGAGGACTCCCTGCCCCCATCACGCGCATCGATGGTTATGGGGCAAAATGATTCTATCAAAACAATGGCTGTGTTTATTGGGACAATTCTGGTTTTTATTTTAAGATGCTGTATTTTATTATTTAGTGTTCATGTGTGTCCGTGTTCTTGGGTGGGACTGCCCCAACGATTTTCCGTCATAAATGTCTTCAACGTCAGTTGAAAAGTTTATGCGGCAGTTGGGCACAGGGCGGGTAGTTTCGTGATTGTGGAGGTACTTGGCTTAGCTGTACTCGTTTGAGTGGTCAGGATTTGATGTGCGTATTCGGTGGTTCTGGTGCTGCCAGGGTGGCAGTCAGACATTTAGTTTGTGCGGTTCTGATTGCAGCATTACAATGCACAGCACAGCACCGCTGTACGACTGTAGTGCTGCACAGCAAGGATATAAGCGGGCCATTTGTTTTGCTATTCACTTTTCTGCTCTCCCACCCACCCGCCCGGTCTATCGGCTTTTTGAATTACATTAGGAAGTTTGGATAAATGGTTTTTTAGGTATCGTATGGCGGCACGGGATCAGCAGCGATTGGCTCGGTTTTTGCGATGCAATCGTGATTCTTTGCTTTCAGGAATCGATTCGGGAGCATCGGTGGATTGTGTTGCTCGTTCGGTTTCGGCTGTGGTGACTACCCAGTTGGTGAAGCGCTCTTCATCTGTTCCAGCTCGGCGCGTTTCTCGGCAGCCTTGGTATAATCAGGCGTGTATCGATGCTTTGCGTGAGTACCGGCGTGCTTGGAGGGCATATTTGCGGCGACCCGAATCGCCTGATCTGGCTGTTGATGCGAGGAGATTGAGGAATCGCTATTTTGCTGTTTTGGCTCGAGAGAAGCGTCAGTTCGACCTGGGATATGGTGACCTTGTAATTCTGTTTCTGTTTCTGTTTCTATATGCAGCGCCTCTTCAAGGAGGATTCCAAACGTTTTCACTCCACTTTGTTTCCGAGGCAGAAGCGTGCTTCTGATGCTGTAACTTTGGACGATTGGCACAAGCACTTTACGGAGTTTTTCGAGGCCTCCTCTCTTGATACGGATGATCCAGAGCCTCATGTTGATATCAGGAGCGATGTGTTGGGACGTGACGACCTTGTGACGCCTTTTACTGACGTGGAGGTCAAGCAGGCGGTGAGAAAGTTGAAACTGGGGACGTGTGCTGGTGCGGATTCGTGGACGCCGGCGTTCTTCAAGGGACAGGGGTTGCAGGAGGCTTGGCTTCCGTTGCTGCTCGCTCTCTTTAATCGATGCCTTCGCGAGAGACGTGTTCCTCGGAGCTGGCTGTTTGGTATGGTGCGCCCCATTTACAAGAACCGTGGACATCGTTCGGATCCCATTCGTTATCGTCCGATCATGCTCTGTACGGTGTGGTACAAACTGTTTGTTTATACGTTGATGGAGCGCGTCGCACCTGTGTTGGACCCTGTTCGTCATCCCACTCAGGCCGGTTTTCGGAGGGGCTGTGAAACGGTGACTTGGATTTTGCTGGCGTGGGGTCTCATTTTCTGGGCGAAGAAGACTGGGAACTTGTTGTTTTTGCTGTCGATGGATTTGGCGAAAGCTTACGACAGTGTGCATCACGATCGCTTGTGGTTGCACTTGCGACGTATGGGCCTGCATCCTTGGCTGATTGAACTTGTGAGGTACATGTATCAGAACTCCTCGGCGGTGGTTAGGGGGACTCGTGGCTGTTCGCGCTCGTTTGAGATGCGCCGTGGTGTGCGACAAGGCTGCCCTTTCAGTCCTCTGTTGTATACTTGTTACCATGATAACTTTCCTCTTCTCTTGGAGCGACTGGACTTGGAACGAGTTGTTTTTGACCTGGTGAAGATCGTCGCGATGATCTTTGCGGACGACACTCTGGTGCCTTTGCGTGATGAGGAAGGTGTGCAGGCGGTGGGCGACTTGACGCTTCGGTTTGAGCAAGACTGGCATATCAAGACGAACCATGAGAAGACGGAGGTGCTTGCGGTGAACCCGGGGTCGCGTACTTCGGTTTCGTTTGGTGGACACGATGTGCCGTTGCAGCGCACGCTCAAGTATTTGGGTGTGGTGTTTTACGATGGGCCTGGGGACGTCAACGTGTTTCGGGAGCATATTTCAAAGGTGTTGTGTGCGGGCAACGTGGCTGTTGGGCGTTTGCGTGCGAGGGCGTTTGAGATCGGTTTGAGGGATCCACGGACTCTGGTGGCTCTCTTCAAGATGTACGTTTTGGGGAAGGTGCAGTATGCTGCGCCGGTTTGGGTGTTCTTTCTGACTCAGCAGCACAAGCGGGAGCTGAACGATCTGTTGGTGCGTTACCTAAAATCGGTGCTACGTCTTCCGACGAGGGCGCTGAAGAATTTCGTGTATTTGGAGTGTGGTGTTTTGCCGGTCACGTTTTATTTGTACCGGAACGCGTTGAAGTTTTGGAATCGCCTGATGCAATTGCCGGCGACGCATCCCACGCGGGCGATGCTGTTCTGGTTGCGTGGTCAGCCGGATTCTCGGCGTTCTTGGTGGGTTCAGTTTCGTGATATGGTGAGACGCTTTGTTCCACAGTTCGATGGGTTTGTGGAGGTGGACGTGGCGACCTGGGCGCGTGCCTATAAGGCAGATATTGTGGGTCAATTGCGTTCCCGACATCCGCGTATCGTGGCGTATTATAATCGGTTCAAACCGACGTTTTGTTACACGAACGCGTTGTCTTCTTTTACGGATTTGGGTTTGCGTACGACTTGGGTGCGTTTTCGGGCTCGTCTTCACGGTTTGGAGATCGATGCTGTGGACTTGAGTGATAGAGACGTGCCTTTGAACGAGAGGTATTGTCCGTTTTGTTTGGCCGCTGGGGTTTCGACGCCTGAAAACGAGGTGCATTTTCTTTTTGCTTGTCCGCTTTATGTGCGGTTGCGTGTGAACTCGGTCGTGGAAGAGAGTCGTGGCTCTCTATTTCGTTTGTTTAATTGTCCGGGGCAGGTTCGTGTGGCTGTTTATATTCGCCGGGCGCTCGCCTTGCGTAGGGAGTGGTTGGACGCTCGTTCGTAGTGGGCTTGTAGCGACTGGTGGTGTTTGTTTTTCGTTGTTCTGGATGTTTCGTTTGATGGGGAAGTTGGTGTTCTTCGTTGTTTGCTTTGTTTGTTGGGCGCTCGCTCCGGGTTTCTGAGTTGGAAGCGACCGATTCTTGTGTTTGGTTTTATGTTTTGACGTTTGGGCTCTTTCTTGAGTTTCGATTGGGGATTTCTGGTTTCAGCGACGTTGGAACTTTTTTGTTTTAGGAGATTTTGTTCATTTAGGAGTTGATTACATTCAGAGGCTTTTGCCTTGCTTCGAACGTTGGGACACAATTCACTCATGTATGTCGTTGCAACAGGGCGGTTTGCCCTACGCAACTTGTAATTCTGTTTCTGTTTCTGTTTCAATCCGCCCTGTTGCAACCACCGGAACGGAACGGAACGGAACGGGTTGTACCGGAACGGGTCCCCCTTAGAACCACGCCGCTTCCAGATGGGCCTGATGACGCCCAGAAGCCACCGTCGCGGCACGCGACGCTCAGCAAGACACCTGTTGAACATGGCCACCAGCAGCGGCCGCCAAGCGTCCGCCAAGCCTTGTCCCTTAAAGAAGGCAGGAGTCCACGAGTCGGCGCCCCCACAGGTACGCAAATGCAGACGCCCCAAAGCCGCCGCCACCTCGAATTCCGTAAAAGGTTCCACCAACGACGGATGAGACAAGCAATCTTCGTGAATCGAAACCCGAGGTGCCGGATCATCCCCATCCAGACCACGTTCCGCGAAGAAGTCCGCAAAATAACGTTCCCAAACAGCCACATCCACACCATCAGACGCACGCTGACCCTTCGGAAACAGAGCACGATGAAACGCCCGAGAATCACTCGTGAACAGAGCCTGCATCCTGTCGCCATAAGAACGATCAAACTCCCTGCGCGCCCGCCTCAACACCGCATAGTACCGATTGCGTAGATTCCGTGCCGATTGAGCTAGCATGACGTCCGAACGCCGACGATGATGTGCACGCCATGCAACACGATACGCTCTGTAGGCCAACACACACGCCTCCGAATACCACGGCTGTCGCGCAAGACGTCGTCGTGGGCGAGAAGGAGGAAGCCACTCCAAGCGATGCTCCACCACATCCGAGACCGCAGAACCCATCGCGTCCACCGATGGCGCAGCTTCGATTTCAGCCAGCAACGAAGCTCTATGAACAGAAAGAAACGAGGCCAACCTTTCTTGCTCGCGAGCCCCCAAACGAAAACGCCCTGCATTCACCTGCGGATTCCACTCCTGACGAAACGACAAACTTAGAACAACAGGCATGTGATCCGACGCAATCGTCTCCGGACACACACGCAAAGAATCAGCAAATGCAAACAGCCCCGGCGATCCCAAAACGTAATCAATCAACTGCAAACCACCCGTAGAGCCCAAACGAAAAGTGGGCAAGCCCTGAGCGTCGCCCGAAACACGACCGTTGAAAATCCTGAGATAATTTTCTGAGCACAAACGAAGCAAAAGCCGACCATTGGCATCAACACCACGAGAATCACTAGAAACACGAAGTGGCAAGTCCGGAACGTCCGGTCCATCACTAGAAACTGCAGTGCTAGCGTTGAAATCACCCAGAACCAAAACAAAACGGGAATCGCCAAGCGTACCCAAACCAGAAATCTCATCCGAAAGAATGTCCCACACATCCAAATCGCGAAAATCAGAGCCTGCAGAAGGCAGGTAGCAACCAAAACAAATCAACTCAGAAGGACCAATAAAACAACGAACCCCAACAATCGAACTGCTGGCGTCTTGCACATCCATAAACGAAACTGATGCATCCAAAGACTTCCGTACCATAACCCCAACACCCCCAGAGCGTCGACGTACCCCCTGACGTGACCGTAACAAAACAGAAAAATCCGAAAACCGTTCATAAAACGCCTCATCCCCAATCTCTTGCAAAAACAAAATATCAACCTGGTCTAAAACATCTTCGAAAAAACAACCCTTCCAATCAGCCGCCGCCCGGACATTCCAAGTCCCCACCCTCAGGAACACCGAACGGCGGCACCCCTAGTTACCACCCGAGGTGGAAACCAACGCCATAGACGAACCTGGTGGTGGCATGGAAGAAGCGGGAGCCGGCGCAGAAGGACGAGCGCGAACAGAAACAGAAACAGAAACAGAATTACAAGTTGCGTAGGGCAAACCGCCCTGTCGAACAGGGCCATAAACAAGGTCATTGAGAGCGCTCTGGTCCATAAAGAGAGAACGCCAACGTGTGTCCTGTGCCAGCAAACCAACGGGCAGTGGTGCACCCGAGACCGGAACCACGAACAATTTCTCCTCGGCGAAAAAAGCCCGTGATATCCTCGAATTCGCCTTGCGCGACTCATCCCAAGCAAGGTGATGCACAGGCATCAACTCCCGACGCAGTTGAAGCTGACGCTGAGTCAAGTCCCTCCTGACCACCAACCCAGAAGGAAGGCCGTGACCAGATTGCACCAACATCTTGATGTCCCTACGGCTCTCCCACAGACGTTCGGCCGCAAGGTCCGACTTGAAGCGCACGAGCACCATTCGTGCACGGCCAGAAGTGGACGATCCCAATCGCGACACAAACGAGACTTGGGAGGACCAAGAGTCCGTCGTCACTGCAGTCTCGTCCTGTAACTCCCGTTGAAGGTTGTCCAACAAAGTTTTGATCGATTCCCGCAACGCAGGTCCACGTTCCCCAGGGCCTTCCTCAATGCCCGCAAAGATCAGATTCTTCCGCTTCGACTGTTTGGCCACCTCATCCGCAAGAGAACTCAGGCGGTCATCCAAGGTACCAATGGCCCGTTTCACCTCTTCCGTAGAGCCAGCATCCGGGGGGGATTGTTCTAATTTGTCGAGACGAGCCTCCAAAGCCTGAAAACGGCTATCAGTAGTGTGCCGCAACTGATTGAGATCCGTGACACACTCATTCACCTGCGACGTCAACCGCTCCAGGTTCGCAATACCTCGCACCAGCGAAACCAATACCTTTTGAATCCCCACCAAGCTCTCACGCAAGTATCATGCGCCCCCGCAATCAAAGGAACGAGGTTCTGGCTGCGCCACCTGTACGATTGTCTCAAAGGCAAGAAGAACTGGAGCACCAGAGTGCAGGTTTCACGGCCTGCCATCGCAGCACTGCGGTATTGGGAGCAGCTGTCTCCCGAGAAGACCACGATGTGCATATGGCGGCCACCTCATTCGGGAGACCTCGCGGTGGATGCCAGCTTGACGGGATGGGGAGCGTCTCTGAAGATCCATGAGAAGGCTTCGGAGGACGCCCCACCGATGGCTTTGGCGGCAGGATTCTGGACGGGGGAAGAGCATATAAACCTACGAGAGCTGCAAGCAGTGGGTTTGGCAGTCAAGGCCTTCAAAGACAAGATCAGGGATCGGCGTTTGAAGTGCATCACCGACAGTCAGGTGATTGCTGCCATATTACGGAGTCAATGTTCGCGTTCGAGTCCGTTGTTCCAGGAGTACAAGCGGCTCTATTGGCTATTGGAAGCCATGAACATTGATTTCCAAGTGGAGTGGATTCCCAGCGCTCAGAACGTGTACCCCGATGCGCTGTCGCGGCTTTCGGAGAAGCAAGAGTACAGGTTGAACCCGAAGGTCTTCGAAAAGCTGCAAGAGCGGTTTCACTTGACGATCGACCGCTTTGCCTCGTTGGGTACACGACAGCTTGGGAGATTCAACAGTCTGGATCGCGAGCCAGGGACGGAGGGGACGAATTGCATGACTCAGAGCTTGGACCTGTGGAGGGCGGAGAGGAACTGGGTGTTCCCTCCCATCGAGAACGTTCCTGAAGTCGTGAAGCATCTTCTGGAGCACTCCCTCCCGTGCCTGCTGTTGGTGCCGCGTTGGTTGGACCGCTGGTGGCACCAAGACCTGATGGCTGAGGCAAGTCTGATCACAATTCTGAATCCCAATGCGGCGACGATCCTGCCCGGGAGATTCGGAGGGCAAACACCTCCAGGCGCGAGCTATTGGCGCTGGAGCATTTTCAAGACGGGGACTGGTTTACCAGGATGGTAACCCGTTGGTTTTTGGTTTATTGGAGCGACCAAATCATTGACATCGGTCTGGAGCGAACGATGATTTTGGTTTCGCAATGTTTGGAAACAATGGAACAGTTTTGCACGTTTGGGCACGAGGAAACAACTGGGGATCCCGTTCCAACAGTGTGGCAAAGTCCTCTTAACGAGAACAAAGAGGCGAATTTTATTTTTGGTTCCGTATCGTGGGGAAGACTTTGGAGCATTCCGACGGTCAGGAACAGGAGTGGCGGTGCTGGTTTCTGCTGATACCTTCAAGTCCAGTGGAACTCTGAAGTCCAGGAGCGCCACCTCCACATTTTATTCGATATCGAGCATGCTGTGGCTCTTTTGGGCACAACTTGCTGATGATCACGTCGATGGTCAATGGGCTGCTGACCGGGTGAACATGCAACTGCAAAGGAGGATGGACTCCATGCATTCCCGGCAACAACACAGGAGAGGTGTTTGGAGGCTCTGACCGATGGTACCACTATCGAGGTGTGGCACGACGTGTTGTTGTGCACTCAACTGTTTCTGTTATTGATGGCGTTTGTCTGGCGAGGCAACCTTCATAATAGGAGAGAACAATAAAACAAGGAAGCCTTGTGCGAAAACGAGACGCGGCTCTCTAGAATTATGCCTCTGGCGATCGGATGAGCTACCAGCTCTGAGGGAGGGGCTGCAGCAGCAGTCAATACGGACATTCCAGGTGGAGGGTCCACGTTTGGGTTCATTGGAGCGGGTTCTCCAATGTGGCTTAACAGAACGTGGAGTTGACGGCGCCTGCAGGCCCCTGGGGCCCCCGCTGTTCGCGGGATCGAAGGCATCTTCCGCTGTGCTGGTGAGCGAGGACTCCCTGCCCCCATCACGAGCATCGATGGTTATGGGGCAAAATGATTCTATCAAAACAATGGCTGTGTTTATTGGGACAATTCTGGTTTTTGTTTTAAGATGTTGTATTTTATTATCTAGAGTTCATGTGTGTCCGTGTTCTTGGGTGGGACTGCCCCAACGATTTTCCGTCATAAATGTCTTCAACGTCAGTTGAAAAGTTTATGCGGCAGTTGGGCACAGGGCGGGTAGTTTCGTGATTGTGGAGGTACTTGGCTTAGCTGTACTCGTTTGAGTGGTCCGGAATTGATGGGCGTATTCGGTGGTTTTGGTGCTGCCAGGGTGGCAGTCAGACATTTAGTTTGTGCGGTTCTGATTGCAGCATTACAATGCACAGCACAGCACCGCTGTACGACTGTAGTGCTGCACAGCAAGGATATAAGCGGGCCATTTGTTTTGCTATTCACTTTTCTGCTCTCCCACCCACCCGCCCGGTCTATCGGTTTTTTGAATTACATTAGGAAGTTTGGATAAATGGATTTTTATGGGTTTTTGTCGCTCTCTGGCTCCGAAAAGCCAAACTGGGATATTCTTCTTTGAGAAGGCAAAATGATTCTATCAAAACAATGGCTGTGTTTATTGGGACAATTCTGGTTTTTATTTTAAGATGTTGTATTTTATTATCTAGAGTTCATGTGTGTCCGTGTTCTTGGGTGGGACTGCCCCAACGATTTTCCGTCATAAATTGCGATTTGATCAAGAATTTGGTTCGTTTTTTGAGAAATCCAGGAAGGATTAAAAACATGAGGAAAGAAGGAAAAAATGATTTTTTTGTACGATTATTGGCAACGGTATAGAAACGAAACCAGGGTCAGATTGACCTGGTATTTGGATGATTTTCTTTGCATGCATCTCTCAGCAGCAGAGCTGCGGGTTTTTGGGCGCATCATCAGGGGGATGTTCGAGGATACAAGGATTACAAGTTGCGTAGGGCAAACCGCCCTGTTGCAACGACATACATGAGTGAATCGTGTCCCAACGTTCGAAGCAAGGCAAAAGCCTCTGAATGTAATCAACTCCTAAATGAACAAAATCTCCTAAAACAAAAAAGTTCCAACGTCTCTGAAACCAGAAATCCCCAATCGAAACTCAAGAAAGAGCCCAAACGTCAAAACATAAAACCAAACACAAGAATCGGTCGCTTCCAACTCAGAAACCCGGAGCGAGCGCCCAACAAACAAAGCAAACAACGAAGAACACCAACTTCCCCATCAAACGAAACATCCAGAACAACGAAAAACAAACACCACCAGTCGCTACAAGCCCACTACGAACGAGCGTCCAACCACTCCCTACGCAAGGCGAGCGCCCGGCGAATATAAACAGCCACACGAACCTGCCCCGGACAATTAAACAAACGAAATAGAGAGCCACGACTCTCTTCCACGACCGAGTTCACACGCAACCGCACATAAAGCGGACAAGCAAAAAGAAAATGCACCTCGTTTTCAGGCGTCGAAACCCCAGCGGCCAAACAAAACGGACAATACCTCTCGTTCAAAGGCACGTCTCTATCACTCAAGTCCACAGCATCGATCTCCAAACCGTGAAGACGAGCCCGAAAACGCACCCAAGTCGTACGCAAACCCAAATCCGTAAAAGAAGACAACGCGTTCGTGTAACAAAACGTCGGTTTGAACCGATTATAATACGCCACGATACGCGGATGTCGGGAACGCAATTGACCCACAATATCTGCCTTATAGGCACGCGCCCAGGTCGCCACGTCCACCTCCACAAACCCATCGAACTGTGGAACAAAGCGTCTCACCATATCACGAAACTGAACCCACCAAGAACGCCGAGAATCCGGCTGACCACGCAACCAGAACAGCATCGCCCGCGTGGGATGCGTCGCCGGCAATTGCATCAGGCGATTCCAAAACTTCAACGCGTTCCGGTACAAATAAAACGTGACCGGCAAAACACCACACTCCAAATACACGAAATTCTTCAGCGCCCTCGTCGGAAGACGTAGCACCGATTTTAGGTAACGCACCAACAGATCGTTCAGCTCCCGCTTGTGCTGCTGAGTCAGAAAGAACACCCAAACCGGCGCAGCATACTGCACCTTCCCCAAAACGTACATCTTGAAGAGAGCCACCAGAGTCCGTGGATCCCTCAAACCGATCTCAAACGCCCTCGCACGCAAACGCCCAACAGCCACGTTGCCCGCACACAACACCTTTGAAATATGCTCCCGAAACACGTTGACGTCCCCAGGCCCATCGTAAAACACCACACCCAAATACTTGAGCGTGCGCTGCAACGGCACATCGTGTCCACCAAACGAAACCGAAGTACGCGACCCCGGGTTCACCGCAAGCACCTCCGTCTTCTCATGGTTCGTCTTGATATGCCAGTCTTGCTCAAACCGAAGCGTCAAGTCGCCCACCGCCTGCACACCTTCCTCATCACGCAAAGGCACCAGAGTGTCGTCCGCAAAGATCATCGCGACGATCTTCACCAGGTCAAAAACAACTCGTTCCAAGTCCAGTCGCTCCAAGAGAAGAGGAAAGTTATCATGGTAACAAGTATACAACAGAGGACTGAAAGGGCAGCCTTGTCGCACACCACGGCGCATCTCAAACGAGCGCGAACAGCCACGAGTCCCCCTAACCACCGCCGAGGAGTTCTGATACATGTACCTCACAAGTTCAATCAGCCAAGGATGCAGGCCCATACGTCGCAAGTGCAACCACAAGCGATCGTGATGCACACTGTCGTAAGCTTTCGCCAAATCCATCGACAGCAAAAACAACAAGTTCCCAGTCTTCTTCGCCCAGAAAATGAGACCCCACGCCAGCAAAATCCAAGTCACCGTTTCACAGCCCCTCCGAAAACCGGCCTGAGTGGGATGACGAACAGGGTCCAACACAGGTGCGACGCGCTCCATCAACGTATAAACAAACAGTTTGTAACAGTGTGGTGTTTTGCCGGTCACGTTTTATTTGTACCGGAACGCGTTGAAGTTTTGGAATCGCCTGATGCAATTGCCGGCGACGCATCCCACGCGGGCGATGCTGTTCTGGTTGCGTGGTCAGCCGGATTCTCGGCGTTCTTGGTGGGTTCAGTTTCGTGATATGGTGAGACGCTTTGTTCCACAGTTCGATGGGTTTGTGGAGGTGGACGTGGCGACCTGGGCGCGTGCCTATAAGGCAGATATTGTGGGTCAATTGCGTTCCCGACATCCGCGTATCGTGGCGTATTATAATCGGTTCAACCCGACGTTTTGTTACACGAACGCGTTGTCTTCTTTTACGGATTTGGGTTTGCGTACGACTTGGGTGCGTTTTCGGGCTCGTCTTCACGGTTTGGAGATCGATGCTGTGGACTTGAGTGATAGAGACGTGCCTTTGAACGAGAGGTATTGTCCGTTTTGTTTGGCCGCTGGGGTTTCGACGCCTGAAAACGAGGTGCATTTTCTTTTTGCTTGTCCGCTTTATGTGCGGTTGCGTGTGAACTCGGTCGTGGAAGAGAGTCGTGGCTCTCTATTTCGTTTGTTTAATTGTCCGGGGCAGGTTCGTGTGGCTGTTTATATTCGCCGGGCGCTCGCCTTGCGTAGGGAGTGGTTGGACGCTCGTTCGTAGTGGGCTTGTAGCGACTGGTGGTGTTTGTTTTTCGTTGTTCTGGATGTTTCGTTTGATGGGGAAGTTGGTGTTCTTCGTTGTTTGCTTTGTTTGTTGGGCGCTCGCTCCGGGTTTCTGAGTTGGAAGCGACCGATTCTTGTGTTTGGTTTTATGTTTTGACGTTTGGGCTCTTTCTTGAGTTTCGATTGGGGATTTCTGGTTTCAGAGACGTTGGAACTTTTTTGTTTTAGGAGATTTTGTTCATTTAGGAGTTGATTACATTCAGAGGCTTTTGCCTTGCTTCGAACGTTGGGACACGATTCACTCATGTATGTCGTTGCAACAGGGCGGTTTGCCCTACGCAACTTGTAATCCTTGTATCCTTGTATCCTTGCAGGGATGTTCGCTCAGATGGGGGTCTCTTGGAAGGATTCGAAGTGCATTTGGGAGCCCTGCCAGAAGCTGCACCATCTGGGATTTTTGGTGGACAGTAAGGCAGCGTTGTTTGTTCTTCCTCCACACAGGTTGACCCGCCTTCGAAACCAGGCTCGGACGCTCAGAATCCGAATCCTCAAGAATGGGCGTCGGGTGCCAGCCAGAGTGCTGGCGTCTTTCATGGGTTTCGCCCAGTCATGCGCTCCCGCTATCAAAGGAACGAGGTTCTGGCTGCGCCACCTATACGATTCCCTCAAGGGCAAGAAGAGTTGGAGCACCAGAGTGCAGGTTTCACGCCCGGCGATCGCAGCCCTGCGATTTTGGGAGCAGCTTACCCCCGAAAAGACAACGATGTGCATTTGGCGGCCTCCGCATTCGGCAGACCTCGCAGTGGACGCCAGTTTGACAGGATGGGGAGCGTCTCTGAAAATCCATGGGAACTCTTCGGAGGAGGCTCCACCGTTGGCTTTGGCAGCAGGGTTCTGGAAGGGGGAGGAGCACATCAATCTACGAGAGTTACAGGCAGTGGGCTTGGCGGTCAAGGCTTTCAGAGACAGGATCACCGATCCTGTATTGGGTGTGGTGTTTTACGATGGGCCTGGGGACGTCAACGTGTTTCGGGAGCATATTTCAAAGGTGTTGTGTGCGGGCAACGTGGCTGTTGGGCGTTTGCGTGCGAGGGCGTTTGAGATCGGTTTGAGGGATCCACGGACTCTGGTGGCTCTCTTCAAGATGTACGTTTTGGGGAAGGTGCAGTATGCTGCGCCGGTTTGGGTGTTCTTTCTGACTCAGCAGCACAAGCGGGAGCTGAACGATCTGTTGGTGCGTTACCTAAAATCGGTGCTACGTCTTCCGACGAGGGCGCTGAAGAATTTCGTGTATTTGGAGTGTGGTGTTTTGCCGGTCACGTTTTATTTGTACCGGAACGCGTTGAAGTTTTGGAATCGCCTGATGCAATT
This sequence comes from Bryopsis sp. KO-2023, assembly GCA_030272585.1. Classification (NCBI taxonomy): domain Eukaryota; kingdom Viridiplantae; phylum Chlorophyta; class Ulvophyceae; order Bryopsidales; family Bryopsidaceae; genus Bryopsis; species Bryopsis sp. KO-2023. Next base: position 1,245,307 of record BSYQ01000010.1, read on the forward strand.
GCCGGCGACGCATCCCACGCGGGCGATGCTGTTCTGGTTGCGTGGTCAGCCGGATTCTCGGCGTTCTTGGTGGGTCCAGTTTCGTGATATGGTGAGACGCTTTGTTCCACATGTATTCACTCATGTATGTCGTTGCAACAGGGCGGTTTGCCCTACGCAACTTGTAATTCTGTTTCTGTTTCTGTTTGTTCCACAGTTCGATGGGTTTGTGGAGGTGGACGTGGCGACCTGGGCGCGTGCCTATAAGGCAGATATTGTGGGTCAGTTGCGTTCTCGACATCCGCGTATCGTGGCGTATTACAATCGGTTCAAACCGACGTTTTGTTACACGAAGGCGCTGTCTTCTTTTACGGATTTGGGTTTGCGTACGACTTGGGTGCGTTTTCGGGCTCGTCTTCACGGTTTGGAGATCGATGCTGTGGACTTGAGTGATAGAGACGTGCCTTTGAACGAGAGGTATTGTCCGTTTTGTTTGGCCGCTGGGGTTTCGACGCCTGAAAACGAGGTGCATTTTCTTTTTGCTTGTCCGCTTTATGTGCGGTTGCGTGTGAACTCGGTCGTGGAAGAGAGTCGTGGCTCTCTGTTTCGTTTGTTTAATTGTCCGGGGCAGGTTCGTGTGGCTGTTTATATTCGCCGGGCGCTCGCCTTGCGTAGGGAGTGGTTGGACGCTCGTTCGTAGTGGGCTTGTCGCGACTGGTGGTGTTTGTTTTTCGTTGTTCTGGATGTTTCGTTTGATGGGGAAGTTGGTGTTCTTTGTTGTTTGCTTTGTTTGTTGGGCGCTCGCTCTGGGTTTCTGAGTTGGAAGCGACCGATTCTTGTGTTTGGTTTTATGTTTTGACGTTTGGGCTCTTTCTTGAGTTTCGATTGGGGATTTCTGGTTTCAGCGACGTTGGAACTTTTTTGTTTTAGGAGATTTTGTTCATTTAGGAGTTGATTACATTCAGAGGCTTTTGCCTTGCTTCGAACGTTGGGACACAATTCACTCATGTATGTCGTTGCAACAGGGCGGTTTGCCCTACGCAACTTGTAATTCTGTTTCTGTTTCTGTTTCTGATCACCGATCGGCATTTGAAGTGCATCACGGACAGTCAAGTGATCGCCGCCATATTGCGGAGTCAATGTTCCCGTTCCAGTCCGCTGTTCCAAGAATACAAACGCCTCTATTGGCTTATGGAAGCTCTGAACATCGATTTTCAAGTGGAGTGGATACCCAGCGCACAAAACGTGTATCCCGACGCTCTATCGCGCCTCAACGAGACGCAGGAGTACAGACTGAACCCTCGGATTTTCCAGAGGTTGCAGGAGCAGTTCCATTTGACGATCGACCGCTTCGCTTCCTTGGGGACACGACAGCTGGGGAGGTTCAACAGCCTCGATCGAGAGCCCGGGACAGAAGGGACGAGTTGTTTACACCTGAGCCTGGATTTGTGGAGGGCGGAGAGGAACTGGGTGTTCCCCCCGATCGAGAACGTTCCCGAAGTCGCGAGACATCTCCTCCAGCACAATCTCCCGTGCCTGTTGTTGACGCCGCACTGGGTGGATCGCTGGTGGCACCAAGAGCTCATGGCGGAAGCGACTCTGATCACGGTTCTGAGTCCTCATGCGGCGATGATTCTGCCAGGACGGTTCGGAGGGCAAGTGCCTCCAGGCGCGTGCTACTGGCGTTGGAGTGTTTTCAAGACGGGGATTGGCTTACCAGGCTGGTGACCGAGGGGTTCTCGGAGTATTGGAGCGACAAAATTATCGAGCTCGGGCTGGAGCGCACGATGATTTTGGTTTCGCAGCGATTGGAAGCATTGGCAAGGTCCTCTCAAACAGAAGTGAGAGGCAAATTTTTGAAGTTTTTGGTTTTCTGCCGTGGAGAAGGCTTCGAAGCATTCCCACCATCAGAAGGGGCGGTGCTGGCTTATGTCCATGCCTTGAAATTGAGCGGTACAATCAAGGCAAGCAGCTCCCCCAACTATCTTTCTGCAATTTCGAGCTTGATGAGGCTCTTGGGGCACGACTTTACGGCTTTCACGTCGATGGTAAACGGGGTGCTGACTGGGTGGGGCAAGGAAACCGCGCCCGAGGATAGAATCCACGCGTTTCCAGCAGCAACAATGGAGAGGTGTTTGGACGCCCTGACCGATGCTACTCCTCTCAAGGTGTGGCGCGACGTGCTGTTGTGCACCACTATGTTTTTGTTTTTCAGTCGGTCTTGTTCTGGAGCTGGATTGTTGATGTCGGATATCACCGTTTTCGCGTCGGAGAACGCCATATTTTTCCGGGAGCGGTTTACGAAGAAGGTGGCAACCGATCCAGCACAGAAACGCATGAAACAGAAACAGAAACAGAATTACAAGTTGCGTAGGGCAAACCGCCCTACGCATGCGGTTGCGGACATTGCGGAATCTGCCTACAGACCTGGTGGCACGGTATTTGGACTTTTTCGAGGCTCGCAATGCCGCATGGGCTGACCGACAGGAGCACTCGTCGTTTTGCTGGCAATTGCCTGGTGAGGCTCCCATCGCAACAGGAGCAGCTGTGAGAAAACGATTCGAGGCCCTGATGGCCTATTTTTCTGCCATCATTCCCCCTGGCAATTGGACGAGCCACTCGCTAAGGAAGGGAGGGGCCACAGCAGCAGTCCATGCGGGCATCCCCATGTGGAAGGTCCGTGCTTGGGGCCATTGGAGTCCGTCTTCCAAGGCTGTTTGGCGCTACGTGGACTTGACTGCCCCTGCTGACCCCTTTGGTTCCCGCTTGTTCGCGGGACTGGAGGCATCTACTGCCGCGCTGGTGAGCGAGGAGTCCCAAATGTTGCAGCTTCTGGCAGGGATCCCACACACACTTGGAGTCCTTCCACGATATCCCCATCTGATCGAATATTCCTCTGATGATTCGACCAAAAATTTTCAACTCTGCAGCCGAGGAATGCATGCAGAGAAAATCATCCAAGTACCACGTCAATCTCACTCTCTTCTCGTTTCTATAACGCTTCCAGTACTCGTACAAAAAATCATCTGTTCCCTCTTTTTTCATTTCTTTTATCATCCCTGGGTTTCTCAAAAACCTGACCAAATTCTTAATCAAGTCACAATAAATTTTAGGCGAACCCCTGAATCCAAACGGCAACACCTCGCACTGGAAACGTTCACCATCCACTTCGAATTGAAAGAATTTCTTATGATCTGGATGAATCCCGACGTGAAAAAATCCTCGTAATGCACAGGATAGGGCAACACCTGTGCATTCAAAGGCCTCAAGTCTATTATCAGACGCTGCCCAGTTCTATTCCCAAATTCATCTTTTTTTGGTACCAAAAAAGATCGGCTGACATGAGCCGATTTATCAGGATTATCCACGATGCTAATTGCACCCTTCTCTAGATAATCCTTTCTGATTTCCCTCCATTCTTTTCTTTGAGTTTCTGACTTAAGAAAAGAGCCACCGAACTGCTGCGTTCGTGGTGTACCGTCAAATCGCACTTTGACACCCCCTGATATGATTCGCAGTACCTCCTGCGTCGTACCAATTCTCTGCCACTGACCCACATTCCGCCGTACTTTCAACGCTGTCCATTGTGCCGACAGGTCCTCCAATCCCTGTGTCCTTGAGTCCAGGTAATCTCCCATGAGCCCTGTCATTCAATTTTAATTCCTCCTTCCCTTGATGAGCGCCCTTGTCTGCTCCTGATCCTGTAGTGCCGGTTCTGCACAGCACGCAGGTCGAGCAGTACAAACCCTAGCTTGCTGGCCCCATCACTTGGCGCACCAGAGCAAGGGTGCGGCGCAGCACAGCACTTGGAGCGAACAGCAAGCGCCTTGGACGTGGTGTTGGGCGAGACAGCAGCTGCGAATTGTCGATCCGATCGTTCCCAAACGATCCCTCCACGAACTCGCCGACGTAGTGCCCCAGGTCGCGACCAGGTAGATGTTGTGCGCTTTGACGACCTTCTTCCAGAAAGTGTCGCTCCACACACTGAGATCTCCTTACAAGGAGCCAGCAAACGAATTGCTGGGCTGCTCGAAGAGCAGAAAAGTGAATAGCAAAACAAATGGCCCGCTTATATCCTTGCTGTGCAGCACTACAGTCGTACAGCGGTGCTGTGCTGTGCATTGTAATGCTGCAATCAGAACCGCACAAACTAAATGTCTGACTGCCACCCTGGCAGCACCAAAACCACCGAATACGCCCATCAATTCCGGACCACTCAAACGAGTACAGCTAAGCCAAGTACCTCCACAATCACGAAACTACCCGCCCTGTGCCCAACTGCCGCATAAACTTTTCAACTGACGTTGAAGACATAAATTCTGGGTGAGCCCCGAAACCCAAACGGCAAAACTTCACACTGAAAACGCTCACCATCTACCTCAAAGTGAAAAAATTTCTTGTGGTCAGGGTGAATCCCGACATGAAAAAATGCGTCTTTCAAATCAAATTTGATCAAAGAATCATTCTGGCGCAGTATGTGCGGCAGAGAACGAAGGTCCTCGTATTGCACAGGGTACTCTAACACCTGTGAATTCAGAGGCCTCAAATCTATCACCAAACGCTGCCCAGTTATTTTCCCATTTTCGTCCTTCTTTGGTACGAAAAAAGACCGGCTTACATGAGCCGTGGGATCAGGATTATCTACGATGCTGATTGCACCCTTCGCTAAATAATCCTTCCTGATATCTCTCCACTCTTTTCTTTCCGTTTCAGACGTGAGAAAAGACCCACAGAACTGCTGCGTTCGTGGTTTTCCATCAAAACGTATCCTCACCCCCTCGGATATGACTCTGAGTACCTCCCTTGAGGTTCCTATCCGTTCCCATTGCTTGACACTGCGGCGTACCTTCAGGGCAGTCCACTGAGAAAACAGGTCGTCCCCCATCTAGTCAGTCTTAGTCTGCTTTGGCTTTTCCTTTGCGTGGGAGGGACCTGGCTGCCTCTTGTTGTACTGGTTTGGACGCGAGTTTGCTGCTTTTTGCTGCCCCAGGGACTTGGACAACGACTTCAAGTAGTCTTCTGAAAGCGAGTTCAGGGTGTCCACGGTTTGTGTACCGCTGAATTGTCGTGCTGTGTGGGACAGGCGGATCTTCTCCTGCAGCAGCTTCCACGCGCCTGGGTGGCTCTCGGATGAGTCAGCCTTGAGGCGCAGTACCTCCAAAGACTCCACAGCCAGTACCAAAGAGCGGTACGAGGCCAGTGCGTACGGCCCAAAGACCTGTCGAACAAGTGGTGGCGTGTGTGGTGAGCACAGCACCGTCAGCTGTCCTGCCACAATGTCGAAATTCGCCGACACCACTGGCGACCACGTTTTCAGCTCCGAGGCGAAACCACCAGGTCCGAGACTGTCCAGCAAGCGCAGCCCCTGCACTGTGCTCTCGATAGGGAAATATTCGCCGATAGGCAAGCCTGCTGGGCGCGGTACAGGATTCGCAGGTAGGTGTGGTATATCTTCAGGGTCGGCAACAAACGCTTTCTTGACGAAGGTGTCGTCGAAGTGGCCCAGGTCGCGTCCAAGTAGGTGGCGGAGTGCTTTGTAGAGTTCCTCTTCCATAGAGGGTCGCTTTACACTGAGATCTCCTGCTAGGAGCCAGCAAACGAATTGCTGGGATGCTCGAAGAGCAGAAAAGTGAAGAACAAAACGAAATGGCTTGCTTATATCCGTGCTGTGCAGCACTACAAATGTAATGCTGCGTTCAGAGCCCCACAAATCAAGAGTCTGACTGCCACTTGGCGACACCAGAACCAAGCAATACATCCATCAAATCCTGACCACTCAAACGAGTACAGCTAAGCCCTGTACCTCCACAGCCACTAATTTACCCGCCCAGAGCCCAACTGCCGCATAAACTTATCAACTACGTTGATGCCATGAATTGTGTCCCAACGTTCGAAGCAAGGCAAAAGCCTCTGAATGTAATCAACTCCTAAATGAACAAAATCTCCTAAAACAAAAAAGTTCCAACGTCGCTGAAACCAGAAATCCCCAATCGAAACTCAAGAAAGAGCCCAAACGTCAAAACATAAAACCAAACACAAGAATCGGTCGCTTCCAACTCAGAAACCCAGAGCGAGCGCCCAACAAACAAAGCAAACAACAAAGAACACCAACTTCCCCATCAAACGAAACATCCAGAACAACGAAAAACAAACACCACCAGTCGCGACAAGCCCACTACGAACGAGCGTCCAACCACTCCCTACGCAAGGCGAGCGCCCGGCGAATATAAACAGCCACACGAACCTGCCCCGGACAATTAAACAAACGAAACAGAGAGCCACGACTCTCTTCCACGACCGAGTTCACACGCAACCGCACATAAAGCGGACAAGCAAAAAGAAAATGCACCTCGTTTTCAGGCGTCGAAACCCCAGCGGCCAAACAAAACGGACAATACCTCTCGTTCAAAGGCACGTCTCTATCACTCAAGTCCACAGCATCGATCTCCAAACCGTGAAGACGAGCCCGAAAACGCACCCAAGTCGTACGCAAACCCAAATCCGTAAAAGAAGACAGCGCCTTCGTGTAACAAAACGTCGGTTTGAACCGATTGTAATACGCCACGATACGCGGATGTCGAGAACGCAACTGACCCACAATATCTGCCTTATAGGCACGCGCCCAGGTCGCCACGTCCACCTCCACAAACCCATCGAACTGTGGCACAAAGCGTCTCACCATATCACGAAACTGGACCCACCAACAACGCCGAGAATCCGGCTGACCACGCAACCAGAACAGCATCGCCCGCGTGGGATGCGTCGCCGGCAATTGCATCAGGCGATTCCTAGCAAGCTTATAAGAAGAGACAGACCCCGATATCTGGGTGTTCAAATGAGAACGTGCATCAACAACCTCCCGAGACGATGGCAAGCCCTCCAACAGATCCGCATGCGAGTAAAGCGTTTATGACGGAAAATCGTTGGGGCAGTCCCACCCAAGAGCACGGACACACATGAACACTACAACAGGGCGGATTTGCCCTTCGCAACATGTCATTTCTGTTTCTGTTTCTGTTTCTGAACACTAGATAATAAAATACAACATCTTAAAATATAAACCAGAATTGTCCCAATAAACACAGCCACTGTTTTGATAGAATCATTTTGCCTTCTCAAAGAAGAATATCCCAGTTTGGCTTTTCGGAGCCAGAGAGCGACAAAAATCCATAAAATCCATAAAAACCCATTTATCCAAACTTCCTAATGTTATTCAAAAAGCCGATAGACCGGGCGGGTGGGTGGGAGAGCAGAAAAGTGAATAGCAAAACAAATGGCCCGCTTATATCCTTGCTGTGCAGCACTACAGTCGTACAGCGGTGCTGTGCTGTGCATTGTAATGCTGCAATCAGAACCGCACAAACTAAATGTCTGACTGCCACCCTGGCAGCACCAGAACCACCGAATACGCACATCAAATCCTGACCACTCAAACGAGTACAGCTAAGCCAAGTACCTCCACAACCACGAAACTACCCGCCCTGTGCCCAACTGCCGCATAAACTTTTCAACTGACGATCGCTTGTGGTTGCACTTGCGACGTATGGGCCTGCATCCGTGGCTGATTGAACTTGTGAGGTACAGAAACAGAAACAGAAACAGAATTACAAGTTGCGTAGGGCAAACCGCCCTGTTGCAACGACATACATGAGTGAATTGTGTCCCAACGTTCGAAGCAAGGCAAAAGCCTCTGAATGTAATCAACTCCTAAATGAACAAAATCTCCTAAAACAAACAGAAACAGAAACAGAAACAGAAATTACATGTTGCGAAGGGCAAATCCGCCCTGTTGCAACCACATACAATGTCTCAGCCATGTCCATGTCCTGTTCCTGAGCGTCGGAATGCTCCAAAGTCTTCCCCACGATACGGAACCAAAAATTTTGCCTCTTTCTTCTCGTTAAGAGGACTTTGCCACACTGTTGGAACGGGATCCCCAGTTGTTTCCTCGTGCCCAAACGTGCAAAACTGTTCCATTGTTTCCAAGGATACAAGGATACAAGGATTGTTTCCAACCACTGCGAAAGCAAAATCACCTGTCGCTCCAGATCGATGTCGATGATTTTGTCGCACCAATAAACCAAAAAACCAACAGGTTACCATCCTGGCAAACCCGTCTTGAAAACGCTCCAGCGCCAATAGCTCGCGCCTGGAGGTGTTTGCCCTCCGAATCTCCCGGGCAGGATCGTCGCCGCATTGGGATTCAGAACTGTGATCAGAGTTGCCTCAGCCATCAGGTCTTGATGCCACCATCGGTCCAACCAACGTGGCACCAACAGCAGGCATGGGAGGGAGTGCTCCAGAAGGTGCTTCACTACTTCTGGAACGTTCTCGATGGGAGGGAACACCCAGTTCCTCTCCGCCCTCCACAGGTCCAAGCTCTGATTCATGCAATTCGTCCCCTCCGTCCCTGGCTTGCGATCCAGACTGTTGAATCTCCCAAGCTGTCGTGTACCCAACGAGGCAAAGCGGTCGATCGTCAGATGAAACCGCTCCTGCAGCTTCTCGAAGATCTTCGGGTTCAACCTGTACTCTTGCTTCTCCGAAAGCCGCGACAGCGCATCGGGGTACACGTTTTGAGCGCTGGGAATCCACGCCACCTGGCTCCGAAAACAAAAGGTTTTCTTCAAGGATGGTCCGGGCAACGTGAACGTGTTTGGAAATCATATCGACAGGACTCTGCAAAACGGACAGGCGGCGGTGGGGCGCTTGTTGGCTCGATCCGGGGATCTGGGGCTTCGCGATCCGAAGACGCTTCTGTCTCTGTTTCGCATGTATGTTTTGGGGAAGGTTCAGTATGCGGCGCCAGTTTGGTGCTTCTTCTTGACTCAGGCGCACAAGGATGCGTTCAACGGTTTGCAGATTCGTTTTCTGAAGCGGGTGTTGCGGCTTCCCGTGAGGACGCTTCGCAATGTGGTGTATTTGGAGATGGGTGCTCTGCCGATCCTCTACTACTTCAACAAGAACGCGGTTCGGTTTTGGAATCGTATGATGACTTTGCCTGTCGACCATCCGGCTCGGCAGTTGATCGTTTGGCTCCAATCGGAAGCCACGGTCTCTCAGCGCTCTTGGTGGGTTTTGTTCAAGGATATGGTGCGCCGATTTGCTCCTGGATTCGATGGATCTGGAGAAGTGGACCTTGCGTCGTGGACCGCGGCGTATAAGGCGGACATTGTGGCTCGTCTTCGTTCGGGACATCCTCGTATTGTTGCGTTTTACAACGTGTTCAAGCCGGTGTTCGGCTACTCGAGAGCGCTGTCTTCTTTCGAGGATGTGGGCTGCGGACGGTGTGGGTGCGTTTTCGTGCGCGTTTGCACGGTTTGGAGATCGACGTGGCGGATCTGCTACGGAGGGATGTGCCTTTGCACATGGCTGAGACATTGTATGTGGTTGCAACAGGGCGGATTGGCCCTTCGCAACATGTAATTTCTGTTTTTTTTTTTCCTTTGCACGAGCGTTTCTGTCCTTATTGTTTGTCGCAAGGCAACAGGACGGCTGAGAACGAGCGGCATTTCCTGTTCTTTTGTCCGTTGTATTCTGGTTTGCGTGTGGGATCGGTTGTGTCTGAATCGGGGTTTTCGTTGCGTCGTTTGTTCAATTTGCCGGGTCAGTATCGGGTGGCTGTTTACCTTCGTCGGGCGTTGGATTTTCGAGCTCAGTGGCTTGAGGCTCAGCCGTGACGTGGTTTTTGTTTGTTTGTTTTGTGTTTGTTTGTTTCGTTTTGTTTGTTGGTCGTTTGTGGTGGGCGTTTGACAGTAGTTTTCGCTCTCCTTTTGGTTGTTGCTTGGTGTTCCGGGTTTCTTTTTCTTGGGAACGTTTTTTGGCAATACTTTCTGATACATTGATTCCTTAGTGATGGGTCTCTCGTTGATTGTACTGGGGTTTTATTGGAGACTTCATCTTCTGTGGACTTTTGGACATGGCTGAGACATTGTATGTGGTTGCAACAGGGCGGATTGGCCCTTCGCAACATGTAATTTCTGTTTCTGTTTCTGTTTCCACTTGGAAATCAATGTTCATGGCTTCCAATAGCCAATAGAGCCGCTTGTACTCCTGGAACAACGGACTCGAACGCGAACATTGACTCCGTAATATGGCAGCAATCACCTGACTGTCGGTGATGCACTTCAAACGCCGATCCCTGATCTTGTCTTTGAAGGCCTTGACTGCCAAACCCACTGCTTGCAGCTCTCGTAGGTTTATATGCTCTTCCCCCGTCCAGAATCCTGCCGCCAAAGCCATTGGTGGGGCGACCTCCGAAGCCTTCTCATGGATCTTCAGAGACGCTCCCCATCCCGTCAAGCTGGCATCCACCGCGAGGTCTCCCGAATGAGGTGGCCGCCATATGCACATCGTGGTCTTCTCGGGAGACAGCTGCTCCCAAAACCGCAGTGCTGCGATGGCAGGCCGTGAAACCTGCACTCTGGTGCTCCAGTTCTTCTTGCCTTTGAGACAATCGTACAGGTGGCACAGCCAGAACCTCGTTCCTTTGATTGCGGGGGCGCATGACTGGGCAAAACCCAGAAAAGAAGCCAATTTCCTGGCCGGTATGCGACGGCCACTCCTGAGGATCTGCAGTCGCAGGGTAAGAGCATGTTTTCGAAGGCGCTCCAGCCTGTGTGGTGGGAGCACAAACAACGCTGCCTTGCTGTTTCGCCACGTGTACATGTGTGTCGCCACGTGTGTCACCTGTCGTGACACATTTGCATCTGTCCCCACACGGTGGTAGCAGGGTCCAATCACCAAGTATGGTGATTGCTACCATGTGTACTAGCAACGCTCATAAAAGGCGTTGGTACACTCTCTTTCCAGGTTTTGGTTTGAGAAAGACTTTCACTGCCACTGAAAGTCAAGCAGCAGTGAAGTCTTCCTCTAGAATTCGAGAACTCCAGAAATCGGTAAAAGAAGACAGCGCGTTCGTATAACAAAAGACACAGTGTGATTTGACTGGTGGCCACTGATTGCCTCGTAACTTTGGCCCTCGAGCACGGATTCGGACGCGAGTTGGCGCGTTGGATAGCTGCGCTCAATAGCTTTCTGGCGCCACTTAGCTCGTGGAAAACAGTGGCGTCGCGCGCAAGTTACGGCTGTTTCTCTCATTTTGCTCTGTGGCCTTTCATCGGCTCATAACTTTGCGCCTGGAGCTTGGATTTGGCTGCGCTTTGGCGCGTTGGATAGCTGGGTTTCCGAGCTTTCTGGGGCCACTTGGCGCGTGGCAAACGGTGGAGTATCGCGGACGTTCCGGCCGTGCAAAGAATCCTCTCGAATTCACCTGTCTGGAATTCAACCGTGACGTGCTGTGACGTCATTCGTGATGCCTCGTCAGCCTCGTCGTTCCAGAGCCAAATGTTACGTCTGTGGGGCACGTGGACATGTGGCTGTGGATTGTGGCGTTCCAGCCCCTGTTGTTGTTGTTTCCTCGACTGCTGCTGTTGCTGAGGATGCCTCTGAGTGTCTTGCATTGCCTACTTCTGCTCTGGATTGTGTTGTTACTGCCCCTGTTGCTGTGGTTTCTCCTGCTGGTTCCTCGACTGCTGTTGTTGCTGATGATGGCTCTCTTGGATTGGTTGCTTCTGCTTTGGATTGTTGTCGCGCTGTGCAAAGGACAACTGCCTCGCGTATTGCGCAGTGTGACCAGCTGCTGAGTGATCTTGAGGATTGCGTTCCTTCTGAGGAATTAGAGCAAGCTAAGTCTGAGCTTCGAACCTGCAAACAGGAATTGTTGGATCAGTCGCGCAGTTTGAATGTTCAGTTGGATCACCTTCTTTCGGTTCTTGCTAGCGACAGTCCGTAGCTTTTATTTTCTGCTGGGTTGGCCGTGTCTGCAGTCTTGTGATTGGTTTCGGTTTATTGTTATCTCGATTGTGTTTATGATCCTCGCTGGATTTTTCTTTGGTTCTGTTTATGTTGCTGTTTTTCTTGGTCTGGGCTGGCACGGGTTGGAGGATTTGTTCCTCGCTCGTCTATTTTTTGTTTTGTTTTTCATGCCTGGTAGCGGCTTGAGGGCTGGTCCCTCGCTTGGTTTGGTTGCGTCCTGTTGAGCCATTTTGGCAGTTTGAGTGTTTGTCACTCGCTGCTGTTTTGGCTTGGCTTGGACTGGTGTTCAGCTTGAGGATTTGTTCCTCGCTGGATTTTTCTTTGGTTCTGTTTATGTTGACGTTTTGCTTGGTCTGGGCTGGCACGGGTTGAAGCGTTTTTTTTTGTGTTTGTTTTTGTTTTCTGGTTTCGCCTGGGCTGAGTAGAGGTTTGAGGGTTGGTCCCTCGCCTGGTTTGGTTTTCTCGTTCTCTCGATTGCGTCCTGTTGGACTGGCGTTCAGCTTGAGGATTTGTTCCTCGCTGGTTTTTTTGTTCGTTCAATTGTTTTTGACCTTGTGATGGGTCTCTCGTTGATTGTCTTGGGATTTTATTGAAGACTTCATCTTCTGTGGACTTTTGGACATGGCTGGGACATTTTATGTGGTTGCAACAGGGCGGATTTGCCCTTCGCAACATGTAATTTCTGTTTCTGTTTCTGTTTCTTGCTGTTCTGTTTCTGTTTCTGTTTCTGTTTCAAACAGGATTGAAACTGAAACAGAAACAGCAACAGAACTTATACTTACTCTAGCTGGGCCAGGCGGTTGTCGAGGTCCTCCGCATTGAAGATCCGGTGGGTCTTCGCATGCGCCACGGGGGTGGTCAGGCTGCTGTTGTGGAAGGAGACCCGCTCCCCACACAGGTTGCAGACAACCTATGAAACAAACAAACAAAAAAACACAAACACATCAGTAATGGGCACAGGCAGTGTCTGTGCACTATCTGTTCACATTCTGTACGGGTCTGTGCGGGTCTGTTCACTATCTGTTCACTATCTGTTCAATGTCTGTTCATATCTGTTCATATCTGTGCACTATCTGTGCACTATCTGTGCACTGCCTTTTTTTTTTTCCTTTCTTTCAAACAGGTTCTTATTAAAAAAACATGCAACTGCAGAAGCAGGAAAAGAGTTTATACAAAAAAACAGCACAAAATCACTTACCTTCACCACCTTCCGACCACCCTGCTCCGTGACTTCCTTGTTCATGACCCCATCGATCATGTACAGGGGCCGCACCCATCGCAGGGGTGACTTTCCCTACAAAACATTAACACAAAATTCAAAATTCAAAACTCAGCATTAACATGCACATCACATGCACATGCAGTCCCCCCCCAGTTCAGGCTGGACATTCAAACAATTCAACATCAACATCAACATCAACATTCACATTCACATGCAAGTCCCCCCCCCCCAGTTCAGGCTGGAAATTCCAACAATTCAACATCAACATCAACATTCACATGCACATGCACATGCAGTCCCCCCCCCCCCACAGTTCAGGCTGGAAATTCCAACAATTCAACAGCAGCATGCACATCAACAGCAAAAACATATTCTTACCTTGCGGGCGGGCACCTCCTTCACCTCCATCACCTCCTCCCCTTCCCCTTCCCCCTGCTCGAAGGCCCTGTGCATCGGCTCCTTTCCCTTCCCCTTTGCTATGGGCTTCAACACCCCATGCAGGGTGTTTCTCCTCCTTGGTCTGCTCCCTTGTGCTTTGGAGCCTCTCCCTCCTCTCCCTCCTCTCCCTCCTCTCCCTCCTCTCCCTCCTGTCCCTCCTGTCCCTCCTGACACTCCTGACCCTCCTGACCCTCCTGACCCTCCTACTGCTCTGGACCCTCCTGTTTCTCCTGTTCCTCCTGTTCCTCCTGTCCCTGCCTGTCGATTTGGCGTCTCCAATCCCATGCTCTGGCCCTCTCTTTCTGGCGTGACAGCTGCCCCACTACACTCTTGAAGGCGAGCCGTCTCCCTTTGATCGAATTCCAGCAACGCGCGCTCCTCCCTCTCCTCAAAAGTAGCGATGATCTTTTTGGGGGCCATTTTCCTTCTCTCTTTTCTTTTCCTTTTTTTGCTGTAGGTACGCACACAGGTCGGCAAGGGTTCGGCAAGCGAAAACGTCGAAAGGGCAGGAATGGTTGCGCCCTTCTATTTGCAGTGGCGATGCCGTGAAAGAGTGAGAGAACGCACTGTGCAGCACGGTGTGTTGTCTGTGCAGCACAGTGCGTTGTCTGTGCAGCACAGTGCGCCGTCTGTGCAGCACTGTGCTGCGCACAGTCGCACGTGGGCGCACAGGTTGTACAAGGGGTCGAACTTCTGTTTCACACAGGGATTGTACAGTACAGGACAGACGTGGGTCTGTCCTGTGGATTTTCGAAACACAGGACAGGACAGCACAGGGTGCACAGAACCTGCACAGAACCCTGTCCTGTGCGGCGCACAGGACAGGGGTCTGTCCTGTGCAGCCCATGACTGATCCCCATCTGATCGAATATTCCTCTGATGATTCGACCAAAAATTCTCAACTCTGCAGCCGAGGAATGCATGCAGAGAAAATCATCCAAGTACCACGTCAATCTCACTCTCTTCTCGTTTCTATAACGCTTCCAGTACTCGTATAAAAAATCATCTGTTCCCTCTTTTTTCATTTCTTTTATCATCCCTGGGTTTCTCAAAAACCTGACCAAATTCTTAATCAAATCACAATAAATTTTAGGCGAACCCCTGAATCCAAACGGCAACACCTCGCATTGGAAACGTTCACCATCCACTTCGAATTGAAAGAATTTCTTATGATCTGGATGAATGCCGACGTGAAAAAAGGCGTCCTTCAAATCGAACTTAATCAAAAAATCATCCTGGCGCAACATATGAGGCAACGAGCGCAAATCCTCGTAATGCACAGGGTAGGGCAACACCTGTGCATTTAAAGACCTCAAGTCTATTATCAGACGCTGCCCAGTTCTATTTCCAAATTCATCCTTTTTGGGTACCAGAAAAGATCGGCTGACATGAGCCGATTTATCAGGATTATCCACGATGCTAATTGCACCCTTCTCTAAATAATCCTTTCTGATTTCCTTCCATTCTTTTCTTTGAGTTTCTGACTTAAGAAAAGATCCACTGAACTGCTGCGTTCGTGGTGTACCGTCAAACCGCACTTTCACACCACCCGAGATAACTCGCAGTACCTCTTGCGACGTACCAATTCGTCGCCACTGACTGACATTGCGCCGTACTTTTAATGCCGTCCACTGTGCCGACAGGTCCTCGAACCCTTGTGTCGTTGTGAACAGATCCTCTCCCATAGGCTCTGTCCTGTTCTGTTTTCGTTCCTCCATTCCTTGATGAACGCCTTGATGTGCGCCTGACCCTGTATTGCCGTTTCTTCACAGCACGCAGGACAGGCAGTACAAACCCTAGCTTTCTGGCCCCATCACTTGGCGCACCAGAGCAAGGGTATGGCGCAGCACAGCACTTGGAGCGAACAGCAGGCGCCGTGGACGTGGTTGTGGGCGAGACAGCAGCAGCGAATTGTCGATCTGGCCGTTCACAAAACGACCCCTCCACGAACTCGTCGATGTAGTGCCCCAGGTCGCGATCACGTAGGTGGTGTGCGGTGTGACGATCCTCTTCCAGAGAGTGTCGCTCCACACACTGAGATCTCCTCACTAGGAGCCAGCAAACGAATTGCTGGGCTGCTCGAAGAGCAGAAAAGTGAATAGCAAAACAAATGGCCCGCTTATATCCTTGCTGTGCAGCACTACAGTCGTACAGCGGTGCTGTGCTGTGCATTGTAATCAGGCGTCTTTATTTGAGGACACGTGAGGACCAGACCTGGGCGCCGACCCGTTGGACCGGACCGGACCGGACCGGCAGTCACTTTCTGGACCGGAAATGACCTTTATTAGACAGGTGTCTGACCGGTCTAGACAGGTCCGACACCTGTCTAATAAAGGTCATTTCCGGTCCAGTAAAGGTATACCTTTACTAGACCGGATTGAGCCTGTCCAGACCGGCTGGCCTCATTTCCGCTCGTGAATTCGTTCCTGTCCTGACCGGTAGGACCTGTCTGGACAGGTGATTTCCTGTCTAATAAAGGCATAGAAGCCGCTAATCGGTAACCTGGACAGGTTCGACCGGTCGGACAGGTCTGGACCGGAACCACCTCCTGTCTAAGCCTGTCCTAGCCTTTACTAGACAGGAACTCAGCCTGTCTAGACAGGCAAGTCTGTTTAGACCGGCTGAACACCGGTCAAGACCGCACAGACTCACTCATCTGGACAGGCACCAGCCTGTCCAGACCGGTGTTTCACCTGTCCAATAAAGGTTAAATCCGGTCCACAAAGAACCGTTTTCCTGTCCAGAACAGGTCAAATCCGGTCAAGTAAAGGTGGAATCCGGTCAAGTAAAGGATCCACCTGCAGTTGCAAGCGAAGTCATAAACAATAATCTTACAACATAAATACCCAACCCAAAACAAATATTATCACCCCACCTGCACAAATGTGTTTGCAACTGGCTGCCTAATCCCCACACACAACATGAACACCTTCCTTTCCCCTTTCCCCTAATTTTTTCGTAACCCCCCCTTCTTGTTTTTTTCTAATCCACCCTCTCCCCTTGTTTTTTTTTTAATCCACCCTACCCCCTTGTTTTTTTTCTAATCCACCCTACCCCCTTGTTGATTTTTTTAATCCCCCCTCTCCCCTTCCCTTGTTTTTTTTTTTATCCCCCCTTTCCCCTTCCCTTGTTTTTTTTTTTAATCCCCCCTCTCCCCTTCCCTTGTTTTCTTTTTTAATCCCCCCTCTCCCCTTCCCTTGTTTTTTTTTTATCCCCTCCCCCCTTCCCCCCTTCCCCCTCCTATTTGTTCATACTAAGAAAAGACATATACCTAACATTTTGGGGCGTAAGGGATGCCCTTCTGGCTCTAACTAAAGCTCCTACCCTTGAGAAAGACCTCTCGCTGTGCGCACTAGACGCTTGCACCGCCAAAAAGTCAGGGGCGATGCTTTTCAGCAGAGGGTAGGACGACCCATCCGTTGCCCAAAAGGACAAAGGACAGGCCGTCCTTCTCCCTTCCCAAATCTGATCGAACCTATCTAATTCTGCTCTGCACATGCTCCTAAGACTACCTAACCTATTTCCGCTTCTGCCCCCCAACCCCCTCCTACCCCTTGCCCCGCTCCCACTCCCACTCCCACTGCCCCCCCCCTGTTCTGTTTCATCACCCCCTGGTGGAGCCGTCAGCAACAATCCCCCAGCTGGGGCATCAGTCTCCGTCCGCACCTCTGCTTGTTCGTCTTCAAATTGCAGGAAATCTGCACGTGGGTCACTCTGTCGAGGTTGGGCTGGGGGTGCCGCCTGCTCACGCTCCTGAACTGCCTCGGCCTTCTGGGCCATTAAGGCCACAATTTCATCTCGAACCTGGCAGAATAACAACATCCATCATGGGAATGCTTGATAACATCCCTGCTGGGGATGACCGCTCTGATCTGATTTATATGGATAAGGGAGTTAAGGATCTTTTCTGTTTTCGGATGCTGATTTCGGTTACATGGATCACCCCCTTCCTTCTTTGTGATTTCATGGTTTTCAATCGGTTGGATGATGTATGAAACATAAAAAAAAGACTATTTCAGTTGTAAAGAAAAACCGAGTGAAGCGCCAGAAAATGGAGGGAGATATGAATAAAAACAAACAGGCACGCAAAACAAGAAACACGGAAAGCAACCAACACACAAAAGATTGCTCACCTCGCTCCACAATGCCTCTGGGGTGGACCAGTCCCTCGTGACGTTCTGCCACCTGTCATCCCGCCCCCACTTGAAGGCCTCCTGCAAGGACTTAAAGTCCGTCCGTGTTCCTACAACACCACAGAAGTGGATGTCAGTGGATGTCAGTGGATTCTAGTGGATTCTAGTGGAGTTCAAAACAAACAACCAAAGACAATGAACAGAAACTTACTTGTGTCCAAGTACCCCAGCACCAGCCCTGCAAACACCCAGTTGGGGTCGTCCATCCTCGTGTAGACGCATTGGGCCACCACCCTCATCATGTCCTTCTCCAACTGGGGTGCATCTCGTGCCTTGCTGCCTTCTCGCAGGTGTGCCGCCAGCCGCATCATGGTTCGGAACGCCATGCCTCCTGTTGTGTGCTTTGCTGCCTCGAGCGTGTCAGAGACCACCTTGGCGGGCGCAAACACCTTTTCGCACACCCTTAATGCATCCCTAAATCACACAACACAACAACAAACACAGTTGATGAATAATAAACAACATGTTAATTCAATTTTGTTTTCTACCCTCCACAGGTACGCTTGTATTGGTTAAAGAAAATAGTTTACTTGGGATTTACATCGAAACGACTTCATGTGAAGGCCTACCAGTCCGCCCTTTCCAGCGCTCCTTCCGGCAGTTGGGTGTGGTGGGCATCCAGCCATGCACGCACCGGTTTTTCCAGCTTCAGCAGCCTACACACAAGGCACAACAATGTTAAACACAAACACAAAGGAAAAAAAAAACAACAACAAAAGAAATGACCAACAACATGACATACCTCTCCACCATCGCGTAGGTGCTATTCCACCTCGTGGCCTGGGGCACTTTGAGCTTCAGGATGGCTTTGGGGGGGTTTGTATTTCCCTCCACAAGCTCCACCTCCACCTCGTCTTCCGAATCTGTGGGCACCTCCTGGCCTCGACCCTCCAGGTCCTCCCTTTGCAGGGTGTCGAGCTGGAACCTGGCTGTGGTAGATCTACACAAAAAACAAAGAAACAAACGTCATATCTGACCTTTAACAGACAGGCAATAGACCTGTCTGGACAGGTCCTTCTCCTGTCCAGACCGGTTCATCACCTGTCAAGGACAGGAAGTTTTGCCTGTCTGGACAGGTGATAAACCGGTCCAGACAGGTCTGTCCTGTCCAGACAGGCAAAACTTCCTGTCCAGACAGGAAAAACGTCCTGTCCTTGACAGGTGATGAACCGGTCTGGACAGGAATCAACCTGTTCTAGACAGACATTAACCTTTTCTGGACAGGACAAAGACCTGTCCAGACAGGTCCTCCACAATGCACACTAACAACTTAGAAAAAAAAAAAATATTCCCTTATAGTATTGTTCACTTCCATAACTTTTTTCATTTCATGTCCTTACCTTGAAAAATACTCCACCAGCCTCGTAGCTTTTTTCAGGCTGTCCTGAATTCCAATGGGAGCGGTGCTGAGGGCAGCCGTCATGCTATTGTGGAGCATGTGGCAGCAGCATCGCATCCAGTCCCAGTTGAGACTGTTTCGGCTGCAATTTGTTACACACATACTCTTAAGTGTTTTTATTTTTCCTTTTGTTTTTCCTTGGGGAGGTGGACATGTTTCCAGGCATCACATTGCATGCTATTTCAACTTGTGGTTGTTTCTTACATTTAATTTCAAACAAGCACCGTATTTTTCTTTTGGTTGGTTCACTTACTTGTCAAATGCGGCTGCTATATTAGCTCCCGCATCGGTGGTGATGGTGGGCCTGTACCCCTCCAACTGGATGCTCGGGAGAACCTGGTCTTCCACCAGCTGCTGGATTGCAGCGGAGGTGGCCCTTTCCACATCCAGGTGGAACACCCCGAGCATCCAGTCCTTCATCTGCCAGGGGTTGGTGGAGACATCCACGGCGTGGGCGGTGACAGTCAAGTACTTGTCACCCGCCCTGCAAAAACACAACACCAAAACACAACAAATCAAATCAAAACACATGACAACAAATCAAAACACAACACAGCAAATCGAATCAAACACATGACAACAAATCAAAACACATCACAACAAATCAAAACACAACAGCATGGTTAACAATTCAGATTACCAATTATCAAAGACACAATGCTCACCGTGATGTCCACAGATCCCCGGTGAAGGCCGGTTGCTGCTGCAAATCTCGGTGGCCTTTGATTTCTTGGGCTACCCGGGCCAGGCGTTCGTGGAACAGCCCCTCCATCTTCCGCCCCACCGACCGTCTGGAAATCCGGGCTGCCCGGCCGTTCAGGGCGCGGGCAAAACCCAGAAATCCTTCTGACTCCCCCAATGAGAGGGGAAGCCCTTCCTCCGCCACCCACCTGAAGCACACATGCACATGAACATTCAAAACCAAAAACAAACACAAAAACAAAAACGAAGACAAAGACAAAGACAAAAACAAACAAACAAACAAACAAACAAACAAACAAACAAACAAACACACTTACTCCGCCAGCTTCTTGCATGCTACCTTCCATGCATGCTCCGTCGGTTTCCAGGCCCTCCCCACCGTGTGGACCACCACCCCCGACGTGCTGTCGGTGTTGCCCCGTGGCCTGCAACACACATAATACCTGTTTCAGTTTCTGTTGGACACCATGCATCAGATTCACATGCACATTCAACAGTGTTTTGGGTTTCTTTTTCAGCACATTCAACAGTGTTTTGGGTCCCTTTTTCAGCACATTCAACAGTGTTTTGGGTCCCTTTTTCAGCACATTCAACAGTGTTTTGGGTCCCTTTTTCAGCACATTCAACAGTGTTTTGGGTTTCTTTTTCAGCACATTCAACAGTGTTTTGGGTTTCTTTTTCAGCACATTCAACAGTGTTTTGGGTCCCTTTTTCTTACCATCCCGCTTCCTCCCTCTTCCGCATATCTTCCTCCGTCCTCAGTTGGTGGCCCTTGGCGTGGTTCTTCGCAGTCGTGAGGGAACTGCGGTGGTAACTCACGGGGAGGTCACACAGCCTGCAAACAAGCTTCTGTGTGACCTCCCCACCCTCCGTAAAATCACTGATTTTATGGAGGGTGCCATCGGGCTTGAGGAAGAGGCGCTTGACCCAGGCGTTTGCCGAGGGTCTCCTCTTCCTGCTTTCCCCCTGGACACAAGAAAACAGAGAATAGTTAGCATGAAGAAGGCATTACATATGAACAGTTACTTGCCTGTCCGGACAGGTATATGACCTGTCCAGACAGGCAGACAACCTGTCTAGAACAGGTTGATACCTGTCTAGAACAGGTAGATACCTGTCTGGACAGGCAACACATCCTGTCTAGAACCGGTTATTTACCCGGTCTGGACAGGACATACCTGCCTGGACAGGCGCTTTACCTGCCTAGGAAAGGCTGTTGCCTGTCTGGACAGGCATCAACTCCTGTCCAGAACCGGTTGTTTTTCCGGTCTGGACAGGTCAGACCAAGACCAGGGCAAAGATTTTTGGGAAAGGAAAGCAATTTTCAGTTTTTAAATCATCCACTTCCATGCAGTGGTTGGATCATGTTTGCAACCCATCCCGACCTTTAACTTATCATTTCCATGTTTTCCTTTTATCTCACCTGTGATGTCTGTGATGGTTCTGAACCTGAAGGGCCCTTTCCTGCAGAACCTTGACGCGGCTTCGCCATGGGTGGTGGCAGTGTCCCCAGCCTGAATGGGGGCGGGCTGTCATCAAGGAAATCCAGTTCCCCTTCGTAAAACCCTTCTAATGGCTGCAGTCGTCCTGTTGCCCGGGGCGCCTTCATCCTCTGCATGGCCTCGTCCTCCTCCCCCTCCCTCTCATCAGCGACATCCCTCAACCTCTTTCGAAGGTTCCCTGATGAACCTCCAAATATGTCCACCTGGTAACAAAATAAATATTATAAATTCCAGATGTGAAGTTGCAAGGATAAAAAATAAATACTATAAATTGCAGATGTGAAGTTGCAAGGATAAAAAACAAAAAAACATAAATTCCAGAGGTGCAATTGCAAGGATAAAAAACAAATACTATAAATTCCAGATGTGAAATTGAAAGGATAAAAAACAAAAACCATAAATTCCAGAGGTCCAATTGCAAGGAAAAAAAACAAAAACCATAAATTCCAGATGTGAAATTGAAAGGATACAAAACATATCTTCAAATTGATTTTCTGGAAATTTCATTATTTCATTACATTTTTTTTTTCACCAACAAAAAATTGCAACACCCTTACATCCATGTCCGCCATGTCCACCGTGTCCACCGTGGGTGCTTCCATGGGCGGTGGAGGCGGCGGCAAACTCGCTGCTTCCGCCGCCGGTGCCTTTTCTCCTCCCGCTTTTGACGCTGGTCCCTTGTTTCCTTCCGCTTTCGACGCCGGTCCCTTTTTTCCCTTTCCCTTCGCGGTGTCCACTTTTCCCCCCTCCGTCCCACCTCCCTTTTTCCCACCGGCCGTCTTCTTGTTGCGGAGCGTCATTTTTGGCGACATCTTTCGTTGGCTTTCCTGGTGCGTACGTGCGTACGTGCGTGCGTGCGTGCTTGTTTGCTCTTGCTGTAGGCGGAATGATGCTAGGTTTTCCGCGCATGCAGGGTTCTCTTTTATACTGCAGTGACGTTCACACTTTCACACATCGCGCGAGGTTGTTCCTGTTTCGACAGGCGCTTGACCTGTCCAAGACAGGTAAACTTCTGTCTGAAACCGCCGATTTGCACTGTCTGGACCGGTGTTTAACCGGTCTTCGACAGGTTGTGGGCCGGTCTTTGAAAGGTTGTGGGCCTGTCCAAGACCGGTTGTTGTCCTGTCTAAGTCCGGTGAATTTGGCGGTTTGCCTGTCCAAAGCCGGAAATGCCTGTCGAAACCCGTTCCACATTTTCGACAGGCATTTCGGACCGGTGGACCGGACAGGGACAGGCCAGGACCGGTCAAAGCCTGTCCGATCTTGCAAGGACCGGCGTTTTTTCGCTGGACCGGACAGGACCGGACAGGTTGGCCGGTCCTTAGACAGGTTGGACCGGACCGGACCGGTTTTTCGCTGCCGGTCCGGTCGGGCCCAGGTCTGGTGAGGACATTGTCCTCATTTAAGGTCTTCGACCTGTCCTCATTTCACAAAGTTAAATCCAGTCAGCCGCAGACAAACACGGCCGTTTTGCGGGAAGGCGACCCTGCCCACTCACACAGTTTTTGTCCCTGGGCCCCCAAAAGGTAAGGAAAGGTGTTTCGCCCGGCCTCGAAACTGTCCCTTTATTCTGTGGGCACTTCTCACGCCATACTGCGTCGAAAAAATGAGTCGAACGTCGGGGGTCACCAGCCACCAAAACGACCGTTATATGAAAGTGGAGGAGAATGTTCTGTGCTGTGCATTCTGACGCTGAGACATAGGTGGAGCCTTTGTGGACGAAAACGCCTTTCAAGGCTGTCGACCACATTCGTCCACCACAAATGAAGTGAACGAATGTGGTCGACAGTCTTCAAATAGGGGTGGTGGAAACAATTTGTAAGGTCGTTCTCGCTTCGTTTATGCTACTTGTTTACCGTCTCCACCAAATTGTCGAACAATGCCCCGAAGGAAGAAACCCCAGCGTGAGCACCCTTGGAATGACAACAACCTCTCGCGTTGAGGCAGATTTCTCCCTAATGAACTACCGTCGAGATGAGTTCTGTAGTGGGCTCAGTGATTTTCTTTTGAAGGCATGATGTATGAAGCCGTATGAAGCCGTCGCTAAAGCCTTGTAGTTTGGTAAAAGAACGTTTTTTGGGTGACTGGGGTGTTTTCGAGATGATACTTTGAGTGGCAGCTAGTGTTACATCGAGAATTTGGCATATTTTGAGTGGACTATAATATGTAACGGGACGAAGTGGGTCACTTTGCACTCCTGTGAAAGCGCGCGAGTCGATCAAATAAGGTCGACTCGCCGAATGATACTTATGTTCGCTTTTCTGTCGTTTTAGCGCCGTTTTTATCCGCTGTCCTCACACAACCCTCAAATAAGCCTCACAATGTGTCCTCAAATACCAGAATGAGGACAATGAGGACAGTGTCCTCGATTAAAGACGCCTGATTGTAATGCTGCAATCAGAACCGCACAAACTAAATGTCTGACTGCCACCCTGGCAGCACCAGAACCACCGAATACGCACATCAAATCCTGACCACTCAAACGAGTACAGCTAAGCCAAGTACCTCCACAACCACGAAACTACCCGCCCTGTGCCCAACTGCAGCATAAACTTTTCAACTGACGTTGAAGACATTTTTAACTCAGCCCGTGACTCTATGAAACGACGTCCTCAAGCACAAGCACAGAAGCATATAATGTAGGGGGAGATGAAACATCACCTTGCAAACCATAACCAGGCCACGATGTACCTGCAGCAGGCATCTCCCCCTTCAGAGATCGATTAAAAGCCACACTTGGTGGGGTTGACCCTGACCGCTCACCATCAGTGATACGAACGTTTCGAATTGTAGTACAGTCGTGGTACGGGTATTCGGGTTCTAGGGTGATAAGTTCAGAGAGAACTTGTAAAAATTAATTATCTCTGAGTGTCGAGTTTCACCCCTGTTCACTCGTTTCTCAAACTCAAGTGTGCACACAACCTCCCAGTGAAAGCCTAGCTAAACAGGGCCTAACAAACTGGTTTCGGAGCCGAAGCAACCCCTACTGCAAGTCGAGTCTTCTTTTCGAAAAGATCGACAGGGAATTTAGCAGTCGAGTTGCAAAAGATCAGGTCAACTAGGTCGAAGAAGGTTTCCTCTCGTGTCTGGAACCTACTTCGTGTTGCTGCGCACCAACTTTACGCTGGACGACACAGAACGCACGTTGCTGCGCCTGATCATTCCCTCGAAGATCGCGCAGGATCTGTAGATCCTCGGACTCTACGACCACACAGCACGGCGTAGTAGAACTGCAGTTCGTCGCAGAGTTGTCGACGCTAAACGTGGTTAAACGGAAAGGCAGACGAAGCGGAGCCGCTAAGCGGACGTCTTTAGACGGAAACGGAGCTCCGCCAAAAGTTACGCTGCCAGAAATTGCGCGACAAAGAGTGACAAATTAGTCACGTGGATCACCGGCAAAGTGATTCACCGAACTGACACGTGATCAGCCCGCCGACAAGTCAAGACATCCACCATGGGGGACGACGAGCAGTTATTCCTGGAGTATGGAATCGAGGACGACAATCAAGAGCGCGATGCCCCAGCTGGCGCGCCGCTATATCCGATTATCGTCGCTGGAGACATACCTGCTGTCGGACTGCCCTACCAGGCAGAAATGGGCCAGCCGCTACAAGCGTATGGCATACCCGTACAACCGGATATGGTGGAAGAGGGAGGCGATGAGGAAGCCGACAATGGCCCGCAATTTGATGAAGAGATGGACGAAGAGCCAGGAGTATTCATCAATCAGCAAACGCAGCACCTGCGTCAAAGCCAAGTGAATGTACATAATCAAACTCTGCACGTTCACAATGACGGTTTGCAGGAGCGCGATCTCCAACAATCGCAAGAGCGGTTGTATAGCCAATTGTCGGACGAGGCTGCCCACAGAACAGCCCAGGTCGCCAAACATCTTGATAGTCGGGTAGAGGGAGCTTGTTCAAGCATGGCTTCCCAAGTACATGATGTGTTGGACTCTACTCTACAGTCCCGCCATCACCAGATTGAAGGACAGCTCCATGAAAGGTTGGATGAGCGGATCCAAGATCTGGATGCTGCAGCCAAGGGAAGGCTCAGCCAAGTGGAAGCTGGCTTGGCGAATATCCGTGATGTCGCCCAGAAAGAGGTGGACGAAGCCAAAGAGGCTCAGCGGATATTGGCGGAACAAGTGGCCGACACGGACGAAAAAAGGAAGAAACTTGAAGAAGATTATGACCGGCAATATAACGACGCCCTTTGGGGGTTGGATACGGTTCAACAAGAACTGAGAGAGACGCAGGCGGAAATGGGTGCGGGTCAAGATAAACAGTTCAAGGAACTCGTTCGTGTTAAGTATGATCTCAAAGAGACGCAAGAAAAAGCGGAAAGTTTTCAGATACAGCATCATGCGGAAGTAGCCTATTTGTTAAAGGAGGCAGCGGCTGCGAAAGAAGCGGCGGCTAGATTACAAGCGGAAATGGAGGAGTTGAAAAGAAGTCAAAGTCGGTCTTCAAGGAGAAGCAGATCGAGAAGCTCAACAAGGAGCAGAGAGCCGCGGGAAATGTTGCAGGAAATGCTACAAGATCCGGAAACAGCGCAAGAGCTAAAGAAGGTGTTTGAGGATGTAGCGGACACAAAGTTCACGTCGAACTTTGAGTTTTGGCGGAAGAAAGATGCTGCAGCAGTTGCCACACACATGGCATCCGCCGCCCAACAAACACCTCTTGTGGCTGCTATGGCGGGAGCGGGAACCAGAACGGTGGCACAACCACCAAGATTGTCCGAAGTACAAATTCCATTCGGTCAACCGCCCCAAACCTCATCCGGCTTTGCCCCGGATTCAGTAGGTTTCCCGCCAATACCACCAGTATTCCCGCGGGCAAATAGACCGATTACCCGACCTGCATCACCCCCAGTCATTATTCCTGGAGTGGGGCGAGGCAGTGCAATCAGCGGACAGGGAAATGTACCTAGGCCGACTGTGAGGCCTAGCGCTGTGTTTGGACAAACACCAAATACAAGACCACCAGCGGTATTACAGCCAGTACAACCGCCACAGCGTACGCAGGCTTCTCCCGTGGTACAAACTGTTCCGCTGACAACTCCAACAACCACGTCACCCGAGCCACCTAGAACATTACCCATGCCACCACCAGCTTCTCAGCCAGTGTTATCACATCCATCAATGATTTCACCACCCGGCTATTATGCCATAGGAGCATCATACATTCGGCCTTCTATCTTAGGTCACTCCGTGAATGTATACGGAGCTCCATCATCCGGAAACCCCTATGTGGGATGGGGATCCTATCCGCGTATTCCTCAACGCGCAGGCGGAGGAGGCGGAGGAGGCGGAGGTGGAGATGATGATGGTTCCGGTGATGGAAGTGGCGGAGGCCCATCGGACAGAAGTGGCCGTGGGTCTGCACCTGGACCACATATTGGTGGAGGAAGAGAAGGACCATCTAGGAACCCAGGAGGCGGTCCTGGAGATGGTGGTGGTGGAGGTGGCGGAGGAGGCGGACCTCCTGGTCCCCCAAGTGGGGACCCCGATTTTATGGGCTATGCACGTCCAGAAAATCGTTTGCTTCACATTCTCAATGCGGTCAAATTCCCGATGCCGAAACCGTATACTGGCGCTGGAGATCGCTGGATTCGGGATTGGCAGGCAGAACTCACCAACTTCTGCAAAGTGTATGATTTGGATGAGTCTGTTTGGCTTAAAGTATTCCGCACAAATCTCTCTGGTTCAGCCGCCACATGGCGGAATATGCAAGAGATGCGGATTCGGGAAGGAGTTCGTCCGATGTTCCAGGACTGGATTCAACTTGTGGAGGAACTAGCCATTGCTTTTGAGCCCACAAGGATGTCCGATGTTTCGCGTAGGAAGCTGCGGAAACTTCAACAAACAGGGAATGTTCGTTCCTACATCAACGCATTTCGGGATCTCATACTCAGAATTCCGAATATGACGGAGGAGGAACAGTACCTACAGTTTGTTGACGGATTGAAACCCCAGATCCGACATCAAGTTGTTACAATGGTGACAGAAGGAGTGGAAGCGGCGATAGTCACTGCCGAAAGAATCGATTCGTTGGGTGGCCAATCTCAAAACAACCGCGGACGTGGTCGCGGACGAGGGCGATGGAACTGGAATTGGAAAAACAAGCCCAAAGCTGACCAGAACCAGCAGATGCAGGGTCAGCAACCGCAACCACCCCCTCCACCCCAAGATCAAAATCAGCAAATGGGTGGAGGCAACAGAGGTGGAGGCGGCCGTGGCCGCGGAAGAGGCGGAAGACGAGGTGGCGGACGAAATCGAGGTGGTGGCGGAAGGCAGCAACAAGGAGGAGCTAGAGGCGGAGGCGCATGTTACATCTGCGGCGAAGTGGGCCATGGTTTTGGGAAATGTCCCAAAGGTCCAACTTTTCAAAAGTGGCTAAAAGATCACGCCGCATAGAGGGGACTTCACTCCATGCGGCCAGAAGGAAAAGAGCCAGACGCCGAAGATACAAGCATCGCAAACGTCAAAAGCTCCGGGAGTCACGAGAACGAGAACGGAAGGGGAAACAGAACAAGAAGCACTGATGAGGGAAGCGGCTCAAGAACATGCGGAAGAGCGGGCTAAAGAGGAGGCCGACTACCACCAGAAATTTCGGACATTCCAACAAGCAGTCAGTGATGCCAAAGTGAATGCACGGGGATTAGCTTCTGAGTTGAAGGAAGCCCGGACAACAATCAAAACGCTGGAAGAGGAAAACCAGGCTGTCCGACAAGAGAAAATCTGCATCACTTCGGAGTTGGGATCCGTCAAAAACAACCTCCAAACTGCACTGAAGGATCAGTCCTTCTATATCAAAGAAAACAAGGAATTGCGGGAAGTTCAGACAAAACGCTTCCAAGCGCTGCAGCAGTTGGAGAAAGAGGTGGCGGCCCTCAAAGCGGAAAAAGCGGCGGACAAACGTGGTGAGCGAGTCGCGCTCGAGACCAAGATCATGATGACGGAGCTGCTAGCATCCAGAGCAGAGGCGGCCAGGCTTCGTCAAATCTTGGAAAAATTCCCACAAGATTTGGCGGCCATGGCAACTGGAGTCGTCCAAGGGAAGCTCCACACTCTGTCCGATCAAATGTCGCTGTTGCATAAGGGGAAATTTCAAGATGTGGTAGACATCCACAAGATAAAAGAAATCACCCTGACGCATACAAGCTTGCCGCCCGCGAATGAACTGAAGCATGTCCGAGACTGGGATGGGAGACTCACAAGGGAGGCCACGAAGATTGCAAGAATGATGGGCCAACCACCATCGCAGCCGACAAACGAGGACGACAGCAGCGATGACGACAGTGATTCCTCGGAAGATGAACAACACCGAAAAGAAAAGGAAGCTGCGGAGGCAGCCAAGGCAGCGGCCGACATTCTGAAGGCCGACAAATTGAAGTCCGACAAAGCTAAGGCCGACAAGGCTAAGTCCGACAAAGCTGCAGCCGACAAGTTGAAATCCGACAAAGCTGCAGCCGACAAAGCAGCAGCCGCCAAAGCGAAGACGGACACTATCAAGCCCAAGCCCAAGCCAATCAAGACGACAACACCGACCCGCAAGAGAATGCGTCCATCAAAGATTGCAAAGGAGCTGGAGGAGACACTGCTCAAACGTCACAAGGCAAATGGTGATCCTCGGTTGTTGGGTCGCACGTGTTATCATTGTGCAGGACGACAACTGCATGTAGGAATTCCTATTGTATTAGTGGTACCGAACGGATACCGGGAAAAGGTGATGGGGGCATTCCATGATGTGCCGAGTGCCGGCCATGCAGGCGCGGCCCGCACCATGGATGTGCTGAAGCGATACTATTGGTGGAAAGGAGTTGGCAAGGATGTTCAAGCATATGTGCGGACATGTCCTGTCTGTCAGCGGACGAAAGCTGATACGACAAAGCAAAAAGGACTTTTGCAGCCACTCCCAATTCCGTCAGCAAAGTGGGAACAGATTACCACTGACCTCGTGACTGATTTACCAAAGTCACATGGGTTTACCGCCATTGCGGTATTTGTTGATCGGTTAACCAAGTACGTTCGCTTTGCACCGTGCACCAAGGAAATAACCGCCCCAGAATATGCGAAGTTGTTTGTGAACAAAATCTACAAACACTATGGCCTTCCCAAAGTGATCATCTCAGATCGTGACCCCAGATTCACAAGTTCCTTCTGGAGGTCGATGTTTTCACTGTTGGGAACCCAACTCCGAATGAGCACCGCCTATCATCCACAAACGGATGGGCAGTCTGAAGTAACAATTCGGGTGTTGGAGGATTTCTTGCGGCCTTTTGTGGAACGGTACCCAGACCGTTGGGTAGAGTTTTTGGCGACAGCAGAATTCGCTGCCAATAACTCCCGCAATGTATCCACAGGCTATGCCCCAGCGCATTTGTTGTATGGGCAGCATATGGGCCAGATTACTGTGCATAGGAAGTTGACGGCAAAAGAGGAGTCCGAAATGGCAACCGAAATGGTCAAGAGGATGGACGAACAACTGCAGCAGGCAAAGCAGCAGTATGCAACCGCACAAGAGCGGATGTGTGTCCAGGCCAACAAAAAGCGACGAGAAGTGACGTTTAAAACGGGGGATGAAGTATTGGTGAAGAGTGCCTTCATACCATTGCACTCCCTACAAAAGATCCCACCTAAACTTCGTCGACGTTTTGTCGGACCATTCGTTGTGGACAAGGTCATATCCACAGTGGCCTACCGTCTCAAACTTCCACCCCATTGGACTATACATGCCACCTTCCATGTTTCCAAGCTGAAGGCATACAACCGCTTGTCGGAAGATGATAAGCGGGAGGTGGAACTTCCCGAAGGGGAATTGGTGGATGGCACCATCGAATACGAGGTGGAGCGTATTCTGCGGGACCGAGGAGCCTCCAACCGTAAGGAGTACTTGGTTTTGTGGAAGGGCTTTGATTTGATGGAAGCCACCTGGGAGCCAGAAGCCCACCTGGCCAATGCCAGCGACCTTTTGGCTGAGTACTTGAAGAACCGCACGCGCTTGCCGACTAAAGAAGAAGTCCGATCAGAACGGGCAAAGAGACGGACAAGGCGGCGGGGGTTAGCTCTCTAGATGACACAGATTGATGTGGGGATGGGAACGATGGTGAGAGGATGGTATCAGTTCACCCACAATCAAATACATTTGGAGGAGCAAGCTAATCAGTACACAGTCAAGGGGTTGAGGGTAATTACAAAGCGGGCTAGAATCTGACTGAGGCGACTCTCAATAGAGGAGGTCAGCCATCGGTGACAAGTGGGTGACTCTACCACTTGTATATATACCCACTTCTTCAACCCTCCGCACCATTTTTCACTTTCGAGCAACCCAGTAAACGGAGCCGAGTTCAGCAAAGAGCGAAGTGTGCGTGTGTGTGTTTGCGGAGAGACCGTCCAGCAGCTATGTCTTCCAAAGGCAACCGTGAAAGCAAGGATGAGCAAATCACGCGTTTGCGAATGGAACGAGACAAATATGGAAAGGAATTAGCGGAAGCTGTGGAAGTAAGCAACATGGCTTTGACGGCAAACACAGCATTGCTCCAGCAATTGACGGAAGTAAACAAACTCGCTCAAGAAGGAGTAGGCCATCGAGATAAACAGGGCCTAACAATCAGCCACACCAGATGCAAGATCGTCCAATTCAACTTTCAAACGTAGCGCGCAATGTTGTCAACAAAGCCTGCTGAGTGTTCATCTCACTAATCAATTCGGATCGCAAGGAGATAGTCTCTTCAGTTGCTGTCAAAGCATCCACACGTGTCAAAGCCACCTCATATCTCGATAACTGTGCTTCCGCTGAAAGCAACTTCGATTCAAGTGAAGAAAGCCCAGATGTAACACTCTCCATAGCATCCTTTTGGCTTGCGAAAGCCACATCTGCGCCACAGATGTGGCACGGAACGTTCTCAGCCACATCGTTCTGTGCCGCTGCAGCGCACGCTCAAGTATTTGGGCGTGGTGTTCTACGATGGGCCTGGGGACGTCAACGTGTTTCGGGAGCATATTTCAAAGGTGTTGTGTGCGGGCAACGTGGCTGTTGGGCGTTTGCGTGCGAGGGCGTTCGAGATCGGTTTGAGGGATCCACGGACTCTGGTGGCTCTCTTCAAGATGTACGTTTTGGGGAAGGTGCAGTATGCTGCGCCGGTTTGGGTGTTCTTTTTGACTCAGCAGCACAAGCGGGAGCTAAACGATCTGTTGGTGCGTCACCTCAAATCGGTGTTACGTCGTCGTGGCTCTCTGTTTCGTTTGTTTAATTGTCCGGGGCAGGTTCGTGTGGCTGTTTATATTCGCCGGGCGCTCGCCTTGCGTAGGGAGTGGTTGGACGCTCGTTCGTAGTGGGCTTGTAGCGACTGGTGGTGTTTGTTTTTCGTCTGCTGAGCTGCCAGCTCGCCAACCTACAGTCAGATCTCCTGATTCAGGGCCCAGCAGGCCTGAATCAGGCGATTCACTACACTAACAACTTTGTAACTTATTGTTACAACCATCGCACCGCTCTTTCACTTAACCACAACGAAAAAGAACGAACTCCAACATTATTGTGTGGAATACAGTAAACGGGATCAGAACTGAGTCGGTCATGGGGTTTAGTTGGGAAGACTCGGAGGAAAAGGAAGAGATTTAAGGAAGAAGGTGGTTGGGTGTATGGTCGTTTATTTTGCTTACATTTTGTAAAGCGTTCTTTGGCGGCCGTTTCACCACTCGGTATCGCTGTTGCGAACGAGTGTATTCAACATGGTTTCGGAGCCAGCCAGTCGGTTGGCTGTAAAATTGTTTTTTCTGTTTTTGATAATCGGAACACAATCGGTTCAAGCCTTCTTCTCAGGAAGGGCGGACACTACCCAGTTTGAAAAAGATATGGCGTGTATTCTTCGATACGAAGTGTTACGGGCACGAGCGGAAAAGGGAGAGTATATACCAGGACTGTCGGACCGAATGGAAGTGAGAGAGGACAAAGTGGGGTTACAGGGTCAGGTGGAACAAAAAGGAAAACCCGCGGAGGGGGTGCAGCTGAACGACGAAACCGCGATCAAGCGCTCTGGCGTTTACGAGCTGATCATTTGGTGTGAGCGCATCTATCGCCAGGTGACTCGTGTCACTCAGCTCGACCCGCAAACCAGTCTTACTGGGTACGTGTTGGCGTTGGGAGTCCTTCTGAGCTACGGTCTTCATGGGGTACAGCGTTTACGAACGTTGGGGCAAAAGTTCGCGGCTTTCGTGAAAGGAAAAAAGAACCCGACTCATAAGATCTACGTCATGGCGGCCGACGAGGCGCGTGCTTCAGACTCAGCACCCACTTCGACACTGACCCCCTCGGAAGGAGATCTATCCCACTTGGTCGACCACCTCACGCAACTCGCCGATGTTCTGGATGATAAGCTTCAGTCCGAGCCACAGGAGGCGCAAGCGTTTGCAGCAGGTCGTACGGAACCTACTGGACTTCCCTCTCGCAATTGGAGGACGCCGATTCGCTGCCACTATTGCCGAAAGCTGGGGCATATGTTTCGCAACTGCCCAGCTCGCAAAGCTAAGGAACCCACCGACACAACGCACCCAAGAGGAGTCGAACTGGGAACACACGAAACTGGAGGTTCCAACGCCGTACAAGCTCTCTGTGAGGCTCTTCGACAACAGCTCCAACAAGGCGAAACGCTTCCCCCTCCTGTCACGACCCCTGCGGTCCGTAAGCAGCTGAAAGTGAAGACAAAGCTGGAGGGTTTACCGAAAACCGAGTTCGCATTGGTGGACAGTGGTTCCGCCGTGAATATACTACCTCTCGCGCTGGCGAGAAAGCATAATATCCTCCTGTCACACAGTGCTATACCAAGTGTGACAGGGTTTAACGGTTCAAAGGATCGGGTTGCTGGTGTCGCGATGTTGGGAGTGGAAGTCGGTCCGTGGCACTCGGCGAGGGAGGAGTTTTTGGTAACCGAGCACTCGGGGGGAATTATCCTTGGACTTCCTGCTTTACATAGTCTCGCCGTCAGTATCGATTGTCAGCGGGACGTATTAAAGGATGATCGTGGCCGGTGTATTCCTTGCCAGGCGGTGTTCGCTACAGAGAAGGGGGAGGAACAAAAAAACTGGTGTTAGCGGTCGCCGTTGAACCGCTCAAACAAATATCGACGGTCGTCATTTCCAGAGGGATGAGTGGGAAGCGTCACCGACCTCTCTATTTACACCGTGGGGAGCATGGAGTTCGTATTCCGCTTGGCAGTTCGAGTGTGGTGGGGCCGTATCAAACCGTTACTATTTGTCCTCCTATTCGTATTCGTGGACAGGGTTTGGCTGGCCTACTCCCAATCGGCCAACCGCTCGGCCTTATCCATGCGCCGACTATTGGGAAGGAGGGTCGTGTTCGTATCTGTATTTATAACCCAGGGCCTCGCGCCAGAATGTTAACGAGTCGCCTTTGCCTGGCTGAGTTGAGGGTGCTGCCGGGGGTCAAGGTTGTTTTTGAAGAGAGTGAGTTACTGCAAGGGTTTCAGGAGGATTCGGGAGCGTTGCCACAGCCCAGTGACCTGCGGCATTCGACGGATGATGTGCGGTGTAATGGTTTGCCTCCTTTTGTCGAATGTTCTGGGACGGAGATGGATGAACTGGGGATGAATGCGATGCATGGGCTACGCATGAAGCGTCAGCGGACAGGGGAGATTCGGTGTGAGGGAGACAGGCAGCAGAGGGGAGGTCAGAACTTCTGTGGGCTGGACTGTGAGTCAGAAACAGGTTTGGAACCTGATGATTTGGGATGTGAGGCAGAAGTGGTTTCAGCAAGTGGAGACATGGGCACTCAGATATTTTGTGGGCTGGGCTGTGAGTCAGAAGCAGGTCAGGAACCTGTTGGTTTGGGCAGTGAGCCAGACACTGTTTCAGCCGGTGGAGGCATGGGCACCCAGACGTTTGTAGGGGATTTGGGTGGAGGTTGTTTGGACACAGGGGGCAGCAGTCAGTTTGGGACTCCTGGCAGAATGTCAAGGGCACAAGGTGTCAGCCATCAGTTTGGGGATTCGGGGGTTTCCTTGGATCAGTGTAACACACAGCAGTTTTCGACTTACATGATACACCAACTCAAGCTGCAGGCTTCGGGTGACGAGCTGGCTGATTGGGAAATCCAGCCGTTTCCACCCACTGCCTCATGTTCTGGTATTCAAGCACTTGCCACCTTTCAGTCGAGTAGTCACTGCTCTCCTCAGTCGGCATCCTCCTCCTCTACCTCTTCTGTCCCCAACGCCACAGTGGGGGCCTCCCAGGATTCCTCTTGGTTTGCAGCCTATCCTGATGTCTTCACCTCCAGTCTGTCCCAGTCGCACACCTCCCCAACTCAGGCCCTGCAAGTGTGTCATCGGGAGATTTCTTGGCGTATTCCCTATGAGCATATTCCCCTCCAGCACAATGGCAGCCGTTTTCTTCCTACACAGGTGGACAGCACAGAGATACAGGAGCTGTTGGGTACACTAGAAAAAGATGGGGTCATTCGCCCCTTACGCCCCCAAGAGCGGGCAGTTATTAGCCCCTGCTTGTTTATTCGCAAGAAATCTGGGGCTGTCCGCAAAACCGTGGACTTTCGCTGGGTTAATTCCTACAGTGAATCCTGGGGCAGTGACAATATAAACGTGATGGAAACTATTCGGGGGCTGCCTAGCCACTGGGACCGATTTACTATTCTTGACCTCAACCAATCCTTCTTTCAGATGCCAATCTGTTCGGCTTTGGAAAGGTTGTTTGGATTTGAAACTCCTCATGGTACCTTTGTGTATCAGCGTCTCCCTCAGGGCTGGGTGTGCTCTCCTGGCCTCCTGCATGACCGTTTGGCCAAAATCCTGAAGCCCACAGAAGGGCGCAACTTCGTTGATGATATTCTTATCGGTGGGCAGGGGGCTGCAGACCATGATCGCAACCTAAAGGCAGTTTTGGAGGTGTTATCGGCTAATGGGCTGACAGTGAGCAAAACCAAAGCACAAATTTCAAAAGCGGAGCTGATTTTCCTTGGTTTTTCAATTTCTGGCCAAGGCATTTCTTTGGATGCGTACATCAACGCTCAGTTGGCCAATTTACCTTCTATGGAATCGGTGAGGGATGTCCGCAAGTTCATGGGCATCATGAACATCTGCCGCCCGGTCACTCCTGGCTTGACGGAGATCCTCAGGCCCTTGATGGCCCTTTCGAAGGGGGCTGCCCAGGCTGAGCTGCAGAGGGTGGTCAAGGCAGCTTGGGGTCAGATCCTACAACACACAAGACACATTCAGTCACCCAGGCCATCCAGTGAATACTTTTTGCATACTGATTGGAGTGGCCAAGGTGCAGGGTACATCTTATATGATGGTCACCCCTCAGCAGGGAGGGTGGTGGCCATCAACAGTCGACAAATGGCCAACAGCCCTGACAGTTCATTTTTGGGAGAATTGGGGGCAATTGTCTGGGCCTTGAAAAACATTTCCAGCTTGGTGAAAGGGAGCAAGCTTACCCTGCTGACTGATTCGGAGTCCTCTCTGCACAAGCTGTTGGGGGCCTCGTACAAGACACTTACCGAAGATGTGCGGGTCGCCCGTCTTGCTACCTGGCTGGCTGCCAACTTCCCGATCCCTGGACGGTTAACGATTCGCTTCATCCCAGGCGAAGACAACCATTGGGCCGACGCGTTGTCTCGTTGGTACCGCCGACCCAAAGCGCGCTGCGTCGCCCCGGATTCCGAGCCACCCTTGCCTCCAGCTAGCTGCTCCCCACCTCTGGCTCCCACGGTTATTCCTTTGGACACAGCACCCCAGGCGACCACAACAATTACCGAGAATGTCGTACCACCACAGGAGGTTTCGCTTTTGCCAAACGCAGAGCGAGGATTACCAAGTCCACTGATGTCATCATCACCTGATTCTCACACTGTTGCGTTTCACTCTGAAACGAATTCTGCAGTGGCGGAGGGGATCCGAGTGGAAGGCGAGCAGGAGCAGAACTTTGCAGCGCATCTGGCGGTGGTGCGTCGTCTCCACGCCTCGGAGCACTGGGGGGCACAGAAGTTATGGGATCAAGTTCGTCAACGCCATCTACAGGTGACTTACAGTGACGTTTGCGAAGTCGTCAAGCGTTGTGCAACATGCCAGTTTTTCGCACAACCGAAAGAAAAAGAGCCGTTGGGCGACATTTGCCCTCGTGCTACAAAGCCCGGCCACGCCATCAGTATCGATGTGGTTGGGCCTCTAGAGCCGGGTCACAGGGGTGAAAAGTACCTGGTTTGCATCGTCGACCATGTTTCGCGTGTGGGCTTCGCGCACGGTGTTTTGGCGGCCGATACCTCCTCGATTTTGGATGTCCTGGAAATGTGGAACAAGCGTCGGGGTCGCCCAGATACCATCGTCTGTGATGGTGCTTCCTATTTCCACTCTGCTCGAATGCGCAAGTGGCTCCAGGATTCGCGCATCACCATGTTGCGCATTCCTCCTCACCACCATCGTGCCAATGGACTAATCGAGCGATTTCAGCAATCCTTGCTCACTCGTCTTCGTCGCATGATGTTCGATCGTCACTGTTCCTGGACGTCGTTGATACCCGAGGCAGTGAAAGCCGTCAATGGGGCACGCCATCGCGTCACTCGGTTTGTACCTGACGCGCTTTGGGAAGGAACGCAGCAGCAGTGGTGTGAGGCGAAACAACGGGGTCAGGAGGCGCGACAGACATACAACAAGGGTAAACGCCTGAAACTGCATCATCACTATTTAGGGGAACGGGTGTTATTATTGGATGGAACCAGGGATGCTACACCTCAAAATAAATTTCTCCCTCTTTGGAAAGGGCCCTATGTGATCTCACAGTTGTTGTCTGGACGCCGATATAAGCTCCTCCCGCTGACTCATGAGGTAAAGCGTGGTCGCAAGCCTTATTTGGTGGCACACAGTAATCAGCTTGCGCATTTTTTTGACTGAGTGCAACGACTTCTTTCGGAGGCGCAGGAAAGCGTGTGGAATACAGTAAACGGGATCAGAACTGAGTCGGTCATGGGGTTTAGTTGGGAAGACTCGGAGGAAAAGGAAGAGATTTAAGGAAGAAGGTGGTTGGGTGTATGGTCGTTTATTTTGCTTACATTTTGTAAAGCGTTCTTTGGCGGCCGTTTCACCACTCGGTATCGCTGTTGCGAACGAGTGTATTGTGAGCGCCAAAGTGGTAGATGACTGAAATGAGGCAGTAGTGGACGAAAGGAAGTGGTGCTGTGTAACGTGGGGTAGTGCGATAGTGAGGGAATCTTGTGGACAGTTTGATTAGTCGTGGGAAGGTATAAAGTTCGACAGGGAAACTTGTAAATAAGAGACAGCGAACGTTTGTTCGCGTTGAGTTAGGTCTGCGCTCGAGTTTATTACATGGTTTCGGAGCTGTAATCGGTCTATTCAGTTGTTGAAAGTTCGCACGCTGGCTCGCTTAGGCGTTGAACTCGAAAAGCTCGACCTCGAACTATCCTTCAGCGATAGTTCGTTTGCAACCGCAAAAGGACAGCGAACCAGCGAGGACGCAGATACGCACTCTCACGACTTGGCACAAGGACGTGCTACTTCAGACACGTCGAGTGTGACAGACCTCGGCAAGCAAGCTAAGTGGCGTAACACGCCTTGGTTTGAAACTGACGAACACCTTTTTTTTCCGGACATATCGCGTCCTAGGAAGGACCGCAGGCACGACATGGCTGACGTTGAAAAGATACAGAGAGTGACGAAATGGACAAGGGAGACGGCAGACTGGCTCGTCCCATATGCCGAGGTCACAGAGGAAGAGACCACGGAGAGAGCACGTGTCATTCTTAAGCACGTTGCGCCGACCACACATGAAGGACGCGCAATCTACAAAATGATCACTAATGCGCTGAAGGCTACAGAGTGGTTTATTCAGGACCCAGACAATCCAGAGCGAAGGATTCGACTGACTGACGAGGAACGCATAGAGACTGCGTGCTGGGATTCTATCAAGGCGAATCTAAACAATCTCCTTCCAACGGAGAGTATTCTCAGTCCAGAACAAAGGATCTTGTCGTTGAAAAAAGAAAAAGGGGAGTCTTTGTTGGCGTTCACGAGCAGGTTCAAGACTGTCTGTGACGAATATCCCCATGTGGCTCCATCGAGAAAGCTGCAGTTGTTACTAAACAAACTGCCCACGGATGTTCGAAATACATTAGCAGGATATGATATCCTGCAGACGAGTCTCGACCAAGTCATCCAGGTTGTTCGCAGAAGAACGGATTGGTTACTCGCTGGAAATTTGAGTGATAAAGGAGTCGAGGATGCTATGGAGATCGACGCTCTGGAGTTGAGTAAGGGAAGTGTTTCGGCTTTGGAAGGAACTTCGTCGCATGTGGATACGTTGAGACGCGTGCCTATTTCCACGCTCAAACATTATGTTGCTGATTTCGCGAAACGAGATAACCGCTTTCGTTCGTTTTTGACCTATCTCGTGAAAAGCCAAGGTACTGGAGAAGGAGGGGAAAAGGCACGCCCATTCACTCGTCAGCGTTCAAAAGGAGGTCGTGGTGACAAACAGCCTGGGATATTTCACGTGGATACTGACGACGCCACGAAGGATGACAAAGTTGACGAGTATTTTGAGGACGATATTTTCGCTGAAGAAGATCCTATGGCAGAGGAAGGTGAAATAGTGAATGTCGCCATCGCTGACGAAATGGACAAGGCAGGCATCAATTTCGCAAGCTCGCTGTTATACTGCCCAGTGGTTTTGAATGATCGCGTTACGATGAATGGACTCGTCGACACTGGTGCATCTATATCGATTATCTCCTCCCGCACCTTGAAGCGAGCTGGGTCTGAGTTGAAAGTTGACATGGCGCGCTCAGCTATACGCTGTTTTAACCAAACCACGTTGCAGGCGAAAGGAGTTGCGGAGATGCACGTGACCCTGGGAAAGAAAACCATGTTGCATGAGTTCATGGTTTGTGATGAGGTTTCGCATGATCTGCTGGTGGGCAACGACTTATTGAAGCGATTTGAGTGCAGGATTAATCCAGCGAAAGGTTTAATCGAGATGAGTCGACAAACGGCAGTGCAGTGTTTGGCTGTTCGAGGCGAAAACACATATACCAAAGGCGTTGAGGCAAAGGAGGTTGCACCCACGACAGTTACGATCCAGGCTACAGAAAGAGGAGTGGTGGAACCAGTGCAGCGAGGCGAGAATGTTTTTATTCCAGTGGGTCGTTCTTTCGTGATCGCATCTAAAGCCTCTCGCACTTTCATACTGCCGTTTCGCGCAGACCGCAGTATCCCAGTTTTCGACTCTGGACGCATGCCTATCGGCCTCCTCACATCATCGTCGCTATGGGAAGCGGGAAAACCTCTTAAGGTAACGGTTTTCAATGCTTCGAGCAGGGCAGTTCACGTTGGCAGTCGCACTGCTGTGGTTGGATTGTCGGTGGGTGATTTTCGATTTCAAATTCAATTAGCTCATCAGGACAGTAAACGCATTCGGTGCGTTTAATGGAGCAATAAATGATGGAAAGAAAGACTCAGAAATGGATGTGAAGAGTTTGTTATTATCACACATTCAAAAAAAATATGCTGAGCTCTTTTCACAGCCCATCGGGAAATTTAATAAGGAGACAGTTGAGGACATGCCTTTTATTTCCTCGGATTCTTTTTCTAACTTTCGCCAAAGAGATTTGACTGGGCGTTTTTTTGAAGTAGTGAAACGTGAAGTGGCAGGATGGGTTAGCTTGGGGCTGGTAAAGAAGGTATCTTTTACACCTAAGGTGATGACTCCTTTAGTCGTCGTTCCTAAACCCCGCAGTCAAAAACTGCGGGTTTGTTTTGATTTCAGGATGCTTAATGCTAGCATTAAGCAAGTTTATTCGCCTCCACTGGATAGAGGGGCTATTTTGAAAAGAATGCAAAAAAAGAAAATCTTTTCACAGCTAGATATAGCCTCTGCCTTTATGTGCATTCCTATTTCTGATGGAATAGCCACATACTTTGGTTTTGAGTTTGGAGGTCAAAATTATGTGATGACAAGGCTAAAAGAGGGCTATCATAATAGCATGCATTACTATATGCGTGCTATGCACTTTACTTTGGCAAAAGTGCGAACCAAGCTACCGCCAGGAGTCGAACTGCATGCATATGTTGCCGACCTGGCGTTAGCCACTGACGATCTGGCGACGCATCGCGTCGCGCTGGACATTTTACTGGATGAACTCCATAAGGATGGCTGGAGTCTCCAACTCGAAAAGTGTGAGTTTTTTAGTTCTTCTATCTTTTTTCTTGGCGTGCATGTGAGTTCCACTGGTTTCAAAATGGATCCTCAAACGCTTAATAAAATCGAGGATCTTCCTATTCCTCAAAACAAATTTGATTTGCGCGGTTTCTTTGGGTTGATGAATGGGTTAGCGAGTTTTCATCCGTTTTTGCATCGCACAGTTGCGCCACTGAAGTGTTTTCGATCGGCTGATCCAGTGGCTTTTCAAACTGATGATTTTCGTTCTTTGTGGCAGTCGTTGGTTTCTTCGTTGACTAATAAACTTTGGGGCTTAGATTTTTTTGACCACGCCTCTAAGGAGCCGATGAAAATTTTTCTAGACTCTTCCAGTGTTGGGCATGGGGCTGTTTTACTGCAGGGCGAACGAATCATTCAGTTTTGGAGTTCGATAAACTCCCGTTCGTGGTCCTCTAGCAATCATGCGGAATTAGATGGTTTTTGCAAAGCAGTGGCTGCTTTTCAGCCTTTTTTAGTCGACCGTCCTTTTTCGGTTTTCACCGATAATAAAGCTGTTCTTGGGATTTTTAATCCTGAGAATCATTCGCCGTTTGTATTACGGCGCTTGGATGATATACAATCTTTGTGTATCTGTCCTTTTTCTGTGGAGCACATTGCTGGTGCGCACAATGTCCTGGCAGATGTGTTGTCGCGTTATGAGTATTTCGCAGGAAAGCGTTCTGCCGCTTCTCATGATGCGGCTGCAGTGGATTTGACTTCGCCGTCTCCTATTCCTACGCCATGGCTGGTTTCGCTGTTGACTGATGCGTATACCGGTCCTGTGTGGCGTTTGCTGACCACTAATGAGGTGGACGGATGGCTGTTGGATACTCGAGTGGAAGAGGTTCGCCCGCAATTTCGTATTCAGGAGGGTCGTTTGCTCAAATTGTCCAAAGTCGGCACCTGGCGTTTGATGATTCCTAAGCAATACGCCCCTGCTCTGTTAAAGAAAGCACATGATGATCTGGGACATAGTAATCGTGCTTTAACTGAGGAACGACTCGCTGCTCGCTATGTTTGGGATGGAATGCATCGCGACATCAAGCAGTATGTCGACTCCTGTGAAGAGTGCCAGCGTTGTCTCAAAATCGCTCCCACAGCGGAATTGCGACCAATCAAAGAGATGGAGCCTTGGGGACTGGTGGGCTTAGATTTTATTGGCCCGTTACCCCAAAGTGGTGGCTGTCGGTATATTCTCGTGGCGATCGACTATGCCACGCGATGGCCAGAAGCTAAAGGAGTGGAGCTGGCAGACAGTAAGACGATCTGTGCATTTTTGGACACTCTTCGATTTCGTTTTGGAACGCCCAGGCGCATTATTACAGACAATGCGCCAGCATTTGTGAGTGAACAGGTCCAAGCCTATTTAGGTGACCATGGAATAGGGCGACTGGAAATTTCAGCTTATTCGCCTAAAACAAATGGGTGTGTCGAGCGAATGAACCAGACGATTATGAATGCGCTGAAGAAAAGCTGCTTGGGACAAGGGCATGAGTGGGAGAATCATTTGGAACGTGTGCTTTACGGGATACGCACACAGCGCAATGCTACTACGCAGATGACTCCTTTCGAAGTCATGTATGGGTTCAAGCCGCGGGACTGGATGGATGATGCAGTCACCCAGGAGATTTTGGAACAGCAAGAAAGTACTTCGACAGTTCTCAGGCTTTCACGATTGGAAGACAATCGTATACTGGCGAATCAACAAATGACTACGGCGCAGTCGAAAATGCGGTCGTATTATGATGCTACAAAACGCGGGTCGCAGAGAAAGGAGTTTCGATTGGGTATGGCTGTTTTACTTAAAAACGAACGAGGTCAAAAGAATAGCAAATTTGCAGGTCGCTGGAAAGGCCCATTTAAAATAGTCAGTGATTATGGGTCTGGGATTTTTTTACTGGCAACACCTAAAGGTGCACTGCTGAAAGGCTTAGTGCACCATGATCGATTGATTCGATATGAGAAAAGGGACGAAAAAGGAGTTTAGCACAAAAGAAGCGTGTGAGCGCCAAAGTGGTAGATGACTGAAATGAGGCAGTAGTGGACGAAAGGAAGTGGTGCTGTGTAACGTGGGGTAGTGCGATAGTGAGGGAATCTTGTGGACAGTTTGATTAGTCGTGGGAAGGTATAAAGTTCGACAGGGAAACTTGTAAATAAGAGACAGCGAACGTTTGTTCGCGTTGAGTTAGGTCTGCGCTCGAGTTTATTACAGTATTCAACAATTGTTTATTTTTGTGAGTATGAAGCTTCGTTTCAGTTCGAGGGTGTTATAGATTTTGCAAGATTTGATTGCTGGGAAGTTCATGGATACTAGTGGGAACTTTGGTATTACCTATTCTCCAGGCCGCCTATTTAATCGGGTTGTATCGAACTGATTGTAACTCTTATCTTTGGGGTTTGTTGTCTCTTGTATTCCATTACAATGGATCAATTTGGTCGAAATCGTGCGGCGTTTCGCATGCTTGGCAGAAAACTGGGGGAAGCATATAACGGAACGTTGTGGAACTTTGGACAACTCTTCGTGTAAAAGCGTTTAGTTCACTTCACCTTAGAAAAAAAAGAGCGTGTAACAAAGAAGTCTTCCTTGTCAACATCCCAAACAAACAACCTGTGGGGGTGTGATAGAAAATTCCACAGCATACCTCGTACTGTCGGCTGCATCGGTGTTTAGTAATATTCCACTCGACTTCCTAGTCCAGGTGTTTGGTGATGGAGATGAGCGGGCTGGGCTTTGGAACGCTGAGGTTCCGTTTCGTGGCCCATTCCTTCCTATCCCTTCGAGCAATACCGCGGTTCGGCGGCAGCTCATCGAGTTATAATCCGCAACGTTTATTGGTGTCGTTGCGCTTGACGAAACGCAAACGGTCCGCACGACGCTTCGAAACGATTTGATACCCAGCTTTTCTGGTTCCAGATCTGTCTTGTTACGTTGCTCAGCGTCCCACAGAAGCCAACATGGACAAGTTCGAGAAAAAGATGAGAGACGCCGGACTGTCGGAGTCGGCCATTAAAGCTTTCAAAGGAAACTACGAGCAGCTGACGTCTGGAGCCACTGGCCTGGTATGAAGTCTTTTGAGCTCGTGGTTGCTATTCCGAAACTCTTTACTGGGTTCTCAAGTGGCGAAACTGAACTTTTCCAATGCGGCGCAGTTTCC
Source organism: Bryopsis sp. KO-2023 (assembly GCA_030272585.1). NCBI lineage: Eukaryota > Viridiplantae > Chlorophyta > Ulvophyceae > Bryopsidales > Bryopsidaceae > Bryopsis > Bryopsis sp. KO-2023. The sequence continues at coordinate 1,288,951 of BSYQ01000010.1, forward strand.
TGAGAACGAGATCGCGCCCGTGGAGTCACTGCCCAACCTGGACGATATGAAACTCGAGGAAGGAATCAAGTTGGACGTGAGTATCAAGCTAGCAAGAATAGTCCTCGGAGGTGTTCTTTCCGTGCTTGCAGTGGCCACGATTCCAGCGCTGTTTTTTTGTCCTTCGTCAAGCTCATCCCGGTCAAATCCTTGAGACCGACGACTCTTGTGAGGTCGTCGTGTGAGCGCTGTTGGAGCAGTTTCTTCGACTGGTTCCCGCTGGGTGTGCGTTTTGATAGGGCGCACGTGGGGTAGCCAATTTTACTCATGATCATCACCAAGAGTGTGTGGTGCTTCCTAATGTCCAGGTGGCATGTTTTCTTTCAGGAATTGCTTGCCCAGAGCGCTGTTTTGAAGCTGAATGGTGGCTTGGGAACGTCCATGGGTCTTGAAAAGGCAAAGAGCCTGCTCCCTTTGAAGGAGGGCAAGACGTTTTTGGACTTCATTGCCAATCAAATCAAGCATACTCGGGCCACATACAAATCGGATGTCAAGTTCATCTTGATGAACAGTTTCAGTACCAGTGCAGACACAAAGGAATTCCTGTCAAAATCACATGGGGATCTCTTGAAGGAGCCCTATATTGAGCTAATGCAGAACAAATCTCCGAAGGTGGACGCTGAAACTATGGAACCTGCAACTTATGAGCCCAACCCTGATGCTGAATGGTTAGTAGTAGTCAGTGTTATCATCAACTGGTACCTGTTGAATCGCTTGGTTGTGCCTTGTGCAAATTATCCAAGCAGGCTGAGTGAGGTTCTGACTGACACTGCTTTTTCTTTTGGTCCGCATATTGGAAATATGTAGTGGGATCTGATGGTGTTTAATTGTATCATGTGCGAATTTTTCTGGAAGGAATATACTTTGTTGCAGAAAATGTTACCAGAACTCGTTTTGATGACGTGTTTTTGTAGGTGTCCTCCTGGTCATGGGGACATATATATTTCCTTGGTTGGGTCTGGAATGCTGGATTCGCTGATCAAAGATGGAGTGAAGTACTTGTTCGTATCTAATTCCGACAACTTGGGGGCAACCCTGGACTTGAAGTTGCTATCTTTTTTCGCAGCCTCCGATAAAGCATTCTTGATGGAGGTGAGAAGACCATGTCCAAGTGTCTGATTTCATTCATGGAAGGAGCTCTTGTTGTAAACAATGGTTTCCCCGTGAAAGTGGCAAATAACTGTTGTGGCTTTGCTCAGGTCTGCGAAAGAACAGCATCCGACAAAAAGGGGGGGCACCTGTGTGTGCGAAAGAAGGACAATCGCATCATGTTGCGCGAGTCTGCCATGTGTCCTGACGAAGACAAGCCCCACTTTGAAAACATCGAAAAGCACAAGTTTTTCAACACCAACAGTCTCTGGGTCAACCTCCCAAAACTGAAAGCTACGATGGAAAAAGAGGGGGGTGTGCTGCCGTTGCCAATGATTAAGAATAAGAAAACAGTCGATCCAAGGGATTCTTCGACTTCGAAGGTGTTCCAACTGGAAACGGCCATGGGGTCTGCGATCGAGTGCTTTGACGATGCAGGTAAAATACCTGGATACCTGGATGGTCATGCATGCCTGAGAATTGCACAGCTTCATCAGGAAATCCATTTCTCCTTTGAAATGGTAATAAAATGGATTGGGAACAGTTTGAACTGTTTCTTCTTTCTTTGCTTTTCATGCCAATTCCAAATCCACTGTCTTCTAGGTGCCGTTGTTGTTCCACGCTCCCGATTTGCACCGGTGAAAACTTGCAGCGACCTTTTCTCTCTGAGGTCCGATGCCTACACTGTCACTCCTGAGCACACAGTGGTGCTTGCGGGTGAAAAGGGGCCACTGGTCAAGCTGGACGACAAGTTTTACAAGCTGGTGGACAAGATGGAAGCCCTGGTCAAAGCCCCTCCTTCCATGAGAGAATGCACCTCCCTCACGGTCAAAGGAAGTATTCTTTTTGCACCAGGTTGGTTTTCTTCTTTACCCAAAGAGCTTTTGTTGCTTTTTATGCTGGATTGTTGCCCTCCTGGTCTCATCCACTTGGTGGATTTTGTCATATTCAGGTGTGCTCTTCAAGGGTGATGTGAAGCTGGAAAATGATTCATCCCAACCTGTGGAGCTTGCTGCGGGTGAATATGTCAACACTGATCTGAACCTCACTCCGGCCAAAGTGCCTGCCACTGTGTGATTGGATTTAAGCCAAAGAGCGCATTGCTGTGCTATGCTGTACACATTTTGTCATTATCGAATGGAATGTAGGGGTGGAAGTCTCCTCTTATTTTTTTGGTTGGGCTGGTTCTGGATCTTTTTAAGGATTTGCACGCAGTCCCGGAGAAGGATGCGATTTGAAGCTCCGATCGGCACGCGTTTGTTTGGGTGGTGAAATGTATTGTGGGAGGTGAAATGTACTACAACTTTCCACTTTCCTTTGGAGCAGACGAACATAGACAATGATGTTCTAGCCCAGAAAGCTACACAAGAACGAAAAACAAAGTCAAACACAAAAAGAGCGGCCTGTACCCTCACACTCGATTAGCACAAAGGCACACGAACGGTCAACCTTCTGCATGCATCCCTGCTGAAACTGAACGCTCTCGACGAATCTATCAAGGTCATTCACAATAACGATGGTTGTCGCACAAGATCCCGCCGCCGCTGTTGCGAGGCTCCAAGCGGCTGGCAACGACGTCAGCGCTCTCAAGGAAGCTGTCGTGAACGCGATGTTCCTCATGGAATCGCCTGGGGATAACAGACAGAAGCTCAGAGGTGAAATCCCTTACCACCCTACAATATCCACAACACATTATAGAAGCTGCGAACGGGATTCGCTGGGTTCTGCTTTCCCCTCGATAGGCCAAAGTTCACATAGAATCTCAGCCTGACTTTTGCGTTTCTTGTTCCTGACAGCTGCCAAAACTAAGCTCCGGAATCTACTGGAGGATTCATCTCGAGGCGTGTCAGTTGCGGCAGGCCATCTGCCGTCGCCACATGTCAAGGACTCTTATGATCCATCCCAATTCGATATACTTGCGGGGAAGTACGAAAAACTAAGCTGGCGAATGATTTCCAAACCTGGCGGCGCGATCGTGAAGCCAGAGGATTTCTACAGGCTGTATGGCTTGGTGATGCAGGCCAAGGAGGGTGACAACGTTGGGGAGCGACCAATGTGGGCAGAGAAGGGTGGTTTGGATTTTGAAGGGAGAGCTCGCTGGGATGCCTGGGAGGCAGTGAAGGGGATGAAGGAGGGAGAGGCGAAACTTCAGTTCGTCACAACATACCACGAGTTTTCTCCCTCCCACCTTTACAAGGACACCAGATGAGGAAATGAATGAGCACCGTCGTAACACTTCTTGGCTGGCCTCTGCTCTTCGCGAGTCAGACTGGGATTAGAAAAACTCGGGGCCTTCTCGGGGCTTCGTAGAGTTTTTCAGCCACGGAACTGCATTAATTTTAGATGTTTGGCCAAGAGAAATCGCTTGTGAAGACAGCACCTGACGATTGATCTATCAGCGAAACCGAGAATGTAAAATGCCTTCTTGACATTCGTTCTGAACATACTAGCAGTTTGGTCACAGGAACGATGAACAATCAACTTTCTCCAGGCCATCATGTCATTATTCTTCCAGACAAGAAGGAACAAATACACAAGCTTACACCCCAAATGACATCTTTCTGACGAATAACAGGTGTTGGTGGCAAACCAGCCACATCCACCCATTCCCCGTTTAAAAAGCAAATATCGTTTCAGATGAGTGTGAGAAATCAACCCAATCCATGAATTCTGCTATCAAGTTGAAACCGCAAAATTCAAAGCTGAATCCCGGCAAACTGTCCCCAAATCATTCACCGACTCCATCCAGCTGGACGAAAATACAACACCTTTCAGTTTTCTTTCTTTTTTCTTTCCTTTTTTCATTCCTGCCTGAATTTTCGCACAGGATAAAAATATCTAAAAGCACACTCAGCTCTTGAGCTCAGTCTCTTATTCACCACGAGTAAATGAGGAAGTCGAAAACAAAGCTACCCCACCCTTGCACACGCAGGTGCCCTTTCATCGTCAACTTCCTCCCCCACTCCCAAAACGTTCAGTAAACCACCTGCTCTTCTTTTCATGCTTTTTAAAAGATGCAACAATGTTGAATTTGACTGAGCCCTTCCGGTGTCTGTGAATAACACGTCCAGGATAGGGCTAATCCATGTAAACGAAACCAAAAAGCAGGATATAAATTGATCAAGCACCACCCCGCAATACCTCTCAATACCAGATTGCGTCCCAATGTTATCCTGATGACCCTTGCGATAACGACCATCGGACAAGAGGTCAAAACTGGGAAAAGGAGGAAATTTTCATTTCAACCCCCTCCCCTCCTGCTATCTCTTTTCTCTTGTGTTTTCTCACCTTAGTATGCCAGCCCCCTAAAAAGTGAGGATTCTCCCCCCACGTCCACACATCTCTTTTTATTTCCACTAGTGTCCCAGAAAAGCCTTTCATGAAGTCAGCATTCTTATTCAGCTTACAGAAGAAAAAAAAACGCCTCAATCTATGCATGGGCATTGCTTCTCTCTCACAAGAAAATACATAGGAGATACCATTGATGCACAGAGCCGATATTATTCAACTAGAAAACCAGACTAAAAAATTTAAATTTTTTTTTTCCTCCCCGTGAAAGAAATGACAACCTTGTGAAACAGAACGTGAATTCGATAATGTACACACAAGCTCTTGACTGTTTTCTTGTTTGCCTTTTGTTCTATTTCCCATCCTTCTCCATTTTCACTTTCTCTCTTGCCATTTCCCCCAATAATTCGGCTCTCCGTTAACAAAAAACTGCATCCACCTTTTCCTACAAAGGCTCAGAACCTCTTGGAAGTGTTCAAGACAAACCAAACTGAGTCTTTCAAGGTGAAAGGAAATGTCTCCAGCTGTGGTGTTGCTAAGCTCCGCTTGATATTCTAGTCACCCTATCTGATTTGCTCAGGTGATGGAAGTTCAAATTGTACCATACAAGCTCTAATTTCAGGTGGACTCTTTATTTACCAGCGAGTGGGCCAGCATCGTGTCAAGAGTATCCAATAGTGCCCGGAAAGTCAACCTGCAACAAGCAGCACAGCAATGAAAGTCACCGGACAGATTGTAAGACTCTCTTTCTTAGACAGATCACTGGCCAAGAAGCAACTGATCAGCTTCATTTCTTTTGGGGGCATACCTATTCTGAGGCTCATGACACCAGCACTGCTCTATCAAAGCCTTATGTTCGTCTGGAACCCAACTAGGAATCTCGGGTCTTTTCTTCTCAAGGACAACTTTCCGCATGACTTCCATTTGCATCATATTCCTGAAAGGCAATTCTCCCGCCACCATTTCCCACAAGATCATCCCAAAGGAATACACATCTGCCTTCAAGGAAAGATGTCCCTGCATCAACACCTCGGGTGGCATATGTGTGACAGTTCCGAAGGAAGAAGTGGACAAGTGGGATCGGTCGGAAATCATTTGGCGGCTCAGACCAAAATCGGCCACCTGAGAGGGATGCACACAATCATCTTGGAATCGTGGCCAGAAAAAACACCAGCAAATATGAAGGACCCTCCACTGAACACGCAGGTCGAACAAGGTAAAAAAGCATAATGAAAAATTCATGAAAGAACACACCTTGGCAACGTAACCTCTTGGATCGGTGGCACTTCTCTGGAGGAGGACGTTGCTGCTTTTCAAGTCGCCGTGAATCACCTTATTGTCGTGCAGATATTTCATGCCCCGCGCAATGTCTTGTGCCGTTCGATAGATATGGCTCTGAAAAAAAAATGAAATCAAGATGAACATTCAAATGAACAGTTGAACACTTTTCTGTTGTTCACTAACAGATAGACAGACAGACAGACAGACACCGTGGCCTGTCCACTCATGCATGCAAAAATCTAATTTAACCAGTACATACATGCACATGGATTCATTCATGCAAATAGTATTCAGTTCAACACGCAACACTCCTTGCGAGCAATACCATGCAGAAGTCCATGGACAAGATATTGAACAGCCCCGCCTGCAGAGATTCCAAAAGACTCCCCTTGTCGCAGAATTCTTGAACCAGCCATGTTTCTCTGTACAGCCCAGGAGTTTGATATCGGCTTCGCAAGGACATCATGCTGGAGTCTGACAGCAAAACTGAGGCTGTCAGGGACGTGTCTGATGAGGTGGAGGTGTTCCCTTCCAGAAACTTCCTTTGGTTCTTCGAGTAAGACTCCAAAACGAAAGAATGTCGGTCTTCATCAGACTTATCAGCCAGCTTTGTTTTGAGAGCACTGTCATCTTGCCCATCCTGCTCCTGCACCACCCAAATCAGCTCAAAATCAGTTTTCTGCACATCAATTCAGTCATTTTTTCATTTCCCTCAGTACATTTATACTGCGCCCCATATGTGGCTTTAAAGATCAATGAACGCATCCTCAGGGATGAAAATGACAGAGAGATATGGCAGCATACCGTTGCTCCGGACGAGTCGGCGCCTGCGCTGTGCACTGTCCTTGTGACATAATGGTATCCTTGAACCAAGTGGGGATGTCTCAGCATAGTGCTCAGAACGGCCTCCCATTCGATACTGGCCTCCACATCACCACCTCGGTGCAAGATGACTTTCACTGCTACATTGGCTCCATTCCACGTGGCTCGATACACACGAGCAAAACCACCAACACCCATCAATGCACCTAAATGTCGCCAGATAGAGGAAGGACACAGATTTTAAACACTCATCTATCAAATTTGTGTGTAGTTTGTGACAGTGATATGGTTTGAAGTCCCTCCTCCTTTCGACAAATGTACAAGAACAGACTGAATATGAAATTCAACAAATCGACAACAATACAAAAAAGATTTTGTTTTCCCTGGCTGCCTCTTCAACAGAGAGGTCTACCTAAGGTGACGTCCCCTAGCAGCTCTGCTGCAACTTCTTGATGCTCCTTGATGACTCTCTCTTCTTGGCGGATGCCCCCTGGGCGGGACAGTGCATACAGCTGCAGTTTATATCTCTTGTAGCAATACCATGCAAAAGCAGATCCCATTGCCACCAGGGCAACAGTCCCCACCAGAATGTACACGGCAATCATCACACTGGCAGTCAGAACCCTGCAGACATACCAAACACTGCATCAGTCTGGATGGGACCAATTTCACAGCTGAAGGAATGGATGCAAATAGCTAGGGAAAGTGACATCTCGTTAAAAGTCGCCAAGGACCGTGGTTCCATGTCCGACGAATGTGCCCTATGCCGGTCGCTCGCGTAACCCTAAACCCTAAACCCTAAACCAACCCTCCCCATGTCGCACATAGGAACCGTCTCTGGCGACTTTTAACAGCTTCTGGGAAAGTGCATTAAAGAAGGCACAAATGCACCAGCCCGCAACAATGTTTCACTTGCCCTGTTGCATTTATGAGTAGGACACGCACCCGTGGTTTCTATTGGAGTCCAATCTATCATTCGCTGTCTTGGTGACTTCGTTTTGGGCAGTCGATCTTTGAGCCAACCTTGTCTCCCGTCTGGTAAGAAGCTTCTTCCTGTACATATAAACACAGAGACACATTTTAAGACATATTCCAGTTTTCATTTTCACTTCTTCTTCGGTAGAAAGCACCACATATCTAGTATGCTTGGAAATTCAGTCCTCATTGTGCTGATATAACTAACACCCAGAAAGGGCATTACCTGTCTAAATTGTCCGCCACCAGCAACATGTTTCTTGCCAGGAATACGCCATTCCCTGTTCTTGATGCATTCCTTGGGGGCAAATCTTTGAGAGATATTTCCTGGACCCCCTGCTTTATGTACAGCGCACCATCCTTGCAAGTCACCCCCGCGAGTTGCTGGCATCTAGAATTCCTAAGAAGTTCTACTGTCGTGAAATTTGCAAAAGGATCGCTCAACCATGGGGGCCCAGGCAATGCCCGAAAGCTTCTGAGATACCCATAATCCAATAGCCCCGTCCTACAGACAAAAACAGCAAGGTTCAAACTACATGCATGGGAAACTGTGGCCGGATCAGAGAAATGGCAACAAGAATCTAAAGTAATAATAATAACGCAGATAATGCAATAACGAGGTAACAATTGAGACGGTCCCAAGGGGCACTAGGAGAACCCAGGCATGTCGAAAAAGTATATCAGCACAATATTCATCACTGACCTTTTTGGCTCTATGGCCATCTGAGCTAACAAGTCCACGAAGATTATTGTCGTATTATCTTGCCAGGTGAAAAATGGAACGTAGTGCAGATTCTCTCCATTTCTTGACACCCTTGTGAAGTTCATCCATTCCAGGTGCAGCATAGATCCAACCCCCAGTCTGACCCTATCAGACATGTAGTCAAAATCCACTTTCATAGCCACTGGAGCTTGTGGGTGTGTGGTGATGCTGAAGTCCCGGTCAAGAACTACCTGAGATTTATCTGACCATCGCTTTTCAGACATGTCTAAATTGGCAGTGAGGTGTACCCCTGTGACTGACTCATTCCCCATGGCTCTTTTCAACTCAGTCTCCGAATGCACAGATACAACCCCTGCCTCCCGGAATACGATTTCCTCCTCCGATTCCACCGTGTACTTATTCTCGCCGAAGCACATCAAAAATGACTGCATTGCCATGATAAAACCAGTGTCTGCACGCGGACCTGCTTTTCGTCCAGCCACTGCACCCTGCTGGCTGAAAGCCTTTTTCGGTTCCAAATACAGATCATCCACTGAAATGACAACATCGCAAGGTCCATCGGCAAGATCCCCCCCGCAGACTTCACCTTCCACCACTTCCAAACTTGGTACCAGCTCTTTTGGTCCAAGAGAGATGCTCGACCTTGCGATCGACTGAAGGTGTTTTTTCCCACGTTCACCGTCCATGTAGCCCGGTGTTCGAACGACCACTCTATCCAGAAGCACCCTCGACCCCATGTCGACATCGAAAAAGGGCATCCTCCCTGTTCTTCCAAAGCGAGTGCTCCGGTCAAAAAAAAGATCCTCCAGAATGAGGGTCGTCCTGTTCACGACATGCAGTCCTCCTTCAAGAAAATTGAAATCAACGACAACGGTGGCAGATTTCTTCAAGGTCAGGGGATGGCCTCGAATCCTGACGTTGTGCCCCAGAAGTAACTTCTTCCGAACAACGCCTTCCCTGTTCGGCCATGCTGACATTTTAAAAGCCAGGTCCTTCCACACGTTAATCACCGTGACCTCAGGGTCGTTCAGCTCCAAGCCTAAATCAACCAAACTCTGCACCACCACAGTTTTCTCTCCGGATATGTCTTGTGAGCTTTTGGGTTTCCCTTTCTCCACATCAACCACACTCAAGAAGGAGTTTCGATGGATCAACACAGCAGGCCACTGGTGATTCCCAGCCTTGTATAGAACAAGAATCACATTTGCAAAATCTTCCAAGTATATCGCCCCCGACGGGCATTCCCTTCCACTCAGCTTGACACACTCCTCGCTCGGTTGATTGAATATCCTCATTTTTTGAGTCCCATTTTGTAGCTCAGGAAAGGGTTCCACGTCTGGCCTTGGCAGTCCATCCAAAGTTTCCAGCCGTCCCAGAGACCTCCTCAAGTCCACTGCCACCTCAGCAATGACATTGTCGTACACTATGTAGCTGCCTGGCGCCAACCCGAAAAAGTCCAACGCCAGTTGCTCCTCTGGGTCTCTGGCCCCACGCACGAACTCCAGCCCCCTGAGCGTCAGGATATCCCCTTCAGCCACCCCAAGCCGCAGCCGCATGAAGTCAAGGTCTACCACAGGTCGCCAGGTTAATTCCGGGGCCTTTTCAATCGTCACGTTTCTTCCCAAAGTGAGGAGAAAGTCCCGGAGTCCCACGGCGCCATCGTCTCCAGGCCAGACGTCTGGTCTCAGCGACAGGTTTTGGAAAACATGTATGGTCGTGACGTTCCGCTCTAGACAAGCTTCCCACAGTTCCAGCGAAGAGCCCACGCGAACGACTCGACTGCAGCCAACCGTCCACGAATTGAACAGCAGGATGAAAGTTATTGGGATCAAGTACACCCACGCGGGCCGCTGCCGATGGGTCTGTTTTGCTTGGTCCATACAGACGAGTTCAGAACCACGGTATCCAACCCTCCCGCAACGCTGCAACTACACTGCAAATAAATAGCCCCCCACTTGACGATTTCTTTCACGACATCAAAACCAAACTTTCAGCCTCGTGTTTTGCACGAGACTCTTTGCAGCCCCACTCTCTGTACGTTTTCTTGGCTTGCTCAATACATCAGGGCAAACGCCCTTATTCCTGCTGTATTTCCCGACCCTCCGCGATATATCGATCCCCAGGCCTACAAAACGACGTCGAGAAAAACGTGGTTCTGAGGAGACAGCAGGTGAAAAAGTTCAAGAGATAGTGTTCCGGAGTCTTGAGCGCGAACGAAACACTTCCGAAAGTCGCAAACCGCAGAAGCCGCAGGCCAGCCTGACGGACGGGACGGATGACAGGAATTGCTGTAGTACTTCGTCATGACTCCTTCTTCAGAGATTGTTCTTTGTGTGACAATGTCCAGAAATTCACAGGCCGTCCCCGCTCAGCTTCAGATTTTTTGCCATTTTTGTTGCACGTCACAATGAAAGCAAAGAACACTACAATTTGTATCAGATTTTTTTTTGTGCTGGCGTAGAATAGAATTGAGGCTCCCCTTGTCATTACAATTCTTATTACATCCAAAGAGACACACACCCACACTCTCTCCAGGAAAAGTCTGATTCGCAAGCCAACCCAAAGGCTATCCACCTTTTATGGAGCCATGAAGTAAACGAAAGGAATTTGCACCAAAGCCAAGATCAACAGCAAGTAATTGTATCGTGACGGGTCGCCCCCTGTCAAAACACATCCACTAAGGACAACTCTGCAACATCATCAACAAGAAAACCAAAACTTCTGCTCTGTTCTGTTCATTACAAAAGCATTAGTGATGGAGGCAGGCAACTACAATTTTTCCAAACCTACCATAATGCCGTGCTTCGTTATGTATGTGCCGTTTGAAACTCTTGACCAGAAATACTGCCATGCAGAGACTGGAGTAGATGCAGGCCCCGAGTCCAGCAAAATTCACTGAAACACCACCAGTCAATCGATGTTTCGTCAGGGTTCTTTTCCAAACCACCCTGATGAAACAACTATAAATAGCTCTTACCAACCATTTTGAAAATCACACCATTGAGTTTCTACCTTTTGAAATCACTGCAACAGCATTGAGGCACAGCAGTACAAACACATATCCTGAGTAGCATGCACTTTCGACCATCGATATGGAGGATGGTAGAGACATGGCCATCACTACCCCCTTTATGACTATTGCATGGCACGCCCAGCCCACCAATCCACGGTAAGCCTGCAAGGACATCACACCTGACCACATATGAATCAGATATTTTCTGACTGGTGTGCCATGGCAGCGTTTCACTCTGAAATGAACGGTTGATTCCCCAATGCATCCACACAAGTCCCTCAACAAAAAAAAAAAGGTAAAGAGCAATGTTACCTTTGTGTACATGACTTCAGGTGTGAATTCATTCGATTGGACTTTCGGAATGGATGCCATCAGAATGTAAGTGAAAAAGGCCATCAACGGGATGTAGAGATCGGGGCAATTCACGTCTGCTCTTGGGGGTCGATATTTTGGTCCACCTGGAATCTACATCCAACAGTTCATTCAGTGAAGAGACGTCCTGCGAGGTGACTTCGAAACAACACTGTGCGATTTTGTTATTAAGGTTACCTGCTCTGGAACTCTGGAGTAATTCCACCGCCCCAGGTAAGGAGCCAGAACCATCAGTACTTTTGTCCGAACTGCATCAATCGCCAGTTTGTCTTGTCAAATCCATCATCCACTCATTAAGATAAAAAATTGCTCTCTAGTCGAAAAGAATTCGTCTCAACAGTGTTCTGAAACATCAAATCTGCTTGAAGAATTGAAAATATACAAGTATGTATGTCTACATCTGAGCAATCGTACATTACGACACTACAATTGTAAGTCAGCTCGAAACAGTTTTCCATGCGAAGGGCTGCTTGGCAATCTTTGTCCCTCATGAAACATCTCTAGCACTTTTTCGAGCGAACTTAATGCTTCCTTCTGAAAAAGCAAATGTATTCAAGGGGTTTCGTGATAAGGCAAGGGATGCTTTACAGCAGGATTTCCTTTTCTGGAGGAAGCTGGAGATATTTGAACATGGCTCTGGGGAACTTGGTCCATTCCTTTAGTGCACCCAAACCAAGTCTTTCTCCTGTTCACTTCAAATTTGACTCATTGTCTACGAACAAAGCTGCTCGGTTGGGGGACTGGTTTTTTGGTGTTGTTGCACAACTTACCGTACTCCTTGCTGATGGCGAAATGGTAGTTCAGGGCAGACCCAGAAAGAAACCCCATGCTCTGTTGGACTTGCTGAACATAGTGTTGCCCACCCTGAATGAAGGTAAATGTATTGCCTGAAAGCACATCGAAACACACAGAAGCGGTTCAGACTTCAACCAGGGCCACACTCGCTGTGCTGGAAATGATGTAACTGGAAAGCAACGCTCCTAAATCCGTCTTACCTATTGGCCCCAAGTTTGTTGCAACTGACGAAAAGAACCCATCCACTCCATCACCTTGACCGCCCTGGGTACCATTCATATAAAATTCAACTCACTGGTAAAATTGAACACTTCTGAGTTAATCCATTTTTCATGGAGTTTTAACATCAGCAAATTCCCCTGAGGGTCCAAACTGGTCTAAAATAACACATCTTGTAAATTGTTGAAACAGGCTTCTTGAAGTTACAGTTTTCAAGAAAAACTGGTTTTTCAAGTTTTCAAACCAGCAGAACACTGAAGTGTTTCACTCTTTCGATCGAACCTCACTCCTCGAAACTCTATGCTGGTGAGACCTGAGCAGGCCTTGCGACGTGTGTATTGGTTCCACTCACCTGAGCCGATGGCTGAGGGTGGACCATCGGAGCAGCACCTGGAGCTCCATATCCGTACTGAGAATAGTCTGGTGCACCGGGTTGCGACCCGTAAAAAGGTTGTTGGTTTTGCATTCGGAGTAACTTCTGTTTCTTCCTTGTGGGTATTGCTTGGGGACAGCTTCAGATCAGAACCAACGCTGTGGCCAGTGTACTGTTCAAGCATCCACCCGAGAAAGTCATTACGAATGCATGAGTCATCCGTTCCCTTGACAGGGTGGGGTGGTGTTTTTTTTGTGTGTGTGTGTGTGAAATATTTCCTGCACCACGACGAATCTCCCTCGCTCTGTTGTTTCCGTGAGAAGAACGGAGTCTGGAGCCACAACCCACAATGTTTTCTCTGATATACGGTCTAATAGACTACATATTTAGGAAGGACGAGCTGCGAATATTGATTTTAGGCATCGATGGAGCAGGAAAGACGACGTTGTTGGAACGACTAAAAAGCACCTACAGTGGAGCTGTGGGTTTACCTCCAGACAAGATACGACCGACTGTGGGGTTGAACGTGGGACGTGTCGAGGCGCTGAGTTCCAAGGTGACGCTTGCATACGAGTAGTCAGGGCAGAAATAACATCCATCTGATTTCAATACCATGGGGAGAACTCTGGGGCATATTAGCCAAAATGTTGTGAGTATAGTGAGGTTATTGTTCGTGGGTTGGAAGGTGGGTTGATGGTGGGGACCTGGAAGCCAAGGTCTGATAAATAGGGGAGGGGTTCATTTGGTGTGGAGAAGAGTGAGTTACCATTTACTTTATTGCATCCACACATGTCTATACGTACTGTCCGCAGTTGTTTCTGTTGAACAACAAAAGCAAAATGTGGGGAGTTTGATTCTGATTGGCAGTGGGTTTTGTGCACAGGTGATATTTTGGGATTTGGGAGGTCAATCGGGTCTCCGGACAATATGGGACAAATACTACACAGAAACACATGCAGTGGTTTTTGTGGTTGATGCGTCCAATTCAGACCGTTTCGATGAGGCCAAGAATGCAATGGAAAAAGTGTTGGGCTCCAGAGAGCTGGGAGGTGCCCCTTTGTTGGTTTTGGCAAATAAGCAAGATTTGAACGGGGTCTGTGACCAAGATGTGGTGGCTGAGCATTTCGGGGTGGGAAAAATTGGAACCACAGCATGTAGAGTCGTCCCGGTCTGTGCATTGACAGGGGAAGGGGTTCGAGGGGCGGTCGACTGGTTGCTCGATGCTGTCAAGAGAAGCAGTCGAACAGCGGTCATACGGAATAGGGTTTCTTGATGATATGGACAACGATGTTATCTTCTGTAACGGCCAGCATGAGGTTTCAAACCAATCAGGCCCAAACAAATGCAAGCAGAATTTCTGACATTGCTGGATAGTGCTGCCCCTCATTTCTGATTTAGAGGTGCTGATGGAGTGGGGCTGGGAGGACGGATACAAAGCCTGGGAGAGAAAGGGAAGAGGTTTGTCAGGCATCTCTACATGACGAATGGGGGGAGATTGTCGGTCTGTCTGAATCACCCATACCGCTGCAAGCCATGGACGAAAAGCAAAATCAAGAAAACTGTCAGGCTATGTGTGGCCATAACAATGAGTTACATGTTGTAGAGGGGATGTACTTTATGTGTCTGATTTCAAGGGATTTGTAAATCGATCCAGAGCCCACAATGTTGCATCTAGACAGATAGTTTCAGATGCCAGGGATGTGTTGAGCTAAAAACACATTCCACGGTTGGTCATATTGTTGCTACAGTCTGGATGTCTTTCGTCTGGCCAATCCATTGAATGTGATTTTATGTTGCATGATTTCTGATCAATGAGTTCTGAATTGACAATTTCAACTGGTGGGATGGAGATCTGTGGCTTGCAGGGAATTGCAGCATTGAAAGAGTAGGGTAAGCATTCAGAAAGAATTGACTAAGGAGAGAGGGTGGAGGGACTTTATCCTCCAGCTGAAATTGCATCAATTCATAGACAATGTGTCAACTGCACTTTCCAGCACGATACATCAAAAGCAGGCAGTTCATGCTACTCAGACCTTCTGCCTAATGTGTAAATGACAAAAATGATCCTTGGACAATCATTCCCAAATTTTAGTCACTATCCCAACAGCAATAGTCCTTCCTTGTTGTCGCAGTGCAACTCTCCCCAAAGCTCTGTATGACCCATACTCCTCAAGGCACATCCCTCTGGCAGGGGTGATCTCCATGATCACTGTCTGTCCCTTTGTAAGACATCGAGGCTTATTTTTCAGCACTTCGCCTGTCTTGGGGTTCAGTATTGAAATCAGCCTGGAGATGTTTCCCTCTTCCCGAACAGTGTGGGCATGCAGTGCCACAGGCTGCCCTGGGACGATTGGAACTGGAGGCTCAAGGATGATGCCTCTCAGTTCAAATTTCACAGCCACAAAACAAGGCCACTCGGTCGTGCACAGCACAGATCCAGGGAAGAGCAGAGATGCATCTATGTCTGTCAGACCGACATCACAGCTGTCCCCCGCTTGTGCGACAGTGGCTGCCTGACAATGCCAAGAACAGGAGAAACCTCATTGCAGACAAATTCCCCAGTCAGCCCAAAGACACAACCTCAACAATTAATGAGTACCTCTCCGTCCACCTCCAGAGCTTTGATTGTGCCGATCTCTCCTGCAGGCATCGCTAGTACCTTTCCACCCACTCGCAACACGCCTCCCTCAACTTTCCCTCCGACTGCATTTTGCCCCAGGGAGCGAGTCTTAAAGACGTCAGACACGGGGAGTCGCAGGGGGACATCTGTTGGGAAAGAAGCCAATCGCAATCAGGCCAGGGCGACAACAACGGCTATTGTCCAATGAATTCCACCAAAGCACCCATTCACTGCACCTATTTTTCTGGAAATTGGCTTGAACTTGTTGATGGCTCCAACCACGGTGCTGCCGTCCCACCATTCACCCAGTTCCGTATCACTTTCAGGCGGGCTGCACAAGAATCAACCAAGAATCAAACTTCGTTTCCTCGAGCATCTGACTATACGTTTTGCACAATCAACCCTCACTAGCAAGGATTCTTCTCCTCTGCACAGGCTGGTGCAGAGTGAATTTTTTTAATATTTTTTGGAGATGGACAACATGGCTTGTTTAAAAGGGGAGAAAAAAGCATCCCACCTTGTAAGGTTCACCCCATCTGGTGCTGAGGCAGGAAGCCATTGGATACTTTTCTCCTTGAATCCGCAACTGAGTAGGAAAGGTAACAGCAAAGCTTTGACTTCCTCGAATCTATCCTACTCGTTAAACAGCCACTCACAATGAGACATTCTTCGACATCCATCTGAGAAAAGAAAAGAAAAATGCAATCCCCAATATGAAAAAGCGTCTCAAAAAAAAAACCACCACCTTTGAAAAGCCGCACGTGTCCAACTTTGTCACGACAACAGCCAGCTGCTCGATTCCCAAAGTTCGGGCCAATTGTGCATGCTCTCTGGTTTGACCTCCCCCTGCTGTTCTACCAGCCACCTGACAAACACTTTCAAATCGTGAAACGATTGCAACACTTTCTTGGAAACAGCCCAATTTCCCAAGAAGTATTCAAAACTAAATAAACCAACACACCTCAAAGCCAGCTTCGAAGCCTGAAATCGAGCCATCCACGCACAACATAGCAGCATCCGCCTGAGCTGCTCCTGATATCATGTTTGGAACGAAGTCCCTGCAAGGTCATCCGAACAATATTCCCTCATTCACAGGACGATTGACATCCAGCTCCATGTCCAAAGCGCTGTGCACACATCCCTTGATTCCCAGGATACTGTCATGCGACACATCCAGGAAATAACACACTAGAAAAAGACACTGGAGTGTGTCAGTGTAATTTGAAGCTTCATGATCTGGAAAACACCTGACGTCGAAAACATACCTGTGACCTGGGGCATCCAGCAATGTCACTTGATACTTCTCAGTTTGAAATCGAGACATCGCAATGTCCACAGTAACCCCCCTTTCCCTCTCCTCAGGCCGCTCGTCAAGTGCCCAGGCCCAACTGAAAGAAGCCTGCAGGACAAACAAAACTATGGGAGGCAATACATATCATCCCATCACTGAGACGATTTTGAGCTGCATTCAGAAACTCCAGTGTCCCTACCTTCCCCATTTGAGCAGCCTCTTTCTTGTTTTTGTGCATCTCCTTTTGACCAATCTGCCCCAAGTCATACAAGAGTCTTCCCATCAATGTTGATTTACCAGCATCAACATGACCCAAGACCACCAAGTGGAGCTTACTTCGGGCCCCATCTGCAGCTGCTTGATTAGCTGCTTTTTCACACAGCCTGCAAAAAAATTAACACTGCTGTCTCCCCAAACTTGCCTGATCCATGGCTTCAGAAAAATTTCTCCCTTGGTCAGCATTGTTTTTAGCCACCGGAGACAAACTCCTGCATCCATTTCCAATTGTTGTTTTGTTTTTCCATATTTTCTCACCTCACCAGTTCTGGTTCCATTTCATATTCCGATAGTGGTTTACGGACATGGACCTTCTTTGGGTTTTTTTCCATTTGCATGGAAGCTTCCTCACGTTCGGTTACTTGCAACTCATTAATGCCTTCGCCAATCTCCTCCACACCAGAAGCTGAGGCTCGAGAGTCACTACCTGCAACACTAAAAAATAAAAACATCAAAAGGTTTCCCACAATGACTCATCAGAACACCGTCAAAGTCCCAAGAAACCATTAGCACAGGGAACCTCTTTCAAAAACGACAGGCCATCCACGAATAGCCAGCAACCCAAATTGCTCATCCCGATCAATTTCTTTTTTTCATAAGTTTAAAGTTTTTACCTCGAGTCCTTGCAGCTTGGACTGCATCGTCTGGGGAGGGCTCATTGAAATCGTATTTCTGGATGTTGCCCGGGTCTGCAGGACTGACAGGGAAGCTGTGCCCTGGACTACCTTTCGAAACCTTCTTTACGACTGTGAATCAGCAATAGACAATAGACTCAAACTCAGTTGGGAGATAATGAGGGACAGTCCACTGAAATCAGCTGCAGTAAGCATAAATAACTTGAATTGTGTCTGGGGGTGGATACAGAAATTTCTAAAAACGGGTTGGAAGGGGATTGTGGTGTTGGCCTACCACCCTTCTGCAGTTTTCCATCAGGCCTTGATGGCGGTGGGTCACATAAATACTGAGCCAGCGGAGAGGCACCTGCTGTTGCTGCTGGAGCTGAGGGTTTCTTGGCTTTCCCTTTGCCTTTTGCAGTGCTTCCCGTCACGCCCGCTGAACCCTTAGCAGCACCAAATGCTGTTTCAGATTTCACTTGGGGCTCAAAGCGATTCCTAATTAAACATTATCTCATGAAGATTTTAAAACAATGAATACACACACAACAACACTCCACTCCATCTTCTATTTTCTGAATAGGTTTAATACCAACAATACAGGTGGAGGGCTAGTTTTGGGGTTGATGGGCGGGAGATCCACCCCATCAAACACCTTGAAAGTATTGAAAGACCACAAAAGAAAGAATGACAGGTGAGTGCCGCCGCCAGTCACAACTTGACAAGCGTGGGCGTGAGATCAGACCTTCTGGTCCGCTGCTGCTGGTTTTTTCGGTGGTGTTTTCTTGGGTTGCCCAGCAGGAGCGTCGTCGTAATCTCCATAGTCGTCTTCGTAGTATTCGTCGTAGTCCAAATCGTCTTCGTCATAATATCCACCGCGTTGTCTGGACATCGTGGCTCGTGAACCCGCAAGCCAAAGACGCACCTCTCAACTAAAAGTCGTCGGCCCATTGCTTGAGTACGTAAGCCCATTAATCAGCGTTCTGTCGTCAGCACCCCATTCCACACTGATTTCCTCAAAATGAAGTACAATTTTTGGCGTTGGAAGAGTCCCTGTGGATGGAGGCCCCTTCTGCAATCCACATCGAAGAGAACCCACCTGCATCCGATCTGTGAAACTCGGCACGATTCATGCTTGGTGCTCCATGATCTCGGCGTTGCAGAAGGGAAGCAGCCTGGCAGGGATGACAGCGAGGGGTCTTCTGGAAAGCTCGACGTGGTGGTCTTTCTTGGTACCCAGGGTGGGAAAACCATGCCCTGCTTGGCGTCGTGGCGAGCTGAGAGGGAGGCATATTTTTCGGTTGGCTGCAGGGGATCTTCCCAATGCCAGGAAAAAGGAGGGGCTTGGGAAAGCAATCAAGCAAGTAACTGATCATCCGCTGAATTTCAAACTGGAAATGTTGAGAATCATTCTGCTGGTGGTGGTGTGCTCTGAATTCGCCTGACTGTGACCCGCATGGCACACCTACATGGAGCTGGATGAATGATGCAAGAGTTTTGTGTCCTCAGGATTGACAAGCAGTCGAAAAAAACACTGGCAGCACCTGCACGCGTGTCGAATCTGCCCTTTGGGGATGGACTGCGGGTGGGGGCATTGATTGAATTTCGCACCAACCATGCCCTCTCTTTGGGTGTAATTGAAGGAAGCAACAGGGGGAAATGGATAGTCAGAGACCAGGTACTGCCTCGTGTCTGGCCCGTTGGCAGGCCTAGGATGCAAAAAAACGTGCCTTGGTGAAAGAGCATTCTCTGATATGTGTATATTGGCTTTGTGGCAGATTGGGACCGAATTTTCTGTGAGAAATCAAGATGTCACATTGCTGCTCCCTGGCAAAGAATACACTCGAAGGGATGTTCGAGACTTTTTGGAAGATGCCAGCTCCATGGATTCGAATTTAGTCCAGGCAAGGCTTTGTTACGTGTTGCACCACATTGTATTAGGTTGAAAGCCATCTAACTGCCCCACTTATTGTTTTTCTCTTCTATTGCGTTCATTGAGCGGGCACCACCTCCAACCATATCAGTTAAAATGGGGTTTTAATTTGAAATAAATGGTGTTGTTACCAGATTGCATGGAGTACAGCGAAGGAGCTACCTGAACCAATTAAGCTGGAAGATATGGCAAGGATTATGCTGGGTGGAACTTCGCCTCAATCGCTCTACAGTGCATATGCTGCATTGAAGGAGCAAACGAAGTATTTCAGGCAGGTAAAGGGGACGTCCCGAGCGGGTAATGACTGTGGGTCAATAACAGGTGGCAGGATATAATCAGAAATGCTAAAAATTCAGGAAAGCCTCTGGGAGTGGTTTTGCATCTAACGACTCAGTGACTTGCCAGCTTTCCAGACCTCGCATTTTTCCCTCGCATTAATATCATTATTATTATTATTATCATTATTATCATCATCATTATTATTATTATTACTGATTTGATGGTGTGCAGGCAGGAAAGGATCCACCATCATACCACCGCATAAATTCGTCCATCGATGGCCACAATGATGGCTTGGAAAAAGCTAGACAGGCGCACGCTGCCCGTCAGAAGAGCATGAAATCCTTTGCAGATGCCGTTTCAGAAGCTCTCAAGGATCCCAACAAACGAGGCATCTCACGTTGGGAGGGTGGTCCACACGAAGAGCGCATCAGGGCCCTGAAGGATTTGGCTCTGGGCCCAGGGCCTTGGATAGATGTCCGAAACCTTGCAGTGGAGAGCTTGAGGGCACTGAATATGAGCTTAACACCCAATGGGGCAGTGACGTTGCTGGAGGAGCTGGGAATTGTTGATAGGCACGCTCCGTTGGCACTGATCAGAGCAGGGATGGCTCAGGGATTTGACGCTAAATTGGAGGCAGAGGCGGAGGTATAGATGGCTTTCTCTTGTTACGGTGTTCAAGAATGGTGGCATGATCTTCTTGAAAAAACGATACTCTGAGCACTTACTTCCGACTGTGGGTGTATCCCGATCTGATGCTTCACCTTGCTGGAAAAATGAGCATGGATTGAAAATATCCCATATGGAAGTGGCAGGGAGCACAGTTTCCAAAAATTGCAAGGACTATTTTTGAGCTTATTCCTTTTGTTTTGTTTTCAATCTCAAAGAGCATCATGGCAAGTGCTGTGGCGGGTGCTTCCCATCCCGAGGATATCCACCGAAAAGACCTGACTCATCTCCGGGCCATTTCGATCGATAACAAGGGCACCGAGGAGATAGATGATGCTTTGAGTATAGAGCATCTTGAGGATGGAAAGGTTAAAATATGGGTTCATGTGGCGGATGTCTCGCGATGGATTGAGTTTGGCAGCAAACTGGATCTGGAAGGCATGCAAAGAGCGATTGCCATGTACCTGCCCACAGAAACGGTACATTTAATGAGAAACACTCCATTTTGGCGCCTTCTTTCAGTGATATTTTTTTGACTGAGCCCATCATTGGAATTTTTTGTGGGGGATATCCATTTCATGCACGAGTAAGCGTCCTGTTGATGTGCCAATCGGCATCTGCATTGTAACCTAGGGTTGGGAATTGTCCGGACACACACGTTGCTGAGTCGCTTTCAATGCCTTTTTAGATCCCTTGCTTTCCGTGGATGTTGGCCAGGGGTACTCTGAGTTTGAACGAAGGGAAGGAATGCATGGCTCTTAGCACTGGCGTCATATTGAAGGACAACGGCGAAATTGAAAGCAAAGAAATCATC
Source organism: Bryopsis sp. KO-2023 (assembly GCA_030272585.1). Lineage (NCBI taxonomy): Eukaryota > Viridiplantae > Chlorophyta > Ulvophyceae > Bryopsidales > Bryopsidaceae > Bryopsis > Bryopsis sp. KO-2023. The sequence goes on from BSYQ01000010.1 coordinate 1,310,437, forward strand.
TTGTCAAGAATCAAGCCAACGAATAACCTGTCCTACTCTGATGTGGATGAAATTCTGGAGAAAGGAGGCGATACAGATGTGAATGTCCTTCATGAAATGGTCAAGAAAAGGTCAAAATGCTGAGATAAAGCACAGTACTTTGTTCTGTTTTTTCTATTGAGCTGTGTTGGCTGGAGGGAGAGATGATGGACTGCGTTTCACTCTGTTAAAAACTTTGTTTCAGGGCAAAATGGCGAACGAAACAGGGTGCCATTTCGATCGATCTGCCGGAGTGTGTTGTGAGGGTGGATGTGAAAAATGGGGAAGAAGAGCCTGAAGTTTTATTGAAAAAGAAGCAGGATACACCGGCCAAGGCAATGGTTGAGGAGATGATGATTCTGGCAAACGAAGTTGCTGGCATAATTGGTCCGAAACACCCTTCACTGAAATTAAACCACATCCTTGCCAACCTCTTCTGGTCATGTGTTCATCAGGATTTTCTTGGCTGTCAAGTATTTCTTCTTTACCCAAATAAAGAAATATCGCCTGATTGAGGATTTCAGCCATGATGCAAAAAGCTCTATATGCAGGAAAGAAAAATGTTTGCTCTTTCACTGCAGGAAAAGAAGCTGGCCTGGCACTTCCTTATCGCACTCAACCACCTCCGATGCCCCTTGACAAAGGTCTTCTGTCCAAGATTCCTGAAGGGCTGTGTGTGGCGGCCGCCCTGAGGAGAAGAATGACGAGCGTGGTGGTTCAATGCCATGCACCTGGCTGTCATGCGAGCCTGGGAGTCCAGGCATATGTCCAGGCCACTTCACCAATAAGAAGGTACCACGAATAAATTGACAATCGTTCAGGAGGAATTTCCGTCAACTTCTGGCTAGGTTTTATCACCATTCGGGACACAGAGCTTCATTCATTTTGGTCAGGGTTTGCTGTGTTCATTTGACATGCCTATTGTATGTATCATTTGCAGGGTAGTCGATTTGCTGGCACACCGCCAGCTGAAATCCCATATTATTGGGATGGCACCGCCCGTGAATGTATCTCTCCTGGAGAGCTTTCTGAGCAAAATGGCGCAATACAGTCACCTCCGTTCCAAGGTCCAAACAAACTCCGAGAATTATTGGATCGCTGAGTACTTCCGGCAGAACATGTCGACCAAAACATGGAAAGGCTTGGTGTTGATTTGGAAGAAAAAGCCTCAGCGCATAGCATCAGTTTTGCTCCTAGATTTTGGTTTGGAAGTGCCGGTGCGAATTGTTAGAGACATCAATGTAGGGGATACATTGGAGCTTTGTGTGGAAAAAGTGGATGTTAAGAGCGGGATGTTTCGCCTGGGTGAGAAATAGCAGCAGCGAGGATAGGACGCTGTGGCTGGAAAGGAGTGGAAGGGGTCTACTGTGTGCGTCAGTATCAGGATTTTGACCTTGCCTGGTCGGCTGTCAGAGACATTTTTGAAGTAACTTTCCTGTAGGTAGTGTCTCTGCAATGGGTTTGCCTCGATAAAAAACAAAATGGGAGCAAAACGATAGCAAGAGGGTGCAATATTTTGTAAACTGAAATAGTTGATGTTGCACAGGGCTATACCAGCTCACTCCCAATCATGACCAAGGGGGGGTAAAGGACCAAAAATCTTTATCAAGATGGTCTAAGATGGACTAAGTCATTTTTGAGACCCACTGCAACAACTGGAAATGCCAATCCGACACTGGATGTTCGAATTCAAGATAACAGTTGGGTGTGTAACACGCACGCCAAGACAGGACCTTGTTCATATGTACGTTTTCGTCCCAGTCTCACTGAACTGATTCGACACCTTGGGGCCGTCAGAGCGCCTTCATTTGATGCGGACCGTCCTCTTTCTGCTGGGATTCGCTCTGTCCTGCTTGTACATCCGGTTGCTGTAGAGCAAAATAGTTTCAGATCCGCTCGGTCCGAAAGCACGAATCGGGAAAACGGGGCGTAGCGTCTGAGCAAGAGGACCTGTTGAAGTTGCATTCTGACTCGAGCTAATGGCGGCGGGGTCAGCATGGCTGGATACGTTGGTGGATGAGGACACAGGTGTGGCCTGTCCTCGCCTGCAAATGTACAATGATGGCACTGGGCTGGTGATCGAGTACCCTTGGTACACCAGGTGAGCATAGAACCGAATGCTCCCGCAAGAAACGAAGGAAATGTTCGAGTTTCTGTTCTTTCTCCGACAAACATCTCACCAAAAAAAATCCTGGGGTTTTTTGGCACAGTGAGATCGACAGGGATGACCCCTCTGGCGGCGGCGTGTTGCACCGTGCGATCTCGAAACTGACGGCGACTGTTACCCACATGATTCCCCATACGAGGTTAGGCGTTGATCTAGCGATTTTCGGTGGCGTCGTGTGCGGAAGTCTTGTGGGATTGATGGCCGGTGGAGGGTCGTTGTCACTGGGCGGAGCGATCGGAGCTGCAGGTGGGAAGAATTAGAGATCTCACAATTCTAGCTGCTTCGATTAACACCCATGAATTGATTTCGAGCTGATGTTTTATTTTTTTTCTGGCTTGCAGTAAAAAATGGCTTCCTGGCTGGTGTCTTTTGACACATTTGACACCGACCAGAGTTGAGTGGACAGCGTGTGAGCCACTCAACGGTTGAGTGTCCTTTTTTGGTAGTACTTTTTTTGTGAGTGATCATCATTTTCCAATGAAGAGGTTTTTTTTTTTCAGCATTTCTGAAAGCCATAAGCAATAACCACAAAAATGGCTTCTCCGTGAATGAGGTTAACTTTTGGCACACAAATATATGTATATGTATAATTATATATACTAGGTGCAATAAATGTCATTACACTTGTTTGGCATGGACAAAGAAAAAACAAATCACCGACTGCAAGAAGAGCACATGGGGAGCTTCGTGAAACTGCCAGATGTATGAACTGAGAGTGCATGGGGGTCGTTCAGTGGAGCCCATCCACAATAGAGCTAGAAATTTGTTGGGGATTGACTTTTCAGAAAACAATTAGTGAAATCTGGAAAAAAAAGAAAGAAACCACTATTCGGATGGCCCGAATGCTTTTTGAAAGAATAAATGTGTTGCTCGCCGTCGGCTTGGTGGGAGAATAAATCTTTTCTGGAAAGACCAACAACGAGAGGCTGGCTCTTTTGTTTGAAGGATGTGTTTGAAGTCAAAGTGACTGACTGGGGGGGAACTTTGCTCCATATCCTTCGATTGCTCTGTGCATTTTTCGAGGTTCTTTGAGCTGTTAACAATTGAATACAGAAGTTGGAAGGTCTTTTGATCCTTCCGTTTTGAAATGGGGGGAATAAACCAAAGTGCTAAAGTATGGCCTGTAGAGCTTGGCAGTTGCGGAGGAAAAAGAGTTGTTGCGGAGGAAGATGTTGAATTCAGTGGCAATTTTTTTTTCAGTGTGATATTTTGGGAAACTGATAATATAATGCAACAATCATGGCAGCTCATCCTAATTGCTTTTTCTTTTTTTTGCTTTTGATGGGGTGGGGGGGTTGGGAGTGACTTTTTTTGAGAAGGGAAATAAATGGCCGTGCACACTACGAATAAGACTGAAATGGGAGGAAGGATCTTAAGGATCTCACAGTCACTTTTGAAAAAGAATGGGGGAGGGGAATTGTTCGCAGCAACTCGAGGCGATTGTAACTATCAAAAACAGTTGGTTGCCAAACCTGGTTTGTTTCCTGGTTTCATTCACAGCAACTGGAGATGCTCATAACTGTTGAGAATTTTTGGCTGCCAGGGTGGTTGAAAGAAAACCTGAAGCCCAGTGCATCCCTTGTCTCTCCAAATACCCAACTTACCCAGCTGGAAGTTTTTGGACTCTTGATACAATGCACGCGTTTCTCTGTCTGTCTGCTCCATTTGGCAACAAGCATCAAAGTCGATGTTGTTTCTTTCAGCAACCTCGGTGAGCAACGACTGGGACACCACCACGAAAGCCTAAACTACCTTGTCAGTCGCACGTGTTGGTGCATGAGTCAACTTTTTTGAGTGCTTGGTGCACAGTGGTGGAACGTGCTGCGAAGTTTTGAATTGCGATTCTTAGAGACTTCCTCCTTTTGCCCAGTGCATCGACCGTTGGCCTTCGTTGTTGGTGGACTTGACGCCACGAGAGTTTCACCATGGCGGAAAGCAGGGTGGGGCTGAAAATGGACGTTTTGTGTTGGGATTGCTCCACACTGCTGAGTGCGATGGATAGTGACCTGGTCGTTTTTTTCCCCCTGTCCTCAGAATATCAAGCTGAAGTCTTCTGACAATGAGTGTTTCGAAGTGCCGGAAGCAGTGGCAATCAAGAGCGAAACGATCAAGAACATGATCGAAGGTGAGGGGGTTTCGACGATCTTTTCGTTTCTCTTTTTCCCCGGGAATGCAGAAAAGGATGTTCGGTTGGGGTTACGCTTCCGTGTGTGTTTCGGAGTTTAGCTGCGTGTACTCCTCAGAGACTGTTTACGTTTTGGGGGTGTCGTTTGAAAGCTCCTTTTAGCTCCTGGGTGGGATGCCAGGACATTATTTTCAACAACATTTTTTTTTTTTCTGCATGAGCACCTCTCCCTCATAATTCGAGGCAAGTGATTCCCTGGGTGAAATTTTTGTGATGTGCCTGGTGCAGATATCCAGGAAGTGGAGAACCACCCTGTTCCCTTACCCAACGTCAAGAGTCCGATCTTGAGTAAAGTGATCGAGTATTGCAAGTATCATGTGGAGGCTCAAGAGAAGGACGAAAACGACAAACCCAAGAAGGGAGAGGAGGAAGTCAAGGGCTGGGACCAAGAGTACATGAAGGTCGACCTGAACACCCTCTACGAACTCATCTTGGTGAGCTACGACATTTTATCAAACTTGATTGTATCGTGAATTTGGTTATCTTGTTTGTTCCCTGCTGATATTGACTTGGGGGTGGTGGTGGATGGATTTTTAATTTTGTCAATGTTGTGCTCAGGCTGCAAATTACCTAAACATTAAGGACTTGCTGGATCTCTGCTGCCAGACAGTGGCCAACATGATTAGAGGTAAAGGAATCGTTGGGTTTTTTAAGAATCTCTGTTGCTACCCTGATGCTGTTTTGGCTGGAATGAGAATACTTATGTTGCACATTTTTGGAAACTCTTTTTGAGTCGGTGGTGTGGTTTTTTTCTTGGGAATTGCAGGGAGAACACCAGAGGAGATCAGAAAGTTGTTCAATATCAAGGTAAGCTACTCAAAGAATTTGGACTTGAAAAATACAGCAGGGTTGCTCAGTTCTTTCTTATTGTCATGATCAATTCCTGCCTCTATTTTTGAGAAAAATGAAACTGTTGTTTTACGATTTGGTCGTGTGTGAAGTAAACCTGCCTGTTTTTTTTTTTTCTGTGCTCAGAATGATTTCACTCCAGAAGAGGAAGAGGAGGTTCGCCGTGAAAACCAGTGGGCCTTCGATTAAATTACCTTGTAGTCACATGATTGCAGATATTTTTGCTCCTGTTGGAGAGGGGGATTAGGGACGCTCTTGAAAAGAAAAAAAACCAGTCGAACCAGATATTCCTTCCCTGTGAACAAACGTGGCATGGCTTTAAATTGGTCTGAAGAGCTGTTCCGGGTAGTTGGGCAAATCCACAACTGCTGAAAAAGGGATAGGTGACTGGTGCAATGAGAGCTTGGGTTAGTTTGGGGTGGGAGTGGGATTGAAAGAAAGAGTTTGTGAGTTGTCTGATTGGGGGTTTGGGGGGGGCAAGGGGGATTGGTCTCTGTACTATTTGACTTGTGGAATTCGAGGATTGTCTGAGCTTGACCGTGTCAGCAGTGTCGAAAAAAACATGAAGGCTGGGGTTGAAAATTGCCTGTTTGTGGCGCTGTTGTCTTTGAACATGCGCCAGAGGTTGGGTTGAGATATATTGAAGGGAGGGAAATATCCTCCATAAGGCGATGGGGTTCGGAAACTTGTGTGGAATGCGAGGGTTCTCTCAGAACCCTTGAAACCGTGTCGCACAGCGAGTTATGAGAGAAGCTGAGAGAAGCGTCTTAACACGTCATAAGCGTTTTTCCATGCAGAACTCCATGAATATTGCTGATCTTGTATAGAGAGAGAGAGAGACACCAATCATCTGATAAACCAGGGAATGTTTGGGGGGTTACTTGGTCTCTTACAACCCAAATTCCTGAAATGCCACCATGACCCTGGTGTCATGTTCATGAGTATGCTCCTTTTTTCACCATCAAATGTGTTCTCTTTTTAAGAACTTGTTTGAACTTGCCCCATATCATTTTTTGTCCCAGACAAAAATGACAAGCGTTGGCTGTTTTGTTTCCGAATCAACTAATCATGAAAAATCAATCTTTTTAAAAGAGAGTTTGTGGAAAATCCTTTCTTCCTCAGCCCGTCAAAACCGCCACTTCCACAAGACATGCTATTCCAAAAAATCCATATTATTCGTATATAGATATCTCTTTCGATTCAGAACAACAGGTCATGATACGTCGCCCCCCACCCCCCCTTCCTTCTTGATAATCAGACAGTCTCCCTGTGGCCATTTTTTTTATTGAGAAGAAAAAACAAGCCCCACACAAAACAAGTTATTTTCAATAGTCTTGTATCCTTCAAATGAGAATTCAAGAGGAAAAAGTTCTTTCCCCAAAAGATAGCTGCCTTCTCACCCCCCTCTGGAGGAAATCCCCTTCATGTGAAAACCAAAAAAAAGCCAGCTTTCTCCCAAGAACAATTCCACTCACTTATGCTGCAATGTAAGAAGCTGTGTTTTTTAAATCAACAGCATCAGCAGGGTGACTGAAGTTTCAACAATGTACAATTGAAATTGCCTAAGCTGTTGGAAAGGTCCCCCTGGTTCAGAAAAAGAAAAGGAAATTTGGAAAATTCGTGGCAATAATTTTTGTGACAGTGGCAAACCCATCTTTTTTTTCTTTCTTAAAATCAACCAAAAAACCTCCTCCCGGTTGTTGGAATGTTACAATGACCAACACTCCAAAACTGTGCAATGCGATAATCATTACACCAGGGCTGACAAAATTATGACTTCCATTCTCTCTATCTCATGACTAATCCCTGAACCTGGTTTTCTCTCCATATATTCTTGACAACCAACTTTCAACTGAAATATGGCAGCAGAGTGACAAACCAGGTCAAAATGCGTTTTTTTCTCCGTCAATAATAATAATAATGTCATTGCAGTACTTATGTTTTGAATCTCCCTTTTTTTTTCTTGATGGGTAGGTATTTCTTTCAAAAAAAAAACAGAAAAAAACTAACCTACCCAGCTTGACAGTTCCCATTGCCGAATCTCCCACCCACTTGTCAAAGTTTCTAATTTTGGAATCTTAATCAACACCACTTGATTCGTAGTGTCCTATCAAAACATGAGTAATTCTACTTCCAAAACTAGATATATCAAACTTCGCACTTGCCACTTTCGTCTGGATTCAAAAATAAAATAAAATTCATTCAACAGCAATTTTTCTCCCACCGTGTTTTTGTGTTTGTTTTTTTCCATTGGTGACCCACTCAGGTATTTTATCTCAATCCAAAAAAAACAAAAAAAAACAGCAATAAATTTTTCTTTCTGCTTGATATTTTTTCCAAATATCAATGCAGATTAGAAACGTTTTTTTCTTTTTGGCAAGTTATTCCAGCAGCGAATCATAAATTTTTTGGAGGCTTTCCATTCCCCCCCCCCCCCCCCAAATTTAAAACAAAACCCACCAGATTTTTCCCAACACTCCCAACTAATAGACCAAATCCCCAATGCCATAAATTCTTATCCCAAAAGATAGGACCTTCGTGGAAAACTCCCGCTTGTCCCCCCCCCCCCCCAAACAAAGGTCATACACAACCAAAGATGTATAAATGCTTAGATTATATCCACATACAACTCTACACCACCTCCTCTGAACCCACTCTCACCCTGGATGTCAAATTGAACCCTCCACAGCTAAAAAATTAACCACTCTTTGTCCCATCTCGACGCACCAAGCTTCTGATTCTGATGGTGGCACTCTCATGGAGCTCCCGGCAGGCAAACGGCGATTCCTCCAAGGGAGGACTTGGGACATTTTGACGGTGAACCTCAGCAGGTGGGTTTGGTCTCGATGCCTCAGCAATGATTCCCGTTCGTGTTTCAGTGGGAGGAGTGATTTCAGGGAGAGATCGGCGGCGAGGCACATTGATGTGAAGGCCAGTGATTGTCCCTGGAGTCGGCGTCCGTCCACCAGACAGAGCATCTGTCGCTGAATGACAATCAAGCAATCATTTCTGCAACAGAATACCATTTCCATTCCAGAGCCACAGAGGGAAGCAACATCAAAATCCAGGGGGGGGGGGATGGGTGGGTTCATTTCCATTTTCCACTGCTTTATGTGCCGTACAAATGCTGACAAATTAAAAATGATCTCTAATTCGAAAGCAATTGTTTCTGGCCTCCCCCCCCCCTCCCTGTCAAAAATATTCTAGAATGTAAGAAGAGGAAAGAAATTCTTCATGCAGTCGGATACCAGGAGTTGGACTTCTTTGGTTTCTTTGCCTGTGCACCCGGATGCACACTATTTGCATGCTGATGAGCGCCGCCACCACCACCACAAGAGCAATCACCCAGCCAATGTGGAGGTAAGCTCCTCGCACTCGCAAGAAACCTGATCTTTTCGAATCATCACCCCTTGTTGGAGGCTCTGGTGGTGTAGGTGGCAGGGACGTCTCCCCAACCTATCCAGGAAAATATCCAAATCAGCACAGAGGTTAAATCTCTTACAGCGACAGTGGAGTACTGCCAAAATCTTGCATCTCTTTGTATAAATTCTGCAGTGCAGCAGGTGTTTTCACTCTTGCAATGACGGATCCTCTCATTAGCACAGGGAATCAAGTTGCAACAAGTCCTTCACATGAAGGGTTTCTTGTTTTAGATAATTCTGGAAATAGAAAATGAGACGAAAAATAACACATACCTTCATCAACAGATATCCCTCTGGGTCGATAACCTCACTGACACTGCATTTTTCTCGAACCTCACAAACGCGTTCCTCAGAGTAAGTGAAACCTACACACCCTTCTCCCTGTTCCCTGCAAGCATCCGCACATTCCTGGAGAGATTTTACATCCCTCAAAAGGGACTTTTCGGATTCCACGCATTGCCCCTTGACACGCTGATATCCGTTCGGCAGCTTATCGTAAATCAGATAGAAAGGGTTGGTGATATCAGGGTCATTGCAGGATTCGTGCTTAAGGAAGCAAAACTCTCCTTTGTGATGTACAAAGGCCACACAGCGGACATGATCGTTGCAAGCTTTTGCACAATCCTCCAGAGAGAGTTTTTTGCCATGGCGGTCCGAGGAATTCAGGTTGTTGGCTTCACAGTTACCCCCCCTCACCAAGGCAAACCCATCTGGCACCTGATGTTTCGAAAAAAAATAAATAAGGGGGAAACAAAAAAAAACGGTCTGTGCAACTTCGAGTGTTCAGAAATGTTCGAAACAAGAAACAGGCAACCACAGATATTTGTAGGAAATGCATTCACCCACTGACAGCATGTTGAAATTCCATATTCTTTTGCATTTTTTTGGTTTTTTTCTTGTGTTTATTCACACCAACTCACTGGGTCTCTTGTTAGTGACTGATAAATGGATCGATGAATATCTGAATCCAGGCTAGCATCGTTTCTTCCAATTGTGTGCACAGGTTTGTGCAGAAAAGCATCTTGTGCATTTCTGTCAGCTCCAAATCTCAACAGAATTTCAACCATCCCCTCATTTCCCTCCGCCGCCGCCTGATGCAATGGAGTCCATTTGTTTCTATCCACAGTATTCGGGTCCGCTCCATTTTCCAACAGCAAACTGGCACATTCTTCACAGTTTCTATGCACCGCTAATGTCAAGGGAACGACTCCATCTTTCGATGCCCTGATATATTTCAGAAGCAGCCAAAAAACACACAAAACAAATTATATTGGTACAGTTGTGGGGGACTGTGAAGATTCACCTGTCAACAACGTATGATTTCTCATACCTCGTCGTGTTCATATTTGCAGCCGAGAAAGTACTCACTGATTCGGATTTGCTCCTGCCGCTAGTAGATCCTCCATAATTTCAACATCCCCATTAAAAGTCGCTACCCACAGGGGGGACTGCCCCCTTTTGGCTGTTGCCAAGTCAACATCTGCCTCGGAGTCCATCAGAAATTTTGAAACTTCCGCAAAGGAGTTGTGGACAGCAGCCATGAGTGCCGTGTATCCATTGCGGTCTTGCAAATCGCTGGTTGCATTTTTTCCGACCAGATATTCCACCATTTCCAGATCCCCGAAGTAAGCAGCCCTCCAGAGTGCTGTCCGGCCTGTGCGATGTTCACAATGCAAAATCCCACTACAGCTTCATATATCAGTGAAAAAAATGGGCTAAAAGGCTCAACAGGCTCGTGGCTTCACATATTTTTCAAGTAAAAATTCGGCAAACTAACCTTGCACCCCTTATTAATCTTGAAAGTCAAAGCACACACACCAAAAGCCAATGAAAGTTATTCCGAAAGGTTATTCACCCTTATCATTCACAGCATCAATATTAGCTCCATGCTTTAGCAAATCTTTTGCCGCCGCTAAGCTCCCTCCAGTGGCAGCAACCATCAGTGGTGTGATTCCGGTTCCCCTCTTGGTTTCCTTCTCTACATCCGCCCCCGCCTCCACGAGCTCCGCAATTAAATCCAAATGCTCCCCTTGAACTGCAAAACTGAGGGGTGTCGTCCCCCCTTCTCCCACATATTCATCCACTAGTCCATCCTGTATGGCCTCCTTGATAATTTTTCGTTCGTTTTCTCCACCCTAAAAACAGGGAGCATAGACTCATCTTAATTTTGCTTTTTCCACCCTCACCTGGCCTGCCTTGATGCTGCATGTCACCTCAAGCATCCTAACATTGACTTGCACGCAACGGACCATCAGGCATTTAATCAATTATATTCCTAAAGGGAAACTCTTCAGAGCACGTCTTGATGAGGAAACTGGTGTCAAATTCACGTCCCCATCTCCCCAGTGAAGTAACGTTGGGTCACCTTTATCATTTGCAGCAGTTTTCGGTTAAACCGTGGCTGGCCCTCTAACTCCATTTTTCCTTCACCTACATCATCCAGTGCAATTTCCTGAACCAGTTGTATTTGTGTCCAAACCCATTTTCCTTCAACATTTTGTGTTCAACTGCATTCACAGTTGACATTTGGCACCACACAATTAACTGGTGCCAAGTAGCACTGCTCAATTATTCATGCCAATGATCGTGTCAAATCAGCGCGACCATATTTGCAGGAATCTGCGCGATTTGAGAAATGTCGATCATGGCCCTACGCCACACAGCCAGCCGCCAAGCCACCTCAAAGGGGATCGCTTTCGAGAGACCGATCCTGTACCTTCAGTGCCGCTCCACAACCCGTTTACGATCATGGTCGCCATGAGGACCGCCGCAATGCCCCAGATCATTCTTTTCCTTTTGGTGGCGGTTCGCATCGTGATTGATTTCTTCTCGTTGCTGCTGCCTCTGCGTTTTACCACTTCCAGCAAGGTCACCTCTCCCAAAACTCTAGAGCTCTACTCGCTTCCTGGTTGAGGAGAATTTCATTTTCGATTGCTGCCATCCCAGACATGTTCGTGTGCAAGGTCGCATCGCTTTCCATATAACGCTCCAAGTCCGACTCAACCAAGATGAGGCGGCAGACGGCTTTTCCTTCTGGACTTCTTTATTCGTGGCTTTTGGAGAGAATACAAGTCCTCCACATCCGTCGAGTGCAGCAGCCAACTCCTGGATAGGGAGGTGGATGGAGGGCCCCAGGCCCTTGGTACGTTGTTAAACGATGCAAGCACACAGGCGCCGTCACCAGGCCAAGAGTTGTACTAGTTCAATTTGATGTTTGTTTTTGTTTGTACTAGTTTCGTGGGTGATGATTTAGAGGGACGTAACATGAACACACTTTCACAAACTTGGGACAGATTTTTTGGAGAAAGGCTGTGGCGACTTCGTGAAACCGTGTGCACGTAAGACGTCTTGGCTGAAGATGCCAGAAGTCGTCAAGAACTCTTTGAAACGACCAAGTACAGCAGGGAACATTTTGTCAAAATGGACAACCCAGAAAATATTTAAAAATTCCCCAGCACTTTCTTCTGTCCAGGATCATTCAGACTAAAACACACTTTGTTTGTATACCCCATCTTTGTGCAGTGTTACAAGCATTGGCTGCTTGTTTTCAACATATCCAGAGTAAAACTGAAAAAAGCCTTCACAAAAAAACTACTTTCACCCCACAAAAAACACAGAACACGGCCAACCCAAAATTCCACCAAATGTGATCAAAACGACCCCGTCCACGCTGTCGACGCCTTTCCCAGTCTTTTTCTCATGCGAAAATTTTGGAACTGGCGTGGTCCCTCAATTGGACGCCGGCGGAATCTCCTTACTCAACAAGACAATGTCGGCATCATCGTGAACTCCTTGCAGCAACAGCTGGCCTTCGTATTGAACGATTTTCCTCTTCTTGGCAGCGCGAAGCGTGCCTACCAGTGCTTCGAAGAGATTTGCACATCGGTCGTCATGGAACAGAACCCCGAATTTCACAGCAACGTCGCCATTTTCGTTTTTAGATCCCAAGCGAGTGATTTCCTCCACCAGCAAGCCGACCTCCTTGTCGACGTCCATGGCGTAATATCACGAAAGCTTCTCTCTTGATGGGCCGAACAGGAAACCGGGAGCTCTTGACCGGCAGTCTTTCTTATCTCTCTTCCGAACTGCAGTTTGCAGAGTACCAGTTTGATCGCTGTACTTCCTTTCGCACGCCGGGACATCGGATTACGTAATACATATTCATTGTGATCACAGAGGAAAAAAAACCTTGGAGCCGTGCCAAGGGTGGCAAGGGATGACAGGTGGTTCAGTACGTTGGCTTGTGCAAATCAAATCAAATCAAATCAAATCATGACTACACACTTGTGCAAGGAAATACACCTTCTGTTAGTTCTCCATTGCAAAAACGAATTTTCACCGCAGGAGTCCCAAAAGTTCCTTGAAGGAGTGCAACACATAATCACTTACAGAGAATTCAAGGACATGACCCACAATTTCCTGACCCCCCCTCCACTGTATCAATATTTCTTTTTGCATGCACACTCACAGCTACAGATATGCCTTGTCAACTAAATTCTACCTAACTTAGGCAAGTATTTATTAACCCTATTACTAAATGAATCCCAACAGACCTGACAAAGCCCCCCCCCCAAAAAAAAAAAAAAAACGGAATCATATCCACCTCCATGTCAATGAAATCGACGTTGAAAGGGTGTCCGTGTAATGTGGGTCATCTTTCTGAAAAAGGAGTAAATCTCCAGGATTTATTATGGCCAGTTTGCCATGCACATTCTTGAATGCTGGAAATTTTGAATAGTCTGGATCCACAGGGTCGACTTGGCCCCTTCTGGCCAAAAGATGGTTTGCAGGATACGGGTAAATAGATTTGATGTCGCCTCGATTGTACAGCACCATTCGCTTGACACCATACACCTGCAAATTAGATTACAGATATATCAGAATTCTTGATGGATTCGTTACATGCATCTCGTGCTATTCTTGCCCCCATCAAATCTTGATGGGCAGGTGGGGCTCGAAAAGGTGGTTTTCAGGAAACTTGGTTTATTGTTGCTGGAGTGGTGGGCCGATCTCACCCACAGTGGACAGGCTCGTTATGGCTTTCAGCTTCACAGCTATATTTTTGAAAATAAAAAAAGACAACTTGATGGGGGAGAAAAATAAACACAAGCTTGAAAAAATCTACCTGGATGAAGAGGCTGGTCAGCCTATCGTAGTGTAATGGAGAGACGGCACCCTTTGGACTTACCCACACGCGGGGGGGGTTCATAAAAACATCCGCTGAACCATGGATACAAAGCAACACCAAATCAGCAAAACTCTTGAAAAGCACTTTTCACCCCATACAAAACATCAATCCCGCCCCAAATACCTCAAACTCTGGTTCACCCCACTCATTTTGCACAGTGGATCTTGCTGCGTGAGGCTTTCCACATTGTTTGCAGAACAAAAGGCAAGCCAACCCATACTCAATCTATCACCTATGGTGCTGTTGCCCTACCTTCGTGAACTCTGGATTTATCCATGCATCTGAAAACACCGGAGTCCAGGTCGAGTCTTCTCCGCATTTCTGGGGTGAGATCGAATCGAAAGTAGTAGTGCTCCGAGTCCTCATAAAACATGTTGGGAAACGGCGAATCTTTCTGCATACGCAAAACTGCCTCTTTGGAGCTCATTTTGGTGGTGGTCACAGGGAGCGTCTTGACATCCACCTCGTTCATCAGCTTTTTCAGCTTTGCCTCATGTGCGTAATAAAACTTCATGCCTGGTGCAGCCCAAGCCTGAGCAATAACATCCAGACTGTCAGGGGAGCCCTCATAGCTAGTCCCGTCTCCTAAAGAAAATCTTTTCAAAGAACACGAAAGAGCATTCAACCAACCCTTCATGGATAAAGATTTCCAGACTTTAACCTACCTGACATTTCCAAAGGACATCAGATTCTACAGGCACCTTTCACCAATCATAGCAGATCCAAAAAAATCTGCTTTAGAGTGGCAATTTGCATTTTTCCCCCCAGAAGCTGCTTGCAAGCCCCCTTCCCCACAACGTGCGAATTTCACAGAAAGTTCCAGAAATGCTCCAGAAATCAACCCTCCCTGATCTCAATCAGATGCAAAATTTCCCTTTATCTCACATCGACTGGAATATCTTGGTCAGCAATGAAGCTCAGATTCCATTCCTTCAGAATATCCCAATTGACGGCGTTTCGAATAAGCAGCGGTTCAGCAGCTGCATTTTTTTCAGTGTATGGACTTATAAGCGAACAAATCTCTGAAGCCTTGGATGCATCCCATTCCACCTCTCGGACATTTCCATCTATCCTAATAAACTGGCATTGATGTCCTTCAGTCCCAATCCAAAAAATAATAAATAATAATAATAATAATAATAATAACGATAACAATTAAATTACAAAGGAATGTGCATCTGAATCCATTCTGAAGAGCTCATTTAGACATTCCCTAAAGAAGGGGCGGGGAAAGGAGAGGTACAGAAATGGGTATGCCATCGAAAAACAAAGTAACAGCATTTCAAGGTTGAAAAAAATAATGAATCAAGGCCACTAATATGTTTTCTCTTCATTTTCCACATATCTTGACTTTCGATCAAGAAAGAAGAAACTGGATGGGCCCCCCCAAAAAAAAGAAAAAAGAAAAGAAAACCTCTGGTGAATTTGTCAGCCTCACCCATGCAACACATCAAGAGGTTCTTCTTCATAGACACCCAAGTCCAAGTCTGCAACATCAAAGAAACGCATCCACACTCAGATTTACACAAATTTCAAACCCCAGAACAACCAAAAAAATATAAATTTATTTTAAAAAAACTCTTCTTTGAAGGAAAGTCACTGTTATACACCGATTCCTCCCAATATATCCCATTCTCCAATCCAGCACCAATACTTCAAAACGTAGTTCCATGGTCGTTTTTCAACCCCCACATTCCACTGCAATGTTCTTGTGATGATTTTAATGTTTCTCATTTCCACACACCTGGCACCCCATTGACCGTCTGATGAGATGTGTAGTAGCGATTCAGCCAAATCCAAATCACGAAGATGTGTACTATTGCACCACCGCCCAGCACCAATCTAAGCTTTGATATGGAAGCTGCCATCGCTACAAGATGGCATGCACCCTCCCAAAAAAAATCTCCACCAAGGATAATGGCCTCTCCTGAATATCAGGAAAACAAAAAAAATACTCAAAAAAAATAACAACAATAATAATGATGACCACCAGGGCTGCAGATGCAACTCTGAAGACTGTCGCCACCTTACTCTTTCTTCCGTAACCGAGACCAAATCCGTCAAGACAAGACATACAGCATCTCCAAAAAGGTGTGCGGATTGTGGAAATACCAGTAACGCACCTCAAAGAAACAAGAGAATTCTTGGTTCCTACAAGAAATCCAGTTCCAGGCGAAAGGCGACCTCCACGGAAAGTCCCCAGTACAGCAGCCCCGCTAAGGTATGCAAAACCTTCTTTTGTGCAAGCGATAAGGTTTTGGAGAAAATCCAAGGTTCTACTGCCCGGTACGCTACAGTGGATGTACATGTCACATGTCAGACCCGTGTGCATTTCCTACGATTCCAAGTTTCTGTCCTCTCCGGGTCGCAGGATGATCAACAAAGCGTCGAACCCACCTCACTCGGGCGGACCCGCGACCCCTTGAGTATGCGACAGCCGCCATGGCTTCGACGTCCAGGGTTTGATCGTGTGGATCGAAGGATTTGAGGCGAGAAACGTGCTTTTAGGCCAGCGCAGGGGTGGAGTGAGCGGTGTTGAGAGGATTGGCGATGCACGCGGGTAGCCAAGGGGACGTCGCGGTAGCACGTCACGCAGGCGATTCGTTCGAAGAGTTGGTGGAACGCTCTTTGCGTGAGCAGCCTGGAGTTCCGGAGAATGCCACACAACGGAAGCCGGTGAAGAAACGTCCGTTTCTGCGGAAAGGGGAGGGGGTCGATCGGAGAGTCCACGCGTCCAACTACAAAACGGAAGCAAAGAAAAAGCGCGAGGAAAACATCCGAAAAGCTCAGGAAAGGGCTTCGCGAAAGCCGGTCCCGCCTGCTCAGAGACCGCGAAACGATGGTGACGTCTTGGTGCAGACGGGATCGCTGGGCAACGTCCAGCGAACGCCATCCCCGGCGAGAACCAAAAAAGTTGAAAGCAGCGAATACCCTTCCTACAATCAGCGCCATGAAAACCTTTCGGCAGAAGCGAACGAGTGTGAGTTGGGCGGGGAACAACTCGAAGGCGAGTCGGTGCTGATTTCCGTTGACGAAAACGGGGAGTTCGAAAATCACGTCCTTGATGACGTTTTCCAGCGGAGCAGCGGCGTTGGACATCTGCCAAACGGATTTCAGGAACACCGTAACTTCGAGGGAAAGCACGGCTCGGCTCGGTCGTTGCACGCACCAGCTAACGAAGTTGGGGCCCTGCGGTCGAGTGTCAGTGAAATAAATCTTGGTCATGTTGGGAGCGATGTGGTGGAGAATCTGACAGGGTTTCTTGGCTCAGGCCCTGCTCACAGTCCAGAGGAGGCAGTCAGACAATGGGAACACAGACAGGTGAAGCCAGTGGTGGTCCAAGAAAAATTCTGAAACTGCACAAGCACTCTGCAAGAACTAGAATGACCGTTGGGGTGGGCTCTAAGGAGAGGAAGAGAAAACAGCATTAATCCGTGCCTTGTTTGATGAGTAACTGGGTGACACTACACCCTCAATCGTATTTAGTGTGGGTCTTTTAATAGTGTTACCTCAGTAATAGTGCAGGCCACACTAATTCATGGAAAACCGAAACGTTAACTAGAAGTGTAGATTTCGGAAATAGTGTGGCCCACACTATTTTCTGTTTTCTAAAATTTCTGCCGCACACGGAAATAGTGTAGGCTACACTAAATACGATGAAGGGTGTACATATCTTGGCTCAGGCACTGGAGCTTGAGGAATTTGTCGCTGCAGAGCGTGAACTTCGGAAAGAGTTTGGTGAAAACAGCTCGGGTTCACAGGCACATGGCCAGGTCGACACTCGTGCTTTTCCATTATGCAACAATAGGATCACCCAAGATCAGCTATGAATGCCAAGAATTCTGTATTTCAAAAGCGTTTAGGAATCCTGGCCTTCCTGTGAAAAACAAATGACACGTTCGAGGATACAAACAGCTTCTCAGAGCATTCGTGCGTGCCAAATGTCAAGCCTGATGTTTGTTTTTTCTTTGATATTTTACCAGATTCCTCATCCATCGTCGCTTGCTTCCTTTCAAGCTTCCATTGCGGCGTCACAGCCCATGGAATTCGACGATCAGCAAGAGTGGGTGGATACTACAGTGACTGGAAATGCCAATTTACAGGCCTCAATGGAACACTCAACCTATGGCAACCGTGTCCAAAACTCACCAGGACCAATTCACTCAGGTGCATCTCCTGAAATGGTAAGAGGCTAGCTAGTGCCAACATTGTTTGGTGAGATATCGGGTCCTGTGGAAAATACTGATTTGGCTGATGAAGCAATTGTGTCAAGGTTTCACTGTATCAACAGTTGCGAGGGGAATGGTTGTATTGCTTTTCTTGTGATTATATATAGATATATTTTATTTATTTTATTTATTTTTATGTCTTCAATGAGCAAACATGGTCTGAGTTCATGACTTTTTTTTTCAATGTGCAGATGGCGAGATTGCAAGAAGAGGTGGAGCGAAACGAAAAGAACATGTCCTTTGTGCAGTCCCTATTCAGGAAGGATAACAACAGGGAGCCTCAGGAGCACCGGCATGTACCAGTGCCAGTTTCCAAACCCTCCTCAGCAGCGGAGCAAAAGGTGCTAAACCCCAAGGAATTTTTTTGCCTCTTGTCTTTGGTTTCATATTCTGTGTTAAAATCGAGGAGAAATTGAGGGAGAGAAATGGGGTGAATCTGGAAGAGGAGGATGGGTGGGTTGTTCTTTTGCCAATGTCAGGAATGTGGCGTTCCGAGATAAAGTTGGGGTGTGGTTTTGTTGGGAGAGCAGGCCCTGGAGCTGTCTGAGGAAATTTCTCGGTTCAAGAAGGAGCATGCTGTCGTTGAGAGAATGAAAAAAGATATGGAGAGGGACCGATCTGAACTTGAAAGAGCAAGGGCAGCCTGGGAAGCTTCCAAGGTAAAATCAGGGACTCCTTTCTCCGATTGTGTGGAATGGCGCTCGTTGGTTTTTGCCTATGAAGCGGCCTGGAAAACACAGCATGATTTTTCTGCGGTTCAGATTGCACCAGGGATTGGAATTGGATAGACTCCCCACTTCTTTCCCTGATTCATCAGGATTCGCCCATGTTCCATGAACTGGTGTGGGCTCCATTTCGAAGCAGGGTTGATTAGAAACGATTCATGCCCAATACATTTAATATTCGGATCCTGTATTGCATGCACAATATTTCTAGGGAAGTGACCAAGCCAATTTCGAGGCCATGAAAGACGAGGAGTGGCGACGGCTTAAAAAGGAGAGAAGGATTCTCGAACAGAGGAGCAAGGATCTGCTGAACTTGCCAAACAGAAAGGAGAGATCCGAGATCGAGGCCATCGAAGCCATTTTACAACAGGAGCGAAAAGATACAAGAGCCAAGGAAGCTCGTCACAAACTGACTGTGGAGAGGCTCAGACAGCAAATTTTGGAATTGCAGGTCAGAATCATGGCAGTCCTCGTCGTTTCTCGACACTTTTTTTCAGGGTTTGTCTGTCTGAACTCTCTGGGAAGACTGTTTCTGTCAGTGGTGTGCCCATGTTTGATCCTTATTTGAACTGGCATGGGTGGTGCACCTGCAGAGGCTAAAAGACGAACA
The DNA here is from genome assembly GCA_030272585.1 of Bryopsis sp. KO-2023. Classification (NCBI taxonomy): domain Eukaryota; kingdom Viridiplantae; phylum Chlorophyta; class Ulvophyceae; order Bryopsidales; family Bryopsidaceae; genus Bryopsis; species Bryopsis sp. KO-2023. The sequence goes on from BSYQ01000010.1 coordinate 1,329,830, forward strand.
GAGAGAAGAAATTCAATGGCATGAAAAGAGACAAATCGAGGCGTGGGAAGCGGTGGAGAAAGCTAAGGCCGAACGAAAAAACCACGCTCCCAAAAATGCCAGGTCTGTTGCTGTTGAATCGTCGGGTGCATGTCATGTGCTGGTGTATAGAACGCTCCCAGATTTGCACAGACCATAGAGAAAATGCTCCATGCTTGTCCTTCCATATAATACCAGAATGACAACATCAAGTTGATTATCGTTTCAGAAAGTTACATGGAATGAAGCGAGTTCCGTTTTTTGACTTCACAGTCTCCAGACGTCCCCCTGTATTATCCAGCAAGTCAGCAGCAATGTTGATAAGAGTCGAGGAGGGGGGGAGGAAAGTGGATACCACAACACAGCTGCCCAAGGTCTGTTGAAAGACCTCTATGCTCAAGTGAACCCCAGTTCCAATCCAAATCATGGTCTGGAGTCGTTGATGCACACGCCTCGAGGATCTCCGGACCACAGCTACAGCAGGCAGTTCAACGATCGACCAGGAGTTGTGACAAGCAGGGAAGAGCTCATAGACAACAACACTTTTTGGCCGCACCACTCCCAGGATCATGGCGCTTCTGATGGTTTGCAAGGTTTGTAAGGATGTATGATAATATGCAGTCATGGATTGAGATGCGAGTCCTTCCAAACAGTTTAGCAAACTTCAAGAAAATTGTGAATCTGGCTGGATTGATGGTGATCCCTTTTTCTGAAATTGTTTTTGCGATCGTTTTGATTATTGAGAATAAACCAAATGCGTATGATGTGAGGGGCAAATTTGTCAGTGGTGTCCAAAAGGAATTGTTTATTTCATGTCTTGAAAAGTACACTTTTCGCTCTTCCACAGGGCATGTTGTTTCTCAGCATTTTGGGATGCTGTCGACTCCCCCAGCCAAAGCTCAAGAAGAATCGTGGGCAATGGCTTCAAGGGGATTTCACGACAAGAGATTTGGACACCACTCTCCACCGATATCCACTGAGGACCACTTCAATTCAAATTTGAGAATGACCGCTCCTTCAAAGACTGGACAAATGCCTCCTGATTTCATGATGGGATTTGTTGGTGATAAATCCAGTGACGTCCATCAGATGAGCCACCCCACTTTCCAGGGTTCTTTTGAGGGGATGGAACGCTCTGCCCCAAGTCATGGAGGTGTTGGTCAAGTGAGTGAAATTTATCAATGCCACATCTAACCCGTGATATTGTGGTCACTCACTCGCCCTTTGTGATTATGCGCACTGTGGCAAGTTTCATTTGTCTGCAATCCATAACACTATTTCTAAGGACAAGGGGGGGGGGCTTTCCAGCCGCTGCAGTATTGATTCCATGCTTTTTTTTTCAGGACGTTCTCCACCTGATCAGACTCACTTTAGAATCTTTCCGAAAATATAGGGAGCATGATGGATCTGTGTTTCCCAGGCCTTCAATGAAATATCACCGAAAGCCCCCATCCTGGTTAGGGCTGACCTGCATTCAGGTTACTCTTTTCCCACACATGGCAACCAAACATACTTCGATCCGAGCCACCAGCTGGAACCCACGCTTGCTCCTCCAACGATTCACAACATCCACACCAACCCGTCCAGTTCTCAACAGCGACCCTCTGTTCCATATCATGACGCACTTCACTCTAACCACGGTCGGTCCGCAGTCCTCCAACCTCCAGAGATGGTGTCGCTCTACCAAAGGGATGTCAGCCAGGGCGCAGCTGAACCCAGGATGTCAGACATGCCATATCACAATGAGGGTCAGGCACAGCAGCAGGGTCATTTGGGTTACGCGAGGCCTGCTCAGAACAATCACCCGATGGGAGCATTTCACTTGTCCTCGAGGAGCAGAACACCACCTATGCTAGTAGGGGAATCGAATGCAAGGCTGGGCATGGGGGTGAACCAATCCGGTGATATGAATGGTATCCCCCAAAACTATGGGCGAGGGCAGGGGTCCGAAGTCGGATTGGTGCCCCCCTATCCTCCAGCCGATTTTAATGTCGAGAGGCACAGTCAGCCATATCACATGCATGCACCATCCAGACCGCATGCTCCCACCACCACTCACCAGCCTGAACGTGCCCACACCAGCCCCACCCCTCAAAGCACCAGAAACGAACCCGTCGTTGTTAAAGAAATTCGCAGGAGCAAAGGGAAAATAGAGCAGTTGATGTCGGACGGGAGAAAAGTGGTCAAATTTGGAAACGGAAGTGTGAAAGAGAGCCTCCCTGATGGAACCACAGTGGTGGCTTTCAAGAATGGAGACGTGAAAAAGAACCTGTTTGATGGGGTTGTCCAGTATTACTATGCATCGGCTGACACGTGGCAGACGACACACCCAAATGGCGCTCAAGTGTTTTACTTCCCCACTGGACAGAAGGAGGCCCACCATCCAGGTGGAGAGAAAGAGGTCATGTTTACGGATGGGGTTGTTCGGATTCTCGATCGAGAGGGGTAAGTCGACTCTTTTGCCTGCCTTGGTGTGGGGGTCATCACCAGAATAAGATAACCCTAATGATCGAAAATCGGTGTGCCGTCTAATCCTATTTCATTAGTGGAAAGCAAGTGTCTGTGCAGAATTGATATATAGTAGTTATCCTGTCAGAAATTTGGACAATTTGTTTTTTCTAATATGTCGGCACACATTTAGAGATGATATATATATATATATATATTATTTTTATTTATTTTTACGCTGCCTGTTGTAGGCACCAACGAGACACGATGGGAAAAACTTGCCTGTCCATGGAGATTCAATTGCCGAAACCTGATTTCGTACCAACCTGGAAGAGTCATGGCTAGATCTTGACATCCATTCGTTACACCATTCCAACCTGCAGGCCATTTTTTAACCACACATAGCGAGATAGGACTAGGGACACTGCAGCCAATTTGTTGATTGTGGTGCTAAAAAATGATAGAGTAGGACGAACTTTTAAGGAGATTGTAACAATTCTGCCACGACCTGCCTCTTCTTTCAAAGAAAAAAGTTTTTGGAGATCCCAAAGCTTCATTAATCGTAGTTTTGCACTCCCAACAAAATCTATTAGTCAAAAACTACTGAACAGCAACGACGATCAGAGACCGGCGATTCACCCACGAAAGCACTTCATTCTACCCCAAAGGGAGCTTTGCTGAGGCACGGCGACCCGCTGGACTTGAACCCATACGTACGTTCTTTGGACGTTCAATGAGCAGACAGCGGCTCCAGTTCCATCCCTTCATTCATAGATGGTCAGATCATCGGTGGCGGATGTCTGTGTTGGGCCAAAAATAGATTACAGAAACAGTTCACACAAGTAGCCAAACCACGCTACCCGCCTCACCTTGCAACAGTGTGTTGTTTTCGGTCGGTGGTGGCTTGCCCGGGAGCTGTGAGGTACTGTGCCTACTGTGGACATTGGCTGCTCTAGGTCAACTCGTTTTCTGGCGATCGGAAAACCGAGAGGAGGAAAGAACTGTCCAACTCTTTTTGAGCAGGAGAAATATGAGTATTGCCCGCAGTCTTTCTGCTGATAATCTTCCCGAGCTCAGGGAGAGCGAGTGGTTGGCAGACGTGGAAGGCCAACCGAGACTGGTATTGTACAACGATGGAACGGGCTGCGTGCTGGAGTTGCGACGTCCAGGAGATGGGTGAGTTTTGGTAACGAGGACGGGGCGGGGTCAAGGTGCTGCTTTGCTTTTTATCGAGACGTCCGAGCACCAAGCTTTCTGGCATGAAGTGGCCGTCGAGAAAAGTCGATCACAGGTCAAGAAGCGTCGGATCGTACGATCTTGAAGACGTTGCAACGGAGTGTTTACAATGCGCAGACAAGAGCACCCTTTTGAGATCCGTCGACACCCCTTGCGCGACGCTCGTTGGTCGAGGCTTTCTTGGCAGCAACATTGCTGTTTGTGTCCTCCCCCGTTCGAAAAGCCGTTAGCTGAGCAGGTTCCGTGGGGTAATTGCAGGCCTGCTGAGTGTGACGACTGCGAAAACTGGCGACCACGGACAGAGCTCCCTAAAACCGTGGCACGCGTCGTTCACAAGGTTGCGGACTTTATCGCCGATGTTGCTGTGCCCTGCCATCGATATTCCGCCCAAACACTGCTCGGATCCCTGGCTTTTGGAGGAATTTTCTTGGCTGCAAGGTGGCTGGTGGCTCAACAGACGGCCTACGGACCAGGTGACTTTTCATCTGGCGACGATCCATGAGGATCGTCGTCATGCGCTGCGTGCTCTGGTATTGGGATCTCGTCAGATTTTCACCTTGACAGGAAAACCGCAAAATCAAACTCTGTGGCTGTGGAGCTTGCCCACTGTGCATTCTCAAGCATATCATTTAACAGTAAGGTCAGCATTTTATTCTGTGTGTGTGTGTGTCTGTGTGTCTGTCCAGGGACCCCTATATTTTTCGATGGATCTTTTCATTTGATCGACGGTTGAAGGAAACGATTAATGGGTCACTCTGGAATTTTGAAAGAAAAAAAAAATTGTGCAAAAAGAAAAATTAAGGGAGAAAAGAAAAAAAAAAAGAATGCGTTGGTTAGTGTTTTGGTCTTATGTTTTTTTTCCAGCTTGTACTTGGCTACTTATGACTCTGAAGGGGAAAAGGGTTGGGAAGGGAAATGGAGTTTTTCCTTTTTTTTTTTTTTCTTCTAGTATCTATATCTTTAATGTAGATGTCAATCAAGGGAAAGATAAATACCACCAAGCTTTGCAAGTGAGTTTCGGGTGTCCGTTTTTTTTATACATACATACAAAAAATCTATATCTATACATATATCTATATACATGGCGTTGCTGTGGAAAATCTACCACTTCAACAGAATTGGTGTAGTGGTGGGGTAAAAAAAAACGAAAGACGATTTCCAGATGTTTTTGGGTGGATTTTCATTTTGAAAAAATAGGGAAGAGAGAAAAAATTCGAATTGAATATATATATAAATATATGTATATGTATTCAAAAGTAAAATTGAATATGTGCTAGGGTTAGAAGAGATGGTCAAGTTATGACTTGGAAAGAGCTTGGCATACGGGGGGGGGGGGGGAAGAAAAAAAAAAGAATTTGTCCGCATTGGACAATAGTTTTGAAAGGAAAAGCTGAATGTGTTTACAAGATGCATTCTAATATTGTGTATCTACAGTTGCATATGTATATATTACCATGAAAGAGAGGGGTTCAAAAAAGAATGTAAACTGAAAAAGGGAAATATATATATACATCTTTATAAATGCATAATGGAAAGTTTTGCGAGGACAGGTGTGCCTGGTTCTTTCTCTTTTTTTTTTTTTTGATTTTAGTAGTGTATCATCTGTTTATCCTATCGAGGGGGTTTCTTGTGGTGTTTTTTTTTTTCTCTTTCTTGGTAGGTTTTGGGGGGTTTATTGGGGGTATGGGGGACTGAGACGTTTTTCTTACTTGTCGCTCAATTTTGGTTACATGGCTAAATTGAGCTTCAACTCTCATTTTCTGGTGCATTGTGTCAGTATTGCAAAAAGTGGCAAAAAGATGATTGATAAACCCATTTCTTTCATCTTGGATTGTTGTTTTTTTTGCAACAAAACATTCGCACCTGAATAAAAAAAAAGAAATGCAACTTTCAAGAAAAAGAGAGAAAAAAAAAGGGGGAAAAAATGTTTTGGGGGACATTCTTGGTCTAAATAGAGTTGGTGGAAGCGGCATTCGCGTAGGTTCCTTTTTAATGTCCTTTTCCCATTTTGGGGTTGCTTGATTCGGTCGAATCGAGAGGCGGTGGCGATCAAGGGCTCAGGCTTACATTAGGTTGCACATATTTTCATGGTTAGTCAGACGGATGGTAGAGTTACCTTGCCGGGGGGTTTGGGGTGGGGATGAAAAGAAAAAAAGATAAAGAAAACTGGATTTGAAGTGCTTTGCCCTGTCGCATCACAGTATACGTGTGGAGGACAGTTTTGGTGTTTTCGTTCGTGAATTAGTCCGAGTGTCTGACTGTCGAGGGGTTTTCTGTTTTTTTGTCATATTCTCCTGATTGGTTCGGAGCCCAACTTCATACATGCAGAGGGCTGACCGAGATACGAAAAAGCATCACTCGAGAGGGTTGTCAACCGGAGGATATTGGTTTCTGGGAAAAAAAACTCAATCCACCCGGCTGATGCAAATGGACTTTAAACACTTTGGGTTTTTTTGTCATTTGCCTGGCTGGATCGTTGAGCGTTTTGGACGGCTCCAAGTCATATGGCTGCTGGTGGGGGAGGAGCCTCCTTTTGACACCCACCCGACACATCCACACGCCGTATGATGATATGCTGACTGTGGCTTTGCAGTGCTCCGGAGAGGATCCTCTTCCTATCAAGAGAAGATATGGGGGGAAGGGGAGGAGATGGTTGCTAAGGATTATTGAAAAATGCATGTTTGCATGCAAGAAAAAGGACGAAAAAGAAGAAGAAGCCCTTGTAATTTCAGCTGGCCAGCTTAGCTAGGTTGCAAGTTGTTTGGGGAAGTTTTTTGGGGGGGTGTCTGCTTTGGTGTGGATGCCCACTTTGCTTGCAGGGACGACGACTTGGAGAGTCCTTGTGTAGTTATGTTCTCGAAAAGAAAATTGAAAAAATATCTGCGGACCCCAAACAGAAAATCAAGTTGTTTTGATGTCATGGGGATCTCGCCGGACGAAACAAAGAAAAGAAAAACAAAAAGTTGAGAGAGAGAAGTTGAACGAATGACTGCATTTTCATGGACTGTTCGGAGAACTTTTTCTTTTTATAATTGACTATGCTGTTTTGTGTGGGTCATCTTTTATTATTCTTGTTCAACGCAGAGATTATGTGTTGTAGTTTTCCAAGAACTGAGGTAAAAAAAAATTGCTTTAAGAAAAGATGCAAGGAGTTGTTGGGAGGTGGGTGGGTGGGTGGTAGCTTTGTTTCAAGGGGTGGAATGCAGAAAAAGATACAACTGAAGAACAGCATAATGTGTTTTGGGGGCGGTTGATTAATGTATTGTGGGGAACATTTCAAAATCTCGCAGCAAACATGCTCAAATGTGTAATGAGATATTTCAATATTTTTTTTTTTTCAAAGATGCAGCCTCTCGCATTTTGAAAAAAAAATTGGCAGCTTTTCTTTTATCTTTTATACTTTGCAGGGGAAAAAAAAGGGGGGGGGGATTGGGAAGCGAGTTGGGAGGGAGGGGGGGGGGTTTCAAAAGTTTATCCTTCATGTGGTTCTGTAGGTTCAAATTGATTTACATCTCTTCAAGGCTGTTGATTTGGGGTATTTTCAGAATATGATTTCGCTTGGTGGAAAGTGTCTGGAGCCCTTGTCATATAGGACAAAAAAAAGGAAACTATGCTAGAAAAAGAAAACAAAAAAAACAAAAAAATGGTCGAGTATATATAGAGATATCGTGGGAAAGGGGGATGGTTGTCAAAAGAGGGGGGGAAGTCAGTCCACCCGAAAAAAAAAAACCACTTGGTGAATTATGGGAGACCGCCCAATGGTCCATTGTTTTTGTTTTTCAATAGTGTTTTTATCCCCAGGTGGGGAAATTTTGAGTTCAATCGTAGGTTAGGGCGGAACGCTGATTTTAGTGTACTGGGATGTTCATGCCTAACCCTCGCAATATATGAGAAATGTCATGATTTTCTGTCATAGATATGCTTAGTGATACACGATTTTGCAAAGACATGTGGTTTTGTTTTTTCGTATAATTAGCCCCTACAAAATTATATCACTTTTTTTTCTTGATTCATTGAAGGGGGGGGAAGCCAATATTAAAATCGACACTGGGGGCTTTTTTTTAAAGGGGCTTTTTTTCTTAATTCTGAGATTTTTGGCAGGTGGAGGGGACAGCCTGGTCCCCTTCTGTTTGATATGAGTTTTTTGCTTAAGGAAAAAAAGAAAAAAAAACATTCTGTGAAAAAAAAAGGAATCTTACGTCAGGGTTTTTTTGCTGTATGTGTCTGATCGAGCAAACAGTGCCATCATTAGATGCGCTAGCACCTGTTTTTGTTTTTGCTTTTTCCGACTGTTGGTTTTAGAATGCCAAGTCTGGGGAGTGTGTGAGGAGGAAATGACATCATAGTGTCATGGCAAAAGCCTTTTGGAAATGTGTGACCTTTCTGGGGTCCTTGGTACTTGTAAGAAACACTTGGGTTTGTATCAATGGTGTCAAATTTGGTCCACAGCAACTCTTTTGGTGTTTGGCAAAATCAGTGGCGCCTCGGTTGGTTTGGTTAATATGGACAGAATCGACACAAGGATAATCTTTGGGGAGAATTCCCTCGATTTTTTCTGGAGATTTTTGGATCTGTATCAGTCCAGAAAAAATTTGGGACAGAAGAAATTTGGGGTGATGGCCTCTTTTTGCTGTAATTGATTGATTGATTGATTGAAAAATTTGGGAGATCTTACACAAATACATGTCGCAGTTTTCACCTCTTGTTGCAGGAAACATATCTAGAATCCCTTAAAACAAAACACCCACCTGTCACATCCCGATCCACAGAACTCTCAGAACACCAAGTCGTGCGTTTTTTTGGTGGGTCACATCACCGGTTTGCACAGTTGCGGCCCTTGCAAATTTCGGTCGTGGTACGATTTCGACGCACGCATGACGTGGACGAGCAATCAAAAATCAATAACACGATGCGAAATGTTTCAGCCTGGCCTGCACCGAATGCGCTGGTGTTCTTGAGGTGAGCAACATCATTCCTTATTCTCTCAAAATGAGTCAGGATAAATGCTGCCCCCAGGTTGGGAAACCTACAGTTGGGGTTGAATTTCCACATCATAGAACTACAACGAAAGCGTCAATGATGTTTTTTGAATATAAAGCTATTTTGAAGCTAACGATGCAGCTGATAAAATTGTGTCCGACGGGCAGCTTTGAAGGGGTATCTTTTGAAAAAGAAATACCGCAGTGAGGAGCAGGCTACTGGTTTGTCCAGAGTGGTGTCTTCCAGAATCCGCTATGCCCATAGGGGGGCAACTCATTCTGAAAGGTACCTTTACAACACCAGCAATGCTTGAACATTCTCTCAATTGTTCACTGGGACAAGGTTTTTTGCATATTTAATTTCCACTTACCGAAACGTGCCCCCGCTCCCTTTACATACAAATAAGAAACGCAATAAGCCCCCAAGTGTTTTAGAGATTGTATTTTTTTTTTCCAGGCAGTAGTGCTGAATGGGAGCACTTTTTTTGAATATTCTGTGCCATGATCAACACAGGGGGGAAACCCTTGAAGAAAAAGAAGAAAAAATCGAAAAAGAAACTGCCCCAGGAAACTATTGAGGCCTTGAAAGAAGAGCAGGAGAAGAATCCCCAGCCAGAAACGGCCGCTAAAGAAGGTGGGACTCCCTTGTTTTAAATTGAAGCATCAGCGTTTTCCTGCTGAGGGTTTCCCCTCCTCCTCGTACGAATACTCTGCAATATTGAACAACAGATACATTTTTCTGCAAAGATTCGATCTCTGCAGGGTGAGAGTGAACATTTTCTAGGGACCAGGGGTTGGTCTTCCAGCTGACAGACAGCTGGTGCCAGTTTAGATTCTATCCAAACGAGAAATCGGGGTGATGACCAGCCCACTGAATTGATATGTCGATAGGGAAAAAAGGCATGTCCGTAATTTAGGGTGTGTTGGCATGGTTCAGGACAGCAAAGCAGCATAAATCCCACTGCCGTGTCCGTTCAATCTGGGAAGGCTTATGAGGAGGAGTTCTCGTTAGAGATGGAAGCGGCCCAGGTGCACATATAGCTAGCTGGCAATAAACACTGGGTGCCCTTCACAGTATTTCCATGAGTTTGTTTCAAACAATTTTCATCAAGTTTGTAGCTGTGGCCGTCAGACTGAAAGAAATGTGTTGGGCTGCCTGTTGTATCTGCCCAAATATTTTTCCATTCACATTTCCCTGCTGTTTATGGTTTCTATGGGTGGCACATTTTTGCTGTTGGCTGTCGTGACTTATTGGTCGCAACATGGTTGGCAAATTATAGCATCAACGGAGAAGATTTTATTGAAGGAGATTTCGTCTCTAGATTCTTATGGTGGTGTGCATGTTGCCAGGCTGGCAAGAGCCGAAGCACACCGTGGGGATCGTCGTTTGCAGAACCCCCCAAAATTCTGCATGGTAGGATTAGGGTCGCCCATTTCTTCCCTGCTTGGACCAAGGATTTGCATAATCACAATTCAAAAGCGACTCTCAGTTGAAAGTACCTTCCTTCTTTCTCTGTCAATTCGTCAGAAGCACTGCCTCATCTTGTTGTATGTATATCAAGGGAACTTCAAACTAGAAAAAACCCAAAATGGAGAAACGACCATAGTGATCTTGCTAGGAATTTCTGGTGCGTAGGGTATGACAGGGAAATTAAAGGCGACACTGCTGAGGAGCGCCTTGACCTGAGATGTGCCAGACGAACGGACAAATTTTGCAAGTAGACCTCATGAGAAGCCATGCTCGAATTGTTGTGCACAATCAATCCAGCGCCTGCATTCAAGATCTGAGCACAGTTATCCCCTGGCGGCCTTACTGTATTGATTGAGGCTTTCTGTTTAGGTCCTGTGCTCATGGATGTACGAGTCAAGAGAGGTTTTCAAACTGAAAGGGGCGTAGTAGTGGCCAGACCTTGAACATAGTGCTCTTGCAGACGTAATGCGATTTCATGGGACTGCTGTGGCACAGTTTGGGAGGGGGTTTCCACATTGTAATTTAAAAAGTGCTTGTAGTGTGATTGCTTGTATCTGCAAAATACAAGTGCACCCTGTTTGAGCCATGGAATAGTTGACCTTGGCATCAGGGGGAAAACTCTCACGATCACTTACGGTTTTGATAGGCCAACATCCTTTCCAATAGAAGGATACACAAGATGCAATCTTTGCCTGTTCGGTGGAATAGCAAAGAATCATGATGTTCAGAATTGCATCCAATTCGACAAAAAAAAAGAAAACTTGGAGCTTGGAACTTAATTTTTGGGCAGATTGTTTTGGTGGTGCAGATTTGAATACGAAAAAATTCATAACGCATACACTGTGCCTCCTCTTGATGCCCTAATACAACCAGCATGGAACAAAACAGTTATAATATTTCGCTAGTCAGTTTGATGAAAAGGGACCAGTGGTCATATCCAAAAATAATAATTACAACCCACAGCAAAAGAGAGCCCTCCATGATGCTGGAACAAGGACAAAAAAGATAAGAAACCAGTGGTCACTTTTCATCGAGCTAAAAACTACAGAAAAAAACTACAATTTCGGAAAAATTGGATCACCATTTCGTTGAATATGTGTGGTGACTAAAATGATAGCTCAGGTCTTGTGGATAGAGGGAAAGCTTGAATGCGATGAACCATGTGCGCAATACCAAGGTTATCCCATAATTTTTCATTAAATAATACAATGTTTTGATGTTTTTCACTTTCATTCAATAACACCAAGCAGTTCCTTTTGTTGCATTTTCTCTTTCCTTTCGAATCTTACTGTCAAGGCCGATGTGGGCATGTGCTTTAGTTAAACCTCATGTTTGAATGTGGACTAATTTATGTTGGGTAGAACACACACAAGTGCTTTGAAGCAATGCTGTTTGAAAAGCTTGTAGAAGTTGATGTGCCAGTTTAAATATACTATTTTTCTGAATTCCTTACCAAACGTTGAACGACTTGGGCTTTTCCACCTGCGGTCTGTGTTTCCTTGCGATCGGAGTGGAGAGACTTTGGTTCACTTGCATGACGGTTACAACGTTTATCGTTTGCGACAAGAGATGAAAGGAGTGTTTTGTGCAATCGAATAGAAACTCCATTAACATAAGACGATGCATCCATATGGGAACCAACTGGGGCAGGCGAAGCATCGCTTCGCGACCGAGACTCTCTGACGAAATGAATTGAACCGGACCAATTGCCAACGGAGTAAGAGTGGAGAATGTGGAGGATACATACTACTGGAGTGTTGAATAAAGGGCTAGTGTGACGCTGTGTCAGCCAAGGGTAGTTGTGGCTCGCAGAAATTTGGAAAGCTGGTGAAGCGGAACGATATTTCAGTCCGCCACCCGTTTCTGTCTATCCATTTCAAGAAATTAGGAAAAGCAAAACCTTCCTTGACAAATGTATATTTGTCAAGGAAGGTTTATACGTAAAAAATAATTCTTCCAACCCCCCAAACCTAGATATCTTACACCTAACCGCTTAACAACTTTAACAACTTTTGAAGCCTCTACATGATTTAACCTTGGAAAAAACCCTATTTATGGCTTTCTGAACAATATTTCAGTCTGTGTTTTTGCATTATTCACCGTATGGATTGCTAGACCCCCACCCCCCAAGGAAACTGTGGATTGTTGTTGGTTCTTGTTGATTTGTGCTGGTTTGTTTGTCTTCGTTCAGTTTTTGGTAGGAAATTTTTTGCACGACCATCAATAACCCACTGTTTGGGAAGTACTGACAGGAACATTGGCTTGAAATCAATTTCCAATTGTTTTTTCAATAATGGGGTTCACTAAAATGAGCTCAAGTTGCTCCGCACTGTTGGAGCATCCGAGGGGGATGATTGTGAGGCTTGTGGGACATGAAACATCACAGGAGAGAGCATCGATCACCTAACAATTCTTAGGCTTCGGCAACATTAAGTGGTGGTATAAATGGTTCTTTCTTTCAGGGCCCTGACCTTTTCCTGAGGCCGGGGGCTTTGGAGCAAGGGGAGATATTATGGATGGATGAAAACAGTCACACGCCAACAAAACCGTTTCTTTCCATCGAAATCAGAAGAAAATGTAACATATTCTGCCAGCAAGCACATACCAACCCAAGCCATCGTTTTCTCACTTCCATATCTATTGCAAACATCCAATGCTCCCCTCCTCCCCTCTTCTCCTCAACACCCTTCCATCCAATTCACAAAAAAAAACAGGGTTTTGGTCCAACGAATTCATATGAACATATCCAGCTCATGTCTCCTGAACGTATTAACCCCATCGTCTTCCATGGATGGATAGAAAGCGATAAGTGCATCTTGAGAACCGATGTACAGATTGTTGTAAATCTTCCAGAACACTTCCCGGACTTTCCGGGCAGGATGGAACAGGCCTTGGAGCGTGTAGTTGAGAATCACAGCAGGACCGAGTGCGAGGCGGAGCCCATCAACAGCACCCATAACGGCATTGATCACATGGGGGGAGGTCTCGAAGATGTTTGGCCAAACATAGTTCAGGAGATGCAACAGTGCATCCTCACAACCCAGACCAGCCACTCCCATCGAAATGTGCTGCACAACTGATGCTGCTGTTTGCCGATGTACCTGGACAGTCACCAGAAAACGTGAGTCGGTGGTGCAATCAGCCAAACTTCTTGAAAAGGAGAACGACCCATGTCTGACCAGGGTGACATATTTTGATTTCTTATCAATTTGTGGAGCATTTTCCTTTCAGGAAGGAGGGGAGGGGGGGGCATCAGTCCAATTAACACACACAATCAATGCAACATAGTAAATAAAGTACCATCCCTCCCAGTCAAACATCAGAAACAGGGGCTGTCTTATCCAGCATTGAAACAAATGCAGTTTTGGGGTCAGTGAGTCATTTACACGTATTTTGGGGGGACCTACCAGATCTCTATCCATCAATGCATCCTCGAGAAGGGGTGTCACAGCATAGATGTAGTCCTTGCCCATTTCACCGATGTACTCAAACATGAACGACAGGGCTTTGAGGACACCATTCTGCACGTTCAGTTCAGGGACCTTGTACTCGTTCATCAAGGCCGGCAGCACTGTGAAGGGGGAGCAAGTCTCTGCCACGATTGCAATGGCGACAGTGGTGCACACTCGATTCTGCCTTTCTTGCACCTGATAAAGAAAACCATTTGGTGAACCGCTGCCCAAGCTGACTTGATTTCTGCTCTCCAGAACGTAAAATATTAAAACCTGATTTCTTTTCTTTTTCTTTCGGCTTAGAAGGGCAGAAATTTGATGAAGAAGGACCAACTTGGAACGTGAATTTAGTTGCCGTACGTAACTGAAGATTTGGATGGACAGTGTCATCATGACCGCACAATGTAACACCACAGACAAATGCAGAAAGAAGCCCGTCACAGCATAATGGTCGTTTCTTTAATTGAAAATCAGAACCCACCTTCAGGTTGTTGAGGAGCGTCACCAGAACGTCCTGAGGTCCAATGGCCTTGGCAATGTAACCGAAAGTGTTCACGGTGGCTCTCCGGATTCCTTTCTTGTGAGCTTTCAGCATTTCCAGCAGCTCGAAACAGATTCGCATCCATTCACGTGGGGGCACGTGCTCCGGACCTCTGTCTGCTATACGGCCCACCAAATCGATGCAATTCTCTTGCACCTTTTCGTGGCGATTCTTCAGGATGGGTGTCAGACGAGGGAGCAGGTCCTTAATGGGGGGCGTCATTTTATCCATACCCACCACATTGACGATGCTCTGTTTCAACCAGCACCACGTCAGAATTCGAGTCAGGCCAAACAAAGTTATCACCCATATTTACTCCCTCAAAACATAAAAAAGGGCCAATATTCGAACAAATAAAACCAAACTTCCACACACAGGGAATGTCCTGGGAAAAAAGTGACGAAAGGGGTGTTCGTGAATGCAAAAAAAGAAAAAGAGAAACAATCACCTTCAGGGCACCAAGAATCGAACCAAGAACTTCTGGGTATTCCTCTCCTAGGTACTCGTACAGCACGACTCCCAAGTGGCCCAGAAGCTGTTCTTCTTTGCATTCCCTCATTGTCAGGGCGATTCGGGCGATCAGGTCAGCGGCTTGCTGTCGAATTTTCGCAGCTTTGTTGTTCAGCCGCCACTTGATGGTACCGCAGATCTGGGGCAGGTAGGGCTTCGCTCGATTGTGCAGGGAATTGATCACTGTTCCAAATCCATTCAGCATGACATGGGCATCATCGCTCACCTTGAACCGACAGCAGAAATATATGTCAATTAGATTCCTAAAACAATTCCAAATACGGTTTCGTATATTGCACTCCTGACTGGTATCGTCCCCGTCAGTGGAGAAAACTCACTTGCTCTTGGAAGGCATACAAGATGCCGTCAATCAGCAGCTCCTCCAACCGAGCATCAATATCTGCCGTCCCCAGTTTTGAAATAACCTTGTCAATGGTTTCCACCACCATTCTCCGATACGGCTCACTTTCGTCCTTCAAATCCTCCACAATGCGGCTGATGATATCCCCGCACCCCACCTTTTCAGCCAACGCCACCGTGGTTTCCACCAATTGCCTGCAAGAACCCAAGCAATGACACACTGAATGAGCACCAGACTGACATGTGCCAACATTTTCCACGTTTTTGAAAAGGTTTCTTCCCAAAGTGATCTATACATACCTGTAGTTCCTTCTGTCGAGTGCCATCCTTCGAACCCAGAAACATCTGAAAAATTCTGGAAGGATTTCTGTGCGAATGTATTCCGGTTCCACTCCTTCCGTGGAGACGCACTGCTTCACAACTTTCAACACGATTTTTTTCATTTCCTCGTCGGGCGTCTGGAATTCGCGAATCAAAATGAACATCACTTCCCGAGTGTAGTAGTTGGCATATCTTGCATCCATCAATGGAATCACAAATCCTGCACACGAAAACACAAAAAAAATGGACCCTCTGTTCAAAATGTGTCGTTAGACCTCGCAGTAAAGTTTCCACCGACCTATGCTATTTCACTCTATTTTCAATCAGATGTATTGCCCCAAATTTCACTCAAGATATGCATCGAGTCCCAAGCCATTCCCGAAAAGAATATCCATATGTGCATAGTTGGGTGAATGATTTGGAAATCTGGCGCAGAAGTTGTTTTTTGCAGTGAAAAACGAGCAACTTGAACAAGGGTCCACAGAGGTGTTGTAGCTCCCAAAAACAAGGAGATGAAAAAAAACACAATTTTGAAAATAAACGCGCCGGCAGCCAAGGAACAATAAATTCAGATTCTAAGAACAATCATAAGGGAGCATCGACGACAGAACTGCATACCGATCGCCTTGAGAAAAGCGGCCAGCACTTTTCCCCTCAATGTACGGATGCCTTTCCAGAGAGGCTCCAACACATCATCGAAACTTTCGATTCCATAAGGAGCAGCAGCTTCGGCCAACGCCGCCAAAGACAGGGCCGTGATGGTTTTCACTTTCTGATTCTCATCCACCAATCCATGCTTAATGATATCCACCAGTGCTTTCAAATGTGGTAACACTGCCACGCCCATCAAAATGGCGATTTGCTGCACGATCTTGATTCCTGGATGCAGATTCAGTGGTTTAATAAACAGGAAAACAGCGAGAAAGTGTTCCTGTGTTAACAACAGTTTTCATGGCCAGAGAAGGTGGAGCACCAAAAGAAACATTGTTGAAATTCGCTAGGATGGACCCCAGAAAAAAACACCAGTTGCTCAGCTTGCACATAATAGAAACTCAAGAATCGCCATAAGTCAGCAAGCCGCGTTCTTTGAAATTCTCACTGTCTGATAATATTTTTCCACAGTTCACTTGTGAAATATCATGCAGCATAGAGCATCAAAAAAAGGGAAACGAATCTGCTGTTGTTTTGACTCACCCGTATGTCTCGCTTGCCATGATTTCTTACTGAGGCACACTGCCTTCAAGAAGGGCAGCAACTTGGGAATGCCCAACGCAGATGCGACCACACTGAACGCTCTAGCTGTCGTGTTTCTGACATATTCATCCACGTTATCAATGTCTGGCCGCATGGCTGCAATCATGGAAGGCAGCCCAGCTGCTTTCGACAAATTAGCAATGATTTCTCTGCCCTCCACCCTGGCATAGTAGTCCTCATCGATCAACAGAGGCTCGATAACCACCAAGATCTTATGAACGAAAGGCCTGACCAACTCATCCAGCTTGAACAGGATCCTGTCAATCACCTGAACAGAAAAAACACACACTCGGTGAGCAAAATTGTTTACTCAACACCAATGGATCCACTTCCAGCACCATTTTAATTTTTCCTCCAAGATGTGCAAACAAGACAAAATGAATGCACAACTTCTCTTCTTTTCGGCTCCCCACTGTCCCAAAGCCCAAACCGTTAGTCATAAAAAGGAAAAAAAAATGGACTCACTCACCTTGACCAGCAAATGCCTTTCTTGATCCTCCAGAGTGGGCTGCATCAGCAACGGCAAGATCTGATTGAACAAGGCTCCTGCACCGAACTCCCTGGATTTGTCTGTCAGTTGCCTGAGAGCGGACTTCCTTTGTGGGGGCGTTCCATTTTTGACCTTCAGCAACAGCTTCATGATTTTCCTTTCCTTGGCATCCTCCGAGTTCAGGTCCTCTTCGTTGATTTCTTGAAGCAAGACCCCAAAGTGTTGCAAATCTTCAGGCTTCATTTCTGGCAGCCCCTCAGGGGTGGCTGGAACATCAGATCTCCCCAATCTGCACAATTACAGTCCATCCAAAATTAGACGTATGCAAAACCTTTTTTGGTTGCTCAGGAAACCAATGAGTTCTCAGTGACTGGCCTGGAGGAGGATAGTTCGGTGGATCCACAGTCCGAAATATAATTATCTATTCAATTCTCTATGCATATCCCACAAAAGAAATCGACAAAACACCAGTGGGTATATGCCATGTGTTTTCTCAGCAAGGTTGGTTATGGAAGAAAAAAAAAACAGGGCAAAATTCGTGATTGTCAGGTTGTCGATCAGCCAGCTTTGCCGACAGGGAAAAATTGTCCCAGATCATTTCATGCAGACAGGAGGGTTGCACTCACACATTGTCTTCGGGAATGCTGTATAGTGGGGTGCCTCCGATGGGGGTGGGGGTTGCTGTCAATTTTCTTGCTGGAGTTCGAATCGGTTGATATCCTTGAGGTGGGTCCAAGATCTAAGGGCAAGGGGGAAAGAAATGAAGTTAAGCAGCAGGAGAAAAATATCTTAGCCAAAAGACAGGCATGCCACCATGAACAGCGGGAATATGTCTCACTCAAAAACCAAGGGGTCGAAGATGTAAAAAGCAGCAACCTAAGGGGCCACCATTAACTAAACAAAGGACGAGAAAACATCTCCACATGCGTTTTCCAACTCCAGAACAAGGTGGCTTTAAATATCCTTACCCAAAAGTTGGCCAAAAACAGTGTTGTTTTTTTTTGCAATCCACATCGTTTCATGTAAGGTATCAGAGATTTATATCACTTCCAACAGTATGTGAATGAACCCCACCTTGTATCCTTCTTTCTCTCCAGGCAGCATGGAATCGAGCTCATCATCAGCCAAAGGCCTGTTTCTTTCCTCAATTTCCCGATCCCATCGCATTTGCTGGAAAAACATACAAAATTCGGATTTAAAAAACATGTTCTTTACACACACACGGTGTGGGCAATCTCCACTTAACTTCATTCTGACAAAATATCTCCTCCATAAAACTGAGACGATTCGCAAATCAATCAATACATGCAACAAATTACAAACAGTCCCCTGGATGTCGAAAGAGAAGCCATGAAAACAACACATCGAAGTGAAGTACCTGATATTGCTCAGGCGTCAGGGGGACTTTAGGAAGTGCGCTTGGGGTGGGGGTTTCCATGCCAGGGACGCCCATGGGCGTCACCCCCATGCCCAGGCCAGCAGTGACAACTGGCGTCGCTCCAACAACTGGAGTAGCCTGAGCCTTGGGAGTCTGTGACGGACCTGCAGGTGTTTCATCCCATCTTGACCTCGAGCGCTTTGCTGGTGTAGGTGTCATCTGTTGCAAAAGGTGAATATACGATGGTCGTCAATTCCGGAAAACAGGATGCAATATGCTGCCATGGGGCTTATTTTTCCAAATCAGTGTTCAATCCATCAAAGGGAAAAAGGAGTCGGCTCCCGTATCAAAAATCATACCCAGCATGTTATATATATATAACATGCCCCCTAACATACCCCCTAAAAAAGAGCAAATGTCACACTGTGCAGAATAAGAGTGTGATCGACACCCTTTCTCAGATTTCAAATATTTCCCCTTTGGTGACTGATTTCATTCGATGTTCAATATTTGCAATTCTACTCACCGAGACTGTCGTTTGCGCATTGGGTGTCTCTCCGATCCATGCAGGCGTCTCATCAACCTTCAGGAAAAACAGGGATTTAGATAACATTTCCGGTGACCTTGCTGCCCTCCAAAGATCTAACAGAAATTTTCACAGGCACCCCAAGAGGTTTATAAACAACAAGAAACTTAACAAAATCAGCTCACACGCATAACCCACAACCATTGCACAACTCACTCTTCCAGGAGTTGGGGTTTCATCCCATCTGTTTCTTCTTGGAGTGGGCTCCACTCCCAGTCTGCCTGGTGTTGGAGTTGCATCTGCGTGTGCCGATGGTGTGGGGGTGGCATCCCACCTCCCAGGTGTGGCGTCAGACTGACCTGGAGTGGCATCCCATCTTGAACCTCCATGACCAGGAGTGGCATCCGCATCCCAATCCGAGGTCTTCACTTTTTTCCTGAAAAAGAAAAAGCAGTGGTGAAAACAACACACTCACGCTTTGTCCTGGAGGTCATCAACCTATATATATATATATACAGTGTGGGATGATGCCACACTTCAACAGATTTTGGCGTTTTGGTATTGTAACACATGCCAAAACTGAAGGAATCACACAGGATTGACTGTACGGAGGGTGTGTCATGCAGCAAACTAGTTTATTTCGAAACTGGGTTGTTGCAGTTGAGGAATTTAGTGAGAATCACACAATTTGAAAGGCTGGTTTAAACCCTCTTTTTTGTTGTTGGTGAAAAATACCCTGGAAATAAACTCTGTAAAATTAAACGTAGAAAATCAAGCTGCACACTCACAGTTCTTGCTTTCCAGATTGGTCCCATCTGTTTCTCCTCTTTTCCCCGATGGCAGGTTTCAACTGAGATTGAGCCTGGGCTGCTGCTGCTTGGACCGCCCTGATTTGCTCCATGCCCAATCCTTCCTCCCTCTTTTTTTCACTGATGTTTCTCAGTGTATTGTCTCTTTCCTGTGCAGATTTCAAACAATCAAAAGGGTCAATCTAAATATCAATGCATCGATTTGATATTTTTTTATGGGCATTCTCCCGTGAGGAAACACAGTTCGATTCGAAACTGGCTTACCATATCCAACATCTGCTCTCGAAGGGTGTCGGCATATGTTCTTGCATTTGGATCTGGGGTTTGATCTCCCATTGCAAAAGCATCGTGCCGAGCTGGGGACAATTGCCTAGTCAGTCGCCTCCGATTGTACTCATCCTCTCGGTCAATAATCTTGGCCGGTTTCGTGAAGCCTTGCACCTGGGATGGAATGTCAAGGGTTGTTTGTTAAAAAAATGGCTTTAATGATGTTTTTGTTGAAAGAAAGATGTTTGAAGGGGCATACTATTTCCCATAACAGTCAAGGTTGAATTATGTGCAAAAGTTGGGAAAAAATATATGAAGCTAGGTCCTGTAACAGTCATTACTGCTAGAAAGGTGGAGGTGGCTTTCTTCTGGTTATGGAAAAAACAGGTGAGGCAAAGTTACCCACTCAAAAAAAACAACTTTTCTCTAACCAGTGTGTTTTTCTTGACTTTCTTTGGTTTATCTAAGTTTGCTTTGTTTGTCTTAAAACAGACTCCAAATGGGTTTCCAAAAAAAGAGAATCTGTTTCTCTGCCCTTCTCGACCTACTTCGCCGGTGTCTCTATCCGGAATATCTGCCTTCGCCGCATTAATGCGTTTCCGCATCTCGCGGTCTCGGTCGTCCAAACCATCCTCGTCGTCGATCGTTGCGATGGATTTTTCATATCCGGAGAACTTGTCGTTGGACCCGTACAGTTCTTGATCAAAAACGGCTTTTCCGGTTAAAGGCACCGGGGCCTTCTCTCCTTCTTTCTTCGGCGATTCGCCGTTGTCCACCATTTCGCAATATCCCTGTCGAAAGGGGGAAATTGGAGTGACGCAACACACCAAAATACAAAAGACACCAGAAAGCAGAAACTGGGCCTGCACAAGTCAGACATGCGTCGAAACCCACGTGACTGTGCCGATCTCAACCAAAACCAGTTACGGTTACGTCTCCATTTGTCCACAGCTTGGGTTGATTGAGGGATTCAATGCTGAGAACATCAAAGTTTGGTATTGCCACAGGCATGGACACCAGTTGATCAGAAAAAAACACATCCATCGACTCGAATCTCAGACCAAGGATCACAATTACAAGAACTCAATTGCCCAAACTTCTGGAAGAGTGTCCCAGGTGTGGCTAGAATTACAACTTGAAATCGTTCCCGCTGCCATACTCCCAAATATCCACCATTCTTCTAAACCTGTATCCATCCCTTGCCGGAAGAAATCTAGTCACCGGTCGCAGCGGTGCAGTGAGGATGTACAGCCAACCATAAAGGCAAAGATTGCCGAAATGAGGAAACCACTCAATCACAGCATCGATCCCCACGTTCTGAATAATGGCAGGAAGAAACAGTGGCCTCGTCACCATTTGAGACATCAGGGTTAGGGCAAGCGGACCGAATTGTGGGACATCCTGTCAGACAATGCAATACAACTCAGTCAACCAGTGCTCGGTGCTTCAATTGGAGCAACCCCAGCCCTGGAGTTCCTAAAACATATATGGCAGAAACAGCATGAACTACCAAAGGCACCTGAAGGAATGGTTTGATCACCCAGTCACCAAGATTGCCCATCGCTTGGAAATTATTCGACAGCAGAGTATTGATGAAATCAGGAGGTGTATCTTCTCGGACACTCATGGCTTTCTGCATCATCCAAGACCCACTCAAGCCAGGGTTGTATGCGTTCAGCAGCCCCAGTGAGCCTCGATCCAGAGCACCGACTTCCAGGGCTTCTTCCAGCCCACATGTGAGCCTGTTCAAGTGTCTCAACATGGAACCAAAGCCGCCAAAAGACAACGGTGATTGAAGGCCGCTGGCGTCACCGATTTGAAGCACTCTGTTGAATCCTGGCCGGATGGGGCTGTCCTTGAATGTTGGAAAAACACCAAACATGGGACGCTTGAAGGTCAAGGATGACAGGTCAACACCTTCAAGATTCACACTGTATCATTGTTACAATGGACACTGAACACCTCCACAATAAAAAACATGCAAAAACTCACCAGCAAAATTCCACAATCACTGTTGCAGGAGCAAACATAACCATGGTTTCAGAGCCAGCGGTGCGATGTCTCACCAAATAATTACTCACCCTGGTATTTGGGCATGAGCTTCCAGTAATCAGCAAACATATCTTCGAGCGTTGGCTGGCTTTTTGATACACTCATGTATGCGAACATGTAAGTTGTTCGATCTGATGATCCGCTGCCAGCTGGGAATGCCTCCCAGAAATATTGCAAGTTACCTCTCGTCCCTGGTGCCTTCAAAACACCACATTGTCATTCAATGTCAGGAGGGGGCAGACCCCTGCATCCAGCTCACACAGGCAAACACACACATACCTTTGCAGGGGTGGTGGTGCAGATAAGGTCGGAATAGGAATTATCGGTGAATCCCTCTGCCAGAGTTCCCACCACAAGACACGCCCCATCGGGTTTCTGCCCCTGCCGAATTTGTTGAACAATTGGGCTGAAATTGCCCATGCAATCCAGCAATATGCGGGTGGTCAGTCGAACCGATTCGTTTGCCGAAGCCATGTCTAGAGCGACTCCATTTTCATGAATGGAGACGCTTCCAACGGATGTTCGCTCAAAAACGACCCCCCCTGCCTTGACGAACTGTGCAACACACTGCACATCGAAAAGACAAAAAGGAAGTTTAATTCTGTAACCATCTCTGAAGCAATGGGCAGATTTCAACGCATACATGCAGTGCCACTTTTACCTTCTTGATCAGACGCTCCGGGGAGATCCCAAGATTCAAGACATCCGATGTCCACATGTCTGTCCCATTGTGGAACCCAGCCCGAACGTCCTGCCATTCAATGTTAATGCACTCCTCCAGTTCCTCCGGTTTCAGAATGCCAATCTGTCAAAAGGGTAAAGAAAATCATTCACCTTTATTTCTCCCGTATATCATATCTTATCGACTTCTATGTCTGTCACTTCATGTTTTGCTTCAATCCAAAAAATAACCCAGTTCTCAGTTTCAAAAATATCAAAGGCACTCGTTTGGGACAAAATTAAAAATAAATGAACCCCCCCATTGTCAATCAGGTCCTGCTGTCGAACGCATCCTTTGCCACACCTCTCCCAATTCCGCGAGTTCTTTTCTGCTTATGTTCCATTCTTGTTTCCTACCCCTCAGAGGCCCCCTTTCCACGACTGCAACCTGCCCACACATCCCACAGCCAATCAGAAAATGAAACAGGTCATCTGATATCGAGATGCTGCGAAAGCAAAGACAAAAAAACAACATCGCATCCACCTTAAGGCCCCTGATCTGCAGAGCGCATGCCACAAAAATTCCAAGCGTACCCCCACAAACTATGGCATCAAAACCAATGGCCTCCTTCAGAGGCTCAGGTTTCTCAACAACAAAATTTGATTTTTCCCTGGAAGACGACTGGCCCTGCAACATAGCCTTTGATCAACTGCTTGGAATAGGAATGGAGACAGAAGTAACAGCGTCTAACAGTGCGTCTATTGATTCAATTTATTGGAGTCAGGATTTTGCTTCGTTGAACACGTTTTTTTATCCTTCTTAGCAAGGTTTTTTTGATAACTAATGTGTCCAATTCATCGGGCATGAAAATTCTCCTCCCAGATCCAGGATTCACAGTATGTTCAGCAGGAAATGGATGCATGCATCTCCCTACATCCATATTCTTCATTCTTTCCCAGACCCCATCGGCAGCTTTCAAAGCATCGTAAGTGGACTTCCCTCCAGCACCTCCTACCCCTGCCTCAGCAGGGATCGATTCAAAAATCGTGCGAGTGTCTGCCAATCCATATCCAGTGCCCTGACAAACCTGTCCAAAACATCGGAGCTGGTTGAGGCCCCTTATCAGGAGACTGACATGCACTTTCCGTCAATGTTGTGATGATTTGGAAAGCAAAGCATCCATCAACATTGTAGTAAACATATCAATACCACCAGTTTTTGGCAAATCAGAATATTACACCACCAAGTCACTGGATTTACATCCGAAAAGATGCACTAAATTTTTTTTGACAAACATCTCGAATCCAGCATTTCTGACCTAATGGTAGGATACCGCCGTCAAAAGTACCGCCGCTTAATGTGCACTCACCAATGCTTTTGGGTGACGAAACCTGCCTTTACGATTCACTCTGAACACAGGGTGTGACGGTGATGGCGTTTGGAGCCGACGACCAAAATCGCAGGCAGCAGTAGCCGTCATTTAGAAACACCCCCTTGGGCTTGATGAGCTCCTTTGTTTCGACCAATACCCTCAAAGCACGACACCATTCGGCAGTCGTACTGTGCCAAAACATCAACACCACCGATAATATCCACCACCCCCACTTCCACATGCATCCGTTTCCCACAATTTCTAGAGAAAACGGACCGGTTTCAGCATCAGTTGATCGAACGAGCTGAACTCCTTGGTGGTGGAAGTCGATCGTAACACTGTCAGAATGAGGAGCAAGAGGAGGTTCGACTACTATGTTGTGTACGATTTCGAAGCAACCTGCGACGATATCAGGGGCTTTTCCCCCCAGGTAGGAGATTTCTTGGTTAGTTTCCCCATTGTTTCAGTTTTGTTCAAACATGGTAGCACAGAGGTGTTTGTTGTGCTGGAAACAAAACAAGGCTTTTTGTTAGAATGGGTATGTGGTGGGATCTCAACCCCGGAAATCCATCTTCCCCAAGGAAATCATAGAGTTTTCTTGCGTCGTGGTGGATGCTTCCACTCTGGACATTTGGCAAGAGGGGTTTCAGCGATATGCCAAACCGACAGTGAAGCCGAGGCTCACCCCTTTCTGCACACAATTGACGGGGATTGCCCAAGATCAAGTCGATGGGGCTTCTTCACTGAAAGATGTCTTGGAAATGCATGACGAGTGGTTGCGGGAATTGGGGGTTTTGGCCAAGGGGAAGTCGTTTGTTCCAGTGACATGGACTGATTGGGATCTGGAGGTGAGTGAGAATATGATATAATATACATATCGAGGCACGCACCCTCGATGCAACCAGCACATTAAATGCAAAAATTGGTTTCATGTTTCATACAGTCGGCACATCAATGGAGCACTAAGTATTTAAGTCTGACATAGAGACTAATTGTGTTCCTAGCTTGCACAAAACCCATAACTAGAGTTGGAAAAAATGTCTGCGAATGAGTGACCAGTGCAAGCACCTTTTTTTTTCCAGAAACAACTCCAGACAGAATGCCTGTGGAGGGAAATCGAAAAGCCTGCGTACTACAACCAGTGGATCAATCTGAAAAAAATATTCATGAATGCCACTCGACGGACCCTTCCTTTGGGGAGAGCTGTCGAGTATATGGATCTCAAGTGGCAAGGCCGGCAGCACTGTGGGTTGGATGATGCAAGAAACACCGCTCGGTTGTTAGTCAGACTGTCCCACAATGGAGCGGCACTCAATGTTACTGGAAGGATATCTGCTTCTCGTTCGATTTTGCCGTATCTTTCCAGAAGCACTGAGAAAGCCGGCTCCCAATCAAAGTTGGAGAGTAGGCCTTCGGTGGACAAGGAGACAACGGATACAGTGTGTGCTGCTGAGGCAGAGCCAGTCGAGGGAGGGGATTCTGGACGTAGGAATGGGGAGCCGAGAACAGCGGAGTGTACACAAGATGAGGAGCCGATCAGGAAGAGACATGCTAATTCCACTTCAACCACAAAAGTCTCAAAGAAGAGTCGAGGACAGGTGTTGTGTTAGTTTCCCTATTTGGCACAGTAAGGAGATCGTCTTTCCCGGTTTGCCACAAGAGATGTGTTTTCGTTGTTGCTTGAATGCAGCTGTGGTCATATTAAGACAGTTAGTAGATAATGAAAGGTGGATGGTGGGGTCTTCGAGTACGAAAGTGCAATTTGGTGGGTGAAAGGAGGGGGTTATGTTGGGGTCTCACATGTAACCTTTCTCTGTGTAAGTTTTGTACTGGTGCAATCCTATGTTAAAAGGAGGCGGTTCAAATATTGTCAGACAGACATTTCCACTGTACATGGATATATGCTTTGTTCCGCTTCATCAGATTCCAGCTGTTGGTGACACCACTGCACCATCCACACCGAGTTGTTTCATGTAATGTTGAATTATGGGTTTACATGCAAGTCTGGAAATGTCAGCAACTTTTCTCCTCCAGAAGTATCCACAACTCAAGGCTTGATAGTTACCAAATTTCTGTATCCAATCCATCAAATAGCACTGAGCCCACCAGGGAAAGCGCAGTTCAAAACAAGACTTGGATTGGAATTCAATCACTGCACAAAACTGAAGGATGAAATCACGCCCAATGGCCAACCCCTTAATCGTTCTGCTTCCTAATAAAATGGCACACACCAATCACCACACTGATCCAAACTATATACACAACACTCTTTTTACACTTGACCGATTTTAGCTAGGTTCGATTTCACGGAGAGACTGGAGACCCTTCCAATACAAACAATGGAAATCTTTCACCCCTTGCTCTCTTTGTTTGTTTGCACCAACAAATAAATGTGAACTAATTGAGAAGAACGATAACAAAAAAAAAAAAAGTCCTAGACTCCCTGTGAAAAACTGTTGTCCCAACAAAAAGAGGAGTCACCCAAAACCCCCCAAAAAAACAAGACCTGATGCCGAAACGAAAAACAACATCAATAAGTCAAGAGGTTCCTGTTGGAAATGAAAGGAACTTATTCTCCTGTGTCGGATATCAACTACCAGTCACTTCCCCCCCCAATTCGTCAAACAAGTTGAATCCCCCAAAAAAACATCAAATATATATTTTTTTCCTTGGGAAAATAGATGGAGACCCTGCGCAACAGCACTTTTCATTCGGCCCGGAAGACAGAACTCCATCAGTAATAAAACTATATCAAAAACAGACCTGTTGATTCTGCCCCCCTCTCTCTTCTCCCCCTTTTCCTTCCCCCCCCCAATCCAATTGCGCAAAGTATATATTTTCCCTTCTCTTTTGTGAGGAACATCCAGGGCAAACAAAAAGTTATTCAATCCGAAAGAAATGGTTTCAGTAATGGAGGCTGGCCGAATTCCTATCCAGGAACGAGCGCTGCAAAAGCCCAAATGGAAGCGGCGCTACCAGCATAATTGGGGAAAAACAACTGCCAGCCAGCTATTTTCTGCTTTACCCAGAGTGACAGGACAAGAGTGAGAGCCCCATGACAGACCCTGCAACACCTCCTTCCCCCCCAAAGGTCACTCTGTCTTTAGTCTGGCGTCGCACCGCTGGTCGAAGGAGCTTCTAGAGTTTGGCCTGAGCCGCTTTCAATGTCTCCTGAATCCCTGTCCCTGTTCCTCCTTTGGTTTTTTCTCCTCGTTTTTTTCTGGGGAGTTTGCTCCACCTTGGGTTCATCGGTCATTACCCCCAGCTGAACTTCCCCACCTGGAAAGAGCATCACCACCGCGTTCGAAGGTTTCGCTTCCGCTCCAGGACTCCCTCTCCCTGCATCCCTGGCGTTGCTCCGATGCTGCTGGCACTGCCAGCAACAACTGTAAGCGCACGGAAAGGCAAACACCAGGGAAATGGAAAAGAAGGCAGGCCACCCGCATTCGTCCGTCACAGCAGATAGCGCGCTCAGAGCACCCGCCACAATGACTGCCCCCGAAGCCATACTATACAAAAGAACCCGTCGGAATATGGTCGCGACATAAAACACGACGAAAAAGCCGATCAGCACGATGAAGCACACGACGACCCAGAAGCGGCAACTGCATTGGCACTCCTCCCAAGTGCTGTCGCTGTTTCCGGAGCATGCGTAGCAGTCGCACTTCCAACCGCATCCATTACTGCACTTATCGTCGTCCGGAAGTCGCGCACACGAAAAGGAGTCGAGGCGGAACGCCATAAGCAAGCCGGGAATAAGGTCGCGCACGGTCCGCAGTGAAAACACAAGCAAAATCTGCAGCTTGGCTGAACCATATATCGATCGGCCAGAACTCACCAATGATTGCGAGATGTAACGATAAGCTCACCCACTCGTCGACAACCAGCGCATCGGCGCAATCAAGTGTGAGGGTTCAACGGCTGGGAGTGTGGTGTGACTGCTTGCTTCGCACATGTGAGTTCATGTTTCATGCCCGCGGGAACTGTTCCGCCTTTGACAGGGTGGTTGCACGAGGGGTCGGCAAGATGCGTGTGTCAACAGGTCACGAAACAATCATTAGAATATGGCCGTTCTTCCGAACTCTGTTTCGGTCTTTCGGCAGAATTTGCCCCCTCACAAAGATTCAAAAAAAAAAATCTTGAACGAATTTTCTGGAGAAAATAGGTAAATCACAGGATAAATAGATGTCCTGACGTGCTGTTGGGTTCAATGACTGACACGATGCAGCACAGACTCGATGCAAGCAGAATTACAAGAGGAGACAATCGTTCACTGTTTGGGCATCCTTTTATCCAACCCTTAGAGTTAATCCCAGTTGCCATAACCATCCCATATAACTCTCCAACCTCTTCTACCTGTCAACCATCTAACATTGCACCAACTGATTGTAATCAAAACAACTAAACATCATGATCTCCCACAGATGCACCTGCTCCTCCATGTTACAGATGCATTCCTGACACGAACTGCTCATCAATTTCTTTCACCCCCAGCCCTCTCTACTTCATTTGTTGGGTGCAAATTCACTTTTCCTTTATTTGTCTGAGCTTTCTTAACATTCCAGCTTTACGAACAACCAGACTGTTATGAAATTATATAAGTTCACTACTGTTCTTGATAAGCTGCTGTTGGAACCATTCAATCAGTTGTATCACAACATGCAAATTTCTCAGTATAAAGGGGGGGTTTCTTGTGTTGCTAAGCGATGTCAAGCAAGCTGAATTCAACAGTGCAAGTTTGTTCCTCTGCCATCGTTAATTTTAATTTTTATCTCTATTAAAATCCTATAAATTACTTAAAGTTCGTTACATAACTGGACACAGAACGGAAGGATAAAGGGATGCTTGGCGTTTTATCTTGGCCTTTTTCTGTAAAATGTTTGTGTTCACAACACTTCATTTTTGTTTTCAACCAATCGAGTTTTCTTTGTTTGCTAAGAACAAACGAACATCAAATTACAAACCCACAGTATTGCAAACTCTGATGTAGTGCTGTTTAAAACTCTGAGCCACAGCATGACAGCCAATCACAAAAATGGAAAGGTGTACAGCATTGGTTGGATGATTACTGCAGCAGCACTTCAAAATTTGAAAAAGGAAAACTTCCAACGTTCAAATTTTTTTTACGTGAACGCCACAAAAAAACCAGTCAAGCACAAGAGGTGCATGACGCCATCCACTCTGAGGTCACGCTTGAGCCCATCGCCATCCCATCGACCGATGTGTTTTCCCCATAGAACATTGAGGGGAAAGTCTTTGGGGGCAGATCGATCCCCACAATCGAACTCACCAATCAAACTCGAAAACCTGACGAGAAAAGAAAAAAAAAAAACACCTGTTCAATTGACATCCTCCTCACGAGACACGGCGCTGTGCCCGGAGCGCGGCCATTTCCTCATGTTGTCCATGACATTTCGATAGGAGTGTGCAGCTGCTCGGGGACACAGTCGCGCCAAGAATACCGAAAAGAAAACCTTGCCCACAAGGGCTTCTGTACAGCGTTCTCGAGACGGGGCCGGGAGCTTTCGTCCGCTGATATCGTAAGCCAGGTTCATTCGACGTCGAGCGGGGGTGTCGAAAAGTAATTTCGGGTACGTTTTTTCTCCCTCCTGCTCGCCTCAGGGCTGATATCCTTTTTTACGTGACTCGCGCGCTTTGGTATGTCGT
The DNA here is from genome assembly GCA_030272585.1 of Bryopsis sp. KO-2023. Taxonomy (NCBI): domain Eukaryota; kingdom Viridiplantae; phylum Chlorophyta; class Ulvophyceae; order Bryopsidales; family Bryopsidaceae; genus Bryopsis; species Bryopsis sp. KO-2023. Next base: position 1,359,642 of record BSYQ01000010.1, read on the forward strand.
CAAATGAAATACTGTTTTCGCAATTTTTTTTTTCTTGATAACAGAAGCTCCGTTTCCGCTCCAACGTCCGCGAGTAACGAAAAGATTGTGTCGTTGGGTAGCTTGGCTCCGTTCCCCAGAAGTTCGTTTTTCAAAGTGAGAGTTCAGCTGAGCGCTAGGACGAAATTGCTGTCCAGCTAGGTATTTTCCCACGCAGCGAAAGAGTGGTTCCCCAAAAAAAGAAACCGTCCCAGTCTAAATTCGGGCATCGAATTTTCTTCGCGACCTTGGTTTTTACACCCGACTGCAACCCTGTCGCGATTTTCTCCTTTGCTTTTTCGACCTGCTTTCCCCCACGGTATGAACGAACCCTAGCATCGACAAGTGGGTGGTGGTTTGCAGTTTTTAGATATTAGTCAATCGAGTACAGTTGCAGCGGTTGAAAAAAAAACAACTCATGGTCAAACTTTGACGACCGTTTCTTTTTTTTCGCGCCTTTCCTTTCCTCTTAACGTCTGTTTATTTATTGAACCCCTGCTTTGCGGCAAGTGGTTCCGCTGTGCTGTGTTAATTTTTCGAGTCGTCAATTTTTTTTTCTTCTGAAACTATATTCGTTTAGCCCCAAAGCTCGTCTGAAATCGACGTCCAAAACCCCAGTTGCTGATAGTTTGTTCTTTGAAATAAGCAAGAAAAGGGGGTGGAAAAATATATTATTCCCCCTATACTCTCAGAATTATGAAAGTCTTTTTTTTTATTTTCCCTCTTGAAATAACATATTTTGAGAAGCTGGCTTATTTTATAAATTAAGACCAGAAAATCACAAAAAAAATAAATAGAAGAGCAGCACTTCATGTATTTGTTTCCATCATTGTATTTTATATGCGTATAATTCTCAATTTAAATTTAAATCCCCTGGAATTACGACACACATGATTCGATATCAACAAAACTCTGCAATAATTTTGTCGGAATCTTGTGCTGGTGATCTTTGTTTTAATTTTAGTGTTAAGGTTTTTGTTAAATTTTTGTTTTTTTTGCTTTGTTGATTTTCTTTGTTTTGGGGGGAACATCAGATCACGACTGGGGGGGGCCAAGAAACCTATTGCGTACTCCTTCGTGAATCGGATTGTTATCAAAAAAAGCAGGAAGGAGAAAAAAGGCCTGGAGTGCGCCATCGATTTGAAAACCAAAAGCAACAAGTTTTACAAAGGGGACAGGAATGTCCCAGATAAAAGTGGAGGTCGCCGCCAATGCACCAGAAAGGGTGTGTTGATTAACAAATTAATTTTAAATTGATTGATAGAAGGCAAGAACAACGATAAAAGATTTCGTGGGGTCCCGTATTTTTTTTCAGCTCAGTGAAAGAGTGGGGACCCTGGAATTTGGCGTTAAAAAATCTTTTTAAAAAATGCATGGGTAAATTAGAGGTGATTAGGTGATCTTAAGAATTATTTGTTGAATCGATTGTACATGTTTCAAAAACAGCCTAATGAAACGGCAACGTCGAAAATAGCAATAGTACTGATTTGAGTGGCGATGGATGAAAGGGGTTACAAGGCTTAATCTTATACTGGGTTGGTAAGATCTTTATCAATATATCTATATGCCCAGATATCTATTTCTGAAACGTAGCAGTCGATGTAATATCTTTGAATCTTTAGAAGAAAACCCTAAAGGGGTCTCAAGTCGCACAATCTATGATGTTTTCGTAATTAAGATTTCTGTTCAAATTTGGAAAAAAAAGCAATTAGTAAAACAAAAATTGATTTGTAATTTTGGAAGGGAGGGAAAAAAACAAAAAAAAGGGAAAAATATTGTCTGAAAAAATCCCTTTCCTTTCACTGCGGACATAGGTTATTTCAGGGATAAGGAGAGATTCAGAAGCTGCCGCCGCCCATGTGACCCCCCGCGATGACTCATCGGATTTTCGTCAAGTCCGATTCCGGCTATCCAACGACGAACTCAACCCTCCCAGCATTTCTCCTTTCGTCGATAACTACGTCCGAACCGCCAAATACACCTTTTACAATTTCTTGGTGATAAATCTTTTCCAACAATTCAGTCGCGTCGCGAATTTGTATTTTTTGCTGATCGCCGTTCTTCAGCTGATACCTGGACTCTCTCCGACGCATTGGTTTACCACCGTCGCCCCCCTGGTGTTCGTGTTGATAGTGAATGCGGTGAAGGAAATTTACGACGATTATTATCGACACAAAAGTGACGATGAAGTTAATAACAGGAAGGTGGATGTTCTGTCGGTGAAGGACGGGATCCAGAAATCGAAATGGAAATGCCTGCAGGTGAAGGGTTTTTTTTTTGTTTTGCACACCAGATGCGTGTTTTTTTTTTTTATTATCGCACCAAAATAATTCGAACGAAAAGTATTTTTTTATGTTTGGGAACTGGATTTCGTGTTAACTTGTATTGGAAATAAAGTAGAAAAAATAATAAAAGAAGAAAAAAAATAGTGGGGTTGTGTGAAGATCGGTTGAAAATTTGTATTTTTTTTTGGTGGTTTGTTTTTTCGGAGTTTGTTGGGATATAAGCGATTCGTTATTGGAATCGTCACAATGAAAGGATTTCAATATGGGTACAATAGGACAAATAAGTTGAAAAACAAAAAAACGAAACATGGATCACCATGGATTCATAGTTTACTTCAAAAATTATCGACAGCGTCGACTATCAAAGCGGCAGCAAGTCAAAGATATTCCCAAAATATATAAACACCATATGAGTGATCAACTGACAAATCAGTGACTCATGGCAGGTTGGAGACGTGGTGCGAATAATGCACGATGAGGAGGTCCCTGCAGATGTTGTGTTTCTTTCATCGTCGGACAAGGATGGGTTGTGTTACGTCGAGACGGCAAATTTGGATGGGGAGACAAACCTCAAGTTAAAATACTCGTATGGGCCTTCGTCCAAAGGAACCAGCAAAGACTTACTGACGTCGGGCATCCTCGCTGGGAAATATGTGGAGTGTGAAGTTCCAAACGAACGGCTGTATCAGGTGAAGCTCCCCCCCCCCCCAGCGTTAGTTTTTTTTTTTTCCCTTCTTCGAGAAAATGCTTTTTCATGCAGTCTCCAATCCATTCGTTAGCATCAGCAACAAGAAAAATCGATTCCGCAAAAAATTGGTCCACTCCTCGTTGCCACCGCTGTCTGACACATAAGGGTTTTTTCACTTTTTTATGTGATTTGGTATCAAATCGCATATGGTGGTGTGCAGTTTGAAGGTTCGATGGTGGATTCAGAGGGAAACCGCGAGGGGTTGGACATCTCAAACCTGGTGTTGAGGGGGTGCACTCTGAGGAAAACGGATTGGATCATTGGGGTGGTCGTGTTTGCGGGGCTCGACACCAAAATCCAACGAAATCAGTCCATACCTCCACGCAAAGTCACCCAACTCGAACAGCACATGAATTTCTTGGTCGTCTTCGTGTTTTTCGTCCAGGTTAGTGGGACATTGACATTGACATGCCATTTTTTTTTCTGAATTTTTCTAGTCAGACTGTGGATCACTGTGGAAAACCCCTTTTCGCATCGCAATGTATGTTTATAGATAAATGATTTGTGGACTGGGAAACTGTGTTTCTCTGACTGTCATCGTAACGAACCCCAGTTTGTTGTTCTTGAAGGTAGCGCTGGCAATCATGGGTGCAGTGGGGCGACAAATTTGGATGGACCAACATGGGGGGGATTATTACTTGGAGGTCATGAAGGGTTGGCCAGAATTGGGCGCCGGTTGGCTGGGAGGCTTGGTCACCACCCTGAGATTCATAATCTTGCTGAATCAGCTCATCCCCATTTCGCTGTATGTCACACTGGAGGTGGTCAAAGTCATTCAGTGCTTGTTTTTGAATTGGGATCGTGGGATGTATTGCAAAGAGGAGGACACCCCTTTCGTCTGCCGCACCACCACGCTGAATGAAGATTTGGGCCAAGTGGAGTATATTTTGTCCGATAAAACAGGTGGGTGGGTGGATTGGTGCATTATATTATATTATATTATTTTATTTTATTTTATTTCATTTTATTTATTATTTTATTTTATTTTAGTAGAAAAAGAGAGGAATACAAAAAGATGCAATTTTCGAAAAATACAGTTCTAGACTCTGGGGAAAGAAAATGCATTTCCTAATACATCTTCCTGGGGTGGATTTGCAGGTACTCTTACCCAAAACGTGATGGGTTTTGTCTGGGTCAGCATCGGAGGGCGGTTGTTCGGTGCTAACAAAGACGGTGCCCCTTGCGACGGTCCAGGGAAGTCCAACATTCCTCCAAACACTCCCCACTCCATAGCTTTCGACGCCAATCTCAATCAGCTCGTCAGCCGGAACCCTGGCTCGACCCCCGTAGTAAGTCTATCAACTCCTGCTATTCTGAACCCCACCAGCCAGTCGGGGGATGGACTGCAACAAATGTGCATATCGACTGTAAGTCTGTTTTCACCCTCATTCCTCAAACTCCGACCCCCCCCCCCCCCCTCCACCCATTTAGAATCACATAAAAAAAAAACTCAAAAAGTCCACAAGTATGTCAAATAACCTCCGTGCAATCGGAAATTGGAAATTCTTTCATATTTGTATATATATTGAGATGGAATCAGAGTTGCAATAAATGTAATACGTTGGGTTGCTGTGCACTTGAATGTCACGATTGAGAAATGCTATATTCGGGCGTATTCGTTTCTTGTTCTAATTTTTTTCCTCGAAACAGGGACTGAGGGCGCAAGCTGCTGTGGATGAATTCTTTGTGAACCTGGCAGTTTGTAATACCGTGGTTCCAACTATATCTGGAGAAGGCGAATTACAGTATCAGGTCGGCAGCACATGAAAATATCGAGTGTAAACGTGTTACGTTTAAAAAAATAAGAATCTGTTTTTTTTCCAATTTTTAATTAAATATTTTTTATATATGATAATATGTAAGATATACGTCTGTCCAAATATTGACAAGAAGAGAAATAAGGGAAGCGAATTTCACATATTCGATTGTTTCATTTATTTTTGTTTTTTTGCACTCCAGTCCATATTTTATTGTTTTATTTTTTTTCTCTTTTTCAAACTTTAATTGAATTCAATTCCATCGATCAGTCAACGTTTTGTGCTGAGGGCCTACCCCATGGAGCCAAGAATTTCACACAATTTATGGAAGAGAATTGTTGCAGTTTGGGTTTTTGACATGCCTTGCTTGTGTCAGGCAGAGTCTCCGGACGAGGAAGCCCTGGTTCAAGGTGCTGCATATCTGGGCTACCGGCTTTTGTCCAGATCCACCGACCAGGTGGAAGTGGAAGTTCACGGTGAAGTTCTGTCTTTCGCCGTTCTGGCGGTCCTGGAATTCAACAGCGACCGAAAGCGAATGAGCATCCTTTGTCGATGCCCTGACGACACAATAAGGTAACCCCTCCACCCAAAACTAACCCTTCCACTCAGCGGTTTCAATCAGATTTTTTTTTTTTTTTTGTAATTGCCCTTTTATTAGGAAGTCGCATTATTTTTACCTAAACAAAGAAATAAAAACAAAACTTAGAAACAAAAACAAAACTTGGAAAAGGTGGTGTTTTTGTGTGTGTGTGGATGTGGTGTGCTGTTGTAACGAGTTCTTGCAGAAGTGGGGTTTTGATTTCCTGTTTGGCTTTGGATGGAAAATTCTGGGTAAGTGGAATGGCTGAACTTTTTGGCTGGGTATTCTCACAGACTTTTCTGCAAGGGGGCGGACACAGTGATAATGGAGCGTCTGTCCGCTCGGCAACCTTGCAAAGATCAAACCACTTCCCATTTGGGCTCCATGGCGAAAGGAGGTTTCCGAACACTCGCGATTTCGCAGAAAGAAATTAGTAAGGAGTACTACAAGGACTGGCAGCGGAATTTCCACAAGGCCAGCGTTTCCCTGACGAACCGGGAAGAAAAAATTGCCAGGATGGCAGAGGAAATCGAAACTGAGCTGATGTTACTGGGGGCAACAGCAGTGGAGGATAAACTCCAGGTTTGGTGGAAGAAAACAACAGCGTATATATGTACTATTTTTAACAGCAACAGTTTCCAGGAAACTAGCAAAAAAATATATATCTTTTCTTTTGTGAATCAATGAATGAATAAATGTTTAATTTACATTAGGCAAACTTGCCCAACAAAGGCCGTCGACAACAAGGTGCTTTTTCTTATATAAAATATAAAATCTTATCCCAGAGACTGGGCAATAGCGTTACGATTAGTGGGGTTTTCTCACGAACAAACATGATTTTTTTCAAAATCCAATATCGTTTGACCATATGGTATGTTAATGGATGCAGGTTGGAGTGCCCGACGCAATTGCTGGCCTTTCCAGAGCCGGAATCAAGCTTTGGGTTCTGACTGGGGATAAATTGGAGACGGCTGTGACCATCAGTCGATCTTGCAACCTTTTCACCGACGACATGCAGCTGGAGTACATCCGAGAAGCGGATTTTCAAAGCAAAAAGAAAGTACGGGTACGAGTAAAAGATATTTGTGGCCTTCTGTCGACTAATACAGCTGCCCCCGTCAATCCTGCATCCAAAACGTAATCAGAACTGTGTTTGGGGGGGGGGGTTATCCACACAGTTTTTTTTTAATCCGTCAGCTGCTTTCTTGGAGGTCGCCTGCTTTGGAGTGTTTGTGTGGATAACTTGGGATAAAAATGGAGTGTGTTGATTGCTTGTTTTTTTTTTTGTCATTTCCCTCAGTTCCTGCAACAAAAATACCTTGAAATCGAAGCCAAAGCCTCGCGATCTTTGGATGGAGTATCTCGGATTGGGCTGGTAATAGAGGGGGCAGCGCTGGCCATTGCTTTGCAACCAGAATACCAAGACCTTTTCCTGGACCTGTGTAAACATTGTAGAGCAGTGGTTTGCTGCCGAGTGTCCCCCATACAAAAGGCCCAGGTCAGAGATTCGTACGTACATATGGCTTCGTACGTACAATTCCCATGACAGTCATAGACACATGATCTACTTTATTTGCTGTTAGTTTCATGATGGATTCTTGAACAGAAACGAAGGAATCGTCAAGTAATGTGAATCGAATGAGTTACTTAATTCGAATCTTAATCGTTACAATGTGAATTTTTTGTTTTTGAAGATTATTGGTTTCCCTGGGCAGGTGACCAATTTAGTGAAACAAAAGGCTGGAGCCATAACTTTGGCAATCGGGGACGGAGCCAATGATGTGGGAATGATTCAAGCGGCTCATATCGGGGTGGGCATCAGCGGCAGGGAGGGCAGGGCAGCCGTTCTTGCCAGCGATTTTTCCATGTGTCAATTTGCGTTTTTGAAGCGGCTGCTGCTGGTGCACGGCCGATGGTCTTACAAGAGAAACTCCGAAGTCGTTCTGTATGCCTTTTACAAGAATTTTGCCTACTGTTTGGCAAATGTATACTTGAACTTTTTCTGGGCAGGTAAAGACACCTGGGCTGGGCATTCGATTAAACTACTGTTGAAAATGAAAAATCCCCTTCCCCCAAAAAAAGATTGGTTTCAACTTCGGAATATAGGAAATAATGTTGGTTACCTTAGGCAAGCAATTGGCACAGTGTGGCTAAATAGGTTCTTTTCTTTTCTTTTCTTTTTTTTTTTTTTTTGGGGGGGGGGGGGCGGGGGGTGGTGTGGGTTCCAACTTTCATAAATGTTTTGGAACAATTACATATGTTATACTTATTTGAGTGGAAAATAGACAAATGTGGAAATGATATTTGGGGGGATTCCACAACAATCCTAAAAACGAATCCTAAAGCATCCACCTCAGAGCGCATCAATTTTTTTTCGCTCCCCGAATAGAGATAATTCTCTGAGAATATGTTTCTGTGCGTGTTTTTCCTTTTTCAGGATTTTCATCACAACCAATATATGGATCTGCCCTCATCGCCACTTACAACGTTTTTTGGACTTCTCTGCCTACCATGGCCTTCGCAATTCTGGAGCAAGACGTGAAAGCTGACACCGTCATGAAAGCCCCGGAGTTGTACATGGAAACCATGCTGGAATCGCGAAAAACGTTTTTCTTGGGGTTGGGGAGGTACGTGTTGCTAATAATTCATTACGTAATGGGTTGCAGCAGGTCAAATTGCCTTTTGCAACATCTAATTTCAATGTTTATGATTTATTGAATTGTGGTAAATCACCAGCATCTGTTTTCTGCAGCAACCATACTAAGTAGTTTTGCATATTTTGGAACAAGGTTGTCTGCTTGTGTTCGATTTTTTTTTTTTTAATTCCACGGAGGATTTTGTTTTCTGATATTCTCTGTGTTTGTTTCTTGGAAAACAGGTGGCTGATGGAGGCTGTCTGGCACTCGGTGTTGACATATGTTTTGCCAGTTTTTGCCCTTTCCTCAGCAGAAGCCAACGGGAAAATGATTGGGTTGGATGCTGCAGGGGTGGCTATTTACACGGCAGTCATAATGACAGTCAATCTCAAGGTGAATATTCCCCCCCCAAAAAAAAAATAAAAATAATAATAAATAACCTACTAGAAACTGTCCTGAAAGAAAAAACCGTCTATGGTCAGACATTGTACATATGCAACGTGTGGGAAAAATTATGGCTGTATGTCTTCCACTGATTTCTGTGTTTCTTTAAATTTCCACAGGTGGTGGTCAGAACCCAACATTGGACGGCAATCAGTGCCTTTATGATATTTTTCATCAGCATATTCCTGTGGTTTCCGTTCGTCGCTGCCTGCAGCTACTTGTGGGAATGGTATGGCATCCTTCCGGATATGTCGGGGGTGGCGGCTCGGCTGTTCAACACCCCTTCCTTTTGGCTCTCCGCTGTGATCGGTGCACCGTTGATAAGCATCCTCCTGGACGTCGTTTTGATTGCTTTTCAAAATAGATTTCTGCCAGGGGATCACCGAATATATCAGGTAGGCCAATGAACTGTCGACACACTTCTTGCTGATTTTTTTTTTTTTTTTTTTTTTTGGGGGGGGGGGGGGGTAAAAACGTACCTTTTGATTTTTTTTGTTTTTTAAGATAAGGATTTTGTGCTAATCCTTGGCTAAGTTTTGGAAAGTTTGTAGCCGTATGTAAATTCTTTCTCCTTGAGAAAGTATTAAATTGGGTAAATTATATTTTTTTTGTTTTTTAATCAACAGCAAGGTTACGAGCTTTCATGTTGATTGCGATCATGAATTAATTCAGATAAGGTCGAGGGGAAAGATAAGGAAAAGCGACAGTTTGTTTGACTTTTTGTTTGTTTTTTTCCCAGGAAAAAACTGCCAGAGCAGATTTACCAGACACTGAAAGGAGCGACAGTTCACTAGCGCCGTCCGTGGGCCTTGTGAATCGAAAGCAAGGGAGATCTTGACAGGAAGGGAGTTCCAATGGAAATGAAAACCCAAAAAGAAAAAAAAAAAAAAAAAGAAAAAAAGGTTTGCATTGTTGGGACCCAGGGTTTTTTTCTTAAATACAAAAGCAGGGTATAAGTGGGCAAGAGAGAGAGGTGTGGAAAAAAAAAAAGTTCCAAGTGAGCATGTGCAGAAGGCCAAAAGAACAAAAAAAAATTCCAAGGGCTGCTAGAGTGCACTTGCAGGTTTGCGTTTGTGTGTGTGTGTGTGTGTATATGAGATGATGCTTTAAAAAAAAAACGCTTCTAGGACTGACACTGCTAAAAAAAACGCTGGCAAAAAAGAATCCTTGAGAAAAGATCGGAGGTCGTTAAAATTTTCATCAGCAGGATATGTTTTCCAGCCAAACCAGTGAGGTAGGCATTCGTGAGTCGTTTTTTATGGCAGCGAGATTCGAACTCCGGTTGAGAAAAGATGGGGGGGAAAATTAAAAGCCAAGGGAATGAGTATCTTACTCACCCCAGCTGCACTCACAGACAGCTTCCCCTGGTGAGGGGGAGAAAAAAAACTTTTGTGAGGAAGACATACACACTCACGGTTCGTCTGAGAGGTAGGAGAAATTCCGTTGTTTTTTTTTCCTCCCCTGTTCTTTGTTGGACGATGGTTTGACATGTTTGAAAGGTTCGGAAATCCAAAAGGCTTTTTTTGGGGGAAAAAGGGAAAATTGTATGAGTGCTGAAACATTGAATGAATTGCTTGGTCACGATTTCGTTTTCTGGGAGGGGGGGGGGGGGGGGGGAAGAGACTGTGGGGTGTTTTTTAAACGGAAAAAGAATGGGGGGTTGGATCTTGTATTGGCAGGTAGGGGGGTGTAAAGTTGATTTTTGTTTCAAACACCGGCCGACTCTGTGGGAGGGATGTTGTTCATGGTGTGGCAAAACGAAATTCAAAAACGATGGTTGCAGGGTAATTGGGACAGCTCCTGTGCAAGTGTGATTGCTTCAGAGAAAACGCAAAGGTTTTGCTGTCTGTAAGTTTTGAGTCGGGTTGATTGTTTGGAAGGAAAAAAAAAAGAATGTGTCGAAAAAAGACTCGTGGGGTAGGGTGAGGAAGAGTGAGACGCACAAGGGGAGAGTGAAAAAAGAGTGAGAATTTTGTTGATATCGATTTGACAGAGAGAAATATATATATATATGTGGCATACTGTTGTGATACTTGAGTTGGTGGTGGTTTTTTTAAAGACGAGAAAAGAAAAGAAGAAGAAAAAAATGTCCCTGTTTTTACGTAATTGTGATTCAGGTGGGAAGAGGTTTGGGGGGTAGGGGGGGTGACAAGAAGGTTTAAAAAAAAAAAAAAAGATGAGAGGGCAGAGGGGTGTATTTGACATAATGCAAAAACAGACCGTGTGTGTTTTTCTCGGCGGCATTAATTTTTTTTTTCGTTTTTTTTGTTTTTTTTTTCTGAGGTGGTTATATAAAAAAAAAAGAAACAATGCTTTCTGATTCGATCCATGACTGGGTTTTGTGTAAAATTGATCGGATCGATTGTTTCAGTTGGGAAATATGGAGCGATGGACGGGGTGTGGGGGTAAAAAGAAAAACCCTGCGGAAAAAAGAAAAAGAAAAAAACGTAGAGAAAGATAACATTAAGATTAATCTCGGTTATGAATAATCCTTGTTTCTCTTTTTCTCTACGAAAATTAATGGAGAGGTAACGTGTGTTTGGTAGTTTTTGTTTTTGTTTTTTTTTTCCAATTGTGTTGTATTCGAATATATAGCCAGAGTCAGAAAAAAAAGAAAAAATATCTATTCTCGACTTGAACAAGATTTCTTGTGGTGGGGGGTGTTTTTTGATTCTGTTTTTCTGATGTGTGTGTATGTGTGGTTTTTTTCGAACTGTCCTGATCGCCTGATTTTACCAAAAACCATCTTTTGAAAAAAAGTTTAATCACCTAATAGTGGGGCATGCTTGTATTCTGTAGAAATGGGTCCAATCAACTGTTTGTGAATCCTGTGTGTAACTCTAGTGGATGGATTTGAAGGAAATGACTCAGTTCACAGGGGGAGGGGGGGGGAAATCGTTGAGAAATGGTCGGGATTTTTCTGTAAGTTTTGGTTTTTTTTCCACAGGGCCTGTTTCTTCCTCCCACATACTGCTGGGTTTTTTTCAGTCCCAGAAAAACCCTGCTCTTTTGGTTTTCTGTTTGGAAGGGAGCGTGGTCGGATCATAGTTTGCTTCTGTGAATTCTTCTTTTTACTATTCACCATCATTCATTGTCCTTCCCCCTACAAACAAACAAGCATCAATTACATTGTGTAGGAGAGATATTCTCCTATAACAATGATCAGTAGAAAAATCAAATGTGACCATGTGTATTTTAATGTTGGAATTCCATTGGCTTTTCCTCCCCCCTACCCCCCCCCCAAAATGAAAAAAATGAAAAAAATGAAAAGATGCAGCATGACTAAGATCCACTTAGGGTTATTGTCGATGACTTATTGAAGCCTTTCCCAGTCAGACACTGCTGCACAATCTGTGGTGTCTGACCAGAGTCTATGACTACCAACCACTTGCACAAGCATGTGCTGAACTTAGCTTCTTTGAAAATCGTTCAGGACTACAAGAAACCCCCTCCATACTGACAAATTCTATCCAACTGATTTGATGGTTCCCTAACACAAAACAATTCGCTTCAGCAGGAGCTGAAATTGAAACCGATCATGCAGTAGCATAACCCAGTCCAGTTGGCGTTACGTTTCCACAGAAACGCTTTTCGTTTTCCACACAAAACAGTAGCTGCTCGTCAGTTTCATTTGAAGGGCCACGCACAAACGAAAAGTTCACCAAAAAGGACATAATGCTGATTTTCATCCCTTTTCCACATTCGTCATGACTGCTGTGAGGTTCGTGACTTTGGCTATCGTTGCCTTCATTTGTGCTGCAGCAAAAACGTCGAAAAAAGGTGCGAATCGTGGACTTCGCTTAAGAAACCAAACAGGGAGACGCCACGATCCACGGACGTCGTCCCTGCTGTTCGGAGACCTTTTAGGAAGGAGAAAACAAAATCCTGCTGTGTCGCCCGCACCTTTCCCGCTTCGGTGTGCAACTGCAGAATGAAAATTTTCAAAAAATGGTGTCTGGAGGGGTTTCTAATCTGAAATGGGTGATGCAGTGCCATCAGTTGAGTAACTCCCAACTAGTTCCAGAGATTGAACAGCCAAAATCCAGGGGGACATTGTTTGGTTTTTTTTCCCTATTTTTGTTGAGGTGCTGACTGGAGTTGCTGTGTGGCATACAGACATCTGCAGACGAGAAAAAATTCTCCCAAGTTTGATATCCCCCAAACCTAAAACTGCACCAAAAATTGCGGTAAGAATTTTCTTTTTTTCCTTATGTTTCTGCAGCTTCCTGGTTTCTCGAAACCAAAAGGGAAGCACTGTAAATTTCGGCCGATCTTTTTGGGGTGCTGGAAACCTGTGAAGTGATTTCTGCAGCTTTTTCAGTTGTGGGGGAATTTCAGTATCGGATGCTGGGAGTTGGTTGATTTCTTTAGAACGATCGTTTCTTGCTTGTTTTGCACGGACATTCTTCAACTTAATGTTTCAGGTCATTCTGAAAAAGGGGTGTTTTTTTATTTGTGAGGAAATTTTTGCTGATTGATTGAAGGAAGGGAGCCGGGCGGCAGATGGACGATATCCGTACATAGTTTCATTATGGCAGCTTTTTGGCAGGGATGACAGAAACGAAAACGATTATCGGTATTTCTGTGGAGCCGCTTTGATCGCTCCGGACTGGGTAATAACTGCTGCATCTTGCGTGGACCCCAAAAGAAATGGTGTGGAGAATCCTGCCGTGTTTGGTGGGACCATTTGGAGGGAGGGTCCATTCCCAGAGGTATGACGACGCTACGATCGCTGCCAGCTGTGTTGAAACACTGTCGATTAATTTTGATAATTTTCCGTAAGCAAAACGCATATACGGAATACGGTGCGAACGAGTTTTTTTTCCTTTCCAACTTCTAGTTATTATCGTGTTGAACAATCGATATCCACTGCCTTTTTTTTTTTTTGGAGGACAGAAATATCGTAGCGATTTTTCAAGATTCATTACATGTATGTGTGTTTTTGATGTTTGGGAATCACACTTGTACTTTCTGGGAATATTGCTCATACCATCCCCACCCCACACTGTTTTGCAGTTATCATTTTCAACCAAGACGTTCCTCCACCCCGGGTGGGTGTCAAACCCTTTCTCCAGGGCAGGGTTTGATGTCGCACTGCTGAAGCTCCCTTGTCGGTCAAACCTGCCCATCGTCAAGCTGCCACCCAAAGGTTTCAAAAACAAGGTTGGAGACAGCCTTTGGGCCATCGGTTGGGGCCGGACTGGACCCAGCACCCCTTTCGCCGACAGACTGAACGAGGTGAAACTGCCACGGACCGACCCACGTTTTTGCAGTCAAGTCCTGAAATTCCGACTGGCCAAATCATTGATTTGTGCAGGGAGGGGCATTGGAGATATTTGTCAGGGTGAGTCAGTTGTTGAGTGGTGGTGGGTTTGATTCTTATAGAGATCCTTTGGAAAGGAAAAGGGGTCGATACATGCTTGCAAGAGCAATCGGGTCATATTCGATTTCAAGATGGCTTGTAGTTGCGTGAATTGCAAATTGAATTTAAAAAAAAACGTGAAAAAAAAAATTGAAATGTAGGAAAGGAGCAGAGATCATCCCTGCTCAATGTGTATATTCTTGAAAAGTGACAGAAAATAAAATAAAATAAATAAAATAGAAATGGGTTGGTGGAAATATTTCCATTAATAATGGGGGTGGGGCTCGGTTTTTCATTGGTTTTTTATGGTTTTATTGTTTCAGGTGATACTGGCAGCCCCCTTGTGTCCAGAGGTGAATCCTTTGAGAAGGATGTTCTGGTAGGGGTCTCCCCAGAATTGATCGGCAATTGCGACTTCGTTGGAAAGCCTGTCGTATTCACGGCCGTCGGCTCCGTGAGGGACTGGGTCGATAAAACCATTGCAGCAAACACCGATACAGACCCAGTGTCTGGCTCAGATACTGTCGGTGCTCTGAAAAAGGAAAGTGAAAAGCAACCGAAAGCAGTGTCTGGCTCAGATATCGTCGGTGCTCTGAAAAAGGGAAGTGAAAAGCAGCCGAAAGCCAGCAAATTAATCGGACTTGCTGTTGAACAAGACAGAGCTTTTGCAGTCATGGGAGCAGTGAGGATTTCTGAAAAGCGTGGGCTGTTGGAAGAATTGTCCATCGCTTTTGTGGAGGCAGTGGAAAGTGGGGTCGACGAAGATGTACTGAATCCAGCCCTCGAATTGACTCTAGAGGTTCTGGGAGACTGAGTGAAAAGAATTGTTGATTGTTGGGGACTGGGGGAGATGACAGCGGGGAGGGCTGTGAATTATTATAATTGAGGACTGAAGGGTTGCTGTGTTGGAAATGTTCTGTAGCATAGTGTGATAAATGATGAGGTGCTGGATGTTGTGAGTGTCTTTTTGGCACGTTTAAACGACTTTTTAATTTATCGTGGGTATGGGTTTATCGTTCTACCCTACGCGGAGACGCAACTAGATTGTCTTTTGCACCCGATTCTTGCACAGTGCCTGCTCATACACCTCCTCCCTTGTTTTATTCCCAGCAGCTGTTTGAATAAACAAGCATATTGGATAAGTGTTGGGGTAGGCTTTGTAGAGCTGGAGAGGATGGTAGCAATTTGCTACTAGCAAAAACCTGGATGCAGAGAGTTTTGCCAGCTTGAGCAGCTTAGCTGCCCTTGCTGCAGATCACTGTGCTGTTGTGTTTAGGAGTCGGTTTTCATCAACATTCTTGCCCCCGGTGTGTTTTTCTTTTGGCCCGCTGTGGCCCCCCAAAACCTTGCCTGGCAGTTTTTTGGGCCCCGATGTCGACGTTTCATCATGAGATAATTTTGGGCCGCAAAAGAGCCACTTCCACCCAAGGTTTGGTAGGACTGCACACATCGAAGAAAACATTGGACAATTCCACAAAAGTCACAACCAATAGAGAACACTCTTTCTTTCGAACAAATCTGGCATTCAGGGACTGCGAAATTTACAAAACAGAATTACTTATGGCCTGGTAACCGATCGGTCAAAGATCAATGGTTGGGTAATATTGGAACAGAGGAGATCAAGGACGAATATTGAGATGTAAACAGATTCAGATTTGAAAAAAAATAAAAAATAAATACTTACAACAGACAAAAGTTCGTTCTTAGCAAAAACCTCGGTTCCTGGACCGTGTAGACTGGATGTGATTTCTTCACATCCAGTGCTCTGATTCAAGTCTGACATCCGTAAAAGACTTTGCTGGCTTCTCCGACCAGTACATTTATTCTCCAGTTGCTGAAACACTAATGTTTGGAGGACGAAACTGAACTTGGGCAGGATAGGCAACTCTTTTTTTCACATCGCCCTTCACAAACCACGGCCACGTCTCTTGTTGGAGCGACCACGTCCTGAACAGCCAAAAAAACGGTGTGAAGGATGTGAACCTTGAACAGTAGTCAAGTGACCACAGAATTGTTGCCATGGGTTGCTCTCACGACCAACCTTTCTTTTTGATCTTGGAGAAATGAGGAACGGTGGGGACGTGAGGAACTGGGGGAACTGTGGGGACGTGAGGAACTGGGGGAACGGTGGGGACATGTGGAACAGGAGGGACCGTGGGGACATGAGGAACTGGGGGGACCGTGGGGACGTTAGGAACTGGGGGGACCGTGGGGACGTTAGGAACTGGGGGGACCGTGGGGACGTGGGGCACTGGAGGGACTGTAGGAACATGAGGAACTGGGGGAACATTGGGAACGTGGGGCACTGGAGGGACGGTAGGGACATGAGGAAGAGGAGGAACGGTGGGCACGTGCGGAACTGGAGGGACGGTAGGAACATGTGGTACTGGCGGAACTAAAGGAGCGTGAGGAACTGGAGGAACGGTAGGAACATGAGGAACTGGAGGAACGGTGGGGACATGTGGTGTCGGGGTCTTCGACTTCCCTCGTTTAGCCCCCAGGAGATCCTTGCCTGTTGCAGCACCGTAATCATTTTGATATAGAAAAAGACGCAAACCAGCGAAGTTCAATCCAGCAAAAACCTGTAGCGCGGGAGACTAGCTCGATGCAAGCAGCGAATTGTCGTGGTTACAGGACTGCACTTCGCACCAGACACTGCTCCGAGACATCCCGCAACAATAGCTATGATGATCACGAAAGTTCCGCCCCGCATATCCACGTTTTCACCAACCGAAACTCGAATAGATTCTCAGGAGGTGGATCCGTCGCAAAGTTCGCGCACTGGGTAATCGTGAGCTCTCGATTGAGAATACAGTAACTGGTGTTGGGTTGGGCCAGGTTCGCTAAGAGACAGGTGCCACAGGGTGAGAAGACGAGGTATTGTGGACGTGATGTGCTCCAGCGGTGGATTGAGGGAGCCCCCTCGAGGCGAAGTATACACTAGAGAAAACCCAATCAACGCCTCCACAGATTTCGGAGTCCTCAGCTTTAGTTCTTGGCACCCAGCGTGTCCAACACTCAGTTTTCGACCGTCGACCTTTGGCTTGCTCGCTCAACGGAAGACATTTGAATCTCTTTGCTCTGCTGACCCAGTAATGCTCCAGTCTGTTTTGAGACAGGACTCGTGACACTGGGTGCTGCAACCTCTGTCAAGGATCGATTCCTGCACCCAGCAAGGGGTCGCTGCGTCAGTCGGCTTTTTGGATGTTGGCCCTATTTCTTCGTTAGAAATTTTTTGGGTGTTTTTATTGGTTACTCTAAACATAATATGACATTATCTCTCCCTCGCTCTCAAAATATTGATTAGCGTTGGGATGCATTTTGAACACCAGAGATCTTTCATGAAAATCTGCAATTGAGAGCATAGACATAATAAGGTTGTTGATCTTAGAGGGAGGGGGCTCATATTTCAAAACAATAGTCAATCTCTTGGCATTCTTCAATCTAAGGAATCTTAGGAACCTATTTACACTTGAGAAGGCCTAGGCCGCTGGGGCCAGGGTTGCCAAATACGCACGCGTATGAAACTCCAATTTTATACCTTTACACGCGTATTTTTGAACAAACGTATTATGCGCAATAAATACGCGTATTGTATCACATGACAAGAAAAAGGAATTAACCAACATTATCAATGGTGTTGGCTGTAGAGTCAGAGAGTTTTCGTTTACTTAGCCCCATTTTTCTCGTATTCAATATACTTGAACGTATTATACTCGTACAAACTAAAACACGGTTCTGGCAACCCTGGTCACCACCAATCACGTGAGTTAACCTGCCACCGAACACAAAAGATATGACATACCGCGATTTAACTGAGTTCTTTCTGTGGATGGTACAAACGGCTTGAGAATCCACTCACAAACAAGCAGTTTGTCCAACAGGGATACCTTTCCAACTGGTGCAAATGGCTGGAGAAAACGAGAACAGGTATGACTTCCGTCCAGAGACACTTGCGATTGTCGACATGGAGTTTTCGTTCCTACTCTAATGAGACGGAAATTCAACACGGTGCTTGCTAGTTAAGCTGTTTTGCTGTTTCAAGGGGGTTGCTCTACTCCCGAGCATGGACGGAAGATTTTCTAAGACATGCGGATGTGGAGTTGGTGGTGGAAGGGGAGACGCTTCTGGCCCACTCTCAGATCCTGTGCCAATCCGAAGTTCTGGAGGGTGCGATTCGTGACACGAAAAACGACAGGGACAGGATCCGAATCGAGTCTTTGTTCACAGATGTGTCTGTGGCAGACGTCGACTTGCTCCTGTCGCAACTGTACGCATCGACCTCAAGACTTGACCCTCAAAACATGCCCAATTTGCGTAAGGTTCTCGATCTCGCCATGAAGTGTGGCTTTGACGGGTTGGTCACAAGAGTGCTCGACACTTTGACGAGTTCGTATGCCCCTCTAAAAGAGTGCAGTTGTCTCAAGGAGCTAAAAATGAAATTCCAGGGCGGCCAGATAGACATGATTGTCTACTGGCTTAGGATTTGTTCCCTGACCAAACATGAAGCTCTTGGTCATACTCTAGGACGGTTCATAGCATCCCATTCCAAATATCTCAAGCCTGACGAGAACTGGGGGAGGATTTGTGAGGTGTTGGATAAAGATAGTAGTTTGTGTTGCAAGGTCTTGAGGTCATTTGTAGTGAGGACATAAAACATGAATCCACTCCAAAGTGTACGCGGTGCCAGAGGTCTCTTGGGTCAGAATTTTTGAACAGTGTTCCGTTTGACTCGCGTGCATTAGATCGTGAGTCAGTTGCTGTTCTGAGAAGTGAAAATCGATGCATGCGGTTCTGCAGCTGTCAGATGTCTGCAAAGGGTCGACAAGTTGGAAGTCTTTCCTACTATTATGAGATTAGGTCTTCGTGTAGTCGGACTGGGATAGTTAGTTGTATGACCGACTGGATGGACTCGGGCGTAGTGATAAAAACTGTGACCTGTGGTATTTCGGGGACCTTTTTACTGTAATCGACTTGACTTGAGAACGACCTTCCGTTGTGACACTCACCACTTCTCACCTCCGCTCACACTAACGGAGACGACCCGTCACAATGGTTTCGGAGCTAGCACCTCGAACGAGGTAGCGGTCAAAAGGAAACGGGTCAAGTGGCACGTCAAGGTCACCCCAAGGAACTCAATATGTTAACGACAGGACAGACCAAACAGAAAGCGCAGTCAGGTGACGCGCGAGTCAGGTCAGCAAAGGGAAAGCCGAACGATCACAGAAACAGGAAACGCAGTAGCGTTCGTGATCGACTGGAAACTGTGGAAAGTGCTATTGCTGGACTGTTGAAAAGCCAGGAAGGTCTGGTCGGAGGTATTAACGAAGTATTGAAGGAGTTCCGAGGTTTGGCGTCAGACAGATTGTGTAACCAGAAAGCAGGATCCGCGCCAACGGTTGGGAAAGTATCCCGACGGCGAGGAAGACAGATTGGAAGAAAGGTTCACAAGTCGACGTTGAATAAGGAGGACGACGTTGCTGCTGGTGAAGGAAATGGTGGTGGAAGTGTGGCGTCGGAGGAAGGAAACGTCAGGTCACACATCAGGGACGTCGATATGCGGGATGCATGCATATCGGAAAAAGAAGAGTCGGCGGCGCGGAACACACTCGATGGTCAACCTGGGGGGCAGAATGAGGCGGTGACGAGTTCAGACGCCATGAAGCCCCAGGATTCAGTTGGCGAACGTCAGGCTGAAGACTATCAAGGGATCGTCAGGGATGCTGTGCCTGGGAAATCCGATGTCGATTTTCGGGTGCAGGACGACGAGGAGAGGAGTGTGATTGGGTCGACCGGGGAAAAGGAGTCGAACGCAGAGGAAATACGAGTGTCGGGCGTGGGAACAAGATCCACCCTACTCAGGCTGCGCGGCTCGCTGTCTCACGAGGCAGTAACTGTATTGGTCGACAGCGGGGCTTCGACCGATTTCGTTTCAGAAAGCTTGGTGAAGCGGTTGGGACTAAGGTACCGACCGGACGAGAATGCCAAGCCAGTTTCACTGGCAGATGATTCAAAAGCCCATGTTGTAACGGTTGGTTATCGCAGCACTCGAGCTGGAACTACAAGAGTAGTTGCCATGCTTCCTGCAGCTGAAAAAGGGAAGGTTGCAAGAGTGCAACGTGTAGGAGCAGCGTGCGAGAGTGCGGCGTGTAGGAGTGCAGCGTGCAGCGGTGCAGCGTGCAGCGGTGGATGCAGCGTGCAGCAGTGCAGAGGTGCAGCGGTGCAGCGGAGTAGAGGTGCAGAGATGCAGAGGTGCAGAGGTGCAGAGGTGCAGAGGTGCAGAGGTGCAGAGGTGCAGAGGTGCAGTAGTGCGACACCCTTGGAGTCACGACTACAACCAAGCTCGATGGAGTTTGATGGATGATGATGTGGCAGCCATCAAAGTCGAGTTGTCAATTGGACGTGTGAGTTCTCGTGGAATAGGGGCACGTTCACAGTTGAGGTGGCAAGGAGATGTGTGAATTCCTAGTGAATAGTGACACGTCGACAGGAACAAGGGTTTGATGCGCTGTGGCGCTAGGGTATAAGAGTGTGGAAGGAAAAGGTCGTTGTATCTTCTTTATAACTTTATTCTTGTAAGGAAGTTCTATCTAACGAGACGCTTGAGGAAGGCACTCGTCCTCCTCTAGGAGGGCGAGGGGACCTTGAAAAAAGTAGCCTCGTTTCACATGTGATTGGGACATGTCTAACAACGATTCGATTCGGGAATTACAGAACGAAACGGAAATTTTTGGTGCTACGCGAATTGATGCACGATGTGATTTTCGGCAAGTCGTGGCTAACGGATGAAAATCCAAAAATCGATTGGATTACGCACAAGGTGACAATCAGCCGAGCTGGCAAATCGGATGTGATTCTTCAAGGATATTATGGAGATCACCAGGAAACCAAGAACTGTGGAAGAAGGCTGAATTTGATGTCAGCAAAACAACTATCAAAAATGATCAAAGACAATGAAGAAAAGCTCTTTGCACTCTGGATCAAACCATCCACTGAAGAAAATCCAGAGCTACCTGAATGGGAACTGCCAACTGAAGGAAAAGACTGTGGGACTGGAGGGGAGGTTACAATAATGGAACTGCTCAATGGGGAACTCAAAGGAAATCAGCAAACAAATCAGACTGGAACATTACCACCTGGGTTGGAACTGGAAGCTACCCAAAAAATAAATGGAGTCATGTCACAACCAGATTCGCACACAGAGCCAGGAAAAGACAAAACAAAAAGCAAAGTCGGACAAGCGAATTCTGGGACAGACAATGACGAAAGTGATGTGACAGTGGATCCAAAACTGCATGCTATGATCGAGGACATACCGGATGAACTGAGTGGACTGAAGGATGTGTTACGACAACATGCAAAGCGATTTCCCGAGGATCTGCCAAAGAAACTTCCTCCCCACCGCATGCACGATTTCGAGATTATCGAGCAGCCGGATTCCAAACCAGTCTCGCGGCCGATCTACAAGCTGAGTCCACGAGAGCTTAAGGAAGTACGGGCACAGCTGGATTATTTGCTGTCGCACCACATGATCAGGCCGTCACACAGCCCGTATGGCGCGCCGGTGATTTTCGCAGCCAAATCAGATGGATCCCTCAGAATGTGCATCGACTATCGCATGCTGAACAAGCAAACGGTGCGCTCACGCTATTCGCTGCCGAGAATGGACGAGATGGCTGATCAGGTGGAGGGGGCGCGCTTCTTCACGAAGATCGACCTCAGGAGTGGCTACTGGCAGGTTCGCATCAGGGATGCACATGTCCGAAAATCTGCATTTCGAACGCGATACGGACATTTTGAATGGCTGGTGATGCCCTTTGGTTTTTCGGATGCGCCGGCTTATTTTATGCGGCTGATGAACGATACGCTGAGGCCGTATCTCGATCGCTTTGTGCTAGTCTTTTTGGATGATGTGTTGATTTTCAGCCGGGATGCTGAATCGCATGCCGAGCATGTCCGATTGGTGTTGGAGAAATTACAGGAGCAGAAACTCTATGCGAAAGCGAGTAAGTGCGAATTTGGAAAGTCGGGTGTCGAGTTCCTAGGAACATGGATGGAGAGAGATGGTACCTTCCTGTAACGACTCTGCCCCTGCAGATCGCTTTTTCTGCTTCAATACACTGAAGACTGCGACCCTGCCGGTCTGCCAATCTGAACTGCCGTTCTATTGAACGACCATGGGAGAGACACTTGAACCTAGCAAGGTTCAAGGGCGAGATCAGGTTCCAAACTAAGGTTACAAGAATGTCCAAGCCCCCACAACTTATACCGTTTCTTCCAACCCTGATCCAAACTGATCCTAAGCCATAACATCAGTCTGCATCAGTGTTGCAGACCATCAAACTACCAAGTTCCTTTCAGTCCCCTTTCATGACATGCAGCCTCAGACACCTTGCACGGTACTGCGGTCCTGAGTCTGCCACCTAAGACCTTCTAGAACCTTGTGCCTGCCAGCTCTGCAGCCCACGTTCTGCAACGCTGCCAGCACCTGTCTGCCATCAGCAACCCTGTCAGCCCGACTACTCTGCCACTTCGTCAGTCTGCCAATCTGCTGACTACCAGTCCTTTAGTCTGCAGGTCTGAAGGACCTGAACCATTCCTGCTTCTGCAGAATCATAGCAGTCAACCTGCAGCTCTAACCTGTCAGCCCAATCACTGCCAGTCTGCAAGCCTGCAGGTCTGCCTGAATCTCCTTTGATTCTGCCGAATCCTTACATTCCTCCCCATCTAGTTGGCAGTAGTCCCTTACTGCCCTAAGAGACTTATAACAACCTTGTCCCTTGGATTTCAAATACCCAAAGGAACTTCTGCCTCAAAGTTCAGTTTGAAAAGTTGCTATCCCATCTTGCCAACTACCAAACACCTTTTGGAAGGACTGACCAACTAAAAATATCCTTTCGAAAAATATATGCTTCTTTCTCAACATTCTGGAGCATACCTCTGAATTGCCTAGAAAACTACTCAGAAAAATCCCAATAACACAAATAAGAAAACCGAAGAACTTCCCTTTCGGAATTGTAATGTGCTACTGAACAAAATTCAATTCCTTTCTGCAGCCTATAAACTCCATAGATTTTAATATTGACTATTTGAGAAGCCAACAGAAAAATAGCAAAAATCTGCTGCAGCTTTTAGAGTCTCAGCAATTCACCTTTCTGCTCAAATATCGTTTTTCAATGATAAAAGAAAGACACCAAATATTTTGCAACTACCAAAACTTCTGAAACTTCATAGTGTCCCATAATTTCCAACTCAACAATTGCATATTGAAAACCTGCAAACTGCCACCACTGTCTGCAAATTATCTCTGCAACTATTGCCACAGTCTGCAACCCTGCAAACTGGTACTACCACAATCCAGAACTCTACAAACTGTTGCTGCCAAAATTTGCAACTCAGCAAAATGCCACTTTCACAATATGCAAACTGTCTTGGAGTAAAGAAGAAGGTTGAATGACTGAAGTTCTGTCTCCCAAAAGAAGTTTCCAACCTTTTGAAAACCAAGAGATCACCAGTCACTCCAGCAGCTCCTCAGAGTTGAAGCTCCTTGCTGCATAGTGAGCTGCCACATGTCTCCACCAAGTTAGCCTTCCGCATAGCAATGAAAAGCGAGCGATAGGATCTTGCAACAACAAGTCTCGAGATGTTCTTCAATGAAGAAGTGAGCTTGCTCCTCAATTTTTCCCTGAAGCATGCTCCCTTCTGTTCCTGCTTCCTCTCTCCTGAGTCAAGAATGTTCAGAGTACCTAAAGATTGATTGCATTAATTGTTCCCGAGTTCTTCTATGCCTTCTCCGGTTTTCCCATATATGAATCTATACAAACCAGAGTATATGAAAACCCAGAAATTCCACTTGGCCTATCCTGACTTAATGAAATCAACCCTTTCTTTCAACCAGCAAGACTTCACTCAGTGATATTTCCTTTTTCTTTGATAAATATCCAACAACTGAGTGCTGAAAGAATCCATACCAATGTACCCTCTGAAATTCAGTAAACCTCAAGTAAGCACCGATCTAACTGATTCAATCAATGGTCATGCAAACTTCTGTAAATTCCAAACCAACTAAATCCACAGCAAAATATGTGTCGTGAACCAGAATATTTCAGTCCACCAGAAACACCCTTGCTAAGACTGCAAATGTTCACTTCTGCATCGTCCTAAAGTAGTGAACTATGCCTAGTTCCTTAATCCACTCTGCAAGAACTGTAGAACTGAAAACACATATTTACTGACCACCAAGATATTGCAAACACTATCCATGAATTCCCATCAGCTCTGAAAGAGTATTACTAACAACCTCTTCCTTTTCTCAGAAACCTTAATGAAGGTGTGTGTCTCTTTGCAACACCTACTGAAACAAATGCAATTTTGGAAAAACAAAAATGAAACGCATCGGTTGAACCGAGGCCCCCTCCCCATCTGAAATGGAGCTTGTCCTCAAGCAACCATGCAACCATGCAAAACCATATCACTGTACCAGCTACAGAAAGTTGAGCTGTTCGGAGCAGCCAAAATAACCCCAAACAACTGAACAAACTACTTCAGAAAACAAGCCTGAAAAACTGAAGGCCTGAATTTGCTCTGCCAAAGTCAGAATAATCTGCTGCCCTAGATTGTAACCAAATGTTCAGTTCGCAACCTTTCTGATATAAAAATATACACCAACTATGCCACCAAAGATCATGGCTATTTCTGATTCATTTATCAAGAAATAAATAGAAAATAAAGAAAACATGCAAAATTTTGCAGCCCTGCCAAGTGTCCCTGCAGCTAACAGGTTCTGTACCTGCAATGTACCAACTGCCCATAACATTGCCAGATCTGCCTGCAAAAATTTTCACAGCCCCTTGTGTTTCTTTATATGTAGAGCTGAACCTGACCATCGAATGTCATAACCTTCAGCTCCTGATCTTTGACACCAGAACACTACTGCCCATTGTGTTTACTATAACGTCATGAAATAAGAGAGCTCATGATACTTCATGTCTAACCACTGCAAACAAACTCAAGAAGAAATCCACCTGAAAATCTGAATCCTGCCTGAAAATCTGAAAGAACTATTCTTTTCTTTTCTTTAACTCTGCTGATTTCCACTGATTCAAACACCAAATCAGAGATAGATCTTCAGAAACTGAAAATCCTTTGCTTTTCCTTCTGAGCTTTATATTTCTCACTATTTCTCCATGTAGTCGAAGAAATCAGAAATATACACTTCACTCCTGATTTTCTTTCTTGACCTCCTGAAAATCTGCAGCTCAAACCAGATCTAATGTATCGAATCAAAACAAAGCATTTTCCAGATTTCAGTCACTGCCAATTAAGTCCAAAAGTGACTGCAACAATACCAACTTCTGTCACTGAAAATTGCTATCTCTGATGCAGTTTGACACAACCATATCTTTCACAGGGAACCCTGAATTTCCCTCAGAAAATTTTCAGCTCAACAACCAGTCTATGGACCTGTAAAATAGAAATCAGAGTCCTCCTTTCAAGCAAAAACTGCAACTCCATCTGCAGTCTGAAATAGAGCCCAAATCTCTCATTTTCAAGCCTTTCAAATGTTGTAATTCTGCCACTGATTTGCCAAACTAATTTCCATAAACAAAACTGAAATGAAAGCTCTTATGTAGGTTTCTGTATCTGCCCTTTTAATCAGCCATCTTCAAGTGGCAGCAAATACTAACACCACGAAGACAAATCTCATAATGCATCAAATATTTTTCTGAACCAATATTCTGATCTTCTTTCCTCGAGGGCTGAGGTCTTGCATACTCTGCAACTCCTAGAAAAGATCATTGTATTTTCCTTCGACTCAACTACATTCCTTCCTAACCTTCTCATTTTTCTTAGATGCAGCTCACATGGTACTGCATCCACTGAAAATTTCTCCAGCCAAGTTCAGAATCCCAGCTAGCTTCTAGTTTATAGACGAGATGTAGCTATTCCAATTCTACATCCCTACCTATCGATATACGATTTTCTCCACGTCACGAAATCACCGACAATAAAAATTCAGTTCCTTCTCAAAACATCAATCGCACGCCGTACACAATCTGCCTGGCATGTATTCTCATTTCAGCCGCACGCCGCACACGGCCTGCCTGGCATGTCCACTTCACTTCCATAAAGATCAATCGCACGCCGTACACAATCTGCCTGGCATGTATTCTCATTTCAGCCGCACGCCGCACACGGCCTGCCTGGCATGTACACTTCACTTCGAAGTTTGGACTATGTCCTTTAAAGTAGACTTCATTAGGTCTACCCAGCCCATAACTCCTCGCTCACAAAAACAAATCTGATGTGCCTGCAGAACACATCATGCAGGTCAGGTGTGGCCCCACATGACCCTACACCCCCTGCCTCAGAGAGCTGAGCAGTTGCGGCTACTCTCGGCCTACGAACCCCCTCAGCCTCAGAAATCCTCCTCCAAAAATTCTGCAGGTCAGTACTCCCCGCACTGCACCTCAGAACTTTTCCTTGAAAATCTGCAGATGCTGCGACTCCCCGCCCAGCATCTACTAACACATTAACTGAACAGTCTACAAGTCCCCTGGGGGACCGTCCCCCTCGTCGCCTAGCGGGCCACCTGCAGCACTGCTCACCTTCTCCTCAAGGCCTCCAGAATTTCCTGCACCAGTGTCCCTGCCTGGACCACCACCTGCAGAAATTCCATCCACCAGACTTACTTCTCCGTGTTGCGGCTGCACCGGCACTCCAACTACGGAATGGACTCCGCGCCCATAGGCTACCCTCCCCTGAGGTAACACCCTGTGTGAGTGGCTACGCCGGCCTTCTCACACTCCACTTCTGTCCTCCTATTTTACCCTAATAAATCAGCAAAATACTGAGTGCACCTCTTTCTTTTGTCACAACAAACCACTAAGTATATTATGGCAGTCCAAACACAAAAATCTGCCACAGTTTCTTTGTGTAAAGAATGCATGAAAACTTCAGGTGACTCCAGCATATCACTAATATACTTTCTATCGCCAACAGGATAGAAACTCTACCAAAATAACTATCAGAAATATACTCCCTTTGAAAATCAGCAACCACTCTGCATCCAAATGAAAAAGGAAGAACAGAACTATACCAAACAAGCAAAGAAAACTTCTCTTTTGTTCAGCCATCTGCCCTTTAGACTGCTGCCCTTTTTCTGTGCCTCAAGAGTACCACTGCTAGTTCAATAACTGACCTGAAATTTTCTGGAAACCTGAATAAACTTCCAGAATGAGATATATCCTGAAAACCTATTTTCCAAGACCTCAAAGACAAATAACCAAGAGTGTAACCAGAAATTCCTTTTCTCTAAGACCAAGCTTCTTCAATCAACTCTGCTATCACCAAAGTCTTGTTGAAATAAAAACCTGAGTACCGAGAAAATGCTTCCATCTACCAATGAAAATACCCTCCTAATCAATGGGTAGGATGTGGCTGCTTTATCACTTCATCCTCCCCATCTGATTTCTTTTCTCTTTGAAAGACAATCAGTATTTTCAAACAGCTTAATTTCCAGAATTTCCCTAGACTACCTTTGAAAATTCAGTCTCTAACAATACTACCACAATTGAGTATTGTTCCCTTCCAGAAAATTCTCTAATCACTAGCAACTGTTTTCTGCTCAATAAGGGGCATCCTTTAACAAAATAACCTGCCCTCATATCAATGTATCTCACTGAAAATTTTCTGCTAGCGGAAAATAACAAATGTCCTATCTCAGAACACCCATAGTAAAAGAGAAGATCAGCTACTGCTATACCAAACATTTCTTCAATTCACCACTATCACTCAGCCTACTAACGAAGAGTTCCATGGACCTATTGGTCCCTTCAAAAATCTGCATCTTTTTCTGACCTGTCAAGCAAGGCTGCCACAGAAAAATACCTTGCCAACACACCTAATATCTGCCCTGCCAACAACAGAAAATGATCTGCCACTGATCTTTAAAAAGACTGATACTCTGTCATTTGTCCCACCAAACAACAGAAAATAATCTGCCACTAGTCTATTATAGAACGAAAACTTCTTGTCATTGACATTCTTCTGAGAATAACCTGCCACTGGTCTATTCAGAAATCAGAGCAATATACCATAGGGTCCATCAAGAAAAAGACAAGACAACCCTTCAACAGAAACACAAACACTATACCTCAACTGACCAATAGAGTAGAACTGAAAAGTGCCTTAGCTTCCTGCAAGCAACTCTAAAATAAGTTCTGACCTTCAGTTCTCCTCATTTCAAGTTCAGAAACGACTCTGAAAAATTCCCTCAAGCTATTGTGCATTCACTGAAACACCTGAAAATGTTCCCACAATCAACACAAATGTAGCAAGTGTTCCTGATGTACAAACATCCAAAATATGTATGCACAATCACATCAAAGCTGATGTGACACATGTTCTGACCTGCCACTAAAGCCAAGAATTTTTCCACTGCAACCTTCAACACTCTGAAATGATAAGTCACCACTGCTGCTCAAATCCACTGAGCCAAGGATAAATCTCCACTAACAAATGCACAAATCCAAGCAAACAAGGAGGAACTCCTGATCAGAAAAATCCTAACTTCTGACCAATAAAGCTGTCAAATATCACCACCAGACTTTTGAAAGAATATATCAAAACTTCCTGAAAAATCTGCCTGGTCTCAAAGACTCTTTCCAGAATTTTCCCCACTGACTTGTAATCAATCAAAGCCTTTCAGAACATCTCCCTCACTTCAGCCTGAAAATTTGACTGCAACTCTGAAATCCTTTATAAAGTGATCAAACATCTTTTCTAGAATGTGTACTGCAATCAGAAGATCATAGATCACCTGATCCTGAAATCAATCTGCAGCTCACTACCTCTAAAGTCACTTCAATCAACCAACGAAATGATCAGATCACTCAAATGTAACCCTGCAAGCACGTAACACTCTTGCATCTCGCGTCTGCGCTCAACTTACGCTCAGCCTGCGCTCAACCTGCGCTCAACCTGAGTCAGTTAAGCGATGCCTGCATCAGTCGCACTCACTGCGTACACTGCAACTCTTCCTGGTCGCACCAACTTAATGTGTGCTGCGCAATTCTCACTCTCGCATACAACCTGCCACGTTCTGTGCAAGTCCATCAGATCCTGCACCTTGTGCCGACCTTGCACAGAGCTGCGCGTTCCAGCGTCAACTGCGCGATCCCTGCATCAGCTGCGCGATCCCTGCATCAGCTGTTCCTTCAATCGACACGCAGTCCCAACATCGTCTGCGAACTTCCATCAAGAGCTGCACAGTTCCATAAACACTGCGCAGTCCCTGCATCCTGCATAGGCTGCCCAGCCTGCATCTGCGCGAAATGTCCCATCGACATTGCAATCCGCTGCACGCAGCGTAACTCTGTCGTCTGCAGTGCAATTTCGCATGTGCAGCGCTTTCCTGTGGCTGCTGCGCGTCACATCATCCACTTACGCAGTGCCAACATTCGCTGCGCACTTCCAGCAAAACCTGCGCACGTTCTGTCTGCGACGCAATCCTGCCCGCGGTACATTTCCATATTCGCTGCGCAACCTTGTATCAACAGCGTAATTCCACATCTGCGGTAGAACTCTGCATCTGCGGCGCAATCTTGGATCTGCTGCGCATTCCTGGATCTGCTGCGCAGTTCTACACCTGCGACGCAATCCTCCAAATGCTGCGCCACCCAACGTCTCCTGCGACGCTGCATAGTCGTGCTGCGCTTGACAATGCTGCGCGCCTGTGTGTAAGCTGCGCTTCTACATACTCCAATGTATTGCCCTGCGCTCTACACATCACTTCTGCGAAATCTGTCTGCCGCAGTGTTCTTACACACACTGCGCCCATTCTACTCCTGACGCTGATTCAGCGACTTTCCTTCACACAGCACACTCGAACACTCCAATAGATAACTGCAAATCTGCAAAGCACTGGCGTTTGTCTGCCTTGCAAACCTCTGCTTTGCACTGTGCTGTGTGCCTGCCAGTGTCCTGCGCCTCTGCGCCTTCTCACTGCGCGCCTGCCGCGCATACTGCTGCCTCTGCAGCCTGCCAGACTCGTTTGTGATCTTGTCACAAGCCTGCTCCGAAACCAATGTAACGACTCTGCCCCTGCAGATCGCTTTTTCTGCTTCAATACACTGAAGACTGCGACCCTGCCGGTCTGCCAATCTGAACTGCCGTTCTATTGAACGACCATGGGAGAGACACTTGAACCTAGCAAGGTTCAAGGGCGAGATCAGGTTCCAAACTAAGGTTACAAGAATGTCCAAGCCCCCACAACTTATACCGTTTCTTCCAACCCTGATCCAAACTGATCCTAAGCCATAACATCAGTCTGCATCAGTGTTGCAGACCATCAAACTACCAAGTTCCTTTCAGTCCCCTTTCATGACATGCAGCCTCAGACACCTTGCACGGTACTGCGGTCCTGAGTCTGCCACCTAAGACCTTCTAGAACCTTGTGCCTGCCAGCTCTGCAGCCCACGTTCTGCAACGCTGCCAGCACCTGTCTGCCATCAGCAACCCTGTCAGCCCGACTACTCTGCCACTTCGTCAGTCTGCCAATCTGCTGACTACCAGTCCTTTAGTCTGCAGGTCTGAAGGACCTGAACCATTCCTGCTTCTGCAGAATCATAGCAGTCAACCTGCAGCTCTAACCTGTCAGCCCAATCACTGCCAGTCTGCAAGCCTGCAGGTCTGCCTGAATCTCCTTTGATTCTGCCGAATCCTTACACTTCCCGATGAAAAACAAAATTAACGCAATCCGATCGTGGCCCCAGCCGCAGAACGTTCATGATATCCGCAGCTTCCTGGGATTATGTTCGTTCTACAGGCGGTTTGTGCGAAATTTCTCCGTAGTGGCGGCCCCACTTTCGAACCTTACGAAGTCTGGGAAACCCTGGCACTGGGGTCGGCTGGAATCGGATGCGTTTGAACGATTGAAGAAGGAAATGACATCAGCTCCGTGATACCAGCTGCTGACGTCCAGGGACGTCAGACGTCAAAGGCGTCATGCATCTGACGTCTGTGAAGCGTCAGATGCATCCCCGGTAGATGACAGCATTCCCCTGAGGAGATACTACTGAACTACAGCGAGGAAACCACCGCAAGAGCACCTGGTCAAGACAGTGGTTCGATTAACTAAAGCGAGACTCGCGAGGCGGAGGTCTCGGGTTTGAATCTGAGTGGGAACGTGCTTTAGTCTGGGCTTGTGTGTGAGTGTGTGAGTGAGTCAGGAGTAGAACTGGCGGCTGTGAGTCAGGGTAGTGGGAGTGTTACGGGTGGTTAGTCACCCTCGGGAAAGTCGAACGGGAGTTAAAAGAATGGGACGCTTGATGTAACCTTGCTTGTCAGTAATTCTGTGAGTGCAACTGTGGACCCCGTGTGCGACTCGATTCGATTTTTGTGTGACCCTGTGGAACTCAGCCGCCACCCTCTCTCACTCTTTACACGGGAGTGCGTCGGCGTACGGAGCGCCTCGCGTAACATTTTTGGTTTCGGAGCTCGGACTCGAACTCTGGCGGAGAAAGTCAACTCAGGAAGCGTTAGTGCACTAAGCCACTGACGTGCAAGGTATATCGGCGGACGGTTATACGCCTGGTCGCTAGTTATACAGTGAGGGGACTTTTACTAGTTCTGTCGGAAAAACAAACACACCCGCGAAAAGGTTCGCACGAAAAAGAGGGTGTCCGACAGCAGTTTGTGTGGTACCCAGAAACAGACGACAGGAAAAAGGTTATCCTGTAACTGTCGTTGTGTGGCGGGGAGGCCACAAAACTGGTAGCTTAGTCGCTGGGAGTTTGTCGTTAAACGTTTGGACGTAAAGGCAGTGAGGGAAAAATCAACAGTCTACTGTTGACAGTAACTGTCGGAAAGTCAACTGAAAGTCAGAGGCACACAGTATGGCGTTAATACCAAGTGGATCAGGAAGCCAGATGGTGGCTTTTGAAGACTCCACTATGGACGAGTCTGCTATGCAGGTTGTTCACAACACGCAGAACATTCAGATAAACCGGACGGAGTCTGGTTCTGAAGGAGGAGGTCAGCTGCAAGCTCAGCTTGCAGTCTGGCGCGAAACAGTAGCAACGGACTTGAAAAGTTCCTTCCAAACTGTTCATACAGACATGGAAAAAGCCATAGTGGCTGTCGACCAAAAGACGGAGCAAAATATTCAAGGTCTCCGTGAGTTCGTTCATCGAACTCAAGAAAGTCAGCAAAGGGTCGAAACTGAAGTCAACGACCTCCAGGTCGTTCTGCGACAGAATGTCGAGTCGACGACAGAAAAGCTAGCACAGCTTACAGACCATCTACAGTCAATGAAGCAGTCATTTGTGACTGATGTGCAAGAGCAACTGAGTACACATTATGCACAGTTGAGAGAAGAAATCCTGGAAACAGGAAAATCTCATGCACAGAGTATTGCATATCTGAAAGATCAGATGCAACAGGAACAGGGGCTGTTCCAGCAATCTCATCAGACTGTACAGAATAAGCAGATGCAAGACTTGTTTTCCGAACTGCAGACAGTTAAGGGACAAGTGCAGAAGGAAGAACAAATGCATCAGGAACAAGAAATGTTCCAGCAAACTTATCAGAAACAAATGCAAGATTTGTATTCTGAATTGCAAGCAGTGAAAGGACAAGTCCAAAAAGAGGAACAAACAGCCCTTGTACTAGTGGAAAGAGAAAGAGAAGCTAGACAGAAAGAAGAGCTATCTCTTAAGCACACAATGGATAGAATGCTGAAGGAGTATGTACAGGCATCAGTTGTGCCTACACAACCACTGGAAGTCCCAGTGTATATGATGCAAACAGTCACAGAAGGACTGAGTACAGAGGGACAAGAAGAACAGGAAATTCAACCTACTTCAGCAGCAGAGCTGGTGCTACCACCAGTTACTATTGGAGCACCTGCAACTGTGGGGTTACTACCACCCACTCCAGCAGTTCCATTACCCCCAGGACCTTCTTCTTTGGGTCTTATAGACCTAATGTAAGGATTCTACAGTTCAGGGGAACTGTCAGATCCTCAGTTCAGGGAACTGGCAGACCTGCAGTTCAGGGGAACTGACAGGCCTGCAGTTCTAGGGAACCAGCAATGCTGCAGCCGGTTTGCTGCAGCAGGGCGGAACCCTTAGATCTGTGAATGGGGGCTGACAGCTCAGCAGACGCTTTTCTGCAGGGCTGGCAGCTCAGAAGGTTTCAGACAGGGGACCTGACACTGAGGCAGACTGTCAGGTCATGTTGATGGATAGGACCTTGAACGATCAGTTTGGATCAGAGGTGCAGCCTAGGGTATTTGGGCAGCACCTCAGGGTATTCTTGTAACTCGATTTTGGGGTTGAACACTCTCTCTCACCCGCTCTCTCGTGTCAGAACTTGTTGCAGCCTTCTAGGCTGTTGTTTCAGGCTGGCAGACTGCTTCAGAGTCGCAGTCTACAGCGCAGTCTTTACATTGGTTTCGGAGCTCAGGGCTGGCGACAAGATCGCAGCGTTCCTGAAAGGCTTCAGGAGGAAGCAAAGGAGAGAACGAAGTTCTGGTGAAAGGTAGCGCAGGCAGGCGCAGCTTTCAAAGGAGAGGTCGCAGAAAGGTTCAGCGCAGATAGGCGCAGCTTTCAGAGAGATCCCAGAAAGGTTTGGCGCAGGCAGGCGCAGCTTTCTAAAAGGTCGAAATCGCAGTACTGCCTGAGTGCAGGTTTGAGTAGGCGCAGCGGCGCAGGGTCTAGAAGACGCAGGTTTGCGCAAGTTTTCTAGGTTAATCAGAGTAGGCGCGGCGGCGCAGATCTAGAAGACGCAGGTTTTGCGCAAGGCTTCTTGGTTAGTCGGAATTAGCCGGTGTTGTAGTGGCTTTCTGCAGAAGTGTGCTGCATGAGTTTTGGGAAACCTGTGACAGTGGAGAGTAGTGGAAGTGAAGCAGAATCAGACGTAGAGACCGTTATCCAGTGTGAGGCAGAGTTTCAGGGAAACCTGCCACCTGATCTGTTTACTTTCTCAGGGGACTGGGTTTCAGCCCCTTACAGGTTACCCAGACCAGTGCAGGTTTTGGGTCCGGTGAGACACCCATTGGCAGTGGTACCTCCACCTCCTCTCAGAGCGCCTCCTCACGGCCACAGGAAGGCAGAACGCAGTGGTAATATTATCAGATACTACGACTGTTCTGACCCTCAGTGTCCGATCTACAGATCGCAGAGGGCAACGCAGGAAAGGCGTGAGCGGAACAGGAGGAATGTCAGGCACAGACGAGCACCCCCAGATGGGAACGCCAGCCCCAGATCCGTTCGATCTTCAGGGTCTGAGGCGGGGCATGGCAGAGATGCAGGAAGAGATCCTGCACCTGAGGCAGGTCGCCGCTAATGTCAACGCGCAGATGGACGATGCAGTCCGGCACGCAGTACGGACTAGGTTGGCCGAGCAGCATCCGCCGGCAGCTCTGGGTAAAGCAAGGGCAAAAGGCCCTGAATCCTGGTATGGTGATCCACAGGATGTCCCTCTGAACGAATGGCAGGTTCAGTTGCAGACATATTATGATCTGACTGCAACCAGAGACAGGGAACAGCAGGTTTTGGTGGCTGCAGGCTGTTTAAGAGGTGCTGCAGGTACATGGTGGAGAAGTCGTTACGAAGAGGCAATGGCAGGCCAGAGGGCTTTGCCTACAGATCTGACCGCACTAGTCGCAGATCTCAGACGGCAGTTCGGCAAGACCAACGAGAACAAGGACTTCAGACGTGAATGGTCACGCCTGAAGCAGGGTCGAATGTCTGTCGCAGAATATGTGCACGATTTTCGCAGGCTCATGTTGCAGATCAACGACAGCAATGCTGGGGAGCAGCTGTTTCGTTTCATAGAAGGTCTGAATGATCGTTTGCGCACTAAGGTTGAAATGGAAGATCCTGCAGATTTGGAGCGTGCAATAGCACTTGCCGCTACATGGGAAGGACCTCTAGAGATATACCGCAGAGAAGGACGCAGAGGCCGCAGTCCCAGAGGCAGGCGTGAAAGTTCACGCAGGGACAGGTCCCAAAGCAGAGGACGCTCACAGAGCAGAGGACGCTCGCAGAGCAGAGGCAGGTCTCAGAGTTTCAACCGTGGCAGATTTGACGATCGGCAGACACCGCGTTATATTCCCCAATCAGGTGACCGCATGGAGGTTGATGGCCTCCAGCGAAACCGTGTGGGTTTTGACGACGGCAAACGCCGTGACGCAAGTCGCAGCAAGAGCAGGGGACGCAGTGGCAGTCCTCGCAGACAGAGGCGAAAGTCTGGAGAAAGTTCGTCAGCAGGCAGAAGCAGAATGGACGCAGGTCGCGCTGCAGCAAATGTGCGGTGCTACAACTGCGACAAGTTGGGCCATTTTGCTGTTGATTGTCAGGAAAACTAAGCAGGCTGGAGTCTGGAGAGACTGCCAGCCGTGGAGAAGAGAAGCAGGAGGACAGAAGTGGAGTGTGGGAAGGTCGGCGTAGCCACCCACACAAGGTGTTACCTCAGGGGAGGGTAGCCTATGGGCGCGGAGTCCATTCTAAGGTTGATGAGCCGTGTGTAGCCGTAACCGAGGAGAAGTGTGTAAGATTCATGGATGGAATTTCTGCAGGTGGTGGTCCAGGCAGGGACACCGGTGCAGGGAATTCTGGAGGCCTTAGGGAGAAGGTGAGCAGTACTGCAAGTGGTCTGCCGAAGTTGGGGAGGCTTGCAGTTTGTTTGAAGAGTGCAATGGTAGATGCTGGGCGCGGAGTCGCAGCATCTGCAGATGTTTCAGAGAAGGATTCTGAAGGTGTAGTGCAGGAGGCACTGACACCTGCAGGGTCATGGAGTGAGATTGAGGGGGTTGATGTGCCTACGGTAGCCACAACTACTCAATTCTCAGAGGCAGTAGGTGCAGGGCCAGGCGGGGCCGCACCTGACCTGCATGATTTTTCAGTGCATGTTGGTGCTGCTGGTGATCTGAGGGCAGACACCGCAGACCTGTTTTCAGTGAGAGAGGAATCTGGGCTGGGCAGACCTAATGAAGTTTGCTTTAAAGGATATAGCTTGGATGAACCCCCACTTTTGAAGTTGAGAGGAGTCCATGGGGGGACTCAGGGAATGTTGAAGACCACAGGGTTTGTGGCAGATTGTTTTGCTAGAATTTTGATAGATAGTGGTGCAACCGACAATTTTGTTTCGAAAGATTGGTTGCAGGAAAACAGCATACAGACACAACACTCTGAGGCAGTTTCTGAAGTTCAGTTGGCAGATGGCAGGACTTCGGAAAAGGTAGAAAAAGAACTGCAGGCCAGTGTCAAGATGGGGAGGTTTGTGTCTGAAGAAAAGATGTATGCAGTAACACTGGGCAGATATGACCTGGTGCTGGGTATGTCTTGGTTGATCAAACATAACCCCACCATAGATTGGCAGGAAAAGATAGTGGCTTTGCAGGGGCCTCAGGGTAGAGTCGTTAAACTTAGAATGCAAACAGGCAGATTGGAAGATTGCAGTACAGCAGATTTGGACCTCATGTCTGCACATGAGGTAGCTCGGGCAGCTCGCAAGGGCCTGCCGATGTACCTATTGAATTTACGGGAAGTAAATAATGGATGTTCAATAAATGGTTTGGAAAGTACTGATGCAGTGAGAGGCAGTGAACCAGAAACCTTGTCAGAGGAACAGAAAGAGGCAGTTGAGCTAGAAAAACAGATCAGAAAGGAGTTTCAGGATTTGTTTAAAGAGGAACTGCCGCAGGAATTGCCTCCTGACAGGGGTGTGAACCACAAGATTGAATTGGTAGAAGGGGCAGAACCAGTGAAAAAGGGGCTTTATAGAGCCAGTTTTGCAGAAAGAGAAGAATTGAAGAAGCAGTTGGCAGAGTTACTGAAGCAGGGTTTTATCAGACCTAGCAAGTCACCCTGGGGTTCACCAATTTTGTTTGTTCCTAAGAAGAACGGAAAGCTTAGGATGTGCGTAGACTTTCGGGCACTTAACAAACTAACGGTGAAGAACAGGTACCCTATCCCAAGGATAGAGGAATTGCTGGATCAGATTCAGGGAGCTCGCTGCTTCAGCAAAATTGATCTCTGCGCAGGCTACCATCAGGTGCGGTTGGACCCTGCAGACTGTGAGAAAACGGCCTTCCGCACCAGGTATGGCCTCTACGAGTACATTGTTCTTCCTTTTGGGCTGACAAATGCTCCTGCCACCTTCATGAACACAATGAATCATGTGTTACATGATTTTCTGGATACCTTCTGCATCGTTTACTTAGATGACATCTTGATTTTTAGCAAGAGTTGGGCAGAACACAAGGTTCACTTGAAAAAGGTGATGCAGAGGTTGAGGGAGCAGAAATTATATGCTTCAGCTTCCAAATGTGAAATCTGCAAGGAGCAAGTTGAGTTTCTGGGGCATGAGTTGAGTGCTGCAGGAGTACAGGTGTTGCAGAGTAAGGTGCAGGTCATCAGGGACTGGCCACCTTTGACTTCAGTGAAGGATCTCAGGTCATTTCTGGGATTGGCAAACTATTACAGAAGATTCATCAAGGATTTTTCTGCAAGAGCCAAACCACTCACTGCTCTATTGAAAAAGGAGGCAGTGTGGAGATGGACTGAGGCAGAAGCTGCAGCAATGCAGGATGTCAAGGAGGCGTTAATGTCTGCACCAGTGCTTTTGGTGCCTGACCCAAGTCTGAGATTCGAGGTGGTCACAGATGCCTCAGACTATGCTATTGGAGCAGTCCTAACACAGGACCAGGGGCAGGGTCAGCAACCAGTGGCATATGAAAGCAGGAAACTGCAACCGGCAGAGCTCAACTATGCGACTCATGAAAAGGAGCTGTTGGCTGTGGTGCATGCTCTGAAAGTGTGGAGGCACTACTTGGATGCTCAGGAGTTCACCGTGCACACCGATCATGCACCTCTAAAATTTTTGCACACCCAGCCTCATCTGTCACAGAGGCAGGCAAGATGGATGGAAACTCTGCAATCCTTCAAGTTCGAGATCAAGTACCGGCCAGGCAGAGACAATGTGGTGGCAGATGCGTTGAGCAGGGCCACACATCAGGCAGAGGAACATGGTCCTCAGCTGAATGCAAGGATAAGGTTGACAGCAGATCGGGAATTTCAGCAGGCAGTGCTGGCAGCTTACAAGAAGGATCCATTATGTTGGCAGCTGATTGGAGCACCTTCCAGACCTCCACATGTGAAATGGGATGGTCTGAAACTTTGGAGACATGTTGGTCATTCCTGGAAATGGTGGATACCTGAAGCAGATGGGCTCAGGGAAAAGATACTGCATGCTTGCCATGAGTCTGCATTGGCAGGACATCTGGGCAGGAGGAAGACCCTGCACAGGGTTCAGCAGTATTACTTCTGGCCCCTTATTTCAGGATCTGTGCAGAAGTATGTAAGGAATTGCATTCCCTGCCAACGAAACAAGGCCTCTACTCAGAAGCCTTTGGGTAAGCTGCAGCCCTTGCCAATTCCAGATGGCAGGTGGACTAGTGTTTCATTGGACTTTGTTGGACCTTTGCCAAGGACTCAGAAAGGGTCAGATTATTTGATGGTGGTTGTGGATCGGTTCACAAAAATGATCAGACTCATTCCAACAAAGCAGACAGTTACTGCTGCAGGGGTAGCAGATTTGTTTTTCCAACATGTGGTTCGTTTCTTTGGATTGCCTCAAGAAATTGTTTCTGATCGGGATAGTCGTTTCACTAGCAATTTTTGGAGGGCTCTTTGGAAGAAGGCAGGCACTCGGTTAGCAATGTCTAGCAGTTATCATCCTGAGACAGATGGTCAGACTGAGCGAGCTAACAGAACAGTGCAGGAAATTCTGCGCAGTTATGTGGAACCTGCAGGCACAGACTGGGATATGCATTTGGATGCTGCAGAATTTGCATACAATTCCAGCATAAATGCTACAACTGGGTTTTCTCCCTTCTATTTGATGAATGGACAGCAACCCAGGACTCCTGCAAGTGCTGTAGCTGCTACAGCTTGCCCTGCAGTGGATGATTGGTGGTCTACTTGGCAGACTGCATTGCAAACCTGCAGAAGGAACATTGCTTCTGCTCAGGCACGTCAACGCCAGGGGGCGGACGAAAACAGAAGGGGAGGGGGCTTTCAGCCGGGCGACAAAGTTTTTCTCGCCACAAAGGACTTACCCCTACCACAGGTGTTGAGCAGGAAATTGACTGCAAAATACTGTGGACCTTTTGTAGTTCTGAAGAGGTTATCTGAAGTTGCAGTCAGGCTGAGGCTGCCAGGTCATTGGAAAATTCATAACACCTTCCATGTGTCCAAGCTGAAACCTGCTTTCGAAGATCAGGAGGGCAGCTTTCCTGACAGGGAGGCACCCAGGTGGCAACCTGAGCCTGAAATGGTGGCAGGCCAAGAGGAGTATCTGGTTGACAGGATTCTGGCAGATAGGACTGTCAGGGGCAGGAAGCAGTACCTTGTCAGGTGGCAGGGTTATGATCAATCGGAGGACACCTGGGAACCTGCCAGAAACTTGCGAAACGCACCGGAC
Source organism: Bryopsis sp. KO-2023 (assembly GCA_030272585.1). NCBI lineage: Eukaryota > Viridiplantae > Chlorophyta > Ulvophyceae > Bryopsidales > Bryopsidaceae > Bryopsis > Bryopsis sp. KO-2023. Next base: position 1,398,963 of record BSYQ01000010.1, read on the forward strand.
AAGTTACGTGAGTTTGAGATAAGAAGCTGAAAGGACTAGATCAAGCAGAGGTGACAGGTTGATGTCTCTGACAGACTGAAGCAACCTCTGACAGAAACAGAAATAGGTGTGCAGTATACTGGAGTCGGAAACTGTCTAGCAAGTTACGTGCGCAGAGCAAGAAGAGAGAAAGAGGAGCCTATCGTTCGGAAAGGGAAAAGAAAAAAGGAATCAACATGGATCAGCAACCAGCAAACCAGGCCGCCCTTATCGTCTCAACCCCCGCCAGCAGCAGTGAGCCAGCAGAGGCTGCCCCTGTGGTTATCCCTGCGGCAGCGGTGGAGAAAGCCGACGTGATCAAGGGGGCAGATGAGGTTGTGGCGTTTGAGGAGGCGGTGCAGGTCCTGCGGAAGAGGGCAGTCGACGTCGCGGAGTTGGAAAGGCTGAGGAGCAAGTGTCAAAAGGTGGAGCAGGAAAAGTGGAAGCTGCAAGGGTCTCTGAGTGCTGCCGAGAGTGAGCTGAGAGCGTGGCGAGAGTGGGCGAAGAAAATGCCGGTAACGCGGTTGGATTCCGAAGAGGAGTTGTCCTTCGGCTTCCTGGACACAGGGCTCCCTGAACCAGAAAAACCTGCAGCAGACCAAAAGAGTGAGATGGAGACGGCGCTGAAAGAAACGGGACGTGGCTGTTCGCTTTGCTTCAAGACGGCGAGGTCTCTTGGGGCACCAGTGCGGGAGCTTCCATGTGGGAAGCACCGGGTATGCTGCAGGGACCTCTGTGTCCAGAGACTCTGGTACGCGCCGGACGTAACGGTGGAGAGAACGAACCCAGACGGGAGCTTGGAGGTGGTTGGACGACTCAGCGAAACGCGAAAGGGGGTCTCGGTGGATGCGACGAAAGAGTGCGGGCTGTGCCAGCTGCGGGAGCACACGGTCATGGCGCCGAGGGTGCTGACGTCCTTGCGGATTGCGGTCATCAGTCCACCCCTGCCAACGCAGCCAGCCTCCCCGGGACGAACCAATCGTGACTGCGTGCCACTTCGAGAGATCCGCTGGAGTGTGCCCGCGCTTGCGCCAAAGAGGGGCTTGAAACGTCCGGCGACCTGAGGCAGGAATCGACAGGAGGTGTGACCATGGGAGTTGATGATTGAATGTGGTTTGCTCAGGGGGTGCAGTGAAAGAGTTGGTGATTTGGGGCTGTCCAGTTTCTGGTGATCAGTGTGTTGGAAGTGGAATTTTTCAAGGGCTGTCCAGTTTCTGGTGATCAGTGTGTTGGAAGTGGAATTTTTCAGGCAGGGTTAAACCCTTAGGGCTGTCCAGTTTCTGGTGATCAGTGTGTTGGAGGTGGACAAGGATCTTTTTGCAGTTTCTGATCAGGTTGAGATGAAAACTCTGAAGTTTGCAACCTGTTTTGGTTATGAAAATGGTTCACCTGTTGATACATTGCAAGTCCAGCAGGGGTAAGATGTTATTGCTAGAGAATTCCATATTTGCAATCTGAAATAAGAGTTACTGAATTAGCCAAAGGGAGAGTAAAGAATTGCATGGTGACCTTTGAGGGAAGTCCAGTCAAATGGGTTTTTATTATACAGAGTTGCAATGGATTGGGTAATCAGGTGACTCAGGTATTCTGCAGGAAAAGGGGGTTTTTGTTTGCCAAGAAGTTTTGGTGTCTCAGCTGACCTTGGGGGCTGTAGGAAAACCTTCTAGGGAAGGCAGAATTAAACTGACTATGATTTCCTTGTTGCTTTGAACTTTTTATAAGGTAGTTTTTCTGGATTTCCTGGGTAGTGCAAGATGGTGGCAGAAACAAACACTTCAGGTTGTAATTTTCCAGCAAGGGTGTTACCAATTGATTTTTCAGGGTATTTTGGGTTTCTGTTGCATTAGGACAATTTCCTGAATACAGTGTTTTTGCAGAACTGCTTTGACTTCCTTATATAACATAACCCCTTTCGAAACCCAGTTTCTGTGGCGGAGAAGTTAAAAAAAAAAAAAAAGTTGACATCCAAAAAGGGGCAAAGGTTGTTATTATAATCTTTTGGGGCAGTAAGGGACTACTGCCAACTAGATGGGGAGGAATGTAAGGATTCTACAGTTCAGGGGAACTGTCAGATCCTCAGTTCAGGGAACTGGCAGACCTGCAGTTCAGGGGAACTGACAGGCCTGCAGTTCTAGGGAACCAGCAATGCTGCAGCCGGTTTGCTGCAGCAGGGCGGAACCCTTAGATCTGTGAATGGGGGCTGACAGCTCAGCAGACGCTTTTCTGCAGGGCTGGCAGCTCAGAAGGTTTCAGACAGGGGACCTGACACTGAGGCAGACTGTCAGGTCATGTTGATGGATAGGACCTTGAACGATCAGTTTGGATCAGAGGTGCAGCCTAGGGTATTTGGGCAGCACCTCAGGGTATTCTTGTAACTCGATTTTGGGGTTGAACACTCTCTCTCACCCGCTCTCTCGTGTCAGAACTTGTTGCAGCCTTCTAGGCTGTTGTTTCAGGCTGGCAGACTGCTTCAGAGTCGCAGTCTACAGCGCAGTCTTTACACCTAACCACAGGACAATCACTTCCAATGGGATCATCAATACCCACATTGTCCATGTTACCAGCCACTGTAGTTCCACCAGCTACATTTACAGTGGGCACTACCCCAGCACCATCAGGCATGGGAATTAGACCACCAAACCCCTTTGAGCAATTAACAAGTCAAAGAGCACCTAGTGGTGGTGCACCTGGAGGAAATCCAGGGGATCCAAATGGATCAAATGGCCCAAATGGACCAGACAGGCCAAACATGCCTAGAGCATCTGGATCTGGATTTCCAGGGCCAGGAAATGGTGGAGGTGGTGGTGGAGGTGGTGATGGAGGAGGTCCCCCAGGAGGAGGACCACCTGATAGAGATCCTAGTGGTACATCAGGAGGTTCAGGACAAGGTCCTGATAGACCTTACAGCAAACAGATTAAGCTCACTCCCCCAGAGAAATTCACAGGAGATGAAAGGATGTCTGCAACAGAATGGATACTAGGAATGAAGAGATGGTTGCAGAATCAACACATCTTAGAGAGAGACTGGTTATCCTGTTTTCAGTCACATCTCCAGGGAGATGCACTTAGCTGGTTAAACCTGATGGATATACAGATCATGAATCAGGAAAAAGCAGAGTATGCTAACTGGCAAGAGTTCACTCAAGAACTAAGGAATGTTTTTGAGCCAGTCTCCCTAATAGAGACTGCCAGAAAACAGTTAAGAACTCTAAGGCAGACTGGAACTGTCTTAGGCTACATCAGACTCTTCAGAAAGCTGATGTTTAGACTCCCCAATCTACCTCAAGAAGAAAGATATGCAGCCTTTGTGGATGGGCTCTCAGATAGAAATATGCAAGCACAGGTTATGACCCTGTGTGATGGAGATCTGGATAAGGCCATCCTCACAGTTCAAAGACTCTCTGCAACTATAGGCAGTAGAGGTGGCACTACTAGCAGCTTTAGAGGCAGAGGTAGAGGGAGGGGAAGATTTGGACAAAGGAATACACAGATGTCAGCAGTGATAGCTGCTGCAACACCACAACTACCTCTTGCAGCAAACTCAGTTAAAGCTGTGCAACAGAGAGGTCAGATGGGATCTAGACCCTCAAGGGGAGGATCCTTTAAGTGTTTTCTATGTGGAAGCACAGAGCATGGGGTGAGACAGTGTCCTAAACTGTCCCAAGCTCAGAAAGCCCTGAAGAAGGGAAACTAAAAGAGGAGGCTAGTGTTGGGTCAGCTAAGCCTCCAGAGGATATTGAAATTAAAGAACCCACTACAAAAACACCAGCCTCACTAAATGATGGTGTTCAAGAGACACCTGTGGTTGCAGCCCCTATTGCAACAGAACAGGAAGCAAACACACTGGATGGGGTCACTCCAGGAGTGTTAATTCAAAAGAAAAAGCAGTCTCAAAAGAGAGTGGATAGACAAACAGAGGCCACTGTGAGTTTACCCACTAGAGTGGAAGGAAATGTTGAGGGAAAGGAACCAGTTCAGACTGCAGTAGCTCAGGCTACAGCAGCATATAGAGGATATGAACTGGCAGGATTTATTGGTGCAAAGAAAGCTACAGCATACATTGATACAGGATCCACTGCTAATTATATTAGCATGGATGCAGTCAAGGAACTGGGACTGCAATACAAATCACAAGAAACTCCTGTTAAGTTTCTAGATGGTACAGAAAGGAAATCAGTGGGGAGATGTTTTGGCATCCCTTTTGTCTGTGGAAAGATCCAGCTCTCATTTGATGCTGATGTCTTTCCAGACAGTAATCACCCAATCCTGCTGGGATTGCCCTGGCTCATACACTACAATCCCAAAGTGGATTTTAAGTCAGGAATAATCACAGTAAACAAGGGCAGAAAGAGTGTAAAATTACCACTCTCAGTGATGCCTGAATATCATCTCAAGCCCACTGGAGCTACAGAACTTTCCTTTTGTTCTAGTGGCAGAATCAAAAGACAGATAGAAAAAGGGGAAATCAAACACATCATCATGGTGGTGATTAGGCCAGAGGATGAATCAAAGATAGGAGTAGAAACAATCCCAGAACAAAGGGAAGGGGATGATCTACAGAAAATCCTGCAGGAGGATATGGATCCCAGGATTAAGGAAGTACTGACTCAGTACAGAAAAGTATTTGCAAAAGATTTGCCTAAAGGTGTACCTCCTACCAGGCTGGGTCATGAATTCAGGATTGATCTGGAGGAGGGTACTGAACCCATGTACAGGCCACTGTATAAACTGTCTCCTCTTGAGTTAGATGAGGTTAAAAGGCAGTTAGATTACCTTTTGGAGATGGATTTTATTGAACCATCACAATCACCATTTGGGGCACCCATCCTGTTTGTCCCTAAGAAAGATGGAGGGCTCAGGATGTGCCTGGATTACAGATGGCTGAATAAAAAAACAATTAAAAACAGATACCCTCTGCCCTTACCAGAGGAGATGATTGACAGGGTGCATGGGGCAAAATACTTCACAAAGATAGACTTGAGATCAGGCTACTGGCAGATGCCTCTAAGGGAAGAGGACAGGCCTAAGACTGCCTTCAGGAGCAGATTTGGACATTACCAGTTCAAAGTACTCTCCTTTGGACTTACTAATGCTCCAGCACAATACATGAACATGGTTAATGATATCTTCAAGGATATGCTGGATATCTTTGTGCTGATCTTCATTGATGATCTCTTAATCTATTCTAAGAGCATCTCTGAGCATGTAGAGCATCTAGCAGCAGTCTTAGCCAGGCTACAGAAGTATAGTCTATTTGCAAAGGCCACTAAAAGTGAAATCTGTGTGAGGGAAACAGATTTCTGTGGATTTTGGTTGAGTGAAAAAGGAATCTCAGCAATGGATGTGAAGGTTAAGGCAATCAGGGATTGGAAGCCCTTAAAAACAGTTACTGATGTCAGGAGTTTTCTGGGGATGGTATCCTTCTATAGAAGATTTATTCCTGATTTTGCAAAGATAGCAGGCCCCCTGCATGACTTAACTAAGAAGGATGTCATGTGGGAGTGGGGATCTGCTCAGGAACTAGCCTTCCAAACACTGAAAACTGCATTGATGGGGAAACCAGTGCTGATCCATCCTAATCCAGTAAAGGATTACACTGTGATTAGTGATGCATCTGGGGAAGCAACTGGAGGAGTTCTCTGTCAGGATCATGGCTCTGGATTACAGCCCATAGCCTTTTGCAGTAGAAGATTATCAAAATCAGAACAAAATTACTCAGTGTATGAAAGGGAACTCCTGGGAATAGCCTACTGCTTGATGCAGTGGAGGCACTACTTAGAAGGCTGCCCAGGAGAAGTTACAGTCTTTACAGACCACCAGCCACTAAGGGTAGTGAAGTGTTTTCTGAACTTCTGTGGGTTAAGGATTTTATGGGGATCTAATTATCCCATCAGAAGTGCAGTAAGCTTGGGATTTGCAGCACCCTAGTTCAGAGTTACTTTTACAGAATCAAAAGGATGCATGTGATGAATACTTGGTGAGGGCACCAACTGCCCCCAGGGGGGAGGCAATTGATACCAGCTGCTGACGTCCAGGGACGTCAGACGTCAAAGGCGTCATGCATCTGACGTCTGTGAAGCGTCAGATGCATCCCCGGTAGATGACAGCATTCCCCTGAGGAGATACTACTGAACTACAGCGAGGAAACCACCGCAAGAGCACCTGGTCAAGACAGTGGTTCGATTAACTAAAGCGAGACTCGCGAGGCGGAGGTCTCGGGTTTGAATCTGAGTGGGAACGTGCTTTAGTCTGGGCTTGTGTGTGAGTGTGTGAGTGAGTCAGGAGTAGAACTGGCGGCTGTGAGTCAGGGTAGTGGGAGTGTTACGGGTGGTTAGTCACCCTCGGGAAAGTCGAACGGGAGTTAAAAGAATGGGACGCTTGATGTAACCTTGCTTGTCAGTAATTCTGTGAGTGCAACTGTGGACCCCGTGTGCGACTCGATTCGATTTTTGTGTGACCCTGTGGAACTCAGCCGCCACCCTCTCTCACTCTTTACACGGGAGTGCGTCGGCGTACGGAGCGCCTCGCGTAACACTCCGGTTCTGAGGCATTTCGACGATAAGCTGCCGGTGGTGGTGGCGACAGATGCTTCGCAAGCTGGGATCGGAGGGGTGTTGATGCAGCGAGGTGAATCGGGATTACATCCCATCGCGTTCGAATCACACAAATTTACGGAGGCTGAGCAGAATTATCCAGTCCACGAGCAAGAGCTTTTGGCGATCGTGCATTGCCTGAAGAAATGGCGAACATATCTTGAGGGCCGACATTTCACATTGAGGACCGACAATGCGAGTTTAATCTGGCTGGATTCGCAAAAGGGATTGACACGACGACAGGTGCGATGGACGCAATTCCTTGCGCCATTCGATTTTGACACGATCCACATTAAAGGACGCGATAATGTGGTTGCTGACGCCCTCAGCCGATGTCCCCAACCAAATCGGAGTAATGGATTGGGTCCAGGAGGGGATCAAGAGTCGTCAGCTGCGGAAATGAAATCGAACCATGCACAAATGTTGAAATCGCAAGATCGACGCGACGATTGGAATGTCGCAGCGCCAGTGATGACAAATGGAGGATCGAATGATGGAACCACTGAAATGAAAGAAATAAAATTACTGCCCAAATGTTCCACTGTTATGAATGACAGGGAATGCAAATTGAGACTCTCCAAGGTTTCTGAGGAACAGCAGACTGGAGGGGAGCACAGGAATGATACCTCAGCTGTTGAGTTACATCAGAAAGGAAAGGATGTGAAATTCCAAACCACTGTGGGAAGTGGTCAGGAGAAACCTCAAGTCAAAAGTGACAAGCCCAAGAGAAAGGATCCAAAAGGATGGTCTTCAGGTGATGATTCTGATGGAACACCTGAACACTATAGACCATTGGGCAACAGGCTGGTAAATGACGTTGACAGCCTGGGAGAGTGGAGACAGAATATGGAAAAAGGAGGAGCTAAAACTGAAACTGCAAATGCTCTCACAAGGAGCCAAGTTCAACAGAAAACAATCACACCTGAGAAAATGGAAAAGGCACAAGAAAAGGATGCCTACTGTGGCAACATAAGAAAACTACTGAAGAAATCAGACCCAAATGTCTGCAAGGAATTCAAACTGGATGGCAAGCTAATCAAGAGGAAATCAGGCCAGATTGTGATCCCCACATCAATCAGACAAGATGTTCTTAAGGAGGCACATGATTCTGATGTGGCTGGACACAAGGGCAGAGATCGAACATTGGATCTCATCAAACGATACTATTTTTGGAAACGCATGGACAAAGACGTGAATGATTACTGTCGGACATGCCCGAAATGTCAAAAGGCGAAAGCACAAGCAAAAGTTCCGGCTGGGAAATTACAGCCATTATCGATTCCAGATCGTCGCTGGGAATCGGTCAGCCTGGATCTAATCGTGCATCTACCGGAAACGGAAAAGGGAAATACAGCCATCGTGGTATTCGTTGACAGATTGAGCAAGATGTCGCATTTCGTGCCGACCGTTACCACTGCATCTGCGAAGGACCTGGCGGAAATCTTCTTTCGGGAAGTGTGGAAGCATCATGGGATGCCATCGAATTTGGTATCCGATCGCGACACCAGGTTCGTATCAGCGTTTTGGAGGCGCCTAATGGAACTGAGTGGCACCGAGCTGAAGCTCAGCTCAGCGTTTCATCCGCAGACGGACGGGCAAACGGAACGCATGAATCGCGTTCTAGAGGAAACCCTACGATGCTACATTGATGCCAGGCGACGCGATTGGGATGAAAGGCTTCCTGCGGCGGAGTTCGCGTACAACAACGGGAAGCATAGCTCGACAGGTCATTCGCCCTTCTACCTCAACAGTGGCGAACATCCATTGATCCCCTTGGCGTTAATCGGAAAGAAAGAAATCGACAGCGAGATCCGCGGAGTGCATGACATCTTGGGGAACATGAAAACTGACCTGGATGCGGCAAAGATTTTGCTGAAACGTGCACAGGAACGACAGAAAAGATACGCAGACAAGTCGAGAAGAGAGGAAGAATATAAAATCGGCGATAGGGTTCTGTTGTCGACAGAAAATCTTTCGTTCGCAGGGAGTGGGATCTCACCGAAACTGGGCCCCAAGTTCGTCGGACCCTTCAAGGTGCTCGCTCGCCTTGGAAAAGTGGCCTACAGACTGGATCTGCCGGAAACGTGGAACATCCATGACGTCTTTCATGTCGTCAGGATGCGTCGATACAAGGAATCGGAGGATTTCGCGAGACCGAATTCAGAGCCGCCAGCTCCCGTGATCAACGATGGTCAGTTGGAGTACGAGGTGGAGCGAATTCTGGATCACAAAGAAACTCGGCGGGGCAGGTCCGTAAAACGAAGATATCTCATCAGGTGGAAGGGATTCGAATCAGAACATGATTCATGGGAACCATGGATCCATTTGACGAACGCAGCCGAAACCAGAGATAGGACTTGGGCCAAATTTTTGGTCCGACTCCGGTCCGGTCCGGTTACGGTCGGGTTACGGTCACCGTACTACGGCCGTAACTCCGTACCGTAACCGGAGTAATATGTTGTTTTTACGGTACGGAACAGGTACGGTATAACTACGGTAGGCCCTAAATCACCGTGAAGTAGCGTGGTTCAGTGCTAAAGCGTTAGGCTGCAGTCAGTAGGGTCGCGGGTTCGAATCCCCCTGGGTTCCTTTGGAATCGCGGGACCCTGCGGGGGTCACTTTCTACGGTTTACGGTTGTTACGGCCGTTACGGTCGTTACGGTCCGGTACGGAGCGGTACGGAGTGGTACGGTGCTACGGTTACGGCCGTAAAAGTACGATTTTCTGACGAAAATTGTACTCCGGTTACGGTCCGGTTACGGTGGTTACGGTCCGGTTACGGTGACCGTAACCGTAAAGTCCTATCTCTGGCCGAAACAGTTTTAGCATACCATCGACTCGTTGGTATCCAGCCCACGAAGGAGGAAGCTGCCCTTCGCGAGCTAATGCAATGAAGGATGAAGACTGACGGAAATCGGGCGGGAATCGAGATCACGATCGGCCCACAGTTTGTCGCTGAGTGAGGGGACGGTTCGGGAGAGAGGATGAGAATTACCGTCGGGCTGGCGCTCACTGTTTGGGTAAGATTCGATTGTCCGAAATGAAGTCAGTGGAAGTTTTGTCTGGAATTTAATTTCAGATTTCCAAAGGAGAAATAAGAAGTCCTAGAGAAAAGAAAGAGGGGTAAACTGAAGTTTTGACAAGGGATTCTTTTGACTGTGAAAGTGGCACCCCAGATGGTTATTTTGGAGGGGAGTGTCCACTATTGTTTATTGATTTTATCAGCCTGGGCTGTACTCCTGATTGTGGGGTATTTGTCTGTTGGCTGTTGGGATTGTATTTGTTAACTGAGTGAGAACTGAGCCATGGTCTTATGGCTATTGAACTGTTGGAACTGTGAATTGAACTCAGGTGGATTAGGTGGAGGTGAATTTTGAGTGAACCATGAATGTTTTGTTCGTGGAGACTCGTGAATTTCTAGTACTCGGTGGGAGTAAGAGTGAACCTGGGTTAGTCGGAAAGGACAAGTTGATATGGAATTTGACAGTTGGAGTGATTGTGTTTTTGAAACGTCCGAGTAGTGACATCACGAACTTGACGGGTGTTTTCAGTCGTGATGTGGAGGGGATTGTAGTCGGACTGGGATAGTTAGTTGTATGACCGACTGGATGGACTCGGGCGTAGTGATAAAAACTGTGACCTGTGGTATTTCGGGGACCTTTTTACTGTAATCGACTTGACTTGAGAACGACCTTCCGTTGTGACACTCACCACTTCTCACCTCCGCTCACACTAACGGAGACGACCCGTCACACTTCGAGTGAACCATGACTCGATCGACCTATTGTATCGTAAGGAGTTTTTTTTTTCTTCTTGAGCACTATTAAAAAAAGGGCCGATTTATCAGTTTATTTACCAGTTTTTGAGGTTGTAGGGGCTGTTTGGTTTTCGACCGTGGGTTTCGACCTTGTTTCGGTGTACACCCCACCGATTGGCGATATTATATCTTGTGATAATTGGTGGTGGGGAAGTTTTGCTGTACATCAACAACATGAATGTTGCAACATGTTGTTTATAGCGATCGTTTCTGTGGAGCTTTCAGACCACAGCCAATTTTTCATAACTTTGAAGCGTGTGACTGCGCAGTAGTTGGTGGCTCAGGCTTTGCGAAAGATATCGATTGACTCAGGGTTGCCAAATATGCGTACGAAACTCGGTATCACGTGACGAAAAAACAAATTAACAACGACTACAGCAACGATGGCGGCCACAGAGCTGGAGATTTTTGGCTTACTTAGCCGTATTTCTCTCGTATTAAATGTACTTAAACGTATTGTACGCGTCAAATATAGGCCACATGTTCTACTAGAATACGTTTCTGGCAACCCTGGCTGGGGCTGTACACCTTTTCGTTTTGTTCTGTTTGGATTCTGAGTTATTTTTTTGGGGGGGGGGTTGTTAGTTTCTTTTTGTCTTTTTTGGTTGTTACTTGGAGAAGGGCTTATGGAAACAATATTTTTTTTGATGAAGTGATTGTCTGGCATTGGGTTGCGATAGGCAACATGTAATCATTGATTGGTTGACACCTTTTGTTACATGAGTCCGCATTTATTTCCACAATCAATCAAACCAATGTGCAACCCATGTCTATACTCGATCAAAAGAAACAAAATCAAACGACAAGGAAGCTTCTAATTACCCATCCTCTCACTTTAAAGTGTGGAAATTTCCACACCACCCACTACTCTCCAATCGTCCACCCACTGATTCCAACTGGATACCTCTCGTCTGGATAACGTTTTTTCATTCTGATGACGGATCCGATCGAAACAAGTCTTTTGGAAAACTTTGCAATGTTGTGTTTTTTTTTCCGTTTTCCTTATTTGAACCACATTTGGTAAATAGAGCAGGGAAGGCCAAAAAGATGGTATCGTTTGTTTTGCAAGTCCACCCTCAGAACAATTTGCAATCTGCATTTCAAATCGCTTTCTCATGCCAAAACAGGTAAAATCATTAGGGAAATAGTGAAAAGTATATGTCAAGGGAAACAAAGTTGATTTCCTGTCACAGTGTGGCAGCTTTGGAATGTGAAACAGTTGTGTAACATTTTTTACAGATACTCCACGATCATCCCCATTACATTCACTGAAAAAAGAAGACGATACCCCTTGCAAGGTAATTCAACCCTTGCACATTATCCCCAAAACATTCAAGTTGACTACTTTGATCGTCTCATTGCCCGACTGTTTACAAATATCCCAAGAAGCGTGACCGTCACACTTCAATTTTCCATCATCTCCGCCATCCTCATGCCAATTCGCTCGGAACTGCTGTCAACTACAGGATCCGATTCACTGGACACTGGTGTGGCCCAACCAAACGGTGTGCCGGCGACACTCACGATCTGACATAGCCGACTGAAGAGTACTGAGGAGTGAACGGTCGAAACATTCGAAAACACAGCCGCGCTTTGGGCTCTTGTTTCTTCCACAGCGAAAAGGTTTTGTATGCTTCGAAAGGTAAGTAGCTTGAACAAGTGAGTTATTTGGAATGCCCAGCCCTCAAGCCAAAGAATAGGAGACCACGCTTGGCGACGAACTACGAAATGGCGTCGGAAATGGCGGAAGTGAGTGGGCAAGGTGGATCTCCACCCCATGACGCCGACGTTTTGTCCACCCTTGACGTCTGGGACATCATAGAGGTGGCGAATAAACAATATGGGGACCGCCTTGCAGTGGTCGACTGTGGACTACCAGAAAGACAGTTCACATACGAGAGTCTCTATCGACGATCATGTGCCCTGGTTCGATATTTAATCGACAAAGGAATCAAACGAGGAGATCGACTGGCTCTGGTGCTCCAAAACAGACACGAGGTGGTCGAATTGCACTACGCGGCGGCAGCTCTGCACGCTGTGGTTGTGAACGTGAACGTTCACCTGGCTCCGCGCGAAGTCGCTTATCTGTTGACGGACTCGCGGCCCAAACTGGTGTTCTGTGAGGATGAATATCGTGAAGTCCTGGAGCAGGCTCTCGTGTCGGCATCAACGGAAAACGAGAAACTCGAAGGCAGGAATGGGGATGATGACGTTCTCCCTGAAGGAGTGGTATGGATCCGGCCGAGCCTGAGTGAGCATAGCTTTTGTGCGGCGCTGCACTTGTGGACGGGGAGCTATGAGGAGTGCTGCGTTACGAGGGAAGACGACTTTGAGAGGATGTGCGAAGCCAGGTCTGCATGTCGGACGTCGGGATCTTCAGGAGACGGCTTCCACATGTACTACACAAGTGGAACAACTGGCTTGCCGAAGGGTGTGCTCCTCACCCATCAAATCGTCATTTCCCATGCCGTCGCAGCCATCCAAGGTACGCAGAGAAACACGATCTACGAGACTCGTGTGTGTGGAAGTTTTCAAAAAACCACCCATGTTGGGAACTGAACTAACTAACTTGTTGTGAATTTTTGCTTCCAGAGATGAATTTAAATCAGCATGATGTCTGGGGACATTTTTCACCTATGTTTCATCTGGTGGACGTGTTTGCTGTTTATTCCATAACTCTCGTTGGGGGGAGGCATGTGATCCAACCGATGTTCAGCGCTCGGGAAACGCTTCTTGCAATAGGTGAGTCAGTCAGACTGTCAAACATTTCAAAACAAACAATTCAGAGATCCGAAAAACAATTTTTTTGCTCGAATTGTCCATCCAGGAGTGCAATGTATGCATAAAAGCCGTCTTTTCCACATATAAGTTTGTGCTGACTGTTTGCTGGGTGTTTTTTTTTTCAACCCAGAAAGGGAAAGAGTCAGCTGCACCAATGTCGCCTCGACAGCAATCACGTTGATGGTGAATAACCCGATTGCAAATCAACTGGATCTGACTTGTCTGCGAGTCGTGTCATGCGGAGGGGCACCTCAGTCCCCAGCCATACTCAAAAGAGCAGTTTCCCTGTTTGGCTGCGAATTCTTCTTATCTTACGGCATGACTGAATGCTGTGGAAAAATCACGATGTCAATCTTACCCCCGCATGCACAAGAATCGCTGTCTACGGAGCACATGTGGGGTTTGCTGACATCGTCAGGCCGGCCGTTCAGTCTGATGGATGTCAGAGTTGTGGGTCAGACTGGGGATGTGGATCCAGGGTGTTTGGAAGTCGGGGAGGTTTGGTGCAAAGGGGTGACGGTGTTTGATGGATACTGGAACCTTCCGGAGGCCACAGACAGCAGCTTTCAAGATGGTTGGTTCAAAACGGGGGATCTTGCAACCGTGAGGAAGGATGGCTACATCAGCATAGTGGACAGGAAAAAAGACATGGTAATTGGGTTGGCTATAGGCCTGAGAACATATTTAATTTTTTTTTTTCTTTCCTGAATTGCAAGTCTTACAGAGAGACGACATTAGTCGTTAGTCATTCTTCTGTCTGTACGAATAACACGCACCTCACTGTCTTGCTGCAAAAACCAATCTGCATGACATAATTGACTAAGGCTGCCCTACTTTTGGCCAGCAACATCCCCCGGTTGCTGAGAGTCTTTCATGTTTTGTTCAGATCCTATGCGGAGGGGAAAACGTGTATTGCACAGAGGTGGAATCGGTGTTATACCAGCACCCCTCCGTCCACCAGGCCGCCGTCTTTGGCATTCCCAGTGCCGTGCTGGGTGAGCTCGTTTGTGCAGCCGTCGTTCCTCGAGAGTTGGAGGAGGAAGCTGTGAGCCCCAGTCAATTGATCGACTGGTGCACCAAAAACCTTGCCTATTACAAGGTCCCATCAAAAATCCAGATCGTAGACAAGATGCCGACAACCGGGTCGGGGAAAATTCTCAAATCTGCACTGAGGGACATGGTCGTGAATGGAGAGGGTGCCAGACCAGGCGAGGCCATCCAAGGTCGTGTCGATGATTTGGTGGATTGCCGTGCGGTGGCTGAAAGAATGAAGATCGAATTGGGGCTGGAGGAAAGCAGGGGTGTCGAGGAGGGCTGTGGCGAGCTTGACACAGAAGTCGCTCATATATTGGTTGTGCAACAACAGGATTTGGTGGAGGAGGTGAGATTTCATGCCCCGATTGAGACTCCATTCTTTTTTTTCCCCATATGCAATTGTATATCTATATCTATCTATTGACATATGTATACATTTCTGGTCGAATGCCACCGTTTCTTCGAGGGAGATTCATAGTCTGCAAACAGCTTGTGGAAATCTTTAATTGATTGTTAATTTGGCCATGAGTTTTTGCCATCCTTTTTGGTAATGTTCTTTTGCAGGCATCTCGTTGTGGTCGAGCGGGTCTTCGATGGTTGCTTGTTTTGACTGAGAAGGGGACATCCCCTTATGATCACGCTGAGCTCGAAAAAATTGCATCCCTGTCAGACATGGTAATCAGCATCTGTCTGGTGGACCCTCCAACCATGCAAGACAATGAGCTGCTTTCAACAGCCCTTCACTTGGCACGAGGTCCCTTGCCCTGTTTTGGATGCATTTTCTTCAAGGAAGCACCGAAAGAGGGTGGCCAAGGTCAAACTCCAGTGGGGGCATCAACCAGCAGTCTGACGGAGTTAATTGTCGGGATTGTGGAGAGAATTCTGAATAGCACCTCTGGGGAACAGATCTCGTTGGATGCACCATTGATGGCTGCAGGTCTGACATCGACTGGGGCGCTACAGTTGACAAGCGAATTGGAGACCAAGCTGGCGATTGAATTGCCAGGGACTTTGGTGTTCGATTATCCCAGTGTCAGAGCCATGGCAGAATTTCTCTCCACAGAAATCGAGCACCGAAACCCGGTCAAAGCCGGATTCAAGCCTGTTCGGGACATATTGGTGCAATCTGTTTGCGAGGTTTTACAAACTTCTGACGTTCCAGTTTCGAGTCCACTCATGGCTGCAGGTCTGACATCAACGTTGGCCATTCAGCTGACCTCAACTTTGGTACAAAAATTTGGGGTGGATTTCCCGGAAACTCTGGTGTTCGACTATCCCACAGTCGATGCACTCGTGGATTACATTTCTGAGATGGAGCTTCAAATCTCAAAGACTGACCGCAGGACTGACACAAGTGTGACCACCATGGTGCATGATTGCGTGGCTGAGATTCTGAAGGTGTCAAGCGTGGAGTCAGACCAGCCTCTCATGGCGGTGGGGCTGACATCCACAATGGCGATCGATCTGACCGAAAAGCTAGCAGCCCAATTAAAATGTGACCTGCCCGGCACTCTCGTATTCGATTACCCGACATTACGGGAAATCGTGGAGCATATCACCGAGACTCATTCTGTTGAGGTTGCAGCTGGGGGTGGCGCACCAATCCAAAATTCAAATGCTAAAATGCATGTCTACGACGTGGTTATGAGATGCGTTTCGGCTGTTGTTGGGACTGGGACGATCGATGGTGGAGTCCCCCTCATGGCTGCGGGGGTTTCCAGTACGATGGCGGTCCAACTGACGTCTGACCTGGAGAAAAATCTTGGATTGGAATTGCCGGGCACACTGATATTCGACTATCCATCCGTCAATCTGATTGTGGAGTACATTCTCGATGAGCATGACCTTCCAGCTGTTCCTAAAGCCGTGTCAGTCATGCAAGCAAATGCACCCTCGCTTCTGGACCATCAAGAAGCTGTTTTCGTTGTTTCCATGTGTGACAGGTTACCGGGGAAACAACAGATTTCGACATCCAAAGGTCATGGTGGTGTCGGGGACAGGATATCTGTGGTCCCTCTAGAGCGATGGGATGTAAACATGGAGTTTGGAGAATCGAACATGCGATTCGGTGGCTTTGTTCAAGATGCAGCCTTATTTGACCCGACCGCATACTCCTTTTCTCAGTCGGAAACAGTGCTGATGGATCCTCAGCAAAGGTTAGCAATGGATGTGTTTTCCCAAGCCGCGAATGTCCATAGTGGGGGTGAATTATTGAACACCGAGGTGGGGATTTATGTGGGGGTGTCTCAGCTGGAATACGCAAGGTTGACCCTGCAGTCTGGCATTAATATCAATGCGTATTATGCCACTGGAGCACATCTATCAGTAGCGTCTGGCCGGATTTCTTATACCTATGGCTTCAAAGGGCCAGCCGTCACTGTGGACACAGCCTGTTCATCATCCCTAGTCACAACTCACTTGGCTAAGAATGCCCTGCAAAGAGGAGATGTCAAGGCGGCAGGGACAATCGGGGTCAACCTGACATTGGTCAATTCCTGGACCCAGGCCTGTCATAGAGCAGGCATGCTTGCTGAGGATGGGCGGTGTAAGACTCTGGATGCGGAGGCGGATGGCTATGTTCGCGCAGAGGGTGCCTGTGCAGCCATTCTTGGCAGGGGTCAGGAGTTTAGCGATCATGCGCTGGGATGTCTCAGGCTTGTGGGGACAGCTGTCAATCAGGATGGGCGGTCGAGCTCCTTGACCGCCCCCAACGGACCTTCCCAACAGAGTGTGATTCGTGGAGCCTTGCGAGATGGAAATCTGAGCATAGAGTCGCTGGACACCCTGCAAATGCATGGCACAGGGACCAGCTTGGGGGACCCAATTGAGGTCGGTGCTGCCCTTGCAGTCACATCATCAAGGGAGGAAGAGATGGGGGAGCCTCTGAAACTGGTTGCGGTCAAATCACATACAGGCCACGCCGAGCCGGCGGCTGGAATCATGGGTCTACTCGATGTTGCCCATGCTGCTGACAGTCTGACCCTCCCCCCAATTCTGCACCTCTGCCGTCTGAATCCGTATGTGGAAAGCTCCATTCGCCATGCTATGTCACGATCGACATCTCTGAGTGTTTCCATGCCTAGAGAACCCTCCAGCATTCCCCATGGAGCCCAGTCAGCATGCAGCGGTATTTCGTCGTTTGCATTCATGGGGACGAATTCACATTGCATACTCCAACAAAACCTTGTGGATGCCAGACCTACTGGAGGCAAAGCCCCGACACAGCACTTTGAGCTGAAACGGTGTTGGATCAATGTGAAACCCCATGCATTTCTCGACAGAGTGGTTTCTGCCACTGTGGCCCCCCGTGTCGTTTTCGAGTGCAGCTTGAATAATGCGAGGCTCAAATTTCTAATGGACCATCAAGTCAGACATCGGGCATTGTTCCCAGCAGCAGGGATGCTGGAACTGGCTTTGGCCTCAGGAAAGAGTCTGTATGAAGGTGCCACCAGTCAGACTGTGGTGGTTTCATCGATGGCCATTACGAGCCCAATCCTAATGTCCAACAGGGGTGGGGATATGCACCCCACGAAGCTGATTAGATGTAACGTATCGTCCTCTGACGGCCAGATAGAAATCTGCTGCTTGGCTGGTGAGGAAAACAGCCAGGTTGTGAATGCCCATGGCTACCTGGGGACCCTCAAGCCTGGCTCGAGTGAATCCAACCTGATAAATACAGAAGAAAACGATAATGATGAGGCGAAACATACATCAAACAAGGGCATTTTGTTTCCGGCTGAGGAAATCGCTCCCTCCCACCGATTCGCCCTAGGTGCTTTTGAAATCAGTGGCGACTGGAACGATTTCCACACCCCACCACAAGCTATGGACAGCTGTTTGCATTTGGGGGTTGTGAAAAAGGGCTCCGGGGCCAAAGTACCCATCTCTGTTGGATGCTTTGCTTGTAGCAGGAGCACTGACGACTTCTCGGGCGATTTGCATGCTATGATGGATCCTTACCCGATAAACGACAAGGAAAATGTCCAAAGTTTCCAACTGGGCTCCAGTTCGAGGAATGTCAATGTGTGCTTGGCTGAGTTAGAGACAAAAGTGATCGATCAAACTCAAGAGGTTTCGGTTAGAAGTGATCCATCCACGTATGAAGTGGAGTGGGTTGCGTCCAGCCCCCTCCAGGATGTGACTAATCACCCATCCGGCTCAGAGGGCAGCGCAACCACTGTTCTATCAATGATTCAGAGAGGATCCCCCCACAACCGAATCAGTTCGAACGTCGATGGGGCCACCCCACTTCAAGCGGCGACTGGAGCTTTGGAGTTGGTCCAATCAGGAATGCATCATGATGTGGTAACTCTCGAGGGCAGATTTTCCACAGGGTCGGAGCAGCTCAATTGGTCGTTTGTTCCAAATGAGCAACATGGAGTGGCCAATGCAGTGGCGGGTTTCCTCAAAACCACAGCGACAGAAAATCCATCCATGTCTGTTGAAATATCACATGGGGACAAAGTGGTGGTGGATGAGAACTCGACTGTTTCTCAGCACCATGGTGGCTATCCCAAAGAGGTGCACCGAATCAATGGAATTGAGAATTCACCAAGATTGACTCGCAGCTTGATTGAGGATGCCAACGAGCTGATTCAAATTCGGGCAGAGCCTAGGGGTTCACTGGCAAACCTCGTTCCAGTCGCATTCAACGAATCCCAGACCTCCCTCTCTCCAGAAGAAGTGCTCCTCCGGGTAAAAGCTGTGGGCATCAACTTCAGAGATGTCTTGAATGTATTGGGGATGTACCCTGGAGATCCTGGGCCTCCAGGGTCAGACACTGCTGGTGTTGTGATGGCGGTTGGGTCAGACATCACAGATCTGAAAACTGGGGATAGCGTTTTTGGCTTTGCAAATGGGAGCCTGGGGACATGTGTGGTGGCAAATTCCCACACCCTAGCCATCATCCCAGACAGCATCAGTTTCAGTGAAGCAGCCACGACCCCAACGGTGTTTGTAACTGTGGGGCTGGCTCTGACCGAAGTGGGGAAAATGGCCGAAGGTGATTCTGTGCTTGTCCATGCTGCCACTGGGGGTGTTGGCCTTGCAGCCATGCAAGTGATAAAAGCTTGTGGTGCAAAAGCCTTCGCAACGGCAGGGAGCCCCAATAAGCGGTCGTTGTTGCGTGCGATGGGGACTGCCAATGTGCTCAGCTCAAGGACGATCGACTTTTCAGAAGATCTGGCTCAAATTGGGGGTGTGGATCTGGTTCTGAACTCACTCACATCTCCAGGGATGGTGAGGGGTTCCCTCTCAGCATTGAGATCCGGTGGAAGAATGATTGAGATATCAAAACGGGACATCTTTAGTCATCGTCTGGTGACGGCAGAAAGGCCTGATGTGGGTTACACCATTCTCGCTGTTGATTTCCTCCCACCCCAAGTAACCAAAAAGCACCTCGCAGACGTCCAAAGCTCCTTGTCGATGGGCCAAATTCAACCGCTCAGATCGACATGCTTTTCTTTGGGATCTGTGGCATCCGCAATGAGACAAATGGCGCAAGCTTTGCATGTCGGGAAAGTGACTGTGAGTACCTCCGAAATGGTCTTTAGGAGCGGCCAGAGTGCAGGAGCGATCGCAGTCACAGGAGGGTTGGGTGGTCTGGGTGCTTTGATTTCCCCATGGCTGATCGCCAATAAAATTGCTGCACATGTTTACCTTATCGGGAGAACTGGGAGGAACTCCCAGAGAAGCATCTCGATGCTGAATTCCAGGGGTCAAATCACGGTTCTGGCGGCTGATGTGTCTGTCATGGAGGACAATGCACACTTGATGGATGCACTGTCGGGAGTGAGTCACACGATCGATGGGATTATCCATGCTGGCGGTGTGTTGGAGGATGGGCTGATCGAGAATCAGACACCCCAGATGCTCAGGAAGGTGTTTGCCCCCAAGATATCACCTCTTTCCACGTTTGAAACCACAGCCACGATGCTCCCAATGTCGCACTCTATTCTGTTTTCGTCGGTGGCTAGTTTGATCGGTGCTGGGGGGCAAGCCAATTATGTCGCTGCCAACAGGGCGATGGATAGTTGGTGTTCGAAGAGAACTTTTTCAGGTTGTGGAACGACAAGCATCCAATGGGGGGCCTGGGCTTCCGCTGGAATGGCATCTGCGAGCGTTATGAAACGCCTGGAAAGAATCGGGCAGGGGGTATTAAAACCAGAGGTTGGCCTTTCCGTTCTCCAACATTTACTCACGCTTTCAGCAACCACCGACGGAATCGTGGGGAAGAACGTTTGCCAAGTAACTGTGAATCCTTTCAACTGGAAAAAATACGGCACACACCTGGGCACGGTCCCCGAGATATTTTCTGACCAACTCGCAGTGGATGCCTCTCGCCTCACCACAAATACGAGTTCTCCTATGGAGTCTGTGGGGATGGAGGAAGTCAGTCGACACGTTTCCAGAGAATCGATCCAAAAAGAGGTGGAATCTGCGGTGGAAGACGTGCTTGGGTTCAGCGTGACGGCAAACGAGCCGCTTATGTCGGCAGGGTTGGATTCCCTGGGTGCAGTGGAATACGTAAACCTGCTCGGTCGAAAACTCGGCATGCAGCTTCCAACCACACTTATTTTCGACTATCCCACCGTTTCTGGTATCACGGATTTCCTTTTGGAGAAGCTTTTGGCGAAAACCAACGTTGTGACCAAAACCAACAGCAATGTGATCCAAGGTCCACAACAGAAAGCGTTGTCTGAGAAATTAAACGCACCCCTGCACCTTGTCGATATCGTGGAAAGGCCTTACCTCGGAGATACACGTATCAATAACTTTGAAGATGTTATCATTGGAATACCACAGTCTCGATGGGATGCAGGCGTTACAGTGGATCGAGAGGTTCCAGCACTTTTTGGAAGCTTCATGACGGACATACACTGCTTCGACTCAAAAATGTTCGGTCTTTCTAAAGCGGAGGCGGTTCTTATGGACCCACAGCATAGATGCCTTCTCGAACTGTCTTGCGACGTGATGCTCGCAGCGAATGGTGATACTCTAGTGGATCCGGAGAATGTGGGGGTCTTTTTCGGGATATCATGGACAGAATACCACAAGCTGTGCACAACGCACAGAATGCCTTTGGGGCCATACAGTGCGCAAGGTGCAGTTTTGAGCGTGGCTTGTGGTAGAGTGTCGTATCATTTTGGATTGAAGGGCCCCGCCCTGTCGATTGATACCGCGTGCTCTTCTTCGCTGGTGGCCACCTCTGTTGGTCGTGAAAGCATGATGATGGGCGGGAAGGGGGCACTGGTCGGTGGAATAAATATGATGTTGCTTCCAACGACTACACAGATGTTTCAGAAAGCAAAAATGCTTTCACCAGATGGCAGGTGCAAGGCTCTTGATCAAAACGCCGATGGCTACGTGAGGGCGGAAGGCTGCTCGGTGATGATGTTATCCCTTGACTCCACAGCGCCGGTTGGCTTTTTAGCGGGGGCGGCTGTAAACCAAGATGGGAAAGCCAGCTCACTCACAGCACCAAATGGCCCTTCACAAAAGCAAGTGATACTCGCAGCCCTATCCTCTGCTGGACTTTCACCACATGCAGTGAATGCTTTACAAATGCACGGGACAGGAACTGCGCTGGGGGATCCGATAGAAATCGGTGCTGCCAGCGCTGGTTTCCTGCCACCTGATAGAGACCATCCATTCATTCTCATGGCAAGAAAGTCGGGTATAGGCCATGCCGAACCCGCTTCTGGAGCACTCGGGCTGAGCAGGGCCTTCCACAATATCACCAATTGTATCGTTGATCAGATTCATCATTTGCACAGCCTTAACCCCCATGTTGTCAATGTGATGGAGACATCATTGTCCGGTGGTGAAAATTCCGCTATTCCACGTCTTACCGCCCCACTCGTTGGGACGCTGGAGAGTGGAGAGTACACCATTGGCGTTTCGGCGTTTGCCTTCCAAGGAACAAACGCTCATGCGATCGTCACCACTGCTCGCGGTGCAGCTTTCACACAGAAGATCGCTGACAGAGTCCATCCCACATTCGAGAAACAAAGGTCCTGGGTTGTTCCAACACCTCATCCCTACCTTCAATACTTCAAAAGGATTGGAAATGAGTGCATCATGCACACCGGATTGATGTCCCCTGCATTCGCTGATATTTGGGACCACCAAGTCAAAGGAAGAGTACTCGTTCCGGCGGCGGCGATGATGGAAACTGGATTGCAGGCAGTCTACTCCGCGTTAAATTCAGAAAACGAGCGCATTTGTCTGGCACAAGGGTCCATCCCGAGTCCGCTTATACTCAAGAAACCTGTTGGTACTCCCGCCGATCAGACGTTTTTCCTCTGCTCTTTTGATGTATTGAACGGCGAGGTCACTTTCTCTTCCACACGTGCTACTGCGCGCCAGCATCATTTCTCGGCCGTCGTGAGAGTCCTTCACGAAGGAGAAACTGACAGCATGCAAATCGGAAACCGCGCTGAGATGGCGTTGTTCGATGAGGCATCCGTCACTGATGCTGTGTGTGTCGCTGAGATCGCACCTCGACCAACTCCAGCACTGGATTGGCTAGGACCGGCAGAAATCGATTCAAGCTTCCAGCTGAGAGCAGTTGCACTCAACAAATCCCCAACACGCCTGAGAGTTCCAGTGGGGGTTGATGTCTATCAATCTCACCAAGTGAACGGACTACGAGCTTGCAACACAACTGCGCAGTGTTTACCAGCAGATCTTGACACAGACTTGCGATCCAACTGCCTGATCACTGACCTGAGTGGTCGTGAAATATGTAGAGTAGATGGATTAAAAGCCAGAGCCATGGACACAACGGGCCAACACATCGGACAACAAGCCACCGCATCCACTATCGTTGAGGAAGGGGTTGAATGTATATATCGAACTGTCAACAAAGTCAGTGCTCCTTACGAACTGAACATGGAGGATGATTTCCGCGAGACGGTGTCCTTGAAATCTGACCTTGGCGCTGTCCGTGAGGGTATGTGCGGAGTGTCCCTTTCCCAAGGCTTCCTGGCAAACGGCGCCAGCAAAGTGAACCTCCACACGACTTCTCCACCTGCTAATGGGAATATGTCAGGCCATGCGTCTTCAGAGATGAGCTGCTCGATGTTCGAGAGCATGCTGAGGACTATTTCGAAAGAAAGCTCCACCCTATGCAGCAGTGGCAGAATAGATAGAGCAATACTAACTTCCACTGAACAAAACGGAGCGACGTTCTCCCACAAAAGTGCAAATAGACATGACGAGGGAACTGTGCATGGTGATTATGTTAGTGGGCACGTCCGGACTATATCGGCTCTGGCGGCGTCAGAGAAACGGCCTGCCCTTCCTTTTGCCCTCCTTCCAAAGCAAAGAGGCTCTTTGGCGAACCTAGTTCCGGTCCAAGTTAGTGCTTCTCAGATGCAACCTGGCGATCTTTCAATTGCCGTTAAGGCCGTGGGAGTCAATTTCCGCGATGTGCTGAACATTCTTGGCATGTATCCTGGAGATCCAGGACCACCAGGAGGTGATTGTGCTGGTGTAATTACTGCTGTCGAAAACGTGGAGGGCTTTGCGTGTGGGGATGCAGTCTTTGGCTTGGCTCCAGGCTGCCTTGGATCTCAGGTCAATGTTTCTAACGATACGATGGTAAAGCTTCCTCCAAATCTTACATTCGAAGAAGCCGCCACGACTCCAACTGTTTTTATTACAGTGGATGTGGCTTGCAATTTAATTGCCGAGATTTCGCCAGGAGATCGGGTCCTTGTGCATGGGGCAGCTGGTGGTGTCGGTCTGGCATGTATGCAGATGATCCATGCTTCAGGTGCTGAGGCCTTCGCCACCGCTGGGACTCCAGCAAAAAGATGTCTGCTGCGGTCGCTTGGTGTCAAGGCAGCAGTGGGCTCAAGGGATTCCATGTTTGTCGAGGAGTTGGCCAAGCATGGTGGCGTGGATATTGTCTTAAATTCCCTGACATCACCTGGAATGGTAGCTGCGTCACTCGCTTCTATGAGACGTGGGGGACATTTTATCGAAATTTCAAAAAGAGATATTTGGTCGCCTGGTAGAGCGGTTGTGGAGCGGAAAGACGTCTCATTCTCATATCTTGCGGTTGATTTTCTTCCTGGCACCGTCGTGCGGGCATCCATGGAGAGACTGGCACGGAATCTTGGGAGTGGAACTCTAAGGCACCTTCCCAGCATTTCGCACAGCCTATCTTCCGTTGTGTCTGCTTTGCGACAAATGTCCCAGAGCCGCCACATCGGGAAGGTGGTGGTTTCATCAGCGAAATCCAAACTGGCGCCTACTAGCGACGGCGGTAGGGCTATTATCACAGGTGGCCTGGGCTCGCTTGGATTTCTGGTGTCACGATGGCTTGTTGGTCAGGGGTTCGACGACATTCGGCTTCTCAGCCGATCAGGGCACCTTGACAAGAGTCATCTGGCAGTGGTGGACCTTGTTTCAGAAGGGAAATCTGCGATTCATATAGCGAAATGTGATACAAGTTTTGCTTCTGACTCGTGGTCTTGCTTTGAACATGGTTCTGTTGATTTGATTTTTCATGCTTCTGGGATGCTGGCGGACGGTTTGATCGTCAATCAGACAGCATCGGATATTCGTAAGGTCTTTGCTCCCAAGGTGTCTGGCTTAGACCGCTTGAAGTCAACTGTTGGGAGAAATTCCATACAGTCTTGGGTTCTCTTTTCCTCGGTGGCGTCGCTCATGGGATCTGCTGGGCAGATCAATTACAGTGGTGCAAACGGGATTTTAGATGGAATGGCTAGGTCTGGCAGGAACGGTGGGCTCTCGATCACAAGCATCCAATGGGGAGCATGGGCGGGTGGAGGTAAGCATTGAGCATCGACTAGAAAATTGCTGTAAATTGGCTGTAAATTGGCTGTAAATTGCTTTTTATCGTGAACTCCGTGGCGCTGTACTAAAATTTCTTCTTCATTTCTGCAACTTTCTTTCCCTGACTTGTTTTTGATGCTTAGGAATGGCCACCAACAAAGCCATAGAAGCAAAAGTGGCGCGCTTGGGCATGCAGATGCTCAGTAGGGCTCAAGGGATTGGCGCTTTGGAGGCGATTTTGAAAGAAGGAAGGAATCTGTGCGATGGGGAGGTCATCCCTGTCATTCCGTTTGTGTGGAAACGATTCTCCAAGACCATGAAGAAAGCAGATCCCGCATTTGAGGATTTTGTAAAGTATCCAGATACACCATCAAGAAAGGAAGAGCAACGTCCTGGGTACAGAAGCGCAAGAATGCATCAGTACAAATCGACTGTTCTGTCCAAAGTAAAGGAAGCTGTGAAGGCGGTCGTCGGAGAGGACATAGGAGCTGATGAACCTTTGATGGCGGCTGGGGTCGATTCTTTGGGAGGGGTAGAACTTCGGAATACCCTGTCGACACAGTTCGGCCTTGATCTTCCTAGCACGCTCACTTTCGACTACCCCTCTATTTCAGCCCTTGCCAATTATCTCGATGAACTGACTTCAGACCAGAAAATGCTTCCAAGTATAGAAGACGAAGCTCAAACTATCCAGGAAAGAGTTTTGCTTGATGGTTCTGGGAGCCACGTTCTCAACGACGAGCCTCCATCATCACTTGAATATATCCAAAAGAAAGTATGTGATCTAGCTGCAGACGTTATTGGCCACGCAGTCGATGAAAACGAACCATTGATGGCGTCAGGGCTGGACTCCTTGGGCAGCGTTGAGCTCCGCAATTCCCTCGAGAGTCACTTTGGCATCACGCTCCCTGCCACTTTGGCGATGGACTACCCCTCCGCCCACGCTATTGCTTCTCATTTGCACACAAAGATCCAGTCAGTCGTGACGCCAAATCAAGGGGGTGGCTTGAAAAACAGCAGGTCTGAAAGAAAGCAGGCCGGTGGAGAAACTCTCGTGGCTGTTTTAGGCAGCTCATCCAGGCTCAGCACTGTCGGAGACGGGTCGAGCTGGAGCGGTGATGCTATATCGCAAACCCCTCTACAGAGATGGGATGTCGATTCGCTTTCGGAGTCGCCAGTGAGGTTTGGTGCGTTCTTGTCTGGGGTGGAGAAGTTCGACGCAAGGGCATTTGGCATGTCTGCCCAAGAATCATACCTGGTGGATCCCCAGCAGCGGATTTTGATGGAGTGTTTTCATGAGGCAAAAAGTCGCGCTGTTGGAAATACAACACGCGCTACCTCAAGTTTTGGCATTTTCATTGGAATATCTGCCTTGGACTACAGCAAGCTGGGATCGAAACTCTCTACTCCTGTCACTCCTTACACCGCCACAGGATCCCTTTCCCTGAGCGTTGCTGCAGGTCGGCTCTCTTTCACTTTCGGTTTGGAGGGGCCTTGCCTTGCGATTGACACAGCTTGCTCCTCATCTTTGGTCAGCGTCGACAGTGGGGCAAGCAGCTTGTCAAGTGGGAAATGCACTTTAGCCGCTGTAGGTGGCGTCAATCTTGCTTTAATTCCTGACACCCCAGCCATGTTCCAGAAGGCAGGAATGCTAGCCCCTGATGGCAGGTGCAAGACTCTTGATTCTAGTGCTGACGGATACGTCAGATCGGAGGCGTGCGGGCTCTTCTTGATTGGGGATGTGGCTGAGGCAAAATCTCCTTATGCAGTCGTGAGAGGAACGGCAGTTAATCAGGATGGGCGATCAAGCTCTTTGACTGCCCCAAAAGGACCTTCTCAGCAATCAGTCATACGACTTGCCTTGAAGGATGGTGGGTTGGGTATTGAGGACGTCTCAACAATATCTATGCATGGGACAGGAACAAGCCTGGGAGACCCCATTGAGATTGGAGCTCTGTTTGGTGTCTTCAGCGATAGGGCCAAAACGAATCATTTGACACTGTCGTCCAGCAAATCTTGGAGAGGACATGCTGAACCTGGCTCTGGGGTGGCAGGGATGGTACATGGCCAGACTTGTCTCGAGGAAAAGATATCTTTGCCAATAATGCACTTGCGAAGTGTGAATCCCCATGTGTCGAGTGTTTTCGAAACATCGCTTGGACAAGGAAAGTGGAATCTACCCAAGCAGTTTGGGCCAACTATGGGTGCACATTGCTGCGGTGTATCGGCGTTTGCTTTTCAGGGAACCAACGCCCACGTTATCATAGATACCCCGAAAGAGCCAAATTTTAGTCACGAAGAGGTATCCAGCGTTTGGGAGCAAGAAAAGTTTGAGCTGACACCGCCATTGCATCCGTTTTGTGTAGATTTCAAACTCTCAAGTGAGAAACGGGTCCGGTTCAGAGGTCTTGTTGGTATGGCCCGCACTTCTTTTATCTGGGACCACGTGGTCGAAGGGAAGGTTTTGTTCCCCGCCGCCGGCTTTTTCGAGTTTGCGCTGACATGTATGTCACTTGGGGTGAAAACTGAACGTATGCCTGGCTTGGGGCTCGTATCGATTCCATCACCTCTAGTGTTGCCCAAGGATGGACATCAGTTTTCAACAGACATTGCGTGTGATATCGATCTCAATAAATCGAGCGTTGAGGTCACTTCCTCACAAAGCAAGGGAGTGGTGCACTTGGTAGGGATATGCGTGAATGTGTTGGAGACCGAGAAAACAAATCGTTCCGCTCAAAGAAGTCGTTTTTCTTGGAGTCGAACAGCCTCAACGTTTTTGGAGACCGGACCACACTCGTGCACAATTGGAAACCTGAAATCTCCTCAGGGGATGGCTGAATTCCACAATCATCCAGCACTCTTGGACAGTAGTCTACAATTGGGAGCTGTGGATAGTCTATTTGTTAAAAAATCGAAGAATTTGAGTATTCCAATTGGGCTGGAGATGATGTCCAGTTGTGGGGATGGTGTGGCTGTCCAATCAGCTCATGTCTCCCAAAGAAATGCCGGCGAAAATTCCGTTGTTGCAGATTATATTCTGCAAGGAAATGGAATGTCGGGAGGGATGATAAGGGGTCTTAAGGCAAGAAGGTTCAAGGGGAAGGAGCAAAAGCCCCCCGTTGCAAATAGCAATGCTCAGGTCGTGTACGAGACCGTCATGCAAGCATATGAAACTCAAAATGAATCTAAGAATGTCCCACAGGCACAATTCCTTATGTGTCCAACCTCGGAGTACAGGGTTCCAGCCGCATTTTTATCTTCCCTACAAGAATACACACAAAATGATTGGGACTGCCCTCTCTCGATTTCGTCCAGCGGCCAGGAAAACGTGCACGTGGCTGCAACACTCTCTGCCATGACGAAATCCACCATAATGGAGATTCCTGGACTGTCTGGGGGTATCCGAACTTCAGGATCATCAGAATTACCTGAAATTCACCCTTCGGCCGCCATACGTGTGGATGTTGGCACCGCAGAGACAACACCAGATAGATTTGGATACCATGCCACAGGTTCTACTATGTACAGGCCAGCGTTGGTGCCCTCACTGACCAGAGAATTGGACGAATTCGTCCAATTGCTACCTCAGCCCCGTGGCACCATCGCTGGTCTCGTGCCAGTGAAGTTGGAAGACGCGTCACTTAATGCTGGAGAGATGATGGTCGCCGTCAAAGCTGTTGGGATCAACTTCAGAGATGTTTTGAACATACTGGGCATGTATCCTGGCGACCCTGGCCCTCCTGGCGGCGATTGTGCCGGAATCGTTGTCGAATCGTGCTCGGAAATCGGTCCAAAGGAAGGAGACAGAGTCTTTGGTTTGGCTGGTGGCAGTCTCGGGACACACGTACCCACTGAGACTATGGCTGCTATGCCAGCGAACATGAGCTTCGAAGAAGCAGCGACTATCCCCACAGTGTTCATCACTGCTGATTTGGCGTTCAAGGCTGGTAGTGGAGTGAAGTCTTCTGACCGAGTTCTGGTTCACGCGGCTGCCGGTGGAGTCGGACTCGCCGCCCTACAAATGCTCCAAACTTTGGGAGCGAAAGCTTTTGCGACTGCTGGAGGGCCGAACAAACGCGCGCTTGTCAGGGGGCAAAGAGTGACGTCTGTTATGGGTTCCAGGGACACCCATTTCCTGGAAGATCTCGCTACTTTCGGGGGTGCTGATGTTGTTTTAAATTCCCTGACCTCACCAGGAATGTTATCTGCAACGCTGGCAGGCTTGCGGGCAGGCGGCAGAATGATAGAAATATCGAAAAGGGACATTTGGAGCACTGCAAGGATCTTATCAGAAAGGCACGATATCACATCCACCACTCTTGCTGTGGATTTCCTACCCCCCTTCACCATTCGAGAGTCGTTAGTCAGCTTGTCGAACTACTTTGCCCAGGGAGACTTGACTCCCCTCCCCTCTACAGTCCATGGACTGGGCTCTGTTGCATCAGCACTTCGACAATTATCGCTTGCTAGGCATATCGGCAAGATTGTCACTCGAAAGCCAGTCGAGCAATGCACGCTGGGCGACGCTCTCATCACAGGGGGATTCGGCAGTCTCGGTCTTCTTGTTGCGAATTGGCTGCTTGCGAATGGGGCACGGGGAGTTCATTTACTGGGACGTGCACCTTCGAAGGGTGGAGCATCCATATTGAGGTCCCTTTATCGCAGTAGCCTGGGCAATGGTGCAATCCACTTCCACCAGTGTGACGCCTCTTTTGCAGAAGACGTTCAAGTGTTGCTCCAATCAAACAAGGAAGTAGATGTGGTTCTTCATGCCGCCGGCGCTCTGTTCGACTCATCAATCAGAAACCAGTGCCCAAGTGGGATAAGGAAAGTAGCGGCCCCCAAGATCAATTTTCTAAATACGTTGAACGCCTTGAAGAATCTCGCATGCACTCAGAAGCACGTGTTATTTTCGTCCGTGGCATCCCTGCTTGGCTCTTCTGGCCAAATGAATTATAGTGCAGCGAATTCAATTGTCGACAGTATGTCGCATGCCCTCGGACGACAAGGTATAGCGGCAACTAGCATACAATGGGGTGCTTGGGCGGGGGGCGGAATGGCACAACAGTCTGGAGCGGTTGCAGCGAAGATCGAGAGAATGGGGATGAATATGCTGGAACCTTCCAGAGGTCTGTGTGCGCTCCATGGTATCCTGAGCTCGAACAGAGCTGGACACTTGGCAGTTGTACCTTTCGCTTGGGAAAAATTCATGAGCCAAGAAAGAAACATGACGGCTTCAATGTTCTCGGAATTTAGTGACCACCGCACGGTGGTGAAACATGGATCTATTTCTCGAAAAGAAGAAATGGAAAAGCTCAGCTCCGCCAAGATTGGAGCATCTATATCCAAACTGGATGTGTTCAATATTGTGCAAGAGACAATAGTCTCAGTACTGGGATCTTCGATTGCAATTGATGAGCCGTTGATGGCGGCAGGCTTGGATTCACTGGGGTCAGTGGAATTTCGAAACGATCTTGAAAAGAAGCTCGGTATCCAACTGCCAAGCACACTCGTGTTTGATTACCCAACTGCATCTGCCATTTCGGCTTTTGTAACAGAAAAGTTGGGCGTTTCGACAACCTCCAACAAGGAAGTAAAGGATACTCCCCCACATGAAAAAGCTTTTGGATCAGAAAGTTGCTTGATGGCAATAATAGGTCAAGCAAGTAGGATTTCAAATAACTGTTTTGCTTTGAACACACCTTTGGATGCTTCTCGAACTGTACCACTAGAACGCTGGAATGTGGAGGAGAATCGTCAGTTGTTCGAAGGGTTATCTGTGAGATTCGGCGTATACTTAGATAACGTGGCCTGCTTTGACGCCAAGTCATTCGGAATCCCAGAGCAAGAGGCCTACCTGCTGGATCCCCAGCAGCGCTTGCTGTTGGAATGTGTCTGGGAAGCAATGCAACCTGGGAATCGCGATAAAAAAACACCTTTTAGCTATGAATGCGGTGTGTATGTTGGGGCGTCCTCCCAAGACTATGGAAAAATCGTGGCAAGGCATTTGCCTGGCGTCAGTGCATACAACGCGACGGCATCCACACTCTCAGTGGCGTCAGGCAGAGTATCATATACGTTCGGCTTGAAGGGTCCTGCAGTGTCCGTTGATACGGCGTGCTCATCGTCCCTTGTGAGTTTGCATGCGGCTTTCAATGCAATAATGCTAGGGGAGTGCGAAATCGCCACGAATTGTGGTGTGAATCTAGCACTCACACCAGATACGCCTGCAATGTTCAGCCGGGCGGGGATGCTGTCCATAGAAGGACGATGCAAGACTCTGGACAGCGGAGCAAATGGATATGTAAGGGCAGAGGCATGTGGCGTCCTCATGCTAACGGCAGCAGGAAACGCAGACCCTGCGGACACCATCAGTTATATCTGCGGAACAGCAGTCAACCAGGACGGTCGATCCAGTAGCCTGACGGCGCCAAATGGTCCTTCTCAACAAAAAGTTATTCGTAGCGCTCTGGCAAGCACAGATACGGCGGGATCTCAAGTGTCATGCGTGTCCATGCATGGGACAGGGACAAGCTTAGGTGACCCTATCGAGGTTGGAGCTCTGGCGGCAGTTCTTGTTGAGAAGAGAGAAGCCAACGAGCCGCCACTCAGCTTGCACTCGAGCAAGTCATGGGTTGGGCACTCTGAACCTGGAGCTGGCGTCGTGGGAATTCTTCACGGCTTCAACTCGTTGACCCGAGCACAGGTTCCACCCGTCATGCATTTGGCCACCCCCAATCCATATGTGATTGTGAACATGGGTAGCTCAGAGAATGCACGATTGTTGTGGAACTTGCCTCGGCAAGAAGCAGGATTCCCATCGCTGGACAAGCCCCAGCTTTGCGGAGTGAGCGCGTTTGCATTTCAAGGGACAAATGCCCACATCTTGCTAAAATCCAACGAGAAAATTCCTGCTCCCGAAATATCAACCAGGGAAACGTGGCAAAGAAAGAGGTTCTTTGTCGTTCCTCAGCTGTATCCATTTGCTATGAGTGTAGGTATCAAAGGAAACTCGATTATTTCAGAGTGTAACCTGAACAAGGCCCAAACAGCCTTTATTCGGGATCACAGGGTGAATGGGAGGTGCCTCTTTCCGGGGGCGGGGTTTATGGAAATGGCAGCGTCGACTTTGGATGCCGTGGCAATGTCAGTTGCGGAAATATTCTTGTGTGATGGGGTCATTCCCGCTCCCGCGATTATGCCAAAAGAACAACAAAGCCTCCATTTGAAATGCGCTGTGGATACAAGCGGCTTAGTGCAGGTCTATTCCGGTGACGACGATAGTAAATTGATACATCTGGAGGCTCAAAATATTCTTCTCCACAACTTCAGCCGTGCAGATGCAGCCTGTCATAAGCCCCACGAGCTAGACAAGGGTGGGCGTGCTCTTTCTTCCATTTTTACTCCCAGATTGGACAAACAGAATCCACTTGGGGTCAGTGAGTTGTTCTCAGAGTCCAGTGCGACATGGAAGATTGATCCAGCAGCTTTGGACAATGTACTTCAGCTGGGGGCTGTGGGAGCCAGGGCAGCAATGTCTTCAGAAGCAAATGTCCTGAGAGTTCCGACAGGGTTCAGCTCTCTTGTTGCACCTCCATCAGCTGATACGCCTTTTCATGAGAAGGCAGCCTTGGCAGAAATCGTCACTCCAGGAGTCACGAATGTATGGATGACTCGAGAATCCACACAAATGGGGTGCCACATACTGGAGCTTGTCGGGAAAGCTATATCTGCTGATACTTCTAGACCTAAAGAGGTGACCAAAGATGAAGCCCTCTACCAAGTATCATGGGCTGCTGAAACCGTCCACGAGAGGACCTCGATATCGTCTCAAACTGAAAAGTTCACTATCGAGGCTGCGGAGCATCTGTCTTCCACCCACCAGGCAAGCATGTCAATGACGCTGGCCAGGGGGCTCAGCAGAGCAGGGAATGTTATTGTCCACAATACTGGCTGTGAAGATGACGACTTGGTGGGAGGGGGTTGGCGGACATGTACGTCAGCAGCCTTGTTTGGCATGATGAAATCTCTTAATATTGAGAGTGGGTCAAGCAACGTCACCACAAGAATGGAAAGCCAGGTTGGAGTTCACAACAAGCACATTGAGCTCAGGCGTTCTGAATCTGAAGATCCCCACGGCAATTTTGGACAGTTCCTTGTTGGGGGTGTGAAATCGCTGCCAAAGTTGGAGCAGAGCTTGAGATCGGGACCGAGGGGGTCATTCCATCTTTCTCCACAGCCTCGTGGGGCTCTAACAAACTTGGTGCCCCTCCCTGTACATTCAAATTCCCTACTAGCTAAACAAATATCAGTTAAAGTGAAAGGTGTGGGAGTAAACTTCAGGGACGTTTTGAATATTCTTGGAATGTATCCTGGCGATCCTGGACATCCTGGAGGCGATTGTTCGGGTATCGTTACCGAAACCATGCCGAGTTCTAAGTTCCGCCTGGGTGAACGTGTCTTTGGGCTTTCGTCTGGGTGCTTGGGAACTCAAACACACACAACAGAGTTAAATATGGTACCTCTCCCAGGGTGCCTTTCCTTTGAAGAGGCAGCCACAATCCCAACTGTTTTCATCACTGTGGATTTGGCCTTCACTGCCACAACCACCATTTCTTCAAAGGACAGGGTTCTGGTGCATGCCTCCGCTGGGGGGGTTGGACTGGCGGCACTTCAAATGACAGCCGCTTTAGGGGCTGAAACGTTCGCCACAGCGGGGAGCCCCCACAAGAGAGTATTGGTCAGGTCATTAGGAGCCAAGCACGTTGCTTCATCGAGAGACTTCACTTTCGTGGATGATATTGCGGCTCGAGGCGGAGTTGACGTTGTTCTTAATTCGCTCACCTCGCCAGGAATGATTGGAGGCAGTGTGGCTGTTCTCAAGATAGGTGGCCGAATCGTCGAAATTTCCAAAAGGGACATATGGAGCACCAGGCGTCTTCTGTCGGAACGGCCAGATGTCTCGTTGAACAAAATTGCCGTCGATTTCTTGCCGCCGCAGTCAGTAGGTGCTTCCTTGCAGAGAATATCGAGGCTGATCAGCAAAGGACTCTTGCAACCCTTGCCAAAAGTTGTGCACCGGCTTGATTCCGTGGTTTCAGCCCTGAGGCAAATGTCCCAGGCCCGACACGTAGGCAAAATTGTTGTCAATGTACCAGAAAACAAGATTGGAGAAGATGGGGCGGCGTTGATCACTGGTGGATTCGGGAATCTGGGATGCGTTCTTGCAAACTGGTTAGCAAGATGTGGTGCAAAGCATATCGTTCTGGTTGGGAGGAATTCAAAAGTGAAGCGTGGTAACAAAGACCTCGGAAAGCTTCACTCATCAGAGAACCTCGTTCCAATGACCCTCTTTCAAGCCGATATCAGCAGCACACCTGACATTGAGGATATTTTCCAAGGGTTTCTGGCTGCGAATGGTTTATCGCTCTCCTCCATATTTCATGCAAGCGGCGTGTTGCGGGATGGTCTGTTAGGGCAACTCCCTGTTGAATCTCTGCGACAAGTGTTTGCTCCAAAAGTTCGTGCCGCCGAGCTGCTGCAAGACTTCACGGAGCTGCATTCCACTGGGCAACAAGTACTCTTTTCCTCCGTGGCCTCTCTTCTGGGTTCTGCTGGTCAGACAAACTACAGTGCAGCCAATTCTGCCCTGGATTATATGGCCAGACGGCTCCAAAATCAAGGATCCCGTGCAGTTAGCATTCAATGGGGTGCTTGGGCTGGCGCAGGAATGGCGGCTCAGGACAAGAGCACTGCCAGGCGTGTCGAACGCTTGGGAATGAGGCTGTTGCAGCCTGAGGAAGCTATTTCTGCTCTTGGTGACATTCTCATAAACTTGAACGGTTGTGAAGCTTGTTGCCCAGTTGTCTCAGCAATTCCATTCAAGTGGGACAATATGAAGCGTCGTTATACGACTGTGCCCCACCTTTTCTCCGAATTTGTTACCAAACTCGAAAACAGAAAAGAGAATGACCACCAGCAAAGAGACGCCAGTAGGAACCTCTCTTCGGATAAAAAGCAGCGAATTGCTAGTGAGACGTTGCTTCCAGAGATCGAGAGTGTAGTTGAAAGCCTTATTGGGAGCAGATTGGACATTAATGAACCTTTGATGGCGGCCGGTCTGGATTCATTGGGAGCAACAGAACTGAGGAACTCACTGTCGAATAAATTAGGAATGGAGCTTCCTGCTACTCTTGTTTTTGACTATCCCTCAATCCAAGCCATAGCGACATTCGTCTTGGGGCTAATTAATCATGACCATCCCCAGATGTCCCAGGATGTCAATGAACTACTGCCCCAAACCTCTAGTAGCATGCATGCCTTGGCAGTCACTGCCATGGCGAGTCGACTTCCATTTACCTCACGAGATACTCTCGACGCAGCAGATGGACCCGCTCAGATTCCTTTGGATCGTTGGGACGTTGATGTCCAGAGCAAAGTCTATGGGGAGTCTCAAATTCGTTTCGGGAGCTTTCTTCGGCAGGTCGAGTACTTTGACGCAGCGGCGTTCGGTGTCGCAACTCCTGAAGCATCCATCATGGACCCCCAACAGCGAATGTTGCTGGAGACTGTGGGAGAGGCCTTATCAACGATCGAACAGGATAATCAAAGCTTTGGCGTGTTTGTGGGAGTATCCTCCATGGACTACACCAAACTGTGTTCCAAATTCTCTGTGGGGCTCACACCCTTCAATGCCACCAGCGGCGCCCTGAGTGTCACCTCTGGTAGAATATCTTACACATTTGGATTCAAGGGACCGGCATTGACCGTTGAAACGGCCTGTTCGTCGTCGCTAGTGAGTCTCCATGTGGCATTCTCTAACTTGCAGGGTGGCATGTGCCGCCAAGCTGCAAATTGCGGTGTAAACCTGATAATCACACCAGACACTCCTGCAACGTTCCTGAAAGCTGGGATGCTGTCGTCGGATGGAAGGTGCAAGACGCTCAGCAGTTCAGCGGACGGATACGGCCGAGCAGAGGCATGCTCATCTATGATAATCTCAAATGGGGGAGACACCGCCCTTGACGATGCCCTGGCTTTTGTGAGTGGGACTGCTGTCAACCAAGATGGTCGATCAACGAACCTCACAGCTCCGAACGGTCCATCGCAGCAAGATGTCATACGGAAAGCCCTCGCTGCTGCGAGTGTTATCCCTGAAGAAGTCAGTGGGATTTCAATGCACGGAACTGGGACCGGGCTTGGAGATCCAATCGAAGTGGGAGCTTTAGCCGGTGTTTTCGCTTCTCGGGATAGGGTCGCCCCCCTAAGTCTGCTTGGCAGCAAAGCATCTGTGGGTCATTCTGAGCCAGCGGCTGGAGCAGTAGGAATCAAGTTTGCCGAATCAAGCATGTCCAGGAAAATCTCACAGGCCATCATGCACTTGATAGACATTAATCCGTATGTTGCAAGTGCCATGAACACCTTTGGCTCAGATGGAGGGGTATGGAATGCACCTAGACAACTTGGAGCGCTACCATCCAGCACTCCACCGCTGGTTTTCAACGTTTCTGCATTCGCATTTCAAGGTACAAATGCTGAAGTGGTTTTACAGGAGAAATTGGACATTCACAATTCCCAGCCACTTTCACCAAAGACTGCTTGGTCCCGCAGTAGATGCTGGGTTCTTCCAACACATTGTCACCTGGTGGAGAGGTTCATAACTGGACAGAAAAAGGCGACTTTCTGTGCTAATGTGAAAAAGGGGAGCCTAAGCTACGTTTTCGATCATCATGTAAACGGGAAAGCAATTTTCCCAGCGGCAGGATTTATTGAGATTGCTGTGGGTTCTCTGCAAACCCTCAAAACCACTCAGCCCAAGGCGGCAATAATGGATGCTGTTATCCCTTTTCCGTTGATCATGCATCCCTCCGAATCTACGATAATACTGTGCTCCGCTGATCTCAACAGCGGACAAATCAGCATATCATCCGGCGGCCATTCGGAGCACTTCCGTGCGATTGCTTCTTTGCTTCTGAATGAGGAGGACTCAGCACAACGTACCAGCGAGGTTTTACCTGCATATAAGGCACTACCATTTTCAGCCAGTGCGGTCCTTCCAAACCACCTGCCCAACACATCCTTTATCCATACAAGATCAGAAAGCGTGACTCAGGGGGCCGTCGGTACCTGTCCTTTGGATTGTTGCTTCCAATTGGGAGCTGTGAAAGGAAGTGGTGATCACAATGAAGAGATGAGAGTCCCAGCTTCCGTAGTGGCGATACTGATGTCGTTGGAAAATATCGATGATTGGATTCAGGCTAGCGCAACACCCAAGCACAGATCGAACACCGAGTCTGTTTGCGAGTACTCGCTGTATCTCCAAAGTGGACAGCTGCTATCAAAAGTTACAGATCTAACTGCGAAATCCCTCATACCCTCAAAGAACATGGCAAACTCTGCAGGAGTTTTAGCCAACTGTGAGGATATCACGTACGAGATTGAGTGGTTAGGCCAGGCACCAGCCGTACGCCGTCAATCAGCCAGTCAGCGTCTGCAATTAGAAACAGTAGGACCCACGGACGCCGCTGCTGTTGGAATCTCTCTGCTGCAGCGTGCTGAGCAAACAGGCGTTGGAGTGAAAATGGTATCGTCTGGTAGATTGGGTAGCAGGGGTGGAGAAATTGCAGCTGTTCATGATGGATTTGATCAGGATATTCTATGGGGAGCTTTAAAATCGGCAGCTCAGGAGTTGCCTGCGACTGGCTTCGCCACTATCGATGCCGATCCTTACGAGCCCCGTCCAAACGCTTCCAAAACGTTTGAATTTGGAGATGTGTCCAGCGGAATTGACGGTATCGATGGATACATTGAAAAAGGCGGCCTTGGTATTGCCCCTTGTATCATGAAGACCGTGTCGACTTCCTTGCACGGACCATGCCAAATACTTCCCCAGCCAAGGGGGGCACTGCAGAACCTTACCCCAATGCCAGTCTCTACTGACGTTGCTCGAAGGGGGGAAGTTTTGATTGCAGTAAAGAGCGTAGGAATTAACTTTCGCGACGTCCTTAACGTATTGGGAATGTATCCTGGAGACCCAGGGCCTCCCGGTGGAGATTGTTCAGGCACTGTAGTCAGTGCGGAATTTGCATCTGGGCTGCGAGTTGGAGAGAGCGTGTTCGGACTTGCAAGTGGCAGCTTAGGGACCCACGTGCGATGCCCCAGCCCAGCAGTTGTTCCAATGCCAGCAAATTTGACATTCGAAGAAGCCGCCACAACACCCACTGTGTTTATTACTGCGGACCTGGCCTTGAACGTTTCGGCAAGCATGAAGAAAAGCGACAAGGTTCTTATCCACGCCGCGGCTGGCGGCGTAGGACTGGCCTCCATGCAGATGATTTTGGCATCTGGGGCAACTGCATATGCTACAGCAGGCAGTCCCACAAAACGAGGGCTGCTCAGATCTTTGGGTGTGCTTCATGTTGCTAGTTCACGTGACAGTTTGTTCGTGGAGGATATTCTTACAGCAGGAGGGGTGGACATTGCTCTGAATTCCTTGACGTCAACTGGGATGGTTGCTGCAACAGCAGCAGTTCTGAAATCGGGGGGAAAATTGGTGGAAATATCGAAAAGAGACATTTGGAGCGTGAACTCTTTCGGCACGGAGAGGGCCGATGTTTCGTTCAACACTCTTGCTGTGGACTTTATCCCTCCAGGCGTCGTGAATAGTCTGCTGAACAAGCTCTCAGCCAAGTTGTCCAAGAATGTTTTGAGGCCCTTGCCTGGCGTTATACACAGCTTATCGTCAGTGGTTGCTGCGTTCCGCCAAATGTCGCAAGCGCGGCATATCGGGAAGATAGTGGTCAAGAAACAAATCCCCGATCAACTGGAACAAGAGGGCAAAATTGTCATTTCCGGAGGGTTGGGGAGCCTCGGACTACTGTTTGCAGAGTGGCTGTGTAAAAATCGCTCCACCAGTATTGAGCTTCTGAGCAGGACGGGGAAAACACGAAAATACAACAATCTATTGCACACCAACGCTCAAATCGCAATCACAAGATGCGATGTCGGTGCCACGGAAGACTTGGAAGCGATCTGCAACGCTTCTCAAGAAGCTCGAGTGAAAGCGATCGTGCATGCCAGTGGGGTTTTGGCTGATGCAACCATCAAAAACCAGTCGCTCGAAGGAATTCGGAGGGTGTTCGCTGCAAAGGTGGCTCCTCTTGGCATCTGGAATAAATCTATCTTTTCTGCAAGTCCTCAAGCCGATCAAATCCTCTTCTCTTCTATCGCTTCACTCCTTGGCTCCCCAGGGCAAAGTAACTACAGCGCAGCGAACGCGGCACTGGACGCGCGCGCCCTCCAAGCCGAAAACAGAGGATCTGTCACCACAACAATTCAGTGGGGGGCGTGGTCTGGGGCTGGTAAGTTGCCTCACATATGCTATGCCTAAATAAGTCCTCATTTTCAAGATTTTTTTTTTTTCATTTTCATTTTCATTTTCTTTTGCCTTGCTTCTCCGTAGGAATGGCTACGCAAGATAAGAACACAGTTCTTCGAATGGAGCGCATGGGCTTCTCCTTGATATCAGCTGACCTGGGGACCTTGGCGTTGGAAGGCATCCTTAAGCTTCGAAAATCCACTCTGGATACCAGAACATCCTTATTTGCAAGCATTCCTTTCATCTGGGAGAAGTTTATGGTTAGATCTGAGAATTCATCCAGGAAGCTCTTTTCAGAGTTTGCTCAGATTTCTGTGCCAGTTGAAAAATCGAAGGCACCCCAGGAAGGAAACATCAAAACATCATATTTCGATAAGAATTCCATTTTGGCTGAGGTTCAAGATGCCGTCAAGGACCTGCTGGGGCCAAACGTGCGAGTCGACGAGCCTCTTATGGCTGCCGGCCTCGATTCGCTTGGATCCGTGGAGCTGCAAAACTCTCTTGAAAAACGACTGGGATTATTGCTCCCAAGCACCTTGGTGTTTGATTACCCTTCTGTGTCGGCCATAGCGTCTTTCATCGCTCTGAAACTCGAGCCGGAAACGAGTCTTGCGAGGAACGAAGCACCAGAGCACTCCAACCAAGAAGAAGTTGAGTTAGGGGCGGTTGGATTGTCTTCAATTGTCGCACGAACGCCAAAGAGTGCTCTGAAATCTCTGGGTGGATTGGATGGATCCTACCGAGTACCATCCTCTCGGTGGGATAGCAGGGAGCAGGAAACTTATTCGGGTCTCTTCCCAGTACAATTTGGTGGCTTCATGGAAGATGTCGACGTCTTCGACACAGGAGCGTTTGGGATTTCTGGCAGAGAAGCCGTGATGATTGATCCTCAGCAAAGGCTTCTCCTCGAAAGTTTGGCTGAAGCGTTACTCGATTCTGAGTCGACAATCAACAACAACACGGGAGTGTTTGTTGGAGTTTCATCTATGGATTATAACAAATTGAACCTAAAGTACTCAAAGGTCGTCAATGCCTACACCACCACAGGCGCCAGCTTGTCTGTGAGTTCTGGAAGGTTGTCGTACACCTTTGGTTTTAAAGGACCTGCAGTCACGATAGACACCGCATGTTCCTCCTCCCTTGTGAGTTTGCACTCCGCAATGAACAGCTTGAGTATGGGGCAGTGTGAAAGTGCAGTCAACTGTGGAGTTAATCTGACGCTCACTCCAGACACCCCCGCAGCGTTTCAAAGGGCAGGAATGCTTTCACAAGACGGCAGGTGCAAAACTCTGGATGTAGATGCTGATGGATATGTTCGAGGAGAAGCCTGTGGTGTGCTGGTCCTGGGGAGTTTGAATGAGAATGACCGAACAGTGGCGATCGTAAAAGGAACGTCAGTTAATCAAGACGGTAGATCGAGCTCTTTGACGGCCCCCAATGGCCCATCGCAGCAAACTGTGATCAGGAATGCTCTGGCAGCATCCTCATTGGGACCAGGGGATGTATCACAATTACAATTGCATGGTACTGGAACGCCACTGGGGGATCCAATAGAGGTTGGTGCTTCAGTTGCAGTTTTCGAAGGACGCAATCACCCGTTGAGTTTCATGGGAAGCAAGTCTTGGGTAGGACACTCGGAGCCAGCTTCTGGAATGGTTGGTGTCGCTCATACTCAAGCTTCAATGGCAAGCTGTGCAACACTCCCGATTCTCCATTTGAGGAGCATCAACAGCCATGTGAAGAGTACCCTGGATATGTCCCAAGATTCTCTGTGTAGTTGGTATGCACCACGCCAGATGGGGGGAAGACCTCAGGCAAATGAAAGTTCTCTGACCACAGGAATTTCAAGTTTCGCATTTCAGGGTACGAATGCCCATGCCATTGTGGAATCGGGACTAGCCTATGGAGTATTGGGAGCGACCTCAGAGAAACCCATTGAATGGGAAAAACAGAGCTATTGGGTGACTCCCAAATTCACCTCCCTCATTGGGTTTGGGCTGCCAGCAACATCCTCATGCATATTTGAGGCAAATTTAGTGTCAGGAAATGTTGGAGATCTGCTTCATCAAATCCAGATCCATATGGTTGAGTCCCTCTTCGTTCTTCCACTGTCGGCGCTCCTGCACTTCGTGAAGAGCTCCATATTGTATCTCAACACAGCCAGACCCCCCAGCGTTGGACTTGATTCAGTCTCCCTGACAAATACGTTGTCTTGGAAAACCATTGAAGAACTATCGACCACGTCTGTACAATGTAGAGTAGATATGTTGATGGGCAAAGTTCAAGTGCTTGCTGCTGGACACACCGATAGAAGGGTGGAAAGGTTCATATTTGAAGGAGACATTGGCAGCATCAAGCCGTTGGAGGACACGAACTGGCAAGGTTCTATCTCACAATGGTATCCAGGCGTGGTTCCATCCGGCCACGAGCCGCGCAGCGTTTTCGGAAGTGAAGTCCGCTCAACAGAAAGCTGTCTGATGTCGGAGATCGCGGCCACTGAGGGATGCATACAAATAGCAGCACTCCATGAATCGGGTCCATCCACTGCGAAGTACATAGGCACTTGCAACCTTACTGACACCTCAAGCAGGACCCATTCGTCAACTGTTGTGAGCCTCCAACATCAATCAGTGCAGTCCCAGGGTTGCGATATCAGAGAAATCACTTTCGATCCACTGACTGAACTGTCTCTCAATCAACAAGAAGCTCCCAGCGAGTCGAAGGGACAAAACTTGGATATGGTGTATCGGGTCGAGCACCAGATTTTCGCTGTGGAATATGAGGAGGAAAGATTCCCAAGAGACGAAGATTTGAGAATTCGTCAAGATGTGAGAAAAGAACAAGACATGGCACGCGTGGCCATACACAGTCTCTCAATATTGCGTGAGGCAGCTTCGATCGGAGCTGTAAACTCCCTGTCCACTACGTACTGTGCCCAAAATGCTTCCAACGGGGGTATCGTTCCTTTCGCTTCTGCGAAAGGTAACTTCGGGCTGTCCGGAATGCTAAGGAGCGCAACACACGAGGAAAAAGATATGTCGATTTTGCTCGGCACTCATACCTCGATGAACAAAGATCCTTTTATCGAATGGAACGTGGGACGTACGAGGTATGCTGCGGAGGTTGAAGGAAGGTTTGGGGCACATTCGACTTGTGGAACTGTAGCCAAACCTGTACTGAAGCAGTTTGCTCAGAGCCCACCCAGACACCTACCTATGACGGACACAAATGGGGTTTATGTTATTACCGGGGGGTCTGGAATGGTGGCGGGTCAACTGGCTCGGTGGTTGCGATCTTGCGACGTCCGTCATATCCATTTGATCAGCCGGAGCGGACAATTGCCTCCAGGCTTGGAAGTGAACGCTTCAACTGTGGATTCTGCATATAGTGCCATAACTGCTTCTAAATGTGATACATCCTTCCACGAAGACATAGCCCATTACATCGGCAACTCCCCACTGCAAATGAACAGCAGGCTGCTTGGAATTTTCCATGCTGGTGGTGTCCTGTCAGACGGATTGGTGAGAAATCAGAACCCTTCTAATATGAGGAAGGTCTGGGCACCAAAAATTGCTAAGGACACAGCTTGGGGTTTGATTACGACCGCACAGCCCCAGGTACAAGAAGTTCTGTTTTCGTCCGCCGCTTCATTGCTGGGTTCACCTGGGCAAACAAATTATTCGGCATGCAATGCATCTTTGGATCAGCTTGCGATATCCAGACAAATGGCAGGGCTCTGCTCTTTGAGCGTACAATTCGGTGCCTGGGCTGGGGCAGGCATGGCGTTGACATCTCGCTCGACGAGCGTTCGTATTAAGAAACTTGGGATGGGTATGCTGAAAGCTAACGAAGCTATAACTGGACTGGAAAACAGCATAAGACTCAGCAGAGCCTTAGCTGAACCGCTTATTGCCCTCGTGCCTTTCGAGTGGGACAAGTTTTCGAAACCAGCGCCTTCCGTGCAAGGCCTGTTGGAGAATATTCTTGGTGGGCATGACGAATCCCCCAACAATAGGCAAAAGAAAACTGGCCAAGATCAATTGGAGTCCCCCGCGTTCGATAGAGGTGGAATCTTCAATACGATAATGAAGGTTGTGGAGGGTATTGTTGGGTACAAAGTTGGAGACAATGAGCCCCTGATGGCAGCTGGAATCGACTCTCTTGGGTCTGTGGAGCTCAAAAACGCCCTTGAAGGTGTCTTCAAGATGCAACTGTCCAGCACCCTTGTGTTCGACTATCCATCTGTGAACGCTTTAACAGATTATCTGGATGAGCAATTGCTTGGGACGCCACAGGATATAGACGCCAACACGTTTTCTCCAAAGCAAGCGCTGCAGACTCAAACAGTAGTTGTGGACGACGTGGTGTGCAAATCACCTCTGGGTGCTCTGAGTCATACCAAAGAATCCGATGCTGTAAACGTAGTACCCTACGATCGTTGGGACGTCGATACCCATCCAAATTCAGTGTTAGAGGCACGATTTATTGCGGCACTTGAAAACGTCGCCTCTTTTGACCCTCAGTTATTTGGAATTTCTGATTCCGAAGCGTCCCTTATGGATCCCCAGCAGAGACTTCTTCTGGAGTCTGTCGGTGAGGCAATTTTGGTTTCAACTGGGTGCAATGGTGGCAAGGAGGGTGTGTATGTGGGATTGTCATCATCTGACTATGGCTCTCTCGTCCAATCGACCACAGCACCTGGAGCATTTCATGCGACATCGAACGCCGTTAGTGTGTGTTCGGGACGCTTGGCTTACACCTTTGGAATGAAAGGCCCTTGTATGAGCATAGATACAGCGTGTTCCGCGTCTCTTGTTGGCAT
Organism: Bryopsis sp. KO-2023; assembly: GCA_030272585.1. Lineage (NCBI taxonomy): Eukaryota > Viridiplantae > Chlorophyta > Ulvophyceae > Bryopsidales > Bryopsidaceae > Bryopsis > Bryopsis sp. KO-2023. The sequence continues at coordinate 1,443,212 of BSYQ01000010.1, forward strand.
TCATTTGGCAAGGCAAGCCATCTGTGGACTGGAAATCGAGAGAGCGTTTACCTCTGGAATCCACATTCAGTGCACACGGACCTCCACCAGCTATGTTTGGAAGGCAGAAATGCTCTCAACCAGCGGAAGGTGCAAGGCATTCGACGACCAAGCTGATGGTTACGTGAGGGGCGAGGGGTGCATAACCGTGTCTTTGCGGGGTTACAGTCACCAAAATAATACTCCACAAGCACAGGGTATAGCAATAATACTGAGGGGGTCGGAAATCAACCAGGACGGCCGTTCGAGCTCCTTGACTGCACCGAATGGTCCCTCTCAGCAAGACGTGATCATGGGAGCTTTGCAAGCAGGTGGGATGGAGCCAGAAGAGATGCATGCGCTATCACTTCATGGAACAGGAACGGCTCTTGGCGATCCAATCGAAATAGGTGCAATAGCCAGAGTGATTGGACGAAGTAGGAAGGCTGAGCGGTCTGCACCCGTTTCGCTAATGGCTTCTAAGTCCTGGGTCGGTCATTTGGAACCTGGGGCGGGCATGGCAGGATTTGTGCACGGGGAACGTTCTTCGAAATCTATGTGCACGATGGCAATTCAGCACCTAAGGAAACTTAATCCACATGTGGCAAACACTCTGGATATGATGTCGCAAGGTGGCCGACTCCAGTTTAGCAGGACGTGGGGTCCTCAGCCCAATACTGCGCGAACAATAGGCACATCGTCCTTTGCATATATGGGGACAAATGCCCATGTCGTCACAGATACGATACAGCTGAATTCGTTCCATGATTCGGATGCTAGACCAGCACCATCTTGGGAGAGGTCGGAGTTTTGGGCTGCGGTGTTACCGCTCAGTAGACTTGCATCATCTTTCTTCCTATTTGAGGAAAGAGTAAACATTGTTGTGGATCTGCGGAGTCAGGGAACGTCAAACATTCACGATCACCAGGTCATGGGTCGAGTCCTCTTCCCTGGAGCAGGATATATAGAGCTTGCTGTGGCGGCGACACAAACACTTTGCAAGTCTGCTAAACGGAAAGAAACCTTTTTGGTGAATATGGCGATTTCCAGTCCGCTTGAGCTGCCCCGAGAACCAGATCGTGAAGCTTCTCCAGTCCTCCTATGCGAAATCAACGTTGCAACTGGTGCACTCGAAGTTTCGTCATCTTCAAACGGGCAACGGACTCTCCACACCCGCTGCTTTATCGGGGAAAATGATCCAGGGCGTGCCAGCGTTGATTCCAATATATCCACCGTGGGAAGAAAATCCATCTTGGCTCCTCACCTCGGAATGAATCAGGGGCTTGAAAAATCTGCTTGTGCAACTGTCACGACAGATCCATCTTCAGCAGATGGTTGGGGTCTATCCCCAGGATTTTTTGACAGCTCTTTACAAGTGGGGCAAGTCTTTATTCTTGGTTCATCGGAGGACCTCTATGTCCCTCACACAGTGCAATGCATCCGCGCTCCCACGACACAGAAGAACTCGCTGGGATGGACGGTTGCGGTGCCACAATCCGAGAGCGAAACTTCGAAAGAAAGCAACTACAACATCTTTGAAGCTAACGGCAACACTCTTTGCACTATTGATGGAATGATAGCGAGTCGGATTTCAGCTGCACGACCAGGAGAGCAGGTGCAAAAGCAAGAGAGGGACTGCCTGTACTCCAAGTCGTGGCAAGTGTTCGAGCCACAAGATGCTATCGAGGATGAGGCGGCCACAGCTATAAAACTGGCTTGTGTAGATCCAGTACATCAGTGCACAGTCGCAATGGCGGCTATTGCAAGCTGCGTAGGTCGTGAATCCGGAGTCGACCTCATGACGTATGCGAATAGAAGCAGTTCACTGTTAAGAAAGCCCTCGAGTTCGAACTCAGTTGCATTAGAAGGATTGCTGCGAACGATCGCCCAGGAGGGACTTGGAACGAAATGGACAACAAAAAATTGCCATCCATTCAGTGGAGCAGCTTTCTCTTCCCAATCTTTGCTCAGAGTCAATCAAAGTTCAATTGCAAACGATGCCTTTGGTGAACAATCATCGAGTGACAGAACATCCTCTGTTCCAAGACTTCTCCCTGCTGCAACTCAGCAGATTTCCCCACCACTTCATTTAGTCCCTAAGCCTCGAGGGTCACTGGATTCCCTTTTCCCTGAGCGCCTGTCTTGTGAACGAGTCCCTACTGGGCACCTCCTCGTTGAAATCAAGAGTGTTGGAGTGAACTTTAGGGATGTTCTGAATGTCCTAGGCATGTATCCAGGAGATCCTGGCCCACCAGGTGGAGATTTTTCGGGAGTCGTGGTCGCCGGGGATGGAACTAGTACAGGGAAAGTCCCAAGCCCAGGGGAATCTGTTTTCGGATTAGCATCTGGTAGCATGGGGACTCACGTCGTTGCGAACGGGAGGACTGTGGTTAGAAAGCCTGCCAATGTTACTTTCGAGGAGGCGGCCACAACGCCGACAGTGTTTGTTACAGCCAATATTGCCCTGCAACAGCTGGCAGGAATGAAAGCTTCAGATCGAGTGCTGGTTCACGCTGCTGCGGGAGGTGTTGGTTTAGCTGCACATCAAGTCGTCAGAAATATGAATGCGACCGTCGTTGCTACAGCAGGAAGCAGCTACAAGCGGTTCTTCTTAAGAAACGGTGGAGTTGGTCAGGTGGCATCATCTCGAGATTTGACATTCGTAGAAGACGTCGCAATATCTGGTGGTGCAAATATTGTTCTGAACTCCCTGACCTCTCCTGGTTTCGTGGATGGATCTTTGTCCGTCCTTCTTGAGGGAGGGAGGTTTATTGAAATATCGAAGAGGGGAATCTGGAATCCATTGGCCGTGCGCACTGCTCGCCCTGACGTCGACTACAGTTTCCTCGCTGTGGACTTCATGAGCGAAGTTGCACTGAACAAGAGCTTGGGAGAACTGTCGCTCGGTCTAGCGAAAGGAAATCTAACTCCCCTCAGGAACACCGTCCATGATTTGGGATGCGTTAGAGCTGCGCTGCGACAGATGTCGCAGGCCAGGCACATCGGGAAAGTAGTGCTGTCGAACAGTGCGACGACGCCGCCGTCCGTGTTGAACTTGAGAACAGTCTTAATCACGGGAGGAAGCGGGGCGTTGGGATCAGCTCTTGCACGGTTCCTGGCAGAGAAGCAGGTCCGGAATATCTATGTTCTTAGCAGGAGTGGCCATGCATACGCGGGTCTGAAAAAGAGCGTGGACAAGGGCTCACCAGGAAGGGGGTCGATCGTGTCTGTTATGAAGTGCGACATTTCGAGTGAAGAAGAATTCAGAGCCCTTTCTAATGTGATTCAAGAACCGATTGAGTCCATCTTCCATGCTGGAGGAGTACTCGCCGATGCTTTGGCCATCAACCAAACTCCCCACAAGATTAGATCAGTGTTTGCGCCAAAGGTGGGAGGCCTTTCTGGGCTTCAGAAATTCTTGCACCTCTCCCCTACGGTCCAGTGCGTTATGTTTTCATCTGTGGCGTCCCTTCTGGGATCTGTGGGACAATCGAATTACAGCAGCGCAAACGCTGTGTTGGACGCAGCTGCGGAGTGGATACACGCAACGGGAGTGCCTGCTGTAAGTGTTCAGTTCGGACCTTGGGTAGAAAGTGGAATGGCAGTCGAAACTGCCAAAAAGAACGATGCGATTGGAGTTGGGACGCTCACACCAGATCTTGGAATTGCTGCACTTGCTGGAGCACTCAATGCTTGTAGTTCTGGGCTCTCCGTCGTGAATCCGGTCGTGGCAGCCAGTCCATTCGACTGGGGAAAATTCTTTGACAGAGTTCAAAACCCCTCCGAGCTCCTGTCTGAATTCGCGCCGTCAAAGAAAGACGTATTGCCGAACATGCAAAGACATGATGCTCCTTCCAACCACTTGAGCGAGCTGGGGACAGAAGAACGGAAAAATTACTTGTTGGCCAAAGTGGAGGAAGCAGTGCACGGTGTGTTGGGAGACACGGTGCATCACAACGAGCCACTCATGTCTGCTGGCTTGGACTCCTTGGGTGGGGTTGAGCTCAGAAATTCTCTTGCACAAACACTCGAGATGGATCTCCCAACTACCATGGTGTTTGACTACCCCACCATCGACGCCATGGTTGAATATATCAGCCAGGAGCTTCAACCAGTAGAGTCCTCAAAACATGATTTGCTGGAGTCGACCCAAATATTACCAAGAACCATGCCAGAGTCCAGGATTCTTGCAGTTAGCGCTGTTGGACAAAGGTCACCTATGAATGCAATCGTATCAGAGGAGATGATGGATGCTGTGGGAACTATCCCGGTTGCGAGATGGGATAAAGATCTCCGTTTGACGGAGGATTTGCCAGCGAGGTTTGGTAGTTTCTTGCCAAGTCCCTACGACTTCGACTGCTCTGCGTTTGGTGTGTCAAGAACTGAAGCAATCATGATGGACCCACAGCAGCGTCTCATTCTTGAATGCATTTTCGAAGTCATTAAAGAAGCCGAAAGTACTGGAGCTCTCAGAAACCTTGAAAGTGTGGGTGTTTTTGCGGGGGTTTCAACACCAGACTACTCGGATTTGAAGAAAACGCACACACCAATTGGGGTCTATAGTGCAACAGGTATAGTTCCCCAGTAGAAGGCTAACATATTTTTGCACACCGATCCGTTCGTTATTTGCCCTCATTCACATTCGTATTGCAAAACTGACGACTGTGTTTTGTTTTAGCATAACAACGCTTGTGTTTTGATACAGGGTCTGCATTGAGCGTCGCTGCGGGTCGAATTTCGTATTTATTTGGAATGAAGGGACCTGCAGTCAGTATCGATACCGCATGTTCTGCATCTCTGGTTGGGTTGCATATGGCGAGACTGGAAATGCTGCAAAACGGGTGGCTCACCAGCATTCCATGCGGAGTGAAGATGATCCTCACCCCTGAAACGTCTGCAATGTTCAACACAGCCGGCATGCTCGCACAAGATGGACGGTGCAAAACACTTGACGCCTCCGCGGATGGATATGTCAGGGGTGAAGGTATCGGAGCGATGGCCATGCACCTTGTGGATTCCTTCCCAGTGTGGGCTTCTGCTTTGGTCATTGGTTCAGCGGTCAACCAAGATGGACGCTCGAGTACTTTGACAGCTCCCAACGGACCTGCTCAACAGGAAGTTATCCGTCAGGCGGTTTACTCGGCCAACATCGAAGCGAGGCACGTGGACAGTGTTCAGATGCACGGAACTGGAACATCTCTTGGTGACCCCATAGAAATCGGCGCCGCCACTTCTGTACTCGTCCAAAAAGCTGGTGATAATAGAGCACCAGTGGCTTTTTCAGCAGCAAAGACGAGTGTTGGGCACACGGAGCCTGCAGCGGGAATCATGGGAATCTTGCAAGTAACGAATGTCATGACAAAGAAACTTGTTCCTAAGGTGCTTCACTTGAAATCAGTGAACCCTCATATGATGGGCACATTGAAAGGGATTGTCAAGGAGAAGGTTTTCTTACCCAAGGAAACTGGAGGAATGCCAACATCCCTCAGGATCATGTCTGCTTCTGGGTTTGCGTTTCAAGGGACGAATGCCCATGTCATACTGAAAGAATGCAACGACACAGAATACAGTCTCACTACCAGGAAATCACAATTCTCTGAAGAATTCCTGTCTGTTGTCCCACCATCATACGTGTTCGCGAACACCAGTATGGTCAAAAAATCATGCATCAATATTGTGGCAAAGATGTCGAATGCTCCCAAGGCATGGCTTTTGGACCATGTGGTCAATGGCCGTGCAATTTTCCCTGGGGCGGGTTATCTGGAAATGTCGGTGGTGGCTGCTAGAACAATCTTGGGAAACACGAAGGAAAATGTTCTTCTTCAGTCTGGTGCTATATCAGCACCCCTGATTCTCGACCCAAGCAACTTGGATGCAGGGAATATCTTGTGTAAGGTCGACATCAGTGCTGGATATCTCGAAATCTCATCAGCAGCAGAGAGTAAGACCCACTTCATGTGTGTGGTTGGGGGAACGGAAACACAACCAGAGGCTTATCAGCCATCGATGGAGATCCACCACGCTAAGTGCAGAGAGCCTATGTCCACGTTCGACTTATATTCGGGACTGAAAAAGGTGGGCTTGGAGTACGGAGAAAGCTTCAGACGGCTGTCCAATATCAAGCACGATAACGAGTGCCATGCAGCCGCCACAATCCGTGTGACAAACTGCGACTGGGACGGATTCGCTCTGCACCCAGCTGTTCTTGACAACGGTCTACAGCTGGGTGGTGTGATAAACTCGAGCGATACTGGCTCGACGTATGTACCTGCTGGTTTTGATGCTTTCGTCGCTCGTGCTTGCTGTTCCACTTCTGTGTGTGCGAACGTGAGGAAATCGGAAAAAAGTCAGCCGCAATCAATGTTCCGAGACATAAAGCTGCACAATGGACAGTCGTGTTTTGGAGAGTTGAGACACATGGAATCGAAGGCAATTGGACGGGGGCCAATCTCATCAGGACCAACACAAGTTGATCACATTGCATATCAAATTGACTGGCAAGCAAGCAAAATACCGCTGATGGAAGCTAAAATACAACAGCCCAATCTGGAACTAGAGCAAAGGGCTCGATTGGGTATCCTCCAGACGATCCAAGAGCTTTCAAAGTCCAACCCACCAGGGTTGACACTGAAATCCTCAGTATCCAGGTCTTCCCTCCTTGTTCCCAACAGAACATCTGGGGAATCAGATGCCTGTGCCATGTCGGCCATACTGAGGTGTCTGTCCCAGGAATGCCCTGGAATTCCTCTCTCAATCGGATCGCAGGACCCATGTTCCACGGGTTCTCATCCAAGCAGCCATCAGGTATCTCTTGGGGAAACAACCCAAGCCACCTTCGATGGATATGGGTCAGCGAAGGAAGGGAATGTTGAGTTTGAACCCCGACTCCACCCGACCCTGGTTTCTTCACCTTGTAAGCCTTATCAGCTCGTTCCTACTCCACGAGGGTCGCTTAACAATCTGGTCCCACAGCCCATCGAGGAATCTCCTCTGCCATCTTCACTCCTGGTGGCAGTAAGGGCTGTTGGAATCAATTTTAGAGATGTCTTGAATGTGTTGGGAATGTACCCTGGAGATCCTGGCCCCCCTGGTGGAGATTGTTCTGGAGTGGTGGTGCATGCAGGTATGAAAGGGGGTTTGGAGGCAGGACAAGCAGTGTTTGGATTGGCGTCTGGCAGTCTTGGGTCGCAAGTTCATGCGTCCCCACTTACAATGGTTCCAATGCCATCCTCAGTCTCGTTTGAAGAGGCAGCCTCGCTTCCAACAGTGTTTATTACTGTGGATACCGTTCTGAACGATGTGGGGGGTGTGAGAAAAGGGGATAAAGTGCTTTTGCACGCAGCAGCCGGAGGAGTTGGTCTTGCGGCGGCACAGCTTGCACAATCACAAAAACTCGAAGTGTATGGCACAGCAGGATCTCCGCTAAAAAGGACGGTTTTGCGGTTGGGTGGCACTCATAACACCGGAAATTCTCGAGATTGTGGCTTTGTGGACGACGTCGTTCAGCAAGGCCCTGTTGATCTTGTTTTGAACACTCTGACTTCACCAGGGATGGTGGCTGCTTCGATGGCAGCCATACGATATGGGGGCTCCTTCGTTGAGATTTCTAAAAGGGACATTTGGAGTTTGGGAAGAGTCGCCACGGAGCGGGCTGACGTTCGATACTCGCTCGTCGCAGTAGATTTTATGTCAGAAATTGCTTTGAACAGATGCCTGCTACGACTCTCGTCCAATCTGGCGAAAGGAAACGTGCGACCACTGCCAACAATTTCTCACCAGCTTTCTTCTGTTGTTGGGGCCCTCCGTCAGATGTCCCAAGCAAGGCACGTTGGAAAGATCGTGGCGAGCAATGGTGTTAACAAATGTTTGGAGAAAGAGGATGTGGGGGCTATTGTCGTAACCGGCGGGCTCGGGATGCTTGGATCTCTCGTGACCGAGTGGTTGTCTGGACAATCCCACCATCAAATAATTTTAACGAGCCGCACAGGGAAGATAACGGCGTCGGGGGCAAAAATACTTCGAAGCTCGCAACCTTGTCATAGTTCAGCTATCACTATGGTCAAGTGCGATATTTCAAGAGAGGAGGATGCAAGATACCTCACAGGGGGGTGCGATAACATCAGCGCAGTTTTCCACGCGGGGGGAGTCCTGGCCGATGCTACCTTAGCAAATCAAAACCCAAGCAGCTTCAAAGAAGTTTTTGCTCCCAAGTTCGATGGACTCCAACAGATTATAAAAACCAGCACGACCCACCGGAGAAGCTCCACAGTCGTGTTCTCTTCCGTTGCTTCTCTCCTTGGTGCCGCTGGCCAAATGAATTACAGTGGTGCAAACGCAACGATGGATTCTATGTCTGAGGAAAAGAGGCGTTGTGGGCTGGGTTTCCTGTCGATTCAGTGGGGGGCTTGGGAAGGTGCTGGTATGGCTTCACAAGATTCTCAAACGAAGGCTAGGGTGGACAAAATGGGAATGCGGCTGCTCTCACCTGCCCAAGGCCTAGCGTCTTTGGAAGGGTTGCTCACTTTGCAGTCTGTGCACCCCATGTCAAGTATCATCGCTGTGAACCCATTCAAGTGGGACACCTTTTTGAAGAGGCTGGATGCTATCCCGCCACTGCTAATGGAGTTCAAAACTGACGGAATGGTCGATAAGAAGATAGACGTTAGTGGGGCTGGGAAGTCGATCGTCACTAGCCCTGGATTGGCTGCAAACATGAGTCTGGAGGCCATCGAGGATATGGTCTCTGCTACTGTTCAAGCAGTTGTTGGAAGTGAACTCCAAAGGGATGCATCGCTCATGGAGAGCGGGCTGGATTCCCTCGGGTCAGTTGAGTTGAGAAATTCCTTGTCGAAGAAGTTTGGAATGGAGCTGCCAGATACAGTTACATTCGACTACCCATCCATTGCCGCGCTTGCGAGGTTCATTCAGTCGTCCATTGTACCGGTTCAAGAGCATCCACATGAAAGCCCTGTGTTGAAGAGGGTGCCTGATCTGAGAGGGGACTCTCTGGTTGGCTTAAGTGGAATCTCTACACGTCACTCCGGCTCTCAAGATTTGGAGAGCTTGAAGTCGGTGCTCTGGGGAGGACAGGAGCTTCATGAAAAGGGCCCTGTCGATCGTTGGGGTGACATAGCCTACTGCCCGGTTGGCCCAGGAGCCATGCCAGTTGCCTCCAATTTCGGAAGTTTTGTCCACACGACCCACGACTTTGATGCTTCCGCCTTTGGGTTAAGCTCCAAAGAAGCTTCCTTGATGGACCCCCAGCAGCGGATACTTTTGGAAGAGACTGCTTCGGCAATATCTTCCAGCGGTCTTGTGAGTGCAAATCTTGTGGGGAGCACAACGGGCGTTTTTGTGGGTTGCATCTGGCTCGAATATGCTGATTTGCTGTGGAAACACGGCACCAACCGGAGTGCTCACTTGGTCACAGGGAACGGTTTGGCATTCATGTCTGGTAGAGTTTCGTATACGTTTGGATGGCACGGCCCGTGTGTTCCAACCAACACGGCTTGCTCGTCGTCCCTGGTTGCGTATCATTTGGGTTCGAGATGTATTCATGCTGGCGACTGTAATTTAGCAGCAGTAGCTGGGGTCAATGCTATTTTGATCCCTGAAGGAGCAAGCAGCAGCGCCACAGCGGCGATGACACAAGTTCAAGCTTTGGCACCTGATGGCAGATGTAAAGCTTTCGGGGCTGAGGGGGATGGCTACGGCAGAGGAGAGGGATACACTGTTGCGATACTCGAACAACTGTCTTCTGAAGATAAGCTCCCCGAACGAAACATTCTTGCCATCGTCGGGGGTTCTTCAGTCAATCAAGATGGTCGTTCGAGTGGATTGACTGCTCCTCACGGCCCATCCCAACAAGCGCTGGTCTGTGAAGCAATGCGAGATTCCAATATTGGGTTCCTGGGATATGTTGCGTCGCATGGTACGGGAACGCCTTTGGGAGACCCCATCGAGTCAGGGGCCCTTCGAAAAGCAATCGCTCGCGAAGAAGCGGAGGACTCTGTTTTTACTGTCGGAGCGATGAAGACTGCTTTAGGACACACAGAAGGCGATGCGGGGCTGGCTGGTTTGCTTGTCGCCGTGATTCAGTCCAAAGACCGATTCACGCATGCTTTGAGATATCGGAATATGAATCCCTATGTGTCCAACTCACTGCAAAACTGGAAGGTTGCCTCCCGAATTCCGATTCAGACTGGAGCGTCTACCAGTGAGTATGCTGGGACGAGCTCATTTGGAATGAGCGGCGTCAACTCTCATGCAATCATAAGGAGACACAGCCCAGGAGAGGAAAGATTGTCGGAACACAAATGGGAGCGCGAGGACATGCGTTTGGGTGCCCTTCCAATCGCTCACAGCTTGATTGCCTCCCTTTCTTACCGTCCGTCAGCACTTGAGGCCTCATTCAACTTGGATCTGAGTAAGTCAGACAACGGATACCTGTGGGACCATTGCGTACAAGGAAAACCAATCTTCCCTGGGGCGGCGTATCTGGAAATGGCGATGGCATGCTCGAGGTCCTTGGATAGCGTGACTAGCAGGCACTGTGGCGGTGTGGGAATATTTGGTGTGATTTTTGCCAGGCCATTCGTTTTGCCCCAACCCACAGATGCCAAAGACTCGTTTACCATTACATTGTCTGTGGACATATCGCTGGCGAATGGCACATTCAGCATTGTTTCCCAAAGTCGATCTTCAAGAGCGCACCATTTGAACGCCTCTTTCCAAGATGTACATACCTCGAACAACAAGAGCGGCAATTTGAAACACAGCCATTCAAGCGTCTGCTCTTTTGACGCAATTCGTGCGAAGTGCTTTGTTCCTGAAGACACCACGAAGTTTTACCAAACCTTGCGAAAATCTGGATTGGAGTACGGACCTTCATTCAGACGAGCCCGAAGAATAAGCTATAACGAGGAGGGCTGTGCGTGCGGCACTCTTTCGCAAGGTATATACTCTAGCTATTTTGTGCATCCCTCCATCTTGGATGGTTGTCTGCAAATTGGCTCATGCGTCCGGGAAGAAGGAGCCGAGGACAAGACTTTCGTTCCAGCGGCGATCGATTCTTTCTATGTTTCAAAATCGCTGGGGACACGGACGAGCAGGGACCAGGCAAGACGAAGCACTGAATCGAAAGGCGGGTCTATCATGAGGGACCACGTGCTGGTCGATGAAAACGACACTGTCGTTTTCAACTTGGATAAACTGGAAGCCAGAGCTATCGGTGTCACAGAAGCTCATGATGCGGTCCCAGCACAACAACAGGAGAATCTGTACGAAATCGATTGGCTCATAACCAGTCCTTCTGGGGACGATGGGTGTGAAGGGGTCTCTAAAAATATGATTCTCCATCCCAGTTTAGACCTTCTCCGGACTACTGCTTCTGCAATGTCCCTCCTAAAAGAATTGCCCGCGACCTCATCGAAGGCTATATCTCTGAACACCAGCGGTGTGGAGGACACCAGCCCTTGTCCCAATCCTTCTGTCTTGGACTCAGGGCTTTGGGGTATGCTCAGGACAGCTGCTGCGGAGCTGAGATCAGTCGTTTGGGACGGAAAGAATCTACAGACTGTGAGCGGAGAATTTTCAAGGAGTCCCAAGTTGACATTTTCTGAAACTGTTAAGCTACCACCATCAGATGGATATGGAGTGGGGGTGCACCAAGGCTGCCAGTCCGAGGCTCGACTCACAAGAAGTGCAGCTGTTGCAGAGGGGTCACCCTATCACCTGATGCCCAGGCCCCGTGGCGCCCTGAAGAATCTTGTCCCCGTTCCTGTTCAAATTGTGCCCCCATCAGGAAGGGTGACAGTAAACGTCAAAGCCGTCGGAATAAATTTCCGAGATGTGCTGAACGTCCTTGGAATGTATCCTGGTGACCCTGGCCCCCCCGGTGGGGATTGCGCTGGGATAGTCGTGCAGGGTTGCAGCAAAAATGGGGTGCAACCTGGAGACCGCGTCTTTGGGCTAGCAGGGGGGAGCTTGGGTTCCCATGTTCATGCATCAGCCTCAACAATGGTTCGCATGCCAGACTCTCTAACATTTGGCGAGGCTGCCACGGCCCCCACAGTGTTTATCACTGTTCTGTCTGCGTTTGCTGAGGCGGCTTGTCGGTCAGGAGAGCGTGTGCTTGTTCACGCCGCCGCTGGTGGAGTTGGTTTGGCTGCCATACAACTAGCAGAAGTGATGAACCTGCAGGTCAGTGCCACAGCTGGACGCCCAACAAAACGGCGCTTGCTGAGATCATTGGGGGTCTCGGAGGTCAGCAGCTCAAGGGATCTTTCCTTCACTGATGAAGTGCTTCTGGGAGGTGGTGTCGATATCGTCTTGAACAGTTTGACGTCCACTGGAATGCCATCAGCGTCTCTTGCCGTCTTGAATCGACGGGGTCGATTCATAGAAATATCAAAAAGAGATATTTGGAGCCCCTCCAGAATGGCGCTCGAACGCTCAGACGTTTCCTACAGCCTGCTTGCTGTGGACTTCATGCCAGAAACCGCGCTACACAAGAGTTTAGCGACCCTGTCATCCATGCTTGGCAGTGGGAGTGTTGCACCTCTGCCTTCGGTTGCACACGATATTAAGTCAGTGGCGGCTGCTCTCAGACAAATGTCCCAAGCTCGCCATATCGGGAAAGTCGTCGTTCAATCCCCGACACGTGGGACTCTGAACACAGAAGGGTCGATGTTAGTGACTGGCGGGACTGGTATGATTGGATCTCTCGTTGTGAAATGGCTGGGCGAAAAATCCTGCACGCAAATGACGGTGACAAGCAGAACAGGGAAAATGACGTCGAGTTTTGCTCGTGTGGTGGAAGAGGATTCTGCTGGCTTCGGGGCGTTGATAAAAATAGCTAGCTGTGATGGTGGTCTGCAAGAAGACATGAGGCAGGAAATACTGTTTGAGGGGAGCACTCTTCAAGGCATTATGCACGCCAGTGGCGTCCTTGCCGACGCCACAATCCCAAGCCAAACAGTTTCCTCGATTCGAACCGTCTTCGGGTCGAAAGTTGCAAGCGCGGCATTAGCGAAAAAAGTATCCTCACTCATTCCTGTGTCGACTATGGTCTTTTACTCTTCAATCGCAGCATTGATTGGTAGCCCTGGCCAGGCAAACTATGGCACAGCAAACGCAATGCTTGATGGAATGGCGCAGAAATACCAAGGCCAAGGTGGGCCTTGTTTGAGCGTCCAGTGGGGGGCGTGGGTGGGTCCTGGAATGGCTTCCCAGGATGCAGGAACTGTAAGAAGGGTTGAAAAAACTGGAATGGGCCTTCTCGACCCAGATCACGCGCTGGCTTCACTGGAAGCGTTGCTTTCCTGTGGAAATCCTGGGGCCGGTTCTATGCCCGTCAAGGCTTGTGCTAACAATTTTATCTGGGACAAGTTCATCAAGCGATTGCAACCATATGTACCTCAGCTCTTCGAGAACTTTACAGATTCTGCGTCTGGTATTGACGAAGCAAAGGGAGCTGAGGTCCCAGGGGCACCAGGGAAGTTACTGTTTTCTGGTTTGCCAGAAGATAGGAGAGCGGCACTGGAAAAGATGGTTCAGGATACCATCTCTGGAGTTCTTGGGACTGAAGTTCTACCCGATGAGCCGTTAATGGCCGCAGGTCTCGATTCCCTGGGAGGAGTAGAGTTCACCAACGCTCTTCAGAGGGCAGTCGGGATGGAGCTTCCACCAACGCTCATTTTTGACTATCCATCCCTGAACGCAATCGTGGGCTTCTTGGAATCAGAGCTAATAGATGTGGCGACGCCACAGAACCACGACGCGTCTCATGAGCAAATATTTGATTCTCGAAAAGGCAATCCAGATGAGAATCTTGTTGTTGGAATCATGGGGGGATCCTCCAAATCACCTACAAATTCGATCATGAATTTCGAACCGGTTGATGGAATTCAAGTGATTCCTTACGAGCACTGGGACGTGGATGCCCCAAGTCCTGTCCTTCCAGCTCGTTTTGGTGGTTTCTTAGAGGGGGTTGATTATTTCGACTCCACCTTCTTCGGGATTTCAGAGTACGAAGCCTTGTACATGGATGCCCAGCAGAGGTTGCTTATGGAATCTACCGAAGATGCACTAAGACAGGCGGGGGCAAGATGCGAGAGGACATGTGTTGGTATTGGGATCGCCAGCGCGGAGTATAACAACTGGGTAATTCGCAGAAGCGATACAGGAGTCACAGCATACAGTGCCACTGGCGGCGCCCTCAGTGTGGCCTGCGGTAGAATCAGCTACACGTACGGCTTCAGTGGGCCGTGCTTCAGCGTAGACACTGCCTGCTCTTCTTCTCTGGTGGCGGCGCACTTTGTATCGACTAAACTTTTCAGTGGAGTTGCGGAGGGTGGCATTGTGGGCGGTGTGGGGCTCTTGCTTTCCCCAGAGCCAACTTTAATGTTTCAAAAGGCAGGTATGCTTGCGCCGGATGGACGGTGTAAGACTCTGGACCAAAGTGCTAATGGATACGTACGGAGTGAAGCTTGTGGGGTGGTGGTGCTTCGTACTTGTTCCAGAGAGACGATGGATTGGGGAGCTGGTGCACCATACGCACTTCTGAAGGGTTCGGATATCAATCAGGATGGAAGGTCGAGTTCGCTCACCGCTCCAAACGGTCCTTCACAGCAAGAGAATGTCCGAGGAGCATTGCAGAATGCAAACATCCACCCATCAAGAATTACATCAATACAGCTCCACGGAACCGGGACCAGTTTAGGGGACCCAATCGAAATGGGTGGAGCAAATGCTGTGTTTTTCGGGAAAGGGTCGCAGAGGGTCGTTCCAATGACTGTGGGGGCATCGAAATCGTGGATAGGCCACACAGAAGCTGCATCAGGAGTCATGGGACTCGCTCAAGCGTATTGTGGACTGTCGAGAAGAGCCCTGCCATCCATATTGCACTTGAACTCCACTTCGCCACACGTATCAGCTTCATTAAAACCATGTTCGTGGGAGTTGCCCCGAATGGGGGGTGGAATGAGCCAAACATCCCTCGATGCGTTGGTTACGGGCATATCCAGCTTCGCTTTCCAAGGTTCGAATGCCCACACTATCCTTGAGATGGCAGAAGTGGTTGAAGTTTCTCGAAGCCAAAAACCTCTTGCTTGGGAGAAAGGACGTGTGTGGATGGGTCCTTCGTTCGAGTCCCTGCTGGGACGATGCAGCTCATTCAAACGAAACGAAGTGTCTTTTGATATTAATCTCTCCGTGGCGCGATTTGGGAGTATATTCGACAATATAATAGGAGGCCGGAGCATTCTGGGGGCAGCTGCCACTCTGGAGATTTCAGGGGCAAGCGCAAGGTCTCTGGGGAACGCAACAATGGATTTGGTGTCGATCGTGCTGCCCTCCCCTGTGGAACTGCACTGCGAGTCTCTTTGCCACCTAATTTGCTCTTTGGACGTGTGTGACGGTAGCGTCCACGTTTGCTCGATGGATGGGAATAGGAGAAGAACACATCTGTACGCTTTTCTCGATAAGAGCCAGGAATCGACAGTTTTGGAATTGAAAGAAGAGAAGCGTTCACTGGCGGTGCTCTCTGGCCCAGGGTCAGTCGACATTGGTGCAGTTCATCGTCCTGTCGTTGCAGCTCTTGATTTCAGCGAAAGCGGCGACAAGTGCGTTATTGAAACGGTCGAAACTGGGCTCCAATTGGGTGCGCTCGGTCAGTTTTCTGAGCCAGGTCTCCTGAGCGTGCCGTCGAAAATAGGTGCATACAGAATTGAAAACAAATCACGGAGAGGGGCAGGTTGGGTGTCAAGTCAAATGATACCCTCCAAAGAAGGCAAATCTCATTCAGATGAAATCTGCCTGAGAGACGCAAGATTCCATTCAAGGAATATTGTGGGGATTAAATGGCAGTCGGTTCCACTTTCCACTTTCAAAGAAATGCTCAATTCTCAAGAAGATGCCCATGTGTTGGTGTCACAAAAACGCTCGTCAGGGAGAGTTGCAAAATCTTCAACGTTGGGAGACCTTTCGGGTGCCGACCTTGAGGGCAGAGTTAACGACATTGTCGGCGCTGCCATAGAAACTATTATTGGTGAATCTGTCGGAAGTGATGAACCTCTTATGGCGGCTGGCTTGGATTCACTCGGTGCAACAGAGCTTCACCAAACTCTCCAGTCCCAGTTGGGCATCGACTTGCCTGCGACAGTTGCATTTGACTACCCCACTCGAGAAGCGATATCTGCATTTGTGCTTTCGACTTTTTCGAATCCAGTGGATGGATTGGCGGAAACACCCAAAATACTCAAACCAGAACGAGGTGGAGCAGCGTATATTTGTGGTATGTCGTCGTCTCCGCACCGCTTGGAGGGGCCTGGTGATGGCGTTACAAGGGTGCCTTATGAAAGGTGGAACATTGATGATTCCCGGCTGGTTAGAGATGGAGCCCCCCCAAGTCAATTTGGGGCTTTTCTGAACAACATCCAAGATTTTGACTGTGAGGTGTTCGGAATATCTGCGTCCGAAGCCACCACAATGGATCCTCAGCAGAGACTCCTGCTCCATGCAGTTGCGGAGGCACTACCAGAGGGGGCTGGGGGGGTTAAGGATAGGAATGTAGGAATCTTTGTTGGAATCGGGAGCAATGATTATGAAAGTTACTGCAGCCGGTTTGGAGTGCCAGTTGGCCCGTTTTCCTTTACTGCAGCATCGATGGGGGTTGCGTCGGGAAGAATCGCATATGTGTTCGGTCTGAAGGGGCCTTCTTCCAGCATTGACACAGCATGCTCTGCGTCGCTGGTTGGTATCCACATGGCGATCGCATCGATATTCGAAGGCCCGACAGAGGCTGCCCTTGCTGCTGGGGTGCTCTTGAACGTGGTCCCTGAGTCAACGATGATGTGCCATTTGGCTGGTATGCTGAGCGCCGACGGGAGAAGTAAGGTGTTGGATGCATCCGCAGATGGTTATGTGCGGGGTGAGGCTTGCAGAGCGATTCACATTCAAGGAAGCGTTGACAAAGAGATTCCTGCGAAAGCACTGGCGCTCCTCCGTGGCACAGCAGTGAATACGAACGGCCGTTCGAGCTCTCTGACAGCACCTCACGGACCAACACAACAATACTTAATCAAGACAGCTCTCTCCGTATCTGGCATTCATAGTTCTGAAGTGGGAGGGTTACAGATGCATGCCAACGGTACGAGCTTGGGCGACCCGATTGAGGTCGGAGCCGCCACTTCAGTGTTCATGCCAAAGAGCGAACACAGAGTCGCTCCTCTTTTCTGGTGCACAGTCAAGGGATTCACAGGCCACCAGGAGGCGGCTGCCGGAGTGGTGAACGTTGCTCAAGCTGCTACTCAGATGCACAATAGTTTGCTACCGCAAAACATACATATACGGCACGTGAACCCACATGTGCAGTCCGCTTTGGGGGGAACGCCAAGTATTGTGCCAAGAACTCACATGCCTTTGAGACCTTCAAGCGATGCTCGTACAACGCTGGGTGTGAGCTCGTTTGGTGCACAGGGAACAAATGCACACGGCATTCTGTCTGAAATTCAGCAAGTCCAAGATTCTGAGTCGAATGTCAAAGGACCCTGGGGGAAGACAACATGTTGGATCACCCCTCGATTCAGAATATCAGTTCAAAAGGCGACCATACAGAGAATCAGAAGTCGACGTATAAACATATGTTACGAAACTCGCCTGGATGTTCCAGAGCTGGCCAACATTTGGCAATTCAATCCAAATGGCCAACCCCACATTCCCAGCTCGTTCGTGTGCTCTATTGCGGGCGGATTACTGGAGGTTTCTTGTGGACAGGGCAAGCATTTTGCATCCGACCAAATGGCCCTTCAAGGAGGGATATTTTCATCCCCAGAAGGACTCCCATCGAAACCAAGAGCACCAGGAAACGTCACCCCTATTATCCACTCCTCCCTTTCACTTCAGGAACGCCACCTTTTGATCCATGTTGGAGATGCCAAGTGCTTCTCAGCCAGCGTGGCTTCTATCCACGCCGAGTCCGATATGAGCGAACAATCTTATGAGGAACTGAACTCAGAAAGTGGAAGGGCAATCAAATCGCTGCTGTGTCTTGATGGGGTGTCTCCAAAGGCATGCGGAGCTGTGGTTGCAGAGGTTCAGTGTACCCCTGCCCTATTTTTCGACCTTCCGACAGTTCAGATCGAGTGCGGACTTCAAGCTCTCTCCAACCTGTCGAGAAAGAGTGCACCATGTCATTGTTTAAGATCTTTCGATATTTTGGTGCCAAACGAGACCTCCAACCCATCCACTTCTTCGAGCCCCTCCTGCTCGATGTTGAAGGCAAATTCTGCATCAGAACTCAACGATATAAACATCGTCGGTAACAGTTCTTTAAGCATGCATGGGGTTCTACTTGGAGCTGAAGGGTAAGTACAATCTTTTCTTCTTAACTACCCCCAACTAGTACAGCTCTAATCCAGCTCAAACATTACACACAGCTTGTCGCTCAAGCTTGTTCAACCCATCCTCAAGTTTTTTAGGCCCCAATTATCGTTCTCTGTCCACATGTGCCTAATTGGGAAATGACTGCAGTACAACCAGAACAAAAAAAAAAGACAGAAAAACATGGTTCACCAAAATTTTGCACACAAAGAACTCACTCGTTGTGTGCACTTTACGACAGGACGCCTGTTGTTAGAAACATAGATTCCGCAGCAACATATACAGTTGCGGACAACGAGGAAATCTCTGCAACAAGCGAGCTTGCCCGTATGACAAGCGAGGAGCGGCTAATGTTCATTCAATCACAAGTTATGTCGGAGGTGAAACTAATGGTTGGTCGCGCCATCCATCCTGATGAACCTTTGATCGGTGCGGGAATCGATTCGAGGGCGGCCATGGAGCTTCGGCAGACCTTGAGCTCCGCCTTGCAGATTTCTTTGCCGGTCACTCTACTTTACGACTACCAGAGCATAGGGGAAATTGTTGATTTTGTGAATAGCAGCATCGAGTCCACTATGGACAAGAGTGGTATCGAAGATGAAGAGATATCAGTGAATGAACGATACCAGCCATCGGATAAGCCGTCCAACCTGCTGAAAACATTAAGGTGAGACTTGAGGCATGTGCAAGTAGATCTTCTTGCTGGAGGTATTATCTTTGGTGGAAACACACACTGATATTTCATGTTGGTGGTTGATAGGGGCCCGTCTGTCATACGCCCCTTGTTCTTGGCGGCGCCAGGAGTTGCAAACGCACAGTCTGCGTATTTTAGCTTCAGCAGCTATCTTGAGTGGAGCGATCAACCAATCTATGTGCTGGACAAGGACAATGATTTGGACATCGCTCGTTTAGCCAAGGTGTGCATCATTCATATTTGCTGTCGGAATTCAGCATTTTTTGTTAAACATTGCACAAAATAGAGCAAGGAGCAGGGCTCCAACTTCGCATGTTTGTTTGTCTAGTTAGACAAAGAAAAATCTATTTAATTTTGTCGACGCAATTGAAGCAGTTTTATGGCGTCAAACGTTTGTGGTCATTCAATCTTTGAGCTCCACTGCATGCTTGACCTCTGGGAATGACTTGCTCCATAACTCGACAGGTCAATGCAGAAGACATTGTGAAGATTCAACCGGAAGGACCATATTTGCTTGGTGGGCACTCGTATGGAGGTGCTGTGGCTATGGAAATCGCTATTCTCTTGGAGAGCTGGGGACATGATGTTGGCCTAGTCATAGTAAGGATTTTGTTCTTGCAACTGCCCACTCAGACCTCTCACCAAGAAACAACTCTTTTTCTTATTACTTATTTATAATTATTTTTGACTCTGTGGGTCTGTATGGCCAGATTATGGACACCCCCAGGCCAGATCAAGTTAGAGACCCGCTGCCGGACGCAAACGATGCAACAGAAAGTGATTGTCTGGAACTCGTGGAGATGATTCTTGGGGCATTGGGTAGAGACGCGCTGGGGTTGGGGTCGAGCATAGCCCATCCTCGAGAAAGCGAGGAATGGAAACGTATGAATGCGGACGAAAAATACAACTTCTTTGCTCCAATATGGAGAGTAATGAGGGGTGAAAACTTGTCGGTAGAAGAGGTGAAGGAGCAAATCCACCACGTCGCGCTTTCTGTGAAACAAGGCTCGGCGACGTCCGACATGAGAGTCCATCAGTTCAGTGGCAAACTGCTGAACGCTCAGGTATGTCTTTTGACACCTGAATCATACTTGGCAAAATTGTGTAAAAGTTGGTTCCCTGAGAAAGTGTTCAATACTTTTTTGGGCTGTAGGTTGTATATTTCCGGGGGTCAGAAAGCGGAGCGTGCACGTATGTGGACGACGGGCGACAGAGCTCCCTCCGCCATGGGCTGTGTTGGATCGATTTATGCCAGGACCTTGAGATCATAGATGTCCCTGGCGACCATTTCTCATTGCTCAGACAAGGACACAGAGACATGTCCATCATTGTCAGCATGTTGAAGAAAAAGCTTGGACATTTTGAATGGAAAGAACAGGTGGGATACCGCAAACCCCCCATCCCCCCAGCCCCCAAGGAGTTTACGTTTATGTGCATATTACGCCTCCAGAAAACACGATTTCCTCCAGAGTGTGCGTTGATTCCTTGTGTTTCTCGTCGTCCAGGTCAAGAAGGGGCGCAAAGGATACAAAATGACTCAGGAAGAGATACAAGATCTGGATCGATACCTGGAAAAAATGGGAGTGAAAGATGACGCTCTGAGAAACAAGCTACAGGGCGCGCTTCCATGGGCGAATCGCGAAGGGGTGGAGAAAGCTATGGCCTCGAAGGGGGACCTCCACCCGAAAATCATAAGACTGAACAAGCCGAAAGGTGCAGCGAGTCGTCTTGCACCGATGTTTATCGTTCACGATGCTGGTGGAAGTCTCTCTGGAATGAGAGGTGTGTTTTCTGAAATGGAGCGGACGTGCTATGGGCTCCTCCTCCCTGACGAAGCACCCCTGTCGGGCGTTTCAAGTGTATCTGAGCTCGCCAAACTCTACGTGGCCGTTATAAAGTCGAGGCGGCCAAGCGGACCTTACGCTGTTGGTGGGGTAGGGCTGGGTTGTGTGATTGCTTACGAAATCGGGGTACAACTTGAGGAAAAGCTGGATGAGGTTGAGGTTATGGTGCTCTTTGAAGACTCCATAATTCGGGAGGGCTGGGCAATGGTCCAACAGCCGTGGTTCCGGCTGTGTGGCCTCATCAAGGAGCAGCGGCCGCAGCTTGAGATGAAAGACTACATATCTCAGGGTGAAATGCTCACTCATGAGGGGCACGACCGTCAAATAGAATACATACTTTCCCTGGCACCTCCCGACGTGGAGGACGATGACTGGGATAATATGATTCAGAACAGTCTGAATGCTGGAAGTATCAGCGGCTATGGCTGGGAAGAAGCCCTCGTGACCTGGTCTGCTTTGTTTTCGTTGACGCGGGAGGAGGGTAGTTTCAAACAAAGCCTCCCCGAGTTTTTACTGACACTGACGTCTTTGGAGACGATCGATCGGCAGCTCGACCACTTATCGTCCTTCAACCCCAACCCTGAAGAACACGAGCAATGGGATGACAGGGTGAACAGGGTAATTTCTATGGTCTCCTTCCTGAAATATCTGACCAGCAGATACAAACCTCGAGACGTATGCAGAGGCCGAGCAATATTTTTCCACGCGGATAAGAACAGAGGGGTCAAGGACCTTGTGGGTGGCTGGGCAGCACGTAGTCTGAGATCCATCTCGACGATGGTGCTGCCTGCAACTCTCCACATGCTTCCCAATCTTAAGCAAGCCTCAACGAACGCCGTGGCTGGGGATATCGAGATGAGCATTCAAGCAAATACCCGACGCTGGTCGGACGCGAAAGCAAGTCTGATGAACGCAGATATCGGGCGTAGTTTAGCACGCGGACATCCACTGCCCAGCCAGATCGCGGTGGTGTCTGCCCTCAATGGTCTCTGTTTCGAGCAAAAATACAACTATCTGAGGCCGCAAACCATCTTGAATCCAGTCGTGAAATCAGAAACTAAGGAAGGCCCACTCACCAGTCTCCCCGTTTGGATCATTCACGACGAAAAAGGAGACACAGGCGGGCATATCCGACTGCTGTCGCACTCTCTCCGCGTTCCTAGCTACGGAATAAGTATGGGACAAAAGGCAAGCACTCTTTCCACGATCGATGAGTTGGCTGAGCACTACTCAGACGCCATACTTCAGGTGCAAAAGGACGGCCCATACTTAGTGCTGGGGGTGAGCATCGTGGGGTCTCTCATTGCGTTCGCGGTTGCATGCCGTCTCGAAAGGCTCGGCAAACGAGCCATGCTGGTGTTGTTAGACGGACCCAGCTGCGTCCCTGGCATGGCACTACACGGGGCGACTTGGTACGGGTTGTTCTTCATTTTGCGAGAAATGGGGACTCTCAAGCTGGGTATTGGGGATTTCGTGGAGCACGTGAAAACAGTGACGTCTCCCGCGGAACAGTTGAGATTCGTCCGGACTTACAAACCGAGTGGGCAAATCAGCGACGAAAAGTGGGACGCCGTCATTTACACGGCGCTCGATAGGTCCACCGTGTTGAAGAAAATGATGAGCAAGTTCGAGCCCGCCTACAAGTTCAGCGGACCGGTGGCGATGGTGCTTCCGGAGGATAGATTGGGGACGGCGTTCTTGGACGCCACGCGAGAGGTGTGCGAGGGGCCGATTTCATACATGCCGTTGGAAAGCAGGCACACGGAGTCCATATCCAACAAAAGAAACAGGCAAACCACCTGTCTGGTTCTGGAAGCGGCGATTTTGGAAGTGTTGGAAATGATGTGAATGGGTTGTGGAAGACGCGCGTCTTGGCAAGGAATGCATATGATCGGAAAATATGATGTTATCCTTTTTAAGGGCACACTTCCTTGTTGAATCAAAAGATGTTGATCAGCAACATCTCAGCATACAATTCGTTTTAAAGAAAGAAGGTCCATACTGTAGAAGGGTGGTTTTTGCCCACTCGGCAATAACCGACGAGTGAAAGTTACAGGGGGAGTTGTTTTCGAACACATACAATTGTCCAGTGTTGAATTCGCATTCTTACAAGTGAAAAAGTACGACCCTTGTTTCCAACCAAAGTCCCTTCAAATACCAAAACAAGAATCCCAACTGTGCAAGCTGCCACCGACTATCCAAGTGAATTACTGCTTTCCACACCAGCTATTTTCCGTCCATTGTCTTTCACCCTGCAGTTCCTTTCCAGTCGTACTGCGGCACATACTCCACAAGCTTCTTCCTGATTCTTTAATAAAACAATACTGTTTTCAATCATGTACCACTTCACACACGAACCAACCCCGCAACCCACCCCCACCAACTTAATTTCAGTTTTTTTTGTTTTTAATGAAAATTACATACCCACCAAACAAACAAACATCAAATTACATTGTGGAGGAGAATTACACCCCCACCAACTTGAAGTACAAAACAAACAAACATCAATTACGTTGTGTAGGAGAGATATTCTCCTATTCTCCAACTTGAAGTACTATCAATGCACAAAACCGTCTGGAATGCGAAATGTTCCAGTGAGGGGTAGTGGGTGGATCATTCGTATGGTACCAAATAAAAATCCGAAAGTCGTCACACAAAGACGTCAGGTGCACTGCAAGAGGAACACAACTTGCTGAAAAGCAATGAGTCATTAACTTTTTCACTTCTTCTTCATTCTTCTGAAATGAAAACGCGTTTTTATTATTAATCGACATGATTGCATGATCAACAGTACTTTACGATGTTACTACTTTACGAAGCTACGACTCACGACACCCCCAAAACTGAAAATTTTCCGCCGACTCCCCTCAGCCCGCCCGCTTGTTGAATTGTTTACCGCTGTTCGTTTGGGCTAGATCGCATGACATTGATGTTGGGATCAGGAAAAGCCGCCAACCGCGTGGCTGCGGCTGCGGGGTATCTGCATTCGACTCCGAAACGGAAGCCGTCGACTTCAAGTCGAAGAAGTTCTAGAAACGAAACGGGAAAACTCGGCCGAACAGCGATTCGGAGACGCTTGTCTGTGTGAGTTGGCGTTCTGGTAGGAATATAACTTAGTCGTTGTGATCAGCGATTCGATAAATGCCCGGCTTTGTGTGCATACCACAGCGTTTTTGACTTCGATTGGGTGTGCATTGCGTTTACATTTAGGCGATTTCCGAAACCACCTCCAACTCGTGCTGGGATCGTGTCAAACCCCTAGTTTTCAACACGAGACCGCCCCTGAATTCTCTTGGTGCATGTCCAGCCACTGTGTGTGTGTGTCAGACATGCAGTGTGTAAGATTCAGTGTGTCAAGGGTTGCTGATGTAGTAGGTGTGCAGCATCCACACACCCCGTCGAAACTGGGGAAGGAGAGACGCCCAGCATGTATGTATTCCATTGTCTTGTTTTTTTTTCCCCTGAAAAGGAGAAATATCAAATCGAAAATGCAGTTGGAAAATGATTTCCTCTGTTTCATAAAAAACACTTCCCTCCAGTCTTCCCATTTTTCCACGAAAAGCATTATTATATATATATATATATATATATAAATCAGCAGCATAAAAAAAGGTATAATAAACTACTAATAAAGGAAAAAAAAGACGAAACAAAAGCCTGTTCTGGGAAAAAAAAAATTATGGACGAATAAAATCCTGGATCGATACAATGTCTGTGAAGATTTTTTTTTTTCATTTGCTTTTTTGCTTCTCTGTGAATGCCCCATGCAGCCTATATTAACACGTTTATTTATTTATTTATTTACTTACATCTATATTTATGGGTTTTTTTTTTTTGAACTTTCCAGACTGGCTTCTCCGTATGAAGGAAAAACAGCAATTGTGGTTGGGGCAGGGCCTGCAGGGACGGTTGCTGGAATTCAACTAGCAAGAAGAGGATTCAATGTCAAGGTGCGAAGTTTTCTTTCACTCGGGTGCTCTTTTCTATATCCAGCGGTAAATCCCTATTTCAAAAATATGATCTTTACAAGGCCACACCGTCCTGGCAGCTCAGCCCTCTTTCCACCAAAAAAAATAAAAAATAAAAATAAAAAAATAAAAAAATAAAATAAAATCCTCACAGACTGACTCAGAAATCGAGACAAGAAAAAAACAAAACGAAAATGCCGTGATTATTATTGTGGAAAATCGTGTGCATGAGCATTTTTTTTTTTAATGAGCAGGTGGTTGAAAAAAGACCTAAACCCTCCAAGGTCGACATCCATCGCTCCATTGTTTTCATGCTGAATCCGGAAGTCTCGGAATTCTTGCTGGAGCTGGGGGTCGATGTGGCGACCCACCCTTCGGAGGAAGGACTCACTGAATTCGTGGATGCGACGAGGATAATGGAAAACGGGGAAATCTTGCACGTGTCTGGTGTGCCGAAAAGACAATTCTTGAATGAGCGGCATGTTGTTGCGGAATCCATTTTAAAATTGGGGATGTCGCCGGCCCTCCCCAATTTGGAGTTCATTTTCGATTCTGAATGCATGGTAGGTCTGTTTTATTATTGTTATTTATTATTATTATTATTTGTTTTTTTTGGCCCCTCCCCTCTGTTTTGTGAAAAGGAAATCAATGGAAACACTGCACTGCTTTTTTTTGAACTTATGTTTTTGGTGTGGTTTATCATCGATGTCTTTTCTGTTTTTTTTTATCAGATATATATGTCCTGACTGACAAAAAATAAAAATGAAATTAAATAAAGAGTAACTAAATAAATCTGATCATTAGCCATCAGGTGTCATGACACACCGGCGGTGATCTAATTTATCTTTCGCTTTTTTTTTGGGGGGGGTCTGGGAGGATTCGTATTATTAATAATATTTCATAAAGCTCATTATCATCTTTGAAACGTACATCGATAATTAAATATTTTTATTTCCAAAAAAAAAAAATTGAAAATGAAACTTTTTTTCATGGTTCCCCCTCCCCCCCTTTTTCTTTTTCTTTTTTTTTTCCTTTTTTTTCCTTTTTTTTTTTTTCTTTTTGACAGAAAGTGATGTGTGGTTGTGCTTCCCGGTTTCAGAATATTGATATAGATTCCAAGGTGGTGAAATTTTCCACCCTGGATGGTGAAACAGTGAATGATTTCCATTATGATTTGCTGGTCGGAGCCGATGGAGTCAACAGCAGAGTGAGAGAGGCTCTCCAGTCATCAGGCCATTTAGAATTCACTCAGAGAAAAGCCGCTAAGCAATATCTGTCTGTTCGAGATTTGCCGTTCCCAAAAGAAGCACCCAGTGAGTGTATTCGATTTCGCTGTCAAAAAAAAAAATGATGGTGTGATTGAAAAATTATACCAAAAACTGAAAAAAAAAATAATGAAAATATTGAAAATTGAATTGTTGAATGAAGAGAGGGATGTGCCAATATCGTTCCGAAAAAATTTGAACTGATTCTATTTTTTTTTATATATATAGAGAGAGAGAGAGAATTTGGTTTCATGGACGATTCAGCCTATGGCATTGTGTCCTCATCCGAATCATTGTAAAAAAAAACAAAAAAAACAAGAAAGCATTGCAAAAAAAAAAAAACACAAAAAGAAAACCCTGAAAAATTGCAAAAAGATCGAGTTGTTCCCCCCCCCCCTCCCTCTTCCCCCCCTAAAAAAAATAAAAAAATACTAAAGATAAAAGATAAAAGAATATTTTTAACAAACATATTTTTTTTGAAAATAATTTTTACGCATGTTGATGAAAGTCGACATGTTCGGTAGGTGAATTTTCGGACAGGCTCCAGGTCGGCAGTTTCACCCTGATGTTGTTGAAAGAAGTGGAAAACGGCCCGACTGCTATGTATATTTACCAAACCAAAAACGGACTTGTTCAAGCAAGTGCGGCGGGTGACTTTGGGTGCTTCGATTCCATCAAGGGAAGAGAGCTGGAGTGGATAACGAAAGCTGTGCCGGATTGTTTTCCAAAGGTATTATTGTTGAAGGAACAAAAAAAAGAACAGAAAAAAGAAAATAATAAGAATTGATTTTTTAGCTGTTTTTTGTGCTTTCGTTTTGATTGAGATATATCTCATTGCAGCTATGTTTTTGTGTGTCGGAAAAGTGGGGAAAAAAAAGATGTTTCCTATGAAAAATATCCAGCTTTTTTTTTTTGGTCGGTCAAAAGCTGTGTAATATAAAAACCAGCTACTTCAAGGCTGGCATTTTGCTCTAAAATGAAAATTTACTTGTCTCGTTCGATGCTGTTTGCCCCAGGGTAAAAAAAAAAAATCTTAAAAAAAAAAAAGTTGCTTAGGAAAAATATCTGGGAGCACAAAACCCCACACCACTCATTTGCAAAAGTCGATGCAAAACACTCAATTGAAAGAAAAAAAAAAACTCATCATATGATAACGCCAAATTCGATATGTACATGAAATTTGCTACCATATTTCTGAAAACAAATCTTTTTTTTTTTTTTTTTCCCCAGGATTTCCTGCAACCCATCGCTGAGCGACTGCATGATAGCAAGCCAAGCAGGACGGGCCCTGTGACATATTGCTCGTCGTACATCGGACCGAATGAAGCTTTGATCGGGGATTCGTGCCATTCAGTGACGCCCACTTTTGGTATTGGTGCCAATCTAGCGATATTGGATGGCAGGGATTTGGGCAAAGCTTTCGGAAGTCCCAACGGAAATATTTCAGAGGCTCTGCAAAAATATGACGAACAGTGCAGACCTCAAGTGAAGGCGCTCCAAGAATTGGAAGGGGTGAGGTCCCCTTCCCACAAAAAAAAAAAAATCACTAAAGAAAATATATAAATAAATATGTGTATTTTTTAATTTGGTTTTATTTTTATTTTTATTTTATTTACTTTTCTTTTTTTAGTGTGAGAAAATAAAAAGAGAAGAGTCTGCTAACAATACAGGAGGAAAAAAAAAATCGTCTTAGTCAATCTGTTTTAGTTTTTTTTAATCAACTTTTTCCCCTGCTCCTTGCAGTTTCAACCGAACGCCGGTCTGGAAGGCCAAAATCCGATATGGTCCCTATTCATTCCTTTATACACCTCGTTCCATCTGTTTGGAAATAAAAAGTTCCCAAACATAGTGCCTCGCTCAGCTACAGCTCAAATGATCAGCAGCACAGTTACTCCAGTCGAAGCCCTTCAAATTTTCAAGCGATCCGTGGCAATCTGGGCTGGAATTGCTGGGGTGCTGGGGGTGCTGGGTTTCTCAGCCACCCTTCAAGTGCTGCTCTGAGCTAAGGGGTTACCTTGAAGACCCCTTCAAAGCAAAAAGAAAAAAAGAATTGAAGAAATTGAACGGATGCATGTTTTTTTGTTTCTTTTCTTGAGTTATTCTGGGTAGTTGAGTCATGATGAGACTGGGATTTTTTTTTCTTCTTTCGATTCTTTATTTCGTTGTTAATTTGAACTTGGGATTGGGTGGATTGGGTGCTGTTGAGCATCTTTTTTTTTTTTTTTTTTTTTGGGGGGGGGCGGGGGGGGAGGGTGTGTTGTCGGTTGAGGAAATCAAACGATCGGAGATGCATGTTGTAAAGTAAAAGAATAGCCCCAACTAACAAATTCCCTTTCGAATCAAGAAATCAAGAAAGTCAGCACTTCAATCCAGGGCCCCCCTTCACCCCAGCACTTCAAAAAAAAAAAAAAAAAACATCAATTTTTTTGGGAGTTAGGCGGATATCGCCTCTCTCTGGATCCATCATTTAAAAAAGTATCATTGATAAATAGTGAATACTAGAGCAATGCTGGCACCACCACCAGTTTCTTCTTAAAAAAAAATTTGGCCAGCCCCAAAGTGGGGGCCCAAAATTTGGCTGTTTATCTTCTTGGGACCAAAAAACAATACACTCTGCAAATAATGAAAAAAATAATACTAAAACAAATAGAAAAATATATAGAAATTATTATTAATAATAATATAAATAATAAATAATACTGATGCCATACGTTACTTTGATGATTTGATTGATACACCACAGAATAAGACACATTTCACGCTTTGTTGCGTTTCAATCAGCCAGGATGTGATAAAATCCCCGATTCGATTTTCCAAAGAAAATCAAATGGAATCGTGCGGCGGGCAGGAGGACTCTTTGGGCGACCCCGCCATCTTTGGAGTGATTACCGTTAGCGACAGAGCGAGTTCGGGGGTGTATGAAGATCTGAGCGGGCCGGCCATCGCCCAGTTTTTCAAGGAAGCCATAAAGTCGAAATGGACCTTGCTGTACAAGCTCGTTCCCGACGAGCAGCCGCAAATCGAACAAGCCATCAAAGAGCTGGTAAAAACAGCTGGATGGGATTTTTTCTTTCTTTCTTTTTTTTAATTGAATGTATCATTTAGAAAATGACTTGGAGAATTTCTTTTTTTTATTGTTTTTTTTTAATGGCAGGACTGTTTTGATAAATTCTTCGATGCGAAGAGGTGCCCCTTTCTTCTTTTTTTAAAGAATTTTTTTTTCTGATTTTCAGAATATATCACAGTGTGCTTTTGGAACAAAGCCACTATTCAAATGACTAGAATCCAAAAAAAAATGGTATTAGAAAAAGTATGCAGATATACATTTCTATGTATAGCCTTTCGCACAGAAATGTGTTTCAGACTGACTCAGAAATTCAAATGTCATAATGGCCAATATCCTAATAAATGCATCGGAAAAAAAAGTTCTCAAATCTAATAATTTGACCTGATCTGTTGAGGGGTGTTTTTCATCTTCCACAAATCCTCTCATATTTGATTCACTGAACAGCCAGGGGGCATATTTCGCAGTACAAAAAAATCTCACATCGCCCCAAGCCAAAATAATACATATCTTTTTAATCTTGCAAAAAGTAACTTTACCATTTTTTAAAATTATGTAACCATTAGTCACGATGTCTCTGACATCTATGACTGACATGTATCACATCGCATCAACTTGTTTTTTTTTTTTTCCTTAAGGCTTGCTTGTAAAACTTATTCTTATTCATATTTTTTTTCTTATTTATTTATTTATTCTTTCATTTATTTATTTTATTATATCTTATTTTATTTCTATCGTTGTGCAGGTTGATGAAAAGGGTTGCTGTTTGGTGGTTACCACCGGGGGCACCGGTCCAGCTCCCAGGGACGTCACCCCAGAAGCAACCGAAGCCGTGTGCGAAAAAATGATGCCCGGCTACGGAGAGCAAATGAGGGCCATCAGCTTGAAATACGTCACCACTGCTGTGCTCTCCAGACAGACAGCGGGGCTGCGAGGAAAATCCCTGGTGATAAATTTGCCAGGGAAGCCGAAATCGATCCGGGAAACCTTCGATGAGGTGTTCAAGTCGATTCCTTACTGTGTGGATTTGGTGGGGGGGCCGTATATCGAAACTCACCCCGCTGTGGTGGAAGCTTTCAGACCTATGAAAGACAGGAGGCAAGAGAAGCCGACTTAATGGAATTCCTTTTTTTTGAATGCAGAACACAGGTCGAAATGTGGATGGGTGTGGATTTGGTGCATTTGTCGGTTGATGGAAAAGTATCGGTGCCCGGTGGGGATGTGTGTGTGGGGGGAAGCTTCTGATTAGCTTCTGGTGGATCCACTGAACGGCCGAGGTTTTTTCCTGAGTCTTATGTTTGTAAACAATGGAAGGGTGCAGAGAAAAAGGGATTGTTTTTTTTTTTCTTTTTGCGTCCTGATTCTTGCATCATGGATAGGAGAACACCCAGTTTCGTAGATGTCTCGACTGCACCAGGTTTTGACCAAACTCAGGAAGAGTCTGGCAGATTTTTGTTGATATGCGCGGTTTATCGAAGAGGCCTGTAGGATGATTTTGCAATTGCCTTTTTTTGGAATGCTGTTTTGCTTGGACTCCTTTTCGCTGACTTTCTTTCTTTCTTTTGTTGTTTTTTAGACATCGAATTTGGCACCGGCTTGTAATTTTTTTTGCACCTTTCTCCTGAACGACATCAAGTTGATCTTGTGACAGAATTAGGCCTCATGGAAGCTTTTGCTGTTTTATCCACAGGAAGAAAACATAAGCATCCCGTAAATGAGCTAATTTCATTGACTCTATGCCATCCAGAAGAAATGTCCAAAAAGAATTACAAGCCGGCGTCACTTTTCCTCCTCCTTGGTTGAAATCGCAAACCAAATTGAGGATTGATGTATACAATAACTTTATTCGGTTGCTTGCCTGATGGTTGGGACAGTTTCGGCACTCCGCAAACTACCTGTTGGTGTTCTTGAGCTTCTCATAACCTTCTCATAACCTTTAACCACCTGCAAAAGTGTGTCCAGATTGCACCCACAGTGTGAAGGTAAAACTTGAGATTTTCACTTCTGAAAGAGCTGGTCAAGATTTCAAATTAAGAACAGCTCGATTTCCCTAGTACAACACTCTTGAAAGATAGCAACGAATCATCGGCCATGATGCTGGATCATACAATCAAAAAAAGAGACAAAGCCTTTATTTGCAGAAGTTGAAAAAAACATCAACCAACCAATCATTGATTACATTGAGGCCAAACACACATCGTCCCCAGCTATGCTAGTTTGGTATGTAATTTATGTTTGTTTGTTTTTTTGGTTTGGCCCCCAGCTCGAATTAGATTTTTTTTTAATTTAAATGATAATCATTGTTTGTAGATCCGGACTTGTGTAATAAAGCTCGAATTCGGAGAAAACCATCTCAGTATTTTTTTTTTTAAATACTTTTTTGGATTGACAAAATATCAACGCAAAGTCGACATTTCTTCTCAAAACGTGTATTCATTGAACTCGCATAGTCAGCTTCCTTTCACGTTCCAATCCCAGCACTTCTGCTGCGAATTTAGTACGAAACCAGAACGGAGTGGATCAAACTCAGTCTTTTTTTCCCTTTCCTTGCCCCCCTTGAGAAAACAGCCGACGTTATTTCCAGATATGCTTCACAAACCTCAAGAGATCGTCGAAAAGCTTGGGTCATACGATGCGGAAACGAGACTGCGGGCGGTTCGAAGCCTCAAAAACGAAATCATCGGAAGCAAGAGCAAGAAACTGACGTTCATCGGACTGGGGGCCGTGCCCCAGGTCGTCAAGATTCTCTCTTCCGAAAAAGAGGGTGCACTCTTGGTGCAAGCGGCGGCCGCACTAGGGAGTTTCGCTTACGGAACGGAGGGGGGCGTTCGTGCGGTGCTTGACAGGTGATCGACAGAATTTTTTCTCCTAGAAACCATCCCATGTTTCTATTTTCCCGAGGTCGTCATTTTCTGTTTGTGTTTTAATTCTTATCGTCTGGTATCGTGTCTCTGGGGGATTCGCTCTCTGGGAGGAAATTGTTGCGAGATATTTACAGGAACTCGATCCCTGTTCGTTTCGTTTTGTTTTTTCTCGTTCGAAGAAACGTACCGCTGGAAAGGGATCCGAATCCTGTAGTCGTTTTGTTCAGCACCTGGCAAAATCTTTAGCGTTTTGGTCGAGACGAGATTCTGTTCGTTTTGGGAATGGATGCTTGATAGACGCTTTTGGGACGTCAACTGCAACTCTTTGAAGCAACTTTTTAATAAATATTATCACTAGATGAAAAATCGATACGATACAAAGGATCTAGCCTAGGCCATGCCTTCTACTATGCAAACCTGTTTTTTTGGTTTTCCTTTGTATGATAATTTTGAAAATTTTAAATTCTGTGTTAAAATTATGTCTTTTACAGATGAAAGTGTAGGAGCTTTGCAAATTGTTTTTTATTGCATTGTCTGAGACATGCGTAAATCCTTTGTTTGAAAGACATACTTTTTTGTTTTATCTTTTTTTTGCAGTGAGGGTGTCGCACAACTGCTGGACACATTGTCAAATGAGGATGAAAAAGTTATCGAATCTGGAGTGAGGTCATTGAAAATGCTGCTCCAGGTATTTCTCGTTTTTGAAATCTCAAAATTGCATTGAAATGTTATCGGAGCTGTGTTTTTTTTTGTTTTGTTTTTTACCCTTGGAAGAATCAAAGATAGATGTCAGAATGTGTCTAATTTGTTTTCCGAAAATTACAAAAAACGCAAAAGAAATCAAATCAATCGAGATACTCCTGATTAATGGATTTAATTTTTTTTTGGGGGAAACAGTGAGATAAAAATTGCAATTTTATTCGCAAGAATTCGAAGTTCAAAATTTTTGGGATCTTGGTTCCAGTGTTTATTTAGTTTTAAGAAAAATGTGAAACCTCCATGCAGCCATTTTGCAAATTCATGAATCCTTGTTAGTATCATCATTAAAAAACTATCATCAAGATTTTTTTTATTTTTGGGTTTTTAATCATTATTTAATTTTGGGGCTGTGGGGGTGACTGCTCTGTTGTTAGTCTGGTCTGACTCCCAGGGACCCTATATTCGTGGAGCCTGCTCTGAATCGATTGGTGTCTCTCTTGTCTATGCAAAAAACTTCCTTTGGAAGACTGGCCGCTTGCGTTTTGGCCAGATGCTGTAAAACCAAAGAGCAGGTAAGGAATCATTTTAATTTTTTTTTTTGAGATCATGTTTAATTTTTATTTTTAAAAGTATCTGAACCTTCCTTTTTTTTCCTTTTTTTTTTGGGGGGGGGGGAGGGGGAGGTTTGTTTTGGTTAGGAATGAAAATGAGAAAATAGGAGGAGTGTAAATTTCAAGCAGTCTATATCCGTACATATAATAAAAAATTCAAAAAAAAAAAAGTGGTTGACAATAGTTTTTCTTTTGCCCCTGGTGGATGCAGTTTCCTTCTGTTGATTTTTATTATTTTTTTGCAGCAAGATGCATTCGTGGGAGCAGGGGCATTGCCTGGTCTCTTGAAGCTCTTGGAATCCCCAAATAGAAATTGCCAGGTATGTTGGGGGGAAAAATAGAAAAGAAAAAGATAGAGAAATATTTCTAGTGTGTGTGTTTGAATCTGGTTCTGTAAGTCTCTCTTGAAACTGCGATCGTTTCGTACAATCTTCAGATATGCTTTAGTTTAGTCACATAGAGGTGTGGCACAAAAAAGAGTGACGGGAAAAGTGTGAGAAAAATTTAGAAAGACCCCTAAAAACTTTGAAAGGAAATGTAACTGTCCAGTCTTTGTGTTTTTTACATGCTTACACAGAAAAAAAATAATTCATTAATATTAAAATAAAAAATCATCAATCAATAAGGTTTTTTTTTCTCGTGTTGCTGAGATTAGGAGGCAGCGTTGGATGCCCTGTCAGCGCTTTCCAGGAAAAACGATGGCGTTTGCCAAAGTATTTTGAAAAACGAATGCACGGAAAAGATTTTGACCAGGTTCACCAAAGATCGAAGCTCCAGAGTCAAACTGTTGGCTTGTTCGACTCTCACGAACTTGTCCTCATGTCTGACACCGGAGGAACTGGCTGAGGTAAGATTCAGCAGCAACATTTTCAAATTTTCAAATTTTGGATACAAAAAGTAAAAAAAATTACAGATTCTTTTTATACTTTTTGAATTAATTGACCGTGGTGATTGGCTGGAGGTTGAGGTCAAGGTCGAGCAAGAGAGCATCTGGGATGAAATTAACCAAAAAAAAACACCTGCGACAACATTTCAACGCAATTTCGAGATTTAAAACGAGAAATACCTGCAGCAGCATTTTTTATTTCTGTTTTTTTTTTCTTCTTCTTGTTTTGCAGTGCATGCATATATATGTATATATATATATATGAAAATGTGTTTTTAATTGATTCTTTTTTGTGTTGTGGCTTTCAGAATTCTTATCATCAACACAAGCACATCCTACAAGTTCTTGTAAAGCTATTGAATGAAACGGCAGTCAGGGATCAAGTGCCAGAGGTTCTATCACGACTCACAGAGAGGAGGTATGTTCATTTACATAAATATCGACATATATAGATTAAGTTGCAGTAAGGGACTGTAGCCCAACACAGGGTTACTTCTTTTGTTGTTTCATTTTCCTTCAGTTTATGTTTTTCTGTGTATGTGAAAGCAGCAACTCAATATATCAGCGACTTTTTCCCCCAGAAATAAAAGGGGAAAGGGGGGGGGGTCAAATTGAACTCAATTTGAGGGCAAAAATAAGAGAAAGGGTTTGATTTGTTTTTCTCAATGTTTTATTTATTTATTTATTTTTGGAACAATTTGAAAAGGAAAAAAACAACAACAAATAATTCTTCTTTTTTTTCTTTTTTAAACCCAGTCAGGAGTTGCAGCGGGCTGCGTACGAAGCTGATGCTGTGAGAAGGCTTTGTTCGTTTTTGGTGGAGGGTCCTTGCAGCTCGCAAATGAAAGAGGGCATTCTTAGATGTCTTGGCACGCTCTGCATGGACCTTCAAGAATGCAGAAAACAGGTAAACACGACACAGAGATAATAATCCAAACAAACAGAAAGAAAGAAAAAAAAAGCACCTAAAATGGCCAGTCAATTTTGTTTAATTTTTATCCAAAAATAAAAAATTACTGAATTTTTTTTCCCTTTTGGTTTGGATTAAATAGAAGCCCAGTCAACAATGTGGGAAGTACTATAATAACATTAACAATAACAATAATATAAAACATGTGAGGCATGCTGTGTTCATTATGCAACATTCATGAGAACTAACCCCCCCCCCCCCCCCCCTCCTCCCTCCCTTCCAGCAGCTGTTGTGCATCATATCAATCAATCAGCAAAGACAATGTTTCGTATATTTTTCTTCAATTTTTTTTACTGTTTGATATATTTATGGACCTGTAAATAGTGCCGATGGTGTAGATCCAAGATTCCAAAGCGATAAAGCCGATAGTGAGCGCATTGGAGGACCCCGTCGCTGGAGTTCGAGCGGCAGCGGCTTGCTGTGTAAGGGGAATGACTCGTTCGGTGAAAGACTTGAGAGCAGATTGGATAGACGAATCCACAACCACCCCCCTGGTCAAATTGCTGAACGACCCGAACACTGATGTCCAGGTAGGTACGCCAATATCGAAAGGGGAGAATGAAATGAGCAGAAGGCTGAAATTTTTAAATAATAATAATAAAAAAGAATTCAGGAAATGAAGATATGGATATGTTATGCATGTTGGGGTGTGCTAGCTTTGATAAATCCGTAGGGGGGTTGTTTGTTTTTTGGGGGGGGAGGGTCTTATTGTTCCGTATCCATGTATTTGTTTCAACTATACAACCACTATAAAAGATATTAAGATACCATTGTGTGTGGGCACATTTTTCGACAGCAGCAGCGTGAGTTTCGCATAAGTTACATCAGGTTTTTGGTAGTTTTTTTAAAATAATAGCATGTCTCGTTTTAATTTTCTTACAACAGAAGGGAAAATCCATCCATCCATCCATTCATCCATTGTTTTTTTCTATCTTTGAGAAGTTATATGCATGAGAAATATAATAATATATATCCTGGTTCTGATATTGTTCAGGAAAACGCATGCTCCACACTGTGCAACCTCCTGCTGGAATTCACGAGGGTAAAACACCTTATCCTGGACCAAGGCTTACGTCAGGTCATTGCCCTAACTCAATCCATGGATGCCGACCTGCGTTTCAACGCGGTGTGGGCGTTGAAAAACTTGTCTTTCCAGCTGGAGGTCGAAAAAGTTCAGCAAGTGTTGAGGGAATTGCCGTGGGAGTACGTCAGGGGGCTGTTGGATGATCCGGAGCAGAGGGTGCAAAGTCAAGCCATGAGGTTTTTGCAAAACATGTGCAGTTCGGAGCAAACCGTTATTCAGGCGGTGATGGAATGGAGCAGGGTGGAGCTGTTGTCGGTCGTCGCTCAGAAGCTGGAAAAAGTCCAGAGGTGTGTTTTTGTTTGTTATTCTTGATATGTATTTTTAACTGAATTATGAAATGAATTTGAACGATAAGAAGATACTGCCATTTTTTTTTTGTGTTTTTCCGAGGTGAATTTGGGTCAAGAAAAGTGTTTTTTGGTTTTGTTTTTTCTCGTTTTGAGACTTATTTCAATTTTTTATTATTTCATAATTTTACATTTTTTTTTTTAACTTATGTCTAGAAGGAAAAAAATCATTGGTTGTCCAGTGTTGGATCACTTTTTTTTTTTTTTCGGTTAGAGGGTGATGTTTATGCTTCAGCAAATGTTGTGAAATTCAAAGCAAAGAAAAAATCTTGAAATTGCGAATTTATTTTTTCATATTTTTTTTCTGTTTGCCTGAGTGAGTGTGTTTTCTCTGTTGCAGTCAAAATCCTGAAACCGACACCGCAATCTCGGCTGCTTTGCGTGTTGCTAGCAATGTCGCCACCGGAATGCCAGTTCACCAGGAAGCTGTTATGGATAGCGGGATCCCTGACCAGCTTCTCAGGTATTCGATGGGGTGTAAAGACATGGATTCCAGCGTCTTTAATTTTTTTTCCAATATTTCGATGCCGATTTTTGTGTCTTCAAATTTTTTCCAACATTTCAATGCTGATTTTTGTGTATTTAATTTTTTTTTCCAATATTTTAATGCCCCTTGATAGCGTTTATCTCTTTTAACAGAATGCATCGGTCCTGGAAGCCCCATGCAACTGAGTTTTTTGAAACTTGAAAATTTTGATTCTGAAGCATGATTTTTTAAAGTGTGCTTTCATAATGGCATATTATAGCTCTGTTTTCCACAGACAGTTTTGACGACTTCTTTTCTCCCTGCTGCTCATTGAAAAAAAAAAAAAAACAATTCTGAAATTTTGATTAGCGTCCAATCTTGAAGGAGGTTCTTTCCTTCACGGATTTTCTGCTTTTCAACTCTGGTTCAACATTCGATCCTGTCGGCATCCTATTCGAATTTCTCCCATAGGCAAGCTCTCATTTCCCCCCTTCCAACCTTCAGTCAAATTCTCATGCTGACCTTTGTGCAACTTTTTACCTAAAAATTCAGGTGCTTGCGGTGCGAAGAAGACAAAGATGTCCGAGTGTCGGCGGTGTGGTGCATTATCAATTTGACGTGGAGGGATGAGCTGCCTATGCCAGGGACGAGCGCGGAGCAAGCCAGGAGCCGGGCGAGGGTGCTTCGAGACATCGGCATAGAGGAGGAGCTGCACGAAATGGTGGATGACCCCGAGCTGGACGTCAGGGAACGAGTAAAAACCGCTCTAGGGTTTTTCAAAGACATCGATTAGATTCTTAGCAAGATTATTACTGTGTTTGGGAGTTTCTTTTCTGATTTTGTAGGCGGGATTTTATCATAAAAAACCTTCCAACTTCCTTTTGGGGTTTTTTTGGGTTTCTCGGGGCTTTTTTTTATGGTTTTGGATTTCGGAGAGGGGGTGGGGTAGGAAGATTGTTTTTCGGAGTGAATGGCAGCGAGGGTGTAGAATGGAGAAACGTGAAAAACAAAAATGAAAAACACAAAAAAAGAGGAAATCGGGGAAAAAGTAGAGTGGAGGAGTAAATTTGACAGAATTTGAAAGGGGGTTCATTGAAAGCAAAAGAGCGAGACAGGAAGAAATGTCGGTAGGTGAAATTCAGTCCAGATTTTCGTCTTTTTGCAGGTGGAAGGAACGCATTGTGTTGCCAAGTGTTACAAGAAATTTCTTGATTGCGTGTGTGTGTGTGTGTGTGTGCCCTCGAAACGATTTTCATCAAAACACAATTCCCAATTTCTGGTAGATAATAAAAAAATATATAATTAAGGCTCATTCGAAAAAGAAAAAACGATATCACCCCCTTTCATAAGGAATCGAATCACTAAAAAGCAACGACCGTTCAAGCAGAGCATAAGCTTGCGAAAGGTGCAAAGAAAGAGACAGCTTTTGCCAAGCTCTTTCCACAACTATCGACGCAGGAAATTTTTGGTTTGGTTTGGTTTGGTTTGGTTTGGTTTGGTTTGGTTCCGAAGTGATTGAACGGAGTGCCGAGCTTTTGGACGAGGGTCTGGGGTGAGTGGGTGATAATTTTTGTTGAATAATAATTTCTGCATCAAAGAGAAGCTAAATTGCTGTGCTGCAAAATTTTATATTTCTGAGAAGATATTTGTTGAATTTTTCATGCCCTTGAATCAGTGATCACACATGCAAGGGAATGTCGGCGATCTTGGGTCAGAAAAATATGACCGATTGTTTTCAACGTCCCCGTTTCTTTTATTGAGACAAACAAAAAAACGCATGCAAAAAAAAACTTGCAAAACACTCCCTCCCTGCGAGGAACCTGCAACAAATGCCACCACAAGAAAGGCCGATGCAATATACAGTCGCTCGAAACGCAGAGTTTTATCCCACCAACTTGGAAGTCGCCCATAGAGTTGCTTTGACATGTCGAAGTAGAGGACTGGACTAAACCTGAGCGGGATCTGTTTATCAGTACCTACCAATCGATTGTGGAGAGAGAAATGGCGTGTGGCTTTTTTGGGGGGGGGGGGGTGTAAGTCTTGGTACCCTGCAATGTTTTTGGTGTTTTGTTGTTTTTGTGGACAACAAAATTCCTGCCATCGTGAAAATCGAATCGACAACAGAACCTGTCCTAGCCAGTTAGTTAGTCAGTCAGTCAGTCTTCAATCACCACCATCCATGCAAATGAGAAAAGAAGGGCTCCCTTAAGGAAAAATCCAACACGTTGATCGATTGTTAAGTGCTCTCCCTCCGCCGCACCCATTGTGCTTCGAAGTTTTTTCTTTGCGTCAAGAAATCATTTCATTAAAGAGTTCGAGTAGGCATGGTGGTTCATCTTTTCGCTCTCCTGCATTCTTTTTTGTTTCGAACGGTAGCTTTTTTTTTGGCAGCCGTCAAATGATGTCGTCTTGCTTTTCAAGTTCCTGAGTTGTGGCTCACAACTCGTGAAGAACGATGAGATTTTTTTTGTTACTCATTTGGCAAGTGTTGGTTGTTTCACAACCATTTTGTTGGAATGTAACGATCAAACTGGGCAGTAGGTTGTTTCAATATCATCTTTGAACTGACAATTAAGTTGTTTTCCTTTTCCCATATGTCAATACACTTGTGTTCTAC
The DNA here is from genome assembly GCA_030272585.1 of Bryopsis sp. KO-2023. Classification (NCBI taxonomy): domain Eukaryota; kingdom Viridiplantae; phylum Chlorophyta; class Ulvophyceae; order Bryopsidales; family Bryopsidaceae; genus Bryopsis; species Bryopsis sp. KO-2023. The sequence continues at coordinate 1,482,990 of BSYQ01000010.1, forward strand.
ACAATCGTATAATTAAGTGAATAGGACCACCGTGAAACGGGTCTGGTGAATCGTGGGAGATAGACTGCTGCGAGGAAGGGTGATGAGTTGTTGATTGCTGTGTGAAAGTTAGATGCGGGAGTGGAGTTGAAACAGCACCTGCCAGAAACTGGGGACATATATTACCAGCAAGGGAACTCGAACTATCTATCAGTGTAAGACGAAGGTGTCAACTGCCTTCAGTTATTAGTCTCGGCCACACCGATCGTAAGCGTTAACCAAGCTGGATCGGAAGATGCCCTCCCACACTGAACACTGAGTATGTGCCAGCTGTTCAATGTTGTCTGGAAACGTGTGCAAGACAAATATCTGGAAACAATCCGTATTATTCCTGACAGCAAAATTTTTTTCTCCCCGCCTCCTTTCATGCCGTTCTCCACATATCCGTGGGTGTGTGCGGAGAATGCGAGCACCAGCAGCCTCTGTGCATCGCTCGATAAGTCTTTTTCGAATGGTCGGGGAACCAAGCAGCTGCTTACCTGCAGATAAGGAAGAAGTCGGTGGCAGGTAGAAAAGGAGAGGGTGTTTTTGACTGGGAGAGTCGTGTTGTAGTCGGCAAAACAAAGTCGACGCGGAAACGTGGATATGCATCTGGATCACGGCGACCAACCTAGCATTCAAAGACCCAAAAGGCATTTGTTTCATACCAGCCCAGCTTCCATCGCCGTCCCAAATATTTTGGGATTGCGGTCATTTGGCAACAATGACTCTGGATCTGCAGATCTTACCTCGTGGATTTTTTTTCCGCACACCACCAAAAAGTTTCGTTCTTTAAAAGACTTGCTTAACACACGTTACATCGGCCGTCGAATCGAATCGAAAGCAAAGCAACAGTCAATTGCAATTCAGAGAGAGAGAGAGAGAGAGAGAGAGAGAGAGAGAGAAAGAGATCAAAAGTCCACAGTCCTGTTTGGCACTCGCAGCAAGCACAATGACCACGAAGATCAAAGACGTGTAAGTCACCCATGAGGCAGTTGTGTCGGCTTTGCTTCGATTTTAAGAAAACAACTTCAAGATTTGGGGGCTCAAAAAGGGTGGTGCTCAATATTTTTCAATTGAAAATACCATCTCGTATAGACAGCCGTCTGATATCGCAAGCATACATGGAAGAAGGCGCTGAGCCTAACTGCAGTCAGGAAAAGCTCCCATACCTTTCCAATATCGAAGAGATAGAACGAGATGTGTCCCCCCTCCAGTTCTGCCCTGATAGAACTTGTCTTGCGCAAATTCTGCTTTTCGGTCGTGCTACCACCAAAAAAACAGGAATTGAAGAAAGAGTGGTTACAAAAATGCCGAGTCCACCCTGTGTGCTTTTGCAGTGAGCGTCTCTCGTATTCGAAGGATTGGACGGAGGAGTTTCAGAATCAAGCTGATGTCGAGCTGGTGGTTGAGGGAACAGTGCTTCCAGCGCATTCGCCATTCTTGTGTCAATCGCAAGTTCTCTCAGGGGCGATTCACGACACAGCGAACGGAGGCAGCAAAATTCGAATCGAGTCGCTGTTCAAGGACGTTGAAACGGAGGTGCTGGATTTGTTACTGGGACAATTGTATGCTTCTGAACGGATGTTGAGGCCAGAGGAGCTGGACACATCGCAAAAAGTCATCAATCTAGCCATCAAGTGCGGATTCGATGGGATCGCGAAACGACTTCTCAGCAGCTTGGTCAGCGATGGGCGAGATATGAAGCAAGCTCTGAAGGTCCAGACTGCCGCAGGGCTTGAATCCGAAGCGAACCTGGCAATGATCCTGGGTTGGGTGAACATCTGCAATCTCACATCCCACCCAGGCCTCCAGGATGCACTCTCGCATTTCCTCGCGGAAAATCAATCTCTGGCATTTGGGACGGACGGCGCCTTCTCCGACACAAGAAGGGCCGTGGCAAGGTGCTACAGCCTGCAGCAACGAACGCTTAGTCTCATCTTTTCAGATTCGGATGCATCGAATCAAAGACTAAGCACAGAACTCCGACGTTGGGAAAATGGGGATTGTTACACTATTCGTGTCGCTTGCGGCGGCTGCAGCCAATACAAGACGGAAGGATGGAGCGATATGCGTTTTGATATTGAGGACTGCCCCAACGGATGCTACTCCAAACGGAAAGGACTCGCTGCGTACATTAAGGTTGTGCCAAAAAGCACAATCTGACCTTGTTCGAAAACGTCCTAGAATGTACATTTTTTGAAGTGTGTCTTTTTATTGAAAAGCTTTGTTTTCTCTCCTCCACAATGTAATTTGATGTTTGTTTGTTTGAGCGGTTTTTGATATGTATTTCTATGTATCAACGGCAAATCGTGTATGCCTCCAATGTCGATGAAAATTTTGTATTTGAGTCTGTATTATTGTGTAAAATGACGAGAGAATTGGTGGGCACTTGAAAATACGTATTTAAAGCGTGTATTCTTGTGCGTGGCGAATGGAGATCTAGGGGATGAAATTTTGTCTTTTGTTGTGTACCTTTTCTTAGAAAACACAACCCTTGCAGGGTAATCAGAGATGTTATTTGCATTAAAAGCTAAAGATGAAAAAAAGTAAAGTCGTACTCTGTGCGCCACTTCTGAATGCACAACACCTATCAGGATGTCCCACGTGTCAACCCTGGTCAGAAATATTCTCTCCCTACATATCAGCCCACCACATAAAATTCAGAAAGATTAAAGCACTACAACGATCACACATGAGCTGCTACCACACCATCGATATAGTCCTTTCAAGGCACATCAAAATTTTCAAAGTTTGGCTTTACCTTCTTTATTAATTTTCATTTCTTTTTTGTAAACGGGCTCTCATCGCTAAACAAAAAATTTGATGATGGATACTGACATAGGAAAAAGAAAACGCCGCCTAACCGAGGAAATTAAGCCGTTTTGGGAAAAGAGTACGCGTTTCAAAGGAATAACGCAGAAAAAGGTATGTGGGAGTCCTAAAGCCTGATGAGCACGAAAACTGTGTATATGGATTGGCATCTGGATCACGGCGACCAACGTAGCGTTCGAGGACCCAACAGATACTTATCTCATACCTGTCAAGATAAGTTCCGTCCCAAATATTTTGGGATTGCGGTCATTTGGCAACAATGACTCTGGATCTGCAGATCTTACCTCGTCGATTCTTTTTCCACGCACCACCAAAAAGTTTCGTTCCTTAAAAGACTTGCTTAACACACGTTACATCGGCCGTCAAATCGAATCGAAATCAAAGCAACAGTCAATTGAAATTCAGAGAGAGAGAGAGATCAAAAGTCCACAGTCCTGTTTGGCGCTGGCGGCGGCCCAATGACCACGAAGATCAAAGACGTGTAAGTCACCCATGAGGCAGTTGTGTCGGCTTTGCTTCGATTTTAAGAAAACAACTTCAAGATTTGGGGGCTCAAAAAGGGTGGTGCTCAATATTTTTCAATTGAAAATACCATCTCGTATAGACAGCCGTCTGATATCGCAAGCATACATGGAAGAAGGCGCTGAGCCTAACTGCAGTCAGGAAAAGCTCCCATACCTTTCCAATATCGAAGAGATAGAACGAGATGTGTCCCCCCTCCAGTTCTGCCCTGATAGAACTTGTCTTGCGCAAATTCTGCTTTTCGGTCGTGCTACCACCAAAAAAACAGGAATTGAAGAAAGAGTGGTTACAAAAATGCCGAGTCCACCCTGTGTGCTTTTGCAGTGAGCGTCTCTCGTATTCGAAGGATTGGACGGAGGAGTTTCAGAATCAAGCTGATGTCGAGCTGGTGGTTGAGGGAACCGTACTTCCAGCGCATTCACATTTCTTGTGTCAATCCCAAGTTCTTTCAGGGGCGATCCGCGACACAGCGAACGAAGGCAGCAAAATTCGAATCGAGTCGCTGTTCAAAGACGTTGAAATGGAGGTGCTGAAGTTGTTACTGGGCCAATTGTATGCTTCCGAACTGACTCCAACGCCAAAGGAGCTGGACACATCGCAAAAGGTCATCAATCTAGCCATCAAGTGCGGATTCGATGGGATCGCAAAACGACTTCTCAACAGCTTGGTCAACGATGGACAAGATATGAAGCAAGTTCTGAGACGGCAGGCTTCCGCACATATTGAATCTGAATCCATGATTCTGGGTTGGGTGAACATCTGCAATCTCACATCCCACCCAGGCCTGGAGGATGCACTCTCGCATTTCCTCGCGGAAAATCACTCTCTGGTATTTGGGATAGACGGCGCCTTCTCCGACACAAGAAGGGCCGTGGCAAGGTGCTACAACCTGCAGCAACGAACGCTTAGTCTCATCGTTTCAGGACTACGCACAGAACTCCAACGTTGGGAAAGTGGGGCTTGTTACACTATTCGTGTCACTTGCGGCAACTGCGGCGATATCAAGACGAGAGGATGTTACGGTGTGTATTCTGATTCTGTGAACTGCCGCAAAGGATGCAACCACAAACGGTCCACTATGGTGGTTGTGGAGAAAACCACTTGAGGTGCTCTAGACTGGGAAGCTGTTTGTCCTTCCGATGTTCTGAGTTCATTCGTTTTAAACGGCAGCTTTCGAACAGGACCTTTGGGATGAATTTCGGGCTGAGAATAATATTTCGAGTTGAGCCAGGCCTTACTTAGGACTGGGAACATTAGTTGACATTATTTTTGAAAGGATATCAAAGATAAAACATGCCAAAATAGGAACACAAACATCTTGGTAAAGAAATGACCAAACATAAGACAGCACAAAAAAACCCTCCACATTCTTTTATGCCTATCGAAAAATTCAAAAAAACAAGGAAAAACAGGGGAAAGTTTTGTCACAAGAAGTCCGGCAAACCTCAGAAAACAGCTCCTTCCCATGGAACCTGAACCTGTTTGATTTTGGCGTCGGTGCACACTTGTCTTTCATTCAATACACAAAGGAGGGATTAAGAAAAACGACGAATCGCCAAACTGTTCTATGAAAAGGGATGTGGTTGTTGAGGGAAGGTGGACATTCTGTGGAATGTACGTGTCGCTGAGTCCAACTCTCGGGGAAGCGGTGCGAAACTTTCTGGCAGGGACGTTACAACAACACTTTACTTACGGGAGCAGTTCCCCCTCCTTTTCCGATATCTTAGTTCGAATGAATTCGAGTGAATTTGGTTTGAGATTGTTAAATCATCAAGCTGTTCAACTACAGGTTGTACAAGAATTCAACCAGACACATTTTGTATACTTTGTGGACAAAACAAAATGAAATTATGTTTTTTTTTTCTGAAAACAGAATTGGACGGACAAAAGAATCTCCTACGAAAGCGAAACGCTAGCTTCACCAATTCCGTAAGGAAAAAACATGAGCCTTCCACAGGGATCTTTTTTTCTCGATATTCTTGTCGAACACCGATCTAAAATGAAAGCAATCGCTCTTGGGGTTTGCCAGACACATTCGAATTTTCGGGCTTAAGATTGAACCTGAACCTGAAACTGGCTTTAGCCAGTTGCCACTCATCTCATCAAGACAAATAACAATATGCCGCAAACCACATTTCGCCCATGTTTGTTGTACAACCACCACACTAAACTGGAGGAGAGAAGCATAGAGTAACAACGACCTCTCCGTCCTTTGTTTCACACAGAAACACAGTTCGCACCAAGTGCAGGAGGTCGCAATAGGGAATGAACACGCCCCAGAGTCTTCTCCTAAATGCCACGGCTGCCTTGCGGCCCTTCAGCATTATAAGTACATGCTGTAGCAACGACCCACTCCTCGTTACTAAGACCCAAATCCTCGATATAAAAAGATGCATACAACAGCAATTACCACTGAAAGCTTCCTCATGGAAAAGAGGTTGTCGATGGCAGTGTCCTTGTGTTGCTGTTGCGTTTATTCTTAAGAATTTAAGAAAAGCTTTGTGTCACGACGTCACCTGGAGATCGCACTAGTCTCAAAACGACCCTTTTCCCCTATTGTTTTCCCCTATTTTTCCCGTACTTAAGCACAAGAATCGATTTTCCCCTATTCTTCAAAAATGGGGGAAAAGTCCACGCTTTCCCCTATTGTTTTCCCCTATTTTCATTTTCCCCTATTGTTTTCCCCTATTTTCAAAAATGGGTGAAAAGTCCACGCTTTCCCCTATTCTTTTCCCCTATTTTCATTTTCCCCTATTGTTTTCCCCTATTTTTAAAAATGGGTGAAAAGTCCACGCTTTCCCCTATTCTTTTCCCCTTTTTTCATTTTCCCCTATTGTTTTCCCCTATTTTCAAAAATGGGTGAAAAGTCCACGCTTTCCCCTATTCTTTTCCCCTTTTTTTATTTTCCCCTATTTCCTCCCCTGGACATACACAATAGAGGCTAGCTCAGACTCGAACTGAGCTTGTTCCAATTAGCCTCAATTCCTTAGTATGCATCAGCTTGACGGTGTCCAGCTCTAATATCAGGGTCGAAACCATTTCGATCAGTTTCTTGTACAGGTGGTCTGGCTTCTCGCGCTTCCGCAAACCTCAGCCAGCAAATGCTCTTGGATTTAAACCTTTCCTCACCATCCTCTTTTCCAACAGCCTTCATGACTGCTTTCCCAACATCTGATTTTCCAGACACCCCAATTGAGGGGCATTTCATTGCAAGGCGAGATAGACAATACCATTATTTGGAGATCTTGTTCTGTGTCGAAAGAACGACGCTTGTGCTGAGCCTCAAGGCACACTGTGGATCCAGTCTGTGCAGTGTCTCCAGCAAGACCTCTGCCAACAAGAATTGGACTCGTGATGGCGCTATCTGGAGCAATGCACTTCATCTCTCCTGGCTGAACGATATACACATATACTGCTCTGGTCTGAAGAGCAACCATATCAATTCAACGAATGCAGAATCATTGGGTCCAGGCAGCTCTCAACCGAACAAAAACATCAATTCTGGATGGACAGATGACAGCCTGGATGAATATAACATCTAATGACAATGTATTTGCTTGTCCCAAAATCAGGACTCATGGAGTTCACTCATTGGAACTCTGCGCTTCAATTTGGACACCGTTATCAACGCTTCTGATAACAAGAAAGCCGGAAAGGCTGCCAAGCAGGGATTTTCCGCAAAGGTAAAACTGAAAGTTAATACAAGTATGCATTCGAAGATACTCCTATATATTGAGGGGAAAAATAGCAGAGGTGAAATAACCAACACCCCGACTTTCACTGACCTTCATGCTCTTCGCAACGAGCCCAGTTTCCAATTCCTCTCCGCAGCCAGCAGGGCTCACCCCCCCATGTCAATGTCAATCCTCAAATCATCATTCAGGGTCAAATCAATCGCCATATCATCTTTGCCCATTTCCATGTTCTCTTCCGACGTGTCTGGTTTGGGACCGCTGCTATCATTTTTTCCATGTGCTTCTTCAGGCACTTCAGTTGAGGGTTGTTCACTACAGTTTTTCTCATCGAAGCCTTCGGTTGACCGGAGCCTCGTTGCATGTTTTCGATGAATTTAGCCTTCGAAGCAGTTTCGTTGACGAGGTTCCGGAAATGCTTGAGGATTGAGGCTTCTTTTTTTTCCACATCGTCTCCGTTCACACCCACTGTCGGAATAATCTGACCACCCAGATCACAGCTTCAAAATTAGCAATCCATATATCTAGCACACACACAGAGAATGTTGATACTGCCAGAAAGTGTACTTTCTAATTTCCATCCTTCGATTTCAAAATAAATAGCATACAACACACCAAATGTAGAGGCGTCACCTTCTCAGGCTTCATATGCTTGACGAACTCTCTGAGTTCGGTGTAAGTGGAATGCTCGCTGAGGGCACCAAATGGACCTCGCATTCTCCCTTTATACGTATAGGAAATTCACCAGTATGTTTGGTGGTGTGAACCCACCCAGTCGGCACAAACCCAATCACCTAAAACAAGAAATTCAATTTTCAGCTCTCAATGACAACCTCTTGCAGTCTGTCAAAAAAAAAAAATCCAAAAAAATCTACCTGGCAAGTTTACAGGAGCTTAGCATTGTAGGTAACAGTATCTCCACTCGAATGGAGGGCATCCAGTTTCACTCTCTTTTCCTATTTCTCACCTTATCAACTCCGTTTTCCACTCTGGCCGATTCCATATTGACAAAGTTTGGTCTGAAGTAGGACCAGGTTTCTCCAAGGACCCCCCACTTAACAACATGAACGTTCGAAACCTTCATATCGGTAGTGAAAATGCTCTCAAGTGGTCCCAATCCAAACAGCCCATGACACCTAACTTCCTCTGTTTCTTCGATGAAGGATAAGATGAGACCTGAGTAACTAGGCCTGGGGGGTGCTGAAAACACCGGGAGCGAACTATTTCTCGTGGATCATTGTTGGGATCAGTGCCTAGGCCGTGGCATCGTGGCTCTCTGGAGCAATTTAAGCGACTAATTGCAAGTCTGGATTGCTCCCTGCAATGTTCACCAAGGTTTCAAGAGCCTGATGAGGGTGCGAGTCAGACATCATACTGACGCACTGCAGTACCCTATTTAGATTTGCAGCCACTGCCCCTGAATCCGCACTGCCCACCACAATTCATTGCAAATTTTATAGTTCGTCAAAGAACCCCTTGCACAGTACCGACACATTCATTTCCACCCTTATTTTTGTTATTTTTTCCTTTCTTTTTCCAGAATTGAAGAAAAAGAAAGGCTATGCTGCTGATTTTTCTTTGGCAGGGAACTGCACTCCCAACACCAGAAGCAAAAGAGGCGAGGAATCTCTGCAATCAGAATGCGTACCCTCGTCTATGGCGCCGCCGCTGTTCGTCGTTGGAACGCCACTACCACAGGTGGGCGTCGACACGACGCCAAAACGTCCCCCATTCAGATCCCACAATAGTGTAAAGAGGTAGGACAGTCACGCCTCAGAATCAAGAGAAAACGAAGGCGAGTTGGCGGAAAAAAGCGAAAGAAGCTTCGTTCGTTGCGTTGTTTCACCTCAAGGTCCTAAATATGAGCACTTGCTCCCAACTTCCCGCCAGGCCGGGAGTGATAAGGGAACAAAGCATAATCATAATCATAATTACAACCCACAGCAAAAGAGAGCCATCACCCTCTATGATGCAAAGCAAACGACTGGGTTTGCGGCGAATCAGACGCAGATATTCACTCACGTTATGAATTTGTCATGGGATACGATTTGGCTGCTGCCTGAAAATAGGGGAAAAATTGTAAAATAGGGGAAAAAAAAGGGAAAATAGGGGAAAAAGAGACAAAATAGGGGAAAAAGAGACAAAATAGGGGAAAATCAATGTTTTTCCCCTATTTTGAATAAAAAGGGTGAAAACGGACCAATTTTCCCGGTTTTCCCCTATTATCGCAAAAAAATAGGGGAAACAATAGGGGAAAACGGCCGTTTTGAGACTAGTGTCGACTTCCTCTGCAACACCGTTACACCCGTGAAGTGCGCGTGCTCGTGATTTCTTAGATTTTTTTAATTTTTTTTTCTTTGGAACAGTGGGATTTTCTTTGTCCAGGGAGCTTTCTTTTGGGTGGGTTTTGTTTTTGTTGCTCTTACCTTGTATTACTCTGGCATTATGGGGGGTGATGGCCTCTTTTTGCTGTAATTGATTGATTGATTGCTTTCTTAGAATCTTTTTGGAATGTCTTTCGGTGTACTTCACCGGCTTGCAATTGATTCTATGGGAATAGATTGGATCCTTATATATTCGTTGTAATAGGAGAGCGGCATCTCCTACACAATGTAAATGTTGTTTGTTTGTTTGTCACCGGCTTGCAATGCTCTGACACAATGTGTTCAATCTTATTGAGCTATTTTCTCTGTGCATCGACTCGCTCCGCAAGTAAAGTGAGTCAGTGAGTGTAGAAGTGTTGAGGTGAAGGATAACTCCTTTTATTATTTTTGAGGCCCTGTAACAAGGGCATGTTGATCGTTGTCTTTTGCAAGGTCAATTTTCGACAGATAGCCATCGATCGCTGGTCGTTTGGTCGGATATATGTTTCTGTGGAAGTACATGTGGTGCTCGACTCTAAGGCGAGGATGGCGTGGGAAAACAAGCATCATATCAAAAAAATATATATCCGTGGGTGCGTCGAATATTACCTCGAGACAGAACGGTAGGACGGTGCATTTGTTTCTTACAATCCCACTAAAACAAAAAAAATGAGAGGTCAACTAACATAAACAAACCTTGTTTCGAGCATAGTTTCCCCAGGCAGTTCGGAAAATGCCACCCAGTCAAAACCAAGCAGAGAAAAGTCAGATGCAACATCAACATTCAATCTAGAAGGCAAAAGAAAAAAGAAACAGATTCATGTTCAAAAACAGCACCAACTGAAGAAAGAAAAAACTGGCAGTCCCAACCAGGCCACATGGAAATGCATGCAGCAATTGTACCCAGTTCCGGCCGGCATCCTCATCGATCTATACAACACCAGAGCGAACTGGTTGGTTTATCGTGGATCGATTTGGGTTGGCTTTGCTATGTAATGGTCCGTCATTTTCTTCCATAATGCTACATGGTTTGCCCTGACATATTATGTCAGCATTTTGTCGGTTTTGACTTGCAATATCTTTCCTGGTTTTCTTTGGTGGACTCATTTCCAACAGTCGGGCAATCCATCAGCAATTGTAGTTTGCGACAAGGTTTGGCACAGTTTCAACGAGTGCGACGGAGGGTGTCACGTGATATCTGGCGCTCTTTTTGAAGGGTGGTTGCACCCGCTTCCCATGCACACAGAAGGACAAAGCTCCCTTGTCGACTTGGTGAGGCCGTTTTGCTTGCAGAGCATACCTTTCTCGGCCTTTTGGCTAAGATCAAGTGTAGTATCTGTTCTTGTCAGTTTGATCGCTGATATGGGATTCATAGAATCCCTTCGTCGATTAACCTGAATTTTCATGGGGTGTGGGATAACGGGTGCTTGCACTCGCCCTGCGCGGCATGGTCACGGTTCTCCACTACCACTGTGATTGTGCACCCATGAAATAAAAACATAGTGCGCTGGCCTCGTTCAGGTTCGACTCCTGAAGCACTACTACTCTTGACTTTTTCTATCACAGGCTGTAATCCACAGCCGTCTCAATACCACAAAAGTAGCTTTTTCCACAGCGAACCTCCACCATAATATTGATTGATTGATTGATTGATTGATTGAACCTCCACCAGACTCCTTTTACAGAGAGGCGTGTTATTGCTCTTTGTGTTTTTTTTTTGTTTTTTTTTGCGCGTGGTGCACGAAGCAAGCAGCATGAAAAACTTTCGCGGGCCACTTGGCTGGCAACGTTTTAGGAAGAAGCATCTTGAAGAGCATGCTCTTTGGGTTCCGCGGGTGCCTAATAAGCACCTCGTTACGCGAGAGCCCGGGCTTGCAAAAACCCCGACCGGTATCAACAGGTCGATGGGGTTTTGGAAGCCCGGGATAACAACGCCCGAGGTCGCCGTATGGCACCACACTGGTTTACAAGTGTGGTGTCGAAAAATACGCCGGTGGGCCACATTCAATTCCTTTTTTCCTTAATTTCTTGTTTTTATTTTAATGTAATTTTTGGTTTTAATTACTTAATAATTTCGAATCTAAATCGAAAACTGTTATTTATTAAAATCTTGATCAAATGATCAAGTTAAATCGAAGATCTTCTTTTCTTATCGAATTTATTTGGTTATGATAGTGAAAATGTCTTTAGATTTTTTGTGACGTTTAAGGTTTTAGCCCTTGGTTATTGGTCGCCACTGCGAACCACAGAACTCGGTTCAAACAATAAATTTATCGCTTGTGCACGGTACCTGTACGTACAGGTACCGTGCACAAGCGTTTATACACGCCATCGAGAAACAGAATCGATCGACTCAATCGCGATTGGCGAATATTGGATCTGAGTGTCAGCTTCTCTCTGGGCCACGTCTTTTAGTGCCGTGTCGACCAAAAGCACCGAGCTCTCTCCTAACTTTTGGTTTCCTTGTTGGGGAATGTCTCACCCCCGCCGGCGGTTTCTGTTACTTTTGAACCGGTGGTCCGTAGAATTCTTAAAATTTTAGTAAAACCCTGCGGGCCATCAATACTGAGTGAAAGTTTCTGCAACCAGATAATTTCCAGAGTTGCGACTGCAGGGGTGTCCATTTTTCATCTACTGGAGCTCCAAGATGCGTTTCTTTAAAGGGAAATTTCCCTTCCTGGCTTTGTTCCTCGCATTTTCGGCGGCTCAAGACACGACGCGAGCCCCGTGCGAGAGGAGCACGTGTCTCACGGGCACCAGCGCAGGGTGCGGAGGAACCTGCTTTATCGATATCGATGTGGCGAAAAAAAAAAAAAAAACAAAAAAAAACCAAAAAAAAACAAAAAAACCAACGACTCCGACAGAGAAACAGAGAGTTTGGGGCTCCTATGCAGCGAGGAGTGCGTCGCCGGCTGGTCGTCCGACGCTACTTTAGACTGTCTCAGGAATGAGCAAACCGAGTTTTCGCTGGGAGTTCTAGAGGTACTCATATGTCGCGAAACGGCACACCCCAAGAAGCTCGAAAGGCAGCCCAGGAACGCCGTTTCGCCTCTTTTCGTCGCGGTTGAGTCATATAAGACGTTTCACGAGCAGTTTTGCTCAAGACACGCGCGCGCGTGCATTCTCAGAAACCATTCCTTGTGCTAAAAACGTATACCTGACGTGCTCTCTATTTTAACGCACTTCAGACAAGACACGAAAAAATGAGCGCGAAACTTCGAAATGCTAAAAACGTTGTCGACCACTTGGTGGAGTTCAAATTTTTGGAGTTTGGTGGAACCCGGCACTTATCTTGTTTTCGTGCGCTCCTGCGTTGAGAAAAGTTGCGTTCCTAAAGTCAAAACTTTGCGTGTTGCAGACAGGGGCGGGTGGGGGCTGGGGGCGTAACCGGTAACGAGTAATACTCGGTTTTAGTAGTCACACGCATCAATTTTCCAGCGAAAGAGCAGCATGCATCCGCGCGTTTCCGCTTGCTTGATTTGCCGTCGTGGAACAGCAAAACTGCGAAACTGACAGATTGGCTGGTTGACTTGTAGCTCGTCGAACGACTTACGAAAGAAGTTTGCCCCCTCGTTTGTTCGGTTGGTGTCGTGCCCCCCGAGATAGAGGAGGATTGCCTCGCCAACGAAACTTGTTCCGAGAGGTGCAAAGCCGCGTTGTTGAACTTGAGTCGAGCCTGTCGAAACGTGCTGGTTCGCTCCACGAACCCAGATTTTAAAGAGGCTGCTTTGAGAATCTTTACTGGATGCGGCGTGGAGTTTGATCCGGTGAGACTGTGACTTGTTCGCAGCTGAATGCATCCCATCGCAGGGGGGGGGGGTTCACTTTGTTTTTGTTTCTTTTTGCTAAATCGCCAGAAAAAGTCAAGATTTTCCTCACACGAGCTGAAACGGAAGCAGTCTTGATTCCATGGTTTTCTTTGTCGACGGGAATTTTTGTACCCTTTTTGTTTGCAGGAAGTGGAGGCGCTTGAACCAACGGAAAGTCCATCCAAAGAAGGTGGCATCGATGAGTGAGCCACTCGCTCATTTAATTCAACGTTGGTAGAATTGGTAGAATTGGTAGAATTTTATCAACTGTTTTGGTTCCAGTGTTCGGTTGTTTGCGGTTCATGTCTTGAAAAGAAAAATCGAAAAAAGCAAGCTTTAAGCTACAAGTTGTCCAGTCTCTCTCTCCCTGATATTAGTCCCCAGCAGAAAAACCGCCAGGAAAACCGAAGCGGCGGCCAGGGAATTTTTAATCATGGGCACCTGATTTATCGCAGGGGGGACCTGTTTTTCGACTGCTGGGGCCTTTTTTTTTTTCTTGGTGCTGGGGGTGTTGTTTTTGTTTTTGTTTTTTTTTTGGATGTGACATTATAATGACAAATGGTCCAATGTCGGTCTTCGATATGACCTTAGGGTTAAAAAAGACCTGTAATAAACAACCATTAACACACACACCTGATTTATCGCAGGCCCGTTTGACGGCCTGATCATTCAATCACCTTTTAATCACTGAGGCTCTTGGTGTTAACACCTGGCGAACTCTACTTTGAGGGCTGGGAATCATCAGTCCGCAACTCTAACATTCTCTAGCGCCGCCATTCATCGCACAGAACCCAAAACAATAAATGCTCTGAAGCCACCTCTCGTATGTCCTCTATGCAGTGCTGTAGGGGCACAAGGCAGCCCTGTTGCTTGAATCTGAGAATTTGTCCGAATTCGCACTATTCCCCTCGAGGGGAACGACGAGCTCGTCGTTCTGCGGACACGTTATCCGAACGAGGTTCTGTGGTGGTGCGATTTCCTGGCCGTGGCGTTCACGACTATGGCAGAAAGTGGTCTTTGAACACAAAAAAAAACTTGAGTCAGGTTCGAACACCAAAGGTTGGCTCTTTGCATTGAAAGCCAAGAATTCCAGCCGACGACTCATCGAAGGGGCGTGTGGGAAGGACAGTGGCTTCTTTTATGCTCGGTTGGGAGCGAAACTCAAACATCTTTTCAAAGAGGTCTCCCACCTTCCCATTATGACAACGCACGACAACGCTCACCGTGAGCGACTGACTCCAGTGACTGGAGTCATTTGCCTGCTCCATGGATTGGAGAAAATTCATATGGAGGGACCGATTTTTTTGAGGTTAAACACAAGACGAATGGAGTGGCCAACGACGCCGTCGTTGGAAGTCTCCAAGGATCGGTCTTGTCAAATCGTCGGCGATAACTGCTCGCCCTGTGCGTTTTCTCACATGCCGAGCACAATAGCGTCGGTGGAGCGTCGTTGTGTTTATCATCACACACACTGCGCAGTTTATGTGACGAAAAACACGACGACGCTCTGCCGACGCTACTAACAATCGCCTGCAGCAATTGCAATTGCAGATTCCAGTGAAACAACTTCACTCTGCACCTCCCTAGAGAGATCTGTGATCCAATGTGCGACTTTTTTTGTTGGGAGAGGAGGAGCAGACGAGATGGAAGGTTTGACTCAAAAGCTTCGTCGTGGGCAAACAACGTCGACGTTGTTTGCACCTCTTTCAATAATGAAAGCTTTTCATTTGCGGCGAGGATATCCCCGCTATCGAGTGAACCGTTTGCCTCTCATCTACGACCAGTGGGTTCGACAGTGCACTTTGTTTCTCTTGTGCTCTTGCGCTGTTTGGCTGTAGCTGTTTTCAAAGTTGGTTTTCACATTTCCAGTACGGAAGAACGAGGACACATCTTCCGAAGTCAGGAGAGCTCGCAACGTGCTGCAAGAAGCATGACATATTTGAGGAAGTCGTCAGCAGAGTCGGATCCAGGAACACGAATGCCCAAGTGGCTATGGAGACATCAAGACCAAAACAGGTATTGGCTCGTTTTTTTTCTTTTTTAATTGTTTGTGTAGCTTTTTCCGGATGGGTGCCCTCTTTCAACTTTCATATAAGAAGTATGGTGCTCATCTCTTAAGAGATTCTTCACGCTTGTACTGATTTTTCGCAAACAAACAAATTAAGAAGATCTATGACCAACTGGAGGATGCTGTGGAGGGCAATTTTGAATTCGAAAGCAGGGGCAAAGATTTTGTGGGGGGAGTGTTTGTGGAGCAGATTCAGGTGAAAAAAAGTTTAATAAATCTGCCGTTTTCTTTTTTTTTTGGGGGGGGGGGAAGTGTAGTGTTCGCAAAATTCACACTGGCTTCTTCACCGATACGAGCCGACCCCTTTTTCGAGACATTTCAATCTGAATTACCGTACTGCGCCAAAAAAAGGTCGCACCAGAAAAAAGGTCGCACGATCCTGAAAAATTTCGAAAATCAAAAAAGAGGTCGC
Organism: Bryopsis sp. KO-2023; assembly: GCA_030272585.1. Lineage (NCBI taxonomy): Eukaryota > Viridiplantae > Chlorophyta > Ulvophyceae > Bryopsidales > Bryopsidaceae > Bryopsis > Bryopsis sp. KO-2023. The sequence continues at coordinate 1,498,709 of BSYQ01000010.1, forward strand.
ACAAAGAAACAGAATTTTCAGGTGTTTCCTAAAAAAGGTCGCAGAGACCCTGTTGGTCAGTAGTAACGCCACTGTGTGCGATATTGGCGCTTCAGGGAGCTCCGAAGTCACAGCGCAGAGGCACGTGATTTTCATAAAACGCGGAAAAAAGGTCGCAAAATCGTACATAATTTTCAAAACGCCAAATAAAGGTCGCAGATAAAAATTAAATATTTATTTTTTGCGACCTTTTATTAAGCGCAGTACGGTACATGCATTTTTTTTTTCATGGATTTTTGAGGTGAGGACTCCTTCCGAACATTCAGTGCCCAAGGATGCAGGCTTGAATCCCTCAGCCGCTGGCTCCAGCGAAAGAGGTGGGAACAGCGCTTGCAGGCTTCCTTCACTGGTTTTCCAACAAGTCGGGATGAGCTGACGAGGAACAAATCAAAGAAGGGAACAAATAAACAACATCTGGGTTCAACCAGGAGGCTGTGCATTTGTGAAGGCTTGGACCAATCAAACGCACTCCGAAGACACAAGGATTTGAAGAAAAACAAGCTCGAAGAATGAGAGGGTAAGTTGGCAATTCCTGGGACGGATGGAAAGGGATGTGTGTTCTGGCAGGAAATGAACAAGGTGCTGTGGGAGTGCCGATTCCAGGAGGTCAGTTATTTCGTAACCAAAAAAGCTATATTCTGATGGGGAATTCTTTCTTCCCCACAGTGTGAAATTTTCTGCAACTCAAACTCTTGCCAATTCTTGCATAGATTTTCGTATTCATGAAGCTCTGCTCGTTTTCATATCAAATTGTAATCTTTTTTTTCTTTCGGGTTCTTGCGAAAATAAGTAAATTTCTATCGAGCAGTTGCCTCGAGAAAAATCCCATTGATACGAAAATTACCAACTGAGGACTTGATATTGGTTTTCCAAATTCAAATATTCTCATTCGCTGAAAACCTTTGCATCAGCCCCAGTGCTTGAAATAGATTTGCAATGCATTATCATTTTTGGATCAAAGCATACTTGCGACAGCGCTCAGGAACTGAAGCGCTGCTGGACCATCATTTTGCCCACTGGAGGAATTTAATCCTCCATCACATTGTTGTTTTACAGGCCGTGATGCTGCCTGGGATGGTGGGTTTCGACGATTGTGATGTGGATTGTGATGATTGGGAAGCGAATGACACCGATGATGCATCCGTCGACTAGTGTTGATGAAGACATTGACAATGAGGATGAAGGTCTGCACTCCTTTGCCCGGATCATTTGGGGCTGGGAATTCAGACGTGAATGAGTGGAGCGAAGCTGAAGCCCCTGGCAGTATGGGGAATCATTGACGGGAGGATCTTAAGTTCAGCCAAAATGTGATGTTGTGCCCCATAAACCAAAAGAAAACTGCAAAAAGAAAGCTGAAAAGTATTTCCAGGGCTGCTGGTCGCCAGTGGCGACTCGCCACAGCCTGGTTCGAGTCCAGGCAGCCCTGACAAAAAGGGAATCAATCAATTATATTGTGGCAAAAAGAGGCCATCACCCCCAATCAATCAATCAATCATCAAACACACCGTCGGCGCCACCAACGACGAAACGTCGGTTTGCAACGACGAAACGTCGGCGCCATCAACGACGAAATGTCGGTATCACCAACGACGCAACGTCGGCGCCATCAACGACGTAACGTCGGTATCACCAACGACGAACCGTCGGTGTGTGCCGTCGATTCGTCGGTACACACCGACGACTCGTCGTTGGTGCGCCGACGCTCGATACCGCGATATCGACCGTCGTTGGAGCGTCGTCGACGGCGTCGTTGGCCACCCCGTTTGTCTTGTGAAGGAATTGGCGCTTTTTGAATTCCCTTGTTAAACATGAAAGAAAGTTTCGTTTTATTCCTGTGTTTTATTCTTTTTTCGATTTAGTCTGCAAATGATACATACATTGCATGGTTGGAAAGCCAAAATACGAATTGTTGGGGGGTTACCAACTCAAAACAGAAATCGCTTGAATATCAACAGAAACGAACTTCGCTTTTTTTCAGTGGTACTTTCAGAGAAAGCTGGAATGCCAGGAACCACTAATGTTGGGTGGTATGCCATAGAGTTTGAAAGAATTGCAAAGTCTTATGCAGACCAACATGCATTCATTGGTTTTGTCCCCATTCAGGTTTCCGACTGGAGAATAAAACTCCAATTATACCATTCATCTTCTCTTTCTTTTCGGTCTTCTAAATCGCGACTGATTAAAACCAACTCTAACCGAAACTGTAACAGGAAAAAGCTCAGTTGCCTACAAAAGCCACATCTGTGGCAGGAAAAACACTTGCTTTCGAGGCTACAAGAAATTCTTGACCATCAGAGCAAGTTTACTATCTTTTGCAAACAGAAGAACAGAAACAATGGGGAAAAACGGATGGCCTTCAGGCCATCCGTTACTCACCAGCTGGTGAGTAACTGGCGCTGCTATTGTGAGTTGGGACGACGTTCACGTTAGAATGACTTTGAAAGGAGACGTCTTTTTCCGTGCTCTCAGAACCAATCTTCATTCACGAAAAACTCGTGCACAAATTGAGGGCGCATCGGATTCGACGGAGGGATGGTAGAGCGCCAATTGGGGTGAAAGAATTAAAACTGAGGCCCTTGGTTCTGGCAGTCTGGTTTGGTTTGGTCTGGCAGTCTGGTGCATTCCTTTCACTCGTTCATGCATTTAAGCAACATGAAAACTGATTGTCATTTTTGTGTGTTGAAAGTTCAGGGCCACCCTTCAAACTGAAGCCTAGAGATTTCATGGAAGTTGATGAGGTTGGTAGTTGGATGGATGACCCCATGAATTGGAGGCCCACAACTAGAATCAATGTCCTTGGACAATTTTATGTCTATATGCCTCTGCTCGGTATTTTCTCCTCATCCAACCACGTTCTTCCACTTCCAACAGCAACACCTTCCTTGGCACCCCCTCTATCTGCGCTACCAGTGTCTGATTTTTGTTTTGAGGTTCAAAAACAATTCGTTATCCGAGTACAATCTTGTTGGAATTCATGAAAAAGTAGGGGGGGGGGGAGGGGGTATTTGTAGTTTCCGTTTCACCACCACCGTCGACGAATCCCGAGGGGCAGGGCATGGACAGGCTGACGATCACCAATGCAGCCAATGTCGAGATGCCAACGGAAGAGGATGCCATGCCATTCAAAAACTACACCCTGGAAACACCGACTTGAAAACTCGACTTGACTGTGGAGCACCGAACGGATTCTTCCTTCCAAGCGCCTCTATCGACGCAGCCTTCCACAGACTGTGCTCTTCTCGCACCCACCCCCCAGCTTGCAGTGCACTGGACGCCCGAACTCAAATTTTGTGGGAAAGCGATCTTTTCGAAAGATTGCCACAACGACCTTGGGTCTGCAGTCCGCCTTACCTAGCGGATTCTCGTTACAGGACTTGCTTTTCACACGTCATATCGGCTATCAAAGAAAGCCTGGGCGAAGCAGACATTTTTCTTCCGACTTCGGATTCCTGTTTGGCAGTCGCAGCAAGCACAATGACTGCGAAACTCAAGGATGTGTAAGTCACCCGCAAGCGAGCCAAGCGTTTCCGCTTTGCTTCGGTTTGGAAAAAATAAAAATAAAAAATTGAAATCCCGTATGGACAGCCGTCAATAATATATATCAAGAGCATGAAAGTTCGTGAAAAAAGGTGCTGAGCAAAACTGTATTCAGAAAAAGCTCCCACACGTTTCCAATATCGGAGGATGAGATGCTCCCCCCCCCTCCGGGTTTCAATGAATATAATTCTTTTCGGATGAAGGTTTCTCCACGAGCAAACAAACAAACAAACAAACAACACGAGCACCAAACTTCTCGCGCACTTGACCGCGAAAAAAAATGAAAATGAAAAAAGTGTGGCTACGATTAACCAAAGTCCACCCTGTCTGCTTTTGCAGAGAGCGTCTCTCGTATTCGAAGGATTGGACGGAGGAGTTTCACAATCAAGCTGATGTCGAGCTGGTGGTTGAGGGAACAGTGCTTCCAGCGCATTCGCCATTCTTGTGTCAATCGCAAGTTCTCTCAGGGGCGATTCACGACACAGCGAACGGAGGCAGCAAAATTCGAATCGAGTCGCTGTTCAAGGACGTTGAAACGGAGGTGCTGGATTTGTTACTGGGACAATTGTATGCTTCTGAACGGATGTTGAGGCCAGAGGAGCTGGACACATCGCAAAAAGTCATCAATCTAGCCATCAAGTGCGGATTCGATGGGATCGCGAAACGACTTCTCAGCAGCTTGGTCAGCGATGGACGAGATATGAAGCAAGCTCTGAAAGTCCAGACTGCCGCAGGCCTTGAAATCGAAGCGAACCTGGCAATGATTCTGGGTTGGGTGAACATCTGCAATCTCACATCCCACCCAGGCCTCGAGGATGCGCTCCCTGGTATTTGGGACGGACGGCGCCTTCTCCGACATAAGAAGGGCCGTGGCAAGGTGCTACAGCCTGCTGCAACGAACGCTTAGTCTCATCTTTTCAGATTCAGATGCATCGTATCAAAGACTGCGTACAGAACTCCGACGTTGGGAAAATGGGGATTGTTACACTATTCGTGTCGCTTGCCACAGTTGCGGCGGCGGCTACAGGAGGCAAGGATGAAAGAGTTTCTTATTTCGAGGACTGCCGCAACGGATGCTGTCGCAGTGACTCGGATCGGAAAGGATCACTTCGTACTTTGATATTGTGTTTGGGAGCTTTTTTTCCCGTTATTATCCGTTTGGCATTGTTTGGGTGGGGGCCCTTCTGGTAGTTGACTGAAAGTGGGTATTTCTGTCAGACAAGCAGGCAAAGTTTTTAAGGTGGTATGTATTACATTGCAATAGTATGGGTGGATTATTGTAATTGTATGGGTGCAATTTATGTTTGTTTGTGATTGTATGGGTGGATTCTCTTCACCTCGAGCTGTCATTAAAAAAACAAAAGGTGAAGCGCAAACAAACAAAGTTGCAACTGCAACTGCAATTGATCAATTCAGCCAAGGTAGGAATCAACTCATCTATCTGATAATGAAGCAACCGCACTTAATGAGATTTTCAAGACTGAGGAGCTGTTTGTCGTCCCGATTTCCTGTGAGTTTTCTTGTTCTGAACGGTAGCTTTCGAACAGGACCTTTGGGATGAATTTTTCGACTCAAAGAAAACTTCGAGTTGAGCCAGTGCTTTACTTAAGACTGGGCACATTCGTTGACGTTTTTTCTTAAAATGGTAAGAAATGGTAGATCTACCATTTTTTCCAGAAAAGAAACACAAACACCCTCCTTGCTTGAAGAATTGGACAAAAATGGTACAACGTATGACTAAGTTATGGGATAAGCCATAACTTTACAACATTGGATACCCATACTTTGAACTAGTGCAAATAAACCCCCCCTTTCTGACCATGAGAACAAAAGCAACACATCGAATCGGGGCTTTCTTTTCTTTTCCAGAGAAAAATCTGATAATGCTCATTCCCGCGTGAAGTGAAGCTTGATTGCAATGCAAACAACACTTGATTTGGTATGGACCCCAATTTTTTCTTTAAAAAAAAAAAAACAGATGACAAAAATAAGAGGGCGGTGCAAAACCCCAGGTCCCCCCTTATTCAAACCCCATTCGTTACTCTTTTCGATAAAGTCGAGAATAAAAAGCAAAGCACCACCACGCTGACAATCCCGTCACTGATGGCTACTTTTCCCCACACGAAAAACAAATGCTTTACTGTTGAAATTCGAAAAACAAATGCTTTACTGTTGGTCCGAAAAACAAATGCTTTTACTGTTGAAATCCCTGTTGGCTTGATGCTTGGAATTTTTCTTTTTTTCGGAAAGATGGGCCTGGGGCATCTTTCCAAATCCTCTGCTCCTAAACTAAACCAAGGATCACGCCCTGCAACGTATTGCCAAGGAAAAAAAGAGGGGCTTCGTCAGCCGTACATTTTCTGAAATGAGAAGTGTGGACCGCTTTCCACAAAATAATAAAAAAAAATAACAGGTCAATATGCAAATTTGTTGTAAATTTTATGGGTAAATAAGGAAAAAGCGTGGTTTTTATCCAGCATTTAAACCTGTATTTACAGAATAAAATCCAGAACTTTGTTCAACGTGTCCCTTCCACCCAACTCAAAGACCCCAAGAAAAAAATATCGCCATTAGATCTTTTTTCTTATTTTCTCAAGCCACTTTTATTCCTAAAAGTAGCGTTTCCAATTCACCTTTTCCCTTTTTCTGCCTCCCTCTCCAGAACCACCTTGACGTTTTCGAACGCCACGTACGAAATGCTGATGGCCGGCAGAGCTTTGAAGAAGTTTGGACCCAGCCCTTTGTACAGGCCAGTCAGACCGTCCTGTCTGACCACCTTTCTGAAGCAATCCAAAATTCCGGAATACAGTACGGGCCTTCCTTTCGTCCCCTGGGTTTGCAAGCGAGTTCTCACCAATTGGAGAGGGTAGGACACCAGCTGGCCGGCGGTTGAAGAGGCCGCCCCGCAAGCTAGCAAAGTCAAAGTCCCTGGATTTCTGTCTGGGAATGCATTTGTGTAGGTCTCCTTCAGACCGGAGTAGAGGGCCAGGTCGACACCTGATTTAAAAGAAATTAATCAAAATAAATCAAAATAAAATAAATAAACAAAATAATAAGGAATCAGGAAGGAATCCTTCAGCTGAAGATTTGGCATCGAATGTACGAAATTGTTTCCTTATTCATGGAAGAAATAAGATATCAACTCGGAATTGAAAAACAAAAAGTCCAGTTACAAAAAGCACACGGAATTTGATATCTTCTGGATTTACCACTTTTTTTCTTCTGAGCAAATGAAATGTATTCCAGCTTTGACGAAATTCGTTTGTGAGAATCTCCACTTCTACTTTCTAAAAAACAGTACGGGCAAGCAAACAAGGAGGAAAAACCTCAGCTTTTCCCTGACCCTCCTTTCATTTTTTTTTTAATTATATAAAAATATATATATATATATAATCACTTACCAGCATAGGGAATGATCCCTGCCAGTGAAGCCCCCAACCCCTTGTACAAAGCTCTGAATCCTTCCCTGGAAACCGTTTCTCTCAAGCAGCCAGTAATTCCAGAGTATTCGCCCAGCCGGCTGGCAGCGAGTCGAGTTTTGGCAATTTCCAAAGGGTAGATCGCAGTCTTGACACAAAGAGGCAAAAACATCAAAAAATTGAAAAACTCCACCATCCTTAGAAAATAAAATAGAAAATAAAAACTAAGAATAAATCAAGGAACACATGTAATTTCTATTTTTTGAATTATTATTTTTTAAATAGGTGATAAGGGTAAAAAAAGAAACAGCAAAGATTTAAAGGTTTATATATACCTGAGAAACGACTCCTGCCGATGAACCAGCGGCGAGCCGCTCGATCGCTGTCGGGGCATCCTTGTCTTTAGCAATCAGGTTTCTAAAAGTGTCGAATGCCCAGAATTTTATAGCTGTTTCTGGAGCTATTTTTAGGACATTTGCTCCGTTTCCACGGAAAAAACTCTTCCAGCCGCCATCGCTGTAAATGGAACGCAGCCCCCCAGCCAGCCCTGGATGATAACCACCATTATTACAACGAGCATAAAAAAGCAAATCCCCGAATGTAATGGAACGTCCGGAAAATAAAACCCAGTGGCCTCTTGTCAAAGATTTTTTGTTTACAGTATGGTGCTGGTGGGCATTTTCAGATTAAAAAAATCATAAGAAAAAAAAAAATCAGGCAATACTCGAGGTTCGAAAAAATGACCCTGATGGACTTTTCAGCAGAAACAGAAACCCTTGTCTGTTCAGAATCAGATATTCTGAAATTGCATGTGGGGCTGAGGGCTCTCATGTCAGTCTCACCTGGATATTTCGAACTCTCGGTCGAAGCCTGCAGAATCGTCTTCAACCGATCCAGAGGGGCCGTCGAGCTTCTGGACACCGCCCCCGCAACCGCCCCGGAGCACAACGTAATCCATGGAGCCTTCATTCCCTGAGTATCGTCCGGAATCAGCATGCTTTCCCCGATATCAATGGCCGCCGCTTTCGTCCACACTTCGAAAATCGCTCGGATGTTGTGGGAGGGCAGCAGCACCAGGAAATCCCTGAACTCCGCAAAAGAGATCGTTCCATTCCCGTCTTTGTCCATTTGTTTCACCAAAGTGGAGCATTCTGCTGCTGTGGCTTTGACCCCTAGGAGCTCCAGGGACCTCCGGACTTCGCCCACCGAAAGGGTGCCGTCGCCATCCTGGTCGATGTCCGAAAAGACTTTTTGGAGCTCTGCTTCTCGTTGAGAAACGAAGCTGCAGAATTCGTTGAAATCGATCGTGCCGTCTCCATCCTTATCTCCGGCAGCTATTATCGATTCAACCTGAAAACATCAGACAGTGAGTGTTGCTCATGAGAATATTTCTTTGGATTTTTTCTTTTAAAAAAATTGAAAATTTGATTTTGATTTTGGCAAGATTTTGATGTCCCGTTTCCCCCCACACCCGCAGAGAAAAAAAACGGCGAGGAGCTGAATGTATGTAGAAAATACAGCCAGAGTTCGGAGGTGAAAACGTACGATATTCTTGCTGACGGGCAGCTTGAGCATTCGCAGTCCTTGCTCCAGCTCTTTCGCGTCAATCACGCCATTCTTGTCCGTGTCGAGTTGGTCGAAAACTCGCTTTGCCACACGGACCTCCACCCGTTCTGTCATCTTTCAACAGACTGTTCCGCTTGTTCGTGAAAGAATGAGAGAGCGCAGGCACAAAACCCCACACAAGCTTCAACCTACGGAGCAACCGATCCAGGAAAGAACGTCTTGTCCCCAAAGATCCGAGAGGCCATCGGCATATAGGTGCCGAATTCTTTCCAGCGCGTTTCTTGCGTCTTTTTTTTTTCCTGTGGTTTGTTTGGTGGAACGCTATGTTGTGGAGAGGGTGGTTTTCTGCTGTGCGCTCACGTGGGTGACTAATAGGACATCGATTAGTCATTTGTGCTGATGTCAGTCACAGTGTCTCGTACAGTACCGCTTGTTTTTCTGTTTTTTTTCCTGCCCCCGAGAAACGAAAAAGATTTCCTCTTTCACCACCCCGTAGCGGAAATTCGAGCGGACTCCCGACGAAAAGAGCCCAACCTTTCGTAAATCAAAACCGTTGGTTAAAAAAAAGGTTCAATGTCTTTTCGCCGGAGATTGAAAGGGAAAAAACCACCGGAGGGATGGGAGCTCATAGAGGACGTGATAGAGGATTTCGAACAGCAGATGAAAGAGGCGGTGAACGAGGAGCATGAGGGAAAGCGTCGAGCGGAGCTGACCTATAAAATCCATAGGATACACTGGGAGAAGAATAGGTTCATTTTCGACCTGATGTATCAGAGGAAAGTTATGTCAAGGGAACTGGTGAGTAAATGCCTATATAAATATAACTGTGTAATAATAAATAAACAAAAAATATCTAAGATATATATGTAATAAGCCCAATCAGTAAAATTTGGACATAGAGTGTGTTTTTCACACTTTTTTTCTTCAGGTGAAGCATGCTGGTAGTGTTTTTTTATGAGAGGATTTTGCTTTGAAATTTACTTCTTTTCCTGCTTTCTTTTTATAAATCTTTTTGAGGTTGTAAAAACGCCTCATGCAGCACACCCACTTTTGAGTTTACTTTTTGTTCTTTAAATGTGCAACTGCAAATTTTTTTTCTCCTTTTCTTTCAAATTGAGAAATTATGGCATTCTTGAAAATTACTGGCCAAAAATACACATGTGGTTCCAGAGCTGTGATTTTCATACAGCCTTTATCAGAGGGAACAGAAAAATATTTTTGCTCGACCTTAGACGGAAAAAAAATCCTAAACAATCGATTTGACTTGAAGAATTCGCATACGAAAAAATATGCATATGCTGCTGCCATTTCTTTCCTTTTCGCTCCAACTTCATCCGAAACACATGCCCCAAAAAAATCTCATCCGAATTTCGCCAAGTGCTGTGTTATTCACACGACCTTTATGGAATTCTCTCGACCCCACAGTTCGACTACCTTGGTCGGGAAAAAATCGCAGACGCCTCTCTGATCGCCAAATGGAGAAAACCCGGCTATGAAATCCTGTGCTCCATGCTGGCCATCCAAAAAGGCAATCATAACTTCGGAACGACATCCCACTGCAGAGTGCCTCTCCACGTCCGATCTTCCCAACAGAGAATCACTCCAGACGTTCAAACAGGATGCATTTCGTGTGCTTCTGGGGACGGCCGATTCGGTGGTCCCATTTGGTGGAACACCCCTCTGGAGGAAGGGGTGGAAGAAGCCGATGATAACAGGTGTGGTGGAGTTTTTCGAAAAATATGTGTTTTTTTTGCTTTTTCTGGTCGGTGGAATGGTGAATTTGGGATGTCAGGGTGGTTTTCCTGCAAACGAAGGCGGTGTTCTGAAGATGTTGGGTTCAGTTAAGGAAGGGGGGGGGGTTACGAAAGAAAAGGGGAAAGGACGTGTAATAGAATTTTGCTATGGTTTTGAGTTTTAGGAGGAAGAGGGGTTGATATTTATTTTATTTATTTAGTATATTTAGTGTTGGAACAAACAAATGCCCCGGACGGAAATATAGACAGAAAGCTCCATATGTTTGAACCTCCCATGTGAGGAATCAAACAACACTGATATGTTCGTGTAGGAAAATCATTTTTTATCATGGAATCAAACTTTCAAAAAGGAGGTTGGGGGAGGGGGGGGGGAAGGGGAAATCGAAATATTTTTACGTACATATTTTTATATGTTCTTAATTTTTTTTATAATATTAATTTTACTTTTCTTTGTCAAACAAGAGCTGATGGGCGTGCGTGTGTTTGTTTTTTGTAGGGCTCAATGGGCACAACCGTCGTCTCGAAGGGAAGAGGGTGCTCCTGTCGATAAAAGACAGAGAGCTGATGAGGAGGGGGCCGATATTGCCCGGAGCAAGGACAGGGCTGACGATGAGGACGAAATTCCAGCAGAAGTTCGAAAAAGACTCAATGCGTTGAAAGACAGCGTGAGAAAAGCGCAATCTGTCGATTAATTCACCTCCGTATGTCCGACCTGCTGTCTGACATGAGGGGCAGTCCCGTTTTCTTCCCTGCTCTTTCTGTTCCCTTTGCTTTTTCGGCCCGTTTTCGGTGGGAGGAGGGTTAAAAAAGCAATTGAAAGTGAGAAGCCACAGGATTTTTGAAGTTTCAAAATGACAACAGGCAAGGCATGGTTGAAAATTTGAAAGGAGGTTAGGAAACGGAAAGAATACCGTGTGTGGAAAATCGTGGGTTGGATTTCGATTCTTTTGTGTGGAGCCCGTTTTGCCCATGAATTGGATTGGTGCAAGGAATTTTCCGATTTTCTGATGGCTTTGCGGGTAGTTGGGGGAAATATGTGGGATAGCACTTGGAAAATGAATTGATGACTAATATTTTACAAAGGGGGGGGGGGGGGTAGCCATGCTGCACAGACATCCGAGATTGAAAAGTGAATGTTTAGTCTGTGAGTGAATGTAAAGTAAGGATGAGGGTTTTGAACAGAAAGTCACCTTGCCAGCACAAGATAAGAGAGGCTCCTTTGTTAACCTTCAATGAGCATAGCAGGAAGGTGTGTGTGTGTGTTTTAATGTGTCCAACAATGAATTAACCGTCCTTATTGCATCGATGCTCTCCACCAGAAAAGGATAGAGATTTCTTCCCATTTTTTTGTTACAAATCATTGAAAAAAGCAATAAATTATGACTTCATTGATGCATGTGGAAACTTCACTCTTGTCTAACACAGGTCATAATGAGTCTGACTTGAAACAGCAACAGTTGAGGTGCTGGATGATATGTGTTCGTTACGGGTTTGTTTTATCCACTTTGGATATTTGGATTGGAACAGTAAGGTCATCTTTTCAGTTTCAGTGTTAATCGTGCTGAGATTTCTTTGCCCTGTGCGAAATGTGGTGAAAAAGGAGAGTCGATAGTTAGATGAGAAGGGGAAATGGGACGAAATGAGACGCGTGGGTGTTTGCGGCTGAATGGCCGAGTTGTGATGACGGGAGGAACTTGTGGTTGTGGTGCGTTGAACGTTTGTGGTCGGAAAGTGAAAGGGGCGATACTTATAGGGGCTGTTGTTGTTGTAAAGGATGCCTTATTTGCTTTGAGTTAACGGAGCGACTTGTCTGCGAACGTTTCGTTTCAGTGTACCAAACAGTTTGAAAAAACTTTATTCCACAGAAAACAAAAAAAAAGATGTATGGGTGTTTACCCTGGAAAGATAGAATCAGCTGAGTTGAATTTCATTGGTTAGGAATCACTCATGTTGATATTTACAGTGGAATTCGACCTAATTGCTTGGAAAGAGCAGTGATTCCACCCCTATCCAGCAGAATAAGATATCACAGTCCTTTCATCCAGAAAAAAAAAAAACTTTTGGGAAAGTACTCAACAACCCCCCCCAAAAAAAACAACGAAGAATTGACCATGAGCAATGCATTTCCTTTTTCCCTCCCATAGCATGCTGATGCGTTCCATTCTATTCTTTTTCACAAGCAATTTTTGTTGGATCGTTCAATCAAAACGAACATTTCCAGGTTTACATTGAAATTACATAACATAAAGTAAAAAAAAAAAAATCGCTAAGAAGAGTCAAGACAATGGTGGAAAGAGAATCAACAAAGAAAAAGAAAAAGGAAACTAAAATAGCCTACATACATTGATTTTGCATAATCTCAAAGCATCAAGACTAAACTAAAAAAACCGAAGAGGGGTGCATAACGCTCTGTGATGCTGAGATCGATTCAACAATTAAGAAAAAAAAAAGACAGTATACCTAGATATCCTAAAAATCTTTGATGGTTGCGGGTGGTCCGATTTCGAATTATAAATTAATTAACTGGTTGGTGCTGCTAACCCCTGCTGTCGACCCGAACAAAGGCCAGTTTTTGTGGATGCAACTGCTCTGTTTCTTTTTCCTCCTACCCTACCCCTACCCCCCTACCCCCTCTTGTCAAAAAAATCCAAACGAAAGGGGGGCCCACGAGTGTCTGACAGGCTCTGCCTCAATGAAGGAGAAAACGAAAGAAAAAATCGGCCTGCAAAAAAAAAAAAACGGACAGACAGTTGAGCAACAGTTCGGATAGAATATGGTTTCACTTTCCTGTTTCTTTCCTCCAAAAAATTCTAAAAAGCCAGTCGGAAAAAAAAAATTGACTGATAAATAGTCACTTTTTTGAATGGGGGGAGGGGCAGGCTTAACCATTATATTTTTGATCCTAACCAAAATATGCATGATTGGACGACCTGTTGCTTTTGTTGAATCCAATTTCCAGGATCCGACACATGAACACAGCTTCTCGGAAGTGGGGCGATTGTCGGAAATTTTACCTACGAGACAAGAATCACTACTCCAGCGGCCAAACCATGCCCCGCTTCTGCATTTCGACGACCAGCATGTCGCGCTCCCTCCTCAACATGGATAACTCCGCTTGATGTCCGTGCACCTGTTGACAACCCCACCGTGTCGCTCACGTCTGGACGAAGTACTTGTATTTTTTTCAATACAGGAGAAAAAAAAAACGCCACAAGGAAGCAGTTACGGGTTGTCATACTTACTCGAGCCGTCAGGTCCACCACTTTTCCTTGCAGGCTGGCGATTAGGGCTTTCTGTCGCTCCCTGAACCTTTTCTGTGCTAAACGGTTGCGTTCTTTCGCCGTCAAAGGCGTCGTGTCTTGGATGATGCAGGCCTTGTTCTTTTGTTCCGAGAAGTGAGAGTCGGAGGGGGTTACATCAACCGGAAGCCTTTGCGGAACGAAAAAAAAAGAAAAAAACAAACCGATCAGCGCCACCACGGCCAACGCAGAATAGTAAGGTGGTCCATGCGCACGACAAACAGGTCCTCACCGGTGTGTGACAATTCTATGTCCCTCGATATCGTTTATATTCAGCGGACGAGTGACATCAACTCCATCAACGCCCCGCACCGCAGGTGCCCGCGAGATAGGCATAACTTCCACGCTATCGAGAAGCGTGTCGTTCTGGCAGCTTCCCATTGTCGTCGTCGAGTACGTTTTGGACGAATGTGAAGCAGGCACTGTGAGCAACCTCAGCTGGGGCAACACTTCGACTTCCGCGAATTGGTTTCGATCTGGCGGCGTTCCGAGATCCTCGAGTGGCGCCAACGACACCGGGAGTTGGGTTTCCAGAACTCGCCTCTGCTGTGAGTACACCCTTTCGGCAGCACTCTCCTGTAGAATGAGAACTCGGTTTCCGTTGTCGAGCGTGACGATACGGGTGGCGCCGCTGACGGGCAAGTCGCCTGCCTCGTACAGCCCTTCGTAGGGCAACCTGCTCCCTTCCATTTCGCCGTCTGAGCTGGAAACTTACTCCGAGTGACTTTGTAAAAGAACTTGGTTTGGAAGAGTGGAATGCTCACAGCAACACAAGTCTTAGTGAGAGTGTACTAATTCACTGTGGTTTACTCCAGCCTGGTGTCGTATGTTAGAGTGGATCAAAATGGGTTGGGGGCTCCCTGACCTGGGAACGTTGTTGGCATGAGTTTCTGATCGGCTTCGTAAAACACAAAAAGTGGTGGATTCACAGTTATAAATGTAGAATTCTGACGCTGAGAATTCAAATAACGGGTGACTCAATTCATTTGTAACCAAAAGGGGCAGACTCGAACGCGCGTAAATACAAGAGAAGCAGGCCTGAAGCGCAAAAACAAGAATCTTTTGCATCCAATTGGTACAAACAGACCAAGAAATAGTTATCTGTGAGATAAATCCAGCTGCAGAAAGCACTGGATTCGATGTTCTCTACCACAGCGTCACTGACGCACATACTGGAATTCCTGATGCGTTCTTCCAGAATGGTACACCAGAATGCCACGCCAAGAATAGCAGCTTTAACTCCACAAGGCCATTTCAAGACTGAAAAAACCAAATTGGAAAATGAACATCAGCTCGTGTCAAGGACGTCTTCTTCCCGCTATTTGGATGCTTGCTATCGATCCAAGAAAGGGAAAAAACACTGGAGAGCGCCCCCTGCTGTTCGAGGGAGCAGGGGCCGCCATTAGCAGCGATTTCTTGAGCAATAACACCAAGATAGCTAATCGGCATTTGACCAGCGCTGGTTATCGCTCGATAACGTGGGGGACCCCCAATTACCATCGCAACCAGTCTGAGCGCCTTCAATAAAGGCGCCCCAACTAAGTGTGCAGTTTCGTCAACAGAATGGGTGCGATTTTTTTGTTTCCAGGCACCCGTTGTGGAGCGCTCTCTAGAGCTGCTCTTTAGTTCAGGTGTCCCTGAGCCAGTTCGTGTGTTGTCGTGAATGGCTAGAGTATTGTGCGTCCGATACCATTCGAATTCGACAAACGCCGTCATCAACGAATACGGGCAAGGCTTGGGTGTTCCGCCACGAATACATGTATGCAACAGTTCATATCTTTCGTGTGGAGGTCTCCTTGAACGGCGAGGCCAACGGAACGCCCCCCACTGTCGTTTACTGTGTTGAGCGAGTGTGTATAATTTGTGCGCAAAGAACGATATGTGAGGTTTAGTGTCTATGACATATACTGGGCAGTGGGGCAATACATACGTGGTAGTGCATGCCTGGCTGGGCGCTGGTGATCGTTGTATTGCTGGAGATGGCTCTTCGTTCGACGAGCAACGGCCGTGAAAACTGAACAGCTTTTAGGAAGCGCTTGCCAAAGAGCGACTTCCTGTTTCGGCCGACTTCTTGTGTCGAAAAGAAAAGTTAGACAGCAACTGAACTTAACGTCGGTACGATGAAAGCGCGGCGCGTCGTTCGGTGCAGCTCGTTTTCTCTGATACGCAGAGTTTTCACAACTTCTGAAGACATCAGTTTGAAACTGGCAGCGTTCCAGCCTGGAAAAACTGTTCGTCTAGATGGTGGAACACAACACAACACCCGAGCAGCGTCCGTTTCATCGAAAACGGCCCACGTGATTTTTTCGATGTATGTATTGCTTTGTTGTGTTTCGCGCGTTCTGAATTAGATGATTCGAACCTGCCTTCAGGTCAACCTGGGGAGAAACGCACAGAAGCAACACACAAAAAACAAACCCAAAAAACCCTTAAACTACAAACTCTGTGCGTATCGCCGTAACTTTATCTCCAGTCTCAGCCGCAAGCAGTAACGCTTGCTACATACCCACTATATTTTAAAACATATACATACATCCGATGTATGTATATTGAGAGGGGGAGTCCCCCTCTCAATGATTTGAGGTTTCCCTTTCAGGACCCAGTGTATATATTAATTCGGTGGTGTTCCCGAGCTGCTAGTTTCAGATCGGATGGATGTGGGTTGAAAGTTGTAATTTCTTACAGAGATGGGGCATTTGACGTGATTTTGCCGTGGCAGTTCTTTGCGGTGCAATACATTGAATCGAGTGGTCAAATTGTTGCTCAAACCACTTTGAATGCAATGTTGACAAACAGAACAGAACATGAGGTTTACATTCTAAGGGGCTTGTTTTCCTTGTTGTGTCTATTCCAGCATCATGGAGGGTGATGGCTCTCTTTTGCTGTGGGTTATATTTAGCGATTGATTGAATGTCGAGTAAAAGAAACAATGTCATTTTCGCCGCTTGTTCAGGCCGGGCATCTGAAAGAGAAAGGTTGGAGCATGTGATAAGTGTTCATTTTTGGACAAACGCGAATGGGGGATAAGAAGTCCTCAGGAATTTCCGGCTTGTCGATGTTGGAGACCTCTTCGAACGGATGTCATACGGAGGTCAACTTGAGGAAAAGAGAAGCGAGAATGGAGATGTCTTTATACAATATGCATTTCTTCTCTTACCCTCGATAGGGTTGCACTATGGGAAATCGCGCTCTGTGCGGGGTGTTTTGGCAACCCCGCACAGAACCCTGAACAGTCACGCACAGAGTTAAAAACACCCCGCACGGCTCTGTTCCCCGGTTTGGCCCCGTATTGTGCGGGGTCCCGATTTAACCCCGCACAGACTGGAACCCCGCACACAGAACCTGACGTCTTTCCCGTTGTGGGACCCCGCACAGATGAAACATAGCCCCGTACAGTGTGCGGGGTATCCTATTCTCTGTACGGGGGTGCCGTGCGGGGTGGATATGAAAGACGTCGGGTTCTGTGTGCGGGGTTCCAGTCTGTGCGGGGTTAAATCGGGACCCCGCACAATACGGGGCCAAACCGGGGAACAGAGCCGTGCGGGGTGTTTTTAACTCTGTGCGTGACTGTTCAGGGTTCTGTGCCATTAATGAAACTGTAACGGGACGCACACAGCCTCTAGCTGAGAGGACCTGCGTCTTGGGTTACTCCTTGTTCTTAGGCTCTTTTCAGTGGTGGTCACGTTCGTTCGGTCAAGTTCGGTCGAGAATCAGTCAAAATGTTACAAGTCGAATCTAACAAGTCTCTCTCTACCCCCCAGAGGATCGCCTAAATACTTGGGATAGTCGGACCTACAACCCTCACTACATCCACCTCATCAGTCCTATTACAATCCCCTCCACATCACCGCCTAAACTCCTGTCCGGCGGATGATGTCACAAGAAAGAAAAAAACAAAAAACGTGATCCTGAAGGGTGTAGAGTTACTGTCAAATTGAACAAGTCCCATTGTCCGTCAATCAGCTGAACTAATATAATCCGTCAGCCAATCCAAATCAACCCAATAAATGTTGTCAATAACCCATGGATAATATTGTCGGAATAAGATCCAATAGCAACTCACTCTGGTGATCCAATCCAACCAATCGGTAAAATATTCAGCTCACCTCTAAGAGTAGTGCTAATCCCAAATAAGTAAAATCAACTCAATCGAAATAAACTCAATCAAAGAAAAGAAATACGTACTGAATTCTCAGCCCCTTAGCCCATCCAACCTCAAACCAAAAGGGCTGGCTGTGATTTCAAAGCAATATAAAATTTTTGTCGAATGAAAATCAGTCCAAGTCAAAAAGTAAAGTCTATCAATAACTGACTGCCGCTCCCCTCCTGATCTAAAGAAAATCAGTGAAATCGGCATCCCATACTACCCATCTCTGAGACAAGAGCCAATCAAACTATTGATGTCATGAAAGTCAATTTCTTGCCTACTTCAATAAGCAATGTCCAAAAGAAAAGAAAGAGAAGAAAAGAAAATGTCTACTCAGTTCCACTACTCAGTTACTCACTCCCTCCGATCTCACCATCAGTGGAGCTAATCGGAATAAAGAAAATCAGTGAACCAGAACTAGAAAATATCCACCTCTGATCCCCTCATAATCAATCATATTATTCTCCCCTCCAGTTTGGAGATCCAGGGACTGAGGCTGAAAACAATGTCCCAAATACTAGTCAAAAGAAATCCTATCAAATCAGAAATCCAGGGCTGGCCATAATCGAAAAACTAGACTTTCAATCAAGCTACCAAATGCCTAATGGTTTTGCTTCTTAACATCTTAAGTTGATTGTAAGTTGTGCAAGCACACAAGCAAAACTAGACTGACCTATCCATCCACAAGGAATCGTTCAGAATACTCACAAAAACGATCGCATAATGACCACTGGCTAATCCTACTTGCTCATGTCAGGTCCAACCCGGACTACCAAATCAGTCAAGAAAACAGAATCAAAGAAAATCAGACCCTAGCTCCCCTCCAGTCACAACATCTTTGGGGCTGGCTGGAGATCCAAGAATAAATATCAAGTAATGCAATGTCAGAAATTCCAATCTGACCTACAATCCATCCAATCCATTACCCCCCTCCCAACTGAAAACTGAAAACTGGGGGTTTAGGGCTGAAAATTCCATGTCAAAATAAAAATAAAAAGTTAACCACTCTTGAGCCAATAATATAGTCATTTTTTTCACCTCCAGCAACCCAAACAGATTTTTCTGGGACCAACAAAACCAAATTTCAATTCAAAATCAAAAATCAGATTCTAAATTAAGAACATCCATTCACCTCAGACCGAGCTCTATCGCCTGTCCCAAAGCGTTAAGTGGCAGCTTGGCGACATTTTCTCGACACTCACTCCAGTTGCCGCCCCCTCACTTGCCAACAAATCGTGGGCCTTGTGTGGCATCAATCCCTTCGGTCGTCAACTGAATCTTCACCCCGCAAAAGCTTCGCCTTGGAAGGTGACGCCCCCTCCGTCGGCTAATCCCTCACGTGATGGCATGCCTCCACCTTAGTGCTTCGCCAGAACTCATTGGTGGCCTTCGGGCGTCTGTCTAGACATCTGCCCATCATGCAGTCACACTTTCTTCGATATTCCGTTTACCGAGCGTCTCCTGCCCACCGACCGTGCAACTCAAGCTACTGTCATCGATGTGTTCGGCATTCGCTCCTCGTTGGATCTGTAGCATTTCGCCTCTCGAATAGCTTTTCTTCGCCCGCAAATGGTTACTGACATCTCTGACGTCCAAGTCGTGAGACGCCTTAGCTTCACCACTGGGTTACTGCCTATTCTGTTTAGGCTGCATATCCAGTCATCGGCTGCAAAAGACCATTTTTGCAGCGAATCGTGACACTTTCCAAGTGCCCTTGACGCAACTGCATGCTCTCCCGACTCCAGTCGATTTTCGGAATTATATTTTGATCATTAATTGCACGTTTGGTCACAAGCTCCTTTCGCCAAGCAGATGGGGCTCCTCCTTTTATTTCTGTCTCATTCCCGAATGCAACCGACGCGGAATTACCAGTTGCGTTGCTCGCTCGACAGATTCGCATCACTCTGGGGTCCCTTCGGTTTCCCCACGAATCACATTTCCAATATCCTTTGGATCGACCCTTAATTTCGAGCAAAATCTATTCAATTCAAGAGTTCCACTTCACCCATTGTCGAGATTTCGGTGTCTACATCCACAGTGTGACTCCCTCTCAACGTGAAAATTATTACTGGAAACTCTGTTGGGATTTCTGTCAGTTCGAGCCACTTGGCCTCAAAACCAACCAACAGCAATTTTACTTGAGTCTCTCATCAGTCAAAATCAAAATGTGGTTTCATTCATCACCCTCATATGGTTCCGAATTTCGATTATATCCGTCTCTTCGCCACTGCGTCGCTCCTCCGACTTCGTTCGGCAATCCTTGCGCCCAGTTTTGTTTGACATCGCTAATCAACATCTTTTCCTCGGACCCCAATCCACGGTTCAAATGTGCTTCAGCTTCCACACCATCAACTTCGATTGACCTGTCCATGGTCGCAGCCCAGCCGACGACCAGACCTGTAGCTGTTGTGAGACAGCGAGTCGCAAAATCGATTTTCGATTCGCCCCCCCCCATGGAGGCCAGGGTTTACACCCCGCGATCGACTCCTTTACCACTATCGACTTCGATACGCCAATTTCGATTCACCTTTCGAATCCATTCGTGAAATCCCCCAGGATTTCTCCAGAACTCAATCCCCAAATTCTGGCGACAACCCCCAGCCTACCACGCATTGGCTGGGTCCGAAGGCCTCGTGACAAATGGCTACGCCTACGTCCACCTCTTCCCCTTCGGTCGATTGTCAGCGCATCTTGACGACAGTACCTTTCGCCGCATCACCCACGCGACGTCCGAATCCCAAAATCTGTATCTCGGTCCTCAGACCGGCGCAAAATCCTGCTTTTACTCAAGCAAAGTGTATTTTGGCTCACCAACTGCGAGACAAACTCGCCACACCTTCTCCAACGTTTTCGCACCTCCCTGCGCTATTTCCCCACCGATCTTCGATGGTCGCACATTGGAGTCGTCACTCACTTTGAACAAAACCTCGTCAAGCTTTCGATCTACTTTCTTTTTCAACACTTTGGGCTACAACAACCCTCAAGACGTCGTTTATAACCGTTCTTCGTTTGTCTTTCGAATTCTGTGGAATTCTGTCCGCGACGTCCAAGTTTCGCGCCCAGTTGATCGTCTCACAAGTCCACACGAGTCAGCTCACCCAGACTACTCCTCAAGTTCGTGGTACTTCGTTTTCCTGGTTGTGTCGTTACTACGTTGGTGGCCTTTTCATTGTCCTTTCGCGTCCCTGCCCCACTTTGGATCATCCTCGTATTAGAGGTCCCTTCGCTCCGAAACCATTGTAACGGGACGCACACAGCCTCTAGCTGAGAGGACCTGCGTCTTGGGTTACTCCTTGTTCTTAGGCTCTTTTCAGTGGTGGTCACGTTCGTTCGGTCAAGTTCGGTCGAGAATCAGTCAAAATGTTACAAGTCGAATCTAACAAGTCTCTCTCTACCCCCCAGAGGATCGCCTAAATACTTGGGATAGTCGGACCTACAACCCTCACTACATCCACCTCATCAGTCCTATTACAGAAACACCCCGCACAGGAGGGCCAGACCCCCGCACAACTGTGCGGGGTCTCTGTGCGGGGTGACTGTGCGGGCTCCTTTTGTGTGTGTACGGGGTGATTGTGAAAGGCGTGTGCCGGCGTATTTCGTTCCTGTGCAGGGTGATCATGACAATCGTGTGCGGGGTTCTAGTCTGTGCGGGATCGCTGTGCGGGGTTCTACTGTGTGTATGCTGGGTGATTGTAGAAACACATCTGTGCAGCTTCATGATGACAATATGGTTGTTACAATAAAACAACAATGACAAAACCCCTTTTTAAATGTACACCCCATTTTATGATCGAAGACTTGCCCATTCCCACTTATTCCAAAATAGAAATAGAAACTAAAAAAATAGCCCAAAACCATGAACTCTGATCCTGCCATTCCGACCCTGCGCTTGTCTTTCAATAATACAGAGCTCGTTGAACATATAAATACCCATCTGACCCACTTCTAACCATTTTTTAATTGTTTTATCAGCAAAGCAGAATAAGGCACATGAGGTGCAATTGTTCAAATGTTCATAATAACTGCAACATATGTTGTCATATGCATATGAATCCAGGTTCACTGAGGTTGGAAAAGTCTTGATAAAGTCCGTCTCCTGAATCAAAACCAAATACTAAAAACGTTTTTTAAGAAAACAATGCGCACGTATGATACCAGAAACAAAACAAGCATGTTGCACCTTGATCGAAAAAAGGGGGGGCGGAAATCACCCTATCCAGCTTCCCTTTGCAATTGTTGTTACCTTTTTTTCATGGGGTGGGCAGGCTGCCCATTCTAACACACCTCCATCTTCCTTTTTCTGCTGGGATTGGTCTTTTTGATCCTTCGACCGAGCGGGCTGGCATTCTCGAATGATCTTCACTGTACCTCATCTTTACGGACAAAAGAATACATCCCCCCTCCCATAGACCCATGAGCTGATTAGCCCGGCCATCGAATCCCTCACTGCCTGGCAGACAAAACCAGGTGTCAACCCCCCCCCCCAACCCAATGGAATGGCCTGCCCAATCAACAAGAACTAGGATCTGGTGTGTGCCGTATCATGCGAATTTTGTACATTTCCTGCGTCCAAGGGTTGGAATAAATCAGTTGTTTCAAGAAAAGTAAAAGCCACCTCAACATGTTTTATTTTCTGCCTATTTCCCTTACTGCAAAAGAAGGTTCCTGCTACATGAAATGCATCTTGCTGACGCACCCACAGCATAATTCCCTGTAACACACCAGGGCATTTTTTTATGTTTTATAACACACTGTCCATGTTTTTTAACACACTGGGGACTGTCCATGTCGACCCCATGCAAGACCAAGAGCCTCCCCTGGGTGTGTGGATGAAAGCAACTACGAGGTCACATTACAAGACATCAAAGGAATCGAAAAAAGAGTTCGATCAAAAGCTCAGTTGAAGTACACAGTTCTGGGGGGAAAGTTCAACAAACGACTTGATATTCTTATATCCAAACTGTTGACAAATGTGAAAGACTTATACCTCAGCAAATCAGGGAACAACGATCAGGAGAACAACCCACGACTGAAGAATCAAATATTTGAGAGAGAAACGAAGGTGATAATGATGATTTTCTGCTTGTACATACTGAAATCAGACTATGTTCAGAGATCCGTTATATTTTTTTGTGTTCTTTGACGCAGGCCAAGGCAATATGGGAAAACCAAGACAAAATGATTGATATTATTTCACCTGATGAAGGGCTTGCAACAGTTCTATCCAGCGATGGGATTGAGACATATCAAGTCGATATGGGGCATTCCACGTGCACATGTAAGGACTCCGCGGGCATTCTCTGCAAACACCTACGTGCTGTTGCACGTTCTTTGGGAGGGTTGGAGGGGTGGGGACTGAACATTGATTCAATGAGGCCGGGAACCATCACCATCGAAGACGCTTCAGCGGGAGACTCACAGGGAGAACTTCGTGTTGAGGATCGTGAACGGGTCGCCCTGGGGGTTCCTACAAATCCACCAAATCCTCAAATTTTGGGAATGATGCACAGTGCACTTGACAGATTAGATGATCTTCCAGCATCAGAAAGAGATGAAACCCTTAGCCAAATGAGAATAGCTTTGATACACAAGACCCAAGAGTTCCAGAAAAAACTCAGACCGAAGGAGGGGACTAGACCGAAGGAGGGGAGTAAACCTGCGACAATAGATGGGAAGAAATGGCCAGGAAACCAAAAAAAAAGAAAACAGGGAAAAGAGGACTACCCTAGACCTCTAGAAGACAAGGAAAATGTCAGAAAAATAAGAACAGTGGCCACATATTATCAAGCCCTGTAAATTGTAAACCTGGACTCTTTGGGACAAGTACAGCACTAGTCTTTTTGCTCCTGCATATCACGAAACTCAAGCGTAAAACTCACCATCCGCCAAAATTGTCCCGAAAGATCCTTCCGCCTCTGATAACCCTGCTCGAGAAATCGAACAGTGCAGAATCGTTCCAGGCAGGAGGAGGAATTGAACCTCCTTTTTTCCACCAGACCTAGCGTTGTTGCGACGACCACGAAAAGGTTGCGGCCGTTGAATGTCCTCATTTGCGGTATCTCAGGTACGCCAGGTGCAAGGCCGTCCACGCAACACGCCCACGCGCGTCGCTTCCACTTGAGTCAGGGAAGGGCACTTGGTGATTTCTGTGCGTGCATGCAAGGGAATGGTGACTTGGATGCTGACGTCGGCCAGTCTGACTTTTTTGCACGCGTTTGGGTGGATTTGGTACCAGACCCTTCGCGATTCGGTGACGTCAACCCCGCACAGGATAGTAACCCCGCACAGAGTCCTGTACGGGGTTACTGTCCTATGCGGGGTTGACTGTGCGGGGTTGATTTCCGCGGTTTCATCCGTCGCTGACGACTTCGCCAGCGACTACGTTTTTCCGCCCCAGATCGTGACGGGAATGCCTGGGAGTCGAACCCAGGTGTTTCCTACCATTCCCTCTCTCTGTCGCGTCGGTTTTCGCGACTCCAGTTTTCGGCGGAAATCGACGGTGATTTTACTACCCCGCACAGAGCGGGTTTTCCCATAGTGTTGCAACTTGCAATTAACACAACCAGCTGATTGTGTTAAGCTGCAGCTTAACCATCCGTCACCGTGAACACAGTACAGTCTACTTTTTTCTTTGGGCTTTCCCCCAAGCATGTGTTCTTGAGCCAAGAATTCTTGCCCTCTCAGTTCTCCGAATTCACAAGTCTAAAATTATTCACCTTGCAGACGCACACAAGAAGGACGTTGTGACCCTACACATAGTTGTTTTTAGCAACAAAAGCAAAATGTTTAAACATCCAAGCAAAACTTCTATGCTTCTCGATTTCACAGACATAGGAACAAACTTTGGGAATGAGCTGCGGCTGGCATCGCCGCCGGGATATTTGTTGTCGTTACAAATGTGGCCGTCGAAAACAGAGTGCGGTCGTGGGAACGTTTCTCTGTGGGGCGGGAAAGTACTTGCTGGGGGGTTGGTGGTTGGTGAAAGTAATCTTTTATTCTTTGTTTTTACAGTGCTTTGTCCGCTAAAACCCATCATGGAGAACAAACAGTGCTGAGTTGATTCGATTAGAAGCAGTAGATTGAATCGGTGAAGCCAGTGGAGATCGATTCGAGTCAATGCTCGGAAGCAATGCTTTTGATTCCGAAGAAGTTAAGTAGTTGATAACGATAACTACTCCAGAGGAATATTTTGAAAAGGAATGGATGAAGTCGGTTTGTGTTTTTGATCTAAAACAGTGAGCTTCTCAATTCTCCAAACCATAAAAGTCGGCGGTCATTTTGTGTAAATAAATATGGCCTGTTCAAAATACATAGTAAAGACACTTCATCTCTTATTTATGGGTCGCCCCTGACAGGAGCCAGTTCCAATTCAATATTAGAACCGATTCCAAAACAAACTTCACCACCGCCGCCATCTGCTTATGACTCCAGTAGGCCAACATTCGACTTTTCGTTAATGAGAAACGAGCTCCTGCGTCTCCATCATATAAAAGACCTCAATCCCAAACAAACGCTTCACCAAAAACCCGACCGAATCACAACACAAAGAGCTCTCCTCCACCATGGATGGTAGCTGCAACAAAAGTTTTCGAGAAGGACGAGGATGCCCGAGGCGACCTCACCCCACGGCACGACATGAGATGTGACGAATCTCCCATCAACCTGAATCACGACACGCTCCGCACACACATGCCGATGAGCAGTGGGGATCTCCACAGCACGCGGGGCAGAGCAACCAGATCTGCCACTCTCTGCCGCGAACAGCACCTTCCCAATCAATTCGCGCGTGGATAAGGAAAAGGCCACCCTCCGTTCGACGATAAGCAAAGGTAAGATCAGCACATGTCGGAGATCAATCGTGTGTTGCGTAGATATGACACGCAATGTGTTGGGATGGGGGGCCCGGGGGGTAACGTGGAAATGGAAGGTTAGGACTGGGGGTTTGTTTCGAACCCGTGTATCGTTCGAGTGAGAATCAACAGGGGGTCTGGGGTGTGTTGTTATTGGTAGAATCGTTTCTCGCTCGCGGAACGCCCCAACGAAAACCATTTTCCGAGTGATTCGTTTCTGTGACTCGACACTCTTCGACATGAACGTAATCTTAACTTCAGTGTGGGGATGCTGGAAAAATTCGAATCGAACCATCGTCAGCATGTTTCCTCTGTTTTCGCCAGGAACTAACACATATCTGATCAAAAAAAAAGAAAAAAAAAGAAAAGAGTCGCGGACAGATTTGGGTCTGTATGAACATTTCTGTAAAACAAACACCAATTGGACACACACACACACACAGAGAGAGAGAGAGAGATCCAGCCGAATGTTCAACTTTTTCCTTCCATTTTGCTTCAGGGATTGCGTCGCATTCTCTGTTTGATCTACCATGACAATGGGGGTTTCTCTGTTTATCGCTTTACCCCTATTTTTAGTCATCGGATCGGTGCAAGGTCTGGGTGAAGTGCCCAGAATTCCAGGTGTGGATACCGATTGGGAGGATTTTTTGGAGGAAAGGGAGTTGAAGCTGGTGCCGAATAAGTGCAAAGTTTTCAAATTCGACTCTAAAAAATCGGAGTTCAAGATCACTTTGGATGTGAGCGATTTCGACGGCTGTGACCCCATGGATATCGAGTAAGAGAGAGAGAAAGACTTCTTGAAAAAGGATTCTGCCGTTGTATTTTGAGTATTTTATTATTTATTTGTATATCATTTATATTTATATATGTTTCAGTTGCTCATCAGAATCCAGATGTTTTTTTTGCTTTCTTTTCGCATATTTTTTTCCCGAAACTATGTTCAGTTGCTTCTCAGAATCCAGGTATTTTTTTTTATATTCTTTTTGCATACGTTTTCGAAAACACTTAAAGCACTGGAGTAGAAACGCAACAGATAGCAGCCAGCAAATCATGAACACTGTTTAAGAAAGGTCCAAAACACTTTTTTTTCTCACTTATTCGTATTTGTTCACTTGGCTTCTCCTCTCTTTCCCCAGTCTTCCCTCCAACGTATCGATCCCACACGATTATGTGAGTGTTCAAATTTCGATTTTGGGCAGTTGGATGAGGAAAGAGACTGGAACAAACCATCTTTTTCTCTTGTAATACGTGTATATATCCAAAAATATTTGTCCAATTATTTTTATTACTTTTCTTCTGTATGAATTCGTATGTTTTTTGTTTTTTTTCAACTGTGATTTGGTGTGAGCAGATTGAGCAAAGTGTACTATGAGGGTCAGTGCTTTAAAAGAGAGTCGACCGTCAGTCTGACCTGCGAAGAGCCGGGAAAATATGGAGTTGAAAGAAAGGCGGATATCTGTGATAACGTGAGTTAGCAAGCACGTGAGGCAAGGCCCCCCCAAACGAAAAGTGCCGGGTTTTTTCTTTTCTTTTTTTTTGAGAAACCTTTTTCCCCACGACATCTATGAAATTCAAATCAGTTCTTCTTTCAACAAAAAAATAAGATTTCCGCCCAAAAATGAAAATTTTGAAATTTTGGATTCGTCAGTGGAAATAAATGCGGTGGGTTGTAACGATTGCTTTATGGATTTTGTAAGCGTCGGTCCTTTCTGTTTTTTTGTTTTTTGGAAAACAGAAAAATGGAAGAAGAAAAAACCTGGATATATCTCCCCATCTGTTCCTGGTTTGGCAAAAAAAGATGTTTCAGTTTTCTTAATATTTTTTTTCTTGTTATATCCACAGTTTGCTGATTTGAGCACAGAAACGTTTGACCCAGATGAGACGGACGGAACGACCAAGGATATCCAAGGTGCATATAAATAAATCCAGATATGGCAATAACAATTAAATTAAAAATTTAACTGCCTGTTTTAATTCCCGTTTTATTTTATTCGTGTTATTTTTTTGATGAGAAGAGTGTAAGAGATACATAAACAAGATTTCTTTTTTGATTCTTAAAAAGAAACTCTGGTCGAGGCATGGGGTTTTGCTGAAAGGAAAAACGCACACCCTTGTGGCAAATGAGTTCAAATCATCATTGTCTTTTTTATTTTATTTTATTTGATATGTGTATTACTAAGCCACACACGCACAAAACGTATTTTTTTTTCTTTTTAATCATTTTTTTCAAAGTCGTAAAGTCGCACCCCTCCTACAGAATGCACATTGCATTGCATTGCCTTATTTTATTGTTTATTTGTTTCTATTTATTTTTTTCAGGGAATGTTTGCTTTGAGGAGAGCAGCTACTACTTTGCCATGAAATCTTCGTGCAATGAAACCTCCACAGTCAAAATTTCTGTGAGTCAGATCGTGAAGGGGGGGAGAGGAGGAAAAAATCTTGCATTCTAAATCATCAAAAAATATATATGGTCGTGCTTTTTTTTTACCCTCCTCCAAAAAAAACACGAAATATTAAAATAAATAATGAGTAAATAATCGAGTCCTGTCCGGAAAAAAAAAAAAAAAAGAACAAAAATCAAGACTATTAACATCATAAAATAAAACAAGATCCATCAGTCGTCCTGTTATTCCTGTTTTGAGTAGAAACAAACAAATGCAGATTTTACAGAAAGAAGAAGTTTTTTTTTCTTCCTTTTTTCATTCTCAAGTTTTTTTTGTTGTTGTCTAAATCCCTCCCGATTCCCAACAGGTGGACCAACGATCTCTGACTAAAGTGGACGATGCCACATGCCTCGGGCTGTTCAGCTTCAGGGAAGGAGAGAAATCCTTCGGCTACAAACTCACCCATGAATATCTGTGGCTCTTGATCCTGGTGCTTGTTGTTGTGGTGATTCTCCTCCCAGCCGCCATCACTCTGTGCGTTTGCTTCTGCGCCTGTTGCCAGTGCTGTGCCTGCTGCGTGAAAATCGCAAAAGCCCCCTGCAAGTGTGCCGAGTGCATTCTGAAGCCGATCAAGAAAATTCTGTGCTGTTGCAAATGAGGGGGGGGGGGCCTTTTCGAGGGGAGGGGGGGGATTTCCAAGAATCGAATCGACCAAGGAGGGGGAAGCTCCCCCCCCCGGGTCTTCCCATCCCTTCCTTGTCATGATTGATTGATTCCTTGTTTTTTTTGAAAACCCTTTTTTGTGCGTTTTGTGTGTTTTTCATTGTTATTTTTTCCTGCGAATCGTGCATTGATGAGCCCAATCCTATTTGTCAAGACAAATGACTTGTTCTTTTTCTGTCATTGATTTTTTTTCTTGTATCAAGCGCAAAAGGATGTTTGGTTGGACTGTTTTTTTTTACCCCTCCGATTTTCTTGTTCACTCCATAAGTGAACTTCTGTGAGGGGGTGACAAAAGAGTATATATATCCGATTGTAAAACTTGATGATTGTTCCATGACATCCGAATTTCCTGAGAAGACCCACTTTTTCTGAAATAGCATTTGATTGTTTTCTGGTGAACAAATCCTACCAATCCTGATGGTGGCTTTCTTTTTTTTTGGAAAAGAAAGCCACAATTAATCTTAATTCAATCTCTCACAAAGATTAATTCTGCAACAGGTCTTCTTTGTTTTGCGATGTCTGACTGCAACCAATCCTTGATTCCGCAAAACACACACACATGCACATGAAAAAAGCAATGGATCCAGTATTGAACCAACAAAATTCTTTACAGGATGCTGCTACTTTTAAATAACCTTTTTCCTTTCGTCTCCCCAAAATACACTTTTTCTTTCTGTGGAACACCATTAAAGAGAACTTCCACGGCTTCTTTGCAGATGACAAAAAAAAACACCAAAACGAAAAAACAGTCTTCACAAAATTGAACAAGAAAAAGAAACAACCAAAACCCCCTCAAAACTCGTCGATGCTTCTGACGATGTATATACCCCCACTCCCTTTTTCTTGTTTTTTGAATTTGTTTTTCAGATTTTTTTTTTTTCAGTTTCTAAGGATTTGCCTTTCCCCCAGAAAAGACACTCCGATGAATGAGCAACTTCCAATTCTGGCAATTTATGATTCCTTTTTCCCTTCTGCAGATTTTTGTTTTCAAGATCTCTACCTCTCTGGGCAAAACTGGATATGGCTTCACAGATAATCCTTCACCAGACCCATGCCACCCTTTTTTTTTTTTTTTTTGACCTCTTTGTTGGGGAGAAAGGGGGGGGGGAGTGGAGCAAAATGTAAAAACGAAACGATGGTCAAAATCGCCCTGCTGAAGGTGTTTCTCGTCTTAATAGTTGGCTTTCATTCAGTCCCAAGATTCATAACGAAAGCATTTTCTTGATATATGTAAATATCTAAAACTTTTCCTTTCCCCCCTCCCGAACTTCTCCCAGCGGCTCCACCACAAATTCTCCACTTCCCATTCCTTTTTTTTCCTTTCGCAATTCCAAAAAGAATTTTGCTTCTTCCTTTTTTTCTTTTTCTTGCCCCTTCTCTATCGTACTAAACCCCTCATCTCATTCTTTTTACCCTTTCCGGCTTCGTCCCAGTCAGTCACACATCTCCTCCCCTCACTCTTTTTCCTCACTCTTTTTTTCCTCACTCTTTTTTTCTCTCACTCTTCCCCCCCTCTTTCTTTTCACCTTGCATCCCGTTTCGTTCGGAAAGCAACCAACGCAGCTTCGACTCTCATCATATCCACAGGGCTCATTCTTTTCGTCCGGCACTGTGCGGGCTTCACTTTCAGAATGTTGTTCCAATTCCCCATCTTGTCCATCGCCTTAGGCCCCAGGAAATCCACTTGCCAGGCCCCATCCACAATGAATTTGTAATTGTAGAGGCCGGGTTGCAGCCCAGTCAGACGCACGAAATGAGTTCCGTGAGGGACGAATTGACAAGGAGAAGGATTTGGCGGGCATTTTTTCAAGGAAGATCTGAGAGGAAAATCCCGGTGGTTGTTAGGAGAGGAAGGGGAAAAAAGCATTTCAGAGAATTATCTTTTCTGTTTTTTTTCGCAGCGTCTTTGCATTTGTTGCAAAAAAATTTAACCTCCCTTTCCCCCCCACGGAAAGCCAACAGATAGGTATGAGGTTTAGTCAGCTTCACCCGGGTTTTGACAAAAAAGAAAGGGGGGAGAAATTGGCACTTTTTAGGGAAAATTTGAGACAGGTTTGCTTAGAAGAGAAGAGACTGACTTGATTAGAATAGCATGACTAATTTACCTGTGATCCCAGCCCCCCACCAAATCTCCTGCGACCTCGACATTTTTGCCACCGTATCTCCAAGCCACCATCA
Source organism: Bryopsis sp. KO-2023 (assembly GCA_030272585.1). Classification (NCBI taxonomy): domain Eukaryota; kingdom Viridiplantae; phylum Chlorophyta; class Ulvophyceae; order Bryopsidales; family Bryopsidaceae; genus Bryopsis; species Bryopsis sp. KO-2023. Next base: position 1,529,605 of record BSYQ01000010.1, read on the forward strand.
CTCCAGAGTGCCTTTCTAATGCTTGTTGATTCAAAAACGCCGTCCCTTCTTTCACTATATCCTGTGTAAAAAATAACAATCAAGAAAAGGGACATCAAAAACATGCAGCATTCCAACTCTAAAAAAAAAGAAAAGAAACTCTAAAGAAATCCCATTTCTGTTCTTTTGAAACAATTAAGAAGAAAATGCATTTCCCATCTTGTAAAGAATATTAAGAATATTCTTCCATTACAAATTATACATATTATTATTATTATTCCAATATATTTTATCTCTTTCATTTTTTCTATAACCACCTCTCTGTGATAAAGACCCCCCCCCCAAAAAAAAAATAAAAAAAAATGAAAAAAAATGAAAAAACAAACATCTTGTGATATGACTCATTTTTAGTTTTAATTATTCAAGTTTTTATTCTTAATTTTTTTCTCAATCCCCCCCCCCTTTTTGATTTTACCCTCGGTACGGGAGCTTGCATTACGATTTCAGCCAGCTGTATGGATTCGTCGAAACCCATTAATCCATGCAAGAAACAGTAGGCGGCGATCAGCCCCGCCACCGGCACCTCCATCCCCTCACAGCAATGAATCAAAACGCTGCAATTGTTGCACCCCTTGCTCGAATCCCTCAAACAAACTTCCCGTCTGACCCAAAAAAACCCAAAGAAAAAATGATTCACCCCAAAGAATCCATCAGAAAACACTCAAAAAATATCCTCAAAAAAAAGAAAACACGGAAAAAAACCCAAACACGCACACGAGAAAAACAAACCTTACGACAAGCCTGTGGAGGGCTCCGACGGCTGCGACGAAAGCATGGACTCCGGAGTTTACACCACAGGAGCCCACCACTGCTAGGCTGCCCTGGCAGGGCTCCAGACGGAGTTCCAAAAGGCACTGCAAGCCACACCTTCCAGCGAAATCGACGACATCTGAATGGGACAGACGGGCGTTGGAGACAAACAGCCAAGGGAAAATTGGAGTGACCTGAGAATGGGTCGAGGAGGAAAAAAAAAGAAAGTAAGAAAATTACATTAGTGCTGCAACGTATCCATGATCATTGAGGTGGAAGAGTATTTTGAAAAAAAAGAAAATTAAGATCTGAAACAAAAATGATGGAATAAAATTAAAAAAAAAATGCAGATAAAATAGTTTGACCAGCATATGGGAAGAAAAACGTACGGCATAACATAATCCTGCCAAAAAAAACAGCTTTCGAAATCACGATTGTGAAATAAATATGGGTTTTGTAAATAAAACATATTATTCAGCATGTGTTTTTTATTCTTGGATTATTGTCCAGAAGCTTCCCTACTCCACGATGCCCCCTGAAAACCCCAGATTCTTTGGGAAAAAAACTCCCCATGCTGGATGGCCCCAACACATTTCCACCCTATACGATACATATCCATATCATCCCTCGAACAAAGGAAAACCCCACTCACCAACTTGCTTCTCATCTCGCTGTCGCTGCTACTGTTGTTATTTTTCCCAGCTTTGTGGCTTCCGTTTCCTTTCCTGCTCCTCTCAATTTCTTTAGTAATGCTTTCCTCCTTTTGCCCCTCCTGGGTACCATTCACAGCCCAGTTCCGATTTCGATAGGGGACGGAATTGGAAACCACAGAGGGGGGGACGGAGCCTCCCCATTTTTGTTCTTGGACGTTTGCGGAAGAGGTGGATCGCTTTTTTTTGACAGGACCCCCGCTCAAATCGAAGGAAGCCATGCTCAGGGCTTCCATCAATTCCGCTCGCATTTTCGCAGCCTTTTCCGATCGGTGGGATTCTCGAGATTTCCTGTTGTCCTGGAGATGGGTCAGAAAAAAAAACAAAAAAAAATAAAGATTCAGATTATGTGTGTTTTATGTCGTATAAAGTGAAAAAGAAAAGCAAAAAAAAAAGCAGCAGAAACTGTAATACTTTCAAGATGAGGATATGTTCATTTTTTTGGTTTTATATTTCATTTTCTTTTTTATTTTCCCCCCTAAAAGGAAGGGAAAAAAAGTTGGCTTGGCCTCAAACAATCGGCAATTCATTTACGTTGTATTTTTTACATTTATTTAATTCAACACACCCCTGCACCTATGCTTCCATACACAGTCATATTTCAAAATCAAACTTAAAACGAATGGATGGATCAACAACACATGATATTTTTTCTGAAAATAAAAACCACAGAACAAACAGCTTGGTAGGATGAGAAAAACTGACCTCTCCAAGCACAGTTCGATGGAAGGTCGCGTAAATGGGTTTTCCGTTCCCTGGGGTCATCCACCTCTGAAAACCACCCCCATTGAACCTCAAAGGTCGGTGCAAACCGCTCTCCTTAGTGCTAGCCTGAGCATTTTTTCCCGATCTATCATCCACACAATTGCACAATTTACCAAAAATTGGGAAAGAAATAATAAAAAATAAATCAAACTAAATTGAAAAAAAAATAAAAAAAATGAGAATTGAAGAAGGGGGGGGGGAGAGGACCTACTGGATATTATTTCAATGGACCAAAATGATGTGTGCATGGATCAACTGTTTTTTTGGGGGGAGGGTGAAATAATTGTTTGAACAAATCAAGTGGACCCCTTGCACGGTGGATGCATAGTTTTTGGGTTTCTCGAAGTAAGATAACCTCCATTTGAAAAGCGATAATGAAAAAACCCGGTGCTGTTACCTCACCTGTGCCACTGGGGAGGTGGGTGTCTGCCCGGCGGCCGCCTCTCCAAAAGCAGTTTCACCTAATAAATCCCCTCTTTGATCAGAGTGATGTCCAGAAAGGCATTTCATTTCATTCAATCACAAGTTTGATGATCGGGGGTCATTCATTCCTCATCACTCCTCCCCAAAAAAGACAGACAGACAGACAGACAGACAGACAGACAGACAGACAGACACACACACCCACCAAAAAAAAACACAAGGAGCAAATATCTTGACAATTTTGCAAAGTTTTCCGAGTGTTTTTGTCTGGAAAAACAGATTCTCAGGGAATTACGATGCTCAACGAAAAAACAGAATCAAAATCTGACCAACCAATGTGCTTTCGATTTTTTTTAATATTTCTTAGAAAGGGAGGGGGTCCAAATTCGAAAGGAAAATCACGGTCATGAAAACAAATGTGTTGCGGAACAAGCAAGCCCCATTATCACACACATGCTTTACAAAAGTTTCGTGAAAAAAGAAAAAGTTAAAAACTCTATGAATTTCTGCAGACTGTCCCCCTCCTCCTTGATCAATCATGCAATCCATTATCTTGGATAGTTTTTGCCAGCTTTTTTTTCTTTCAAATTTCGGATTGACACACCTTTCCTTTTCGAATCCGAATGGCCCATTGAACATGTTTCAAATCGGTGCACTCCGAAAGAAGGTCGCCCCATGCCCCACTGCACTTTCTCAAAACGTCACCTTCCTAAGGCATTTTCAAAAACATACAAAAGAATCAAAAACTGTCATTTAATCACAAAAAAAAACCCGAGTCACACGATTCTCATTTTTTTTTAATTTCTGTCATCATATCAGCATGACCAGCAACACACTTTCCACCAGCAACATCTATGGATTCTTGTGAATCTTATCCTTTGCTAATCATTCCTGAACAAAAAAAGTACAGACGAAATAAATATGCTTTTTTTTGCTCTCACCAGAATTACTCGATTTGAAGCCGCTGGGGAATCCTCATACACTTTTGCCACGTAGATCTGAATTGAAAACACAGTGAATTCATGAAGAAACGTGCCTTCATTAAATAAATAATATTCAAAAAAATAAAATAACAAATAATAAATAATAGTAATATGCAAATACCATTCCACAATTCTCAGCTTTAGTACAAAAACAGGAAGAAAATCAGAAACAAGCAAGCCAATTATCCACTCTTCAAGATTTCAGAGGAAAAAAAAAAAGATCAAAGGACTTCACATTACTATCTAAATTCTCCAGAACGAGGAAAGCCTGTCGAACACACTCCTTTTTTTTCCCTTCAAAATGAACATAACTTTTTTTTCGAAATTCTTGCATGGCGGATACAATCAATACAATCACTCTTTTTCAGTCTCACCTGTCCTTTCAAATCAGGTGCAAGTGATAAACCCAAGGGTTGGTCCAGCTCCACCAAATACTCAGCCAGGTTGAAATCATGCTCGTTATGATACTTTAGCTCTTTCCATGCCCTTCAGTCAACAACCACCCCCAAAAAACAAAAAAAAATTAAAAAACAAATAAATAAAGTTCAATGCATGATTTGACACACTTAGACTTTGTGTGAAGTGTTCAGCATGGCTCTTTGTTTCAAATAAAAAATTTCTGTTTGTTTCAAATTCGATCAATGGATATTTCCTTGCACCTGAGAAAAAGCAAAAAAACATCATATGCACTGAACAATCGAGAGTACCGTTAGAATACCAAGAGCAGTTTTTATATTTATTTATTTTAAATGGATCCTGCCATAAATATATATATATTTATTTATATCTATAGTATTGTTTTCAGACATTTCAAATGAAAAGACAAGAATTTTCACTGTTATTTGAGTGTACTACGAATTCTAATCACTGATTTAATTATTATTTATTTTATTTTACAATTTTTATTTCTTTTTTTGTTTTTTTGGGGGGGGGGCTTGCAATAAAACCAATACCAGAGCTGTCGTTTTGGAAGGAGCTTCGGTCTCTTCAAGCGCTGTGGAAATCGAGTTTTCGGCCTTCCGTTGAAATGAGCGAAAGTGGGGGCGGGTTTTCCCACACGCTGGTGTCTCAGCATCTACCTTCCTCGAAGAATCTTTCTTTCAAACTCACGTTTTTTCTTTTTTTTTTTCCGCCCTCCTTTTTGGAAGAAGGGGAAAGGGGAATCTTCCACCCAATAGACAATGGCCAGCTGTCTTTTTTGGGAGGGTTTCAGAGAAGCGTGCCTGCTTCTTCGAAGAACTTAATTTTCCCACCAAGTCCGCGGAAAAAACAAACAAACAAAAGATACGAAAAAGGGCTGCTTTCTCGAAAAGATTTTTCGTGAGGATTGATCAAAGAAGATGCAGCAACTCGCACGGCGCCAGGAGAACAAAGAAAGAACAAAGAACGACTGCCGTAAAAAAGACAGGGAAAATCGCGCGCTTCTTTCTGGGACTTCGCACGAAAGCACCAACAGCCAGCGGGTCGACCGCTACGGAACAAACATAACATTACATAATATTTTGTAAGATATAAAAACCAGGAATCGACCCACGTGAAGAATTCTGCACTCTTTGTTCCTGCATGTACTGTTTTCTGTGATTGTGGCAGGGACAGCGTTCTGGGGCGTGAGTGGAAATGTTCAGACGATCGGCAGATTCTTCCAAATTGTTCTTGTCAACCCATGTCAGACATAGGGCCCACAGTTGTACATGCAAACATGTACATGTGTGCAGATATTCAGAAAGACGCCTGTCCTATCAATCACGATCTAACAAACATCACAGTACAATAACACAACACCTTTTTTTTCTGTTTTTTTTGTTCGTATTTTTTTTGTTCCCTTTCTTTTTTTTATGCATCAACTACCCACTCCAGCCGAAAATATTGCCAATGCCTCGGAGGAAAAATATCGCGAGAGTTCGTTTATATAGCCTTGGCCCGATGGCGGGGAGAGAAAAAAAGAAAAAAAGAAAAAAGAAAAGAAGGAAAAAAAAATCAAAGAGAATCAAAGAAAACTTTTTTTTGTTTTTTTTGGTCATTAATCTAGGCGAGTGGTCATTCGCAACAGCAAATTTTTTTTTCTGTTACCTGTCTTTTGTTTCTTTCTTGAGATGATAACAATGAACCCCCCCCCCCCCTCCCACCTTCAATTCTCTATCGATTTCTTTTTTTCGGGTGCTTTTTTTTTTTTTGCCCGTTAACCACCCAGATCCCATCCCCTCTTCGAAAAAAAAAAAGAAAAGAAAAGAATTAAAAAAAAAACTTCGAAAAAATGGCACTACTTCACTTTTTTTGTTGAAATATCGAGCAATTTTTCCACCTAAACCTCTTCCCCTCCCAATTTCCCCCCCTTCTCCCCCCCCAATCCACTCTTTTCTTTGTTTCTAGTTTGCTTTGGGTCTATTTTTGTCCCTCCTTCTCCTTTTCCTTTTTTTCCCCTTTTTTTTTTTTTTGCTACCAAAGTCAGGTACATTTTTTTCCCCCAAAAAAAGCAAATGGGGAACCGATTGATTGTGTCGCTTCCCGTCAAAACCTAGTGTTTTCTAGTACAAAAACCAAAAGATAAGAAAAAGAAGAAGAAAAAAAAATGTGTGTGGTTTTTCCTCAACTTCTCGAGCAAAACCGGAAATATCGCGATAAAGTGCCTCCTCCTATTTCCCCCTCCCCCCCTTTTCCCATTGTGAAATGTAGAGCGAGTGTTTGGACAACCTATTCTTTCTTTTTTTTCTCCCATTTTTGTCTTGAACTGTCTGGAACGCTACCTGCCAGGGTTTCCTTGGCAAGCCCTGCATTCCGGCTCCCACGGAGTCTTCTTACACCTGGACCGCAACACCCCCAAGAAAAAGGTCAAACTCAAATCATACTTCAGCAAGAAAAGTTAGAAAAAAAGGGGTGCTGCTACCCTCCTTTTCCAAGCCAATTTCGAAACCAAATCGATTTCAATCTCAATTTCGAAAAGCTGATTCTCCTTTCAGAACATCCCCATCTACTCATGTTTCACTCACAAAGAAAGAGGCGTGAGGACCCCATGACTATATATCCTATGACTGACATTGCTGGCATGCGATCAATTACATTATTAATTATTATTGTCAGACCTTCATGTATATGTAATTGAACAAACTGTTCACCAGTTCCAAAAACAATAACGAAACTCACCGTCTCAACACATTGTGGCAACCAGAATCAGTCCAGCTCTCCGAGTGATCGTCCTCTTGGTGTTCTTCTTCATGCTCCAATGTCTCTTTCAGCGCCAGCACATCCTCCGAATAACCTTCCTCGGCAGTTGCCTCCGGCAGCACTTTGTCCAGAAATCGAATCAGTGGGAGGGGTATGGTTGGATTGGCTTTGAGTCTCACCTTCTCTTTGATCGAGTCCGGAACAGAGAGGACCTGGAGGGAAAACACAGACGTAAAAACACGTAAAAAACCACACCGCACCTCCACTGTCTTGGTTTTTTTTCCAAAGGGAACTTTTTGGATGTTTTTCTTTTAATGTTTTCAGCACCACCGAGTGCTGGAGTACATTCTTGTGTATTGTCAGGGTGTTTAAATCACAATATCTGAAACAGGAGAGAAATTCTTCAAAACCCCAATTGGAATTGCCAATATATCAGCAACGGTTTTTCCTTGTGGCCATTTCTCGTTTCGGAGATGCTGATTTTTGGAAAGCCTTGTTTGTTTATATATGAATTCAGGCAAAAAATCATCAGCAATTTACCTTCACGACTGGGCATTCATCGAGGTTCACGCCATCCACTGTCCATCTAATATCATCGTTACAGCAACAAAATATGCAGATTGCGTTGGGGTTGGATGGGCAAAAGAGGCTGTCGCATGGGTTGAAATCTCTACATGTTTCTTCACTGGAGCATGTGCTACCCTCACAGAGCCCTGACAGAGAGAAAAAAAAAAAGAAAAACAAGTCAAAAAACTGGTGGTTTGATAGATTTTCACAGATTCCCAAGCCACTCCACATTACTCCACATATTTTCCAATAAAGAAATCCTTCCAACTCAGCCTAGCAGCTCACCTCGAGAGAGTGTGTTCAGGGACCGCACTGCCTTATTGATTAGCCTGCAACGAAGCACAACAGGCGTTCAGGATTCGTGTTTTTTGCTTTTTGTTTTATGTTTTTTAGATGGGGAAGGGTTCGGTGGTGCGTGTTCTTGCGTTTGTGTTTGAAAATTCTCACTCACGTTACGTCTCGTTGCCGCCGATGTCCCGCAGCGTGAAGAAAACCAAGCGTGCTGAGTAAAACCACCATCGGCAACGCCTTACGAAGTTGAAATAAGTGCGCCATGGAGCTGCTAAAAACCAGGCGAACGCTGCCAGAAACCAACCTCTGTGCACATTAAAAAAAAGCATGGATAAAATGAGAATCGGACACACGTTATGACGAACTTCCAACGATCCCCAGAACAGAGCTTAAAAACGGTGTCCTCGGCAGGGAACCGCAAAAGGGCCCCTCAGAGTTGCGAAAAGAGATCGCTCTTGCAGGACAAAGTTCCCAGTCAAATAGATTCGCAGATGAGCTTTACAGCACTTCGTGATGCATGCACCCCTTATAAAAGCGTTGAACTACTGACCTGGTGCAGGAGCGTGTTGAGCTTTATGATTTCCTCTCTCGAGGAGGCCTTGTGCTTTCTGTTTTATGACTTGAGAATTCGCCCTCGTAGGAATGCGTTCCACTAGGTCAACCACCCCCGTACAACACTTTTCCCTCCTTTTTTTTTTTCCTTTTCCGTTCTCCTATGTCACCGCCTCGTCTCCGATTCGCAGGAAGCCGTACCAGAGTCAAAAGAAAGGAAAGAGAGTGGGGGAGGGGGAAATCCTCCACAACTTGTGGTCACCACTCACACAGGAAAGACTGAGATCAGGCTCTCTCTCGCTTTCGTTTCTTTTGTGCGTTCACAACTTGTCCCTTATCTCTTCCGGACGTCGGATTCTTTCCATCTAGCAGAAAAAGTGGCGCGAAGTGGGGTGCGATAATCGGGCGCTCCATGTCCAAGTTTGCTAAGTTCTCGCTGGGTCGCAAACATCACATAGAAGTTCTCGCAGTGCTGCGCTATTGGTTGGTCCGCAAAGGCGGATACCGTACTGTACGGTCCAAACTTCCAACAAAAACACGCAAAGCGGCTCGCAACAAGGATCGCCCCCCCCCCAGGAATTCAAATTCAGAAAATCGCAAGAAGCGAGAGGTCGTTTTCTCCGCTCGTTTGTGCTGTGATTTACGGCTCCGATTGCGAATCGAAAGCATGGCGTTCGGTGTCGCCACCTGTGTGTGAAATTCCAGCATGTTGAAGAAATGAAAGACATGCGAACGTCGAGACACCGAATTGGCAACTGTGCCAGTTCGAATGATTTTTCCCCCACGCCCTCGTGGGGTTGTACCAAGGATCGATTGGGGTGGTGGATGCGGTGTTTCGAACGCTTGCGCGAGTCCACTGTCTGTAAGAGTAACCGCTCGCATCCTAGCGCTGAAATCTTAAAAAAGCTGCACAGTCCTGAAAAACCATGCGCGCGCGCAACACGATTGCGGCTGTTGCACGTTTGTGACAGACTCGCAGGTCAAAGCTGGCAAAAACTTAGCAGCCGTCAAAGCTCGAGGGGACTGTCTTTGAGAAACACAAAGGGAAAAGACAGAGCCCGTGGGACGTTCCATCAAAAACACTCGCTCAGTCATCACAGACACGCAAGCTCAAATATTGAAAAGAAACCTCGTTACAGAAAAACAGGAATGTACAAGGTCCCTTCATCCCACACTTTCCTCAAAATTGTTGCTCCTCGACTTGAGCGAAAAAAAAAAAAAGTAACCGAGTCGGACTCCGACTGCTTTATTCTTATTGTTATTTTTGTGGACGTATTATTATTTTTTTAAACCCCCCTTTCTGTCCCATCGTTGTTTATTGTGTTTTTCAAAAAGTTCATTTCCTATTTTTCTATTGAAAGGGGGTTTTGAACATTTTATTCATACATGAGTCGGACTCTGGCAGAAATTATAAGAAATATTTTTTCCTTTTCTTCTTTCCAGATCACCACATCATAAAAAATTGCAAAACAGCACACTTCCATCAAATTAAAACGAAAAAAAAAACCAAAAAAAAAAACAACGAAGAAAGAAAGAAAAAAAACAGTAAGAAAAAAATAATAAACTCGTTCAGATTTATCCGGCTGTATAGGTGTATGTTTTTTTTTTGTTTTTTTTTTAATAAAATCTTTTGACCGATCCCGAAAAAGAAAAAAAGAGAAAAAAAAAAGGGTTAAGAATAGAAACAAAAAAAACAAAAACAGACCCATTCATTTTAATTGGTTTCTTGAGCGTTTTCTTCAAAAGACCCCCCCCCCACCCCTTCCTTTATGAATATTGACCAACGCTTTTTCTTCTTTTTTGAACCGATTTTTTTTCTTTTTTCCTTATTGTTTGTTCGATTGTAACCGTTTTCCTTCTATTGCACCGCCAGCGAAATACCTATGGGCTCATTTTCTTTGCTGGAAATGAAACAAACTGATTAAAACTCCCTTCACAGTTAAAAAAACAAAGCAAAAATAATAAAAAAAACATATGCTGGAGGAACAGAAACACCAGACGTTTCCGTTCCCCTACTCAAATTTTTCTTTTCTTTTTTCATAGATTTTTTTTTTTTTTACTACTTTTTTGTTTGCTTTTTTTTTTGCTTTTCGAAAGAAACTTTTTTTTGTTTTCACGTTTGGAAAGGTATCTATCATATACAAAACACAAACAGAAAATGGATCTCTCTATACATTTTTGTTTTTCTCCCTTCATAATAATAAGAAAAAGCACCGGTTTCTTTTTTTGTTTGTTTTTTGTGTTTTTGATCCAGTCATCTATGTCGACTTTCACTCCAAAGGAACCCGGCAATTGAAAAAAAAAAAAAAAAGTAAAATCGTTCCTTTTTTTTTTTGATTAATCCGTTTTTTTCTTTTTCTGTTTTTTTTTTCTTCTTTCACTCAATTTTCCTCCATTTTTCCCAAAAACCACACTAAAAAACATTGGAAAAAAAAAACAACCCACAAGATAAAAATAAAAATAAAACCTACTACACAAACTTCAACTGTCAAAAGCATGCAGCCATACAAAAAGCATTTAAATTCACCAAAGAAACACAAACCCAGAGTTTTATATCATCTTCGGGCTTTCCCCAACAGGGAAAACAAAAAGACTGGGGAAGAAAAAAAAACCCACACACACACACACGCAAATACATTCAAATAGAAAAGGCAAAAAAACCCACATATCGACCACGATTGCCCATTAATAAGGAAAGAAATGAAAAAAATGAAAAAAAAAAAAAAAAACGAAACAAAGAAAACTGGTTTCTTTTTGTCCGCCGCTTATCCGGATTTCATCTTTCCCCTTTGTACAATTTTGTCGAATTCGTTCTCACCCTTTCTTTTTTTTCTTATAATTTTTTTTTTCGTCCATCAAATGCAAATTGATTTTCGCGTTTCCTTCTCTTTTTTTTTTTAATCAATTCCCCAAAACTCTTTTTTTTTGTTAATTTGGTTGTGTTTTTCGCTTTCCTTTCAGTATACAATTCCGGTCCAAAACGGAAAAAAAAAATGGTTTCGATGGATTGCCAACGAAACTGGGAGGATTCCCTTATGCAAAAAAAACGAATAGCTTGCTTATTTTTTTCTTTTTTTTTTTCCTCACAGGGGGTTATTTTTTTCTTTTTAAACCCCCGACTTCATAAAATAAAAGTCGAAAAAAAACACACACAAACATATTCCAATTGCATTCCCCCCGCAGTCAGACTGAAATCCTCCAGAAAGGAAACGCCCTCAATAAGAATTTTTTGCCGCTTTTTCCGAACCAAATCCTCAATTCACAAAACCCTATGTTTACTTTTACATGATTTTACATGTAATTTTTCTTTTTAATAAATGGGGGTGGACCTCCACACAAAAAGAAATCTACCCAGAATGAAAGGAAACCCAGGAAACTTTTCAATTCAAAAGAAAAAAAAAAAAGATTTTTTTTCTTTTTCTAATATGCACCTCTTTTTACTTAGTCACCTTTTTTTCCCAACTCACTCTTTGCTTTTCGAAAAACAAATTATCTCGAGATACAAATTATGACTCATCCCTATTTTTTTTCCCAATATCCCAAAACCCACACCCCCCTTCTCCCTCAAATTCCCAAAGAGATAAGTTTTGAAAAAAAAAAAAAAAAAAAAAGATATGAGAAAACAAGTCAATTCAATCCAATTAAATCGATTCGTCCATTCTTTTTTCCCGTTTTTTTTTCGTTTTCCCCCTTTTTTTTTTTCCTTTTTTCAAACTATCCCCCTGTACCTTTTTTTCTTTTCCAAAAACAAACCAAAAAAAAAGCAATTCTGGAAAGAACATTTTTCCTCCATAAATTTCCCACACTCCCCGAAATCGATCAACAAACTGATCCATTATATATATGTGCAAACTTTTTATATATATATATATATTTTTATATATTAATATAGAGCCTCGATATCTTGCTCTCACCCAATCAAAACAGAACCCCCAAAACCAAAAAAAAAAAAACAAGAAAACAAGAAAAACAAAATCATTACTACAGAACGCAAGATAAAGAAAAATACACCACTATCCAACAACAAAAATACAAAACCACCCCCACTACCACATCCTCGAAAAATTAAAATATCTGCCTTTTTTTTTCCTTCTGTTTTTTTTTTCCTCCTATCAAATTCTTTTTTGTGATTTTCCTCAAAACCACAACTTTTTCAGAAACCAGTTTTCAGATTTTAGTCCCCCCCTCCCCCCCAATCATAAGGGAAACACACTTATTCGATAAGAGTCGTCAGAGATCCAATAAACTTTTACATATATCTTTTTTTTTTTTCTCTTTTGGCTTTTTTTTTTTTCATTTTCCCTCAGTCATCAACTGTTAACTTTCAAAGACACGAAAGGATCGACACACACACACACATATTTTTTTTCCTTGGCATTTTTTTTTTTTTTCTTTTCTTTTTTTTTTTTTAAAGACACCACCTGTTTCATTCTTTTTTTTTTTTCGTATCTCTTAAAAATGTATGAATATATGTATATATATATATGTTCTTTTAAGTATATTTTTTTTTTCCTTCACTCTCAAAGCATTCCCTCGCTTTTTCTCTTCTTTTTTTTTCTGGCTTTTTTCTGCTTCAAGCGATTTTTTTTTTTTTCCTTTTTTTTGAGGGGATTGGGTTTTCCCCCCTTCACACCGTCCCTTAAATGCCTGACTTGAGTTTTCGAAATTATTTTTCTACCATTTCCAGAAAGAAAAACCATTTAAAAAAAAAAAAAAACACCGAAAAAAACCCGAAAAGTCACTGGACCCTGAAGAACCCTCATTTTGAGGAGCTACATAGATGGAGTGAAAAAAGAGTGAAATTTGAAATATATTCATAATAATATCAAAATTTTCCGAAACGCATTCGGGGCACCCACTTGGATTCAGTATGTCAAAACTTGAAATCATGCTCTGGGATGACCCAAACGCTTCGAATTATTTGATTTATTCGAAATATCCGGAAAAATGCCCAACAAACACACACACACACACATTCTTTTTTTCTATACATATTTATATATATTTTTTTTTCCAAACCTCCCAACCAACCCTTTCGTTCCATTTCCTTTCGAAAATCAATCCTTCTTTTTTCTTTTCTTTTCCATGACCATAAGGTTTGTTTGGCACTGGGGGCAAAAAAAAAGAAAAAAACCACCCTAAGAATGAAAGAAAATAATAATAAAAGAGTCATTGGAACATTTGCTGCTAAAAAAAAAAAAACGAACATCGGCTCATGTATGTTGATATAATCCTACGAATGTTAATTGGGCACTTTTTTTTTTCCCTCCCTCATATTTTAAGTCAAAATAACAGCAAGGCTGTTTTTTTTTTTTTTCAAAACCCCTCTCAATATCAAGGGTTAACAGGGGTCTAATCAATCAATCCCATATATGGAAATAATAAACCATTCTTTTTAAGATTTTTTTTCGTCTTTTTTTTCACGCGCATTTTTGGCTTTTTTTTTTACCTTCATAACACAATGACCAAGAGAAAATCCCATAAAAAAAAAACTCACTCTTTTTCTTTTCGCTCTCTCTCTTTTTTTTTCCTCAAACCATCGCAGCTCTTTTTTTTTTCCTCGATTTTTTTTTCTTTCTTTAAAATCCTTTTTTCCCGATCTCTAAACTTTTGTCCCTTTTCCCTGGGGGGGAGACAAATATATTTTTTCGACTCTTTTTCTTTTAAAACCACTTTTTTTTTTCCTGAGGGGGGCTTTCTCCTTTCTTCTTTTTTTTTTTCCTTTCAATCCCCATCCCCTCCAGTCATTTTCGTTTTAGTTGTCGAGGAGATTCACAAAAAAAAAAACGGATGCTTGTCTAAAAATAGTACCACACTTTCCCACAAATTTCTTCTCCTTTCCCTTTTTTTTTTTTTTAAACCCTCTTCAAATCAAAACCCCAACCCCCTGACTTTCCAGCCGTAAAATTCTTTCGCTTTTTTTTTTTTTTGGAAACAAACACCCATTCCCATTCCCACTTTCTCCCTCCCAACCCCCCCCCCCTTCCGAAAATCCCAATTTCACAATTACGGTCCTTTTAAAAAAAAAACAAAGACGTATATTTGAAGAAAAAAAAAAATCGATCGATTCCTTCCCTTTCTTTTTTTTTTTTCGTTGAATGAGATTTTAATTTTTTTTTTCTTTCCTTTTTCACAAGAAGAAAAAAAAAGAAAAAAGAAAAAAAAGAAAAAAAAAACAAGACGTAAACTTCACAGAAGCTCGTCAAGAACCCGCATTGAATCGCACCCCTGAGCAGAAACGTTGGTTTGGATCACCTGCTCATAGGGATACTCCCCCTCCACATCATTACAAAGGTTACCGCCGAATTTCCTGTCGTTGATCGAGCCTTTCTCCTTGGAGGGCACATCCCTCCACCCGAAAGGCTCCATGCAATTCACATAACCCGCAATCTCCACATCGCTGTCCGTAAACAACCCCCTCCTCTGCCAAGACGCCCGTTTTTTCGTTTCCCCCTCCCTTTTCTTCTGCCAATCCTCCATCATCGGGGAGCTTCGAAATATCCCCTCCCCGTCCGAAAAATACCTATCCGAGGAAAACCGAAGGCCGAGCCTGCGCACGTCGTTTCTCTGCTCGTTGTCGAGTCTGCCCAGCTGCCAGATGTCGTTATCCAAATCCCTCTCCCTGAATTTGACACCCTCCGGTTTCTCGGCTTCCTCGCTGGAGTCCCAATCGGGTCTGAACGCATCGATATGGGCTCCCCATTCCACCATCCCTTTCCCTTTTTCGTTTCCCCCCTTTCCCAAACCCCCACCTCCGTTCCATCCACCGAAAAAAATGCTTTTCTTTATCGCAACCTCATCAGGCTCCACTTTCGACTCTTCGAACTTGTCAACGTTGAAGGGACTCACGTAC
Source organism: Bryopsis sp. KO-2023 (assembly GCA_030272585.1). NCBI lineage: Eukaryota > Viridiplantae > Chlorophyta > Ulvophyceae > Bryopsidales > Bryopsidaceae > Bryopsis > Bryopsis sp. KO-2023. The sequence goes on from BSYQ01000010.1 coordinate 1,544,700, forward strand.
TCCGAGAAACACCCCTCCCCACCACCCCCCTCGATCATTTCGTCCCCCCCCACCCCTCCTCCTCCTACTTCCTTACAGATCTTCCCCTCGCACTCGCCGACATCATCCACGACATGCTCGAGGCTGGACCATCTGCGAATGGGTTGGGGGGGCAGCAAGGTGGCGTTTTTCACCAGGGTCTCGTCGCAACACGAGTAAAAATCCTCAACCGACGACTCGTCAAAAGACTTCGAGCTGTGGATCACGCTAAAGAATTCGTCAATTGTGCCCTCCTCCTCCTCCTCCTCCTGGTCAAAATCGTTGGAAGAAGGCCGCGAGGTGTAGCGTCTGACTGGAGTGAATGCTGAAGGGCGGAATTCCTCCTCCGAGGTCCCCAAGGAGTCCAGTAGATCCTCAGTGATGTCGAACAGAGAAATGACACTCACCTCCTACACACAGCAAGAAATTACTGGAAAACATCTTGCACGGTGGACAGACTGCATGGGGCATTTAATCTGGATCCATTTCGAGGGAAAAAAGCAATTTAAAAAATATACTTTCGTGTGTCGTATTTACCATCGATATATACCAACAACAGCAAGAACAAAAAAAATTTAGCCACGAAATTTGGAAATGATGAACCCACTTCAATAAGTGAACTCACTTTGCATGTTTTTGCACACCTCTTAATTCATTTGCGAAACCCTCCAACAGAGAGAGAGAGAGAGAGATTGTCCAATAAATATGAATTGAAAAAAGTATATGTGCATTAGAGCTAGTCCATTTCGTTCTCCTGATCTCACAGTAGGTGTATATTTGGCCCTTTCACAATAATTTTGGTCAGACTCCAATGGAGCAGGTCTCTGGATGCAGTGGTGCAGACCAATTTCATGTCTGCGTTCCAGCGTTCAACACAGTCAACAGATATTTTTTTGAATAGTAAACTTTGTTTCTATTTTCAGTCTTTTTTTAATGTGCCCCCATGAGAACTTCTGCTTTGCTTAGACAAAACTGCTTCTGTTTTCATAAATACAGCATTCTGTGTTTGAAATCGGGGTTGGGGTGGGGGTAAGGGTAGGAAGAGCGCAGATGACTCATACTCTTTTCTTAAACAGAAAGCAGTCGACTTTCCCCAACAATATCCAAACACAGAACACCATCCCGTACTGACAGAGATTTTCTAGTGACACCCGACACATACTGCCAGCTCCCTGCCCCTCACCACATCCTCTGGACACATGGGTGCATCCTCTGGAATCCCCGCCGGGAACTCCTGCTCGTCTGACATGCGGAATTCCTGCATTTCCGCCAGATCGAGCTCGGAGGGGGACGTCCAGAACATTTCCTCCTCACTGGACTCTCGGCTGGGGAACTCGGAGGAGGCCGACCAAAACTCCTCTCCTCCAGATGCTGACTGGCGGGGGTACTTGCAGGTGAAATCCCCCCTGCAGCCCCTCCTCTTCATGAGGCTGGAGATTGCAGACGGGGATAAAACTGCGAAACGGTAGCACCACAGCCAGACGATCAGATGTCTCTTTCACAGTCAGACTACATAGACTCAGTGGCAGACATGGAGGTCTATCCAGACATCGGAAATGATCCTGGTAACCCAGCATCCTAATATAGTCGAAGATTCCAACCGCCGTTTTTCGTTCAAAAACAATATCTATCTATCTCTATATCTATGTATAATATGTATCAAAGAATGCATTTATTGGTCTGAACTTCACACTCACCAGGTCCCTGCTTCTCCCCGTCGTATTGCCTCCCCCCGCCGCAATCTTCGGAGGGGGCCAGCCAGCTTCCACACTCGCTCAGGGGGGGGTCCATGCCTTCGCTGCTGGACATGGACATCCCACCCCCCCTCCTCCTCCTCCAGCTCCGTCCTCGGGCAATCGCCGGGGCCACCTCCACACCATCTCGCATCAGCCTCCTCCCCACGCTGCCCTTGCACAGCTCCTGGATGTCCTCCACAGGGGTGGAGGTTCGACGGAGGGAGCTGTGGGGGTTGAAGAAGGGGTTCCCCCTGCTCAATCCATCCAAAGGCAATGGATATGGGCTGCCCAAAGGCTCGTCCCAATCCATGCTGGATGAATAGGCAGGGTTTGGGTGGTACCCTTGCATCCGCAGCAAAAAGATAATGAGATTCCTGATTGTGATTCGCATTGAGAAACCATTCCATTTAATAGGTGAAACTGCATGTCAGCAAGTCAGAATTCACTTTTGGTGGTGATGGATGGTGATTCAATCATTGCTTGGCGATTGGATGCTCTTTTGATTCAAAATCAGATTGAAATGACCAAGGAAAAGATTGATTTTCGTTCTTAATCATTGGACGCATTCCCCAGCAGTGCCCTGGATCCTCCCAAAAACCGCAAGAAAGACACCAATCAAACATTGAATCAAAAAAACCAAAATTTCCCCACACCTTCAGACACTGTCGTCGGGGTCAGCGGAGGATCTCCCATGAAGGAGCCCTGACCGAAGCTGCCCACCCGCGAATGCCCAGATGAGCTCCGTCGAGACCTCCCGGAAAACGACCCACACCGAGAATGCCCCACGGAAGACGGACCCTTTGAGGGCCACTCCAGATCTGAACACCGGTCCCCCCACTGCGAATCGTTCAGAGCCTCCACGGCATCCTGAACGCCAGCCCTTTGAATCCAATCGACCACCCAGGAGCGCACACCAGGCCGAAGTCTCCCTGCATCCAGCTCGCCGCTTTCGGCCATCCAAAAACCCACCTCCCGTCGAACCCATGATGGTTTCAGGGATTCGCCCTCGCCCGCCTCGTGCCGTAGTCTTTGTAACTCCAGACACAAAAGCTCCCTGGCGATCCACAGAAAAAACCGAATTTCAAAAATAGGCAAGGGAATAAGATATCTGAAAGTGGAAAAAAAAATCGGGGAGCCACTTCACAGATCGCTTGCATGGGTCACCCTCTTTGATTTCTCAAGCTTCAACCTATTCCCTCCAGCATTTGAGTTTTTTGAGTTTTCTTTTTTTTTTTTTTGGGGGGGGGAGGGGTGATTTTCAGCTGGTGACTCCATGAGAAGCCCTCCATTGAGAAGCCCTCCATTGAGAAGCCCTCCATTGAAAATGCAGTTGCAGAAAGAGGCAGGGGCATTTGATTCACCGTGTGGCCATGAACTGTTTGGGATCCCATGTTCGAGTGAGCGGTCCTGGCGGATTTCCCTCGATTGCTTTGCTGCCCTCCGACGCCGCTTCCAACCGATTCTCAATGTCAGTTATTATGCCCCTGATTCCGCCCCAATTGGGGGGATTCCACGGCTCTCTCCGTTTGCTGGCGAATTCTGGCGAATCTCCCAACCGTTCGAAGAGGCCGACGAGTGCCCTGAGTTTGGCGCTCGGTTGCCTAGAAAAAGGCGTTTTATTCAAACCGCCGCTGGAGGAGGCAGCGGCTCGCGGAGACGGAGCAGGACCCACCATGGCGAACTTTTCTGGAATAACGATTTTTGAGATTTTCCTTCCGAAAGCACGGCACAGTCGAGGCTGAGGAGAGTTTTGGGCCGACTCGTTGGTTGGTTGACGTTGTCGACGTTGGGTAGGGTCATCCCCAGCCTGGAGGAGCGACGGAGAGCGTTCCCCACCGCTCGTTCGATCGTCGGTGGTGGTGGCCACGGAGCAGTCCCCACAATCTTGCATACTTATTAGCGCTTGTTGCTTGATGCCTGTTGGTGAAAAAGAGAATCAAGACGAACCGAACAAAAATTGCTCGAGTCAGCGACAGCTGCGGGCATTCCCGGCGCTCTTTTCTGCGACAGAGTCAAAGGTCGGGCACTGGGAAGAACGAAACATAAACTGAACAAAGGGCGAATAGCAACGACGTGCCAGAAACCCATCCAAAAGAGTGTTCAGGTCAAAGATTCCCCCCCGCCCCCACCCAACGCAAAATATCTTTGGTCGAACCAGGCGAGACGCTGCACTTCCGTGCGAGTCTGACCGACCGAAAGTCAATATTTTATTGAAAAACACCCCCGTGGTCAACGGGCGCAAAACCATCGGAACCCGCAGAACATCACAGCAAACCGCTCAATAAACCCATCACGGCGCAAACAGGGGACGAGCGATGTCGCACGACAGCATCGACCACGCGCGAGCCCCTTTTCCGACAAAAACTAGGCACGAAGGTGGCAGCCAGAATGACACGATGGGCGGAATCAGCGGTCTCGCACCGGGAGTTGACTTCCCTGCTCCTCGCGCTCGAGGCACCGGTCGCGCGGGTTCCGCGACTCCTGCAAGCCTCGTCGTTTCTAAATCCATCAATGACAAGTGCAGTGCGCGTCTGGCGCACTTCAGAATCACGTCGTTGTGTTCACCCCAAGCCGAACTGGCACGCCTGGCTCGCTCGCTAACTCGTCGAGGTGCGAAAACTCCAAGAATAGAAAATACCCTTCCCCCCCCCCCGTAGTTTCCCTGGTTGAATGCGTGACCTCAAAATGGTTGGTTACAAACGCTGGCACTTTCGTGCATCACGTTGCGAACACCGCCGACTTGGTTGCGCGCGAACAACGAAGAAAAAACCTCACCACGCCCCCTCGTGCCCTTATAACATCGTTGCAACGCGCGAGACGCTTCGTACCATCCAAGCAAACGCCGACAAGACAACCCCAAACCAATCAACCTCGTAGAATCAGCAAGGAAAAACGACCCTTGCCGAGAAAAGATTCCCCTCCTTGCGCAAAACCGACCTAACTTTCCGCGCAACACAGTATTTGCATGCACGAAGCCCCAACCCACCCCCCAACTCTCCCCCCACCCCCACCCCTTTATTCACCTTGTTGATCTTGAAAGGTCATGCGTTTTTCCTTTTTTTTTCCCCGTCAAGCTAAGCAATTCTTCGGTTCAGCGTTTTCCGACATAGAGAAATCCTTCGTGTTTTTTTTTTTATCCCTTTGTTTTTACGGGACAAACGAAAGATATCAGAACCCTGGTGAAAGGCCAGGTCATGGTATGAATTCCACGCACGCCAGAGTTTGGACGGAATGACAAAGCCAATACGTACGACGGTTATCCACCAGCGAGAAGTAACGGTCACACCCACACCGTGCGTTACTGCTTGCACGCGGCGAGCGCCAGATCTGTTTGGCCCTTCGTTTTGCATTTGTCAGAACCTCGGGCAGGCCAGGCTCTGACAACTGAGAGTTGCCTTCCGCGGTCACTTTCTGTTGCGTTCAACGGGTGTAACGTATTCATCCCGTTCAGATTTACGAGCTTGGTGTCGTTCCAACACATCCGCCGCCGTTTTGCATGCGATACAGAAGCAAGTACCGAATTCGCTCGGCTGGACTTCTTTATTCTCCTTTTCCTGTAAGCTGACTCGTTTTCATCCGTACAGCGAGGTACCACCACCCAGTCTGGGATCCCAAAAAAAAACGATTTTTTTTGTGCCTCGTTCGCTCTTTCTTTGATTTGACTTACTTTTTTTTTTTTTAATTGTTCTAAAAAAAACAATCAGGTGACGATCGCGAGTTGCGTTGTGGAAGAGATAAGGCAAGCTCAAGTTTTTCACAAAATACTAGATATTGTTTTGTAAATATGGTTGACCCCTCTTCTTCCCTCTTCAAAGATCCGCATCAACGATCAGGTGCATTCTAAAAATAGCACAGGGACCTCACGGAACCCACATTTAAAAAAAAATGGCTCCCCAATCTTGTTTCGCCAAGGCCAAATTTCCCCAGCACATGTCCAATAGGATGAAAATTCAAAAACAAGAGGACGATTGAAAGATGACTAATCATTGAAAACATGTGACAGTTGGCTTCATCATCTCTGAAACACAAATTTGACAACTTGTGAAATCATGGCAATAGGATTCACAATACTCCTGAATGGTGAAATCTATTCTACAGAGAATCATAAAGACTTTTTTTTCACATGCTTCCCAAAGAAAATCCATAAATTTGGAGCTGAAAATTTCCCCAGACCCTGTGGACAATAGATATGAAGTGCCCTCATTCTTTTTTTTTGTAGCCTCTCACTCTCTTTTTTTTTTTTTTTCACCCTTCGTCAAAGCCTTATCGATAAGATTTTCCACGAAAAAAAAAAGAAAGAAGAAAGAAAGAAGAAAAACCTCGAGCCTCTACCAAACGACGACAACCTAATATTCCCTCCACAGGACTTTTTATATTTCTCTATTTTAAAAAACGACACTTTGATTTTTCCTTTTTTTTTCCTTTTCTGACTTCCCTGTCTGACCACCCCTCTTTTTTCACCCCCTTTTTCCTGGAATGTTATTTCTGTAAGGTTCAAAGAGCAAAACGATAAATAAATAAACATCCATTTCATTTGAACGGAAAGAAAACGACCGATGGAGGAAGGAAGCGGATTGGACATTATTTCAAAATATGCATCTAAGTTTTATTGATTCTTTTTACGGTTAGGGGCTCTTTTTTCGATTGCACGTATTTCCTTTTTTTTTTGCCTCCTCACACAGGTCCTCTTTGTTAACAAAGAGATTCTTTTTTTTTTTTTTGATTTAAAAAAAACACCCCTCTTTTAAACCAAATTATGCCCTACATGTCCATTTCAGTTTGGTTTTTTTCCCCACACTACCCCCCTTTTCAGGTTCCAAAACAAAACACAAAAAATCTGACTTTTTCGTTCCGTTTTTTTATCTCTCTCTCTCCCCTCCGTTGAATCACAACTTTCCTACAAAAAAAAAAGTAGAAAAGAACTTTTTCTTTTTCAACTTCCTCATACATTCCCCTTGAGCCCTCTTTATCTAAAAATCAAAAAGATCCAAAAAAACACCTCCACCCACCCTATACAAACGTCGCATCACAGAGAACAGGGGGTGTTTTTTTTTTAGCGATTCTTATATAACACATACCCCCTCTTTTCCAAAAAAAGGGAAGGAAATTCAGAGCCCTACTATGAGGATTTCTTCGGGGAATGCTGTGGCCTCTTTCGTGGCGAACCGTCCTTTCTGGAATCGTTCGGCGCTTGATTGTTGTAAGTAAGCTCCGATAAATCCTCGTCATCCTCCAGGGCGAAATTTTGGTCGATTTCAGATTTCATGCCAGCACCTGCTTTTGTTTTCCCGGCACCCAAAAATAACACTCAATAACAGAAAAATAAAATAAAAAGAACATGGGAAAGAAAAAAACCAAGAAAAAAAAAAAAAACTTCTTGAAAACAACTTCTTCTGTGAGAGATATTTCCAAATGATATTTGTAAAATCCCACATTTTAGCATGAGCATGCATGTCTGTCCATTTTCGTACCATAATTTATTTTAGTTTCAGTTACTTTTTTTTCTCCCCACAAAATCTGTGTCTTGATATCTTTTGAGCAAACTCACTTGATCTGGTGGTTGCTGAGGTGGGGTGCCCAGGTTGATTCTCTTCAGAGACAATTACACCCAGTTCTGTGGTGGGGCCTTCCTCATCCGCAACAAATTCATCTCCAACCATCAAATAAGGATTGTCGTCCATCGGTCTAATCGCATCGAGCAAAAATACATTATTCACCAAAAAAGATATATTCGTTGATACCTCTATTTTTAGATATCTTTCTCTCTTTGAAAAAAGAAGCAAAAAAGTATATGTTATATATATAGATATAGATACACTTTTTTATTTTTTGGAAATTGCACTCCTCCAATATCTCGAAAGCCACAACAGCGTCTGGCATTTTGTCCCTGTTTTCATGAATTGGTAAAGAAATGCATGCATTGCACTTAAAATATTTTGCATGTGTCGTATCCATGCTGAAGCTGAAAAATCGCATCATGAAACTGTGCAAACTAGAGGGGGGGAAATGTGAAAAAAAATATTCCAAAATTAACACAGGCAAAGATACAGGGGCTGGCCTTGCCAAAAGCAAAACAAAAAGTAAACAAAGGGGTTAAAATAATAGAGCTGTTTTGAGAAATTCACCTGAAAATCCAAGACAACACCAGGATGAAGAGGAACAGGATTACGTTATGGAAAACGTCCATTATGTCTTGAAACTTTTCGATCGATTTCTTCGTGTTGATGTAAACGGGCAGCAACTCTACGACTGCGTTTCAAAAAATAGGAGAAAAAAAAAAAAGAATGTTCTCTCAGAAACAAAAGCACCATTGAAGTAAAAAGAGTATTCTCTCAGAATCGAAATCAGCATTGAAGTGTAAAAAGAATAACGGCAATTGTTGAAGTTATTGCGAAAAGGGAGGAACAAAACCACCCACCCAGGAAATGAGAAGCATTAGCTTAAAAACTAGCACAAATTTGACCCCCATTCCCCCCTTTTACAAAAAAAAAAAACAGAACAGAACAGAACATAACAGAACAATACAGCCATTGGCGACTTTTTTTACTATTTCTATCAATTTTTTTTTATTTTTTTTTTCGGGAAAAGGGAGGGGGGGCTGGTTGGCTGATCTAAGGTGGTTTGCCTTTTTATTTTGTCTTTTTTTTTTCTGAAGATCTCTGGGACTGTTCGTTTTCTAATTTGTTGTGTTTTTCTTTAAGGAACGTACGATGGTTAACCTACTCACTGAAGCCACGACGTAAAGCAGTAGCCAGTTGAAAAATCTTCCCAAGAGTTTCAATTTCGCCGAGGTCATTATGATGTCCTCCACAGTGGTTTCCTCTTCCTCGTCCTCTGCTCTTCCCGTCTCCATGTCAGTCTGACCACCCCCCATGTGACTTTGATTTTGACCATTGGTTAGTAAACCAGGTGGAGCTTCTTCGTGCTCTACAACGACATCGATTCAAAAATATTTGTAATTAATTAATTCGATATCTTTCTTTTTTCTTTTTTCTTTTTTTTTGGGGGGGGGGAGAGGGTAGGATAAAAATCAAGATACTAATTAAATGAAATTAAATGAGGAAATACTTGGATTTCTGTATTACCTCACTTTTTGTATTTCGTGTTTGCCTGGTGAAAAAAATCGGATAAAGAAAAAACAAAATCATACCTCCTTCGCCATCTCCATCGCTGTTTTGTTCATTAGAGGGAGCTCCAAATTCCTGTAAAAAAAAAAAAGAAAAACATAAGAAGTACAAACCATTGTTTTAAAAAAAAAAGGGTTGCAAAGAATTGAAGAAAATAAATAAAATTAAAGTCTCGTCTGCACTCCATTTCTCTCTCTTTGCTGTTTTCACACCAAAAAAATATTGGAAAAAATCCTAAAAATAGAAGAAAATGATTTTGATTTGAAAAACAATGCTCCAAAAATAAAACATTTAAATGCGTCAGTTTTACCTCCGATCCTTTGAGCATTCGGATTTCTTGCGACAGATTGTCAAATACGAACAGCCATGACAAGACGAAGGTAACGATTTTCACCGCCTTCAAAACAGCAACAGAAACTTCATTTTCAACTTAATTTCATTTTTTTCCTTAGCTTTTCATTGAATTCCATATATTTTTTTTCAATTCAATTTTTCCAACAAAAGGGGGATGGGAGGGGTGACGATTATCAGTGCAAAACAATTCACAAATCAATTTTTCAAAAGACTCCAAAATGGAATCAATTTCAGAAATTTCGAAACAACGGTGTCCTTCAGCGATTAAAAACACACAATGATCTTGGAATGAAAAGAGTGCATTACGCACTCTTAATCAATTATTAATTCTATCATTATTATTTTTAATATGAAATATGGGCTAGAGCTCGAACCTTTCAAGAAAAAAATTCAATGTGAAGTCGTACTGGGTCTTTTTTATTTTATTGGGTGAATAGTTTCATTTCTATGGCTCAATCAATACAAACAAAAATCTACTGGACAAACAGATACAGAGGTGCTTTTGTCCGAAAATCAACTGGGTTTTTTATTTCACCCCCCCCCCCTTTTTTCATACCAGAGCAACAAACAGAATAGTTCCCCGAACATCTTCTGAACTTTCGTTTCGTCGAGTGATTACATCGCTGCTTTTGCTGTGCAAAATTATGTAATCCACAATCTGGGTTCAAATAATAAAACAACTTTTTTTTCAGAAATGCACAATTGAGAGAAACTTGCGTCAGTTTAAACAATAAGCGACAAACATTACACAGGAAGTTAACGACCAATAAAAACACGATTGAAGGTTTTTTTGTCTGACACAACTCTTTTCCAATATTTTCAGGATCCCTCTGCACTCACCCCCCTCCCCTTTCCTTTCACAAAAACAAGATTGGAATTTTAATTGGAAATAAAATCAAAAATTGATAATCAAAAACTGAAAATTCTTTGGGTGGTGAAAGCGGGCTGAAGAATTATATATGCGAGAAAAAAAGCAACCCCCCTCCCCCTCCCCTCAAAAAGAATAAAAAAACAAGAATAAATTATATAAAAACACATATTTCTCGCAAATTTCATACAGAATAAAACAAAAATCATACCATGCTTGTCAAGCCGAAAGCGAATGGGATTCCAATCACTTTGTTTCTGTGTGTACCAAGCGTATTCCTAGTGATGCTGTTTAAAAAAAAACACACACACACACAAAAAAAGTTGGAAAAATAAATCCCAAAACTCTGAGTGAATTGGCAACAGCACGTTAGGGGGTCTTCATCCGAAATTCAACTTTAAATTCAGCAAATGCGTGTATCTATTCTTGTACTGCAAATTCAAGGTGATTTCCAAAAAAGAAAAAGTAACAAATGAAAATGGTAAATGAGAGGATTTTTGACATGGTTCTTTCAGTTTTGAATCAAGAATTTTAACTCCAGATGGTTTTTCTAGGACGATCCCTTCTTTCAACGGAAGCATTCATTCGAGCCAACTTTGCAAACCCAGTCAAAAAATCAGAAAAAAAAATTAAAAATTAAAAAAAAAATTAAAATTCGGGACTAAATCACCACTCACCAGTATCCTGAAGATACGAGAAGCAGCAGAAACTGTACAAAGAAACCCGATCCAGATTTTAAAAAAGAAAAAAAAACGGTGGAGGATCTTATACTTTCAACCCCAAAAGTTGCATCACAATAATCGATGTTCTCATATCTGTTGCTGATCGTTTGATCATGAAAAATGGGGGGGGGGGGGGTTCAAAGAATATATTTCCTATCTGCAGCAGGAGGGAAGCTGAGAAATTATTGATTCTAATTATCTGCAAATTAATTTCTCAGAAAATAATTCACTGAGATATGATTGATGCCCAGTTGTGACCCCAAAAATAAATAAATAAAATAACCAAAGAATGAAATAAAAGGTAACTTACAATTTGCTTTAAAATTTGAACACTGAGCTCAATAGAAGAAAGGAGACAGAATTCCTCACATTCGTTTCCGTGAGATCGGTCCATTTCCATTTTTTTTTTTTTATTCTCAAGCTTTTCAAGCGACAAAAAAAGGAAAAGGAGAAGTACAAGAAAAAAACACTTCCAAGAGACCCACCATGAAAAATGCGTCGTTTAAGTTCTGGAAAAAGACGAGCGTTTTGAAGGTCCCATCTTTCGACACGTCGACGACGCTTTCGCTGTGAACCGTGCTCGCGGTCGCGAGTCGGATCGTCTCCGCCAAAATCTGAGTCGTCAAGACAGCGCGAACGCCCCAATGCAACTTCCAACCCTTTCCTCTGGCCTTTCGCCTCAAACATCCATAGACGTTGGCGAAGATCCACAGCAACCACCACAACGTCGTTCTAACCGCTAGATAAGCGGGATCCCAAAGCACGGCCATGCGTCTCGCTTTCGTGTACGTATGGGTGTTTTTTCTTCCCTTTCCGCTCGATACCTCCACCTTTTTTTTCAGTTGGTTACGCTTGTTTCAAATTTTCTCGCAGCACCTGATGTTCAGAGTTGAATGCGGTCGACGCACTGCAACCCAATACATATCTATTTTCGTGGATCGAAATGAGGGGGAGCGGGGAAAATCAGCTCCTTCCAGGAAGTCGCGGCTGTGGTCGTACATAGAGGGAGTGAAACGCATTACTCATAGCAGTAGAACTTCCCCCCAAGCAAGCAAATCTACCAAAAACACGACTGTACTTAGCAAACCCCCTCTCCCCCAGCTTTCCAGCGCACGAAAAAAAACAAAAAAAACCTGGAGAAACCGAACACGAGATGGAATTCTCGAGTCGACCCGAGCCGCCGACATATCAACGAAACCAAGACTGCGATCCGCCGGTTCAAACGCCGAGGGAAGCGCCGGAGATGTTTACACCTCACCAATCACGTACTGGTGCCCCTCCAGAGGACACCAGGTACGTTTCCCATCCCGACGCCGTCCCGCGAGAAGTGGTAGAGCGGGAAGCTTCCAACAAGAAGTTCGAAAAAGCCGAGTCGTCCACGGATCACTCCCAAAGCGTTGCTCCCAGCCCGAGCGCTGAAAGATCTCTGAAGGGGGGACCCCGTTCCACCTTGGATTCGGTGTTGGGCGTCACGGGGTTATCTGGCGAAGACCTTTTCCGTTTCGTGGAATATTTTGGAAAGGTGTGACAACGCACACGGTTTCAAGAAAACACAGAGCAACATATTCGAACATGTTGCGAACATGTGTTGGGATACTTATGCTTGCACACCGTCACTCATTCCCTCCACTTTCCTTGGCCGCGGTTCTGGTCGGTTGGCGCCGCGTGTGTGTTTGATCAGTATATTGCGTTCGATTTGTGGAAGGGGTGGGGCGTTTCTTTTAAAAAAAAAAAAACGAAAAGAGATCTCTTTCCAGAAAAGAGAATGATACGCTCCAACACTGTTTCCGTGTTTCACACGGATTTGTCTTTCCAAATCGGATTGGCTGTGAAATAACTCCAAGGATTTTTTTGTCAGTTATGCCATTCAGCCACCATTCCAAATTGGTGTGGAGTTTTCAGTTTGCTTGCTCTTTTTCCGAAAATGAAAAAAAAACAAGCAACAAACAATGGATCAGAAACCTTGAAATTTGCACACCCGTTGTAAATGTACATCCCAGTCTGACTCACCCCTCGCTTCCCAGACAGCATCATCGTCATTCCAAGAAAACTGGCCTTGAAAAAGTGCACAACACGGAATTGTTTTTCTTTTGCCGTGTGTGTGTGTGTGTGTGTGTGTGTGTGTGTTTCATTCACTGTTTGTTTTTCTTATTCATTCTCCTGCTAGGAGCCCATGATAAACTCGCTTTTGAGAAGTCCAGGGGGGCAAAAAATAATCAATGATTTGCTGCGCCAGAGCAAAAGGCTTCCTTTCCAGGTTTATCTCGAACCTTTTCAAAAAAGACTGGTGGCACGACTTCGAGACAAGGAAAATTGGCTAGTCAGCATGCCTCCCCCTAAATGTGGGGGGGATACTCACCTCGTTCCCGTAATTGCAGAAATTTCCAGGTAAAAGAAGAAATAAAAAGTGACAATACCTCCGGCATTGTGTTACTTTTTTTTTTTTTGGGGGGGGGGGGGAATGCATTTGGGTTTTTTCTTTTGAAAAATATATATTATTGATATATATTTTTTTTGTATCAGTAAATCATGTTACAGGGTGAGAAGAAAAAAAAATCCGCTTCGTTTCGATTTTCTGTTTGAAACAAAATTTTTGGTTGTTTTCAGGTGGAGAATTGACACAGGGGAGGACACCAAAACGGTAATCATGGTGCAATCTGCTGCAAGAGGCCACAAAGTTCATGCAACTTTTCGAGGTCTGGGTTTCAACAGGGCTGAGTTTTTACCAAGGTGACTCTCTCTCTCTCTCTCTCTCTCTCTCTCTCTCTCTCTCTCTCTCTCTCTCAATCATGATTTCTCTCTTTCTTCCTAAGCTTTTGATTTAAAAAAATTAAATGAATTTTTTATTTTTTATTTTTGCCAAAATATAAGTTTAAAAAACAAACAAAATTATTTTTTTTTCCCCACTATTCCTCGCCTGGGTCATAAACTTTTCTTTCCAAGAAAACAAAAGCCTTTTTTTAATTAAATTGAAAAGTTTTTTTTTTCCCTCACAAAAAAGGGTATAAAAACTGATGATATTTTTTTTTCGTAATGATTGCCAAATTGTTTTTGGTTGGTTTTGCATGGCTCTTTGATTTTGTCATTTATACTTTCACTCAATTTCGATATTTGATTTTCACTTATTTATTTCTTTTTCTTTTTTTTTGGTGGGGGGTGGCGGTGGTAATAATTTAGCGCGGCATCCAAGAGGCCTTGGAAAAAAATGATGAAATCTCTGGATGTTCTGATTATTTTGTCAGACACTCTGCTTGTTCTTCTCACCGCAGGCCAAGGGAATTTTGAGGATTTAGATATACTTGTAAGTCAGACTGCTATTTTTTTTGGGTGCTTTTTTGTTTGTAGAACTTGTCATTTGATGAACTTAACAGAAACTGGTTGGTCCATTTTTTCCAATTTTCATTTCTTCCTAAATAAATATATGCAATAAAGGTGACCTTATCAAATGGCTCTTAATATCTGGTTTTTGGCGGAAAAAGCACTCCATTTTTTTCCACTGATTAAACTTTTTACCCTGCCATATTCTTTGAGCGAAGAGGAAACAATTTATTTTTTTATTTTTTTTATTTTTAATTTTTTATCTCTTTGACTTTTTTGATTTTTTTAATTTTTATTTTTTATCTCTTTGATTTTTGGAGCAGCAATTTCGACCCTTTGATAGTTGCCGTTGTTTTTTGACATACAGGCAGTGGATGAGTGTGAAAACGCATATTCTATGCAAAGGCCAAATCAAGTGTTGGGCCTCCTTAAAAAACAAATAGCATCTTTAAAATCACACCCTCAGGTGCGAAAAGTTCAAAACACTTACAGAACACTTATTGAAAATAAAACAAGAAAAAAAAGAAAAAAAAAAAGCACACTAAGCAAAAGATGGCCTTTCCTTTGGATCCATGAAAAACACTGATCGGACGTTTTCTGATATAATATATACGTTGTATATTAATTATGTATTTTCTTTTTTTCACTTGAATTGAAAATACCCCAAAACAGCACCCTTGATTTTCCTCTGGATAAGAGAAGGACGCAGACCATCAAAAAAAAAATGACCTCATGGATAGTATTTTCAATTCTGGAGGAACAGATTCTAGGAGAATGCTAGGAATAGTCTGCCTTTTTCAAACCAATTTTTTTTTTTTTTTTTTTTTTTTTCCGGAGAAATGTGCTGTTCCGTCAGAAGCCTTGGAAAAATGAAAAAGAAAAAAAGTGATATCTTACAATAGTTATTATGTTTTTTTTTTTTTTTGCACTTTGATTTTCTTAAAGGAAAATTCCTTTTTTTTGTTGGGGAGGGGGGGGATATCTGATGCTGCAATATTGGAAACAAAAATGATGACATTTTCTCAGAGCTTGTTATTCAAGGTTTTGCCAATGCCTTGTTGAAAAATTCGTTCCAAACTTTGTACTTGCTTTGTGTTTCAACTTTTTTTTTTCTGTATTTTGATTTTGTCAGATCATCGGGCTGACAATGAAGAGCCCAAGTGCCGAGAGGGTGAGCATGTGTGCAAAAAAAAACGAAACACTGTTTGTGTAGAATTTTTTTCTCTTCCTTCAACGTTTTTTTTTTTTCTTAAATTTTGAATTTTTTGCCATTGATTGGCAAGTATTTCACACCTGTTCTGATTTTTTTAATTCAGAATCCAATACAATAAAAACACCTCAATAGATTTGAAAATGAGCAAATGAAAAGATGTTGGATCATAAATTAAACATTTTTTCATTTGCTCATTTGATGATTGATTGATTGATTGATAAATTAAACTGGCTGTTGGTGGTCCCTGGTTCGAATCCTGGTGGTTACCAATGATATGCCCCTAAAACCCCTCAACAGAATCGCACCCAGTAACAAGTACTTACTAATTATTAGTGCTCTTTTGTTTTTTGACTTCACGTATAAATAAGATATAGTTTTATATGTATATATGTATAAATTTAGGATTTTTACTAAAGGTAGGGCTAAATCACCTCGTTGTCCGCGGCCTTCGTTGGGCAAACTGTTTGCCTAATGTCAATGAAACGTTCATTCTTATGTGTATATGAATGCATGATCTTGGTGCAAATGGGTTGACTAATTTGCTGCGATTCCTGCACGTAGGCCATGAACCTCAAACACCTGAGGAAAAATATGTTTGTCGAGAAAGAGAGGGTTTTGATATTAAATCGAAATGGGGGCGAAAAATGGGAATATCGTGAATGAACACTGTATGATATATTATTGCTGTTCGGTGGAAACCGAGCATCAAGGAAATTAGAATAGAAGGGGAAAAAAAGCAATATGGATTCTTTTAGGAAAAAAAATGTGTCTGGCTGATTCGACCTCATGTCACACATTTTTGATACATCACTCTTTTTTTATGGCTTTCTCAACCATAGGCAGGCTTTTTTTTTCCCAAAACGACATATTAGTGCGGTGGGGACATCGTATTAGGAAGGAGATATTCTACATGCTGGAAAAATTCTGCTTTGGATACTTTGAGGGATGTTGGTTTTGGCCAGACAGAACTTCACAAGGCTTAAATGCGGGAAAAAAAAGAAGAAAATTTACAGGCTAGACATATTTTGGC
The DNA here is from genome assembly GCA_030272585.1 of Bryopsis sp. KO-2023. Lineage (NCBI taxonomy): Eukaryota > Viridiplantae > Chlorophyta > Ulvophyceae > Bryopsidales > Bryopsidaceae > Bryopsis > Bryopsis sp. KO-2023. The sequence continues at coordinate 1,561,086 of BSYQ01000010.1, forward strand.
TGGGTAGGGCTCCATATGGTGGTTTTCCAATACCTTTTTTGCTTTTTGGTGGCTGTCGACGCTTGGAAATGATAAGGAGCTTTTTTTATGTATCGATTTTGATCTTTTCCTTGGCAATAGTGTTCAATCCGGGGCTTTTTTTCTTTTTTTCTTCCATCGGGTTTGGGTAAAATCCAGATCTGTAGCTAGTTTACGATTCTTGGGTTACATAGAGGCATACATAGTCTTTTATAGACTCTTTAAAGAGTATTGGCGGAGGACGTTTCGTTTTTTAGGTTGCAATAGGGGCAGGAGGGCAAATCCTCAGGCAACATGTAATTGATTATCGATGGATTGGTGTGACAGTCTGATCCATGAAAAGGATTTGACTGGAACCTGGAAAGTGGAATCCTTTTACACTTGAGTAGGTTACTATGGTTGTGCATCTGGAGCCTTTGGGGAAAAAAATCGACCGCACCGTCTTGCTCAATGTGCTAGTCTGGAAAACCCCATGTAAGGTGGGCGAGCTGCCCACCGTTAATTCCTTCCTGATCCCGGTGATTTCTTATGCCACATTCTCATCTACCCATTCACTTTCTATGAACATTCTCCAGGGTTGGTTTGATTCTGGATTCTTGTTTGTTCAAACTGACGTGTTTCACTGATTTCTGTCGCCAGCACCAGGATAGAGTCACTACCCAGAATCATCGACCTTATTTTACACCCTACAGAAAATACAAACAAAATCCCCTTCCGAACGTCCCATCCCAAAAACACAAATAAACTACTAGCAACTAACTTTTCGGCTCTCAATTCAGGCAATTCCAGAGCAAAACCTATGTCAATTTCAACCACCCCAATCGCCCCAACCCATTGAAAATTTGACTAGCAATCGCTTCAACCCCTCGAAAACTTGACCAGCAGCATATTGAATTTACTGTGGATGGATGACATCCATGCACTCTTGCCCATGGCCCCATTGATCAGAAAACTGGCGATTCGCATAGCCAGCCCGAATATGGAAAGCAACGATGGATGATTCGTTGTTCTTTGCCCACTTTTTTGCTTTCTGTCGACGCCCCCCTCCACCCCCACAGTTTTGTCAAACCCTTCTATATCCGCCAGCTCGATACCGCATGCGATCAACACCGAAATTGGAAAAAGGCCTCCGGAGAGCATGGCCGAGGTGTAGAACGACGTGAAATTGATCAGCAGCGCTAAGGGCGTCCCGAAACCCCAAAAGAAAGCCCAGTTGTTTTCGAAAGTCGCGATACGCCGCTCCAGAGCCACCCCGTTGATCGACCACGCGTAATCGAAGCAATAAAACGCCATCAACCACGCCGTGAACAGCAACTCCAGAGAGGGCCCCACGACAGGGAGGCATCCCACGACTTGAACTTCCATCCAGAAAACATACAGCACCACCATGGTGCAAAGCTTCTCGAAATAAACGTCCAGCAAGGCGGGCGACCTGGTTTTCCCGTTCGGCTGTTTGGAGAGGTCGCCATGAGTCTTGCCAGGGTTTTTTTGCGAATCGGATGGGGAATCCCCAGAGCGATTCCTCTTCCTTTCGGCGTTGCGCAGGTCCACCTCTCGGACCTCCAACGCCAGTTCCGCTACGTCTTGACTCCACACCACCGAAACCAAAAAGCTGATCAAATAGATGGGAAACATCCAAAACATATCGTACGTCCACAAAATCGCCCCGGTCGTCGCCCCAATCGCTCGCTCCCCAGCGACGTCCCGCATCCCTCCACTAACCAATGCCGTCACCAGGGGATTCAAAACCCGCTCGGCCCACAGCAAACTTCCGTAGAACACCACGCCGTTGAGCAAAGCGCTCCGTGTGCATTTCTTGAAAATCTCCCCCTCTCTGACGCAAAAATACAAACTCCGTTGAACCTGAATCGCGTGCCACACCCCACGCGACCACAACGCGCAGTTTTTCTCCAGGAAACGCACAGCGAGGTCAAACCTGGCCAACATATCGCGGACGAGGAGGTCGTTGAACCCGACGCTGCCAGAAAGCTCTGGGCATTAAGTCGGGCTGGAAAATATCTCTTGACTCATTTGATGCGAAAAAAAATACATTTTCTTCTGCCATTTTTCTTGTTTTTTTTACGTGAGCGTCACTCTTTTTTCTGTTTTCGTTTGTTGGGGTGGTATCTTGCGTTGCAACAGTAAAAAATATTGCTCCATCAGATATGAAAAGTACAACCAAAGTGCTTACTGTCAGAACAAACTGTCAGACTCTACCCAACTGAAATGCCCCTTTCCACAATGGTCAAAACAAACTGTCAGAAACTACCCTACTGAATTGCCCCTTTCCACAATGGTCTTTTGTGGTTGAATGTAAGGACAAGACTCTCTCTCCATGCATCCTGTTTTTCCTTTGCAAACCAGTAAAAATAATTCTACTTTCTATTTTTTAATTTATTTGTAGTGTTGAAACCACAGTTCTTAACACGACTAACATCCATCAGCCAGGCGGCGCTTTGACTTTCGCGATCCACATGTCTCACTAACCGATCCCAATAATGGGTTTTACAGTAGTCTATTAACACCTTGACAAGCATCCAGAGAAAAGCACCATTCAACACATAGAGCGACTTCTTTGTCGATCACCCCTCCAGGTTTTGTAGGAAGTCTGTTTTTTTTTTTTTTCAAAGCAATTTTTCCCTCCCCTCGACATCATAAAAAGAAATCTACCCTCGACAGTGTCAGCCTGACACCCCACAACAGCTTTTGATTTTCAGTTGCATAAATCCCCCCTTTTTTTTATTCTGAAAAGAGAGTGTGGCATCATGTTTCCCCCTCCAATATTTTCCGCAGTTTGTGAAAATGACTAGCCGGCAAGGAGGGTTCATGCAAGTTCCTTTTTAGGATTCGAGCAGTCCTACCCAGTATTTTTAGCATGAGTCGTGGGTTTCCCAGAAGATTTTCCCGAATAGGCTTCCACTCCCTCCCTGATATGAAAAAAAAGCGGCTTGTGGCCAAAACGTTGGACAGCTCATCTTCCAGCTTTGTGTGCGAGGTTGCACTGCAAATGTTCAGCCAATACGTAAGACTGTCCGGGTCTTCGTCCCTCCATTCTGATCGCAAATGCCACAGAAAATCACTCTCCGGAGAATCCGAATCACTCATTGTCAAAGTGCCGAGCACTTTTTTCACAAGACCATCAAAACCGCACTTCATTGCAATATTAATCAGTCTCTTGAATCTGTCCAGTTCATGTGGCAGCAGCGTTTGCGAAGTCGAGTACAATTCGGAAAGAAGCATGTCCACATCCTCAACGGTCGTTCCCTCGAACAGCGACTCGATTCTAACCCTTCCAGATCTGTTTTTCGTGTCGCGTATTGCCCCATAGAGGACTTTAGATTGGCACAAGATCGTGGAGTGCACTTCCAGGGTAACCCCTTCCACAACAAGATCCACGTCTGCCTCTCGCTGAAACTCTTCCGTCCATTCTTCTGTGTAAAGATGGTCACTGCTGGACCACACACACACACGCGCACCTGGTGTTGTCAGTTGTCAGAGCATCGTCGAGAGTTTTTCATACGACCAGCCAACCTGGTTGAACTGGGTGTGCGCGTCTCAGTTAATATATCCACAGGGTTCGAAAAAAACGCTCCATATGAGCTTGTGATGGCGTTTTTGATTCATAACCACCTTGCAGACTCCTCCATCATTCTTTTTGACGCTAGCTTCCACCACGAGAACAGCCTCTCAGTACGAAAAAAAGTCTTATCATCTGAGAAAAAAAAGAACACTGTGGCAGGAAAATGACAATAGCGAGAAAGACATACAAACAAGAGTGTGCGCCCAAAATATATTTCAAGGCTGCCAATTGATTTTGCCGCCGAATGGTGAATTCTGCCGCGTCGGACAGTCGGCGCGCGCCGGTCTAGCTCGCGGTCGCTCGGCCGTGCGCCGGTTCGCCGGTCTATCCCGCGCTTGTTTAGCCCACTCGCTTGGCGCGCGCCGGTCGCGCTAACCCTAAACCCTACACCCTGAGCTCAACCCCCTTTTTTTCGGTCTGACATATATACGCGGGTCGCCTGTCGACCGACATCGCGACATCGCGTCCCCAAAGGGATGTCTGCCAGTCGGGCGGCGGCAGAATTCAGCATTCAGCGGCAAAATTCAGCATTTGGCGGTAAACTTAAGTTTTTGCCATATTTCAACCCGATCCAGCTGAGATGAAAAGGTCTGACTGTTGTTCCCCCAAGATTATACTTCTTAATAAAAGAGTGTAGAATGCAGTCTTTTACAACAGAGAAAAGAGTCAAATTTGTTCACCCACAGCACAGTCAAATACTTCCGTTCCATTCCATATCCAGTTGAAAAAGAATTCACTTTCTTTGATTTTCTTTAGACTACTGAATGTTTAATCTTTTTCGTCGGAAAAATGTTCACGTGTTGCAGCAACAGCCGCAACTGGTTCCACAACTCGTGTCGCCGCAACCCGGTTGGTCACTAGCAGAAACACGGAATTACACACACACACTCGCAGAAACACGGTTGTGCAGCCGGGTACAAGACCTCATATTGTCAGAATGGGACACTCATGTCACTTGAACACGGTGTTCTGGGCTGGCGATACGCGACATCGGAATATTAAAGAAGCTGGCTAGGAGCGCGCGGACGCGAAGACAAACCAACATACATACTAAATTGATTTCAACGAAAGGACGAGGAGGTGTATCGCGCATTCAGAATCGTGCAAGTGAGCGTCGCCAAGAATGGCAGAGGAGTCTGCAAGGTCTTGAAACAAAGACGCCAACAACACAAGTTCGTATGGACAAGTTCGACTTTTTCGGGCACTGTGTATATCTTACCAGACGCGCACACTCAGTTCACCAGGCGCTTAGGTTCGATGGTCGTATGAAAAACTGTCGACGGCGCTCTGACAATGCTTGATATGTTTGTGTGTTTCAGAGTCGACCGTTTGTACACGGAAGAATGGACGGAAGAGTTTCAGCGTGAGGCAGACGTGGATCTCGTTGTCGAAGGAGTGACTCTGGAAGCGCATTCCACGATCTTGTGCCAATCTAAAGTACTCCAAGGGGCCATTCGCGACACAGAAAACAGAACTGGAAGGGTTAAAATCGAGTCGCTGTTCGATGGAACAACCGTTGAGGACGTGGACTTGCTTCTTTCTCACTTGTACTCTACTTCACAGACGCTGTCGCCGGATGACTTGAAACAAACACAGAAACTGATCGATCTGGCAAGGAAATGCGGTTTCGATGCTCTGGTGAAAAAAGCACTCGACACTTTGACGAGGCGTGGTTTGGAGGACAGCGATTTCTTGAGCAGTTTGAAAAAAGAATGGATGAAACGAGATCCGGACACTATCTTGTATTGGCTGGATATTTGCAGTGCAACATCGCACGGAAAGCTGGAGGATGAATTGTGCAAGTTCTTGGCCACAAGCCGCTTTTTTTTCGTGTCTGGGGCGCGGTGGGAGCTTGTCCGACAACGTCTCAAGGAGGAGCCCCGACTCTTCTTGAAAATACTGGATTGTGTGTCTGGCATTCTTGAGGCTCTCCTCCACACTCGCGCCCCAAGATATCGAGAGTCTGACGAGCTGAAATCAAGATTGTCTGGTGGAAAAGGATGATGCCGTTTAGGGAGATTGCAGCTTGTATGGCACCAGACGTTAGGCTTCTGGGTTAAGTACATACGGCTGGGTCAGTGATTTACATTTTTCGCTACACCAGAAGAGGATAAGAAAAAACACAGGAGACAAAGCTAGAGATTTGATTTGATTTGATTGTGTTCAAGATGTGCAGTAGAGGGGAATTAATTGGTCGAGATTCAGAATTAGGGACATTTTTGTGTATGATTCTTGATCCCACAAAACTGAGGCATCAGTTCTCTCTGCAAACAGAGCCAGCACTCCGATCCCAAGGATCAACTTCCAGAACTCCAAAAAACCCTGAAAAAAGAGAGAGAGCGACAGATCCTTGTCACATTGGCTGAAACCACAACCCAAATTTCCAAAACTACAAATTCCAGACTCCACACACACCCCGCACAAGAAAAAAAATGATGTATCCATGCAATCACCACCCCCTCAATCCCCTCCTGTGAAAAACGAAACACACATGCGGAGTTCATCAAAGGACCCCATAGATGCAAGTCGATGGAAACCGGCTGAAGCTGAATTCTGTTTTCAGGCAATCATACAAGAGTTTCTGGCTTTTTTTCGGGTGAAGATGCCGCCGCTGATCGATCGCTTGATTGAGAAGCTTCTTGTGCCGACTCTGGGGCAGTCTTTTCCCCTTTGGAATCCCCTTTGGAAATAGAATTGGGTGATATCTCACTCTCATTCTTTGACGAAATGTCACTCCTTTTCTCTGCCGTGTCACTCTTTTTATCTTCCATGTCATTCTTTTTATCTTCCATGTCACTCTTTTTCTCTTCCGCCTTGATCTGCAATATGCAACCAACCAACAGAATCAATCAGTCGCACCCCCCTTCAATCTAATATCTTATTTTTCCATTTCTTGAATAAAAAAAAAACTTCTTGAATCAATTGACAGCAATTCACTGCACATCAATGTTCAAAATAAAATGGCCATCTCATCCCCACCAGCAAGACAAAAATTCCGACCGAATCTCGATTTTTGCCAGAAAATCTTAAAATTAGGTAGACATTCGGAAAATTGAAAAGTACAAAAAAAGCATAGGAGCATTTACCGGTTTGGGAGAATCGGGTGTTGACTGAGCCTTGCTTTCGTCTGCAAAGGAAGTCCTGGCTTGGGCAAGACCTGATTCGACAGCACTCATTAACTGTGCCTCGGATTCTTCGGCAGTGACGGAGGGAGAGGGGGTGATCTCCTTCGGGATGACTTCCGGCAACTTAGCCTGAAAAAAAAACAAAAAAATAAAACGAATCAGACAAATAAATCAGCAAAAAAGCCACAAAAAAAACGGAAAAAAAGCTTTGAGCCAGATAACCATGGAGACCAAAATAATAATTAAAAAAAAAACATATCTAACACATATAAACACATATATTGAGAGTATTTTACACACAAGGCCAAACAGCTGAGTGCAGCCCATTCACAGAGATGCGTTATAGGCTCATATAAATAATGTACATAATGTTGCTATGGTAAATGCATTGGGAAAGCCACACACCTCTGCCTGTTCGGCCTGTTCGGCCTGTTCCGCCTGTTCTGCCTGTTTGTTTGAGATTTTCATGGCTTTGTTCGCTTTGGAGATGGCGGGGAACAGGGATGAGTTGTTTTCCAAAACCAGGGTGGCACCGAAGAGAGAGGCCGCCCCCACGACGAAAACCACCCAGATTTCGCTCTTCTTGATTTCTTGTTTCTGGAGGGGTTGCGCATACTGTGTCACGTCGGCTGCAGGCACTGTCTACACAGAAGGTCTTTTTTAAAATCATTGGGTTGGGTTGTCAAAACCAATTTGTCAAACAAACCAAAATAGGACCCCCCCACCACCAAAAAAAAAAAAGCAAAAAAGAAACAGAATTTAAAAAAAATAAAAATTTACTTCCTTTCTTTTGTTTGGCATTGTTTGTAACAAAATATGCATGATGGATTTTTATTCTTTCTTTCTTTATTTATTTTAATTGTATTGCATTGAAGCTGGGAGCCAGCCTGTCCATTGCGTGAAGGAGGGATGTGACAAACCACCCCTCTGGACAATACTAACTAAGTTCCCCATAATTAAACTAATGGACCCTTTCAAAATTCGTCTATGCATGAATTACAAAAATCAATGGTGTGTTCAAAGCGAGTAACATGCGATACAGGGATTTTGGTTTATTTTTGCTAGATAAAAATGAGCGACTGGTGATTGGCCCATATATTTACAAAAATATAAGTCTTCAAAAAATGGCGCATTCGATACAATTTCCGCTCAGGTAAATATAAGAGAGAGTGGAGGTATCTATATTGACAACAATATTATTATTTTTTTTAAATGCTTCAAAACCAACGATTCAACTTAATGTTGGGATACGCCAAAAAAAAAAACACAAGAGAAATTTCTGAAATAGTTCCATTTCTGACAACTTGTCTAGAGTGTGAAACAGATTTTTTTTTTTTGAAAAAAAAGAAACACAAAGATGGGACTATTTCATGGCATCATAGCTACTGGGTGTACGTACAGCCCCAGAGCTACTCTATTTCATTCCATTTCATTTATTTACTTAATTGTTTCTTTATTTATTTATACTACATTCCGAATTTCCTGCTAGTTTTTCTTTGCACCTGGATATTATCTGCCAGAGCCGGTTGATTCACAAACAGCATCCCCATCAAAACTCCGCTCGATATTTTGCAGCCCAGTTGTGCATGATGCCAAAACTATACAAAAAAAAACAGAAAATAAAATGCGACTGAGATAAACAAAATCAACCCACATGTATGACCCCCCCAAAAAAAAGCAAAAAATAACAAACAAGTGCCCTATTTGAAACAACTTGAAACATAAGGATTGAGAATTACGATTTACAGAGGTGAAAAATCTCTGGTAAAAACAGATAACAATTAAATGCAGATCAATGCCTTAAAAAAGCATGCCTTCAAATTTTTTTTTTTTTTTTTTGGAAGTTGTTTATATTATTTGAGACACATTTGAGGTTTTTAATCGGAACAGCACTACCTGCACATGGGGCTTCAAATAGAATAACAATACAATTTATCTTATCTTTTTTTTTTTCAGGGGGGGGGAGGAGGGAGGCTGCAAATCCACTCACCGAATCGTTACGTTCGCGAGGCAAGGACGGCAGTCGGAACGCGGTTGGATGCTGTGGCCCGACTCTTCGACCACAGTTGGGCAGCCATCGGCACGAGACTGTCTCCATCCTGAAACCCTGTTCGGAATTGCTGCGAAAGGGGCCCGCATCAAATGCATATTTTGATGTGTCCAGATTTGATTTTTGCCCCGCAGTCTGTCAATCTACAGATCCACCAGAAAAAATTTCACAGGCAAGCACACATTTGAGAGTTTGGCAAGCTGGAAACTGAGCTTTCAGAACATTGGCCCAGCCAACTCAGATTCGAAACCACAAAGAAGAAAAGAGGATCCCCTTTTTTGCAAAACTGAGACATTCATTGAATAGGGGCAGGTGCAAGACCCACAAAATTAGTGTTTTTTTTTCAGTTTTGATCTCTTTTGATCTCTTTTGGTTTGATGTTGGAATTCTTTTTCAATTTTAAATCAAAATGAGGACAATCGTTGCTACAAGGAAAAAGGGAGAAATCAAAGTTTTTCAAATCAAATCATCAAAGTTTCAGCAGAGAGGTTTTTCAGTTTTGCTCGATTTTCTTTTCAAGTTTTTTTTTGTTGTTGGAAAACTATTGATCGATTGGTTGATTGGGGAGGGGGGCTGGAGCTCCATGTTAGGCCATGATCAACCCGATTTAAAAAACCGAAAGCCGTTAGAAGTCGCCAGGGACGGTTCCTATCCATCGCATGTTTTTTTTGTTTTTTTTTTTTTTCGGTTTGAAAAACTGGATGAATTTCGCTGAACACGTGGCACCACATGCGAAATGATGACACAAACGGCATATTAACGGGATCTACCCGCGCTTTATTCACACACAAAACCCCAGGCCGGCCCAGGGAATTCTTGCTCAACAGAAAGAACTGCGAGTCGAATGTTGAACGATCTTTTCTTTGCTGACGGTTCCTTTTCTGCATGGGCTGCGGTTGCTGATATACACTGTAGACGTGGGAAAAGTTTCCTGCCTTTTGAAGATTGGCTGAGTTTCCAGGATAGCGTCAGGCTTATTTCTGTGTTCTGACCCGAAATGGCGCGCAGTGAGTGACGGGAAACAGACCCACCTTTGGCGTTCGCGTCGATTTTTCACTTTTCGCTACGTCCGCGTGTGTTTTCGAATGTCGGGGTTGGGTTTGTTTCTGTATTTCGCGGGGGGGGGGGGGGAATCCTGCTCATTCTTTGGGGGGGTTGGCTGTGGGTTCCGGGAATGTCTCGTTGAGGAATGTCTCCTAGTTCTGATTTTTATGTTGCGTGTTTTGTTTCACGTAGATAGGGGACAAGGCAAGGCGCTCCCCCGTGGTCGTGAGAAGTACGCCCAGTGTAGCGCATCTAGTCAAGCTTCGGATGCCTCCACAGACGACGTGTTCGAGAATTACATAGATGATTTGTTCGAAAAAAGGTAACGAGACAACAATAAGAACAACCAAAAATATATATCCATCAACTTTGAAGAGTTTTTTCGGTGTCCGTTGTCCAACAAATCTTTATCGGGTCGAGGGGGGGGGGAACGCACCAGGTCTTGTTCGAGTGGTTGAGCATGGCGACGAGGGAAAACTGAAAATTCGTCGTTGTTTTTTTACGGTTGTTTTTTTACGTTTGCTGTACATTCGTAGACCTGCGACAAGAGTGCATGGCTTGGAGGGACTCGTATCGTTGCTTTGCTCGACTGTGTGTCCCGAAGAATGTATGGCGAGGTACGAGTGTTGGACGAGCATTAATTCTTTCATTGATACTCGGAAGAATTATTAACGAGCACCAAGGAGCGTGTTCGTTTTCATGCAACCCTCGGTGAAGTCGGGGTCATTTTTTCTTGCGTGTCGTGCGTTTTATTTGCTGTTTTTTTTTTACTGCAGGGAGGAAACCCTTACACGATTATTTCTTCAAAGCGTGTTGCGAGGAAAGGGGGCGGAACCCTTGCTCGGAGCACGTGGTCTTGGTACGTCATAGCGAGCCCATCGTTTTCCCCGTCCCGTTTTTGCTTTTTTTTTCCCTCCCTTCTTGGAAGTCCATCAAACCCCCCAAAACCAAAAAAAAACTGACCCTAATTATCTCTCCAAGGGATATATTCCTATTTTTCCCTGAGAAGATAATAGACATATCAATACCATCTACTAATTGGTGCTTTCTGATTTAAAAAAATATATACAATGTAGTTTTAAAAAATATATAATTTGTTTGAGAAATTTTCTTGCTGTTGGGTAGGTCTGCTCATCCTCACTCTGGGATTGGAAGAGGGTGGCGAGAGGTGAGGTCAATTCCCAGCCTCTCAAAAAAAAACCCGGTGTTTTCTTATTTCCCATGATGGACCACTTACCACTCTTTTCACACTCTTTTCACTTTGGCTTTTGCTGGAAAAATTACTGTAAACCGTCCCTGTCTCTCAAACTCGAAACAAATTTTACCATATTTCACTGGATTATAATTTCCAGTGTTGTTTTTTTAGCAATTCAACCAATATATCCTTTTCTTTGATGATGATGATTTTTTTGTTGTTGTAGAATTTGGACCTCCACAAGGGAGGGTCTGTTAAAGACGGCGGGCGGAATCAAAGCTGACGTTGCATGTGCAGCTGTGGATGCCTATGCAATCGGCTGTTTCGTCGCTGAAGACGATGTCTTTCAAGTATTGGAAAGCATGTCGAATTTGAGAAAGCTCTGGAAGAAAGGTGAGCAAAACCACCTTTTTTGGCGCCCCCCCCCCCAAAAAAAAAACAACAAAAAACAACAAAAAAAAACAAAAAAAAACAATATGACCAACCACACATCGACACTGACACATCCCAACTGCTGTGCTTGAATATCTGTTGATGGAGTTGGATTGCATGGTTGAATTCAGGCACCCGATAAATTTCTCCATTAAACTTAACTTCCATCCCTATCCATCCCCACCTCATTTTCCTAGCCCTCTTGTTTTGTTTTGTTTTCTTTTCTGCCCGTAGCATTTTAACAAACACAGGGTTTCTGATTTTTTTTTACAACTTTTGGGGGGTATATCCACAGCCAACTCGAAGATTCGGGCCAAGGCTATTGGAGCCTGGACTTTGCTTCTGAGCTCATTATCACCAGACGTCCCGCTGGATTCGAGTTTTGGGGAGGTCGTGGGAATTCTGAGGTCTTTCCTGGACGAGAAAGACCTGGGCATTCGCAAAGTAGCTGGCGAAGCCCTGGCAATGCTGCACACCATGGGGATGGCAGATGATGATATCTTGGAGGACAGGTATTTTTTGTTGTTTTTTTCACTTGCGATTTGTCTGGAATATACTGTTAATGATTGAATAAAAGAAAGATTTTTCTTTTCTTGGTTGCTTATTTTAAAAAGGGGGTTTTAAGCATGTTGGTTTTTCCTTCCTCTTCTTCTTGTTGTTTTCCCGACATTCAGTAAAAGAGTAACATTTGATTTTCCCCAAAAGTGAAAAAATAAAATAAAAAAGTATTGAAATAATTAACGAAAAATGAAGAAAAAGCGGCAAGAAAAGATGAATGCAGGAGGAAAAGATACTCTGTGGGTTAATGTTTTTTTTGTATTCTTTTTGTGTTTTTTTTCCAACTTTCAGCGACAGTATGTCCATCGCAAGCAGCAGCACTTGCATCAGTAGGTCATCTGCGATGGAAGAGGTGGTCGATAAAATGAAAGGCTTGTCTCAGGGCAAGGGGGACAGGAGGAAGTCGAAAAAAGACAGGGCCACCCAGCGTGCTGCATTCAGAGGATTTTGCAACTTTGTGGAGGTATGTCCCAAAAACACAAACAAAGAAAAGACTTTACAACACAAATTTTAAAACACAAATTAAAAAAAAAAGAATTTACAATATAATTAAAAAAAAAGAATGAAATATGGTTTTTATGAGTTTGATGATAAAACAAAAAGATTCTCAAAAATTAGAACATGTTTTTTTTGTTGTTTTTTTTGGGGGTGCGGGTTTTCCATCTTGCAATGCGCTAGTTTCACCATTTTCCTTTTTCAATTCCAACTTTTTTTGTTTTGAGCAGGATGGAGTTCTGCAAGAGACCAAGATAAAACTTCGACATGGCGATGTGCTCGTGATCGACGATCTGGCCCAACTCATTCAATTAAATTTCATCCGCACGATGCTGGCGGAGGGATTTCAAACCCACATTCAGGCAAACGAGCTCTTGCATCAGATTTTCAACTACTCACCCCGCAGCTCGGCCCCCGAAAAACTCAACAAAAGGGAAAAACGCATGCATAAATCTCCCTCGTCCGCCACCAACAAAATGCGAAGCGTTGGACGAGGTGCAGCTCGAAATCAAAAAGACAATTTGATGTGTGGTGGTGGTGGCGAATTCGGGTTCCTTTGATATATTATATGATGCCTTGTTGGTTGTTTTTTTCGTTTTTTTTTGCAAACTGTTTAATTTTGGGGTCTCCCCTAACCATGGATGAATGGTGCACTTCTTTTTGTGAGTTGTGTGTGAAAGGGGGGGGGAGGTGAAGGGGAAAAAAAATTAAAAATTAAAAAAATTAGGTTGGTTTGATGAGGAATCTGAAGTGTGGCCACGAATGGGGTGGGGAGGGGGATTTCATGTTCATGTGAAGAGAGTTTCTGGGGAGGGGGGGTTAAAAAAGTTGAAAAAAAGAAAGAAAAAAAGAATCAAGAGATTGAGGGGAAGGGGGAGAGTGGGGAGAGATTTACATTAAAAAAAAGAAAAAAAATCAGGAGAATTCAGTGGGTAGAGAGCGTCTTGGCTGAGAATTTTGTTTTCCGATGGCTGGGAAAAACTGTGGTGTTTTTTGGGAAACGATATCTGTTACATTTATCACCCGTGCATAATTCTTCAAATGGTCAAAAAAAGCGAAAAAAAAAAAAGAAAAGGGGGAGAAAACAAACTTTTAAGGGGAAGAAAGAGAAAGAAAAGTAAAAAAAAGTGGCAAACAGAAAAGAGGGTTCTTTTCGGGGGGGAGTGTATTGGAGACCGTGTTTTTGGGTTTTTTTTCTCCCCTTGGTGAGGAGGAGAGAAAAAAGTTGAAAGTTTAAAAGTTTTCAGGAGAATTCCGAGTTTGCTTCAGCTGTTTTCTTTTGGAAGAAGAAAAAAATTAAAAGAAAATTCTCAAGGCAAGTTAAGCAGCAAGTTGTTCTTTCCAACTTTTCTTTCTTTGATGATGAACCACAATGAGAAGGAGAGAAGAGAAATGAATAGGATTGGAAAACACCAGCCGGTTTTCACTTTTGTTTATTTTTCTCTTTCTCTGTCTTTATTTTTTCCCCTGTTTTTTGTTTTTTGTTTTTTTTTTTTCCGAATGGGATCTTTTGCCTGCCAATGTGGTTCGTTTTTTTTCCTGGTCGAATTTTCTCAACCTCCCCTTTTATTGAACTTTAAAAAAAAATCAACGTCAAGGATTTGGCATGTGAATGTGGTGAAAAACAAAGGGCAAGAAAAAGGAAAAAAACCCAAAAAAGAACACCACTGGGTTTTGGTTCTCTTTGTAATTTGGAAGAATATGTGGGGGTGATTCAAAAAAAAAAGCCAAAGAAAAAAAGGAAAAGAATTTTTCAAAAAAAGACACAAAAAAAAAGGAAAAGACAATATTAGCGAACTGCGTATTTCTTTTTTTCGGTTTATATTATTTTAAAAAAAAGAAACAAGACATGGGATGGAGGAGAACAAAATGTCGAAATGCTTTCAATATTTTATATTGTGATTGCTGAGCTCAGGGGGGTGGGGGAAATTATGCCAAAATGCTCTCATTATTTGATATTGTGATTGCTGTGGATGCATACCTTGACATTGTTTGTTAGTTTGGATAAAAAATTTATCCAAGGGAAAACAAAGAAAAACCCCAATTGATGGGAATAGGGATTGGGTAAAAGATTTGGAGGAGCGGGGAAAGAAGGGGAAGAAAAAGAAAAAAAAATCGAATAGACTTTTTATTTTGTTTTTTTTATATGGGAAGAGAGAAAATTTTGCGTTTGGGGGTTCCTTGATCCAGGGGGTTGTTCTCGAAGCGAGAAAAAAGGGGGGGGGGGGGGAATTAAAAAAAAAAGGAAAAAAAAAAGGAAATGGGGTTTCTTCGCTGGGGAAAAAGACAAAGGGGGGGGTGGGGAGGGGGTATGAAGTTGAAAAAGAAAAAGAAAAAAAAGAAAAAGAAAAAAAAGAGGGTGAAGAAACATGGTGGAATGAGCTTTTTTTTCCCACCCCATCTTTTGGGTCGATAAATAGGTTCTTGAAATTTGGAAAATGGAATAAGAAAAATTCGGTTTCAAATTACAGTCAAGAAGGAATTCAAAACAGAGCGATTTTCTTGTGAAAACTTATATCTTCCTGTATTATTCCCCAGCGTTCATTTTTTTTTTCTTGGAGAAAAAGGGAGGGGGGAAGTTTTGGTGAATATACAGCCCTGGATTGGATCTCAATGAAATAAGTGTATTCACCCAAAAAAAGTGGATAGATTTTGTTGGGAAAAAAAACAGAAAAGGGGGGGGGAAGGGGGATTTTGTGGAGAGGTTTTTTTTGGATTTCACCCTAAAGATGTAAAGGTGTCTATATGTTTTTCCCTCCCAAAAAAAAAAAAGAAAGGGGAGGAGAAATCAGAGAATTTTGGACAATGTGCAAATTTTTTCAGCAAGTAATTTGCAGATGGGGATGAAACCATTCTCTTGATATATTTTGTTTTGAAAAAAAAGAAAACAAGCACAGGAAGAAAATCCAAAAACTGGGGAAAAAAGAAAAAAATAGTGAAAAACGGGTATATCTAAGGCAAGGAAAACAAGAAAGAAAAAAGATATTCTTTCACTCAAGGCAAAACCGAAGTGGGAAAAACAAGACAAGTTTGGAAAAAAGTGCTATTATTGAGAGAATTGATGAGGGTTTTTTTTTTCAACTTGGTCTGTTTTGATTGGGTGGTTTACCTGATTTGTGTGTTCCCCCCACCTTTTATATCTTTTCCACCCCCTCCCCCCTCCTTTTTTAGTACTTGGTTGGTTTATATTTCATTTCAGATTATGATTTAGTCGGTTTGTGTGTGGGGAGGGCTTTTATCAGTTTCTGTTTGGGGGGGGGGGTGATATTGGGGGGGGGGGGGTTATTTGCCTGGTTTTTTGTAAAGATTGAGGATGTGCCATTGTCAAAACAAAATGGGCAGTTCGTTTTCTGACCAGTCCTTGTGCAGCATTCCATTTATATCATTATTAATATTATTTTATTTTTAATATTGAACTTGGAGAAAAGATGCACCGAGGGCCGAAATATATATAAAATATATAAATATAATATATATATATATGGAATGGAATGGAATGAGTCATAGCCTTCCATTGCCATTCAGCCGCTATCAATTCCATTCAGGTAGAGGGAGTGTTTCATAGTCCACCACCATTTCTTTCCCATTTGTCTTTTGAGATTCGTTATTGGATCCGAAAAATGGTGGCATTGAGATTGAAATAAGGGAAACAAATATTTTCATGAAAGAATGAAAGAAATGTGGGGGCTATTCTGCATCAGCAACAAGCTTCAGCAGTTGTCTCAACAATACACAAGATCTTCCCAAAGGGTCTGCTTCATTGGACTATGAGGACTTGGAATTGTTTCAGTGTTGTCTCCAGAATTGGTCGGTGATGCCTTTGAAAAGAAAAAAAGTTTTTAAAATAAAAAATCCAGGTCAAGAGGGGAAAAAAACACCCTCACACCCCCTCACACCCTCAAGCCCTCGCCGCCGCCGCCGCCGCCGCCTTTTTGGCCCTGAGCGCACGCCGTCGCCTTCTTTCCTTCCGTACTCGCTCCGGATTAAATGTCATATCGCTATCAAGCGATGCTGTTCGCGTCTCTGGGTCCTCATCACGTTTGTCGTCGTTCCCCCCTGGAGGAAAATTCCAACAGATCAGCAACAGTGAACCTCACTCACACACACACCAAAAACGCCAACATGTAGGAAAGATTCTGACACACACACACATTAGAAATGCCATTGACAAAAAGAAGCCTGTTACCTGACAGCAAGGCAACATTGGCGACCGTGAGCTTATCCCTGCCCTGGCCCCCTGGAACTGTCGACGGTGGTGGTGGTGGAACGGAAACTGCAGATAAAAACACAACTTTTACTTTCTCCATGAATAACAACAAGATTGCACTGAAACAGCGAACAACCTCTGAACCTCGAAACAAAAATCAATGATGATGTATGAACACAAATTATGATTGTGTTGGGTTTTTTTCCTTGCACAGGCTCCCCCAAACGGGCAAATTTTGAGTGATTTTTTAATTCCAATCCCCACTTCTCTTTTTGGTCTTGATAAAAAAATTGTGTTTCCTTGGAAATGCTCACCCAGGTAGCTGCAGCCTGCCTGAGGTGACAGCGGGGATGATGCTGGTGGTACACGTGGCAACGGTGCAGGCGCTGGTGGTACATGTGGAGGCGGTGCGGATGCTTGGGGTGCTGGTGGTCGCGGTGCAAACGCTGGAAATGCAGGCGGCAGGGATGATACTGGAAGCGGAAGTGGCGGCGGTGCTGTTGGAAGTGGAATGAAGTTGGTTGGATCAGAAGAAAATTCTGAAAAGAAAGGAGATACAGACATGAAATCGACCAAAGGACATTGATTCTAAGCAAGCAAGGAATTACTTGTTGGCCTCCAATCCATGAGGTCGTCAAGCGGAACCTCATCGATTTCCATGCAGTCCCTGCGTTTGAGCTCGAAGGGCTTACCCTGCACCTTTAACATACGAGAATGACAATTCAATTTCATTTTTGCTTCAATGCATGAAGGAGTGAAGGAGGAATGCAGTGCATTCAATGCACCAGACTCTCAGGACCAAAACTCTTACCTTCATCAAAATGTTTTTTGCCCCAAGGGGCGCTCCACCATCCCTCCGTCGGATCCGATGAGCCCTCAATTTTATCACGAGTTTTTCGTGAATGGAAATTGGTGCTGAAAAAATAGAAAAAGGCGTCGGTGCATAGTCCTAACGTGGGACGTCGTCGTCTCAACTCACAATAGCAGCGCCAGTCACTCACCAGGCCATCCATCCTTTCCCATGGTGTCTGGTCTTTTGTCCGCAAAAGGTTGTAAACTTGCTCTGGTTGTCAAGAAACTCTGGTAAACTCGAAAGCAAGTGTCGTTGCTGCCACAGATGTGGCTTTTGTAAGAAACCGAGCTTTTTCAGTTACAGTTACGGTTAGAGTTGGTTTTCATCAGGTGCGACTTGGAATAACGAAAAGCAGGACGAATATGTGGCTGGTTTCCTATCATAGGATTGGCTTGGCGTCACGTTACCGCAGGCAAGGCCTTTACGAAAACGAGAATGGCAAGAGAACAACGGTTGCTCCTTGTTTTTCTGCTCTCAGCGTTGTTCGGGCGAAAGGCGAACAAGCCCCGAAGGAAGGAAACTTGGGGAACCGGGGGGGGGGGGGAACGCTGCACGTTCTTTCCACCAAGCAACTCCAAGGAGCCCTGTTTCCACCAGGACGAACACATACTCTGAATTCACAAATGGCCAAAGAAGCACAAGCCTCAGCCAGAAAAGTCGTGTCTGCAAGTCCCCACAAGGGGTTAGATGTCGTTTTTGGTAGGTGAGCCCCACCCACACGTACTGCCCCACCACTAGCCTGGCCGCTCTTTTGATAGGCCACGTTTTCCTGTTTTTTTCTGCTTTTGTTTGTTCCGTTCGACAGAGCGGACGAATTGTCGTTCTTTTATTTCCGGTGGGTCTCACATTCGAATGAATTCAATTCAAGAGCTGCTTCAACGATTTTACAGACCAGCCCGCCTTATTGGCGAAGGCTCGATGTTTGGATGGATTGCTTTCTCTGAACTGTGTTTGCTGCACAGTAAACACGTGTGTCTCCACCATGGTGGATGGGGAAGGAATCTAGATTCCAAAGAGAGATCTCTCTTTGGGATCCAGAAGTATAACCATATGCATGGGAACCTAGATCTAGGTTCCTTCTAGAAGCCTGTGTTCGACAGTCAGGGAAATATGGTGTTTGGGAAGTGACAAGGTGGTGAATGCTTTGTTTCGGTGAGAAAAATTGGAGGACATGCGAAAACACATCTTTCCGTTTTTTGAATATGAACAGTGTGTCCTTGTCGGCATTCAAACACCTCTCCTCCTCTGAACTGACACCGGCAGCAAAGTCTTTCAAAAATTTTCCTTGTTTTTCTCGTCGCTTTATTAACAAGATAACACAACACCCTGGATATTTTTGTGGTTCTTTGGTTGGTGCTGAATTTTGTGCTGCAGGGGAAAAGAGCAGGGTAGGGTTTTTATATTTGTCGCAGCACAAGCCTACAGAGTCAGAAACTGTGTCGAGAACCTTCAAAAAATAAACTGCCGACCAGAATATTCTGGTCGATTGATCGGATGGGTAATCCCAGAAACAATTGCTTATCCGAATCGCTAATCCAACCAAAAATATCACGAAAAAAATCTCTTAGAGAGCTTTGATACATCCAAAAAAATTGCCTGGAAAAATACAGAACGTGCTGGGCACACGAGATACAAAACAAAAATAAAAGGAAAGGCAATATAAATATATATTGCCCCCTCCTTTTTCTTTTGAGTCGGTCAACCACTGAAAAACTGGCCGGCTTCATCAGGGAATAAAAATATCATATGTACATGTATATCATCTTGTTTTTTTTGTTTTTTTTTCTGAGGAGTTGGTACATTCTGCTCTTTTTAATCATCCCACTCGAGGCACCTTTTCTTTCTTTGCCCGCTGCTTAGGAGTCTTTAAATCTTTCTTTTTTGGGTGGGCTTTTTTCTCTAAGATTTGTATGGTGGCTGCACATCTAAAGCCATATGGGTAGTCTCCTCCGCCTGTGAAAAACATCGGAAATCAAAAAGAAGAAATCACATTACAATTGACTGTTCTCCTTTGTCCTCTTCATACCCTGGCACAAGTAGTTCCCCGAACAAAACAACACCCACTGGGAACCTGCTTCTTCCCTATACAAGTACTGCCAAATCGAAAACACATAGTGTGCTGGAGCCCACCAGCTGCCTAATTAAAACTCATTCACTGTCACAGACCCTCAAAAAGTTTTGAGGGTTTGAACCTCACACCGCCAGGCTTTCTTTCGATTTTGGCTAGTCTGGTGCCTTTTTGCAGCAACACTAAGCATCTTTGACATGCATCAGCACTGACCTAAAGGAGGCAAAGGAAGGATCTTGAGAACTAATTCGATTTTTGTTCATACAACAAACGTAATTAATGTTTTTGACCGAGTTTAGATGTGTTGTCGAGAGTGTGATGCATTAAGCATATGAAGACTTGCGATATTTCAGTAACTTTTTTGCAAATATTGCATTATTATTATTATTATGTTAAATCAAAGTAACCAGGTCAGGCCTCTGGGGCCAGCTGGCAGGGTTTCTGTTTCTTTTGTTGTTGAAGGTTTCCCCTTTTGGCGCCTCTTGTCAAATCCTTCAGATCGATCAACGGTTGGAAAAAGAGGGTGAAGATTCGTTGGACTGATGTGACGTGTCACGTGATTTTTAAAAGGCAAAAATGATCCACGTGGTCGGTCTCACTAAACCTGTGGGTGGTGGATTTGAGGCGTCCTTCCTTCTCGTCGCCGCGCTCCGCGAAGCCGACCGAAACGAGAAGAAAAAGAGGGGGAAAAACGAAAAGAATTCGAATCCCCGTCGCTCGCGTGATCCTCGGTTCGTTCTTGAGCAGTTTTTTCTTTTTTTTGGGCGAAGGCTATCTCGACGTTTGGGGTATTTGATGTTCGCTGCGTGAAAAAAAAAAGGAAAACGAAAAAAAAGAACTGTGGAAGGCACTTGAAGAAAGGAAAACCTTTTCTCTTTTTTCGTTTTGGCGATTTGTTACCCGGGTTTCGAACTGGGAACGAGCTATCAAGCAAAAGGGAAATTACACACACACGTATATATATATTTGCAGAGGAAAAAAAGAAACGGACAGTTTGTATTTTTTTTCTCGCGGCTGTTTTAGGGGGAGTTAACAAGAACAGAAAGAAACAAAGAAGGGGAACGGGAGTTTTGATTACGAAACATACGTTCGTTTTTACTAGGGGAAAAAAGAAAAATCTTTTTTCCTTTTCTTCCGAAGGAAAAAAAAAGGAACCATAGCAAAGTGCTGTAGTTTCGTTTCGCTCATTTTCCTTCCGTGTTTCTTCCCCCCCAAAACTCGTTTTCTCTGACGAAGCCTGCCAGAAAGCGGATTTTGTCGTGTCGTTTCTTTTCCTGTTAATTCTGTCCACTCGCGTATTTCTCATTTCGCGTTCGAAGCTTTTGCCGATTCTCCCAAAAAACAGAAAGTTTCAAAAGGGTTCAGGGGAAAGAGAAGAAACCAAAAGAAAAGGACAGGAAATTTTGGTGTTTTGGGGGGGTTATTTCTGAGAACAGTCATTGGCAAAGATGCTCGAGGAACCGTTCGTGCGGTTCGTCTGCGGACAAAGGGAGCTAAAAGGCGAGGTAAGGAAAAACAGTTTCGCAGTCCCGGGGCACCTTTCCGAAAGGAATACGAAGAAAACGAAAACAAAAACGAAAAGAAACAGTTCGATACCCATCTGGAGTCGGTTAGTCATCCAGTAGTAAATCCCTCAAGTGGGATTTCCCCCCCCCCCCTGCTTTTTTGCTTCACAGTCCATCACAGTTCTCACTCTTTGCCAAGGCACTGTGCTTTTTACTTCTTCTTGTGCTGCTTGTTTCAAATTTTTGAACGTTTGTCTGTATTGTAATAATTTTCCCTTTACTTTATATTTTATTGTTATTTTGGGAGGGTGGGGGGGATCATTCTCTTTCTGGCAAGACCAGGCAAGAATTTGAAAACGAATGCAGGTGAAGAGATGTGCATCATGGAAAAAAAATTCAACAAAAATGTGTAAGGTTTCTATCCCTCTCCCTCCCCCCCCCAAAAAAAAATACAAAAATACAAAATACAAAATGAGGGAAAAAGTCCTAAAATATAATGTACAACAAGGAAAACAACAAAAGGGGAAAAAAACATTCTTAGAAAGAAAAGTAAAGGATGTGAAAGTATGATTTCCCTACAGGATGTCGCTTTTGCTCACGAAAACTGGGAGCTGGGCGAATGTTCGTGGAAGATATTCTGTGTGTGTGATGGACATGGGGGTCCAGGGGCTGCCGAATTCGTCGAAAGGAATCTGCTCAACACTTTGGGACTTCATTTGCCAAAAACAAAGCCACCTCCATGGGGAACCGACGGTAGGCCATATGACTAATATTGGCATATCAGTTTTGGAGATCTGGTTTTCCCACCTCTTTGTTTGGTGAAACACCAAAATCTCCAGCTTCTCACCAAAATTATCAGCATTTGAAATTGCTCTATGCAAAAGACTTATTCGGATATACACAGTTTATTATTAATTAGACATAGAAGTTGTACGAATTTTTAATTTTAATTTTAGCCATTTTGAAAGGTTGTCAAGATAGATGCATGTTGGCCTTTTGAAAAATTTATTTTGTTTGAAAAATCAAACCTCTTTCTTCTTCCCGTAAAGAGTGAGTTTCTGAAAATTGCTAAATCAAAACTGTTATAGAGATTTATAAATCACAGCTTTAAGATATGCCCCTGTTTGCAAAGAAAACATACTCTTTAGAAATCATTCTTACATGCTTGCTGGGAATTTTGTGCGATGTAGAGGGAAAAATTTGGGCCAACAAGATTTCAGAGGCGCTCACAACCTCTTTCGTCGCCTTGGACGAAGAATTCGCTGAAATGGGTTGTGGATCTGGTGAGTTCCATGAATTTTTTTTTAATTTTCTTTCTACGGCAGGGACTCCTGCTTTATTTTGTCGTCGAGAACCATCATTGCAAGGAAAAAGTTGAGCATTTTTTTGATCAGTTTTGATGTCACCTTGTGAAAAAAAAAAATTAAATTCGATCTGACGATGGTGAGAAAACCTGGTCAGCTGTTTGAACTTGGACAAAAAAAAACAGTAATGAAATTAACAGGGGAAGCCTGCCGTGAGTCAGGGAAAACCATAACATATTCCCCTAAGAAGTCTGCTTTTCCATGTACAGACCAAATTTTCTCTCTCATTTTATGTGTTTTTTTTCCTTTGAAGTTTGCTGTAGATGCAGATGTACATGTGGATATGTTTGCACGTCAAGATTTTGAACTTTTTTTGATTTTCCCCATGCAGGCACGACTGTATCAGTTGCGCTGCTGTCTGGATGGTTGCTGACGGTGGCCAATGTTGGGGACTCCGAGGTTTTTCTGGATGTGGGCGGTGCTATAGGGGAAATGACGAGCTGCCACAAAGTCCATTCCAATCAGAGCGAACAACAACGGTATTATATTTTAGTCATCATTGTTTATTTTTTGGAAGAACGGTGTTGATTAAACCTTCAGTGTTGAAATAAAAGAGTAAAAAAAGAGGATGAGCAGCCCCCCCCCCCCAAAAAAAAAAAAGGAAAAGAAAAGAAATGAAATCAGAAGAAGATGAAATAAATTGATCTGAATTTCAAAGAGAATGGCAAGGATATATTACGGGTGGCAGCATGTATTTTCTTTCA
Source organism: Bryopsis sp. KO-2023 (assembly GCA_030272585.1). NCBI lineage: Eukaryota > Viridiplantae > Chlorophyta > Ulvophyceae > Bryopsidales > Bryopsidaceae > Bryopsis > Bryopsis sp. KO-2023. The sequence continues at coordinate 1,584,284 of BSYQ01000010.1, forward strand.
TAAATAGGTGAAGTTCAAATTCCCAAAATGTTTTTTTTCCCAATTCTTCTTCCCATGCAAATGCACACACTCAGTGGTTTTTTTCGAAATGCTGAAAATTTATTAAAGTAAAAATAAAAATCAGGTGGGCTGCCTTTTTCAAACTGGGTTGACTCTTGGCTGTGCAAAGGGGATCAGCTTTTCTTTTATCTTCTTTTTTTACATATATATATATATATTTTTTTTATTTTTTTTTATTTTGGGGGGGGGGGCAAGGAATGTGCAAATATATATATCAGTCACAGTTTGACCCACAGAGAAATAAGAAATATGCTCATGCCTGCACACAAATTAATATTTTCTCTAATGTTTGTGGAAGTTTGATGATTATTGACACCCATGGGTGTTTCTTTGTTCTTTTTAGGTTGTTGGACTGGGGTGCAACCGTCGATTCTCTTTCTCAGTTCATGTTGGGCCCTCCTCGAGAAGGGGAAATGGGAATCGGTCCATTGAGGGCGTGGCCTGGTGGGGTTGCCGTATCAAGGTGGGAAAAAAAGTTGTGGGTGTCTGTCACTCGTGAAATTAAGAATTAAAAAAAGAAAAGAAAAAAGGAGCCCAATTTTTCTTCGTGTCAGACTGGCCTTCCACAGTCATCGACTGGATGGTTGGGAAACTGACTATTGCACTCCCGAAAGGTCTACAGGTTACTAATTGTTGGAAACCGATTTGCTGTGTTTTTTTTTTTTTTGCATTATCATGCAGATCGGCATCATGGAGTGTGTTGCATGATTGATTTAGGCGAAAAAATATTATTAAGAATATTATTTCCTTGTCCGAAATTGCTGTGTTTTTTTTGTTTTTTTTTTTTTGCATGACAGGTCTCTAGGGGATTTTGACTGCTGCAACCACGTCATCCCCATTCCAAACATCAGACAGGTCAGCCATCGATTTACAGATTTCGAAATCTTTCTTCCACCAACATTCGAAACACTTGCAGCACAGCGGGGAAAAACCTTCATTTATAGACGAAAACAAAAGAAGAATTTAAAATAAAAATAAAATAAATGATGTCCCTGGATACCAAAAAATCACACTTCAAAATCCCCCCCCCCCAAAAAAAAAAAAAAAAAAGTTAAAAGTCTTCTGATTTCCCCTTTGAATTTTTTGTTTCCCCGGTAGGTGATCGTCCCCATGACCGGAGCCCGGTTAGTGATGGCGAGCGACGGACTTTGGGATTTCTACAACGGCCCACGTGCATGCAAGACAGCGAGGAGCAGCCGACTGGAAAAAGCCCCTGCCCGGCTCTTCCGAGGCCTCATGTTTCAAACCGACGGCACCCTGCTGGACGACACCACCATAATGGTGATCGACATTCTCCCTGCCATGAACATCGAGTTTCGAGACGCCATGAAAATGGCGAAAAAAGCCAGGAAACGGGGGCTGTTTTCGAAAATGAAGCATGCGTTCAGCAACCTTTTCAAGGAGGGCCACCAGAAGAAGGTGGAGTTCTATTCGGACGTGGATGGGCTGATGGGTTTTCCCACCGTGAATTCCAGCGGGTTTTCCATATTTTCTGCCGCTAGGAATAAAATGGGGGAGCAACAACCACCGGTGAGTCATAGTGAACGTCCGATGATCATCCAACCCTTAAAAAAACCCCGAAAAAAAATCCTGGAGAAAAAAGCAAAGCAGTTCGGCTTTCTTTCTTCCCCTGATGCATTCATTAGAATTCCCACACACTCCTTCACCTCAACTTTGAGGTTATTATATCTATATATAATATATCAACTATATTCCATAGTATATATATATATATATATATATATATGTGTGTGTGTATATATATACTATATGTATATATATTCCGTTTTTCCCAAAGAAAATCAACACCTAACTGAACCGTTTTCTTTCTTTTTTGGCGATTTCTTCGACAAGCAGGCCAACGCGATGGTGGATATTTCCGTAAAGGAGTATCGATATCCCCACTTGATGGAAGAGCGGATGCTCCAAATCCAGAAAGCCACCAGCAACCCTGCCGACATTTTCCGCGACGACAGCGCCTTGGAGGAAAACAACCCGGAGCAAGAATTGCCGGCTCCTCCGCTGCCCACCCCCCTGAAACCTCCGTGCATTCCCCAATGCAAACCACCAGCTTTGCCTGCGATCGAGGGAGAAATGCTGCAGAGAGTCAGCACCACCAAATTGCGATAAAAACATGGGCTGGGCTTTTTTTTTTGCATGGAGGGATGGGGGGAGGGAAATCGGAGGTTGAAAGTTGCACATGATTTATGTATGGATTATCTGCAGGTTTTTTTTTTGTTTTTTTCGCACGTGGGGTTCGTTGGAAATCATATATTTATATATATATATGTGCACCTATTTATAAGTCTGTGGAGTGGGGCAGTTAGCTCTGTGTATATGTGGATATTTTCTTTTTCTTTCGGTTTTTATGTAGAAGAGAGTGTGTGTTTTCGGGGCAAAAAAAAAAAAAGCAAACAACAAGAATTTTGATGGAGATGGGGGGGATGGTTTGGAGGAAAGCACTCGGGAGGGGTAAAAAAAAGTTTGTGGTGGAATTTCCAAAGGGGGGTAAAAAAAGGAAAGAAGAAAAGTATTGTGCAGGCTGGTTTGATACACAGAACAAAGGAGTCCCCCTTCAAAAAAAAAAAAAAGTGAAAAGAAAAGAAGAAAAACATGCATGTGCAAACTTTCGATGCGAATATGTAGGACTGAATTTTGCAGCTAAAAAAAAAAAAGAAGAAAAAAAAAAAACACCAAAACAATTACTCGTCTGTAGACAGGGAGGGCTTTTTTTTTTTTTCAGGGGGCCTTCCTGGAAAAACGAAAAAACAAAGGGAAAGAAGGAAAACCAATGGGGAACAAAAAACAAAAAAAAAATGATGTCCCTAGATACCCAAAACTTAGACCTTGTTTTTTTTTTCTCTTTTTTTTTTGGTTCTCTTTCTTTGTTTCTTTCTTTAAGCAGAAAAGGAAAAGAAACAAGAAAAAGAAATTTGACCGAGTTCGTGAAAAAAAAAAAAAAAAAAAAGTCAGAAAAGGAAGGAACAAGAACAAAAAGGAAGAAGATTAGTGAGGGGATAATAAAAAAAAAAGGGAAAAAAGGACTTTTGAGATGATATCTTCGAGTTCCTCAATATGCAAAAAATTAAAAAAATCAAAAAAAGGTTCCAAGGGGAAAAAGAAATGAACCGACAAACGAAAGCAGTATTTCTCGAAAAAAAACAAATTCCCCGATGTCTCGTTTTTTTTTTTTTTTTTTTAAATATGTTTGTGGAGGGAGAAAAGGGGGGGGGGGAGGAAGGCCTCAGATTTTTGATAGAGGGGAAAGAAAGGGTGTTGGTTCTCTCGTGGGGTGATTTTTGTTTTGGTTTTTTTTTTTCGTTTTTTTTTTTAATTAAATAGAGGGTGAATATGAAGACCAGCTGCTCTGAATGGGTACAACAAGCGCTGGGTTCCGTGCAGAAGGTTATCATTACCCTATTTTCGTGCTTTTTTTTCCCCTCCTCCTCTCTATTTTTTTCCCATTCGTGCAAAGAAAAAAAAAGCTGACATGTTTTTTGTAAGGAAAAACCATCACCACCCACCCCCGTCCCGGAAAAATGCCAAAAAAAAAAAAAAGAAAAAGAAATGGATTTTTTTTTCTTAAATAATCGATGCAAGAAAAGGAGAATAGTCCGGTGGCAAGCTCTATGAAAGGAAAGGAAAGGAATTCCCCCTTTGGAAAAAAAAACAAAAAAACAATACAAAGAAGAGGGGTGAAAGAAAAAAGAGAAAAAAAGAAGTTTGAACAATAGGTTTTAGCTTCGACAAGGAAAGAAAAAAATTCCTCTTTTTTTTTTTTTTAACCTGATGTCAGCAATCGGGTGTCGGAGAGGAGAGGGATTTGTTTTTTTAATTTCCAGGGAGGACTTCGTTAACTATTACATCAATCTGAAAAAAAAAGAGAAAAAAAAAACACAATTTGGGTAAAAGCATAAAAAAAAAATATCTATTTGTATGACGAGAAATGAAGCGCAAGAATCTGCGCAAAAAGCAAGCAATCGATATATGGTCTAATATCAGTGTGGGACTTCTTATCAGCATTTCGCAGGGGGGAAAGGAAAAAAAGAAGGGGGGGGGGGGTAAACAAGAAAGCTTCAACGAACAGCAGAGAAGCAAGAGAGTTTTGGCGGGGGGGGAGGGAGGGAGTTCACGATAATGATGAAAAGAAAAATCTATTGGAAAATTATGGGGGTTCAACGGAGGGGAAAAGGGGGTGTGGGGTTAGGGGTGTTGGGAGGTGAGGATTTGGTGGTGGTAGAGAGAAAAAAAAAGGTGAAGGATATTGTCTTTTCCAATTTTTTTTTCCCTTTGGAGTTGGACCACCAGATTTTAACCCTGTTTTTTTTTTTTTAAAATCCCAAGAGAGGGTGCCCTGAGTTTTTTGTTTACCTTTTTTTTATATATAATTTTTCTCGCGGCGAGGAAAAGATGGGGGAAAAGAAAGGTAGTATAAGAGAGGGAGAAAAAAGAGTGAGAGAGAGAAAAAATGCAGGAGACTTGAAGGGCAATGCCAAGTTGGGTTTGTGATTTTCCAATCGTATTTTTTTTTGGGCTTGTTCGTTCCCTTTTTTTTTTTTAATATATATTTTTTTGTAGGTGAACAAGGGGGGTTGTCGTGCGAGTGAGTGTGGGTCTATAGGTGGTTTGTGATTTTTGACAGTCATGCGTTAGTAGAAAGAGAAAGAGATGTATTTAGGGGGAACGAGGAGCCGAAAAAAAGGGGGGAGCTGAATTCAATAATGGAAAGCTTCAGAAGCGAGTGTTTTGGTTGGATATGTTTTGGGCGCATGTGTATATATATATTTATTTACAGATAATGTATATATGTATATATATACTTGAACATGTGCCTGTTGCGTTTGCATGTATTGGTTAATGTGTCTTAGTTCTGGTGCTTTCTTTTAATGTGTTGACCCTTTTTGTTGAAAAATTCTTCGTCATTTTCTTTCTGGGCTTTTTTGTTTTGTGGATGGGGTAAGAAGAGATAGAGAAAGAGGGAATGAGAGATTGTTTGTGTGAAAAAAAAAACAATGGAGGAAGAAAAGGAAAACACACAAAAAAAAGAAAATAATCGACGGAAAGGGAAAGGAAAACAACGGAAAAAGGAAGAAAAAAAAAGAGGGGTGGGGGAGTGCCATCTTGTTTTTTTTTGTTTTTTATTTTCTTGGCAGAGTCCTCTTTTTGTCATCAGCTGCGTGTTTTATTTAAAAAGAAAGAAGAAAAAACAAAAACAAAAAAGAGAATTAAAAAAAAGAAAAGCAAAAGCAGAAAAGAGACGATGAAATTACAGAAATGAGTCAGGAAAAAAAAATAAAAAGATTGAGGTGGGTTTTGTTTTGTTTTTTAAATTGCCATTGATAGATTTTTCTTGCGGGGTTCATCATCTTTAGTAATTTTCTTTTTCTCTTTTTAACTTGAAAGAACATTATTTTTAAAATGCGACGGAAAATCGTATTCTCAGGGTATCATCCGAGTCTTGTGCATTTCACAGAACAGGAAAAAAAAGAGGAGTTGGAAAGCGAATCAACTTTTCTCCTCCTCTCTGCCTTTTATATTCGTGTCGATTGTATTTTGGATCTCTCGAGAAATAGAAAAAAGAGCAAAGGAAAAAATTAAGGGCAGAAACGTTGCGCAATGCCCAAGAAAAACACATACTTCTTGAGTTCGTTTTATGTTATTTTTCTATTCCACACTTGAAAAAATAGCAATCGAAATAAAATAACCCCCTCCCCCTTACAAAGAAAAAGACAAGAATTCATGGAGCCTGATCTTTGTGCGTCCGGGGAGAAGTTGAATGTCGGAAAAATAATGCATGTGGATCTGATGGTGATCAAGGAAAAACAAACAAACAAACATGAAACATATTCCAAGTTCAGCACATTTGAGGTTTGCCTCTTTCGATTTCTCAGTGAGGCGCCATGATGTTTTTTCTTTTGACATGTTTTTCCATCAGATATGCTCTCCTTTCCCCCAAAAAATGTGCATTCTTTTGTTTGTCTAATAAAACTTGCAGATTCCCAGAACTGATTTTCCTCTCAATGGGAATATAGAGGAATTGTATCGGATAACTGACTTGAGGTTTGAAAAATATATCTTCCTGCATGCATACTCATGTAACAAAAGAAAGAAAAAGGGGGTGAGATTTCGACTCCCTTTGGAGTGTTTTATGTTGAGCGTTGTTTTGGGTGTTTTTTCCTGCTCTTTGGATCTGTGCGTGTGTGTGGTGACTCCAGATCCTAAACGTGTAGTAGAGAGAGGTTGAGATTTTGTTTTGAATGTTTTTCGAAAAAGGGGAGAGAGGAAAGCACCAACATTAGAAGGTTCTAAGTCATCTCTTCGGAAAAAACGAGGGGGGGGAGGCTTGAGAACAAAACCAGGGAGAAATGTTTAATAGAAATAGCCAAAAAGAGGTCATTTCTGGGGGGGGGGGGTTGAATCGCTTTGGAGGATATTGTTATTTATTGTTTATTGTCATTTTTCTCAAGTCCCAAAACATGAAGATGAAAAACGGGAATTGAAGATGGGGGTGCAGTAGAGAAAAAGAAGCTACGGTTGAGTTGGCCTTGGTGGTAGATATCAGAGTGTTGGAAGGGATTTCCTTCTAAACAAGTTTCACTCATGTTGTATATTTTTGTCATATACTTTCTTTTTCGATCATAGGGAAGTTGAAGGGGAATGGCATAAAGTGATTAATATTGGGGGCTCCTGCGTTAGAAATAAGTGAAAACAGTCAAGCAGTCACAATGCAATTTCGTAGAAAACAAGGAGGAAAAACACATTGTTTTGAATTAAAAGGGAAGGGCTGTTGTGAAAATGAGGGGATGTTTCAGTGCACGCCACCGTACGCACTCAGTGTATTTTTAGATCTCATATTGTTTTACTTTGGATCGCTCCTGTGTGCCTGAGAAAAAAGATTATGGAGGGTGATGGCCTCTTTTTGCTGTAATTGATTGATTGGTTGGTTGGTGAGAAAAAGAAACAATTACAGAGAGCAGCACTTGCGTCCGAAGATGCTTGAGCTAACAGTCCACCTAGGTGTATTATGTAAAGGCCTTTGCATGATATTATTTCCGTGCCACCATGTTGTGATTTCTCAACATCCTCTCTCTTCAACACTCCCCCGAGCTGAAGCGAGCTGGGAAGCCACAACACCACCCACCCAAACTCACATCTTGTGCTGGGATCCGCTGGATTCTCTGACAGACATTTCGATTCCCGTGTGGCCTGTGAAAACAAGTGAAAACATGTCGCGCGGTTTTTTTTCTTTTGGTTTTCTTGTTTTTTGGTGTTCTTTTCAATTCAAGCTCAAGTGGTGCGTTTTTGCATACCTTGTTGGTTTGCGGCCCCAGTGAAAATGTTTGAGACGAAATCCCACAGAAAGTTTGCGCTTCGGTTTTCATGGTTGCACGCTCTTTCCCGCAAACCGACGTTGGCTCTCTCCAGGATGATTTCTTCCTTGAGCTTTCCAATTTGAAGCTTCGCGTCCACCAGCGCCCGCAGGCACTCTGGTTTGTTAACGATCTCATATTTGCGCCGCGCCTGACACAGAAAGCTCAAAAAAGTTGTGTTCTTGTCGTGGCAGCCGTGGGCGATCGCGAAGCCTATTAAGAGGAACCTTGCCTTACTCTGGTGTGCTTTTTGCGCCCACGAGCTGGGTTCTCATCGCCTCGCGCCGCCTTTTTTTCGGGCGCTGGATCGGAAGTCAATTGGAGCTGATCCGCGAAGGGCTGTTGGTGGGTGTTTTCCAGAACAGCACTTTCCAGCGCTTTCTTATCCTTGATCAAACTATCCCTGACCAGAAAAAAAAACACAAGATGAATGACAGTTGATGTGGGCGCCGAGAAGAGAGTTCCGATTTCAAAACTGTACCGCGATGCTTGAGCGATCGCGAGCTCGTTGCAGAGCATGGCGATCGTGTTGGTGGCGTCCAGCAACTCATCTTGCCAGAGCCTCCGTTCCTGTCGGCAAAGATGGTTCAACCTCACGCTTGTTTTCATCAAAGTATAGCCTGTTTTCAATCTTGCGAGCTGGTAATCCCCAACTCACCGCTCTCAACGTTTTGTTTTCCTGCTGGAGGTCACGGATCTGCGAAACGAAGCCAACCGTTCGACAATGCACGAAAATGCCAGTCTATTCCAATGAAATCACTTTTGTGTTTCTATAGCATGGATGCAGTGCGAAGACGGTTGATATGGGAAGCTGCTGATAGTCCCTTCGAACAACTTGCCATTATTATTGGAGCTGGAGTAGTGTGCAATTTTCCAGTAAACTGTGTGCATGAAAAGGTGGATTTTGCAAGACACGAAAGCACTTACCTGGAATTCGAGCTTCTTGACCAATGGCTGTTGGTTCAACAAGCAATAAGCGAAAAAGATCAGGTCCACAACATCGCCTGGGAGGATGCGAGAAGGACTGCCACATTCTGAAAATACCTGAGACGGGTATGAAGCCCTGATGACTTCGCTTTCGCTTGTCGCCTTTGCCTTTCCCACATGTTTCATTTTGGGAAATGTGATTTCGAACTCGAGAGTGAGGTTGCACTTTGCAGTGTTTAGCAGGAAAAGAATTCTCGAATGCTGGTTTCGAGCGGAGGGGGTCAGGAAGGGACGCTAGAAATAACCGTCGAGCGCTGACCCTTCCACCGTTGCACCCCCAGATATCTTGAGCGTGTGACGGTTTCTCGTGGAAAGTAACACCTTGTTGGTTGGTTAACTTTGAAAGTCTGCCAGGCTACTTCGGATGAGTGTGTGAAATGCACAGTCGCTGTGTATTCGACGGTCCAGTGCATTCTCATGATAATGGTGGTATAGGTGTTGTTACATAAACAAGTCACCACCCAGTGCATGAAATTCATTTTTGCACTGGTCGTCTGTTCTTCACCCTGCATGGTGAATGAAAAGATCCCTGTCGGTCTGGCGTGATGCCAGCAATTTTTTCCGATTGCAATGTTTTTTTCAAGGCACCAAACAGTCTTTTGTTTTTGTTATCTCAGACGTTCCTTCGAACCAGACAACATGTTTTAAAACGATTCATGAACAAAACGGCAACAGCACAATAAAATACCAAAACCTGCATGTTGTTTTCTGAAAACAAAATAGGACTCACAAAAGAATTTCATACAAAAGCAAAACACTGGCTTCAAAAAAAGCCGTGATGTGGAAAAAGCAAGCAAGAGCCTTGACCACACCATAAGTCGCCAACAAATCCATCGACCACCAAGGCTTGGGGGTTCCCTGCGTGAAAAAGCAGCTTTCCCTTGAAATCTGAGTTTTTGTCCCCCTCGACCACCAAACTGGAGAGCACTCCTTTCGGGTATATCGAGGTCTGGCCTTTCCAAACGGACGACTGCGCGGTAGGTTGCCCCGGGACACAAGCTTGAGCTGGCTGCTGTCTTTCACGTCGCACTGGCCCCTCAGCGCAACGCTCGATACCCGTGTCGAATCGAATTTACCGCACGCACTCTTGAAAACAAAGAATTTAGTCAGGTTTCGAACACCAAAAGTTGGATCCTTTTGTAGAAATTCAAGAATTCTAGCCCACTGCCAACGACTCACCGAAGGGGGAAAAGGTTTCTCTTTTTTTTTTCCTTTTGTAGTGTGCCATTGAGTGAGATCCCCCTCAGAGGGCCAGAGGGCTCCCCTCTAGCTCCCTGTGCATCTGAGCAATATCAGTCCACTCCTCAATTAAGAATTTTTCGGTTCCTGTGTTGTGTTTTCATGTAAGCCTGAAACCTTCAAGTTACCCGCAATGTTCTGTTGTTTTCTGGAGGGGGAGGTCCATTTGATGATGACATTTGAGCTCATCTGGTATGATTATTTCACTTTTTCCCCCCGGAAGTAGCAGGGACCTTATCAAAAGCATGCTCATCTTGTGGGTGCAATAGATTCATGGTTGGATCCTTCGTGGAAATCATTGTGTGTTGGTGTGTGATTCCAGATCTGGAATTATTCTCTGACTCTAGAGTCAGAGAATAATTGAAGAATAGCTGAAGAAGTGAGGCTGCAGTTTTAATTTTTTTTAGACCTTTGGAGGTTTGAAGCTTGACCTCCAAATGAGGATGTTTGTTAGTGCAATTGAATGAATCCAGTTTCTTCGAAATAATGTTGTATTTGCTGGATCAAGATAATGAATGACTGATTGATACTCTTGATCCTCTATACGTTTCTCAAGGCACTTTCAATTTTCACGCAAGTTATCTTGTGGGCGTTATAACCCCTCACATACGCATAACTCATGCTGATGTGGACTGGTGATTGCGGTTTAAGATTGTACAGAGGGCAGGAGACAGAAGCGATTGGCACACAGGAAATAACAGGGACCCAAGACATATACATGCCCACAGTCGACAGGGCAGCACTCCCACAGAAAATTTCCCATGGGATTTTTTTTTGTATGTTCAATATACAAAATGAAGAAAAAAACTGTCCTCCCAATCTCCATACCCAGTCAAATGCACCCATCGTTCTCAGTCAACCAATAGGTTTGGTTTCTTTCACATCTTTTCAAAGAGATTTCTCACCCTCACTCACCATAACGCACGATAACGCTCAATGAATCAATCAGCACTACGTGCGCAGAAGCCCAGGCCTCACCAACGCTCGCTGGAGTCATTTCCCATGTACTTATCGCCATATGATCTGGATGGAGGGACCAATCAACACAACATGATTTATAAATAATTATAATTATAATAATTATTGGAACTGATCTTCTCTTGTACATGGGGTTATTGCACCACTTCTTGTCGATGATAATTTCAGAGGAGTCAGGTTTGATTCCTGAGTTGCTGACCCCTTGTTATTTGGTCCCAGGCAGATCTATCCTCCGTCTTTGGAAAAGAAAAAGCGGATTGCAGCCAGTTTTTAGAACAGAATAACAGGATTTTGGTTGGATAAGCGATTCGGATAAGCGATTGTTTCTGGGATTACCCATCCGATTAATCGACCAGAATAATATGGTCGGCAGTTTTTTTTTTCTGGAGGTTCTCGAGGTTGGATTAACTTTGGTGTGAGATCCCAACAATGTTTGCTTGACTTTCTTTGTATTTTCGTCGGACCTTTCTTTCTATAGAGCAAGCACCACATTGCCACTCCACCGCAGACAACATCTCAGGCTCGCACACTTCCCTTGAAATTTCCCATGCATTTCTCTGTAGGCTTGCGCTGCGACGAATATCTGCAGCTGTTTACCTTACTCTTTCCCCCTGCAGCAAAAAATTCAGCACCAACCAAAGAACGACAAAAATATCCAGGGTGCTGTTATTATCTTGTTAATAAAGCGACGAGAAAAACAAGGAAATTTTTTGAAAGACTTTGCTGCCGATGTCAGTTCAGAGGAGGAGAGGTGTTTGAATGCCGATAAGGACACACTGTTCATATTCAAAAAACGGCAAGATGTGTTTTCGCATGTCCTCCAATTTTTCTCACCGAAACAAAGCATTCACCACCTTGTCACTTCCCAGACACCATATTTCCCTGACTGTCGAACACAGGCTTGTGGGGGGGCAAGCCCTTCTAGAAGAAACCTAGATCTAGGTTCTCATGGTTGTACTTCTGGATCCCAAAGAGAGATCTCTCTTTGGAATCTAGATTCCTTCCCCATCCACCATGGTGGATACACAGTAAACACAGTTCAGAGAAAGCAATCCATCCAAAACATCAAGCCTTCGCCAAAAAGGCGGGCTGATCTTTAAAATCGTGTTGAGATAGATTGAGATTAACAATCGTTGAAGCAGCTCTTGAATAGAATGTGAGACCCAGCGGAAATGAAAGAACGACAATAATTCGTCCGCTCTGTCGAACGGAACAAACAAAAGCAGACAAAAAAGGGAAACGTGGCCTAAAAAAAGAGCGGCCAGGCTAGTGGTGGGGCAGTGCGTGTGGGTGGGGCTCAACTACCAAAAAACGACATCTAAGCCCTTGTGGGGACTTGCAGACACGACTTTTCTGGCTGAGGCTTGTGCTTCTTTGGCCATTTGTGAATTCAGAGTATGTGTTCGTCCTGGTGGAAACAGGGTACCTTGGAGTTGCTTGGTGGAGAGCACATGCAGCGTCCCCCCCCCCCCCGTTTCCTCGAGTTTTTTTCCTTTCGGGCCTTTCACCCGAACAACGCTGAGAGCAAGAGCAACCGTTGTTCTCTTGCCATTCTCGTTTTCGTTAAGGCCCCGCCTGTTGTAACTTACAGCCTTGAAGGTGACGCCAAGCCAATGCTGTGGTAGGAAACCAACCACATATTCGTCCTGCTTTTTGTTATTCCAAGTCGCACCTGATGAAAACCAACTCTAACCGTAACTGTAACTGAAAAAGCTCGGTTTCCTACAAAAGCCACATCTGTGGCAGCAACAACACTTGCTTTCGAGTTCACCAGAGCTTATTGACAACCAGAGCAAGTTTACAACCTTTTCCGAACAAAAGACTAGACACCATGGGAAAGGACGGATGGCCTGGTGAGTAGATGGCGCTGCTGTTGTGAGTTGAGACGACGACGTCCCACGTTAGGACGACTATGCACCGACGCCTTTTTCCGTTTTTTCAGCACTAATTTCCATTCACGAAAAACTCGTGATAAAATTGAGGGCTCATCGGATCCGACGGAGGGATGGTGGCTCCCCGCTTGGGGCAAAAAACATCTTGATGAAAGTAAGAGTTTTGGTCCTGGCAGTCTGGTGCATTCACTCCTTCACTCCTTCATGCATTGAAGCAAAAATGAAATTGAATTGTCTTGCGTGTGTGTTGCAGGTGCAGGGACGACCCTTCGAGCGAAAACGCGGGGACTTCATGGAAATTGATGAGGTTCCGCTCGATGACCTCATGGACTGGAGGCCAACAAGTAATTCCTTGCTTGATTAGAATCAATGTCCTTTGGTCGATTTCATGTCTGTGTCTTCTTTCTTTTCAGAATTTTCTTCTGATCCAACCAACTTCATTCCACTTTCAACAGCACCGCCACCACTTCCAGTATCATCCCTGCCGCCTGCATTTCCAGCGTTTGCACCGCCACGACCAGGACCCCAAGCACCCGCACCGCCTCCACATGTACCACCAGCGCCTGTACCGCCGCCACGTGTACCTCCAGCATCATCCCCGCTGTCACCTCAGGCAGGCTGCAGTTACTTGGGTGAGTATTTCCAAGGAAAAACACTTTTTTAATCAAGACCAAAAAGAGAATTGGGGATTGGAATTAAAAAATCCACTTATATTTGCCCGTTTGGGGGAGCTAGTGCAAGGAAAAAAACCCAACACAATCATAATTTGTGTTCGTACATCATCATTGATTTTTGTTTCGATGTTCAGAGACTGTTCGTTGTTTCAGTGCAATCTTGTTGATATCCATGGAGAAACTAAAAGTAGTTTTTTATCTGCAGTTTCCGTTCCACCACCACCACCACCACCGTCGACGACGATTCCAGGGGGCCAGGGCAAGGATAAGCTCACGGTCGCCAACGTTGCCTTGCTGTCAGGTAACAGGCTTCTTTTTGTCAATGGCATTTCTAATGTGTGTGTGTGTGTGTCATAATCTTTCCTACATGTTGGCGTTTTTGGTGGGTGTGTGAATGAGGTTCACTGTTGGTGATCTGTTGGAATTTATTTTTCTCCAGGGGGGGACGACGACAAACGTGATGAGGACCCAGAGACGCGGACAGCCTCTTTAGACAGCGATATGACTTTCAATCCGGAGAAAGTACGAGAGGAAAGAAGGCGACGGCGGCGGCGGCGAGGGCTTGATGGTGTGAGGGGGTGTGAGGGGTTTTTTTCCCCCTCTTGACCTGGCTTTTTTTCTTTTAAAACTTTTTTTCTTTTCAAAGGCATCATCGACCAATTCTGAAGACAACACTGAGATAATTCCAAGTCCTCATAGTCCAATGAAGAAGACCCTTCAGGCTAATTTTGTATATTGTTGAGAGAACTGCTGAAGCTTAAGAATGAAAGAAATGTGGGGGTTATTCTGCACAGCAACAATGATTGCTGTCAGAATAAGCCCCAAATTTCTTTCATTCTTTACCATGAGAATCTTTTTCCCTTATTTCACTCTCAATGCCACCATTTTTCGGATCCAATAACAAGTCTCAAAAGACAAATGGGAAAGAAATGGAAGTGAACTATGAAGAACTCCCCTTCAAATCTACCTGAATGGAATTGGTAGTGACTGAAGGGCAATTGAAGGCTGTGACTCATTCCATTACCATGGGCTCAAAGATTTCTCCAAGTTCAATATTTATAAATGAAATGCTGCACGAGGACTGGTCAGAAAACGAACTGCCCATTTTGTTTTGACAATGGCACATCCTCAATCTTTACAAAAAAAACCAGGCAAATAACCCCCCCCCCAATATCACCCCCCCCACACACAGAAACTGATAAAAGCCCTCCCCACACACAAACTGACTAAATCATAATCTGAAATGAAATACAAACCAACCGAGTACTAAAAAAGAAGGCCGGGGGAGGGGGTGGAAAAGATATAAAAGGCGGGGGGGACACAGAAACAAAACAATCAGGCCAGCAAACCACCCAATCAAAACAGACCATGTCGAAAAAAAACACCTCATCAATTCACTGCTCCTCACTGCCTTCCCACATCCACCATCCTCTTTATATATATTAAGATATTTAATGTATATATATATCACTCAATGAATTCCATTCCATTCCTTGCTTAGTTTTTTTTTCCAATTCCAATTCCTCATAGTTCAATGAAGTAGACCCCCCTGGAAGAGAGAACTGCTGAAGCTTGTTGATGTGTATAATACCCCCCAAATTCCTTTAATCCTTTCATGAAAATACAAGCCAGATTGAGTATGTTGTTGAACTCTTTGACTTCGTTTGAAAGAAAGATTGCGGAAGCTACAGGGAAGCTTCTACAGGGATGGTGCTCCTTGTTGTGTGAAAATGAGAATGTGGAGAGCGGGATTCGTACCCCCGCCGAATCATAATTTTAGGCACGACGATCCACTCTAAGGACACGGTCAGAATTTTTTCTCCACGAATCATTTGCAAACCAATTTGATATGTAACTTGCTTCGAAAAGCGGAAGACCTCTGAAACGCCACTTCTACGGTATCCCGATGTAACTTGCTTTCGAAAACCACAAGACCTCTGAAGAGCGAGTCTTCCCCCAGACCGGCCTCCAGTCTCGACATCTCAGCCGCAAATGGAGGCGTTTCAGCACAGACTTGATCGGATGAGTGCGGGGCAGAACGTGGGTCTGGCTGGAAGACCAGACCGGCAGCGGAGTTCGTTTGTTCGAATTTTGCTCTGGTTCGGTGGTCTGTGCGGACACAAGTGCTGTTGGTTGTCTTTCAAAGTTTACTACCATTTCATTTTTGTTGTTTGATGGTGGGATAGCTGTAAAACTTTTCCTTCTTGCGTCTTCTTCTTCTTGTGTTTTCATTTGAAATCGAATTGCCAAGTCTTCCTTTTGTTATCCAATTCTCCCCTTCAAATCTAGCTGTATGGAATTGATATATCACTATATAGTGGCTGAAGGGCAATTGAAGGCTATGACTGATTATGTTACGTCGGGCTCAAAGATTTCGGCCCTCAGTGCAATGAAAATAAATGAGACAAAACTCCACGACTGGAAAATCCGATTCTTGTCTTTGTGCATTTTGCGTCGAGGCTGGGTGGTCTGACTGCTGTTGGGACAAATGGCTGCTGTGGTTTTAACACGTGTTTCTTTTCTTTCCTTCTTCTTGGAAAAGAAGAGTGAGTGGTGGATATCCAATAATTATTGATAATAGATATATTGAGATATCCAAATAAAACAAGAAACCGACGAGAATAAAAGGAAAAAACCCGTCAACCGTCTTGGCCTTTTTGTATATATACAAACATATATATATTTAACTGGAACAAACAAACAAACAAACATCAAATTACATTGTGTAGGAGATTAACTGGAACAACTGTTGGAAAAATAAAAGAACTGCGCTATCTCTCTCCCTCAATTTCATTTCACCTCTCTCTGTATCGACAGACGCACTGTTGCGATCAATCAACGGCCACACAGGCGAGCAACAACAAATGCTCTCACACAGAAAAATGAAAACACGAACTGTTTTATTTTTTACAAGTTTATTCCGTTCAACGCACCCTTTTATCCCAAGTTTATAGTCCCAATCCACCCCTATGGTCTCTTCTATCCCTGACGAGGCGTACAAACTGTTACGTTTTCCCCATTCTTTCCGCGATCAGGTGCACACCACGGTGTGTCGCACTTGCACAGGGGTGTTGCAGTGTTGCGAACCAATCACTTTTACACGAAGAGCTGTTCAAAGACGTAAACTTCCGTTGTTTGCTAAACCCAGTTTCTGTCAAGCATGCGAAACGATCTCATGTGGCGTTCCACACGAGATCGACCAATTTGACCCATTTCTCAACACAAACGCCCTTGCCTGTCCGCAGTCCGTCCTGCGTTGTTGCCCAGTCGTCCTTCACGTCACCCCCCACCCCCACTACTAAACTCTTATTCAACCCCCCACCCAGCCGTGTTACACACGGCTGGGTGCGGCAAGCTTTTTCCTACAAGAAGAACCACCCTCTCCAGTTCAGACGACACGGTCGAAAGTTTTCTCCTACTCAAACAACTATCCCCTGTGGTTCAGACAATACACACTGCTAGACGCTTAAAGAGCCATGGGGTGGAAGCTAGGACTCGCAGCCGGGGCGACAGTAATGGCAACCCCTGCAATCGTCTTGTCCTCCGTGGGTTTCGGCGCGGGAGGTATTGTAGCAGGCTCCATGGCTGCCGGGTGGCAGGCTTCGATCGGTAACGTAGCGGCTGGGTCAATTTTCGCTGCGCTGCAGTCCGCCGGAACTGCCGGAATAGTTAACACAGTGACGGTTGCCTTGGGGAGCGCGGCTGGTACCGTCGTGGGGATCCTCGGCAGCTGCAGGAGTTAGAAAAAAAACTGCTAATCATGGAGAGGAAGGGGAAGGGACTTTGTGTGACAAAACGTGGCGAGAGCAAACAGGGACTTCCTGTGACAAGCGTCAAGGAGAGGAATGGGCGCCAGAGACACGTGAATAGAGATGCCAGGACCTTTGGCCCTGTCCGTGCGATAGGGATTGGTTTTCTGTGCGCTCGGAGTTTTTGGGCAGTTTGCCTGTCGAACACAACTGGAGCTGTGTTGGGTTAGTTATGTTTCCGGATCCCTAGTTATCTAGGGGTTGGTTTGGCAGAGCATGTAAATCTTGGCTCAATTCCGAAATCTATATTCAATATCCACGACTGATTCTCCTCGTCTGTCTATCCATCGTGCCACCAGACCGTCAGAGAGTGGAGTCTTGGCACCCGGGGGTTGGGCTACCCTCTCTTTCAACGTTTTCTCAGTGCAATTCGCAGTGGTCCCACTGCGCCTCACCGGAAACATTGACCGTAACAGACCGTTACCGGAGTTGGTAACTGTCGATTTGTCTCACCCGAAAGCGTTAATTTGGAAAGTCATATGGTCCAGTCACTCTCTGAGAAGCGACCCGCACCCGGTGAAGTCGAGACGAAGCTGCATGCTTGCCCCACTGTTGAGAGTTCGACTTCGAACGTTGGCTGTAACAGTTTTTGGTTGGGATGAAAGTTGAAGAGGGAAAATCTGCAATTTGAATTGGTACCAAGGACTGACAAATTTTTCTGCGAAGAAAGTTCTAGGAGAAAGGAAACGGCGCTTTGCAGTTGTTCGGGTGAAGTGGGACACTATTTTCATTTTCATTTTCGGGTGAAAATGTCCAACACACCCAGGCTGGTTTTGTCTCCTCTCAGTTGCATGTCCGCGCTGCTTTCTCTTTTTGCTAAAGTCATTGTTTTTACAATTCGAACAAAATTTCTGACCACTGCCCCGACACCACGATCAATTCATATGCAATCCACAATACAACATATATGCACTCCAATCATAAAGAGTTTTTATGCCCAGCAGTCAAAAGTACTAAAGTAAAGTAACATGGAAAAAGAAAGGACAATACATAAAATAATCACACAAGTTTTTATTTTTGGTGGAACCCAGACATATACCCAAATCAAATGGTCAAAATATCTTCCAGAAATTAATTTTGCTCTTGCTGTTTTTTTGTTGTATTGTTGAAACCAAAACGATACTGAAAATTTGCTATCGACTGTTTCCATAACTGATAACCAGCCACCTCGAGGGCAGTAATAATTTCGGATCCACGACCCCCCCCCCCCCGCCCCCTCCCTCCCTCCCTCCAAAAATAAAAATTCTCAAAAAGATCAAATAAAGCTAAATTCTCAAAAAGATAAAATAAAGCTCTGATAAATTTCATCCCCCCTCCAAAAAAGAAAAAGTCTGACAAAAGATAATTATCATTTCTATAGAATAAACCCCTGATATTTTAAATAAACGATGCATCCCCGACTTGACCCTTTATGTATGTACATATTATGCTGAGCCTTTGAACGAGTGTTGGCAAGCCAAGGCTCTCCAGTAATAATTATGCTCCCACCCCCCACCCCTAATTTTCAAAATTGTAACTTAGTACACATAACCCCACCTCTCTTCCTGCGAAGATAGACCAGACATGCACACACCCTGGGGCCCCCCCCCCCCCCCCCGCCTTTTTCAACTCAAAAAATCAATCAGCTGATTTCCAGCTCACCACAATCCTTTCCAACGAACCCCACATCGCATTCGCACACCCCTCGGGTCAAATCGCAAATGCCAGAGTCGTTGCAATTGTTGGGACATGGTTTGGGTGGTGCTTCCACAGCCAGCGGCTCTGATTTGCAGCCTTCGCAAATTTTGAATTTTCCTGCTGGACTGAGCCCCATGACCTCGGGCTGCTCATCCACAAATGCTTGCACCGGTGGCAAAATCCATTCCCCGACGCTCGCAGCTGTTGCTTGGAAAGTGCAAACGTTCGTCCCGGATCGCAGACGGGTGTACGAGAATTTTACTTCCGAGGGGCGAGTTGTCTGGAGGATATAGGCAACAAGAAATTGATGCTCATTTCCAGTATTTGAGCTCTACTTTTCATTAGTATCACAATTTTTTGTTTTTGTTTTTTGCGGGGGTATTTGAGCTCTACTACTTTTATTATTATCACACATTTTATTAGTATTTTTATTTTTTTTTTTGGGGGGGGGGATTGGGGGAAAGAGGAGGGGATAAGGGAGTTAAGAATTTAATTGTCTTTGCCATATTTGTTTTCCGTTTAATGAAGCTTGATTCTACCTGATCTGGATACAACTCTCAAGAAGCTAGCGCGCACTTATTGAGGGGATTTATTTTTATTTTTACTCACCTGCACAGGGCACAATGGCCAGTACCAGTTGAAGAAACTGATTCGGAGCCTCTCCAGTGCGCACACCGTTCTGGCATCACTGTCTGTGGCGAGGTTTGGATCCACCGGCTCAATTCCACCAGGCATCAATGCACGAACAGTAACCGCATCCAAATCGTCTGGGGTGGTAATCTGGAAAAAAAACACAAAAAATATGTCATCGTAAGAAAACAAAAAACTAAAATTAGCATTTTTGAAAAAGAGCGTTTTTCTTTTTGACGTCTTAAAACTGATTTCTGCTTGTTCATTCTCACTTTTTTTACGAGTACTTGTGAAAAAATAAAAACGAACAAAAAAAGTTAAAAAAAGTACTCCATTCTTATTTGTTCGTTTCTTAAATCGATGGATTTTTCTTATTTGTTCGTTTTTTCTCAATCGATGTATTTTTCTTTTAACCTCAAGGCAAAATGTACTTGTGATTTCTTTGGGCCGGTCAAAAATCCAAAAAATTAGGCTTATACTTATTAAAAATGGGAATTTTTTAAATCTATTCAAACGTTTTGTATGTAAAAAAAATCCAGAAACAACAAAAACAAAAGGGGCAACCTGCAGTGTGATGACCAGCTGCATTCCCAGGGGTGCCGTTTTCAACGGCTCTCCGACAGCTTCTCCATCCGGACCAGCTTTTCGAACAATCCGCTCCACGAAAATTCCTCGGTACGTTGGGAAAGGCAAAAGCTTGGCTGGAGTGAAATCCAGGGTGGCCACCAGAGACACCTCCCCCTTGCCTTGCGATCGGAACATCAATGGATCTGGATCTTCTCCAAGATCTTCGAAAGGGGTGCTGGTGGTAACAAGCGGGTCTGTCGGCTTCCTGAACTCCGCCTGGGGGTGCAATCATACGAACAAAAAAAAACAACATTGAGAATGAAATCACCCCACGAAAAAAAACCCTGCAGCATCTCCGTGGCATCCCTCTTCATTATATTTTTCTTTTTTTTCAATCCCTCCTCACAAAGAAACTGAAAAAATGTTTAAAAATCTGAAAAAAAACCCAAAAAACCCACGCCTTCCACTGTTTTACCCTCCATTTGACTATGTCTTAAAAAAACCTCAATAAAATTTCAACGCGAATTTTTGTGTTCTAGTAATCGATCGAAAAACTAAAAAATTCCCGATTTCCAGTAAAAAAAAATTAGACAAATAACCCCTTTCACTGTTTTTCAATCCATTCAACTGTTCTGAAAAAAAAAAAACAGAAAAAACCTTAGCCCCTTTCCACTTTTTTCCCTCCATTTGAATGTGTCAGAGAAAAAAAAAAAAGCAGAAAAATCAGTCTTTTTTTTACCTCCAACAAAGTGTTTTCGTTGCTTCTGGCACTGATGTCCAAATCAGGACTGGTGCTGCCCCTGGATTGATCATACTCTGCCATGGCCAGCATCCTGACGATTGTGGCAGAGGGAGATGTCCAAAAAAAGACGGAGCTCCCACTGTCTTCGTTTGCAACATGGTTCACCAGTTTTTCCACTAAAGGATTCGTTTCTCCAGCCCTCACGAAAACTAGCAATGCAAGAGCTTGATTCTTTGCACCTGTGTTGCAAAGATTGAAAAATAAAAAAGTGAAACGAGTAGGAAAAGATATTGAAAAAAAAAATAGTGAAACGAGTAGAAAAAGAAAAAAAATCAGAATTAATTGATTTTTAAAGATATTGAAAAAAGATAGTGAAACAAGTAGAAAAACAAAAAATTCAAAATTAATTGATTTTTTAAAGATACTAAACACTCTTTCGGGCCTACATCGCAAAAGAGTGGGATGGCGGGGACAAAACTTCCGATAAGCGAAACATTATAGCAAAGATATTGTTTAATTTAAAACATGTTACTAATAGTTATTTAGTATCAAAAATTTTCACCACACTAAAAAAACACATAATAAAATAAATGATGTGAACAACAAAAACCCAGCTGTTTTCCTTACTGGCTTTTGCTGCAGAGGTAGGGCTGACAGACACATATGCAGTCTGACCGACGGTTCTTATGCTTGTTTTGAACGAATTGATGACAGCTTTCACATCGGGATGCTGGCTCCCTGCCTCTTTGCCCAGATGGGCGAGCCAGGTCAAAGCGATGCTGGCCCTGATTTCGATGCCCCGGTCCAGAAAATTCTCAGATTGCACAACTTCGGAGGAAAGCCTTTCCATGGCAAGAGCATTCGCGGTTTCTTGATTGGTACATCGGCTCCTTCTTTGGGGGCAAAGGAGGGGCTCCCAGACGGGGCCCAGTGCCAATCTGCCAGCAGAAAAAAAAAAAAGAATCAAAACTCGAAGGATGTGAATTATTTTATAAATTCTGATTCACCAGGTAGTCAATAGAAGTTTTAAAACAATGTACTTGATTTGTTTTCGAAAAATTTTCAGCTAAGTTATTAGATTTTCAAAAACAAATCCAAGGCACTTTTACTTTTTTTTTTCAAATCCATTCTTGTTGACAATGCAAACTAAACTTGTGTTGATCTATTCTTGGATTAGCTTCTCCAGCAGAAAATGTTGATTTATTCTCAGATCAGCTTTCCCAGCAGAATAAAAATTACCTGTATCTTGCAAGAGAATACAAACTGACGCTGTAATTGTCACGAAGATATTGCTCAACGTCCTCCACTATTTGGCGCTCCAATTTTTCCTTCCAAAGATCCCGCAGTTTTTCAAGCTCCTGGAGATGCATTACAACTTCAGAATTCACATTCACGTGTGAGTGCAAAACTACAGAATTTTTTTTTTTTTAAATTGATTTTAAAACGAATAGTATTTAGTAGTCCAAAAAAAAAGGAACAAAAAAAACACAAGAATTTCCTTGAAAGAAAAAAAAACATGGAGGGGTGGAAAAGATAAGTAAATAAACCTGGAGGAGTACTACTACTAACCGCACAATTGCCACATGTCATACCAACCCCTCGACTCACAGAAAAGGAACTTCCAGTGCTCGACCAGGTTTCTCTCTCACCTTTCCAGGATTTTTCAATTGGTTGACCACCCAAAGCCCCCAAGAATTCAAATACGTCGATACTGAATCTCTCCGGAAAGCATCTTCCTCTGGATAATACATCAACCCCCACTCATTGCTCGTCAGGTTCCCAATCTTGAGACTGTGGCCTGCCTCGACGAAAGCACCTCTGGCTCTGTCAAATTGTGCATCCCCGGATTTGAACCCGTACAAGCTCAATATGTGGGGAAGAGTGATATTTGCAAGAGCTGAATTTGCTTCGGGCTTCCTTGGCCTGCATAGATGCATTTCCAACTTTTGACAGAGTGCGACAAAAACCTTTTCCTTTTTGGGAAAAAAGATCAGAAATGAAAAAAAGAAAAGAAATAGGAGTCCTCTGCTTGAAAAAAAAGTTGATACATGAAATAGGCAAGTATAGGAAGGAAAACTGACGATGAATAGAATAGAATAGATGGACTTTTAACCTGGGTAGATATATTCCACTCTTTTTTTTCAAATTGGAAAAAGTTAAGCTTGAAAGGTGAAGACACTAGCATTTTCTGGCATATTCTGGGTTTGCTTTTTACATACTTTATCTTGAGGATGCTCTCGGCAGCCGACAGCACAGAGGGAAGTTTTCCAACGCCGGCTCTCAGCTCGATGACACCGCTTCCTGGAACGGCCTCCGGAAACTGGAGCCCTTCCTCCCAGATGTTT
This sequence comes from Bryopsis sp. KO-2023, assembly GCA_030272585.1. Classification (NCBI taxonomy): domain Eukaryota; kingdom Viridiplantae; phylum Chlorophyta; class Ulvophyceae; order Bryopsidales; family Bryopsidaceae; genus Bryopsis; species Bryopsis sp. KO-2023. The sequence continues at coordinate 1,607,254 of BSYQ01000010.1, forward strand.
GATTTTTCCTTGGCTTGGATGGCAAATGAGGTCGCAACACGAACAGGCTCTTGCTGGCCCAAAACTGGGAAAGTCATTTGGAGAGCATCGCTTCCTCCAGGTGCGTCTGAGGGAACAAAGGTTTTAGAACTCTTGAATTTGAATGTTGAATGTGAAAGGGGAAAAAAAAAGCGTTTTCGGCTATAAAAAATATCTCAAGACAGGTTTGAGAAAAGCTGGAGCAAATGGCTGTTACCTGCTCTGATTGTAATGTTTGCATCCCCCAGTCTGGCAGCATTAAATCTGAAACGAACCTCGACCTGACCATCGCTGTCAGATTTGATCACTTTTTTCTCCAAGGTAATCAAACAGCTCAGATCACCTGAATAGACAGTTTAAAAGCAAACTTAAAAATTAGAAAACAAGATAGACATTGAAACGCATGGCACGTGTTTGAAAAAGGACTGATGACGGGAGAAAGTAAAAAAAAAATTGATTCGTATGTTGCTTTTTTTTTTTTTTGGGGGGGGGGGGGGGGGGGAAATAAATAATCTGGAATGCATGCATCTGATCCATACAGCAATTCAAAAAAATACACAAGGCTTCCTTTTTCTTTGCTTTTTTTTTGTCTGGGGGGAAAGGTGACATAGCAATTCCCCACTCACCTTCAGCACATCCTTGAGAGCCCACGACTTGAGGTTCATTCCCATCCACAGACTCCATGAATTCGATGTTGTTTGCCTTTTCAGGATCCGCCAACAGAGAAACCGTCACAGGCACCCCATCCACTTGATCCCCACCAAGAGTAATGATGGTCCCCCCTTCGAATTCATCCCCAATTCGCACCAGTCTGGGGGTGGATGGTGTCAAAGACAAAGGCAATCTTGAAATGATCTCCCCTTCACCCCCTCCGTGCTGGGCATCCTCTATTGATGGGGTAAAGAAAAAAAAAAAAAAAAAAAGAGCATTGAATTCTTGAAAGAAAGAAAAACGTAAAAACAAGATGAGACTACCAATACGTGGACAAAACGGATTCATATCTGGAGGGCTCCGCTGTATTTCTCATTTTCAATCCCTTTTTTCCCCTTATTTTTTATATATATATATATATATATATATATATATATATATATATATATATTTTTTATTTTTTTTTTATTATTTTTTTTTTTTTTGGGGGGGGGGGCGATTTGGGTTGAACCTCCCGTCCCATTCCAGTACCCTGAAAATCATCGACCGATTCCAAAATTATTTAAAAGACTACAACAAGACTATAATAATAATAATAATACGCCCCCTTACTTGTGGTAGCATAGGCTCTGATGACAAAGGTCCCAACATTAGCAGGAGCTTCAAATTCCACCTCTCCTTTTCCATTGGCTTTCGTTTTGATGGCTTTGAAAAGAGGAGTGACTTCGAAATCAGCTTGGGATCGAAGCTCAGGCTCCGCTGCACCTTCCCCAGGGGATCTCGCACTTGGTCCGGTGTCTTCCTTTTGGGTTGGCTGCTGCAATTCCCGGCCCAATAAACCCAAGAAAGATGGGAGGAAGGGGGGGTCGAGGGTGACGGCACTCAACCTCCTTTTGAGAATTTCCTCATCGGAAATATCAAAGTCCTGTTCGATCCAAGCAAGCAAACAAACATGATGATTATCAAAGGATTTAAAAAGCACCAGAAAACTTATGCTCTTCAACAGTACAACTCAGCTTTAAAATACCCAAGTTGATTGGTTTAAAGTTTGATCGTGTGCTGGAACTGATGTGTTGAGTCTTTTTCATACCGAACTCAAGTGCCATACCGAACTCAAGTGCGAATAATCTATGAAGCTTCTTGCAGTCCATGGGTCCAGATCCAATCGTCTTTGAATAATTTCCAGAGCTTTTTTGAACATCGATGGCGTGTGCAAAATCTTCATCCAAGATTCCATCGACAGGAATTCCCTCTGGAGCAGATCGGTCGCCAAGACTGGCAAAGTAACCAAAAAGAGACACTCGATTCAAAACAGGTATTCAGCCAAACAGTCAAAATTTGATCAATTCGATTTTTATTCGCGGTCAAAACAATGCACTGAAGGAAAAAACCTATCATATCCAAAAAATCATCTCTTCTTTCTTCTTCATATTAGATGTTTTCTGGCCAAGAAAATCATCTCTTATTTTCTCTTTATTAACTGATTTCAGACCAAATCTTCATTGTTCTTCATTTGATATTGTTTTATCTTTGTTAACTGTTTTCTGACCAAATCTTTATTATTCTTCATTTGATGTTTTCTGATCAATATGCATCAGCCAACCGCACCTCTGCTGAGCTCAACAAATGGGGTTCCAGAAAGAACGAGGTAGGCTTTGTCTACCACCACCACCATGACTTCGGCATCCTCTGCAGGGACCGGATTTTCGCAAGCGATAGATTCTGCTTCATGAGGCTTCCCTGGACATCTGGTGACTGAAACCGTGATTTTGGCCTTTTCCCCCGGAGCCATCACTGGAGTCTCTATGTCTTCCTCACTCAGATCGACTCCGTTGAACGCCACGGTTACGTTCAGCTTGAAAGGAACGTTCTGGGCAGGGTATAATAAGGTTATGCGTTAATGTCGAGGTGAAAAAAGAATGCACTCGAAAAACAGCTGAAACAAAGATGAGTTGGGTAGGAGGAAGAAAGGCATTTTTTGGAGAGGAGTTTCTTGACAGAGTCTGAAATGCTCACAAAGTGGAGACATGCAAAAAAATGAAGCATGTAATAATTGTTTTTATTGTTACATGCATTTGATTTATAAATTTGGCTACCGCAGTATTTTGCTTCTTGCTTTTATTCTTGGGGATCTGCTTCTTGCCAGGTTATAGCATCAACACAGAAAAAAAAAGTTTGTTTGCAGTTTTCGGGGTTAACACACAAAGATTCCTGTGCATTTCAGGACAATCCCAACAAGAAGCATTGGAAACACGCTCACCTCTCCCTCATAGGAAATCGTCTGTGGCCGGACCTCGTATGTGGAGGGTCCAAGAGGATCAAAATCCACAGCGGTGTGAAATCCCTGTCCAATTGCGGCAGTCTGTCTTGCAGCTCCGATGTGCGCCGCCAGCTGGCATTTTCCGATGCAGTCGTCCCCCAGGTCGATGGAAATCCTTTTCAAACCTTTTTCCTGGAAACTGAATACCTACCAGCAGCAAGAGAAAGACTGACATCGATGAGCTGTAAAAGTGACCCGGACGAAATAAAAATTGATGTATTTTCCTGGTTTCCTTAAATTTTTCTTATTCTACCACCATATACCATATATTTTCAAAACATGAACAGTGAGAGTACATTTTACAGGACCCATGCATGTGTACATTTTTGTACATATAAAAAAAAATTAACCATCGAAAACTGCAAAAACTAAGAAAGAAAACTATTTCTACCTTGTGTTTGTTCGTCCTTTCGTTCCCCCACACCATCATGACGCTGAAATTGTCCAAAGGAATGTCGATAAAAACTTCGACAGGGTCCCCAATGGAAAGAGCTTTTTTGGCCAACATCATTTCCACCTTCATCGTGTCACTAAGCGGACTATCCCCAGACAGAACAAAAAAAAAAATGTTTCAACAAACGGCAGCTGGCAAATTTTTGTTGCACCCTTCAAGAAACAATGCTGTTCATAAAATACGGAAAAGCCAGAATGTTTATTTTGAAGAAAGAATCAAAAATAGTTAGTTCAACCTCTTAGGAAAATAGGCCAACCTGTCATCATAATGGCTGCTGGTTTTTCCAAGGAACATGGTTCCACACACCACCCCATTTCCTGCTTTGGTGTCGTCGAAACATCCCCTCAGCAAATACTTTCCAAAATCAGGCATTGAAATTCTGCAATCTTCCAAGGAGTCCACGTCTCCTGAACAACACAATCCACACAGTAAAAAAAATCAAAAGTTAAGCGAGCAGGAATAATTCTATTTGCAAATATTGTATTAGTAATCCAGATAATTTTTTACCAATATTTAAATACGATCCAGATAATTTTTATTCTCAAAGTATTCTATGAGTTGTTATTAGTTTGTTAGTGTTTCTTTTTTTTTTTTTTTTGGGGGGGGGGGGAGAGGGTGTTGGAGAAAAAGTTATAAAGTTTCAAAAAACATATCTTTTGAAAATTCCCTCTTTTTTTACCTGATTTGATAGAGCATTTGGCAGTTTCCTGAAGAGCAACCGATTTGTCCTCTGGATTCTTTAATCTGCGTTTCGTATCGCCCTCAGAAACATCAATATCGTCAGGAAGCCTATACAAAGCAACTTCCATCGGAATGCCTTCGACTGCTCCAACTTCAACCTGATAACCAAAAAGTGAAATTTACCAAAAACAAATGTTGATGTTAACGAAATGTGAAATAAATAAAAAAAATGTTGATTCTATGATGACGCTTCGAAAACTTTTGGCATTCCATAACATATTCTGATTTTGATATACTTTCAAAGTGGTTGGAATGAGAAAAAAAATGAATTTCATACAATCGCTGCACATGTGTCAATATCTGCTGAATAATAAAAAAGGTAATAAATATGAAAGAAAAATATCTAACCACACGAACCAAACCTGGTCAACTTCTGCAAACACCCCGAATTCCATCCCAGGGAGGTGCGAGTCGAACAGCCGCCGCATGGTTATCGATTTGTCAGACTCTTGAACCCTTCAGAAAAATCACGAACCCATCGGCGGTTCAAAATCAATTTACAACTTTCAAATCAACATTACATTAATAAAAATTTCTTGTAGTAGAGAATCCCCCAGACAGTGACCAAAGAAAAAGATTTTTTATAATTATGTATTTTTTTTTCAACCAATGTATTGAATGCAACACGATTCATCTGTGCGATTAGGAGTATTTTTGAGGTTGAACAGACCTCAGCTGAGCTTCTTCTCGGATTCTTTCCCTTGTGGGTCCGATCCAAGTGACCTCGATGGAAACGACATCTCCAACAGTGATTCCCTCGAATGCGGCCAAATTGATTTCATGAGAAGCCCCGCCAGTGGAATTTGTCACCAGGGTGGCGGTTTCCCTTATGTCCTCTGCAACAGATAAAAGTTTGCTTTTAACCACGAATGCCTGATCGGCAAAAATTTCCAGATTTCTGTCCAGAGCTTTCAATGAAGTCACTTGTTGAAAGAAAAAAGAATCCTTGCTTTTTATATATATATTATTTAATTTAAAGAAATAAGGTGTTCTCCCCCCCCCCCCAAAAAAAATAGAAAAAAAATCTTTATCGAATGCGATTGACAAAATTTTCAAGATACTCTAGGGCTTTCGAAAAAAAGAGTGTTTAATAATTCTTCCCCGGTCAACGTTTTTTTCTGTTTGATCAAAATGGTACCTTCATTCTCCAAATTCACAGAGTACTCCAAAGTCATTTCGGCGTCCTCAATGACCACTCCAAGAAGACTTTTGATCAGCACTTCAACTGTGAAAGGGGTGGAAGGTTTGACCTGCAGTTTCAGTCATTTAAACATACATGTTACAAAAAAATAAGATGATCAAAAGGGCGCCCTTTATAATTTATTTTTTACTTCCGTTTTATCCTTGCAATTAAATTTTTTAGGAAAATCGTTTTCTTTTCTTTTTTTATAGTTGCGGGGAGAAATGGAAGTTTTTTTTTTCCCCCTCCCTCTCACTCCAGTGTTTCTCACCAGTCCACAGTCAAATGATGGAAAAAACATAATTTCAGGAAGATGAAAAAACACGATTTCAGGAAGAAGAAAAAACACGATTTCAGGAAGAAGAAATAACTGATCATTATCTGTTCCAAAATCAATATTAGTCATGCCCCCCCCCCTTTTTTTTTTTCAAGGCTGCTCCAATTTTTAACTTTTTTTCAACTGCTCCAACACATTGTCATAATATTTTCCCAAATTATTACCCATAATGGCGTGACGAGTTCCATAGTAGCCGTCGGAAGTCGAGGCTCCCCAACCACAAAATGAACGGTGCCAATATCACCATCAAAAGTCGAATCATAATCCGAAACGATGGAGGCGGTATATTTCCCAGGGGTGGTGCTTTCTGGAACGTCCAGTGTGATTTCGAAAGTTCCGAATTCGGGATGCACCTCGAAGTTGAAAGTTTGACTGGAGTAATTGGGCAGCTCTGGGTCGAAAGGGGGGTTGATGTCCAATCGTAAATTGGCATCTTTTTCGTTGGATTGACCGTAAGGCTTGACCTGCTTTCCATCCCTCGTCACCAAATGCCCTGTGTCAAGAATAAGGAATAAGAAATATATTTGTATGAATGGGAAATCAACAGAAATGAATTGGGTTTGCAACAGAAATAATAATGATAATTGTGGCGATTATTCATATATAATAAATGTTTTATTTTATTTTTTATTTTATTTTTTGGGGTCATTCTTTGTTCAAGAATGTGTCAGTGAAGGGAAAAAAAACAAGAATGTGTCAGTGAAGGGAAAAAAAACAACTTTTTTTTTGTAAATATGATAAAAATTGGATTTTTTTTTTGTAAATATGATCAAACTTTGGAGGAATTTTTTCCCCTCGCTTTGATATATATTTATCTAGATATATATCCCCCCCCCCATCACCCCCCTTGAATCCCCAAAAAAAAATACAGAACAGGTTCTCCATTTACCCATAAATCTGATTTTATCGCCGGGCTCGACCAAAGCTCTGTCTTCCAGCAGACTTCCTTTCGACACCATCCCACCCACATCACTTTCAAAGGTTGCCAGTCCAGTGTTGTGCCACATGACTGACCCAGAATCCGCCTGTTTTATCCAAAAAGAGTAACTGGAGCAATCGTAATACTCCTCGCAGGGAGGAGTAACGAAACTAGCCACCCCATCAGAGTTTGTGGTGATGTCCTCAACAAAAACCTGTCGAAAAACCAACAGCGTTCAGCAAAAAGAAGACTGTTTCGGTTGAAGTTTTTTCGTAACGATTCGAATGGATTTCTTTCGCTAGTACTTCATTGATTTTTTTGGTGAAAATTGATGTTTCAAAAATAGCCTTAGTAATCTCCATCCGTCAAGATATGCACGGGCAACAGGAATGAATGATCGGAAACTGTGGGGGATGATCATTGGCCTACTAGTATGGGGAATTCTATGGTTTGGTTGAGAATCTGTCTCTTTTGGCAGATGAAAAGTGCATTTCTAAGCTGAGTATCAGATGAAAAGTGCATTTCCAGGCATTTGAGTATCAATTTTTGGCACATCAGATACTGTGAATTTTTCCAGACTGAATTACAACGTCCAATAATAACGAGATCGCAAAAAACAACAGCTGTTCTTTTGAAAAAAAACTCTCCTTACCAGCTCTTTTGCATCGTAATCCTTGTTTCTTCTGAAAACACCAATTTCAACGCCTTCAGCAGGTTTTCCAGTTGCAGTATCGACCAGCCACATCGTCACCTATGAAAAGAACAGAAACATTCACCAAAAATAATACAGCAACATCTCAAGATGGCACTTCCTCTTTAATGCCATGACTGTCTGGAAAATTCATCCCCCTGAATTCCAAAACAATTTCCCGTGTATTTTGTGTGCATCTCACTGAAATTGATACCGGAGTCTGACCTTTCTGGTGTTGCTGCTGCTTTCGGTATTGGCTGTCATGGTCAAAAACACATGATAATTGAGGATGAAAATCTCGGAGATTTTGCGGTCCCTATAAAGAACATTCAGCAAAAAAATAATTAAAAAAATACGTATATAATTAATAATAATACGTTGAGGATAAAGTGGTGCAAAAGAAAACATCACATGCATATGTGGAATTTGTTCCGAAGAAAAGCTGGGGAGTTGCGATGATGTTACAATGGAGATTTCTTTCCATTCATGTTGTTCTATGGGTTATTTTTGGGTGCGAAAAAGAGCAAAGACAGAAGATGATTTGAGAAAATACTTATTTCCCTATTTCTCACCCAATTGCAACAGCGAGCATTCCTGATTTTTTCCTTGCATTGCCAAGATCCAACTCCGTGATTGACAGCTCTGTTGTCTTTGGCAAGTTTTTACTTATCTCTGCAAGGAAATATCGAAATCTTGTTTTTTGAGCAACTTTTCCAGAAAATAGAGAGAGAGAGAGAGAAAGAGAGGGAAGGGGGGGGGAGGGGAAAGAAACAAACTCTGCATACAAATTATCAGGTTATCAGGTTCTCAGAAAAAACAAACAAACACTGTATCATCTCCACCCACCGGGTTTTTTCAGTTTCAGGAAAGTTTCAGGGCTGGCATAATTCTCAGGATGAAATTGCCATCCCAGTTTCGTCGCCTCTTTGGTGCTCTTCGGATCAAAAGCAAAAACACGCACGCTCCTTTTCTTCTTTTCTCCTGGATCTCCTCGTTTCACGATCGGAAACAGGCCATCCCAATTTTGAGATCCCTCCAATGCAATCTGTTCGTCCTGGTGCATGACTGCCATGAAAGAGGAAAGCTTGGTGGTAGGGAATTTGACCTCGGAGGATTCCAAGGGCAAACCGTAGCCATCGCGAACCTTATCGCTTGCTTTAACAAATATCCTGGGGGTAAAACAAAGGGAAGGAAAAAAGTTTATTGTAAAAGTTAAGAGGAAATGAAAGGGAAGAAGCTTAGTTTTTCCCGCCAAAACACTCATTGGGGTTGACCAAAAAAAGGGGAAGCTAAAGAATGATTGTCTTGATTAGAATAAAAAAGGAAAAAAGTTATCTTTTTCCCAAAAAACTGCTTTTTCCTGGGGGTAAAACCTGTTTCAATGGGGTTGAAAAAAAAAACTTGAAAAAAAAAAAGAAACTTTTAAGAAAAGATGCAACACTTTTTTAAAAACGAGCATGGGAGTTTCAAGCTATACATTAATTTTTATCAATGAACCAACTCACTTGTATGTTTCTGCCGGTTGGAAATCTGCAGACAAGCTGAGGGTTCCCTTGTCGATGAGAGAAAGATTGAAATCCATCTGTCCAACGCAAGCAAGAAAAACTACTCAACCACTTGACTTCTTTCATTTAAAAAATCAAGCCAACATTTAGTCTAAATTCTTTATTTAAGCATTTATCTGGTCACAAAACTTTGCACAGAAAAAAACATCCAACTTTCAATAGGGGAGAGAAAAAAAAATCACAGTAAAGGAAATCTGAACAGGAAAATTTCCAGGAATGCTTCAAGTGGATACGGATGCAGCCCTCACCGGAAACTTCTTTTGGAACATGTATTTCCATGGAAACCACTCCAAGGTTATGGCTTTTTTCAAATCTTCGAGCTTCGTATCCTTTGATAAGCCATGTGGAACCCACATGGTAACATTCCTTCCACTAGGTTTTGATGGGGGAAAAAAAAAAAAGAATTCAACGATCGGTAAAAAAAAATTCAATACAGATATAATTGAATGGAAAGAGTGGGGAAAAAAATACATCAAAAATCCTACATGCTTGACCTGCGATTGTTATTTCATTACGTTCTTTTTGCTGCCTCACTTTTTTGGCTGTTTGGGTTGTATGCATATGTATTGGACTGTGAAATTTATTTCTCGAAAGCCAGATGCAGAAATGATGACTTATTTTCTCAATAGTACGAACAATTTATATTTTTTTCTGAGTATATACATACTCAGAAATACTCATATATATATATATGTTTCAAATGTTGATTCTTCAAATATTTTTTTCTAAATTGAAACAAAAGAACTGTTTTATTCTATATTTTAAATAATCTGATTTTCTTTTTTGCCAGACATTTAGATAAAACGTACTTGACAAACAATGCTCTGTCTTGTTCTGGCACTTTCGATTTTTTCTTTTTCACCCTCATGTTCCAAAGAAAAGGAATTTTGAATTTTCTGAGGCCATAGAAATCCACGAAAACCTCTTCACTCAGGGGTCCGGCCTTCTCATTGTAACGAGTACCAGCAGGAAGCACCAGGGCATATCTTAAAAAACAAAATAATAAAAAAAAAGCTCAGAACATTGAAAAAAACATCCAGAATTGAAAAAAGAAGGATTTTAAGAGTAATTCAGTGGATGTTTTGTTGTTTGAAGCTGTTGGCATTACAGCCCCCCCCAAAAAAAGCAAAAAACCTTTCCTGCTTGTTTCTGTGTCTGTTTCCAATTGTCAGCCAAAACAATGCTGAGCATTTTTGACAATACCTGACCCCCATTTTCAACCTCTTCCCTTCTAATTGTATGATCGCACAATCGCGAGAAAGAGGCACTCCCTGAAGAAAAAAACAGAAAAAAAAAATTCACTGAAATCCATAAATACTGGGGAAAAAAAACTCCACTGAATTTCAGGAGGAAAGAAATGCAAATGGAAACAGAACAGATCAAAAAGCCTGCTTTCGATGGATATTTTTTCTTCTTGCTTATTCGTTTCTCACAACTCGCAACCCTTTTTGAGCCCCAAACATACAATATGCAACTATGACCTTCTGGAATTCCAGTTTCTTCTAAAAATAGTGCCCACCTCATCATCATGGAGTGTGGTATTGAGACTCACGCATCTCTTGATAACTGGCCGGATATTCTTTTCAGACCTGTCTTTTCCCTTTTCGTCATTGAAAGTGTATACTTTGAGAGCAGATTGAATTTTGGCCAACTCAACAGGATAACTGAACCTTATGATTATCGAACCTGTTTCCCCCACAAAACAGCAAAAAAGACGAAGTCAAAGAATTCACCCAGAGAACCAAGATTGAAACCTGTATTCACACATCAAAACAATTCTCCAAAACTTTCGCACTTATATATATATATCTATATATATATCAAAAGTTTGAAGAACACAAGATTTTTTTCAAAAAATCACACTCGTTCAAATATTCAACAACCTTGCCGAAGTCTTACGAGTCCATGTAATAGTGAAAAAAAGCAGGAAAAAAAGTGTGATAAGAAGGTGTGAGGGGGTGTGAGTCTCGCTCGGCCCACCATCAGGAGGCACTTCTGGCAACAAATCATCTCCCAGTCCTTTTTGAGCATCCCAATGTCCATCAGCGAGGTCAAGAGCCTCGAGCGAACCCACGCCTAAAATGGTGACCTGCAATGGTGGCGACGTGATTTTGATCTTCGAGGGAACATTCAGCTGCAGGGGTATTCCTGGAGTAAAAAAAAGCCATTCAGTCAGAAAACAGTTTCAGTCTTTTTTTTTTTGGTAGCGGAATGTATACAAAACAAGCAAAAAAAGAGAGGAAAAAACAAAAGATGCTTGTTATATAGAGTGTTGAAATTTTGAAAAGATGAGGGGGGGGGGTTGCCTTTATGAAAAGACACCAATACAAATTTTCTTCAAAAAAGGCACATCTCCATCCAACCTCTTCCCACAAACCAACACCCAAAAGCAAAAAAAAACCGACAGTTGAGAAATTCTAGAGGAAACCACCAGCCATACAAGTGTTCCTTTCCCCAACATAGACCACCCCGGCTGTGCTCACCACTGAAAGTCTTGAGTTCTTTGTTCCAAATGAGTTCAGTGTCGAGGTCGGGCGGCCATGAAGTGGTGGGGTCCCAGCGAGCAATGCTGGTGGTCACCCATCGAAATCGTCCTTGCGCCACATTAGATTGACCGAACGTAAACGGCACCTTTCATAACAAAACATCCTGTTGGTCATTGTGGGAAGCATTCGTGTTTTCAAAAAAAAAAACTGGTGGTTTTTTTGGGTTGTTTTTCTAGAAAGAAAAAAAAGGTTGCTTTATCGAGGAGAACGCGGTGTTTTAGTTTTGTTTCTTATAATTTTTTTATTATTTTAATTATATTTTTTTTCAGTTTTTGTTTTCCATTACAAGCAGAGACAAATCCCGATGTGCAAAGAGATTCCACTGTGCAGTGAATTCACAGGTTTGGTTTTCCCGCCAAGTCTGTCATCCAACAAACCCGTCGCGGAAAATCATATTCTCCACAACATACAGGTTTCACCCTCAGCAACGACCAACTGTCTTACATGGGTCAATCGATCGCGTGCACTTCTCCCAGTACAAGCAACATGACAGACAGGGGAGCGATCGCGCGGTCGCAAGCAATAACTTCCGATTGCAACCTACCAAATCTTTCGGCAGCTCTTCCAACCCAAAATCGCTTCCAAGGGCAACCACAGCACGGGAAAAAACCACCTAACACCAGGCAAGAAAAAACGCACACCGAATTGAGCATATTATCGTCAAGACGACCAAGGATTCATTTGATCCGCCGTTTGCTGTCGAACCAAGAGAGTCAGGGAAAGCGTCCCGACACACACCGTGACGGTTTCTTGTCCGCTGAGCTCGAGGGACGTCTCGTTCTTAAAAATATCGGTGGGGGTGGTGGCGACGATCGTCAGGGGCAATTCTTCTTCAAGAAATCCGGCACCATGCGAACTCGTGGCGGCGCCGCACAGTATTAGCGAGATGATCACAAGTTTGTCTATCATTTTGACCGTGGGGTCGAAGTTTTGGTGATTGAATTTTTTCAACACAAGAGCTCCACGTTTCGAATGCAGCACAGTGCTGCAATATGAAGCAGTCGGAGTCGTAGGATGTCCACCACGTCCCCTATCGACGATTCGACAGGCTGACTACTAGGACGTCCTTTCCTCGTTCCTTGGCAGAGTTGCAGTCAGAAAATCTAACACACAAAGAACCGCCGAGGGAACCAAACGCCACTTACAAGAACTGGTAGGATTCTCCTCCACAATGTAATTCATGTTTAAATTTGTTTGTTTGTTCAGAACTGGAAGGGTATTAGAGGGGACGGACAGGTGAACAGAGTTATCCCTGCAAAATGACTCAGGTGTTTTGAGTGGAACTCTTATATTACATTGAAACAAAGCTAACATAAGAGATAAAAACTCATGAATATAAAGAATATATAGCGAGTCCCTCAAATATATTTCATGTGTAAGCCCCCTCCTCCTCCTCCTCCTCCTCCTCCTCCTTTCAGGTCGCAACCGCCCTTTCTAGTTTTTTGTTTGTTTCATTCTCCTCTCCCATTATGGAATGCTTGCCATAGATTACTATTTTGGGGGAATGCATGCGTTCCCCCAAAATTCTTCCTCTTCAGGATTTGGGAAGTACAATTCAGTATTTTTAAGAGGAGTCGGGGCTCCTCCAGGAGATATTGCCGAACGGGATTCCACTCCTCCCCAGACAAGAAAAAAAAGCCGCTTGTGGCTAAAAACTTGCATATGTCACCTTCCAGCTTTTGATGCGATGTTTTCAGACAAATGTTCAGCCAGTACATGATAGTGTCCGGGTCTTTTTCCATCCATTCTTCTCTCAAGCCAGAAAAATGACCGTCTGTGGGTTTAGAGAACACGAGTGTCAAAGTGCCAAGGACTCTTTCGACCAGACCATCAAAACCGCTCTTCATCGCCACATCTAGCAGTCTCTTAGACGTTTCCAGGTCAAAAGGCGATAGAACCTGCGAAGTCGAGTACAAATGGGAAAGGAGCAAGTCTACGTCCTCAACGGTCGTTCCCTCAAACAGCGACTCGATTTTCACTCTTCCAGATTTGTTTTCCGTGTCGCGAATGGCCCCCTGGAGTACTTCAGATTGGCACAAGATCGTGGAATGCGCTTCCAGAGTCACTCCTTCGACTATGAGCTCCACGTCTGCCTCACGCCAAAACTCTTCCGTCCATCCTTCCGTGTACAAACGGTCGACCCTGGACCACACGCAAACACATCAAGCCTAAGCGCTGTCAGAGCGCCGTCGACAGTTTTGCACGTGCACCCAACCGAAACACCAAACAGCGCGCGCCACGGGAAGTGACAAGCCCTCGACGAGGTCGTTTCATACCAACGTGTGTGTGTGTTGGCGTCGTTGTTTGAACCCCCCTTTACAGCGCCCTCTGTCATTCTTGCCCGCTTCAAGGAAGGCGATGCCTCGTCGTGTTTCTCTGTGCGCTTAGCCATGCCCTCTGGTGCGCCTTGAAAACAGTAAACGCGGCTGATTAGCCTTAAACGGACCAGCCAGTTGATTGCAAAACTGGCAGTCGTCTGAAGACTGACCCAGAACAGGTCACGAGTTGATGGCACAGGTCACGAGTTGGCTGTGACCTGGGAGTGTCAATCAATCAATCATTGATTGCAATCAATGATTACATGTTGCCTGAGGAGCCACTCTGACCTGGGAGTGTTTGGCTAGTTTGTTCTGTAGGCACGATCTGGGTCTCTAATCACCCCTGGTGCCCCCATCCACTGTGCAAATAAGTGATGTGGGCCCCCCGCTCTTATAATAATAGTCATAACTACCCCTTGATATCATTCCCAAGACTAAGACTATATTCACCCTAAATATAAGTCGAGTAATTTATAAATACGATCACAGAATTCCACGAGTCAGGGTGAAGTTAAGGTGGCAAATTCTATAGGGAAATGTTGAGGTTTCGATGAACATCGTAAAGTTCTCAGTATTTCTTTAAAGTTGCGACAGAGGCTCTTTACATCAGCTCATATTCGTCACGTAAACGGCATGCACGAATCATGTCTATATTCGGCCAAAAGAAAGGGAATAGAACGATAAAGAGGTGTCGAACGGCAGTCTTTTACAACAGAGTTTTGAGTCAAATTTGTTCACCCACAGTCCAGTCAAATACCTCCGTGCCCTTCCATAACTGTTCCAACCAACAACTGTACAACAACATAACCCACAGATAATTCCCATCCAATTAATCCAATACACCTCAATACAGATCACGTGTTCAAGAACTTTTCCCAACGTACTGAAACATGACTAACCCAAGGTCAGCCGCCTTGTACCCAAATACACAAATGTGACTCATCCATGATCAACTATCATGCAATGCACGTTCGAAGGAATAAGTGCCTTCCACAGAGGATCGTTCCAAAAGAAGAGTTAGCTTGGGCCCTATGCAAAGAAAGAGAAAGCTATCGCCACGTTCTTTCTACAACCACCGAAACTGGAAGGCCAAGCGACTTCTCGAGCAACATTATAATAATTATTCCTTAATCCGAAGATCAACAATAACAATGATTACATGTTGTATGAGGAGTCACTCTGCTCATATCAACCATACACAACAAACACACAACCAAATTATGAGAGCTCTTACGGCAAAGGTCAATTTGTAGCGTGAATCCTTAACATATCTTTCGGTGCCTTTCAGAAGCTGAGGAGTTTGGCTGCGAGTGATATTTACTGACTCTCAGGGCGACAGTTTCGAAATTTGCTGAGCATATTGAATATCCTCAGGATCCTAGTAGGGCTGGAAACTCATCAGCCCGCACTTCCAGAAGCTGGGTGGTACGTGATTTTAATTGAGACGGTCGGTTGAGCAGCTGTCGGAATGGAAAAACGAAATTCTTCTCCATGAATGATATTATAATATCACCGTTAATATCACCGTTAATTAACGGTGATATCTTGAAAGGGCATGGACAAAATTCACCGAATTGACATGACAGAAAAAAAAAAGCGATCTCGCTTCCTCGAGGAAAAAAAGGCAAATCCAAGAGGATGGTACAACGAAGACTAGAAAAGAGAGAAAAAAAACAAAAACAGATAGAGAAGCAAAAAGGGGTGAAATGACACAGACTGACATAACATTAACAGGCAAAAAACAGACTGCAACATGACAATACTGATGGTCACCCTCCTGTTGCAGGGGATTTCAGGAAAGAGACATGAAATCAGGTTCAGGGGAAAAAAACAAAAGTAGTTAAAGTCACACTACCCGCAAAAACTGGAGGGGTTCTGAAAAAGAGAGTCCCTCGACCTCTGGATTTATTTTAAACATGCTGAAAATGCGGCAATTGAATAATAGTATGTAACAATGTGTATAACCAAGGAAACAGCAACCCATTGCTGTTTCACCCACCCTTCCTAGCTTCTTTTGTTTGTTTCATCCTCCTCTACCATCGCTCAATTTTGAACGCACTCTGTCAAAATGAGGGTTAAGTGATTCGTGTACTTGCTTTCGCAAGACTTCAGAAGTACTGTCCAGTATTTTCAAAAAGAGTCGGGGGTCCTCCAACAAATATTGCCTAACAGGATTCCATTTCTCCCCAGATAAGAAGAAAAAGCAGCTTGTAGCAAAAAACGAGCATATGTCACGTTCCAGCTTTTCGTGCGATGTCTTCCGACAAATGTTCAGCCAGTACATGATAGTGTCCGGGTTTTTTCTCATCCATTCTTTTCTCAAGCCAAAAGGACAAACGCGCCAACTTTCCTGCGTCAAAGTGCCAAGGACTCTTTCGACCAGACCATCAAAACCGCTCTTCATCGCCAGATCAAGCAGTCTCTTGCATGTTTCCAAATCGTCTGGCGACAGCATCTGCGAAGTCGAGTACAAATGGGAAAGAAGCAAGTCTACGTCCTCAACGGTCGTTCCCTCAAACAGCGACTCGATTTTAACCCTTCCAGTTCTGTTTTCCGTGTCGCGAATGGCCCCCTGGAGTACTTTGGATTGGCACAAGATCGTGGAATGCGCTTCCAGAGTCACTCCTTCGACTATGAGCTCCACGTCTGCCTCACGCCGATACTCTTCCGTCCATTCTTCTGTGTACAAACGGTCGACCCTAGAACCCACACTTATGTGGTGTTGTCAGAGCGCCGTCGAGAGTTTTGCACGTGCACCCAACCAAAACACCAAACAACAGGCCACTGGAAGTGACCAGTTCTCCACGAGGTCGTTCCATTCCAACTCATGTGTTGGTGTCATCGTTTGAACCCCACCTTACAGCCCCGTCTATCATTCTTGCCCGTTTTCAAGGAAGGAGATGCCTCGTCGTTTTTGACTTTGCGCGCCGAACCAGACCCTCTGCTGCGCCTTGAAAACAGTACGTTCCATTTAGTAGAGGCCGCTTATTAGCCTTGTAAAGGCCCAGCCAGTTAGGTTGGGAAGCTGGCAGTCTTCTGAGGCAGTCTTTGTCGATTGAACAGGTCACGAGCTAGCCGTACTGGCATCACTGGCTTATTAGACCTGGAAGTGTTTTGCCAGTTTTTTCTCAAGACACCAGCTGGGGGATCTTGTCACCCCTGGTGTCGTCGCTAGGTCTGGTCCACCTCCAGGTAGCTACAACACCCCATATTTTCAAACGATCGTCTCGCGAGACGCAGGGCGAGAGTTCCATCGCCGCCAACCTTTGAAACGCCTACTGACCAAGGTAGAAAGTTTTGCACTGAAGCGATTTCAATTTTTTTTTCTGTATTTGTTGTGTTGAGATTCCCCCCCTGTTGAGCTGGATCTCGGTACCACAGTACGCAATGTAATTCATCAATTAACTGATTGTTTGATAAGGTAGCTATTCCAGTGAGTGAGTGCTGGACTCGAGTGCTGATGCTCCACGTTAACCACAGCCTGTGGGGTGGCAGGTTTGCGGATGGCATGTAGTTGCTCATCCCCCTCTATCAGCTTTTTTGTTTTCTTTTTCCTCAGCATGATGCCTGCAGTGTGTTCCAGTATTCTGTGCCATTTCTGCTTATCCGTGGAGTTCCAGGTCGGATCATGGCCTTCAATTGCCCTTCTCAGCCACTGCTGGGCCCTGCTACACATTTGGATGCAAAATATTTAAAGATTTGAAGGCTTTAATATTCCACCGACAAACAAACAAACATCAATTACATTGTGTAGGAGAGACATTCTCCTATTCCACCGACCATCCTCTCCCCCGGCACAATTTCCCCGAGAAAAATAAATAAATTCAGCCCATCATTTGTTGATTTAACCATTTCACCAGAAACGTGACACCTCTATTTTTGGGCACTGTACTTGAGTGATGTCATGAACTGCGTCTTTTTTTTGCCGAACTGGCAACGCGCCAGAGCTTTTCGACGTGAAGTGGTCAAACCTGGGGCTACGACTTTGCGCTTGAAAGTGGCGGCAGCGTGTTACTGCGTGCGCCGAAAAGCAAAAGACGGGAGCGGTGGAAGGGGCGGTGTGAAATCGATTGCAGCGAGTCGCAGTTGTCGAAGTCGAATCGACCTGGGTACGCGGCACCCGAAGCCACGACGAGGGGGGATTCGGGGGAATTGTGGAGACATGAAAGTCCCCCCTTACTCTGAGTTCAGCAAGGCTTGCATCGGTGGGGATTTTTCGTGTCGCTGTGTATAAAAGTGACCTATCTGTTTTGGAAGCTCTTTCTTTGGAATGTCGAGGAGGCCGACGCGCGTTTTGATGTCGTTGCGTGCAGAGTTGCTGTACGGCGCTCGGTATGGTGGCGTCTATCAGTACGACCGACGATTGAAGACGTCCGCCAAGACGACGGATGGCTGGGTGAGTTTTTTTTTTTCTCGCGTCTGGTGAATGGGGTCCAGTGTTGACCAGCTTTGCTTCTGTGGCCGACAGTCTGACAAAAACGTGGTGAAAATGGGTTGGCGCTTGACGTTCGCCTTCAATCAGCCCAACCCCACGTGCAAAACAACCGAAAGCGCCTTATTCTAGAGTGGAAAGAACCCTTGTTGACTTGAGATTTATTTCTGTTTTTTTTCCTTTTTTTTTGAAACATCGCTTTTGTTCGTCAGACGTTTGCGTCGACTTACGTCGCGAAAGAGGAGGGGGCCTCTTGCGAAGTGAAAGCGGCATGTTCTCGAGGGGCATTTTCTGTGGAGAGTATCGCCTCGAGCTCTTCACAGGTGGGGGCCTAAGGGTGCTGACTGTGCTCTGGATTGTTTTTCAATTTCTTTCATTGTCATTGTCATTTTCGTGTATTTTTTGCCAATTCTGGACATTAGAAAATGGGCTGCGCATCCAGCTTCACAAGCCTGGATTCTTTGTCAAAAAAAAAAAAGAAATGAAAAGAAAAGAAAAGAAAAGAAAGACAAAAAAAACACTCCTGGATCAAAAAAAAGGGGGGAGGGGTGATTTGCATCTGACACTAATTTGTATTGGTGCTAAAATCTGTTACCAAGAATTTCACTCCTCTTTGATGTCCATGTGGTTATTTTTCTAGGGTGATATCAATGTTGAGGGAACTTTTCATAAAGAGTTTTTAGAGTTTTTAGCGCTCCACGAAAATCCTCTCGGTATTGACAGAAATATTGCTTTCCAGCGCTACATGCGAACAACTCTATTTTTCGTACAATGCGTTGAATTTTCAGCTAGTCATCCATTGCTTGCTTCCAACTGATTGGAAGTGTTTCTTTTGATAATATCGTGCTGAATTTTCTCTGGGGGTTTGCTTATTTTGATTTTTTTTTCTTCCCTTTTTGCTCAGCTTTCAGTCAAGGCCAGTGTTGCGGCGCCAAATTTAAAAGGATTTGTTTCTGCTGCATTTCCACATCAGGTTCCTGCACGGGTGAGTGAAACGATTCAAGTATTTTTTTTTCAAGTTAAACAGCGACCCCTTTCTTTTCATTGCTGTTCAATCCGAAGGCCAACAGAAAGCGCACAATTTACAGGAATCGAAAATTCCAAAAGGATTCAGTGCTGGGGAAGAATTGATTTTATTGATGGAGGTTGTCGCTGTTTGAGAAAACCCATGAAAGAAAGTAATAGATCCATGAATTGCCGTATGGCGCCCTCCAAATTCTATGCACCGATATCTTGGCTTTCCTAGGAATTAAAAAAAAACTGGTCCTGACATTTCCTTCGTTTTTCTTGAATAAATCAATTTGCGTTTTGACATTAATATTAACAGTAGAATAAAATTGTGTGTGCATTTTTATTATTTATTATTATTTACTGGAATTGATTGACACTGAGTTCCCATCCAACCATACTCAAAATCATGTCAAGAGGAGATGGGCTTGGTGAAAAAAGAAATTAGGAAATCTAAAAAAAACAGTGGAAAAGTCGAAAGGTCCGCGCCACTGGCCGTACTTTTGGCTTCCAGCCCAGATTTGAAAACAGTCAAAATTTATCTAAAAAAAAAACTTTTAAAGCAGAATTTGTGTTTTGCCTGCATGTTTCAGACTGGTGTTGAATACTCCAGCACGAAATTCAACGTGAAATTGGCTACCGAACTGGCTAGGAGGCCAATTTTGGATTTCTCGGCATCGTGCGGCCACAGGGGGGCTCAAATCGGGGGGGAAATGTCGCTGGATTCCATCAGGATGTATTCCCTGGCCAGGTGGTCCATGGGGGTGGGCTACACATGCACAGATTTCCAAGTCTGCGCTTATTTGATGGACCTGGGTCGCACCACGAAACTGACCTACTCTCACAAATTGGATTCCAGGTCCATGCTGGGGCTGCAAGTGACTAAACCTCTGGTTGCGCACAACGGCTGGGAAACGACGACTACGGTGGGGTACAGTCGGCGACTGGAAAATGGGCATCTTTTGAAAGGGAAGGTTAACACGCATGGGATTGTGGCCATGTTATGGGAAGGGTGGATTTTCGAGAGAGGGGGAAAAGTCGCCCTTTCGGGGCAGTTCGATCTGACGGATTTGAACAAGTTGCCGAAATTCGGGGTCTCTCTAGATTTGGGTCGATAACATTTAGCTTTTTCTTTTTTTTTCTGATTTCATATGTTTTTGTTCGGCGGTTGTGTTTTCTCTCTCTTTGTTTTGTGGTTTCTTTCTGTGGTGTTGACGTGTGCATGGGCGTTTTTGGGGGGCTTTTCGTTGCCTTCGATTTAAGACTTTAAGGGCAGCTTCTTTATTGTGGGGAAATAAATTAAAGAAAATGTTTGATTGGTTGCGGCTTTTTTTTGTGGGGGGGGGATGTATTTGTTCTGCAAAATGGAGTAAATTTTTTTTAGTCATATTGCCTTTTTGTGTGTCTGTGAAATATCAAAACCTACTTGGTGCTGGTCAGACCGGCAAGGAAAAATTCTATCCTGGAAATGAAAGGCTGTGTTGGGGAGGGGTGGTACTCAGGGGTCATGTATTTATCAACTTTTTTTTTTCCATCTTTTCTTTCAAGTCTATTTTACTGGTTTATATTTTGTAACGAGATTACATTAAGACTGCTTGGATTGCAAAAAAGGTTTCTTTTTCCTTCTCCAGGGGGGAAGAGGTTTGGCAAAGGTCATCAGCCCTCTGTTGATTTGAAAAGAAGGTGCTTGAATCAGGGCTGTTGCTCTCTCTTTTGCTGTGGATTGTAATGACCGATCGATGACAAAATGACAACAACCGATCGATGACAAAATGACAACAATACTGTTTAGTTAATTCTCAATAATTAACAAACAAGCAAACAAACGTTACATCCAAAAACCTTTGCACTGAGTAAGTTTTCTTTCCAAAAAAAAGTGCATCATAAAAACTGCACTGAGTAAGTTTTCTTTCCAAAAAAAAATGTACCATCAAAAAACCTGTCGACAAGATTCAACTGTTCCAACATGGTCCAAGGAGAGGATCATCAATTGGACATGGAGTTAACCCCTCCAGTGATGTGAGTGCAACTCTTGCCCCATCCGACGTAGTCCGTCTTAAACTGCCGACCACGAATTGTGAACGGACCCATCCTCCCCACGACCTCGTACAACAAATATTTGTCCCCTTGGCTCACACCCACAGTGACCGTCAACACGTCCAGTCTCGAATCAGTGACGATCTTTCCAAAGACGTCAGGCGACAACCTCGTCCAATCAACCACCCTTTTTGTATTTCCCGCCAACCTCTCCAAAAACTCGCTCCGCAACCCATCACCTGGTACGACTGAGAACGAGTCGGACACAGTGTATTGGGGCACATGTGTGTTTGTAACGCCCGCAGTCAACGATACGGATATTGATCCATCCTGCTTAGCGAGGCAGTTGTCAAGCACGGCGACCAGTTCTACATCCTCCTTCGCCGCCCAAGCTTCTTTCTTTCCTGCCTTCCACCCTCGAAACTCTCCCCGACCTCGACCCGCATCCCCTCCACAACTCAGCACGTGGTGCGGGTGTGAGTCATCCACCGTCATATACTTTCCATGCGTGGAGCTGAACAAAGCGATCCTATCTTGCGCTGAGTTGATGTGAATTTGAAAGGTTTCGTTTTCTCCGATGGACGCTGCCAACACCGCAGGAGGAGCAACCCTAGAGTCGTCACTCTCTTTCGGACAGGAAACGTACATACTTCCTCCATTGGTTCTTAGAGCGACGTGCCCTTTTCCCCCATCGAGGAAGAGCACCTCGAATCGCTCGTTGCTGGTGCACTCTTGGCTGGAACCATGGACTTGGGGCAGAGTGCCGTCAGACAGCATCGAGGCGGTGGCGGCGCCATTCGGGGGGTGTAGTTCTGCGCCGGCAAAGCGATCGTGGGCAGTGAACAAGCAAACATACTCCGTCCCGACGCTCACAAAATCGGGATGGCGGCCAACTTGGAACCGCCACAATTCATCCTTCGTCTCCACCACCGTCCAATCATGTTGATCAAGGGCGTCCGCGGCAGCGCAAGAAACCAGTACAACGAGCAGTGCTAGAATGAACATTGAAGGGGGCACTATATGAAGGGGGTTTTGAGCATCGGTCGATGGCTGGGTTTGGTTGTTTGTGTGCGGTTTAATACCCCAACCATAACCCAAGAAGGCAACATCGTTTTCAGTGGGAGTCTGCCGTCGTATCGAATTGTCCCTTGCAAGCCGGTGGTACCAACCTGGACGTTCTTTGGAACTTCGATTCGTGTGCTAGGTCGTCAGACTGGCACTCACAAGAACCACAAAAAGAGTGCAAAAGGAGTGGTGTTGATAACCCCTTCGCGCGCGTGTAAGACACTGTATATTGTGGAAAGGAGTAGTTCTGTTGGGTACTTGCTGGCAGTTTGTACAGTTAAGACTCTAGGTTAAAACAGGGGTCCTACTTTTTACTTGTAAGAATGTGAATTCAACAATATCTATGCATATTTTCAAGCCGCACGTGCCTTGAGTCAAGTGGTGGTGGTGCAGTGGTTGAAAGGAGTTTAGGACTCAGGACTGGTGGTGGAAAAGCATGAAATGCCACCACAAGTCTCTTCGACCAAGCCTCTTTTTGGGAACACAAACAACAATTACAAAACATCGATCGTCTAACTTCCTCACAACAATCTATACTCAATTTCCCAAATCAGACTGCGTGGAACAAAAGCCAAATATCTGCTTGACATATCTGCTTGAATCTTCGAAAACTATGCGACCTCTTCCAGTCCATATTTTTTCCTTTTCTTGGTTGGCCAGGGATAGCGACCTACCGTAGATAGGGTAATTTCTGCGTTCGACTAATTTTTGCGAGTAGGCAAAATCGCAAAAATTAGTGTCGCAAAAATAAAACACGCGAAAGTTCATGCGCGCAAACATTACCCCATTTACGGTACTCAAGTGTAAAAGGATTCCAGACTCTTGATTGGTTTGCTTTTCCCAGCACACTGTCAATCAATCGTTGCATCTGGGGTTCCAGATTGAATCCACACTTCCAAAAGCAGCAAGGAAGGCACCAAATGGGTTAATTCGTTGCTTGATCTTTTGTATCCTTTCCCTCCACGAAACGTCCGTTTCATTCATATTCTTGCATGCACGCCAACGTCGCAGTTGGATCAACGAGGGGGTTGGGTACGAGGAAGTCCAAGCCACCACCTTCAAACCTCGAAAACTCGCACTGAGTTTCAAACCGCTCTTTGCATCCCCTGGCGAAAGTTAGTCGGCTTCGGGGGAGATTCTGCTTGTATCTCGGCAGGGCCTATATCGTTCCTTTTTGGGGGGTCGCGTGCCAATTGCATAGGTGGGGGTCTACGTTTTTGTGTTGTGTCGAGTGGAGATTCTCTGGTGGGTTTGTGAAAGTACGAGGAAAAAAAAAAGGAATAGGCGTTGGGTTGGCTGTTGTTTCTAAACCGAAGCTTAGGGGTAGAAAACGAGGAATGGGATGGAGAAAAAAAAAAGCGTCTAGATTACTGTACGTCTTGTTGGTTCGAAGACGTCGGGCCAGCAGCGAGTTTTTTTAGGGAAGAGATTTCCCTGGCGCTGGTTTGGTTTGTCGTCTGTCTGTTTTGGATCTCAGCGCATCCTCGGCAGAAAACCTCCCATTCCTGTTGGTGTATGGGTTCCGTTTTTCGTTTTTCCTCGTTTCCTGCGCTAACCTGAAAGCTGAAATCAGTCGCTGGACCGACCCTTATGGATTCCTTTCACACCTATAAATACTTTTTCAGCGTTCGTTTACCACTTTATGTTATTTTCTTCAAAGAGTCGAACGCTTAGGTATGTTTTCTTTCGCACGCCCCATTTCGCGAACGTCCTACGGGGCCTGTTTTTTGCTGCTTTTTTTTTTTTTTGAGATGGGACCAGCTTCCACACCTTTTGAGCTTCCCTGTAGACTTTTCTGAAAAACATCTCAAAAAAAAAAGTCTTCCCTCAAGGAAAGATCTCTGAACGTTTTGTCCCGTGCGGTTTTCGGGATCTGAAAGCGTCGCGTTCTTTTCCATCCTCGCGAATCCTGTTTCTCCCGCGCTCGACATGTTGAGGAGCATTTCATAACGCAGACTCTCGGACGTGGTCCTTGAAAAAAACACTCTCCCGTTTTTTCGCAGGCTTTTTTTTTTTTCTCGTGGCAGCAACACTGACCCCATTTCGTTTACGAAAGGAAAACATGGCGATTTTTTTTTGTTTTTTTTGCCACACTTTCCAGAATTTGTAACATGTTATGTGGTGCTTGCCAAAAAAAAATGCCTATCCTGGTTACTGAAAAAGCAACAAAAAAGTCGAAATTATTATGAATTGTTATTTGTTACGATTACTATCGATTCGCTTTACAAATTTTTGGCAATTCTCCCATGCAGGGCCTTGAAGTCAGGAAAATGAGCGAAATGAACGGGGCATCCCCAGAGGTAAGCTTGGCACAAGGATGGGAAAAAAACCCACAGTGAACACACAGGATAGGGAAAAAAAACACTGTGAACACACAAGGATGTAGAAACACTGTAAACAGAGGAGTGCCGTTGGTGTGCTAAACTTTAAAATATGCAGTTCAACAAAGATTTATGGGTTTTTTGAATAATTTTCTTGCAGGAGGACCTCAATGTGTCCATGCTGGGTGCGTTGAGCGCCCACAAGGACAGCTTTCAGGTGAGTCTTCCTTCACACATACATACATATTTTTTTAAATATTAATTGGGATGTAATTTTATTGATCACTGACACAGCAAAAAATTGGCTGTCTTTTTTTTTCCCGGTTCAAAAAACCTAACCAGACAATTACTAATAATAATCAGAAGGAGCAGTGCAATATTGCAGAGTGTAGGGGTATTTATTTTACTTTATTTTCTGTTTGTTTTTTTCGCTGTTTTGGATTTTCAGGTGGATACCTTCTTCAAGCTCATGCAGAAAGGGGGCAACAAATTTTCGAGGTTGTTTATGAAGTCCCAGAAAGCTGACTCCGGTTCTCCGGACGCTTTCACCGTCGATGATATGCTCCTGTACTCACCGGTAAGGAAAACACTTAAAAAGTCAAAGAAATTATAATTAATTTGAACACTTTTTTTGATAGATTTCCTAATTGAATTGCATAGGTTCGTTTCCAAGGATTTCTCTCCACATTTCGTGGGCGGGCACAGATTTCCTGCACGAAAAGTCGACATTTGAGGTTCAATAAAAGTGCATAGAAAGTGCATTTAATTACTCTTTTTTATTTTTTTTTGAATAAATTGCCTTGATTTGACAGGACCCAATCCCCACATCGCTCCTGAAACTCAGCAACGATTACGCGAACCGTGCGATCAAAATGTTCGCCGGAATCCTGAAGTACATCGGAGTCAGCGGGGAGGCAGGGACAGACGCTCAGAGAGTGGAAATCGCTCAGAAGCTTCTGCATCAAGGCTTGAAAAGACCGGAGCTGAAGGACGAATTCTACATGCAACTTATAAAGCAAACCCGAGGCAACACGAACGTCGAAACGAACTTGCGTGCATGGGAGCTCTTCCACATGGTCACCGCCACGATGCCACCCTCCAAGGTAAGTTTTCGAAAAAAGCGACCGAGAGTTTCTGTTTTCAGGCTGTTTTAACATAATTTTGGCCTTTTGGAAGGTTTCTGAATCCTGTTTCAATCGATTGCGAAACTCACCACCTCTTTTGTTCACACATGTCAGACCAATTTCGTGATTTATTTTTAATGTTGGGTACAGGGGTATGTGGATTTGGTGTCGGAGCACATTCACCAGGTTTCGCACCTGGACAAGGAAGACAAAGCTATTAGAGATGCATCCCTCAAAGCTTGGACTGCACTCAAAAGATCGGCCAAAGCAGGAGCCAGAAGAACGGTAACCAGCAACCCCAGCTCAATCCAGATATTCACTCATTTTTCAAGGTTTTTTTCCCCCCTCTTTTTCTTTCTGCTTTGATGTTAGAAGCATTTTAATATGTGTCATACGTGTGTTTTAACATCATATGTATTAAAATGCTTTTTCATGCTTTTTTATTTTTCTCCAACCCCGGGAGGGTCCTTCACATCGCTTCAATTTTCCAAACAGGCTGTGCTACACATGTGTGGGGGGGGACGTCTCTAGCCCGCTTTTTTTTTCCCAAAAAAAAATTATCGGCCAATTTTTTTCCTTTGGTTTTCCATGCCCACACGTACAGTTGCCTTCGGTGGACGAAATCGAAGTGCTGCTGTCGGGAGGCCATCTTGCATGCATCGTGTATTTTCTGGACGAGGCTTTCGAGGAGCTGTCGTACGACATCACCACCACGGTCTTGGAAGCTGTGGAGCAGCTGGCGGGCATCATCAACCTGCAGAATTTCAGCACTTTCACTTTGTTCGAGTGCAAAAGGCAGCTGGGGCCGAGGACTGCTGGGGATGCAATCACCGACGAGCATCACCTCTTGGAGGACAATCGCTACATCGCCGATATTCTGTTTGAATTCAGAAGTCCGAAAAACGCCAAGGATGGAATTCAGGTTGGCATCCTCTGGGTGGAGAACTCCTTGTTCATTTTTTCTTTGTTTTTTCATTTAAATTTATGTGTATCTTTTGAAATTGAAATGATTTTACACGAGGCAAAAAGGTCGAGTGCAGCCCGTGTTACAGTTTGACTCAGAAACAAACCACCGTATCATCCCAATGTCCATATCTAGCTCTCTACCCCAAAGGAATATAAAATAAATATATATACATTTTATTTTATTTTGGATTATATATATCTTTATTTTTGGGGGGGTGGGGGTACATGTTTTGTTTAAGATTTCACCCCCAACTGTTGCAATGCCGGGGTAAAGGTCATTCCCACCCACCCCTTCTGTCTTTTTTTCTAACATTTTTATTTTTTTCTGGCCGTTTTCACAGAGCAAGCTGTTGCTGAAAAAGAGGATGTTCCGCGAAACCGACGAAACGATCACGGAGGCCCAATTTGTGAACCTCTCTTACATCCAAGCCCAATACGACTACCTTTTGGGAAATTATCCAGTGGTCAGGGAAGATGCAGCTCAATTGTGTGCTCTCCAAATGCAAGCCGAACATGGAACCTCCCTGTTGGAAAACGAAGATGATGTTGCAGTTGCAATTGAGAGGCTCATTCCCAAACAGGTGGGTGCCCCTTTTCCCGGCCTCGGAAAACAATCTGTTAAAATGTAAAATCTGTTAAAAGAAACCTTAATAATTCTCTATACTACACAGGCCCTCGTCACCAGGGCTCGCGAAGAATGGAGGCAAGACGTGATTTCCAGATACCGTTCCCTGGAGCAATTCTCCAAGGAGGACGCGCGCCTCCAGTTCCTCCGAATTCTCCGCAGTCTGCCATACGGAAATTCCATCTTCTTTTCGGTCAAACGTATCGAAGACCCCATCGGGCTGCTGCCGTCCAAGCTGGTACTGGGAATCAACAAAAGGGGGGTGCATTTCTTCAGGCCAGTTCCGAAGGAATATCTCCACTCGGCGGAGCTCAGGGATATTATGCAGTTTGGGTCGAGCAGCCAAGCTGTGTTTTTCAAGATGAGGGTGGCTGGAGTTCTGCACATTTTCCAGTTTGAGACGAGGCAAGGGGAGGATATTTGTTTGGCGTTGCAGACGCATATCAACGATATCATGATGAAGAGATATTCCAAGGTAAGCAGGGGAGGAGTCGAAAAGTCGAAAAGGAAAAAGATTGAAGAAAGAAACTGTTAAGAAAAAGTGTTCAGCCTTGTTTAAATGCAGTGCTTCTTCAACCGTAAATTTTGAGGGTCTTTTTTGTGTATGGTGCTGCTTTGGATGAAAAATTTGAAAAAAATGAAAAAGAAATGTGCAAATGGATATAAATACAGTGCTTTTTCAGCTGTAAATTTTGATGCTCTTCTTTTGTCTATGCTGCTTCTTTGTCGATTTTTTCTACTTTTTTTTGGTTTACCTCCCCTTATTTGTCTTTTTTGTTGAATTTTTCTTGAATGATGGGTTTTGTTTAGGCGAAAGCAATGCAGGCTGCTGATGGAAAGACCAGAGAATCTGGCCCCAGGTACGAAAAGCATGCCAATCAAATGCAGAAGCTGCTTGAAGAGAAAAACAAAATGATCGAAGAACTGCAAAAGAGGGAAGAAGAGCTCAGGGCTGCCAGAGACAAGGTGATGCTAAAAACTTTCTTCCTTGAGAATTTTTTTCTCAGGGTTGAGCCCGTTATAACGCCTAATATCAAATTCTAATTTTTTCTCGGTGTCACGGCTGATGGGTGGTTTTGAATTTCAGGTGATTTTTTGGGAAGAGGTTTATCATTGAAATGTGAATAAATGTGTTTTTTTATATATATTTGGAGATTTATGTGATTTCAGGTTGCAGAGGAGCTGGAGGAGGAGATCGAGAAGCTGAGGGCCGAAGAGGATGCCAAGAGGGAAATTGAGGAAAGCAAGCAAAAACTGGAGGAGGAAATTGAGCTCCTCACCGTTCAAATCGCCGAGGCTCAGGAGGTATTGGAGGGGGGAAAAAAGTGTTTTTTTTCGAGTAATTTGCTTCTGGAGATTTACTTCTTTATAAAATTTTCAACAGATACTCGCCTTTTTTCTCATTTTGGGTTTGCTCCACCCACCACCTCCGAATATCCACAAATTCTTTTTTTTTCCGGAATATCATATTTTCTGTTTTTTACTTCCAGGAGCAAAGCAAAGCAGAGCAGGTTCAAGCTGCTGCTGTGGACGCTGCGAAAGAAGCTGTCGATGCTGAAAAAGTCAGAGAACTCGAAATCACCATTCAGCAAAAAACAGAAACCCTCCAAGACGTCAGCGAAAAGTGAGTCCACCCTGCTCAAATATATATATATATATATATATATACACACATACATACATACATATCTTGCAATTTCTTTTTTTGTTTACTCGAAAAGAGTGTTTTTTTTTGAAAAATTAAAGAACGAAATATTAAATCTTTATGTAATTTGTTTTAAAAAAAAAAGATTTTTTTCCCTTGAATTTTTTTTTTATTTAATAAGTAATGGTGTGGGGTGGTGGTGAACAGGGTGCAACATCTGGAGAAGCAATACAAGCAAGCCATGAAAGAGAAGGATTTGATGGAAAAGAAAATGCAGAGGTTGGAAAAATCCAGGGACACCGAAACGAATGAGCTGAAGGAAAGGCTTGCCGCTGCACAAGAGCATGTCGGCCATCAGGTAATGGAGCTGTTTTGTTGAATAGCTTGTATAGGGTTTTTACTGGTGAATTTCGTCAATTTTGAGGTGGCCTTTCAGTAATGTATATTACTCAAAAAAAAAAATTTGAGAATCTTCTTATTCGAAACTTTTTTTTCCGGAAATTTCAAGATGCAGGTATTTCTGCGAAAAGGAATTTCAAACGAATTGCAATGTTTTTTAAATCCATTCTTCGATTTACAAATATTGCCATATGTGTTTATGATAATAATAATAACAATATGTGTCTCTTTGATTTTTTTTTATTTTTGGAATGGTGAATTCAGCTTTTGGAGAAAGATGCCAAAATCAACGAGTTGGTAGAGGAGCTGTCCAACACCACGAAGCTGTTCAATCAAAACAAGCTGGAGCTGGAACAAATCCGGACCGATTTGGAAGAGCTGGAGGAGCTGCGCGACATGAAGGCCGATGTGGAAAGGAAAGAAAAACATCAGCAGTTGATCATCGAAAACCAGTCCAAGCGTCTGGAAGAGCTGGAAAAGCTCCACAAGGATGAACAGATGCTCAGAAAGAAGTGAGTGTGTGCGTGTGTGTAAAGCATGTGTGTTTTTTTTATGGTGGCCATCGAATTTCATCTTAGGGCAGGCAAGTTATTGGGTTTTATTTTCGTTTCCCTTTTTATTTTCTATAGGGTTGGTAAAACTTCTCTTTCAAATTTTGTTGAAAGATTCAGATTCGAGTTAACGTGGTTTCGAAGTCCCCACCCCCCCAAATAAATAAATAAATAAATGAATGAATGAAAGCAAAAGAATAACATGAAATACACGACACATGGGAGCACTGCTCATTCTCTTCTGAAGCAATCCTGACGAGAGTTTCCGGTTTTTTTGTGTGTTTTTGTCGGTGGCCTGATGTTATTTTTTAACCAATGAACAGATATTTGAGCCAGATGGAAGACATGCAGGGTAAGATTCGAGTGTTCTGCCGACTGGGTGAGGTTTCCAATCCAGCCATCGAAGTTTGTGACGAATACACGGTCCGTAAAAAGGGAGCCGATATTACCGACGACGAATATGCCTTCGACAGAGCTTTTGCTTCCAACGATCCCCTCTCAAAGGTAAGGATGAGCTTGCATGTGGAAGATTTGAAAAAAAAATTCAAAGGGAAATAGCTGGAGTTCTATATTTTCCAGGGGGAAAAAAGGGGATTGGGTGGGTGTCAGACATCGGCTTGGCGGGTTTTTTCTTTTTTTTTTTAAAGGGGTGGATTAACAAGAGTTTTGAAGGGGGGAAAGAACATTTGGAGGAGTTGTGTTTTTTTTTTTTTTTTTCCGAGTTTTCCCAGTATTTTCTTCCTTCAATTTTTTGGGTTTTTTTTTTTCATTTTTTCTCAAATTCTTTCTTCCTTGAAGAACACTGGGCAAGGATGTACTGGCTGTCTTTTTTCTTCCTCTTTTTTCTTTTTCTGGTGATGTATTTTTCGATTTATTTTATTTTTCCACAGGTTTTCGACAGTCTTAAACAGAGCCTTGGTTTGGCAACCGAAGGCTACTCCTGTGCAATCGTCGCTGCGGGAATGGCCGGCAGCGGAAAAACTCGAACCCTGTTCGGGGATGGAGGAATAATCGCTCTAGCCAACGTGGAGCTTTTCAACATCGTCCGGAAAAAATCCAAAAAATTCAATTTCACCATCGAGTGTTGGATGGCGAGCCTGTCTGGAGAAAAAATCACCGATTTGTTGTGCAAGGTGGGCAAGAAAAGAACACAATACTTTACTAAGTATTAAACTACTTTATAACTTTATTAATACTTTATTTTATTTGTACTTTATAACTTTATTATTATTTTATTTTATTAAGTAAAATAGCAACCCTGTCTGTTTTTTGGTGTTTTCCTTGGAGAGAACACATTTTCTGACTTGTTAAGAATGAAGGTGTATTTTTTTCCCTCTTTTTTTTCCGTATTGAGTTCTTATTAAGAAGGATTATGGAAAAAAGCAAAAGAGGAGGAAAAAGAAACAGAAATGAGCAACTAATATGCTAACATACATATATATATGTGCATCGCCTCACAGAGTCCCAGAAACAATTACGACGTGAGGAAAGATTTCAAGGGAGTGGTTAATGTCGTGGTGGCGGAGCGAATCGAGGTGGGCAACAGCGAAGACTTGGAAAAATTATACAAGTCGGGTTACGAAAAGCTGAGCAAATCTGGGGCGGACCTGTCCAAGACTCATGTCGTCACGAGTTTCGTGGTCAGGAGCGAAAACAAGGAAACCGGAAATTTCTTCCTGGGCCGAGTCGCTTTCTACGATTTGGCAGCATTCGATACGTGAGTGTGTGTGCCTGTGTGTCTTTTACAGGCGGAACATTTTTTTTTGCATGTGTTTTTTGCGGAAGGATGTTTTTTTATGTGTGTTTTAGAGCAGGATTTTTTTATTTTTTTTACATGAGAACACCACGAAAAATGTTATGGTTTTTTTTTTTTTGCTTTTTCTTGGTTTCTAATTCCTCGTATTACAGGTGTTTTTTTTCTGTTTTTTTTCCCTCACATTTCAAGAGGAAATCTTTTTTACGAGCAAAGAAAAAAAACGTACTTGAGAAAAAATTTAGATATTTGCATATCATATATGCCGTGTTATGAACATTTTTTTCCACCTCAATTGGACAGTGAAGAAAAAACATGGCAAAACAAAACCAAATGCTCACTCGATTCCTCCGATGCAGGTCTGACGCCGGCTTGGATTCCCTGAACACCGTTCTGCAAGCGCTGGACAGCGAAGGAGGCGAACGAAACGTGGCCATCCCTTACACCTCCTCCATGTTGACCAAACTCATGAGCGATGTTTTCGGAGGAAATTCCAAAACCATGGTGCTGCTCCACGTCGCTCCGGAGGAGTCCAAAATGAAAACGGTCGAAGAAGTGTTGAGAACCGGGCTGGCCATGCGGCACGTCAAAAACATCCAGAGCAAAAACGAGGTCAACAAGGATATCGTGAAGCTGAGGAAAACTCTGGAGTATTGGAAGGAGCAAGCCGGGGTACCTCCGCAGTTCATGGAGGCTGTGGAGTATTTGGAAATTGTCGATGCTAGGGAAACTGAGCAGCCATGAGTTGTTGTTTGCAGAATCAACAGATCTTTTTTTTTGTTCGTTATTAGATGGCGGTTTGTCGTTATTAGGTCGGCGGTTTTGTCGTGCTGTAGAGGATTCTTACATTTTTTGTTTTTGGGGGTGGGAGGTGGGGATGTGGAATGGTTGTTGCATGTGTGTGTGTGTGTGTGTTTTTTTCACCTGTAGTTTGTTTTGGTGGTGGAAAAATGAACAAATGCCCTGCAGCTTCCGGTTAAGATTTTTTGTTTTGACAAATTTGGGGGAGGAGGGTTTGTAGTGGGGGGGGGGGGAAGAAAAAAGCAATTCTGTGTTCAAATTGATCATGAAATGCAGACAAGGGATGAAAGGAGGGGGATAGATGGCCGGTGCTGTCATCGTTTGCTGAAAAAGAGTGAGAACAGCTGAAAAAGAGTGAGAAAAGTTTGTGGAGTTAGGATGAATATTTTTCTGTGATGGGCTGCAGGTGGTTGGTTGCTGCATGGAAGGAGGTCGGTGTTTTTTTTTTTCAATTCAAAGTGCCAAATCTTGAAAAAGAAATTCAAATTGTGTTTTTTTTCTTTTTTTTGGTTTTGTGGACTTTGCAAAAGGGGGGGGGGGGGTGTCTGAAGGAGGAGGGGGGAAAAGAGTGTTAGGGGGTCAATTGCAGAATTACACATTTCCCCACAAAGAAGAGTGAGCATGAAAATTTTGGAGGGGAATTAAAAGAAGAGTGGTAGAAACAAATAGAGGGAGGGGGGGGGGGGAAATCGAACATTTTGGTATGGCTGGGCAAAAGAAAAACAAAATTTGAAAAAACGAACTATGGGAAAAGGAAAGTAGGAGGGGGAAAGATTTTGGGGGGGTTGTATATGAATGGGGGCGATCAGAAAAGCAGATTGAAAGACTGGGGGGGGCAAACAAAAGAAAAAAGGTTTAAAAGGAAAAGAATGGGTTGCGACATGGATAAAAATTTTCATTAGGATCGTGGGCGGCAAAGAAACGTGGGGAAGAAAAAATGAGGAGGGGAAAAAAAAAGAAAAAAAACAACAAAGAATTGATAGTTTAGAACTCGAAACAGACAATTTAAAGGAGACGACAGAAAAAGGGTTGTGAAAAGAAAAGGGGATGGGGTAAAAAAAAGGGTGTTGTGACAGACAGATCCTTTGCAAGGAGGTCGTTACTTTCGGAAAAAAATACGATAGATGTAATGTGGGAAATATGTTGATTTCCATTTGAAAATTTTGATGCTCAAAAAACACACACAAAAAACAGGGAAGACTCTCTTTCAGCACAAATATCTGGAGAAATATGTTCAATTTGTTTTCTTTTTTTTTCTTGAGGGGGGGGGGCGGCCTCAACCAAAGCATAGACGGAAAATGGAATAAAAACTAGAGTTCCCCAATAGGAGGTTTTCTTTCCAAAAAGACTTTCGACCTGCACATGTTCTAGCATCATCCCTGATTCAAGCACCCCACCCCCTGCATTCCCCTGTCAATATCAAATATATCCCAGGCAGTGGGGCTATCGACGGCTTTGATTTAAAAATCATTGCTTTGGAACAAAAGAATTATGTTCTATTCAATATGCTCAAAGAAAAGCCATCAATTCGATTTTTCAATTTGTGCAGAATACCTCAAGAGTAGCTTCTTCAAACCCAGATTTAACAGTTGTTTTAGATGCTCTGAGAGCAACAGACAGAAATTTTTTTTCTCAGATTTCCGTTCGCATACGAGTAAATGGATGTACATGTCATGTCATATCAAGTAGCTTCGAAGATTAGGTTATGCCAGCATTCATCAAGCCACAGAATTTTCCCCCAACCAAGATAGCAAAGGGTGGTGGTGTCAAGAGGCCAGTTGTGGGTGGTGCAAGTGGTGATGTTGGAATCTGTATCTTTTTTTAATCTGTATCTTTAAAAAAAAAAAATTGGTATGGACAAATGTCCTGGTGAATGATGCAAATGAGCCAGGCACCATTTCGTTACTTGCTGCAGCATTTGGTTGAGCATTGAAAAGAAATATGAATCTCATAAGAAGTTTTTTAAATTGGCTGCAGCTTCACCAAGATTCAAAACAGGAAGGGCGCCAGGACATTTAAAAACAATAATAAAAACTAATAATTTAAGTTGTGCCAGTCGATATTTGTGAAACATCATCTTTTCAATTGAAAAGATTGCTTTCAATCAATTATTCTTCCCCACTTGTTCAACTGCAAAATATTTTGGCCTTTCCCACCCAGTGGTTTTTTCTGACACCAGTCAGAATCATGCCTGCTTCACAATTCAAACACAAGGAGCTGCGATTGTATTTTGAACAAATTACAAAAAAAAAAAAGTACAAAAGGTAGAAAGGAAAAAAACAGGGTGAGCAAAAAAAACCTTTCTACCTAAAAGTGTTACAGAGTTACTTCATCGCCTTGCGGCGACGAAGTAACCTGCGGTGGGCGCGGAGAGCTCTAATCCGTTCAGGATTAAAGGTGAGGTCGGAATCGAGGGAGGCGGTCGACGTCTTCTCGTCGTCGTCCTGTGGCGGCTTGCTAGGACCTTTGAAGAAAACATAACGCACACACCAAGAGTCAGACCCTCGGACAAAAAACACAGTCGCACGCAGTGGGTGCACGAACAGGGTTCCGATTTGTGTTAACTGTAACACAAACAACCTGAACGCTGTGTCGACGACACTCTTTCTCTTCTTTTCTCACTCATTTAGACACGTATCGTTCCCAATCTACTCCTCACACGACTGCGATTGATTTCCACTGCAGTGGGGCCAGTTGGCCCCCCCGAAAAATGCGCACTGGCATGAAAACACAAATGAAAAACGTACCTGCCAGCATGGCGACGTTGGCTTGGGTCAACGGGGCTAGGACCCCCGAAGTCCCTGACGGCGTGTGGACGTGGGTAGACGATGATGGAGGTGTGGTGGGGGTGCTCGAGTGCACGTGGGAGTGGGAAGGTGGAGGTGGAGGTGGCGGCGTTGCAGGTGTAGGCGTTGGAGGTGTAAGCGGTGCAGGGGCAGGGGGTAATGGCGCTGCTGGTGGCGGTGTCGGACCTGGTGGCAGTGGTGGACCAGCTGGTGGCGGCGCGACAAACACCGGCCCACCGTCTGCGACAAGCAAGAAAACCACTTCCGATATTATTACTGGATGACAGTACTGAGAAACATGCATTCAAACGAACCAGCTGGTTTTGCAAATGCAACACATTTCGCTTTTCGCTCACCAGATGGTGTCCAGTCCATAGGATCACCCGCGCGACGACGACCGCTCAGCTCGATTCCATCCATGAAATCGCCGGTGCAGTCCAGGTACATGTCGGCAGGTCGCACTGTGGTGCGTCTCGCACACGACCTGCCTCGGACCTTCAACAAGAGAGCTCCCGCATTTGGTTATTCATGCTTTTTCAGTCTGACTGAACCATCGCGATAAAGGTAAAGAATGACATGCACACGTCGGCGACCAGACAACACTCACCTTCAGCTGTCTGGTTCGCGCTGAAATGGGCGAGCGACCCGTAGGAAGTCTCGCAGCGCGATAGCGACCCAGTTTGATCTGGAGACGCTGTCGGGTCGTGATGGGGGCTGCAATTCGGAAAATTAACAAACATCAAACAAGCAAGAAAGCAAGCAAACAAAACAACATGCAAATACATGTTAAGAGCTCCTTTTTCTCTTTTTTTTTTTTTTCGTCCCGAGAATAGCTCACCAGGGAATTGTGTGTTCATTGTTCGCTCGTGTCGAAAAGAAGTAAGGTCGTCGAAGAGAGTCGAAAACCGAAAGCAAAACTCGCACCCGTGTTTTTTATGCAAGTGTCCTTTGAGTCGAATGCTCCGCCTTTATACGAAACTTGGTCTTACTTTTAGTTAAAGGTAACTAACTTGACTTTTTTGAAAGGTTATGGTACTGCTGTGCTGTGCAAAGGCTATAGTGTCGACTGGTTTTGTCGAAAGTGGCCTTCATAGTCGACACTACGCGTTGTGTTTTTACGCGCGTTGTGTTTCAAGCCAGGGCTCTGCCAGTTTGTGGCGTATTCTGTGGATGGTGAACTGCTGATTCGTTTTGTTTTGCGCACGCGCACTAGGACGCCGACTTAATCGTTTGTTTGTGAAAGAAAGAAGAAAACAACAATATTGTTGTTTCTGTAAAGCAAACAATTAGGAAGAACGGCTTCCTGTGTTTCTCAACTCACTGCGCAGTGCTAGCGAGCGCACTGCTATCAACAAAAACGACTGGAGCATATGAGACAGTGAATGTTGGTGTGCAGTCAGAGGAAAAGGTTGGTAAGTCTGGCTGTATTCTATCGGTTGTCGAATGTTGGGGAGTGGCGGAGCCCTCCGACGAAAGCTTCTCATTTTTGCCTGTGTTGCTCTTTTGCGTTTCAGAGGTGTTTTAGCAAGGCGACCATCAACACAACGTGCAAGGTTAACCGTAGCATTTGACGCGGAGCAGTGAGAATCGTTTCACTTCTTTTGAAGCGCGGGACTGGTCAGTTTCTTCTTTCGCAGCTGAAAGGTAAAGATTGGGGGGGCTAGGAACAACAGCATTGAAACTTCACCCGCCACTGTACTTTTTCTGTTATTGGCTGAGCTGTTTGGAGTGTAAATCATGCCCTGAGTGGGGTGCTATTGCTCTACCCAGACTGTCCCTTGAAATCATCAAACAGGCTTACTTTGAATGTGTTCAGAGTAGACCAGTGGGGGGCAAACAAAGGAAAAAAAGGAAAAGAACAGGTTGCGAAATGGATTAAGTTTTCATTGGTTGGTGAGGGTTTAATAAATGGGGGGAAGAAAACATGAGGCTTAAAAAAGCAAGAATTTTTTTTTTTGATAGTCTTGAACTCTAAACAGACAAGTTTAAAAGAAGAGGGTCGGGAAAAGAAAGAGTGTTGCGATAGACAGATCCTGTGCAAGGTGTTTGTTACTTTCAAAACAATACGATAGATGTACATAAGGGAATTGTTGGTTTCCATTTTGAAAAAAATTGATGCTCAAAAAACGCAGATAAAACAGGGAAGACTCTCTTTCAGCACAAATATCAGAAGGGGTATATTCAGTTTACTTATTTTATTTTTATTATTTTTTTTTTGGGGGGGGGGGTCAACCAATGCACAGGCAAAAAAAGAAAAACTCGGAACAACAGAACAATCTTTCTTGCTGCTTTTTTAAATAATTTTATTAATTGTATTTTGTCAGAAATGGGCATAAAGGATAAAAGGGAAATCTTTTCTTTTCTTTTTGGTCTTGAAAGTTCTAGACAGTTGCTTCTCAGCGGTTGCTTATCCAATCCTGTTACTCAATTTGTTCCATGCGGAATCCTAACATTCTTCCTCAAGTGTTTTTTCGACATCCCCCTCCTTACCTTTAGTCTCTTCAGAAAAACCTGGAATGAACGGGTTTCGATAATCCACTCGAAATGGACAATACACTCACTCACCATTAAACATTCCACAGAAAAAGAAAATTTTGATTTCCCCTCCATTTTGAATAATGTTGATGGCTCATGTGATGTGTTTTCTCACTGCTGGATCGAAAATTGGTCAAAAATGGAAATAGGGGGAAAAAACCTTTCCTTTCCTTTTCTTTTCCCTCTTCTTTTCATTGTTTTTTTTCTGTGTCCCCCAACCCCCCAAAAACTGACATTCCCCATTTCCTTGTGGAGCAACCGCTTGGGCAAACCCCAACCACTGCTTTCTGGATGGTCCTCTCTGTACGACATCCCAGCTAAACGGTGGAATGCGCTATCAACACATTCAAATTGCACGCTGTGCATACAGCTCGGCGCCAAAGTGTGTCCATCGTATTGCTTCTCTGTTTTGCAAGGAGAAATACGCATCCATCCTTTTCCCACTACAAAAGACCTTTTGATCCAATGATCAGACTGCCTCAAAAAGTTGACTCTCCAAATCAACTCCATCCAGCCGGAGTTTGTTGAGGGGAGAGCTCCCAGTGTTTTGATGTGCACCACCTTTTTTTTGGGGTTGCTTTTTCCCCCAACCGTTCTCCATGTTCAACTCACTTCTCCCGCTGCTAGTGATTTGCAGGCATGAAAACATCAACTCAACTGATATGCGATCCCTCAAGAAAGCCAAGGGGGAAATTGAGGGGGGGGGGGGGGGGAGGAGTCACCAACCAGGTCACTCTTCCCTCGGTGGTCACTCTTTTTTTTGGCCCACATCAGATGTGACGGTGACCTCCAGATTATGCATATGGTGAATCTGTTGTTACACAAACCTTTTTTTTTTTCTAGGCAAGACTCGCCCCTCGGCTTCCTTTTTTTTTTGCCCGTCAAGAATACAAGTACCACATCCGTTTTCTTAACCCAACCTCCATCATCGCTGTTCAAGGATGGTCGAAATATCCTTGTAATTTTTTATTTCCGTTCTGAAAAACTCCTCATGCTCCCCATGGAGCAGCAATCTTTCCCTCCTGACCTTGGCAAAGAGCGCCGCCCGCTCATGGGCCATCCCCTCCAGGATTTTTCTGATTTCTTGATGGCATTTTTGTTTCTTGGCGTCCATCCGCTCTATTTTCCTGACCTTCACTTGCACCAGGTACTTCTGGTGCATTTCCAGCATTTTGACCCCCATCGCCGTTTCGAGAGCGCAATCCATAACCGACTCAAACCCCTCTGGCGCTCCACTTCGCACCAGCTCGACATCCAAAGGCCGGGGGGTGCCCCCCGCAACATACATGTACGTGTTCATGTCGAAACACACTTCCTCCGCTTTTTTCTCACCCTCCAACGCCACCAGTGCGCTCCCGGTTTCTTTCCTGCTCACCGGGTCGACCAGTCGATGGACCTTGCAGCATTGGTCGAACTGCTCGAATGCCGACCGAAGGTCGTCGGTGCTCAGAGTCTTGGACACGGCTTTCAGCCAGAGGGTTCGACTCGACGTCGTGCTCCTTGACCACCCGAAGATTTCACGGTTGGGTTCGCCGAGGTCCTCCCTGTGTTTGTCGATCACCTGCCCAATCGATCGATCGATCAATCCAGATGCAGGAATTTTGGACAAAACTGGGGCGTTCTTTTTCTCTTGAAATGGTTGGGAAAAACCCAAGAATTGGTTCCCCCTGAGTAATAGAGAAAAAAAACAACCCCACCCATTGGGATTTCTTTTTCTTTTTTTTATGGATCAAGAAAAAGGAGGGTGGGGGGGGAAGAAAAAGGTTCTTCCAAAGAAGGGTGGGGAAAAGAAAAAGTAAACCTTAAAAGAAAACATTTTTCTTTTCTTTTTAATTCTTTTTTTTTTTTTTCCGCTTCGTCGTTTTGTCACTGAACCTACCTCCACAATCTGGTCAACGTATTTTTTCCGGATCACATTCTTAGTCATCAGCTCCACCTCCCTCAAATGCTTCCACTCTATGGCACTGAAGAACTCGATCGCGTTCATTTGGCAAAAATGCGGAGGCACCCCCCCAGCCGAAACCCTCACCCCTCCGGGCACATCCTCCATCCCCCACGGATTATCGGTCCACATCGGAAAATGAGCGATCAGGGGTCGATGCACCGGACAACCCGGCACCGCCAAATACAAGCTGTCGAAATCGATCATCCCTTGGACCGCATCCGCCAGCGATCGAAAGGTTATGCATGCATATCCGGCTGAGTAGCGACGGCCACTCCCAAAAATCATCCCGGATGCGAAATGGACTTCCTCCACTCCACCCAGCAGCTCCACGAAAGCCGTACGGAGTGCCGTCTCATCGTAGGCCCAGCCCAAGCCATCCACGCAAATCTTGACCCCCGCGCAACTCCCCAAATACAGACCGGCGGCGCTTCTCTGATGCAAGGCTGTTTCGTAATCAAAAGACGGGCCCGTTTTCGTCGGAACAGGCTTAGGCGCCAGTTTCGGACGATGAGGAACCATCCTGCTATCATGGCCTGCAGCTTCCATCTGAAAGACAGAATACCTGGCATTCTCCCTCTGGATTTTGCTGATTTTTGGCCTCGGGCCCAAGCTGGGATGAACCATATGATGAGCGGACCCAGGCTTCCGCACCCTGCCCATTCCAGAGGGTGGGAAAATTGATTTTGCCTGGGCGTTACCCTGGGGTGGGGGCCGTCTCGGCGCTACAGGCTTCACAAGCCTCCTTCGACCCTGAATGAGACTTTGGCCTCCCCCTATGGCTACCAGGTCTGACGGGGTGCGAGTCGGCTGGTGAAGCCTACCGTTTCCTCCCCCACCGTCTTTCACAACCCTCCTCATCCCACCTGATGGCCCCACCCTCCGCAGCCCCCCTCCAGCTTGAGCCACCATTTGACCATGACCCCCACCTGGCATCACTCTCACCAAACCCGGCTTTCCAACTGTTCTACCCATGTCTGACCTCCCAGTTATTCTCCCCCCTAAAGTCGATCTAGGCTCAGCTGGTGGCGATTGCTTCGAAAGCTGCCCAGCCGGAGCTCTTGGCCTGTGGTTAATCTTGTTAAGATTAACTGTATTGATCCTCTTCTCCAAATGAGCCTTCGTAACAGAGTTTTGACCGTGGGGCTTACCCCTTGGGGGTGTAGATATGGCCTTCTGTTGCTCGATAGGGTAAGGTACCCGCCTTTCCAGGAAATCAGCCACGGTGAAATTCTGGCATGCACCCAAAGCGTCATCGTCCTCCCCGCTGCGACTCCCCTCCTCCTTTTTGACGTGAGTTCTGTTGGCATTCTTTCGATAATCCCTGCCCTCCAAGGAAAGTTCCATCGGCCGCTTGGTCCAAGCTTTGAACTTCGCCTCCCAGTCCAGCCCCGTCCGCACCCTCTCCTTCCCCTCATCCATCGTCTTCTGGGTGACCCCCTTGATTTCCTCCACATGGGGCGTGGATGGGAAATACACCAACACCCCGTCCTCGCACGCGATGTAGATCACGCCCTTCCACCACCCGCCGTCGTACCAGCAATCCACGGCGTCCCCGACGTCACGTCGCTCCAAAGGCGTCAGAGAGTCGTTGAGCGCAGGTGGCATCATTGCAGAAAACAGGTGGTCCTCCTCCAATTTCTTATCGCTGTCCTCATCCTCCATCAAGTCTTTGAACTGGACTCGTGCAGTGCCCTTCTCCTGGTCCACCGACAACACAACGGCTTCCCATCTCGAATCCTCGAACCCTGGGTCCGGGATTTCCACCTCCACCGCGTCCCCCACGCTTGGCACGTACATCCCAGCCTTTCCCTAAGCCCACGAAATTCGCAACCCTCGAGTTGCAACCTCCCCGTTGAAAAAAAAAAACAGAAGGAGAGGGATTGTGGAGGGCTCGAACAACCTGGATGGCTGATCTGCCTGCTGGGGATTTCCTCCCTCTGGATTCGATCTGTCAGGAAGAGCAGTGGAAAACACCCCGTGTCTATTGAAAGTCAACGACAAAACCAGGGCTACTCTCCGAGAAGAGCAGCCACAGTCGACGTCCTTGGCATCAGGGCCCAAAATGTAAACACCTTTCGGATATACCTTACGTATGTCCTCAAAAAGCGAGCGTTTTCCTGACTCCGTCCGCAACTGTCCGCTCCGTCGTGTGGGTGTTCGTCGCTGACAGGATTTTGGGAAAAATTACACTGTACGGCGCTGTACATACCTACATATCAGAGGGGGATTTCACTGGAGGTGCTTCCGGGTGGCTGCCGGTCCTGTGAACCGCACTTCCCGGTTTTCTTATTCCGCCTGTGATGGCACTTTCGTTCTGGGAGAAATTCGATGCACAGGATGATGTGGATGTTCTCCATTATATGTTGATGGTGGTGTGGATTTTGTCAGAAAATAGACTATATTTTTTACCTAGGAGTAACTGTTTTGGAAAATAACCCCCACATGATTTTCTTATGATTCTATTGAATTCTATATGAATTCTCTATGATCAGTCAGCAGAAGAATTGGAACCAATTCTGCTCTGCTCTTCTGTAGGGAACCATTTGATGTATTGCAGACTTGATATATTGCCAATCTAAAAGTTCAGCAGAGAAAGTGGGTTGTTGGTCAAACCAGTGAGTGCAAAGCCCGCTGTTTGCTCTATAATTTTCCAGCGATTCATGACTGTTTGCTTTATAATTTTCCAGCGATTCATGACTGTTTGCTTTATAATTTTCCAGCGATTCATGAAGGAAGAGGGTTATGTTCGCTGGTCAGCTACCAGCTTAATAGACCCAATGTATGTAACATCGATTCTTCTAGAAGCACGCCTGCCAACTCACAGGTTCCACCTGCGAAAACAGGCCGGGCGAAACACAGCTCATCGATTGCTCCCCATACCAGGGGAGGAAAAAATGGATTTGTCGAGGGGGAAAATCCTATTTCTTTTCACATATATTGAGCCGTTCAACAAGACTCTTCAACAAGCCGACCCACCGAGGCCTTCTGTGGGAACAAGTGATACAATCCAGTCGAATCAACCCAGTAAAGCTTTTACACCAACCTGGATTTTGCTGTGCTTCTTGAGGGATTGATGACTTTTTTGCTGGCAACGACCAATCAGTTCAGGTCTTCACTCTTATTACTAACAGTTTTAAAAAATAAAATCCTGCCAACAAAGTGCATAAGCACTCCCAGCCATATGCATAGAGGGAGCAAAAAATTCAAAGTAAAAGGAATTTCAGCCAAATCGACGGCTCAGGGATTGGGCATCTTTCATGACTTGGTCCAAACTTTTTGCATTATCTCTAGGGATCTGCAAATCCTTTTCTCGGTCGAAGGGTCTCCATCCTTTGAAGCCCCCAACCCCACCTTCAGCACACAAAAAATGTTGAAAAATAATGTTGGATTCGACAAAGAAAGGCAATTCATGACTTGCAATACAATAATATGAACGGTTAATTAGTAAGACAAAAAGTCTGGTCCCAAATGAAATCAAAACTGAAAAATTACCATAAGCATCCTTATTCCCAGCATATGTATACACACATATAATATTGAACATCAGTGAATAAATGACATGAGATCGACCATCATTTCAATCGAACCACTCATGATGAAACAATTGCTTTGATCCTCCCCCCCCCCCCCTCCCAAAAAAAAGGAGAAAGAAAAAAGGAAAACTTCATTAAAAATATGGCTACATGCAGACTGGTAATCCCACTCTTCAAAAAATAGCGATTTCCTCTGGGGATCCATACATCCACCCACCCACCCACCCACCCATCAATCTCGACAAAAAAAGAATCTTCTTTCGTGCGAGAAACTTAAACAAAAGAGCTTACCTTTTTTTTCCTCCTCCTTTCTCTGTTTCTTCTTCAATTTCTTTTCCTTCTTCAATTTTTCCAGATGCATTTCCACCAAGGATTTTCTCACAATCCCTCCCCCTCCTGCAACACCGCCACCACTGCCTGGAGCATTTTGTCCTCCTCCACTTTCTATACTTTTGGCACTAGTTTTGTAAGCGATGGTGGGTTTTTGCGATTGGGTGGGGGTGCTCGTCCAAGCTGAAGTATCCCCTCTGCTTTGAATTCCTCTTTGGGAAAATGATGTTACGCTGACCTGGAGAAAGATATATTGACCAATAAATAAACATAATCATGCGTTGTGGGTTCACCGCAGTCCAAACGAATCGCATCGTGGTCTAAAACTTGAAAAATTAAGAAGATCCAGAAACCAATGCTTTTCATCCGTTCAATCCGGTAAAAAAAAATTGCAAAAAAGTAAAGAAAAAAAAATTGGAAAAAATTGGAAAAATGAAAGATTTCAAATCCCGGTCACGGTTGCGTTCAGCGGCTCGAAATCGAGGTTCGAAGGTTTTCGAAATCGAAATTTATGCAAATTAAAAATGCGTTAGTCATCATGAAATCAGTGGATACCTGAGAAGCAATCTTAGGCTTCTGCCTTTCGGGTGGCAATTCGGTCATCCAGGTTTCCCTTGTGGGGGGGCCAGCCTTCTTCATGTCAGCCAGAGCTCCTCCTGCAAATCAAATCAACGCTCAGCAACACATCTCGAAAGCAAAAAATACCATCATTATACTGTATATTTAGATCGTTCCTACGTTCAAAAATAAAAAAAACGCCGCAATTTTTTCTTTAAAAAAAATAAAAAAAAGCAATTAGAAAAGTGACAATTAATCATTAATCAATAATGATTTCTCTTTTTTTTGTGGAGAAAAAAAACAGAAACAGCTTCATATTCTGGGGAAAAGCAAGTTTTAATGCTACCTGATCTGACCACATCCCATTGTTGCTGTCTCAGCATTTGTTCGGCCTCTTCTTGCGCTTGTTGCCGTAATTGGGCATCCTCCTTTTCGCTCCGCACACTGGCCCTCCCAGCAGCACTCCCCAGCTTCTTGAACGCAGCATTCACTGCTTGAAATGCCTGCATCGAAACAAAAAAAATGCTCAAAAGAGTGGTGAAGGAAATTAATAATTTTTTTTTTTTTCAAAGGAAATCTTGCTTTCAAGAAAAGAAAGAAGACGACGGAGAAGCAGAAAAAAACAAAACAACCCTTCTGTTCCCAGTGAAACTGAAGGAAATCGAACAAGCGGGAAAAAACCCCCACAAATTAACGAAAAAAAAGAGAAAAGAG
Source organism: Bryopsis sp. KO-2023 (assembly GCA_030272585.1). NCBI lineage: Eukaryota > Viridiplantae > Chlorophyta > Ulvophyceae > Bryopsidales > Bryopsidaceae > Bryopsis > Bryopsis sp. KO-2023. The sequence goes on from BSYQ01000010.1 coordinate 1,652,122, forward strand.
GAAGAGGAGAAGGGGGGGGGGTCAACCCATGTTCCTTTATCAAGTATCGCCATTTGCTCAGAAAAGAAGATGCCATTGGAAAAGATTCATAGCTCCTGTTGAACTAACCTGCTGTGCTTTCGGATGGGGACACTTGTCCGGATGGACCATCAACGACAACCTCCAGTACTTCTTTTTCACTTCAGAATCTCCGGCACCCTCCTCCACCCCCAACACTTTGAACGCATCCACGAACTCTCCTTCCGAATTTCCGGCCACCCCCATGACTCGATCCACCTCCTTGGACCTGACATCGTCCGAAAAATACTCCGCTTCTTCTTGAATGTCTGGCGGCAGAGGTCCCACCATCGGCTCCTCCTGCAAAACCTGAGCTGCATCCAAGATCGACTGCGGAGGTCTTTGCGGACCTCTCGCAACACGTGGGGGGGAATTCGGCATTGCTGCGACACCATTGCTGTCTTCCGGTGGGGGAAATTGAGGTCCGATTTCGGCCGCCGGAGGGGGTCGATTGGAGAATTCTGCAGCACTCGAGGATGGGGGGAACTGAGGTCCGATGGCAACGCTGGGATGGTTTGATGGGTGAGATGATGGGTGGTTGGGTTTTTTGGGGGATGTAGGGGGGGTCCTGCTGTCGATAGGATTCCTAGAGGGCCTCGGTGGAGAAGCAACTTGGGAGCTGCCTGCAAAAAATCGCAAGAATTCGGAATATATAAATATAAACATAAATACATAAACATAAATAAATGAATAAATATATATATATATATATTTGTGGGATTTCAGGTCTCATGTGTTGGTCTTTACTGATGGGCATTCTCTGGAGTGGACCTTTTTTTCGAAAGTTTACTGGTGTTTTTTTATTGTCATTCACTGTCTGTATGAGTTCGAAGAGGGTTCTTTCGGTTGGGGATTCTTTTTGGGTACCCAAATTTTTTTAATTTTCAGCATGGATGCAGGCTAAAAACAATAAAACAATAACTGAAGAACAGGAGTGCTCTAGCATCTCGTTCTGAACAGCAAGAAATCATCATTTTATGTTCTTCCTGAGGAGAAAAATGTTTGAGAACAAAGCTAATTAAAATAAAAAATTCGTGGTAATATATATTCGTGCTAATATATGTTTTATTCTTCTACGTATTCATTGTTTTATTTCAGCATTTTGAATTTTTTGGCTCTTTTTTTAAAACTTCAAGGAAGAAAGCCAGCCCTCGACCCCCCAGCTGCACATCCTTTACTGAAAACAGCTTTTTATTTATAACTTCATATATTCGTGCAGCCCACAAAGAAAAGAAAAAAGAGAATTCACTCACCCACCCGAATCGCTCGTTGCCACATTGTCGCGATGACAGTCCTGACCTCCACTTTTTTTCCTTTTGTCTCCATCCCTCCCTCTCTCCTTTTCCCTCTTGCGTTTCTTCGAGTGCTTTTTTGATTTCTCTTCCGACCGCCGGCGCTTCGACGCCTTTTTCTTGTCCGACCTACCCATCGTGTTTTTGGGAAAAAACTAACTAGCCGTGTTTTTTTTTGTTTCGTTTTCTGGGTCGGACAAACGAAAGAAAACGAACTTAAGAAAACATATCGACGATCAAGAGTACGTGGCTTTTCCGCGATTTGGAGCGATTTTCACTGCGAAAAAATTGCATCGGACAGAAAATGAAAACTGTTAGTCAGACCCACCTACTGCCCCTCTCCTTCCCAAAACCAAAACGAAAAACACACGGCTTCGACAGCCGTTCGATATCTGCTCGACCTCCGGACAAACAGTTAACAGAGCAGAAGGATAATATCAATCGGAGTGCCCGCTGGAAACATCGAGGAAAGGAAGTGTGAAAATATAGCGGCTACGTTTCCCTGCGGTTTCATTCCGGTCTGCATCTTCTTTTCGTCAGGGTTTTTAATCCTTCCTGAAAACGTTGGGCTGTGGGAGTGACGAAGGACCAGCGGTACGTTCGACCGTTTCTTTAAAAATTTTGTGTACGGGAGTGGGCCATTCCTCGACAGCGATTTCTTTCGTAGTGCTTGGGGCGTTGGGCTGTCGTGTTTCGCTATATTTCCCCATCGGAAATTGGTCCTGGGAATCGCCTCGCTGTCGTATTCTTGATCTGGGTGAATTTTACTGTTGCTCCTATAGGCTCAAAACCTATCTCACTGTTCCAAAGAGGAAAAGGAGATGAATGCTTTTCCCTACTTTTCCCGTGCATTTTATTTTAGTTTTTTCTCAACAGAGTGAGAAAACTTCGCCCAAGGTTTTGCTTGCTTTTTTTTTTTTCCCTTCTTTTTCTTTCCTGACCTGTGCCTTCCAATGCAGTCGGCCACAAATTTTGTCGAAAAAATTGGCTGGTGCCGGGGAAAAAAAAAAAAAAACTCCTGTAAAAAAAAGGGGGGAAGCTCAGGATGGCGGGCCCTTCGAGAAATATTCAAGTGATAGATCTAGAGTCGACACCAGCAAGGGTGAGGGTCAGAGTTTGCCGATGCTATTTTCGAAATCAGAGCTGGAGGAAAAAGGTCCCCTGATTTTCCTTTTTTTTTTTAATTTTATACTTACAAAGTTGCCAAGCAATCGTTCCAGTCTCCTCAAATTTTCGGAAAAAAAAAAAAAAAAAAAAAAAACTCCGTTGCATGTAATCATTGTTTCAAAATTCAGTTGATTGTGAAGTGGAACTTAGGAAAATGATAGCATGACAGATATACAGATGAACAAAAAAAATGATAAAAAAATATATATGTATATACTGAACCAAAAAAGAGTAAAGTATATAAAATATAAAAATACAGATATATACATACAGATAACACATTCCCGTGAGTGGGCTGCACTCGGCCTTTTGGCCTTATGTAAAATAATAAAAAAATAAATAAATGTCTATATGTACAGATAGATAGAATTTGGACAGAGCAAAACATTGCAGACATCCCATTTTTTTTATTTTTTTTTCCCTGCGATTTTCAAAATGAAGTTGAAAAAAAAGAGGTCCCCTGAGTTGTTTTATTTTTTTTTTACCCGTAAAAGGTGAGCTTTGTGGATCTGACGGGTCCGGAGCCAGACCTGGACGATGAGGTACAGCTTGTGGGTGAAACAAAAGCTCAACCTAGCAGCACTGGGAGGAGAGTGTCTGACCAACGGCAAGCCCCTGTACAATCCCCAGCCAGAGGAATTATCTGTCCGATTTGCCTGGAACGAAAAGAAAATGAGCTCTGCAGTCCGATGTGTGGGTACGTGGAATCTTTTTTCTTTTCCAGGGGGGGGGGAGGAGGGTGTTTTCTCTCTTACTCCGTGTTTCGTATTTTTTTTTCTTTCTTTCTGGGGCGATGCTATTTTTATTTTATTTAACGTTCTTTCGCTGAAGCCCCCCCTCCCTTTCAAAAGGACCCCCAAAAAAGAAAAACAGAGTAAAAATAGCTTCACCCCTAGATTTCGTTGTTGTGAAGACCCACCCCCTCTCCACTGGGATTTATTTAAGATAAAAGAGAAAATCATTGACAGGGATTTTTTATTTTAATTTTTTCAACATTTTGTCAGACTTTCAATATTGCCATTTTTTTTTGGCAGGCACGTCCTTTGCTCTCAGTGCCTTTCGGCGATTATGAAAAAAAGGAGCCCTGTTTGTCCCATTTGCAGAGGAAAAATATCGAAAAGCAAAATTATAAAGCTGCATGCCTCGGCTTGATCAGAAGCCAACCGTTGCCAGCTTTTTTTTTCTTTCTCTCTCTCTCTCCTTCCCCACTTTCCCCCCCCCCATCCTTTATTTTCCCTGAAGTGTTCTGACACGTAGAAAAAAGAGTGAAAAAAAAAGTGAGAAAAAAGTGAGAAAAAAGAGAGTGAGACTTCAACGGCGGTGTGGCCAAAGAAAAAAAGAGATAGAGTTGGGATGCTTTTCTTATCCTTTTGAAAGATATTTGGGTGGATGGAGGGTTTAGGGTTTATGGAGGAAAACCGAAATCAGTTTTTTTTTCTCTCTTTTCTTAGTTGTCAAGTTAGATTTCAAGAAGAAACGAAAAAAGAAAAAAAAAACAGTACCTATCTATGGAAAAAAAAGAAAATGGATGCTTACTCGGTGGAGGGTTGATATCATTTTTTGCTCGAGACACGATATCTTCATTTCTACATACATTTGTGGTGGTGTTTTTTTTCCTGGTGTTTTTTCTTTTTTTTTTTTTTTTTTTCGTCTAGGAGGAAAATAGTTCTTTTTTTTTTGGGGGGGGGGGATATCGAGGCAAACCGTCTAGGTGGTACTGAGAAGGGGGAGATTTATCAGTAATTTTTAATCAATTTTTTTTCCCCTGCTTTAAATCATTCAGTCTCAAACATAAAAGGAGGTGGACTTTTTGTTTTCGAGAGGGGGGGGGGCTGAGGTCGGGGTGAAGAAAAAAGACGAAAAAAAAAGAGAAGGAAATTTGGTACCAAGAATTATGTTGTGCATCTTCCGTTTCAATTTTGTGGATTAGACATTGGTTAAACCAATCAAAAGAGTGCCCCAAGAAAAGGTAGGGATGTGTATGCAAGCACATACATACATTTTTGTTTGTTTTTCGTCTCGCAGTATGTTTTTTTGGGTTTTTTTTTTCTTGCAGGGGGGGGGAGAGGAGTTGACCAAAAAATTTTCCATGCTTCTCCTCTCCTACCCCCATAAAAAGACAAACAGAGAACAGAAAAACTGGGGAGTTTGCTGCAATTCATTTTTTGGGGGAAAAGTAGATGTTCGTAGTAAGGCAAGTATATCCACCGCAGAGGAGAAAGAGCTGGATCGAAAATCTTCACGCACAAGCAAATCACTGTAATTTTGTTTTGAAATAAGAGGGAGGGGAAGGCTATTTTGGCAAAGCCCTTGCTCGTTCAGCTTTGGCATGATCTAAAAACCAAAAAACAGAAAAAAAAAAAAACAGAACAAAAAAAAACAACAGTTTTCTGATTTCGTAAATTCCAAATATGATTTTATGGTGAACTCAATCAATATATATATTTTATTTTGATCGAGTTCACTACCGATCGTCGATCTCAACACAAAAATCACAGGCTTAAGCAAAATTGAATCAAAACAACAATCATAGGCTTGAGAAAAATTTGAAACAAACCGCCTCAGTCGAAGAGAAAAGGAACCGGCTGCTTTCAGCTGTCAGCCCCCACCCAACACACAAAAACATCGACCAAACTCTGACAAAGAGCAAGACTCAAATTTCCCCCTTGAAGGGGGTTTTGGTTTGAATTGGGTGGATTGTCGCAGAAAGAGTGACTCATGTGTGACAAGGCGTCGAGCAGGTCTGACGCAGCGGAGAATTCTTGAGTGCCAACGGTTTGCGGAGCGAAACACGGTGGGTTTGCTCGTTGCATGGTTCTTTTCGTTTCTTTCGTCCAGGACGACGCTACCGTGGAAAAGCAATCGGGTCGATTGAAAAACTGAAAGGCGTCGAGGTGAGTGAGGTTTTCTTTCGTGCGGTTTTCATTCGCAGCCTTTGACGCTTTCTGACAACACATCTCGACCTGATGCTTCTTTCCGCAAGCATGTTTTGTTCCCGGCCTTCGTTTTTTTTTTTCCTTCCCGATGCACCTGTTTTCATCTGTTTCTGCGTTTTTCTTTTTGAAGGGTTGGGGGTTCGTGTTTTCCATGTCAGTGTTTTAGTTTCGAAAGGCAGGTCAGTTGGAGAGGGTGCAATCATCTGTCGCTCGGAAAACGAAAGGGGTTTTTAAAAGAGATGCGTTTCGTTTTTATGTGTGGATGCAGTTTTCGAAAGAAAGAACAAGAACAGGATGTTGGACGTAGATCTTATCATGCTCGCGGCGGAGCACCACGCGAATTGCTCCGCGTTGGCCTCGCGAAGTTCGCTGGATTCCGTCGGATCCGTGGAGAACTCCCTGTCGAAACAAAGCCAAGGCGAGGCAAAAAAGAAGAAATCCAATCATGCCAACAGGGTCCCTGACAGCAGGAATCCCATTTCTCTGTGCGTTCGGTTTCTGTTCGGAACGCACCATGCTTAGGAATGAAAAAAGGAGAAAAAAAAGACAGAAAAGCTTGTATCGGAAAGAAAAAAGATAAGGAGAAAAAAATATGTATCAAAAGAGCATGGATACAGATACAAAATGTATTTTACAGAATATGTTTTACCAAATATGTATGAATATTCGAAGAAAAAAAAATACAACAACGAAAGAGAGGGAGAATCACTGGAAAACAGCTCCTTGTGGTTTTTTAGTCTGGTAAGAGTGTTTCTTTTTTTGTAAAGAAAAAGATGAAGAAAAAAAAAAAATCTTTTCTGGAAAAAGAAGAGCTTTTAAGGAGGTGAAAAGAGAGATAAGAAAAAAAAAGGAATGGACAGAAAATATTGTTAAAAATACGATGAAGGAAAAATTTTTGGATCTGAGCTGTTCGAAAAAATTAAAATCTGGAAAAAGAAGAAGAGGAAAAAAAATACATTCTGCTGATGGGTTGTTTGATTTGTTTCTGTTTTTTTTCATTCTTTCTGATTTTTTTTTTCCTGAGGCTCAATTTTGGATTCCGAAAGATCTTTGTGTTTTTTTCTGTATGAATAGACGAGAAATTTCTTGGTCAGAAAAGTGGGTGAAAAAAAATCTAAAATTACCTGATGTGTTTCTGGGAGTGGATGTCTAATCAAGCTATGCAATGTTTTCTTAAAGCCTGGTCGGATTTTTTTGTTTCTTTTTTCCTTTTTTATCGATGGTTGCAGGAAAAAGAGTGAGGGGGAGAAAATAGATGGAGATATGAAAGAGTGAGATGTGTGTGAGAAAGTGAAGGGAGATACGAAAGAAAGAGTGAGAAATATGTAAGGAAGGGAGCGAGATACAAAAAGAAAGAGTGAGAAAAGTGTGGGAATTGGAGAAGAAAACTGAGAGGTTGAAAGAGAACAAAAAAAAGGGAGATGTACTGTAGAAGGATGTGAGAAAAATTGAAGGTGCGGTTGATGCAAGAGAAGAGGAAAAAAAAGAAAAAAATTAATGAAATCGAAGGCTGGGAGGGGAAAAAAAAGTTGAAAAATCTTGGCCAGCAAAGATCTTGGACAGCAAGATTATAAGGAACGGGAATATACCTTTTTGATGTTGTCTCCTGGGTTGTTTTTTTCCTTCCGGTGGTGAAAAAGCGAAAGAGAAAACAAAAGAGGATGAAAAAAAAAAGAACTGGGAAAAGAGGAGAATATGAAGCTGAATGGAAGGTGAGGAAACCGAAAATCAAAAAAAGGGGGGGGAGGGGACTTGTAAAAGAATGTGCATTAGTCATTGCGAATCAAAGCGGTGGGTGTTTTCTGTTTTTTTCTTAAAATCTACGCAAGAAAAAAAGGGCATCCCATAAATGGGGCTCTGAAAATAAATAAGCGTCAAGAAATATCAAATTCAAAATATTTGATGTGTTCTGTTGCGAATCCGACATTCACCGTGGTGGTGATTTTTTTGTTGGTGGAGTTTTTCTCTGGGGTTGTGTGGGGAAGGGAGGGTTGAAAGCAAAAAAAAAAAAAACATACCAAAGAAGGGATGGTTTGGTAAGAATGCCATCGGAGGTTTGGCTTAACATGATGGGAGGGAGGAAGGGGCTGATAGTTTGATGGTGGTGGTAATGCTTTTCGAATGAATGTGGTGGATTGTGTTTAAATGGAACCAGGAAGGGGGGGGGGGAGAAAAGAAAGAGGAAAAAAAACAAAAGAAAGAGGAAAAAAGGGAAAAAAAAGGACAAGTTGGGTTTTTAGCTCGCTATGCTCCTGACTGTGGTTGCAGTGGTTTCGGTGTGGAGGGGCTGAATGCTCCGTGTGTATGTGTCTGTGTATACTACTTTGGTTGGGTCGGTGGTTTTCTTGGATTTGTTTTGTTTTTCCTCTTCGTTTCTGTTGGGTTTTTTGTTGTAAGAAAGGCGTGACCATCGTCGTCGTTTTTTTTAGGTGCTTTTTGTTTTTTTAGGTGCTTTTTGTTTTTTAACGACTCCAGCCAAAACAGCACAATGAAACGGGGTTTGTGTGTAATTTCATAGTTTAGACTGACCGCTTGTTCTGTTTTTCGCAAAAAGATTGAGTTGTCGAGTTGAATGATGGATTGCCATCATCACAACAATCACACACACATGCGAAAAAAGAATGAAAGCACTGCAGTCTCCCTTCTTTTTGCTTCTTATTCTGCCCTCTTCACATTTTCATATTTTGCACCCCCTCTTGGGTTATTGATTTTCATGTTGTTTTTCCTTTGCTTATCCTGATCTTTTTTCATTTCGCATGTGTCTCTGATTTTTTGAACGATTTCCCATCTCTCACTGTCAAACTCCCAAAGAAAACAAAATTGAAGAAAACCTTGCACCATGCAAGATGCACAAGGATTGCCAGCACAAGCAAACCAACCCACCGAAACCCTGCAAACTTAGCAGGAGCTCTGTGGGTTTTTTCTTCTACCTACGAAGAAAAGACGGAAGCCTGCCTTGGTTGAGACATGCAGATATTACGTGAGAATTCTCGTAATGATCAGGTGGCGGCGGCAGTTGGACCCATGTGGCCGATTTCTCGTCCGCAAAAGGCCGCGCGCACAGAAGAGTGAGACCCACGGCAGCTGAAGAAACTTCTGCGACTTGCTGAGAAGAAACTCTGGATGGCCGCGGGTGAGCCCTTACATTTTTTTTTTTTTTTGGTTTGTCTTTTTTTTTTTCCCCACGCAAACAGTCGCTGAGAAGGAGGAAGCGATCCGGAGAAAACATGGGGTGAAGTGAAAAAGAAGGAACCGGCAGAAAAAAAAAGGAAATGGTGGCAGATTTGGAATCGTACATATATACTGATAGATTAGTGGACCTTGCTCCTGCATTGTAACAAATCCTCGTGTAAACCGCACCAAATCATGCAAGGTTGTGTTTTGGTTGAGAATGGCACATCTGAAAAGAAATCCAGGCTAGGATGTATCTTTATTTTCCCCTCTATGACCTGTGCTTGACAGCCAGGAATCTATTTTCGCCAGTTTTTTGTTAAGAAAAATACGTTTTTTTTTTTTTTCTTTTTCATGGTGGTTGGGGGCGTTGGTTCAGATGGTGATCACAAGCACCTTCCTGCCAGATTCCAACCCACCATGTTCGAAGAATCGTCCCTGCTAACTTTCAATCGAGCCAGCAGGGAGGCGGATTTCATTTCCACAGCAACTTCCACATGGATAAAAGTCGACACCGTGATTTTCACCCTCGCCACAATCATAGGGCCAGTTAAAATCCTCAGCTGGAAAACTCCAGGGTTGTACAAAGCCCTGTTGCACCACACCTGGCTGATCTTCAGCTCAGTAGCATGCAGTTTGATGTTTCTGAGGGCAATCAGAACCCGTCCGGAGTATTACCAGCAAAACAGAGTGGTTTTGCTGTCTGTTTTCCGGATTTTTCTGGCAATAGGGACGAGTGTGATCATGCACATAGAAGACCCGCTGGATATGTGGGGAGCTCCTACGGGGGGCGTTTTGACGGTGTTTTTGCGAATCGCTACCAAAACCAGCATTACGCCATTGTGGAGTTCTGCACTAGGCTTGCAGATTCCCTTCAAGAAGCATGTCTGGATCCACACCTTTTCCACTTTGCTTTCGGCCCTGTGGATTCCCAATCTGTGTTCAGCATGCGATTTGAGCGACGAATTTACACGTTCCACCAATGAGCTGGGCTGGTGGACGGAATGGGCGATTCAGAAAGCTGTGGTGTTGGGTTTTCCGGTGAAGAAAGAATTGCCCAAGGAGGGGGAATTTCCGTGTTTGCTGGTGGGGTTGTTTTACCACGTTTGGCTGGGATTTGTGCTGCCGACGATGGGGGTATACATGGTGGAGATCATTTCGAGGTCGAAATTCCTTATGCATTCGCTGGGGGGGGCCAGCAGCGATTGCAGGGTGTTTAGAATCGGGGGGTTGATGGTCGGTGGGTTGTATTTTTTGGTGGGATCTCAATTGCTGTGGTTTTTGCTGAAGGGAATAGTTGTTGGCAGGGCACCGTATATCGAAACAGAATTCTGTGGGACGAAATGAACCCACATTTGAGCTGATGTTGGTATTTTTCTTTTTTGAAAATATGTTTTTTGAGAAATATATCCCGGTGGGTGGAGGATCGGTCATGGTTATGTGGTTTTTTGCCAGGTGCTAGCTAGCGTTTTTTTTTTTTCTCTGGACAGTTTTTTTACAGAAGGAAAAGGGTTTTGTGTTTTCTGGAGGTGGGTGGAGTGCTAATCCTGGGTTTTCTTGAAAGATTGTCATTTTTTGTTGAGGTGGATTTTCCTTAGTTCTTCGCACTCTGGAAAGAAAAAACAAATAAAAAGAAAGCAAGATATTGAAAAAAAAATAAACGAGAAAAGGAAAGACTGTGAATCTTGTTGATTGGGTGGATTCAAAACAAAATTGCTTTTCTTTTTTCTTTTTTTTTGTAGAAGAGGGGGAGGGGGGTGGTAGTGGATTTTTCCTTCAAACTGAAATCCTAGGGATACAACGAGAGCAAGCCATGGTCAGAAACTGGGGTAATGGGCACAGATTTTGCCTGGGATTTTTTTTTTCTTTTTTTTTTTTGGGGGGGGGGGGGTGAACTGTTGGGAATAATAGATGATAGGATATTAGAGGTGTCGAAAAAATATGGAGAGAAAAAGAATACATAAGGAGCCATTCGTAAATGGATTCTTTGTTTGCAGTTACAGTTTAAAACAGGGATTAAAAAGACTGTAAGAGGCTTTGTTTTATTTTATGTTATTTTGTTTCTTTTTTTTTGTTGGGGAATCCTGGATTGCATGTCAGGTGTGTATTTTTTTTGGAAGGGGGGGGGGGGGTTGGTCATTGCACACTAGATTGATTGTAAAATAATCATACCGTAGTAAGACCAGAAACGCTGTACTTAGTCTGATGAAGAAGAGGGATTGTGTTTTTGTTGAAAGAAAAGCAGGATGGGGGGGGGGGGGGGTATATTTATGGCATTGGAATTTTCTGTTCGGGAGTGGAGAGGCCTTTTCCTTTTCTGTTGCAAGTTGCAAGGGAAAGCAGATCATGTGCAGAAAAGGTTGGGTGGTGATTCACACGGATTTTTAGAGTGTAAAGAACACCCCGTCTTGGTGAAATCTTGACAGAAGCAATTAATCGAAAGTCGACGAAATTCCCTGCAAAAACCACAGGGCACCATCAACTCATATTGCAACACAATATATATATAAATAGAGAGAGAGATTTTTTATATTTTTTCCAATAATGGCTCCGCCGCCACTATCGAGCACTGCAGAATTCAGCCGTTCCACAGCCACTTTTTTTCTTGCTCTTTGGATGACAGACAAAGATTCTTATTTTAGTAAGATATTACAAAGAGTGAAAACTCGTAAGCACTTCACACCCCAACAACGCAGCAGTTTCGGACAGCACCTTTTTCTTTTCGGTATTAAGCGAATGCCTGCTTGAAGTCGTCTGCCCTTCCGAAAAAACGCAGATGTATCTCAGTCCCTTAGGAACCACGAGCGCTTGATACGCGCCCTCCCCGTTACTTTTTTTCGTTTTTTTTTGGAAAACCACAAAGGTGTAAAACTGGGAAAAGCTGAACAAATGTTCGCTTCCGAACGACGAAATCTTGCGGTGAGCAGAACCCACTATGGTTTGATTTCTCTCCAAACCAGCATCTCTGGCTTTCAACAGCTCGAGCTGAGAATCCCTTGTCGCATCTGTTTTTTCCCTCCAACCTGCGTTTCTGTATAATTTCCTTCCTTTAGTTTTCTTGCGGCACTTCATGCGAGTTGACACCCACACGCTACCTCCGTTTCATAACCACGTTTACAAGAAACACACTGCCCTTCCTCATCGATATTGAACTGGTGGTTTCTCGTTAGCGATGTTCACGTCGCTGGCAGATCTATTTATTCCCTTTCGATGGCTTCCCTCTGTTTCACAGATGCGTGTTTGGGGTTGTGTTGCCCAGGTTTCTGTTCTCCTGCTTGTTGGCGTAGAAACCCATGTTGCCGCAGGTAGCCAACGACCAGCCTGTTGTTCGCAAATGTATTTTTAAATTCGAGAGCCTGGGCGGCGAACGATTTCGAGCCAATCCATCAATGACGCAACACAGCTGCAACACTCGTTGCATGGCAGCAAATCACTTTTTTTTTTTTTTACTGGATTGTATATTACATCCTTTTTCAACCCTTTCGTTTACATCAAAAGATGAGTCAACAGTTCACTCCCCTGGATTGTCCAAGAATGGAGTCGACTGTTCCAGATCACTTTTTACCCATTGCGATTGTCTTGGGATTTCGTTAGAGTTCTGTATGTAATGTTTGCTGTGGGTTCGACCAGGTAGGGCTCTTGACCTCTCCAGGGGGGAAACCTCGGCTTTCGTTCTTCCTGAGCGAAACGGCCGAAAACCACTCAGCCTCACAACAGACAACTGCATGACATTCGTGAACCCTTGCACCAAGACGCACTGGAATCTTGCCATTGCATTCCAATCCTCCTACCAGGTGTGGCGATCCCAGGGGTGGTATGTTATCAAACCCGGCTCCGAAGAGACGATCTGCTGGGATAGCACCGGCTCGTCCAATGTTTGGGTGTACCTCAATCGCAACAGCGATTTGAAGGATGAAACGGGGTGTCAAATGGGTCAGGCACGCGTTCAACCCAAATCCTGGCTGAGATCAGCCAGTTTTTGCATCGATGGAGGAAATCGATTCAATATTGTTTCTCAAGCCAAAGAAGTCGGTGGGGAGCAACAGTCTGGATACGGTGGAAAGGATGAGGGTGCGGAGGTTTGGTCCAGTTTTACTGAAGAGCTCGGAATAACCACCACGGCAGAATCTTGTAGAAGTCTGGGGCCGCTATGTTACTTCATGGCGCAGTTTTTCGAAATTACTGATGGGGATACGTTCGTCTTGTCGACATGTGGAAAAGAGTGATGGAGATATTATATATATATATATATATATATATATAAAAAGTATATATTTATCTTTCTTTATGTATATGTAGGATTTGCAGGCTGTATTGTGATATTTTTTGCTTGAGAAGGATTGCTTTTTTGGAGGGTTTGATCGAACATTCATTAAGTCAAAGCGTAGAAATTGGACAACCGCAAGACGGGATGGGGTGGGGGGCAGGGGGGCAGGAAGAGCCAAAAAAAAAAAAAAGAATGTCAAAAATACAGAAAAAAAAAACACCCGTCACATGGGCGGAGTCAAAGAAAGCACCCACACTGTTGTTTCTCGATTTTGATGGTTATGGCACTAACTATAACCTGGTTTTTTAATATTGTTTTCTTTCTGTTTTTTTTACCGTAATCATTTCAACATTTGTTCCATCCTGGGAGGTTTTGACCGATTTCTGGCGTGGGGTGGCTGGGTGCAATTTCTTTGAAAGGGAGGGGGGTAAAAAACATGTCGTGGTTTGAGAGCCGAAAGCAAAAGTATTTTTAATTAATGGGTGTTGAGCTTTTTAAGCTTATGTGTCTTTTTTTTTCTGTAAGTCTCGTACGGTGCGGTTTTGGGTTATTGCTAATGAGGGTAAGGTTATATCAGGTTTAAGAGAAAAAAAAATGCCTGAAACGTAGAATAGGTGAATTCCGCTCCATGGCATTTTCCGTTTGGATCAAACCAAACGGAAACTCATGATCATTTATGAAGGAAAAATGTATTTCTTTTGAAAAAAAAAAAAAGTGTGACTTGTTGCTTCTTTTGAGTGGATCTCAAACTTTTGGAGATAGAGGAATCTTGCAGTTGAGCAAAAAAACAGGAGGAAAAAAAAAAGGGGGGGGGGGGCAGAGGAAGGGGGGAGGGGTTGAAAGAATCATTGACAATCTTCCCTCCATTTTTTTTTCTGTTGCGATGTCAGATCGTATGAATATGGATCTCTTGTATCGAGGGAGTGGGTACATTTTCTAGTGAAGAAGAGAAAAAAAAAATGCATGATGCTATTTATCTCCGAGTCGAATCGAACCGAGGATTATGGAAATAGATGTGCTTTGTTATCATTACATATATTTGATTTGGAGCCGTTCAGAAAAGGACAGGAAAAAGGAGGGGAAAAGAGGAAAAGGAAATAGTGACCAACAATGTTGGGCATTTGAGTTTCTAATTCGGTTTGGTTGATTCGTAATGGTTTTAGTGTAAGGGACAGGAGGGGGGGGGGAGAAAAGAGACGCAGGAAGATTTCACATGTTGCGTTGAGCGCTGCGGGTGGATTTTGTAGGTCTTGTGCATAAATGTTTCAGATTGGTGTGTAAGAATGTGAGGGCATGTGCTGTTGTGCAGTCCGATGTTGCTGCCAGAAATGCCAAAGAGAAATTCAGACGCAAAAGAAATTTGACAGGTAATAGTTGACCTGACTTGTAGGGGATGAGGGTGGATTGGAGGTTGTTGCATGCATTTTAGTTGTGCTCCTGTGCCGAAGGCACCTTCCCTGATCTTGCCATTTTCATTCCTTTTTTTTAATTTTATTTTTCATGAATGAGATATGTTCATTACTCGGAATCATCCTCTGGGCTTCTCACACATTCTCATTGCAACTCAGGAAAAAATAATTACAAGAAAAGCAGAAAAAACAAAATCGTCGACAACATATCGACTAATATATATGCACCAAACCATAAACCCCATCAACCCGCAACTGTTCCTCCCTCATTCAAAAACACTGACCAGATGTTTCCTGGAACAGACAATTAAACCGAATCGACCACTGCACTGCAAGGGCAGAATCCCCTGCATGCAACCATCGTCCCCGCACAGTGAGCCTCGCATTCATTCATATAAAACTGCCCATTTCCTCCGCAAACCGGGTTATAAATGAGGGGGCAGGCACAGTTAGCACCATTTTGAAAGCAAGGGCACTCATGTTTGCACAGAACATGCATTCCATAACATCTGGCCATACATTCGTTCGGCAGGGTATGTCCATATACGGAACACACGGGAGCATAGATCGCTGGGCAGCGACAGTTACCTAACAACGGGGACACAAACTCGTTTAACTTTCCACGTGGCAAAACCCTTCATCCAGCAAGTGCACTTGATTTCCATCTGGAATGATTTACAGCACCAGTGAAAGCGGAGTTAGGTCATCGTCGGTAAAATAAACAGGAGAAAGCCGTATGAACCAATGAACGCGTTACTAGGTCATCGTCGATAAAATAAACCGTGGAAAACCGTATAAACCTCGAAACCGTAGTTCTCTCTCTCTTCCTGGGGGCCTATTAAAGGGTTTGCTGACTGGAGCGATATACAAGCTGGGTAACAGTGTCAAGACGGCTTGCACTCCACGGAGGATCGCGTACAACAGTGAAGTAGGTTTGGCAAGTGTCAGTGCTACGGCGTTTTGACCGCTTCTCGAAACAGCTGAGCGAAACAACAAAACACAAAAAACAAAAGCGCGTCTCCAGAGCCGATCGAACCGCCTCGCGGGAATACATCCATCATAGTATTTCCTTACCGAGTTTATCGAAAGCGTCGGCGCTCGCCAAAATTGCAAAGGCGACCAACAGTGAGGCCAAACTGCGGTTCAACGCCATTGTGATTGATCTCTGTTGGGCTTAGGAGCTGTAGGGAGAGGTGGCTGCGCGGATAGAGACACTGCGCGTGCGGATTTTATAGTGGTGTGCCGCCTGACTGGTCATGTTTGACAGCGCGGCCCGCTTACGAACTGCTGAAGTCCGCGGGCCTTCGATCCTTGGCGGAATGCATGTGGGTTCTGGCGATCCGAACAGAATGTGCTGCGGACTGGCGGGGGCTGTGGCAGGTCGAAAGAAAAGCGCCGATCTCTTCGCGAAAGCAACCCCGACTGTCTGTGGGGTTTTTCAACGTTGCGGACGAAAAGACGCTTCATCCCGTCTGACCATTTGAAACACCAGTGTAAGGAGGATCAGAATAGATGGGAAAGATGGGGGAATGTAGATGTAACGGTCCGTGGGAAAGTGGACTTGAAACGGCACATGACAGTTATTGGGGAAGTATATGAGTTGAGAGGACGGATTGGGGAACATCCTGTAATCATACTTTCGGGATATCTTACATGGTTTCGGAGCCGAACGGCAAAGGAAAAGAACAGTAAAAATTCACAGACGTCGGGAGCAGAGATAGGACTTGGGCCGATTTTTTGGTCCGGCTCCGGTCCGGTCCGGTTACGGTCGGGTTACGGTCACCGTACTACGGCCGTAACTCCGTACCGTAACCGGAGTAATATGCTGTTTTTACGGTACGGAACAAGTACGGTATAGCTACGGCAGGCCCTAAATCATCGTGAAGTAGTGTGGTTCAGTGTTAAAGCGTTAGGTTGCAGTCTGTAGGGTCGTAGGTTCGAATCCCCCTGGGTTCTTTTGGAATCGCGGGACCCTGCGGGGGTCACTTTCTACGGTTTACGGTTGGTACGGCCGTTACGGTCATTACGGTCCGGTACGGAGCGGTACGGAGCGGTACGGAGCTACGGTTACGGCCGTAAAAGTACGATTTTCCGACGAAAATTGTACTCCGGTTACGGTCCGGTTACGGCGTTACGGTACGGTTACGGTGACCGTAACCGTAAAGTCCTATCACTGGTCGGGAGACGCAAAGGGGAAGGGAGAGATGGAATCTCAGAGCGACCCTGGAACCCCTGCGGATACGCGCAAGGCGCGGTCCGACCTCCTATACGAAAGGCTCGTCGCAAATCACGAGATGAGGAGGGACGAGGGAGGGAGTCAGGAGTCGGAGTTCAACCAACGAGAGGAACTCCGACGTTTCATAAGGCTGAGGAGCAGACCTGGGCCCGACCGGACCGGCAGCGAAAAACCGGTCCGGTCCGGTCCAACCTGTCCATGGACCGGCTGACCTGTCCGGTCCTGTCCGGTCCAACGAAAAAACGCCGGTCCTTGCAAGACCGGACAGGTTGTGACCTGTCCGGTCCTGTCCACTCCGGTCCAGTCAACCTCGGAAATCTGCAGAAATCTGGACCGGTTTTCTGACAGATTTTCCGTTTTTAGACAGGTCACACCCACATTTCGCCTTTATTAGACCGGCGATGTGACCTGTCTAAAACCGGAACGACCCTGTCTTGACAGGGTTGTTCTCCTGTTTTAGACCGGCTCCAGGTCGGTCTGGACAGGTGGGCTGCCTGTCCAGACCGACCTGGAGCCTGTCTAGAACAGGTCGCACAATTAAGCACTTTTAACGTGCTAATTGTGTATCAATCGATTGGGAACTGATTCAATTGATTAAAGAACAAAGTATTATTTATTATATACATTTTTAATGCATGAATGATGTGAGCCAAGCCCACCAGCCACCGACTAGAGGGAGTCGGTCGACTCAAGGAGGATTCGAACCCGGGTTGGCTAAGCCCGAGTCGAAGACACTATCGCTAGTGGACCCCACCACAGGGACGCTCAAAAGGGGGTCGTTACTTTTAAGTACCCGTTTAATTTTGGAAAATTAAACGGGTACTTAAAAGTAACGACCCCCTTTTGAGCGTCCCTGTGGTGGGGTCCACTAGCGATAGTGTCTTCGACTCGGGCTTAGCCAACCCGGGTTCGAATCCTCCTTGAGTCGACCGACTCCCTCTAGTCGGTGGCTGGTGGGCTTGGCTCACATCATTCATGCATTAAAAATGTATATAATAAATAATACTTTGTTCTTTAATTCATTGAATCAGTTCTCAGTCGATTAACACATTAGACAGGTGCCAGGTCGGTCTGGACAGGCGGCCCACCTGTCCAGACCGACTTGGAGTCGGTCTAAAACAGGTCATATTGGGCGTCACATCGGTCTAAAACAGGGTCACACCGGTCTAAAACAGGTCACACGAGTATGACCGTACTAGACAGGCGACAACCTGTCTGGAAAGGTCAAATCCGGTCCAGAAAGGTCAAATCCGGTCTAGAAAAGGTGGCCTTTACTAGACCGGATTTGACCTTTCTTGGACCGGATTTGACCTTTCCAGACCGGATTTGACCTGTCTAAGAAAGGTCAAATCCGGTCCAGAAAGTGGTTGCCGGTCCTGTCCGGTCCGGTCCAACGGGTTGGCGCCCAGGTCTGCTGAGGAGGGCTCAGGAGGAGTTCCAGAACCTCGCCATTGAGCGTTTAAACGACACAAAGGAAGTGCCAGAAACGCCACCTGAAGACTCCCCGCCAGAAAGTGGCGAGTACAACAGCGGGAACACAACACTGTTGAAAAGCAACGAGAAGCCTTCCACGGAAGGAATACAGGTTTCGACGGGGGTTGAAACACAGGATATTCCCAGCGAATACAAAGAACAAGTACTGGGCATGGAAAAAGCACCGGCAGTTTCCCAGGAAGCTGACTCACCAACTCCACCCACTGTTCCACCAGCACCCCTATTCAGAGCAGACAACACAAGCGGGAACGGGTTCCACTCGGACTCGAACCTACGGCGTAACCTACCTCAGTGGAACGCCGCACCCAGACCTGAGCCAACCAACCACGACGTTTCACCACCAGGCGATCCCAACGTTGCGTCATTGGTGGCGACGGTCACGGAGCTCGCGCGGGCCCTCTGTGAGGAAAGGGCGACGGGGAAACAAGGGGGGCGAGCTAGCAATACTGAGCCCCAGGCGAGCCGAGCACGAGGGACTATGAAACTGCCTGTTCCGGAGGTTTATACGGGAGATGAGAATCGTCTGACGATTCGGGACTGGATGACGACTTTGGAGTCCTACTACTCTCTCTGTGGCTGCACGGACGATACCGCTCGGATCCAATTCGCGGAGACCCGACTCAACGGCGCGCCTTTAACCTGGGCCAGAGCCTTCCGAGCGGAAAGGGAGCGAGCAGGAATCGTCATCGACTGGGTCGATTTCGCTGAGGCAGCTGTCGCGGCTTTCGGGCCCGTCAACCCTGAAAGACAGGCCAGACGCGAGCTATCCAGGCTACAGCAAAGGCACGGAGAGACCGTGCGTCAGTATAACACCCGTTTCCGGAAAATTGCGATGGTCGTCCCAGATGCAACCCAAGGCGAACTTTTGTCTCGCTACTCAGTGAGTCTTACCTCAGAGGCAGTGAGGCTGCAGGTTGAGCTCAGGGAACCACAGCGGGTGGAGGAAGCGATGGCTTTGGCTGAAGCTGTCGACGCAGCTCTGCAGCGTGCTGGAGATACCTACCCAGGGAGGGAACGGGATGGAACCGGGAGAAATGGCAAACGCGAGGGAGCAGGTCGCTACCATGGAGGGGGCGGCAGGTCGTCGGGGGGTTTTGGACGGCGGCAGCAATACAACAGAGGGAGAGGACCTCAAGTGAACCAAGCTGACGACTCTGCAGAGCTCTCTGCCAGGATCGCCTTCCCAGTGACGTACAGCAGCTGTTACAAAAAACCTCTTGTTCTTCTTGACTCATGGTCACTTTTTATTTTGGTTTCCTTTGGACACAACCCCAACACAGCACAAAAACTGGAAATTTGCCCAAAACTCAAAATTTGTCTTTTGACCCAATGGACATTGATTGTGATGCTTTTCTTGCACCAATCTTGACCAGAAGTCAAAAGAGTGAAGAAATGAAATCTTCTGTGGAATTTAGGGATGAGAGAGAAGATTCTCACCAAGGAATTACAAGGGCGGAGTTCCAACGTCTTGAGACACTTTCAGGCCGCGTATTTACGTTGGATGGGTGTTCGGATGTGAACAGTGCCTTATGTAATACATTTTGCACACCTTCTGAATTTCTGGAAAGAGATTTAGGTGGACAGCATGTGTGGTTGAATCCTCATTTCAAGGATATCAACAAATATCTCGATCACTATCTTCTCGCAAAGAAGAGATCTCCCCATGATACTTCTTGTTGCATTTTGGTTCCAGCAAGGTCTAAAGAGTTGCATCCAGCCTTGACCTCAATGAGATTGATTGCACAATACAAGAAGGGAACAGTTTTATTCACAGCCAAAAAAGGGAAAAGTCGGAAAAGACTTCCTGGCATTCCTTGGCCCGTGAATGTGTTCTATGATCCACCCGTACCCAAAATGCCAGAGGAAGCAACAGAGCTTCTCATGCAAGATAAGCTTGCAATGCATTTTGAGGGCCTCTTGAGTGGAATCCCAGCCCATTGTCTTTTGGACTCAGGAGCTAAAGGATTAGCCTTCCTGTCCAAACAGTTTTGTGAACAAAATGGGATAGCTTATCGAGCTACCGTTGGATCACAGGCTGAGTTGGCAAATGGGGATAATATTGATATAATGGGAGAGACAAAGATCACACTGAAAATTCAAGGCTATCGAGAGAAGCTTGATTGTTTGGTGTTGGATCTTCTAGATCGGTTTGATATTATACTTGGTGATACGTGGTTGCAGAAGCGTAAAGCGGTTTTAGACTTCTTTGAAAAGAAGTGCGCTTTAACGACTTCATCCCATCAACGAATATTGCTTCGTCAGGGATTATTACCCAAAGCTACGGGTAAAGATATTCCCCAAAAACAGGTTGCATCTCTACTCTCGATACCACAGGTGAAAAGGAAGTTGAAAGATACTTCAATAAAACCTATTTTGTTGGTAGTTCGTGAGATGGAAGAGATATCATCCCATCTGAAATTGGCGGATGAAACGAGTGAATCAGACAAAGTTCCAGAGGAGCAAATGGAAACTCTGTTGAAGGACTTTGATGATTTGTTTATTTCTGGTTTGGCGGAATATCCTCCAGAAAGGGCAGTGGCAGCGGATATCCCTTTGGTCGAGGGAACGCGTCCGGTCAATAGACCCTTATTTAGATACACCCCTGCTGAAAGGAAAGAGATAGAGGACCAGTTGTCCGAACTCTTATCCAAAAAATTAATTCAGCCGAGTGCTAGTCCATGGGGCGCTCCGGTCCTCTTTGTTCCTAAAAAGGATGGAGGTTTCCGGATGTGCATTGACTATAGGGGTTTAAATAAAGTAACTATCAAGAATCAGTTCCCGATCCCGCGGATTGATGACCTTCTTGATCAGTTACAAGGCGCGAGATGCTTCACATCTCTTGACCTCAGAGCCGGTTATTGGCAAATGAGAGTCAAAGAGGAAGACATCCCCAAAACCGCCTTTAAAACGCCTTTTGGATTATTTGAGTACCGGGTTCTCCCAATGGGATTAACGAACGCTCCGGCAGTGTTTCAAACACTGATGAATCATGTGTTTCAAGGAATGATAGGCAAATATGTCTTGATTTACCTTGATGACATTTTGATTTACTCAAAAACACCAGAGGAACATGTGGCCCATGTACGCGCCGTGATGCAAAGATTAAGAGAACATAAATTGTTCCTTAAGAAGTCCAAATGTGACTTTAACAAAACAGAGTTACATTACCTTGGCTTCATTGTAGGTCGCAAAGGTATCTCTGTAGACCCTCGAAAAACGAATAAAGTACGAGAATGGCCTCGTCCACAAGGGGTACACGATTTGAGATCGTTCCTCGGGCTTGCCAATTATTTTCGTAAGTTCGTCCAGGGTTATTCTTCTTTGGCATCACCTCTCACTGATTTGCTTAAAAAGCAACAGACATGGGATTGGACTCCAGCTTGTGAGGCCGCTTTTGAGGGGGTGAAGAAGGCATTAACAGAAGCACCTTGCTTGGCTATGCCGGATTTTACCAAACCCTTTGAAGTAATTACGGATGCTTCTAACAATGCAATAGGGGCAGTTCTCCTTCAAGAGGGACATCCCATTGCATATGAGAGTAGAAAGCTTACCGGCCCACAACTGAATTGGTCTACAAGTGATCAAGAAATGTATGCTACAGTTTATGCACTTCAACTATGGAGATGCTACTTGGCTGATAGCAAATTCAAAGTAATCACAGACCATAGTCCAAACACATTTTTCCATTCCCAATCGACCTTGAATCGACGGCAGGTTCGCTGGTTAGCATTACTCCATGAATTCCAATTTGAATGGGAGTATAGACCGGGACGAGTAAACGTGGCTGATCCCTTGTCGCGGATACCGTCTTGCTCACCATCTATTGGAGTATTATGCGAGACCGGGAGATCACGTGGCTTGGTTTCTAGCCGGCGGGACTCTGTGGACCCATCTCCGCCTCAGGGTTATTATACCCAGTTGATAGATAGGTTGACTGAAGGGTACACTAAGGACCCTTGGTATGACACACTGGAAGCTGCCCAGGTGTTACAATATCAAGATGGTTACTGGTGGAATGGTAATGTGCTGGCTGTACCAAATTTTGGAACATTGAGACAGGATATAATCCATGATTGCCATAGTACAGTCTATAGTGGACACTTTGGTGTGGCTAAGACTTTACGGCAAATCAAGAGACATTTCTGGTGGCCTCAGATGGAGGACCATATCAGATCATATGTGCAAGGATGTGATTCATGCCAAAGGCACAAGGGTAGGCGAAGAAAGCCTCAAGGTCCCCTAAAACCCTTGTCTATTCCGAATGCACAATGGGAAAATGTTTCGATGGATTTTGTCACTCACCTCCCATCATCTAGTGGAGCAGGTTATGATGCAATCCTTGTCTTTGTGGACATGTTAACCAAAATGGTACATCTCGCTGCAACTCGAACGGATTGTGGTGCAGCTGAAGCAGCAAATCTCTTTGTGAACCATGTTTTCAAAGCTCATGGCATGCCAAAGAAATTGGTCACAGATAGAGATCCAAGATTTGTCTCACACTTCTTTAGGGAGTTGTGTGATAAATGGGAAATCAGTCAAGCCCTTTCTTCGGCTTATCATCCAGAAACAGATGGGCAAACCGAAGCGATGAACAAAGTGATGCAAGATACTCTTCGCCACTTTGTGGGGCCTTCCCAAAGAAATTGGGCTGATTTATTACCGGTTGTTGAGTTTGCAATAAATAACTCAAGATCAGAAGCAACTGGAGAAACACCCTTCTTCCTGAACTATGGAAAAGATCCATGGACAGCATTGACTGCTCAGATCCCTAGAAAAGGACCAAAGCAGGTCGCTGTACCAGAAGTTCAGAAAATGACGAGTGAAATCCGAGAAGGGATTGTTGAGGCAAAGAAACGCCTTCAGGCGGCTCAGCAACGCTATAAAGCTCAAGCTGATCGTCACCGGGCTCCCGTAGAGATCAAGGTTGGAGACCTTGTTCTCCTTGATGCAAGAAACTTAAGGTTAAAGCATCCAGGATCGCGGAAATTAACGCCGAAATGGGTAGGACCTTTCCCTATCGAGCGTCAAATAAATGAGGTTGCTTTCAAAATAAAGCTTCCTGATACTTTGCCCATACATCCGGTGTTCCATGCTTCACTCTTGAAGCCATATTGGGCTAAAGGGTCTGTGCAACCCCCGCCACCTATCGAGATTGAAGGTGACTTGGAATGGGAGGTTGAACGCATTCTTGATCGCAGAGAGCGACGTAGGGGCAAGAAATGCTACACAGAATTCCTAGTGAAATGGGTTGGATACGGTCATGAGCACAACTCATGGGAACCGGAACAGAATGTCGTGCACGCGCGAGAATTGGTTGACGAGTTTCACCAATCTCAAGCACAATCGATTGTCCCACCTCGCACGATCCGAAGGAGATCACAAGCGAAGGTTTGAGACATCATATCACAGTTGGCCACTGGATGATGATGATCTCCTCTCTTAAAATCGTGTAACTACTAGACACTATCATTTGTATGATGCCTATCATGCATTTGATTCCTAGTGAACCCGAGGCGGCTTCACATCTAAGGAGGGGGCACTGTTACAAGTGATCACCGAGATGTCTAGTAAGCACTAGCTAGAGCTACAGACTAGCTATGGGCACTAGTGATAGCCTAGTCAGAGCTTAAGGTCCATAGGATCCCAATAGGAGATCCTATAGCTCAAGAACCCTGGTGCCTCGCCCTAATGACATTAGTCAAGGGTCCCATCAATGAGTGGGGGTTTGATGGGTTAAGGAGGCTTCGAGGGAGGGTTCGGGGAGGTTGTTGTAACAGCAGCCAGAGATAGGACTTGGGCCAAAATTCTGGTCCGGCTACGGTCCGGTCCGGTTACGGTCGAGTTACGGTTCCGTATTACGGCCGTAACTCCGTACCGTAACCGGAGTACTATGTTGTTTTTACGGTACGGAATAGGTACGGTATAGCTACGGTAGCCCCTAAATCACCGTGAAGTAGTGTGGTTCAGTGCTAAAGCGTTAGGCTGTAGTCTGTAAGGTCGTGGGTTCGAATCCCCCTGGGTTCCTTTGGGTTCTCGGGACCCTGCGGGGGTTACTATTTACGGTTTACGGTTGGTACGGTGGTTACGGTCGGTACGGTCCGGTACCGGAGCAGTACGGAGTGGTACGGTGGTCCGGTTCCGAGCACGAAAACCACTCCGGTCCGGACCGTAACTACCGTAACCGGAAAGTCCTATCTCTGACAGCAGCATGTCGGAGCTACTTCGGCAGGTGAAAGTATCCCTTCGGGGAAACGTTTTCTTTCGGAAGACGGTACAGGAGATGCTGGGGCAGCAGAGTAACCTGCCTCGAGGGGTACCGGTCAAGACTGCAGAGGAAACTGAGCAGAGTGATTTCGATTTCTTTGATTATGATTCGGAGAGGGAGGATGTGCCTGCAGGCTGTATTGATGTAAATCCATTGGAGGCTTATCAGGCTGGATTCCAAGGAAGCCCTCTGTTCCATGTACAGGCAGAGGTGGGCCCCCACCTTCACCCCATCTCCCTCATGGTGGATACTGGGGCAGCAGTCAATGTGGTACCCTGGAGGCTCATTCAAGGACTCGGGATTCCTCTCCAGCCATCCAAAGTGAATCTGAGGGGGGTGGGGGGCCTACGGTGCCCTGCTAAGGGGGAGTTCCAAGCAAGACTCAGAGTCCAGGGCAAAGAAACATTTGCCAGATTTTTGGTTTTAGAAGAGGGATCCTCTGGACTTCTGGGTAAACCCACCCTCGCCAGCTTGGGCTTCCTTATCAACCCAGTGAACAACAGCTTGATCCCCATCAGCCACCCACCAAGGGAAAAGGGGGAAAACACTCAAAACAGCAAGCAGAAAAAAGAAGGGAAGGATACCCCAAGCAGAGAAAAAAAAGGGGGGGACAGTACTCATGAAAAAGAGAAAAAAAAACAGGATCCACAGCAAAGTAGCACAAAACAGGACAAGGCAGGGGGACCTGCACTCAGACCTACCCAGTGGCAAGTCCAGTTGACACACCAGGCCCTGACCCCCAAAGCCAGAGCTGACTCAGGGGGGGGGTATGACTTGCCCCTCACGGAATCGAAGACCATCCCAGCAGGGAAAAAGGTCCTCATCAGAACTGGAATACTACACAAGCTACCCCAGGGAGTGGCAGGCACAGTGGTGACCAAGGATGCAGCAGCCAAGCTCAATCTGCATGTGTTGCCTTCTCTGACCAATCACAAGGGGAGGCAGGAGTTCACTGAGATCACCTACCTCATCCACAACCAAGGCAGCAAGCACTGCAGGATCCAGGCAGGCAAGTCAGTAGCCTCCCTCCTACTAACCAAGTCACTGACACCTCCAATGCACCTCCACACTCAGGGAAGTGGGGGTGACACCCAGGGGAAGGCACCAGAATTCCAGGAACCGAACTCATTCACTGCTCAGGAGGCACCACAGGACACCCCGGGGATCCACATCCACTATATGCATTCAGTGGAAAAGGGCAGTCGACCCTCCCCAGGCAAACGGGGCAAAACACCTATGCCTTACCACATCATGTTTCCCCTGGGGAAATCCATCGTTCTGGGGCCTCGGAAGACAGCCTCCTTCCAACTACCCTACCGCATCTCAGGGCACCTTCCCCCCCTCCGGGATTGCCTCGCAGGACCCAACCGTGTCCACGCAAAAATCCGCCCCAACGGAATTACACAGGTCGTCATTCACAACCTGAGTGACGAGCCTCTCCACTTGACGCCCAGGATGAAAATGCTCTGGGCTCCGACCTCCATCCTCTCCGAGACTGGGCCCTCAGAACCGGAGTGCTGCACGGTGGACGACGCACACAGTGAACCAGCGGCGCTAGAACACGACAGCTCCGCAGAGCCGGAGTGCTGCACGGTGGACGACGCACACGGTGAACCAGCGGCGCTGGGAATCGACAGCTCCGCAGGGTCGGAGTGCTGCACAGTGGAAGAAACGGACGGTGAGACAGAGGCACTAAAAAAACTCACCAAACAGTTTCCGGATTTATTCTCAGAAGAGGAGGTGAACACCCCCTTGAAGCAGACCATGAGTGTGGGCACGGAGGACGTCGAGTGGGAACAAACCCCGCGGTTGACAAACAGGTCGGCATATCAGCCGATGTCCTTAGTCGAGAAACAGGCCGTGCAGACGGAACTCGACGGCCTGGTAAGGAGGGGCATTTTGCGCGAGATGGATCCAAGCGAGAAAGGCTTTTTCCATCAGTTGCTGGCGATCCCTAAGAAAACGGGGAAACCGCGGCTGACCCTCGACTGCCGCCGTTTAAACACGATGGTGAGGAGCTGGACTTGCTCCTTACCGCCAACGCGAGAGGTGGTGCGCACACTGCACCCAAAGTGGAGGTACTTCACTATATTGGATCTATTGGACGGTTTTTTCCAAGTCCCAGTGAAAAAGGAACTCCAGCAGTACTTCTGTTTTGAGTTTGAGCAAAGAAGGTATATGTTCTTGAAGCTGGTCCAGGGCTTCGGGCCCAGCGCGTGTTTATTCCACGACGTAGTGAGGAGGGTCGTGGGCGGCGAAGCACCGAACTTCGTGGACGACCTGATCGTCGGCGGGGCCACCCGCCTGGAGCACCACCGTCGCCTGGAAAGCGTAATGCGGCGACTTGAGGCTTTCGGTTTCAAACTGAAGCAGGAAAAAATAAGGTGGTGCAGGGAACAGACGGTGTTCCTGGGGTACGACATCTACGCGGGAAGGTATTCACTTGAAACCTATGCCGCCAAAGCCCAACAGAATCTGCCGGAGATAAAGGACCGACGGCAGCTGCAAAAGGGCCTTGGGGTTTTAAACGTCCTGCGAGACGTCGTGCCCGGGTATACCAAGCTAGTGGGGGATCTTTACCCCATCGCCCAGGGGACGGGGAAGGTGGACTGGGAAGAAGTACAAAACAAGTTCCGCGAGGCGGCAGGGAAGGTGTTCTCTCGTGCCTACGCCATGGGAAGGATGGAGCAGGAAGGGGAGTTCCGTTTATTTACAGATTGGAGCGGAGGTGCATATGGGTATGCCCTGTTCGCCGGGGAAACTTTGATCCAGGTGGGGTCGAGAAAGAACTTTGTCTGGCAAAAGAAAGTTAGCTCGTTTCTGGGGGAAGCCCGAGCTATCGCGTGGGCGCTGCAAAGCGTCACGCACATTATTCGAGGCAGCGTCGTCACCGTTTTTTGTGACAGTGATGCCGTGATCAAGAAACTGCAGCAGCCCACAGGATGGGAAAAGGAGACTGACTCTAGGGTACTCCGACTGCTCGGTTACCTCTTGGGGAATTTCTGTGTGGGGCAGGACCTGCTATTCCAGTTCGTGAATGGGCTAGATAACCACCTAGCCGATCTGATGAGCAGGTGGAGGTACAGCGACGAGAGAAGGAGGACGAAAACGGAAGGGGAGGAAAAGGAGCAAGGTGTCAACGCTGTCACGCCAATGGAAACCTTGATGCGCAGAGCCCACGTGGGGCACCCGGGGGCCACCAAGATGAGGGAGATACTCGTCTCGTGGGGGGAGCAAGTTCCACAGCAAGCAATCGAAGATTTTTGCAGGAAGTGCGAGTCGTGCCAACGTTTCCGACGGAGGCCTCGGGAGGGAAAGCTTGGGTGTGTGGCCGACAGTGGAACGCCAGGCGAACAGCTATGTATGGATTGGGTTGGGCCGCTGAAAGCCACGACGGGCGGCCTACGCTACATATGGACTGTGATCGACGCCGGTACGCGCTTGGGAGAGGCTTGGCCCACGAGAGCCGCTGGGTCGCAGGACGCAGTGAGAATGTTGCAGAAATGGATGCAGGACAGGGGAAGTCCAAAAGCGGTGGTCGTTGACAGGGCGAAATGCTTCGACGCCGACGTCTTTCGGGATTTCTGCCACCAAAATCGAATAAGCGTCACCTACATCCCAGCGGGTTCGCATAAGAGCGCCGGCTTGATCGAGCGCTACAATCAAACCCTCATCAACCGCCTACGGAGGATGATGGACGATGTTTCAGCGAGGGAAAACGAGTGGGACCAGCAGCTCGCGGCAGCCGCAAGACTAATCAGACTGTGGCCGCATCGAATCACGGGATACACCCCTGAGGAGCTCTGGAGCGGGAGGCGTAGCTCGGGAGGAGAGATGACGACTGACGAGCTAAGGGCCGCACGGAAGGAGGCCACGCAGAGGGTGGCGCTACACCGAGCCAAGGTGAATAGTACGCGGAAGGATCACGTGTGGAAAGCGCAACAGGGAGACCTAATCCTCGTATATGACCATCAACGGATGGCGCGAAAAGACGCGAAAGTACTCCCGTTCTGGCGGGGACCTTTCAGGACACATCGACGAGTTTCACGGGACGTCGTGGAGTACAGGAGAAAGGAAGGAGGAGGGAGAGTGTTGACAGCTCACGACGATCACGTGAGGAAGTGGGAAGGAAGCGGTTGAAGCAAGAGAGACCAAGAACGAGAGTGAGAGACAGTGAGTGAATGGGGTATTCGGAGGAAGGCGCAGAGAAGCGTGTAAGGAGGATCAGAATAGATGGGAAAGATGGGGGAATGTAGATGTAACGGTCCGTGGGAAAGTGGACTTGAAACGGCACATGACAGTTATTGGGGAAGTATATGAGTTGAGAGGACGGATTGGGGAACATCCTGTAATCATACTTTCGGGATATCTTACACCAGTATTCCTCGTCCAATTCGTCATTTCCATGGTGGTGATTTGTCTACGACAGATTGGTGTTGACAAGGGGGCGACTAATCCTTCAAGACTGTTGTTATCGCCTTTAATTAATAATTCAAAGTACATTATCGCGTCCATCCCGCCACCCCTGTCGTACTTCCGCCTTTTGCAAATCTCCGATTTGCCTCCTTTTGCTTGTTGCCTTGAAGGAGGGCCCAGTGAAAGATAGAACCTAAAGAGAATATGCCAATCAATGATTACAAAAGACTCTGCGATCCAACACAACGAATAGGCACGAATCCAGTCCCACAGTAACTCCCAATAAAACGTGGACCCTCCATTCGTTCAACGATCATAACCAATTCAACAGCCCATTCCTCCGTTACATAACCCAAAATGAAATGCACAAATTGTTTGTGGGGATGAGGGAAAAAAAGAGGCATGTGGCAAAGAGCTGGGTTTGACTCCTAGCAGCTTGGAGATGTTAGATGCATTTGTATTGAACTTGTAATCGGTGGATGGGAATGCTTGTCAATGTAATTAAATAAATCCATTTGTTTCGAAATGCTGTTTCGAAATAGGATGACGATCGCTGTGTTTTCCTGGATTGAAAGAGAGGAAAGAAAAGGTTTGCTTTAAAAAAAAACAGTATGTTCTTTATCGAGTGGAAAAGGGGGAAAACAAACACTGACAGGCTGACAGCCAACTTTGAGAGGGAAAAATTGTAGAAATAAAAAAAGAAGCAAGAAAGAAAACAATAGATCTAAAGAAATATATTGTTAACATTTATCGAAATTGCCCAAGTCATCTCCTTGCTTGTATAGAAATAGTTTCCTCATGTAATAGTAGTACTCATCATGTTTTCATGTTTTCCTGTGATGTCTCAATTCAGAATGGCCCAAAAAAAATCAAGAGTGTGAGTTGGGTCGGTGAATGGGGAAAGGAAAAGAAAGAAATACATTTTTCAGTTCTTTTGGAGATGGGGCTGGTCTATCAGATGAACAAACTCATATATCAGATGCACACTCCCCATTTGTTTTTTGTTGTCGTTGAAAACAACACTCCAAAAGAATCTTTACAGCAATCCCCTCCCACCCCTCCCCGCAAAAAAAAAAAAAAAAAAAAAAAATCTTCTCACCCTAACAAACGAATTGTTGAGAATCGTCCCACCCGACCAAAATCGATTCTGCTTCTTCCCCCCCCAAAAAATGTAGTCCGTTGTTTTTTCTTGGGGGGGTTCCCTTCCTAGTGATCTAAATCAACCATCGTCCATTGCGGACCCCTCTTCTCAATAATTGAACAACCCAAAATCAATTCCCTCACAAAAATCCTCCTCCTGATTATACTCTGCTGAATAATACTCCCCCCCCCCTCTTCCCCCCTGCTCCTAATTGTTTTGCATGGGTGGTGGGGATTTTGGCCTCAAAGCTTCGATTTCCTCGGTAGATGGGAGCAGGTTGGGTTGACCTGGCTGGGGTCGACCGATGGTGGTGATGAATGGAGATCCATCAGGGTGGATAAAATGCCCAGCATAAGAGTGAGGCTTGAAATTGGATGCTGATAATTTGCTTCCCACCGTTACCCAACCGGGCCGAATGTTATTGTCTTGTCCAAACAGCTCCAACCTCCTGCCGGAACCAACCAGACATTGAAATGTCAAAAAACATTCTTTGTGGATAGTAGTTTTTCAATTTCGGGGGGTGGGTAGGCCAACAGTGTAAAATTCAAGCGCAAGCGATGTGAAAATGAACTGGTTTTGGAACCTCTAAAAACGGCTATCTAGTGAAAGACATTGCTTTGGTACTGATGATTAAAAATTACTCTTGGGAATTTTTTTCTCACCTGTTCAGTTGTTTACTGTGTATGATCCATATCATTATTATTCAAACCAATAATAATAATTATAATAAATGAATGAATGAATGAATAACTATTATTTACTCCTTTTAATTCAAATGTATTACATCGAGGCTGTAAGCCTCCAAGCAGCCTGTGCATTATGCAAATTAACGATACGAGATGTCACTATAATTATATTGTTCCTCTATTTAACTCTGTTTTTTTTTTGTTTTTTTTTTTTTAAGGGGGGGGGGGGGCGGAACCCTTGGATTTTTAAACTCTCCTGCCTTTCTTTTTTTTTTTTTGCGAAAACAGAGAACTTGATCGATCCTAACCCCCCTTTCTCAGGGGACAAGAAAAACCTCAAGAGAAAAAACAAACGAACGCTTCTCGCCCGCTCACCTCCTCCCCAGACAAAACCTCTCGATTATGGAGTACATCTGTTCCGGTTTTTCGGTGCTTCCCAATGGCGGCTCCTCGCTGACCATAACATCTGTGTCTACATTTGCATGAATGACGTGCCCGTCTGTTGTCCTTCTCACAGTTCCCTTGATTCCCATCAAGCAATGCTCCTGTTTTTTTTTTTTTAAAGCAAAAAATGCACATCGCATATAGCCACAATATATCCATCTGCATGTGTTGGTTTGTAATGAGGCTTGCAAAAACAGAGGAGAGGGGGGAATGTGTGTGCGTCAATGATGGAGTGTTAGGACAGAAAAAGAACTCAGTTTGAGGGAACATGCAGGGGTGGGGGTGAGGCAGGAAATCGGGCTATTTTGCAAAAAAGAACAGGCCTCCATCGTTGCAATCAACACTGAATTGTTTTTTTTTTCTTCCCTTTTCCCCCGGATGCCAATCTTGCAGCTTCAAGTATTATGCCAAAAAGTTTTCAAAAAAATCGCCAAATCTGACACTACAAATTTCTCAAACGGCAAATCGGCTACAAAAAAAAATGTACAGACGGAAAAACACTCCATATTTCACATACCTACCAAGATTAGATTTTATAACTATTCAGGGATTCTGGATAGTTAATCCTCTTCAGTGGATGGACTTTCTGTCTCACCTTGTTGTGTTGAAGCACCGATAGGGCCTCCTGATTGACGGCATTCAGGTACTTCCTGTTTCTGTCTTTGTTGGTTTTTATCCACACGATATCCTCGCAGCGCCGATAGCCCCACCTGTTCAAACAGTGGCGCCCAGCATCCAGTCCCTCTTCGCTCCCACACCTTCGCCACATTCAACACCCCAACCAAAAGTCAGACATCAACCCCCCCCCCAAATTTAACACCCCAATCGGGAACACCTAGGAAAACAGCACTTTTCACCACCTATACCCTGTTTCCTCATCCTATCCCCCCAAAACTGGAAAACCTCTCCCGGGGGACGGTGAGGTTTTCCAGTTTGTTCGAGAATCGTTTATCGGAAGCCCCCCTCCCCCCCCGGCTTATTGCTCATTCCACACTCACCACAGAAACACGAACGAGGGGCTGTCCATGACATCTTCGATTCTCAATTCCATGATCTCTTGCCATTTCCAGAAAACGCCGTCCCCAACCCCCGGGGCTCTTCTCACGTACTCCTCCCAAGGGGGGTCGATCAACACCACATCGAATTTTGTCCCAAAAGTCTTGACGCTCAGATCCAATTCTTTCAGGTCGGCCTTCAGGTAGTAAGGGGGGGTTGCACAATTGGAGATGATGGAATCCTGGAAAAAAAAAAGAACAAAAAAAATAACGCTGATTGAGAAATGAATTCCATCGTTAAGCTTGGGATATGGTGAACAGGCAAAAAAAGAAGCAGACTCCGACACTCTTTATTACTTTTTTTTTTTCACTTTTTACTTTTTTTTTTCTTCTTTGAAGGTTACCATAGATAGGACAATTTTTCCACCCATTAACTATAATGCGTGTTTTTTTTCGTTTTCCTTTCGCGTGGAGTAGTTTTTGTGATTCAACCAGGGCGTGAAAATTAGTCCAGCGCAAAAATTACACAATCTACAGTACTTTACGGCTTCCAAAAAACTCAATAATAAGTTGATCCATCCACCACAAACCCATCCTTTTTTTCTCTGTTCAGCAAGGAAACCCACTCCCAGTTACCTTCAGCATCACCAGCCTTTTCGCGTTCGGGTAGTCAGCGTACTGATCTGCCAGCTGGGAATCCCTGAGAAAATTCTGAGGCCGCTGCCCAGTATCCACGAAATGCTGATTATAATCATTGCCCTCAGCTCTGGACTTCCCCATTTGCCCCCCACCTCCACCTCTCCCTCCTGACCTCCCACCCCACCCCCCCACCTTTCGATACTTCCGATTCATTCCAGAGCCCATACCCCCAAACTCAGGTCCCCCATAACCCCCAAACCCATCAAATCCCGAAGCAAAATCTCCTTGGGCTCCTCCTGGGCCAAACCCAGGCACGAAATTTCCCATGGGCCCCCGAGGGGGGCCCATCATCATGTTCCGTGGGGCCATGAAGGGGGGATGTATCTGAGGCATTCTGGGGGGCATCTCTGGTGGAAAAGGCATGCGAATCGCAGGGGGGCCCCCCTTGGGGAAAACCTCATCCGGCATTCCGAAGGGAGGCTCGTTCGGAAAGGGTCTTTCCCTCTTCCTTCTGAATCTTCTGCCAGAAAAAGAACATATCCACCATCATTTTTTTTTCACGTCTGTTTTTTTTACGTTTGGGGGAAAGGGGGGGGGGGGGGGGAGAAAAACAACACAAAAAAAATGCAAAGGAAGATGCAAAGGAAAAAGAACTAAAGCGAAACAGCGATGATCCAGAAAACAAACATACCCTGGGCCCTGGAAAAACATGCCTTCACCCTGAGGTTCGTTGAACCATGGTCCTGGGGGGCCCCTGAGGGATGCACCCGGGTCGTGATCTGGTGGGGGATGCGGGCATGGCTCTGGGGGAGGCCTCGGGGGTGGAATGCCAGGTTCTCTGTTGTCTGAAGAAAGCAATTCAAAAGCCTGTTAAAAAAATGAATCAAATTTTGATGCCACAAAATGGGTGAGGCCGAAATTTTCCAGGGAAACCTGGTGCTTGGCATTCCCACTGGAGGTGTAGAAAAAAAAATCGGCAAATCTGAGGGGTTTTCACAGCTGGTGTCTATCTACCCCTTGGAATTTTTTCTCCAATCCGACAAGTTCCAGAGAAACCCACCTGCCCTGTTTCTCGCTTCTTCCTCTGAGCCGGGGTTGTCCATCCCCCAGCTTCACAATCTGCACACGACCCCGCCGACCGTACGTGCTAACGGGGCCAAACCTCTCGCTCAAACGCTGCGACAACGGGACTGCAATATTTTCTCCGACAGTGATTCGACACTGTTTCCGACACGAAGCTCTGTTGGGTGGGTGTGGGGAAGGGGGGGTTTTCTCACATCTCATCTGAAGATGCTGTTGGGAGATCTATCTTGATTAATGGCCCCCGTAGAACAAAAACGGTTGCGTTGAGTGGGGTGTGAAAACTGGGGTGAAAAAATTGAAGTCAAAATTGAGTGAGAAGAAACGGGAACCTGCTCTGCCCCCCTCAGTCCAGTTCAGAGTTTCGGAACGGGTTTCGTCCCTTCTCGTGCGGGGCGTTGGTGGAGCGAGAGCGCCGCTTCAGAGAAAACGACGTCGACGTAGAAGGGGTGGGCTATCGGAGCCGCCACGCAGAAACGGGTGCAAAGCTTTGCACCCGCTTCAGCGCGCTGGCCCCGGAATCGTGGTACAATCCACAAGCTTCAAGCTGACAGTTTCCTTCCTCAGTGTTGTTCGGCACACCACTTGCAAGACAATTGTCCATCAGGGTCGACGTGACCGGGCCAATCGCAACAGTTCACGGCCTTGGCGTTCAACACCTCGGTCCCCCGGTCCGGTTTCGACCGGAAAACTCGAGCAAAGATGTTTTTTGAATGAAACGTTTCCTTGCTTCTCTCCGCGAAGAGAGTCTGGAGGGAGTGCAACGGCGGCGCTCCAACGAACTAAAACCGGCGAGCACCATGCTCCCTAAGCAACCCACACAACCAGGCGACGTCCCCCCACCCCCCAAAAAAAGCCGTTGCTTGCACGTTTTTTAAGAAGGGGACGTGTATGTTTTTTAACCAGGAAAACAAACACTTGCTGGTGTGGCAGTGTTTCTTGTGTTCTCTTTCTTTCTTCGTGTGTGAAAGAAAAAAACAAAAAGACCTCCCCCCCAAACACACACACACACACGCTCACACACGCTCACTCGATGTGGAATCGGTCACAGAAATTGGCGTACCGCCTTTTTTGTGTAACAGAGAAGTTGTGGTCATACGAACACATTCCGTCCCACCCCCTGCACCGCGAAAACACATGACAGTGGGGTCTCTGTCATAAAATAATAGGAAAGCCGCAACGAAGCCGATCGTTCTATATGCACCGCATGCTCGGCTGTGTCAGAAAAAACAGATAGAGGCGAAAGACAGAGACAGAGAGAGAGGGAGCGTTTCTTTATTTCGGTTTGGTTTCGGAAAACCCCGTTGCGACGAATCTGTGCGACTTGTTTGCGTGATGGGGGCGTGTTTCTCGTTGAACACCAAGCCACCGAGGCTTCAAACGAGGAGCAGCTTTCGTCCCGTGGAATTGCTCAATGGTAGATATCAAGTGGTAAGATTTACCCGAGGAGCGAGAAACCAACGAAAAGCAACGAAATAAAACAGCCAGCGTTGGAAGGAATCATTTCTGACACTGAGCAATGAAAGGAGGAGGGAAAAAAAAAACCGCTGGTGTATATGGTTTACGGGACTCTGAAGATCTGGGAGAAGTGTCTGTTATCGTCGATAGGAATGGAAAAGAATGAGGAGGTTTAACTGACGTCGATATATAGACGCTTGAGGCTCGGACGTAGGCGTCAAGTCGTAGTTTCGTTGAAAAATTGAAAAAGTTTGGAAAACAACCAAGGAAATTGTACGCGGTGTTTCGAAACAATAATAAAAAACCGGTATGGCAGTCGAAACTCGTCGAGACGGTTTTAGGCCAAACTTGCGTAGGTTATTCTCGCGTGCTTATTCTTACTTGGAGTGATATTTTAGTTATTGCTTATTTTTTTTTTCTCTCTTAAGGTTTTGTTCCAGGATGGCATTGTATGCCCAGCAATATTTGTGATACATTCGTTTAACAAAAAAGTATCGATGGATTCTTAATGTTTTAAAAAAGAGTGATACACATTAGTATTTTATTTTTATTTTTACTTTTCTGTTGGAAACAGTGTGTCAGATGCTTTGTTAAGATTCCTAGTTTGTATTCATGTATTGAATTAATTAATTTATTTAGATGCTTTGTTAGGATTCCTAGTTTTTGCTTATGTATGTAGATTTCTTTATTTATGTTTTTTGTAAAAGGGGATACAATTGGTTGAATTTGCTTCTTCCACTGTTTTTTTTTTTTCAGATCGAAAAGTTGGGCATGGGCTCAACAGCTACGGTTTATTTAGCCAAAGACTTTAAAGAGAGCGGAGTTGTGGCTATCAAGAAAATTGAAAGGGGCCGAAAGGTAAAAACTTCGAAGGTGTTTTTTTTTTTTTTTGTGGGGGGGGTGTGTGATCGGGTGATCTTCAAATTTCCGTAGCAAATTCGTTCACCCCTTTCCATGTCTATTCATATGACACCAGAATGTGTTCTTTCCATCGAGCAAAGTCAGACAAAACTGAGAGTGCTGTGAATATACCGTAAAATTGTGAGGGGGGGGGGGGGAACCAGGCTGATCTCTACTCTTGACAAGCAGGGATTTTTTTTATTATATTTTTTGGGAAGGGGGAAAAATGAAAAAAAAAATGAAGGGGTAGGAATACGACTCTGCATTCCATGAACCATGAACGGGACGAAAAGGGTGAGGTCTTTTTTTTGGGGGAAGTGGGCAGGGGGGACTGGAGAACATCTTTTGTTCAAAATTGAACACGAGCCGTTCACCGACTAGGCCATTCTTTTCTGTA
Source organism: Bryopsis sp. KO-2023 (assembly GCA_030272585.1). Classification (NCBI taxonomy): domain Eukaryota; kingdom Viridiplantae; phylum Chlorophyta; class Ulvophyceae; order Bryopsidales; family Bryopsidaceae; genus Bryopsis; species Bryopsis sp. KO-2023. Next base: position 1,688,572 of record BSYQ01000010.1, read on the forward strand.
GCTTACCCCTTGCTGGGTAATTTTTCACTTTTTTTTTCTTGGCAAAACGAAAGTTGTGAAACAATAAAAGCACATATTATAAATATTGTGAAGCAGTTTTATTTAATGTGTGTGTGCGTGTGTGTGGTTTCTTTGCTTGGTTGCAGGTCGATTTGTATATCGAGAGGGAAGTTTTATTACATTGGTCCCTTTCGCATCCAAACGTCATAGGATTCAGAGAGGTGAGTCATCTTCCTTTTGCTTGCCGTTCCTCCCCTCCCTAAAAATAAGTAAGAACGTTGGGGAAAAAAAAAAAGCGAAAATAGAGGAATAATAGAATAGGTAGGGTTTCCAGCCAGTGCAATGTAATAGTTTTGAAAACAAATAAGTAAATAATAATAAAAAGATTAAAAAGCCAAAAAAAAGCAACAAGAACAAAAACAATAAGAAAGAAACCCTGGAATATCACCTGACTATAATAGCTTGTTGCTCTTGTTCTTTGATTTATTATTTTGATTTATTTATTATTTTTAATTTATTATTATTATTTTTTTTGGGACAAAAAACTTTAAAAACTTGAAAACGTTTTTTCATGTTTTTAATTTGAAATGTGGCCAGTTTCCATTTTTACTTTTTTTTCTTACAGGTTTTCATTTTTTTAAACTGAAACGTGGTCCAATTTTAATTTTAATTTTTTTTTACAGGTATTTGTGTCTGGGGAACACCTGTGCATAGTGTTGGATTATGCCGATGGTGGAGACCTGGTGGATTTCATGAACAAGCATGGAAATTTATCCGAGCAGGAGACCAGGGTCATTTTCAGACAATTAATAGAGGCGGTCAGCTACTGCCATTCCAAGGTGACTATTTTTTTTTCCGACTTTTCCATGGTGATTGATTAATGAAATGAAATAATTAAGGCGTTTAAGTCAGTCTGGTTGGAGAAATTGATATTTTTGTTTTTTTTCGATTTTATCCTTTAAAAAAGAATAATAATACTGTTTGTAATTTTATGGCTGTGTTTTTGAAAACTCGATTGGATAATATTTGAAGTGGCAGTCGGCCTCTGCGAAAAGGAAAAAAAATTGCCAGAAAATGATGTTTTTTTCGTTTTGCATTCCACGTGTTTGAATTTGAAACTTTGGAGTGTGGGGTTAGAGATCCATACAAATAGAATATGATTGAAAACAAACAAGAAATAGATGGGCTGAATTTTCGATTAAAAGTCCTGGTGGAGTTTTGTAAGCAGGATGTACAAATCGAAGGGCCCTTCTAAAGTAGGAAAATCGGGTTTTATTTTTCATGAATAAAAGGGAGGGAGTGTGTAGAATCGAATGCGTAGTATTTTTTTTAGTCTTTATATTATCTTTTCTGTTTGCTATTTGGTTTTTCCACCCAGAGCGGTGGGTTCATTTTGCTTGTTTAGTGGGTTCGAATGGGCCAAGAAAAATGAAATAGATGCGGGAGCTGTTTTTTTTTCTTTCGAATTTATGTTCAGCAGTCGTTTTGAGGTTACTTTCGACACGCAGCAATCTATTTTATTTTATTTTTTACCAGAGGAATGAATGCAAAATATCGCCTCTTTTTTTTATTCTAGAATTGGCTGTTGAAAGGAGAAAAAAAATGCAGGCCTCGATAATGATCGCTTTGCAAAAAAATAAAAAAAGTACTAGGTGTTGGAAAGGAGGAATTAAGCTTTTCTTTTTTTGTTTTGCCTTTTTTTTATATATTTTTAAAATATTTCGTATGGTGTTTTTTCAGGAAGTAGTAAATCGCGACATCAAACTCGAAAACATATTGGTGTCGTACAATAATGGAAAAACGACCGTGAAATTGGCAGACTTCGGCTTTAGCAAGGTAAATTGAAAACAAATCAGATAATAAAGGGATAATTTAAAACTGTTGCATGATTTTGACAGGAATATGTTTTATTGCATTTTTGGGGAGGAGAATAAAAAGAAAAATAAAATAGGCCCACTCAAGTCCGAAATTTTAAATTTTTTCTTCCCCTTGATCCCACCTCTTTTTAATTTTGGCAAGTTCCCATATGAAGTCGTCAAAAATTTGTACTGGCTACTTTTTTCGAAGCAGTTTTTCTTACAAATCAAGAGAACAATGCATAAAATAAACACAAAAAATTACATGAAATAAATAGACATAAAATAAATAAATGAATAAATAAATAGATAAAATACATCAAAATTAGTAGTAACAATCCTATGTGATATTATGTTTATTATGTTTTTTCATAATTGTGCATTTTTCAGTTTGCTGATGACAACGTCAAAACACTGCTGGGCACTCTGGGAAGTTGCGCTCCTGAGATTCTGAAATATGCAACGAAAAAATCGGAGTATGATGGAAAGGTGATCGATTGAATTTTAACATTTCATCAAACATTAAAATAAAAAATATTGTGAATATCTTGCATATGCAGGATAATTTTTTTTTTATTTTTTTTCGCTATTTCGTCCAGTGACAATTTGCCTCAATTTGTAAAAAATGGAAAAGAACGATTACAGATAAGCGTTGTAGTTAAATACTGCTCTTTTAAATTTCCTTTCGAAAGAAATATTTTAGCTACATTATAATGAACCACAATTGTTCTTCTTTTTTTTTAAATATATAGAACGGCACTGGGTTTTCTTGTAGCTCCATTTATTCTTGCTTGGGTTTTCTATCGATCATTGTCGATCAGTTTCTGTTTTTAGAAAACTGAACAAGAAACTAGCAATGTTTTCTTTTCATTCCAGCGTTTCTCCCCCGAACAATTTCCCAGCAAAAGAGCATCTACGGCCATGTTTTCTTTCCACAATCATGACTGACTGGTGTTTCTTTCTTTTGGCCCCCCCCTTTTTTTTTCTTTTTTTTTCTCCAGAAAGTCGACATCTGGTGCACGGGCGTTTGTCTCTTTCGGTTGCTGTTTGGCCGAACACCGTTTGACCAGGACACTGCCACTTGCCAAAAATCCGACAATAATAACCCCGAGGTGGTGAAACGAAAAGATCAAAAAGACCACGTCCAGCGGATCATCGATTGCGACCTGAAAATCCCCACGGAAAGACAAGTGCAAGCTGGGAGCAGCAAAGAAACCACCGTTCCAGTTTCGGAGGCCTGCCAGGAAATTCTCAGAGGTATTTAAAAATTCAGAACAATGAATGACTGAATTTTATATACGTGTTTTTTTTCCCTCAAAATCTGCCGTTTTAGTTCTTTTTGGATTGTGCTGTGCTCCGTGGGGCACCTCCGAAAAGCCAGTTTCGTTGGGGTTTTTTTTCAGTATATATATATATATATATATACATGAATATGCACCGTATCTTAGCCCATCTATCACACAAATGAGAGTGATATGAACCCTTTTTTGAAAAGTGTGAGAAAAGTGTGTAAAGTGTGTGTGTGTCATTCCTACAGGCATTCTATCTTTGGAACAAGAAAGATGGAGCCTTGATCAAATCCGGCAGAGCGAATGGTTCACCGGTGGTGAGGAGCAGGAGTCCCCTCGCCCCGTCAGACATGCAGAAACCCCTACACCCACTCCCGAAAGCCAGGCTTCCACCACAGGGATGCAGACGGAGCAAGAAATCAGGATGGTTTTGCAAGACGCTCGTTTCAGCATGCGAAACAAGCTGTCGACGATGAGGGTGGGCACCCTGGGCAAGATTTCAGAAGTCCCTTCGGAATTTAGTAACCCTCAGAGTCCAGACAGACGAACTCAATCCTTGACTAATCAATCGGTAACGAGACGAGTCATGCTGAGGGCTAGGGCAGACATTATCGAAGGGAGCATGACTCCATGACAGTCTCCCTCCCCCCCAGGTCCTTTTATCACTGGAAAAAAGAAAAAAAGGAAAAGAAAAGAAAGAAGAGGATGACAAATGCGATTTTCCAGAGGGAAAAAAAAACAAACAAAACAAAAAACAGAAAAGAAGAAAAAAGAAAAGATTAAGAAGAGAAAAAAAATGATATATAGGTGATAGGTGCTTTTGTTTCGTTGCCCACTTTTTTTTTCTTTCGTTTTTTGGTCGAGTTTTTTTGGGTTTTTTTTCCTTTTTGTGGGCTTCCTCCCGATCATATGTGCATGTGTTTTTGCACATTCTTTTTTCTTCCTTTTTCGATCAATTTTTTGCTACCCTTTTTATGGATGAATTTTTTTTTTTTTTTGGGGGGGGGGAGGGGAGTGTTCTGCCATTCAACATCGCATGGCTTTCGGCCTTTCTGTGGTGTTTTTCACCCCCTTTTTCTGGATTATACACAGTATTGTTTTTTGCTGCCAATGCGCGCATCCACATTTGCTAGCCAATGGTTCTGAACCCTCTTCCCCCCCCCCAAAAAAAAATATATATATATATATATGGCAAAAATGGTGAGAATTAACATGGATCAAGAATTCAAGGGCTTGAAATGGCGAGTTACAAAAAGGAGGTGGATTTCGGAACAACATGCGATTATGTACGGCGGGGTGGGTGGGTGGATGTTCTTTTCGAGGTTTACATAATTCGAGGGGCCAGGGTTGACCAGAATTTGATTGGATTGTTACAATAATGAGGGGCAATGGGGGGAATTGGGTTTTTTTGGGAAAAAAGCCAAAAGTTTATGATGGCGTCGAGTGATCGGTGTATTTAGGTGACAAGCAAATTCAATTTTTGATCCGGAGGCTTAGGGAAAAAAAGGGGGGGGGGGAGGAGCAGGGGGGGTGCCTCAATGCTGGAACAGCATTTGTATATTAGAGGCCGTTTAGGTTACTGGGAAAAAAAAAGAGATTTATCGCTTCAAGGGTTTTTTTTCAAGGTTTTTTTTGTTGGTTTGTTTGTTTGTAAGAGTGGAATGGGAGGGGGTGAAAAAAAAAAAAATTTGGTCAAAGATGCAGGAAAAAAAAAGTGGTCGAAGATGCAGGAAAAAGAAAAGAAAAAAAAACAGAGGAGGAAAAGGGTGGTCGAGGATGGAGCTTCTTTTTCGCTTAATGTTTTGCAGAGTTTTTTTGGTGTTTTTTTTTGGTTTTATGTGCCAAGGCAACGACAAGACATTCAACCGATGTCAAAAGTGGATAGGGAAAGTGGATATGTTTTTTTTTTTAATTAAAAAAAAGTGGGGGAAAGATAGAGGGGGTTAAGGAAAAAAAATGTGTCACATGAAAAAAACAAGACAGAAATATTTACATCATTGAGGTGGGATATGTGCTTTTTTTTTAGTTTTTTTTGGTTTTTTTTGGGGGGAGAGGGGTTTTGGCTGGTGTTTCTGGCCCCAAAAAAAAGAACGAAAGAAAACGTGGATAAAATGACCTTTTACTATTTAAAACCAGTGGTTTGAAAAAAAAAAACAGCCACAAAAAAAAAAGATTAAAAAAAACAGGCGATATTGAAAACGGGGGTGTTTTCATAAAGTTTGACAGTTTTAGTAAAAAAGTTTTACCCCTTTTTTTTTTGAATGCCTAAAATTAGATTGACAAGTTCACAAGTTGTAACAGGGATGTTCCGAACCACCTCACCCCCCCCCTCTCCTCCCGTTATTTTCTCTCTCTCCAAAAAAAAAAAAAGGAAAAAAAAGGTTAAGAAATAGAGTGTTTTTTGTTTTTTCAATGTTGTTTTGGCGGTGGGCTTTTTGGTTTGTTCTACTCGTGACTATGTTTTGTTTTATTTTGTTGGATAGATATTTCAATTGACAACGAAGGGGAAAGTTATCACCTGATTGTGAAACCGGCGTCGGAAAAGAGGGATCCGTTCCGTGAAATAATGGAAAGAGTTTTGAGATGAGGTGGAAATACCACCACCACTGCACAAGTTTTTTTTTCTTTCTTTGACCGTTTGATTGGAGGGAGGCCCAATCCCCCCTCCACACGCATCTCAAAGTCGATCGCTGGCACCGACTATATGTATTAACTGTGCATAAGGCCTATTCATTTACAGCATTTAAAGAGAATAATAAATTGAACCAGGGAGGATCTTGAAATGACGTCGAAACAACTGTGCCTTTCCTCACCATCTTTTAACATTCAAGAGCACCAAATCACCGCCGATAATTGCACTAATTTACCCCCTCTCTCTTAATCGCTTTAATCTCTTTATTCTATTTTATTTTATTTTTCTCTTCCAAGGCAAAAAAAGAGGCCGTCGCCCCTCATCAAAAACGAAACAAAACAAAATAAAAACGAAACAAAACAAAACAATCTCAACCACCACAGAACCAACCTCCATTGCTTCCACTTGCGATTCTCCTCCACAATGTGATTTATGTTTGTTTGTTTGTTTGTTTGTTTGTTTGTTTGTTTGTTTGCCTCCACTTGCTCGTCTTTCAGATTTTGCACTAGGCTCCTTGACACGTAAGCGCATGGGTGACGTAATTATTACGAGAAGAGACAGAAATTAGGCATCTCCGAGTAGCACCACCTTTTAACACATGGCAGACTGTTTTTCTGAACGCTGCTGGTGGCGATGGAGGTCAAAACGTTGGAGGCCAAGGTGCAACGCCTGCAGTTTCAAAACCAACGGCTCTCGGAAAAGCTGGGCGTGCAAAAGCAAGAAATAAACTCTCTGGAGGACACGATCACGAAACACGAGGAGCGATGGCGAGATTACGAAAGCACTGTCCTTTGCATCAACCGCTGCTGGGAGCTGTTGCATGAGGATATTGGGAGTTTACACTCGCGAGTGACGGGGAATGAGCTTCCGAAACCGGAGGCGGAGGTTTCCGCGCGCGGGGAGGGCAATCCAACGTTTTCGGCGGATCCGTTCGTCCAAGCGCTGATTGGGGAGGGGGATCTCAAAGAGGAGAGCGACGCCGCGGCGCACCTTTCGAAAGCTGAGAAGATGGTGAGAGACGTGGAGCGGAGTTTGATTCGACGGTCGGAAAAGACGCGTGCGATTCTAGGAGCTCTGCTGGAAGATGTGAAACGCGTCAAGCGCGAGGGGTGGGCGAATTCCGGTCGGAGCTTCGAGGATGTCGCGACCTTGGAAACGGATCTCGACAAAGAGAGGGCGGTCAACCGGGGTCTGTTGGAACGCTCGAAAACCGCCGAGGACAAGCTCTTCCAAACGTGTCAAGAATTGAAGGATGTGCGGAACGAACTCGCAGACAAGCAGGGCGCCTTGGAGAGAGCCGACAGAAAACTTTGGTCATTGAAAGAAGCCAACAAGGTCGCCGCGGAGGGGGGTGTCAAAGTCGAGGCTCCGAATCCTTTCCCTCCAGGGTTCGGCCATTCGACGACCTCTGGTGGGGGCAATGTTGGAGGGGCTGGCGCTGGGGGAGGTGGGGCCGCTGGCTCAGGGGAAGGGGTTTTGCAAGCTGCGGTGGGATCGGGGGAGGGTGGGGTTAAGGTGGAATCGAAAGAGGAGCATGTGAACGAGGAGGAGATCAACGCCAAGTGGAAAAAAGCCATGGAGGCCAAGAATGAGGAGTGGGAGCGGGAAAGAGAGCTCTACATTCAGAAAGAAAAGTGGGTGCAGTTGGGGAAAACAAAACAGTGATTTTTGCCAGTAAATTTCTTAAACAGGGTTTTTTGCCAGTGAGGGGTATTGTGTATTTCTTACCAGTCTTACCAAAGGGTGGAGAACAGACTTGATTCAACAATACTTCGCTTTGAAAAGAAAGCTTTGATTAATTTTGAATATTCCAGTAACAACCGAAAAGATAATGGAAAGAATGAAAAATATACAAGGGGGGATAAGCCAGATATTTTTTGGGGGAGCGCTATATTGGAGAATCGAAATGCTGTTTTTCTTTCCCTATGTCGATTGTTACTTGTCTGCTAACTTTTTTTGTTCTCTTCCTTTCTTTATCGAAAAAAAAAATTGCATTGAGGCTGAATTTGCCATGCAACCTAACCCATTTTCTATGCAAATGAGATATATGGTCGGCTTTCGTGCTCCATTTGCATCATTTTTTTTTTCTCTCTGAGCTTTTCTTTAAAAAAAAAAAGCAAAATATTTATTTATGCAAATATAAATATATATATTTGTATACATATTTCATCTAATGTAAATTAAACATTCATTCACATTCATTCATTGTATATATATTTATATTTGTATACATATTTTTTTTTCAGGGAGCTGGTGAGCTTGCAACAAGACTTGGCGAATGAAACCCATGTGACGGAGACCGCCAGATATAGAGCCTTGCAAGATCAGAAATCTCAATTGATGCTGGAGTTGAAAAAAAAGGAAGTCGTCATTCAAAACTATCAGCAGCAGTTGCTGGCGAAGGACCGCGAACTGCAGCGAAAAAAAAATCTGGATCCGGATGCAAGGTGCAGGGTATGTTCGTATCAAGGGAAAAAAAAGGAAGGGAAAAAGGTTTTTTTTCATTTTTTTGGGGGGAGGGTGTTGATATGTCTTTTTCCGTTGAAATGGAAGTTTGTTTTCAACAAATACTAATCCTGGGGATCTTCGACCCATCCCTCCCCCAGAAAAAAAAAAAAGATTAATTAAGAATAAAAAATAAAATTTGAAAATAACGGAACATCGTAGAGAATACAAATCAAGAGCCGAAAAACTGTAGTTTTGATGCTCTCCATTTTGCCTCTTCAGCTCATTTTATTTTATTTATTTTTTTTCACTTTTTATTTTTATTTTTTTTGGGGGGGGGTCCATAGGAGTTTCAAGCGCTTCAGGAAGCTCAGAAGAGAATCGCAGATTTGCAGCAGCAGTTTCATTACGCGGAGCAAACCAGACACGAAGCCGAATTCGAGCTGCAGACAGAAAGGGACAAGCGGGGCGATGTTCAGACCGTCCAAGAATTGAAACGGATGGTCAAAGTCTTGCAGGATGAAATCACGATGAAAGAGAGAAGCTTCCGAGATAGAATGGTACACAAGTTTTTACAGATAAGTTTTTTGTTTTTTTCTAAAAAAAACTGCTGGCTGTTTGTATTTTTTTTCCTGTTTTTTTCTCGTTCTTTTTTTAATCCTGTTTTCTCAAAAATTTTCACCTTTTTCATACGTTTTTATCACTTCTTTACACATTTTCTCTTTTTTTTATCAGTCTCGTTCTTTTCTATATCTAAATTTCTCGTTCGGAAATTCTGACTCTATTTTTAGGTTTGAACATGTATGCTACCCAAAGCACAGCCAATCCGTGTCATCAATTTCGTTTTTCCAACCCTTTCACCTTTTTTTCAGCAGCTATATACGACACAATATTATTTATTTATTTAATATATTTTTAACTCAATATATATTTTTTTCTTCTTCATTGCCCAACTTATTCGGTTTCTTTGTCCCTATTTCGGTTCTCAAAAAAAATAATAATAAAATTGGAAGGTCAGCGAGGAGAAGATTCGATCAGCGAGGGAGGAATCCCAAGAATTGGGGAGAAGCTGGAAAGAAGCTCAAGTGAAGCTGGATCGAGTTCGACAAGACCTCGAGGATTTGGAGCGAAAACGGAGGGACCTGGAAGACAGCCAAAAGGAGCACAAAGAAGTGGCTGCCGATTTGAGGGTCTTTGTCGAAGTGCTGACTACGTTTGTGCAAGACAGACGGTCGGAAGCCGAGGTTCGAATCAGCGAGGAGAAGCTGAGGAGGGAGCTGGCAGAAACCAAAGAGAAGGTATGTGAAGTTTCTCGAAAGCCATTGCTATGGTTGCTTTGTTTCTTTTTTTTTTCGATTTGTTTTTCTTTCGATCGCTGTCTTTTTTTTTCTCGTTTTTTTCTTTCAAATGCTGTCTTTTTTTTTTCTTTTTTTCTGAACTGCTGTCTTGTTTTTTTTTTCTTGTTTTGTTTTTTTTGTATCGAGACCGAAAGCTCCACCCATCCTCCCTGCAAATGAGGTCAGGAAACGCCGTCAAAATTGTTGACTCAAATTTTATTTTCTGTATTGGCAAAACACAGGTTGGGGGCGTGCGATTGGAAGAGTGCGTTCAAGAATTGGAAGAATCCAGAAGCAAGCTCAGGGACATAACGGAGGAAACCAAAACTTTGCATCTCGAGCTGGATAGGCTGTCCAGAAGTAACAGGCATCTGCAGGAAGACCTGGAACAGCAGAAATCGCTCAACTGTGGTCTGGAGCAAGAAGTCGAGGTACGTGGATTTCTGGTTTATTGCTGCTATCGTTTTCAAATTTTTTTTTCCACAAATATATATACACATATATTATTTTATTTTTTTATTAAAATTTCAATATCTCTTTTTTTTTGCAAGCATGAAACAAAAGAGGGATTATCTACCTTTATAAAACTATATGTTCACAAATCCTTGCTCTTCCATGGCACACTTTTCGTCTTTTTTTTAATTCTTTGTTTGTCTGTTTGTTTCTCTACCAATTTTGTAATTTATTATATTATATTTTATTTATTTTATGTGTTTATTCGGTGGGAAGGCTTTTATATTTCAACAGCTTTTATCTGCTTTCTATTTTTATTTTTATTTTTGCTGTTTCTCTATCCAAGCATATTTTTTTTGTTCAGTACAGGCAACAGGGATGGCTTACGAAGACATGCAGGCTCAAAACACGAGACTTTTGCAGCAGAGCACCGAAAAAGACGATGCCATCGATCAGCTCAGAGGTCAAGTCACCCAGGTGCAAAAAATACCGCATGACTGTCATGCAAACTCCTTCCTTTTTTTTCCTTTTTCATACAACATTTTTGTACCACAGGTTTTTGCTGCAAGAGCATATCATCGCACCAGAAGCACATGGTTTTTGTCGCTGATTGGATCAAATTTTTTATTTATTTTATATATTTAATTTAATTTGCTTTTTTTTTTTTTGGTGCGAAATTGGAATGACAGTTGACTCAGCAAACCACTCGACTGAAATTTGAACTGGATGCGAAAAAAGATGCTCTGAGAATCAGTGGAAGAGGAGTGGAGGAGGTCGCGTTGATCCGAAGCGAGTTCGAGGGGAAAGTGACAGAGCTCAATGCGTTGCTGTCGGAGGTATTTGATTTTCTGTTTTAATTTCCCTTTTCTTGCTTTGATCCATTCTTATTTTATTTTTTAATATTTTGATAGATATATTTTTCTTGTTTTTTTTTTTCCAAGTGATTGGGCTGCTTTATTATACCTTTTCTTGCTTTGATTTTATTTGTTTTTATTTTTATGGGGAACAAAATTCCTGCTGCTGATCCCAATGAATTTGCCGCCCAGTTCCAGTTCCACAATTGGGCAAAAAGATTGAAAAAAAAATCTGTACAAAAACACTGGAAATTAGCAATGGACGAGAAAATTATGTGTGTGTGTTTGTGTGTGAAAACTTCATTAATGTTTTTTGACATATTGGTGGTTTTTGCTGAAGGCGAGGGAAGAGCTGGGTGTGGTAAAAAGAAGACTGGAAACCATTCAGGAAGAGGTCCAAAGAAAAGACGTTCAAATCGAAAACACTTTGCAACAGGTTGGGTGTTGTTTTTTTGTTTTGTAATTTAAAGAATATGAAAATATATATTTATTTCAATAATTATTCTTGGAGGTATAAATTTTTCCCTTTTTTTTGGTCATTGTTTTGGTGGGTTTCTTCATGCATTGTTTTTTCGAGGCATTTTCTTCTTTCCTTTTTCCGTTTCTTACCAACCATTCGTTTTTGTTTTTTCCTCGATTCGTATGGGTAAAAATTAAAATAAAAAAACAGGTGGAGGTCGTTCAAAAAACTGCATCAGACAGAAAAAGAGCTGCAGAGGAAGAAATCGAAAAAGCAGTTCGTGAAAGAAACAAACGACAGAGACTGGAGCAAGTATTGAAGGTACAGCAAAATCCCAGAAACAATCGATAATAATATTTTACATGTTTTCACGCACTTTTATCCCGACAGGATCAGGAAATGTTTTACTTAAGGTGAAAACTTGGCGAGAGTCCCCTTTCATTCATTTACACCCCCTCCCCCCGTTTCCCCGAAGAATAGGGTAAAATTTAGAGTTACTTCCAAAATCATGTATATATGTGTGTGTGTATCTGAGCTAGATATGGACATTGTGACAATACGGCGGTTTCTTTCTCAGTCAGCCTTATTTTTTTTTTTAATTCATTTTTTTATTTATTTTATTTTTTAACACATTTCCGTGAGTGGGCTGCACTCACCCCTTTTGGCCTTGTGTAAGATACTTTCAATTCGATTCAATATCATTCCCCCAAAACTTCCTGAAAATCATTTCTTTTTGCTTTTTTCTAATTTCCCCCTCCCAACAGGTCGTTCGTGGAGGAACCAGAGGCAGCGATTTGTCGAACGATGACAAGAAAGAGCTGGAAATTCTGGACAAAGAAGTGAAAAGCTTGAGAAAAACGCTCAGTTGCAGCGTCTGCGAGTCCAACCGCAAATCAGTCATCCTCACCAAATGCTGGCACACTTTCTGCAGTCAATGCATCCGAAATCGACTGGAAACCCGAAACAGAAAATGCCCGGGCTGCGGAACTCCCTTCGGACAAGCCGACGTCAAATCCTTGTTTTTGACATGAAAAAAAAGAAAGGGTTCAGTTTCTCCTACCCTTTTAAATTTTTTTCGCTCCTTTCTGGCTCGTAGTTTGCATATCTTGGGGTGGGGGTTTGGGTTTGTACTATTGTTTTTCTTAGTGCTTGAAATCGAAGGTTTGGACGTTTCCAACCAGTAAAGATGCTGCTTTTTTCATGAAAGTGTTTTGCAAAATCAAGCTGAACTGGGGCAGATGTCTGGGGCTTTTGTGTGGACACGTTTTGGCCATCGTTCTGATAGAAAAGACTTGGATCGTTCCAGCATCTTCATACATGGGTTACATTTCGTGGAAAATCTGAAGCAACCTTCCAAAATCCAGGATGTCTTTGGGGGCCCTGTTCTCTCCAGCTGCTTGGCCTCTTCGAAGTCATCCATCCATCCATATTTTAGACACTAGATTTGCCGTTCCAAAATCGAAAAACGATTCCAGCGGTGTCTTGAGGGGTTCTAGTGTTGTGAAAAAGAAGTGGGGCAGGTGTATGATTGTGTTGATTAATGTGATGTGAGAAAATGTGGGAAAGTAAGATGTGAGGTAAAACAGCGTGCATGAAAGGAAAGGATCAAACATCAATTGGTGAGAAGTGGTGCTCTGTGCGTGTGTTATACCGTTCGAAACTAAGAAAGAAAGAAAGAAGTCGACACTTGAATGTCCATCAACTATCCATCAACTCCAAGGCCATCCCTCCCAAGGTTTTGTTGGTGGTGGTGAACGAATTGCTCTTTCATGAAGAAAACTGCGAAGCGTTTGGCACTGTCTTCCTTCAGAAATCTCAGCCAAACACCATACTCTCTTACACCTTGATCCTCAATTCTTTTGGCTGGTGTGGAAAGGAGTAATTCGGTTGGATCGTTGTTTGCAGTTTGTACAGTTAGGACTATAGGTTGCGGAATTTGAAGAGACTTTGGTCGGAACATTTTACAGTATAAGAATGTGAATTCAACACAGGGAATCTTTTAATTTTTTAATTTTTCAGGATTTTTTTCTTTTCTGGTGTATTAAGCGCAAGTCTTAAAAGAATGGAATACATTCATCTCCGAAAAAAGAAAAGTGTCAAAACAAAAAGGAACAAAAAAAAACAAATTGTTTCGATGTTTTGTTTTTTTTCTTTTCTTAGCCCTTCGTTTAATCCCCTATTTATAACACATCCACTATCAACCTTTTTTTTCTTTTTCGATGCATTTTCGAAAGGCGAAACACACAAAAAAAAACGACATTTCGTCGCGAATCCCCTCTACCCCACAAAATGACTAAACCACCACCTATTCCCTCCTCCACCTCCTACCTCCCATTCTTGTTTCAAGAAGTCCAGCCAAAAAAAAAAGCAAAAGCACAAAGAGTGTCGTCTTTTTTTTTTCTAGTGGTGTTTTTCTCTTTTCTTAACTATAATAAGTGCCCTCCACTTGGTTCATTTTCTAGATACATCTTCCTTCCAAAACTCATATATCCCAGCAAAAAAAAATCATCATCCTTAGTAACTACTTTCACAATTTAGATAAAACCCCGAACAAAACCCCTCCTCTTATTCCATGCACCTCCCCCCCCCCCCCCCCTCTTCTCTAAACACCACCACATATTGTTATTCTGTCTGCATTTCGCCCATCCTTCCCACTCTTTTCGCTCCCTCTCTACCCCCCCCCCCCCTTTTTCTTTTTTCCAAAAGCACTTCTATTTTATCGACCTCCCCCACACTGCAACGCACTCATTCCTAACGTTCAAATAACAGAAAAAAAAAACTGTCCGGAAAAAAGTCCGGCCGACTCAGATCAAATGCGATGAAAGCCTCGACAGGATTTCGGAAGCATTCAGCTGCTGGGTCGACGACCTCGCATTTCTCTGGGAGTTCTGGTTCGACTGCAACGGAGGTCCATTCTCCACCGACCCCAACACAACAGGATCCATTCCCCCCACGTAATTCGGCTGGGTGACAACTGGACCCCTCCCAGGCATCCCAGAGCTATTCCCGCTCCTCTGATTAGATACTGTGGGTAACCTCGAGGTCGGCATGCACAGAGGGTTGGAGGTGATTCGAGCGGTGGCTGGGGTGGAATTTGGGATTCTGGACGTGGGCAGAGTGAACGGATAGCCGGATAAGTGCGGAGCTGTGGTGGTGGCATTCCTGTTTTGGGAGATCCGGCCGCTGTAGCTTCGGCCAGAGGAATGGCCTACTGCTGATGGCAGAGGTCGGCTGGTTAAAGGAACTTGGTTTTGCAAGTTTCGGCCCCCCGATTCATTGACGAACATCTGGACAAGGAAAAGAAAAATAAAGCCGTTCAGCAGAGGGAAAAAAAATAAAAAATATCAATGTGCCAACCGATCAGCAAATTAGCAATAGAAATATGTATATGGAACAAAAACACGTCCCAACGAGGGGCTGGACGCATTCTTTACAAGGATACAGGAAAAAAAAATCGGCTGGCCGGCTACCTTTTTTAAATCTTTCATGGCTGGCCTGGACCCTGTGGGTAGCATCCCGAAATTTGGCAAAAACATGACAGGGGCTTGGTTGTGCTTAGGCATCGGCATCTGGAGTGAATTTGGGGGGAGCCTATTTCCGCTGATTCCAGCTGGCGGCTTGGATCCAGCCCCCGAAAACAGGTAGCCCAGCACCAGAGGCATCTCGTCAGGTCCAGGATTGCTGGCTGGATTCAGAGGCATAGATGTAGGCAGCATAAAGGGGGCAATCGGAGGAGATGGCTGGGTGGCTCTTTGCTGCGGCAGACTGGACTGGCTTCGTCCTGCTAAAAATAGATACAAAAATGCAATCAATTGTGGGCAGATTTGCTTTGGGTGTGTCGCGAAATGAAGGGGAAAAAATACCCTGTATATTTTGTTTTGTATTGTTTTTTGGGGAAAAAATACATACCTGTGGATGAGGTTTGTTGTTGCTGCTGGCGGTGCTGGTCGATAGGATGGTTGAGGTTCACTCGAGGGGGGGCGAAAGCTGAAGGGGGCAAAGCTGAAGGGGCCAGTCTGTTGTACTGAGGCATGGCTTGCAGGACTGACAGCATGTTGAGGAGAGCTGGCATGAAAAAGACAAAAAAAATACAAATAAGAAGCAAAAAAAAGCAGTGGAGTCAGGGAGATTGCAGCCAGGCACTGCTGGATTTATATATTAATAATTTATTTGTTTGTTTATTTCCTGTATGCTCGACCGCCACAGCGCTTCACTGCATAAGAAAAGCCATTTTTCTTTTATTATATACACCACCCCACGGCTTTAGCCTCGATGTAAGCCAGCCACTGTGCAACTGATCGATATGGGCTAAAAAAAATCAAAATATTTTGTTACCGACAGAAACTGATTGGAAAAAAAACAACAGAAAGGGGGTCACTCTTTCTAAGAGTGATGTGCATTGCTAAAACAAAGAGCTACATAAAGGGGGGGGTTACTAATTTCTTTCGCTGGAGCTAAAGACCAGGGGCTCCACAGGAGAGCAGTACAACGTCACTCTTATCCAAAATCACTCTTTTTCTCCCAGTACGACGAACATTTACGACGGATCCTAAGAAAATGACGTTGACCGTCCTATTACAGAAAATCGTCGTCAACGCTATGACCTCCATTCCTAAACGGTGTCGTGATATTATCCGCTGGAGAAAAACAGCAGCCAGACAAAATTTCCGCTGATCACCTGCGACGCTCGCGCCTGACTGTCCAGGGACGCCCCCACCGCCCACTCCCGCGTCCGAGACCGCCGCCTGCCCAGGGATCCCCTCCACTCTCGACGTCGTTTGCCCGCGCAAGGCTTTCCGTCTGTCGTCCACCGGATGCCGTGGAGGATTGGCGGTCACCGCGGGTTTCTTCGGCGCTGGGGCGAATCCGTTCTCGAAATCCTCGTTTCCCAACTCGGCGTAAGAAACTCTGGGGCGCTTGGTTCGCAGCGAGGACGTCAGCTCCACATCGTTCACCGGGAACGAGTTTTGATGCGCGCTCCTGTGTTTGTGGTTTGACGGTGGCGATGACCTCTCCGCCAACCAAAGAAGCCCGCCGGCAGCTTCCAGCTCTGATACCGTTGGTGAATAAGCAGGATCCGTCGAGAATTTGTGCGAGGTCCACTGATCGATTCGGCGCGGGCGTCGCCTCCTGGGCCCTTTGGTGATTGTCGAAACTTCGCCGCCCAGAATCTCCGTCAAATAACTCCCGATTTCGCGATGGTACAGACCGAAGCTGGAAGCGGTTCGCCTGTCCGAAAGCCCGACCTCATGTTTTTTCCTGACTGGGGCGTGTTGTTTTCGTGGTGCCGGTTTTCTGTCGCCCATAGATGCTTTTTTTTCCTTCCCTCTGTCCCGCTCCCGGTGTTTTGATGGCGACCCGCAAGAAAGCGTGACGCTCTTCTGTTACTACACACACACAAAACACCCACGTCAGACAATCCTTCTACCCTTTTTCCCAACCAGTCAGAACCCAGCCCCAACGCTAGACCATTCAAACGTCCTGCCTAATCCCTGGCCTCAACCACAACGGCACGGACGACCCCCGTGAACTCCACCAGTGCGACGAGGGGGAGGGGGGGATTCTGACAGCCCCTTCGCTTTCGTCAAAATCCCCCCCCCCCCTTTTCAGCAGCCACAGATATGCGACGGGTTTACTGGTAAGCGTTGGTGTGAAAAGAAAGTGTTTGAGAAAAAGTCAGGCGCGTCGTGCGTCTGACGGTTAGGGTCTGACGCACACAAGCAAAAAGATTTTCAACCAAGCCGAAGGGAACCCCACGGGGAAAAAAAAAAACGAGAAGGACACGGTGCCACCCTCAAGCATTCCTCACACTTTCGCTTCAACCAATCCCTGAACACTAAGCGCCTCAGGAACCTCAGCGTCTTTTTCAAACAACGAAAAACCCAGAGAAGCTCCTATCTATGCAGCGAATCATACGCCCGCTCTGATGCGGACCAACCGCCCCCACCACAACGGAGCGAGAAACTGTCAAGCGAACGGAACGCGATGTTGGTCGACCCACCACTGCTGATGCTCGTTGGAGTGTAGCGCGTATCCTCAGCAATACTGCACGTCCGTCCGGGCCTCCAACCAGCGCGGCGTTTCGAAACACCGAGCAGATTAGGTTTCCTTCCTCCCGACCGAGATTCGCTCCCAGGCTAGAAAAAGCGGAGGTATCGATCACGACACCTCTTGGAGCCGCTCCTGGTTCCTCCGGGATGCGTCAGAAACAGAGATTTCAAAGGGCAGCGGCAAGCGACGGTATTGCTCGCTGGAAAACGCTCGGTGCACGGTTCACGGGTGCGTCCACCGAAAAGCAAAACCACCTGTGGGGAAGTGCAAGGTTTGGACGGAATGCGTGGGCCAAAGTAGCTCCGAGGCATTTCGACGCCAATCACGTGACCCCTTCTAAAGATACACGTGGCGCCCGATTTCGATCCCCGCGAAAATCCCCAACCGCTCGAGTTCACACGTCATTCTATTTTCAGAGTCGAGGGTCACGCCAACGGCCGTGGAGGAAAGGGAATTCCCGCGCATCCGAATTTGAGCTTCTTTCGTGGTGGTGTTTTGGTGGTTGACGACGCAGGATTCTCGTGAAAGTAAGGTGTGTAAGGTCCAGACACGCGAATCGCATTGGCGATCGCAGCGTCAGACAGAAATCTATAAAACCATTACTGTGCGGTGCATCGTTCACGGGTGGCTTGGAGTGTGATATATTTGCTGGTGTGGTGTTGTGTGATCGAATGTTTTGTTGGGGGGGGGGGGGGGGATGTTGAGCGAGTGTGGGAGCGGTAAGATGTCGACGATGCGGCGAGTGGTGGCAAAAGGTGAGTGCTGGTGGAAAAGGGGGGGTCGATGCATACTTGCACGCTCGACCGCAGTCTAGCAAGATGTCTGTAGTGCGGGGGTGCCTGGAGTGCGTCGACCAATTCTGGATGAGATCCGCTACCCTCGCGTCAACGTAGTGCCTGGAAGGAGTGGGTCAACGAAAGGCATGTGCATGGCGGCGGCTTGTCTCACTTTTTGAGTCTTTTTCGTAATGATTGATTGAGCGACAGAAACGAGCCCGAGGAGGTGTACGATATTCAACAGGACAGTTGCTGGCAGATGGGACCTGGGGCTTTGTGCCCCACCTCGAATGATGAACACAGAGGAAACGCTAAGCATTCATCCTCCAGCATCTGGAAGGTGTGCTTTTTCTCCATAGGGTAGGATGCACATCGTCCTGTTGTTTTGTTCTATGAAAAAAATGGAACCAAATTCAACACAGGCACAGTAGTCCAATTGACAGGAATAGTGAGTTGTGAGTTCTGAACTTTTGTTTTCTCATGATGCGTTATGCTAATAAAACCATATTTTGAACAGTCCCTGATCACAGGCCGATTTCTTTCCTATTTTTCACTGAAATTGGCATCAGATTTTGGCAAAATCCCCCCCTCCCCTTTTTTCCTGATATGGAATCAATATTTTCTCAACAAGAACATATTCATACAAGGCACCTCCCCACATATCATTCTCAAAACTCGTAAAACATTCCCCCTCTTTATATCGCTTTCCCACACAGTCCTCTCTACATCCCACCCTTGGCCCATCAACCATAGTAACATACACTCCAGAATAACCCCCCTCCTAAAAATAAACATCCCTCGCCCAGTTCTCCTCCTGAAAGAAAATCAAGGCCAAAGGAAAAAAAGGAAAATCAAGGGGAGCAGTGTACTTCAAACCTTATGGCAATTTATGATCCCTCCTTCCTCCCCCCCCGCAAAAAAAATTTAATTGCTTTTCAGCTGTAGAAAAGATAACCCGTGTTTTTACATCCGGAAAGGCCTCAGAAGACTACCATCACCATCAACACCACCACTCCGGCCAAAGTGGTTCCAAACACACTGAAACGAGTGGCGAACCCAGCATTATCTTTGTCATTGTCGATCTTTTCATCCTCCTCTTCCTCTTCATCGTTTTTGGAGGTAGAGGTGGAGGTGCTGGTGGTTGTCTTGGTGGTGCCCTCCACCGTGACTGCAGCACTTCCGGTGGCGTCGGCACTGCCTTCCCCACTCGTGGTGGCGGTGGCTGTCGATTTCTTTGCTGTCGTGGTTTCTTTCTCTTTTTCTTTTTCATCCCCCTTTGTTGTGGGTTCCTCGTCAGCGGTGGGGGTGCTGTCTGCTGTACTAGCCTCCACTGATTCTGTTTTGGTGGGGATTGAATAAGAGGGCCAAAAAAAACAGAAAAAACAAAACTGCATACTCAAAAACTGTGTGGAACAAACCAAGAATGATGAAGGGAATGCTGTATGGGGGAGCGGAAATTAAATTCATTTCTTGTTGAAATAGGAAAAACTGCTCAAAAATCTAAAATATATAAACATACAATTGAAAAAAACAACAATTCAACAAAACAGGAAAAACAGCAGGACTTTGGATATGTGTCGGTCTTACGTGTGTCGCCGTCAGACTCGGTGGAGGACGTCGCCTGGGAGCCGTTCGGCCCGCTGGAGCTTCGAGCAGTGGCGCTCGCCGACTCCGTGCCGGTGCTGATTCCCACAGCTTCTGCGGAATCCTCGTCCACCTTCACGGTTGTTTCCTGATCATCTGTCTTCTTCGTGACTGGAAAACAGAACACCAGCAGGGCGCCGAGGTCAGGATGCTGCATCCTTCAGCTTTGCGTTTGCTTGGAAAGTCAACCCAGGAGGGAAATTAAAAGGAAGCGACAGAAGATTATTACGGATGTCGCGCGCGGTTAGTGAAGGATCGAAGTGCTATAACAAGCGGTGCCAAGAGAAGAAAATACTGCGCTTTTTTGTTTGCGACACGGTTTGATGGGTTCGTAAATCCTTTCCGTTCAAGCATTGGGAACTCGACACCGAATGACAGAAAACCTCACCCTCCGTTTGTGCGGCGACTGAAAAAATGCATTGGCTGGCGACCAGCGCCAGTAGAATGAGGGTTAATCCCCTTCCCTGTGCCATGCCTTTCGAGGACTTCCTCTCAAACAACGCAGCAGCGGATGGTTGGTTTACAGTGCTTTTGATGCTTCTCGCCCAGGACTGACGCAAAAAAAAAGCTCGTTGGTTCGCTTCTCAAACTATTGCTCCAAAAACTTCCCAAGCTTTATCGACTTTCGAAAAAAGAAACGGTGTTTTTTTTCTGCTTTCGAGTCGCAGTGTCGCTGTTCTTTCTTGTTGCTGGCGGAAATCGCGCGATTCTTTTTATGTCCGAGGGTCCGACTGTCGCCGTACCCTTCAGTTCAACCTTCCATTCCGCTTCCGGAAAGCTGATTTTCGCTGCGAAAACTGCGCTCGACGTCGACGTCGAAAGACTCGATTTGACACCGCGTGTCCGAACGCTTGGAAAATTCGAGTAGGTCTTTCTTTCCCTTTCGCGTCGGGTTCACTCATTTACAGATCGCCAATCAACTTGCGAGTGTGACGGCAGACAATCGAAGGGCGAAAACGGTTGCGAGAAGGAGAAGCTCATAACATCGAGTGGTGCGCGATCGTGTTTTGTTTTTTTCTATTTTTTTGTGCTTTTTTTCAGTTTGAAGCCAGATTCGATCGCGTTGGCTGCGACCGTTTTCGATGCGTCGACTCGACTTTCCAACAGCAGCTTGATTTTCGATTTTCGAACCTGTCACACTTTTTTCTACAGTTGGTTTTCCATGCACTGACGATCGATTACGTAAACGAATCTCGTTGGAAGAGCGCAGTGCTATCGAAGAATCGAACCAGAAGCCTGATTGCCTCCCTCTCCGAAACTACGACCGCGCACCACTCGATATCATGAGCTTCTCCTTCTCGCTTTCCCACGCGCCCACCTGCGCTGCGCCGCGAAGGGCGCCCCGCGTCGCTTCGCGAATCGTGTGTCGAGCGCAGAACTACAAGCAGCAGAATGGTGTGTATTGGGTTGACGACTCTCTCCCATATGTCGAGGGATCTTTCTTGTTTTTTGGAGGCATGTTGGGATTGGGATCTTGCGTTTTCTGAAAGCGTATGTTCGCTGCTTAATAGAGAAGGCTGTGAACCGTCGAGGCGTGCTTTTGGGAAGCGGTTTGGCGATGGGGGCCGTCGCAGCTTTCCCAGCGTTGGCAGGAAAGCCTCCCGTTCCAAAGGGTAAGTCAATGCTTTTAAGTTTGCAAAGGAGATTGAAGAGACGCTTGGGGAGAGGGAACAAAATATTGTGTCTGGTTGTTACCAAACCAATCAATTTTATTTTATTAATATTATTTATTTATTTATTTATTTATTTATTATTGTACATAATATCATCATAAAACAGAGGATATCAGAATATGACGGCACTCGACCTTTCATTCTTTTTAAGAAAAAAAAAAGAAAAAACATTCTTCTTTGGATTTTAGTGCTTTATAGTAGGGGGGGCCCTTGACTTCAAGCAATTTTTGCACTTCCTTGAAAAAAAATCCTGGGCAACATGTAAAATTTAAAAAATCCTAGTTGCAAAAAAAATTAGAAAATCCTCGAAAAAATGTGGATCTTGTTCTGTGGTACAAAAAGAATTCATGAAAAGTCATCATGGATCGGAGGAAAAATCAATCAGCCCCGCACAGGGGGTTCCGTTCAAGTTCCATTCGATGAATTACTTGGATTTAATAATTGAAATTCCTTTCCTTTTTTTGATTGAGCAGCTTACTACGAATTTGTGGATAAGCTGACAACGCAGCTGATCGAGACGATCGACCTCGAAGCATCTGGGGCCAGTGAAATCGAGGTGTGGGAGGAAAAAATAACTCAAAAATCCCTGCGAAAAAATCTAATTCAAAAATTCTATTTAAAGCTTCAAAGGAATGCACTTTGGCATAACCATCCAAACAAATGGTGTTGCATTCCCCCCCCCCCCCCCTCTCCTCACTTCCCAGTTGTGTATTACAATTCTGCCTTATTTCCTCAACTCATTTCTTTCCACGGTTCTTTTGCTTCCTGCCAGTACACATTGGAGTCAGTGTCAGTCTGTGGGAAAATCAGCCGATGACAAATGCGAGGTAGTTTTTTAATGAATTAGATTAATTGTTTAATCATGATTCGAACTGAATTCAGGTTCGCAGAAAGGCTGATGATGCCAAAAACCTCGTGAGGGAGTTCGTGCTGTCCTGGAGAGGCGACATTCGAGTTTCGAAGGAAGCTTCCTACAAAGAGATCGCAGGTTTGGCCTCATTCAAGGATTTTTGACAAGGATATTTTGTTTAGCACAGCAAAATTAGCATTGTTTAGCACAGCAAAAGTTTGGGGGCGAAATAGATCATGTCCAGGCTAAAAAGGTTTTTCTCGATTAGTTTCTCCGACTGGTTCATGTCAGTAGATATCGTTTCTCTAATTTCTTCATGTTCGTTTACAAATATATATACAAAAAAGTAAGAGTAAAATTAAAAAGTATATATATAATATATGGACTTGTGGGACAATGGGGGCTTGTTCGCATTCTGCAAATATGCATATTATTTTAATTAATTAATCAATTTTTTGCTAATATATTACACTGAGGCTGAAGGCTCCATTCATCCCATAAACCATGATCTGGATGTAGAAATTATGGAGTTCTCATTGTGTCATAAAGACTGATAAAACTCTTTTCAGAATTTTATAGAAAATTCTCGTGTAACGATTTTTGTGCGTATTTTGGGTGGATGAACAGAGGCTTTGACCGAGCTGGGGAATTTCTACATGAAGAACGGCCAGCGAATGAAGTTACCATCGGATTTGTCTGCCGAAATCAGAGGGCACCTGGAAGCTGCCAAGGCAGCAGCAGTCGCCCCAGTTGCATAAACTGCCTGTCAAAAAAAGGTTTTCCAATTTTTTTGTTTCACATACTTGAACCCTGTGTTTGGTCCTATTCTTTTTTAAAAGACTTTTTTGAACATGAGATCTTCAAGGAGAAATTTTTTGATCTTTTTTTGGGGGGAAATGCAGATGTTGAGGGGGTTTTGTAATCAAAGGGGAAAGGTTGAGGTTTTCTTTCTTTCTTTCTTTCTTTTTTTTTCTTTTACGCAACTTTGTGGAATTGCCGCATGTTCATTATGACCCGAAAAAAAGAAGAGGACGGAATTGAACGATAGAAGAAATAAAGAAAACAAGCGTGGATTATGTGGAATATATTCCAGCACTTCACCTGCAGTTTCATGAAGGACCTGAAATATCAAGTGACCCCAAAGATGCCACATGGCTAAACATGCCTTCCAGAAAACCACCTTCCCAAAAGACCTATATATCTTCACCAAAAATTCCCATTGGCTCCGGCATTCGGTCTGACATGGTCTTGGAGCGGACTCCCCTTCTAGGTTTCGCAGATGAACACCTGTCTTGCAGGTACATGCACTCCCACGCAACTGACAGGCATCCGGTCAATGTGCTCGACATGCAAGATGACTTACAGACCTCAAAAAAAGTCCCATACAAATTGTACATTTCGTTCCTCGGCCAACTATCAGGCCCCCACCCCACCAAGACAACTAAAATGGTTTCCGATCAAGGATCAAACCCTCCCTGTGACGATCCCTACATCCTTCCGCCATTCACGACCTTTCGTCGATGTTGCCTCTTTTTTTTTTCCGAGTGCATTTCTGCGACAAATCCTTGAACGCAAGAGATAGGTCAAGTCAGCATGAATTTAAAATTAGTCCACAACCTCCGTTATTGAGATGGGTTTCTAATTCTCCCCCCCCCCCTTTTTCAACTTTTCCTTCATTCAAGACAATGCCTATTCCGAAATCACCCTTTTTAGTCAAAACTATATTCCATTTTTTCAAGCTCCTTCTTCTTCGTTGTTGTTCCACATCATTCCTTTTTGTTTCACCGGTAAAACCCCCACTTTTTTCTGCACCAATTTGATCAAAAGGAAAAGAAAAACCCCAATAAAAAGGGGTTTTCCTTACCCCAGATCGACTCAATTTTCCAATTCTCCAGAGCGATTTTCTTGTTCCATCAGCCCGATTTAGCCGCGGCCATTTCGTTTTTCTGGGCGTCGGAGTACAAATTAATCATGGGCAAAACCAACACGAAGGCAACAGCGCAAGAAGCGATCATCGCCGAGAAGTAGACGTTCCAACCGTATTTCTCGACGATCAAAGCCAAAGGCACCCCAGCGCTGGCAGCACCCAAATACGATATCCACCCGAGGAATCCTTGGCATGCGCTCACGGCTTGTCTGCTGACGGTTTCCGCTCCACAAAGCCCGATCAACATCTGCGGACCGTAGAGCATGAAGCCGCACCCCGCGACGAGGAGCCACTGCAACCACGCGACGTTGGGAGAAGCCCAGAACGCCGAGAGCATTAATCCGGTTCCCATAATGTACGCCATGACGACTTTGACGCGTAGCCCCACGTTTCCGGATGCGTTCCCACCGTTTTTCCTGATAAGATAGTCACTGATCGCGCCAGACGACAGAGATCCCAGCAAGCCACCCAGTTCGAGTCCTGACACTCTGATCGCCGCTTGAGCGGCGTCGCCCGCACCCCCCGCTTGCAAGAGATAGAACACGAACCACGCGGTCATTCCCTGACGAACGACGTACACGAAAAAGTAATTCACCGCGAACAGCCAGACGTATACGTTCTTGACGACCTCGCCCAGAGAGTCCATGAACGACGCTTTCTTGGCGTCATCCTCGACGACCTTCTTAGGTTTCTTCGTGGCCTCCACGGGCGGATAACCCGCAGCTTCAGGGGAATCCCGCATAGCGAAAATCCCGATGATGCCCATTATCGTCGCCACCGCACCTGGTGCGAACAAACCCCATCTCCATCCTTTCATGGCGCAGGCCGTTCCGACCAACAGCGGGGCGGAAAATCCCCCCACGTTATTAGATGCCGTCCAGAGTCCCCACCAGGTGCCCCTCTCCTTAGATTTGAACCAATTCGTGAGCAGTCGCGAGCAAGCGGGCGCTCCGATCCCTTGTAGCAGACCGTTGAGTCCCCAGAAGACCAGGAAAAACCCATAGGAGCTGCTCATCCCGAATGCGACGTTACACAAGGCCGTGGACACCAAACCACCCGCAAGCAGAACGGTAGCGGAGAAATTCGCGCCCAAAACCCCGCTGATAAACTTGCTGAAAGCGTACGCCACCGTCTGCATGGACAACAACCCTCCGACTTTCGCCATGGTAATTCCCAGCGCCTGGTCTTTGATCATCAAGGGGGCGGTGAACGCCAGCGAGTTTCTCGTCAAATAGTAACTCCCATAGGCCAACCACATGAATGCGAACGTGACCAGACGCGCGGTGACGAAGGATTTTGGATAGGGTTCCTTCATCACGCCATCCGCGTCCGTCGTGATCGTCGACGTTTCAGATCCTGCCAGTTCTGAAGGTAGATCTTTCGCCCCATCAGCTGCTGCCGAACAGACCACCGCTTCCGACCTTCGCGAAACAATATTTCCAATCTTCCACCCCTCGATGCCCCCCAGCTGACCGACGCTCCTCACCAAATTAGCCCGTGGCTGGTTTTTCTTCGTCAAGCACGATCCCGTGCGGAGACGGGAGGCTCGCAAAACCGTACGGGCACCCACGCCCGGAGCACTGGCGCGCAACGACAAACCGGAATTCATTCTGTCGTCAATCCACTTCTTCCCACTCTTTCTTCCTCCTTTACGCCCTGTCGTTTTTTCCGTTCAAACGTTTTTTTTTTTCGTCGTTCCACAAAGTTTCAACGCTTTCGACCTTTCCTTATTCCATGCGAAACAAGGGAAACGTAAAACTCCTCGTCACTCTCGACAGCCCCTCTGTCACACTTTCACACCCCTGCCCATTAATTCATCAAAAATATCCAAGACATTACAAAAAACCCAATCACTCTTAAAAGTCTCACAACCAAACTTCCCACCCAGATACACAAGTCCAAGAGAGCGGGCCTGCTGTTCATCTCTTTTTTTTAATATCTTTTTTGTTTCCTGCTGTTTTTCCCTTCCCTCTTTGTTGGCAAAAAAAGAATCATTCTTTTCAAATCAAAATTCCTAAGGTTCCTAAGGTTCCTATTCAAATCATCACTGCCTGAGCAACACCAGCGTGCGCTCTTTCATTTAACTAGAATGCGAAGTCCTCATCTCAGACATCATGCATCAGCTCTGTTGTGCGTCATAACTGTTAGGCTGTTCTTTGTGCAAATTTTTTCATGTGTGTTTCCCGTCTTGAAAAATTTGTGTTTCTTGAGGGGGATTCGGAGCTGGAAATGGAATTTTCATATGAGTTAGCCCTTTTTCACATTTTTCATTTTTTACTGGCTCAGTCAAAAATGACTCAGTCCATATCGGATATGGACTATATATTCCTTATCAGATATAGCTGTCACTGATATGTACAGAGAACTGAAGTGGGTTATCAAAGTGGAAGGCTGGACATGTAACCAACTGTGTTATTGGGACGTGGCCTGCAGGCCAGCTGGTTTGTCGTTATCCCCTTTTCTCTTCAGGAACGCAGTCAAGTGGCCAAGTCAATCGTTCCACTTGAGGATCGCGGAAGGAACATCAATAAAAATTTCGGAGTGACTGAGGGAAAAAGAAAATCGTTTCACTCAGCTTATGAAGCATCAATCACCCGAAGAACCAACCCCCCCCCGAGCTTCTATCAGTTGGCTATAAAGTTTGCACCGCGCGCGCGTGCTGATATCGATATCCGGAGTCGAAAAATTGGATCGCAGCAAACAGGCTGTTCTCATCTTCTTGTCGGACAGCATGATGGCAATGTCAATTCAGTCACCCTCTCTAAAAGGAAACCCGCTACAAAAACGAGCCACTATAGTGGTATACCAATATTCCCAGAGCAGCAAAAAACAAGCTTGTTTTTCAAGGGTGCAAGACTTAGGAGAGACTTAACTCGCAAGATGGGATGGAAGGCAGGAGTCATAGGTGGAACAATAGGATTGACAGCCCCTGCGATTGTCCTCCCCGCGTTGGGTTTCGGGGCGGGGGGTGTAGTGGCTGGTTCTATCGCCGCCGCGTGGCATTCTTCGATTGGCAACGTGGCGGCTGGCTCGTTGTTCGCAGCCTTGCAGTCCGCCGGCACCGCCGGATTCTTTCAAACTGTGAGCGTTCCGTTGGCAGGCGTGGTTGGTGTCGCCGCGGGGGTTATCAAGAGGTGATGTGAGGAACGTCGCGGAGAGTTAGGTAAGGGTGCATAGTACTGAACGTTTGGGAAACAATTGTTTAAACTACAGTATAGATTTTTCCATGAGGTCAAAGCTTGGCCTTCTTGCCTAAAAACAACTGTCTTTAGTGTGGAATGGAGCTTTCGTTTTGTCGTTTTGAAGTGTCCCAGGTGGTCCGTGTGCTGAAAATTAAATAGAAAATCCATTGTGTTGAAGGTGGAGGGAGGTTCGTTCATGTTTCGCAAAAACGCTGCGTTGGTGGAGGTCTGAGACTACGCTGGATGAAGCACTGATTGGTTGAAAGCAATTGATGTATATATTTGTAAATAGCTGTCCTTTGTAAAGTTTCATGTTTGTATGCTTTTATTGAGTATGTCCTTCCTTCCGCGCTGATATCGGAATGGGTTCCTCTGTCTGTCAAACTCTCGACAAAGTCATTCCAGTCTAGCTTGTACATCTTTCCACGCCACATACCACCACATTCGAACGTGGTGCGTTGTATGGCTGGAACATTATGATTTGATACATGATATTATACTTCAGATAATCCCCAAACTCCACCTCCATTAGTCATATTTCCTTGCACCCTTCACATATATATATTGACTTGAGAAAAAACATCAGAGATCCTCATTTCAGAAGTGCAATATTGTACAGATAAATATGTAATATGTATCCTTATCGGGTGATAAGCCAATCACCCAGTGTCGCTTGATCGCTGTGCATCAATCATATAAATGTCTTAGAATCGCCCCATTATTTGCCAGAAACTGTTAAAAGTGAATTTGCACAATTTGAAACCTTGAAAAAGGATGGAAGCATCCTGCAGGGAAAATCGACTCCACAAAAATAATCCCTACCAACAATACAAGCTCAAATAACTAGTGCCATGCAACCGTTTTGCATTCAAAACTCCCCTTCAAACACCTTCATATTTCAGCAGTATCCTTCACTGCATTTTCAGTGACATCAATTTTCCCGTGTGTATGGGCTTTTTTTGTTTGTTTTTCGCTCCGGCGATTTCCCCCCTCGCCCCCCTCAGACAGCCCCTCCACAGTGTTTCGGCAAATAACTGTCCACATCCCATGCAACTACTGCCAAAAAAAGAGATGCGATAACAAGGAGAACAGGGAGATACTTTCTCCCTTAAAAAACAGGGAAATACATTCTCTCTTGGCTTGTTCACACTTTCCCCCCAAGACAAATTGAAATAGAAAGAGGGACCAACCCCCCAGTGGTGCCAAAAAAAACCACCCTCTGATGAGAGATCGATCAGGAGAATCAATCTCGAGTGTTGAATCTTGATTTTGAACACAGTGAGTTTACTCACTCCCTTAAGTACTACAGCTGCGTTGGACTGTAACGTTCGTCATCTGACGTCCCTAGTTTTCCTCTGCGACACCTGACGCCCCTTCTCTTTCCTCTCCTTTACGGTCGTCTCCTAAAGTCTTTTTTTGCCTTAGGCGACATTTCTCACATAAATAGGCTTTTCCTTTCTCTCCATCAGGTTGTTCCTTTTCGTTGCATTCGTCACAGGCAGGTCGTTGTGGATCTCGGCCACAACTCTCACATACGTTCCCTTCTCCTTCTTTTCCATCAGGTTGGTCCTTTTCCATCTGTTTCTTGGAGAACATCCCTACGACAGCCCCAACCCCGGCTGCCAACGGAGCCGTAACTCCGTTAATGACTGCCGCGGTGCCGGCACTCTGCAGCGCAGCGAAGATGGAACCAGCTGCGACGTTACCGATTGAAGCTTGCCAAGTGGCGGCAAGAGATCCAGCTACTACACCCCCCGCCGAAAACCCCGCAGCAGGTAGTGCGATTGCGGGGACTGCGACTACTGTTGCTGCAGCTGCGCAGCCGATTGCGGCAGCTTTGGCTCCTGATCTCCAATCCATCCCGTCCAGTTTGTTTTTCAACGCTTGGTTTTGTTTGAGCCCACCACTGCGTCTCTGCTGTGTGATGCTGGTCGTTTGGAGTTGGTCGAACGAATTGCTGAACTAGGGAGGACAGCGGTAGTTTTATAAGAGAAGGGCTCGTGTGCAACACGGATAACAGAAGGGACTGTAACCGTCATTCAGTACGTCATAGGGACACTTGAGGTAGTGACTCCGCTCGATCTTTGGGTGGTGGTGGGTATGATTTGGGTTTGTCGATGGGTTTATTGTTTGGTGTAGGCACCTGTATCGAAGTGGGAATATTAGTATGAGATTGGGACGTAGGGTGTGCCACAAGTATGGTCTCTGTTGTATCACAGCACCCCTCAGTAGGCCATTGGATACGAACCTAGAGAGTACTTGTGGAAATTCAAGTGACATTTTTTTTTGTTCGCATTCGACCCTTCACCCCTATTTCCCCTGCTTTTACCCTTTAGGTAACTTCGTTGTGTGGTGATCTGGACGAGGGAGTTCAACGGTAATCGGGGTTTTCCTCTCTTGTGGGGAGTCAGCAGTGCCAGCGAAAAGCACGGGCATTAATTTTCCTGACCAGTCTGTCATAGAGTATAATGGAAGGATATGGAGTGGTACGCCACTACAAAAGGCGGGAGTTGTGTATTCTGTTTTCTTGCGTCTGGGTTTCTCTTCGAAGACACCGCGACACAGTGATACAACTTCTGACGCTCGTGACAGCTCTATGATTTGCGCTTTCGCTATCAATTTGAGCTTCTACGCCTCAAAGCTGAGCTCCTGGAAGGAGCGGTTCTGCGCAGCTTTGGGTAAGGCTTCGGGTGGCTGTTGGAGCTTGACCGTACTTTTCTTTGACGTGCGGAAACCTTATCAGACTCGTTGTCTGAATGAATGCGCAAGATGCTTCGCCGTGCCCCCCACCCCCAAGCGAGAATCCTTCGCAGTGACGAAATATCTGACGGAATCTTGTCTCGCTCTCCAGCTACCCTTCTGTGCGTAGCTCCTTGCATAGCTGCTGGGGTTTTCCTTGGCTTGCAGACTGTGGCTGCTGTGGAGATAGTCGGTGAGTGGTTCTGCTACGACATTTTGCGAGACATGTGATTGGTTCGCCGTGCTCGAGGACACGTTGCTGGCTGGGGGGAGAAAAACTCGACAGCCAAACGTCCTCGGAAATATGTCTTTAGGAACCACCCTAGTTTCTCTCCGCAACCGCTCTCTCGGGCTGAATAGCTTGCTCTCTCGTCAGTACTGACGAGAGGCAGATTATTCTTACACACAGTTTGTGACCCTGGGACATGCTTCCTACTGAGGAACCAACACGATGCACCCTCGTGTTTTTTTAAGCCTGAGTCTCTGATGGATTAGTTTTTACTGGAACTGAGTCTTGGTGCTGTGAAGTTTTCGAGTGCATGTTGGGAAAAATATTCTTCTTTGATTCTTTGTTCCAGGGTCTCTCAGTGTGCCATTGCTGGAGGCCTTGCCAACTCGGTAAGATTATTATGTCCTCTTTGTTTTTGTGCTGGGTGTTTCTATGGCTGGAAAATCAAACCTTGAAAATGACTGTGGAACCAAGACTTCTCTGTGTCCCCATGACATGCAGTAGCTTGGATTGGCAATAGAAATGTCTGCTTCTGATTTCTTTTAAAAATATCTTTGTTGGATAAACTCAGGATGGGAAACTTCATCTCAGAATTTATGGAGATGACCATTCGAGTGCTGCTTCTCCTCTGCATCCTGCTGTGGAAGCTGGTAATCAAACCTTAAGTGGACCACACAGCACTTTGTAGTTTGTCTTTGTCAAATTTGTTGATAAAAAATTCAGTACATGCAAAAAGCTGACCATCATCAGTCATTGAGCTTCTCATGCAGCTTAGTTTCTGTCCCCTAAAAATTAATGTGACACAATATAAGTTTCAGGTTATGAAAATCAGATTGTTTGTGAATACAAGGATACATATGTACTTGATTTCTTTTTTCATATCTTCTGGTTAAAGGGGGCTTTCTATTTTCCTTACTGAACCAAAGAAGGTTTCCACCCCATCATTCTTTGCCATCCCTTCAGAGCTCAGTGCTTTTACTGCAATGTATTGTTCAAATATTAGAATCACGGCCCAAGAAAAGCATATTCCATATTTGACAAACACAGCCATATGTCCATAACTATATGGATACTCATATGTGATTTTGATGCATGCAGAGCAATACCCCAAACCATGCTGGTGAGAGCAGAAGGTCAACTCTTGATCAGCCACAGATCAAGACACCGGCCAGTGCGACCAAATCCGAGCCTTCGAACCCCAAGGTGAATTTCCAATATTTCTGCAATGCAGTGCCGATGTGCAGATTCTGTTTGTCTTTTTTTCACTTTGTTGGCAAATACAGAATATCGCACGGCTCTTTTTTTGGTTGAAAACTGAGGTGTTGCAGATAAAATTCACTTTTTGGCGGAACTTGAGAGACTGTGGGGACTGGCTTTTCCCGTTGCTCTTCACCACGGGGCCGATTTTGGTCGTAAAAGCGATCTGCACCTGTGGTGTTCGAATGAGCAGCAAGAAACGCTGACATGTGTGTATTTGTGTGTGTATTTTAGTTGCGACGACTGGCAATCGTTCTGGACCTCGACAGAACATTGCTCCGCACCTGGCCAGAATGCGTCGACCTCAAGTTCTCTCCACTCGTCCACATCCCTCCACCAGTCCAGCGTGCCATGCTAGCCAGGAAACTTGATTTTTTCAAGATTCCTGGCTACATCGGCGTTTGGCGTCCAGGTGCCCAACGCTTCATCAGGGAGTTGGCGTCCTTTGGGGACCTGTACGTCTCCACCTTGGCGAGTGCCCAATATGCGCTCGACGTCAGAGAAGCTTTGGGGGAGGGGTCGAGAGGGTTGTTCCGTGGGATGGCCACTAGGGAGGACACCGACAGGAATAGAATGAAGGATCTATCCCTGTTTGGGCACGACCTGGAGCGACTGGTGATCGTCGACGACGACTGGAGGGTCCACCAGAAGGAGAACGTCGTCTCGGTGGCTCCGTTTGATGGGGATTGCAGCGATACAGAGTTCACGAGCCCGCATCTACTGGCCAGGCTGAAAGCACTCAACCAGTGCAAAGACGTCAGGGATGACGAACACGGCTCGCTGCGATTGGGAAGGTCGACGAACCTGCACGGCGAGCAGGGAGCGAGATCGACGAGATTCTGTTGGAGGAGCTCGAGCCAGGATTTTCCTTCTTTGGCTGGCTGGGACTGGGAACTTTGCTGAGAGTCCCTAACGAAAAAATGCACTGATATGCATGACATGCATGCGTTCATACATTCATACATTCTGACAACATAGACAACAGGTGATCTCGATTGGGGAGTAATGGTAAAACTGTCCACAGATGTTCACTGCTATTGGATCGATTCTTCAAGTTCCTCTTTTCTACCTGTATTTTTATGTTGTCAGACAATTCTGTGGCTGTTTCTTGTTGCAGGGGAGAAGAGATTCCAGTCAACTGGAACCTTAATGGGTGGAGGATCTGTTCTTGGGATGGGCCAGTTTTGATGGCAGAGGAAGGTTAAGATGGATGCATTGAATCGAGAGGGAGCAGTCACAGCCCTGGGCATTATGGCAAAAAAGGTGGCCATATCATACTTCCAGGTGGTGGTTGGACTTTGTCCAAGGAACCACCCTCTTGTGAGCATTTTTCTACTCCGATGTTTTACCTTCGTGGATTCAATTCGGGTGCTGGCGCTGGCCGCAGACAGAGAACGAGGTCGATGGGTTCCTTTCAGCCACAGAATTGGGTGCATGAAATTGCACAGCTGGGGAAGGAGGGGGGAAAGCATTGCTTTGGCTCAATGTTGGAAGACTCTTGCAATGGTCAAGATTGTCCTTTGAACTGGTGTTGATTTACCTGATGGTAAACAAGCGTGGCTGAGAGGAGATATAAGAAGTTGGAAGTCAGAATATCTTCACTCCAGCCTTGGTTTCCACAGGAAAGCAGGTGGAAAACAAAGAATGCTCCCTCCCGGGCTGGGACATTTTGCTTTACTTTAGTTTGCTCCTTCTTCTTCCTCTTTTATTGAAGTCACAATGATTCTAGAGCCCAAAATTCTCAGAGGGGTTTCCGGGTGAATCGATTTTCTTCTTTTTTGGTGGTAGGGGTGGTGGTTTCAATGAGTTCAATTTCTAAGTTTCAAAAGTTTATATATAAGTTTTTTATATTATTGTGCCTGTTCTTTGCAGCTCATCTGGCCCTGCCACATTACGCATCATATAAAAATAGATTCTTTTTCAAAACTACGAATATATTCTCTTTCAAAACTGCAAACAGATTCTCTTTCAAAACAATAAGGCTTCACAAAAAAAACACGAACCATGAAATAATGAGGTGGCAATGATCACGATGGGGACTCTTTTTTTCGACACACAATGTTTTATAAAAAACACCACCGCTATATAAAAAAAAAAGGAAAAAACATTTTTTCTTAAAAGCCTGCAAGCACCCCCTGGGTATTTCCACCCCTCCCCCCTCAAAATCCCAAGTCCCCTCGAAACAGTGCATCTAAATTAGTCATAGCTTTGGGCCATATGCATACTCTCATGTCTATTTTTTGCACTCTTTTATGAGTCACTGATTTTTTAAAAAAAGTCATCCTGTTTTATGTTTTGTTTTTTTTTTCAGCTTGAAGTTTTCTTTTTTCCCCATCTTTCTTTTTTCAAAAAAAAAAAAAGAATTGACAGAAAAGCTCCACATATGTCCCATAATTTTTTCTAAAAATTATCCCAGAGCGTAGCTTGCAATCACAATCCTGATAGTTATGCTCGTATTTTTTTCAGTGTCTTGTTATCCTCCCCCCCCCCCCCCTTCTAAAAAAAAGAAAAGAAAAAAATATCATGCTAGCAAAAACCTCTCCTGCCATTTTCAATTCGCTGCTTGCGTCAGTACTATTCCATCACCACAAACAATTTTTTTTATATATAATATTTCCCCCTTTTTTTTTTCTTTTTTTTTCACTTTTTTTTCTTTTTCAGTATTCCCCATTTTTTTTGTCTCTATTCCACGAATGGGATCCTCATTTTCTACCACGCAGATTGATAACAAATAAAATCCAGATGCATTAAAAAAACCATTAAAAGAAAAAAGGAAAAGAAAAAATAAACCAGATAGTCAAGAAAAAATAACAAAAAAGTCGAGAAGAAGGTGGTTTCCCTCTTTTCTTTTCTTGTATTGATGTTTCTCGTTAAAATCAACCTTTCTTTTACTTGAAATTTATGTTCTCTTTTAAACGCTTTCATGTTTTTTTTGTGATTTTTTTTTCCCCGAAATCTTTATGAGTTGAATCTTTTTCCCCCATTTTTTTTCTTTTCTTTAAACTTTTCACCATCGTTTCAAGAACATCTGGTGGGTCGCAGCACAAATATTCATCGAAAATATGATCTCTCTATGTCTCACTCTTTTTCTCAATCACTCTCTCACTCTTTTCTCCCTCTATTTTTTTTCTCTCTTTTTCTCTTAGAAAGGCTGAGAGATGGTGAGAATGCAATATCTGTGCATCAGAATTAAAAAAAAAAAAACATCGATTTTTTTTTCACCTTTTCTCCTTTTACCCCCCTTTTTGAATCTCTACAAGAAACCATGGTTCATTTCAAATCATGCACATCCCATTTGGCTATGTTGATTTTCCCCTCACCCCTCTCCCCTTCTCAAAAAAAAAAAAAAAAAAAGCAAAAAAACATAACTCGCATGAAAAAAAAAAATCATTGATTTTCGCTTCCTTCCTTCTATTTTTTCGAGGAGAACGGACGATAAAAGAAAAAAAAAAACTCTTTTTCCCCACTCAATCCCATCATATTGTTAAAAAAAAAAAGTTTTTTTTTCTATGTATTTTTCAGAAAGGAGGATAATTGATACAAATTATGAGTCCAGCACAAAGAGGTATTCTTTTACCTTTTTTTTTTTTGGCTTTTCTATTTTTTCATCCCCGAAGCTTGTTCCCAAAAAAAACACATAAGAAAAAAACAAAAACAAAAGGGAAGATCATTTTTTTTCCTTTTTCTTTTCTTCTCTTCCCTTTTTTTTTTTTTAAAGAAGAAAAAAAACATGTAGGGCCAAAAGTAAAAACAGCTTTCGCACACATAATTTTCCAAATTGTTTTCTTTTTTTTGTTGTTTTCCATGCAAACATTTAAAAAAAAAGATGAATCTTTGTATTGAATACTACTTTCAATCTTTTTTTTTTTTTTTTTTTTTTTTTGGGGGGGGGGATCCTTGTTTCCCCACAAAGAATCAGAGAAGAGAGAAACACTCCTGAAGAAAAGGGAAAAAAAAGAACAAATATATATATATCCATATATATATCCAAAGCGACCTATTCATAATTTCGATCGCCATTTCATATCACTCAGAATTCCACCTGCCACGCATGTACACGGAGCCACATAAAAAAGGAAAAAAAAAAACATGCCCTCTTTTTACAGTAAGAATAATTCTGGCTCCTTTTTCCATTTCAGCAAAAAGAAAAGAAAAAAAAAGTCGACACATACAAAAAAAAACAAACACACACACAGACCACCCCCCCAAAAACTTTCTCCAACAAAACGAAAAACTTGGATTTCGTCTTTTTTTTTCCAAAAAAAAATACAGGCACCCATTTCTCCCCAACAAAACGAAAAATTGGAATGAGCGCACCCGTGTGTGTGAAAATGCATATGCAGATTTTCTCTCTCTTGTGAATGTGTGCGCACGCGTGTTTTTCTTTTGTTCGAAAAAAGTATGCAGCTTTTTTCCACGCCCCCCCCCCCCCCCCCTTCTTGATCGCTTTGTTCAGCTTTTGCTGCAGCTTTTTTTTTTTTTTTTCCTCTTCACACGTGTTGGTTTTTTTTAATCATAAATATGTATATAGAATATGGACACACACACAAATGCATGCATGCTTGCATCTCCCCATATGCATGCATATGCACATATACATAACATAAGCATACATATGAAATGATATGCACATATATATATATTTACAACACTCCGGAAAACGGTTCTCAACCTGCATGGCCATCCTTCTCTGATTTTTTCCTTCTCTTTTTTTTTTCCCCTCTTCTTTTCCTCACCCCATTTCTTCCTTCTCTTTTTTTTTTTTTTTTTCTCTTTCTTTTCGTGGGAGAAAAAAAAAACAAAAAAAAAAACAACACAAAATCTCTTGTGAAGGGACGAAAATTACGGTTGAGCGAAACCATTCTCAAACTGTTTTCTCACCACCGTTTCGTACAGCATCAGGATGCATCCAGGTGCGACGAACATTATGACGCAATTCATTACCCATTCTTGGATGGAAAGTTTGACGTTGCTTTCGAAAATGTAAACCCAAGGATAAACCACCACCGCCATCAGCACGAAGCTCATCATCACGTAATATTTTAACCGGACCTAAGGGAAATTCAAAAGTAAAAAAAAGAAACAAGAAAAAACAAAAAAACACAAATATATCGACTCAGACACGAAGAAGTCGGAAAAACAACAATAGAAAGGTTGAAAAACAGCACAGGTACAAGAATTTCGGTTTATTTTTGATGTATATATAAGTGTATATATAAATATATAATATTTGAGTGGGCTGATATCGCTTATTTAGCTATTCTTTTTGGACAGGCTGCAGGGGGGGTTTAGTCTTGTTGTTACAAATTGAAAACACATTTAGGAATTAAAAAAAAGAAAGAAAAAATTGAAACGGAGGGGAAACAGGGGAGATTCTTGAGCACTTTCAAAAAAAAATAAAAAAAAATATGTTATTTCCGATTTTTTTCGCGGTACGCTTCGCTGGTTGAACTCAAGCGACCTTTTTCTAAACAAATCTGAAACGGTGTTCAACTGAAATCGATTTAAAAAAAAGTTCAATTTCATATGGACGAAGGAAAAGAAAAATTTGAACTCGTTCAGTGATTCCAGATTTTTTTCCACAGTGCAGCCACAAAGAGGAAAAAAAAAAGGGAGCGCACCCTTGCAAATGTAGATTCGACCAAAACCGGCAGAGTACAGAACAATAGCGGATCCAGTTTCACGTAGCTTCCTGTTGGATGCGTAATTTGTGCAGAGGTATAAGTTATAAATATTCCGAACAAGACTTGATGCACTGCACAAATTACATCCCTGTGAAAAAAAATAAAAAAAAAACTATAGTTAAAGAAAAAGAAGGAAAAAATTAAAAATACAGCCATTTCAAAAAACAGTACACTTGATAAAAAAAACCAGTCATTCCCAGATTCAGTAGTTTCAAAGAAAATAATTATGAATGACTAAGGTACAGATTTGCCCCTGGTGGATGCCATGTCTTTTGCTGGGTCGGTAGCAGTTTAAAATCGAAAAAAAAAAAAAAAAAAGCGTTGATTTCTGATGGTAGCAATCAAAATCGAAAAAAAACAAAAAAAACAGCAGGAAAAGCATTGAATCAAAATCCCTCCGTACGCGTATGCTCCTGGCATAACATTTGACTTTCCCTACTTCTAAGTTTTCATTCTTCTTTTTTTTTTTTCTAATCCTTAATTTATCACTTTTCCCGTTCCAGTTTTTTTTTCAATTTCCTTACTTTTATATCACACATTTACATATTGCTTTTCGTGCTGCAACACCAGTATACACATATAAATATATACTTAATTTCTATTTGATTAATGTTTGGGTGGGGGATTAGGGTATATATTTTCAATTATGCTGCGGTGTGGTTAGCGACTGACTGACCTGTATTGCCATAAATACGGAACAGGGATTGCATTCCAAAAGGGCAATGCCCACATAAGAATCGACCAAAATATCCACATCAGACGACCTTCACACGGCCAATGCATGAAACTCCCCTTGTTACTGTCGCACTGAAAAACAGGGTAATACGCCAGGAAGCCGACCATGAGTATCACAAAGCCCAGCAAAAAATTTTGATTTCTGATTCCGATCATGGAATCGGACTCCCAACGTAGGAATGCCTTCTCCACATTAGGATCCCGGTAACTCATTGTAAAATAATCCTGTGTGTAGAACAAAAAAAAGAATTAAAAAAAACAAAAAAAAGGCAGGGATCTTTTAAACAAGGTGCATAAATTATACAAAAACAAATTGAATTTATATGTACATATATATACATGTATATCACTTTAGTAGGAGTGTTTCGTCTCAAAACGAGAAAAAAATGATGTATAAAATGGCTCTTTTCTGTATTAAAAAATAAAAATAAAAAAATTGTGGCATATTAAGGGGAGTATAATAGAGTATAATACTTACAGAGTGGTGATACAGTAATTTTTTTTTTTTTTTTTCTACGCATCCAATCATCAAAAGCAAAAAGATGAAAAGCAGAAAACAAAAAACCCAGTGAAATCGCTGTAGCAGAACCTACCATGCTGAAATCTGGCGCAGGAGGGGGTTGGATTTGTTGTAGTTGTGCTTGCGCCTGCAAATCAGAAAACTTCCAACTGAAAAACTCGCTCAACTTTGTGTGTGAAAGAAACTGGAGCACTCCACATACGTACTTTTATTTACAAATTAAAAGTAAGTTTCTATATAAATAGGATAGGAACTTCGTGGGGCAGAATTAAGAAAACAAGAAAATGGAAAGGATCCCTTGCCTTTTTTTTCAAAAACTTTTTGGGGAGGTTCGTATCCCGGAGTAGATTCGTGCCAAAAAGCACAATATATATATATATATATATATTTTGCACAATACATATATTTTATATATATATTTTGCATTCTGTAATATTTATACAAAAATACATTCTGTCCCTTTTTTGTTCCAGGTGTTTTTTTTTCCTTCTTTCTTTTTCCTCTTTTTTCTACATTTTTTTTTTCCTTTCTTTTTGTATTCACCGTCTATGACTAATACAACCGCTACACAAGGAAATTTATATACAAAATAAATTCTTGCAGTAAGTACACCGCAGCATCTAGAGATATTTAAAATATTTTCAGAAAAAGACAACTCTAGAAGAAAAAAAAATTAAATGCAGATTTTACACGTCGTCCCCTCACTCAACGAAAATTAAAAATCACAACGGAGCAAACCCTTAAGCAACTTTCCTCTATGTTTTGTTTTTTTAAACCCCATAACTGTTTTGTTTATAAACCCGCAATCTCAGCATTTCAACTCCCCGAAGCCACCAAAAAAAAAAATTGCATTCCCTTTTATCAAAAAAGATCATCCGAAGATACTTATCCTTTATGCTTTCTGTTTAGATTTTTTTTTTTTTGCCCCCTTCTGTGCTAAATGTTTATAATAACCATTTTTATGTCCCTTTCATTCAAAATCGCCAACGAAAAACCAATCATTATAAATCCCATTGACTGCATCCATACCATTGCAAGATCACAATTATATTTTTTTTAACTCACACAGAAGCTAAAAAAAAAAGAAAAAGAAAACAAAAAAGTGTCCCTTGTATTTATGAGAAAAAAAGGGAGCTTGAACTTGAAACAGAAATATATAAAAAAAATGAAAAAAAAATGCGAAAAAAAAATCGGATTAAAAAAAAAAAAAGGCAGTGACCCTAGACGAAATTCAATGTTCCGATGTGTTCCAAACACACCAATTTTTTTTTTTAAACAGGAACATTCCAAGGATCTTTGTTTTTCCCCCTTTTATATATTTAAAAAAACACAAAGGCTTTTTCTTCTTTTCGCTTCGGTGAGTCTTTCTTTAGGTCGTTTTTTGTTTTTGTTTTCAACCCCCCCCCCCCTTTTTTTCTTTTCAGAGTGAAGGTTTGTAAATTTTCGCAACTGCTTCCTCCGTGAAAATTCCACCCACCACATTTTGAAGTATTTCTTGCCCAACGTGTTCCGGGAACATTGCGGGAAATAGCATATTGGCTGGAATGCCCTGTGGGAAAAAAACCAGAAAAAAAAATCAGGAAATTAACATAAATTAAAATGAAGCAATCAAGGATCGATCGCTTAAAAACATCGATTTCATGTTCGTTTGTTTTTTTCAATGATCGACTCATCGATCAATCGAAAATTCATGTACAGAAATATTTTCTTTCTGCATTTTTAATCACAGGCGCTTTTTTATTCCAGGAATAATCGACGGTGGACGATCGGTGGCATTAGGATTCAAACCGTTTGTTTGTTTGTTTTTCCCTCGATTTTCCCACCAAAATCACTGCCTCATGAGAAAATTTCTCAAAATATCAGCCAAGGTTTTCAAAAGAAATTCCTTTTCTTCCTGTATCGATTGGGTGGGGGTGCCGATCACAGCCAAGGAGTGATAATTCCTTAAATAAATAAATAAATAGATAAATGATCATCAGTTGGATGGACCACCAATGATTAGTCACATCACACAACCACAGACGTTCTTTTGCAACGCATTGCCGTGACATTCGGACGCTCAACGCCAAAAAGAGTGTCCAAAGCGTTCGAAAATAGATACACACAGTGGGGTTCGGGACGGCAGCCCTTCGTCAAAATCCACACACACATACACATCGCCAAACCGTTCGTCATAGCAACGGGGCAAAGCACTACGGTTTAAACTCTACGTCCGTTCAGTCGGAGGTTTCGCGCCCGAAACTCCACCAATACAACCACACCCATCCCCTCCCACACGCACACGCAGCGAAACGCACCTGGTCCTGTATGTGGTGGACGACATCCTGGGGCATGGCCCTATTCATTAATAGGTCCATCATCAACTGCAGACGACAAAAGCACATCAGCCATTAGAAAGGCGTCATTCGAAATCGACACGAGAACAGCAAAGCGGAAAGGGGGTCTTCAACACGGCACGATCCTCGGCGCCGAAACTGCTACTCCGCAGCTCGAAGATTTATCGCAGGCGAGCGTGGGGTGCGGTCGCGCGCGCGAGTTTGGTGACGTACGATATTTTATCGACTCCGACATCCTACTTCACCGAACTCTCAAACACGGACGCCCCTGCGTTCGATAATTCTCGAAGGGTGGGATGGGGGCGCAGCGTGTGGTGCGAAAACGCACCCCCCGGCGCTCACCTCTTGC
This sequence comes from Bryopsis sp. KO-2023, assembly GCA_030272585.1. NCBI lineage: Eukaryota > Viridiplantae > Chlorophyta > Ulvophyceae > Bryopsidales > Bryopsidaceae > Bryopsis > Bryopsis sp. KO-2023. Next base: position 1,729,850 of record BSYQ01000010.1, read on the forward strand.
GGGAAACCTTCCTCGTCCATGGTGGCATCAAGAAAAAAAGAAAAAAAACTCGCCCCCTTTTTTCGCAAAATTTTCCACTGTATGGCAAAGGGACGACTGTATCTGCGCTGATCGTTCCAAAAATCCCTTCACCCCACGGGGGATGGGTCGCATAATCGATTAGTCATCGTATCCTGGTGCAGATTTCGACGGGGGGGGCTGGCAGGGATTGGCCGACGCCACCTCTTTGCGATCAAATATGTGATCCCGTGGAAGATAACCGCGCTTTTCCCGAGCACCATCGCGAACAGGAGCGTGAATTTCGCCACGTGGATTTTAGAAAAGATTTGCGGCAGTTGGGCTTCTTTTAGGGAAGGTGGTGCTTGGTTTCGGTGGTGTTGGTGGTGATGGTGGCGTCAGGAAGGGGGGGGGGGCAGGATGTACAAAAGATATTTTTTTTTCCACGGGGTCCACATCGTGAAACTTTTTTTTTCTTGATTATCGAACGCCCCGTGAAACGCGCGCGCCAATATCTTCTTGATTTGGTGGAGGTGGAAGATGGAAGGAAAAACGATTTTTCTGTTGTGTGTGTTTGGGGGGGGGGGGGTTGGCGGGGGGTAGCCCCAACCCTTTGTTGGAACTGCTGGCTGGTGCTGTTCGAACGCGACCCCCGCTTCAGCGAGCCGCGAGGAACCTCTGCGGATCCCCGTTTTCGATCGCTTCCTCGGTTTTGCAACAAACGCAGAAAGGGATAGGTCGTCCAGCTGGCTGCTTGTATTGGGACGCCTGCATGCTGAAAGGTTGGATTGGTAACACGTTCATGTCGACCAAACACCCACAGCTTTTCTTTTTTTCTCCTTTTTTTGATAATCTCTTTTTTTTTCCACCTTTTTTTCTTTTCTTTCTTAAATCAAAGAAAGAAAACACTAACTTTTTTCTTTAATCTGTAGTGTTGATCAACTCCATCCTTTCTTAGCTGGCATGCGCATACCTATGTGTCAGGTTTTCTTATTAATTCATTGTTCATTTTATAAAATTATTAGTATTGTTTGTTCAAGTGTATTACATCGAGGCCGGAAAAAGGGCTACATGCAGCCCCTGCAAATAAGTGCTATTGCTTTTATATGTACAATAAAAAAGAAATATATACATATATAGCTCGATGATTTTTTTATTCCGATGGTTCACTATAATGAAAAAGGCAATTTTTTTTATAGAGTGCTAGACAAGGAATTTATTTATTTATTTATTTATTTATTTTTACATTGAAATTTTCATAAACATCTTAGAAACGCAAAGAAAAAATTATAGACCTCGTTGTGGATAGTTTGCTTGTTAAAAAGATTTGCTGATTTTGAATTCAGAATTTGCTGTTCTGCACGGCAGAACGAAATAAAGAAGTTGCTTGGCATTTTGTTCGACAACCTTGAGAAAAATATTGATAATGGATATTGATGATAAAAATATATGGGGTTTGCAAGAGTTGGGCATTATGAGGCGGGGGAAGAATGCAAATTTGCTTTCAAAAATTGCGTGCCAGCCACCACTTGATGAGCGATTGTAATTAAAAAAAAAGAAAAAGAAAGCAGCAGGTCTACTTGATGAACGATTGTAATTAAAAAAGAAAGAAAGAAAGAAATCATGATCAGATGCCTGCTGCAGCAAATCAGGTCCATCAACTTGCCAAAAACAGGTGAAAAAAAGTTCGCTTTTTAATATATTTGGAAAAAGTGGCACTGATGATCAAACTGACCGAAGGCATCCAGGCCGTTCACCAACAAATCCATAATTCTAAGATGACCACTTTTTTTTTTCCTCCAGAAACGACACAGATCGATGGGAAAACAAAGAAAGGCATCATATACTTCTATGTGTATGTTTTTCTTCTTTTTTTTTTGCTGAGGGAGGCCTGCATCACTCAGTTGAACCCCAGCGGTTCAACTTCAATCTAAAAAATGCTCCACTGAGACTGGTAAATCCACTCCATACAAAAAAAAATATTATTATTACGAAAGAAACAAGCAGATCGATTCCTGAACATAAGTTTCCAGGTATAAATTTCATTAGGCATTTTTTTTTTCAATCCCGATGCCTGCCATGTGAAGGCTAGGTCTTTCATCCTTACATTTGCTGAAAATTGATTGGTAATTTCGATCGAATGAAATTCCATTTGAAACACTGAACGAAGCAAAAAAAAAAAAAGAAAAATGCTGAAATGCTCCACACTCACACCGGTGGCAGAGCTTGCATGTTGGACCGTTTGAGAAAAAATGGCATCAGCAATGAAAACAGAAAAAGAGCCTGTATACACACACAAAAAAAGAAATCATCGACCAACCAATCAGTTGAACGTCAACATAACCAATTCTGCCCTGAGGGAATGTCTGATTGATTTAGCACTGTGTTTAAAAAAAACCGTTTTCTAATTTTACTCAGAATGTTTCATCTTTTATTCGAAAGGTGGTTGATCTTTTGATTGGGATTCAACATTGACAAAAATATATAAGGTCAAAAAACAAAAGCAAAAACACTGATCTGAAATGTCTGTTGGTGGGGGGGGGGGAGGGCGAAAAAAAGAAATAAAAAATGGAAATGGAAATGGCACTGGGGATAATTTATTTCTTCAAGCAAAAGATGAATCGCAGAATGTGTGTTGCATATGTTTTTGTTTTTTTTTTTCATTTTTCGACATGCATGGCTGGAAAACAATTGCTAAAAAAATTTCTTATTTCCATTAAGTGGTGAGAAGTGGAAGACATGGAAGCACACACCTGGAAAATGAATAAAAAGATCTTGATTGAAGAAAACACGAAACGTGCGAGTCTGACACCGAATGAGGGCTGCTGTTTTGCATTCGCTATTGCAGCACATATCATCGTTAGAGGTACCACAACCTGAACCAAAGAGTTGGGTTTTTTTTTCCTTTTTCCTTTTTTTCTTAAAGATTTCTCCTTTTTCTTAAAGTTTCAATCAACATTTTGAACGCATCGGGTGAACCTGATCATCATACATATTTTTTTTTCAGTTTTTTTTTTTTTTCATATTTTTTGAACAAGAATCTGGAATCTAATGCTCAACAGGTTTTAGCCACTCATACACAAAACGTTGATACTCTGATATTTCAACACTCAGAAAAAAAATAAAATAAAAAAAATCTTTCTTTCTAAAAGAAAGCAGATGTATGGGTGTGTTGGGTGTGGTGGGGTGTTGGAAAAAGAAATATTGGAAATTTTCTTGAAAAAAGCAAACTGCAATCCGTCCTGTTTTTTTCTTGTTTTTTTTTTTGCGCACCTCCTCGTCAAGACTGTCCGTTCTCAAAAGACCATTCAGCAATTTTGCCATTTGGGGCGATAAATTAGTGTGGAATTTATCAGGGTTCTCTTTCATTGCTTTCACCATGGCTTCCAAAGTGCAAACCACTCCATCCGGAATTTTCAACTCTTGAGCAGTCCGCCATTCTTCCGTCTTTTCGTTTGATCATTCGATTGCCAAAAAAAAAAAATGAAACCAGAGGTTAAAAAAAAGTTTATAAAAGTAAGAAAGAGCTCTGCTCGAATTTTGTTAAAAAACACTTGTCCCCAGCCTTTAAAAAAACTTGACGTTGCAGCCCCTTCGAATCATTGCGCTCAACTCTACATGTTCAAGTCAAAACATGAATAATCAATGTTTTCCTTTTCGGAAGCAGTTTTCATATTTATTTTTTCAACAAAAATGCTTTTTGATATTGTTGTAATGTGCATTTGCATCAGGTCTGACGAGAAACGCCCCAAGGAATCTCAGGCTTCGCAAGCCTGTTTTTTTCTATTTTCGTGAATTTATATTTTTTGAACCCCCTTATCCATGCCGATCGCGAATTTGAACTGACCTGCTCTCCATCCGCGTCTTGATCGCAACAGCTGGTGCTATCCTCTTCAGCGAACGATTGCATCAAGCTGCGTTTCGCAGATCAACACACACACACACACACACACACTTGCACATGAATCGGTGGAATTCGATTTCAGCCCCCGTCTCAGAATCAAAAAAACTTTGGCTGCTCTTCGCGCGCGTTATTTTTTTTTTCTGTCCACGTTTGGACTTCCGCAACCCTGACCGTTCCACGCCAATCGCAAGCAAAATCGTGGATGCACACACCATTTCGGCGATTCTTGGGCGATTCTTGGCGGCGGCGGCGAATTCGTGCTGGACACGCTCCTCAACGATCGAGAGCTGGCATGCGAGCCGCTCGCCATGCGGTTGCTCGCTTGACGACTCATTTTCGCCCCTGGCGCCGATCCCCACGCCGGGCGGCTCCCTTTGCGGTCCATCATGAACGAAACACGTCGGTCGCCGAAGAATCAGCCAAAACCAGATATCCGATTGCAGTGCAATTGCTCGCTCCTCTTCAAGAAACCTTATTCCCGCAGCGAAAATGATCCAGCCCTGTACAGTTATCGAGATACGGGAGTTCAAAGGGGAGGAAGAAAAAATCACGTTTCAGAAAAAAAAAAAGAGTGATTGATTCGACATGGACGCAACATGGTACTCGTGCGATTCGATCCGTTTCTACTTCTTTTATATATTTTGGGGGGACGCCACGAAAACTGACGACGGTGTAAGTACTGGAAAAACCAGCATTCGCTTCTCAACGCATTCCGAGTTGGCATCGAACAGAGAATAAGGATCGCTTGTCCTCCCAAATCGCGCGCAATGAGTTGTTTGGTTTGGCTGTGCGACGGCTTGAAGAGAATTTTCATGGGCAACGCGCACGGGGGGGCCGTCACAGACAAAGGAGATGCCGTTGGTGGGGTGGTGTCGGGTTTGGGGCAAAACGTTACGGATGCCGTGGGGGCGATTTTCCACAACAACGACGTCAGGAGCAGTTGGGTGAGTTTCCTTTGTCGAGACGGATCCCTTGGACACCGCGTTGGCATTGGCTTGAGGGATCTTCTCGCGAGAAGGGGAGAATAGCTGTTTGAACCTGGCGTTCCGACCCAAAGACGGTGATGTTATCGTTTTTCTGTGGGCGTTTTCAGGTGGAGCTTAGGCTGGAAGGCAGACACTTGCTGAACAAGGATGTGGGAGGGTAAGGAGCCGTTTTGGGGTCTTTCCTTCTGCAGGTTTTTTCTTTTTCTTTTCAAGTTGTGCGCTTCTTTCAGCTGAGCCCATCGACTGCGTCGAGAAATTTTGCGAAGATGTTGTAGATAGCATCCACAGAAGGGGGGGTGTTTTTTTTTGTTTTTCCCCCGCTGTTGCAGGGAATCGGATCCTTTGGCGGTTATGTACCGTCACGAAGCCGGAAAGTGGCACGAAGTAGGAAGGACCGAGATCGTCGCCAATAACCTCAGTGAGCTGCACTAATTTTGTTTGTTTGTTTTTCCCTGAAAGTTCAAACTCTCAAATCTGTAATCTACATTACATATATGTTTTTGTATATTATTACATATATTTTGTATATTTTGTATATTTTTGTATATTTTTTCCTGAATATAAGCAAATAATGGAATTTAGTCATACCTAAAACTCAGGAATCAGGATTATTTTTTTTTATTTTTTTTCAATTTTTTTGGAACTCACTAGTGTAGCATTGAAAGGAGAACACTTTCAATCCATTGTGAAACCAGAAAAAAAAATAAAATAGGATTCTGTAATTCGAGAGCGTTTCAAATATTTGGAGAGAGATCTGGATCTTGTGATTACATAATATTTCTGCCAATCTTGATGGAAAAAAAAAGAAGCCCAGAGAAGAATCAGAAAAAAGCTAACATGTGTCCTTCAGCAATCCATGAATTTTGTGGAGATCCCTCTATATCTCTCTCTCTTTCTTTCCACCAAAAAAAGAAAGAAAGGAACAAGGAACAAAATAAATATATATACCGATGTGTGTACATATGAGAAAGACCCTGAAAAAACCCCAAGGGATGTTATTTTAAATTTAAAGAACTAAGAATTAAATTTAAATTTACTTCTTCTTTTTTCTTGTCAGATCCCATGTTTGTGCGGTACTTTGAGCTCTTGTACCTCTTTCATGCCGTTCAAAAATTCAAAGTGGCTCTCTATGATGTGGATGAACAAGGAGATCCAGAGGATATCGATCTCACAAAACAGGTACTTACTTAGAAATCCTGCCGTGTGGAAAAAAAAAACTGTTATTTTTATTTGGAAAAAATGAAGAGATAAGGCAATATCTCTTTTGCTTGGTATTCAACTGATCAGGCAAAAGAGAAATGTAGCAGCAGTGCCCCAGCACCCTCTCCCCCCCAATAAAAATAAAAATAAAGAAATCTTATTAAAAAAAAAGAAATGAGAACAAATAAGAAAAATGTCTCCGGAAAAATTTGTGAAAACGAGCACTCTCAATTACCTATTTCTTTTCTCGACAAAAAAGAAAGTTGCACGAAACTGAAGGGTTCTTATTCTTACTGCCTTGTAGATACAGCGAAGTTTCTTCAAAAATTGCAATCCAAACTAAGATTAAATTTGAATATTGAAAACTAAGAACCACCCGAAAGGAAAAAAACAACACACATACAAAATACGGACAATAACCCTAAATTTCGGGGCTCAAAGAACCCCATATTGACAGCGCTCGATGCATACAGGATTTCCTCGGTCAAGCGGAATTCACCCTTTCCAGTGTGGTGACTTCGTTTCGCGGACTGATCGAAGTTCCATTGTGGGATGTCGAAACTGATCAACCCGCTGGCGATGGCGTTTTGGTTGTTCGCTATGAAGACAAGACCCTGAGGACCGAGGTGGTGGAAATCGAATTTTCGGCCAGCGATCTGGCTAATCGAAAGAGGGATTCGAGGCCCATTCTGTTGATCAGCAGGGCTCAGGAGGACGGCACCTGGGCGCCCGTGTATAGATCGGAATCGAACAAAAACGAACAGCCCAGATGGAAGACCCTTGAAATTTCCCTTGCGCAGCTGTGCAATGGGGATGAAGATCGAACGCTCATGATAGAGGTGAGACTTGGAGGATGTTGATGAAAAATAGAAAAAGTAGGAATAGAAAAGTAAATAAAAAATGATGATAATGATAATAATTATATTTATATATGTATGTATTTTCTGTGGTACGCACGTATGTATTTTTATGTATATTATTGTTTCCTTTGTGCAAAAAAAAAAAGATAAGGGAAACGCCATCCGGCAAATCCGAAAAAAAAAAATCCGGCAAATCGGAAAAAAAAAATAAAAAAATCTGGCACCCGATGACAACACTTCCTCATAATTTTTCAATGATTTACAATCTGAAAACAGCAAATTCTCCAATGAGCCCCCCAAAGGAAATAAAAATAAGTTAACACACACACATACACTCTTGAGGGGAAAAGGTTAATCTTTTTTCCACTTTTCCCCGCAGGTTTTGAATTTCAGGGAGAACGGTAAGCATCGACCGATGGCATGGACTGAGACTTGCTTCAGGGAAATGAAGACTCTCACTGGTGAGGTTTGAAGGGTGTTGGCATCTGAAAAATAAAGCCTCCAACACAACTTTTTTAACGTTTTTTTTTGTGTATTTCGGTCAACTCGAAACGTTACGTGTGTTACTGTTGTGTATAGCCCTCTGCTTTTTTTTTAAAAAAGGGACTTTTCTTTGTCGTTTTATATAGAGTTGAAGCAATGTGAAAAGGATAAAGCGTTTTGTCGATTTTATTGATGGAGAAAGTTGGAGAAAAAAGAGGGGATATGTAGTTGCTTTTCTTTTTTTTTTTTTTTGGTGGGGTATTCATTTGTTTGATCTCGAGTTGAGTTGATTGTTTCCAGTGCCCAGCTCCCCTGGAGTTGCAGATGCCAAAGTCTGAAAAAAACGGTGGTAGCCTCAACATCAAAGGTACGTTACTGGCTTTTGACGATTTTCTATCATATTTTTTTTTAATTTAATTGTAATCGTCGACTCCCCTCCATCGAAAAGAAAACCAGCGATGTTAAGGGGAGAGCTCACTTCTTTTGAAATTCCGCTTTCGACACGATTTTCCGACTAGTTGGAGGGAAAGGGGGTCTTACATTCCAAATTGCAATTTCGTCTGTTGATGAAATTAGTCGAGGAAGAAATGAAAAATATTCTCTCAAAAACATTTGATTTTTTTTTCTTTTTTTTTTTGGGGGGGGGTGGGGGGTGGGAGGGAAAAGTGTTTTTTGTTTGCTTCAGATGTTTTTTTTTTAATGTTAATTTGAAATCATTATTTTTCCGTTTTGTTGCAATTTTGTGGCGGAGGTTTTCCCGTCTGTATAAAAATAGAAAAATCATCTCTAGGAAGATGACCTTGCATTTCCTGTGTTTACAGTGCTTTCCATTGTGGAGCAACCGACTTTCTTGGAGTATGTGAGAGCAAAGTTTGAAATTTGCTTTCTGTTGGCGGTCGACTTCACGGCTTCAAACGGTCAAAAGGAATTTCCAACATCCCTCCATCATCTCGACCAAGAAGGTAGAAAATAGTACTGGGTATCTGGCTCTCAAAATTTTCATGATTAATTTCTTTTCTTTTCATTTTTCATTCTTTTTCATTTCTTTTTTCATTTCTTAAAAAAAAAAATAACAGTAATAAAGGGGGGGGGGGGGGGTATATCAGTGTAAGATAATAAGAATATACTGTTATTTCTTAGATGCTTAGTTTTTATTCTATTTTTAGCGAAGGGGAGTGAAAAAAAATCAATTTCATTATTTGTTATTATAATTCATTCTACTTTTTAAGTATGATGTCTTTTCTCAGTGTCTTTGTTTTAAATTCATTTAATTTAATTTAATTCCAAATTCTTAAGGCTCAAAATATCAAACCAACCACTCCCAAAAACTTTTTTTACCTTACTAATAATGTGTGTGTGTTTTGGTGCGATAGAAAAGAAACTCAATCCTTACCAAGAAGCCATCACAGGGGTCGGAAAAGTTCTGGAGTACTACGATTCGGACAAAAAATTCCCCACCTGGGGATTTGGAGGGAAAGTCGGCCCCAGACAGGGCCGAGCTGAGCACATCAGCCATTGTTTTGCATTGAACGGAGACGACACAGACCCCGAGTGCGATGGCATCGAGGGAATCCTGAAAGCGTACAGGTCAGACTCATCAGCCAGGGCTGCAATTTTTTCGGCTTAAAATGCCAATGCTGTCTTTCGATATGATTGGGTCTTTTTATAATTAGAACTGGACGTGCATTGGAGATTTTTATCGTGAAAGAAATGCTAGTTAAGCAAATTTTAGCTGAACTGGCTCTATGTGGTTTGATGGTTTGCAATGAGGAGTTGAAAATGAGTTTCTTCAGGCAGGATTAATGAACAGCGATTGGCTCTACATTGTATTGATTGGCGAGATGTTGAGTCTGACGTGAGAGCAAGGTCGATTCGACCATCATTCTTGTCCGTTTCTGGTTGGCCGAAAATGGAATCGAACTTCCAAAGGAGGGAGTCGATACATATATATATATTTATTTATTATTTTATTTTTTTTATAGTGTGGTGGTGATGTTTGGAGTTCTTGAACCCCAATGTGTCGATTTGCGCTGAGATGGACCCGGGGGAATGTGATTTTTTTTTGGTCAACAGGCAAGCCCTCCTTGAAGTAAAATTGGCTGGTCCCACTTGCTTCGCTCCAATTATCACAGCTTCAAAAGAGGCTGCTCAAAGACATTCAAGCCCCCCCAAGTATTACTGCCTGCTGATTCTCACGGATGGTATAATTATGGACATGAAGGTAAGCTGCCGATCTAATCGTCGATTTCCATTTCGATAATGGAGCGAAATAAATTTTTCGGGAATGCTTCAGGGATATCTTTTTTTTGTCGTGTTGCATGATTTCTGGATTGAACCTGGGTTTTTTTTTTTTGGAATTCTAATCAGTGGAGCCTTCCTCAAGGAATGGGTTTTCAATTGTGTTATTGTCATATGGTCTCTTTTGTTTTGATCCCTTTCTTTTCCAATTTTGCCTGGCAGCTCCCCCTGATTTTCACGACCCTGACAATGATAACGAGATTTTTGTAAATAATTAGTGAAAGACTGAAAAGGGCTCTGTGTAATTTGTGTGCTGGACGGCTGTCGCTGGGCAAGTTAGTCTGATGTAAATCAAAACATCCTTTCACTCATTCACATACATACATACATATATACATATATTCATATTTAATTTTAATTTTTATCAGTGTGTTTTTTATGGTTTGTTTTTCTTCCCGCACAGAACACGGTGCGGTCTATTGTGGAAGCCTCGAGATTGCCTCTGTCGATACTCATCGTGGGTGTGGGCGAGGAAAATTTCAAAGACATGGAATTCTTGGATGCGGACAAACACGTCCTCAAGTCTGGGGATGTCAGGGCCGAGAGAGATATAGTGCAATTCGTCGAATTCAACAGGTTCAAGGGGGATGGAGAGGCCTTGGCCTCCCAACTCCTTCACGAACTTCCAGGCCAGTTCCTCTCGTACATGAGGTAACGATTTTCGTTCTGTTTTTGTTTTCGTTTGATGGAAAAAAAGTCTGATTTGTTCGTCCCTAGTTTTTAGAAGGCCTCTGTAGAGACCTTGGGAAAAAAAGAAGTAAATATAATTATATATGTATATAACTGGGTTCTTTTCCTTGAAGTTATGGAGTTTTTTGGGCGATTCTTGCTTCCCGAAAAATATTGGTGTCCTATCTTGGTTTGATTTCCCCCCCCCTCCCCCCCCCCCCCGATAAATTCACCTCCTAGTGATATGCATGTCTGGAGTATTTCCCCCCCACCCCCCCCAAATCTGCTGAAATTTGTTCGCTGGAGCAATCTTGATGGTAGTGGTGTGGTCAGCCTGTCCAGTTTCAATTTCAATTTTTTTTTTTAATATCCAGGAAAAGAGAAATCTGGCCGAACTCATTCAACAAGCCTGAAAGTGGGGATGAAAACCACCACAGCAATTCTGACGCCGCTGCAAATTCACACCAAGAGCCCGCCGATGCCCATCAGGACCTGTAGCTCCGTCGACCAAAAATCAAATTGTTCCAACAAATTTATGTAGACAAAAAGAAAACAAACGGAAAACAAACGGTGGAATGAGACCTCATGACAGGTCGCATTGTAGGGGGTTAGAGGGGAATTTGGGTTGTTTTTTTTTGGTGGGTTGGGGAAAAAGAAACGAAGCAGGGTGGTTAGTGTTTGTTATGTACGACGAGCGATTGTCATGACCGCTAGAATGTCGAGAGAATGCGGTTGGCGGCGGTGTGTGTGTTTTTTTCTTTAACTTTCGGTTCTCGGCCCAGTCGACATTTTTTTTTTCTCTCTTCTTGTTGCTTGCTCGAACCTGGCGAATTTCGCGTTTTTTTAAAACACCTGTAACGAGAATCGGAGAGAAACAAAAGAGGGAGGGGGGGCCAAGGTGGAAATCGAACGCGATGTCTCTACTAGCTTCCAGCTCGCTGGTCGGACCTTGTCCAGAAACCGCCACTGGCGAACTTCAGAAACGAGCGGTACGATTTCCCAGCGACAAGAAACGAATGACTGACGATTTTCGTCCACATTTCTTTCCTCCTTGACGCCCTCTCTGTCTTTTCAACTCGAACCCTGGCGGCTGTCCATCACTTCCGTGTCAAATAACTGCTTTTTGTGTGGATAATCGTTTGTGTCGACCATAGCGCTCCTCCGAGGATACCTCAACTTTTTTTCTCTTTTTTTCGTTTTTTCATTCGACGCTCGACCAGACAGAGGGGGACACACACGCACGGCGAGCAAGAAAAAGAAAAATGCCTCGAGGTACCGAACCAGAGACGCCCTTGTCCGAAAAAGAGAAGCTCCAGTTGAAACAGAGAGGCGACAACTTGCGGCGTCGTCAAGGGATTGGGTCGTTAAAATACGCTCAGTTTTATTTCGAAAACCGACGCTCGTATCCCTTCACGCGCAAAACGTACCCGGTGCTGGGAGGCCGTGTCGAGGCGTCCAACGAGCAATGGGATGGCTTGGACCCTGAAACGGGTGAAATTGCAGATTGGTTGAAATCCGAGGATTTTTTGACGACGCGGGGGTCGAGTAGAGGTTTGGAACGTCGTCTGACGCATGACGACCCGGATGTGCCGACGGGATATCCCTTCCCGTTGCTCAAGCGGCTGCGGTCCTGTGCACATGGCGAGGAGGCGGACTACGCCAACGGAGGGAGCAGCCCGAAGATGTCGGCGGCGGCCACCACGAGCGACTCGATGGAAGACTCTCTCGAAAAGTCCACCCCGAGCGACGACAGTGAAGGAGATGAGCGTCGGACGTTTTCGCGAGACTTGAAGGTGTTGATGGATGCGCTGCGGAGAATACCGACGCCCCGACGAGCCGCGCTGGCGATAGAGGGGATGCTGTCGAAGCCCGAGGTGCAGTTCGCGCTGGAAAAGTTCGGGACGGGATCGGAGCTGGGTCTGACGAGGAAAGAGCTGGCTGCCGTCGCGGTCCTCCAGAACGCTGTGCAATACAAGACCCGATGAGGCGCTGGCCGTGAGAGATGCGGGAGGGGAAAGCTTGACAACGACAGCCGCATGTCACGTCGTCGTCAACGGGAAAACGAAGGATTGTGCAGGAAAAGTTAGTTGATGAAAAGGGTCGTCGAGCAGGCCCCTTTTTTTTCTAATATTCCCTTCGTAGCGTTTTTTTTTAATATCTCTCATATATCGTTGGAGTTGCGTTTTGGGCAGGGGTTGAGTGGGGGCGACGACTGACGGCGGACGTCTGTTTTTTTTGGGGGGACGGCGCGGCGCTATTTGCTGTAATGGTTTTTTTTAGAAATGAACAGGCGAAATGATGGGGAAAAGGAAGGAGTTGTTGGTTTTCTTTTCGTCTGGATGAATTTATGCAGGTTGCTTTTATTTGAGAGGGGGGGGGGGGTTGTGCAGCCCCGAGCAGGGCCAAGTCGAAAACAAAAGAAGAAAAAAATAATATGAGAAAAATAAGTTGACGTGACGGGCATTCGCTTTTTTTTTCCCCTGGTCAAGGGAGGGGGCTTGGGTTCATCGTTCAATTTCGTTGTCGCTGTTTTGGGGGGTCGATCACTTCGGGACGGTCTGTTGTTGGTTTTTTTTTTCAACCCCTTTCTAGTTTCTTGTTGGGATTTTATAGATTTGCAATTGGTAGCGGGGCCAGGGGTGCGCGCGCTTCCTGGCGGTTAGTCGTCTGGAAAAAAAGCACAGAAGAATGAAGTGCGGGATTTTTGTTCGAGGGGTCTCTGGGGTTGATTCTAGTGTTGTGGAAAAAAAACTGGAACGTTTTCGTTTTCCAGGTGGGGGTGTGTAAACCCTTCAATTCATTGCAGGATTTTCACCGAATTTTTTTTTCAGCACTGACCAATTTCACGAAAGAGATCGGCTTGCTTTTGGTCGAAACGTGCGTCCCAAGAATGGGATTTACACTATGTATCTCTTGTCGCCAGAGATTGACAAGTTTTTTTTTATTGAGAAGAAATTCTTTCCGTTCGGGGTTGGCTCGGCTGTTTTCAGATGAAAAATTTCAAAGTGGATCATGTGAATTCCTGAGATGGTTTGAATGACTAATCCTTTTGCACATGCATGGCCTGGAAGTCAGACCTTGTGGAAAACTCCCCAGCTTGCGGAAAATTCCCAGCTTGTGGAAAATAAGCTGACACTTGTCAATGTGCCCATTTTCATATTCGCGGGTTGACTGGATGCCAGTCTGACGCAAGGATAAAATATGTACCATCTGTGTGAGAACAAAAAGGTCACAATCCGCTTGTCAATAAGCAACTCTGTGAAACACCTTTCTTCGAAACCCTCTTAACAAATGTTCAGCAACAGGGATTGACCATTGCCCAGCAATTTGCTAAATCAAATTAACAGCTGCCCAGAACCCAACCGGGGCGGGTTGCCTTGATGTAACAAATACGCACCACCCAATAAATCAAACAATCATTGATTACACACAGATTATAATTGCCTTTCTTCCCCCCAGGTTCATGTTTTTTCTTTTTTTCTCATTTCCTTTTTTGCAGTTCCAAGTTTTTTTTTTCCCTTAAAAAAAAAAAAAGAAAAAAGCCCCTTCAAATCTTTTTAATATCGGCATCCCATCAGCATTATACAAAACAAGTAATAAAAAAAAGAGTGCTGCTAAAAAAGAGTATCATAACATACAGAAGGCCAGACACTGGCATCCTCCCAGCAACGTTTTCCAGTCTCGCCATGGGAGGATTGGTGCTGGCGATTTTATTCAATTTTTTTTGGGCGCCTTCCCCAGAGATGCAAACGAAATCCAACGGATCATCCACGCTCTTGCACCTGAATGCATATTTCAATATTGAAATTTCAGCAATATTTTATTCTAGCAAAGACCTGCTTCTCCATCACAATAAAAAGGTGTCAAAAAATAAGCAAAAACATAGTATTAAACAAAGCTTGTGCTCGTTTTTTGTCCCAACATACATCAGTGTCGAGTTGGTGAGGGGATTTTTGTCAAGTTGCATGTTTTTTTTCAGGAGAATGAATGTATGTATTTTCGACCGGGATGGTCGTTATGACTTCTCTTACTTGGAAAGGAGCAGACAGGAATAAGGCTGGTCAGACAGGGGCTCGGAGAACTCATACCACCACCGAAACCAAGGTTCGTTCCCTGGCTCCCTGCACTCGATCTACCAAACCAAAAAATAAGTTTATGAAAAAGATTCATATTTCGAAAATAAAAAACAAGTTTAAATAAATAATAATAATTATTATTTTTTAAAATATTATTATGTATATAATATACCCACCACCACCAAATTTATATTCAGAAGCCAAACCCTGCAAAGATCTGACCTTTCAAAAGCTTCGGGTGGATTTTTCCACATCAACCATGCTGTTGCAAGAACAAAATCTTTTTGAAAAGTTACGAAAATTCATTTACCACCCCAACCCTCAAAAAAATAAATAAATAAAAATAAAAATTGAGCCCTTTGCTTCACTTTCCCTTGTGGATGAAAATGGAAACACCCACGTTACATTGGATGCGCAGATAACGTGCCAATTTATCCCCTTAAAAAATAAACAAGTCTCTTTTTTTTTCATGTTATCTGAACAAATGAATTTCGAAAACCCAATCATCCGACACCATGATTTCTCTCTCTCAACCGAGACCTTAAAAAAAATATATAATGGGGATTTTTTTACCTGTTTCATGATTTTTGAGTCAGACGGCACAGGCAGCAGACAATGATTTCCATTGACTGAACGTAACACGCTCATAGGTCTAGGTTCAAAAAGCCTATCCTTGATGATTGGTAAACATGATCCAGGCGCTTTTCGGGATGCATCCACGCCTCTCCACTTTTCAAAAAAGCATCTCGTTGCATCCGGTGGCATTACAAACTCGCACCGATTTCCGAAACACCGGTCAAACACCAGGGAAGGCCTCCCTAGAATGGATCAGCACAAATTTCAGATGTTTTTGTTTGGAATGTATTGGAGATTTCAGGTTTTCTGAATGTATTGGATGGAAAACACTCAATACAATGCAATATTACATATTTCCTGATTGTTAATATGAAAAGCAATTTGTTGAATCAGAAGCTGTGTAACTGAGTGACTCGGGCCTTTGAGCATGTTGAATGAGATGCACTCCATGTCAGATTCAATTTTTGACGATGGCTGTCTTTTCTTTTCAGCCAAACTCCATCACTTTGCAAAAATGCAAACCACTTTTTTTATGCAATGAGCAAACATCAAAAGAATGTATGAAACGTTCCAAGCGTCAACTGATCGGTATACCGAAAACCCCACCCCTCCGCAGCTCCAGGAGTGGCGTTCAACCACGTGCATCCACGGCTTACCTTTCCGCCCCATGCACGTCGAAATCGCCTCGAACGTCTTGCAAGTTGAAGTGGTGGTCGTCTCCGCAAGAAAACAATCTTTATAACCGCTGCAGGATCCTCGTTGGGCATACACCACGTCGAACGCCTCGTCGCCCAAGTAATGCGCACCAAGATCCAGCGCCTGCGTCTCGTCGTAGGAATGCAAAAATTCGAGCGTCTGGAAAGCCGAGCACTGGGCCTCGGCGTCGAAATCGTTATGGTGGTTGTGCGCCAGGGAGACTACCGTAACATATGCCAGGGCGAAACAGATAGTGGCGGCGGCGGTGCTTGTCGCGGTCATCGTGATTCATGCAGCTCCGATCGTTGCGGGGGACCTGTTGCGAACGAGGGAGAAGATAATCGTCGGGCAGGCTTTTCGACTACGCAACCATACTTTCTTTCCAGAGAGGGGGGGGGGGGGGAGAAACTGAAACTGAAACTGCATTCATGATCGAAAGCAAATTGGTGGCGGCGATTTGCGGGGTACTCAAATGTCAAGTTTTGTGGTAATGGCGTGCAGATCAACGCCAGTGCTTTGTTTCGCGACTGGTTGGCAAGAAAAATGTTTGGGAAAAAAAACGTTCCGATCATGTATTTGGACCGACAGCCGTGTCTCCACCTTATTTTGGACGAGTGCTTTTGTATTCGATTACGAATTCAACTCTCTGACAGCGCAAGAAGCAGCCCGAATGTGAGGCCGTGCCTCTCCCTGCCACGCAAATGGCGTGCAGCAATAAATGGCGCAAGTTGTCAACCCAAACGCGAAGTCCCATTCCGATTGGACTTGCTATGAACTTTCTCTACTGCTCGCTTGCTGACAGTCTCCTTGACAAAAACAATTTGATGTATTCTTCTGGGAGATGAGGCTCGATTGATTACATCAGTCGTGCCAGAAACAGGACTTAAGGGGCTGTCGCTGTATGAACAATATCCGTTTCGGGTCAATATCAGTGTAAATGGTTAACTGCCTTCAGTTCTGAGTCTCGGCAGTATTTATACTGAGCAGTATTTATTTATTTGTCTGTTTGTTTGTTTACTCCAGAGTGTTTATACCTATTTCATCACCTATTATTTTGTTTTTTCTGGTTTCAACTCCCACTTTCTTCCAGAATCCAGTATGGCTGATTTCGTTTGTGTCTGACAGGATACTAAGCACTAATACTAATACTAAAACTCATAATAGGGAAGGGGGGGGGGAGGGGGTTGAGGAAAGTATATGTGTTTTGTTGTGTTTACGAAATTTTTGCACAAGTATCAGGGCTATTGCTCAGAAGAGGCAACATATTCATAACCAATTCTCAACGAAATCGAACATAGTGAGAATCCACTGCAAGCAGTCCTGTTTTAAAAAAACAAAATCTCTTTGGCTCCAGGCGACCCTGCATGTAAACCCCATCTTCCCATCCAACGGATAAGAAAGAAAGAAATATCAATGGAAAAAAAGCATACCAAAAGCATCCAAAATTAAGAAAAGTAATAGCGACTAGGGCATGATCAACCAATACTGGCACTCAGCTGGAAATTCCCCACCGCTTGTCTAAATTGAAAGAACTTGGCCCAAAAAACTGATATTAGAAAGAAACAAAGAAGGAAATCCGAGCCAGATTTTCGAAATTCCACCAAGCGAAACTTGGATATACTTAGAAAAGAAAAAGAAAACATAGGATGAGCAAGATAATGATTTATTTTTTTTCCCCTAGAGAATGCCCTTGGACTCCAGCATTTTTTTCAACTCTCCGTTCTTGGCGAGTGCCATTGTTTCATCACCACCTATCAGGCAATCGACAAAAAAAAAGCCAACTTTCAGGGGGCAGTTCAGGAATGAGTCATATGGGTGTGAAAGACCCAAATTTGACAATTTAATCTAAATTTGTTGGTGGTTCATAAGCATTCAGCAAAAAAGCTTTGTGGGGGAAGGGCTGATGACAAATTTATGACTAATACAGGGGGGGACACATGTCGTTGCATCCTGAAAAACTAGCCTGCATGAATTCCTCTGGACAAATTTCCAAATTTGGTGGGTTGTGGACCCCCCCCCCCTCCCTTCATAATCTCTTGCACTACTGAGCTGAGTTCCCCTGAAAACGACGGGCAAATTCACGAAAATCTTACCTCCGATGAACTTGCCTTCCACGAAAACCCTAGGGACGCTTCGGCCTCCCGTAATGCTCAAGAGCTCGTCCTGTATGGCTGACCCATCTCCTCGAGCATCGAGCTGAGTAAAAAACGGAGAGCAGCCTCAGTCAGTCAAAAAGGAAAGCAACGAACACACAATACATCGGGTTCGAGTGTGTTTCCGGCACATATTCGGTAATGGCCGATTGATCCAGAATCGAATTAAAGGTTGTCCCTATTAGTCAGCAGGAGGGAGCTGGGGAACCCCAGAAAATGACTAATCAAATTGTACATTTCAGCATTGGATATTGGCTCCTCGGTCAACACACACATCTCAAAACAGAAATTCTGCATGACACTTCTCAATCCAAACCCCAACACCACACTCGGACATCATCCAAAACAAAGGAATTCCACCCTCTCTTGTTTGCTTCTTTTGGTTTTTTAAGGGGGGGGTGTTACCTCCATCACTCCAAAGCTATTGCCCCCCATGACCGACTTGAGAGCAGTTTTGGCTCCAGCACAGTAGGGACAGTAGGCTTTGCTGAAAACCATCACTTTGTGGCTGGCGAGCGCCTCGTCTATGGTCGTTTTTGCATCCTTCCCGCTGGAATCACCGCCACTGCTACGAGAGCAACGATTTCCCATGATGTTTCAAAAGCAACGATATAAAAAGCCCCAGAGAAGCGAAGATCTAACTCTCTATGTGCTGCGTTTGAAATTCGATTGGAGCTCGCACCCGAAAAAGAAACGTGTCGGTTGTGCAATGGGAATGTGCAGGTCCGCTTGTGTTAAATATCGTAGAGTGGGGAAAAACAACGAAGGTCGCATCACTGGATAACGTAACGCTCAAAGATTTGGCTTCCCGCGAGGTTCCCCCCCGGTCCACAATCGCTCGATCGCAGATATATTTTCACTTTCGCGGCCCGCTGCGAAAGTGGCGACACCAGATATAGAAAAGATCAGAAATCGAACGGTGGCGGTTGGGAAAAAAAAAAAAGAGGATTTTTACTCGTTATATATCAAAATGGAGGGAAGTCAGCAGGATGTGGTTGGGGTGGTGATGCGGGCGCTGTCAGTTTTGGGCAGCCCAACCACTAGCCAAGGAGACAAACTGAGTGCAAACGAGATTTTATCAAAGGTGATCAGGAAAAAGCAAGAAGTTGACTGAGTGGGGCAGACGGGGAGAAACCACTGCTAACCATTTCCACTCTTCTCCTTAATGTGCTTTTTCTTTTCTTTTTTCTTCTTTTTTTTTGGGGGGGGGTCCAGATATTCTTTTGTCATGGCCATTTTACGATGCAGCATCATTTTTTTTTGTGTTTTTTCTTTGGGGGGGGAAGCAGTTTTCACAGCTATCAGTTTTCTGCTGGTATTGTGTTGTTGTTGTTGTTTTTCTGTTTGCAAACTCCAATTTGGATACCTAAATGGCTTCTTTTTTTTTCAAATTTGAAAGAAATTTATTTGTCACACAATCCAAAGATTCTATTTTTAGTCATTCTAATGTTCAATCGAACAAAGAACGAATGGAATTGAGTGGCATTTCTAATGCAGGTGAAAGCCAGCGATGTAAACACTGTGCTGGGAATAGCGATCGGATTGATAGAACGGGAGTCGGCGGCCGAGAATTTGATTTTTGCTTATCATTTGTTGAGCGAAGTCACCCAGCAAAAATGGCACGAATGCTCAGCAAGCCAACAAGAGGGTCTAGCCACTTTTGCCAGCTCCATGCTGAAGAAAGGTAATAACAGTGCATCGTAATTAAATTTTAAAAATTTAAATATAAAAATAGATTTGGCAAAATTTTGCCATTGATGTGATTCATGGTGTGTTTTTTTTCAAGTCGCTTCCTTTTTTTGAGTTGTTTTTTTTTTTTTGGTTTATGTGGATTTCACTTTTTGAGAGAATGTCTGCAGCAGATCTATTCTTTTTGAGATTGATTGAACTTGATTTTTCTGTTATTACTCGAACATTATCTATAACTCCGGATTTAATTTGGTCTAGTGGTGGTTTAGAGGAATTACAAAAAATTCCTGGTCTCGCACATAATCGAATAAAAAGAAATACAGAGAAATATGGTATAAAGGAACTTTTTTGACTGTCCAATTGTATTTTGAAACAATTTTTGAAAAGAAGAGGGCATTCGATTCTTTTTAAATGTAGGAATCCGGCGATGCTGTGGGCACCAGCGTTTGTAAATTGAAAAAAACTGTTCATTACTGAGCAGTGTACAAGCAGGATGTCAGACCAAACAAAAAGAAATACATGCAAGTGCGTCTGTTGTAGGGGACCCGAGCAATATAGCGGTTCAAAAAGCGTTGGCTCATTTTTCGGCAGTGGTGCTTTCTCGCCAGAAGGAGGATTTGCTCAGCACCAGTTGGGAGCATGTTTTGAAATTTGGGGAAATGGAGCAGAATCAGGTCAGCACTTCATGCATGTCATCTGATCCATCATTTTATTCCTCCGTTTATGGTCGATTTTCTCTGTCAAGCACCATGGTGTGGGGGGTATGCTTCCCAATGTCTTACAAGATGGAATCGTTATTTTTGCCAAAGCACTTGTTTTTTATACCTTTTTTCCCTTTTTTTTCCCTTTTTTAAACCTTTTGTTGTACGCTCAAAGTGAGGTTTGTATTGCTGCTGGAGTGAGAAGGAAGGTATTCAAAGACTGACTCGGTTATTATTTTCTGTGCATCGATCGCAGCGGAGCCTGGTTTGTCAAATGGCTCAGTTTTTGTGTGAAGAGGGGTCGAGTTCTGCTAACAGAACCGGTGAGGCGTTCACTTGAATACCCTATGTCTGTCTCTTGTTCACAGTAATAATTCCCTCCCCCTTGTCAAAAGAATTATCAAAGGTAGAAACTACGTATTTCTCACCTAACCTGAGTTTTATTTCATTTTCCTGCCCCCTATATATAATCATCATTTCCTTCATTCTCAACGGATTCAAGAATTTTTCAACTTCTGGTCTACCTTTTATCTCTTTTTCTTTTTTTTTTTCGGGATTAGAGTGAAATATGACGGATGTATTGAATGAAACACTGTGTTTTTTCTTTGTTTAATTTTAATTTTATTTTTTTTTTGGGGGGGGTCTGTTTTAGCGCAGGAGAGACATGCACTGCTGTCTGCCTTGACCAAACTGGCCGTCCCAACGTTCCAGTTTCTCACACAGGTAAGAAGCAGCGCCAGGGTTCAATGCTTGGAATTTGAATTGATGATAAAATGACTGAGGGAGGTTTGTTCCATATTTATTTATTTTACTTTTTTTTGAACCCTGGTCATTTTTTCCCCCACGTTATTTGCATTCAAGCAGGGGCAGAATGTTTCTCGAATTAACAAAGGCCTGAATTTCAGACCATCGCCATGGCTGGTGATACCACGGTTCGATTCCTGGCGAAACTCCTTTTTTTTTTCTTCTTGGGTGGGGGTCAGTCATGCAAGGCGGTGGTAAAATCTTTTTTTTTTTTTTTCTGGATGGCAGGTGGCAGAACTACACTATGGCTTTTGCATGCAAGAAACCGACCTCAATGTTCAAGAAGGCCATGCGAAAGTCGTGCAAGCATCTCTAGCTGCGATGGAGGTGACTAACCCCCCCCCACACACCTGTCAACACACACACAAGATTATATTTTTATTATATTTTTCTTCTCTTTGGTGTTTTTTTTTTTTTTTAATTACTATTTGAATGCAAACACTATGTCTACATCATCATCCTCATGAATTGTGAAATTTTCACATACGTTTTTGTAGCGGGGCAAAAAAAAGTAAAAAAGAACTCAGCAAAAAAGGATTGCTGTTTGATTGCCTCCACCACTTGAGAGGATCAATCAAATCGAAAGGTTTAATTTGTCAAAATGAAGAAACCAATTTTGTCAGTATGTTCAAAATTGTTTCGAAGTACATTCTTGTATTGCGATAGTGTGGGGTGGTGGCCTCCGCTCCTCTTGTCAGTGGGTTTGGCGATGAATGATTTTGGTGGGCTTTATTTATTTATTTATTTTTATTTTTTCGTTCATTCCAGACTTGGTGCGAATTGGTGCCGTTGAGAAGAGTGGGCGAGGGGCAGGTTCTGAGGGCTTGTCAGGCATTACTGACTGTGAATCCATTCGAAGCTGCAGTTTTAGGGGTCTTGGAAAAGGTAAACCTTTTTCCCCAGCCAATCAAAAACAACAAATGTGAAAACAGAGTTGCGTTTTTTGGGGGGGGGGGTTCGAAATCCAAAATAAGGAGTTTCATCCATCTATATATGGGCTTCGAATGGTGTTGTGTAGATCGTCTGTCGGAAAGACGTAAACGAATCCGATGTTCCGGTGGGGGTGGATGCGGGGGTGCTGGTCATGGGGCATCTGAGGAAATACCACGATCTGCATCGTCAAAATGCACTGGATTTCGAGGATGGCGAGCACTTCGAAAAAGCATTCAAGACTGCCACGGTGTTTTGTGCGTTTGCGGAGTCGTTTTACCAGTTTTTGGGGAAGGGCGTGGGTCGACCCGAGCCTCGAGATGTTGTGATTGAGGTAATTGAGTTCATTGGTTTCGATCGGATGATGGGTGGGCACCACAAACTGTAGCTCTGATGTGATGCATTGCAATTCGAAAGTGAAATATGTGTTGATGATGTGGAGCGGGGTAGATGCATGCATGCATTTGATGATGTACATGCATGCTTGCATCCATTTGATGATGTACATACATCCTTGCATGCATTTGATGATGTGCATGAGGGTAGATGCACATGCTTGCATTCATTTGCTGATGTGCATTTGCTGATGTTGATGAAGGGCAGGTGCTCAAACTTTTCGACTTCCGGTCCATCGAAATCAACGTGACGCCTTTAGCTTTCTGGAAACGATTTCTGAGCATCAAAGGTGAATCTTGGAGGGGCTTTTCCGCAGGAATGATGACCAGTACACATTGGATGATGCCCATAGCCAAGGTAAACCTCGATCATACAGCGATCCATGCCATCGTACCATAATTTGGAAAGATCACGGGCAAC
Source organism: Bryopsis sp. KO-2023 (assembly GCA_030272585.1). NCBI lineage: Eukaryota > Viridiplantae > Chlorophyta > Ulvophyceae > Bryopsidales > Bryopsidaceae > Bryopsis > Bryopsis sp. KO-2023. The sequence continues at coordinate 1,752,688 of BSYQ01000010.1, forward strand.
GTGGGGCTTTGCCCCTCTCCCCTCCCAGAAACAGAATAACAATGAGTAAATAAATCATTAATGAACGATTAGCACTGAATCTTTTTTTCTTCTGAATGTAACAGAATTTGGGGGTGTGCCTGTTCCGATTGAAAGACCACCTTCGATCAGTCGAAGAGGATGATGTCGTTTTGCACTTAAACGACTCTCTGAAAGAATTTAGGGGTCGACATTCCCAGGTGAGTTCATTCTCCTTCCCTCCTTTTCTATTCCTTCCCTGATTTTTTTCCTTTCCTCCTTTTGTTTCCCTTTCCTCTTTTTTTGGCCTTGTTCAGTGAAATCACATTTTGCTCCTTCTGATACCCCGACGCTTTAGTAAGCCACCCTGATTGTCATGGATGGAAATGTTTTTTCTCAATTCACATTTTGTTAATTTGTTTTGTCCCTGGAAAAGGGGGCTAGTGAAACACTATACATCCTCTCCCCCCCCCCAAAGAAAAAAGAAAAAAAAAAAAGGTCAAAAGTTGCACAGCTCATTACTATGTCTTTTATCCCTAAAAAAAAAATGCTTTTCATTTTCATTTTTTCATTGCATAATGTCATGACATGTATAATAAGAAAAATTAACACAATATATATATATATATATATAGATATTTTACGTATGCAACAAACCAAAAAATAATAATAAAAAAAATACTCTTTCTTTTATTTTTTTATTAATTTTTCTTATTTTTTTATTAATTTTTCTTATTTTTGTACTTTTTTTATGCAGATTGTCTCTGCTTGCCTGGCAACATACACGCTGCTCTTCCCAAAAATTGTAATTGAATATGTGGGGTCACTTCTGAGGGAAGCTGTGGAAATCTGCAACCATCCAGGAGCGGACGAAGCCGCAAGGGTGGCCAAAATGAGGGCATTAGCCTGCACAATTACACCAGGTCAGTCAAAATTTACCCTGCAGATGGTAAACCCCCCCCCCCCCCCCCCCCATCTCGAAATCTTTGAATAGCCATTTATCTATTTTGAAAAAAAATAATAAAATAATAAAAGAGTATTTTTTTTATTATGCAACGAACCAAAAAATAATAATAATAAAAATACTCTTTTTTTGGGGGGGGGGGGGGGGGGGAAGGTCAGGCAGATCTTACATTTTAGAATGAAGGGTGTTTTTTTTTCAACGTCTTTATGTCTGTTTCTTTTTCTTTTGTTTTTTCTAACCTGTTGCTTTTGCAACACCTGATTCAGATATGCAAACTCGATTAAATGACTCTGGGTTTTGACTCGATTTTGGTTTTGGTGGCTCCCAAAAAAAAATAAAAAAAAATAAAAATCAGTGACTCTTGGAGAGGTGGCGAACATGGAGGTCATTCCTCGAATGATGGCCGAAGTCCTGGAAGGAATCGTAAAGATCTCTGTGAAGGAGCAGATCAACTTAGGATATTGGGTATGTTTTCCATTTCTGTTTTCCCTGCATATGAATTCCCGAACACCAACTGCAAGAATCATCGACCAACTCACACTGTTTTGTTGTTTTTTTTTAATTCCCATTCCCCAAAGCACAACATCTTATCGATACCTTTTTGTGGTGTTTTTTTTGTCCCCTTTTTTCTTTTCTTTTTAGTTAGGCCACGCCGTCCGATCTTGCTCGAAAGTGGTAAGGATGACAGAAGCTTCTTGTGGAGTGATTTTGCCTTTGATTTTGGACATCCTTTTCGGGCTGCCCATGCCGACGGTGGGCCTAGGGCCCAGATTGGACAACGCCCGTTCAGGGGCCCTGTTCGACGCCAGGTGTTGGCTCAGCGGGGCCATCAGGCAGTTGGTGGAAAATTCCCCAGCATCAGTGAGGCCGCACTATGCTGGATTCAAAGAGAAAATCGGACAAGGAAATGCTGCGCAGAGGGTGACGATTCTGGAGGTCACCGTTTTCAGAGAAGGTGTGCTTTTTCAGAAAAAAAAAATGAACTACGGAAATTGAAAAAATAAAATAAAAATGGGTAGCAGAGACATGAATTGTTGGCAAAAAAAGGAGCAATGGGTGTGGAAATTCGATACCGACCAAGTTTGGGTTTACATAATTTTCTGTTGAACTATATATACATAATTTTCTGTTGAACTATATATACATAATTTTGTGTTGAATTATAAATGAAAAATTTTCTGTGGAATTGTATCTGTGAAATCTGTGGAATCAATCTATGGAATTTTTCTCTTTTTTTTTTTGGAAAGAAAAAAAAATTGCACTTGTATGCTGAACAATGGAAGCCACATGAAGGCTGATCGAGTCAAAAATTTACAGAGCCCACAAAACGAAGTGGCATCGTTCGTCAGTTTATTTCAATCTTTTTTTTTTTTTCCCCTTTGAACCCCCTTTCACAGTGTTCATTCTTTCTTCCTACTCGGCTCCGCCAGCTCTGCAAAAAGAGGTTTTGGATTGGGCATTCGGTCCGGTGTATGCCAGTTGGTCTCAAAAACCTTGGATTCGAGGGGATGCAAAATCCCCACAAAATCTGACCAGCTTTTTGCAATACTACTTGCCGGTCGAGGGCAGACATCCGAACGGAGAGGTTGCGGTGGGGGGCTGTCAGAATCGATGGGATCTCTTTCATGAACTACTGCTCCTGTCGAAGGTAATCCATGTGTTAAATTTTTATTGGTACATATATATTTCTACATATTTCTACATTTATATATATATATATATTTTAACTTTGCTCTAGGGGGGGAGGGGGTACATTGGTTTTGAAAGACAGGGTCGGAACAGGGAAAAAAACAGCATTTGTCAAAAACGCATGCCAAAAAGAAAATCTTAGGGGCTACTTCTTGGGTTAGAAGCTGAAAATGGTTGAATGTGAACAGAATAGGGGAAATGTTAGTTGCAGTCATGAAGATTAAGGTTTTTTTTTGTAAGGTTTTGAAAGTGAGTATGAGCAATCGAGTTTTTGGTCTACAGGTCTACTCCAGACATCCACGCTCTGTGTGGCGTGATCGCAAGAAGCCCCCTCCCACCAACTCGATCGACCCCTTACTGGAACTGGTTGCTGTAGTGGGAAATATCCTCAGGTATGGTACCTTCAAAAGCACAACTACAAGATTCAGAACTTGCCAAATGTCGCTGATCAAGAACAACTCAAGTTTTGTACAAATTAAGTTGCTCCCTCTCTCCCCCCCCCCCCCCCTGCTATAAATTCCCTTCCCTCCAAAATCTCTTCATGTATTTGCATGGCAGTGTCCTTTTTTTGTTGGATTTTTTGTTGGAATGAATTAAATCGATGCTGGAAGCCTCATACAGCTGGTCCACATGAGAGGGTGCCTTCTCTTTTACCTCACATCAGTGCTCAGGACTAGCCATTTTGATAAAATCTGTACAAAATCTTTGTCCGTTTCAAAATTTTCCTTCGTTTTTTGGGTGGGGAGGGCAGGTTTGTTCAGGAGATATTTGATCCTAAAAATAGAGGCCTGCTTGGATACCTGGAGCCGATTTTGCAGCTCAGCAAAGAGGAGATGGAAGCTTTGAGCGGAATGAATAAACTGTCCAGGCAAAAAGACGATGACGATGAGAGCAGCAGAGTTGGAGGTTGGTGCCTGTTTTTTTTATTTTGGCATGTGGGTTTTTTTCGATATTTAACGTATCCGTGGTCAATTTCCTGTGTGCGTTGAGACGCACAGATTAAATTTTATTTCGAATTTTATGTTGCATGATTTTTTTTGATGTTTTCTTTAAATGGTCAATTTATTATTATTTAACAGTATTTTTTTTCGTTGCGTTTATTTTACTTTATTTTGTTTTGCCCCCCCCCTTTAATTTATTTCATTTTTTATTTTATTTCCTTTTAATTTTTATTTTTTTTGGCTAATTTCATACTGACTTTGGTTTTTTTTGTGGTTCTGTATTCGGAATGTTATAGCTCCAAATTTGGGATCCAGCCGAAAATGGCTGACATGCATTTTCGATCGTAGCACTCGGATTTTGATGATGGTGGGAAAATCGTGCCCCGTTTTCTGGGTGCATGATGGATTATGTCAGCTCCTCCCACCATTGGTCTCCGAATCCGTCGCCATTTTGGACATGAGATTCAGACGGCTGCTGCTTCATCAGGTTCGGACCAAAAAAACAGGAACCCCCCCCCCCCAAAAAAAAAGTGCCACAAAGTCCTGCTGATTTTATTTTCAGCATTTTTATTATTATTATTATTATTATTTCAAATCTGTAATTATGCATCAGTCATATTTGATTTTTTTCTGTCAAGCACCCCTCACACCAACTGCATCTTGCCAATTCTTCAATTCTATATGTTAAAAGATATATCCGTTATGGCATTATGAGCTCGCACAAAGAAGCCTGACCACCATCCATTGCTGGTCTAGAATATTAACATTACATTTTTTTCTTATTTCTTATTATATTAATATTACTCCTCTCAATATCAACATTCTCGTTTTATTTGGTGTGTGCCATTAAAAAATAAAACTAAACCAAAAACAGGTGGTGATTCCATGGATGGCGACTTGCCCTCGATGGAGACGGAAAGTTTGGATTTTCCCCATGTTGATGTCCACGCTGCCCAGCTTGAGACAATCGCTGATGCAAGAATGGGCTAATGCTTCCTCCAAGGATTCTCAACACCAAGGCCAAAGAACAGAATTCGAAGAGGCAAGAAACCACAATTAAATTTAAAAAAAATACACAACATTTTTTCCTTTCAGAATCACGTGTTCCAGTCAGGTCGAAAGCCGGAAAACAAAAAAATGGAAAAAAGAAAAGAAAAAAATATAAAAAAATAGTATTTTTGGTTGGAAATGAATAAATGGATCGTATGAATGCGGTGTCAATTTTGAACCCCCTTGAAGTTTCTGCCGTCCATTAAGAATGTGTTTTCTTCCTTTCAGATCGTGTTTGATGGGCTGCTGAGGGAGGAAACCGTCGACGTAGCAAATTTGTATTGCCAGATGTCGGTTCAGCAGGGGGAAGAGGGGAATGAGAAAACGGCGACTTCCGTTTTCGAGGGACTCATCTCATGGAACCCCTCAAGCTGCGAAATCGTCTCGAAATTGTGCATCGATTTGCTGCAAGTGCCGGACAGTCGAGTCGTAAGCAAGATGATTCAATTTGCAAGGTAAGGAGGGATAGCCCTTGTCAGCAGTTTTTTTGTTTTTGTTTTTGTTTTTAATTTTTTGCCTCTTATGGTGGTTAGGACTTTGAATTGGTGGACAATGTTCTTGGGTTTTTGATTTTTTTTTTAGTAATTGACAAGCACTGTGCGTTTTTGCTGTATTATTTTTCAGATAATTGTGAGTTTTTCTTGACTTGATGTTGAGGTGCTTTATGTTTTTGTTTATGTCTTTTTTGTTTATTTATTTATACTTTTATTTTTTACTTTTGGTTTTATTTCATTTTAAAAATTTAATTAATTAATTCTATTTTTTTTTTGGGGGGGGGGACTGCTATTTTCAGGTTGTACATATCGATTTCCGAATCCTCGAAAGACATGCAAAATGTGGTGGTGGGAGAAATGTTGCATTCGCTGTTGAAGCTCCTCTTTGATGGAAACATGGAAACCCAGGCCATGCTCATTTTAGCAGGGATTGCAGAGATCCTGATCAGGTGGGTGTTCATTTCATTTGAAAAAGCAAATCTTTGCTGTTGCGACAATGTTCGGTGCTGGGGTCTAAATATGGACCAGGATTTAATGAAACGACCAAAAAAAAAAGAACATATGGTGTCCATTACAGTTTTGTTCAGTCAAGTTTTTTCAAATCCTTTTGGAAAGCAAAAAATTTCTGGATAGGATGTGGTGTGCGCTCGTTAGGATGGAACATTGCGAAAGCTCTATGTCTGATTCTCATCAATTGTTAGGCCATCCTATTGAGAATCCGTTGTTTTTCTTTCACTGCTCCTTAGGCACGAGTCAAACACCACAGTCCATCAGTGTCTTCTCAAATTGCCTGGTTTCAGCAATAAGGTGAGGCCAACACCCCCTACGCATGCATGAGTTCAATTTGTAATGTTTTTTCTTTGGGAAATTACCAGTTTTAGGGGGTTGAGTTCCAACGACTCCTTTTCCCCCCCCAGACATGACTCCAACTCCATGAGGGGGTTTTTTCTCTACTTTTTTTCTTTTTTATTAAACCCTCACCAAGAAAGACAGACCATTTTTCAATATTTTATTTTTAAATTCAAAAGAACGAGGCCGAGTGCAACCCCTCCTGTCTCCACAGCGTACGACTTTTCTGAAAATACGATACAGAAAAATGCATCGAAATCTGAGCACGAGAGAAAATTGAATGCATGGAATAACGCTTTTTACACAGATGCTGCGCAAGTTGCAAAGCACCCTTCCGACCAAGTCGGAAAAGAAACAGAAGGATTTCTTGGCACAGATATTGTCCTCAGCTTGTGGATCTCAGCTGCTAGCCTTGACCCCAAAAGAGAATGTCAAAAAAGTGACAGGGGTTGCCGAGCCCCGCCCCAGACCCAAACCAGCCCCTTCGTTTTTTGATTGAGCATCGTTTTTGATAAGGTTTGGCTGGACAAAGTGGGGAAATCGAAAAAAAAAAAAAAGCAAGCAATGGTGTGCGCGTAGAAATTAGGGTTTCAAGGTTATGAGTGGGATACATATAGGTAGAGTGAGCATATATATATATACATTTAAATATATATAAAAAGGATGGTGGATATGGGAAAAGGCAGCGAGGAGCAGTGTTTTTTGTTTTCTTTTGAGCAGTGTTATGGGGAGGTTTCCTTGTGAAGTATAAATGGATATAAGAATGTACGAAAACGTTACGTTGCTGTGAAATGTGTTGAAACCTCAACAGTCACTGACATATTTTCGGATTGAGTGAGCAACCTTGACAGGATCCTCTTTTGGGTGGCCAACTTTTTGGTTTTGGGGTTTTCTCAGTCACATCATCTTTCAGACTGCACATAGGAATCGGCCCACTATTGGAGAAACAAATTCCAGGTTTTCCTGGGAGTGTTATCAAGCTGTTGGTAAAGAATCATTGGCCAGATGCAACAAAATAAACAAAAAGTCTTTCCTCCCGAATGCCCCACTTAATCAGATACCAGTTTACACTTTTGTCTCCACTAGCAATGGAAATAGTTTCAACAGGTTGGCCAAAAAAACTTTAAATTTTCTTGCATCTCGACACATTTCAGGGAAGTTTGGAAACATATTCCAAGCTTTTTTGGAAAATATTCATCAGCAGAATGGACATCAAAAACAAATACATACAAAAATGCAAGGGGGGCATCCCCACTCCCCCTGTCCAAAACCATGACCCAGACTAATGGTACCTTTTCTATTCGACAGCTGTCGAATAGTCAGTACTGCAGTACTGACCACTGACATGCTGGCATCTAGAATACATTGATTTCTTTTCGTTTTTTCTCAACCAAATCAGAAACACACAACAATACACACCTAGAAGCCCTGACCCGAAATAAAGGCATTTGCTTGCAGGAATAGAAGCAAAAACTAAGATTGAAAAGACGAAAGCCAAATCAGTTTCCCATCCATACCTCTCTCTGTCTGCAATGGGTTAAGGTCATATGGATGGCCTCCATTGTAGGAGCCCCCATATAGAAACAATGGCAAAGTAAAGCACCAAGTTTATCCGAATTGGCCGCCTCACCAGAGGTGCCAGGTAGATCCATCCTCCGTCTTTCGACAAGAAAACGCGGGTTGCAGCCAGTTTTCAGATCAGAACAACATGTAATCGCCCCCAACTCTTAAAGGTCGAAGGTCGGCTAGCGGATTTCCCCGAGCCCCAGACGGCTGTCTTCTGTTGAATTCGAAAGGATGGGACGTCTTGAATCAAATCAGAAGTAAGTTGGGCTTGATGGATCTGATGGGGACATGACGTTCCCCACTGATGAAAGATAGGCACTCAGTCGCCAAACCAACGCAGCTCCAGTCGAGGCTGGCCGGCGAAGGTGTAGGAGAGAGAGAGAGAGAGGGATAGGCAGTTCAACTGTAGAGGTGAAGTGAAAGTGAGCGGGCAATAATGATGTAGCAGCAGAAAAATGCGTGGTCGTGCCGTTTTGTGTTTTTGACCTAAAGAAAAAAAAATGTGTCCATACGAAACTCGTGGATCGCACTCCGAGCGCTTTGCGAATTGGCCCAGGGATTGAACATTGTTATTGTTGGTGATCAAGCATCTATTGGTTTGTTTTCACTTGGATGAATGCTCCCAGAACGCCTGTTTCGATTTCTTCCTTCAGATTTTTCTGAATTGAATTTATGAAAGCAGCAAGTGTTGTGCAATAATTGGTGGTGTGACGGTTTTTTTGACCAATAGGGATAGGTTGCCCTTTTTGAAAAGATTTGGCCGAAAACAAAATGAGGATGCAACAGTCTTTTCTGGGAATTGTGGCGGTGGTGGTTTTCTTCATTGCCTCTGTTCGAGGTCAGGAGGAGAATCCAAGCTTGGACGCCCTGCGCAAGGCCTTTGTCAATGTTGGGAGCCCGAATGCCGCTCCCAGCGGCAGTCTTGCTCTGAAAGAAGGTTTCAGAAAGCGAGCTGGTGGATCGGAGCAACCTCAACAAGCACCCAACCAGCAGCCGGATGACTCTGGGGTGACTGAGCAAGTACCCTCTGTGGTGGCTGCCGATGGCTCTCAGGCACCTGGAGAAGGGGAAAGTGCTCCACCAACCCCTCCGCCCCCTGCCCCAGCTCCCCCTGCTGAACCTACCCCACCCCCACCCCCACCTCCACCTCCACCTCCACCACCTGCCCCTGTTCCCCCTCCTGAACCTACCCCACCCCCACCTCCACCTCCTGTTCCCCCTCCTGAACCTACTCCACCACCTCCTCCTCCTCCACCCACCGAACCAGCTCCACTTCCACCACCTGCCCCTGTTCCTCCTCCCCCACCACCACCACCAGCCGTTCCAGTCCCACCACCTGCTCCTGTCCCTCCTCCACCTCCTCCTCCTCCGCCACCACCTCCAGCGTTCACCTGCTCCAACACCGACTTCTCCGTCCAAGGAGTAAGAAATCCAATGGCGCTCTTAATTTTATCTGTATGATATTTTAGATCTTGATAATGGTCAACCTTCATGGGATGCAAATTAACATTGACACAAGCCATTGATGTATTGATCTTCAAAAAACGGAATGCTGCAGCTAACCAGCAGCTTCCAGTTCTCGATTTTTCATTCCTCAGATTTGATTTCTAAAGAGCACCTTACATCATCCCTCCACTTTTTTGTATAGTGTTGCTTATGGGGATCGAAGGGGGGTGCTCAGCAACACCCCAGTCAGACAATTTCGTTGTGCTCAGGGTGCAATCGTTTCCTGAAACAGATCGAGAGCTGCGTTAATGCTGTTCGAACCAATCCTTCTGGATGGACTGGTATTGTGAGCTGTGCTGGCGGACATGCACCTCTCCCAGCCCTCGGAGTGGATGCAGCCCTTTCCAACGCTGCAGTGTCGCACACAAACGATGTTGCAACCAGGGGCTATATCGGCCATACGTAAGCAGTCTTTTTGCTTTCTTTTTTTTATGTTATTTTTCAATGAATTGCAATAATAATGCAACGCTCCTGTTTTCATTCGAACATGTTGCATAACCTTGTGTCGGCGAGTAACTCTGCATATGAGTGATATGGCTGCCCAGTTCTGCTGTCAAATTTCACCCTCCGGTAAAAGTATGATAGATTCAGACTGACCGAGAAATTATGAATTTATAGGGGATCAGATGGATCAAGCTTTGATTATCGATTGGTTACCCTGTTTGGATTCACCGGAGGTGCGATTGGTGAGAATGTGGCAGGAGGTCACACAAGTGCTGCTGATGTGGTCGGAGGGTGGCTATGGTAAGACATGCTGCAATTGATTCACAATCACAGCGACTGAGAAACAATGGAACTGTCTGGATAAGAATTGAGGGGAAAAAAATTTGAGAGGCCTTCTTTTTCGACATCCTTGATATGAGCAGGGCCTTGCACAATAGTTTGTAGAGTCTTGAATTCTGGTTGGGCTGGTGAGTGCATTTGGATTGGGACAGGTTGCGTGTGAAACAACCTGTCACTTACGCTTTTCACTTTTCAAGTGACACATTTTTCATTTGTGTGTGTGCTTTTGTTTTGACAGCTCACCTGGACATCGGGCCAATCTCCTGGTGAGTGAGGCTCTCCAATCCATCAATGAGATCTTTTGATCCATAATCCAAACTGCAGTCATTATTATTATTATTACTATATTTTGTTTAAAAGCCAACCCAGAACTTTTCCACAAGACTTCATGAACCCAGGGTTCATAGGAAGCATGGTTTAGATTCTGGAAATTCAAACTGTATTATCGTGAAAGGATGGTTTAGATTTCGGTGATGCAACCTGTATTATCGTGGAGATGTGCCTTGGCAAAGAGTCGATGGCCTCTGTTGATTTGATTTGATTTTCTTACTTTTTTTTTAGAGCTGTGGCCACAATGTCATGGGAACGGGTGCTGTGTGCAATGGACGGTGTTGGTCGACCCAGGTAGGCTCGATTCTCACCTTTTTTTTTTGAAAAAATCTATGCTGAGCAGGTCCCCAGGGAGAGTGGGGTGGGTGATATTTCATCCTTTTCGTATTTTGTGGGTGAGGGGTGCTTCTTTCAAACACCAGTGAAAAATGTGTCGTGCCAGGGAAAGGTTCATGGTGGTGGGTGGTTTCAGCACAATACAAGCGGTTCATTTTTCAAGAAAACACCAAAAAACAACATGAAACCCATCCATTTGACAAAATGTGCCCCCCCCCCCCCTCCCCCCCCTCGTGTTCTTGTTTTTTTTCCTGGCAGGAGTACTATTTAATAAGTTTTCTGAAATATATATATATATATATTCGCTTTTCCTTCAGGCTTTTGGCTGCCAGCCTGCAGGCAGTTGCGGTTGCGGCGGTGCACCTATTGTTCAGGCTTTCGGATAAAAAAGAAAAAATGGGTTAATAAATTGTGAAAAAAATCGAAAACGAAAGGTGGGAGGGCCTGTTGACAGTCGACATACATTCAAAATGAAGGAAAAACGACCCAAAATATGACAAAATGGTGCTTGAAATAAAAATGTCGCAGCATTCTAGATGTGGAAGCCACCCACAATGGCAATATATATAATTTTTCCCTTTTCGCTTATTGTTTTCATGGAAATTGAGATACCCTGGGGAAATTATAGTTTTTTGCAACGTTTTTTCTTTGGTTTGCTGAGCCATTTGCCCAGGTGAAGTGTTTTTTTTTCTTTCTTTTGTTGTGAAGTGGAGGTGGGTTGTGGAATCTTTTTGAGAACGATGTTTTGAAAAGAAAAAAAACAGTGAAAAGGGAATGGCAGAAAACATGGCCTCAGATATTGGGGGGTTGTAATGTCCACATTGCGGGTTCAGGGAAGTCAAGCTTAAATTGGTTATACCACTGTGAGGAGGTGATATCTTACACCACCAATTTTCGACAGAAATTGAATAGAATTCACATGAATCGATGCCCCAGCTGCAGCCACCGTTAACTGTGGGCCTGCGGCAAGCAGAAAAAAATAGGGATAAGCGAATAATACTAAATCAAAACGCCATCCAACGCAGCCAAACAAGATTGTCCCAAACGCCAAGCCGACGGTTCGGCCCCGTCTGAATCGTGTACAGAAACTGGGACATAAATCGACGAGAAATCAATCGTGTGTGTCTGACATAGCGATAATGAGCAAATTGAATCGGAGGCGCAATCGCCCAACAAAACCGTGGGTGTCGCGTTGATTCTTCCTCTGCGCTCTGAGTATCCTCGCCGTTTGTGTGTGTGTGCTCTCTATACTTTCTATCTGCAACAAGTTTACGGTTCGTTTTTGTCCCAATGTTCTCTTGCAAAGGAGAATTGCCCCCGCGGGGTGAGCTGATGGTCGTTTGTGGTAAGTTTAAACGCCCGTCCGTGTCTTCTCGTGCTTCGATTCTTGCGTTTTACTTCTACGACATATGTTTTTCGGTGGATTTTTGCACGCCGCTCCCCGCCGTTGTTTTCGAGTCGACCAAAGTTGTTTTCAAGTCGACCAAAGTTGTTTTCAAGTCGACCAAACGATTCTGAATCGTGTGGATTTTGGATTTTTCAGGATTCCTCGCCTTGCTGTACGTTTTCGGGGAAGTGATTTGCGAAGTCAGCGACTTTGGGCTCTTGCTGCTGAAGCAATTCTACTCCGGGTAAGCATGTGTCGCTGTTGAAATAATGTGTTGCTGTTGAAATAACTTGGAAAAGCTTTTTGCTCCTGTGAGAATGAGTTCGATGGAAGGGTCGCTTGAATCGTTTGCTTACGGTTGTGTGTGTTTTTTCCTCCAGGGTTCAAACCGTTTTTTCGCTGGCAATGGAGATCTGCTTTTGGATTGGAATTGTGCTGGCCCTCATGAACTACAAACTGGTAAGGGAAAAAAAAAACACTGGACAAAACTGAACCAAGTTTTTGATTTGATCATTCATATGGAAAATACATGGGTGTGTTGTTTCATACTTCCTTGAACCAGATGGAAAAATAAAAATTCAATGAATGATTTCCTGAAATAAACAAGTTAGCCTGTTGCAGTTCATTTTTAAACATGCACAGCAGGAGTGATATCAGGTTTTACCTCATCAGCAAAAATTATTGTTTACCTTTTGTGTTTTTTTTTGTCTCCCTTAGGGTCAGACCAGCCGCCGTGTTCGAAAGACTTCCCCTGCTGGACCTGCTGCCGACCAAAATGCCCAGGATGTTCGAAAAGCAACCCCTCCTTCGTGTGCTGGACCTGCTGCCAACCAAAATGCCAAGGATGTTCGAAAAGCAGCCCCTCCTTCGTGTGCTGGACCTGCTGCCAACCAAAATGCCAAGGATGTTCGAAAAGCAGCCCCTCCTTCGTGTGCTGGACCTACTGCCAACCAAAATGCCAAGGATGTCGAAAAGGCTGGCTTTTCCTTGAGTGCCTTTGGGGAGACCTCTTTTGAACCTGTTGGACCTGCTGCCAACCGCACTGTCCAGGATGTTCGAAAGGAGACAGGCTGTTCCTTGGGCGCCTTTGGGGAAACCTCTTCTGTATCCTCGTCTGGAACTGGTGGAGCTGCTGGATTCGCTGCATCCTCGTCTGGAGCTGCTGGAGCTGCTGGATTCGCTGCATCTGCGTCTGGACCTGCTGGAGCTACTGCATCTGATGAATCCGCGTTTGGAGCTGCTGGACCTGCGTTTGGAGCTGCTGCCAGTCACCATGTCCAGGATGTTCGAAAGGTGGGCGCTTCCTTTTCGAGTGCCTTTGGGGAGACCTCTTCTGCATCTTCGTCAGGAGTTACTCGATCCTCGTCTGGAGCTACTGGATGCTCGCTTGGAGCTGCTGGAGCTGATGTCGACGACCATGCCAACCGCCCTCCGCTTGGAAGACTCGCCGTCGTTTTGGATCTCGACAGGACCCTGATCCGATCTTGGCCGCTTTGTGAGGACCCCACCCAAACCACCCACTCCAACATTCCCGTCCCGGTCCGGCGTTCGATATGCTTCAAAAAACTTCATCATTACAAGTTTGCGAAGTTTGTCGGCGTCGTTAGACCGGGGTTCGACCGTTTCCTTGAGGAGGTTTCCGCTTTCGCCGACGTCCACATCGCCACCTTGGGGGGTCCTAGGTATGCCAAGCTCGTTCGCAAGATGCTTGAGGAAGGAGGAGGAGGGAGGAAAGTCTTCAAAAGGGTGACGAGCAACGTGGATCGGGATGAGGAGGGAAAAAAAGATTTGGAGTTGTTTCGGCATGACATGCGGCGCCTCGTTATTGTCGACGATGATACAAGGGTCCGGCAAAGGGGAAACATTTTGAAAATTTCCCCCTTCAATGGTGAAAGCAATGATCGGGAGCTTGAGGGCATTCTTGCGAAACTTAAAGCTCTCGATCGTGTCGAAGATGTGAGGACCGCCCTTGTGCCCCCTACCGTCATGTGAATTTCCCCAAAACCTTGAAGCAATCGTGGAGGTTTCGTCGACCATTGAAAAAACGACGAAGGAAAGGTGGGAGAAATTGCTTGATTTTGGGCTGGTGATGGGGAAAAAAAATTTGAAAGTCAGGAGTGAAGGGTCCTTACAAAAATATTCAAAAAAAATGTTATGCCTTTCGATGGGCAGAAAAAATATATATAAGATCAAAGAAAATGTTTTGCCTTTCGACGGGCAGAAATGGGATGAAAAGGAAGGTGGAGATCAGTGGAGGACTGTTTTTCACTTTCAGGATGGATTGAACCTGCCAGCCCCACCATGCGTGCAAAAAAAAAAAAACAGTCGAATCGATGATGCTTCAAGTGGAGAATAGATTGCTGAAGAATTGATCAGCATCTGATTCTGTGAAGCCAATCGATCAGACAGCCGCCTGCAGGAGAAGCTGAGGTCAGTGCTGGTACCAAGCGGAAAAAAAAAAATTGTCACCATGGGAGAGTTCACTTGGATGTGGGTGGCTGGATGGAAACTGTCGGAAGGAGCTGGAGAACATTTTCTGGAAGGTTAAAATGCAAGCTGGAATCAAGGGGCAGGATGTGTCTGTCGTTTCGAGACTGGATTGCATTTTGGAGGAGGAGCTGGGTTGGATGCGAGAATCGAGTGGAAATGCTACATGAAAATCTGTGGATGGAGAACAATTTCTGGAAGGATAAAATGCAAGCTGGGATCGAGGGGCAGGATGTGTCTGTCGTTTCGAGACTGGATTGCATTTTGGAGGAGGAGCTGGGTTGGATGCGAGAATCGAGTGGAAATGCTACATGAAAATCTGTGGATGGAGAACAATTTCTGGAAGGATAAAATGCAAGCTGGGATCGAGGGGCAGGATGTGTCTGTCGTTTCGAGACTGGATTGCATTTTGGAGGAGGAGCTGGGTTGGATGCGAGAATCGAGTGGAAATGCTACATGAAAATCTGTGGATGGAGAACAATTTCTGGAAGGATAAAATGCAAGCTGGGATCAAGGGGCAGGATGTGTCTGTCGTTTCGAGACTGGATTGCATTTTGGAGGAGGAGCTGGGTTGGATGCGAGAATCGAGTGGAAATGCTACATGAAAATCTGTGGATGGAGAACAATTTCTGGAAGGATAAAATGCAAGCTGGGATCGAGGGGCAGGATGTGTCTGTCGTTTCGAGACTGGATTGCATTTTGGAGGAGGAGCTGGGTTGGATGCGAGAATCGAGTGGAAATGCTACATGAAAATCTGTGGATGGAGAACAATTTCTGGAAGGATAAAATGCAAGCTGGGATCGAGGGGCAGGATGTGTCTGTCGTTTCGAGACTGGATTGCATTTTGGAGGAGGAGCTGGGTTGGATGCGAGAATCGAGTGGAAATGCTACATGAAAATCTGTGGATGGAGAACAATTTCTGGAAGGATAAAATGCAAGCTGGGATCAAGGGGCAGGATGTGTCTGTCGTTTCGAGACTGGATTGCATTTTGGAGGAGGAGCTGGGTTGGATGCGAGAATCGAGTGGAAATGCTACATGAAAATCTGTGGATGGAGAACAATTTCTGGAAGGATAAAATGCAAGCTGGGATCGAGGGGCAGGATGTGTCTGTCGTTTCGAGACTGGATTGCATTTTGGAGGAGGAGCTGGGTTGGATGCGAGAATCGAGTGGAAATGCTACATGAAAATCTGTGGATGGAGAACAATTTCTGGAAGGATAAAATGCAAGCTGGGATCAAGGGGCAGGATGTGTCTGTCGTTTCGAGACTGGATTGCATTTTGGAGGAGGAGCTGGGTTGGATGCGAGAATCGAGTGGAAATGCTACATGAAAATCTGTGGATGGAGAACAATTTCTGGAAGGATAAAATGCAAGCTGGGATCAAGGGGCAGGATGTGTCTGTCGTTTCGAGACTGGATTGCATTTTGGAGGAGGAGCTGGGTTGGATGCGAGAATCGAGTGGAAATGCTACATGAAAATCTGTGGATGGAGAACAATTTCTGGAAGGATAAAATGCAAGCTGGGATCAAGGGGCAGGATGTGTCTGTCGTTTCGAGACTGGATTGCATTTTGGAGGAGGAGCTGGGTTGGATGCGAGAATCGAGTGGAAATGCTACATGAAAATCTGTGGATGGAGAACAATTTCTGGAAGGATAAAATGCAAGCTGGGATCGAGGGGCAGGATGTGTCTGTCGTTTCGAGACTGGATTGCATTTTGGAGGAGGAGCTGGGTTGGATGCGAGAATCGAGTGGAAATGCTACATGAAAATCTGTGGATGGAGAACAATTTCTGGAAGGATAAAATGCAAGCTGGGATCGAGGGGCAGGATGTGTCTGTCGTTTCGAGACTGGATTGCATTTTGGAGGAGGAGCTGGGTTGGATGCGAGAATCGAGTGGAAATGCTACATGAAAATCTGTGGATGGAGAACAATTTCTGGAAGGATAAAATGCAAGCTGGGATCAAGGGGCAGGATGTGTCTGTCGTTTCGAGACTGGATTGCATTTTGGAGGAGGAGCTGGGTTGGATGCGAGAATCGAGTGGAAATGCTACATGAAAATCTGTGGATGGAGAACAATTTCTGGAAGGATAAAATGCAAGCTGGGATCGAGGGGCAGGATGTGTCTGTCGTTTCGAGACTGGATTGCATTTTGGAGGAGGAGCTGGGTTGGATGCGAGAATCGAGTGGAAATGCTACATGAAAATCTGTGGATGGAGAACAATTTCTGGAAGGATAAAATGCAAGCTGGGATCAAGGGGCAGGATGTGTCTGTCGTTTCGAGACTGGATTGCATTTTGGAGGAGGAGCTGGGTTGGATGCGAGAATCGAGTGGAAATGCTACATGAAAATCTGTGGATGGAGAACAATTTCTGGAAGGATAAAATGCAAGCTGGGATCAAGGGGCAGGATGTGTCTGTCGTTTCGAGACTGGATTGCATTTTGGAGGAGGAGCTGGGTTGGATGCGAGAATCGAGTGGAAATGCTACATGAAAATCTGTGGATGGAGAACAATTTCTGGAAGGATAAAATGCAAGCTGGGATCAAGGGGCAGGATGTGTCTGTCGTTTCGAGACTGGATTGCATTTTGGAGGAGGAGCTGGGTTGGATGCGAGAATCGAGTGGAAATGCTACATGAAAATCTGTGGATGGAGAACAATTTCTGGAAGGATAAAATGCAAGCTGGGATCGAGGGGCAGGATGTGTCTGTCGTTTCGAGACTGGATTGCATTTTGGAGGAGGAGCTGGGTTGGATGCGAGAATCGAGTGGAAATGCTACATGAAAATCTGTGGATGGAGAACAATTTCTGGAAGGATAAAATGCAAGCTGGGATCGAGGGGCAGGATGTGTCTGTCGTTTCGAGACTGGATTGCATTTTGGAGGAGGAACTGGGCTGGATGCGAGAATCGAGTGGAAATGCTACATGAAAATCAGTTGATGGAGAACAATTTCTGAAGGATAAAATGCAAGCTGGGATCGAGGGGCAGGATGTTTCTGCTGGTTCGAGAAGGAGCGCTGAGCACTATGATGAAAAACAGATTCGAGATGGAATAGAGAAAGATAGTGATATGTTGGAGAAAACTGGAGTCGGTTTTGATGACCCTTTTTTTTGCTGTGGGAATTTGTTTCTGCTGAGTGCAGCGTGTTTATGATGGGCAGCGGCAGAAAAATGAAAAAAAATAATCTGTCAATGCTAACCCTCTAGTCTTTCTGTCCTCCCCCCCCCCTCAAAAAAAAAAAAAAAAATGGGAGTGAGAGGGACCTCGGTTAAAATGAATGAACAAGGATCGCTGGGAGAATTGTTCATAGTCAGACTGAAAATGATCATTGTGGCTTCTGCTAGAAGCGAATGTTTTTTGGCGAGAGAAAAATTGACTTTGGAAAAGAAAGGAAGGCCAGTAAGTGGGTGCAGAAGTGAAAAATTGGAAAGGATAAAAGAAAATGAGATGCCTGATGTGAAAGAAATGGGCGAAAGAAAGAAACGGGTGAAAGAAAGAACTGCGGATATCTATGGGGAAACTGGACACCCCAGACATGGGCAGGGGGGGGGGGGGGGGGGAGGTGTGAGGGGGACAAAAGGGGGTGGTTTAGAACAGTTCAAATTTACACTACTTTTAGTGATTGATTTAGCCCTTTCTGTTTTTATCCCTGAACAAAAAAGAAAAATCCAAAGGGTGGATGAAATCCCCAGAAAAAAAAAACAAAAGAAAAACAAAACAAAACAAAAAAAAAGTGGTGAATGCATTAGTGCCCTCTGTCCTGGAGGGGGGTCAGCCATAAAAAAAAATGTGTTAAGAAAAGAAATCAAAGGGGAAGATGATTGAAGAAGGGGCAAACGATATTCGATAAATTCAAATATGGTGAGAATCCATGGAAAATGATCATGGTGTTTGGAAAAAAAATGAAAAAACCCATTTTGGGAAAGCCCATCGAAGCTGAAAGGATGTGATGGAATGTTCCCAACTCTTTTAGTAGAAAAAAATGGCAGATGAACAAAAGACCCTATGGTTTTATTGAACACTGGTCGCCAGTTCTCAGTTAAATGACTGAGCCGAAACAATTCTTATTTTGTGGGGAGGAAGTGCTGGCTTTTATCAAACGCTTGAAAGTGCCACATTTTTCCAGGGGTTCTTTTTCAGAGAAAAAAAAATTAACCGGGGGGGGGGGGGGGATTATGGGGGCTTATATAGAAGGAGAAATTTTCAAGGGAAAAAAAGGTAAAAAAAAAAAAAGTTAGTATCAGGATGCAACAAAGAAATGGTGGAATGTGTTCCCTGTTTTCACCTAGGGGCTGAAAAAAAAATTGGACAAAAAAAAAATTGAGACAGGAAGGAGAGTCGAATAGAAGTGGAAAAATTAACAAATTTGAATTTCGGTCAAAAGAGGGGAAAAAAAACAATGTCAGTGAGGAATAATAAACAGACAATGGAAAATATATTTAAAAAAACTGTCTGTCTGAAATTGGAATCAATCGAGAAAGTAGATATTCTGGAACGAAAAAAAAACTGGATGGAATTTAGTGTGGAGAGTTGAATGGAAAAATTCTGATGGGTTCTTGTGGTGAAACCTTGTGCTGTTCATTTCTTTATTATGTAACCAAGCCATTTTGGATGGAAATACTTTTTGTTTATTTTGTTGCATCTGGCAAACGATTCTTTAACAATAGCTTGATAACACTCCCAGGAAAACCCTGGATTTTGTTTCTCCAAAAGTGGGCCGATTCCTATGTGCAGTCTGAAAGATGATGTGAATGAGAAACCCCCAAAACCAGAAATTTAGCCACCCAAAAGAGGATCCTGTCAAGGTTGCTCACCCAATCCGAAAATATGTCAGTAACTTTTGAGGTTTCAACACATTTCACAGCAATGTAACGTTTTCGTACATTCTTATATCCATTTATATTTCACAAGGAAACCTCCCCATAACACTGCTCAAAAGAAAACAAAAAACACTGCTCCTCGCTGCCTTCCCCCATATCCACCATCCTTTTTATATATATATAGTTTTTTGTATCTATCCCACCCATAACCCTTTTTTTTTTTTTTTTGAAACCTAATTTCTACGCACACTCCATCAATTCCATTCCATTCCATTTCCTTGCTTTGTTTTTTTTGTTTGTTTTTTTTCGATTTCCCCACTTAGTACAGCCAGAAACGATGGTCAATAAAAAAACGAAGGGGCTGGTTTGGGTCTGGGGCGGGGCTCGGCAACCCCTGTCACTTTTTTGGCATTCTCTTTTGGGGTCAAGGCCAGGAGCTGAGATCCACAAGCTGAGGACAATATCTGTGCCAAGAAATCTTCTGCTTCTTTTCCGACTTGGTTGGAAGGGTGCTTTGCAACTTGCGCAGCATCTGTATAAAAAAAGCGTTATTCCATGCATTCAATTTTCTCTCGTGCTCAGATCTCCTGAGAAACAAGACGCTGAAAGTCCTGCGTCTAAAATTACTTAGAAGTGGCTCTATAGTGTAACTATCGCCTATGAATCAATGAGACTGCTTTTTTGTTAATATTGAGGAATATACAATTGGCACTTGGCACATACCATGCTTTGTTAAGCTGTCGAATATACAAATGAAAACGGGCGTATGCATGCATGCTATTATACTGATTATTAATAATGAGTATGAATGATAATGATGTATAGGGAAAACTGGGTGGTTTGGGTAGGAGACTTTAGGTGGTCCATCCCACAGTTTTTGGGAAACCGTTTCGAGTGAGATAATTGTTTACTATATAATTCAGAACATTTTCAGATATTATTATGGATTAAATGTTTTTATTTAATGCACTTGCTTTTTGTTTCTGACGTAATATAAAGAAATATACTTAAGTATATATATTTCATTTCTGAGGAATGCACAAAATAATTTTCATAATTTCATGCACTCTTTTATTTAAGAGAACAAGTTTTCTGAGTCGGACTCTTGGCTTGGGTTTTGCATTCAACCAAACCAGATCACTCAACCAAACAAGGTTCACAGCTCATACCACACTGCAGGATAAGCCAGCAGGCTTCTTATCCTCATGCATCTGCAGCAACAATTGACATTTTCTGCCACATTTCCACCAACCACCCACACAAAAAACTTCTGTATAAGGAGCCCCCCTGAATTTTGATTTTTAACCACCTCCCGTTTCCTCTTTCTAGCGTTTGTTCATTGAGTTGTGTTCGAAAATAAAAAGAAACATCGAAAAAAACTGCTAGTGCTGAGCCCATGACGAAATCTCTTTGATGTGGAAACGTTGATGAGGTCCAGATGCTGGGTGGAATGTTGGGTTGCAGTCTGCGAACACACTTTTATTTCTTCAAGTTTTATTAATCCCACTGCTTGTTTCCAGACCTCTCCTTCTCCTTCATTTTATAAAACTATAATAATTATTGGAAGGAAAAAGAAAAACAAGAAATGCTACATGAATGATGTTTCAGCACAGTCACGTCCGTCATGGAGAGATTTGATCATATGATGCATCGATATCTTTAAACCCTAAAAACGAAAGAAAACTAAATCAGGAATTCTCACCCGTTTGGTGGCTCCTCGGTTTGAAGTTTCTCCAGCTTTGATTTGCAGGCTCCTCCTTGCTGGTAGGAGTGGCCTCCCCTTCAAAGCAAACCGTCTGTTGTTGATCAATATTCGACAGCAACACGCGTTCCACCCTTCTCACTAAAAAATGATTCAAATACGCAGTGTTAAGACTTTGTGTACAGAGGGCTGGGCATTATCTCCCGTGGGACATCATCAAAACTATCGCAGTAGAGGAAAGCCAGCCGAACATGCAGGAAACCAAAGCTACCTACCAATGAACCCTGCTCCCTCTATGGCTCGAGCTGAGCAAGAGGTCTTCTCCTTCCTTCGCTCCCCCGATGTCTGCGAACACGCGTCGAGCAGAGTTTAAAGAAAGTATCCCAGCTTGATTTTAAATTATTGGCAGTTTTAGGTTTCTCGGAGAGGCTTCCATTTCATCAGCAAGGTCTGACATAGAAACATTGAAAAGATGGGTCTTATCCCGCAAAAACGACAAGCTCAACATAAAACTCACCAGCAGATGGGTGTGCAACATAGCGAAAACTCCACCCAGAAACCATGCGCGGCTTCTCCACCATTGCGACCGCTTTCGTTGTGAGTTTAATCCTCCTCTCAGTGGTTTCGTTTTCACGTGGCCCAGCCCTTGGGTCGCACAGCATCACCACGTCGAATCCAGAGAGAAAAGTGCTGGATCTGGCGGCGGAGGAGCTGGACGGTGTCTGGGTGGGAGCGGCGAAGCCGGTCCTTATTGCAGATCGATCCACGCTTCTCCCTGTGTGCGCAGAGACGTCGTCCTCATGCACTAAGGATACGCCAACCACACTCACCTTGACGATATCAGGTGGCCTGGTGTCTTGACCCAACATCATTGCTTTGTTTTCGAGCGCACGAGAAACCGAAATTTTTCCCAGGCAGTTGATTCTTTTCGGAAGATGCGTAGCGCAATATTACCAATGGTGGGGGAATTCAGCGACGTTTTTTTCCCTGTATCGGAAACGGACATCAACGCTCCATTGAGGGGAGAAATCGAAGGCTCTGTTGCACAGGTGGGAAGAATTTCACGTCCACCGAAACGAGGAACGAATTGGCAGCGTGTCCAGAACACGAGCCCGTGACCGAGGAGAGATTGAGGGGGAGCATTACCAGCTTCGAGAAAAACCGGCTTTCTGTGTCCTACACTCGTGAACAGCATGAGTTCGACTCCAAAGACCCGTATTTTTCCGCCCTGACTGAGCTCGGGCTCAGCGTACTTCCTGAGAAGCGATCCGCTTGCTCCATCATGGAGGTAAACCCACCATGAGGATAATTTCAACATGCAAATTGCTGGTGGCTCAAAAAAAAAAACAGGTCCTTCGAGGCGATTGGGCATTGTGTGTGCACATGGCTTGTTGTTACATGTTAGGTGTATTTGGAGAGCGGCAAAGTGAAAGCGGACATCAAGACGGGCTTCGATTTTACTGGAAACCTGAGGGAATACATACAATACCTGGGGGGAGATGGTTCGAGCATTTCCATGTGCAAGGACGGGATTCTGGAATGTCATATTGATTTCAGTAATTATTCCAGAATTGTTTACCAGGGCCACAGCACCATGACGGTGGAGTGCACCTCTGGTGAGGCGGCCAGCTCAGATAAACTTGGTGTGCTTTGCTTTTGCCGTTGTTTCTGTGTGGAGGATTGTGCAGTAAAGACCCGGGTCCCCCCACATGACATTTTCTTTCAACCCATTGCAGAAGGAAAAGGATTAATGGGGAGATTATTGGCGTTCGTCTTTTCAAACTCACTTTTTGCATCTATTTCTGCAGGCAAGTGCCTTGATTTGGGGCCCGGGGCTCTACCCATGTAATATTGTGTGTTTCTAATTCGGCTGGGTATAACCCAAAGAAATAAATGTATTCTGGAGGCTAGCGTGTCGGTGGTCAGCACCGCTGACTGAGAAAAAGTACCAGATTCATGGTTCGCTTGGCGTTTTCTTTCTTGTCGTTTTTTTTCTTTCTTTCCGGTAGGACAGGGGGAGTGGGGATCTCCCTGCCCAACCCTTAGCAGCCTAACCCTTAAAAGAGAAGGGGGAGATTTTTGTAACCCTTAAAAGAGAAGGGGGAGATTTTGTATGTATTTCTATCATTGATTTTGACGTGCATTCAGCTGGAAAACTGTAAAAAATTTTGCAGTGTCTAATGGAAACGAAAGTGTACACTGGCAGTGGGGTACCCAGATTCTCTCTCATTATCTGTTTTTCAGAGAGACAGATCCCTTCAATTTCACATCAATTCTCCACTGCTGTCCCCCCAAAGAAAAGCACCAACTGAATTGTCAACCAACTTCTTTTCCTTATCCAATTATATATATATAAAATCTTTATATATAGATCACCTAAGCAGGCAGGCTCTGTCAGAAAGATGGACTGTCACAGACATGACGGTCATGTGTTGATAGGGCTTCTTGTTGATTTACGCCGGATAGATGCCGCTTGGCATTGGGTTTTGGGATTATTGATTGTGGGAAACAGAACCGACAAGTGTAAAAAGCATCTATTGCACAAAGTACAACATAATGTAGTTTGCAAGATCCAGTCAAGAGAATTATGATTGTGCTTGTTTGTTTGTTTGTTTGTGCTGTACGTTGCATGACAGACAGAGTGCGACTAGATTGATGGGACCTTTATGTGTGATGTGTGTGGTTGTGGTTGTCCGAGATATGCCAGTTAGCACTTCAATTACATTTTTGCAAAAAGAGGCCATCACCCCCCGTAATGCCAGAGTAATACAAATGTGATAACTATAAAAAACCCACCCAAGAAACATCTTTCTGAACTAAAAAAAAACAACACCGCTCCAAAAAAACATATGATTATGATAAAAGGTTGTCGACGTTTGTACATTGAAAACAGATATATCTATTCTAGAATAGAAGACGAAAGCCTGCTGAATCGGAAAAAAGATATTGGGGGGGCATGTGTCCGAAAACCAAAGACCCAGGAGTAGCGCCGACAAATACACGAATAACCACAGCAATCATGTATTAAATGCATCTCATCCTCGACTGCAAGATGGCACACCAGGCACACCGGGATCATTTGGATCAATATTGGAGAAGGGACCCTGCTCAATCTCCAAGAAATGAACTCCACAACGAAACCACAAGAAAAAACCTCGCAAAGATAAAGGTGACAAGAAAAATAAAAACCGTTCATAGCGAATCGTCGTCTTAATCTTCCCCGTACCAATTTTGAATTCCAGAAACAGGCCCCGAAAAAGTATGAGCTAAATGTGCCGAACGACATGCCAGTTAGCATGGTTACAGCTGATTGTACAATGGTGATAGTTATATGGTACAGTCTCAGGGGATACAAGTAGGGTGTGTTGCCTTTGTAAGATATTCCGATTGCTTTTCAACAAAGCCAGCATCTTGTACTATTTGTGCACCATCAACTTCAATCCTTTCAGGCTCCCAAAGATAGACTTCCAACTCGCTGACACGAAAAAAGTAATAATCGGTGCTGTCACCTGAAAAGAGGAGCTTTCCCCATAGAAATAATCGGGAGAGGAGCTGTCTGCTTCATATTGAACAGATTTGGCTAGCAACTATGAGTGGTTCATCTATCGTTTCGACCGCTTTCGTTTTTACTTTATACCTGCTTTCAGGAGTTTCGTGTGAACATGGCCTTGGCCTGGTGTCGCTGGGGAGTGGGCTGGCGTTTGGCTTGAGGGACGCAACCCCTCTCCCTCTTCGGCGCCGGATGCTTTCCACGACGGGCAAAAAACTTGGCAAAGTATGTCTTTTGAAAGCAAACAAAAAAGAAGCACCATTGTTTGCAGTCCCCGTATTCCCGATGGGAATTTCCCACCTCGGTTCCCACTGTTCAGTTGCCGCGACGGAAAGTGAAAAAAAAAGAAAGTAGCGGAAAGCAGCTTGGAAGGTTTCGAAAGCGTGTTTGGTTGTCGCAGGGCAGCAGCACGTCGATTCCAGAGAGAGACGTGCTGGATCTGGTGGCAGAGGAGCTGGACGGTGTCTGGGTGGGAACAACCAAGCCAGCTGCTCTTCTGAACCCGTGGACGTCTTTGCCTGTGTGCGCGGAAGCGTCATCCTCCTGCGCCAAGGATACGCAACTACCACTGACCATCACGATATCAGGTGGAGCGTTTGTCACCTGGTTCTTGTTGTTTAGTTTCCATCCCACAGAACACAATATCCTTGCTGGGTATGATTGTGGAAGGCGTGTGAAGTGTGCGGATTGGGACGTCTTTTGTTTCTCTCAGCCGAACTGAGACGTCCAACGCAGCATGGCCGTGATTTTGCTGTGGGGAAATGGTTGGTTGTTTGTGGTGTAGGTGGGAAGGACTTCACGTACGTCGTGGACCCAGTTGAGAAGGATGAATCCGCGGAGTGTTCGGTGCCTGTGATTGGGGAGAGGTTGAGCGGAACCGTGACTGGCTTCGAGGAAAACCGACTTTCCATTTCCTATGGTCGGGAAGCGCTTCGGTTCGACACCACGGAAGAGGTTGGGTCCGACCTGACGGAGGTCGGGCGCAGCGTACTTCCTGAGGACCAATCTGCTTGCTTCACAATGGAGGTTTGTTACACGAGTCCGTATTTATTTCCACAATCAATCAATCCAATGTGCAACCCATGTCTATATATATTTTTTTTAAACAACCCCATGTCTATTCACAATGAGATGAGCGGATGATTGTTTTTGGCTCAAGAAAAACTGGTCCATCGACCGGTTGATTTCATGATTAGACATTCAGTGTGATATATATATATTGCACTTGCTGAACAGGTGTATGTGGACGGCGACAAAGTGAAAGCGGATATCAAGATTAGCAATGCTTACTATGGAAGCCTCCGGGGTTATGCCAAGTTCCTTGCAGATGGCGGTTCAGCCTTTTCAGTGTGCAAGGATGAGATTCTGGAGTGTGACATAGATTTCGGCGATGTATCCAGCATCGTTCTCCAGACACAGCAGTTTGTGACGATGGAGTGCACCTCCGGTAAGGCAGCCTATCCTGATTTTTAAAAATTTTAAATTTGCTTTTATTATCGTTTCTGTATGGGGGCCTGCTGGCCACCTCATGATATTACCCCTTTCAGAAACAGAAGGGTGGATTTAATCTTTTCCATCTCATTTTGTGTGTGTTTTCCCGCAGGCAAGTGCCTTGATTTGGTTGGGTAGGACTCGAAGAAATCGTTGAATTCTGGAGGCTAGCATGTCAGACTGACATTGTCAGTACCACCGAGTAGGGAGGTATAAGAGTCACGGTTTTCTTGGCTTCTTTTCCATCTTCTTTTCGTTAGGACAGGGGGAGTGGGGGTGCCCCCGTTACATTTTTGTATGTATAATACATTGATTCTGATTTTGACATGCATTCAATTTCTGCTGGGAAGTTTGGAATGTGTCGACATGCAAGGAAATTTGATTTTTTTGTGGCAAACTGTTGAAATCATTTGGAATGTCCAGTGGAGAGAGAAACTTGAAAACTGGTGTCCGATGAAGTGGGTTTACCCAGGTCCACAAGAAAAACAAAAAGGAAAACCACATCCCTTTGATTTCGGGTTGCCCAATGCTATCCCCCAGCAAAAGTGTCAGACTGAATTATCCACCACCTTCTTTTCCTTATCCGAAAAGGAGAAAGGCAAGTCATGACATTAATAGCTTCCAATCTGAACGGAATAAGGTCTCTAGAAACGAACCAAACCAAACCAAACCAAACCAAACCAAACCAAAAACGAACCAGAAACGAACGCTGCCTCATGAGGCTTCCTCAATGTGGGTGCCACACAGTGAATTGGGTCTGCAGCGTTGAAAAAATAAATCCAAAAAAAATAAAATTCCTGGTCTGTTTCTGGACGATGTGACGTGTCTGTCATCCGTCAACGCCCCCCGACCCCACGCGGAACGAGAACGAGGAGCCGCTCCCACGGAACATTTCTTGAAGTGTTGAGCGCGTCCCCCTGGGTCACTAATCCCCTACTTTCAGACTAATTAGCCCCCCTGGACAAGAAAAAAAAAAAACAGAAGCAAAAAAAAACAACAGAGCAGAAAACGTATCGAACAAGAGTCCTCGGTTTCTCCTTGGCGTGTTTCTTTTCGTTCGAACGGGCGTTCAAGATCTAAGCCCGCGGGATGGGAGACCCGGCAACGAACGCCGAGTCTGACAAAGACGCTCAGCTGGACTGTGAGGCGACCGAGGATGAACCGCAAACGAAGGAGGGTTACGTAGGTAAGGGGAAAAAAGGAGCTAAACGGAAGGATGGGGAAAACATATCGTGTGACTGACGATGGAGGCACGGAGTCCAAGAGGGGGAGTAGACTTGACCGGTCTGGGAAGGAAACGTCCGTAAAAAACGGCGCGATGTATTGGTAGTGTTTCTTTTCCTCGTGCGATTCGTGGCGTGACGTGACATCCCGCGGACGCCAAGGTCGCTCGATGTTTTTTTCACAGAAACGAACAACTCTGGAGGCTGTGTTGTGCGTGAGAAACAATTTAAAATGTTTTCATGCATATCTTTGTGATGGCTTCTCCCTCCTCCCCATCCCCAACCCCACATATGAGAAATAAAGATAAAGGAGTTGGACAGAATCTCTGAAAACAACTGATGGGGTGCTGAAAAGAGTCCTGTGTGTGTGTGT
Source organism: Bryopsis sp. KO-2023 (assembly GCA_030272585.1). Lineage (NCBI taxonomy): Eukaryota > Viridiplantae > Chlorophyta > Ulvophyceae > Bryopsidales > Bryopsidaceae > Bryopsis > Bryopsis sp. KO-2023. The sequence goes on from BSYQ01000010.1 coordinate 1,780,223, forward strand.
TTCTGTGTGAAAAGGCAAGGTTTCGCCTTGGTGGAAAGTTTCATATGGGCTTCCCGGATTTGCAACCACATCCCTTTCTTTTCTCATTGCTGTGTATGCAAACGACTTCTATGTTCTATTGGTGAGTTGCGGGATTTCCCAATTTCGGGATGCATATATATTCCTAATGCCAAAAATCTGTGGACGGATATATTTGTACATAGAATCAATGTGCGGAATCACAGGCAATAACAATATGACTCTTGTGAAAACACATTTTTGCATAATCTTTCTTTGCAATCCTTGATTTGTGTTTTTTTTATTTTGGAAGCAAGATGTGGGCAGAGTATCTGAATGCATGAATTCCCCCTCCCCCCCCCCAACAAAAAAAAGAAAAAAAAAAAAAAAGGAAAAGAAAGAAGAAATTTAATATATGCAAACACATAAGAAAGCAAGACATCCAATGTCATTTGATGTAGTCTCTTGAAAAAGCTAAAAAAGAAAAATTGTTGGATGTTTCCCCCACAAAAAAAAATGAACATCCTGTCGCAAAAATCGTTTGCATTTTTTTCTTTGATTTGAGGTCATTTTTTTTTCTTTCTTTTCAGGGAGCCAGTTTGTCGTTTTTATCTTTTTTCACGGCTTTGGCGAGGTCTTTCGACGTTTTGACAGATCCCATCATGGGATGGTTTTCCGACAAGACGCGGACCAGATTCGGAAGGAGACGGCCCTTCATGTTTCTGGGTTGCTTCTTTTATGCTATGCTGTTCGTCGCGCTTTTCACACCGCCGACGCCTTCGTCAGACACTGGTAGGTAGTGGGTGAATGGGTGGGTGGATATGTATCTTGTAATTTTTTTTTTCATTTTTTTTATATCTTTTTCGAATATGTATTTACATCGAGGTTGAAAATGTGGTCTATCCACTGGATGAGTGATACGAGCCCGCAAGGCTATTTTATAATATTTGTATATATATATATATATATATATTGAATTGAAAGTATTTTACACAAGGCCAAAAGGCCAAGTGCAGCCCGTTCATAGAAATGTGTTAGAGATTGACTCAGGAAAACACACACCGTATTATCACAATATATATATATATAAATATAATATTATTGTCCATATCAACAAATCTCTACCCCAAAGGTAAATCAAGAAGAATTTGATTCGAGAACTGCCAGAAATATCTATATATGTATACGTTTTTTTTTTTTCCTTGTAAGTTACCACCAGAAATGTATATATATACATTTTTCTTTTCCCTTGTAAGTTAAATACAGTGTTGCTGTATTTTTTTTTCGAAGATCAAGTAGATTGTGGTGGAGCCAGCCTTATTTTTTCCCCACTCAATGGCTTCACCGTTCATTCTTTCTGCAACTTTGGCATCGATTTTTCCGAATTTTCCTTTTTCTGATTTTTTTTTTCGATCTCCCCCAAAAAAAAATGCAGAGGGAGGAAAGAACACGGCTGCTGCCTACTGGTTTGGATTTTTCTATACCACTTTCTATCTGTTCGATACGTTTACGAACGTACCTTACGAAGCCTTGGGCCCAGAATTATCGGATGACTATCACGAACGAAACAACATTTTCTTTGTGGCCAAACTCTTCAATTACTTGGGTAAGGATTCTAAAGTTGTAAAACCACAGCTTTTTTCCTTTCTTTTGGGGCCAAACTCTTTAATTACTTGGGTAAGAATTCAAAAAATAAAACCACAGCTTTTTTCTCTTCTTTTGTGGCCAAACCATTCAATCACTCGGGTAAGGATTCACAAAGCGAAAATCAAACTTTTTTTTTCTTTTTTTTTGGGGGGGGGGGAGAAGAAAACTTGCGTGATAGAATCGTGCTTTCGGTGGGAAAAGTTGGTGCACTTATTTTTTTTTTCCTAACTCTTTAGAAAAATAAACAAAAAAACCGGTTGGTATTGTAGGGATGATGTTTGCTGCAGCAGCCCCTGCTGTGATTTCTTACATTTTGAGGCAACCAGGGGACGGTTCTTTGGATTGTCGAGACTTGTACACTTCTGCAGACAATCCCAGCATGGATTTGCCGGTAGCCTTTCCACAGTTCATCGACTTCGACGATCAATGCGTCTCTATGGTCGATTGCGAAGGCAGCCAGGGTCGAGTGAGTATGCCGTATTTCTTGAATAGTGTCACAGTCTCCAATAGTGTTTCCCCCCCCCCTGGAGGTACATAGTGAAAACATAGTGACTTGGGGTTACTAATAGAGATAATACGGCAGGTTTATCATTAGCAAATGGGGAGTTGTCAGTTGTTTGTCTGTGTGTGTGTGTTTCATTGCAATGATATGTATTTTTATTTTATTACTCTTTTTTTTTTTTTTTTTTCCCGGGGGGGGTGGGGGGGTGGGGGAAGGGGAATGAAAACCTCCATGTATTGAAATCTACATGTGAATTATAAAGTGCATTGACTTTCGTATTTTCGGCAGGCCTGTTTTGCTGAGATATCCGAAAGACTCGGAAATCGATATCTGGAAGTGGAGTTCGAAGTTCTTCGTCAGTGTGGAGGTACATACAAAATATTATGACTTATTATAATAATAATAATCAGTATTTTCTTTTTTCTTTTTTTTTGGGGGGGGGGTCTTAAACTTGTTTTAAATCTTGTGCTCGTTTTTCGTACTATCAACGACAAGGGATGAGTTTCTGTGTGTGCTTTTTTTTTCCCTTTCAGTGTTATTGTCCGCTGAACAGATCGTGTCGATTTGTGTTGCAAGCTGATTTTTCTGCTGGCCATTCATCGAGAACTCATCTGTGTTTCGACCTTGGTCGATTTTCTTCTTCTCCAAGGCTTGCATTTTTGCTGATTGATGTGACCAGATTTCTTCTGGTCAGACTTTTCTGCTGATTTGAAATGGGATCACGATGTTTTTTTGTTTTTTTTGTGGCGACCCAGGGAAGGAAGTGAATCTTACGAGCTCGACGTTCGATTGCTTTCAGAGCGAGAGCTCCAGGTGCCACACCAACTTCACTGGAGATCCTACCGATCATCAATGCTTGGCGGTCGATGTTTTCACTGTCTCGAACTTGGATGCTTTTCGAAGGGTGAGTTTTTGACCGTTTTTTTTTTTCTTTCCCTTTCCCCTTCCCAAAATTGATTTCATGCTGAAAAACGCTCGTCGCTGTATCTTTTTCCGTTTCCACCCCCTTTCCTCCCCCCCCCCCAAAAAAAAAAAACTAAAATTAAAAAAAGTACAGACTAAGGAAAAACAAATATTTCTAAAAGTAAACAAAATATTTTTCAACTTCTTAGAAAATACAACAATCTCTTCGGCATTCTTCAGTCGATTTGAAAAACCCTTTTTCTTCTATTTAATTTTTTGCCGACAATTGCTTCTCTGTCCGTTCACATAGTGAGTGTTTTATCACGATTTTTTTTGTGCGCCCCTTTCCTTTTTGCAGGCATTTTTCTATTGCGCGACGATGTTCGGCCTGTACTACGTCTTCTCCATGTCGAACTGTGTTTTCACGATTCGAGAAAGGCTCCTGAAAAAGACTGCGGCTGTCCCCATCCCTCTCGTCCCTTCGATCCTAAGAGCTTTCAAAAACAGAGCCTTCAGGTGACAGATTTACCCCTGTCCCCCCCCCCCCCAAAAAAAAAAATAAATAATAAATAAATAAAAAAATCTCGTCCCTTCTATCCTGAGAGGTTTCAAAACAGAGCCTTCAGGTGGCAGATTTGCCCCCCTTCCCCCTCACCAAATATATATTTTAAAACCCCCCAAAAATATGTCACTCTTTATACGTCACACTTTGTTTGAGCATCTGCTTCGGCAAAAAACCGCGATCCGTTGCGTGGAGTGCTTGATTTTTTTTTTTAAAGTTATTTTTCTTTTTTTTATTGTTTTCAGGCCATTGCTGGCTGCTTGGGCTTTGGATGGACTTGCTTTGTCATCGTTGGTAACCATGTTCCCCTTTTTTATTCGATACGTGGTGGCCAGCGATGGAGTTAAAGCTCAGGAAGCTGGAGTTGCTATGGATCCTGTGGTCAGTACATCATCATAATAATAATAATAATATTACTATTGTAGTTTTTATTTTTATTTTATTTTTATTTTATTTTTATTTTTCCTGTAAACTTCATTATTTATTTATTTGTATATATATATATATATTTGCTGTCAAATGTATTTGCATCGAGGCGGGCAGAAAAGCCTCAAGCCTGTCTACTGTGCAAATGGTGATATGGGCCCACGGCTTTTTTTTTGCTTTTTATGTTCAATGTACTTAATTGTTTGATCGACGAGACTGACATCAAGGAAATCCATTGAAAAAAAAAATCCAAATTCTCGCCCATTAGCCACTGTGCCATTCTGACCAAGACATCGACATCCGATCGAAGGTGTAAATATTCCACCTCATTTTCTGCCGATATTATTATCATTATTATTAATAATTTATTGTTTTTATTTGTCAGGTGTGCATGGGACTGAGCGTTATGGGACTCCTCTTGGCGGCGATGTTGTCAGCCCCCCTTTGGCTCATCATAGGACAGAAATTTGGTAAATACTATGCATGGATGGTTTACAACGTCGTGAGTGTGGTAACCAATCTCCTGTTCTTCATCCCTGAGGAGGGCGATCCAATCCAAACCATATTAGTCATGGTTGTGAATGGGATTCCCCTCGGCGGACAGTTTTTGACCAACTCCGTTTTGGCTGATGTGATTGACTACGATGAGGTAAGAGGGCAGAAGCTCATTTCGATTGCTGCTTTCACATTGGTTGGAATTTCGGGGGGTGGAATGGTGTGGTGAAGCTTTTTTTTCTGTATTGCTTGGAGGTCACTCTCAAACAACCCCCATCTATAGGATTACACATAATATGCCTAGGTCACTCTTTTCTTTCCCCTACCTTCTTTCAAAATACTTCAAAACTCGTCACAATCATATGGCCAACAACTGTATCCAATGAATCCCCGACAGAAAATCGAAAACAATTACCAAAACGCATCACATTCACGGCACTTGTTCATGTCAATGCCTTTGCTGTGGTTTGTGTGTGTATGATTTTTATTTATTTATTTTTTCTTTCTTTTTTTTCCCACCCCCAGTTCTTGAACGGCTCCCGGTCAGAGGGGAGCTTCAGCGTATTTGCAACGCTGATTCCGAAATTCGTGGCCATCCCTGCCAGCGCTTTGCCATTGGCTGTGATCAACATCTTGGGATTCGAACCCCCCATCGATGGTGTCGCTCAGCCCCAGGGCGATCTCGTCAAAGTGTTCATAAGAATGACGTTTATTCTGCTGCCGCTGCTGTCCGCCGCCATCGGGACTTTTTTCAAGCTGATGTTTCCGATCAAAACTCTGGCGATCGTGGAGGAAATTCAGGATGGAATCGCAAAGCATCAATTGTGAGTTGGAAAAGAGCCCGTAAGGTCCCCCTCCCCTTTCAAAAGAATTGGTTGTATTTCTGTCGTTCCTGCAGACATTTTCTTTTGGGTTTGGGGGGGGGGGGGGGGGAAGGAAGCTTGTTGGAAATATTTCGACATATTCGATATATATATTCAAGTATGGCCGGCAGCCAAGTTCCAACTCCTCCCCCCCCTCCTGGGCCAATTTCTGCATAGAGAAACGCAACATTTTCGAAAAACACTCACCTGGAATGAGACTGAGTGTTCTCTTGCACACACGTCGTTTTCTTAGAGGTAAAAATAAAATTAAAAAAAAAAATCATTGAAAATTGCTTCTGTCGCCACAGGAGCCCTCCAGAAACTAAAAAGGATCCGATCACCGGCAAGACGGTGGAATTGATGCAGCTGTCCGTGGAGGAAGCCAAGATCATTTGGCTGTACGAGAATTTCACCTCCAAATGCTTGCGATATTTGGTGGAGAAAAGAACACCCCTGCCGGTGGTGATCGAGATGGGGATCTACTTCGGATTTGGAGTCATTGTGACGTTGGTCACCCTGGTGGGAACCGCTTTGACTTTCAAACTGGTGGATAATGCCAAGCTGGCCATCATTCCGATCAGTCTGGTACGTAGGGATGTCGATTTTATTTTATTTATTTATTATTTTTTCTTTTTTTTTGGGGGGGGGGTGCAAATGTCAGTGTGATTGTGTTTGCATGTAGAAAAGGGATGCATTTTTTTCTTATCCCTTTGGAAATGTGCATTTTTGGACATCTTTTTTTCAGTTTGGAAGTCATGCCGGTTGCTTAGTAGCTCCCCCGACCCCTCCTCCTCCTCCAGAATAAAAGGGGAAAAGAAAAACATGGTGGAGGCCGATAATGCCATTTTTTTTATGGTTTTATAGTCGATAATACCCATTGATCCATCCAAGTGGTGCTTCTTATCCGGTCGTGTGCATCTGATGTAGGTCATTTTGTTCGGAATTTCGCTGAGTTTCATGTTGGTGAACCTCATGCGTTTTCTGGATTCCTTGAAACTGATGAAAGGAGATTTCGAAAACCACATTCACTTGATCCAGCGCTTGAGCCGATTCAAACTGAAGGGGCAACGTGGAGGTTCTCTTGGAGATGACAGGCCACTGCTGGTAAGACCCTCTCATTCTAATTCCCCCTTTGAAAATAAAACAGAAACAGCTTTGATACAGAAACCTCCTACGAAATAATGGATATTTCAAATAAGAAACAGAAAACGTATGTATCCCTGTTTTTTTTTTTTTTGGAAATCCGGGTGCATCTGTTACTGATCCTCGATTCGCTGAACCGCATTATACTTCTATTTATAGCGTTCGAGTTTGATGGGTGCTTGTGTCATGCCATGAATGTTTTGCCAAAGGATCCATTTTTGCACACGATTTTACCAAAAAATGAAATACAAAAAGAAAAGGGAAGGACGAAAGGGGAACCAAAAAAAATGAGATGCAATCACAATTAGAATGATACCATCCACCAACAGCTGTCCTCCCAACGAGTGAAATTAAAAATGAAAAAAAAAACAGCCATTAAGGAAAAAAATGCTGAGCAAAGAAACCGGGTATGGTCCAGAGTAGGTCGCTTAGGTTTTTAGAAGGAAGAAAAAACGAAGCAGATCCCTCCTCCAGAGGAAAAAAAAAAAAAACCAAAAACAGTCAGCCGAAAGAAACGGTAAAATATTTAGTGGTCATAGGGGTTTCAAAAAACAGGGTTGTACTAGCGAACAGCTTTTTGAGGGGGGTGGTCTAATCCGCTTTTTCCACATTAAAAGAAAAAAAAGAACGAACGAAAGAAAGAAAGAAAAACTACCTCCTCCCACCCCCCCCCTCCCTTTTTCTTTTCATTAATGTACAGCACGGATCGCCAAAAGTTTTAGGTCCTCTTTTTCCTTTTTAGTTCTTTTTCTTTTTTTGTGAACAGACCGACCTTCTCTGGACTACCCGAAGCAACAGCCTTCCCACCCTCAGAAAACTAGTTTCACGTGGAAAGAAGAAACAGGATCCCCCTTTGACAAAAGTCAAGGTCGAACCCGGCACGACCGGAAAAGAATCTATGGGCACATGCGAAAGCAGAGAGGAGGGGTTGTCCGGAAGTCCAAAACTAAGGGCGCACGTCAAGGAATCAACGTCAATTACCCCCATCGATAAGAAATAGAGTAACTCCCTCTTTTTTTCTTACACCCCCTCTCACATTTTTGATCAAACGAACAAATAAAGTGCTGAAAAAAAAGAAATAAGTAGAAAATGTGAAAGGGTAAAGAAAGAATCACTTGGGCACGTTGGGGAGGAGGGGGATAAGTGGGGCTGCCTAATCTAATGGACGATTTTTAGGGGGGGAGGTTTTGTAATTTTAGGAATGAAAGAAATGAGTCAGACATGGAGAAACATGCGATTGTAAAGATAAACAGCTGAAGAGGGCTGAGGGTGATGGGGGTGAGGGAAATGAAAAAGAAAAGGGGAAAAGAAAAATCTGCAAGTTCTTGAGGAAGTGTATTGAAATTCATTGATCCTGAAAAGTGTAACAGTGGGAGAAAGGGACAAGAAGTTTAAAACCCTTGATGTAGCAGTTTTTTTTTGGGAAAAAAAAGGGTGTATATATGCCAAATTAGTTAATGTCGTCTTTCCCCCCCCCCCCCTACCTTCCCCTTTCCCCCCCTCAAAAGAAAAAAAAGAAAAGGAAAAAAAAACAGCTCGCACCACATGCATTCCCGGTTCCTATTTTAGCTGATGGAGGCTCGGGGGGAAGGGGGGGGGTTATCCTTTTTTTTTTTTTATAATGCAAAAAAGGGAGGGTAAAGGGATAAAAAATTGTGTGTGGGGTGTGCGATCAAATATATTATATATCTATATTATATCTATATTGAGGTGTCTGGGGATTGGTGGATTATCAAAAAGGTTTTTTTCCAATATCGAAATATGCAAAGAAAGAAAGACACACGCACATGACCTTTTTGAAAACAAGTTTTTTTTTAAATTAATTTGTGGGATTCCAATAGATTGAACCCCTATGTGAGCTGAGGCTGCTAAGAATCGTTGGGGGAGAGGGCTGATTTTCTGTGATTTAGACTGAAAGGAGCAGGAGAGTGTGTTTGTGTTTTTGATTATAATAAATAAAGGGGCAGACAGGGGGGGATGTGCCAATGGCTGAGAAAAAGAAATGGATGTAGACTGAATGGGTGGGGCTGTGTAGTTTGGTGAGGATGGTTTTGGTTTGAAATGAAAAAAAGAAATTGTCTTTTGATTTGGGTTGGTGGCGTGGGGTTTGGGGTTTGTTGGTGAAGGTATTTCTTAGATAATGTTTGGATGGTTTTTGTTTGAGGATTCTGTTGAAAAGATCCACAGGCCAAGAAAACCCCCCAAAAAAAGGAAAAGTTTTTGCAGTGATTAGAAGGTGCATGGTTCGAGTTCGTTTTATTCTTTTTTTTTTCAACAAAAATGACTGTAGCTATAAGCATTGGAATGCAGGGTGTATGGATCTCAGCAATTCTGGCATATCAGTTTTTTTTTTCTTTTTTTTTTTTGGGGGGGGGGGTCTGCTTGGGTGCGGTAGAATGGAAAGTGGGGTATAGCGTGTGAACCAAAAATGGAATATCTGAAGTAGGTAAAATAAATGGTGTTTGGAATATGTTTCGGGGGGGGGCGAAAGGGGGGAGGGGGGGGGCTGTCAAGCCTGCTCGGAGGAAAAAAAACACAAACAAAGAAGTAGGATCTCGTGAAATTTTGTGCAATGCGTTGAGGCCGAAACAAGAAATGGCTCACCATTTGCAGTAAAAACAAAAGACAAAATTGTAATTTGATGTATGAATTCAGGAAGCAAACTACGATCAACATACAACCAAACACACAGAATCAGCAAGAATAAGAAAAAGAGAACTAAGGCTCGTAACCACCACGTGGCGAACAATCCTTCCATGGTTTTTCCGTTTTTATTTTTTAAATTGTGTGAATCTGAGTGATATTTTGGTTTTGTTTTTTTTGTCGTTTTTTTGCAGTTTGATGTAATGCGTCGTATGTGGTTCACGGAATCCCGCTTGGAAAACAAGTATGGCCACTTGTGGTTGAAGAAGAAAAGACCCCTGCCTTCTGCACAGCCAGAAGATCCAGGCCTCACGGAGGAGCTCAGAAGTGCGTCAGCCCAACCATCTTGATTGTTTTTTTGGTGTTTTTTGATGTTCTCTGAATTTGTTTGATTCCCCCCCCCCCCTCTTCCATGTATTTGGGTTTCGAGCACTTTTTCACCTCCCACTGCAAGTTTACTAATATCAATATCAATATATATATTTTTTATTATTTTATTTTTCCTTTTTTTTGAGAGGTACATGATCTGTCATCATGCTAAAGAGATGAAGAGATCATCTATCAATAATATCTTAATTCATTTAATACTTTTTCAACATTCATTTTTTTTTGTTCCGGAAATGTGTGACACCAAAGCTGAAATCCCCATTCAGTGTGGGTTTAAGTGATCTGGGGCCACCACTCGAACAAAAATAAATAGAGATTCCTGAACCTGCGTTTGGTTCTCGATAAACTGTTATTTGTTTATTTCTTTTTTTTATCCGAATAACCAAATTCAATGGATCAATGGTTCAAGGAGTGCTGTGGAAAAGAAGTTGACACTGTTTCCCCCGCAGCCCCCTTCCTTTCAGATTATGAGCCCGGCAGTGATGCAGGCCCCAGCAATGATCCGGAGCTTCAAAATCCTCCAGACGGTGAGTTCCAGCTTGCATTTTTTTTTCTATTTTTTTATTTTTTTTTCTCTCCTATTTTATTTTAAGTTAATTTTCGTCAAACCAACATGCAGCTTATCAAGCTGTGGGGCTCCACAATAGACAACTGGATCCTCCAAAAACAACCATAGAATTTTTAGTTATTTTTAAATAAATAAATAAGTAAAAGGACGAAAAAACAAGGTGTTGAGAAAGGGTTGGCTAATTCTGCAGATCAACCCCAAAGCTTAGTTCAAATTAAATGGATTAAGATATATTGAAAAACTGGGGTGGCTGGGAATACACTAAAGGAGAGAAAATGTTCATGGGGTGAAAGAAATTTAAAAATAGAAGAGGGGGGGGGGAAGAGCTGCAAGGGAAAATGACAGAAACTGAGTACGCCACACAAGTTGTGAAAAATAGGGAGAACTCCCATTATGCCAAGTGTTTCTGGCCTCAGCTTGCCTTCCCCCTCTCTCCGGATTTATCGACGACTAAATACCACATCCTCGATGGTAAATTCTGGGGAAGAGAAGAGGAATTTTACCAATTTTTTTTTTTTTTTTTTTTTGACACCGGAATTTGCCCCCAGTGGCCAAAGCAATGAACGTAACAAATGACAACTTCATCGTTTTTTTTTTTTTTTTTTTTTTTGAGGAAATACGTATGATATATTCTTTAATATCCTGAACTATTTGAATAATATTTCCCGAGTGATCAGCCCTTCTCACGGAAATACATTGTAGGAAAAATGCATAATTATTATTATTTTTTTAATCTTTTTTTTTTCTCATCGCTTAATCTTTTTTTATTCTATGATTCAACTTCTTTTAGTTTTTTTTTCCTTATTTCCGATTGAAGTTTTACTCTTTTTCTTTTTTTTTCTTTATCCGATTTTTTTTTTTTTTAAAGTGTCTAATGAATCAGTTTGGTTTGTTTCACTTTATTTATTTATTTATTTTTATTTTTTTGGTGTCTTTTTAGCATGATAAGTATTTCGTCAATCCAGAGTTTGGGGAAGAAGGGTACCGCTCTCCAGCAGACCAATCCCCATTGTTGGGCCAATCGCCCATCAAGCAAGATATGAGGACTTCCACTGATGAGTAATATACAGAAAAAAAGAAAAGAAAAGAATTATTCGAGGGGCCAGGGTGGGTGTGGGGAAAAGAAGAAGGAAATCCAAAACCTGTGACCCCCCCCTGAAAAAACAGGTTTTTGGAAAGAAAAATGGGGTTACTGCCATGAATCAAGCATATGGTTGGTTGTTGAATCTTTTCCCCTCTCCTTTACAGCTCAATTTGTTTTTGGAACAAAGAAAGATTGTGTTTGATTTTAAGGTATTGGAGGAGATATTGGTTTGGGGGGTGGGTGGTCAAAATTATAGGAAGCGGGGTTTGGTAGTGGATAAGGTTTTGAATGGCATTTGATGTGACAGTGAATGGAGAGAAAACGTTGAAAGAAAAAAGAAGTCCCAAGGAGATGATGGTATAAAGTCAATATCGTTTTTTCTTTTTCCTTTTTCGGAATCGAAAAAATAAAGAAAAGGACGTCTCTGCAATCTATAATGAACGTATGGGTTTTTTTTCTTGTGTGTGTTTGGTTTGCTTGCTTGTTTGTGTGTGTGTGTGGGGGGGAAAGTACTTGAAGAAAAAGTACTGAAAAAAAAAAGCGGGAAAAAAAAGGTGGTGGTGGTGGGTGGGTTGCAAGTATTTTGCTTGCTGTTTCTTTTCTCAAGGGCTTTTTTTTTTCCTTTTTTCTCTGAGCTACTTCTGTTTTAAAAAAAGAAAAAAAATCAAGATAGCAAGGTGGGGTTTGCCACGTAATCTGGATGCTCATTTTCACTTTTTTTTTTCCCTTTCTCTTCATGTTCTCTTTTATGTATAATAAAAGAGTGACTTTTTGAACCATAAGTGTGACTAAGGTGCTGAGGGTTCGGACGGTGGAAATTATGAAAATGGAACAGAAGTCCAGAGATATTTCAAAAAAAAAAAAGATTTAGAGAAAAGGGCTCAAGAGGGGGAAGGTTTTGTTCATTGAAAAACGTTTTGTTCAAGCAGACCTGAAGGTGGGTTGGTGTTTTTTTGTTGTTGTTGTTGTTACGAGGTCTGATGGGGTGGCCTCGAACATGCTTTTTAGAAAAGCGACGGGGAATGTTTGGATTTTGCCTTCTTTTCAAATTTCTTGTTGATGCACTTAATATGGAATGTCGAACAAAAATGGGGCCAAAAAAAAAGCGCCAAGCTTCTCCTCCAACAGCCATTTTCTCTTTTGTGTTTTTGGGGAGGGGGGGGTGTAAAATGGGTGGTATAAAGTGCTATTTTCCAGGGGGGAAACAGCCCCCCTCCTGCATTCCTAATTATAATTAATTAATTATAATTGATTGAGTACTTATGTTCTGTTGGCTCCTTGTTGATTCGAGTCCAACCAAGAAAATAAAACGAAGCACGAGTTTCTCGAGCGCAAAAAAGGGGAAAACAGAAAATCCATCTCCCCCGAGGCTCCTCGTTCCGTCTTGATCCCGGCAGAAAAGTTGATTTCTCCAGTCAGACGGGGCGGGCCTCCCGTGCGTCAGACCCACGTGCCATCACGTCGCGTGCGCCATCTGGCCGATGGATGAGTTGTCGCCTGCTCACGCAAGCAACCCCAACAAATCTCCGCTTCGGCGCTCGGCAGCTGGGGAACGTTGCGATCACTACCTGTCATTAGGGAAAGGAAGGACGTTTCTGTCGCGTATACCCGTCGTATTGACACACCAAACCCAGGCCAACAAGGGAAGAAACAAGCAACTGTGCTATAGTGCCGGGTTTTTTTGACAAACTCACCGTTTTTTTGGACGTCATGGCTTTTGTCTGCATCAGTCCGGCTGCCATCCTCGACGACGAGGTCGCCGGTGACGAGTCCATATCCAAGACCGTGGACGACGTGCGAGCGCAATTAAACAACGTCGAGTTCGATGGGAAAGATAAATTGGTTCTTTGTTTGCCCGGTGGTGGAATAGTCGCCCCTGGCATCGGTCGAAATCCCGAAATGGCCGTCGTTGGCCCCTTCGTGGCAGTTTTAAGCGGTGCGCTCCAAAACTACGCGTACCTCGTCAGGAAATATTGTCTGGAGGACCTGTCATTGCCAAGCACGATAAGCTTGGAGGCGATTCGCGAGAGGACCCCAATCCGGGAGGCAGCCCTCGTTTGCAAACTCTACGAGCGACTCGGAACGGGCATGCTCACCAAGCTGAGGGGGAAATTCGCTTTCGCCCTGTTTGACTCGAGTACCATGCGTGTTCTTGCCGCGCGCGACCCGAGCGGGGAGGTCCCCCTGGTGCAGGGCGAGATGGAAGGCTTTGTCTTTCTCGCGAGTGGGCCTAGCCGCCCCGAAGGCGTGAAGGACGTGAAAGATATAGAGGCAGGTCAGTTCATCTACGGGTGGGGCTCCACTGCGAAAAAATACGCCAACCCGCTTGATGAGGTGGAAAAAACCGCGAACCAGGCGGTTGGCGCGGCAGCGATGGCGCTGAAGGGCATCAAGCTCAAACCCGACGCCGGTGCGAAAGGACGTCGCTCTTTGGATTCGTTGCGCAGGCCCTCCGTGGATGCGCCAAAGAGCCGTCGAATGAGCGCGGATGGCAAGGGGGACGTCACGCCCGACATCGATGGATGGAAGACGAAGGCCAGACGGCACAGGCGCTCGCGCCGTACCTCTGTCGAGTCCGACAAGGGAGCCTCCCGCCGCCGTTCGCTCGACTCGAGCGGAGGAAAGTCGAACGATTCTAAAGGCTCCGACAAAAACGACCGAAAGCAAAGACCCAGGAGCAGCGGCGGCAGCAGGCCTAACAGGAGCAGACGCTCGGGTTCTGAGAAGGTTAAAGCGGCCAAAAAGAACGTGACGAGTGCGCAGGGTAACGGTAACGGTACGGGCGTTACAGGGCCCGTACACGTGGCCCCCGTGCACTGATTTCGAAAAAACAAAGTGGGTTTTTTTTCCCTCCCTACCACCCACCTGCTGTTCTTACAAAGGGAAGAAGGAGATTATATGCAATTCGTAAAAAGAAAAAAAAAAAATGACAGAAAGCAGAAAGAGAGCGGGAAGGGAAAGAAACAACATTAAAAAAAAAAAAAAAAACTTGATGTGAAAAGGAAAAAAAAAAAAAATACAATTACTATGGGGATTTTGAGGGGCAGATTTGCAAAGAAAAAACCAATAACCCGAACTTCAGGGGTCTTGTATATGTCAGACGGAGGAGAGCGGTTTTTTAAACAAAAGAAGCAAAGAAAAAATGGAAAAAAGAAAATGACCAAACATGGTCTTTTGGAAAGAAAAAAAAAATGGTTCATTGGAGAGAGAGAAAAAGAGTCATGTCTCTTTTTGGGTAAAAGGGAAAAAAGAAAAAAAAAATTATCTCTTGGAGGGGAGGGGATGCGAGTTTGTGTGGAGAGAGAAAAAAAGAAAAAGCAAAATTACAGAAGGGAAAAAAACAAGGGGTTTGACACTCTGTGTATTTACTGTGGGTTTTTCCGAGTTGTTTAACTTCTCAAAGAGGGTTTTGACGAGACTCGGGGAGCAGAGAGAGGGGATGCCTTTTGACAGTGGCTGTACCATAATTTGAAAAAGAAAAAAAAGTAAAGAGGAAAAGAGGGGAAGAAAGAAAAAAAAGGGGGAACCCCACCCCCAACCCACCTCGAGGGAAAAAAAAAAAAAAAACGGTGGGTGGGGGAAGAGAGAAAGAGCATATCTTTCTTTTTATGAGGGTGTTTCCTTTTTTTTTTTCTGTTTGTTTTTTTCCCCTGCCTCTGTTTTTTCCGTTCCCCTCTTCGAACCTCTTGGTGGTTTTTGGTGTTTTCTTTGGTGTTTTTTTTTTTTTTGGTTCAACAAAACATTTATGATAAGGACCCTCCCGCAGTTACCTGTCTGTGACTGGGATATGTGACACTGCTTTCATTGAGTAGCAATTTGGCCTTTATGAGTGTGGATTTGAGGTGGGGGGGGGGGGGAAGGAAAAAAGGGAGGGAGGGAGGGAAAAAAAAGAAAGAAAACAAATGATATTACGGGTGCGTCAGAAGAGTGATATGAAAAAAAAGGAAATATTAAATAGAGAGAGAGAGAGAGAAAAGAAAAAAAAAAGAGAAATCCCACCCAGCGTCATTGTATTTTTTTTCTTCTTCTTTTTTCCCCCTCTTTTTTTTATTTCGATAGAGGATTGATCATTTGGGTAGGGGAAAAGAATCGCTCATCGATAGAAGGGGGAAAAAAAGGAAGAAAAAAAAGAGTGAGAGAGAGAGGAGGTGGTGGGGATATTCACTTTCTGTATAAGGGGGACTTGGCATATCACAGAAAAAAGAGACGGGAATCGTGTTATTATTCAGGGCAAAAAGGGTGGGGGGGGGGGAAGAAGAAAAATGAATCTTTTTCGGGGTGTTTGCAGGCATATGCATTTGGGATCCTCACGAAAACTTAAATATTAAACACTTTATTTAAGTTTCATATTCGAGGTACAGGAAAAAAGAAAAAAAAATGGGAAAAGGAAGAAAAAAAACAAAAAACAGGGAGACCTCTGTCGCAATTCTGGGGAAAAGTTAATCACACAACTGTCAATATGTGCAGGTTTTTTTTATAATCTTTTTTTTTTTTTTCTTTGGTTTTTTTTTTTTTTAATCTTGCCTTGAAAGAAATTCTTACGAGCGGAGAGCCTCGCTGGGAACAGACATCATTTTCGTGTTTTTATTTTTCCCTTTTCCCCCGTCCCTGGTTTTTCCCTTTTTCTTGGCGGCATTCCAATGATATCCCTTAACAAGGGAGGTGTGTTTGTTTTTTCTGTTTCTTTTTTTTATTGGAATTTGATAATATGAACCAAGGAAAAAAAAGGGGAGGGAGGGGAAAAAAGAGAAGAATATCCAACACATGAAAATGGGAGTTTTCTGTGGAGTAGGTTTTCTTCAAGAAGGGTTTTCTGCTGATATAGGAAATCTTTATTTGGTGTTGTGATTTGCAAACAAGGGGGTGGGGAGAAAAAAAAGCAAGGGGAGCTTTTTTGTCAAATTTTTTCCTCGTTGCTTTTTTTTATTTTTGGCGGGAGGGTGAGGTCAGCTGAAAAATGGATATTTTCATGTATTCATTTTTTTTCAGAAACCAATGGAAATGCAAAACAACGAAAAAAAAAAAAAAAGAAAAAAAAAGAATCAGTTGAACAAGGGGGGAAAAAAAGGGGAGATGCACATTCTGAAATTTGAAAAAAAAAAAAAAGAATCGCAACGAAAGGGTTTCCTAATGGATTTGCCTGTATATATTTGGCTGACCAGTCGAACCAGAGCAATTTTGTTTTGAGCGGACGCAAACGTCGTTTTCCCACACACCTTGAGAAGACAAAATTACTCAACTTCAGACTTTCGTTAGCTTTAGGTTGGGGTTGGTGGATAAAAGAGATTAAAAAAAAAAAAACAGATATAAGAGGAAAAAAAACGGATGGGTGGGTGGGGTACTCACAATAGGAAATTTCAGGATTCGGGTCATTGGAGAGAAGAAAAATTGGAATATTTCTGTTGTCCTTTTTCCCCCCATGTTTTTTTTTGGTGTTTTTTACCCCCTTTTTTTTCTGTTTGCTCTTTTTTTCTCACCTCTCCACGCAAAATGCTTTGTCTGGAGGTGGGGAAAAAACAAAAAAAATACATTATATATGTATATATTTTGTTTCTCAAGGTGTGCTGGATTTTTGAGGGTCGGAATATTTCTGGAGTTTTTTTCGTGGTTTGATGGAATGACTTTTTAAGACTCGGTCGACAATCAGCCGGCACTCTTTTTAACCAAAGATTACATATAAAAAAAAAGAAGTGTTCGTGGGGGGGACAAACATTGGGAGGAAAAAAAATAAGTTTTAATGTTATAAAAAAACGATATAGCATTAAAACCAAAAAAAAGAAAGAAAGAAAAATTTACGTATATGTGGTAGTATTCTTCGGAGAGACGAAAGCAGAAAAGAAAAAATTTAGAAGGAAATTTGTGTGGGGCCGTATTTTTTTTTTTTACATATACGCTGCAGATTTTCTTTTTCGTGCTATTTCGATATTCTTGGTGGGCGTGGTGGCAGAAAGAAATCTTTTTTTCGGGGTTTTCTTTTCTGTGAATTGGTTTCTTTCTGGAGGATATATATATATACAGGGAGAGTTGGAGCCAGAGAGAAGGGGAAGGGGCGGTGGTCAGAGAATTTTAATTTTAAAAAAGGGGAAAAAAAAATGTGGAAAAAAGATGTTGGGGGGTCGGGAGGGGGGGGCATGAAAGAGCGATTCAAAAGGAGTTCAGAGATCTCGATATATTATTTCCATCCCTTTTTTTTGTTTCGCCCACTTCTTATGTTTTTTCTCCCTTTTTTTCCCCTTTTTTTTCTCACTTACAGCATTACTCCCTATTCTCCTGGAGGGAGGTCAGATTCTCATTTTGAAAAAAAAAAGAAAAGAAGGGGATGTCTGAGAGAAAAATGGTTGGGAGAGTGTTGGCTGGCGGGCGTTGGGTTTTCGATTTTGCGAATGTCTGCTTACGTGTGCTGTTCCGAATTGTTTTACCAAAAGCCGAATGAGATGAGGTTTCCTGTATATTAGAGTCATGTGAACTCTCGACAGTCTGGGCGCTCTCAAATTAAAAAATTCTATAAAAAAAAAGAAAAACCAAAAAAAAAAATGGGTGGTGACCTGTGAGAAAAATGTCCGTTTGTAAATCTTGCTGCAATTTAAGGGGAAAAATAAAAATATGTGAGCGTATTTTTATTATTATTTCTTTTGTTTTTTTCACCTTTTTTTGTTTTGCAAGATGCAGTTTTGTCAAGAAGTGTGGGGAGAGCAAACATGTCTCATTCTGTCGAGAGGGGGGGGGGAGGAAAAAAAAACATATACCGACCGCTGCTCAAATATACCATGGGGGATTGTTTAGGACTGTTTCGTTATTGGTCTATAAAAAAAAAAAAAAAAAAATCTCGGGGATAGAGAGAGAGAGAGAGAGAAAAAAAATTGGGGAAAGGGGGGGGTGCTATGGAAAAGCAGCAGGGGGGAGAAACAGAAGAGGGAAAATTACGTATGCGTCGATTTTGGGGGGTGGCTGGTGATGGAGGGGAAAAAAAAAGAAAAGAAAAATTATCGTTTTTGGGGGGAGGGGGGGAGAGGAGGTCTGAAAGATGAAACCTCGGTTAAGAAAAAAAAGTCTTATGGGGAAAAAAAAAGAGTGAGAGAGAGAGAGAGAGTGATATAGAGAGAAATGGGAAAATCAATCGGGGTATGTGGGTGGTTGGTGGGGTTTTGGGGAGGGGGGTTTTGATGGGGGTTTTCATTTCTCGTTATGAAAAAAAAAGAGAAGTGGGGTGTTTGCCCATCCTTTGTTTCTTTTTTTTTTCGTGTTTTTTTTGTCAAGAAAAGATGGAGGATGGGAGGGGAACAGAACAGAAAAGAAGGATTGTGATGGATTTTTTATTTTTTTTTCGATTTTTTTTCTGATCGAAAATCAGAGCAGAGAGAAAAGAAGAGAAAAAAAAGAAAAAGAAAATCGTTTTTTAGGAAGAAAATGTTGTTTTTATGGTTTGTTTTTATCGTCTTTCTTTTCGAGGGTTCGATTTATTTTTGGGGGGTTGTAATGGGATTCTCTTTTTACATGCAAGTGTTTTTTTCTCTCCATTCAGAAAATGAAAAGAAGGAAAAAGGGGAAAAAGGGGAAAGATACGAACACTGAGCCCTTTTTTTTCCCCTTCTGAAAAACCTATTTCCAAAAAAAAAGAAAATAGGGAAAGCATGTTTCTGTTCATTTTTTTTTCCAATGTCTTTTTTTGGTAGTTTTTTTCTTTCTTTCTTTCAAAAGAAATGTTTGCTGTGTGGAAAAGAGAGAAAAAAGCGTTTTTTGATCAATCTCGTTGGAACTCTTGTCATTTTGTTTTCCTTTTATGATGGCAATTTTATTTTCCTTCTATGATGGCAGATTTATCATCTCAAAAAAACAAAGTCTCTTCTTTCACAGCTGCTTTTTTTTTCTGATTTAACATTCGACATTTCCCCCCCCCCCCCTTTTTTTTTCGTTTCTCTTTCTTTGTCAATGCTGGGGGTGAAGGCTGGGAGTGGATGGTGTTCGTTGGGAGAAACAGTTTTTGAGATTTTCCTTTCACTTATTTACTATGGGGCGAATTCGACACGATGTGTTATCTGTATATCCCCCTCCACGACACGTAACCATGAACATGGATATTCAGTAGCAGTGACCTGATTTGGGTTGGATGAAAACAATCAAATGCTGTATTTTTCTGTGTAAATAGATTGCCTGGTTTCGAACCCTACTGCCTCTCATTTCATCAGAACCAATACAAGACCCCTCCCTGATCAAGCGTTTTTGAGCCGCTTTCCAGTGCAGCACAGGAAAGCTCCAAAACTGAGTGGGGATTGAGAAGAAGGAAAAGAACCAATCTCCCTCACACACCACTGCCTGGCAAAGCAAAACACTCCCTAACCCACAAAATACAAAATGGCAGAAAAGAGGCCATTCCATCTCCACATTAGCCAGCCACCTCACACATTATATCTGTAATAATATATGAAAAAAAAAAAAAAAACATAAAGATAAAAATTACCATTCACATGCATCATTTGAGAAAAATGGGGAAAGATTGAATCGCAGAGCCCGACAGCGCAACAAACAAAACCGTCGGTGGTGCTTTGATTCTTTCTCTGCGCTTTGAGTATACACTTCCGGTTTGTGTGTGTGTGTGTGCTCTTTTACTGTTTTCAAATCTTACGGACTTCTTCTGTCGACGGAAGAGTATCGACCGATGTTCTCTTGCTTGGGAGAATTGCCCCCCAGGGGCGAGCTCATGGTCGTGTGCGGTGAGCGCCATTCGTCTGGGAGATGCTCCATGTGCGTTGGATCGTTGGACGACCGTCGAAACCACCCGCTTTTCGTTTCTCGGTGGTGCAGGATTTCTCGCTTGCCTGTACGTTTTCGGCGAGGTGCTTTGCGACGCGAGTGACGACCTGGCGGCCTATCTGAAGGACGTCTTCGTATGGTGGGTGATTTCTGCAGCTCCCCCCCCCCGATTCTGCTCCTCAGGATGCTTCCTTTCTTTGAACTGCGCCCTTTTGTCGGTGCTGTTATTATTGAAACGTTGGGAAAGTTTTTCTCCCCCTGAAATCACTGCTGGCCAAATTCGTGGACGAGTTAGAGAGAACGGTCGCTCACTGCGGATCGATTCTTGATTTTCGATTCGTGCGCGCGCATGATAAAGATCGCGCCGACAATCCAGTCGCATGCGCGCGCATGAGAGAGAGGGATGAGTGACCATGGAATCGCACCCAAAACAGCGATTGATTTGTGATTGGCGAAAACAGTTCCGCGCAAAATCGTCTGGACTGCGAAAAGCGCAAGTTTGAAAAATCGATTCACAGTAATATGATTATTGAGCGGGTGCGCTTGTTCTTTCAGGGGCCACATGGTGGCGTCGAGTGTGGTGGAGGTGTGCGTCTGGCTGGGACTTTTCCTCTGGGCGATGAACTGGAATCTGGTGAGAAAAAAAAAAAAAAAGATCGAACGAAAAGCACACTGACTCATTTTCACAGTTAGCAATCCAGTGGGTTTTTTACTCCTTTTAGTGATTTGGAGTGAATTTGTGGCGTCGATCGAAGCACAGAAAAGAAACCCTCTGCAGTGTTTTGATGGAAAATTTCTGTGGAGAGAGTCAATCTTGGTTGCATTTTATGTCGAGAGGTTTTGCTGGATCCGATATCTTTGAATGGAATTTTCCCTTGAATTTTGATGCAAACACCTGTTCCGATCTCTTTGATTGGAATTTTTCCTCGAATTCAGATGAAAAAAACACCTGATCCGATCTCTTTGATTGGAATTTTTCCCTGAATTCAAATGGAAACACCTGATCCGATCCGCCTGGTTGGATTTTTCCCCCTCAACTATGATGCAAACAGCTGATTCGAGTGTGGATGCTGGCTCCCTAGTCATTCAATCAGGAAACTGCACATTTTGGTGTTCAAGTCTTTCCCACAGGCCAGCAATTTTTTTTTTTGGCCAGTTGTGGGCAGTGCAAGCAAGCCATTCTCTTTCCTAAGCTTCGTTGCTGCTGTGGTTTTTTTCCCTTCACTGACCCAGGCCAGCAATGGAGGGAAAAAAATCGGACTTCCAGCAACGAGCAGCCCGGCATCGACCCCCCGACCATGCGATCCCGAACCAAGCCACCCCGAATCTTCGAACTCGACCGACCGACCAGCCCTCCGGAGGTCGGCTCTGCTCAAGTTGAAAAACTTGCGGAGCCGTACCCGAGGAGGTTCAGAAATGCTGGTTGCGTCCAAGTCGAGGACGAATCGGGGTGGATTGATGTGGGAAATGCTCTCGGGAAAGGTGAGTTGAAACTTCGGGACTTGAAATCAAAGGAAAATGTAGTTGTTGTTGAACTTGTTTTTTGGCTGCCTCGGAACATCGATTCTCATATGTGCTTGAACCCGAACCCCCACCAGCCCCCTCTTTTTTTTTCTTCAAATGGACGAGCAGGGATTTTCTTTTTTTTCTGGCTGACCGGATCTGAACAGTTTTGGCACAGTTTTCATTTGGTTTGGTCTGATTTTTCCGAATCCAGAAGTCGAAAGGTTATGTTTCTGGCACGTCAAAACTTTAATGCAACTTTCCCGACCTCAAAATAAAGCTTATATGCAGATTTGACCAGTGGGAGAAGGTCCTTTCACAATGAAAATTTTCTGTGGACCATTGGAAATCCAAAACATTGAAAAGGTTGACTGGAGCTTTTCTTGATTGGAACCTGATAAAAAATTTTAATATCAAAGCTCCCACCTCTGGCGCTGCAGCAAATATATTTTTCTGATGCTGAATATCGAGACATTTTGAGAATCCACTGAAAAAAAATCTATTGCTTCCTGGATCGATGTTTTTTTTTTCTTTTTTGTCAATTCCCAGGATCAAACCAGCCCCCAGAATCTCCGGAAGGCAGGATTCAAGCTCAGCGCCTCCAGGAAATGCTTGTCCGCAGCCGGTTCCAACCCCAACAAGACCCCCAGCACGAAAGCCAACCTCCCGGGACAGTCGAGGCCATCCAACCCCCCTTCAGGAAATGCTGCTGTGGCGAAGAACCCCCCTGTGCCTTCTGGAAAAAAAGCGAATGCTGACTGTGGAGCCAAATGTCCAGAGAATCAGCAATCAAAAAAGGTAAAGTGCATGACCCCGTAAATGAGACAATCGAGCCAGGTGCAACTCAAGATCTTTTCTTACTTTTTCCAATTATCTTTTTCCCTCTGAAACAGGAGGGCAGAAAAGGAACCTCCTCAATTGTGTGGAATTTTTTTGCTATCGTAATTGATTTTCTGCCAATCAGTAACGAAAACGACTCGTTTTCATTTGGGGGATGGGGAGTTCTTCCTTTTTATTCGATTGCGTCAGTGGCCTGTGGAAATATTCAATAAGTTTTCTGCAGATCGATAGAATGCATTTAAAAATTGTGGTGATGAGTAAATAGACATGGAAATTGGCTTTCCTGAAACCTGATTGATCAGTAAAAATATGGACAATCCTGCTGGGTGCACCATTTCAAATCAACTGGATGCTCTGAAAAGGATGATATGCTGGAATGAACATTTGGGGTTCCAGAATGAAAAGTGGGAGGGGCCCTTGTGAAGAAAGCATCATCCTTCGAGATGTTCGCAGAGACGTCGAAAAAAACGTCACAAAGACGTCTGAGATGCATGTGATGTTGCGAATCTTCAGGTCGGCAGACTCGCGGTCGTGCTCGATCTCGACGGCACGATGATCCGCTCGTGGCACGAGTGCAAGGATCCGCGTCGGTCGCCTTTCGCCAACGTTCCGCCCCAGGTCCAACGCGCCATTCTCCACGACAAACTTGAAACGTTCAAGTATCGTGGTTTCATCGGCGTCGTGCGACCGGGTGCGGAACGCTTCATCCGCGAGATCGCGACCTTCGCCGACGTCTTCATAGGGACGCTCGCCAGCCCGGGATACGCTGCGTACGTCCGACGCGTGTTGGACGGGGATCGAGGTTTGGTGCGCGGGATGACCACCAGCGCCGACAGAGACGAAAACGGCTTGAAGAACTTGGATCTGTTCAACCACGACCCTAAGCGGATCGTGATCGTCGACGACGACACGATGATTCGCCAGAAGTCCAACATCGTGGAGGCGCGACCGTTCTACGGGGACCATGAGGATAAGGATCTGGATTTCATATTGACGAGGCTGAGGGCGCTGAATGGCGTTTATGATGTGAGGCGCTACGAGATCTTTCGCAGAGGAAGATTGTCTCCACGCCGTCCAAAAGACAAATCGAACCCGTCGGCATGAATTCCTATGCGCCTCCGTTCAAGACCAAATCGTAGGTGGAGATGCTTGTCCTTTTTTTTTTTTTTGCTGATGGTGGGGATGGGGTCAGGACTTTTTCCAGAGGGTGTTTGAAGCTGCAGGCGAACAAATGATGGTCAGCAATTAAAAATATGTTAAAAAAATTGTGATTTAAATCACTGTTTTCTTCTGAGGCCATGAAGAAATTGGGTAATTTCAAGTACCCACAGCTTTTGCTAAAGATGTATGTATATTTTTTTATTTTTTTGCTTGTTTCATCTTGGTTTTGTAGATAGGAGATAAACCTGGCTGATATTTCAAGTGGAAAAAAATTACCATGAAGAATGAGAATGAATGGAGGTCTTGTTTTTTTCCAGGATGGAGCAGCTCAGCCCCCCCACATGGACCATTCCGGAACAAAAAAAAAAAATCCAACACCACATCCATCGGGTGCTGCGGCGAAACTCAATCGGCGAAACTCAATCGAAGAAATGAAACCCAAATCTGTGAGACTTTGGGGAACTGAGATGGGGTTTCAGTCTGTCATGCATTCACTGAGTATGTTTCTTCACAGTCTTACCAGTGGCATATATTTCTTGTGTCGATTTGGACTTTTTGATCCGCTGCATGGTTGGGGAGGATCGAAATTTCCAAAAAAGACGCACCATTGCTGATCGGAGAACTGTGAATCCTCGCAAATTGTGCCCAAATTTGGCTGAGTGAATACAATCACTGCCAGTACGAAGCAAAAAAGGTCGATGTTGGTATGGGAAAGTGGATTTGGATGTGGGTGGCTGGATGGAGTCATTTCTGGGGTGGTTGGCTGTTCCGAAAAAATCGATTGGGTGCTGCAAGGCAATGAACAGAGGTGCTTGGATGATTCAAGATTCGGTGGGAAATGGAGAATGATGGGGCTGGAAAGGAGGATAAGGAGATTTATATTGAATGTGGGTTGGAAATGATGTGCACAATATTTGAAAAGGGGAAATTATGGATTCAGTGGAGATATATGAAGAGCTGAGGAGGGGGCTCTTTGGAAACTGCTTGTCTTTTGTTGGAAGAGAGGAAGAAAAGGGTTTGGAAAAGAGCACAACAGGTGATGGAGTTTTTCAAAAATGGGGTTGCATCATGAAAGGGGAAAAAAAAGCTTGAGCTTGGGAAATTGGATCACAGTGGAAGAACATGGTTTTATATATATATAGATATAGATATTATAGATATCTATAATATATATATATATATATATATAAATGCAGAAAAAATACTCTAAAGAAAGGGGAATGTAATTGAGGAAAAGAGGCAAAAATATTCCGAACTTGGTGATGATCCATGGAAAAGCGGTGGGAGTCAGTGAGCAGTCCTGTTTGCAAGAAAAGGATATTCTAAAAAAAGAAAAGAGGAAAAAAAAGAGTGGCGGGTAGAAAAAAATGCATTCAAATTTGAGGGGGAGAAAAAAAAAAAAGAGGGAAAAATCAGGAAAGGAAAAAAAAAAAAGAGTGGCGGGTAGTGAAAAAAAATTAGAGAATTGAAGATTAGATCACATGTTTTCCAAAAAATCAGAAAAAACGATAAAAAGGGAAAGAGGTTCTGAAACACAGTGAGTGGGTGATGCAACGGATAGTCGAAGGAGACAATTACTTCAGTCAATTTTGAAAAAGACATCAGAAAATCAAAAAAAGAGTGGCGGAATAGTGGAGGGAGAAAAAAAAAGTAATATGGTATTTTGAAAATACATAAACAAAGGCAAAAAACAGGAGTATTTTTTTATTTTTATTTTTTCGTTTCTTGGGGGGGAAGAACGGGAAGAAATCTGATAGTATTTGGAAAAAAAAAAGACAAAATGGGTTTTGGGGAGGGGGGTGGGTGAAACTGGAAAAAAAAAATGTCACAGATTTGTATGCAAGGGGAAATCAAAGAAAGAGTGGCAGAATAGTGGAGGGAGAAAAAAAGAAGTAATATGGTACTTGGAAAATACACAAACAAAGGCAAAACACAGGAGTGTTTTTTGTTTTTTTGTTTTTTTATTTTTTTTTTTGGGGGGGGGAAGAACGGGAAGAAATCTAATAGTATTTGGAGAAAAAAAAGAAAAAATGGGTTTTGTGGAGGGGGGTGGGTGGGGTCACAGATTTGCATGCAAGGGACATTGAGCGAGGAAAAAATAGACATCGTCCAGCAAGGTGAATCGACTTCGTTTTTTTCGTTTTCTTCTGGTGCATATATAATTAAGGATTGTTGCCTTTATTATATCTGTTATCGATTTGTTTGTGTGTGTTTGAATGAAAGTGCTTTTTCGCAATTTTTTTTTTTTTTTTGGGGGGGGGGGAAATCTGGTGGTGGGGAGAATATGGGGGGTCAAAAAGAAGGGGAAAAGTTTACAATATTTTACGAGGCGATCGAATTTGGCATCAGGATGCGACAAAAAAATGATGGGATGTGTTTGGAAGGGTTGCAACAAAAGAAAGGAGGAAAAGGTTACCAGGGTTCATGTAGAAGGGGGAAATTTTAAAAGGGAGAAGAATAGGGGTAAGATTTGGAAAAACAAGCATCATTGAAGGAAGCGGGAGGGGGGGATCAAGGGCCATAAGAAAACATGCAAAGAAAAAGTTGAAGAAAATTAAGAAAAGGAAGAAAAATTGCACTTTCGATGGGCGGAAAAGAGGAAATGCATAATACATGGAAGGATTTTTGTTTTTCTGGGGTGGGTTTAAAGTGGAAAATATATTGCCAAAGAAGAATTGAAATTAAAGTCTGAGGCTGAGGGCGAATCGAAAATATAAGACTGTGGGAAAAGGAAACATCCCAGAGATGATTTCACACCAAAAAAAGAAGCATTTTGGGCAGCACTGCTGATCCAATGGACTTGAAGAAACAGCTAGGGGGGACCACGTTCTGTTTTTGGAAGAAGTGGGTAAAAAGTATGAGCCTTCTTGTGTTAGAAAAAAAAAAATCGGAGAGGTAATCACAGTGAACAGCTATAACTTTGGTTTAGAGTGAGGGAGAGTGATCGATAGATCCTGCCTGGAAAAACAAAAAAAAAGAACAAAAGAGACTTTTGTCCAGAATGTCCTGCAAATCCCGATTAAAAATCACACACGCACTTCAATTTTCTTTTCTTCTGATCTGGATGGGGAGGTTGCTCAGTAACATTTCTGGATAATGTGTGTTTTGGGATATTCTGCTGTCTATGGCCTGATGTAAACACATGGGGGGAAAACTATGTGTGTGGGTTGCATTCCTATCTTTCGGAGTGCTGACTAAGTTGTGGAGATTCTTTTGAGGAGATGTTAGGGGGTTGGCAGGAAAAAAAATACATGAAATTCTTCCAACTGGGGGGGGGGGGGCTTGTCCACAATATCAATTGAATGAACAAAAAGAATTCATCATAAAACAAAAGGTGTTTTTACCTCTTGCAGCACCCCTTCATGCAAACCGACTCACAGCTAGACAGATCACCAGGCTCCATTACAAAATTGATGTCCACAGACCCATATCACACAGCCCCTCCCCCCCCCTCCCAACAGAAAAAAGAAACACCTTTCTTTTGAACTTTTTTCCTCTAAAGTCCGAAGTAAGCCCACCCATCCGTTTGCAAAACTCGACCATCTATCGACAACGAAAACGAACCAACATCCCCATGTGGCCACATGGAGGAAAAATTTTCCCATTGCCAAGTTGATTCTCTAACGAGATAAAAAAAACAACGCCACAAGGTCCATCAGAGCACGAGCTGGAGCGACACCTCCACCAGCAAGTCTTTCAGCGCCAAAGACTGCAGACCCAACAGGTCATTCGCAGGCGGATTCGGAAACTTGTTGCCGAAAGTCGCGACCAGAGGCAGATCCGCATCAGGGTCGTAGTCCTTCACGTATGTTTTGATGGACACCACATCCTTCAGGGTTGCTTTCGGAATAGCGTCTATCGCACGCTGAACATTTTCGAACACGAGCTCGAACTGACGGGCCTTGTTCCCAACGGCATCGTCTGGCAAAGTCCCATCCGCTTGCAAGGCGGTTTGCCCAGAGACGAAAATATGCTGCCGTCCTCGTGTCGAAACTATCTGCGTGTATCCGGCAGTGGAGGCATCGAACAAAGTGTCGGGGTTCGTGAACTCGAGCTTCGCTCCTTGACTGCCCACAATTCTGACAGTATCCTCTCCCGAGCCTCCGTTCCCGCCCCAAGCCGCAACCAGCGACAACACACACAGCACGGCGAGATATCGCATATCTTTCCAAGAATTAACACAGGCGTTGCAGGGGTGGCGTTTGCACGGGTGGCTGAGGTTGGACAAGAATGCGCCCAACCGGAATTAGTGTGTTAAAGTATGATGTTAGTGCAAGCCAGCAAGGTGAGTCGACATGCAGGTGCGACACACAAAATAACGAATAGCTTTGCTCTTGTTTTAGATTTTCTTTTCCCTTAGTCGTTCTTATTTTTAGATATGCACCTATGTAGCATGCCATCATGTGAAGTATCCATATTTAAGCCAAGGGAAGAAAAAAAAACGAAAAAAAAGATGATTGATTGGTTGGACAATGCACCTCAAAATGCCGAGAGGTGTAGTTCAGTTTCTTGCTGGCGACGAAACAACATCCTTAGATCGCCCGATGCAAAGAACTGTGAAACGGTTAAAAATAAGTAAATCAATAAACAAACAACATTGAACCTTGTCCTTCCCCTATTGATTCCCTCCATCAGCTGGAGCCACATCATAGAGCTTACTCAGAATGCTCCACCCACTGCACCCGCCCACCTCTTCTTCACGCCCTAATCCCAGTCTGACTCATCCATGATCACCTAACCTCAACCCCCACAAGGTTCATTCATACCCGTGAATGGATGCCATTTGTTTTTTAAGTTTCTGAATGCCATATGCAATCACGAAAAAAAACCAAAAAACATTGGGCAAAGTCTCTGTGAACAGATGCCTCTGATAAATACCCCCCCTCCCTCCTCCCCTTTTTTTCTTCTGTAACCAAAACAGGAAAGCCCTTCCGCAAAATGGTGTACAGGAAAAAAAAAGTAAGAGTTAGAATACATACATGAATAAATTCCAATAACGCATCGTGTTGCAGCAATGATGCTGCAATTGAAAAAAAAGTACAACCTCCCCCCCTACGCCCCTGACTCCTCCTGTGTTGCTGGTTTTTTCAATTTAACCACTGTGAACGAAACTATGGCCGAAGCTCCAACCACACATAGACATCCAAGCAAGGAAAGCGCCGAAAAGGACACCCCAAAAAGAATCAAATCAAACCCAAACGCCCACATCAATTGCATACTCATCACCACCGACGCCACGGTGGCAGAAGTCAACTGAACAGATCGATACATCAGAAACCACGACAATATTCCCAACACTGCTGGAGCGCATGACAAAACGAGCTCAATGGCTGGCACTCGGAAAACTGGTTTGTAAGGGATGCCCACCGCTAAAGACACCGTGCTCAATACCAACATCACCAAACACTGCCAGTACAGCATCGTGACGCCCCCTTCCCTGTTGTTCAGTTTTCTGGAAATCAAGAAAACGAATGTGAAGCACAAGGCGCTGCAAGCTGCAAGGATCCACCCCAGGATCCGCTCGGAATCCACAGGCAATGCATATGCACCGAAAATCACAGCCGGTCGGGTCACCAAGATCACCCCCACCACATTCAGCACCACAGCGATGGGAGTTATTTTGGACCATTTATCCAGCCCCAGAATCGCTGCCAATGCTGCGGTGACGATTGAGTTTGAATAAACGATGGACAGAGTCTCGGCCATGGGCACGTGGTGGACCGAAGCCCAAATAGACATTACGTGGCCAAACGCAATAACTCCCAGTATAGCGAGCAAATGCATGTTTTCTTTTTTGCCGAGGAGCGAAACGTCAGATTTGAGGAGTCTTGTCATGATTGGGGCTCCAATAGTAACAATGACCGCCCGAATCCAAATGATTTGCATCCCTGAAATGTGGGGTGCCACTTTTTTGACAAGAACTAGAATAGTGGCGAAAATCACGGAGGACACGGTGACAAGAAGGAATCCATTTTTCCAAATTAATCTGTAGAGTACAGACGCACACACACCGCACACGAAAAACTTGAGAAAAACAAATTGAGAAATGGGAATGTTTGGTTGATCAGTCAAGATTTTCTTCAGGTTTTAGTCATGAGATTGTTGAAACTGTTTTCTCTTTCCACCAAGTGAATCGTGTCTGAATTTTTTGTGAGCCCTCCCAACGGCAATTCCAAGCATTCAAATTTTCGACACCATCTGAGGTTCCATAATGAGGTTCCATCTCTGTTGGTGCAGGACCTCATATCACCACAGTCCCGTCTGACGGCCTTTCGACGCAGCGCTATCCAGGCCGCCGCGACGCACGCTCGGAAAAAAGGAGTCGTTCTACGCACCTGTTCCAGAGGGAGTCTTTGGCGACCTTTTCTTCTTGTGGTGGTTGAGCTTCGAGAAGGGGAACGTTTGCCTCCTCATCTTTGCGGCCGACCATACTGTTCGAGTCGTTTGCAGTGGTGGTCGCTGGCGGAATGGCCACGGGTTCAAAACAATCAAACATGCACTCATCAATTGTATCCTTGCCGATCGCCAAAACTGAATTCTTGCTGCCAAATGACTGAATTCTGCTCTGATTGCGAGCGGTATTGTGTGACCTGCTCTGAAGGAGTAGGGCTGGTTATAGGAGGCAGAACAAATGGTGCAGTGTCCTATTACTAAAGCTTGCAGAGTTGGATTCTGCAGGGGGTAGAAGTGGAGTTGGCACCAGGGAGAATTAACTTTCCCAGCCTGCACGTCTTCGGCTTTGGTCGCTGGCGTACCCTAGTTCCCCCCACCCTGAGGGCTTGCTTTTGGAGAAAGGAGTAACATGAGTGCCGGGGAGTGGGTGGAGCCAATGAAAGGAAGGAAGTTTTTTGGTTTGGGGAGTTGTATGGGTTGACTTGCTGGATAAAAAAAAAATCTTGAAAGATCTTGTAAGAATGAATGCTAGAATTCTGAGTGGGCAGAATAACCTGGAAGTAGTTGCAGAGTGGACTGCGTAGACTACCTCAGTTACCGTGCTATGAACTGCCAGATTTCCTGCTAGGAAAGAACTATTACTGTACAGTGACACACTTGACAGGAAGTCAAAATTTTCACTCAAAAACTCAGACACAGAACAATTGGTAAGAATCACGGAATGGAGGCTCTGGCGCCACAACCATTTCAGAGCTCCACCCCCCAAATACCCCATACTAAAAAAAATGAAAAAACGCCTGTCATGGTGTAGTTGCTATGCGCCAAATTGGTCGACCGCTAAAACACAACACAAAAACACTTGCACTAAAGGCGATAGTCACCCGCGACTCGACAGCCAGGTCAAAACACTTCTAGTAAAGTTGATCGCAGAAGCCAACTCTTTTCCACAGCCCAAACATTTCCCAGAATATGCTCGATGAACGCGTGTCGTAGCTGGCAGCCATCAGAGCACCAGCTGCACGGACGCCTCCACAAGCATACCTTCCACTGGCAAAGCTTGGACGCCCGCCATCTCGGTCGCAGGTTTATTTGGAAACCGTTTCAGAAATGCAATCAGGAGGGGAAAATCCGTTTCATTGACATAGTCTTTCACGAAAGTTCGCACGAACACGACGTTTCCCAGGCTTGCACCCGGGATTGCTGCTATAGCCCTCTCAATATTGTCGAAGACGAGGTCGAACTGACTTGCTTTATCCACAGCGTCCCCTACGAACCCTTCCAGCGTCGCCGAAGATTGACCCGAGACAAAAACCAGCTGCGGTCCTCGCGTCGAAACGACCTGGGAGTAACCGAAGTCGGTTGTGTCTAACATGTTATCAGGAATCTTGAACTCCAGCTTCGTTTCGTGGCGCCCCCCTCGCCTCGAAAGACCTCCTTTCAAGCGTCTGTCGTGGTTTTCGGCTGCAACAGCCACCCACATCACGTAAAACAAAAGAAGCCACCGCATGTTTCCTTGGTACTTGTCGGTACTTCTTCTTTGCGCCTTGGAGAGAAAGATATCTAGGGGACGTTTTCTAGTTATTATAACTGTCGCACCTACTGGAGTCACTGTCATAAGTTCAAAGCTCTTTTCGCAATGACACTGCAAACGTTTCCGAACCGCAAATGCTGGACGGTTCTAAATCGAAGTCCTTGAGATGGATGCATTTCCGAAACGAAAATCGGTAGGGGCCCTGCATATAGAAGCCTGGGCCCCGAGGAGCGAGTGTGTCGAGCGGAAGGTGTTGCCAGGGGCCTTGACGTTCATACGTTCAATGTCCAGAGTCTGGTAGTTGGCTTGTAGAGTTCTCCCCTGCCACTCGGTCGTAACGCCACCTCGACAGCTAACGCTCCGCATTTTCGAAGACGCTCGTTTCATGCGAGAAGCACAGCCGAAACACATGCGCTCGGCGGGCGTGAGTCCCACACCGTGGCCGATACGTGGGAGTTTTTACCTTCACAAGTTTTCGACACTTCTGAACTTGTCGTGACGTTATCCATGCACCGACTCGGAAACAGTGGGTGGCAGGTGCCGCGGCGTACAGTATTTTCTGCTTCCCATTAGAATATTAGCGCAGTATTGCGTGCGGCGCTGTGTGAGACAAGCGCATGCGGGTGTTCTGTGTCCAGTTTTTCCCAATGCAAAAGAAGATCGAAATAAAAAAGGGTACTGGCCATGAAACCCACAGGCACTCTGACTAAAAATATTTCCGTGGAACATTATAAAACCCCCGCAGTCAGGTAAGTTTCGAAACGATTCCAGCGTTTTGGTCCAAAAAGAGGCGAGAATGATCAAGAATACTCCGATATCGATTACAGATCAAAATATGCGCAAAAAAATCTGAACTTAAATGACGCCTTTGATGGAAAGGCTTTCGTACGCAAAGAAACAAGTGTTGTTACTGGAAGAACGAGCCTTCCGCAAAAAAAGTCTTACAACAAAAAGACAACCCCGAACTCCCGTTCACAGACTTTCCTTCCCGACTCACTCAACTCTCACACTTCCTCCACTGACTCATACCTCGTACTTCTAACGTAAAACCCCTACTGCCATGGGGCCTCTCACCCGCACTGACCAGTCGATTCAACACATTTGACATCGCTCTCAGAGTCAAATCGTGTGGTAGTACTTTCATTAGAAATGAGTGTCCGTTGTGTGGATTTGTTGATGTGACGCTCTTATGTCTGTCTTTCAGTACTTGTGTTCTACCCGGTCCAACACGCTTCACTGCCTCAAACCTCCGAAAAAGTTCTACTCGTGGTAGAAGAAACTAATATCCTCACTTCCACACCAGTGTAGCCTTCTCCTACACTGTGTTTCATCAGAAAAAAACATCCCTCACCGGATGGAAAAGAAACCTTCTCTCCTCCGTTTACTATGTCTTCTGGTCCTACCTATTCTCTCATCACCACCATTCTACTCAGAAGAAGTGCCTGATCTGTGATTTGTGCACTTCTAGGAAGGGTTTCCTACCCCTCCTGAGTTTGCCATTGGTTTCCTCAATCCTGACTCGACTGGGGGAAATCAGTTCCACTATTTTATATGGTCCCTTCCAACTTGCACTGAATTTCTGATCCTTTTTTTCAGCCCTTGCTGAATCATATAAAAGGACCTCCTCTCCCAGAAAATGATTCCAGTCAGACAATTTTTTCTGTGCATTCACCTTATCTCTGCTCTCCTTCAATCTCTGTTGAATTCTATCCCACTCCTTGCTTGATAGTGTCCACACTTTGCATGGTGGCCATCCAGTGGTTCTATTCACCATGTTGCAGACCATCCAGTTGGCCTTCTGCAGCCAATCATCCCAATACCCTCCATGATCCAACAACAGTACTCTGATTTTAGAAATCAGAGCTCTGTTCCTCCTCTCCACCACTCCATTCGCTCTGTGGTGATAAGGGGGTGTCCTCCAAACCTGAATGTGGTTGTCTTTGTACCATGCTCTCATGTCCTTCGAATGGAAGTAGGCAGCTCCATCACATAATAGGTTGTCTGGAGATCCATGAGTCGCTATCCACTCACCTAAACACTCTCTGACCTGTTTCCCCTTCACCTCCTTTGTCTTCCAAACCATCGAATCACGAGAGAGGTGGTCCACCACCACTACTATATGATTGTGGCCAGACCTACCAGAGGGTAGTGGACCGATGATGTCCATGCCCACTGTTTGACCAGGGTGGGTTAGATGCCCAGCTCCCCTAAGAAGTTCTTTTTCCTTCTTAGGGGCTACCCTCTGGCAGGTCTGGCAGTACCTCTGAATTTCCTCCAGATCTCCTCTATTAGCCTTCCATCCATGTTGTGCACACAGCCATAGCAATTTTTGTGGGCTCCAGTGTCCCTCCTTGTGCAACCGTTCCAGCTGATCTCTGCTCAGCTCTTTCCCTTCCGCTATCTTGCCCAACTCCTCTCCTCTTGAGCCTCCTGTATATGCATGTCCCAACTCTGTGTTTCCTGACATGCCAGACCTTCCTGAATCACTCTCTTTAGAGTCCACTGCCTCAGCCTGCTCCAGCACCTGTTCTGTTGATCTGTTGGATCCTCCTGATTCCATGCTTGTGTTTTTACTGATTTGCATCTCTTGTGGTTCAAGTGCACACACCTGCCCTTGTGTTTGTGTTGGCCTGCTGTACCATCTAGACAGGAGATCAGCCCAAGGGTTAGATGTCCCTGGCAGGAATTGAACCCTCAACCTTCCAGGGGAGGGATAGTTCTCTGCCAACCAAGCCAAGAGACGCACCACTCTGATGTCCTCCACGACTTCTTTCGGTGCTAACTTCGTAATCCTTTGCACTGCTGAGTTCGAATCAGTGTGCAGGGTTAGCTGACCCCCAGCCACCACCTGTGAAACCGATTTCAATGCCCATATTAGAGCTTGAAGCTCCCCCAAATAGGAGCTGACTTTTTCTCCTCCCTTATCCGCACACTTTCGACTGTTGAGGCTGACGATACACCCCTCTGAGGGGGTACCTCTGAACAGAACATACCCCCACCCAGAGGATGACCAGTCTGTAAACAAATTATACTCTCCAGAATCTGAATTACCCAACTTGACATTATTAGTCAGTATGGATTTCCATGCTTCTGCCACCAACTGTTGCATGAGTTTCGGATTCGATCCCTTGGGAAGCTCCAGCAGAGGTTGAATGATGTTATGGAAATTCGGGCAAACTCCCCTGCAGACATTAAGCATGCCGACGAATTGACGGACGTCCCTGACGTCGCGCATTTCTGGCAACTGACGCACTTGGTCGTCGACGTAGCGTCGAAGGCCGTAGCTCCCCTTCGTGACCGTGTACCCCAAGTAGGTAACCTCCTTTTGTCTGACGACCGCTTTTTTCCTGTTTATCCGTAATCCCATTTCGTCGAGCCTGGTCAGAACACGTCGCAGGTTCCTGTCATGGCCTTCGACGCCTTCTCCGCCGATTATGAGGTCGTCGACGAAGTTACGCCCGGGGTATCCATGGATAGAGCTCCGGATGCGGGAGTGGAACAGCCCTGGCGAACAGTTCCAGCCTTGGGGGAGACGGAGGTAGGTGTAATCCCCCTCTCCGGTTTCGAACGCGAAGAGGGGTTGGAGGGCGTCGCAAACGTCCACCTGGAAGAAGCCCTGCTCCAGATCCAGGACGGTGAAGTAGTCCCACTCCGGTGGGATCGACTTCAGCACATCCCGGACATGGAGCAGGGACGTCTTCCAGGCGTCCGAGTACGAGTTCAGGAGGCGGAAGTCCACCGTTTTCCTGACTTTACCATTGGGTTTGCGGAGGAACAGGACCGGGGAGAACAGAGCCCGCTCGCCGACGCCCAGGGGACGGATGACGCCTTGCCCCTGCAACGAGGTAAGCAGTTTTCGAATCTCCTTAGGCGCGACGTCGGTGGCGTAGTACCGTATCCCCGTGTTGTGCAGCGGAATCCTGTGGAAGGGAACGCGCCATTTCACCTCCCTGTGGCAAACCCGAAGAGGAGCAGCAGTCGCCTTTGCGTCTCTGCTAAGGTCGTCACGAATCACGTTCGGAAATTCGCGTCGCCAGTATTCCACTGAGCCTGTATCCTCCGTCTCTGACTGCGTTTCCGACGTGCAGGCAGGGTGTTCCTGAGTGGTTTGCACCGTAGCAGTATGTCCGTTCCAGAGTCTTTCCCCTGTTCCTACTGCTGTGGTGTTGTCGAGAAGGTCGTCAGCCACCTCCTCCCAAATCGTCGTCAGGTGAGAGAAAGGGGATGTAGTGTGTTCGCTAAAACTTCTGCCTGGTGGTTTCCCTCTGAGGGCTTCCCAGTACTTCCAGAGATCAAGGTGCTCCTGTTCCACTGTCCCCCCTACCCCCCCCCTGGGTGAGCAGAGTAAGTTTTCCTCTTGAAGGTGAGAGACTGAACTCTGGTTTTTCCCCAGTATGTCACTGTTAGTGGGACTCTCAGTAGTTACAGTCTGTCCCTCAGTGTGTGTTTGTTCCACTGCCCCGACTACCCCCCCCCTGGGTGAGCAGCTCCCTTTTTCCTTTTGTGAACTCTGAACTGTACTCTGGCTCTGTCCCAAGGTTTCCCTGTCTGTAGGACTCTCAGTAGCTACAGCTTTGCTTTCTTGCAGCAGAGTGCTGTGTGCAGTCAGGCTGTTAGGTGTGAGGACACTCTGGGTGCCTTGGTCTTCCCCACATGTCCGTCCCTCTCTCCCCCTTGGTATGTCCCTCCATTGATCCTGCTGGGGGGTGGAGAATGTACCCTGGCTTGTCCCCAGTGTAGCACTGTTTGCAGGACTCTCAGAAGCTACATTCTCCTCCTGTGTGTGGAATTTCGACTGCTGCACCCTTCCCTGAGTATCTGACTTGGGTAAGTGATGTACAGCCTCTGAACTGTTGGTGTGTAAGCCAAAATTCTTTTCTCCCTTCTCCCTATCTGAACTGATGAACTGTCCAGTAGCATTAGAGCTATTGGGCTGACATTCAAAGTCTGTGTTTGATGTCTGTGTTCTCCCCTCATTCTCAGAGTCCTTCCCCTCAATCCTGTCCCTGAGTGGATAGTGCGTAGCAGAACTCACATCCAGTTCTGTGAGAGAGGCTGTGCTCTGGCTCTTCCTCAGTGTTGCACTGTTTGTTGGATTCTCAGTAGCTACAGCCTCACTGTTCTGTGTTGTTAAACTCCGTAACACACACCCATCCCCTGAACTGAGATGCTGTTCTCCAGAGTCGGAACTGATGGTCGGTATATCCCTGTTTTGGACAGAATTCGATAGTACTCTACTGTCCCCCTCTGGGCTCAACTGCTGTCCAACAGATGCAAGCTGGCCTGTTTGTGAATCACAGTCCTGATTCGACTGCATTGTGCCCCAACTGCCCTTCGAACCACTGGTTCTGTCAAACACTTCCAGTGACCCACAGTCATTCTTTGGTGGTGGAAAAGAAACCTTTTTACATCCTCCATCTCCCTGTTTTTCTATTCCAGAACACCCCCCCTCCTCAGATTCCACTTCCTGTGGTGGAAAAGAAACTGTTTGACATCCTCCATCTCCCTTCTTTTCAATCCCAAAACACCCCTCCTCCTCAGGTTCCACTTCCTCCTTCTCTCTGAGATCCAAACCATGGGGCAGTAAACCATCCTCCTCCCGTTCGACACATTCCTCCTCTGCTCCTCCTTCCTCTATCACCACCGGCGTTCCCTCAGCCACCCTGAAGCTAACCAAACACAGTTTTGCAGTAAGCATCCTCGCCTCCAACTGGGCGTTATACAGCGTGAGTCGAACTCTTCCGTCGGAGTTCGTCGTCACAGAGTGAAGGAGGTTGTGGGGTTGTCCTATGGCCATTAACGAAAACAGGCCAGGCCCAGTAATTCGAAAAGGAAGAACAACCGTTTTAATCGCGTAGGGTCCCAGAACCAACGACGAACCCAGGGGTAACCGAAACTCCCCATCCTTCCCCACTAAACGAATCCTGCGTCCTTTTTTCGTGAGGGGGTCTTGCAGCACTCGAACCACACCCCGCTCTAACTCTCCCGACTTCTCCCCTACCTTCATGACTGCGTGGCAAGGGATGGACGTTCCGTTCTTGCCCCAGAGGCAGTTGCGAGCGCAGTCGACGGTGAGGGAAAGGTGTGCGAGTAGGGGGACGCCCAGAATAATCTGGGATGTGTTTTCCGAAACCAAAAATACTTCCTTCCCCTCCCACGGTCCTACTTTGACGTCGAGCGTCACCGTCCCTCGCACGCTCTCCTTGCTTCCATTGAACCCGGTCAGCGTTAGCACTCCTTTCGGAGGAGCGACTCCCCATCCGTGCCTTTGACATACCTTCCATGGCATGATGGAGCATCCACTTCCGCTGTCGACCAACGCTTCGAAAAGGTGGTTACTCCCTCCCTGTTCTCCTTCCAGCCTGAGTTTCACCCGAAGTTGTTTTCGCACCGTATCTCCGGCGGGCGTTCCTGCTGCGACCGAATGGCACGACGACGACGGCTGCTCGTGCTGTATTGCCTCCAGCAGCTCGCCGAAAGCATCTTCTTCCACACTCGCCACCTGCGCTCTCCTCTTCGTCCGGCACTGCGCTTCCCAGTGCCCCTTCCGCCCGCAGAACTGGCAGTACGGAATCTCTCCCGTCCGAGTAGGTGGCCTGTCCGCCACCAAAACTTTCGTCCCCACCTTAGGTTCTGCTTTAGCATCCACTTTCACTTCTGTCTTCCCCTCCTCCTCCTTCTTTACTTCCGCGAGAACTGCTTCCCTGTATTCCGTCCTCCTCTTCATTCGATCCAAAAGCTCCCGAAGTCCGCTGAAGGTCAGTTTTTCGAACTCTGTTTCCAACACGACGCGGCTCAACACCCTCCCCGGTAACCGGGCCACGAGTAGCTTGACCGCTTTTTTCTCCTCTTCCACCTCCGCCGCTTGTCCCGTGTTTAAGAACATCAGGAAAAACCGCTGCAAGAACTCCAACTCTGTCTCCTCCTCCGTTTGTTGCAGCCGCCGAAGTCTGTCCAACGTAGCTGATCCCTCCGTCGAAACTGAAGCCGCAGGCGCCGCACTCCCGAGCTCCAGGACTTCCCTTCTCATCGCCGTCTCTGTTCTACGCCGCCGTAACCATGCAGAACCTTTGTCGAGGAACTTCAGTAGGTACCCCAGCAGAAGCGAGGAGGCGATCCCTGCTCCGACCAGGTTGGCGTTGGATCCCCGCAGGACTCCCCAGAGCTTGTGCATCCTGTCTGCAAGCTGCACAAGCTCCAGGGTGTCCCACGCAGCAGCGGGGTTCGGTGAAGGGGAGGGTAGGGCACGATGTGAGTGTCGATGTCTGATCGACCACATCAGCCTCTGCCAGAGCTCGTGTGGAGACGTTCTGGGCGTGTGAGGCGTAGAGAATGGAGGAGGTGATGGGGGATACGTTGCTGGCGCCCTTCCGGCTGGTGTTGCCGGCGCCGCATTTTGATCTGATATCGTCGGTGGTCGCTGTAACAGCAGCGACATACCGGCTAGTAGAGCCAAGCCCCCAAAGGCCAGGATCCACCCTGTTCGCTCCGAAACCATGTTGTTACTGGAAGAACGAGCCTTCCGCAAAAAAAGTCTTACAACAAAAAGACAACCCCGAACTCCCGTTCACAGACTTTCCTTCCCGACTCACTCAACTCTCACACTTCCTCCACTGACTCATACCTCGTACTTCTAACGTAAAACCCCTACTGCCATGGGGCCTCTCACCCGCACTGACCAGTCGATTCAACACATTTGACATCGCTCTCAGAGTCAAATCGTGTGGTAGTACTTTCATTAGAAATGAGTGTCCGTTGTGTGGATTTGTTGATGTGACGCTCTTATGTCTGTCTTTCAGTACTTGTGTTCTACCCGGTCCAACACAAGCTTTTTCCTTTTTTTTCCAGTGTTGAATTCACATTCCCACAAGTAAAAAGTACGACCCCCATTCCAACCAAAGCCCCTTCAAATAGCACAACCATCCTTTTATTATTGGTCCTTGGAGACAACCACACTCTTCAGAATTTCCCCCTCTACACAACGTTAACATGGGCTCAAAACAGTGAAAGAAGAGGCGGAGAACAAAACAGACGTCTTCTTCGACGTCGATTTGAGGTTTTACAAGGCCACAAAACACAACGAAATTGGGTCGACCGTTTTCCGTTTTGAGTGTGGAACTTCCACAGAACACTCATCATACTCAAAGACAAATGTTTGACGCTGTTAAGATGTTTTTGCTTCCCAGAAGTTCCATTGATTTTTCCTTCAAAAACTGCCACCCCTTTTTTGTTTCTGATGAGTTACAACTCAAATAAAAATGAAAAAAAAGGAGAGGGAACTGGTGGTGGTGAACACGTTTTTGAAAACTGTGAGTAGCTTTTGGGGAAGTGTACACAGGAGAGTGGAGGGGTTATGCGTTCAATTTCATTCACGGGTGGATGAATACCTGGAACGAGAAATGACGCCCCTCAGTTCAAGGGGAGCGTTTAAGATTAATTGTGTGTGTGGCCCCCCCCCCCCCCCACTGGGGTGTGTGTGTAGAGAAGGAAATCAATAGGGGAGGGAGCTCAGCGATGGCAAAGGCTTCGCTTGTTTTATTTGTTTTTTCTCTGCTTTCTTCGTATTTGTTTTTTGTTTCTTTGTATTTTAGAAATAATGGTCTTGTTGAGTTCAAATTCTTCTACTTTAAAATGTACGACCCGTAAAGTCCCTTCAAATATTACAGCCAAGAGTCCTAATTGTACAAACTGCACACCAAATATCCACCTGAATTATTATTAATTATTCTTTTCCAAAGTCTGCGAAACAAAATTGACAGGAACGAAGAAAATGGTGGACGTGAGTTTATGGCTGACCGCAACACACGATGAACGCACCTTTTCTACATTGCTCCAAAATCATCACCATTTTGTTTGTTGGAAATATTATTTTATCCACTATTTCATTATCACATCAATGACAATCCAAACATAAGCAAAGAAAAAAAGTGCTTGGATTTTCTTTGCAAAACATCCAAACATAAGCAAAGAAAATCCAAGCACTTTTTTTCTTTAATAATATTTCACCAAGCACAACAGAAAAAAAAAGTGGAAGGAATGAACATTAGAGTTTAGGTGCATAACACCTCTTAAAAATAATGATTTAGAGCGATTGCATTCGCAAATGGCCCTCGGTATCCTTTAGTAAAAGGCGAAAGGGTAGCACGACAGCAGAACCATCTGCACCGCTTGTACCAAATCACTGAAAGTCTAATTATATGAAGCAAATATAATCATTTCCTGCTGATGTTTCTGAAAATGATGGACCAAAAACAAAGAAAAGCCATCCAAGTGGCGGCTGTTCAATTTTTTTTGTTTGGTGCCGAGGAGCGCAAGCGCTTTCTCAGCCTACCAAAAATAGTACCGTGGGAGCACCCCATAAGGGGTCCCTGCCTCGACCGATCCATTGGTGCCAAAAGATCAGAAGAGACAGACCGTTCCTCTGGGTGAGCAGGAACAAGCCCCGGTCAGGTAAGTATGATTTTTCTATGGGAGGGAGTCCTCTGATAAAGGAACTGGGGGCTTTTTTGCTTTTGAAGTTTTCAAGTCTCAGACCTGAGCTCGAGTCCCTTCGATTGACAGTTTTGGGATTAGATGTTGCACACAAACAATCAAATAAGGATTACGAAATGACAGAAGAGGCAGGAACGCCTTTTGGCGAGGCTTAAAGGAGGATGGTGGTTGGACGAAGAAGGGAGCAAGTGGACGGCACCCCTCCCCCATGGCCAGAAAGAGCAACACACCCAGACCAAAAATACCCTTTTCGCACTTCGTGTAACTCATGCAATCAAAGAAACAACCA
Organism: Bryopsis sp. KO-2023; assembly: GCA_030272585.1. Classification (NCBI taxonomy): domain Eukaryota; kingdom Viridiplantae; phylum Chlorophyta; class Ulvophyceae; order Bryopsidales; family Bryopsidaceae; genus Bryopsis; species Bryopsis sp. KO-2023. Next base: position 1,821,403 of record BSYQ01000010.1, read on the forward strand.
AAACACTGCTGGCCACTCATGGATCTGGGCTCCACCACCAGCAGCACAATCTGCTGCCGCTGTGGGAGCAATTGTCAATAAGCCCTCTCTTCCATGATCCGAGTGTTGTCAAACCGAAGTGTTACTCCGTTCGCTAGCGCTGTAATGTGATGCATCACAAATAAACATATGTTTATTTGTTCGCTGCTGTTCCAACCCACGCACGATCGGCGGCGCGCGGGCCATGCAGAAATCAATCAGCCGCCTTGCGCTGCGAAAGAATCCCAGACCCGAAGGTTGATCTAGAAACCGCCGAACAAGGGACAAGACCCGCACTTTTCATTTGTAATATCCTATTACACGTCCCGAGAGTTCCTCGGTTGATCCCTTCCTGTCTGCTTTATCTGGGTTCAAGGATGCGGGACATGATTTCCCGAAGCCACGGACAGGAGCTGGCCTCGTCACCAAATGCGGACGTGACTCCACGGCCTTCGCGAAGTCCCACTCGCAAGCAAGCAAGAAAACAAACAAACAAACAAACAGTTTTTCACCTGTTGATGGTCATAGCATTATGTTTTGCAGCCGCCGGCCGTGTCACGTGATCCTGCCGCAGTCGGGATTGAGTCAAGTGATCGTGGGGATGTGTCGAGGTGTTTTTGGACGACGATGGGTGGACTGCACCTGTAACGTCGCTCTTTTGGTATCTAGTTCTGTTTATCGCTGAGCGCTGGGTTTTTTTTGCAAAAGGGCTTATGGATCCTACTTAATTTTTGATGAGGTGAACCAAACAGCAGCAGTGCCATCATCCATACAAGCCTCCCAACAAAAAACGAACCCCCTTTTTCAATGAATAAGTGCCTACCTACCCACCCACAGAGCATGTTTGATTGATATATGAGTGGACACTTTCCTGGAGTTGTTGTTCGATCAGGTCTGTAGTGTCAAATAGCGCCCGGTTTGGAATCCAACCACACAATCGCACACCGTCAAATTAGGATGACACCGTCATCCTAATTTTTTCCTGCTGCTCGTTGTGTTTCACTGAAGTGGAAAGAGTGCTTCAGATAACATAACATAATATCTTGATCAATACCTTGGGATGACCTGCCATGTAATATTCATTGATCGATCCAACTGCCAATGAACTGGAAAATTGAAAACCTCGATTGTTGATCGCAAGAATAAATCTTTCTCCTGAAATAAAAGAAGAGAATGACCACGTCATCACCACAGAGCTTTTTTTCATCATGATAATATAATTTCTTTGAGCATTTGGGACTCGAACCCTTTTCTGTGCCCCTTCCTGACACAAATGCCCTTTTTTTTGTTTTTTTTCCACCTCCGAGAGTTTTTTTTTTTTTTTTTTAATAATATGCCCCACCTCAAGAAATAAATAAATAAACATGCGCTCCCTTCAAAAACTGTTTTTTTTTTTTTTTTCTCGAGTTTTTTTTTCATCCCCACCCACCCCACCCAGTAAAAAAGTGAAATAAATTTAATCGGAGTGATCACACACCTGAAAGCAACGAGACATGACAGTGTCAGTACAAAAACCCATATGGCAGAATGCACAAAAAAATTACCAACCACATTACTCACTCCGTAGTCTGGACTAGGGCAGCCCCCAGACTCCACATCCTCCCCCCAAACAGTCACCATGTACTCAGCAAATCTTGCCTGCAGCCACTCTCGATCTACTGGACAATTCGCAGCCTGGTCTTCTTCATAAAGATCGCCTTCGGGCTCCTGCATTGCCAACAACATTCAAATCAACACAATATAGCACACATTTTTTTCAGCCTTTTCTAAACAGAGTTCATTTGTTCGATTCTTCAAAAATCAACTTTTTTTTTTCCAAACGAAACATTCATCGTTCACATTACCGCAACAAAGGTGAAAGGACTAGGCGGTTGGGTCGAAATGGAAGGCTGAAAGTATACATAACATAACATAACATAACATAACATAACATAACATAACATAACATAACATAACATAACATAACATAACATAACATAACATAATTACACGCGAAGAAGCCACCCAGCTGAAAGTATACACACACCAACGAATCTTTTCACCCAACGAATATCGAGAAAATAAAATAAAACCAGCAATCATGTCGGGATCCGTTTTTTCCCCACACATGCACATGCAGCAAGAATGACTGCCATCAATTTTTTTTTATTTTTTTTTATAAAGAAATCTGGGAACCGAAGTCGAAGCCCTGTTGATGGTTCACCGGAATGAACCGGGGAACTTTAGTCCCGCGAGGGAATGACTTCCTCTCCTCACTGTGCTTGGTTTCCTGAGCCACAAGCAGGTTTTTCCTGTGGAGAATCAAAGCAATAAACCAACAAACCTGTCAAGACACACATTCAGAAAAAAAGAAAACCCCACAACCCTGAATCCCCCGTCTGGGAACCAAATTTTAACTTTTCCAAAACTATACTTGATACTGATAGTTAGAGAATGAGGGAGTGTCATATAGATATAAATGTATCTTCATTCAAGGAACGAATGGTTCCACAGAAATGGAAATTGTGTTCAATACAACAAGGAAACTGGGTGTTCCAACAAATCTATTTACTGTTCTTAATAATAATTTTAACTGGGTGCTTCAACAAATCCCCTTTTCTTTCCCTTTTCCCCCTACCATTTTTCCAAAAGCTCTTCTTGCTCTTTTACAAATGATGAGAGCACAGTCTTGGTAGCAGCAAGCTCTGTGGATAGAAACTCCTCCTGAGTAACAAACAACAATAAGAATGGCTAAGCAAAGGAACGTGATTGCACCATGTCAGACTGCCACCTGTTCTTGTTCAATAGGTTTTCTAATAACGGTTGAGAAAAGATTGTGGTATTTTTGTCAGCAAACAGGGGTTTTGTTTTTCGAAATCTTGGCCTGGAGCCTTGTACCTGTTTCACAGTTGTATTGATAGTTTCTTTTTTCAACCAGACTGAGAAGTTTTACCTTTTCTTTTCGATTGAATGTCAAATACAGGAAAAAAAATATACTGGCTACGAATCCAATCCAAAGGACCACTCCAAGTGAAGAAACCAAACATGCGTATCGGATTGAATGTATTGTACAGGATTTTTAATGCACTTGAGCAAGCAACAGCAACAAAAAATATCGCTGTTCAATTATCTGTGTGGTTGAATGAATGATTTCAGAAATGAACTGGACACCACATTGATGTACAAAAAAATCTCTGAAATATTTCCAGAGATTTCCAAAGGTAAGAAGATAGACTATACCTTCTGTGACAGCCATCCGAAACCACACTCCAGCAAAAAAATCCCCAAAGCTATGAGGAAAATATGGAGCCAATCATCCCTGTGGAAACGGTAAATGCATGGTCGTCAAGGGGCAAGAAAAACGGTACATGCGATGACGACTTTCGTACACGCGTCCCTACATGATTGCATCCCCGTGCATTGAAGCGAGCGACGGCATCTTTCTTCCTTGTCGAGATCCGTATACTTTGATCGCGGGCAGGTGAAGGAAAAAGCCAGAGCCGCCATTAAGTAAGGAGAATTCTACGGTTGCGGCAAGTCAATCAACTACTTCGACTCAGTAACCAACATCAGAGCGTTCAGCGGTCGAACCCGAACCGGGCTGCCGCGCCGCCTGAATTTTCCAACTCGACGAAAAAAATGGGTTCGACACCAATGACAAAAGAAAACCACTACATTCGATAGGTGAGGCAGCAAGTGCTCCTCCAGCCCGTAAACAAACGGTAGCCCAGCCACCGAGCGAACGAATGATCGAATAACCGGATATGAGCAGCGACGCAGTGAACCATAAAAGAATCCTTGATAAATGCGCCATGCCGACGCATCACTCGGCTGCGTCTTGGTGTCTCTAAACCGTCCCGTTTAGTGGCGAGTCTGCATGCACTGGAGCGGCGCATCCCACAAGTGGCAGAGGGCTTACAGTCTAAGACGCCCTCAAATGTGGGGTGTGTCGACCCGACACACAGCGTCGGACGCTGAGAAGAAGGCGGCATGTTGCGATCAGGTTGAAGAATTCATTTTGCTTGTCCTCCAAAGAATTCTGATTACAAGAATGGAGTGGCTTCAAGGATACAATGGTCGGAACTGTTGTGTTAGACCCATTGTTATGGCGACCACTTGATGGCGTGTCGCTCTTCTGGGTTACTAGGGATGTTCAGCACTTGAGCGAAGCTTCGACGCTAACGCTATTTCGACGTTATTCCTACCGAAATAATTCTCCGCCGACTCGACCAAACGCAGCTGTTTCGATTAGTAATAACGTCGAAATAGCGTTAACGTTGAAGTGCTGACTGAACACCCCACTGTTTCTGTGCTCAGTCCTTATGGTAGATGTTTACGATCGCTGGTGTTGCGTCGTTGAGTGTTACGAGCCCGGTCGGGAACTATGTCCGACCCAAAGAAAGTCTTTTTACAAACACTCTGGTTCACTATCCTTACTGCGTTCCCTTTTTCTCCAACCGTCAGGCGAAGGGACACATGCCAGAAACATTCGAACTACCACGAATCCATCTATTCGATTATCCCGTGCTAATCGAACAAAAGCTCGAATGTGCTACCCATCAACATGGTTCTTTTTAACAGAAACTTCCATTTGGGTTAGCATCTTTAGGAAACTGTTTTTGTTTTTGTTGTGTTTTTTGCATTGGCTGGGAAGGCGCTCTGCTTTGACGCTTGCGTGTAGAAACTGGCCTGGCATCGAAATGTGTTCCTCCAAAATTTCCCCCGACAAGAGGTGGGTGTTTCGCGCGGGTGCATCTATGTCAGACTTCCGCTCGCAATCAGAGCAGAATTCAGTCCATTTGGCGAGCAATGCTCAGTTTTGGCGATTGGCAAGGATACAATTGACGAGTGCATGTTTGATTGTTTTGAAGCCCATCCTGTACCCCCGTGGCCATTCCGCCAGCGACCACCACTGCAAACGACTCGAACAGTATGGTCGGCCGCAAAGATGAGGAGGCAAACGTTCCCCTTCTCGAAGCTCAACCACCACAAGAAGAAAAGGTCGCCAAAGACTCCCTCTGGAACAGGTGCGTAGCTGGACTCCTTTTTTCCGAGCATGAGTCGCGGCGGACTGGGAAGCGCTGCGTCCTATGGCCGTCAGACGAGACTGTGATGATATGAGGTTTTGCAGTATTACTGTTAAACAGAGATGGACCTCTGGATTGCGATGGTGTCGAAAATTTGAATGCTTGGAATTGCCGTTGGGAGGGCTCACCAAAAATTCAGACACGATTCACTTGGTGGAAAGAGAAAACAGTTTCAACAATCTCATGACCAAAACCAGAAGAAAAGAGAATAAACCTTGACTGATCAACCAAACATTCCTATTTTCCAATTTTTTCTCAATTTTTTTTCAGTTTTTTTTCCCACTTTTTTCGTGTGCTGTGTGTGCTTCTCTACAGATTAGTGTGGAGAAATGGATTCCTTCTGGTCACCGTGGCCTCAGTGATTTTCGCCATTATTCTAGTTCTTGTCAAAAAAGTGGCACCCCACATTTCAGGGATGCAAATCATCTGGATTCGGGCGGTCATTGTTACTATTGGAGCCCCAATCATGACAAGACTCCTCAAATCTGACGTTTCGCTCCTCGGCAAAAAAGAAAACATGCATTTGCTTGCTCTGCTGGGAGTTCTTGGGTTAGCTCAGGTGATGACTGGTTGGGCTTCGGTCAACCACGTGCCCATGGCCGAAACTCTGTCGATCGTTTTTACCAACTCGATTATCACTGCGACATTGGCAGCGATTCTGGGGCTGGATAAATGGTCCAAAATAACCCCCGTGGCTGTGGTGCTGAATGTGGTGGGGGTGATTTTGGTGACCCGACCGGCTGTGATTTTCGGGGCATATGCATTGCCTGTGGACTCCGAGCGAATCCTGGGGTGGATCCTTGCAGGTTGCAGCGCCTTGTGCTTCACAATAATTTTCTTGATTTCCAAAAGATTGAACAACAGGGAAGGGGGCGTGACAATGCTGTACTGGCAGTGTTTGGTCATGTTGGTTTTGAGCACGGTGTCTCTAGCGGTCGGCATCCCTTACAAACCAGTTTTCCGAGTGCAAGCCATTGAGCTTGTTTTGGCATGCGCTCCAGCAGTGTTGGGAATATTGTCATGGTTTCTGATGTATCGATCTGTTCAGCTGACTTCTGCCACTGTAGTGTCGGTGGTGATGAGTCTGCAATTGATGTGGGCGTTTGGGTTTGATTTGATTCTTTTTGGGGTGTCCTTTTCGGCACTCTCTTTGCTTGGGTGTTTGTGTGTGGTTGGAGCTTCGGCCATAGTTTCGTTCACAGTGGTTAAACTGAAAAAACCAGGAACACAGGTGGAGTCAGGGGCGTAGGGGGGGAGCTTGTACTTTTTTTTCAATTGCAGCATCATTGCTGCAACACGGTGCTTTATTGGAATTTATTCATGTATGTATTCTAACTCTTACTTTTTTTTTCCTGTACACCATTTTGCGGAAGGGCTTTCCTGTTTTGGTTACAGAAGATAAAAAGGGGAGGAGGGAGGGCAGGGGTATTTATAAGAGGCATCTGTTCACGGAGACTTTGCCCAATGTTTTTTTCTTCTTTTTTTTTGTCGTGATTGCATGGCATTCAGAAACTTATTTAAATGATGCCATGCATTCACGGGTATGAATGAACCTTGTGGGGGTTGAGGTTAGGTGATCATGGATGAGTCAGACTGGGATTAGGGCGTGAAGAAGAGGGGGGGGGGGGGGGGCAATGGGTGGAGAATAGGGGAAGGGCAAGGTTCAATGTTGTTTGTTTATTGATTTTTTTATTTTTAACCGTTTCACAGTTCTTTGTATCAAGCGATCTAAGGATGTTGTTTTGTCGCCAGCAAGAAACTGAACTACACCTCTCGGCATTTTAAGGTGCATTGTTCAACCATTATCTTTTTTTCGTTTTCTTTTTCCCTTGGCTTGAATAGGGATAACTCACATAATGGCATGCTACATAGGTGAATATCTAAAAAAAAAGGACTAAGACAAAAAAACAATCAAAAATGCACGAAAGTAAAACTATTCGTTATTTTGTGTGTCGCACCTGCATGTCGATGAACAGATTGTAAGCCTCCACTTTAGATTCTGTGGGAGGATCTCTTTGAGCGTAACCTATCCTCTCATGACAACGGCCTGCTGGAGGAATTTGATCGCTTGCAGGTGCTCTTTGAAAAGATTTTCGGTTTGCGATTTAACACAAAGAATATCTCAATCTGATGCATCAGCCCGGGCTGAATTTTTTCCATAACTACTTTCTGTAGACATACATAGCACCCATCAATTTTTTGAGAATTGAAAAAAAAGAAAATTCAAATGGTTTATTCGACATGCAAGTTGGCGGAGAAATATCACTGAAAAACGGACGAACGACGAGCATCTTTTCTCGAATCCTGTGAAAGTTGAAATTTCACAGACAGTCAGAAAGACGGGGAAGTGAGTGGCCGTATCCACCAGGGGATACCTTTTTCGTTTGTTTGAATTCACTTTATATTTTGTTCTTCCCTGATCAAGAACTGTTCTTGCATTTCCGTGAACTAAATAAATAGAAAATAAATAAATAGAGGAAAATAGGGACTGAGTCTACCCCAGGTTCGAATCCAGCTGTGCTTGTAAATGGCAAGCCCTCGTGACTGGGGGTAAACCTAAATGTTCAAAAATAGAAGCAACGTCCCAATATATCTCCAACGAGTGAAGTCTTCTTCACTTGCCCTCCCAAATGGTTAAAAAAACAAGACAGCAATATTCTGAGAACGGGAGAGGCAGCGCTGTTTTTTTTTTCATTTCAGCTGTTCTTTCTCTTTTCCTTTGGTTCCTTTCCATCTCCAAAAAAAAACTGTTCTTTCTACCTGAACTGAACGCAACAAGCCACCAATTCACGATCAAAAATCGCAAGCCATTGATCCACGTCGGCAAAAAATGACCAGGGATCTGCCCGTCGTTGGAGCGGTGATTCGCATGCAGATGGAGGAAAGGAAGAGGAGGACGGAAAATATCGAGAGACCTTCGAAAACGAACGAGCGAACGGTCGAAAGAGTTCAACTCTATATACCAACCACCGTGGAGAGAGAAAAATGGTCATCAGTGCGGTGGCGAGTTGTCTGACGCCCAAGGTCATCGAATCGCAGAGATGGTCACCGCGAGCTCGTCACTGCACTACTTGCCCTGCTTCCGCTCTCAATAAGTTCGTCAAAGCAAAAAAAAAGATGTTGCCGCACCGTCAGCAGAGCCTTCTGCTTCTCGAACTGAATGCCAAAGATCCAAAAAAACAACGGATTCTTTCCTTTTCCGTACCTTCATTGATTGAGCTACAAGGTTCTGTTAGGTGTAATACTCACTGAGAAGTTTCGAGGTGGTGCTTTCGGGAGGTTTCGGCCGCCGAACGACCGCTCAGCGGCCGTTTCGTTTCCCCTCAAAGAAACCAGAGCTGCGATACTTCTCAACTCAGTTCATGTGGGGGTGTAAAATTGTCGACGTGTCGCGCATAGGTGGTATAAAACTTCGCGATTGACGTCCCAGTTTTTGAAGAGGCACTTATCTTGCTCCCCCTCGCCTTGCCGCTTTCTTCCACCTGGGGCCACAGCTGCAAACGGTTCAAACAGTATGGACGGCCGCAAAGATGAGGAAGCGAACGTCCCCCTTCTCGAAGCTCAACCACCACAAGATGAAAAAGTCATCAAAGATTCCCTCTGGAACAGGTGCGTAGCTGGACTCCTTTCTTCCCAGCATGCGTCGCGGCGGTGCATACCAGCTACGAAGCGTTGCGACCAAAGGGATCCAGGCGAGGGTGTGGCCATATTATATAATATTCTTGCGTTGTGGACCCTGAGCTTTGAATCGTGTAGAACACGCGAAGGGCTGACTGTGTTGGTATAAACAGGAAAAGTGGAACCAAGCAATATGCTTCAACTTGACAAGAGTCTGACTGAGGGCCAGAAAGGCATAGACAACACATGTATATATTCTTTTAGGATCTGCAGCAATAGAGATGGAACCTGGGTGAAACTGGATGAGGTACATATAGGTTGACTGATTGGTGATGAGCTGTCTGACTGGATGGACCATCCCTGTTTCTGCGATTTTTTGTTCTCAATTCTTTTGTGTGCGGTGTGTGCTTCTGTACTTTACAGATTAGTTTGGAAAAATGGATTCCTTCTGGTCACTGTGGCCTCCGTGCTTTTCGCCGTTGTTCTGGTGCTTGTAAAGGAAGTGGCATCCGACATTGCAGGGACGCAAATCATTTGGATTCGGGCGATCATCGTTACTATTGGAGCCCCGATCATGGCAAAACTTCTCAAATCTGACGTTTCGCTCCTCGGCAAAAAAGAAAACATGCATTTGCTCGCTATATTGGGAGTTGTTGCGTTAGGCCAGGTGATGACTTGCTGGACGGCAGTGAACTACGTGCCTATGGCTGAAGCCCTGTCCATCGTTTTTTCAAACTCGATCGTCACCGCAGCATTGGCGGCAATTCTGGGGCTGGATAAATGGTCCAAAATAACTCCCGTAGCTGTGGTGCTGAATGTGGTGGGGGTGGTTTTGGTGACCCGGCCAGCTGTGATTTTCGGTGCATATGCATTGCCTGTGGATTCCCAGCGAATCCTGGGGTGGATTCTCTCGATCTGCAGCGCCTTGTGCTTCACAATCACTTTCTTGGTTTCCAAAAGATTGAACAACAGGGAAGGGGGTGTCACGATGCTGTACTGGCAGTGTTTGGTGATGTTGGTTTTGACCACTGTGTCTTTAGCGGTGGGTATCCCTTACAAACCAGTTTTCCACGTGCCAGCCAGTGAGCTTGTTTTGTCGTGCGCTCCAGCAGTGTTGGGAATATTGTCATGGTTTCTGATGTATCGATCGGTCCAGTTGACTTCTGCCACCGTGGTGTCGGTGATGATGAGTCTGCAATTGATGTGGGCGTTTGGGTTTGATTTGATTCTTTTTGGGGTGTCCTTTTCGGGGCTCTCTTTCCTTGGGTGTCTGTGTGTGTTTGGAGCTTCGGCCATAGTTTCGTTCACAGTGGTTAACAGGAAAAAACCAGCCACACAGGTGGAGTCAGGGGAGTAGGAGGAAATTGTACTTTTATTTGCATTCTTATTGATTGTTTTTTTTTTTTTCTTTTCTGATGGGCATTTTTCTTATGTATCAGTTAGTTTGAACCAATTTGTTGAAGGGTCTGACCTCTCCTTTTTTTTTCCCGTTGAAAAAAAAAAAAAAAACAGGAGGAGGTGGGGGGGGGGGGGGGGATTTTTTAGACTCTGGTCGACGGAGTTATAACCGATAGGAGCAGACCAAGGTTCAATCTTTCAACAGATGTTTGGGAAAGGATAAGGGAAGAACAACGTTATTGATGATGTTTTTTAATTGACTTGCTGTGAATTGCTTTGTCATGAATGATAAAATGAAGTGTTGAACTATACTTCTTCATATTACAAGGTGTATTTCCCAACCACAATGTTCTTTTTTCATTTTGAATATCGTTAATCTTGGTTTCAAAAAAAGGAGAGAGAGAGACAGAGAGACATAGAGAGAGAGAGAGAGAGAGAGAAAGAGAGATTTTCTAGTTGAAGTGATATATTATATATATCATATATATCATTTTTCTTCACAATCTCCCTATCTCGGCTCTATTTTGCCCATCATTCTAATGGAACAGCGCCAATTCATTCTTCTTTTCCAAACAGAATCCATTGATTTTGTTTGTTCAAGAAAATATAGGGGACATTGAATTTCAAAGATTTAAAATTTACTTAAAGATTTGCATCTTGGTAAAAAAAAAAAGGTGTCTAAAAATACCACCAATTTTTTTGCCTGAATAAACAATTACCCTAGAGCAATAGCAATAGCTACCAGCTATGAGCAGCATATAACCCGCCCATTGTTATTGCACTGCGGGGCGCAATGGGGCGAAAGGGTCGATAGGGAACGCAGGAGGCCTTGGGGGGCTAGTCGGACTGTGAACTTGGGGACGAAGCATTAACTATTGCGTGTTTTTTTTTTTTCGATTTTTTTCAAGGGGCCTATCTCCAGTATTCAAGGAGGGAGGAAACCTCGCTCAGAGTGACTCAGAGTTTGCATGTGTGGCAATTGTTTCTTGATTTGTCCCCATCAGTTCAAACAATCTCAATTTCCCTTCCCAACGAAAAAACCATGTGGGGAAAAGCAATTAAGGTTCGTTTCATGAGGATACACCAAATACTGAACGGAGGGAAAAAAAAAAAAGCCAGAAAAAAATTTCATCTTGAAAACCTGAAAAACAAAAACCTGACGTTCCAAAAACGAGTCAACACCAAAGAATGAAATACTATTACAAATAATGACATGCTACATATGTGTGTATCTCTATTAGATTTAAAAAAAAAAAAAACAAGACAAAGGAAAGTAAAATCCCCCATTCACAAGAGCACAGCTATTCTCTATTTTCCTCTCTTTGGGTGCAAGTCATGAAAACGCAAGAACAGTTTTCGATCAGGAATTGAAAAAGTACCTCTTTCTTTTTTTTCTGTTTTTAATATGAGATTTCTCTCCTTTTTTTTTTTTCTTTTTGCCGCTGGAAAGAAAGAATTTCTCGTCCATCCTCAGGCCTTCAAGGAAAATGCACCCAACTTCAGTTTGATTTTCAGCTTGCCCGATTTTGTCACTCCAGGGGATTGCGAAGAAGATGGGGCAGGCAGCAGACCGCTGTCCCCATTCTGTGAATCTGAATCGAAAAAGACAGAAAATAAACACAAAAAATTAATTTTGAATTTTCTAAATAACTAGAAATTAAAACAGATATAATAAACATGCATGTCAACATGAAAATAGATGCACTTGATAAAATCACTGTCCGCTTTGTTTTTAACTTCTTTGCAGGAAAAAACGGGGGGGGGGGGGAACGAGATAGTCATATTTTCTTCCTGTAAAAATTTATAAATATATATATAATTATGATGTCAGTCATTCTTATAGATGCATGAGTGACTCACCCAGCATTGAATCTTGTCGAGGTAATTGCAGAGCATCTTCTTCCTTGTCCCTGTAAGTAGTGACAGGTTCTCCGCAAATCGACATGATCAGCATGTATGCGAAATGCCGAACGATTTCGTCCTCATTTCCGATCATAGTTCGATAAATCGCATCCAGAGTAGCCCAAGTCACCCCTCTTTTCCCTCGAACCTTTTCAGAAAGAAAGAAAAAAACAACAAAAAAAACAGGTGTGAGAGTTATGTTATGCGAACTACCTGAAACAGAAAAGAGATTATTATTGTAGGGGGGCAATGAAGGGGGAAAAATAAGAAAAAAAACGAGAATCGCACGCAATTGATGGTTATTTTGAGAAAGGGGGGGGGGGGCAGGTTGACACTGGTACTAGAAAGTACAGTGGTGAAAAACTGTTAAAGAGGACCTCAGTTTTGGAAGGATATGTTTATTTTTCTATTGGAAAAAAGGCGAGAAAAATGGGGAAAAAAAACTTTTGCATTGTTGTTCTGTCTGGTTGAAGACTGACCTGTCTGCCAAGCCTTGCAGCAAAATCGATGGCTTCGTCCCAGACCCCCCATTGGACCGACGGAGAGGGGTCGGAGCAAGTTATGGCATTGCTGAATGCTCGATCGGGGCCGTGCAGCGATAATTCAACCTGGACGAGGTGCACCGCAGAAACACAGAGAGATTTAACAAGAAAAAAACACTCATAAAAACATATGAGAAAAGTATACCTATACATACAAATATATCAATTAAAAAAATATATATCTTTCATCTATCAAAAATGTACAGGTTCACATACCTCCATGGTGCATTTTCGTGCGGTTTCTCGAATTCTGGCATGATGCTCCGGTTCGTGATATTTCTTCAGCAATTTCAACAGGGACGTTCGATGGGTTGAACTCATGTGCAGTGACAAATTCGACCACGAACGCAAGCAAGCTTGAGTTACGCATCCAGTCAAAGAAGGAAAAAGCTGAGCGGACACCCCAAAAGTCAAACTTCGATTTCCCCATTTCCAAATCTTTTTCAAAACGATCACAGGGTTCCCCCCCCCCCCCTCCTCTATCTTTATTTACAAAAAACTTGTTCCGGATTCCTCAAGAAAACGAAATGCATGCTGCTCGTAAAACACTTTTATAAATCTTCTTTCTTTCTTGAAATGAATGCATGGGTTTTTTGGCGTACCTTGTCCCTCTCCAAATATCGATCGATTCGCTGCACTATGCCAGCGATTTCTTCTTTGTCAGACACACGGACAGCTCCTAGAGCCTCCAAAAACGCACAGACCCAATCTGCATCGTCAAATTCATTCCCTTCATTATCGTTGTGGTCGAGCACCTGTTTTGCAGGAACAAAAAAAAAAAAAAAAAGAGTAAGAAACCCCCCAAAAAGACAGGTTTAATAGTTCCATTTCCTAAGAAAACAAGAGGGTGGGGGTATTTTTCATCATTTTGTTTTTCTGAAAACAAACAAACAGAAGCAGGAAAAGACCAAAACGAACAAAAAAAGAATGAAAGGCATTAAAAAAAAACTTCTTTCACTTTCCCCTACCGACTAAATCCATTTTGACCTTTTCAGTGAGAGAAGCACAATTTTGTTTTGGTGGGTTTGGGTTCTCCCCCATTTTTTTTTTCCAACCAAAAACAACCAACAATTATTTATAAAAATAAGTCCCCCCCCCAAAAAAAACAAAACGAAAAAGCAAAAAACAGAAACATAATAATAATTGTTATTATTATAAAACCAACCTCGAGCATGAGTTCGATAACTTCTGACGGAGTCGTTCCATCCCCATCCCGAGCAGCGGAAAAGGCAAAAGGCAAACTCAAATTGACGTAATGTTCGCTGAGGTCGCCAAAATAATTCCTTTTCGGTAGATTCACCTCAGCATCGTAACATCTGGTCATTATCAATGCTTCGTTCAGCACCATAATTTTGGGAAAAAATAAAAATAAAAAATAAATAAAAAATATATATATATATATGTCCTTTTATTTATTTTTTTATTATTTTTATTTTTTTATTATTTTTATTTTTTTATTCGAAGGGTGCCATTCTCATGGGCAAAAAATGAAAAGAGTGGGATACGAAGAGGGGTCACACTTTTTTGGAAGCTTCCAAGACGATCCTTCTTGATTTTTTTTTGGGGGGGGGGTAGGGTTGATGTGGCTACAGAGCCTTGATGCAATACATTCGCAAAAAGAAAAAAAGAAATTGACTTCATTCTTGATTTTTATTTACAGCCCCCCCCCAAAAAAAAATTTCGTTTCTTTTCTTGTTGAATATCATGTTCTAACATAATTTTTTTTTTTCTTTGTCAAAATAGAAAAATTAACTCACCGTGAGCGGAGGTATCGAATGAGAAAGGGCACCGCAGCAAATCCATTTTCCTCACAAGAACTTTGCCCCAAGGCCAGCGCAGCTTCCATGCGAACTCGACAAAAAGCTCCAGATTCCAAATATTTTCTCAAAACGTTCATGATCCCCATGGACGAAGGACGAATGCCTGCCAACCCTATTTTTTTATTATTATAATTTTGTTTTTGGGGGGGGGGGGGGGGCCACCACACACACACACACACACACACACACACACACACACACACACACAACTTCAAACCAGGCAATGTAAACTAACAACCTCTTGATATAAAAAAAGCAATGCGCAGTGTTTTTTCAAAATCCCCCCCCCCCCCTAAATTGAAAACATCCCACTTCAGACCTTTTTTTCAAACACCACATATATATAATAAAAATATTATATATATATATTATATATAATTTTTTTTCGTTTCTTTTGTTCTCGTTTCCTTTCTTTTTGTTCCTTTCTTTTCTTTTTTTCTTTATTTTTCGTTTCTTGTTTTCATTTTTCACTTTCTTTTTTTCAGGGGTGCAAGGAGATGGGTGGGTCGAATCCCACCTTCTATCGCTTCCGACTCAGCCACCACATCCTTCGCCTCATCCAGCATGTTACTCCACATTGTCTCGTTTTGATCGATTTTCACGTTGGCCAGCCATTCCCCCCCCGGATCCACCCTCACCCACTTCACGGGGCATTGAGATTCTTCATCCACTATTTCCGCATCCAGCCTCCGTTTCTTTCTCGGTCGACCATGCACTTTAAAGCGCTCCTCCATGACAGACTCGGAACCCAATCGAATGGTGTGCTCCGAATTCGTAGTCCCCTCATTAACGTTGACCTGGTTTACCCAGGAAAATAAAATTTAAAAATTTAAAATTAATATAAATTAAATACATCGGCACATGGGAACCAATAGCACAGCTTTGGGTTTTTCCTTCTCCATTGAGGAGGGGGGGTTACTCATATTTTTTTTTCAAAAAAGTCGAACCAGGATTTGGTTGTCTGTTTCGACGCTTCGATAAATGTAATGGCTTTTTCTTTCTTTTTTCTTTTTTAAACCCTTTTCCTTACCTTGACGACTCCGATGCCTCCATCCTTGGACATGGACATCGCTTTTATCATTCCGTCTCGGCATCTTTTCGACCCCTGCTGCTGAAGTTTCACATCCAGGCCATACGCTTGATTGTCGAATTTCACAACGGCATTGAGAGTGGGGCAACCTCGACCATACACCCACCTGTGAGGAAAAAGCAAAAGCAAAACTTTAAAGGAAAACGGAAAAAAAAGGAAAAAGGAAAAAAAAAAGAAAAAGGAAAAAGGAAAAAAAAAGGGCAAAAGGAAAGAAGGAAAAAGGGACCTCCCTCATCGAAAGCAGCCCCAGAATAAAAACGAAAAATATGAAAATTGTGAAACGAAATAAGATGGAAAATTCATCAAAAAAATTTCTTGGCATTGTTATCATCATATATCCTTATCAGGTCGATCTTTTTTTTTCTAATCCAGAAACATTGAGTTTCCATCCCCGAAGGTACGCCAATATCGTGAAAAACAACAACGAAGGGGTCAAAATCGCACCGTTCAGCAAAAGCTTGTATTTCTTTCCGCACACCTCCCGACTGGCCGACCTCCTTCAGAAAAGAATGAGTGCTCAAAAATCGGGAGCTGCTGGAGAGGCCCGATTCCACGGCATGGGCTGCTCGACTTATCAACCTCTCTATCACTCTTCTGAAAACCTCCTGCCCCACTCGCTTCTCCAGCATGCACATGACTGTCGTGGATTTCCATCGAAAATGGTGCGGCCGACCCACCCACTGCGAAATCCACACAGCTTCCATTTCAACAACCCAAAAAGCTGCTCTTTTTTGGGGTGCTAATGTCATACTTTTTTTCAGAGGATGGAGATTGAATTGACGTCACACTTTTTTTTTGGAGGAGGGGTTGTCCATGTCACACTTTTCTTGGAGGATTTAGATCCACAGACAGACAGGTGGTTGCAAAGCCCAAAATCTTTGAAAATGAAAGAAACACAAAACAGAACAGAAAAATCAAGTGGAAAAACAAATTTGACCTCCTGTGAATAGTCAAGTGACCCACCTCCGTCCCGGCCACCTCCATGGCAGACTCTCGGGGGCACAATGGCGGCCAGCTGCCATCATCTCCACTGGACACCGCTTTCCTTTGTTTTGCCAAGTGATGGCTCCATTCATTTGTTCCCAACTTTGCCAAAAATCGGCCCTCCAGCCAACCCACCAAACCCTCCATTACCCATGCGTCGGCTGCCCCTTTTGCCATCAAAACAACTCCGAACCACAGCCCAGCCACTCCCCTGACAATCTGAAGCATATACCGTGGGCAACACAAGGAAAGGGTCAATTAATTTCATTTTATCATTTTTTTTGGAAGTCAAGCTCATCCCTAGGTCTCAAAAACCTGTTATATCACAAGTTAAAAAAAAAGAAAAAAAAATGATTCAGGCAGACCTGAAGCTGGGATTCCAGGGTCCTCGACGCCACCTCCTTGGCTGGCAACAGGTAGTCCGCAGAGAACGCACAGCAAGAGTGGCTGATTTTCGATGGCCCCCTCAAATCCGGCAAGAAAACGTTTTGGACCGAAGGCAGCGGAAAGCTCGTCCCCAGCACATCCTCGAAAAATTTGAATATCATAGGAAAAAGTTTCATGGTGGATTCCAGCGATTGGAGGGTGCCCCTTGGGGAAAAATGGGTCACTGTTGGGGATGGATTTTTGGTGGAGGGGGAAGCTGCTGGGGATGAGGCGGAATTCGGTAGCGCGCATGGGGCAATGTCGAAAGGGCCAACTGCTAGAAAAAGGTTGCATGCTGGGGTTGGGACCACCTGGAGGAGGAAAAAACGCAGTTAATTACTCCGCAAAAAATTCACCCCTTTGCTGCTCAAAACATCAAAAACTTGGTTTTGCCTCTTTTCTACTAAAGATCCTCTGAATTTCGACATCGAGTTTTGAAACATGGTGTTACTTTTTTTTTCTTGTTGTAGTTTGCTTTGATTGGCACCGGAGCCCAGCAGGGGGTGCTTGCATCCTTATTCATACACAGACTCTTGAAATCTGGAGGGTCAGGAGAAACAGCGAAAAGTTTTTTTTTTAACCTTATATTTGTACAGCTTCCATTTCTTGTCGGGAGACCAGTCGTGCCCTTCAAGAACCCCCGAGAAAATTGCCAGCTCATCAGGTCTGACTGCAATTTCGATTTCAACGGAGCATTGTTTGTCTGGGAGGTCTACTCTGGGCAGCCAAGTCGCCAGTGACCTGAGGCCCCCTACAGAATGCACGTATCTGTCCGCAAAATGCAATCCTGAGGAAGTTTCTCCAGAGAACAGCACCTGTCACATCGATTAACAGTTTTCAGATCGATTTGATACAATATGCTACGCATGCCCTCTTCCAGGAGGCACTGCTGTGTCTGCCCCATCCCTTTTTTTTTCCACGCTGTCCTTAAGGCTGGCACTAGTTTTGGTTCTTTCTTTCAGACTTCTTGCTATTCAACTGAGGAAAAACAATTTACCCCCCCCCCCAAAAAAAAAAAAAAAAAAGAAAACAAAAAACTGTATCAGTTGCTTCTCTGTATCATTTTCCACATTCAAACCACACCTGGATGACTATCTTGTGCATGCCAGCACAGTTTTTCTCGCAGTCTTTTCCGTTTTGGGGGGGATTCTCCTCCAGCTCTGGGATTTCCATCAGGAGATTTGGTTGGCTTTCGAATTCGAGCAAGTGTCTGTGTTGAAGGTAAGCCAGCCTCGCGGTTTTGTGAATTTCCTCTTTCAAATCGTTCTTTTTCCAGGCATCTGGAATGGAGTTCAACGAGGGCCTCCGTCCGACATAGTCCGCTGAGATCCCATTTATAACGATTCCAGCAATATCCAGGCCATGAGAATGGAGCCCAATGGTGGCAGTCCCCTTTGCAATCGAACAAATTATTTCTGTCCACCTGAAGAAAAAAATAAAAATAAAAAAATGAAATGAATGAATAAGTAAATGCAACAAAAATGGTTTTGTTTGTTGGTTTTGTTTTCCTATAAGAGATAATACATGAAAAATAATTCAATGAAAAGGCAGAAATTTTGGCCTTTTTTTTTCCTTATGAAAGATCACAAATTGTTTTTCTTATCCCCGGAGACCCTCCACTCGTTTTTTTTTCTCCTTCAGATTTTGGTGGGTTTTTGTTTTTTTCAATCTCAGATTTCCCTTGGGGGCATTTTCTTCTCCCTTTTCATTTTAATTTCCTTTTCTTTCACATTTTTTCTATTTAGGTGTGGGTGTTTTCAGGAACCCAGGAAAAAAAGAAAAGTGTGACCCTCTCTAGACAAAAGCACCATCCAAAGCGTGAGTGGACGTCGAATCTCGCACAAACTGCGCAGTCCCACATAAAGGTTGATTCCTTCTCGGGAAAAAAAAAACACAAGGACAAAAAAAATGACCCCCAGCCAGCTCCATACCCCTCGAATCAAAACTGTAAAAGAAGCCACTGCTAAACATGATGCGCCGATTTGCCAAAACAATAAAAGCGCACTCTGAGGATAGGTTGACGAAACACCATACTTGATAAAAAAACGAGGCTCCTCTTATCATGTCGATTCCCCCCACACACTGACACAGGCGCTCGAACCACGGTTTCACCTCGACCCAAGGGATGATCTCGTGGGGTATACATACAACCTTTCGAGCATTGATACGTTATTTTTTTTCCCAACTTGCGCTTCTTGTCTCTCTTCCAAGCCGTACAATGTTTTTCCGTTCGCTTCCAAACAAAAAGACAGACCCACGCGAAACCTGCGGTTTCATCGACTCACCCTCTGAACGCCTGGGCTTTCGTATCCACCGTCATCCAAACCTTCTGGCTCGACACGCTGTGAGCGGCGTCCATTTCCACTCCCTGGCTCCTCCACCTCCGATTGCGCGCGCCATTTTTGTGCAATTCGAACAGGGTGACGTGACAGAAATCCGATCCATTCCTCACTTTTATAATGGCTCCAGGCGATATTTTTAAATTCGGGACGACTCGGCTCCATCACAGCGTCAATCTGACCTCTTCCCCCTGGCGCGCGGTGCCAGCCATTGTGTTCAATCGAAAGTGCAATTATCTGTACTGTGGTGTCTGCGCACCCCTATGGATTCTCGGTTCTTTGTGTGCGCTTGAGCTGATTGGTTTCACCCGAAAAGGGCTTCTTTGTGTCGGAAGGAACCTGGATGGGTTCGATTTGGTTGGTTTTGTGCCGATGAATGTTGACTGGGAAAATTGATTTTAGTTGTTTTGACGTCAAGGAGCAATATCAGAGTCGATGGGGGAGGTTTGACAATGAGTATCCTGGAGAACTACAACAAATTCACCCCACAAAAGGCCAGAACAAAGCAGCGATCATTTTTTATTTTTTTTTCGGAACTGCTCCGGAACCGCTCCGAAACACAACGGTGAGGTACCTGACGCGAAGCGCCAAATAAAAATCAAAGAGATTGGCGTCGCTGGACTAACACGGGAGAAACAGTCAGACACACACACTCCGCACCTCACGGAGCCCGCGCCGCCTCCAACGGCGGCCGCCCAACTCCGGCGCTCTGAGAACACCGACGCCCTATTTCCATGCAAATACGAACCTGAAGCGGTCGCGTGGTGGTATGGTGTGAATCCTGAGGTCAGGTTCGATCGGCTTGTTGATCAAAAAGTACATTCCGAGGTCCAGACGCTTTTGACTAAACCTGGAGCAGCCAGCATGGAACCTCCTACTGTCGATCACGAAACGCCCAGCTGGTGTATCGCAACTTACTGGTCTCGAAACAAAACAACGTGGTGCCTTCCAATCCGCGCCGGTTTTTTGGTTTCTCAACTCGGATAACCACCAATTTATTTCCGTTTACGGAGCCCGAATTTCGCATCCGCGGCTCGTGGAGTCCGTGTGGTGCGGTGTGTGTGTGTGTGTATCCAGTTCTGCTTGTTTTTTTTTGCTTTTGCTCCATGGGTGTGAACGACAGTGGGAAACGCATGATTGTTTGATCGCGCGCGCCACTTTCAGCACTCTGTCGGGAAAATTTGTGGGCGTCCGGACTCGCGGGGGGTGATGATCGAGAAGGACGGTCGAGGTTCACCGAACAGCGACAACAGTCACGACGAGGGAGGCGAAGGAGCCACCCAAACGGGGAAAGGCCGTTCGGCGGTGTCGTTACCGGAGCTTCGTATTGCCTGGAAAACCAGCGAGGGGAGGGATCCCAAAAAGGAGTGCAACTCGCTGCTACGACACCACAACAAAGCTGACGTCTCGCCCGCGTTCGTCGTCTCGGTGGTAGGTTCGGGGGCGCTCTGTTTTGCCGTCGGCTCCGAAGCTTTGTACCCTTATTTCGCGGGGGGTTTCGTTCTGGAAGGAGTCGTGCGTTTGATGAAACGGGACAAGATTCTCCTGTCCGTGTGTTGGTCGCTGGGCCTCTTCACCGCATCCTTGGTGATTCTAGCGCGTCGAAGGGGAAAGAGTGTTGCGGTGAGCGACGGTCGCGTGAACGGGAACGGCTTGGATCTGGGGGCTGCGATGAGGAAGGGTCGCAACATGACCATCCTGTCGATGGGAGGCTATCTCCTCGCGCTGGGCCTCGCGAGCTTTTCCCTCGTGCAAAACGGGGAGTTGCCGATGATGTGGTGAATGGGGAAAAAAAACGCAGCGAGCTTCTGGAGAATGGAGAGCTGGGTTGGAAACAAAACAACAAAATTAGACACCGGAAAAAAAAAAAAAAATGAAGTGGGCGTTCGTCAAGAGGGACAACAACTGATACTCTTGAGCGTCATTTTTAACAACCTTGTTCACTCGGTAGCGTAGGATGAATCGAAAATCGGTGCGCAACTTTTGCACTTTTTTTTTGATGGGAGGGGGGATGGGGTGGGTGCTTTTTCTCGCGCGCGTTTGGAGTTTTCGTCGAGAGTTGCGCTTGTCTCTTTTTGTTTTTTCGGAAAAGGAGGGACGGGCGGCGACGTCCTGCGTTCGTGAGGAAAAGAAAATGGAAGAGGAAAAGGAAAAAAAAAAAGAGAGAGAGATTGACAGCAAGATTTTGGAGCACTTGTATATCGCGGCTTGCGATAAACCTTGACGTTTTTTTTGGTTATTTGGGGGAGGGGCCGGGAAAGAGACGACTTATCAGGGAGAGGAAAAATTGGTGTGCGAGGAGGAGAAGGAGGAGGGTTTTTTTTAACGCTGACGTCGGGATGACTAAGAAGGTCCGGTTTTTTGGGGGGAAGGGTTATTTTCTGGACCATAGTTTTGCTTCGCTGCCGTAGAACGGACGGAAATCGAAAGGGATATGTGACGACTTTCCGACGTCTTTGAGTGATTTCTGTTTCTTGTTTCTTGTGGTGTTTCTTTTTTTTTATTTTTTTTCCCTCTTTTCTGTAGAGGAGAAAAATGAAATTTCGATATTTTGTAAAGGAGGAGAACGCTTCACCTAAGTTTTCGAGTGGTGTTGCTAAAACTCTTTCTGTTTTAAGAAGTGAAAAAGAAAAAGAGTGGAAGGGTATAGATTTTTCTTTTTTTTTTTTTTTTGGTTGGGAGGGGGCCGGAGGGAGCAGTCCTGGATTTTATCTTGAATGAAATTGTGCTTGTGTTTCTTTTATTTGTGTTATTTTGTTTCTTTCTCCCTTTTTTTTCTTTTTCCTTTTTGTTTTTCTGGAATTCCTCTCGTGAGATGTTTCGGGGTGAAACTGTGGAGGTTCGATTTTTCGTTTAGGGATGAACCGAAAAAAAAAAAAAAAAAAAGGAGGGGAGAAAAAAAAGATAAGAAAGAGAATTGGTGTCAAGCGGATGTGGATAATGTTCTATATAATATGGGTGTTTTTGTAGTTTCTTGTGAAATTTGTGTTCCAATCAAAGCTGAAGCGAGAGAAAAAAGGGAAAAGATGAAAGAGAGGTTTTCAAAAAACGGAAGATTCTGTTTGTTTTGTTTTGTTTTGGTTTTTCTTTGGGGGGATAGGGGATATGATAAGAAGACGAAAAAGTGTAACAACGTAATTAATTGTCAATGAGGGCTTGAGAAAAAGAGAGGAAGAAGGCTGCCAAAAAAATGCAAAAAAAAAGGAAAAAAAAATGACGGAGGGAAAAGAGCTGAGGGAAACCAAAAAAAAAATTAAGAGATGCATCTCAGAGAGAGAGAAGAAAAGAAAGAGGGAAAAGAAAAAGAGGAGAGAATCAAAAAACAACTAAACTTGTTCAAGAAAGACAACGAAAAAAAAAAAAGGAAAAAGGGGGGGGGGGGGGGGGGGGGACAAAGAACTGTATTGTGATTTTCTTTCCGTCATGGCTTCATGGCGATCAATCAATTTGACCCGTCCTCAAAAACAGAAAGAGAAAAAAAAACTGAAGCCAAAAAGTCCAAAAACAGGGTCTCTTCGATCAGACTCTTTCGTTTTTTTTGGTGGATTTTTTTTTTTTTTTTTCTGGAAGGATTTATGGAGCCTCTTGACATTTGGGAATAAGCATGTTTTTGTTTTGTTTTTTCCCGTTTTGTTTGTTCAAAGTGTCGACAAGATCGAACTGTTGCGACGCAGGGGGTGTTTTGAATTATTCGGAATAGACAGGGGATCTAAAAGAAAAACAAAAAAAGACAAGGAAGGAGGGGAAAAAAAAGACCAAAACTGTGTAATGAGAATTTGATTTTTTGACGAGGCCAAAAGTATTGTAAGGAAGATAAACAGAGAGAAAGAACAAGAAAAAAAAACAAAAGGTAAAAAAAAAGGAAAGAAAAAAAACGAATGCGTTCGAAGCAGGTCAGTGCTGGATGCTTTGCTGTATCAAATTGTAATGTCTTTGTTGCAAGAGAACAGGAAGAAAAAACACTTGATTTTTTCCAGCAAATTCCGGTTTCTGCGAAGTATAAATGAGGGCTGGTGTTTGTATGTCTCACACTGTTTAGCAACAAACAGTTTTTGAATTTTTTGAGAAGAGTCTATCGTGGGAAGCAACGGTGCTGGAGCCTGGATTAAACTGGATGCTCGCATCCCTGAGCAGTGGGGGGAATGAGTGGCCACCTTTCCACAACCGAATGCTATCTCAGAAAGCGACTGCTGACGCGGATGCACATGGGTTTATGCGCACTGCTCCGATCTCGTCTATGTCGGACATCGGGACAGCGTCATCAGAACATCAGGACATCGGGACAGCAACCCATGTACGATATTCGGGCCCCCCCCCCACAAATAGACGTGTATTTCGTATAGCAGTAGTGACCTTGGCAGGTTTGTGAAGCTCGACATACAGAGTTGCTTTTGCTGAGCGAAGCGCCCTACACCCTGATCACCATGACGAAGGTCGCAGCAGTTATACTGATCGCTCTGGTCGTGGCGGCCACCGCTGCTCCAGAGTTCCATGGTGAGATAGTTCACTCAGCGCCACCTTGGTTCTTCCCGATCCCCTGGTTGGGGATCTTTGCTGGTTGGAAGACGTTTCGAAAAAGCACAGGGCGTGTGCGCAGGAGAGCGCGCACACCTCTCTTGAGAACTCTGTGTGTACTTAACGGTGCACCCCGAAACGTTCAAGTACAGTTCTCAGGTTTTCAACGCACACCCCCGTCTCAATAATCATGGATCCGCCCCTGGCACAGCCCTTCCCCACAAAGTCCCGAAACAACACATCGTAATTATGAACGAATTTGTGACCATGATCTCTGCAGGGGACGGCGTCGATCCAGCAGAACAAGGTGCCAAGAGCTACCCTGGGGCGGCCATTGGCATGTGTAAGTGATCGGGGTTTGCTGTCTCGAGTGTTGGTTCAAGGCTTGGTCAAGCGATAACCTGGGTTTCTTTTGCCTGCAGTGAAGAATTGGTTTGTCGCTCAAAAAACCCGACTGTCCGTCAAGTACGGCGATGGTAATGACAGGGACCCATTGACCGCACCCCCTGGGAGGTGATCAGTGATTTTCCAAGTTGTGTGCGCGCCTCGGAAGATGGAGCAACATTTTTCATCCTCTTTTGCCACTTTTTACCACTTTTTGAAGCAAGAAAAGCACCCAGAGGATCTCCAGAAGACCTGAAGGCAGTTTTTAAGAATTTCCAACACTTTTTTTTTCCCAGGCTGGAGTGATGTTTTGGTGTGTGTTGTAATTGTCTGTTGCATGTTTTACGCTAGACAATCTCCAATTGGATTCATGCTCAATCAGCTTGAAAATATATATATATATACTATATCCTTGCTGCCAAGATCCGATCTGTGCCATAAATAATCTCATTTAATTGGGTCTGACACAACACGTTCCAATTGATCGGATTGCATGGCCATGGCTTGTTTGTTTGTTTTTATGTAATTTGATGCTTGTTTGTTTGTTTCTGTTTTGGTTCACTTTAAAATTTTGGGGGAGGGTCTTTGTCAATTTATGCATCCGTTCGGTCAAAATTCGTTGAGGGACAATGCAAGAACCCCCTTTTTATTCACAAATCCGCTGTACAACCAATTTGGATGGTTCCAACAGATGTGATACCAGCTGCTGACGTCCAGGGACGTCAGACGTCAAAGGCGTCATGCATCTGACGTCTGTGAAGCGTCAGATGCATCCCCGGTGAATGACAGCATCCTCCCAAGGAGGTACTACTGACCTACAGCGAGGAAACCACCGTAAGAGCACAGAGTCAAGACAGTGGTTCGATCATCCAGATTAGGACTTGCGAGACTGAGGTCTTGGGTTCGAGTCTGAGCGGAAACGTGCTTTGGTCTGGGCCTGTGTGTGAGAGTGTGAGTGAGTCAGGAGTAGAACTGGCGGCTGTGAGTCAGGGTAGTGGGAGTGTTACGGGTGGTTAGTCACCCTCGGGAAAGTCGAACTGGGAGTTAAAATGATGGGACGCTTGATGTAACCTTGCTTTTCAGTGATCTGTTGGTGTGACCCCGAGTCTGTGACCCGTGCGATTTTGTGTGACCGTTCCGCCGCCGCCTCACTCTTTTCCGAGATAGGAGACGTCGCTCGCGGACGTCAGTCCTCCCGAGCGATAACATTTTTGGTTTCGGAGCCCGAAGGAACCGACTGGACTGGAGCTCTCCGCTGGTTTGACCAGCAGGTTTGTTCGAGGCGCTTAACGCCAGTCGTAAGGTCGTGGGAAAACGGAAAAAGGCAAACGCAGTGAACGGGAAAAAAGGAAAACGTGTGGTAGCAATGTTGGAAAAGAAGCACACCCATAAAAAGAGAGAAAAGAGGGTGCCAACGTTCAGTCGTGTGACAGGACATTTGGGAAAAAGGTTACCCTGTAACCTGCGTCGCTGTCAGCGAACTGTAGTACTCAGGTTCGAAGGGTTAGAGTCGGACGTGAAGGGGTATAGTAGTATTACGTATAGTAACTCTCACGGCAAGGGCACGTGGGTTATCCGTTCACAGTTCGGCAAGGACAGGTCGTGGCGCGAAAGTCAACGGTCTACAGTTGACAGTAACCGTTGCCTGGAAAGTCAACTGAAAGTCAAGCGACCAGAATGGCTCTGGTTCCGGTCGTTACAGAAAGCGACATGGTCGCGATAAGCGACGAAGTCATGGAAGGGTCAGAAGTGCAACCAATGGTGCACCAGCAAATTCAGAATATACAGATTAATGGTTCTGATCACACTGAAATGCAAAGACAGATTGAGGTCTGGGGTGGAACAGTAACCAACCACCTCCAGCAATCATTGACCTCCATGCAGAGTCAGGTTCAACAAGTCCAGGTTGAACTCTATACACACAGAGAGCAAGCAGAGCTACATCAGTCAACTCTAAAGGAAGAGTTGCAGTCAGCCTTAGTGCACAGTTTGGAAGAACAGAGTCGAAAACTACAGCAGACTCAGGAGCTACATGCAAAGGACTTTTATCAAAGCCTCACTGCAAATACAAATACTCAACTGAAGGACCTTGGTGAACAGTTGAGAAGTACAGGAAAAGATCATGCTGTGGGCATGGCTCAGTGGAAAAATAAGAACCAAACAGAGCTGGAACTATTCCAGAAGAAGCAGTTAGCTCTACAGGAGCAACTGATGTTGGTTCAAAAGAAACAACAGGAAGATATTAATGCCCAATTATATGAAGTGTCTCAGCACATGCAAAGAATGCAAAAACAGCTGATGGAAGAGAGGGAGAGTATGACAAACACAATGACTAGCATACTGCAAGGAGAATTGGACTCCTATCCTGCAGTCATTCAGAAAATGGTAGCTACAGCAGTGGATGAAACCACCACAGCTATTGAGGACAAGTATAACAATGCTGAAGGACAGAAAGCAGATCTAGAAGAGACTAGATGGGCTTTAACTGATCCAGAATATCAGAAAGCAGTTGATGGCTGGATGAAGGATGGAATCCTGAGAACACCTATTCCTCCACAAGTGATGCAAGTGCATATGATGCAAGCAACACAAACAGTACAGAATACAGAGGAAGGAGAAACTGAGGGACAAACTCAGGATATCCCAACATCTGGTCAGCCACCAGTACAGCAAGTTATACCTGCCACAAGTACTGGAGCAGTACCTCCAGGACCCTCTTCTTTAGGTCTAATAGACCTCACTTCAGGACAACAACTGTCCATGGGTTTACCACCCCCTATACTGCAACCACCAGCAGTAACTATAGCACCTCCAGCTACCTTTACTTTAGGTACTACCCCAGCACCATCAGGAATGGGAATTAGACCACCAAATCCCTTTGAACAGTTAACAAGTCAAAGAGCACCCAGTGGTGGTGCACCTGGAGGAAATCCAGGGGATCCAAATGGATCAAATGGACCAAATGGCCCAGACAGACCAGGCATGCCTAGAGCATCTGGTTCTGGACATCCAGGGCCAGGCAGAGATAGGACTTGGGCCAAAATTCTGGTCCGGCTACGGTCCGGTCCGGTTACGGTCGAGTTACGGTTCCGTATTACGGCCGTAACTCCGTACCGTAACCGGAGTAATATGTTGTTTTTACGGTACGGAACAGGTACGGTATAGCTACGGTAGCCCCTAGATCATCGTGAAGTAGTGTGGTTCAGTGCTAAAGCGTTAGGCTGTAGTCTGTAAGGTCGTGGGTTCGAATCCCCCTGGGTTCCTTTGGGTTCTCGGGACCCTGCGGGGGTTACTATTTACGGTTTACGGTTGGTACGGTGGTTACGGTCGGTACGGTCCGGTACCGGAGCAGTACGGAGTGGTACGGTGGTCCGGTTCCGAGCACGAAAACCACTCCGGTCCGGACCGTAACTACCGTAACCGTAAGTGACCGGAGTGGGGTTACGGTACGGTTTACGGTACCGTAACCGGAAAGTCCTATCTCTGGGGCCAGGGAATGGTGGTGATGGTGGTGGAGGTGATGGAGGAGGTCCCCCAGGAGGAGGACCACCTGATAGAGATCCTAGTGGTACATCAGGAGGTTCAGGACAAGGTCCTGATAGACCTTACAGCAAACAGATTAAGCTCACTCCCCCAGAGAAATTCACAGGAGATGAAAGGATGTCTGCAACAGAATGGATACTAGGAATGAAGAGATGGTTGCAGAATCAACACATCTTAGAGAGGGACTGGTTATCCTGTTTTCAGTCACATCTCCAGGGAGATGCACTTAGCTGGTTAAACCTGATGGATATACAGATCATGAATCAGGAAAAAGCAGAGTATGCTAGCTGGCAAGAGTTCACTCAAGAACTAAGGAATGTTTTTGAGCCAGTCTCCCTAATAGAGACTGCCAGAAAACAATTAAGAACTCTAAGGCAGACTGGAACTGCCTTAGGCTACATCAGACTCTTCAGAAAGCTGATGTTTAGACTCCCCAATCTACCTCAAGAAGAAAGATATGCAGCCTTTGTGGATGGGCTCTCAGATAGAAATATGCAAGCACAGGTTATGACCCTGTGTGATGGAGATCTAGATAAGGCCATCCTCACAGTCCAAAGACTCTCTGCAACTATAGGCAGTAGAGGTGGCACTACTAGCAGTTTTAGAGGCAGAGGTAGAGGGAGGGGAAGATTTGGACAGAGAAATACACAGATGTCAGCAATGATGTCTGCTGCAACATCACAACTGCCTCCTGCAGCAAATTCAGTTAAGGCTGTGCAGCAGAGAGGTCAGATGGGATCTAGGCCCTCAAGGGGAGGATCCTTCAAGTGTTTTCTATGTGGAAGCACAGAGCATGGGGTAAGACAGTGTCCCAAACTGTCCCAAGCTCAGAAAGCCCTGAAGAAGGGAAACTAAAAGAGGAGGCTAGTGTTGGGTCAGCTAAGCCTCCAGATGATATTGAAATGAAAGAACCCACTACAAAAACACCAGCCTCACTAAATGATGGTGTTCAAGAGACACCTGTGGTTGCAGCCCCTATTGCAACAGAACAGGAAGCATACACACTGGATGGGGTCACTCCAGGAGTGTTAATTCAAAAGAAAAAGCAGTCTCAAAAGAGAGTGGATAAACAAACAGAGGCCACTGTGAGTTTACCCACTAGAGTGGAAAGAAATGTTGAGGGAAAGGAACCAGTTCAGACTGCAGTAGCTCAGGCTACAGCAGCATATAGAGGATATGAACTGGCAGGATTTATTGGTGCAAAGAAAGCTACAGCATACATTGATACAGGATCCACTGCTAACTATATTAGCATGGATGCAGTCAAGGAACTGGGACTGCAATACAAACCACAAGAAACTCCTGTTAAGTTTCTAGATGGTACAGAAAGGAAATCAGTAGGGAGATGTTATGGCATCCCATTTGTCTGTGGAAAGATCCAGCTCTCATTTGATGCTGATGTCTTTCCAGACAGTAATCACCCAATCCACAACTGCCAGGGGATTTACTTGCTGGAAAAGCTCAAGCTGAAGCAGAGTCAGTACAAGAGATGATATCTCATATGCAGGAAGTCATCAATGATGCCAAGGACAGATATAAAACAGCCCAAGAGAAGATGAGGCAGCAAGCAAATAAAAGGAGAAGGGATGTACAGTTTCAAGTGGGAGAAAAGGTGTTGCTCTCCACAAAGACATTGAATTTATCAGTCTTGAAACATATTCCAGTGAAAATCAGAAGAAGATATATAGGGCCTTTTGTTATTGCTGCTGCAGTGGGATCTGTGGCATATAGATTGGTGTTACCAAATGGATGGAAATTACATCCTGTATTTCATGTATCAAAGTTGAGAAAACTTCAAGAGAGTTCTAAGTTTCCTAGGGAGGTAATGGCACCTCCAGCAGAATTAGATTCTGAGGGAGAAGAAGAATTTGAAGTTGAGGCTGTAGTAAGACATAAGTTTTCAGGAAGGAAAAGAAGATTTTTAGTAGTCTGGAAGGGGTATCCACTTAGTGAAGCAACCTGGGAACCCCAAGACAATTTATTGAATGCATCAGAGATCCTGGCTGATTATAAGAGGAGAGCTGGGATCAGGTAGAAGTTAGATGCACTTTTGATTCTGTGGCTGAAGGATCAGGAATCCCAGAGACTAGGGGATGGGTTGCATAAGGGCAGTGAAGTGTTTTCTGAACTTCTGTGGGTTAAGGATTTTATGGGGATCTAATTATCCTTTCAGAAGTGCAGGGAGCTTGGGATTTGCATCACCCTAGTTCAGAGTTACTTTTACAGAATCAGAAGGATGCATTTGATAGATACTTGGTGAGGGCACCAACTGCCCCCAGGGGGGAGGCAATTGATACCAGCTGCTGACGTCCAGGGACGTCAGACGTCAAAGGCGTCATGCATCTGACGTCTGTGAAGCGTCAGATGCATCCCCGGTGAATGACAGCATCCTCCCAAGGAGGTACTACTGACCTACAGCGAGGAAACCACCGTAAGAGCACAGAGTCAAGACAGTGGTTCGATCATCCAGATTAGGACTTGCGAGACTGAGGTCTTGGGTTCGAGTCTGAGCGGAAACGTGCTTTGGTCTGGGCCTGTGTGTGAGAGTGTGAGTGAGTCAGGAGTAGAACTGGCGGCTGTGAGTCAGGGTAGTGGGAGTGTTACGGGTGGTTAGTCACCCTCGGGAAAGTCGAACTGGGAGTTAAAATGATGGGACGCTTGATGTAACCTTGCTTTTCAGTGATCTGTTGGTGTGACCCCGAGTCTGTGACCCGTGCGATTTTGTGTGACCGTTCCGCCGCCGCCTCACTCTTTTCCGAGATAGGAGACGTCGCTCGCGGACGTCAGTCCTCCCGAGCGATAACAAGATGTATAAGCAGAAGAATTCGACGCAACCACAAGCACCAGGAGGACACAAAAAAATGGGCGCAGAAAATTGTCGATATTGGAGCTATGGTTTCCACCCCCCTTCAATCGTTCCAGCCACACTCTTTTCGAAGTGCTGTGGTCATACTATGGATCCGATCACGATCTAATCGGTCGTGGATTGATCGGTCCGACCGATTAAATCGTGATCGGGTTTTTCCGATCAGATCGATCGCCGATCAAATCGGTTTGGCCGATCATCGATGGAGATCGGCCGATCACCAATCTGATCGGCTGACCGATGAAATCGGCCGACTATGAACGGCCGATCACGATCACACCGACCAACATCGGCCGATCAAGCGCCGACAGGGCGAGGCGCTTGATCGTGATCGTGGTCGTGATCGGAGATGCCGATTAGATCGGATCATGATCGGTCAATTGATCGGTCCATCACAAATGCCGAGAAATCACCACCCGCAGGTGTTTCTGGGGTGCAGGGATTCGAACCTGAGACCTAACAGACTAGAGACAGACGCATTAACGCTTGGACCACTCGGAGCCACGGTCACTAGGTCATCCGTGTCATTATATACCTCAGTTTGTCGGACTGACAGATCACGTATATAATGACACGGATGACCTACAAACCGTGGCTCCGAGTGGTCCAAGCGTTAGTGAGTATGCTTCTAATCCGATAGGTACCCGGTTCGAATCCTTCCACCTCAGAAACACCTGCGGGTGGTGACTTGTCGGCATTTTCGCGAGACCGATCAATTCATCGATCAAATGATCAATACCGATCATGATCGGATGCAGGTCCGATCACGATCGGTCGATCACGATTACACCGATCAAGGTCAGCCGATGAAGTGCCGACAGGTCGCGGCGCTTGATCGTGATCGGGATCGTGATCGGAACAACCGATCAGATCGGTGATCGGCGAACCGATCACGATCACGATCAACATGTGATCGGACGATCAAGAGCACGATCAACATTTGATCGGCCGATCACGATCACGATCACCGATCAGCCAAAAATGAAAAAAAAAAAAAAAAAAACCGATCATTGCTAAAATAGGTTCTAGGACGCAGTTATGATGTCGGATTACTGCTGTGACCTAATATTACCTTAGTTTTGGAAGATCGATCAGATCCATAGTATGGCTGTGGTGCACATGCCCAGGCATGTGATTTGATGTTTGTTTGTTTGCACACGCCCAGGCCACTTTAAATGAGGACACGTGAGGACATTATCCTCATTTCACAAACTTAAATCCAGTCAGCCGGCAACAAACGGCAACAAAACGTACGCCGTGGGTGGTACCCGAACACCCAAAAAGAAATACAAGGTGTTTCGCCCAGTTTCGCGACTGCTCCTTTCATTTCGATGGTCACAACAGCTCTTTCTGTCCAGATCGCGCGTTGTGTCATGTGAGTCCGACTCATTTGCGTTTTTATATAGAAACATATACGATTTTACAAATAGATAACATCAACATGGGGGTACATCAAATATACGTGTATTTCGTATAGCAGTGGTGGCCTTGGCAGGTTTGTGAAGCTCGACATACAGAGTTGCTTTTGCTGAGCGAAACGCCCTAGACTCCGATCACCATGACGAAGGTCGCAGCAGTTATACTGATCGCTCTGGTCGTGGTGGCCACCGCTGCTCCAGAGTTCCATGGTGAGATAGTTCACTCGGCGCTACATTGGTTCTTCCCCATCCCCTGGTTGGGGATCTTTGCTGGTTGGAAGACGTTTCCAAAGAGCACAGGGCGTGTGCGCAGGAGAGCGCGAACACCTCTCTTGAAAACTCTGTGCGTAGCTAACGGTGCACCCCGAAATGTTTAAGTACAGTTCTCAGGTTTTCAACGCACACACCCGTCTCAATAATCATGGATCCCCACAAAGTCCCGAAACAACACATCGCAATTATGAACGAATTTGTGACCATGATCTCCGCAGGGGACGGCGTCGACCCAGCAGAACAAGGTGCCAAGAGCTACCCTGGGGCGGCCATTGGCATGTGTAAGTGATCGGGGTTTGCTGTCTCGAGTGTTGGTTCAAGGCTTGGTCAAGCGATAACCTGGGTTTCTTTCGCATGCAGTGAAGAATTGGTTTGTCGCTCAAAAAAAACGACTGTCCGTCGAGTACGGTGATGGTAATGACAGGGACCCATTGACCGGACCCCCTGGACCTGTTGGGAGGTGATTAGTGGTTTTCCAAGTTGCGTGCGCGCGTCACAAGATCCTTTTTTGCTACTTTTTACCACTTTTTGGAGCAAGAAAAGCACCAGAATCTCCAGAAGACCTGAAGGCAGTTTTTAAGAATTTCCAACTTTTTTTTTTCCCAGGCTGGAGTGATGTTTTGGTGTAATATTGATTGATTGATTGATGTTTTGGTATGTGTTGTAATTATCTGTTGCATGTTTTACCAAACCAAACCAAAAAGTACATGTTTACGCCGGACAATCTCCAATTGGATTGTCCTCAATCAGGCTCAATCAGCTGGAAAATCCCAAGAAAAGAGTGATATGTGCCCACTGCTTTTGTAATTATTGCCCGAAATCCCCCTCCCTATGATCAAATCTCACAAAAACAACCCCCTCTTCTTATACTTTCGGTGGTGATGGACTCCTCTCTTTTTTGCCGTTGGTTACTTCAGCCACACAACAAACAGCATATCGAAGCTTATAAGCTTTTTCTTTTCTTAAAAGCTTAACCCCCTTTTTATTCACAAATCCGCTGTACAACCAATTTGATGGTTCCAACAGATGTATTAGCAGAAGAATTTGACGCAACCACAAGCGCCAGGAGGGCCACAAGCTTCCCGGAGCAGAGAATTGTTGATATTGGAGCGATGGTTCCACCCCCCACCCCCCCTCGATCGTTCCAGCCACACTCTTTTTCGCAATGCTGTGTTGTTTCCTGCTTTGACGAGCCTGCGGTCCTTTCACGAAATCCACGTAAAACGAACGCCATCGTCACGACAGCAAGCGCCCGTACTAGTAGTACAACCGCGGACTTCCCCGTATGTCGTACTCGTACGAGACGGGCTCGCGCGTTTCGGAACGCAACGCGTCCCACAGCAATTAGAGGCCGAATCGATCGAAGTGCCGGGCTCTGGTGGGAGCTTTTCGCGCGAACCGCACTCGGACGCTCGATCATTTCCGTCGAAACATTTCAGCGAAAGAGGGAAAAAAAAAAGCCAACGGGGGGTAGAATACGAAACGTTCACGGAGGGAGAGAGACCTGGTTGAAAAAAAAAAAAATCTAGTCGTGCAGGGAAAAAGAAAGTAGAAAAAAAAACTAGAGTTCGACTCCGCGGATTGCCGCGATGGCGTCGGGCTCCGCAGACGAGAAAACTTTGTCCAATACGCCCTCTTGGCGCATAGAGCTTTTGATTCTCGTCTTCATTGTTATCACGTTGCTTTGGGAAAAAGGAACGGATAAAATAGAACACTTTTTGAGCTCAAGAAAACGATTGGGGTTGCGCCACGTAATTCACAAAGTCGAGGAGGAGCTTCTGGCGCTCGGGCTGATTTCTTTGCTCCTGATAGCCTTGCAGGTGGGTGCTGTTTAAATTCTTTTTCACGTTTTTTTTTGGGGGGGGGGGGGGGTGAAGCGGTGTTGCGCTTTTCTTGGTTTCGTTTTTGGCAACGCTCAGTAGAGGCGTTTATGACTAACCTATTCAAAGAAAAAAAAGAGTTAGTTGGCCCCTTGGATTGGTAGTAGATTATTATTTATTTTTTTCAGAATGAATTCAGTAATATATACAGGCTCTTTTTCCCCGCTTGGCTTTGTTTTTCTTTTTTTGGAGATCCTGGACAGGATGATCTTGAAGACGGCCCGCTATTTTTTTATTTTATTTTTAAGGAGCTATTGTATTTTTTAAATTTAGAAAAAAAAGAAAAGTC
Organism: Bryopsis sp. KO-2023; assembly: GCA_030272585.1. Taxonomy (NCBI): domain Eukaryota; kingdom Viridiplantae; phylum Chlorophyta; class Ulvophyceae; order Bryopsidales; family Bryopsidaceae; genus Bryopsis; species Bryopsis sp. KO-2023. The sequence continues at coordinate 1,855,774 of BSYQ01000010.1, forward strand.
CAAGCAAAACCCACTAATACTACGCAGTGCCCCCTTTTATTTTGAATTCAGGAAAATAAAACCCAAGCAAAAACCAACCTATACTACGCAGTGCCCCCTTTTTTCTCTGGGGTTCCCCCCCCCCTCCTCTTCATATTAACTTTTTGTACGTATATATATACATAAATTATCGATTTTTTATATGTATTTTTTTTCTGTTTGTTTTGACACGTGCATCAACGAATCAGGATCCCCTCTCCAACTTTTGCATAGACAAACCCGAAGAAGAATACTCCTCCCACGAAAGCAAATACAGCCCCGACCCTTATTCCAAAGAAGAACCGGCAGCACCCGATGACAGTCATGCGAGGCGACTGACTGCCAGCGGTGGGGGGGCCGGGAATTGTCCGGAAGGCAAAGAGCCTTTCTGGTCGATCGCAACCACTCATCAAACACACATCTTCATTTTCCTGCTGGCTCTGATTCACATTGTTTACGCAATGCTTTCCATGATCATTTGTCTGTGGAAAGTGCGAAGGTGGAAAAAGTGGGAAGACATGGCGGACCACAATCTCTCGGACATGTGAGGGAGGGGGGGGTTCGGGGCTGTGTGTAAAATATGTATAAAAATATAATATATATTATAATAATACTGGGCTAAATCACCTCGTTGTGGAGGGCCTTGGTTGGGGAAGTTTGACTAATGTAAATTAAACATTCATTCATGCTACAAAATTGTACAGAACTGTACCGCTTTTGTACCAAAAACTATGTGCTTTTTTTTCTCTTCTCTCTTTTTTTTGAAGTTTTTTTCTGACTCATTTCGGAACTTTTGTGCGTTCGAAGAATTGGAAAAAAAAGGAAAGGAGAAATATTTTTTCTTTAAAAAAAAGTCTATCGTTGGAGATGATGTTGATTTTTTTTTAAAAGTTAGTCGACTTGGCTTTTATTAATCTATTAACTTATGCTTGAATTTTTCTTTTTTTCTCAGAGTCTTTTTTCACTGGAAAGAAATTGAAAAAAAATGAAATGAATGCATGTAGGAATATCTTGTCCCGGAGAAACATGTTCTGTTATTACTGGGATGCCTGGACGGGGTCTTTCACGGAATCCATCGACCGATCGGTTTACCTGGGGTTGAGAAGGCTTTTCATCGAACGAATGAGTCTGACAGATTCCTTTAATTTTCACGAGTTTCTGGTCAATTCAATGGAAGAGGAATTCTCGAAGGTACTGAGGTAACGCATCCCAGCCCCAAAATAATTTACGTAGAGTTCTTTTTGGTTGAATGGCTGCTGCTTATTTGCCGGCTTGAAAATTGCTCTCCCCCCCCCCCCCTTTTTTTCTTTTTCCTGAAACTATGACCCCCCCTTGAAATAAATGGAATAAACTGTTCTATTTTTGCAGATAAGAACTGCTTGTCCTAAGGCAAAGCTGAAGTTGTCGGAATTACCTTCCCAAAGCATTATTTCCTCAAGTTTAAAAATTGCACCCTGTGATTGACTCTCTGAGATAGATATACATATACATTTTTTTATTTTATTTCTTTTTTTGGGGGAGGAGGGAGTCGAGGCTTTTTTGTGTTTGTTTTGTTTTTCCAGGTTGTGAAGATGGAATGGTTGATGTGGGCGATCGTCGGGATTTGGGTTTTGGCACCACCCTATGTGCTTTTCATAATGACAGGATTTGCTGTCATTATTATGGTCGTCGTTGGAACTCAATTGGAGCTAGTGGCCATCAAGCTCAGCCATCAAGTGAGCCACCAAAAAAAAACTCGAGAAAATGAAACAATCTCATTCAAGCACCAAAAGAAAATGAACATAAATAATGATAATAATAAAGTGTATGCTGTAATGATTTGTGAAACAATCGCTGCGAACAGCAAAATTGACCTTGTATTTTTTACTTAATGTTTTGAGATGGTGATGGCTTGGGGTGGTGCATCACCTCCCACCCTTTTTCAGGTTTTTTTTGTTTTTTTTGACAAGTCCTGGCATAGTTTACTTTTTTTTCCTGGGATTGCTCATTTGATTAATAAGATTTTGGAGTCATCAAATTTTTTATTATTTTTTTTCATTCAGGCGTACTTGTCGTACGGAGATAGGCCGACTTTGACCAAACATGAAGGTCCTTCGTTGATCAGGCGATCGCTTGCCACAATTTCGAAAGGACTACGAAGTGAGATATTTTTTTTTCCACCCCCTAATTCGCTTTCACTAAAGTAACACAGAATTGAAAAGAAAAAAAACGGGAGTTTCGTTTTTTCATGAAGTTTCATGTTCAAGTTTTGAAACTTTTTTGGGAGAGAAATTCAACAAGAAGAAAATTTCATTTTTGATTCTGATTATTCCTAAAAATGAAATCCAACAAGGTGAAAACTTCATTTTCGATATCGAGTTTTTTTGGGTGTGCAGAATCCAACATGGAAATTCTATGCTGACTGATGAATTTTTTTTATCTTTCCTCTTTCTTTCTAGCAGAGGGGTCGAAAAAACACCACACAGATGGGGAAGTCAGACATGAAGTGAAGGCAGTGAGCAGGGCCCCATCTTCCTCTCGAATTCACAGCGACGATTTGGACTTGTTCATGGCAAGAGACAAAAGAAGAGCCTCCAACATGACAAGAACAGGCAGCTTTTCTTTGGATCACTCAAGGAGGGAAAAGGAATTCTCAACTCAAGAAATCACGTCGAGTGAGGCATTTTTTTATTTCTTTTTGCATGTCAATTTCCCCCTTTCACACGCACACAATAAAAAAAAGAGAGATGGGGATTATAAATCGTTTGCTGCGCTCCAGACTGAAAAAGAAAAATTACAAACGATTCGTAAATTTTTGCTATTTTTTTCCCTGTCCCATGCATGTGCATAGGATCTTCTTCCAATAATTTTGATATATATATATATATATATATATAATTCTGGGGGCGTGCTGCTTGTTTGCTCATTGATATTGATTTGTGAAGGTTTTTGACTTGCCAGGCGGAGCCCCATCTGCGATTGCACCCGAAAGAATATCAACCTTGGAAAGGGGCAGCCATGTGCATTCTGGATATACCTCCAGCTCAGACGACGAATATCAAACAGGTTATTTCGAAAACATACTCGTAGAATTGTTGAAGGAATGTATTTCTCATGAATCCCGAAAATTAATTAAAAAAAAAAAGCAAAAAAGAGTCGATAATATTTTCGTGTGGTCGAAACCCCAGTTTTGCCTTTTGCTCCTTTTCCTTCTTCATGCATAATTTTTTTGCCCCCCCCCCCCCCAAACTTTGTGCCACTGTTGATTTTTTTTTTTTTTAACTGTGCCAACTGCCACCATCAGAAATTTCTTGCTACCTTTAGAACAATAGAAAAATTGTATAGTATGTATATAAAGAGGCACAATTTTTGTTTTACCTCTATTTTCAACTTTTTGTGGGGTTTTTTTTCCCTGTCAGACACACCTCTTCATCCAGGGATGATGAGGCATGCTGAGGCTTCCATCCAAGAAAGCCAGGACGGCAAGCCAGGCACCAGTTTCGGAAACGTCGATTACGGAGAAAAACTGGGGGGCCTCCCTGTGATGGAATCTCACGAACAAGAAAAAGCCTCGATTGGATCCAGTGCGAGACGATGGGCTCGTGCCGTCGACTGGGCAATCGGGGGAAAAAAACGTGAAGAGGAGAGAATGCAACGACAGCAAGACACGTTTGCCGAAAGGTGGAACGAAAAAAAAAAAATTGATCATAATAATAATAATGAAATGATGAAAAAAAAAAGGAGAAAGAAAGGAAGAGGCGAAAATCGTGCACAGAATTGGATTCGATATCTGCACCTCGAGATCCCCCCAAAAATTAGGAGCTCCTATTTAATTAGGAGTGATATGTATATATAAATATATCCCCAAAAATTAGAAGCTCCTATAAAATCAGGAGTGATATATATATATATATATATATATATATATATGTCTCCCCCAAAATTAAGAGCTCCTGAAAAATTAGGAGTGATATATATAACTGTTTCTCGTGGTTGTGTGGCTGAGCAGTTACCCGGTGGCGGATTCCGCGCAGCTCTTTTGGCTCCGTCGACCTCGTCTCATGCTGAGGGCAGTCCAATTCACGTATTTCGAAACCTCCATCGTGCTGGCAATCCTGCTGTTCAACATGTGGCAAGACATGGCGTTCATCATCAGCAAAGATTTTGGGAATCACAATTGGCTGACTTTCGGGCTCGTCATTTTGGGGGTCCTCTTGATGTTGCACAGCGCTTATTTCATCTTGCCGGTGTATGCCCTCACGATGGCTGCGGGATCTCACTGCCCAAGATCCATTCTCAAATTGGCCAAAAAGAAGAAAATCAAGCCACAGATGGTCAAGTGAGTTTGCGAGCTAAAGAGTGCCGGCCAAAAAAAAAAAAACACTAAATACCACTAATAATGAAGAATCGTGTGATTCCCATTCTGCTGAAGTTTTTTCAAGTTAATCGTTCAGTATCAATACTGTGCAGCAGCTTTTGCTGATGCTCGTTTTCCTTGTCGGAAATCATCTCATGCTCTTCTTTTTTTGCGGATTTGATGTCTTATTTGGTCTTTAGTTTTTTTCCATTGTTATTTTTGCATTTTTTGATCTCATATTTGATCTTTTTTTTTCATTGTTATCTTTTGTGGTTTTGATCTCATATTGATATTGGTTTTTTTGGGTTTTTTTCTCATTTTTTGTATGGCTGTGAACGTAGCGCCCTCGAGAGAATGTCGTACAACCCCTTTGGTCAAGGGACGACATCAGCCGAAGCCACTGGTCCAGATGATGTCATGATCGACATGGATTGGGAAAGAGAAATCGAGAAAGTGGCTGCTCAAGACGCACAGGTGCAAAAAAAGAAACAACCCCAACAAAAAAAGATCACAATTTCTAGTCAATGGATTGATTCGAAAACACGATACGAAATCATGCAAAAGGGTTTCCGCCCCAAAACAGCTCCTTTGCCTTTAATGACTTCATTGTTTCATTGTTTTAATAGCTCCTTTTTGTTCACCTAAACTATTTCGCTTTTTTTTTCTCATGTGTGTGTGTGTGTTTTCTTCATCTAGGAGAGAAATCAAAATTCCATAACGACATTGCTGGGAGCAATGTTCCAGGAAAAGGCAAAGGAATTTGCTCTGGCCAGGCGATCGTATCAAAAGCAAAGCGAGGACTTGTCCTTGCAACCGAGATGGATGTCCGAAGCCTCCCCCAGAGCTCACGGTGCGTTCCCAAAAACTCGCTGTCGAAAAACCGAGCAAATTTCAACTTTTTTTTTTGTTAAACACCTGCTTTGTGTGTGATGTGGTTCCAACAAGACATCAACACTTGGCTTGAAAAGAAATAATAATAAAAAGAAAACTTGCTTTGTTATTGGAAAAGAAATAATAATAAAAAGAAAACTGCTTTGTTATTGAACCCAGGTAAATCGCCTATGAGCTTCACGGAGCCAGAACTGCTGTCGAACGAGCATGTGAGGCCGGCATCCCCTCTCCGGACGTCCTCCCAGCCGCCGGAGGACTTCAAACGAATGCCGACATTCGCAATCATGGGAAACGACGAACAAAGCGGCAGCGGCTCCAGGAGCGTCGAGGGGGGCGGGACGATGGGGACCAGCAAAAACCCACATCAGTACTCAGAGCATGAGGCAGCGGAGGAAGACCCCAGGGGGGGATTGCTGGTGGACCTCGGAGGGCAGCTGAGGAAATCTTCGTTTTCGTTCGATTCGCAGATGAGTGGGGTGGCTGGGGCGAGGAGGATGCCTTCTCAGACGATTCTGGATGAACCGGATGCTTACACGAAAAAATGTACGATATATGGGAGCCATGCCACATTGCATGAAATTGCTCTGTTGTTCAAAAAGGCAGAGGACCCCAGGGGGCCGTCTGGGAGTGGAAAAGCGGAGCATGGGAGGAGGAGGGGGTCCAGTTAGATATACTGCGGGGGGGGGGGGGGGGAGGGGATGGGCAGTGGTGGTGGGGTAGAAGGAATTATGAGTGTTTTCCCAGAAAAAAGAAAAGAGAGGGGGGGGGCGGGACGGGTGGGCGGGAAAGGGACCTTTCAAAAATGGACGTTACTGGTTCTTTTTCCCTTTTTTTTTTCAGATTTAAAAGAAAAAAACACAAAAACAAAATGAAGGCACCGAACATGCATTGTTTTTTTTCTTTCTTCTATTGTTTTTTTTGGGGATTGATGATGGTTGGGTTTGATTTCGGGGGGAAAAGGAAAAAAAGAAAGCAAAAAACAGAGAGGGTTTGGGGGGGTGGGGAGGGACTGCGGAAAATTCTTCTTATTGAAAGGAAAAAGGTGGGGGTAATTTGAAAGGCCCCTTGGATGCAAGAAATGGATGATATTTGTTAAGGGATGGGTAAGAAAAAAAAAAAAAAAAAGTTTGGTGGTATTTAGTCGTTGAATGGAGGTTAGTGGAGTGGGTGGGGTGTGAAAGAAATTTGGGTCAAATGGGCTCAATTAAGTTCTAAAAATTGTCTTTTTTTCTCAACCCCGAATTTCCTGGAGGAGGGGGGGGGGGGATTTCAACGATAGTGCTGCGGTGGTCAGGGGTTCTTTCGAAGAAAGCTTGTAAGGTTTTTTTTTCTTGTTTTTTTTTTCACGATTTGGATTCTTGGAGGGGAAGGGGGTGTTGAAAAAGTGCCTCTGTTCCTGACTTTATTTGGTTTTCTTTCTTTTTTGATTGGTCCCTATCGAGAGGGTGGTATTTTTTTTTTGTGTGTCGACAGAAATCAAAGATGCAGTGTTGGACTCTTTTCTTTTTTGCTCCATTTTTTTAGGGGGGGTTTGTTTTAAAAGGGGAAAAGATGAACCTACATTTCATTCTGGGAATTGGTGGGGTTTTTTCCGGGTTTTTTTTCGGGGAAGGGGGGGGGGGGACCTTTTTTTTTCCTCCCAACATATCTGTGTTTTGGTTTTTTTGTCCTGTGCCATATGATTTATCTTAAAGCTTACTGTTTTTTCTTCTGTTTTTTTTCTTTCCCGCCCCATATTTCTTATACGTAAATAGGCGTCGTCGAAAACGAAAAAAAAAATTCAAAAATAGGCCCCTTGGCAGATTTCAAGGGCAAAAAAAAAAAAATGAAATAATGTCAAAAAAAAGCCATTCGTGGGTTGAAGATTTAATGTGGGGTAGTGTTCTGCTTGATTGAAAAAAAGCCACAGGAAGCGACATTTTTCTGTGGATTTCTTTTTTTTTTTGGGTCAGGAGGGGAGCCTTAGGGCAATGCAGTGGGGAATTCTGCATGATTGAAAAAAAAGGCACAGAAAAAGGGGGGGGGGGAAGGTTGGAGAACATATATTATGCTGTCCTGATGGTGTTTAATCCTGTTTCATATGGGTAAGGTTGAGAAGAGAGATTTTCATTTTTTTTGTTTATTTTTTAATATTTAAGAGAAGAAAAACAGGCAGCTTTCTTACTCAGTCAGCGAAAAAAAATAGGGAAAAAAAGAAAAGAAAAGAAAAAAAACAGAAACCAGATAACCTCTGCCATGACAAATTCCTGCCGATTTATCTCGAGGAAAAAAAGGAAAACAAAACATCTCTAAGAAAGAAAGAAAGAAAAAAACGAATCCTCTTTGAATGAGGGCTTATTTTTTTGGTGCCAAAAAGAGACAGAATGGAAAATCAAGAAGAGGTGGAAAAAAGAAGAAAAAAAAAACCGGTGAGCAGCGATGTTTTTGACAGTTTTTTGTTTTTCAAATTTAAATGACATATATAATCATTTAACGCTGTTTAAAAGACTTTTTAACATTTTAAATGACTAATTTCAGTAGAGAGACGATCTTCCCGGGAGTTTTCCGGGGTCAATTTCTTTGAGAGGGAATAAGAAAAAAAAAAAGCAACAAAGATTTTTTCTTTGTGTACATATTTGGTGGTTTGAAATGGAGGAGGTGTTTTTGGCTGAATGACCCCTACGGGAAAAAAAAGGAAAAAAAAGAAAAAGTGTGTGTGTGTGTGGGGGGGGTGGTTGGAAAGAACTTAAACGACCAAAGGTTAACTTTTAACTTAGTGAGTGTGTTTGTGTGGGTACTGCGCTGAAACCAACGCTTTTTTTTTTCTTTTAAAGACTTTGTTGCAAGGAGGAGTTCGACAGCTGTTGCTGTTTTGATATAAATATATGGCTTTATATTCGCCCCGAGGAAAATGGTCCCTTGTTTTCTTTCTTCTTTGTTTGCAGTCAAAAACGTTATTTTTCCGTTGAGAAAATCAGGCTGCAGAGAAAAAGAGATATTTAATTGCTTCTGGTGAAAACTGTCCTTTTGAGATGGGTCCACGACGGGAAAGAAAATGCATTTTTTTCCAGACATTTGTGTGTAATATATATATATATATATATATATATAATCAGTTTTCATCTCCAAATTCCCTGCAGCAGTCACCATGGATCCATAAAAAATAGTTACAACAACTGTTTTTTTTTGACACTGTATCGTTGGACATGGTTTGTTCAAACTTGTTGTGAGTCTGTCGACTCGATATAATTTCGCGAAGAATCTGGAATCTGTTTACACTTGACAAAGCTGCTCGAGCTGCACACCTTTTAGATTGTTGCACACGAGTCCGTATTCTAGGCGAAATACCTTTGGTCACTCGAGTCTGTATTTATTTCCACAATCAATCAAACCAATGTGCACCCGGGCCAGTCTCAAGTCTCAATCAATGAGCTGTTCATTTCGTGAAGAACTTTTTGTACCTTTCTTGTCTCCGTGATATTCGTGTGGTGATTCAGACTGGCCAGCTTCAGGTCATGTTGAAGGATGTTCGTTCCTCGATTCAACAACCCTTAAATCGAGGCCAACCCAACTCCCAAGTTTCTCTAACAACCTATGTAATACTCAGAATTCGGCTTGACGACAACATCTGGTGGTGCTGCTGCCAGATTGATAAAGGGGCACTCGAACTTCAAGCTACTGCATTTTTCCTTGAGACGTGAGATCTATTTAGATATTATTTCAGTGTCAAGCAACCCAGAATTTGACAAGGAAACATGAAAGGGAGTCTCTTAAAAATGTATTGGCTGAAAAGTTTGTCAATTCTGCTCAATTCAGGTGAAGCCATCTTGATATGAAAGCTGCTGAGAACCCGCAACACGTTTACCGATGTCTTAATGTAATACAAACTGGCGGGAGCTCCGGTAACAAAACGAGTGCTTGGGGGCAGGGTGTCCAAAGAACACTTGAATACTCAAGCTTGTTCATGTTAAGGAAAATAATAATTTAGGAAATTCAAAAAATATAATTAAAATATTCTGTGAAGTTCGTCATTGCTGCTGATCCGTGGAGTTCAAGGTCGGATCAGGTTCATGGACTTGAGACGTGGAGCACAGCTCGGTAGAAAAGCAGCACTTGACACTTTTTAGTTTCTTCACAGAGTACTGTTTTCTTCCTGATTCAATCCAAAAATCATCCCTGCCAGAAACTGGCACACCGTTTCGACAGTTCAACCGTCGCTCATTCCATCTCATTCTTTCGCCTAATTCATGATCCATCTACCTTTCCTTCTATCCCAGTAAATGTTCGAGAATGCACTCAATTTTTATTTTATTTTTCAACTATTATTTTTTGTTCTGTAGACTGGCCAGTTTACAGAACAATGATTTCCCATGGGAAATCATTGCGTGATGAAATGAGTTTTTTTTCCCCAGTTTACAGAACAAAACAAAAAATAATAATAGTTGAAAACTTAAATAGGGATTGAGTTCATTCTCAAACATTGTATGCTGAGACGTGTCTGTCGCTGTAACAACTTGGAAGTACGGTCTGACATCTCCTGAAATCACGGGGAGGTGAAACTGCACCTGGAAAAAATCTTTTTGAGGTGTAAAAAGACTATGTTGAAGCTACTGTTGTGAACCCCAAAATAGCCGAAAGTGTTCGGGCGTTAAAAGTGGAACAGTTACGGAAGTTAGGGGAGTTATGACGTGGTTGGGCGGACTGTGGAAAGAAAAGGAGACTCGTGGAGAGGCAGAACGTCTTTTGTAAAGTTCTTATCGCAGTTGAAGTTGTGCTCTATTCACACCGTTCTCTCTGTTTATATTTCACCGTGACAACACTACGAAGTTGTTAGTTGCAATCGGATTTAGTTGTTCTGCTTCGGGTTTGTAGTGAGGTACAATGTGGGAGCTTGATAAAAAGGAAGGAGGCCGAGTTGATTTTGTTCCTCAGTGGATTGTAAATTCTTCTTTCGACAGAGTTCGAAACAAGCCAAATACAAAAACTATTAAGGGTTTCGATCGAAAGTCTGGTGGTGGTGGTGATGCAAAGAAGGGAAAACTTTTCCTAAGCGTTGAATTCAGCTTTTTGTTTGAAGATCATTTTTTGGATCATGTAGGATTCCCCCCGTTATATTGACAAATTCAAATATGTTGAATACACTCGTATCGCAAAAGCGATACCGAGTGGTGAAACGGCCGCCGAAGAACGCTTTACAGAAAGTAAGCAAAATAAACGACACAATGACCAGTCCCTTCACTTCCTAAATAACCTCATTGAATTCATCTTTCCTATACTTTCCAGTCATATCAAGATCGTTCCAATGTCCGACTATCGACTGTTGCGATACACTGAATTCCACAAATATTAATTATTGTTTTTTCTTTGTTTTTGGGACAACAGATTTAATAGTTCTCACACCACGATTGCAAAAGTATACATTCGATTGGAGTTGGGCAGATTATATTTTGGATTCAACCCTCCCCTCAGACAACAACTATTTCTTGAAGGCAGGACTTCACGAAAAAATCTCCACATCTTTCAATTTTTTTTTCAAAGAAAAGAGCTTCTTGTTTAAATAGAGAAAAAAAACACACCCTTCCCCAATATTTATTAGTTTCTCGCCTTTTGTTCTTCCTCCGAAAAACTCAGGAATAGCAAGGAAAAAAAAATAGAAAACGAACGACCTCCAAAACAAAACCACCCCAAAAAAGGGAGGAGAAAAACTAGGTAACCTTATTCACATGTTTTCTTTATATATATATATAAGCAAACACACACGTCAAATGGGCGCCCGCGCAGAAAAATCCGACAGGATTTTTTGTCAAGAGTCAAAATTTCCCCCAAAATGCTACAGGGTGGATGTTTTATTATTCACCCAGGCATCCCCACTAATTTCTGATTCCAGGAAGGAGAAAAAAAAAAGATAGAAAAAAGGGAAAAAAAAACTAGAGAAAAACTTTTCTCTTACACCAATCGAAAGAAGAAAAAAAAGGGAAAATTTCGCGTCCGATTTTCTGTACACTTTTACTTATTTTTTTTCTGGTTCTTCAGTTCTTTTTAATTAAAATCCACTTTTTGCCAACTTGAGTTCTATCTTTTTTTCAGTTTAAACCCCCAGCTTCCATGTTTTGCAGCTCCTCCTAAAAAAAAAAAAAAGCCCTTCTAAACATCAAATACATGTTTTCTCTATTCGAACAGCCTCAGCCCCCCTCTTCTCAAACAGAAAACATATGCCAACATTCAAAATATTAAAAAAAAAAAACACGCATTGAAAAGAATAACAATAAATTGAGAGATCCACTAAACGAACAGGGCGGTACGCAGACAGCAGGGAAAAAATCAGAGAAAAATGAACGGTTCAATGCCAGCCAATTCTGGAAAATAGCCCTTATTCGCTCGACCTCCACCCCACCCCACCCAACCCCTTTCGAGAAGCACATTTTACAATAATTTTTTTCTTTCCCTATATATTTTTGCCCTTACGTTTTTCCCACTTCCCCACTCTCAACTCCCCCCCCCCCTCAAAAAAAAAGAAGAAAAAAAAAACGGCCTCGTGAAATTTGCTTGCACAAATTTTCGGATATATCCTGAATCTATTTGATTTTGTTTGTTTGTTAAAGCCCTCCTCCCCCTTCTAAAAATACAAATATATTCGATACAATTTTTCTCTTTTTTTTTCAACCCCCCCCCTCCTATTCAACCCCTTTCAAAACTTTTACAACACTCTCACTCTTTTTTCCTCTCTCTCTCTTCGGAGGAAGCTTCCACCCTCTTCTTGAAATTGCACCGAATTCCCGCCCAAATATTCTTCCATTTTTTTTTTGCTTTTGTTTTTTTTTCCTCCTGTTTCCTCTCAGCCAGCAAGCCAACATTTCTGCTGATGCTTTTTTTGTTTTGTTTTTGAATTTCCTCTCTACCCACTACACCTATTAAATGTTTCCCTCCGGTAATCCTCGACGATTAGCTAGAGCAATAGCAGGCAAAAAAGACAGACAGGGAAGAAAACCAAGAAAATGAAAGAGCCCTTCACCCACCATTCCGAGACGTGGAGGTGTTTCTTTTGCTTAAAAAAGGTAGCAACAATTTTCATCGCAATTTTCAGTTGGGGGGGAAAGGAAACACACACACAGCCAGATTCCCCTTCCCCCCCCCCCCTGAAAAAAGAAAAATGAAAGAAAACAAAACAAAACCCCATCAAGAATGAAGTTCCCTTCCCACATCATTTTTTTTTTCTCTCCATTCCTTTTCCGAGGTTTTCTCCTCTCTCCAGCTCCTTTCTTTTTTTTTTTTGAATTTTCCCCACTCTAGCATTTTGCCCCTCCCCCCTCCCCCGAAATTTGAAATTTCTCTCCATTGTCGAAACAAACAATACATAACTAGCAGTCGAAACCTTGGACAACCCCCCTAAAACTTCCCGGACTCCGATCGATTTCTCAATTCCATTTGCCTGCGAAGGTTGAAGTCGGCGCTTTGAGTGGAATCCCCCAGCCTCCATGCTACGGATTCAGACTCTGAATCGGATTCGCTCTTCAGTGGCTGACTGGTGGCCGACAGATTGGGCGGATGGGAGAACGGACTGCCGATCGTCCCCGCGTGTTCTGGAATCAGGTCCAGTGACCTCCTGTTCGGTGGTTCGCTTCCAGTTCGAGTCGCTGAGAAGGGCTGTTGGAGTTTCCCCCAAAAACAAACAAATGCGTTGTAAAAACAGGGGCTTTTTTCAGGAGGGAAACAAAAAAAGAGCAAAAAATTCTTCAATGCAAAAAAATTAAGAGATTGAATCGCACCACTCGCCGGGGGTGGGGGAAAAAACACCCCATTCAATATGGACGTCTGGATTCGAATAACAAATATGGCCGCAAAAAACTCAAAAAACCCAACAAAAAAGCGTTGGGTTGAATTCGAATCCACCTACTTGCATGGACCTTGCACCGAGCGATAACCTAGCCAGAGTCGGGGATGTCCGAGTGATGGCTTTAGACAGCGGCGCCACGCTCCTCCTAACGAATCGGCTGGTTTTCGACCTCCCCGGGATTCTCAGAATTTTGACTTGCTCGCTCAAACACACGTAGGTGGTTGGATCGAGGGCTAACGCTGATGGGGCTGCCAGGGTGCCCAAGCTGGTCCCGTCGATTTTGACTTCCACCACCATGCCTAGTGCCAAGAAAGCACAGCCCTGGCTTTTGATGTTTTCGTCTTTGACGTATTCCAAGAGCTCGGCATGCCTGTTGGATGAGAAAAGGAAAGCAAGCAGAATCTATCAGGAAAAAATTACACCAGCTTGTAGTAAACGTACGATTGATACAGTCACCCTGTGGGGTAGGAAGCTAGATATGGACATCGTGATGATAAGTTGTTTTTTGTTTTTTTCTGAGTCAGCCTAAAACATTTTCCTGTGAACGGGCTGCCACTCTGCCTTTTGGTCATGTGTAAGAATAATTTCTATTCGAGAAAACGATCGGCCTAGCACATGATATATACACATTTACATTAGGCAAAGTTGGTCCACAATGCTGCTACAACCAGTGCTTCATCCGAAACCCATGAGGGAAAAACACTGGCAAAATATAATTATTTGTTTATATTTATTGGAAAATAAAACACTGGCAATATGATTATTTGATCGTATTTGTTTGAAAAAAAAACACATACCCCCAGAACCTGGATGCCTACCTGAAATGCGCTTGAATTTGCTCGAATGACATGTCCCTGAATTCCCCCCAAGGGTGGAACATGGTCAAGAAACCGGCGGCCATTTGCCATGCCCTCCTTCTGAGGGGTTGATGTCTGGCCACTAATTCTCTCAAAACATCAGCTTCGATTTGGTACACCTCCACCACAGTGTCAGCCACCAGCGTTCGACCGCGGGGCTGATTCAGCAAAACTTCGCTCATACCGAGGATTGCCCCTGACGGAAAAAAAAATAATAATTTACAAAAAAAAATAAGCACGAAAGGAAAGATTTTATGTTGTTTTTCCAGCAATCGAAAAATAAAAAAAAACCCAAAAACATGGGGTTTTCTATCTCTCTGCGAGTTTGAAAAACATGGAAACATGGGCCACTGTGTTTCAACAAAAATTTCATGTTTTTTGAATTTCCTATATTTCTCTCCTGTAACAACCGTATCCGAAAATAAAAGATCAGCTGAAAACACCTACAGGTGAAAATAAAGAAAAAGCAATTTCTCAGATTTAAAGGAGCTTTGTTATTTACCCACCTGTCCCTTCTTGCCGCTGTGTTTTTCCATCGGGTATCAGGATTCGCACAACTCCACGAATCACAATGGTGATGTGTCGAGGGATGCTGCCCACCGAGAAAATTTCGGAGTTGGCGCTGAAAGCCCGACTCTTTGCGTGAGGAATAACCTCCTTGTCAAAAACCGACCTGACGGAAACAATTGTACAAAAAATAAAAAAATAAAACTATAGCAAAAAATCCACCAAAAGTTGTCCAAAGAAAATAACCGAAATGGAATGAGAAGGAGAAAATCAAGAAAATTGCTATGTTCTTATTTATTTTTTTTCGGGGTGGGGGTGGGGGGAAAGATGGGGAAAAAGTGCGAACCTGTTGAGCACGGCAAAGAGTGGGTGAGAATGCAACAAATCCTTGGGGTCGGGCAGCCGCAAGTGAGGTGGATGGAAAGCCAATTTCTTGATTCGTTTTTCGATCAAAAACTTCAGTTCCCCTGCCTCTCTGGCTTCGATGAGACCTGCACCCTCCAGCTTGGAAACGTAAGCGGACTTGTCCAGCAATAAATGCTGGGCCACCATCTTCGTTTTGATCGAACGAGTGATTTCCGGGTAAGCCCGACGAATTTTCCTGAAAAAGAGAACAGACACACTTCGTTTCTTACGGTATATATATATATATATATATATTTATTTATTTTTTTTTTCTGAAAACATGCCCGGCTGGAAGTCTCCTGTTCACCATCCAGGGGAAGAAAACTCTAGACTATGGAAAATAGCCCCGCCTTCCGGATATACAATGGTTTGTGGGGGTGTTTTCGATTCAAAAGTGTATGGAGAAATTTTTTGTAAGATTGGGCTGCTCACTTTAGATACTCTTCCGCTCGTTCCCTCTGTCCGATGCTTTCTTCCAGCACCTTATCCACGGCTTTTTTCAAATTTGCCACTGATTCATCTCCATCCTCCTCAAAATCGACTGTGGAGTTCTACAAAAGCCAAAATCGTATATTTCACACACACTCTATGTTTGTTTGTTTGTTTGTTTGTTTTTTTTTCAGCAATTTTTTTTGCTTCCTGCCGATGTGATAAAACGACTTTCTTTGTTCAAGAAATAATTCGAAAAAAAAAAAAAAAGACCTGTCAAAAGCAGGAAAACCTCATGACCTCCCAGTTCAATTTTTAGACATATTGAAAATAAAATAGAAAAGAAATTATTTGAGCAAGAATCAGGGTAGAAGAAAAAAACATTGATAGTCTTGCTAATCTCTATTTTATTTTTATTTATTCGTTTATTTTTATTCATTTATTTATTTATTTTTTGGGGGGGGAAAGAGAGTGGTGGGACAGCCGTTCTACCTCTAGGTATTCAGTCAAGTGGTGCTCCGCTTCCTGATGGGCGTGAATGAAAGTTCTGGAAAGCATCACGGCATGTTCCAATCCTTCGAACAAAATCCGATGCAAAAACTGAGCAATGAATTGAGTGAATGCAAATTTCTGAATGTATGCTCGCCAGGTTTGGACGTTCGCCACTTTCTCCACGTATCGCCAATCGCACACAGGGCGATCCAATTTGTCCAGCGTCTGGAAGGGAGGGGAAAAAGCAAACAAACAGGAGCAACATAAAAATTCGTCCAAATGCATCAAAATACAGCAGAAAGGTTTTTTTTTTTTCCCCTTCCAAATTTCATTTCACAGCAGAAAAAAAAGGGATGGAGGGGGGGGGGGGGGGGGAGAAGTTGGTGTTCGGCACATGGGTGCGGAAAAAGCATAGGAAAGAAGGTTGCCAAAACCGATTTTTTATTCGAAACTTTTTTTTCAGAGATTTCTCGAAAAGGAGAAGCTGAAATTTCAGTTTCAAAGGGAGTCAAACACTGAGAAGAAGCTTATTTCTTTTTGGAGGCACAGAGTTTGGACAGGGTTTTTTCCACTCACAAAAAAAAAATGCACGTCAGCGTTTTTTCCCCCACCTCCCCGTTACCTTATCCGTGGACTCCTTCAAATCAAACATCTGCTCCGCCCCGATATAGCCATGCTCCAGCCACTCAGCATAGGCCGTTTTCACCCCCTGCAGCAACCTGGACCTCAAATCCATCACCAGCATTTCTTCTGTGACGACCACGGGTAAATTCGAAAACGTCTGTTTTCTGAACAGCTCTTTGAAGGATGGCCGTTTTTTCTGTTTTTTCCCTTGCCCGTTGGGGCTGCCGGGTATCGGCAGTGCGACATGGGGCACCTCCTCGATGGTGCCCAATTGACCGTCGTCGCCCAATTCGTTGGCCAATGAAACGGCACGTCCCGGATTAAAAGTTTCGTTCAATGCAACCAATGCAGGGTTTTGAGTTTCAGCAGCCCCTGCAAGTCAATGTCAAAAATTAAAAAATGGGGGTGGGGGGTGGGGCAAAAAAGAAGGAAATCGTGATAGAGTCGAAAATAAAAATGGGAGGGGGTGGGGGTGTTCAGAAAAAAAACGGAAAATAAAATAAAATAATAATAATAATAATAAATAATAATAATAATAATAATCGCATGAAGGGTGAAGTTGTGTCGACTTCAAAGTCCACCGGATATCCCACACTTTTGGAAAGAAAAAGATGGAACAATTTTTTTCTTTTTCCTTCTTGATTTGATTCCCTGTTTTGGCCAAAACTTGAAAAAAAAAAAAAAAAGGTTCTGTTGTATTGGATTGAAAGCAACGTACCTGTCATGACCCGACACACTTCTTTCTTTCGGGGAATAATTTTGTCCAGCTTCAGCTGAACGATTGATTTGACTGTGTTTTCGTCGGCATCCCCCAACATCAAGTCCTGTTCAACCTTCGATAGGTCGGTGTCTTCCAACTCCTGTTTTTTTCAAAGGCAAAAAAAAAGGTGAAATATTTAATTATTGATTGTCAGTCAATCAACATACTCTAGAATTACAACAGCTTTGTTTTGTGCAGGAATTCATCTGTCGCTGATAGGGTCCAGATTCGGCAAAAAAAATTGAACCAGAATATTATTTGGTCAGACTAGTCATTTTGACGGGTGGGAAAAACTATTTCCAGGTCAAAAACCATTCTTTCATACTACATTGGTACGCTTCCCATCTCCTCAGCAAGAAAATAAAATTAATTAATTAAACAAAAATAAACATATAAACATATATATAGAGAGAAAAAAAATCAGCACTAAATGCAAGGGTGAGTGTGCGATTTACCTTCACCACATGCAACAGGACTTCGAGTTTCTCAGGGCTGGTGGTGGTGGTGCCCAGCAATTTCAACAGATAAGGCATTGTCGTTCCGTTGATGATGAGCGTAGCTACGGCCATCAACCCCATGTGGAAAATCACCAGAGCCCTGAAATTCGGGGGCAAATTTCGGTAGTCCAACTCGACAATCAATGCCAAAGCCAGGCCGACAGCTCCACGCAATCCCCCCCACACCATGACTATGGCATCCTTCATGGTCAACCCATACCCCATCCTCGACAGAATCGGGTAAAGAATCACCACCGTCAGAGCCCTGACAGCCTGTTCCATCATTTAAAAAAATAAAAAATAAAAAATAAAAAAATATAGCGATTACCAAAAAAATTGAATCATAAAAATTGCGCATACTACAAAGAAAAAACAAAAAAAACTTGAGGTCGGATTTTTATTTATTTATTTTTTTTTTGGGGGGGGGTTGGAGGAGGGATTTAAAAATATTTATATAAAAATAAAAATATAAAAATTTTGAAAGTAAAAAAAGCCATAGGGATGATGATGTTCCGTCTTCAGGATGGATATTTTTTGCTTTCTTGGTTTCTTCCCCTTTTTCCCATGCTTTTTCCCGCTTGAAAAAAAAATTCAAGGGGGGCAATTTCGTGGTGCGACTCACGTTCAGTACGATGTACAGTAGAACTGCCCACCCCCAGTCTGCCCCCGAAATAACATCCTGCTGCTCGTTGATTTCGATGGCCACTTTCACTCCGGTGTAGATAAAAATCATGGTGTTGGCGAAATACTCCATCATTTCCCAAAACACATGCATCGGCTCGTGCACCCGTGACGAAACTCGATCTCTGTTGGGAAAAAAAAAATTGAAGGGGGGCTGTGGATATATCTTAAAATATGTATTATATATTTTTGTAATATCGCATAACATTTTGAAAAGAGGGTTCAGAGCAATGGAAGTAGAAAGGGAAAAAAAAATCTGCGGAAACAAGAGTATGGCCCTGCTTACGGTGTCGTGTGTCCACAGCACAGCACAAAAAAGAAAAAGAAAAGTGTCGCCCATTGATTCTAAACAAAGGTTGAAAACCCACCCCTAAAAAGACAAGGGCAGGATCTTTTATTTCGTCTTTTTCGGTGTACCTTGCGAATGTCCCCATAAAAATTCCCAGTGCTACAACAGCCAGCACTCCAGACACCCCCCAGACATCCTCCGCCAGATAGAAGGTCAAGTAGGCCGACACGAACGTCAGCGAAATTTCCACCAGCAAATCGTTGAAGACAAACTTGATCCAGAGAGTGGCAAAAAGTCCGCACATGATGCCCACCGCAGGGCCACCCAGTGCCAGCTTACTGAAAAACTCCACCGATTCGCCGAAACTTCTTCTTTTTTCCATCGGGCATTCGGGTTCGAATTTGTTTCCATCTTCCCGCAAGCAAGAATCTGTTGCTGGAATCATATCCTTTGAAAAAAAAAAAGAAAAATGAGATAAGGAATTTTTTATTTTATTTTTAAACGATTTTTGTTGTGTGCATTGTTGCAAAGTCTCTGATTTTCAAATTTTGGGATCAAAAAGACAATGTAAGCATAAAAATAAAAGTGAGAGTCTCTTTTTTTTTCCCCCAAAAATAACCCATGATCACCATTTCGGATTATTTCCATCAGAAAAAAAGAGACACTTTTTTTTTAAATTGAACCCCAAAAGTTTTTTCTTGTTTTCTTTTTCCATTCTGTTTCAAAATTTGATGCCGATATCTTTCAAAAAATCTCCCCAAAATTGAATTTTCCACTCACACACACATATATATATATATGTGCTGGAGGACTTGCTGTTTTCCCTCATGATACTTACCCGGAAAAGGAGGAAGAAAACAAAAGCAGTTCCATCGTTGAACAGAGATTCGCCTTCGATAACATGACCGAGCTTGGCTGATGCTCCGACCTGAAATTAACCCCCCAAGCAAAAAAAAATTAAATAAAAGTTTTCTTCACTGTTCTCAGTGGAACTTGCCTAGATAAAATGATATTCATCGTCCACCTCAGGACAGTTCTTTTCACAATTCTACATTGCAAAACACGCTTTTTTTTAATTGCAAAACATGCTTTTTTTTTAAATTGCAAAATACGCTTTTTTTTTAGTTTTTTTTCGAGTTTTTTTTTTTCAAGTAGTATTCACACCACACCTCCTTCAACAGCGCAACGACAGCCACCGGATCCGTAGCAGAAAGCATCGCTCCGAACAGCAAACATTTCGGCCAGCACCAGTCGTAAGGAAGACCGTATCTGGCAAAGAGGGCAATCAGCCCGGTTCCGATAATAACTCCAGGACCAGCCAAAGTCAACACCTGTTAAAAACCATCTCCACAATAATAAACGGCAATATATATATATCTTGGGGGAAAAAGGTTTCTTCAAATCAATCAGCAGCGCGTTTCACCTTCGGAGGGGGAAAATTTTTTCTTCAAATTGATGAATCGAGGTTGGATTTTGGAGGGGAAATAAAAAAAGGAATGCAAAAAAGTATTTTAATGCTCCTGTCTGTAACTCAGGCTCTTGTTTGTTTGTTTGTTTGTTTGTTTTCTGTGTGTTTTTTTTACCTGACCAAAAACTCGCTTGACGATGTGGAAATCCAAGGAGAAAGCACTTGCAAAAATCAAGGATGGAAGGAAAATTAGCAGCAGTAATTCAGGTCCAATTCCCTGTGAGAAAAAAAAATATATTAGACACAAAAAAAACTTTTTCACTTTCGACTTTTTTTTTTTTGGGGGGGGGGGGGGGGGAGGGTGATTTCTTGGCATGACCCTGAAAAGCCATTGAGAGAGAATTCTCTCGAAAGAAACACCAAAAACAAAATTGAAAAATGAAAAATTCACATCTCGATCACGCAACTATTACGTAACGACGCACAACTTCCTGCAAGGATACGACCGCCAGCAAAGACGTCACCAGTCAAACTTCTCGGAAAACACCCCCACCCACCCAAACCATAACAGAAAACCCACCAGCTACAGGCATTCCTAATCGACGAAAATAAACACATATCGTGCTGTTTCCCGTACCGTCCAGATTTGAAGCCCAATGCCCAGACGCTCGTATCCGTCCTCAAACTTGATTTCTTCGATAGACAAGCTCTCATCCCCCACCTGGCCAGTGGTCAGTCTCTTGTGCGCGAACCCGAACACTAGACCAGTTATCTGCATCCGCCATCACACAATTCGCTCACTCACCTGACAGGAAATCAATTTTCCCTCTTTGCCGGATCTACGCGCCACAGAAATCCGTCTGAAACGAACGAGGGGGCGGTCCGTTTTCTCTCCCCATAAAACGCACCAGGAGCAGAGCGGTGTAGGGTATCGGCAGTTTTCTTAGAAAATTCGCCACGAACAGTCCCAAAAGCAGCATGAAGAACGTGAACAGCACAACGTCGGCTTCATGCTCGCCTTCCTCGCAGGTCCCATTTTCCCCCTCTCCGCTCCCCGAAAGCAGCACCCTCGTGTCGTGGGATTCGCCGGTCAACTCGGCGAGGAGCTCCAGCCCATCTCTCGTCGTTGGCCCGTAGAGATCCGGGACTTTCATCACGTTCAACCAGCGTAAACGGGGGTCTTCTTCAAGCGCCGGGCGCTGCAAAAATACGTGTCACAGAATAGGCGACCGCAGGAAAAAAAAATACCGTTGAAACGGAAAAGAACGGTATAGTTCCGGCAGCAGTGCGACGTTCACTTTTCTGGGTTGCAGACACACTTTTTTTGCGTTTTCCAGCAGAAAGCATAATGCAATGCTGTCGTGACGAGAGAGGAAATGTCAGACTGGTGAAGACCCCCTGCCGAATGGGCGACTGTTGGGCAGCTGCTGGTCTTCGTTCCATTGAAGTGGAGCGCCAGTTCCCCTTTTTAAAATTTGCCAGTGTTAATGCGCCCATTTTTATGCTTATGGTTGACTGGATGTTAGTTTGGTGCAAGGATAAAACTTCTTTTATGTCTATTTGAAAACAAACTGTTGCGTCAGACCCATTTAATGGTAATCATTATCAGACCCAATTGAATGAGATTATCTATAGTACAGATCGGATCTTGGTAGCAAGGATATAGTCTTCTTCTCGGTTGTGTCTAAGTCTCTGTAAGCTTCGCTGTGCTGTTCGTTGTGTGGCCGAAGTAACATCCTTTTTTTTGTGGTGTCGCAATCCGCTTGTCAAGTCTTACTCTGTGAAAGACCTAACTTTAAAACCAGTCCGTCCTGGCGTTTTGAGAGCTGCCCTCCAAAATAGAGAGACAGAAACTCCTGATTTTCGAGAGAAACAAGAAGTTGGGTTTCCAGAAAATGTGTTTTATGAAGTTCTATGAACCCACAGCTCCAAACATATCTCTGCGAAAAAGACTTTCATGTTTCGACTGAGGAATTTGTTTCTCGAAATTCCTTTGATTACTGTAATACGCAAATCTTTCAGATTGCTTTAGGATCGCTAGTCTTTATTTTCGCCTGCCTTATTTTCGCGCTTTGGTCCACGCGCGAAAACAAGTGTGGTGAAAAAGGAGAGTCGATAGTTAGATGAGAAGGGGAAATGGGACGAAATGAGACGCGTGGGTGTTTGCGGCTGAATGGCCGAGTTGTGATGACGGGAGGAACTTGTGGTTGTGGTGTGTTGAACGTTTGTGGTCGAAAAGTGAAAGGGGCGATACTTATAGGGGCTGTTGTTGTTGTAAAAGATGCCTTATTTGTTTTGAGTTTACGGAGCGACTTCGTCTGCGAACGTTTTGTTCTATTATCGTGTACAGTTCAAACTTTACACAACACAAGGTAGCGCGAAAATAAAGCAGGCGCGAAAAAAAAGCAATGTGAAAGATTTGCGTGGCGTCAAAAAGAACACTCTCAAAGTCAGAGTGTGGAATGTGTTTCCACACATTCTGCGGCTGTGTTTTTAATTCGCCAATCACGCGTGTGGACTCGCGTGATTGGTATAATCTGTAGCTACATACTTGCGTATCTGAACAGCCCTTTCTTTTCCGCCTGCTTTATTTTCGCGCCTGCTTTATTTTCGCCTGCCTTATTTTCGTGCTTTGGTCCGCGCGCGAAAATAAGGTAGCGCGAAAAGATTTGCGTATTACAGTATCCAACCCCAGGAAATCCTGACCGTCGATGATGCACATCCCCCCATGGCAGACGCAGGGGCTGACCAAGACAATTTATTTCGTTTTTTATGTTTCACTTTTTGACATTTCTTTCACACATAACAGCAAACGTTTTTTGCGAAAGATGTTTAAAAATAAATAAAATTGCTTAACATCGCAGGTTAAGACGAGATGCCCCCCTCGCACCTCCACCCAAATGCACGCTACAGAACAATAGAAAAATTATAACAATAAAAAAATATCGAGGGCTAGGACGAAAACACAGATGAGCAAGCTATCTCTAACTTTCATTTTTTCCCTCAGCAACCCATCCTCCCCCAAACCTCATAAGCAATAGGCAATTTTGCCAAAGAAGAAAAAAATATATCTGGCATTCAGAGGAATACCACGGAGTCTGTGCGGGCCGCACAGTGCGGCCTACCCAAATTTCCCCAAGGATGGTGGTGTATATATGTAGAGAGATGCCGGAAATTCACCTGTCGACCTCTCCAAACAAGCGATGCAGAACACGTATTGACAAGGAGTGCTTTCTTCATTCCCTCACAACACTCTTTCTCTCTCTCTCTCTCTCTCGATGTCTCTTTCCCACACTTTCTGTGCTCAGTTTTGTCTCTCAACGTTTCACGTCTCTCTCTCACTCTTTCAATCCACTCCACTCAGGGAATTCTCTCACACTCTCACACTCTTTCTGTCTCTCACTTTTTCAATCCTCTCCACTCAGGGAATTCTCTCACGCTTTCTGTCTCCACATCCACCCGAAAAAGCTCTCTCTCTCTCTGTCTCTCACACTCAAATTTTCTGTGTGTGTGGCAGAATTTCCCCCTGATTGTTCGTTTCTTGCCATGCTTTTCTTTGGAAAGAAACAAAAAAAACCTGAGACTGAAACTGAACTTTGAGCTTACGACACTCGAAACTCCCTCAGAAAGTCCCCACAGCCAGACAGCGAACATTGAAATAACAAATGAAAGAATAAGCTAAAGGCAATTTGTCTCCTCGCATTCTTTTCTGTGCTGGGTTCCTTTATGGACAAATTGAAAAATTACACAGAAGAGATCCTCTCTCTCTTTTTTTCTCACTCTTCTCCAGACCAAACCCACCCAAAGTGTGACCACCATATGCACATTACTGATCGTCTGACACACAATGGCCACCGAAACGAAATGAAAGACTAAAAATAAGGTGAATATTCCACATACCCCCTAGGAAATCAGTTCGAAAAGAAAACAAAGAAAGAAAAACGAATGAAAATGAAAAAGATTTCATCGTATGTATGGATCATTTACCCACGTCATTGCCCTTATAAAAATAACCCAAGAAATAACATAACACCCCTTGAATTGATGGAAATTGACAGGAGGTCAGTACCAAAGGTGGCTCTGCAAAGAATCGATTGATAGCATGCAAAACTTTTGGCCAAAAAGAGGAAAAAAAGGCTTCCGAGCAAAATCAGGGGCAAAAAAATAATAGAAAGGAGAATAGTGAAAAGTAATAATATGCCCTTGGGTGGGGTCTATCTTCCCCTCATGTGTTTGTGGCATTTATAACTATTTTTTTTTTCATGAGATATTCTCTACATTCACAGGGTGCCAGTCAACCTGTTTGATGTTTTGCCTATCTTTCTATATTTCTCATTCACTTGCCTAATTTAGCTCGCTCTCTCTCTCACTTTATCTCACTCTTTCTTTCCTCATTCACTTCATTTGACTAATTTAGCTCTCTCTCTCTCACTTTATCTCACTCTTTCTTTTCTCCTCTCTCTCTATATATAATCTGCCTCGAGACATATACACATAAGCTCACTCTTTTTCCTCCCGGAATGTTGAAGCAAAACACGATTTCTTGATGCACATTCCTGATTCTCACTCTTTTCTCTCACTCATTTCTTAAATGAAAAGAAAATCCTTGGTTGAAATGTTCACACAGAAGAAACAAGTATATCTCCAAACGACACGAACGAGAAAAACAAAAATTCCCCCTCCCCACCACCATTTAATATTTCCACTCTGAATGCAAATAGAAAACAAAAAAAAAACACGCAGTAAAACTACAGAGGGGAAAAAATAAAAGGGCAAAGAAACCGACAATAGAAAAAGACAAAATGATTTTTTCTTTCTTTCTTTCTTTCAAAGAGTGTGTGTCGTATACTCTTCAGAGGTGTGCTTTTTTTTGCTTTTTTTTCTAGAAATTATTTTCTCACTCTCTTTAAAATTCTTTTCTCTCTCTCCAGTGTCTCAAACCTTCCAGAAATTAAAATATGGAAAACGGACAAAAACACCGTTCCCCTTTCAGTTTCATCTTTCGCTCACTTTGACCAAAAAAAAAAAAAAAAAGAAAACAAATTTGATGGCCCTAAAGATTTTGCACATTTTCTTCCTCTTCACTTTTTTAAAATGAACAAAAAAAAAAGAAAAAAAAAAGAAACCATGGTCGCATATATGTATGTATATATATCTCCCTCTCCCTAGCCTAATCGTTTATAGTAAAATCCATGTTTTTTTTACCATTTTTCTCACGGTGAAAAAATCTCTCCGTCAAACAATCAATCTCACACTCTCTCTCACACTCGAATCTATTTTTGGGGTATAAATTTCCCTCCCCAATGCTCCTTTTCTTTTTCAAATTAAAACAAAAGGGAAAAAAATAGACCCCACCCACCCCTGACCAAGGCAAACGCAATTGTTCTGCTGGTAAATATCCTCCCAGAGAAAACAAAAAGTGAATAATGAGAAGCAAAAAAAAAAGCCAAAAAAAACACCCCAATCAACCAACTTTCTATTCCCCAATCAAAGATCTTCTCCATTCTCACACTTCCATCTCACTTTCTCTTCATCCATGTCTCACTCTTTTTTTTTCTCTCAATCTCACTTTTCCTACCAATCAACTTCCTTGACGTCCGGAAGGGCAAACCCCACGGTCATCAAAAATTTAATCCCATTTTCCCAACCTCATCTCACTCTTTTTTCTCACTCATCCCCAATGCAAGTTCTCACAAAGTCATTCTTTTGAACACCCACTCTATATACCACTGTCAACGCCCCACAGAGGAAGAGCAGACCAAGAAAGCCCCAGATTAAACCCATATTTAAAAAAAAAAGACATCAAACCTGCCATTAACACCCCCCCCCCCCTTCTCGATTTTCCACCCTGCTCACTTTTTTCTTTCTCTCACTTTCTCTCACTCTCTCCCAAGTCTCTCTCACTCTATCTCACTCTTTTAAGATAAATCAAAAGCAACAAGCGGGAAAACACACATACACACCACCAAACCCCCACTCTCTCTCTCTCCTCTCTCTCCCCCCCCCCTGGTTCCCTGTAAACAAATTCTACCAGAGAAATTAAAAAAAAAATATATCGTGTGTGTATGTGTGTGTGTGTATATGTCTCTTTCCCGCCAAAAAACAAAAACAAAAGAACACAATCACTCCGCAAAATCGTTTCTCTCACATTTATGCTATATACGATCATGCTCATTTTCGACAGCCAGAGTTTCACAGCCGGATTCCGCAATCACATACAAAAAGAGGGGGGTGGGGGAAAGGGGGTGGGGGGTCTTTGGAGGTGAACGTCAGTCATGGGACCAAAATACGGACATATATACAAACACACATATATATAGAGATATATACGATCAAGCACTGCCATATAAACTATCCAGTTTGCCCCTTCACGTTCACAGGAAGTACCACATCGGACGGCAAATCGTTTTCGCCCCTGATGGGCTTTGTTCCGTTAGTCGTCGATTGGGGGGCATCCACGTTTTCGTCGACGGTTTCTTTCGACGATTCAGACCCCGATAAATTTGTTTGTGCTCCCTTGGAGCCGTTTGAATCGGCAGAGACGGCGGCGGCGGCCATGGTGGATTCTTCGTCCAAGCTGTCGGTGATTGTGCCCTCCAAATCGTTGTTCATCAACCTCTCCTTTTCGGTCTCTTTCAGCTGACTCATCAGTTTTTTCACGGAGCCCAGCCACATTCTGTAATGATGTACGCAGGAAAAAACAGCATCAAAAAACCACACAAAAAATCCGTCTGAAAAGGACGGTGGTTATCCTCTGTATATACAGATCTGGGTGGGTGGGTATGTTCGCTTTTCACCAGAAATATCACACGGTATGCAGAATAATTATCTCTCTTGATTTTTTTGCTTTTTCAATGCTTGGTGAACCCAACTCACATCAAAACGCCACCGTACAACACAGAGATGCATGGCATGGACCGCGAAATGGAGCCGAACGCCAACAGCAAGGCTTGAGACATCCAGGAAGCCCCCGTCTTTCCGACTTGACTTCCCACCAAGTCCACCGCCGCTTTACCCTTTTTCTTCTCCTCGCTGCTCATTTCGATGTACACCATTTCCTTGGCCGGGTCGAACAGAGAGTACTTGGCTGCTTTGCATGCAACCTTGACAAACATCACCACAATGTTTGTTTTTTTCTGGATTCCAACAGCTTAAAAACCATTAAAGAAATTCCTCAGGGTCTCCTAAACTCAGTTTTAAAGTGTTTCTCCGAAGCAGGATTGAGTTGTTTTTTTTGGAGAAGTGGTCTGATTGATATGAAGGCAAGGTCCCCCCACCTGGGTGATGTTACCAGCCAAAGCGCCAATTCCAGCCAGAGCCATGCTGGCACCCCCTGAGTTGTACATGATGGACAGCCCGAAAAACAAGCTCCCTGTGACCATCATAACCACGGGCGTGGTCGCCGCAGCGAAGCCCCAACCAAGATACTGCAAAAAAAAAAAAAAAATCCATCGAAGACAAAAACATAACAGCAATCAAGATAAGTTTTTTTGGGGGGAAGCAAGCATCTTGGGAGCACCTCTTGCCCAGAGCTTTCGGAGTCGGCGGCAACCCCCCCCCAAAAAAAATAAATAAATAAATAAATAAATAAATAAAAATAAAATCCAGAACGGGGGAGGAGATGGAGGTGGGAAATCCAAATAACCTAACATGGGAATATAAATATACGCCCCTCCCCCCCCAAAAAAAATAAAAAGAAAAAAAAGAACTAATCAATTGATTAATTAAAAAAACAATAAATACATCCCGAACAGCACCTTTGTGTTTTTGTTTTTTTTTCCTTACCCACCTGGAAAATGAATTTTCCTGTGACCATCGTGCAGATGGTCGCCATTCCCGTCCACACCGAAACGTCGGCAAGCACCGACTGATACTCGAGGGCGGTGGGATAAACCAATTTGAGTTGACCCTTCCAAGCGACGTCGAAAAGCCTATGACTGACGCTGTAGCCGATGACCAGCAACGCCAAATTCATGATTTTCGGGGACTCCCTCAGAACGGCAAATCCTTCCTTGAAGGTTCCTTTGCTTTTCTTCTTTCCCGTCTGTTTTTTTTTCTTGATTCCATCGTCCGCTGGGTTGGTCGATCGCCCCCCCCCACACACATAAACACAATGCAGTTCAGCCCCGAGGGATATTTAAAAAACAAAAACAAAAAAATATAGACTAGCACAAACGCCTGACATTGTTTCTTTCGAAGAAGATTCCATCAATATGTCGAAAAAAAAAAATAAGATGCTCAGAGTTATTGAAATTAATAATGTTTTGGGAGGTCAAGTCAGCAGTCGCACGTTGGTTTTAACCAACAAATGTCCAATTTTCATGACAAGACTGGTCGATTATCAGGACATCCGTGTGCAAATTTCTTCATCTTTCACTTTTCTTTGCTCGGGTCCCCCCCCCCCCACAAAAAAAAAAGAAACTCACGTTGGAGGGGGACTTTTTTGTCGAGGTAGAGCTTCCCGGCCATCATGAAAAGAGTCATCACCACCACCGAAACAGTCAGCGTTTGCAGTGACGAGACGGGGCACCCCTTGCATATTTTCTTGATGAAGCCGCCGGCCACCACCAGGGCGATGTTCGCAGATATCCCCATCAAAGGGTAAATGGTTTTCGCCTCATCGACGCTACATACATCGTTTGCTAACGACCTGTGCAATAAAAAAGCAAAAAAAAAAAACGAGGTCGAAAAACAGACAGGGTCGTGATTTTTGAGTTTTTATGACATGAACGTTAAAAAAGGCGCACAAAGTACTAAAACATGATTTGAGGAAGATGTTGAAAAAAAATTAACACTTTGGGGAGGGCATCAGTGTACATAGAATTTTTCATCATGAATTGATTCTGCTGTGAACAGCACATTTTTCATCATTTGCCCTTAAAACTGATGTCAAAACGACAAAAATGGAATTGAAAAGCCACTTTCGTTTTTTGCTCCCCAACAAAACTGGGCAGAGCAAACAGCCCCAACTCATTTTCACTTCTTTTTTTTCTTTTTTTTTTGGGGGGGGGGGAAATAGCCAGCAAATTTTTTTTGATGCTTTGCTAGATTTCCCAGATATTTGCGAATTGTAGGTTTGCTGCTTAAAAACAAAAACAAATATTGAAATATATTTTCGCAACAATATTGCCAGCATCAGAGTACAGATTTTTCTCAACACGTATGCTTTATGAGTGGGGTGAACTGCACTTTTTCTCATCACATGCTCAAAAAATAAATAAAAAACAAAAAAAAATTAATTCCTATCAGTTGATGATGGAGGCATCAGTGTACAAAAAAAACTTTCATCACTACAAAACGTTCTGCTGTGAACAGCACATTTTTCATCACTTGCCTCCATATGTGGAAAAAGTCCAAATACATTACTGGTGTTATGTTCTATTCTGCTTTTTTTTTTTTTTTTTAAACATACATTTTTTTCTAATTTACTTATCCATAGGACAGTGTTATCCAGCCATGCCCACTCAGCTTTGCAGTGAATTAATCAAATATCTATTGTCATTAATAATGATACTAGTACTTTAATTTTTGTTTACCCTACCAGAACAAAACGCTAATTACGACGGAGCCCCACAACTCTGCCACACAGAAAAAAGCTGAATATGTCCAGTTTTCAATGCATTTCAACAGTCCGTGGAAACCCATCGGAGTGTATTGGGATGCAGCCTCGTAAAAGCCGTGGAAGTGTAGATAAGGAGCCGCAGGGTAAAGGCAATATGTGAAAAATACGTAAAACGCAAGAAGTGGTACCACTGCTGCGTAAAACACAGATTTCATGGGAAGCTTGTTCACCTGTATTAAAAAATCACGGCAAATTTTTGTTCAGAAAAGAAAAAACACAGACCGCATGGGGGAGTGGAGTCCCAAAATTTTTTTTTGAAGTTTTGGAATCGAAAGCCTTCATATCTTTTCTAGGAAACAGAAATAGAAAACTTTTCTTTGCACGAAGGGTTTTAGAATTTTTTTGTTCAGCATCATGCCCCCAGAAATTGACCCAGATACGACCCGATATGCACATTTGTCTGTTGCCCCCCCCAAAAAAATAAAAAAAATAAATAAAATTCTTGAACTTTTCATAATTCAAAAAATGATAAATCTGTGGTTCGATGAAGTGCACATATGGAAGCCTCACCAATTGTCCATAGAAAGAGAAGAAACCCACAGACGCGGGCAATACTCCAAATGCAGCCAAAAAGGGAAGACTTTCTGCCCCCACTTGGGTTATCATTATGGTGTCCTTCACGTTCTGAAAAGCCAGAAATGAAATTCGATGTTTTTCGGGGGGTTTTACGAGTCGAAAAACGTTGACAGAAAGACAAATTATCGAAAAAGGAGTAGCAGCCATCAGCTCTAGGCTTGACGCATCATAATGGTTAAGAAAAGTACTGCTCCAAGTAGCTTTTTTTTTTCAAGGATTTTTTTCCCAGTGCTGAAAAGAAAATCATCCCGGCTATGATTTAGTTTCCCCCCCTCCCAAAAGAAAAGACAATAATAATATTACTAATATATCATAAAATAAAATTCACAGTCGTTGGCCAGTGCTAATCTGTGCATGAGGTTTGCAACCTTCCTCAGACTTGACCGAAGAAAATAAAGTTGAAAAAAAAACAATTTCTCGGCTTTTTTTATATATTATTTACCTGAAGGATGCATAAATTGAACGTGGCACAGAAAAATACGACACCCAATGGAAGCATTTTCCCCAGCAGCTTCATTGGTTTCACTTTTTCAGCGCGGGCGGCATCGTTCACAGTGTCTTTCGGAATCTAAGCAAAACCATGACAAAGAAAGTTGGAGGGGAAGCAGCAAGAAAATCACACAAAAAAGAGTGGAAAACATTGAAAAAGCAACGGTGGATCGAACAAGGAGAAGCTAACACCGTCTTAGGGCGGAGCTCAATAAGAGGTCGTATGAATAAATATTTTCATGATGACCTTACGTTCTTGAATCTGATTGTCCTAGCTGTTTTTCTGCGTTTTTTTTTTTTTTTTTTTTTGGGGGGGGGGTCCATTTCTAGTCGTCAGGAATTGATGTGGATGCCCTTTTCCATCCCCCCACCCCCACCCCCACCCCTACACACACCTTTGGAAAATGTCCCCGTTTCCACCATCGAGATCGATTCCGTTGCTTGAGCCAGTGACTCTCCGTTTTGGCCAAGGTGTTTGCGTATAAAAAGGGTAGCCTCAGCATGAAGAGCATGTTGTCATGTTGCGATTGATCGTCGGAAGAAGACGGCCTGTTCGGTTGCCTCCCAGCGGTTTCCGCTCCGTTCGGCCGCTCCGTAGTTCTCAGCCTAAGGGAACCCCGGTGCGAAAACCGTGGTCTCATCGGCATCGCACTGCCCAATCCTAGGGGGCTAGGACCTGCACCTGCCGTTTTTTTACCAAAAAACAACAAATCAAGAAAACGGGCAGAAAATTCTGTATGGTGGTTGTTCGGGAAGTTGGGAGTGCGATTCGTGCGAATAACAGCGAAAAAATATCGAGTTGGGGGGAAAATTGAAATTAAAATCGAGGGGGTCTGTGATGAAACATATACAGATTGGAGGAAAAGAAAACCCGAGTTTGTGTTGAAGCCATGCCAGACCGTCGTCGAATTAATAGCTGAAGAGATGGTGGGTATTTTTTGTTACTGTGTGGGAAAAACATGGGATCTCCTCAAAATCTCATCAATTGCAAAAAAGCAGACCTTTTTCTTTTCTTTTTTTTAGGGGGAAGGGAGGGGACACACACACATGCGCGCATATATGAATAAATAGGATATAAATATATACATCTGAAGAGAAAGGCCTTTGCAGGGTTTGTGGATTGTTGTTTTTTTATTCCCCTCACCAGGCTGCTGCTGTCGGTCTTGAAAGCATGGGACAGCCATGGGTACAGGCTCCACCACAGGTCTTTGGTGAGGAAGACATCTTTTAGAATTCCTCCCCAAAGAACATCCCGACCCTGAAAACACGCACACCAAAAATACGAACACGCTCAGACTAAAAGGATTTAAGAAAAAAGTGCCGCGAACACACGACACGTGCCGTTCGTTCTCCGGAAACGAAAGCGTAGTCGCGCTCCATCGTTTTCGACGAGACCTCAAGGCGCCCGAAAAGGAGTAGCAACGTCGAGGGTCTTTCGTTTTCCCAAAAGAAAAAAGAATAAAAAGATGACATTGGTCGGACCGCGACTGCAGCTTTTTTCTTCCACCTCCCCTCCAAGCGGAAAACATTCTCGAGGCCGCGTTCATGTCGGTTCCGTTTCAACGTTTCTGACTGCCTGTGGACTCGAGTCCGCGATACGCATCCGGGCCTTTTTAAAAAACCCTCAGCGACAGAACTTCAACAGACCAGAAATATGGGTATAATTCAGAAACAGCACTCAAGCGAGGGATTCCGAAAGCGACAACGACGCCGATGCGCCGTTGCGACGTGGAAGTCTTTCTCGACTGACGACGACTCCTCACCGGGCCTGTTCGCGGACATCCGAGCAGAGCCGCATCTTACGACAGGCCTTCCAGCACGCCCGGTCGGCCCCACCGCCTCGTACACAGATCGCTTCATATCCCGGAAGACGCAGTTCACCGCGTGATGACAGAGTTAACCCTTCGTCGCGCGACTCAAAGTGGCATGCGCCAATCCTCCACCGAGTCCGTCGCTCACGGAAACTCTGAATTCCGGATATTTTTAGCGACGTTGAAAAACAACTGTGGACAACAGCTCCTTCGTCCTCGACTTTTACTCTCTCTCTTTCTCTCTTTTCGATTCCTTCTCTTTCTTTCTCTTCCTTTTTTTTTTTTGGCGACACCAGGCAATCCCGAAGTTGATGGTCGGAGTTTGAACGGTTGATCGAAATGCAAAGCTCTGTGTTGAAGAGAGGAGTTCAACAGAACAGAAAGTCGGTGGAACTGTACAGATTCGCAGTGGTGACGTCATCACATCAACCACGCGAAAGCGGGGGCCAGAATCCCCAATCAGGCCCGAACGTAAATCCACCCATCGCGGTGGACGGTTTCTTTTGGGTGTGTTCTTTTTGTTGTTCTTACCTTGTATTACTCGGGCATCATGGGGGGTGATGGCCTCTTTTTGCTGTAATTGATTGATTGATTGGTGGACGGTAGATGCATGCATCTGGTGATGTTCAAACAAGCACAGAAACAAACAAGCAGTTGTTTTTTTGTTGGATGATATGCACTTGATGATATTGATGGAGGGCAGGCCTTCCCTTCCTCTAGGTGTTTCAAAAATGTTAAAGGAAATCAACGTGCAGTCTGTAGCTTTCTGGAAGCGATTTCTGAGCGTCAAACGTCAACTTTTTTTGGGGGGGGGGTGCGGAAATGGTGATCTGTACGGATTGGTTCAGCCAAAGTAAGGTCTGTTTATGTGGTCACTACCACAAACGACAAACTTCTGGCTGCCTTTCTAAAAAGCAAAATTTTGCATTCAAATATGTTGCAGAGACCCGTTGGGCGACGAAAATCGATACGCTCAAACAACAAAAATGTGTAGAACGAGTGTGGTAGTGATTCCTGGCTAGTTTGTAATGTGACCATTAGGAGTTCGAGGTAGTTTTCATGTGCCTTTGTCTACAAAGGCGGTGCTATTGTTAATACCGTGTAAGAATTTGGTCCCACCTCGTCCCGTCCACAACGAGCATATTCAGTCTGTTTCAGAAAATCAATGCCCTCGGCATGTGGTTCACTGTCAAAAGTTTTACGCATTTTTTTGTTGGCAGCGCAAAAACGATTTTTGGATCTCTCAATTTGTTTTGGAGTTTTTTAAGGTGTTGATCTTTAAAGGCTGGCAGCCAAGCTAACACTTGTGGACCAAAAAATAGGTGTTCCTATCCTTTCTTTCTTTTTTTTTTCCTTCGGCTTGCTTGCTATTGTGTTTTTGCAAAATCGCCAACTGTAAATATCTTGGTAAATTATTATGAGTTTTTTAATGTTGTACATTCAATTAAGCACAAACTTTTCACGACATTCCTTGATTGGATGTGCATGTGGAAATGCAAGTGCAGGCAAAGGCCCCTTCAAGGGCAAGTCTTTAAGTTATCTATCAATAACTTGATAAATATTGCTTCCTTCATAAAAGGTTTCCTCCAAAATCATGGATTTGCAGTTTTCATGAACCGATCAGACTCAATGAGGGAAGCCTTTATTTCGCAATTGTGCAGACATCGATTTCCCCTCCGTCTTCTGCAGCCGCAGCCAGTTTTGTAAGACATATAAGACACACATAAGACACCCTCCCACATCTAACAAAAAACACAGCCGCAAAAGATACAGGCTTTGCAGCACAGACCATCTGTCCCCGAACAGACACACCGTGTGGAAATTTTGAACGATCTTGCGACCAACATTCAATGTCCAAGTTGGACCGACTAGCGAAAAACTCGGCATTCCACGCAACAGGCACGGCGTCGCGGTTGCGTGGCGAGCCAAAATTAAGGACCGGCTGAATATCCCTTCTACTGCAAGAGTCCCACCCGCTCAAAAACGCTGCTCACTAACGGAGCAAAGAAAAACAAAATGCTTGTGCATTTGGCAAGTGGTGCCCACTTCTGATACGCGAAGAAGTCGTAGCGTCGACACACACACACGGCACTAGTGACAGTACTGTCATCTACGTTTGGTCGGGGGCTTCCTCCCGCTCAACCAATCCAAAAACTCCTCCGTGTTCGAGCATCTGTTCTCTCAGAATCCGCCCTCCTGGAGGAACTTCAGCTCCGGCGTGCGTAACGGGAGCCAATCCCCAGACCTGCACTTCGCAAAGCGTAAGGAACCCAATGCCCATGAGCTGGATCGCTACTATCCGTCCTTCTTGGTTGCACGCCCATGACTTCGTTTCGCCCCTGCCCTGCTTGCCGCCAGTGACGCAGGCGAGATTCGAAAGGTACCTCTGCTTGTTCCCAACTTTGATCGAGAAATTGGACAGGCGCTGCCAACAGCAGTCAGCGCGGTTAGTGATGACGACCCTAGTCACGAGGTAGCTCCTCCCCAAATCCACCGCCCACCATGGCCCCTTGCAGCGTTTGGTGTGGGTGCAAGAATTGCCTGAATAATTGGGGTTGACGTCACCGTCGACCGCCCTCGACGACACACCACCGTAGATAGTGGATGATTGCCTGGTTCTTTTCCCAGAGGAGAGGAGGTGCTCGGTCGGAGAATAACAGTGGCCGCTTGGGGCGGCGTCCCCACGTGGAGTCTTGTGGTGCCCGCTGTACTCAGCGTTGGTTTTATACCCTCCGTTTCTGTTCTTTTTCAGACAGCCTCCGAGGCCAGTTCCCCACGAACCCCACGAGAACCCATCGCAGTCACTGTTACTGCGGCACTCCGTGCGAGCAGCTTCGAGGGAGAGCCAGTTGCCACATTTCAGGTTGCCAGCGGCTCCCCCTGACGCCTCGAGGTACCCTTGCGAGACCTTGAAGAAGTCGTGGTCGTAATCTGGACTCGCTGGTGAGCACAGAAACGAGGGATCTTGTCAGCAAGCGCGGCGTCGGAGTGCCAGCGAGCAGACGCTTCTGCGAGTCGCTTACCCGTAAATGTTGCGAGTAGAGCGAATCGGAGGACGGCACTCATCATGCTGGGGAACATTCTGTCAATGGTGAATTGGCGAGTGGGGATGCAATTTTGATGGCAAGCAGGCAAGGAAAAGTAGAGAGACGAACATGCATCCATCTGTGTTACGCACTGTACGACTGTAGCCATTTTTTTTCTTTCGATTTGTTTGTTTCAGCCGCAACTGACGTTTTCTTAAAAAGTCTCATTACATCTCAATATTCGTCCTACGTTTTCTGTGTGTGTTCCGTCAACATCAACTCTCGGGTGAATGGGGGATGAAGCGCTGGTTAAGGATTTTTCCTTGTATTCCCCCGACACTGCAGGCATGTCTGGAAATATTTTTCGTTGGTTGGATTGGGGGGTGAAGCGCAATTTGAGATACGCTATATTCGTGGTGTGGTTTTACCAGCATCACGATTCATCACAATATCATGGAGAGCCGGTCAAGCCATGAGCCAGCCCAAACGGGCGTCCAGTTCTGCCGCTTTGATAGGCCTTGCCTTGATCATGTCTACTCTATTTACACATTTCCTAGCGCCGACAAACCACTATCTGTTGCACCCCCACCCCCCAAAATCACCCTGCTAAAAACTCCACAACCAATCACTGAGACACATCTGAGTTCACCCAGCATCAGAATTCTCCTCCCCAAGAAAGCCTGCCCTCTTGTCCATCAGAGAACCCCGTCGACATCTCGCCTACGCTGTCCAGTTCCGGCGGTAACGAGCTGAAGCTGGTTTCAGAGGAAGCGTCTCCATCATCCTCGTCCACTTCGATCGATCTGAAACACACAAGGCCCGGCTTGAAACATTCTCATGGACAAACTGTACGAATGAGCGTTAAATTGGGGGGGGTGGCAATCCATCGATCAAAGACACCCGCCTTTCCAACCTTGCCAAAACACCAACAGCCAGGCCCAAAACAGTATGAAAAGCATCAGATTGGGGGGGATGGTTTGAAAATGAACATAGGAAATTGACTGAATTCACCTCTCCTCCTCTGGTGCCTCGATGACCTCCACAAGCAAGCCATCCTCATCCGATTGGTCCACTTCCAACAGAACATTCTTGCTTTGCTCCCCCTTCTCATCGCTTATCTCTGACTGACCTCCATGATTATCCTCTGTACACACTCCCAATTCGTTTCGGGTTATTCCTTCACCCGAGGTTCTCTCTGCTCCAGCATGAGCTTGGGGTTCTTTTTCAGGAGGGGACGATGTTTGGACGCTGTGTGGTTTTGGTCCATCCTTCTCCAGATGCAAATGTGGAGGGGCTTGCGAATGTTGGTTCAATTTGCAAAGTTCTCCCACTTCATCAGATTCTCCACTTTGAGAATCTTTTGCCTCGCTGCAATTTTCACTAGAGCGGCTTCTTTCGTTTATGCCGAGAGCTGCCTCACTCTGATCCACACATTCGGGCAAAAGTCCTGCTCCAGTCGAATCCCCAGCATCGACATTCACCTCCGGATGGACATCTCTAGCACTGCCCAATTTTCTGGTTGCCAGAAATTCTACCTGAGGTTCGCATTTTTCTGGGATAGTGTCAGGAGGGGTTCTCGCATTGTTTTCAGTGATCAAATTCAGACTGCTCTCGGTCGAAAGAATTGATGGAATTCCCACAGCATCCCCATTATCAAACGCCTCTCTGTCCTTTCTGAGAGTTTGCCCACAAGTGTCCATTGGAATCTCTGACATAACCTCGTTCAGACCTCCAGGCATGGTTTTCATGTATTGCACCTTCTCCTCCGAATTTTGCCCTGGATCAGGATCGCCCCCGCTGGAGGTTGCCAGGTTAGTTTTTTGGCCTGGTTTCGAACATTTCACCGCAGGACTGACATCGAGCAGAATGGGTGACGGAGTCCCTGTGCAGAGAGAAAACCAAACTCTTTTTTCATCGATAAGTAAATCTATCTTTTGACAGCCTTTTGTGAATTCTCAACATTGCCCTGCACTCATTAAAGAGCCTTACAAAATTCCGGAGTGAATTCAATCGAACGCAAAAATCTGCACACACAGACAATTTCGTTTCCAAAGCATGCTCCGATTTTTTTTTCCGGTGCAGGGCAGGTTCACTCATCTCCTCCACAATTTTTTTTTCTGTTTTCCTTTTTTTTTTTTTTCAATTTGTGGGTTGTACCTCCATGTTTTCCCAGCATTCCGCCTGAGGGAGTTTCGCTTTCCGCATAGCGTTGGACACGGTCGCATGTGTTTAGAGACTGTGGAGCTTCAAACTTTTGAGGGGGAAAAATCAATAAATCAAAAAGTCTGGAGGATGAAAAAAAAAAAAAAGACGGAGACAGAGACACCAAAAAATTCATCGTGAAATTCAGCACAATCAGCAAACGCATGAAAGCAGATAATGATACTGTATAGATATATATATAATCCATATTTCGAAATACATCTTTCTTACACTTTAAAACCGAACCCTTTTTTCTTCCTTCTTTTTTTCACTTTTTCACAGACAGATGAATCAAACTCTTTTACCTTGAGAGGGGCTCCACGTCGTGGCTTGCCATCCTTAGACATGAGTTTGTGTTTAGATTTTGACTTGAGGGGTCTGTATGGTTTGTCAGACACAGACGAAAAGCTATCATTTTCATCAAAATCCGTGCTGAGCTCAGACTCTGTGCTGTCGTCTATGGCGTCCCTTTTTGAGCCTGAAGATAATTTCACACCCACCATTCCATTCCATTCTATTTACACGTAGTTCATTATTTGTTTTTTGTTATTTTTTTAATTTTAAAAGTAAATAAAAAGATTGATTTCCACAGGGACAAAAAAAAACATTTTAAAACAATTTAAAAGAACAAACAAGTGAATAAATAAAAAACTAATACAAGAAGTAACAAAAAAATAGAAATATGAACTGTATGTACATAAATATCAAACATATATAGTCTTGTCTACTAGTAGTCTACTAGTCTAGTATTCTATATTCTTTATAATCTTACGTTCTCGATTTCTGGACCTCTCCACACGTCTGGCAATTCCATTCAATTCTCTCTCGGTGTTCCTCCTGCCCATCTCCACTTTCCTGCGGAAATCTTTCAGCTTCTTTTTCAACGCCTCCTCTTCTCGTTCCAGTTGGGAGGCCTGCCAAGAAAACTCAGCAGCGGGCGTCGAAACATCCAAGCAAGACGATTTTTCCAGGAGTCTCGCTGAGATGCTCTGCAGTTTTGGTGCTGAGCACGATGTGCTGGGCTCCTTCCTAGGGAGGAGAGAATTCGCTGGAGCAGGGCTGCTGTGTTTGGTGAAGTTTTGGTGAGCATGGATTCCAGGATGCATATTTTGGTTTTGATTTGACCAATGCACTCCTGAGAGCAAAAACAAAAAAGAAAAAAAAAAGTGAGACGAGAAATGACCTACCCTCCTCTCATTATTCGCTTTCTTGTTTTTTTTTCACCCTTTTTTTCTCTGCAATACGTCCCAGATGCTTTCGCAGCGGGGGAATATGTCACGAAAAAACAAACAAACAGAACTTGGAAGGTAATGTTACAGAGATGACTGTCAGGTTTGGGTCGATCTGTCAAACGATAAAGAAATGAAATTTCCTTAATTATTTTTTATTTAATTTTTCTTTTTTAAATATGATGTGTAATATTTCTCGTGAGCTCACTCAATCGCACACCTCCATATGTGGTCCCAATGAATTGAGCATTTGCTCGCAAAGTGGCGATTTCCATCGTGGACCTCTCCAGCTTTCGTTTCAGTTCGCAGCACCGGCGCTCCGCCCCTCCCAACTTTGACCTCAATTCTTCTGCATGGTCCAGAGCTTCCAGCCTTTCTGAAATTGCCTTTGGAAAAAAAAATGAAAAAGAAACGGAGAAAAAGCTGTGAACCCTCTTTTCGTTTTCATGGCAGCATGGAGATAAGAGCACTATACAAGGTTATGGTTGCATTTTTTTAGAGAAATGCGAAAGTAAAAGAAAGACAGGATATGCACCATGACATGCATGGCCGGGAGCAAAAGATACGACAATTTATGCTCATCAGCATTTTGATTTGTCATCATCGTTTCCTGAAAAAAGCAATTTTCCTGAGGGAACCACAAAAAAAAAGAGACAGGGAGAACCGACAACTCCCCCAAAAGAGTTTTTTTCTGTTAAATTACTTTTTTTTTGACCATTCAGAAAATAAAGGAAAATAATCCAACCATTATCATCATAGAGAAAACAATTTCGTTTCTTTTTTCTTTTTTTAGTTTACCTCATCGAGAAGAGCTCCCTGCTCGAGACTCTTTTCCTTTAGTTGCTGAATTTGCTCATCGAAATGCTGGAGTTCCCCCTCAAGCTGCTGCTTCTGTTTGGAAAGGCCACGAATTTTTGACATTAACTTGCGAACTTCACTTTCATGTCGATTGGATTCTTGAAGGACTCTTTGAAGCCCCACTACACCCAGAGATCCAGCACCCGAATCTGCACCGAAAAAAAAGTAAAAAAAAAGTAAAAATAAATTTGTCTTTCGTGGCTGTTGTTCCTAAACTTGATAAAAAAAAAGAGGCAGCAGCTGAAACTATGGTGAAAACGTTTTGCCTGGGGTTTTGATGCCTGAAACCAATACTTTTGAAAATAAACCGAAAAAAATGACGGGCAGTACAAAAATACTATAATGCTCGGTAGCAAATAATCTGATGGAAAATATCATCCCGACTGCAATTCATAAGAGAAAGCGATGCCAGAAAAGCAGTGATTTGCTCGAACGGCTTCAGAAATAAAAAAATATATATCTATATATATTGTCGAAAAAAATAAAAAAGCTCACCGAAAGAGCATTCCAGCTGTCGATCAAGGGACGACAGATTCTTCTCCTGACGCTTTGCGAGGATTTCCGTGGAGCGAGACAGGGCATCTTTCTGTTGATTCAGCCTTCGATGCAAATTCTCCTCGTTGAGCTGGTGCCGTTGAATGACGTTCTGGCATTCCTCCAGCTTGAATTCTGTTCTCTTCATTTTTTCCAGAGATGATCGAATTTTCTCCTCCGAATCCCTTTCAATTCTGTCCTGCAAGGACTACAGAGAGGAAAGAAAAAAAACAGCTGAAGACAGCAATATTGAAAACAACACTGGAAAAAAAGAATAAAAATTTAAAATTAAAGTTATAGTAAGAATTGCTTGTTTGAGTGGTGGATGGGGCTATCTAATGCTTTTATTTTTATTTTTTTTCAGCCCTGATATAACATAGTGTTGAGAAAAAGAAAGAAAGAAAAAACCACTGAAAAAACAAGCGAACAATAACATGTCATACAAGTGCATCAAACTGAAAATGCATGTTTTCCTTTCCTTTTTTTTTTGTTTTTTTTTTGAAATAAGCAGGCAGAAATTTGAGGATTTTTCTGCAGCTTGTTTTTCACCTCCAATGCCATTTTCTGGTCGAGCAATTTTTTTCTCTCATCTGCCATCTCATCGTTGAGCTCTTTCCGAATTTTCATCTCGATGGCATCCCTACACAATTTGAAAAACAAGGTTGAAAAAAAACCGTAAGACAGCCACTCTACTATACAAGGATGGAAAAGTCACTTTCTTAGTCTCACCGGCTTTCATCCAGCTCCAACTCTTTCCTTTTCAATTTTCTTTCCCGTTCTCTCAGCTCCATCTCCAAAGATTCAACATGGTCCTGAAGTAACAAAAAAAAAGCAAGAAAAGAACAACAGTAAAACAGATTATCATTTCTTCTTTTTTAAAACATTGAAACAGTTTTCACCTTACATAAAGATATGTTCATAACTCCACCTAGGTAGAGCAGTGAAAAAAAAGAGGAAAAAAGAAAAAAAGAAAATCCCTATGCAATGTTAAAATCGACGCCCCCCCTTTCCTCCCCCTTTCAAAACAAACGTGGTAACACGAATCCAAACAGAATGTGAATTTACGGACCTTTCTGGACTGACAGCTTCGTTCGAATTCTTCCTTTTTCCATTGCAAAGTCTGCTCTTCGTTGGCCATTTTCTTCAGATGCTCGAAAGACACCCTCTCCATTTCCACCCGTTGCTGATTCAATTGCTCCATCACTCTGTTTTCTCTTTCATGCAATTCTCGGGATCGAGCCTTTTTTTTTGGGGGGGGGGGGGAGGGCAACAGAAAAAAAAAGCTGAATTTAAAAATATATATATAATAACAACACAGATAACAGCACGATCCATAGAATCTTTGCAACACCCCCTGTAAGTGATACTTCCTCCTGTCCTTTTCTTTTCAGTTTCCAGTTTAGTTTAATTTATTCTTTATTTTTACTCTTTATTCTTTTTTTTTTTGGGGGGGGGGGGGGATCCCTCACCAAGTGTATTCTGTCGAGGTCTTCTCTTTGTTCTTCCAATTGCTTTCGCCAATTGCAGTTTGAGTCTGACATTCGAGAATTGGCACCATCTGCCCGGCGGAGATTCTCGACCTGAAGACAATCCCTTTTTCAGAGAGTCTTATGAAATTGAGGGATACAAATCATGAAATTTAGGGCAGCGCTTGGAATTTGACACTTGAGGTCTTCTTTTATTTATTTCCTTTGTTTTTAGTTTTTTTTTTTTTAAACTGACCTGGGCTGCCACCTCCCGAGCAACTCGTTCATCGCATTCACGTCTGTTGCGTTACACACCACACCACAGCATAAAATTCCCACACTTTCCTTTGCTACATGACTGAAAATAAACTCTAAAATGTCAACTGCAGCATCGCGATGTGTGTGTTTTTTTTCTCCTCTTTCACCCTGAAATATATATCTTCTTGAAAATGCAAAACCAAAACCAAATTTCAGCAAGGCTTACTTGTATTGCGACATCCGATCTTCTAATTGCTTGGTCTGGAACGAACTGTCGAGTCGATGGGCGTATGCATATTCCACCTGCTGCAGCTGATTGTTCAACAAAGCAACAGCACTTCCGCTTTCCTTTGTCTGAGTCGAACTGGAATTTTTCCCAGCACCATTTTTCCCAGAGGGCCCTCCAAAATGCTTCAGGATTTGGAAAACCGCCGGCAAAAAACAGGGCCCCTCGTTTCCTGTTACAAAAATAAAAATTACGAGCATGGAAAAAAACTCAACTACGGAAAGAGCTTTGCAATGGCTGTTTAAAAGAATTAAGAAAATCGAAACAACAATTGCTGGTTGGTTTGCATGTCTGTTTCAAGTTTCCATCGGGCTGCTCAATGTGCAGGTCTTTTTTTTTTCTTCATCATTATTCACATTATTTAATTTTCAGTCCAGGATTCGGAGTAAAAAAAAAATCCTAATCCAAAGTTTCAATCCAACTTTTGGACGTCTTTTCCACCCTAACCGTCAATAGACGTCATTTTCTTCTGCGACTTCTTGCTGAAGTCAATCGTCACTAAAAAAAAATAGCGCCTGGGCACCTTTCTGAGCCTCCATGGCTTCGTTCAACAACCCCCATGTTGGGGAGTCCGAAGAAATCCCCAGCAGCGTCAACATTTCCTCACGCGAAAATGCCTCGCAGGGGGCTCCACTCTCCGGCTGAAATATCGACAAGGAGTAGCGGTGACCAGCGAATTCCAGATATTCTGCGATGGCGCAGTTCAATGCTTTCGTGGCGGAGTCCTGCTTTTTCTGGCGACCCTTGTGGAGACCGACATCATATCGATGCTGCAGCTGCCCCAGCAACTGCGACCGAAGCTGAGTCTGAACGCACACCACCAAAAAGCCTCAAGACTTCCCACCCCATCGCCTGAGATCCCACGCAGGCATTGGCCAGCTTCACGTTAACGGGGCTCGCCTTCAGGACGTTGACGACTCCCGTGTTTTTCAGCTGCGCGTACAGTTTCTCCCGGAGCTCTTCGGGATCCATCGAGTTGTCAGAAGGGGTCGATACACCTGCACTCATGTTTCTCGAATCCCGATCCCATCCAACAGCCAGTCCCAAACCTAACCGACAAGAGCGACTCCTTCGACACCCTCCTTGTGCTCCGGAAAGACAGAAACGCCAGCTATTACTGATTGCAAACCGTACGACAATCCACCCAGCTCCTGTTTCTGTGTTTCTGCCCCAACGCGCGCGTTGAGAAACGGAAAGGAAGTTCGACGAAATGGCGTCGATTGTGACGGGCACCGGGAGGTGCTTAGGGAGATTGGCGCAGTCGCTGAGCTTTCGCGAACTCGTACCAGCAGCGCTGTTTCGTCAAGACTTCTCCCTGCGTAATCTATCGTCAGAAACTGAGTCCACTGGGGCCGAGGCTGGAGCATCACCCCATGCACAAACTGTGCCGAATTTAGAACAAGAAAAAGCCGGGGAAGCGAATCTCGGGAGCGTAGAGGCGGACGTTGCACAATTACCTGAAACTGCAGTCCCTGCAGGAGGGTCCGGTGGGGTTGCCCCAGATCCAAATGTTGGAGGATTATCGGCACTGGGTACAAATCCAGCAGGTGGAGAGGAGGGGATGAAAGCGGAAGAGCCCACCCTTGCAGACCCATCGAATCCAGCACCTGAAGGGCAGGAGGTGAAACCTGTCGTTGCAGTTCCATTGACTCCGAAGGCCCCCCCTCCCCCAGAGTACGAGGGGGAGTCCCTGGTGATGCGGGAAATTCGATTGCACAACTCCAGCATGTGGGGTTTGAAAGGGCAGATCATTTCCGGGGAAATTATCGCTGTGGGGAGAGACTACGTGGTGGTGGACCTGGGGTTCAAATCCCTCAGCAGGTTTTTCAAAAAGGAGCTGAGCACCACTCAGATTTACGCCACGACGAAGGAGCACAAGATCAAAAGGAGGCAGGGGGTGTTTTTCGTGGGGGATAGGTTGCAATTCCGGATCGATGAGGTGGAGAGTCCGTACGGGGATATGTCCCTCACCACCCACAAGCTGCACGACACCATTCAGAAAGACCTGGTCTGGAAAGACCTCGTGGAAGCTTTTGAGCACAATATCCCCATACAAGGACGAGTTTTGAACACGGTGGACAGGGGCTATGCGGTGGGGGTGGGTGGGTTTGTGTGTTTTTGCCCCCTCAACCTCATCCAACCGTCGTCTGCGAACAAGATCGGAGTGTTGCAGATGTTCAAGATTGCCAAAATGGCTGGTGTGGGTGAGAGGCGGTCCATGTTGGTGATGGAATGGAGGAAGGATGCCCGGCCCACTTTGATGAAACGCAACAGGATGAGTAATTTTGGAGGCAGTGGGGGCAACAGTTGGGTTTGAAAAAAAAGGCTGTACTCTGTCTCGCTAGTCAGGAAAAAAGAAGGGGGGGGGGCAAAAAGGGGCGAGTCCCCCTTACTTTGCCCCACCCACCCACCACCCCTTCGCTTTAAAAATTCATCCGGAAAATCGTAGCGTTGGAAAACATTGGAGGATCAGATTTCTTTTTTTTTTTTTTTTTTTTGTGCCGGGGGGGGGGGGGGTTGAAGAAAAGAGATACTTTGCCTGTTGGCTTGGAAAATCATGGCAGTCAATGGTGATTGAGTTGAGGTCGTGATGTCCGGATCGCTCAAATGCATTTCATATATATGCAAATA
Organism: Bryopsis sp. KO-2023; assembly: GCA_030272585.1. Classification (NCBI taxonomy): domain Eukaryota; kingdom Viridiplantae; phylum Chlorophyta; class Ulvophyceae; order Bryopsidales; family Bryopsidaceae; genus Bryopsis; species Bryopsis sp. KO-2023. The sequence goes on from BSYQ01000010.1 coordinate 1,900,769, forward strand.
TGAAAAATCAAGCGGAGGGTGTGAGGACCTAAAGTGTATCGATCTTGATGGAAAAATCGGTATTAAAAAAATGCATAGGCATGCAACTGAGCAAGGGATTGCTCTGACCGCAGCAACTATTCAGTTCACCCTGGTGGAAATTCATTTTCAAGGAGATATTGAGTGGATCGATGTGATGGGTGGCTGAATCCTCTCAGCATCAGCATCAGCATCATTCTTTTTCAGCCCGTCTTTTTTTCTCCCCACCCACGATCTCCATCCAAAAACCGTATTTGCAAATGGACGCACTCCGAATGTAACAAAATCGAAAAAAAATTTGAAAAACTGCATGCATTTGAGGGGAAATCCCAAAAACTGTGCGTGGGTCGGTGCGACGGTTTGAAGTGGGTAGGCTGAAGGGGAAAATGCTAGTCACTGTGCAGCCACATCCTGTCTTTCAATTTCTCCATTTCTGCTCCGAAAACTTCGTCCACTCTGGCACCGTTTTTGTAGAACGTGAATGTTGGTGTGTATTCGACATGCTGGGCCAAAAAAACAGACACACCACAAAAATTTTGATATCACTGAGTGAATTGGTAATTTTCCCGCTACTTCATGCAAAATGTTGGCCAAGGTCCATCCTTGTAACGCCTGTTTAGGAAATAGTTCGCTGCACACAAAAACCTTTCTTTCAAATTAAAAGAAATGTTAACCCTTTCAAATCAAAGGATTTAATATGAAAGGGTTCTTTTTCTCTGCACCGAGTGGTCTAGCATTGTCAGGGGGGGGGGGGGTGATTTCTGCAGGGCCTACCTCTGAATAAAAGGTGTGGGTTTTTGGTGGGGTGCCAAAGCCCTCAAAACTGGTCCAGGGCGACTAAGTTTGGTGTAGCAGTTTCTGTTAAAATTGCATTCATATAGTCGAGGATAACAATGAGGGAAAGGAGAGAAAATTCATCATATTGGGGTACCAGGCTTCTCCACCCAAAACAAAAACATTTGAAAAAATCGCCAAACCTTTGCTTCATCTTTCATGTAGTCGATTTGGGCCACGGCATATCTCAGCCCAGGGAACTGAAAAAGCACAATGTCTCTATGTCAGTCAAATCTTTCCTTTCGATACAACCACAAAATAGACCCCACTTTATGCAGAGATCAACTTATTATAATACCAGAGATTTCACCTCGCCTTCAGCATTTTACTTTGGGGAAGAAAATGCTGACCAGCACCTCACACCCCTCAAACGCTCATGACCTTTCGAGGCCCCCTCACCCCCCCTTTTCTTGAAAAAAATGAAGAAGGGGGGGGAGATATTCTCTTTCTATTTTTAGTGTAAACAGATTCATAAGATTCCCCATTTTTTCTTAAACATCGTCAGGTTCTTCGTTCACTCGATTATCCCCAAATAACTGCATTTTCAGTTGCCAAAGATGTTTTTCCTCCCTACTTGTTGAGTGAGTCGCAAAAATTGAGGAAAAACCTCTCGGCAGTGGTGACACCAGGATGCCCCAAATTTCACGAGGGCTACATCCCCCCCTTCTCCATGGTGTTTTTTTTCCTCATCGCCACTCCATTTCGCCAATCGAAATCCCCTCACTTCCTCGTCCGTTCTCAGACCAGAAATGCTGGGGGTGATTTGCCCAGAACGATGCGAAGCCTCGGGCGAGGACGAAAAATTGTTCTGCATGCATGCAAACACAAGCAATCCTGTCACCAAAAAAAAATCGATTCGAAAAATTGTCTGTAATGCTTTATTTGTCAGAGCATTTTTCTGCAAAGAAATAGAAAAAATACAGTTCCTGAACATGGGGTTTCCTTAGGATGGTTATGTAAAGGGGGAAGAAAAATCTGTATCGATATCTCACTGAAGGGGCATCTGAACTTGCCATAGGGCTTGTTCTGATCGAAAATGAGGATTCCGCCACTTTGCTGTTGCTTGCAGCGTCTCCAGGAAATTTGATGGGGGCTTTTTTCAACACCTTTGTATCAATCCCGTGACGTAATCTTGACAATCTTGTCAAGGAACAGTCAAATAAACTTACGGAACGGCATTTTTTTTCCCTTTCTTTGTCAGGGACCCGCCACAGAGAGGAGGGTTGGTTTGCTGTGGTTGATTCGTTTGCACACACACCCACCCCAGAAAAATGCCGAAACCGAAGAACAAACAGAAAAGGCGGCGTGAATTCGAACTCAGGCACGTGGATCAGCTGTGGAGGGACGTCAGGAGGCCGAAGGAGGAAGTGTGCGATGGAGTGAAGGGGCCTGTCGGCACAACAGACAAGTGAGTTGAATTAAATCAAGGGTTAAAAAATATAAAAATTGGGATTTTGCTTCCATGTTAACTTTTTTTTTCCCTTGATTTAATTCATTCATGGAAGCAAAATCCCAACATACTGAAATCTAAACATGATGCTTTATTTTTATTTTTTTGTCGTTCGAATGCATTTTGAATGGAAATGAGTGATATGAGCTCTGTGCCACTTTTTGCTATGGGGTGTTCTTGATGTGTTTTGAATTTATTTATTTTTGATGATTAATGAAAGGGTGGAGATGGATGAGGATATTCCAGGCAGAGGGAAGCATTATTGCGTGCCATGCAGGTATTGTTTTTATTTTTCATTTTTATTTTTTGAAATAAACCAAACCAAGTTCATCAGCAAACCAATTTCAGGGGCAAAGGACTGTACAAAAGATGGGGAAGAAAAAAAAGTGAAACTGAAACAATAATAATATTTATTTTTTTATTTTTTTTTGAGAAATATGAATGAATGTTTGATTCACATCTGTCGAACTGATCGATCAAGAAAGGCAATGATGGTTCTTTGTTTTTTTTTCGAAGAAGAAAAAATGGATCTTCCTTTTTTTTTTTTGGTTTCAACTGATCGGTCTTTTCAAAGAGGGTATCACAGATGGTAGCATCGATTTTTTTGCCACAGGCGGCCTCCTCCCTTTTTTAGGATTGACCCTGAGAGCATCGGTTTTTTTTCTCATTTTTATCTCCTTTTTTCTTGTTTGCAGTCGGTATTTCATAACGGGGGCTTCTTTGGTCAAACACGAGAAAAGCAAGCCACACAAGAAACTGGTAAAGCTGTTGGCAAATGCAATGAGGCCTCATGACCAAAGGGCAGCCGAACAAGCCGGAGGCATGGGAAAACCGGACAACGGAATTTCAGCAAGGATGCCCGTGGATTCATGATCCTCAATGGATATTGTTTTGCTTTAGCTTTCTTTTGCTTCGGTTTTATCGGTTTTATCGTTGGTTCGATCGAATCAATAGGGATTTTTGAAAATGGGGCATGCTACGGAAAGTGGTCGCAGGTTGATGCAATCTCTGTAATGGAATTCATATTCACATATATATAACCCACATGTGTCGATGCTGCTGTCCTCTCGACTTGTGAAAAATCGTATTAGGGCTAAAACGGTGGAGATTCCACAAAAACACTGGGGGAAGTTTCCCAGGGTGTGTTTATGTCAGACAGAGTGCAACCAGTGTTCAAGTCAGACTCTCCCACCAGCAATCCCTGGAGAGCACCCATTCGCAATTTGAAACCCAGGCAAACAAGTCAGAACCTCAATAGGATCCATGCATCTCAACCCGCCCCCCTTCCCTAAGAAAAAAGAAAAAGATCCTTTTTCACAAATGCAGGCAGCATTTGTGTTTTCATTTGGGTATGCATCAAATCAGAATCTTGTACTTTACATCGGATGGGACTTTGTTCACAACGATTCGACCATCATAGGAAAGCGATGCGACGGTCCATGGATCCACTTCGCTCCATGCTAACCCATAAACGCTATCCTCATGATCGTCATAATCGTGAATTCGCCCTTCCATTGGGCCACTGCAGAAACAAAATGAAAAAAAATCCAACATGGTAAACAATTCTTTTACCAAAAAGAGTGATTTCTTTAACGCATTTTTTTTTGGGGGGGGGGGAGGGGGAAGAGGGGATGACAGCACATATCAAATTCAAGAATCCAGCCACCGCCCCCTCCCCAAAAAATGCATCAAAGATATCGCTCCCTTTCAAGAACAACAAAAACACAACATACAAAAAATTGAATCAAAGCTGAAAATCGCACGAAAGATTTCATTTTTTATTTTATTTTTTGGATTTTTCTCACTTCATGTATTTATTAAAAAAAAAAGGCTTTTTTTATAATAATGCCTCATTGATCCATTACCTTGAGGGGGAAGTTGGGGAGTTTTCTGGGGAGGTGCCCAAGGGCGTATTGGACCATAAAACCACCAGAGAATCGCTGGAGGAAGACAAAAGCATTTCTGGATGGAAGGGGTTGTAACAGCAGTTCCATATCCAATGTGAATGGCCCGTCAGTGTAAGCATCGGCTCACCCAAATTCCTGCACCAGCAGCATCAAGAGTTGTTAAGAAAGCCCCGCACAACTACTGTCGTTAAAAAGTCAGACAAAAAGAAGGATTCCACTTCATAAATTCTGCTTCGCTGAATTTTTTTGGGGGGGTTCTGGGAAGGGCAATTTTTTGCAGGATTGGATATTTCTCATCGACATAGAGCAACGACTGATCAACCGTGCGAAATTTGTCTCAAACTCAATCCAATTCCACTCCAAAAACCACACAAATAAAAAAACAGCCCCCCCCCCCCAAACTCAAACCTTGAATCCCATTGCTTGACAGCACAATCGTCCCCACAAGTCAGCAAAGTTCCGCCTCCATTGGGGGAAATATCAACATCTCTGACTGGCATTTCGTGTGCTCCTTGGACATCCCCAGCTTTTTCCATGGACCTCAGATCCCAAATCGTGAATCCGTTTCCCCCTGCCGTGCACAGAGTGTTGATGTCTGACCTGGACCAAGTTCCGCTCCACAGTTGCTGGAGGTCCCCAGCTGAAGCTGATGATTTTCTCTGAAAGCGGGACATCCCATGAAACATAGGTGTCACAAGTTGGCAAAAAGAAAAATGCAGGTGATGGTCTGACAGGAGTCGATTTTCTTTCTGGGTTTCGGATATGTTTCTGTTTGATTCGTTTTTTATCTATCTTAGTTTGTGAATTTTGGGGGGCAGAAAATTCTTATTTGACAAAGCAAACACTACATATTATATTTCAGTAAATGTTCATATCCATGTGTGAAAAGAAAAGAGTGTTGAAAACTGTTTAACACTCTGTCTTATGTTTACTCTTCAAAATTATATCACAGTTATTTGTTTTGCATCGTTTCGTTTTTTAATTCATTTCATTTCATTTCCTTTTTTTTTTTCAAAGGGGTGGGGATGGGGTTCTGATTTTTTTTATTATTTTTGTGAAGCTGACCTCAATAGCTCCATTGCCCACATCCCAGCAACTTAAATTTCCTTCATCGACAGATACCACCTTTGAGTCATCATCCTTGTGCCAAAGTACCCTTTTTGACAAAGGCAAAAAAAAGTCCAAGATAACTAAAAGAATAATCTTACTCATCGCTCAGGAAATATAAATGTGAATAAATAAATATATATAGATATATAGTGATATTTTCTTCATTTAACCATCGAATTTTGGGGATTAAAAAAACCACACAGAGAACAGGAAAAAGTTAGAAAAACCACAGGAAATTTTGCCTTGATTTTTGAGCTCTTGCGTTTGGATCTGGAGAAATTATGCTATATTTCAAAAGTACTGTTTTTAGAAAAAAGAATTATTCAGCAAATTCAGAACGGTTTGAAATGCTTTTTTTTTAAGTTAAATGGCTACCTGTTGGCATCGATAAAACGGAGCTCGCACAAACAGAGTTTTTATTTACTTTTATCCTTAATATTGTTATTTATTCACTTTTTTTCCTTCTTTTTTTAGGGGGGGGAAGATATTGTAAACAAAGAGTCCATGCTGCAGCGATATTTTCTTCCCCTGGCAGTGCAAAACATAGCAATCACCTCCTAATTCTTGACTCGAAGCCTTCCAATTCTCCGTTGCTGTGTAAATCCCTGGACCCATGCTCCGAGCTCCACAGCGTCACTCCATAAGCCCCATCTAACATTCCAGGAAAAACAAAAAAGAGAAAATCAAAAATCAACAAAATACACTGTTTTCTTGAGAAAATAGGTGATTCCCCCCCCCCCCCCCAAAAAAAAAGGAGCCCAAGACCACAAAATGAAATTGAATCAGACAGCGAATAAGTAAACAAATAAATAAATAAATAAATAAATTAATATATATATATATATGTTTCTTTTTTATGGACCTCACACACCTTTGTTGTGGACTGTGAAAAACATTTCAGGTTTCGAAGGGTGCGGGGCTACATCCCAGACCTCGTTTGGATGGACGAAAGCATCGACAGTTTGAATGGACTCTGAACTTGGATCGTATTCCACCAAGCGGACCTAAACCAGAAAAAAACACACCCACACTCAAGCAAAATGCCTGAACAAAACAAAAATTGAAAAGCTATTCTGGAAACGAAGTGCTGTCGGTATATTCAAGATTCGAACAATCCTAAGTTTATACGATTTTGTGGGGATGCCATTTTTTTCGATCAGAATCTTTCTGATCAAAATTTTACTGGGTTGCTGGGGCATGTCAGCCTAACATTCTGAACAGCATTTTTTCAGCATTTTTTAGGGGGAACAGTGTGTGTGGGGGGGAAATCATTGTGAGAATTGCATGCAGCTTTTGGAATGGATCGATTTTCGATCGATTTTCGGGAAGCCCACCTCGTTTTCCTCACGCAGACTGTTGGTTGCGACGTACCACTGCGACTTTTCCTTCTCTGCGATCTGTGGCCTCAAAACTCGAGCTTGGTATTTCAACCCGAGCGTCACCGAGGGCAACGACATCCCTCCAATTAAAAATTCGACGGATTTTTAAAAGGGGGCCCTCTGATTGCTGATCTTTGGGCAACTGACGGTGGGAAGTTCAGGAACGCCACTGCTTGGGAGGCCTGAAAGATGCGTTCATTGGTTGATTGGATTGGGCTCTGTGCGACTGGGGAAAGCGTCTGCTGGCGTTGGGAGGAAGAAAGAAACGCTTGCTCACCAAACGCCAGCATCAGCCATTTATCTAACGCTCTTACATACACAGTTTCTTGAGGTTTTGGGGGAATCCAGAGTCTTGTTTTTTTTTTGTTTTTTTTTCGGGGGGGAGGGGGCAGTAACATATTTTGTGATTTTGATTGGGCAAGCACGAGACAATCTATCAGTACCTTTCAAGAAAACCACCTGGGAATTTGTGCCTTTCAAACAAAAACCAACAGGAAATTTGCGCGTGGCATCCTTTCAGAGGGATTCACAACTCGAAAGCATTTCCTTGTGTGAATTCGGCATTATGTGTATAAACATCTCTACATCCCTGCGTTTGAAATGTGCCCATATTCCCAACACCAACCTTCCGAACCTCTCGTCCCAAATCTTGAATGAAAAATATAAAAATAGAAACCCCAATCAGCCCCGAAACTATCTATTATCGCATATGCAATGAAATCCCCAGCCCCAGACGCATTCACATGCACATCCACATGCACAGAAATATATCAAACAAAATTATGCATGTGTGGATGCATCACAGGCTGTCGCCCCTTCCGAAAAATTCCAGATCCAGATGTGCCCTTCACACGTGGTCAAAATCAATCTGTCAGCATCAAACCACACCCCCATCACTCTGGAGCCGACATCTATGTTTTGCAGGTAGCGCTCCTCGCTGATGTCCCAAACTTTCACCTGTCTGTCATAGGCCCCACTCACGACACGATTCCCATCCGTAGCAACACACCTGACACCCCCCGTGTGTCCCCACAAAACTTGCAAGCATTCGCCGTTCTGCATGTCCCAAATCCTGATGGTGGAATTCATCGCTCCGCTGACGATCGTCTCTCCATGCACATCCACACAATCCACCCCACGTTCGTGGCCCCGCAGGATCTTCCGGCAGCTCCCAGACTCCACATCCCAGAGTCGCAGCGTGGAATCGATCGATCCGCTGATCAGCACTTTCCCTTGGCGCGCGGATGTCAGACATAGAACCCAATCACGATGCCCCTCCAGGGTCTTCACGCATTCCCAGGAGCCCTTCTTCCAGATTTTGACCAACGAATCCGCTCCACCGCTGGCCAATGTCTCCGGCAAATCGACAATCGCATTCACATCCCCAGAATGAGCCTTAAACTTGAACGCACCCACCTCAGATTCGATGTTCCACCCGCAAATGTTGCCCACATCGTCCCCTCCGATCAGCACTTCCCCGCTGAAACAAAGCGAGTAAAGGTGCTGCCCAGCCATTTCAAAACCTGCAGCGAAGTCCTTTTTGTACACATCGCAAATGTACCATGAATTGCAGAACCCCATAGCCACCAAATCCCCCTTCCTGGCCACGCAACACATTCGCCCGATGTCCGGTGTGAGCTTCACGGGGTCCCGGGTTGCTGTAGTTTCTGGGTCGTCGCTGGAATGTGTGAAAGTCCGCCAGGCTCTTTCCAGGCGAGTTCTTTTCAAGCTTTTTGGATGGTGGGTTGCACTCCTCCAGTCTTTGGAAATTGTTGCACATCGGGCCACCATTCCGGGGGGTAAAAATGAAAGAATTGCAGATATCGTCTCGGCAGGCAAATACCATTCTTCCGTGCAAGCAATCTATAAGCACATTTGCTCTATTTGTTTATCTATTTAATCTGTTTATCCCGGTGCTGAATTATGATTCATCCCAAAAAAAAGCGTTGCTGAAAAAAAAGGACTGATAAGAACACCTCCAATTCCAAGAGGGCTTTTTTTGCCACCAGTCCTCTGAATCATCAAAAACGAAAGTAATATATTGACCAAAGACATTCCAGCACACACGCATGGAGGTGCAACGATCTGTAACTGCTGAGGCAAAAACCAGTCTGAGTTAAGGAAGTGGCTGAGTACTTTCTGGATATTTTTTGAGGAGATTTTTTTTTTTTCTCTTGGGGGGGGGGGGGGGGGGCAAACCTGATTTACGACCATTCGAACAGAGATACCCAAAAAATGCACGGAAGACTGCTGTGGTGGAGTTTTTTTTTTGCACAAGCAGTCGTTCTCAACGCGATGCTGTTAGGAAATATGCAGTTTTGTTTTCCGTCCACGCTGGGATCGTCTTTTCACAGATTCCGATCGGAAGCGCGTGCATTCCATCACAAATCCCGATAATGCAAAATTTGCATGTGGGGGGAGAGCTGGAACGAGAGCGCGCTCGTAGCCTTCGGTGTGTGTTTTGTGTTGATTATGGTGTGGAGGAGGGGCGGCAAGACTGCTTTTCATAAAATGAGGAGAAAAAAAAAATGAGCAGAGTGGCTACTCAGGCAACATGTAATCATTGATTGATTGATTGATAAAATGAACTTTTTCTTTTTCTTCTGTTTATCCTTTATCGACCATGATCAGAGAGGCCACGATATCTTGGTCTTGTTTTGGGTTGCCTTATATTTTCATCATCCTTTCCTACACCTAAGCTTTTTGCCCAGCACTGATCCGATTGATCCGAACGATTGATTGGAAAGATGGATCGGATGATCCATCCGGGATCTATTGTTACATGCAACATAATTTTTTTTTCCTGACACAGGCAACCCTTTACTGAGCCCCCTGCCCCACCCCCCAGAAAAGAAAAAAAATTGTCAAAAGGAAAAAAAAAAGAAGTCAGGGCAATATAACCAGCCCCATCTCATTTGCTCATCCGCTCCTTAAACAAAGCTTTCTGGCCATCTGGATCGTTCCGGAGAGGCTGCAAAAAAGAAAAACAAAACAATGTCAAAGCAAAGAATTCCAATCCCCTGGTCAGAGTTTGCTTATTCTCCCAAAACGCATATACCAATGAATTGTTTAATTCACATTAGGCAACCTTGCCCAACGAAGGCCGTCCACAACGAGGTGATTAGCCCATGCATATACCTATATATCTATGTATATGTTTCTACTTAGTTTATTGGGGTAGAGAGCTAGATATGGACATTGTGATGATACGGTGGTTTCTTTCTAAGTCAGCCTTCTACACATTTCCGTGAACGGGCTGCACTCAGCTGTTTGACCTCGTATAGAATAATTTCAATTCAATTCAATATATATATATATATATATGTGTGTGTGTGCTGGAAAGGATCGATATTTGGCTGCATACCTTGTACGCCCATGGCTCGGGGACATCCATCGCCCGCAAAACGGCGTCTCGAGAATGAATTCTCTCCAACCAACCCTGTTCAACCGGAAGGAAAACATTTATTGATTGTTCGTTTTACCCCCACCCCCTCGTGTAACAAACACCCAAGCACACAGGACAGCCCCAATTTATCAACAGCAGACAGGGACAAAAGGGGGGGGGGGCGTATGAAACAAGCTTACCTTCAGGTTGGGAAATTCCTTGATATCAATATCCAGGAAGAAGTGCCACGCGACCCAGCAGTAGTTTGCAATATCAGCCAAGGTGTATTTTCCGGCTGCCAGCCAATCTTTTCCCTCCAGCTGCTTTTCCATCACACCGTACAGCCTTTTGGTTTCGTTCAGATACCTGCAAAACGATAACCCTGCCCCAGTGAGTCAATAAATTGAATGCGAAACAGTGGTGTGGATGAAATCTCCATAAAAAGATGGGAGCAAAAAAAGCCGCATACCTTTGTTGGCCATACTCGATTTTCTCAGGCGCAAAATGACTGAAATGGTTGGCTTGACCTTGCATCGGCCCCACTCCCCCCTGAAATCAACATCAACCATTGCCTGTCAAATTCATGCTTTCCGGAAACCCACTGCAATTATCCACCAAACTCCGGGACTATGGTCAACACCCAACACAGCACCACCAGCAACTACATGCACATCGCCAATACTGCCACACCCTTATGAATGAACGAGATTTTTTACCCTTAAGATTCGATAGTTCCAGTGGAATGGTGGAGGGAAAACACAGAAAAACGTGTTGGGGGGGAAAGCGGGTTAGGGAAATGAGTTTTTCGTTGTGTTGCGGATTTCTCACCATCTGAAACATCAGCCATTCGATCACTTCGTATCTTTGAGCCAAGTCTTTTGGAAGAAGCACCCCTTCGGCATCGAAACGATCGCACAAATACATCATGATTGCTCCACTCTCGAAGATAGCCAAGTCCCCTTTCTCATGATCCACTGTAGGCCCAAACAGTCAGACATCGAATCAAAAACAAGAAAAGATTTGACCAATTTTAATGCGAGGTGTTTCACACAGTTGCTTCTTTACAAGCAGATCGTGGAGACATTTTATCCTTGCACCTGACTGACATCCAGTCCACCATAAGTATAAAAATGTGCCCATCAGCACCATGATTAGTCATTCCTACTAAGGGAATGATCGAAGTCGAACGCCGAGGACAATCAATCAAGAATATCCATCCAATAATCTTGATCATATGCGTTGGAGATGGTTGATTCTATCGTCGCCTCACCCATGGCTGGGATTCTCCCATTCGGGTTGATCTTCAAGAAAGACTCTTCTTTCTGTTCGTTCTTGGAGATCGCTATAGCATGGACGTTGTACGGGATGCTCAGCTCCTCCAGCACGACGGTGGGCTTCCAGCCGTTCGGCGTCCCCGCAGTGTAAAGCGTCACTGGTTTGCTTTCGGCAGCGGCGCTCATCTTGGATGATCTGGAACGAGGAGGAGATGTCCTTGCAGAAGCCAGGTGTCGGAACAGAGTCGCGTGTGCGATTTCGCTGGGTCGACAACGGGATTGCGCGCTGTGTACGGTTCTGAGGAACGATGTCATGTTCTGGTTGGGAGGGGGAGAGGGGGGGGCTTATGAAGTCCTACCTCTGGTGATTGCCTCTGCAGAGGGTTGTGGTCTGTTGGTTTGGGAAACGTCACCAGTTGTGGCATGATTCGTTGATTTGACGAAGGTTTGTCTTGGGTATCAGAAAAGAACCCAAACCCACGAAATCAATCGTGGAATCTTGTATCTTCTTACAAACAAACAAACAAAGCTTACACACACAGAAGCTCCCCTTGTACCTTTTTGCACTTTAGTAGGTCCCTGTTTCAAGTCTCAATCAACGAGCGGTTCATCCACACCAGGGTGGAGTGACCCAACGAATCCAAAAATAGATCCAATAGTTACAAAACAGCAAAAGGAGGCCACCACCCCCTTTGGCAAGCACCAATACCAACACCAATAGAAATCGACCATGACGTCAGACTACATGCATGTTTGCTTTCTAAAAAGAGATCAGGAGGAAGTCAGACTACATGCATGTTTGCTTTCTAAAAAAAGATCATGGGGAAGACAGGGATCCTGCCTACCATGACCTTTTCTCCACCAATCCATCAATGATCACATCACCTTTGGGGGCCACTCTTTCTCCAATAAAGCATGTTAGCGTTGCAACCGTCCTAGAACGAAAGAGAAGGAGGCAAACGGATAACGTTATGGATAAGATCATGGACACGGAATGACTAGATGTGAATTGAAGTGAGAAGAGAATAGTGAAGTGGGACCTCTTTAAAGTTTGTGTGTAGGGTGCTGTGGGTCGAGAAATAAAAGAGGACAGGCCTTGTAAGAAAGTGTCCTATTTTGCACTAGCAATAACCTTGCCTCGGTCGAATACAACATTAGGGAAGAGTTGGTTCGACGTCTTTTCCGACGAATCCCCAACTCACTTTTGATCACTTTTGTTTTGGGCCGCCATCCAGTCCCCTTGTTTCATTCCGTAATGTTCGACATCCAACAGCTTTCCCCATTTCGCCACAGCTTTGGGCGTGCTCCCTTCATGCACCATTCCGATCTTTCGTAGAACTCGCCCAGAGGCGGGATTTCTGTGGAAGTGCGCCGCACATATCCTCTTCATGTTCAAAACAGAGAAACCGTAACATAGCACAGCCCGAGCCGCCTCCGTGCAGTACCCTCTTCTCCAAAATGGTTTTCCCACCCAATAGCCCAATTCGGCCTCCAGGGAAGACTGTGCAATTGACAATCTGATGCATCCAATCAATTCTCGAGACGGTTTAAGAGTTATTGCGAAAACTGCTTGCTCCCCAGCGTCGAATGCTCGCTGATGGGTCGAAATCCAGGCCTCGGCCATGCCGTCCTCGTACGGATGCGGTATGAGCGAAGTTCCTTCCGCGACGGATTTATCCCCGGCCAGCCTCTGGACGTCATGAGCGTCAGACAATCCCAGTGGCCGTAGCAGAAGCCTGTCTGTGGTGAGAATTCGTCGGCTGAAGTCCATGTTTTTTAGTTTTAGGTGGACATGGTCGTTTTGCAGGTTTGCACATCCCTAAACCCCCAATTCCTCGATCCAGGGCATGACAGATGATTTCAGTCTGTCATGCGCACATGTCAGCCCACGTCGATCGTGGAGTAGATAGCAACGGGGGATGTGCTTGCAGGTTTTGTGAGTGGGGCAGTGCTTGATGGTGTTTTCTTGTCGGATTCCGAGTGGTTTCCTGGGATCGCGCCTTCAACGAGATTGATGTAAAACAGTAAGGAGTTCATAAAAGGAACATGTGTCTGTGGATCTAGTTTTTTCTTTTTTTTTTGAGAAGGTGATTGTTGGTATTAGGTTGCAACAGGAGCAGAGATTGGACAAGGAACGAACACCTGATATCTCGGCCCAATTAACCAATCAATCAATCAGTGATTGCACATCTCGGCCCAAACCCAACTGTCAACCGACTCTATGTCATACTCAGAATTCGGGTCGACAACACATAGACATGACTACTTCTCTGTGGGATCAGGCTGCATGAAATTCAGAAACACAGGGAAGATGTATATTCAATGGAGGGTTTTACAAAAACCACAAAATTGAAATGATTTGCCCTCTGGTTCAATCTGAAGTTGAATTTGATTGAGTACTCGGAATGCAAAAAAACTGGAAAAGGTAAAGAGTGAGGATGATTCAGAATGGAATGCAGATCAACTTTTTTCATTTTTCCTTGGCTTGTCCCTTATATTTCCCAATTTTTTTCATTTTTCATTGGCTTGCCCCTTATAGTTTCCGAAATGGAAGCGACGCACCCAGGATCTTACCAAATTTCTGAATTCGATTTCTGAAATGCAGCATAGGAATAAGGACGCAATGCAAAGACGCTACAGGAGAGAGAGTTGTTAAGAAACCTTTTCACTTCTGTTTTTTCTTTCAAATATTTCAAGCTAAGATTCCACACGATGGTTACCCCTCACTGAAACACAAGCCCTTCCCTTCTGACGAAAGCACCTTGTTTTTTTCCATTTCCTTTTCCCACCCCACCACTCGGCGCCATAACACCACCACTTAATAATAAACCCCAATCCGCTTAAAAAGCTTCGAAAGCAAAACAGAACAAATCGTCCTGTGCCTGGAAGGGCGAAAATACATAACCTAGATTTTCAACGAACGCTAACGGCCAACACTTCCTCTCTTAAAGAACCTTGCAAAAATACTCCTCTTAAAAACGTGTCACATTTTTTTTACCCCCATTCTATCCCCTTTAAAATCGAAAAGGAGAATGAAGTAGACTTAATCCCCCTTTTCCATACCTTCCCTCCTAATTTTTAGTTTTTTTTTTTTCTTTTTCTTTTTTTTTTTTTGATAAACAAATACCCACGCCAGAATTTGTTCCTCATTTTGAAAACAAATTCAAATTAGAAAACAAAAAAACAAAAAAAACATGGAGCACGAAAACTATTTTTTTTTTTCTGTGTTGCAATGGCTCCTTCGCTATGGCTTGTTTTTTTTTCTTGTTTTTCTTTGTTTTGGCTTTTATTTTTTATGAACTCTTGAATAACAAGAGGATTCCCCCCCACTTTTTTTTCCCTGATCCCCTAAATTCCTAAATGTGTGCAGAAGGGATCAAGGAGAGAAAAAAAAAATGACATCGTGGCTTGAAAAAGGATCAAAAAAAAAAACAAATTGAGAAAGAAAGGCCCCTTCCAAACACCCAAAAAAACAAAAAAAAAGAAATACCACATCATATGGTGAACAAACAAATTAATTTTCTTTTTCTTTTTTTCTCCTCCCACTTCCTTTTCCCTTTTTTTATTTCTTTTTTTCCCTCAACAAATTCACGATATTAACTTTTTTTTTTTTTTTTTTTTTTTTTTTTTTTTTTCGGGAAGAGGGTGGGGTGGTGACTGGGACGATGTGATCACTAAATAAAACATTAGGATGTATATGCGTCTAGTTCCCTTCCCAGTTGTTTTTTTTTTTACAATTTTTTTTTTCTTTTTTTTTTTTTTGCTGGCCACATTTACTATCCAAAATGAGCCTTATCCCACAACATCACGACCACTCAAATTTTCCCCACTTTTTCCTAGCCCCCCTTTTTTTTCCCCTTGCAAAACGAAACACCCATTTCCATCAAAAAGTCACAGTTCTTTCCCTCCCTCCCTCCCCCCCCCCCTAAAATGAAAGTTTATCACAGGCTTCCCTCTTTTTTGGAACAAAAAAAAAAACACTTGCAAAATATGATCGAGAAAGAAGGGAAAAAAAAAACAAAAAAACTAGTGCTGTGGTAACATTCGAAGGCTTTTGTTTTTTCTTCCCCACAGAGCAAAATCAGAAACAGAAAAAAACAAACATGTTTCACAAACTTCTCAACACCATGGATGCAAAATCTTTTTCCCCTCATCCCCTGTTTTTTCCTCAATTTAAGAAGGAAAAAAAAGGCCCAAAAACTATATTTAAGAAAATCTAATTCAAAAAAAAACTAGACAAAGAGGAATTTTACGTGCATTTAAACACACATGCGCGAGTGCGTATGTGCGTGTGCGTGCCCTAGAAATACACAGTGCTAAAAATAACAGAAATTTAGGGATCCCTTTCTAGATCAATTTCAACCCCTTAGTCACTTGAACACACTCCACCGGCTATGACACTGATTTAAGAAAAAAATAGTTAAAAAAAAAAAAATCTGTATATACATATATATGTTCTTTTTTTTTTCACGCTCGTCTTTTTTTTTTTGGTTACAGGAGGTACAAACAAAAAAGCTTGGAAGAATTTCCCTTTTTTTTTTTTCTTTTTTCCCCTCCTCCCCCAAACCCCGTTATAGACCTAATGTTCTGTTGCAATTTTTTCTTCTTCGAGACTCTGCATAGAATTCAGACACCCCCTCCCTCCCGCGATTTAATACATACATAAATATATATGTATATATAGATAGAAATATACATAGACATACACAACTGTGTGTATGTTTGGATCCCCCCTCCCCCCTTCACGAAAATTACCAAGTATGGTCCCTTGTCTTTTTTCCTTTTCCCTTTGTGTTTTTTTGTTTAATTATCAAACACACAAAAAGAAAAGAAACTGCTCCAGCGATGCTATACATAGACAAAAATTCAGTGCCAGTTTCCCCCCCCCCCCTCCCCCTCTTTCATTTCCTTTTGTTGAAAACCATTGAAATGAACCTCCAGAAAACAAATACCCCACCCCCACCCCAGCATCCTCACATTTTCCCTTCACCAATCAAAATCTAGTATCCAAAAAATCGAGGGAACATTTTTTTCCCCCACCGATTCAGACCTCCCATATTTTTCATCCTCCCCCCCCCACACACACAAAAAAAAAGAAGAAATCCAGGGGTTTTCTACCCCCCCTTTTTTTTTCAGTGGAAAATCTGAACCCCCAAAAAGTAACCAAAGCAAAATGACAAGACACCCATTTACTGCGAGGAAAAAGCCTATCGAACGTCTTTTCACCTTTTTTTTTTTCTTCTTCTTTTTTTTTGCTGTCACATTTTCTTGTTTTCACTGGGCCAGTATTTTTTTTTTCCAGAAACCCCCTTTTGATAAACATATATGTATATTTTCCCCCCCATCAACTTCTCCCTTTTCTTTTTTCGTGATGGTAATTTCTTTCTGAAATTATTTTTCCCCTTCTCCAATAATTTCTTTACAGAATCTTTCGAGAAAACAGGAAAACAAGAGGGAAAAAAGGCACGAATGAAAATACCCCCCCCCCCTCCCCTGGAAAAATAAAAACAAAAAAACATCACTCTGGAAGAGCAGTTTTCCACTGGAACCATCAAAATTGAAACCATTCATCCCAATCAAAAACAAAGAAAAAAAGAGGGAAAAAACGGAGACTGAAATCAGTGAATAGAAAAGAAAACAAGCAAAAAGAAAACTTTTAAAAAAGGTGTGTACTATACGTAGGCACGAACAAAATATAACAAATTGTAAATATGTACAATTTCTTTCTTTTTTTTTCCTCCCTTTCAGCGGGTTTCTCAAAGAAAATCAAAACCATAAACCATAATAAAACGACACTCGGAAGGCTAAAAACCCGTTTTCTAGCCGCCGCTTACCCCCTTTTCCCTCTCCCACCTAAAAATAGAAAAGACAAAAAAAAAAACCTCGGTCCCCTATTGCAACCCCCAAATATACATAGCCAATCAAGTATCAAATTTTGTTTCGTTTTTTTCTTTTCTTTTTTTTCTTTTCTTTCATGCAAATTGTGCATTTGCTAGTGCCGCCGTCAAAATCCACAACTTTTTTTCCTTTCGATTTTTCGAAATTTTTTTCCCCCGCTCTCTTCAAATATAATATAAAATAAAAGAAAGGAAAAAATATTTGAAGTAGAAAAAACATAGAAGCGAAAGATTTATCGACCCTTAAAAAACAGGGAGGAGAACGGCAAAAGAAATATGCAGGTTTTGAAACCATTTCTTTTTCCCCCCTGTCTTTCTTTACCCCCTCTCCATGAATAAAAAAAATCCATCTATCCTTGCATGTACATGGGATTTTCTTTAATATATATATGTATATATATTTTTTAAATATAATATTTTCCCTCAAAAAATCCGCAACCCCCGTTGTCACCTTTACTTCTTTTACCCTTCAAAAACAATACAAGGCTTTCTTTTTTTTATAAGAAAAAAAGAAGGAAAGTAAGTGGATATAGCACACAAAAGAACACAAAAGCCAAAAGGGATGATAAAAAGAGAAAAAAAAATGGATATTAAAAACCCCCCTTCATGTTTTTACGACCAAAACATGCGACGGAATTTCCCCAAACTCCAGCAACACAATTCGTCCGAAAAAGAAAACCCAACGCTTTAAGAAACCGAAAAGACAACGAATTTGATTTACCCCCCCTTTTTCCACCCCCACCCCCCTCTCACATCTCTTGCAGTACTGTAAGCACCCCCCCCCCCCTCCCCCTTTTTTCCTTTTTTATCAATATTCCCTGATATCTCCTTTCCCTTTTCTTTTTTTTTTCAAAGGGGGGGGGGGGGGGATCACCAGATCCACCATAATAAATACAGCACCACTGCTTTCCCTACTGGATTAACGATCAGCCCCTTTCCCTCAAATTTTTTGACCCTCCTCCCCTCTTTCTCTCTCTATATATGTATGTATCCCCACCCCACCCCTCAAACCCACAGTTCTTCTTTACTTTTTCGTCCTCTCCCTTCGGCCAAACAAATAACCCTTTCAAGTCCAGCCCCCCCCAAAACCCTCCGAATCCAACGTAACTGGGGTTTCACAATTTCAAACACCTCAATTTTTATTTTCAAACATAAAAACTTGTTTCTTTTACTAACCATTTTCCCCCCCCCCCCCGAAAAAAAAACCCTCTCCTATGACACCCCCCCCCCCTCCCCCTTTCTCTACACACACACACACACACACAACCTTACATTTCCTCTTTGCCGGTTTTTTTTTTCTCTTTCTTTTCGATTTTTAGGACCCTTGAGGTCGATCATGGTCCGTGAATTTTGGGTAGCTTCCTAAATCGTCCACCGACACGGAGTAATAATCGCTGTTGTGTTGCGCAACAGAGAAATAATCTTCGCTGTTAGTTCCGGGGGTGGTTTCGGTCACTGGGTTTTGCTGTTGATAATGCTGCTGGTGAAATTGCTGCTGCTGCTGCTGTTGTTGATGGTGCCGTTGCTGCTGTTGCTGTTCGGAGGCCATGTGTTCTTCTCGCTCCTTGGAGGACCATCGGCCGATGCCGCTCCTTGCGGAAATCAAACCCACCTCTCGCACGGGCTGCCTGTAGCCGGCGGCACCGGAGCTCCCGTCGGACCGTTGGGTGGAACCACTGTGGACCAACTCCACGTCTCGCGGACCTGCTGCGGAAAGATTGACGAAAAAAAAATGAAGATAAAAGAGATAAACAAAGTAGAAAAAAAAAGGGAAGAAAAACTATTATTATTTTATTTTTAATTATTATTCTATCCCCAACTAGTTGCGTAGAATTTTTTCTTAGTTTTGCCTTTTTTTCATTTTTCATTTTTCATTTTTCGTGTTTCATTTTTCGTTTTTCGTTTTTTGGTTTTTCGTTTTTCAGTTCTTCAGTTTTTCGGTTTTCAGTTTTTCAGTTTTCATTTTTTTTTTTTTTTTTTTGGGGGGGGGGGGAGGGGGTGTTACCAGATGATGCAGCAGGAGCTAGGCGCAAGGGGAAGCTGGGGTGGGGCCGTTGGTGGGGGTCCTGGTCCTTGGGGCTCTCAGGAATTTCGGAAAGAGGCCCCTTCACTTGGAACGCCGTGTCGTCGTTCATCCCATCCAATATCGCAGCTCCCACTGAGGGAACCTAAATCAAAAACCAACAGAAAACTTAAAAAAAAAAAAAAAAAAAAAGCAAAGACATGAACTTCGAAAAGAAATAGAAGAAGAAAAAAACTCCTCCTCCATATTTGAAAAAAATCAAAAAAATAGGCTTAGCGCATCGGAGATTTGCTTTAAAAAAACAAAACACCAAAAAGCAAAGCAACGAGGGGAAAAAAAACAACTAGAAACCCCCCTCGTGCGAAACGCATACTGGTTGAGCAGGCTTTACCTCTGGAAACTTCACAGGGGGTGGAGGCCGCTGGAACGGGCCTTTCGCTCGTTGATTGGAGGTCGGGAGTTTCGGTTCAGGGCTGGATACCCTGTCCCATGAAAATGATATGGAATCTGAAGTCCAAGCTGACTGTCCCTCCCTGGAGCCGAGAGTTATTGTCATGGAGTATGATGGATCCACGGACGAAGAGAGCGTTTGCCTGGTGCCCCTCCGTGGGGGCAGGTTTTCGGTCGGAACGGGGCCGGGATTGAGTTCGGTGCTGTCATGGAGAGGCGTTGACTCTTCAGTGTTATCCTTTGAGGATGAGCCTTCGTCCTGAGCCAAAAAATAAAAAAATAAATATGGAAATAATTTAGAAAACTGAGTTACACTCACCCGCCCCCCAAAAAAGAGAAAAAAAAAAGAAAAAAAAAAGGGTGGATTGTATTCTTCTTTTCTTCCTTTGAAAAAAGAGTGTTTTTTTCTTTTTCTTTTTCTTTTTTGTTTTTTCTCCCACTTGTTTACAAATCAGTTGCTCACTACAAAAAAAAATGGTTTCTTTTTTTGGCGCCATTCCTTCAGGCTCTTCTGAAACTTTTTCTAAAAGATCATGACAAAAACTTCTCCCAAAAAAAAGAAGATTTATCATAATTTGACCTGGAGCACTTCTTCTGTGCTCCACTTGCCACAAGCAATGTATTTTTTTATATCAGTGAATACACATTTTTTTTCTTCCCAAAACGATTCTCAAGATCAGGATTTAATTGGGGGGGGGAAACAAAATCTCTGCTTGCTCCGCACCTCGCCCAAAAGTTCTCCAAGAAAATGAACAAGCTCCTGTCCCGTTTTACCGTTCAGCCTCTGCACCAGCTCCAAATTCTGCTTCTGGATTTTGGAAGGAAGAAACTCCTTGTCCTGCATCCCACCCCCAGAAAAAAAGAAAAATAAAGAAAAATAAATAAAGATTTAAGAAAGAAAAATCAGCATCCTTTTTTTTCTTCTCAACAGTACAAATTCATTCCACAGCTTGAGGGAAAAGGGACCGTCAATTTTTGCCAAACAAAACTATCGATGCTAAAATCTGCAGGTCCCCAGCATTTCTAAAGCAGCCACACAATTTTTTTATTTCTTATTTTTAAAATCTGTTCACGCAAGGCCCAAAAGGCACTAAGTATTGTAAAGTTGCTGGAGAATCTGCTGTAGCTGCTATAATAATCGTATACCCCCCACATCTAAAATTTCTAAATCTGTTGAATATATATTATAAACAACAAAATGTCTTAATAAAAGAAACTAGATTTTTCGAGTTATGGAAGATTTGGGTTTACGCATATAGAAAATTTTCGATTTCTGAGTTACTTTTGAAATTTGCCCAATCACGGAAAATGTGCTGTAGCCCCCCCCTTAGAATTCGATCCAAAAATATCACCCCATCAAATCACCCAAATAGCTTTTATCCTTTCATTTTCATGTCTGCCATTTTTTCCACGATGTATTTTTTTTCCTCACGTTTTCAACGGACTCCCGGATTGCCCTGAGAACCCGAAGGATGAAATCGAAAGTGGGTCGATCTTCCGGCAGCGGGGATAAACACACCACGCAGAGCAAAGCATACAGCATGGGACAAGACACCGGGAATTTCGGGAATTTCTCGTGATACTGCAAACTTCCGTTGCCCCCGGTGGTTTGGATCGGACAGCTTTGATGGTAGATTTCCCACAAAACCACCCCGTAAGAAAACACGTCGGCCTTTTTGGAAAGCAGCCCGTGCTGGACGACTTCGGGGGCCATGTAGAAAGGGGTCCCGGCTTTGTGATTGGAAATGTGGCTCTGCATGTAACTCATTTTGACGCTCAACCCAAAATCCGCGATCTGTTTACGGAGCAAACAGAAGAAAAAGAAAAAAATATATAAATAAACAAACTGGAATTGTTAAATCGTAGGGGGGAAAAAAGCTACCAAATGCTATCTGTCACATTTTTCGAAACTTCATCACAGTTTTCTTGGGTTTTTTTTTACGGACCGGCACGTCACTCATTATGGGGAGGCTTTCGTGTTTCTCACTTTTTTGTCATTTTTTTCGCGTTTTTTTAATAAAATATGTTTCGACGAGGGCTGAAAGGGCCAAACTGTGCAAATCAGTGCCGTGGGCCTACTAATAAAATATTCTTGTATCGCAATATATGAAAGAAAAATAAAATGCACCAACACAATATATGAGAGGGAAGAAAACAAAACCCGGTTTCTGTTTCTTTGGCCCTCAGGGGAGACAAAAAAAACTTATTTTTTGTGAGGAAAAAAAAATTGATCTTCCTGCTAAAAATTGAATTCCACGACAAAAAGAGTGACAAATTTTTAATTTGTTTTTTGGCATGAGGTAAATCACCAAAATCTTTTCTTTTTTTTTTAAAGGTTTTTTTCTCTTTGGGAGGGTGAGGTTGAAGAGAAATATTGGGCAGAATTTTAATGGTGCCCACTGTTGCAAAATAGAAAGGACCTTCAAATCAGGCAATTCAAAATCATCCTCTACATCTAAACATTGCTGGATTTATTCTTTTTTCCTTTCTCAATCGTGGAACATCATCACTTCAGTAATTTATTTTTTTAGCTCTTTCTCTCCCCCCCAAAAAAAAACCCCAAGAAAACACAAATTAAAAAAGAAGAGTCATCAAAATTAAAACTAAACGAATAAAAACAAAAAGCATCCCTAACACTCCTCGAACAACCCACCTTCGCCACGAGATCCAAAGGTCCCCCCGTCTTTCCCGACTCCTCCCTGAGCAACACGTTTTTCGTATTTACATCCCCATGCACGATATTGTGTTTGTGCAAATGATTCAGCCCTTGAGCGACATCCAGCCCCAGCTGCAAAACGCCCTTCACAAACTTATCATGAGTGTCGCAGCTTTTCAAAACCCTGTCCTTCAGGGCGTTTCTCAACGACCCCCCCTCGCACAGCTCCTGCACGATGTACAGTTTCCAATCCACGCACGCCCTCGAAAACGAATCTCCCCTGATCGGGATGCTGCTCAACGCGCTGGAGGTCTGAAGCTGCTTGAAAGAATAGGTGTAAGTCTGGACCACGTTTTGATGTGCGATACTGGAGCTGATTGCCGCCTCGAAAATCGCACGCTGTTTCTCTTTCCCTGCACCGTCTGCGACATCCTGGAAAATGACCGTCTTGATCGCCACAGGGAGGCTTTTCCACGTGCCTTTGTACACGACACCATAGCCGCCGCTGGCGATCTGCTCCGTAATCTCCACAGCGTCGTCTGTTATGCCCAATTGCTGACCGTTGATCTGTCCCATCATGTACGTTTTCACGGAGCCTCCCTTCGGATCCGAGTACGCTCCCACCGACCCACTCATCGAATCCAAAGACCCCTTCCTCCGTTTCTTTTTCAGCCACCGCTTGAAACACAAATTCGGGAAGAGGAAAATCGCCACCACGCACACCAGAATCCCCGCCCCAGCGACCGCCCCCAGAATGATGATGGCCTTCTGCTCCTTGCTGTTGTCAGACCCCGATCCGCCCGCCTCCCCAAGCGAATCCACATTCACATCGTTGCAGCTCACGGTGGTGTTCGAGAAACAGGTCCCGTGGCCGACGAATCGAATGAAGGTCAGCTCCGAAACGTCCCGGCTGAAGCTGACCCTCATCAAGGGGGCCGGCAGCCCGTTCGGCATGGATTGCCTCAACTCACTCTTTACGGCCTCCCCCAAGCTGTCGATGTACTGACATGGTACCACTATGCTGGTATCGATTTGAGACAACGCACAATCGAAGCCGGTGCTGCTGTATCTCACCGCCGAATTGGTGGTGGGTAAACACACCCGACCGCACACCGTTTCCCCATACTCCTGGAGCACGTTTTTGTAAATGAGCTGGCCTCCCGGGACCACCTCCGCAAACATGCCGTTCGACAAGCTGGGGTCGATTTCGAGGGAGACGGACTGCTGGGTGGCGCTTTTCACCACCACTTCGTTTTTGATCGTGATTATGTTTCCGTTGGGCATGTCTTGCGGCGAAACGTATATATCTTCGGTGAGTTCGATTTCCACCCCTAGACCTCCATCGTCGAAAGCTCTCATCAGGGCGCTCACCAGCTCCGGCCCAGTGGCTGCACTGAATTGGGTGAGGGGGGGAATGGTGTCTTGCTCCTCCTTCCCTTGATTCTGACTAAGCACCACGTTTTTGACCGAAAACGAATCGCTTTCGTACCTCTCCACCACGAATATGTTTCCCTCGTTTCCGATCGTCGCCTGCTCGTTCTTCAGCAAATTCCCACGGATTTTGAAATAAGTGAGCGTGTCCAGCAGCAGCTCCACGTCCTCGTACACCAGCTTGGAAGAGGGTCGCACGTCGAAAGCGTTTTGAAACAGGGCTTCCGGCGTGGGGAACTCGCCTTCCATCGTGATCGTCAAATTCGAGAACAGCAGTTCGGAGATGTCGCTCAGAATGAGCAGAGTTCTGGTCCTGGCGACGCCGAGCATGGCGCCGGGGGTGCCCCTGACTTCGACGCTCCTCCCGGCTATGTTGAGCAAGGGAGAGAATCCGTAATCGTCCACGAAAATATCCTTGGCAATGACTATCGAGTCGAAATCTGGTCCCGCTTCCAACCGCGCGAGGGCACCGTGCAGCCCCGACGCGCTGGAAACGGTCGCCTCCCTGTCTCTCACCCGCACGGTTGTGGCTCTAACCGAGATCCCCACCGACAAAAATAGCACGACCAATAAGCGAGTGGGTCTCGCGAAAACCTGATCGCGGCTCGAGCGCATCTTGCGTTTCTTTCTCTACTTGCCGTCGACGGCCTCCCCGACTTTTCTTTTCGTCGTCTCCGCCACAACCGCTTTCTGATTGCTTTTATTTCTTTTCTTGTCCCGTCTTGTTCTTGCTCCCCCCCCTAATGTTTTTTTTTTTTTTTTTTCTTTTCGTTCCTCCAAGCACGACAACGCGAACTACCGAACAAAGATCCCCCTCTTCTCCACCGAAATTAAAAAAAAAAAAAGCCACGAATGCACACCCCACTGATTATTCCTTCCCTTGACGGCGCCACCGGTAGAAGAAGAAGAAGTTTCCCAAAAAAAAAAACACGAAAATTTCCCCAAGAGTTATCCTCTGTTTTGTTTTCTTTTTGGCTTTTTTTTCAGTGGAGATTTTTTTTTCCCTTAAGAGTGAAATTCAATTCAACCGAAAAAACAAAACCCTTCCCAACCCAAACACCTTTTTTCCCCCCTCCCCAAAAGTCGACCCCCCTTCGTTTCTTTTCTTTTTTTTCAAGTGCGACACGATTTCGCTTGTCGCTGTTCTGGTGTTCCGTGTTTTTTTTTTCTCCCCAACAAAACAGTCCAAAAAGAACGACGAGTTAAACCCTTTGTTGATCTAAACAAAACAGGGCCCTATAGACCAGGCACGAGCGCGAGCGGGTCGCCTCCGACAATTTCGCGCGGTTCGCCGGTGAGATGGGCGATTTGCGACCCGTTTGAGGTACCCCTGGAGAAAACATTCACAACAGGAATCGCCCGCAGCGATCTGACATTGTCCAGACCCCGCCCGTCATGGGGACATGAAGTGCCTGAAGTTTTCGAGAGCTGACGACTCTCGCCATCAGTCAGATGGACTAAAGGGTGATTGGTGTGACAGATCTCGGACGCCCGTCCCGAGCTCCACTCAACAAGATCAAAACAACAGCACGTGGACCCACGTGGTCTCGAGTGGGGTGAAGAATCTTTTCGGATCTCGGTGGGGAGGGTCCAGTAAATTCTATTTGTGGGTGGCCGCCTGTGGCGGCGGAACTGGAAGGAAGCTGCAAAAGAAAAAGGTAAGGCAGGAATTCTCTGACATGTGGTTCACATCACCCAAGCTGGATTGATCGCTGAAGGGCTGGAAAGCCAATTGTCTGATTTGAATGTCGACCTCAAACTTTCTGAAAAGGTAAAGGGGGGTGTTTCGTCATTCGACCATCATCAGCACCAACACAGCTGACTTCTCATGCTGCCCACCCCAACAGGTCATGCCACCCACATAGTTGTGATGCCACCCCTCCCAACTTTTTGTATCGAATTTCATTCTGACTTGAGAAGATCGAGAAGGACAATATAAACCACGCACACACACACACACACACATCTATGCAAAAACTCATAACAATCAAAATTTTGCTTGCAAAACTTGAGAAATCGTTCCCTCCAAAACGTCCTGATCTACAAAAAAAAAAAAACATGATGGACTTGTTGGGCCTTCAACCATCAAATCCTCAGGTCAAATTGTCAATGGGGACCTCCACGATGTCCCCGTCCAGATCGAACCCACAAACCCGCGAGTAGAAATATAATTCCCCATCCAAAGCTTTCTTGATGTTCTCTGCTTTCCGGAAACCGTGCTGTTCACCTTCGAACAACACGTAGGAAGTGGTGACCCCTTTTTCCTTCAAGGCACTGTACATCGCTTCGGATTGATTGGGGGGAACCACTTTGTCTTCGTCCCCTGAATATCAAAAAACAGAAGCCGTTTTTGAAACGCAAGCAGAAGATCGATGCTCCAATCCAAAAAAAAAGAAAAAGAAAAACACACAAAAAAGGAAAGATCGAGAAAGGGTGCTGCATCAGTTTTCAGGTCACCCACGCTCGCCCAAAACGATCTGTGTTGACCATTACATACATAATTTTTTTCTGCGGATAACGAGTTTGAATGAGGGCCTGGAAAGGATCCCTACGGAGGCATCGTCTTTTTTTTTCCTCTTATTTCCAAGGAAATATTAATATTTTTTGGTTCTGACTGACTCTCGTTTGCGGTTTGCATGCGTGTGTGGGGAGGGTGTCCATGACTGACCTTGGAAAAAGATGACCGGGCGATCCAATTTTTCCAGATGGTTGATCGGAGAACGAGCTTCGTACAAATCCTTCTTCTCGGGGTAGGGCCCTATCAGACCATCCAGATATCTGGACTCGAATTTGTGCGTGTCCATTGCCAGCGCTTTCAAATCGCTCACTCCATAGTGACTGGCCCCAGCTTTGAAACCATCCCGGAATGTGAGGGCACTCAATGTGGTGTATCCACCTTCACACACAATTCAAAAAAATTAAACATTTCTCTTTTTGAAAAGAAAAAAAATACGGCAGCAACGAAAAATTCAAAATCGTGGCTTTAATATCGAGTCGAGCAGCCGGTCTTGAAAATATCTGATGCAAGAAAGAAAAAAAAAACTGGACATGGCTTTTCAAATCGATATTTATATTACATATTTGCGCACAAAAAATGGCGAAATACCTGCACTTCCACCAGTAATAAGGAGCCTGTCAAGATCTGCTTTCCCTTGTTTGGCCACATACTCTGCTCCATTCTTACAGTCGTCGATATCCACCACCCCCCATTGACCCTTCAAGCGATTTCTTGAGACCAAGACAAGAAAGAAAGAAAAACATCAGCCATGTCAAATCCACACCAATAAAAAAATGAGATAATTTCGGAAAAAGAGTGAGACAATATAATCAAAAAAAGCGTGACAAAAGTGTAAAAAAAGCGAGACAATATCATAAAAAACAGTGAGACAATACCATATAAAAAGCGAGACAATATCGTATGGAAAAGCGAGATAACATCGTGAAAAAAAAAGTGAGATAATATCGACCGTAAATTCCCAGAGTATTGAAGATAAAAAAAGGTCCTCCAATTACCTGTACTCCCTCCCATATCCAGTGCTTCCACCATAGTTAACGTCAAACACAGCTATTCCTCTGCTCGTCCAATACTGCACCCCGAGACTGAAAGTGGGCGTGGTGGCAGCGGTCGGCCCTCCATGGATCATCACCAGCAAAGGAGGCCTCTCTCCGTCAGGAGCGGCGAAATCCTGATTCTGGGGCGGGTAATAGTATCCGTGCGCAGTTTTGCCACCGGTGGTGGGGAACTCGATCGCCTCTGGGATGGAAAAGTAAGCTTTGTCGATGTCGATCTGTGCAGACCTCTTGAGGATCTCCACCTCCCCAGAAGTCAAGTCCATTTTCACAGAAGCGCTGGGGGCTGTGGTCGTCGCCCCCACGAACCCAATCCAGCCAGGTCGCACCGTCAATCCACCGATGTGTGAAAACGGCGTCTCCAGCTCCGTCATTTCCAGGGTTTTCAAGTTCAATCTGGCCAAAACCGTCCCATCCTCGCCGGAGTAGGTGCATATCATGCTTTCTGCAGATTCGAACCCATACGTAGACATCTTCCCGAGCATCCACTGTGGCAACCCAAATTCGGCATCCAATTTATACACGCTCTCCACCTTTTCCCCGTCCCACCTGAACAGATTCCACCAATTGGATCGATCCGAAACGAAATACAACACCCCGTCCGGAGACCACTCCGGCAGCCCCACGGATTCGCCCTTTTCCCCTGCGACTTTTCGCTGGTTCGTTATCGATCCATCCTCATTCACATCAGCCACCCAAACCTCGGAATCATCCCAAGGCATGTTCGGGTGATTCCAACACGTCCATGTCAGCTTGCCACCATCAGGACTCAACCGAGGATTAGCAAAGAAATCGTACCCCGAAACCAGCACCTCCCCGTTGCTTTCGCCTCCATCGACCGGAATCCTGACGATGGTGTTCTCCGGCTCTTTTCCCCCTTTGGTGTGGTCTTCTCGAACGGCCAGCAACGACTTCCGACCGGAATCCCACCGGTAATCAGCGAATCGCATGTCGACATCAGCCCCAGTCACGGGGGTTGGTTCTGATCCATCTATGTTCTGGCGGTAGATTCTCTGATCTTTGAAATTGGAGAAGTAAAAGGTTTCGTCCACCAGCAAGTGTGCAGCCCCTCCATACTCATGCACCCTTGTCCGAATGTTGAACTCAGCCGGGGTGACGTCTTGTCCCTCCCCATTGTCTTTCCTTTTGACCAACACGATTCTGCCTCCTGGAAAACGAAACGGTTCAACATCAACCGCTGTGGGAGGGATTCGACTAAAAATAAAATAAAAGTAAAATGTATTTGCATTCGACTCACAGATTTGCATCGTCAGCACGGTCGTCGGAGGAAAGTGTGTTTTTTTACTGTGACGCTGTTCCGATGTCAGACATGGACGAAGTCGGAGTAACAGGGTCGGAGTAACAGGCATAAACCTTTTTTTCAAGGTAATTCTCTCGTAACCACGGAGTCCTTGGACGACCCACAAGGTTGAGTTCAAGCAAGCGCACCTTCAGTCGGCCGACCCTCGAGCCAGAAAGTTCCGTGATCAGACAAAACGACGCCGCCCAAGCCAATCGCTGCCGCTACGATCAGATCCGACGTGATCGGCGACGCCCAACTCCCGTAAGGCGCGGTCGTCATCGTTTCCGAGACTGCTTGCGCACAATACTGAGATCTTTCTGCACACACACAGGAATCCTCTGTTAACTTAACTTCGTCACGGCTCGAACACAAGCAAAACAGGTCCCATCCACACCCAAACCCACCCAACAACGGCGGCGAACAAGTGCCCTGCAAAGACAAGACCTCTTCTTGCGCCAAGATTACTAACAGAAAAGAAGCGAGCAACCATAAAAGGCGCATCCCGTTTATCTTTTCTGTGTGTGCCCACCGCTCGAACGAGATCGCTCCAGCCCTTGAAACCGCCAAGGAGCCCTTCTCTTTTCCAACCCTTTCCTTAGGCTACGCTTTGTCAACGCACGATGTCTAGGAACAGAATATGCACCCAAGTGCGACGCACAAACGCGGGGAGAAGTCGTGGAAGAAAGTTGGGTGAGCATTGGCATGACGTTTCGGGCTGGATCGTCGCGACAGAGACGGCCTGTAGTGCCAAGTGTTTGTACGACAATGACTCGGGGCACCCAGTCTGACCTGCACTAATGCCTACAATTCAATCACAGTCCACTCCTGCCAAAAAAAAAAGAAGGAAAAGAAGGAAAAGAAAAATAGAAATGAAATGGCAAGACACACACACACATGCACACATGTACAATCAACAAATTTGGTTTAAACCAAGTGGGGCTGCATGTGTTCTAGGCTTTCCTCATCCACACATAACGCTCTGTTCTTGTCCGTCGTTTCCTGCCCCCCTTTCGTCACTAGCACCCACCCTTTACCCCAAATTTTTTTTGAATTTCCTTTTGTTTGTATTTTTGGGAATCTGGCAAAGTGCGAATGAACCTGACCCTTTTTTCTCGCCCTCTTGTGCTGTTGTTCCTGTTTTCAAATGCAATTCGATTTGTTGTCATGTGCCCCTTTCTCCAGACTTTTCTCCCTTCTTCTCCATCTTCCGCCCACTGCCGAATTCTTTGAAATGTGTCCTTGATCTCACCCCCACACACACCCTTTCTTCTTTCTGAAAAGAAAAGAACAGACATACGTTTGCCCCCACCCCCCCCCCAAAAAAAGAAAAACTATCTCCCACCTTCAATCTGATTGTGGGGACTCGTAATCGGTGTAAACAAAATACTCCATCAATGATTGGGTCAGAGTGAAACTGTGGTTTCTGGCTGCCTGCACTAGCAGGAATCAGGAATCAGTTTCACACTTGAGTAGGCCGCTATGGCTGTCACCTGGGGCCTGTTTCAAGTCTCAATCAATGAGCCTGCACCCTGCTAGTGACTAGCAGCAAATCCACTTCAGAAAATCCGTAATTCGGATGATTTGACTTGATTTTACACCCCTCTTTTACCCTTTTGCGTTATTCCTTGCTATTGTGGTCTGTAAACAATTTTCCAAGCCTCCATTCGAAGTTTCCAACCCAGAATTGATCGGGTGTGGTGTAAACCTGTTGTCCCCCC
This sequence comes from Bryopsis sp. KO-2023, assembly GCA_030272585.1. Classification (NCBI taxonomy): domain Eukaryota; kingdom Viridiplantae; phylum Chlorophyta; class Ulvophyceae; order Bryopsidales; family Bryopsidaceae; genus Bryopsis; species Bryopsis sp. KO-2023. The sequence continues at coordinate 1,931,174 of BSYQ01000010.1, forward strand.
CCCCCTCCATTTAATCCTTCCCTGGTGGAGTGACTGCAATTTTATTGTCACTTTTTTCTCAATCAATCAATCAATTCATAATTCATTTTTTAATTCATTACTTTTTTCTCAACAGTCTTCCGAAAAATAGCTCCGCCCACCCATAGTTTTAAGAGGCTTTGGAACATGCTGGCGCCTCCAATATTCGCATGATATATATATATATATATATATTTGATTCAGTCTAAACTGAATCAAATAATAGAGTACACATTCAAGTTTTCTCAGCCCAATCACTGTTTTCGTGGTTTGGGATTTTTTTCAGGCCAGCCTGTGCATTGATGGGTTTTCAAAGACATGGACATTCCAAAGGAACGCCAAGCAGTATTGTGCCCCCCAAGAAACCAGCTGAAGGAAGCATTATGATGACTAATGCTCTGTATTATGGTCAAAACCTTCACCCCTTGAGCAGAAATGGGGGGCAAAGTGAGTCCAGCTGTGAAAGAGGCCCAGATGGATGTCAGTCTGTCATGGATGTGCTGCAAAAGTTAGCAGACCTCAGCAAGTTCGATCAAATTATTGATGTGGGTGAGGATCATAGATGAGCATCTCTTGTCATCTTGGTCCTAGTGGTGTGTTTCATATTTATGTTTTATATTTATTTTCGTATGTTTCATATCCCTTTTGAAATAGAAAACGGTGTGTCTTGGAAGAAAGTTTATGAAATTATTAAGAGACAAAATAAACAAAAATGATTCGAGCACCACAACAAGCGTGTCCGAAACTTTTTGGATGTTATAAGAAAGATTTGTGTGAAGAAAATTGTATCAAGTAAAAAAACACATTATAAATTGTACTGTTTGCAGGCAGCAGAGTTGTCGACGCTGATTTAAAAGAATAAAAGAATTATTCTGTTCAATATGCTCAAAGAAAAGCCATCAATTCGATTTTTCAATTTGTGAAGAATAGCTGGAAGGCAAAAGTAGCTTTCTTTAAACCAGATTTAACAGCTGCGTTAGATGAACTGGATGTATCTGTATTTGGACTTAGATAAAATAATATGAGGGAAAATTCACGGTTGGCAACAAAACAAGACTGCCAAATAATTGTTTTGAGGGAAGGAGAAGAGCAACAGAAAGCAATTTTTTCCTCAGATTTTTGTCCCATACAAGTAGATGGATGTGTGTCATTTCATATCAAGCAGCTTCGAAGATTGAGTTCTGGCAGCAATCATCAAGCCACATAATTTATCCCCAACCAAGACAGCCAAGGGTGGTGGTGTGAAGAAGGCCAGTTTTGGGTAGTGCAAGTGGTGATGTTGGAATTTGTGTCTTCGTTTGGTGGAGAAATATCCTGATAAATGATGCAAATGATCCAGGCACCATTTCGTCACTTGCTACAGCATGAGATGCGGGCACAAAAACCTGCTTTTTGACAGATTCCCAAATTCCTGTTTATTGACAAAAAATCACCTCCTATTGGAAGTAAATTGGCTGCAGCTTCACCAAGATTGAAACAGAATGGGCGCCGCCAGGCAGCGGGTTTTAAGTCGTGCGAGTTGATATTTGTGAAACATCAACTTTTGAATTGAAAATATTGCTTCCAATCAATTATTCTGCCCCGCTTGTTTTACTGGAAGATATTTTAGACTTTCCCACCCAATGGTTTTCAGACACCAGTCAGAATTGTGCTTGCTCCACAATTCGAACCCAAGGAACTGCGATTGTATATTGAAAAAAAATTAAAAAAAAGGGTACAAGGTAGAAAGGAAAAAAAACAGGGTAAGCAAAAAAAACCTTTCTACCTAGACTGTTACAGAATTACTTCATCGCCTTGCGGCGACGAAGTAACCTGCGATGAGCGCGTAGAGCTCGGATCCGTTCAGGATTGAACGTTAGATCCGAGTCTAACGACGCAGTCGACGTTTTTTCGTCGTCCTGCTGCGGCGGTTGGCTCGGGCCTTTGAAGAAAAAATAACGCACACCAAGAGTCAGCCCCCAAAACCAAAAACACAATCGCACGCAGTGGGTGCTGAACGCTCTGTGTCGACACCCTTTCTCTTTCTTTTCACTCATTTGGACACACATCGTTCCGAATCTACTCCCTCGCGCAGACTTCAATTGGTTTCCACTGGACCCCAGAAAAATGTTCACTGGCATTCAAACAAACACAACTAAACACATACCTGCAAGCATCGCGACGTTCGCTTGCGTCAATGGGGCCAGGATCCCCGCGCTCGAAGATCCTGACGGCATGTGGGCCTGGGCGGATGGTGGTGGTGGTGTGACGGGAGTGCTCGATTGCACGTGGGAGTGAGAAGGTGGAGGTGGCGGAGTTGCAGGTGTTGGCGGTGCAGGTGTTGGCGGTGCAGGCGGTGCAGACGGTGCTGGCGTAGGGGGTGATAACGCTGCTGGTGGCAGCGGGGGACCTGGTGGCAGTGGTGGACCTGGTGGCGGCGCGACAAATACCGGCCCACCGTCTGTGACAAGCAAGAAAACCACATCCGAAAATCATCTCGAATCCGACAGTGAGAAAGATGTATTCAAACGAACCAGTTGCAACACATTTCGCTTTCGCTTACCTGATGGCGTCCAGTCCATTGCATCACCCGCACGACGACGACCACTCAGCTCGATGCAGTCCATGAAATCGCCGTTGAAGTCCAGGTACATGTCTGCGGGTCGGACTGTGCTGTGTTTTGCACAGGACCTCCCTCGGACCTTCAACGGAAGAGCTCATGCACTCAGTTATTCATGCTTTTGCATTCTCACTGAACCATCGCCGTAAAGAAAGAACGAGATGCACACTTCGACGACCAGACAACTCACCTTGAGCTGTCGCGTGCGCGCTGAAATTGGCGAGCGACCGGTAGGGAGTCTAGCAGCTCGGTGGCGACCAAGGTTGATGTGGAGCCGTTGGCGCGTCGTGATGGGGGCTGCAATTCCGAAAATTAACAAAATTCAAGTAAGCAAGCAAGCAAGCAAGCAAAATTACATGCAAATACATTCGAGAGCTCTTCTATCTCCTTTTTTTTTTTTTTTTTCGGCCCGAGAATAACTCACAAGGGAAGCTCGTGTTCATCGTGCACTGATGTCGAAAGAAGCTAGGTTGCTGTAAAATACCGGAAACCGAAGGCAAAACTTGCACGTATCTTTTTAATGCAAGTGTCCTCGAAGTCGAAGACTTCGCTTTTATTGGAAATTTGGTCTTACTTACTTACAGTTAAAGCCAACTAACTTAACTTTAAAGAAACGTTATGGTACTGCTGCGTGCTGTGGAAAGGCCATAGTTTTGGCGAGCTTGACACCCACAGTCGACACTACGCGTTTGGTTTTGTTAAGCCAGGGCTCCGCCAGTTTCTGGCGTATTCCATGGATGGTGAACAGCTAATTCGTTTTGTTGCCCACGCGCACCAGGAGGCGCCGAGTCAGTTGTGCGCGCGCGTGAAGCAAACGATAAGGAAGGACGGCTTCCAGTGCTTGCATAACTCAAAGCAGAGCCAGCTAGCGGACAAAAACGACTGGAGCACGAAACAGTGAGTGTTGCTGTGCAGCCCTAGGAAAAGGTTGGTAATTGTGGCTGTATTCTGTCGGCTGTCGAATGTTGGGGAGTGGCGGAGCTCTCCAACGAAAGCTTCTAGTTTTTGCCTGTGTTGCTCTTTTGCGTTTCAGAGGTACTCCAGCAACCCTCAACACATTGTGCAAGGTCTAAACCGTAGCACGTGACACGGAGCAGTGAGAATCCTTTCACTTCTTTTGAAGCGCGGGACTGGTCAGTTTTTTTCGCGGCTGAAAGGTAAAGATTTGGGTGGATAGGAACAATAGCATTGGAATTTCTCCTGCCCCTGTACTTTTTCATCATTGTCTAAGCTGTTTGGGAGCGTGAATCACGCCCGGGCGGGGTGATATTGCTCTAACCAACGTTTCGCTGGAAGTCACCAAAAATGTTTGCTAATTTTGCTTATGGGAATTTTGCGTCCGGTGGAAGCCTTGGCAGGTATGAGTCGGACGGGTAGAGCAAACGAAAGAAAAAGTAAAAGAATAGTGTAAGATATCCTTACAATAAGTTGAGAAATAAATAACGTTTTTATTAAGTTGGGGGGGGGGGGGGGGGGGGGGGGAAGAAAACATGAGGATGGAAAAAGCATTCTCTAGAAAAAGTATTCTTTAATTATTTTGTATAAAATTTAGAACTCTAAACAGAAAACTTTAAAGGAAGAGGGTTGGGAAAAGGGGTTGGGAAAAATAGGGGTGTTGTGACAGATAGATCCTGTGCGAAGAGGTTGTTACTCTCGAAAAATATACAATATAAGTAAGCAAGGGAAATGTGTTGGTTTCCATTTGAAAAATTTTGATGCTAAAAAAACACACAGAGACAAAAAAGGGAAGACTCTCTTTCAGCACAAATATCTGGAGGGACCTGTTCAATTTATCATTTTTTCTTTGGGGGGTGGGGGAGATCTTCAACCAATGCAGTGGCAAAAAAGAAAAACTCGAAACAAAACAACAATATCTCTTCTTGCTTTTTTTAATCGTTTTAGTAAATGTATCAAGAATGGGCATGAAGGATAAAACGGAAGGGGAATATTCTCTTTTCTTTCTGGTCCTAAGAAAGTTTTAGACAGTTGATGTTCAGCGGTTGCTTATCCAATAAACCAACCGCTATCTTTTTTGTTCCAAGCAAAATCCTAAATTCTTCCTCAAGTGGTTTCAGCACCCTCCCCCCTTACCTTCATTCTCTTCAGAAAAACCTGGAATGGAAAATGAAAACACACTCGAAATGGAAAATACACTCATTCATCATCGAATGTTCCCCAGAAAAATAAAAAATTTTGACTTCCCCTCAAGTTTGAATAATGTTGATGGCTCATGTGATGTGTTCTCTCATTGCTGGATCAAAAACTGGGCAAAAATGGAAACAGCGGGGAAAAAAACCCTTTCTTTTCCCTCTTCTTTTCATTGGTTCTTTCTGTGTCCCCTAGCCCCCCCCTAACTCACATTCTCCTCCTTGTGGTGCAACCACTGCTTTCTGGATGAGTCCGCCAGCCCAGCGAAGTGGTGGAATGCGCTATCAACACATTCATTCATCCATCCTTTTCCCACCACAAAAGACCTCCAATGATCAGACTGCCTCAGAAAGTCTCCATCCAGCCAGAGTTTGTTGAGGGAACCACTTCAGCAGACATGCGATCTGCCAAACCACCCACTTGAACTTAGATGCAGCTTTCCCTCGCGGAGCCCACACACCAGATGTCAAAACATGGCCAGCCGTGATTTCATCGCAGCACTCAGACTAAACCACTGCACTGCACTGGGTTACTATCAGATGAACGAACTCAACATATATCAGATGCACAGTCATCAGATTATGAGTCAATTTCCATAACCCGCACCGTGAAAGTGCTTCAGAAGGTGTGCTAAGATACCTGGTTGATCACCATTCGATGCACCCAGAAAAAAAAAAAAATAGCAAACACGGCACAAATCACCCCACTCATCCCCCCCCAAACGACAAACACCTCTATCAAGGCACACATCACCTCGCCCAAAAATTGATCCGGAGACTAGACAATTTCCATCACAGCAGATGCTCAGCACAACCTGAAACAGGCATAATATATTAAAAACCACAAAGCCGGTCCAAGGGGGTTTTACCGCTTTTGATCTGTCGCTCATCCGAGCTGTTCCATGGATCCAACCCTCCAAAAATAGTGATTTCGATATGCCCTTTGCTCCCATTCCTATTCTTCCCCCAAAATACACAACATGTTACTCTGGCTTTTTTTTTCGAATAGATTGCTCATGGGGGGAGGACCTTGTCAACCTATCAAAACCTCATAATTGTTTGCTGTGATTTGGCCATCGAACCCCTCCTTCCACGTCAGCAAGGCAATGTCGCTCCAGCTTGAGTTTTTCGCTGTATAGGTTTTGACATTGGTCATGTTTTTTTTTGTTTTTTTTTTCTGAAGTGCCAGCATCCCTGTCCAGTTTGATTGGCTGCATTGTGGAGCCTTTCTCCAGTTGAATGATAACCCGGCAGGCAGTGGGCTCATTCAGCCGATAGATTTTTGAAAAGAACACCAAAAAAATGCAAACATTCGCCTCGACCTGAACACGGAACAGTGAAATTGCCATTGCCGGGGTTGGTTAACATGAACATGTATTTAGGTCCCAATAATGATAACAATGTTTTGTAAGGCAATGAATTGTAATATTGAATTTAAATTAGGCAAACTTGATCAAAAATTTCCCAATATATACAAGGCATAGTCATACAAATACATGTATATGTATATCTATGTACATAGATATGTATGAAACAGGAAAGGCTTTAGGTGGTTCAGTCCCAGGGAGCTGTTTGATCTATTCTCCAAATAAAAAAGCCTTGACGAAGCCACCATACCAGCACCTCACCTCTTTTATTTTATTTTATTTTTTTCTTTTGGGGGGGGGATCTGGATGTCACATCAGGAAACCCAATCATAACGAAGACATGATAGAGCTCGTTTCAACCGGCATAAACATTCAACCTTTTTGCTGCACTCACTTGTGGATGCTTCGGGTATGTTTCCGCAAAGGCTCATGCCACAGGTTTGCATTCCTCCCCATTGGTCCTAGCAACAACCATGATCTTTCTGATCACCCTCGTGGGTAGAGTTCAAATACAATTTCTAAGCCTCAAGGGCGGCTAGCCCATCCAGTTAAAAGGCGATCGGGAGGCCGCAGCATGCGTCCCCACGGCTATCCTAAAACGTTGGGGAGAGCTGGGCTGTGTTCAAATGCAAGCTTCCGTGGCTCAACCCCCATCGCCCGCCGTCAACTCCACGACCAACCCGATCCCTTCCAAATTCCAGCCACGGAAGTCGTAGAAGACAGAGACATGTCGTCTTCCTTATTGGCAGGAGGGCCATCACATCACGAGGAAAAAAGGTTTAAAATTGGACGCTTTGAGAAGGCCGCTGAGCGTGCGCACCTGCCTGCAACCCAGGAATCGCATAACCGAATTGCCCAAAAGCCGATCTCCAGCAACGCAACGCTTTTTCGCGTCTAATCCCGCTGGGCTCCACCCCTATTTAAGCGACCCCGCTCCACTTCACAACCGCCCAGCTCTCGCTTTCGTCTTGTGATACATTTATCCACCCTACGCTCTTTCGCTCCCTGTGTTCGGCTTGCACCAAAATGGCTTTGAACTTGACCGCCTCCAAGGTTGTGGTGCCCACCACGCCGAACACCCAAAGGACTGTTTCGGGCGTCTCCGGCGCCGCCGTCGTGCAGCCCAGAATTTCGATCGCCAATGGGGCTGGCCGAAGGCAAATGTTGACCTGGACGCCACACAACAACAAGTGAGTGCTAATGGGACCGTATTTGCTGTTCTGTAGTTCTTGAAAATGGTGTTGTATCCCGTCTGGTTTGCCTCTGGATTTTCCCCGCCATGTCGTATGGAATGGCGGCTGTTCGGAGGCTTGTTGGTGTGAATAGTGGAAATTTTTTGTCGGGCGAACGATGTGTTTCGATCTGCCTGCAAACGTTGCTGCAACATCAGTTGGTAGGTGTGTGGGTTTCTGATTGCTGTGTTCCGAGCAGGTTCTTCGAGACTTTGTCTTACTTGCCGCCTCTGTCCGAACAAGAGATTGCCATGCAAGTCCACTACATCACCAGGAACGGCTGGACCCCTTGCCTGGAGTTTTCAGACATCGACCACGCCTACATCTCGAGCGATGAATGCGTCCGTTTCGGCACAATCTCAACCGTAAGTTCGCTCCATCCTGGTGTGTTTGCCCTGCACAAAAAGCTGTGGATCGGTGCTTCCCTCCACCCCGTCACATTCTGGATTTTGATTTTTTGTTTCGGGTCTACTCTGTCGACGCTCTCTGAAGGCTTTTTGGTGCTTTTCCAGAATTACAACGACAACAAGTACTGGACCATGTGGAAGTTGCCCATGTTCGGCTGCACCGACCCCTCCCAGGTTCAGGTGGAGATCGACAACTGCATCAGGACGTTCCCCAACGCTTTCCTCAGAATCGTCGGATTCGACTCCATCAGGCAAGTGCAGGTGGCAGGATTCCTCGTGCACAGGCCTCGAGGGGCGTCCGATTTCTGTGAACCCGACCGAAGGTCTGTCGGATGGTAATGGGTGAGCCCTGTTTGGCTGGAATTCTTTCTATTGTTTGATTCGTTTCGAGACGACTGGGTCGCTCTCATACGAAAACTTTGTCCGACTCTGGAGCGAAAGGGGAAGAATTTTTTTTTTAATTCGAGATTCCTGTTAATTTCTTCGGAGGAATTTTTTTTTGTTTTGAGAAATTTTTTTGTGGGGGAAGTGATAATGGACTGAGACGTCGCGAGGAGGGCGAAACAGACAAGCATGATACATGGGCTGATCCACATGATGGCATCTAGGAGGTTGTTAGATCCTGTGGTTACCATGTAAAAAAGAAATGTTTGTTTGTTCATTGGGCTGGCTGTTTGTTTTGGCTTTGCAACTGTGGTAAAAAATCACATTCAAAAAATGTGCAGCAAAGTTGGTTATATGTCCCACTCTGATTCCATTTTGAATCCAACTGTCGGGGTCGATTTTTTCGATCAGTAAATCAATACTTCCAAGCAAGTACAGCTCACAGAAACTGTCCAGATGATTTGCAATCGTCTCGATAGAGAAGGGGGGCCCCTTGGGGAGAACGAAGTTGCTGGGATTTGCAATCGTCTCGATAGAGAAGGGGGGCCCCTTGGGGAGAACGAAGTTGCTGAACAGTTGGAAAGAACTGCCACTTCAAGCAACTATACTCGTGCAAACGTTATGGGGATTTCTGAATTTCCAATGGCACATTTCAAAGCAAATGTTTTCCAGCAAACGTTTTCTCCCTGAAGTTCGCAATCCACTTGAACGCCATCTAAACTTGATTTTGGTTGGGTCAAAAGGCGTCTCTTTTTGACGCCTTCCACTTCGACATTTCGCCAAGCACTGGGAAGCCTTTGTTTTGCGAACAGCACGGAGTTTTCTTTGTTGGTTACCGAACCACAGAAAGAGGAGAAGCAAGAATCGTGAGTGTGCTGGTGTTATATGACGGTTAACGACTCCAGCCGAAGTAAAGAAGCCTTATTCTCGGTTGAGACAGCAAGCATTTCGACGTGTGGTTGAATCGTTTTGACGCAGATGGTCACGACAAGGAGCCAATCTCGCCGACTGGCGATGGAGCGAAATCAGCCTGGGCCGTCAGACGTCAAGCACGTAGACATCGAGCAGGAGGACCTCAACGAGCTGGTGGGGGAATGCGTTGACGTCCCTGCGATGGATGTTGGCATACAGATTCCTGGCCTCATTTACAGGCGAGTTGTTTGCACTCACTGTTGCAATTCCCGCTCTTTTTTGCTTTTCCTTTCGTTTCAAGCAATCGAGACAGTACCACCCTGTTGCTGCGAGTGACCAACCCGGTTGGGGCAGCAAGTGATATTTTCCCGACGTGTGTGTGGTTGTGTTTTTTGCATGGTAGGGCCCAAGTCTTGATTCGCGACACAAGACAAAGGGATGTCATGTTGCTGACCTTCTTCGAGGATGGCTTCCTGGTGACGGACTACTGGTTTCCTTCGGAGCTGGTGAAAGCGTGGTTCAAGGCCGGCGGGAATGGAACGCTGACATGTGCCAATGAGGAGACCGACCTGTATGGAGCGGAAAGCCTGGTGCTGCTGAAGAATCTGGGAGCATGCACGGAGGGGGAAAAGGGGGGCTCCAGAAGAGGAAAGACGACGAGGGCAGTCACCAAACCCAAGAAGACGGCGACGAAAAAGAAGAAGTGCGTTCGAGGAGCACAAATCGTGTTTGAGGTCCCGTTGATGCTTGTTGTTGACCGTTGTGAATGTTGCGTTTTTGGGAGATGGTGTGAGGATTTTTTGTTTGCGTGTGTTTCAGGGCTTCGAACAAGCGCGTCTCGAAGCGCAAGTGAACGCAGGGATTCCGAACCGCACAAGACGGGTTCCATCTTTGCATGCATAACGAGAATCGTCAGTTTCAGGCTCCATCCGTCCGCGACGAAGCTCGGAACGCCAACGGCTGCCCTTGCTCAGGAATTCTTGGCTCGTGCTTGATGACCTGCCCTGGCAACCATCGGCAACCAAGGCCAACGTTCAGTGAGGAAAGGCACTGGGAGATGCGGTCAGACCGGCCCCAGAGTTTCGTTTCGGTGTCGTGGCTGAGCGAAGATGAGAAAAAAAGCGACGGAGCAAAGATCAATTATATATATATTATATATATATATTGCTTGACCCAGACAGAGATTCCAATGATTTTTTTGTTGGAGAAAGAAAAAGGGAAGAAAGGGGGGCGGAGAAAACAAGGTTGAAGGTAGAATCCCATTTTACCACAAATCATGGGATATGAATCAGAAAAAAAAATCGAGGTCATGCAAAAGGGCATGGCGATTGTAGGTGGAGGAGGAGGGATTAGTGGGAGTAAACAGTTTAGAGCGAAAAACAATTTTTATTTCTAGATGGGGGGACTTTTTCCAGTTGGATATGATGGAGGATTTCAATGATTAGCAAAACAGGGAGGATGATGGAGGATATAAATGATTAGAGAAACAGGGAGGACTCGATGGTTGTGGTGGAGAAATGAGAAAAATAGAATTAGATAAACAGATAGATTTGAATGTGTGGACTTTAGAGCTGAAAGTGTGAAAATGTGAGTGCATGTATTTGGTGCAATCTGTGCACCCTTGTTTGTGAATGAATTTTTGAATGTGTGGATTTGCTTGTTTTTCTCTCATGGTGTTCTGGACTGTTGTTTGATTTCTGGAAATTGTCGTGCAGGCAAAAAAAAAGAAAAAAAAGAGTACAATGAGTTGGACATTGGGAAGAGACTGTGCTGGACAGGTCAAAATGACCTGTTTTAAGGTGATATGGAAATTTGTGTGTTTAGGCTTTTCTTTTTATTTAGTACATTATTATGAGGGGAAGGGAGGGGGGGGGGTTCACAATCAATATGGATTGGTGGTTGAAACATGCAACAGATTTAAAAAATCTTAGCAGCCCCCCAAAAGTTTTAAAAGGCACGATGACAGCGTCTTTCGAATAAGTCCCCATGAATTATTACCTTCTTTTTCAGCCCCTCGAAAGAAACACCAAAAAAAACACCAAAAAATTCTAAGAACAGTACTGAGGGGGTTTTCACAACTTGCGCCCATTTCCGTTTTTGGTTTAAAAAAAAAAGGAAAAACACCACCGGCTCAAATTCCGTGAACATAAAATCAGCAGCTTTTATTTAGCGCCAGCTTTTTCTTTTTTTTTTCCTTCCACGTCCTTCCACGAATCCAATCCTTCATAAATATAATAATATCAAAAAAAAAAAAAGATATTTAAATCCTGGAAAAAAAATGGAAAGCAGTGGATTCAAAAGCTAAAAGGATCACAGACTTGGACGATGTACAAATTGCAAAAACAAAAAAAGAATAATAAAAGGGACCTGATATCTGATACCTGAAATAGCGAAAACAACTTTTTTGTTCTTTGAGGTCGAGTTCAGCTTTTTTTTTTTTTTGAGAAACCAAACAGCACACCCACAGATCGACCCATAGACACTACTATTTCCCATATCTAAGAAAACTAAGGATCATATAATACCCCCGTTTTTCCTGTAGGTGTCCAGGCCTCGTCCATTTGTTCAAGCTCACTCAAGCTTTAATTTTTTTTTTAGCCCAACCCCCCTTTTTTCTGCTTTTTTCTAATTTTTGGCTTTTCGATTTCCCTTTTTTCATTTATTTCGCTTCCATTGCATCCATGGGCTTTTCTTCGCTAGGTGTTTTGAAAATGATGTCAGCATTTGTTATGGAGAAAGAGTCCCCCTCCTGGTCACTGTCACTTGCACTTTTTTTGTCGGAATCATAACTATTGGAAGCAGGGGCAGCCGGCTCCTCAATATAGTACTGTATTAATACACCTATATAAGAAAAAAAAAAACATCTAGCAACCCCTTTCATCGCTACTACACCCTGCTTTAATCCCTGTTCTTGCAACAATACTTTTTCACCCCAAAAGCACCCGTTTTTATTCAGAAAAATCTCGAAAATTACATGAGAAATTATGCCAAAAAATGTAACATGGTCCCGTACCTTTCAAGCTTTTTGATATTTCCTCGAAGGTTGGCCGCCTGTCGATCGACACATCCCAGCACCGATCCAGCAACTCTCTGTAAAAGGGCGGGATGTTGGCAGGAATGCGAGGCTTCCTAGCATCGCTCCCATCCAAAAATTTGGACTTTTCCTGGGGCTCCACTCCATATCCTAGAATCAGCTCATGCATGAGCATTCCGAAGGAATACACATCATCTGCCCGACCTCTCCGAAATTCCCCCGGCTCCGTGCACAGAGCAACCGACAAAGCTCCTTCATGCAAGTTGCCCACCTTGATTGAAAGTCAGACGCCGCATGTCAGACAATGCCAACCCATTACTTTTCCATGGAGTGTCCATTCTTTTCCACCTCGTTGGTGTGAATTGTAACTGAGACGATGTTCAATCCTGTATTGGAGGCCAGATGTTGCTGTACTTTGCACACATTGAATGGGGGTGGATTGAGTCATTTCTCCCTCCAGATAGGCAAACATAGCTCCAAATCTACACCATAGAGTGTCCAGACAGACAGAAAGACACACCCACCTTGCAGACCAGCCCCCTAGGATCGCTAGCAGCTGATTTCATCAGAATATTTTTGGAAGTCAAATTGCCATGCACGATTCCGTGGGAATGCAGGTACGACATAGCTTCGGCAACATCTATGCCTGTCATGAGAATCCAGGAGATCCTAGGCATTCCCCAAGGGCCCGCATGGAAATACACCATTTCCTTGACCGCCTGTCTGACATTGCCCTTGTCGCAGTACTCCATCACAACCACGCTCCTTTGAGTAGAACCTGGAGGGAAAAAGAAGTGTTAATCAATAATAAGAAAATAATAATAATAATTAATAAAAACTATGAGGAGAAACAAGCTTAGTGCATACGCTTCCAAGGCCGTTGTTGGAAATCGGGGTTGAAATAACAAGGGGGGTGCAATGTGAAATATTGTCAAAGTGCAGTGGACATCACAGAGAATTCAGCCAAAATAGAACGACAGCAGATCTTTCGAAGATTCACGCTCATTTTTAATGCTGGGAAAAAAGAACAAGAGCTTTCAACTTTACCTCCAGTGGCAGGAGATGAGTCACCCCCCTCATTACCCGCAGCGATCGAATCCTTGCAACTGGCCAACACAAAAAGAGAAACGCTTTTCCACAAATGATCGATCGATCGACTTTTCACATGAACACACACACAAAATATGATATGAGACAAAAAAAAGAATGGAAAATGATCTAGAAAATGCGGTTAGAAGGATTGGGGGTGACATGCATTGGTGGAGCATGGCCTGGATGGCCGTTTTCCACCCCAATTTCTTTTCTTAGGTCTACTACACGACTTCTCAACCAGAAAATCTGAACTAACAGGAAGAATTTTCCATCAATTAGAAGGGCAGGTTAGATTTTGATCCACTGTCTTCAGACCTTGCCAGTGGGGGCTCCCCGTTGAACAGATCCCCATGCATCGCGAAATAGACTTTCACAAGATTGTAATGGTCCAGATCGGATTGCTGAAGCAGCCCGCGGCCTGCATTCCATTCCACCCCAATGTCTTGTTGCTCCTTTATATTAATCGCCACCGGTTCACCTTTGTATACCCCCTTTTGAAACACCCCAGAAAATCCTGACTCCAGCACAGTAGGAGGTCCCTCCGTAACCACACCACACCGAAACAAAGTTGCACTTATTTGTTTACTCGTCTCGAAAAGCCTTTCCTCCAGGAGCTGGCTGTCTAGCGAACAGCAAGATGCCCCTGTTGGAGGGAGACTCTCCAAACCCACGCTGCAAAGGAGCGGGTTTTTGTTCTCAGATGCACCCATTTCCACCGGTTTCCCTGAGGGTGGTATGCCTCCTAAACCCCCTGGCTGCAGAAAAAGCGGATTAACGTGAACGGTGGGGTCCAGTATCGGCGGGGTGATCGAGCGCATGAGTTGAGGTTTCGCCTCATGCAAATCGTGCAAGATGTTCACCGGGGAATCCCTGAGTTCATCCCGAGTGACCAGCGATCGCATGCTTCCAGACGGGGTCAAAAATTGCTGTGTGGTGACTGGAGAGCACATCTCAGATCCACTTTTTGCAGCCCTCGATTTCCGGTGAGAACGAACCCAATACAACAATATCAGGAGCACCGCCACAGTGATGCACAAAACGCTGATCAACATGATGCCGAGGGATTTCCCAACCGGAAAGCCTGAGCTAGGGCCATCCACCATCGACAAACACGTCTTCCTCTCAGCGCCGCCAGTCACACTCTCCACAAATCTGCCCAACACATCCGGATCGTCCCCTGCAGCACCGCAATGCACACCGACATCGCACAAATAGGATGAACCTCCACCGCTGTGGTCGATTTCCATCTGCTCAGTGAAGTAGAAGCTTCCCTCCCCGCCAGCCGATGCTCTGGACAGCCATAGGCTCAACAGATCGAAATCTGGCGATGAGCTGGTGTCATTTCCCCCATCCGCACACACATCGAAACTCACGGCCACCAGATTCATGATCAGCTGGGAAGAGGGCTCCAATATGAATGCTGGTGGAACGGATGCACCCTCGCTCGCTGCCCTCGGGTTGGCAAATTTGAGATGCACGTTTTCCAGAGTTAAAATCCCTCCCGCTCCAACACTGATCCAGTCTTTATGGCTACCCCACTCAATGGTTGGAACTTTTTGTGAATCATTCTCCGCGCCGTGGATGGTGCACTGCTCCAGAATGGTAATGGGGTCCGTCACGTTGATCGACATGGAGGTGCAATCGAGATCCTGGACGATTTTCAGGGAGAGCGACTTCGAGCAGGAATGCAAGTTCACCACGAGATCGTCGCACGTGGCGACCTCCAAGGTGGTCGAGCAATGCCCGTCGAAAAACACCAAAAATAAGCAAACCAGCGCGAAGTGCGCTCGCTGATGTACCGTCCAGATACCCCCAGCCATTTTTCGAATCGTACTCTCCACTCGAAAGGGCTGCTCATGCGGAGGGGATTCAGACTTTCTTCGCCGCCGCCATTCGCGATCGACGGAAGGCGGCGAGATCACAAAACTTGGAGCTCTCTTTTTCCCAAGCTGAGCCTTCTCGCCTCCGCACGCGTGTTTGTGGACTATCGTGCTCATCCCTCCCAAAAAATTCAGTGCGTGAACGTCTTATCAGTTCTTCCTGTTCTTTTCCCAGCCCGTCAAATCGATCTGGTTTCGGAGGTGTGTGAATTTCACACCTTTCTACACCCAGCCCCTTTTTCTGGATCAGTCTGACTCGCCCTGTGGCGCCTGGCCTAAAACCAAACCTTTGCGGGGGGGTGGAAAAAAAGGTGCTGCCTGGTTGAGTAACCCTTGTGGCGGCTGTCAGTTGTCAGAGCGAAGTGAATTGCGTGTTGTGCGCTTGCACGACAACGCCTTGTTCTTGGAGGGTCGGCAATCCCGAGTTCCATAAAACAGAAAGGCTTTGAAAACAGCTGCGCTTGGAACAGAAAAAAATACATATCTCACTCTTTGGGGACCAAGCTCCAGAAAAAAAACAAAAAAAACACACGAAAGAATGCGATCAGATCACGCCAGTGATCAAGCTATGGGTTTGTCGGCACAAGAAAGGTGGCAACGGGCCCAACGCGAACGAGAGCGCCGCCAGGAAATGATCGGCGGCAAAGAATCCAACGGAAATCGATGTCTAGAAAGGTTGATATTGGGAGGGTCGCTGCTTTTCGCGCTGGCCATCATCGCATCCGTGGTGGTGTTCCAATTGCGTGAGGGCAAGATGGGCACTGAGGCTTCCATCAGTGATTCGACCGTTGAGATCCCTGAGAAAAATGGGGCGGCGAGTTCCGCGACCGCTCCAAAGGCGGATTCGCGTGCCGTGTTGCCACAGATTTTGGATCCGAGCCCTAGACCCCGGATGAGAGCGAAGCAAGTGGAAGTGGCGGCGGAACCGTCCGCGTTCGTGACTATCTATGATTCCAAAGTAAGGACGGGTGGATGGGTGATCTACATTGAGGGGTCTGATCCAGCGTGGTGTTTTTTTTAATTATTTCTGGTGGTTTTTTGTTTATTTTATCTATATACATCCTGTGTTGCATGAATTCTCCTCAGAAACCTCAAAAACTCTCCTGGATGAATGTTCTGATTTCACTTAGATTGGACATGAGCAGTTCTGATTCCCATACTTCTTGGATGTACATTTGAGTAATGTGGATGATGCCCTGATCGTGTGTTCAGTTCTTGATGGTCATACCATTTAGTGTGATTTGTTGATGTAAGTAGATATGGTTTGGTGTTTGGTTTTCGGATGGAATTTGAAAGTATGCTGTGTTTCAGTTTGAGGTTTTTTGCCGGCCATTCTATGCTTCTGGGTTCAATGCTCACGATCTGGTGGCACTATGGGAAAACCCGCTCTGTGCGGGGTAGTAAAATCACCGTCGATTTCCGCCAAAAACTGAAGTCGCGAAAACCGACGCGACAGAGAGAGGGAATGGTAGGAAACACCTGGGTTCGACTCCCAGGCATTCCCGTCACGATCTGGGGCGGAAAAACGGAGTCGCTGGCGAAGTCGTCAGCGGTGGATGAAACCGCGGAAATCAACCCCGCACAGTCAACCCCGCACAGGACAGTAACCCCGCACAGAGTCGTGTGCGAGGTTACTGTCCTGTGCGGGGTAGGGTTGACGTCATCGAATCGCGAAATGCGGGGGAGGTGTGATCTGTCACACTCGTTTGGAATGCCAGTTCGCAGATCTCTATCGTGTGCTGGAGTCGAACGAAAATGGTCAGGGGAGGCAGCGAGTCCCTCGCGAGTACCTGGCGGACCTCCCATAGGCTGAGAGCCATGCGGTCGACGGAGGATCGCTGCCATGCGTGGTCCAAGCGTCGGAACGAGATCTTTGGAGGTCGGTTGGTGAAAAGGGGTCAGGGACGACGTCTGCGTACTCGGCAATCCTCCAGTGAGCCACGCTTTCGACGCATCTCCAAGCACGGCCTCGGGCCCTGCTTCGAGCAGCGCCGCGAGATTCTTACACGAGCGACGCGTCGCGCAACGCAGCTCCCCTGGGTTTTCCCACCAGTTCAAGGGGAGCCAAAGGGTTTTTTTTTTCAACTGCTGTGTCCTGCGTGTATTTTACATCGGCACTTTACCTTGCTGAAGGACCACGCCCCATTTTTTTTTTTTTTTTTTTTTTAACTTTAGCAAAAATTGGACAAAAAGGAGGCTTCAAGATATTGCCACCTTATGAATGTTAGTTGAATTTCTGAGCCAGCCTATAACGCATTTCCGTGTCACCTGCTTGCAATCTTGTTGCAATCTTGTTGATTCTGCCCCTGCTTGTTGAAGGTTGGAAATCCTAGCTCCTATCTTGCAGGCGGATGTAGCAAAGAGCTACAGAAAATCAGAATGGGAGGAAGACTCGAAAAGTATCTTGAAGAAAGCTGACAGAGATATGCAATCCACAGTGTTCTTGTTCTCAAAAACACAAGTCAGGGATGACGCTTTCATGGAGGACATCAACAGCATATCGAATGCAAGCCAAGTCCGACATATGTTCTCATCAGATGAGAAAATACAGGTGAGCACAGCCCACCATTGTTTTGGTTGCTTCTCTCAATGGACCTTTCTGAAAAACCCTTTCTTTATGGCTCCTACCAGATTTTGGAGCTTGTTCAACAAGCATCCAAGAAAGGGGTTGGAATCACAGTGGAACAGTGGGGATGCTTTGTTTCGATCCCCCCCCCCCAAAAAAAAAAAGAAAAAGAAAAAGGGAAAGGAAAATAAAACAAGTCTGTGTTTGACGTTCGAACCTGTGCATTGTATACTTTCTTGAAAAAGTGAAAAAAAAAAACCAGAACAGGATGCTGATCCATCGAATTCTTGCTTTCTCCAATCATGTTGATTTGCTGTCCAAATAGATTCTTGCAAAGGTAAAATCAATTCGCTGGATTGATGGATGGACAACGAATCAAAGGATTGACTTCAGAAATGGATGGCTTCCCATGACTCCACAGAGAACCCCCCCAGCTTTTCTTGGTTATGTTTCCAGGGGCTGGAGAATTCCAGAGGGCTCTTTGCGCTTCAAATTCTGACCTGTGCAGCTTATCTGAACGCGCTTTGCTGCAAGTTACTCCCGGAACCAGGAAGCCAAGGAAGGGAAAAAATAAACCCTCAACAAAGAAGGCAACATCCAGGCAATCGCCACCATTGACAGAATCCCCTTCAGAAGAAGAAGACAATCCCAAACTTTAAGAGGAAGAGGGCTCGGAGCCGGACTGGGTGGTGCTCGTTGCAATCACAGATGAAATCGAACCTCCTGAAGAAGCTGCTGCCATTATCGCAACACCACCAGGAACGCTGCCCTCACCAACGCAAGGCCGGCCGGAGTGGGTAGGACTGCACTGGATTTTTTTTGCATTGTGTGAACCTTTTGAAATGTATTAACAGATATCTCTCAGAAATGAAAAAAATCAGCCACAGAACAAAAAATAAAAGGTGGTTTCTGACACACCAATTTCAAACGTGAATTCCTGGGGCATGCAGTCATAACCTTTTTCACGTAACTTTTTTTTATTATTTTAAACCCTTGGGAATCTGTGCAGCCATTTACCAGCAAGGGTCGCAGGTAAATGAGGTGGTAAATCAAGAACCAGCACTTCAGGAAAACTTTTCTTGTTTCAATTTTACATGCAGGTCGATTTCATGTTGCACTTGCACAGAAACATCGGGGCCAAGCAGTGACTGGAGCGTTGGTCGGGGGAAACGGGGAAAGCAGAGTAACTTGGGTTGTTTGATCCTGCTGATTTAGTGTGCTGTACTTTGTTCGCTGTTTATGAAGTCACTGATAAGTTCTCAGCAACTCTGGTTTGATTAGTCTTCACAGGTTGCACCTTCTCAAAACATGGCTGCACACCCCCTGGAATCTCGGAGCGTTTTGACGCCTGGGGTTGTGGCCGATGCCCAGGTACTTGCTGGAGCTGTCTCAACGGAGGCTGGAAAACATATTTGTCTTATGAAGTTCCTTCATAAAACAAGAAGAACGAGGAAAAGAGGTGGGAGTGATGCCAGGGGCTCAGATTTTTTTCTTAGTCTTTTTAGTGAAGTGAAGGTTCTAGAAGGTATTCCATCCCAAATCTTTCGACCAAACAAATCTAGGCATCGGTGTTTGAAAGAAAACAAAACGAACCCCCAGTGTATCCATGCACACACTCGTGATACCCGGCAATTTCCCCCTTCCCCCAAAAGAGTAACCTTCGAAACAATGGTGGTTTGAGGACCCAATGGTACATAATGGTCGGATCTGAAATCCTGTATCGTGAACTGTTTTGTTTACTTTTTTGGAAAGATTTATCGAAGGCCTCGATTCAGTCACAATTTAGTCGCCCGTTCGGGGTGAACGCAGTCAGACACAAGCAGCATGTCCCTAGATACACCCAGCCATCCAGCTCCAGCGACGATGGAAGTGACTGTGGCACCGAAATTTATGAAGAAATCGATGCAGATGGTGGCGATGGATTGAACTAGGACATGCGAAGATTGAATATCTGTTTGGAGCGAAACGGGTTCTGTTCAGTTTATCATGCCGTTCGTGGCGGTGAGTTGTGCACTGAGGTTTAATCAATCGGTTCGAATGGAGTTTCGACCTTGGGGAGATGGCTAGGAATATCTATTCTTTGTGCATCATGAATTTTTGGTAATTTTTCTCGCAGGCTTAGGAAGGAGGACGACAGAGATTTTTCCAGTGCAAAACACCAAATTGTGGACCAGGTATAATCTGTGGAGAAACGATATTCAGGAGGAAGTCGGAGGTGGGAAATTGAATGAGCAACATCTCTGCCATGGGGCCGACATGGACAGTCCCGGAAACAATATCAAGTGTGTTGAAAAACAAAAAAAAATGCCCTGATGTGTTACAGGGATTTATGCTGTGGGTGCATCAGCAAGATGCATTTCATGTAGCAGGAACCTTTTTTGCAGTAATGGAAATAGGCAGAAAAGAAAAAATGTTGAGGTCGCTTTTAGTTATCTTGAAATAATTGATTTATTCCAACCCTTGGACGCAGGAAATGTACAAAATTCGCATGATACAGTACACACCAGATCCTAGTTCTTGTTGATTGGGCAGGCCTTTCCTTTGGGTTGGGGGGGGGGGTTGACAACTGGTTTTGTCTGCCAGGCAGTGAGGGATTCGATGGCTGGGCTAATCAGCTCATGGGTCTATGGGAGGGGGGATGTATTCTTTTGTCCGTAAAGATGAGGTACAGTGAAGATTATTCGAGAATGCCAGCCCGCTCGGTCGGAGGATCAAAAAGACTAATCCCAGCAGAGAAAGGAAGATGGAGGTGTGTTAGAATGGGCAGCCTGCCCACCCCATGAAAAAAAGGTAACAACAATTGCAAAGGGCAGCTGGATAGGGTGATTTCCGCCCCCCCTTTTTTCGACTATGGTGCAACATGCTTGTTTTGTTTCTGGTATCGGACGTGCACATTGTTTTCTTAAAAAACGTTTTTTGTATTTGGTTTTGATTCAGGAAACAGACTTTATTAAGACTTTCGCAACCTCAGTGAACCCGGATTCATATGCATGTGACAACATATGTTGCAGTTATTATGAACATTTGAACAATTGCACCTCATGTGCCTTATTCTGCTTTGCTCAAAAAAACATTGAAAGACGGTTGGAAGTGGGTCAGATGCTGAGTATTTCTATGTTCAACGAGCTCTATATTACTGAAAGACAAGGTCGGAATGGCAGGATCAGAGTTCATGGTTTTGGGCTATTTTTTTGGTTTCTATTTCTTTTTTGGAATAAGTGGGAATGGGAAGTCTTCGATCATAAAATGAGGTCTACAATTCAAAGGGGGTTTGTCATTATTGTTTCATTGTAACACCACATTGTCGACTTCAACCTGCACACATGTGTTTCTACAATCACCCCGCACACACATCAAAGGAGCCCGCACACGCTATTTTCCCTCACCCCGCACAGGACCCAAAAACACCGGCACAAACCTTTTACAATCACCCCGCACACACATCGAAGGGGCCCGCACACGCTATTTACACTCACCCCGCACAGAGACCCCGCACAACTGTGCGAGGTCCTGGCCCCCTTGTGCGGGGTGGTCCATGATTCGCACAGAACCTTGACCACCCATGCACAGGGCAAACAACACCCCGCACGGCTCTGTGCCCCGGTTTGGCCCCGTTTTTTGCGGGGTCCCGAATTAACCCCGCACAGACTGGTACCCCGCACACAGAACCTGACGTCTTTCATATCCACCCCGCACGGCACCCCCGTACAGAGAATAGGCTGCCCCGCACACTGTACGGGGCTATGTTTCATCTGTACGGGGTCCCACAACGGGAAAGACGTCAGGTTCTGTGTGCGGGGTACCAGTCTGTGCGGGGTTAATTCGGGACCCCGCAAAAAACGGGGCCAAACCGGGGCACAGAGCCGTGCGGGGTGTTGTTTGCCCTGTGCATGGGTGGTCAAGGTTCTGTGCGGGGTCTGCAAAACACCCCGCACAGACCGCGATTTCCCATAGTGTGGAAGTGACGATGTTGAATGCTGAAAGATTCTCCATGCACAGTGAGCGGCACATAATATTCACGAAAACCTGCGAAAAGTTTGACACAGGGTCGATTCTCGATTGAAAAGTCCAGTCCAGTGTGTGAGTTTCTGTGTGTGTGTGCATTTTTTAAATCAAATCCAGCGCATGATGTCAAAAATGTCAAAAGATTTAAAAGTGAGCTGACAGAACTCCTCCCTGTGTGGAAAAAATTCCAAATTTTTTTTTGCAATGCTAGCAGGCTTTCTTCACGTCAAATCGATTTCCTTTTTCAAAAGCAGTCCCCGTATTCGCTATTCAAAGCAACAAGTGGGAAAAAGATTCTTTTTGAAGTGTTTATTGAGCCGGTTTTTTTGGGGGGGTCGTGACGTTTGCTTGAATTCTTTTTGTTCAGATGGAATTTCCGGAAGGCTTCGAGTTCGTGAAACTCTATCCAAAGCTTCAGCTGCGGGTTTGAACGTCGTAAGAATTTGGGGACACACAAACCACGAAAAATTTCCTTTTCAGGTAAACTATGAACGATTGATTTTCTTTGCAAAACAATTTAATTAAAGAAAACCATGAAAAATCACGAAGTAAAAAAATGAAAAATGGAATTCAGAAAAAGAATCAGTCTTTTAGGACACGCTCCAGAATATTAGTCCTTTCGATTTTCAATCTGTAAGCTTCAGAAACTTGCAGCAATGGTAAAAAAAAAATGGTATGGTTTGATCATTTAGTTCTGTATTTGTTTCTTAAATATTTTAATGTTTTTTAATTTAATTGTTTTTTTGGGGGAGGGAGGATCCATGCCGGTTGGCTTCTATTCTACTACTGCAGTCTTGACATAATTTTCCCCCAAGCATCAACAGCTACTCATATCGTGTTTTTTCTGGTTGGAAACCAGTCTTCTCCAGGAGTTTACAACGATTTGGCTTTGGAAGGATTGGACTTCGTGCTCAACCAAGCCCGGCAATTCGGAATGCGCGTCATCATCAGTTTCACTGATAATTGGAAATACCTGAATGGAGTGGACCAATACGTGGATTGGAGCGAAACGGCTCCGAGACGAACTCAGAAAATTCCTCGAAATGGAGATGGCGATCCGCCACCGGAGGTAGATTAAACCCGCAAAACTGACCATTCGATCAATGGAAGTAGTTAAAATTGAGAAAAAAATCTGTTTTTTTTCAGCAGATTTTCCAATTGAACGACTAAAAAACGAATTTCGTTCTATTATGCTGTAAAAAAAATTCCTTGGCTTTTTGGTGTTATTTTTTCCCATCTTGGTTGAGTTTGTTTTTGCGTCGGTATTATACGGTGGTTGAAGCCATCTATGATTTTGGTGCGGGGTGGTTTCATTTCTGACACATATCTATATATATCTATATATCTATATATATATTGTTGAATTCACATTTTAACAGCAAAAAGTACGACCCCTATTTCAACCAAAGTCCTTTTAAATACCACAACCCGGAGTCCTAATTGTACAAACTGCACAGCAACTACCCAACTGAATTAGCTTTTTCCACAATATATCTATTTTCACCTGAAGGTTTGAATTTTTTCGTATTTTTTTGAATTGTGCAGCCTGATTTCCCTACGTACGAATCCAAAAGGCACACCCTTTTTTTCAGCGATCCTGGTGCAAGACAGTTGTACAAGAACCACGTCCGGAAAATTTTGACCAGGAGGAATCACATTCATGGGTAAGGGAGGGGAAATAAAGGACTGTGCAAAAATGCATGTGTTTTTTTGGTGTTTTTTTGTCGTCTTTCGTTAAATTTTTTGTCTTTTGTAAGTTGTGAAAATCAAGCTTGCGAGCAAAAGTTCTCGGGAACAGAAAAAAGGAAAAGAGAAAAATATTTATGTTATTCTTTTTTTGGGGGGAAAGGTGGTTTCTGAATGTCATATTCTTTGTTAATTTTGTTTCGCTGCAGACGACTGTACAAAGACGATCCCACGATTTTCGCATGGGATTTGGTGAATGAGCCCAGATGCCGCCTCATCGATAACCAAAATTGCACAGTCATGGTTCATGTGAGTGGGGTGATTCAATCAATAACTCCCCATACCATTTTCAAAAACATGTACTCAAGTATTTCGTTTAAAAAAAACTTTTTTTTTTTTTTCTTTCCGCCTGCAAATTTCTGTGAACTCATGACAGGCTTGGATCGAAGAGATGTCGAAGTATGTGAAATCGGTAGACCCCAATCACCTCGTGACGGTGGGTGCCGAAGGATTTTTTGGAGGTGGATTTCAATGGAGCGATGCCAATCCCGGAAGATGGGCCGAAGAAGTCGGCCAGCAGTTCACCAAAAATCACGCTTTCGACTCCGTGGATTTTGCTGCAATTCATTCCTGGCCAGACAATTGGAACAGGCAAGAAAACTTCCCTCCTATTATTTGGAATGTTAAATATCGCACCCTATCCTAGCACCTTTTTCTTTTTCTTTTTCTTTTTGCCTTTTAATGCATGTGGATAGATATTTTCAATGGGGGAAAAAAATACACCAATCCTCCTTCCTAATTTGTCTCTAATGTATATAGTTATCTGTTCGGACTCACAAAATATGAATCAATATAATTACATATATATACCTACGTAATCTATTTATTTAATTTTCAAAAAAATTCCTGTTCGTACTACAGGAGAGATTTACAGTTTCAGGAAGACTGGATAAAAGTTCACTCGGTGATCAGCAAAGAAATTCTTGGGAAGCCCCTCCTGTTGGAAGAATTTGGGAAGAAGCTGCCCGACAGGCTTTCTGACTCGAAAACCGCCATAGCAAACTACAGAGACCCCTCGTACGAGGAAACCTTAGGCATTGTCCGAGAAAGCATCCAAACCGACCTAGGAATCGCAGGAGCGCTCTTCTGGAGGTTGAGTTTGGATACATATGCGAACAAACGACAAGGTGCTGCTGAAAGTGGTGAAGTCCCGATCATCCCAAGTTTGAATCCTGATGAGGGCAAAAAATTCATGCTGCATCTTTGGCCCCATTTCCTCTACCTCCATCCTTTTTTTTTTCAAAAAAAAACCCACACATTTTAGGCCTAGATTCTTGGAGAACCTAACCATTTGAGCAAAGTGAATTTTTATTCAAAGTGCACTAATAATAATAATAATAGTGCCAGACGATCGATCATGAACCCAGGTTAGGAATTGACAAGCCGCATTTTTGCTTCATCGTGCGACGTATATGCATATATATCTATATCTATATATACACGTTGTGTTGCTTGGGTTCTAACCTCTTTCTTTCTTTTGGAACAAACCAACCAGGTCGATACGCCATAAAAATGACAGACTCCACGTTTTCCCACATCAAAAAGTTTTCCGCCGCCGTCCAAAGCGCGATCCATTCCCAGCCGCCAAGGAGATCTTGCAAGAAATCCCAATGCTGGGTCCCCCACGTGGAAGGGGATATGCAATTCTGCGTTCAAGACACGGATGCGTGCGAATTGTATTGGCACGTGGAAAACGGAGAGAAGGAATTTGCCAACATGACGCTCAGCGAGGTCGACGTGCCAATATGGGGGGAGGAGGTGCCGCTTTCCGAATTGAAATTCTACACCAGCTGGTCGGATTGCTGTCGGAAAGGGATGGGGGCGTTCGAAAAAGGGTGCACGCTGGATTATGGATTCGCGGGCTGGTGATGGTTTTTGTGGGAGGGAGGGGTCGTTGCGCGTTTTTTTTTTAATCCTCGGAAAAAGAAAACGAATAAAGATATATATTTGTCATGACTAATTACATCTGTTTGAAATATAAATCCGTGGAAGCTGCTCAGTCTTGGAATATTTCCATATCAATGGAAAAAATTGTGGAGTTTAAAAATTATATTCGGGTAGGTGGGTTAATATTTGTTTATTGCTGCAGAGTGGTGGTGCTCTTAATGGGAAACAAAATGAATTATTTTGATTTTTTTTTCCAATCAAAGACATCTCAGGTGTAGAGAAAATTCATCTGGGTTGGGCCGGCAAGAGATGAGATGGAAAAAAAAAGAAAAATGTTGAAAAAAAGAAATGAAATCTCGGCCACCCGCATTCCGAAAAATTTCATCTTTGAATGAGCCATCCTTTCCACGAATTTGACAAAGGGTTGGGGGCTTGTTATTGGAAGTCAGACAGATTTACAAAATAGATTTCGAACAGTGCAGCAAATGCACTTCAAGAACCAAAGGAAGGGGTTAATGGGTTTTCTTTGAACCACGCGTTCATCAAGTTTTTTTCTGGAGCAGGAAATTTATGGGGGGGGGGGCAAGAGAAATTGAGAAATTCCACTCCCTCCTATTTTGGGGAGGTCAGGTTTTTTTGGGATCGGGATAAAGAGTGAGATAGATAACAAGGTGTAATAATGTGTAATATGCGGACCGTTGACTGACTGGGATTGTGAATTTCACAACTGTTTTTCCCTGGGAGCTGTGTTTGTTTGTTTGTTTTTCAACCCAAGCGGAAGAATGGGAACAAGACAAGTCTATATATGTTTTTGGATGGGTGGGTGGGTATTTTTTGGTTGGGTTGGGTTGTCATTGGGAGGGTTTTTTAAAGATAAACGAAAAAATATATAAAATTATATTATTTCGACAGGGAAGGGATGGTTCTCCCTTCCCTGGACCATGAAGAAGCAATTGCAATTTGCCAGAAGAGGAGGTCATTTCTCTCGCCGAATTCCGAATCGTCAACTTAGGTTTACTAAACAAACCCCCTCTTTTTTTTATGTTTGTCAAACATACTACAGTCGGAGTTGCGGATGTCAGACTTGATAGGTGGTACATTAAAACACTGGGAGCTCTCCCCTCAACACACTCCGGCTGGATGGAGACTTTTTGAGGCAGTGCGATCATTGGAGGTCATTTGTGGTGGGAAAAGGATGGATGAATGAATGTGTCGATGGCGCATTCCACCATTTCGCTGGGCTGGCGGACAGAGCATCATCCAGAAAGCAGTGGTTGCATCACAAGGAGGGGAATGTCAGTTTTTTTTTGGGGGGGGCTGGGAGACACAAAAAGAACCAATGAGAAGAAGAGGGAAAAGAAAGGTTTTTCCCCTGTCATTTCCATTTTTGTCCAGTTTTTGATCCAGCAGTGAGAGAACACATCACATGAGCCATCAATATTATTGAAAATGGAGGGGAAATCAAAATTTTCTTTTTCTGGGGAACATTTGATGGTGTGTGAGTATTGTCGATTTCGAGTGGATTATGGAAACCCATTCATTCCAGGTTTTTCTGAAGAAACTGAAGGTAAGGGGGGGGGCTTGGAACAAAATGAGTAACAGGATTGGATAAGCAACCGCTGAAAAAATCAACTGTCAAAAACTTTCAAGACCAGAAAGAAAAGGAAAGATTCCCCTTTACCCTTTATGCCCATTTTTGCCCATAAAATACATTTACTAAAATGATCAAAAAAGAGCAGCAAGAGAGACAGTTCTGTTGTTCCGAGTTTTTCTTTCTTGCCTGTGCATTGGCTGAAGACCCCCCTCTCCCAAAAGAAAAAATAAAATAAATTGAACATGTCCCTCAAGATTTTTTGTGCTGAAAGAGAGTCTTACCTTTTTTTTCTGTGTGTGTTTTTTTAGCATCAAATTTTTTCAAATGGAAACCAACACATTTCCCTTATTTACTTACATTGTATTTTTTTCAAAAGTAACAACTCTTTGCACAGGATCTGTCTGTCACACCACCCCTTTTTTTCCCAACCCCTTTTCCCAACCCTCTTCCTTTAAAGTTGTATGCTTAGAGTTCTAAATTTTATACAAAATATTTAAAGAATACTTTTGTATTCAATACTGTTTTCTTGCTTTTTCCATCCTAATGTTTAATTCCCCCCATTTCTTCCCCCCCCCCCCCCCAAAAAAAAAACTTTATCTAGTTCTCAACCCATTCTTTCCCTTTTCCTTTCCTTGCCCTGCCCATCCGACTCATACCTGCCTGTTCCTCCACCAGCCGCAAAAGTTTCAGAGCAAGCACTTTTGGTGACTTCCAGCGAAATGCTGGGTAGAGCAATGTCACCCCACTCTGGGCGTCATTTACACTCCAAACAGCTTAGCCAACGACGAAAAAAGTATAGAGCCGGGTGAAGTTTCAATGCTGTAGTTCCTAGCCCCCCCAATCTTTACCTTTCAGCCGCGAAAGAAACTGACCAGTCCCGCGCTTCAAAAGAAGTGAAAGGATTCTCACTGGTCTGTGTCACGTGCTACGGTTTAGACCTTCCACAATGTGTTTAGGGTTCCTGGAGCACCTCTGAAACGCAAAAGAGCAACACAGGCAAAAATTAGAAGCTTTCGTTGGAGAGCTCCGCCACTCCCCAACATCCGACAGCCGACAGAATACAGCCACAATTACCAACCTTTTCCTAGGGCTGCACAGCAACACTCACTGTTTCACGCTCCTGTCGTTTTTGTCCGCTAGCTGGCCTGCTTTGAGTTCTGCAAGCACTGGAAGCCGTTCTTCCTAATTGTTTGCTTAAGCTTCACGCACACAACTGACTTGGCGCGTCCTGGTGCGCGTGCGCAACAAAACGAATCAGTTGTTCACCATCCACGGAATACGCCACAAACTGGTGGAGCCTTGGCGTAAAGCCCAACGCGCATAGATCGACTATGAATGCCACGCTCGCCAAAACTTCGACTATCGCGTCGAGACTATGGCCTTTCCACAGCACAGCGGCAGTACCATAAAGTTTCTTTTTAGTTAAGCTAGTTAGCTTTAACCATAACCGTGAGTGAGACCAACTATACAATAAAGGGGGAGTCTTCGACTCAGGGGACACTTGCATTAGAAATTTCGTGCGAGTTTTGCTTTCGACTACCGATATTATCCTTGCTTCTTACGACACTAGCACACGATGGACTCCCGCTTTCCTGGTGAGTTATTCTCGGGAGGAAAAAGAAAAGAGAGAGAGAAAGAGGATATATATCTGAGTTCTCGAATGTATTTCCATGTAGTATTGCTTGCTTGCTTGCTTGCATGCTTGATTTTTTTTGCTCCGCCTTGGTTTGAACTTCACTGATGATCCACAGTGAAACTATGGCAAAAGTTTAAAGTTTGTTGATTTTCGGAATTGCAGCCCCCATCACGACGCGCCAACGGCTTTTTATTAAGCTTGGTCGCCATCGAGCTGCGCGACTTCCCACTGGCCGCTCGCCAATCGCAGCGCGTACGAGACAGCTCAAGGTGAGTTGTCTGGTCGTCGAAGTGTGAATCTCGTTCTTTCTTTACGGCGATGGTTCAGTGAGTTTGGAAAAGCATGAATAACCAAGTGCAAGAGCTCTTCCGTTGAAGGTCCGAGGGAGGTCGTGCGCAAAGCACAGCACAGTGCGACCGGCAGACATGTACCTCGACTGCAACGGCGACTTCATGGACGGCATCGAGCTGAGTGGTCGTCGTCGTGCCGATGATCCAATGGACTGGACGCCATCCAGTAAGCGAAAGCGAAATGTGTTGCATCTGGTTCGTTTGAAGACATCTTTCTAACTGTCGGTTTCGAGATTAAGTTTTGATGTGGTTTTATTGCTTGTCACAGACGCTGTGCAGCCAGTGTTTGTCGCGCCGCCACCAGGTCCCCCTCTGCCACCAGGTCCCCCGCTGCCACCAGCAGCATTATCACCCCCTACGCCAGCACCGTCTGCACCGCATGCACCGCCAACACCTGCAACTCCGCCACCTCCACCTTCTCACTCCCACGTGCAATCGAGCACTCCCGTCACTCCACCACCATCGTCCGCCCAGGCCCACGTGCCGTCAGGATCTTCGAGCGCGGGGATTCTGGCCCCATTGACGCAAGCCAACGTCGCGATGCTTGCAGGTATGTGTTTTCTTGTGTTTGTTTGAATTGCTAGTGAGAATTGTTCTGGGGTCCAGTGGAAATCAATTGCAGTCTGCGCGAGGGAGTAGATTCGGAACGATGTGTGTCCAAATGAGTGAAAAGAAAGAGAAAGGGTGTCGACAGAGCGTTCAGCACCCACTGCGTGCGACTGTGTTTTTGGTTTTGGGGGCTGACTCTTGGTGTGCGTTATTTTTTCTTCAAAGGCCCGAGCCAACCGCCGCAGCAGGACGACGAAAAAACGTCGACTGCGTCGTTAGACTCGGATCTAACGTTCAATCCTGAACGGATCCGAGCTCTACGCGCACATCGCAGGTTACTTCGTCGCCGCAAGGCGATGAAGTAATTCTGGAACATTCTATAGGTAGAAAGGTTTTTTTTGCTTACCCTGTTTTTTTCCTTTCTACCTTGTACCTTTTTTTTTTAATTTTTGTTCAATATACAATTGCAGTCCCTTGTGTTCGAATTGTGCCTGTTGTGACTGGTGTCTAAAAACCATTGGGTGGGGAAGTCCAAAATATCTTCCAGTTAAAACAAGTGGGGCAGAATAATTGATTGGAAGTAATCTTTTCAATTCAAAAGTTGATGTTTCACAAATATCAACTGGCACGACTTAAAACCCGCTGCCTAGCGGCGCCCATTCTGTTTTCAATTTTGGTGAAGCTGCAGCCAATTTACTTCCGATAGGTGGTGATTTTTTGTCAATAAACAGGAATCTCGGAGTCTATTTACACTTGAGAAGGCAGCTTGGCCTGTACACCTGTACACCTGGGGCTGATAAACAGGTTTTTGATCTGTTCAATAAGCAGGTTTTTGTGCCCCCACTTCTCATGGAATCTCAAGCTCTAGCAATAACGAAATATGGCGCCTGGGTCATTTGCATCATTTATCAGGATATTTCTCTCCACCAAACTAAGACACAAATTCCAACATCACCACTTGCACTACCCAAAACTGGCCTTCTTCACACCACCACCCTTGGCTTTCTTGGTTGGGGACAAATTATGTGGCTTGATGAATGCTGCCAGAACCCAATCTTCGAAGCTACTTGATATGAAATGACACTCCATCTATCTACTCGTATGCGAACAAAAATCTGAGGAAAAAATTGCTTTCTGTTGCTCTTGTCCTTCCCTTGAAACAGTTATTTGGCAGTCTTCTTTTGTTTCCAACCGTGAATTTTTCCTCATCAAATTGACGTTCTTCAAGTCCAAATGCAGATATATCCAGTTCATCTAAAAACAGCTGCTAAATCTGGTTTGAAGAAAGCTACTTTTGCCTTCCAGCTATTCTGAACAAATTGAAAAATCGAATTGATGGCTTTTCTTTGAGCATATTGAACAGAATAATTCTTTTATTCTTTTCAATCAGCGTCGACAGCTCTGCTGCCTGCAAACAGTACAATTTATAATGTGTTTTTTTACTTGATACAATTTTCTTCACACAAATCTTTCTTATAACATCCAAAAAGTTTCATACACGCTTGTTGTGGTGCTCGAATAATTTTCGTTTATTTTTTCTCTTAATAATTTCATAAACTTTCTTCCAAGACACCGTTTTCTATTTCAAAAGGAATGAATAAACACAATTTTCTTGGTTTCGAAACCCACTAGGACCAAGATGACAAGAGATGCTCACCGATTATCCTCACCCACATCAATAATTTGAACGAACTTGCTGAGGTCTGCTGACTTTTGCAGCACATCCATGACAGACTGACAACCATCTGGGCCTCTTTCACAGCTGGACTCACTTTGCCCTCCATTGCTGCTCCAGGGACCAAGATTTTGACCAGAATACAGAGCATTAGTCATCATAATGCTTCCTTCAGCTGGTTTCTTGGGGGGGGGGGCAGGCTTATTCCTGTGCTGGCTACTGGAGGTTCGAATCTTGCGAATTCGATTTCCTGGGGCCGAATGATGCGTTTCTGTCCAGTCGCTGGACGTCACCACCACAAAGAGGTGGGTGGCTCATCCAGAAACGGAGAGAAAACGAGATGACCGACTTTCCAGAGGTTGAGCTCGTCAAAAAACTTCCAGCGGAAAGAACGGGGTTCTCGAGAGCCAACGTCGAGGATTTCCCTCCGCTGTATAAAGGGGAGTCCCAAGAAAGCACAGGCCTGAGGGTCGCTGCGTTCCAAAAGGTGTGCGATGGGTTGCGTGGACATTTCGACGGCATGCAGCCCGAAGGAAATCGCTCGACGTTCGAGCAAGTGGAGGCTTTCGCGAGAGCCAACCATATTTCTGGGAAGGGGGAGGGTGCCGGTCAGGTTCCGGTCGGGATTCTCTACGCGGGAGGCGTGAATCCTTCCGACCACACCCGGACGTTCACGGCGTTGAGGGAGTACCTGTCGAGAAGAAACTTTTACGTGGCGTTGGTAAACGGTCGCGACTTGACGCCGCAGGATGGCCACAGGAATGCGTTTCGGAAAATCCTGAAGGCCTTTTGTGGCGTGGAAACGGATGCCGATGACTTTCGGGGGGTGATGGATTGGTATGAAGAGGTCACGAACCCGAAAGGCGCATCCCGCGATAAGGAAAGAGTCGGAAAATCTCCCAGAAGGTCCAGCAAGCGAAAGATGCCCAGCGGCGACGCGGACGGCACCCCTCGCAGGGTGACTCGCGCACTATCCAAAAACGTCAGAGCGAAACGGGACGATGCGCCCAAAGATGAAGCTGCGGAAGGAGTCGTGCAGGAAAGTCCACCTCCCGGGTGCATGGATAATCCTCTGGTGGTCGTGATCGACGATGGCGAGAGCGCCGACCCCAAGCGTTTCACCGACCTCGTTCAATTGCTGAGCGACGCCAGGCCTCGCATGAAGGTCACCTTGCTGGTGGGGACGTCCACAAACGCGGAAACGCTGCAGCGATTCATTCTGGTGGACGCTCCGTACAGAGTCTGCTGTCGGAGGTTCGCGCTGACGCCCTCTCGGCGCTGTCTCGAGCAAGCGTTCAGACAAGTGCTCATAGCGGTCGACGGCCCGTTCGTGGTGTTGGGAAAGGACTTGTCGGATGCGTTGACGGACCAGCACTTGTACCACGATTCGACGATCGAAGGATTCAAACAGGTAGGGGTGGGCGCGCATCCATTTCCCCATCCGTTGGCAAAAGTCGTCAAAAGACGTCATCATGTGACGTGCATGCAACCCGTCCAAGAAAAAGGAAACGGCAAAATGGCCGCCCCAGCCGTAAATCTCTTTCTCCTTCAACAATACCAATGGCAGAAACTGCTCAATTCTTTTCAAGGGGTGGAATTTAACTAGTTCAGGTGTTCATGGGGTGGATTTCCCACAGGGGCTCCTGCTGGCTTGCACCCATCATTTCGCTCGAGCGCCGCTGTCTGGACTTCTCTCCGTTTTGGCGAGCACATTGGGAGGGGGAAACGCAAATTGGGAGGATATCCCGGACGACCTCCTCAAATTCGCACGGCAGCAGTTGAACGTGGGCAAAAGCGAATCCCTGCCATCGTTGCTCGCCGGCTGCATTCAGAGGGTGACTGCATGGAAATTGGGACTAATTTGGATCCACGAAATCGCCGAGAGCTTGGGGAAAATGACCAGGGCTTCCGGGTGCACCTGGAGGGACCTGTATTGTGCAGCCGTGGGCGATGGATTTGGAGAGTCCGCTGGGTTTGCTTTGATTAAGGGGTTGTCCGCGCGGAACGGGTTGCAGAGGTTGGGGAGAGAGGAGCTTTTGTGTTTGCTGACTAATCTGGAGTCGGTCACCATGGAGTGCGAGAAGCTGTCGAGGCAAATGGATCCCTATGTTCAGCAACTGCAGGGTTTGAGGAAGGATATCGAAGCAGCTACAGATGGTA
This sequence comes from Bryopsis sp. KO-2023, assembly GCA_030272585.1. Classification (NCBI taxonomy): domain Eukaryota; kingdom Viridiplantae; phylum Chlorophyta; class Ulvophyceae; order Bryopsidales; family Bryopsidaceae; genus Bryopsis; species Bryopsis sp. KO-2023. The sequence continues at coordinate 1,964,414 of BSYQ01000010.1, forward strand.
AGAAAATGAATGAATAGACAGGATATATATATGTGTGTGTGTGTATAATGAATGAATGAATGTTTAATTTACATTAGGCAAACTTGCTCAATGAAGGCCATCCACAACGAGGTGATTTAGCGCTGCCGTTAGTAAAAACTCCAGCTCAACATAGTCAGTTCTAGGGAAATGTATATATATAATTTTGGTGTGCTGTTGCTAAAGCAAGGGGGGGGGGGGGTCCAGATCACTGCTCCGCATAAGGCTTTCACCCTCGACACATAAATACATTGAAAGAAAAACAAACAAAAAAAAACCTCAAGTGAATGGGCCCCTTTCCCAGTCCCTCGACTTTTTGGAAAGGGAGTTGACTGGTGTTCTGGCTGTGATTGGCAGACCCGCCAGAAGAAGAAGAAGCAGCGTCAAGAGAAAGGGTGGAACAGCAGCCCGTTTCAGTAGCTCCACAACAGGAAAGGCAAAAAAAATCCCAAAGGAGGAAGGGTGTAAAGGCTCGGAGAGCGCTGTTGATGCAATCTTTCGCATCCACTGCCCCGGCAGCACCTTCCGCCGCTCCACAAACAAGCCATACCAAAATAGCTGCCAAAATCGCGGAATTTCTGAGGTGTTTTGTTGGTGGTGTTTGTTTTTTTTTCTTTTTCTTTTTGGGAAAAAAAAGGAGGGGGGAAAGGGGGCTTTCTCTATTTCTTTTTTTTCCCCTTCCCCCCCCGGAAATCAAGCTTTTTTTTTATTTACTTTGTGGTGGTGTTTTTTTGCTTTTTTTGTGTGGTAGGTTTGTGGTGGACTCTGAAAAATGTCTTGCAGATTTATTTATTTTATTTTTTATACTTTTATTTTCTCCCCCCTTTGAATAAAAGTAGATACAAATATATATTTTTTCCTTTCTTGAATTGAAATTATTTTACACGTGGCCAAAAGGTCGAGTGCAGCCCGTTCATGGAAATGTGTTACAGGCTATATATACTAGCTAAGAATTTAAAAGAAAAATCCATTTTCATAAAAAAATTCTTTCAAAAAATATTTTATATGTGTGTTTTTGTCTTTTGTTTTGTTAGGAAAACTATTCAAGATTTCTGTGGAAGTCCTCCGGAAAGGTTTCGGGGTTCCGGGGTGTTTTGCTTTGGAGGGGGGGATGCTGTCAGAAATCATTTGTTGGGGGCGCCCAGACTGTCACTGGAAAGAGCTCTGACCCATCCACAGAAATACATGCCAAAGTAAGGAAATTCGATGCTCTTTTTTGTTATTTTTTTGCATCATTGTTTTGCCTAATAATGGGAAAACTGTCTTTGCACCACAGAACTGCTGTCTTTTTTTCACCTGGAGTTTCACCTGGTTGCAGATTGTGCCAGTATATTGTTTTTGCTTAGTTATTTATTTAGTTATTTATTTTGGAGGGGTGGTTATGTGAAAATTGGTGTATTTCTCTGCCAATGAAAAATTTTCAGCATTCCTTTGGAAAAAAGGAAAGAAAGATATTGTGAAAGACACCGACATTTTCACCCTTCTTTTACTGCAATTGGCCTATTTTTGATTTGACTTTGATGCTTTTTGGAAAAGCAATTCTTTGTTTACATTCCATTACGCAAAAAAAAAGACTGAGATCATCATCATTAAAAATTAATTTTTTGAATTGAAGGCAAATTTTTCAAGGAACTGAAAAATTTCGGAAAAGAGCAGAAACGGAGATCGAATCGAGGCAAAATTGATGTTGGAACATCGGAGGGGGGGGTTCTTCTTTTTTTTTAAATTGCAACAGAAGCTAAGTGATGATGCCTCTGTTTGTTTTTTGTTTTTGTTTTTTTCCCTTGATCGCACAGTGCACTGGTGGAAGAAGATCTGAGCGTCGCATACCAAACGTACAAGGCGACCCTCGGGGATCGATTGAATTTGGCAGATTGGTTCCTCGCCTTTTCTATGCATTTCAACCTGGATATTCAAGGGGACCGCGAGCAGGGCTGCGAACAGAAATCTTCTGAGAAAAAAACCGAGAATGGCGAAAAAATCAAGAAAGAGGGGTTTTCGGACCGTAAACGGAAGATGCTGGCTCGTTTTGAAAAAGCCTTGAGGGAGCTCCAGTTTTTGGGATTTGTGAAAAAGAATGGAGAGCATGTCAGGTGTCTGATATTCAACGATTGAATGTCAGACACAATCACAATCCTATTTTTTTGGTTTTTTTGTTTGTTTTTTGTTTTTGGAGGGGGGGGGGGAGGAAATGGAGCTCCAAAAAAAAGAAACGAGCCATGGACAGAAGAAAGAAAACAAGAAGTGCAAAAACAAAGGGGAAAATTAATTTTTGAGCCGAATTTCTTTTTCAACCGGGGAAATGATCGTAACCCAAGGGCATGCAGAAGTAAAAAGCAAGAAGTAACAACAAAAAATCAACAAAGTATTAAATATTTTTTGAAGTCGCATCAAAAAAATTGAACGAAAAAAAGTAGGATCTTTGCGGTTTTAATAGGCGACGATAAGAATTAGTGACAGAAGGTTACCCTAGTGGAGGGGTATAAAAGAAAAACACATGTAAAGTAGAAAACTTCTTTCGACGGATGTTTAATGGAAAACACTTACTTCCAGAAACTGGACTGGAAACTGACCTCTATGCAGTTCTATGCAGTTCTATGCAGTTCTATGCAGTTTCTCACCCCAGTATATAATGGATGTGAGAATTTCCTCGCTTCCTCCTACTTTCAGTATTTCTGGACTGCTGCTGGTGGTGGTGGGGCAATTCTTCCATCAGGATCTTTTTTTTTAGTTTCTCCCATTGCAGTTGCATTTTTTCGGAAAGCGATGCGAGAGGGGTGCATGGATTCCAATTTTTTCACCTGAGTGATGTGCACCGTTATTAGCTTGTGGACTTTTTCAAAAAAAAAAAGCCAAAACTATGTATCGATTTCTGGGATCCCATTCCGCCGAAACCACGGATCTTCCCATTTTCCACAATCCCAAGATTTCATGCTCCAATTTTGAGGAGAGCGTTTGGAGGATCCATCGTTTTTTGGATTTGTGAAAACGGAGAGGAAAAAAATTGGAAATATGCAACTGCAGTAGTAGGTTTTGAATCTGATTGAAAGCAAAAGTTGGAAACATGCAAGTCCAGTAGTAGGTTTTGCATTGGAATTTATCTGATTGAAAGCAATGGTCTTTTGATTTGTTAATGTGGAAAGTATGTGACTTTGATTAGTCATTGTGAACTGTGCAGCCAATATATATTGCAAGGCAGCAAAAGGAGGCCAGCACCCCACATGATGCCAGAATATCCACCAATACAAGAGAGTGCACAACTAAGCCCAACCCACAAATTTCTGATAAAAGAATAAAGAACCAGAAATCCCTCATTTCATGTGGACCAACCCCCCTTTTTTTTTGGCACGCTTTTCGTAAGCGGCCTGAGGGACACAGTCTGCTGCAAAACCAGTGCTGTGCTTTTGCAGCATTGTGCATTTTCTGCGGAAATTTTAGTGCCAAGGACGAATGCAACAGGCAAAGACCAGCAGAAAGTTAAAAGAGAGAGAGAGGGGGGGGGGGGGCTGGGTTTGGGCACATCTCAAATCAAAGGACTTTGTAAACTGCCTGCATTATTTATGTGGATCAGCATTTCTTTTTTGCATTGGCAGTGAGGGCTTTTATGCATGCCGTGCCAATTTCGGCCATGGCATGCATGCATGCATGAATGAATGCATGCACATGCAGTTATAAATGCTCCATGTCATTATTTGGACCAATTCTTGGTGTCTACTTATCATCATGAGTGGGATATTACATAAGCATGTTTCTGCCACTCCCAAATAAAATTCCTCGACAAGAAAATAAACAATAGGAATCTCGAATAAAAAAAATTCTGTGCCCTTTCGCTCCAAAGCTGACCCAATCCCCTCGAAACGAATCAAACAATAGAAAAAATTCCACGCAAAACCAAACAGGGTTCACCCATTACCATCCGACAGACCTTCGGTCGGGTTCACAGAAATCGGATGCCCCTCGCGGCCTGTGCACGAGGAATCCTGCCACCTGCACTTGCCTGATGGAGTCGAATCCGACGATTCTGAGGAAAGCGTTGGGGAACGTCCTGATGCAGTTGTCGATCTCCACCTGAACCTGGGAGGGGTCGGTGCAGCCGAACATGGGCAACTTCCACATGGTCCAGTACTTGTTGTCGTTGTAATTCTGGAAAAGCACCAAAAATCCTTCAGAGAACGTCGACAGAGTAGGAGAATTCCCCCCCCCCAAAATCAAAATCCAGAATGTGACGGGGTGGAGGGAAGCACCGATCCACAGCTTTTTGTGCAGGGCAAACACACCAGGATGGAGCGAACTTACCGTTGAGATTGTGCCGAAACGGACGCATTCATCGCTCGAGATGTAGGCGTGGTCGATGTCTGAAAACTCCAGGCAAGGGGTCCAGCCGTTCCTGGTGATGTAGTGGACTTGCATGGCAATCTCTTGTTCGGACAGAGGCGGCAAGTAAGACAAAGTCTCGAAGAACCTGCTCGGAACACAGCAATCAGAAACCCACACACCTACCAACTGATGTTGCAGCAACGTTTGCAGGCAGATCGAAACCAAAATACAAAAAATACGACCATTTACACCATCGGGCCTGCGAACCGCCGCCACCCCCTTTCGATCCCATTGGCACTCACTTGTTGTTGTGTGGGGTCCAGGTCAACATTTGTCTTCGGCCAGCTCCATTGCCGACGGAAAGTCTGGGCTGGAAGGCGGCGCCGCCGGAGACACTCGAAACAGCTTTTTGTGCCTTTGTCGTGGTGGGCACCACAACCTTGGAGCCGGTCAAGTTCAAAGCCATTTTACCGCAAACCAAGCACAGGGAGCGAAAGAGCGTGGGGTGGATAGATGTATCAAGACGAAAGCCGGAGCTGGGCGATTTTGAAGAGCAGCGAGAGGGCTTAAATGGGACCAGAACCTGACGAAATTGAACGCAAAAAAGAGCGTTACGTTGGCAGAGATCGGCTTTTGGGCAATCTTGTTTGGGGTCGTGGGGGATTGATGTGAGTTATCAGCAAAATGGCTTCAATACGTTCAGCAGGTTTACAATCCTAAGGTTTTTGTTTTGTTTTTGTTTTTTTTTGTTTTTCTCTTTCTTTTCTTTCCTTTTTGTCTTTGTTCCAGCATCATAGAGGGTGATGGCTCTCTTTTGCTGTGGGTTGTAATTATGATTATGATTATGATTATGATGTGAGCACCATATCGAGTCTACCAATTGATCCTAACCCAGTTAAGCTCTCAGCGCGCGGATGAGTTGTTCCTCGACGGAAATTCAGCGGGGGGTCTGTGGGGTGCGGAGGGGTCTGCGCAATTTTATCCATCAATGTCGTTGATTGAGGCTGTTCTTTCACCATTCTGTTAATTTTTCCTCACGAAATTATTTATTTACTTTTCTGCGCATGTAATTTTTGGTTTGGTTTGGTTACGCTCCGGATCTCGCAGAGCACACAAAAGCCTGGGAATCGACGGGTAAGCATGGCAAACCCTTTCACCAATACTGTTGGTCGTGAGTATTGAGGAATGAATAAAAAAAAAAGGTCACGATCCGCTTGTCAAAAAGTAACTCTGTGAAACACCTCACTATAAAACGGTTTTATTCCCTTCCACTGTATTGCTTAGCAATACACTTCCCAACATTAATTCATTCCTCCATTTATGCTTCCCGACTATGGATTCCGCCACCCAACAAACAAACAAACTGTTGTGTCAGACCCAATTGAATGAGATTATTTATAGCACAGATCGGATCTTGGTAGCAAGGATACAGTCTTCTTCCCGGTTGTATCCACAACCATGACCCCATGGTCCAAAACAAATCTAAGGGCGGGTGGGCTCTGGGAAAAACAAGAGGTGCCCGAAGAGTATTCATGTTCACATTTTATGTTGTGTTACTGTAGTGCCCCAAGCGGCTTCACTGCAATCACTAATCGTTTTCTGACCCCCTTTCTCGACTTTCAACTAAAGAGCAGATCTCACAGAATTTCCCACCTCCTCCCTTCCGTCCCACCTATGCATAAACTACTTGTTTTGCAACAATTGAACATATCATACACCCGATCACCGTTCTCCGTTCTCCGTTCTTGGTACTCTTAGAGCATCTCCACCGCTGCACTGTAAACGCAACTGTAAATTACTAATTTGCAGTGTTGTTCCAAGCCCGCAAGAACGACGTGGCACTGTAAAAGTCGACCAACGCCCACCGGGGATACTGTAAACACGTCCTGTAAAATAGGTTCCGAGTGTTCTGGCTCGCAAAGGAGTTGCGCAGGCCGGCGCGCGGAGCGCGGCACCTTATAATAGTGTTTCTTGAGGGAACGATGTCGTGAAAAGGCATCTCCGAGTATCGGCTGGCCGTTGCGACCGTATGCAAAATATTCTCAATGTTTCGAACGGACATTCGTGTTCAAGGGGAGCTTGGGAGTCGTTTAAAAACACACTAGGAAGTCAGTTGGGTTCGGTAGTCTCGATAGGCGCAAGGATCTGTCGAAATTCGGGCGTGGGTGGGTGTGGAAACCGCTAAGGGCCAGGACCAAAACGATTCCATGTTGTTAAAAGTCCCGAAAACACAGGTCTTCAGATCTTGACAACCGACAACGGAAAGGGCGGCGTCTTTTTACCCTAGCGAAGTCCTGTTTCCGCCTTTCCCGCCTTCCCGCACTTTTTAGCGTATACGGTAAAACGGCCGGATTTGCAGTTTTCCTTGCGTATTTTGCAGTAGCGCTTACTAATTTGCAGGAGCCTTTGCCGTTTGCAGTATGCCGGTGGGGGTTCATTTTTGGAAATTACGGAAAAATAGCGTTTACAGTACCGTTTACAGTATAGCGGTGGAGATGCACTTACTCCGTCCGGGAATAACTGTCCACTTATGTTTGGGGTTACAGTTCACGAGTGAGACATCCAATTGATGTGAAATTTCGTGGCCAGCATCTCTGATACACGTAGATGAAGCCCACAAAATTTCAGATCCATTGGTTTAGAGGCTGCGATGCAGTGGCTCCGAAACCAGACACGAAGCAAAACCTCGCACTAGTAAAAAACACGCTAGAATACACAATTTCAAATTTGAACACAGTTTTTAATTGTGTATTTGTGTGTAGTTGCTTGTAGCTTTCCGTTGTACCATGATTTCAGCAAGAAAAACTGTGTATCTGTGTGTATTTGTGTGTAGCTTTCCGTTGCACCATGATTTCGTGAAGACAAAATTGTGTATCTTGCTGGATAAGCCGTACTTTTCCTTGTCAGATCGCAAGCGTGATGTGATTGCGGGCCGAGGTTCCCACGCGTTGGCGTTGGCGCTGGACGTGAGAAAAAGAAGCGCGGATGGAACTGAGGACGTGCTCAGTTTGAGTGAACAGGTTGGGCGCAGTGCTGTGCTGTTGTACCGTGCTCTTCAGTTTTTTTTTTTTTAGAAGAGGAACGCGAGACCAAAAACGAAGCGCCCAACGCACGCGACCATGCTTACTGACGGGCGGGGGTGGGGCCTACAACCGAGATCGAAACCCTGGGGTTGTCAGATTTAATCGCTGCCTTTCCTTGGTCGGAGTGTGCTTGGCTTGGTAAGAGTGTTGGATTCTTTTTCTGTATTTTCACACTACTTTTGTATTGGTATTAACAGTTAATCTAATCAACTATTTTGGTGATGTTCAAAACGTGATTCTTTACTTCCCAGCAATCTGTTTTTATATTTCAAGCTGAAAAAGAGGCCGCCCAGGCAACCACCAGAATGGCAGGGAGTGAAAGCAGTGGGAAAAGCACTTGTAAATGCCGAGTCAATACTCCTGGTTCCAATCTCCTTCTATTCAAAAATTGGAGAAGCCCCGAAGAAATAGCCGTCATCATCCACTGGGATTCTAACACAAGTGAGCTTGTTGGTTGCTTCGTTGTCTGAGGTATGTTATTCCTAATTGGTCAGTCGAAGAGATATATCTGTGTGTGAGAGACATTCATACAAGTCCCTTGTACACTTGGAATATTGGTTGATGTGAAATCTACTGGGTTCAATAAAAAAGCTTACAAAAAGATCGATGCAGATGTCCTGCCTTAAGCAACGCAACTTTTTCCTGATCAGAGAATCCTTTCTGTAAAAAAGAAGTGTGGTGTGGTTTCTACCTACACTGCCAGTGGAAAGGTCGGTGAAAAGTGTCCCTAGAAAAAAAATCAGCCCAACAATTTGGTTGGTCATGTGATTGGCACAGAATCCTGGCCAATGCAAAATACCAGAGAACCTGTTGGACCTAGTTACTGTCCCAACCCTGGCTGCCACAGGCTGGGTTGGATGTACAACTTACACTGCGACGCTTACTGTGGTGAGTAGACGGAAAAGGTCTTCCCTCGACGTACGTTCACTATTCCCTTCGTCTTTTCCCCAAGGTTGCAGATGTACTCATGCTATCCATCTGTGTTTGTGAATAGGTGGCGCCTCCCAGGCCAATTCAGTTCCGAATGACCCAGCTTGACAACTGTTGCATGGAGGATGAGAAGCCCCTCCCAGGCCGAAAGGAGGGAAGCCCCTCCTCCGACTCCAAAACATCCAGCCCTAGCACCGACTCCTCACGATCCCACCGTTTCGAGCTATGTCGATAACACTGTTTGCTCTAGAAACCAATCAGCACCATGTTATGGGAAAACAGAAGAGGAGATAGTGTGTGTGTGTGGAGTGTGTGGAGGAGGGGGGGCGGGGGGATCATTGGCTGATCCCTCAAATGACCCTGTTTGACAGCAAGTCCTTGCACAAGCTTGGCAAAGGAGGGCCTCCATATTGGAGTGATTGGAATCTCTCTGGAAGCGAAGGAATCCGAAGAGGCTTCTGTCTTACAGGGTCATTGCAGTTTTGCCAGCTCCGCCTCTGTCGAGTGCTTTTGACTCGAAAAGTTTGGAGCAGGGGTGTTGTGGATCTTGTGAGTTTGGGGGGGGTGGTTTTTGGCTCGTGGATTCAATCTTTGTAAATTATTTTGAAAGAATATCTCCGGTTTCACTACAGAAATACACAATTCCAGTTGTGATACACATAAGTACGCACTTGAATACACAATTTCCCATGCCCAACAAATCTCCCGTTCCCCTACACAATAAGACACAATTAAATACACACTTTCGAGTGATCACCAAATCTCCCGTCGCTATACACAAGAATACACACTTTAAATACACATTCTCGTGAACACCAGGAACATACACAATTTCCTGTAAATACAGCGAGATACACAATTAAAACCCTTAGAATACACAATTAAATACACGAAAAGCGGTCAAGAATACACGGTTTTAATTGTGTTACACAATTTTTCAGATACACAATTTCCGAAAAATACACAACAAAACACAGTTTTTCGATATGAATACACACTTTAAAAAGTGTGTTTTTTAGGCGTTTTTTTACTAGTGTCGATTTTCACTTCGACGACTTTTACAATTTGCATACTAAAATTGATTCAAAATTGTAAGATACTGTTATAAAGCAACAATATGGACTTCGTATAGTGTACTATAATACGCAAATCTTTCAGATTGCTTTAGGATCGCTAGTCTTTATTTTCGCCTGCCTTATTTTCGCGCTTTGGTCCACGCGCGAAAATAAGGTAGCGCGAAAATAAATCAGGCGCGAAAAAAAAGCAATGTGAAAGATTTGCGTGGCGTCAAAAAGAACACTCTCAAAGTCAGAGTGTGGCTGTGTTTTGAATTCGCCCCTAGACTGGGCTGTGCCTCCGTAGTTGTGCCTAAAACGGTTCTATAGTCACCGAAACGATGAACTGTCTGAACAGAAGGAAAGATGTGAACAGAAGGAAAGAGACCGAGCATGATCTTGTGGTCTGTGTGCGTCAACTCGATGCATGTGACCCCACCGTCGAGTCGATGGACGCGACATCAACAGTGCTTGTGCGTTGAATCGATACTTTGGGTTTTCTTGTGCTCGAGGGGTACTTTTGCGTCGAGTCCACACGCGCGTGATTGGTATATTCTGTAGCTACATACTTGCGTATCTGAACAGCCCTTTCTTTTCCGCCTGCTTTATTTTTGCGCCTGCTTTATTTTCGCCTGCCTTATTTTCGTGCTTTGGTCCGCGCGCGAAAATAAGGTAGCGCGAAAAGATTTGCGTATTACAGTATCCCCAAAATTTGCTCTGAAAATTCCACATGGCCTCTCGTGTAATGCGCTTGGCATTCCGTATCATAATCCCATTTTCTAGGCAGCTTGGTCACTTTCGCTCCTATTTTCGAGCGAACTGGCGCGCAAAGGTCTCTTGAGTTGCGTTCATGACGTTTGCGAGGTCGAGGTGGAGTTCGCGCGTTGCGCCGCTATTTTCGGTTTCAGAGGTCGACTTTCCTCGGTTTTATAGTCGTCACGATTACTGAACGACGACATCGTGCTTTACTCACTGGTTCAATCACGACAAATTTTGTGAGCTCGCCACAGAACATCTAAAGAATGTGTTCACAAAAGTTTGTGGCAAACGATGAACGTTTGACGTGTCAAAACGTTCACAGGACGGTGAAAATCGAGGTTTTGCTTCGTTTCTGGTTTCGGAGCCACTGCATCGCAGCCTCTAAACCAATGGATCTGAAATTTTGTGGGCTTCCAAACATAAGTGGACAGTTATTCCCGGACGGAGTAAGTAGGCGGTTGTGGTAAATACCGAAAACTACCGAAAACTAATGGAAACTACCGAAAACTACCGAAAACCACCGAAAACCACCGAAAACTACCAAAAACTACTCACGAAAACGATTACCCTTTACAAAAGGAAAAGGGAAAGATAAATATTCAAGACTGTTTCACAAGACATTTGCTTTCAGAGTGGTAACAAGTGAGTCTCCAAGTGATAGTACTTATCGGCAAGTGGGTATGCAAGTGTGACCCTCGGGATTCGAACCCGAGTCAACCAACCAAGGAGCCACTGGAACCAAACCAAGAGTCCATACCATTTTTAACATATTCACTCATATAAACAAAATGAATGTGTTAGTTTCTTTTGTGTGTAATGGGTTTTTTCGGTGGACTCCCCGTTAAAATTTTATTTTTATTGTCCAAGTTTTCGTTTTATCATGTCGTTTTTTATAGTTTTCGGTAGTTTTCGGTGGTTTTCGTGTGTAGTTTTCAGTAGTTTTCGGTAGTTTTCGGTGGTTTTCAGTAGTTTCCATTGGTTTTCGGTAGTTTTCGGTAGTTTGCGGTGTTTACCACGACCCGTAAGTAGGTAGTACATTTCTTCCTTCTTTGGACGTCTAGACCTCGAAAACGATTTCTGTGTAGTTCTGACTGGAGCGCTGCCGAGAAAGCTTTTTTGAGATCCTCACCGTGTGCTGAACGATGCCCGAAGTGAACTCGACGGTGTGCCTCTCGTCCTTCGACGGGAGCGTCTACACTCGTTCGGTCGACGAGTCGACAGCTGGTGTTCGAATATTTGACATCAAACGGGAGGATGAGCAAGTTGACCGAGAAGTGGTGCTTCAGGCGTTCGTCAACCCTCCGCCGACGCCGGAAAACAAAACTCGTGAACTGTACCAGCCGGATGGAAGCAAGAGAACGAGGCGACTGCCGGAGAAAATGCGCACGCTTCCGTCTGAAATACTTTACGACGCCAGGGGTCTGGAGCTGTTCGAGAGGGTCACCGAGTTGGAAGACGAGTACTATCTGACACGGTGCGAGCGCGAGATTCTGCGTACGCAAATGCCAGATATTGCAAAGTACGTTACCGATGGCGCCTCCATCGTGGAGCTGGGGTGCGGGAGCTTGTCTAAGACAGCGACTTTCCTGAAACACGTTCGAGAAGCGGGTCGGCGCGACGTCAGGTTTTTCGCGCTGGACATCGAAAAGTCGTTCCTCGAGACCAGCTTGAAAGATTTGATGGAGGACGAGCAAAAGCAGGAGGTGCCTGAGGAGAACAGGATCGAGTACGCGGGGATATACGGGAGCTACACCGACGCTCTGTCGTCTTTCCTGAAAGACGTTATCGGTCGAAAGGTTTTGCTGTGGTTGGGCTCGTCGATCGGAAACTTGAGCAGGGCTGAAGCGAGTGCACTGGTGGGGAGGTTCCAGAAAGAACTGATGAAGGAGGGCGACGTGTTTTTCATCGGCATTGACAAGAGGAAAGATCCAGCCACAGTGGCGAGGGCGTATAACGACCCTCGAGGCGTGAACAGGAGTTTTGTGCTGAACGGCCTGGACCACTTGTGCAGGATGATAGGAAATTCAGATATGGACCAGAGCGGCTTCGAACATTTCGTGGGCTACAATGACGTCGAAGGACGTCACGAAGTGTACTATCGATCCAATGTCGCCCAGACTGTCAGCGTGCCTCGATTGGAAGGAGGATTTGTCAAAGTTGACCTGGAGGAAGATGAGTTGATTCGGCTGTGTTGGTCGGTGAAATACTCCATGGAGGAGATCCAAGAGTTGGCCTCCAGCGCTGGGCTGGTTTTGGATCGCACTTGGACGGATGCTCAAGACATGTACAATTTCTGCATGTTTCGAAAGCCTTTCAACAACGGTCCGCAATGATTTGATCCTAGGTTTGAGACTGACCAGCAGGCATCAGTTTTTTTTTAGGTGGAGATGGAAAAGAGAGGAGGTGGGGTGAGCTGGCCTGCGGGGAATTATTTATTTATTTATTTGCATGGTTTAGAAAGAAAACGAGATCGTTCGCTTTTGCCAGCCCCAAAGCGGAGGATTTGGTTGCATTATTTTCCCAACTTTTCAGTGGCAAAAAACAAAAAGAATGAGAATTCCTTTGGCTTTCGTCATTGGGTTTGTCCGAAACTAGCTTATATTTTAGCTGTATTTTTTTCTTTTTTTTTTGGATCACTCAACCAATCAAGAACTCTTTTGCCTGAGGAGATAATTTCACTGCTGCTGCAAGAGTCAGCATGTGTTTGTTTCTTGGGGTTTTTTTTTTCTAGTCTTGTTTATGCTTTGCAGAATTTGGCTTGTAGGTTTTTTTTCTTTTTTTACCTTTTGATATAAGAATTCAAATTTTTTTACCTTTTGATATAAGAATTCAAACAACCATGGCAAGTGATGCCCCTCTTTTGCTGAAGGTTGAAATTACGGTGATTCAATGGAGACATGTTGATATTTTTTGGGGGTGATATAGTGGAAAGTTCAAGGGAGGGTGCCAACTGGAGGAGTGGGGAGTACAATGTTCTGTTTTAGTTTTTATTTCATATAGGAGTTTTTCTTTTTTTTTAACTTTTATTCACTTTTATACAAGAATATAAATCTACCTATATGAATGCATGAATGTTTACTTTACATCAGGCAAACTTGCCCATCGAAGGCCATCCACATCGGGGTGATTCATCCCAAAATATGAGAAAATACCTGGATCAGCGTAGACATTTCTTAAGCACCCTCCACAGTTGCATTCAAGATAAAAATAAACCTGATTGAAAATCCCTTGTGAGAAAGTGTGTTTTTCTTGTGTGTTTTGAAAACAAATTCTGAATCAGAAACCAAACCTGATTGAAAATCCCTTGTGAGAAAGTGTTTTTTTCTTGTGTGTCTTGAAAACAAATCCTGAATCAGAAACCTTCGATTGGTCTGGAATTCTGCCAAGAGAAAAGCAAAGCAATTACTGTCATAACAATGTCCCGTTGGGGAGCCAAATTATTTTTAAAGTTAAAACCGAAAACTTGAATCCCCTACCCAGCCAGAATAGCAAGTACGGTAGTACGTAAGGTTAAATGAACGGAACGTCATAGGGCGGGAAAGGTCCCCATGAAGATCAGAGTTTGATAAGAGCTGGTCGGACTGGTGTTCGATCTAGATCTGAGTAGTTGACTGGAAAGGTCAGTGTTATTCTCTGGGTCAGGGTTCTAAAACGAACGGTTTTGTTCACAGGAATGAGGTTTTCCCCACCCACCTCTCCCTTTTGTTTTTTGGCGTTCAACCAAAAAAAATCCTATTTAGCTAATATTTTGCTGCACAGTACCCAGTTGAAAACAACAATTATTATAGTGTAAAACCCATTGGGATCGAATGGGCTGTTTAGTGAGACATGTGGATCGCGCAAGTCAAAGCGCCGCCTGGCTGAGGGATGTTAGTCGAGTTTTGAGTTTGTGTATTTAGGAAGTGAGTGGGGAACAACTTTGACTCTCTGTAAAAACTGTGGTTTTTTATACTGTGGTTTCAACAATAGCAATAGCTAGGGATGGCGGAGACTGTGTGGAACTCTCGCTTGATCGCAAGCTCTACTGCAAAACTTTACAACTGGGAGAAACTAGGGTGGGAGTAAGACGTAAGTACTAAAGCACCAGCAGCTTCAGTCGCGCAACCAGCAAGGGGACCGGACGACCCATTGACAACTTTCAGAAACTCTGTCAAATGACCCACCCAATCTATACAGTGAGCATATAAAGAAAAACGAATATTAAAAACAGTTGGATTCGTTGCAATTAGTTTGTGTGGAAAAGCGAAAACAAAAATTGTAATTTTCAATCAACATAATTATGTTGATTAAAAAAATGAAAATTAGAAGTGGCCCCCCCAAAAAATATTATGGCCCACCCTCCCCCGAAATCCTGGTTGCGCCTATGCCTTTGGGCCTTTGTCGTGGTGGGCACCACAACCTTGAAGCCGGTCAAGTTCAGAGCCATTTTAGCGGAAACCAAACACAGGGAGCGAAAAAGCGTGGGGTGGCTGGATGTATTACAAGACGAAAGCGGGAGCTGGGCAATGAGATTATTTATAACACAGATCGGATCATGGTAGCAACATGAAAATGAAAATACTGACACTGATATCGATACAAAACCCTTGATTTTTTTGGTCCACTGCTTGGAACGTCGATGTTGTGCTGGTGTGGGAGAGACCCACTCCTGGCTGTGCCATGAAAGCAAGGGACTGACCTGGCAAATAACCATATGAGGAAAACATACCTTCTGTCCACTCGGGGTGTTGAAAACCAGTTCGAATGCGGTTATTTTTGCACGTAATTGTATGTTTTGTTACTTCGGCCGTACAACAAACAGCATATCGAAGCTTACAGAAAGACCTGGATACTGCCGAAAAAAAGACTATATCCCATACTGTTTTCTGCCACAAAATGCTCGTATCAATGAAAGAAGCTATGTCTATGAAAAAGTAGAAAAGAACAACGGCCATAAAAAACAATGCACTTGGCATGTATTCCATTCACTTTTGCTTTCTTCTTGTATCCTCTATTCTTCTGTCTTTTCCTTCGACTGCTACGTTTTCTTCCACACCCAGAGACAGAGATAGGACTTGGGCCAAATTTTTGGTCCGACTCCGGTCCGGTCCGGTTACGGTCGGGTTACGGTCACCGTACTACGGCCGTAACTCCGTACCGTAACCGGAGTAATATGTTGTTTTTACGGTACGGAACAGGTACGGTATAACTACGGTAGGCCCTAAATCACCGTGAAGTAGCGTGGTTCAGTGTTAAAGCGTTAGGCTGCAGTCAGTAGGGTCGCTGGTTCGAATCCCCTTGGGTTCCTTTGGAATCGCGGGACCCTGCGGGGGTCACTTTCTACGGTTTACGGTTGTTACGGCCGTTACGGTCGTTACGGTCCGGTACGGAGCGGTACGGAGTGGTACGGTGCTACGGTTACGGCCGTAAAAGTACGATTTTCTGACGAAAATTGTACTCCGGTTACGGTCCGGTTACGGTGGTTACGGTCCGGTTACGGTGACCGTAACCGTAAAGTCCTATCTCTGGGCCAGAGATCGAAAACCTTTACAGAAATGTAACCCTCGTTTAACCCTTCAAACAAATAGTGCCAAAAAAACAAAGCACCTAAAATAGAACGTTCGTTCATTAAACTGGCGAAAACACCGCCCCCAACTCACGCCGAAGCTGTTCCGCGGGAAGCACCATCCATCCGAAAACACGAAAATCCCAAGGGGACGGTTGGCGTTGTCGATTAATATACTCCTTCATCACCCGTGTAAACCAACGTGCTACGCTCCCCGCTGTTGGAACACTCGGATCGCCAGGTAAAAACCAAAACTGCTCCGATTTGTCGTCATGGCCGTCCCAGTCACGCACTCGAAATCCTTCATAGCGATCCAACACTGCGACCAGTTCGACAAAACCACGACAGTCGAATCTCCGAACCCTCAAAGTGGCCGAGGTCTGTCCCTTCGCCTTGAAACGCCGTTCTGTAAAAGTTACTGACGAAGAATCCCACTGATAGTCGCCGACCCGAGTATCAAAACTTGAATCAGCGCGCGAAAAGAAAATCACATCCAAAATACAAATCAAATAGGGACGAATGCTTTCTGCATCGCTCCCAACCAAACCCTTCTTGGCCCACGACCACAACCAGTCCATGGGGAAGTCTCTGGGCTGTTGTTCCTTATCCTCCGAAGGCACCTTAATAAGCCAAGCCTGCTTGAGGCGAGCTGTCAGGGAGTCATGCGCGGAGAATGCGGAACCAAGCCAACGGTGGACAGTACTAATGGCAGAGAGGTAGTTACTCATGGACCTGGGCGCCACTCTCCCTTCATTGCGAAGAAAAAGAATATAAGCGTAAATTCGTACGGGACGAGCAGGCACACAGCACCAACCCCTCGACTTAGCGAATCCGAGCCATTTTCGGAAACGCATCCATATGGATCGCTTGCCTCCTGGGCTGTTCGATAACGCTAAGTCGCCAAACAGCTCCCGTCGTTCCACATTCGATAATTCGCCAAATTGAGGTAGCGCCTCGTCGGTCCAATCGACGCATCCCTCCAATTCACCCCATAGCTCCTGAAGCCAGACTTCGTCTTGCGAATCACGCCTACCACGACATTCCAACGGCCCTGGGGAAATGGTTCGCCCTCTCTGCCCAATGGAGGCAACAGCGGATTCGCCCACGCTGGAACCACCACATACTCCTGAAAGCACTCGAACATCGGACGAAACCAAGGTGCCGACGGCCACAGGGGCATCAAAACGGTGGCAGTTGCTTGAGGTAAGGAGCGCAGCAGGTCCCCCAACTGCGAAAGCAGACGAATCGGTGGATGGCACCACGCATGTCCCTGGCTCCAATCCACGGCACTGAACGCCTCGCCCTCCGCCATCAGATTGCCCCATTCCGCATTGTAACGGAACACCACTCTGCTCCATTGAGACGCAAACCTGTCGAGATCGAACGGTCCCCACCATCGGCTGAACTGATCCAACCACTTCCGATTTACCAAGTAATCCTCCTCCGAAAGATTCGCTCTCGACAGTTTGTCCGCCCACACATTCTCCTTCGAGGGGATCCACTCTGGCTGCAACGCAATCTTTCGAGACTCCAGAATGCGGTACAACAACCGTAATGGACCCATCAACCTCGGGCTCCTCGTCGTCATCTTCAACAAGATCGATAACACCACCTGAGAATCGGTTACCAAGCGCACAGTCCGGTTCTCCAAGGTCCCATGGAATGCGCGAATCGCTGCCTCCACAGCCCTCAACTCGAGCATATTTATATGCTCGCTTTTCTCGTCGCTTGACCAAATGCCCCTGGCCCGGACAGGAACGCTTTCCTTTGCCAATGGATCCACCAGGTGGGACCCCCAACCACTCATCGACGCATTTGTATAGAGACTGATCGTCGCTGGGACCTTCCAATAAACCGACGATGTGTGACGCTCGTTCATCACACTCCACACTGCCAGATCCTCCTTCGTCTCCGACGATAGCTCGATCAGCGACGCCCAAGTTGCCCCCAGGGTCATATCCCAGAATAGACTCCTGAGATGGTATCTTGCCAACGGAATAGCCAGGCCCAGGCTCTGACACCAACTGATACGAATGTGGACTCTGGAACGAGTACACATTCACCTAAGTCGATCCAGTCGGACTGGATCAGCCTGGTCCGGTAATCAGTGCCTGGTTCGGTACCAGAGCCGGTCCAGCAGTACAGTCCGACTGACCCAAGTGAGAGGTGGACACGGTGGCAGTTACCGTGTCCACACAATCCAACCAACGGTCCTGAGAAGGATTTGGTCTGGATCTGTCGGTCCAGTGGACGCTGGGTCCGACAGCTCTCAACCGTTCCTTTTGCCAGGTTGTCGGTCCGGCCCCATATTTATTGGATCCGGACCGAGGTAACAATGTTCTAGAGTAAGCTTGTAAGCAAAGACTCTTATCCGTGTTTCCGTGGTTCTAGACGTAACGTCTACCACTACTCGATACTTTCCCGTGTTTTTATCAACTGGTTTCGGAGCGAGTTCCCGGACTCGCGAACCGCATCACCAAGGAGATCTATATGTACCCTTCGACACCTTCGAACCTGACCGACGCATCCACTGGCTCGGAGTTCCAAGTGCCAGTGTCCGCAGCACCTATCGTTCCCGCTCCAGCTACCGTCGCGCATTGGAACGCGTTTCAGGTGGACTACCCAACAAGTTATCGTGGCACACCTCTGACTTTTGTTTCCGGACCCAGCTTGGCCGACATACCTGTACCGCGTGGACCGCGAGACGAAGATTTGGAGAGCGTGGGATCCTGTGACTCCGTATTCACGGAGGAACAGAGGAACGACCCCGATTTCCAGGCCTTGTATCTGGAGGTACTCGAGGGTCAACGAGCCAGAGCCGCAGCCAGAGAGACCGCTAGGCGCCAGGCATGGACCTTATCCCGTACGAGGAAGCCCCAGCCTATCCCGACCATGTGGACGAGGGAGACGAGATGAGTTTGGGGACCGAAGACGACCCTCCACCACCGGCCCAAGGACCAATGTTCGTGCAGCAGAACTACCAGCACGTACAGCAGGTTCACGTCGAGAACAACCAAGCCGACGTACGTATGAACCAGCTGGAGGTGGACGCGGGTCAATGGGCGGACCGGACCGTGGCCAACCTACAGGCGGCCCTCGAAGAGGTCCGGGGCCAGCTACAGCAGCAACAGGAGCACGCAGCCGCTTTGTTGGAACAGCAAGCCGAAGATCTCGACTACCGTCTCGAGGCCCAGAGGAGAGAAGCCGAAGAACGGCAGGCGGCCCTCGTAGATCAACAGGTCGCGGGTCTCGCCGAGAGATTGGAGGCACAACGCCAAGAGTATGGACAGCTCACCGCGGAGCTGGAGCGCCGTCTCCAACTGAGCCAGGACCGTTTGGCCGCCAAGGCAGAGGACGATGTCAAGAACCTTGGGGCCAGGACCGAGTATCTCACACATCAGCTCAACGACAACAAGGTCGCTGTAGCTACACTCGACGTGGTTACCAAGGAGTTGGAGAAGGACAAGGACCGACTTTGGCGCGAGACAGAAGCCAAACCCAACGTGGAAGAACTCGTCAAGCTATGGTCCAAGCAGGTGCCCACAGGACCGCAACACGTTCCCGTGTACGTTGGAACGCAGACGGTCCAGGCACCAACGGCTCCACCTTTGGTACCCGTGGTCACGACAGGGCTGACCGGTGGACCGGCCGCGCCACCAACAGTAGCCACTTCGTCAGGGCAATCTCAAGCACCGCTGGTATCACCTATGGACGTCAACGCCGCACCTTTACCTGTGCTCCTACCTCCCAGAGGAACCGCCGACCCAGGACCCAGGTTGAACCGCAGGCCAGGTCCCGTTATTCGAGACCAAACTACCGACCAAGGCAGACCATGGCCCGCAGCACAAGTGCCACCAGGAGCCATGCAGCAGACGAGTGGTCGGGGAGGGTTCAACTCCGGATCGGACCCATTCGCTGGGATGGGATCATACGCATCAGTGGGCCAACGAGACCCAACTGGACAGATGAACCGGCGACAAGGGACGCACCCAGCGGGAGGCGGCGGAGGCGGTGGAGGCGATGACGATGATGATGGACCAGACGGATCAAGGCGACCAGGAGGGCCAGGAGGACCAGGAGGACCCAATGGACCAGGAGGACCAGGAGGGCCAGGAGGACCGGGTGGACCAGGTGGACCAGGACCAGGTGGACCAGGCGGACCAGGAGGTCCGGGAGGACCACCAGGACCAGGCGCACCAAACCCACCGGATGGACGCAACCCTCTGCGCCACTTGAAGTTGCAGATGCCCAAACCCTACACCGGTGACCACGATGTGTCCGTCACCGAGTGGGTTATGCAGATGGGCAGGTGGTTGCGGGCCCAAGATGTCCCTGAGGTCCAGTGGATCCGAGTGCTGTCGGCCCACGTTGGAGGAGCGGCCTCGCGTTGGATGAACTTGCAGGAGCTTCGCATGGCTGAGGGGAGACGCCAACCCTTCGCTGATTGGCAAGAGTGGGCAACGGAGGCACGACGCCAATTTGAGCCTACGACTTCGACGGAACGGGCCCGGACCGAGCTACGTGGCCTCAAGCAGGGAGGGACCGTGCGTGACTACGTGCGCCGGTTCCAGCACATTCGTTTTCGCATCCCGGACATGACGGAGGCGGAAATGTTTTCGACGTTCGTCGCTGGGTTACGAGACCCTCTTCGCACCACTATCGCTGGATTCGTGCGAGGGGATGTGCAGGAAGCGATTGAAATGGCTGAACGACTCGACGGTGTCCGGACCCTACATCCACATTCCGGTGCCAAGGGCCAAGGAGGCAGACCAAGATGGAACCGACGAAGCCGAGTCAACAGCATTGGCGATGGACCGCGTGAGGACCGACTTGGAGCCATTGGAGACCGAGGCCGTGGCCGTGGCCGTGGCCGAGGAGGCGGAGGCCGAGGCAGAGGTCGTGGCACTGGAGGCCGACAAGGCGGAAGAGAGGCAGGGGACAAATGTCGTGTTATCTTTGTGGAGGCAACCATGGAGTGCGAAATTGTCCAAAACTGTCCGACGCCAAAAGATCAGTAAATTGAAGGTCCGAGGCGCAGGACCACCAGCCTTGGACCAGGAAACGGGTGGTGATGAGGCCAGCGATCCGGGAGATCAAGGGCAAAGGGAAAAAAGAGTACGCTGGAAAGACCAGCCGGAAGAACCGAAACACAGCTCCAGTCCGCAAGACAGTCCCCAAGATACAGCAGATGTGCGGACCGGGTCACCAGGGACGGGACCCTTGAGAGGAGCCACCGACGGTCAAGGGCAAGAACAGCCCGTGGGGCCATCGGACCACTCGGAGCGTGATGCATCACTTGAACCAGGGAAAGGTCAAGGAGCTACCGAGGTGGATGGGGAAGTGCTAGGGCAGGCACTTAGTCGGACCGGTTCTGCGACGGCCGACAATTTTTCTTTTTTAGCTAAGACCGGCGGGGCCGGCAAGAATAGTCGTTTTACGGGGTTTGAAATAAGGGTTTTTATTAATGACGTGCCAGTAGTGGCTTATGTCGATTCGGGCAGTTGGGAAAATTACCTTTCGAAGGAAGTAGTGGAGAAAGTGGGTGTAAAGGTTTTCCCCGAACAACGGACTTTGGTTATGGCAGACGGTTCCAGGAAACAGGTTACAGGCATACTATGGATCCGATCACGATCTAATCGGTCGTGGATTGATCGGTCCGACCGATTAAATCGTGATCGGGTTTTTCCGATCAGATCGATCGCCGATCAAATCGGTTTGGCCGATCATCGATGGAGATCGGCCGATCACCCATCTGATCGGATGACCGATTTAATCGGCCAACTTTGATCGGCCGATCACGATCAGACCGATCAACGTCAGCCGATCAAGTGCCGACAGATCGCAACGCTTGATCGGGGTCGGGATCGGGATCGGAGATGCCGATTAGATCGGATCATGATCGGTCAATTGATCGGTCCATCACAAATGCCGAGAAATCACCACCCGCAGGTGTTTCTGAGGTGCAAGGATTCGAACCTGGGACCTAAGAGACTAGAGACAGACGCATTAACGCTTGGACCACTCGGAGCCACGGTCACTAGGTCATCCGTGTCATTATATACCTCAGTTTGTCGGACTGACAGATCACGTATATAATGACACGGATGACCAACAAACCGTGGCTCCGAGTGGTCCAAGCGTTAGTGAGTATGCTTCTAATCCGTTAGGTACCCGGTTCGAATCCTTCCACCTCAGAAACACCTGCGGGTGGTGACTTGTCGGCATTTTCGCGAGACCGATCAATTCATCGATCAAATGATCAATACCGATCATGATCGGATGCAGGTCCGATCACGATCGGCCGATCACGATCACACCGATCAAGGTCAGCCGATGAAGTGCCGACAGGTCGCGGCGCTTGATCGTGATCGGGATCGTGATCGGAACAACCGATCAGATCGGTGATCGGCGAACCGATCACGATCACGATCAACATGTGATCGGACGATCAAGAGCACGATCAACATTTGATCGGCCGATCACGATCACGATCACCGATCAGCCAAAAATGAAAAAAAAAAAAAAAAAAACCGATCATTGCTAAAATCGGTTCTAGGACGCAGTTATGATGTCGGATTACTGCTGTGACCTAATATTACCTTAGTTTTGGAAGATCGATCAGATCCATAGTATGGTTACAGGACGAGCGGACCGGTTACAGTTCCGGTCCGGATCAGTTAATTTTGTGTCCGATTTCCACTTGTTCCCTGGAATGGCATATGAAATGATATTGGGAATTCCATGGTTGGTTGCCGAAAACCCCGATTTGTGTTTTCGCACTCGGACCATTAAGGTTCGTCGGGGCCGGAGCCAACTATCATTACCATTAGCTATTTCAACTCAGCCAAAGCCAACTGAAGTCATGAGTATTGGGGGATTGGAACCGACATCCGCCACCAACGTTTGGCGAGGGATACGGTCCAACGATTGTGGAGCTTTGATGGTGGTAGTTACGGAAGTGGAGCCAGAAGACGGACATCAGAAGGACGATGTGGAGCGACTGATTCGGGAGGACACCTCTCAAAAGATTACGAACCTACTGGAGAGCTATCGGAGAGTATTTGCCTCGGATCTGCCCAAGGGACCACCACCGGTCCGAAACGGGCACGAGTTCGAGATCAAAGTTGAGGAGGGGACGAAGCCAATCTTTCGTCCCATGTATAAACTATCTCCGGCGGAGCTTCAGGAGGTCCGTAAACAGCTGGACTACATGTTGGATCGGGAGTTGATCCGGCCCTCCAAGAGTCCATGGGGCGCACCGGTCCTCTTCGCTAACAAGAAGGACGGTGGCCTTCGCTTTTGCATCGACTACCGCTGGCTCAACCAGAGGACCATCAAGAACCGCTATCCACTACCGCTACCCGAGGAGCTATTGGACCGACTACAGGGGGCTAAGGTGTTTAGCCGGTTGGACCTGCGATCCGGCTACTGGCAGATGCCGATCCGGCCTGAGGACCAGGAGAAGACAGCGTTCCGGACCCGGTACGGACACTACGAGTACAAGGTGGTGCCATTTGGGCTCACAAACGCCCCTCCGCAGTTTATGGCTATGATAAACGACCTGTTCCGGGATTTCCATGACCGGTTCATGGTCGTGTTCCTCGATGACATCATAGTCTACAGCAAGAACGAGGAGGAGCATGCGGAGCACCTACGCTTGGTATTGGACAAGCTAGCGGAGCACAACCTGTACGCGAAGGCATCGAAGTGTTCTATCGCCGTGAAGGAGTTGGATTTTGTGGGCCATTGGATCTCGGCGAATGGAATCTCGCCGCATCGGTCCAAGGTCCAGGCGATCCGGGATTGGGAGCCGCTGACCTCTGTTCCTGAGGTCCGAAGTTTTCTGGGGATGGTTTCGTATTACCGACGCTTCATTCGACAGTTTTCGAAGGTAGCAGCACCGATCCAAAAGCTTGTGAAGAAGGACCAGCCATGGGAATGGGGAGCCGAGCAGAAGGCAGCTTTTGAAGCCCTAAAGGAAAGTCTGACGACGGCTCCGGTCCTGCTGATACCGGATCCGGACAAGCCATATGTAGTTGTCACGGATGCTTCGGATTTTGCGCTGGGAGCCACATTGATGCAGGAGGCTGACGATGGACTTCAACCGGTGGCGTTCCTCAGTAGGTCCCTCAACTCGGCCGAACAGAAGTACTCGGCCTATGAAAGGGAGCTTTTGGGCATTTCCTATGCCTTGGCTCAATGGCGCCATTATCTCGAAGGAGCGCCAAAAGGGACCACTGTCTACACGGACCACCAGCCCGCTACACACTTCCTCCAGCAACGGGTCCTGTCTCGGACGCAAACCCGCTGGTTGAAGGCGGGATATTTTCAGTCTATTATGCCGAAGATCGTCTACCTCCCGGGCCGATCCAATGTGGTGGCTGATGCGTTGTCACGCAAGCCTCAGCTCAAGTTGAATGCAATTTTGGAGGCCAAAATTTCGCCCGGGGAGGCGCAGGAATGGACGCAAGCGACCACTGATGACCCTACTTTGAAGCGTATTCTGGACCAACTGGACCAAGGACGACATGTACCCGGGTATTCTCGGACCGAACCGGGAATGCTTTTATATCAAACCGAACCAGGAGTGGACCCAAAGCTAGTGGTCCCTACCACAAAACGACAAGTGGTGTTGCACGATCACCACGATGTTCCGATGGCGGGACATCCAGGAGTGGCCAGAACGGCCGAGCTCGTGAGCCGAAGATATTGGTGGCGCGGTTGGAGACGAACCGTGACCGACTATGTCCGCTCGTGCCCCACATGCCAAGTGATGAAGACCGAGAACGCGAAGCCCAAAGGATTGCTGAATCCGCTTCCCGTTCCGACATATAAGTGGGAACAGCTGACAACGGACCTTGTGACCGATTTGCCGAAATCGAATGGGTATACCGCTGTAGCTGTCTTTGTGGACCGGCTCACAAAAATGTGCAAGTTCGTGCCATGTACCAAGGAGGTATCGGCAAAGGAGTATGCCGAGTTGTTTCTATCCCAGGTGTTCCCTACCTCAGGGATACCTGAAGTGATCGTTTCGGATCGCGATCCACGGTTCACGAGCCAGTTCTACAAGGAACTGTTCAGGCTCGTAGGAACGGATCTGCGGATGTCAACTGCTCACCATCCACAGTCGGATGGCCAGAGTGAAGTAACGATCCGGACCCTGGAGAACTTCCTTCGGCCCTATATTGAGGCCAGGCCGGAGAAGTGGAGCGACTACCTGAGCACGGCAGAATTTGCAGCGAATAACTCGATCAACGCCAGTACCAAGTACACGCCGTTCTACCTTATGTACGGCCAGCACCCGAAGGGATTGGAGTTGGACCGGCCCAAGAGTAATGTTGAGGCCGCAGAAGCCATGGTGGACCGAATGCGGGACGATTTGATGGACGCGAAGAAGAACTACCACGCCGCCCAGGAGCAAATGTGCCAAGTAGCCAACAAGAAGAGGAGGCACGTGGAGTTCCAAGTGGGCCAAGAAGTGTGCCTACGAAGTGCACATCTTCCTTTGGCCGTGACCAAGCATGTACCAGCTAAGGTCCGAAGACGGTTCATCGGGCCATTCAAGGTGACCAAAGTGATATCACCGGTGGCCTACCGCATTGATCTACCAGAAACATGGCGACTACATCCAACCTTCCACGTCTCCAAACTCAAGGAGTATATACGTTCCGAGGAATTCAAGAGGGACGATCCTCCAGGACCGGCTCTGGTGGACGAACTAACTGGAGCCGAGGAATTCGAAGTGGAGACGGTTCTACGATCCAAGGGAGCTGGAAAAAGAAAGAGGTACCTGGTACTATGGAAGGGTTATCCGACCCATGAGGCCACATGGGAACCGGTTGCACATCTGGAACACTGTGCAGAATTGTTAGCTGAGTTCGAAAGGAAAAACTCAGCCAAACATGGTCATAACTGAGACCGGATCGCATTGGAGCCAGCGATGGGGGAGTTGGATCCAAATGGAGACGGACCGAGAATGATCCGACCCCGGCTGGTATGGGACAGCTTTAACGGGGAAACATCATCTCAGTCCTGAGGTAACTCCCAGCTGACTACACGATCCGAGGAAGGCGTGGCTGTACAGGAGTACTGGACCGTGGAGCCGGGAACGACGATAAAAACTAAGCGCGAAGACAAGGAACCATACATCAAGCGCACTTTGGTTTCTGTTCTCCGACTCGCTACTGCAAACCCCGACAAACATCTACTGTTCCTTCGTTCTCGTTCGAAATGGCTGCACCAACTCCTGTCTCTAGCGCCCTTGATGCGTTAAATGCAGCGTTCACTGAGGAGACAAAGAGGTTACAGGCCACGGTAGCGGCACAAAAAGAAAGGATTCAGCAGCTTGAGAATGAACTAGCCGCTACAAAGGAGGCACTGGCGAACGCTAGGAAGGAAGCAGAAGGGGACGCGCGAAAATGGGGACGGAACCGTGAGGCGGAAATGGTTACAGGAATAGAGAAGGCAATAGGAGTTCTGGAGGGAACGTTGAAACAGCTGAGCGTCGCAGACGCAGAGGGAATTGATCAGATGCGCGGAAGGGAAACGGATCGAGCCAAAGAGGCAGAAGGGGGACAGTCAGAGCAACCATCTGACGAAGAAATGGATGAGCCCCCGAAGTGGAAAACCACCAGACGTCGTAACAAGGTGTTGCGTCGAAGCTCCTTCATATTGGACGAAGCTACGGAGGTGGATCTGAGTGAGGGAGATATCGGAAGTGAGGAAGGTGCCGTCGAAGAAATGGTGGATACAGATCAGGAGGAATGGGACTCTCTTTACGGGACTGAAAGTAAGATGGACGTGAACCCCCCTTCGCGACCACCCACTACCGAGTCCGAGCCTGCCATCGTTCCACCTGGTCTCGCACCGTCTCCCAGTATCCCGACGTCACCAACAGCACCGAGCGTCGTAGCCCCCTTCAGTTGCATTGCGTGTGGGGTTACGCGAACGGTCCCACGCCAAACGGACCAGGTCCTATGCCCCCGCAATCACCTCGTGTGCCGGACCCACCACGCGGGATATCGCATCGCCGTGCGAGCCGCTAAGTTCTACGAGCAGGGCCTCACCCCGACAACGGCGCAACTGCTAGCCAATTCGGCAGACCCGGTCCAGGGCGCGGTTGAACTCGTGCCGCAATGGGGTAACCCGTTCCCGAGTTGCCCCATGTGTCAAAAAGACGTTCTCCCGCTCTGGACCGGGAAAAGCAAAAAGCAGTTGCGAGACTGGAATGCGGCTTACCTCAAGGCCGTTGGGGTGGATCCCGTTGGAAATCGACAGGCAAGAGGAACTTCACAGGGAGCGGTATCGGCGGAGCAAACGCAGGAGCGGACCCAGGAGCAGCGTGGAGAGCACTCTGGAGGATCGTCACAGCAAACGCAGGCGGTCCAAGGTCCCAGAACGCGACTTCGCAGTCGTGGCAAGAGCCAGAAATGAGTTACAACAGGTCTAACCTGTTTGGGAACCAGTGGAGTGATTGGTGTGTTTGTTTTCTTTTGGTTATAAACTTTCTGGACTGGGACCAGTTTTTGATTCATATTTGCTATACCTGTTTGGATGGACCCAACAGTCAGTTTGGGATTTGTTTTATTCTGCATACCACCCATGTTCTGTGGAACCATGGGGGAGTTCTGTTTTTGATCTGGTTATGATTTTTCCTGTTTTATTGAAGTATCAATTTGGGTTATTTGGGTGTTCAGAATCAAACATTTGAGTGGATCCAGGCTGGGATCCAGAGGTTACCTTCCTTTTCTTTCTAAGGTAACAGGGAACTATATCGATTTTGCAGACATTATTGGATCCAGGGGTTTCTTTTGTTTTGATTATTGGATCCAGGGGTTTTTGTTTGGTTGTTGGATCTCAAGGTAACAGTGGTCAAGGGGACCAGTGTCGGATGGACCGATAAGAACCTTGTTTGTTTTTGAACACAAACATTTTTGGCATGTAAAAAGGTTCGGGGTGACTTGGGTTGTGTAAACTGATCTCCTCTCATATACGTGGTGCTCGGGACGCGCACTTGATGGGGGGGGGAGTGGTTGATACGAATGTGGACTCTGGAACGAGTACACATTCACCTAAGTCGATCCAGTCGGACTGGATCAGCCTGGTCCGGTAATCAGTGCCTGGTTCGGTACCAGAGCCGGTCCAGCAGTACAGTCCGACTGACCCAAGTGAGAGGTGGACACGGTGGCAGTTACCGTGTCCACACAATCCAACCAACGGTCCTGAGAAGGATTTGGTCTGGATCTGTCGGTCCAGTGGACGCTGGGTCCGACAGCTCTCAACCGTTCCTTTTGCCAGGTTGTCGGTCCGGCCCCATATTTATTGGATCCGGACCGAGGTAACAATGTTCTAGAGTAAGCTTGTAAGCAAAGACTCTTATCCGTGTTTCCGTGGTTCTAGACGTAACGTCTACCACTACTCGATACTTTCCCGTGTTTTTATCACCAACCCGCAAACCTCGCCAACCTGCGCTTGGGAACCTTCCTCATTTCCTTTAGTAATCGCGCCTCCCTGTGGATCCGAGCAACCACCAGGCCCTGCGCCGTATCGATTAGCATGCCCAAATGCCGAAATTGCTGCACCGCCTTCCACTGACACTTTTTCTCCTTCCAGCGCAACTGTAAATCCACCAGTAGGCCTCGAATCAACTCCCCCAAACCGTTCGCTGCCCGCTCGCTGCTCATTGCTCCCGCAAAGTCGTCCAAATAGGGAGATATCGTTGGCGCTGGGTTGCTCATCCAATACCTCCTCAATCCTGGGGAGGTCGGACATTTCCACCTCGACATCCTGGGCGCTCTGAGAAAGGAAACCACTGCCCTCATCACCTTCGTGAAAATCGCTGGGGCATTCACGAACCCGAACATCAGAGCTGGGAACTCGTAAGTCACTCCCTCGATGGTCGCACAAAAGAAGCGGACCTCCGACTCCCGAAACCTGATGTTGAAGTAAGCGTCCTCCAAATCCCAGGCCACGATCCAATCCTGCGGTTGCAGACGAGGGAGAAAAGAACGGAGGGTCTCGTATTTTACCGATAATTTGCGGCAAAAGGAGTTCACAAACCGAAGATCGACGCACAACCTGTGGCCGACCACGACGTCGTCTACCTTCTTTTCGACCAAGAAAGCGCGGGACACGTAATCCTTGCAACGCGCTTCCCTCATCATACTAGGGATCCGATGCCGACATGTCGGTCATCGATCAAACCGATCTCCGATCAAGATCGGTCCCTGCAGTTTCCGATCAAGCCGATCACCGATAAGATCGGTCCGATCAGACCGATCGCCGATCAAAATCGGACCGATCAAAAAAAAACGGTCCGACTTTTCCGATCAAAATCGGCCGATCACCCAGTTCTGCCTCGGAAACCAGATCGGATCGGGATCGGGATCGGCGGTTTCCGATCAGATCGGAAATTGACCGATCTGATCGGCGCGTCGCCGATCATGATCGGCGACGCATTATCACTCGACAACGATCAAATCGCTGGTCCGGCTACCGATTCCCCTGATCGGCACCACATCAAAGCCCGTGGCGTCGGATTATCCGTGTTTCCGTGAACATGAGAGGCAACAGGAGAAAGACGAAACCGCGAGCGCAACCGCGAGCGCTGCACCGTATCTTACCTCCCGTCGAGCTGTCCGGGGATGACTTGCGAGGCGAACCGAACGCAGTTCAGCCGACGCCACACCGCTGGAGCTCTGATTCTGTGAACCCAAAGGGGGTTGCACGCGGAGGGGGAAGAGGATCTGGAACTGGAACGGAAACAGGAGGAGCAGGAACACGATCTGGAACAGAAACCGGTGAGTGTGGCGTATTTGCTGTGCAGTGAACTCATCAGATGTGATTGTCTTGGTGGGGCACTCTTGGGGTGTTGGTGTTTCCTTGCATCTGCCTCCAGGTAGGGACATGTCACCTGTGGGCTTTGATATGCTTCAGAAGATATGGCCTTGGGCCTCATGCTGGTTGTCTTGTAGTGGATCTCACATTCCAAACATCAGCTCGGACGCAGGCACAGAACCAGAAACGGACCGGAATCCACACTTGGGTGGACTCCATGTATGTACAGAACAGTGCAGGAGAAATGGAGCGATTTGTGGATGAATGGAACAGGAAAGTAGTGACCTGTAGGATATGCAGGAGTCAGTTGGTCTACAGCAAGGGAGGCCGCACCTCGTTGTTGACCCATGCTAAGAGGCATGGTCTCACCACCCCGGAGCAGATGCAGATCGCTGTCCACAACGGATTTGTGGGACATCATCAGGAGCAGGGGGGGGAACGGATCGTTTCGTTCGGAAACCAGAGAACGTTGCCTTTCGTGTCTAGATGGGGCTGCCTGACCAAAGAGTACAAAAACTTCCGGGATCATGTCATGAAATTCGTGGTCAGCACCGGTGCAGCTTTCAGGTGTGTGGAGGACAAACATTTCAGAGCCATGTGCTCCTCCCTTAATGCATCTGCACCTTGTCTGAGTGCAAAGACCATCTCCACCAACGTTGGGCTTTCAGCGAAACGGCTCAGCAAAAGGATCCGAGAAGAGGACCTCGGAAAATTCAGACCCTGCTTCGTTGCAGATGGCTGGTCGCAGGAACCGAAGCACTGGTTTGCCATGGGAGCTGTTTATATCCACCGGGACGCTGAACAGGATCTGTTTGAACTGAAGCGGATCAGCTTGGGAACCTGGGACCTGAAGGGAAATTGTGATGCTGAGGACATCAAAAAAAAAATGGCAGAAATTCGGGATCGGTACAACCTGGGCGATTACCGGGCAAGCATTGTCACAGATCATGAATCAAGAATGGGTGCGGCCTGTGAACGCAAAGGTGAATACGACTGGCACGGATGCTGCACTCACCGGATCAATCTCGGAGTCAGAAAAGCCCTGAACCAGGCACCTGAGCCGTTGGAATTCCTGATCAAGAAGGTCCGTCAGATCTGTGTCCGTGTCATGGGATCTGCCAACCTGTGGGAAAGTTTCAAGACAATCCAAGAAGCGCGCATATACAAGGAAGATTATGACCGGGACCGGGCTGCAGCGGATGCGGATATGCAGAGCCAGGCCAGCCGGAACCAGGTTGGCAGTCAGAACCAGAGTCAGAATCGAAGTCAGGCTGGCACCTCCGACCAGAATCAGGATCAGAACCAGGCTGAGGAGGAGGGGCCCTTCCCCATGTACTCCTCTGATGAGGAGGAATGTCCTGATGATGACTGGTTGATGGAGGAAACAGAAGACTGCCCTGGACCGGTCAGGAGATCGCAGCGGATCCTGAGATTGACCCTGCCCGTTGAAACCAGGTGGAACTCTGTGTGGTACATGCTGCATCGGTTCCTGATCCTGAAGGAGGATATGCGTAAAATGCTGCAGACCATGTCTGAAGAGGATCGGTTGACAGAATTGGAATGGATACAACTCCGGCACCTGCATTCGATCTTACAGCCATACAAGGAAGCTACCAAGCGCATGGAGGCTGAAAAAACGGTCACCTGTTCGCTGGTTCTGATGGTCATGGCCCGGGTCAGTGACATCATCGACAAAATGGATTTACCCTGTCAGGACTTGGATCAGTTCAGAAAGCAGCTCAGAAGCAATATGGATGAGGAATTCGATGATCCAAACTGGCTCCTGGCCGTCGGATGCATGCAACAACTGGATCCGTCACGTTTGCGATTGGATGATCCTGTTATCACTCGGTATCTGTGGGGATCGGACCAGTTCCATGAATTCAAATCTCGGTGGTCTCGGTGCGATCTGTGGGTGAATGATGTGCTAGAGGAGTGCAACAAGCTCATAATGTGCATCAAAGAGAGACCGGATCAGGAGGCAGGAGCAGATGCATGCGGCACCTTCAGAGGACCAGAAAAAAGCCCGGTGCATTCCACGTATGACTGGCTCACAGTTGTCCATCCATCAGGGGATCCAACCGATTCAGGAACAGATGAGTGGGAACGGTACTGTGCAGTGAGGGCAACCCCCCTCACATCTGTACTGACTTCAGGTCTGGAGTGGTGGCGGTTAAATCAGGCTCTGTACCCAGCTGTAGCAGTTCTGGCAGCCGAGTATTTGTGCATACCAGCGTCCAGTGCATCTGTGGAACGGATGTTCAGTATTAACGGGCATCAGTTGAATAAGCGCAGGAGGCGGATTCAGGTTTCCAAGGTGCGGGATCTGACACTGATACGGGACAATCTGGATATGATTTAGTGTGGTTCCCTTCTTTTTTTCTGCAACCTGGATCTGAATCTGTTTCTGATGCAAATTGGATCTGTTCCAGATTCCATGGTTTGGCAGGGGTTTTTGTGGAGGGGTCAGTCTTGGTTTTTCCGTTTTTTAACAGGCAGTTTTTTAACATGCAACCTGGATCTGTTCCAGATTCCATGGTTTGGCAGGGGTTTTTGTGGAGGGGTCAGTCTTGGTTTTTCCGTTTTTTAACAGGCAGTTTTTTAACATGCAACCTGGATCTGTTCCAGTTTTCCGTAGTCTCCCTCGGGGTGAACATCATCCACAAACGGTTTTACATTCCACTGAGTCCGGAAACCGTTCATCATCATCCACTGAGTCACTGATCCACTGAGTCCTGATCCTGATCCCAATACTGCTTCCTGAAAACTCGATATCCTCCACCAGAGCAGTGTACCATTTCGTTCTTTCATCCACATCCACTCAGTCATCACAAATCATCACATTCCTACCCAGCAAAGCTGATCCTGATCCTGCTCCTCTACAAAATCGATTTCTCCCACCAGTGCACCATTCCATTGTCAAACTCTGGACAATCATCACATTCCTACCCTTCAAACCCACCCCCATGGTGCTGCTGATCCTGGTCCTGCTCCTGCTCCTCTACAACATCGATTTCTTCCACCAGTGCATCATTCCATTCTCTAACGCTGAACACTGTGCCCGAGTTCCCTGAATGACGCCTGAAACCGTCCAACCCCCCTCTTCCGGTTCTCCTGTAAACTTTAGTGTCTGATATGACAATGCCATGGATATATAATGCTTCCTTTATTCTGTGGAGAATCCACGAGTTTTCCAGGGCCACGTTTTGGAGGAACTGTACCAGGTGGACCATCGACCGGAAGCTGATGGGGAATTAGATTTTATAATCTCCGTTGAAGGTGTACCTGGTCCTGAGCTCCATGTCCTCCAACCGCAGCTGAACCCGCTCCTCATCCGATAACTGGATCTGGTCCTGTTGTACTGGGCACCTTCTGGGCACGGCTCTACCGCG
The DNA here is from genome assembly GCA_030272585.1 of Bryopsis sp. KO-2023. Classification (NCBI taxonomy): domain Eukaryota; kingdom Viridiplantae; phylum Chlorophyta; class Ulvophyceae; order Bryopsidales; family Bryopsidaceae; genus Bryopsis; species Bryopsis sp. KO-2023. The sequence goes on from BSYQ01000010.1 coordinate 1,997,349, forward strand.
CTGATCCGTTTGACAGGAGAAGCCATCAAAATCTCTCGGGAACGGGGTTTCTACTGGGTACCTCTGGGGCTGCCTCTGGGGCTCACTCTGGTCCTGCCTGTGTGCGTGCATCTGGGCCCGCATCTGTTCAAAGTTAGGTTGGGGACCCCTGCCACCACTTCTGAGAGGTTCGTTTCCGAATCCTGATCCAGGCCTTGATCCTGACCCAAGTCCTGACCCTGATCCAAACCCTGATCCAAACCCCGATCCATATCCTGATTCTGGGTACTCTCCATCTTCATATTCCGTGCAGGATCCACGCCCTGGTTGAGGTCGGAACTCCCCAATCAGCTCCACTTCGCTGTCATCGTCTCCCCAGTGTTCCACAGGCTCCACCTTGATGAATGAGCCAGGTCCTGATGGGGCCGGTTCATACGATGCTGCTGGTGGTGCCATTCCTGACCCTGATCCAACCGGTGGTGCTGCTGCTGGCGCTGAGGATCCTGATCCAGATGGCATGGGTGGTGCTGCTGGTGGTGCTGCTGGTGGTGCTGCTGGTGCTGGTGCTGGTGCTGGTGGTAATGGAATCGAGAAGTCTGCAGCAATCTGATCCGAGATTACTATCATATTCTGGACCTCAACTTCTAGCTGAGCCAGGTTCTGTTCCAGGCAATATCCTGTGAGCACTCCTGCTCCATACACAACAACTTGTTACCCTAACAGGAAAAAAACAATAAAACAACCGCAGCATCAGATATTCAACTGATTTAACTCACCTGTTTTAACCGATATCACCCGATGCGTATCCGAAGCCAGGTTCTGGTAACCCTCTCTCACGATTCCGGGTGGGCCTTGCTCCAGGTACACCAGCAACCGGTCCACGAGTCTGGGCAGGTACGGGTCGTTGTTCATCGCAGCTTGCAGATAACCGGATCCGAGAGTACTGCAAACCTTCAGGAACGGAACCTACACAACCAAGCAAACAAGAAATCTGTTTCCGGACAGACACCAACAGCAGCACCAACAGAAACCGCGACAACGATAGTTACCCGTTCCAATCCGAAAAACCGACGCAGGGACCGGACGCAGCCATAGATTCTCTGCCGCGCGTCGGCAGGTTCTTTTCCCACCGCGGGAGGAATCGCGCCACCGAGGCTGTTAAGCTCCCGGGCGTACCGAATAGCAGGGAACGCGTCGACCATTTCAGAAACCGAGAGAAAAAAAACAGGACCTGGGGTAAAGGGACCGAAACCGGGACAAAAACAGGGACCGAAACAGGGACCGCAATATGCAAACAGAGACAAGTCCAAGCATAACACGAGAAAAGAAGGTGGCCCAAACGCCTCGAGGCTCGACATATATTGGAGGCAGTTTTGCGCTGGACGTCACATCTGAGTCATCGGTGTGTCAGTGAACACGGGTAGTCGGATCGCAAGTCGGCATCAGACCCACACAACCGATTTTGAATGATGTGACCGACATTGCGCCTTTCACACCGATCATGATCGGCACACCCCGATCACTGCACCGATCAAAAAAAACACGCCGACTTTGATCGGCCGACTATTCCGATCACAGCTCCACGCCTTGATCGGATCGGGATCGTGATCGGCCGATGACGTTTTGTGATCGGATCGGTCGCCGATCCCGATTAATCGGTCCGATCAAAACACCGATCACCGATGATCGACGCCGATCATGATCGGTTTAAAAAAAAAAAAAAAAAACCGACTTTTTTTGTATCACTCCAAAACACACGTTCGTGAAAACCAGAGTCCGATCCGACCCCGTTTAGACCTGTTTACAGCAGGCCGATTATTACCTATCATATCCCTAGTATGTCCCTCATCGCCCCGCACCGTAAATACCGCTCCTTCAACTCGTTCCAAGCGCCTTTCAAGGCTACTGGAATACGCGAGTTGCCATGATGGAACTTCGGCGGCTCGGACGAAATCCAATTGGGAACCACTCCCTAGTTGAGCCATGATAGTACCGTCGGATTGGCTCCTATCTCGCGCCACGCCTTGAGAGCTCCCCGAATCCGGTTGAACTGAAAATTCCGAGAGTGCACTTTCCGAGTGGGTGTCCCCTGCACCATCATCTCCTGACTTATCCTCCTGCACGCGCAACTTTCTCAATGCCTGAGCAATCTCCAGCGCTGCCTTAGAAGCCTTGGTTCTGCCCATGAGCTCCACCTCTATTACCCAAAGGCTGAAGGTTGGGGTTCGCTCGACCTCTGCCTCGCTGCGAAAACTGACGACCACCAAAACGACCGCCAGAAAAACCTCCTGAGGAATCTCCTCTGAACCCGCCGCTCCGCGACGAGCCCTCTGCTTGTCTTTTAAAAACTGCTTTCTGCTGTTGGTCCCTCAGGGACTTCAACGTAGCCTGCGCAGTGTCTCCGACAAAACGCCCTGACGACGCTGCTAATTTAACCGACGTGGACACCGCCCGAAAAGCCTCCGACAAAGGCGTGTTCACGTGTGTTGCGTACAAACGGTGTACTTCCAACGTATTGGCTGCCAACTCCAAAATTGGCGCGAACGAAGATACAAAAGGTTCCAAAGCCTTCTTTACTGCAGTCCCTTGATCCGAGTGCGCCGCAAATTGAGCAAACAGGACAAACCAATCAAAAGCAAACGCCACTACAGGCGCCCACGAACTAAACTCAGCAAAGAACCCAGAACGCACACCAAGAGCAGCACCCACGCGAGCACCCGCTGCTGTGTCCAACACGTCGAAATAATGGCCAAAAATGGCCGCCGCTGGTACCTCTACTGGATTTAGCGCCGCCCGTGGCGGGTCACTGCCTGGAGCAAGACACAGCTCCTCCAAACTTTCAGCGATCTCCGCCGACCCAGCAAATTTCTTCAGAATCCCGTCCAAACGATGCGGAACCGTAAATTTATATGTTCAGAAAGCATTTTTCTTTCGTTACTTGTTTTCAATACCGAGCCTCCTATTGATACAAGAAAGTGCGTCCGATGGTCAGGTCTCACGAAGCAAAAAATTAAAAAAAAAATTATTTTATTTTGTTATTTTAAAATAACAAAAGAAGTTAAAACCAAAGTTTAAAAGTTCAAACAGCTGTGTATTTATAAATACATTTATAAATAAATAAATAATAATAATTTGTGTAATTACACAAAGTAACATAATTCGGAGTTGCCAGGAGCGGGGCCAAGCCAGCTTTGGAACGAGCTGTTTCAAAACCTCCAACAGTTCTCGTGTGTGACCTTCACGCCAAAAAGGATCCCAGCAAAGGAATTCCAGGTTTTCGAGGGATCGCGAATGGACACAGACGGAAACCCCGGCACGTCGGCACGTCGAAAACCTGGCTCGCTCGGTCCTCGAGGTCCCAAGCTTGGGACCTCGAGGACTTAAGTTTTGTATTCTGCACTTGCACTTGGGTGAATTCTGTGTGTGCAAGCAAGCGAATGGAGACTTGCATGGTACCACACCCTCGCGCCGGTCTACTCCGAGGTCGTATAGCCCCTCGAGCGGCTAAACCCTATACCCTAAAACCCCCCCCCCTCAACAAAAAATATCGGCAGGGTATTCTATCGTTGACATGACCAACATGTGGGACGCAGCCTATTTTTCCGCAGAATTCGGCCGTTTCTCCGCGGAACGAGTTTTAGGCTTCACTGCAATACCAAAAACAGCATGGATACTTGCAGTTGTGTTGTCGTTGTTGTAGTCATCCGGCACAATCCCAGGAGGGATAAACGGGCAAAGTTGTTCGCGTGGGATATTTTGTCTTTCCGCGGGTTGGGTAACCTGATCTTTTTGCGGTGTGCATAATCCCAATCGACAGGGAGCCAGCGAGGAGCGAAAACATTGACACCTCTGGGGACTCAACGAGCTTTCCCAACTTTTTATCGCTGCGACCTAACGAGCTGGGGTGGACGTGGGTGTATATTTCTTCCTTCTTTTGGGTCCCGACCTCGAAAACGATTTCTGTGTCGTTTTGACTGGAGCGCTGCCGAGAAAGCTTATTTGAGATTCTCACCGTGTGCTGAACGATGCCCGAAGTGAACTCGACGGTGTGCCTCTCGTCCTTCGACGGGAGCGTCTACACTCGTTCGGTCGACGAGTCGACAGCTGGTGTTCGAATATTTGACATCAAACGGGAGGATGAGCAAGTTGACCGAGAAGTGGTGCTTCAGGCGTTCGTCAACCCTCCGCCGACGCCGGAAAACAAAACTCGTGAACTGTACCAGCCGGATGGAACCAAGAGAACCAGGCGACTGCCGGAGAAAATGCGCAAGCTTCCGTCTGAAATACTTTACGACGCCAGGGGTCTGGAGCTGTTCGAGAGGGTCACCGAGTTGGAAGACGAGTACTATCTGACACGGTGCGAGCGCGAGATTCTGCGTACGCAAATGCCAGATATTGCAAAGTACGTTACCGATGGCGCCTCCATCGTGGAGCTGGGGTGCGGGAGCTTGTCTAAGACAGCGACTTTCCTGAAACACGTTCGAGAAGCGGGTCGGCGCGACGTCAGGTTTTTCGCGCTGGACATCGAAAGGTCGTTCCTCGAGACCAGCTTGAAGGATTTGATGGAGGACGAGCGAAAGCAGGAGGTGCCTGAGGAGAACAGGATCGAGTACGCGGGGATATACGGGAGCTACACCGACGCTCTGTCGTCTTTCCTGAAGGACATCATTGGTCAAAAGGTTTTGTTGTGGCTGGGCTCGTCGATAGGAAACTTGAGCAGGGCTGACGCGAGGGCACTGATTGGGAGGTTCCAGAAAGAACTGATGAAGGAGGGCGACGTGTTTTTCATCGGCATTGACAAGAGGAAAGATCCAGCCACAGTGGCGAGGGCGTATAACGACCCTCGAGGCGTGAACAGGAGTTTTGCGCTGAACGGGCTGGACCACTTGTGCAGGATGATAGGAAATTCAGATATGGACAGGATGAGCTTCGACTACTTCGCTGGCTACAATGACGTCGAAGGGCGTCACGAAGCGTACTATCAATCCAATGTCGCTCACACCGTCAGGGTGCCTCGATCAACCGCGGGTTTCGAAAAAGTGGACCTGGAGGACAATGAGTTGATTCGGCTGGCTTGTTCGGTGAAATACTTCATGGACGAGATCCAAGAGTTGGCCTCCAGTGCTGGGTTGGTTTTGGATCGCACTTGGACGGATGCTCAAGACATGTACAATTTCTGCATGTTTCGAAAGCCTTTCAGCAACGGTCCGCAATGATTTGACCCTAGGTTTGAGAACTGACCAGCAGGCATCAGTTTTTTTTTTAGGTTGAGATGGAAAAGAGAGGAGGTGGGGTGGGGTGGGGCTGGCCTGCTGGGAATTTATTTTATTTAATTTATGCATGGTTTAGAAACAAAACGAGATCGTCCGCTTTCTGCCAACTGTCGAACGCAGTCTTTTACAACAGAGTTTTGAGTCAAATTTGTTCACCCACAGTCCAGTCAAGTACCTCCGTGCCTTTCTATAACTGTTCCAACCAACAACTGTACAGCAACATAACCATGCACCAATACCCATCCAACGCATCCAATACACAGCAACACAAATCACGTGTTCCAGAACTGTTCCCATCGCACATGAACATGGCTAACCCAAGGTCAGCCGCCTTGTACCCAACACAATCAAAAGTGACTCATTCAAGATCAACTGAACAAATGCCTTCTACATCCCCCAAAAGGAATGGATGAGTGTACGCGACAGAGAAAGTTAATGGGGGCAAATATCATTGTGACAGTTTGATTGGGGATAGGTGCTCTACGTTTTTGTTTGGCTTTTGGTTTTCCAGTTGGAACAAGAATTTTTGATCCATTTCGAAAATATATTTTTGCAGGGAGATTTCGGGTGAAATGGATTAAAATTGGGTTGTGTGTGATTTTTTTGTCGTTTTTGTTAATGAGGGAACATAATAATAGGGTTGATAATTAACAAATTAGAAGCTGATCAACACCTGGTGAGAAGTTACCCGAGTAGGTACTCACGGACTATTCAAATTGGATCGATTGTGAGCATTTCAGTTCACGGCTTGTAAAGCATTTGTTTCTTTCCGGTGCGAATGAAAGGAGTCTTTCCAAACTAGAAGTGACAACAGTCCTTCTGGATTTGTTTGGGCTTCAACCTCAAAAGTTTAGTGACAGATGAGAATAATGACCTCAAGAACAGAAGAAAAAAGGATCATAGTTCTTCACCTGAAAAACTGCGATTGTGTTTGCCCCAGCTTTATGAAAGAAAGAAAGAAAAGCTCGATTAAGCAACTCTGCTCTTTTCGCAGTTATTCCCCATGGGAAGAAAGATTTTAAACTCATGTTGGAACACATTCTCGATTGGTTTCAATTTAAAAATTTGTGGTGTTTCTTACAAGTTCAAATTCCAACTCTTCTTTGTTTAAGCTCCGTAAAACACACCCACAACCATTTGAAATATTTCCAACACGACTGGCAATAATTTGTAGCGAATGTGAGCCCCCAGCCAGAGAACCTGTGTCTACATAATGCGGCGTTGGTGCAGAGCCGTAATAACTGCTGTAGCAACTGTTGTGATCGCTAGTCCATCGCTTGGTAACCACCATTCGGAGCACCTCGCCGTTCTTAACCAATAGTTTGACGTCCCTGGGAGATTGTTGAAGCTCTTCTACGATTGGAGAAGTGCTGCCGTGAGGCTCTTGATTTTTCACCAGAGCAATTGGCATCCTCCACTCTAACACACATCACCAAAAACTTGTATCGGGTTCGCAATGGCTCCGAAAAAAAAGGCGGCGAAAAAGGTCCGACATATTCCTCCGTGGGAAGAAATTTCCACCTTTTTTTTGTGTGAACGGCCAAACCAAGAGCCAAAACATACTATCTGTTCGTGGCGACCTGGTGCGTGCTGTTTTGGTGGTGTCAAGTCGCGAAAAATTGGCACTGTTGTGTAGGCAAAGGAGGGGAACTCTTCTCGAGGGGAAGAAGAAGCCGGACAGCTGCCCCAAATTACTGACGAAATGGCGCAAAAACTGAACACTCTGGAGAGATTGAAAGCCATTGAGGAGAAGCAACGAAACTATGCTCAACTCGAAAGAGTGCGCTCGATATCGTGATGCTGTGAGTTGGCGGGGGCTGGTTTGGTTTTTGAGATACTGACTGGTGGATTTGGCGATGTGCTCACAGAACAAGATAAATGACTTCTACGAAATTTCGAGACTTCAGATGCAGGAGAAAAACTCTCAGCTCCGCAACAAGGAGAGGAGCATGGAGGAGGTCGAACAGAACAAATACATGGAGTTACAGGTACATACTTGAAGCACTTTCACATCTTTTTCTTTCAACTTGGCCCTTCCCTAATTCGTTGCAGTAATTGATAGATTTCACCACTCCAATCTACCAAATACTGCAACGAATTAGGGAATGGCCAAGAAAGCTCCTTGGGGCATCTGTGTGTGTGTAACTGGAATGGTCTGAACAACTTGTCCTCCTGCTTTCAGGTTTACAAGCAAAAGCTAAAGCATCTCCTCTATGAACACACCAACCACATCGGAGAAATGAAAGCGGAGCGGGAAAAAGAACGAATGATTCTGCAGAAAGAACATCTTTGCAGAGAGCGCAGCCTTCGGGAGCATATCAACCATTTAAACATGGAACGAAAAGAGCGGGTACCCACAAACACCTGTGCATCTTGCGACGCCAGCTCAGAGCTGTGTTTGTAGTGCACGAGGCCTTGCTCTACTAGCAAACCTCGACACTTGTTTGATCGGTGTCTTGACTTCAGCAGTGAGGTATTCTCCATTTTCGTTTGCAGGAAGTTAGCCACGACCATTGCAAGAAACAGCATGACAAAGAATTGCGGAAACTTCGGCAAGAGCATCAAGAGGCCACACAGGATCTGCTGTCTAACGCCAGGAAGAAAATGGAAAACATTCGTCAAGAAATGGATGTCCAAAAGAAGCGCGACATAACTGAGATCGAAACGAGGAAGAATCAGCACATCAAAGAGATGCTGGAGCTGCACGATAGCCACTACTCGAACATGCGGTACTACTACAACGATATCACCTGCAACAATTTGGATTTGCTGAAGGCTCTTAAGGAGGACGTACTGAAGAAGAAAGAGACCGAATTGCACAATGAAAAGCTGATGCTAGACCTGATCGAAGAAAACAGAAGGATGGCGGGGCCTCTGGCAATTGCTCTCAAAGAGGTGAGTTCTTAGAGGTTGCCCGTCGTACCCCACTATCGATAGGTGAGACGTTTTGTTCTCTCTGCCTTTTACCGGGCACCATGTGTCAATGAGGTTCAGGAGCAAAAAGGAATGGCAACCTTCCGGAAAAATACAATAATATTATCTGTTTGAATTACTCTAGAGAAATACAGGAAACCTATAAGCTCGAAATACGAGTTAAAAACCAATCATTGAAGCGAAAATTACACACGAAGAAGCTGCCTGGCTGGACGCGTTGGGATCTCCTTTTTGACTTCTGGTGTTTGCGGCTTTGTTTCTTGATGTTGCACAGTAGGCAGTCTTTGGTTTGTAGAATTTCCCAGCATGTCTAGATCAGCGCTTCTAAGCAGATGGATCTATTTATTCCAGAATTGCTAAGTAGAGAGCCCTCTTCGTCTGGGCTCCGTCTGCAAAAGTTGTATTGGTGGAAAAAGTCGGGGAAAATGGAAATCACATTTCTGAAATAATAATAATAATAATTGATTCCTATGGTTGAGGATATTTCGCCATTGTACTTTCGCTTACATTTATCAAGAATTCGCGTTTTAGCATCAGCTGGCTGGGGGCGGAGAACTGCCATGCAAGTCAATAGTCTTACAAGAATCGTAACATGTCCTTTGAGGTTGAAGCATTGCGACAGAAGCTAACTCACTACGAAAAAGACAAGACTGCCCTATCTCGCACCAGAAGTCGATTGGAAGAAGCCGAAAAAAACTTCAAGAATATGGAATTCGAACAAGAGGTCCTGCAGCAAAGATTCGACAAGCTGGAGAAAGAAAGGGACCATTTGCAAGAGCAACTCGAGCGAAAGGTTTATGAGATCAAGCAAAAGCACGATTTGCAGAAGCAACTGCAACAGAAGAAGGTGGAGTCACTGAATGCGACAGTCGAGATTCGTGAAGCTCAACTGAGCGAGTGCCTTCTTGCAGCCCAACTCAAGCCTTCTGACATCAACAAGGTGAATACATTAACCCAGCAAAATGCTTCCGTGTCGGTACTGCAATCGAGTAGCTTCTTAGAAGTCTGTAAAAAGTTCTTTCCTATAAACAGGTGAACGCCAAGCTGGAAGAGGTGCTGCAGAGCAAGAATGACACGATCCAGCAGCTGGAATTAGACATCGCCAAAGTATCAAAGGCGCACAACGACCTGATACACGTATACGAAGCCAAGCTGTTGGAAGTTGGCCTGCATCCCCACACGCTGGGATTCAGGCCATTGATAACGAATGCAGCGTCCAATCCGGCTGGTCTCGTATCAGGAATGTAAACCCACAGCAGGCTGTGTTTTGTAAGCGGGAAGAAGCCACAGGCACTGCGCGCAGGGCGCTCTGTGCAATATTCACGCTGTAATTTACAGAGTTGGAAATCGCGGGGGAAATCGGGTGTTTCCAGCGTGTTTTGGTTGTATCTTCTATGTTGGTATGAATGTGTCCCGACGTCGAGCATACATTCATCATGGATAATCTTCCTTACGCCGACGGTTGTGAAGTTTGTTGATAACTCTTGCAAGTAAACTACTCCTACTAGGCTCTACACAGTACATACATTCCTGGAGACTTTGCAACAGAAAGACAAGGGCCCCGAAGCAAAACTCTGTTTGCACACACATCGAATTGGTCTCAATTGGGAACAATCATTGCGTGGTCTCGGTTTCATTTCTGGCATAGTTGACTGCATACCCCGACTGGGTGCATCCTTATTTCCTCTTCTGACGACATAGCGGCAACCCGTACTTCGCAAAGCCTTTCAAATAGTTTTCCCAGAGACCTAATAACTTTCCGCTGTCTTCAACGATCGGGTTGCCGACACAGTTGGACTCGTCAGGATGGCTCCCAAGAAGAAGGCGGGAAAGGGCGGAAAGGGAAAGAAGAAGGTGCTTATTTCTTACGCCCCCTTTCAAGTATTCTGAAACACGCGCCCTCGCTATTTACTTCATGATCCATTGCAGTCCGACAAGCAAAAGAAAGATGACTCCCTGGAGCCGCCACTATCGGAGGCTACCAAGAGCAAAATCAGATCGCTTGAGCTGGACAAGAGAAGTGAAGAAGTGCAGCGCAGTTACGCTCAACTGGAGAGGGTAAGCTAGGAGGCGGAGACCGAGGAAGGGGCCAAGAAAGATTACTCTTAGTGCCCTGCTTTGCAAAGTCTATTGAATCCAAGTCTGCCGTCTAAGGCGTATGTCGTGTTGATTCCCATAGGAAACGCATTTAATGAGCGATGGTCCTGTATCAGATCTGAGCACTTCCTTTTGCATACTTTGACGAATTTCATCCTGTGCCCTCTTCGTTTTCGAAGCACATGTACAGGGGCTGTGTTTATCCAGAACAACAAATTCCAATATATATATTCATTTCTGATCGAACCGGCGGCTGATTGCTTGTTTCAGGACAAAATAGCTGAGTTTGGAGAAATCACTAAAAGGAGGTTGGATGATGCCGAGGCGACCTGCAGAAACAAAGATAGGGAGATGGATTTGCTCGAGGAGCGAAAGTACATGGAGATACAAGTAAGGGCTCTTCTGCTTTGAATCCATTAGTGATGGCATGTGCTCTTAGCTGATTTTAGACCTTTATGTCTTTGCTTTGTTGGGGTCTCGAAGATGGATGGGGCGGCCTGAACATCTTGCTTCCTCAAGCAAGGATTGCCTTGTTATAAGTGAATTGCCAGGCAAAAATTTACCACGCCTCCGTCTGCTGTCAACGTTCAAAATGTGTTTTATTCAGATATATCGGCAAAAAGTGAAGCATGTCTTGTACGAAAATCAAAGCAATATAGAGAATCTGAAGACAGACATGCAGAGCGAAAGGACGCTCACCCAACAAAAATTCCGATCGAGGGAAGCTCAACTCCTCGAGCAAATTGATCAGCTGAAGATGCAAAAGAAAGAGCAAGTAGGCGTACCAAACAAGCACTCCCTACATGTGGCGGGGACCAAGCCAATCTTATATCTCATGAATTAAACTTGATATCTAAGTCTGATGAAAATAGTCAAATAACAATTTATTTAATACTTACCATGAGGCGTGAGTGAAACAGCCAGGTTTTGGTTTGCTCATGTTTTCTCTTTATTCTGGGCCAGAGCTCGAGTGGAAGGAAGGTCAAGGTGTACCGTTTCCGATTCAGAATATTGTATTCTGAACACGCAAATGTGTTCCTTGTGACTCGTCCGGTTGAAATTCACATTAGCTGCCAATGGGCTCTGAGTTCGCGCGCGTGTTGCCTATGGGTTTCAATTGTAGGAGCTCTCGCACGAGCACTTTGTCAGTGGGCTCTCCAACCAGCACTCGAAGGAGTTGGAGAAACTGAGAAAGGAATACCAGCTGGAGATGTCCACCGCGATGGAAAACTCTGAGAAGAAAATGGCGAACATGAGACAAGAAATGGCGATGCAAAAGAAAAGGGACATTCATGAGGTCGAAGAGCGGAAGAACCACCATATCGAGACCATGATGACGAAACACACCAGGTTCTGCATTGAACAGAGAAGAGCTCTTTTCACTAGCAACTCAATCGATGCACAATCCGACCAGTGCAACGCAACGCCTGGATTGAAATAACCCCAAATCTGTATGCAGTTTTTCTTGTGCAGCGAAACAGAATATCTGTGGAGGTTTTGACGATTTTCACAACTGGCAGGGAATACGAGAACATGAGGTACTATTACAACGACATCATCAGCAATAATTTAGACCTGATAAAGGCGCTGAAGGAGGATATCACAATGATGAAGCAAGCGGAACTGAGGAGCGACAAACTCATGTGCAGCATCGTGACCGAGAAAAAACAAATGGCGGTTCCACTGGCGAAAGCTTTGAAAGAAGTAAGCACAGTTTTCTTAGAGAGGCTCTCTTCCCCACGGTTACGCTGCCTGTGCAATCCATTCATGAACTCTGGCTGGGATGCAGGTTGAAAGCTTGCGTCAAAAGTTGGGCCAGTATAACAAGGATAAAGTGGCGCTGAGCCGAACTCGTGCACGACACGCGGACTCGGAGAAAAAACTGAAGAGCCTGGAGTTCGAACACGAGGTGGTGCAGCAGCGATTCGAAAAGCTTCAAAAAGATAGGGACCAAATCTATGCTCAATTCGAAAGCGCCGTGTACAAAGTTCAACAGCGTGCGGGCTTGAGGGAGCTCATCAACACCCGAAAAGTCGAACGATTGAAGCTAGAACTGGAAAAGAGGGAGTCCCAGCTGGCGGAATGCCTGTTGGCGGCCGAACTGGATCCCGAGGACACAAACAAAGTGCGTGAGCTTTACTTAAAGAACGCAGCCCAATCCGAGCTCTGTGGGAGGGAACTTTTTTTGGCCAAGGGGATATAACCACCGTATTATTTGTGCAGGTCAACTTGAAGCTGGAGGACGTTTTGAACCACAAGAACCGTCTTATCCAGCAGTTGCGCTTGGACATCGCCAAGGTTTCGAAAGCCCACAATGACCTGATTAAAGTTTACGAGGCGAAGCTCGTTGACTACGGAATCCAGCCGAACGACCTGGGGTTCAGGCCGCTGCTCACAAACACCAGCAAGAATCCTGCTGGCTTGGTTTCTGCGGATTGACGAGGGTGGCGGCGGAAAGTTCATATACATACATATATTTCGCATATATCGATATGTTGATAGGTTATACATACTGTCATTTTGTCTTCCTTTTTTGGTGGAATATCGGGTTGAGGGTTGTGTTGATATTTGTTGTGTCAATTTTTTTTCTTTTTAACCATAGCGTTTGGCAACGATAATGGGCTTCCATAGATTCAATCTGTGCAGGTTGAAATATCAAAATTCCCCCAACCCAGTTCATCAACTGTACAAAAACGATGGGAGGACTGCTCGATGGCCAACATTTTTCTGCGTTTACCCTTCTCTTTAGTGAATTGTTTTTCACATTGAGTCCTTCCCAGAAATTCAAACTAAACCAACCAAAAAATTTATAAGATGGTTTTTTGGTTTGGTTTGAGAAATTCAAAGCGCTTTTTGCACTTTGGAGATGCATCAATTGATGTGTCATTCAATCGAAAGAAAGCTGGAGAAAAAAAAATTACATTAACAAACATGATAGAACCCATCGCCAAAACTCCTCTCAGGAAAAAGAAACACCCCACTAATAGTATTACACCAAGTTCAGAGCCCACCTTTTTTTTACAACATCTATTTAACAAGAAGCAGGATTCGACAGAAAACAAAACTTGCTCCCTCCCAAAAGTTCAAAAGTTCAAAAGTTCAATCAATCCTGAGGCACATTCCTTGATTCGTCATCATCCACCACAGCACTCTCATCAACTTCTCGAAAGCTGAAGAACTGGGACTCCTTCAGCTTCCGAGAGTCCCCCCCTGGTTTCCCCTTTTTTACACTTTCGCACTTTCCCTCATTTCTTTCCAGGGTGAAAAAATCGTGACTGCTCGCCGGCTCCACCCCATGATCGTCAATGTCGCTTTCATTTGCACAGGGACCTGTCACCACCCCATCACATTCCTGCACAAACGTAGATACCGGAAATCCGGGCCGGCAAACCTCCTCCTCCCCTGAAGCATCAATCTGAGTGGGATGTTCAGCTACTATGTCTTCCACCTGGTGGGGGGTATCCTGATGTGGTGGAGTTTTCAGGAGGTGCACAAGCGAAGCGATTTTATGCCAAACCGTCAGCTCCAAGGTGTGATCTTCATAGCTGGGGGGTGGCAGCACCAGGCTTGGTAGAACCACGGATTCCAAGTCTGACGAAACGCCAGCTGGCCAAAAATCTGAGGATTTGCATGATTTCCCCACCTGCGAGGAAAGCTGTTTCAACCTTTATTAGCAGCACCATTTGCTACAAGTCCGAAGCAAACGAAAAGAACCGTCCGAGTTTTCCTGGATATGCGAGCCGGACGCCTCCGAGCATCCCATCCATCCATACATTGAAGAAGCTCTCCTTTCAATTTTCAATATCTTTCGCGATTTTTTTTTCATACTTTTCTTTGCAGATTTTTTTTTCGTATATATATTTTTCGTACTTCTTTTTTGCAAGTAGAAAAAAAAATAATATATATATATATATAAAATTATATCTTATTACTATTAATTATATGGTACCTCACACAGGATCGTTCCAACAGCGATGGCAAGTTCTCTTTTTTTCCTTTCTTCGATTCTTTCCATATTTTCTTTGACCATGCAGCCGACGTAATAGAAGCTGTGCACCATATCTATGGCTACTCCAATGGGGACCAGAATCTTAACTAGTCGATAAATGGACATCCCAAATTCCTCTTTTCTCGATTCATCAGTATGTTCCTACCTGCTGCACGGAATTTTAAAAAAAGAAAAAAAACAGGAGCAAAAGGGAGAAAAAAAAAGAAAGAAAAAAAAAAAAACTTGAGAAAAGCTATTTTTTTCGACCTACATGAACATTAAATGTGTCGAGTTAATATTCGAAAAAAATGAAAATGAAATGGAACAGGGAATAGCAAAAAAGTTCGAAAAGGATTATTTTCTGAAAAAAAATATTTATGGCATGAATGAAAAAAATCTGTTGAGTGCTGAAAAAGTTATTGAAATTCTGTTCAGTGGCACATTGCAATTCTGAATGGGAAGCTATTTGGTTTTCTGATTTGTGTTATTGGGATTTTTCTGAGCAGTTTTGTAGAGACATCTGAGTCAAAAATCTTGTGGAGAGAAACCAAAAAGGGAAAAAAAAAAAAAAGAAAAAAAGTATAGGACTGGCTACGGCTCGCATCGTTCTTTACCGCAGAAAAGTGCAGGGGGGAAAAAACGAGCTGGATTTCCCCAACGTGGAGATTCCGTCTGCGTTTATAGGATTTCCGATTTCAGTGTTTCATTTCTCTTTCTTTTTTCTCTTTTTCATTTTCAGCGAATCTGTGGATTCGAAAAAAAATCGAATCGCGGCAATGTCGACACCATGTCAGACTTGGATCTCCAATCCATCGTGTCCCAGCTTTTCCCTCAGTTTTTGATCTCGTCCATATTTCAGCTGCTCGTACTCCCTATCGATCGCCACGTTACCGCGTTGTTTCGTTCCTTTCCGATCGTCTTCACGCACTCGCACGCACTTGGCGCTTTTCCTACCTCCGTGTTGGTTTTCCATCGACTAACCATGTCCGTCTCCGCCGCCAAGGTTTCCACCTTCGTCAGGGGCACCCCCGTGAGGATGTCCGCCCCCAAGGCGAAAATCCAGCGCGCCTCCATCTGCACCGCTCCTCGTGCCAAATACGGAGAGTCGGACCGTTACTTCGACTTGGATGATCTCGAGAACACCCTCGGATCCTGGGATATGTACGGACAGGAGGATCAGAAGAGGTACCCCGGTCTCCAGAACGAGTTTTTCGAGCGTGCCGGAGAGTCTTTGACCAGGCGCGAGGCGATCCGCTCCGTCCTCTTTTTGGGAGGCGGTGGCGCTCTCCTCGCATGGGGCGCCAAGGGCGCCAAGGATGTGACTCTGCCAATCACCGTCGGGCCCCAGAAGGGAGGCGAGAAAGGCCCCAAGGGAAAGCTCTAAATCACGCCAACGAGTCAGCGTCGCGCTCGCGGGATCATACGTGAGAGAGTAAGGGTAAAAAAAATTGAAAAAAAAAAAGAGAGGAAGAAAAAAAAAGGTCGTGCGAAAGAGGGCAAGAAGATAGCAGAAGGAAATCACTGTTGATTTTTTTTGATTTTTTTTCTTGGTTATTTCGGATGGCTGCTTTTGTGTTTGTTTTAGTTTCAGCCTGTACAGTGTCTGACATCGAGTCTCCGGGAAGAAAATGGTTCTATTGAATTTTTGATGGAAAGAAAAAGTGAGAAGAACTGCAGAGGGTCAACTTGGAACATTATTTAAAGAAAGGAAAGGGAAAAAAAAAAAATTAGAGAGAGAGAGATGGTCGAAACATCTTTTCCCTTTTTGTTTTTGAATATGACTGGAGCCCATCGCTCGTCTTGGTTGAGTGTTGATTCGAGAACTCAAAGGGACAAAAAGGGGGGAAGAAAAAAGAAAGGGGGAAAAAGGGAAATCTAGAAAAAGGACCAGTCCACTGTGAAGTGGAAAAAACTGGTGGAAAAAAGGGTTTTGTCGATTTTTTTCGAAATCATCCTGCTGGAATTATTTTTTTTCTGGATCCTTGGTTGAACTGGAAAGATTGAAAGATCGACCGGGCTCTTTTTCTGTTTCTTCTTTTTTTTCCGTTTTTTTGCGATGGGGGTTTTATCCTGCTGCTGGGCTTCTGTGTATTTTTGGAGTGAGACGATTCTTCGGTTTTTTTTTTAAAGCAAAAAAAAAAAAATACATACAACTCATTGGAAAAGACTTCATAAAATGAAATCTGGAGGTTGGGAAACCCTCTCTCTATATATTTCATCCTTGTGGGTGAAACTATCCATCTGAGGGGGGGGGGTGACTGTTCAGCTTTCCCTTGCCAGCCTTTTTCGTCCCTTTCCTTGTCTTTGGTAGGAAAAATCTGGAGAATAGAGTGGCAAGCAACCATACTTGTTTTTCTATGACTTTTTTTGTCCAGGAGAAAAAGGGATGGGGTTTTCGGAGTAGAAGCCACCACCACCCTGATGTTCAGACGATCATATACACATATATATGCTGCGCATGTGTGTTATTGAGTGTCCTTTTCAGTGTGTTTGAGCCCTGATTGTGCAGGGAAATAATAATAATAAAAAATATTTTTGTATCCCCAAATAATTTGCCTGGCACTCTTGAGGGTGGAGATGCCCATTTCTTGAATTTAAAGCAATTTTTAATGCCATATCCCCCAAAAGTTACGATTTCTCCAAACTTACCTCTCTGAACAATACACAACACTGGAAGGCTCGTCCTCTGGGAAATTCGGAGATGAAAGGAAGTCTTTCTTTTTTTTTTTTTTTGCACCACCTGACTCACCACTCCTGAAACCAACTTGCCAAAAAACTCGCAAAAAACGGCAGTTCTTCCGGACTACAAAATTACTCAAGACGATTTGATCTTGGGGGGGAAAGGGTTTTCTTTTTTGGTTGGTTGGTTGTTTGCTTTGGGTTGTTTCTTGCGGAAGGGCTTATGGATCCAGTTTATTTTTTGATGAGGTGATTGCGTCACCTTCAGGCATTACATCATCCCGAAATTCAAACCTGGACACTCAGACATGCCACATGCCACTAAGCATTACTGGAACACTACCAGTCAAAGTGCCAGAAAAGCTCCAACCCACAAAGTCCTGACTGGAAACCACGTGAACATCAGAAGATTATTAACCCCGTTTACGCCTTCCACGTCAACTCACAGCCATTCGTCTGACTAACTTACTTGTACGTTGGTTGCACGTGGGATATGCGGACACGGGCTATGATCTTACGTAATATGCGGAAAGACGATCAATTCTGAATTCTAATGCCGAATTCGATCGTTTTCCAACAGAATCGGGTACCAGCGCCACAGAACCACTTCGTGCTGCGCGGTATAGCCGTACCCACTGTATCGCTGTGCGCGGTCTCCACCCTGTTGCGGATTATGTCGGACATCCAAGACGCGGTTCGAATTCGAACCTTTTTCAACGAGATTCTTTTAGTTTTTTTTCTATGCTAGACGACACTGACCTGTCGTTCCGCCAAGTTCGTTGTTCTGCTGGAACCCCTCCCCAAGTCGCTCGCCTCCGCTAGACATGGCAGAAATGAAGTCGCACAGATATCTGCCGTCCTTCAACGGCGACCCCTACGCTCGCAAAGTCGATGAGCCCTTGAGTAAGACAGCAACGGCGGAGAACGGTGGCGTACTCACCGTTCCAACTATATTTGATATCAAGGAAAACGACCACCAATGTCCTCTCGTTCAAGAGGTGTTTCAATCGTTCGTCAATCCTCCGCCGACGGCGGAAACCATAACTTGCGAACTGTACCAGCCGGATGGAACCAAGAGAACGAGACGACTGTCTGAGAGAATGCGCAAGCTCCCGTCTGAAATACTTTACGACGCCAGGGGTCTGGAGTTGTTCGAGAGGATCACGGAGTTGGAAGACGAGTACTATCTGACACGGTGCGAGCGCGAGATTCTGCGTACGCAAATGCCAGATATTGCTAAGTACGTCACCGACGGCGCCTCCATCGTGGAGCTCGGGTGCGGGAGCTTGTCTAAGACAGCGACTTTCCTGAAACACGTTCGAGAAGCGGGTCGGCGCGACGTCAGGTTTTTCGCGCTGGACATCGAAAAGTCGTTCCTCGAGGCCAGCTTGAAGGATTTGATGGAGGACGAGCAAAAGCAGGATGTGCCTGCGGAGAACAGGATTGAGTACGCGGGGATATATGGGAGCTACACCGACGCTCTGTCGTCTTTCCTGAAGGACATCATCGGTCAAAAGGTTTTGTTATGGTTGGGCTCGTCGATCGGGAACTTCAGCAGGGCTGACTCTAACGCACTGGTGGGGAGGTTCCAGAAAGAACTGATGAAGGAGGGCGACGTGTTTTTTATCGGCATGGACAAGAGGAAAGATCCCGCCACAGTGGCGAGAGCTTACAATGACGCTGGGGGGGTGACGTCGGAATTCGGACTAAACGGCCTGGACCACCTGTGCAGGATGATGGGGAATTCAGATATGGACAGAATGAGCTTCGATTACTTTGCTGGCTACAATGACGTCGAAGGACGTCACGAAGCGTACTATCGATCCAATGTCGCCCAGACTGTCAGTGTGCCTCGGTCGACAGGGGGTTTCGAAAAAGTGGACCTGGAGAAAGATGAGTTGATTCGGTACGAGTTCTCGGTGAAATATTCGATGGAGGAGATCCAAGAGTTGGCCTCCAGCACTGGGTTGGTTTTGGAGCGTACTTGGACGGATGCTCAAGACATGTACAATTTTTGCATGTTCCGTAAGCCTTTCAGCAATGGTCCGCAATGATTTGATACTACATTTGAGAGACGATAAGTAAAAAGTGGAAACTGGGCTTTTTTCTTGTTCTGACAGTTCCCCCCCCCCCCCCCAATGCACTTCTTGGTTTTTTCTTAGGGTGCGATAAAAGTGGGGGGGGGTGGTCTTGAGAGAATAAATCAGATGGTTTCTTTCTTCTTCAATTTTTTTTTTTTTTTGGGGGGGGGGGGGAGGGGGAAGATTTTCAGTCGCTGATACAGTCGCTGAATATTTGATGAAAATTTTGTGGAAGTCATTTCCAGCCGGAGGAGATTGATGTTCAATTCTTTTTGGCTCACAGTATTATTTTTATCTTTTTTTTATCTTTTTTTTGGATTTTGTGGGCATAGTTTTCCTCCATTTTTTGGGTTTCCTCTGGATGAGATTTTATATTTGCAATGGGGAAATGAGGAAAGTTCGAGGGCAAAGTTCCTGTATGGCTGGCAATTAATTGTGCTTCATATAGGAATAAAAAACATGTTTGTTTTTTGTTTTTTTTTTGGGGGGGGGGGGTTCTTCCGCTTCTTTTAAGAATTTTATAAGGTTTTCATAGATGGAAGCCTGGCAAGTACGTATCGATCGGTGATGGTTGCGATTCCCTGTTGTCTGTCTGTGGGCTGCGTCAAGGACCAGAGAGGCATAGGTTATTCCAATCATACCTTTCAAATCTGCATCAACTCTATGAAAGCTAAAAACCAGAGAAGCAAGAATTCCCATTCTTCTGCAGCTCCTGTTTGAGCCTCTTCGACTTTTCTCCAGTTTTGGTCCAGAATCCTTTCCAGCTCCTTTTGTCTTTCTTTTGTGCTTTTTCTGCTCCGCTCTTTTCTTTCCCAGAAGCAGCCTTCGCTCCTCCTCTATATTTGAGCAGTGACCCTCTCTTCCAGCTTCGCTCGCTGTTCCAACAGTCTTGGCTGTGGAAAGAAAACCACACACATTACAGAATTCCAAAAAAGACAGCCAGAGCTCTCCGGAACCCCCGAAAATTTCAACATGTCCCCCCCCCCATCCCTCCTCTCCCAAACGGCTTCAAAGAAGCTCTGATCTTTTCCTACAGTGTCACTTTGCTGAGAGTTCATCATCATGAGGGGTTCTAAACTGTGTCTCATGGATGCTACAGGGATAGTTACAGAATTTGCAGCTGTATCAATCAATCGATGAGTACATGTTGCCCATATAATGTTGCAGCTGTACAAGCCCTTACAGAATCTTCACATTATGATAAAAGGGAGAATGATGCTGCCATGACAAACAGCAAACAGAACAACAAACAACAATGATTACATCTTGCCTGAGGAGCCACTCAGTAAACAGAAAAGATAGTGTTTCGGATCCGAAACACTATCCGGACTCGGGATGAGCAGTCCAAGAATTTGCTTGCATCAATGTAGGATTCACATGGGTCTTTGTTGTTTCCTCATTCTCCATGAACTGGGTAAAGAATGGTGTTATTTGAAACCAATTCAAGATGGCCAAAAGCAAGACACAAAAGCGAAAACGTCCGAAAAGGTCTCATTTAACTGTTTAAAAGGAAACCTCCTTCGTTCACTCGGGTGGATCGATCAATCAATCGATCAATGACTCGCCAGGGTTCCACACATGTGTGACCGACAACACCCGAACCACACAAAAGCCGATCTCTTCCAACGTAACGCTCTTTTTTGCGTTCAATTTCGTCAGGTTCTGGTCCCATTTAAGCCCTCTCGCTGCTCTTCAAAATCGCCCAGCTCCGGCTTTCGTCTTGATACATCTATCCACCCCACGCTCTTTCGCTCCCTGTGCTTGGTTTGCGGTAAAATGGCTCTGAACTTGACCGGCTCCAAGGTTGTGGTGCCCACCACGACAAAGGCACAAAAAGCTGTTTCGAGTGTCCCTGGCGGCGCCGCCCTCCAGCCCAGACTTTCCGTCGGCAATGGAGCTGGCCGAAGACAAATGTTGACCTGGACCCCACACAACAACAAGTGAGTGCCAATGGGACCGAAACATGTCCATCAAACGGAGTGGCGGCGGTTCGCAGGCCCGTTGGTGTGAATGGTAGAAATTTTCTGTATTTTGGTTTCGATCTGCTTGCGGATGTTGCTGCAACATCAGTTGGTAGGTGTGTGGGTTTCTGATTGGTGTGTTCCGAGCAGGTTCTTCGAGACTTTGTCTTACTTGCCGCCCCTGTCCGAACAAGAGATTGCCATGCAAGTCCACTACATCACCAGAAACGGCTGGACGCCTTGCCTGGAGTTTTCAGACATCGACCACGCCTACATCTCGAGCGATGAATGTGTTCGTTTCGGCACAATCTCAACGGTAAGCTTGCTCCATCCTGGTGTGTTTGCCATGCACAAAAAGCTGTGGATCGGTGCTTCTCTCCAACCCGTGAAATTTTGGATTTTGATTTTTTTTTTCGGGTCTACTCTGTCGACGTTCTCCGAAGGCTTTTTGGTGGTTTTCCAGAATTACAACGACAACAAGTACTGGACCATGTGGAAGTTGCCCATGTTCGGCTGCACCGACCCCTCCCAGGTTCAGGTGGAGATCGACAACTGCATCAGGACGTTCCCCAATGCTTTCCTCCGAATCGTCGGATTCGACTCCATCAGGCAAGTGCAGGTGGCAGGATTCCTCGTGCACAGGCCGCGAGGGGCATCCGATTTCTGTGAACCCGACCGAAGGTCTGTCGGAGAGCCCGCGATGCCTGGGAGGGGAGGATGGTAATGGGTGAACCCTGTTTTAAACGTTTTGGCTGGAATTCTTTCTATTGTTTGATTTGTTTCGAGAAGATTGGGTCAGCTTTGGAGCGAAAGGGCAAAGAATTTTTTAATTTCGAG
The DNA here is from genome assembly GCA_030272585.1 of Bryopsis sp. KO-2023. Lineage (NCBI taxonomy): Eukaryota > Viridiplantae > Chlorophyta > Ulvophyceae > Bryopsidales > Bryopsidaceae > Bryopsis > Bryopsis sp. KO-2023. The sequence goes on from BSYQ01000010.1 coordinate 2,019,178, forward strand.
ATTCCTTTTGTTTATTTTCTTGTGGAGCAATTTTTTTTTGGGGGGGTGGAGTGACAATGGAGTGAGATGCTGCAAGAAGTACATGTAGATTTTCCACACTCGGCATCTATCGTTGAAATGGAGGAAGAATATGCAATAAAAATGCATTTATATATATAAATATATTGTAATATACCGTAAAAGTCCGAAAATAAGCCCCCCCACAAATAACGCCCCCCCCCCCCCCCCCGTGTATACGCCCCGGTACGAAAATCAACACTTGTGGTCCGTGTATACGCCCCCTTGGTCGTACAACTCGCGTCTCGCGCAGTGACATCCCCAGCAACATGTTCGATTGACTATTACTGCCTAATACCCACACTCGACAGTTCCGAAACATGAACGGAGCACTTCGGCGCGCTTTCATCCACTGGATCGACGAAGTCGAAGTCGATCCTTGTATACGCCTCTGCCCGAATATAAGCCCCTGCCCATGTATACGCCCCCTTTTCAGGGCTTACTATTCTATACGCCCGGGGCTTATTTTCGGACTTTTACGGTATTGCATTAAAGACTTCTCTGAAATGTTGTATCCTAGTTCTATTCCCCAAGCTTACTCGACTTCGGCTGGGCATTATTATCACCACGCAGCAAGAGAGGGTTAATCATTTCCCCCCAACTCGAATCCCGATGTGACTAAAAGAAGAGAGAACCGACCCATGCACAGGATCCTATATACACGATCCTATATCATGTCTTATGCTTTTTCAGGAACACTTGTTGCCCTGGTGTGTTGTACGCGTTTTACGGGTCTTGAAAGTAACAGCATGTGCATTACTTCTTGTGGCTGAAAGCAGTGGGGTTTTGCTTTATATTTTTGAAGATATTTTTGGGTCACTTATATATGGTGGCTCCAAACGTAACGAGGTAACGAGCATGCTCACGCCATCTTTCGGGGAGACGGAGAAGGCTGCGTAGTGGATAGCAAAAATTATTTTAGATCCAACCCATTTTTGCGACCTCAATTGCTCTTCTTGCACTACCCTTCTCCCCCGCCATCCATGCTACCAGTGCTGGGGAGTATCAGTCTAGGACTCCCACCAAGTATCCAAATGAAACCCAGCACAATCAACCCAGTGTAGGAGAGGAGTGACTGTATGTTCTAGTTGGGAGGGTTAGGATTGTGAGAGGTCAGGAAGGATGACAGTTAGAGTTTGGTTACTGTCAGGCTGGATTGGGAAGTATTAATTGTGGGCAAGCGAACAGGTGTTTGTAAGATTTTGATCACGTCTTATCATTCAGTTGGTGGCCAAGAAGGGGAAGCAGAGTTGCTTTGCTCTGACGGCCTTTTGGATTGAATATTGTTCTCCGATTCTTCTATCTTTTAGACTATCTTGTGATATCTTTGGCCGACGCCACGACGACGTGGTCAATCAGCAAACCGTCGGTGGACTTCGTCTTCGATACCTTCGAGGAAAAGCTTTCGCACCACGCTGTGCTGGGAAAACAGGCTTGATTGAATTGATCTCTGTGAAAAATATTATCGACCAGTGACGCGCAGCTAGCGTTTTTCGAACGGAAAGAGAAGCTGGGTCAAAAAAGGTTTTGAAGTGTTAAACCGGACAGACCGGCAATTTGGACCGGTGTTTTTATTTGCATTGTGGGCAGGCAGTGCATTGATTTGGATTTGATTTGTTTTTCGACGTATTGTCGACAGCTCCCTGACACTACCGCTCCTCTCCAACCCATTATTCGCTCTCTCTCTTATGGACGTTCAACTGCTCGCCCAGTGCCCAACTCAGTCGTGAGCAAGGACAGCATGGACGAGGCATCAGACATTGGAGCAATTCTCTTCGAGAAATTGCGCTCAGTCGCTGAACGGTTGGATTGCTCACTAGAAGAGCTAGTGAAGGGTTGGGATAAGTTTTTCCAAGAGCATATCGATGCTTGTGACGATGAGGATGAACAGTTTCGAACGGAAGAAGAAGCCCTTGCTTATTATCAAGAACTTAACGACCTGTTCGCTGAGTTTATCAAGGGCGTGATTGATCGGAAGGCGAGGCAAAATGTAGCAATGGCTCCACGGGCTATTATATGCTATATTCCGAACGAGCCTGAAACAGGAACAGAGGTTGTCAACATTCAATCGCATGGTGCTGAAAAGAAAGAGATAACCGAGATGGAAAGGGTGATCTCAGACTCGAGTGTTTTTCCTGTGGAGCATGGAAACCCTGTCGAAACCATACCTGCCGAATCGACAGAGCACCAGCAAACGGCTGAAACTGATGGCGTTGGCAACAATATGCTTGAAAGTGAGAAGGATAGCATGGTATTGGAGTTTGACGACAAAGATACTGAAGAGACGGGTAATCAAAGTGCGGTGGTACTCTTTGAGCAGCGCGTTGTTTTGGGGGGAAATGGAAGTTCCGTAGTCAAGCCTGTGGACGGCAACAATGACAACAGCGACAGGGAAGAGGTTGGCTGTGTTGTTGAGCTAAAGGAGCATTTGGGAAAGGATGAGCCCAAGGACAGGATCGCTGTTGAGCTAAACGGTGTTCCTGAGGAAAAGTTCAATGCCATACCCTGTTCTGGCGATGCCCACGACAAAAAAGATACCAGTGCAGCTGAGAGGGTCATTGCTGAGACTGATGATGACCTATCAAAATTGAACCAAAGTCGGAGAGAAGTCCGTTGCGAGCAGTGCAATACTGGAGAGAATGGGTTCCGCGAAATTCCACGGATGTTGCCTATCGTCCATTCTGAAGAGAATCGAGGTGCGTTCGAGGAATTGATTCACAGGAGCAAGGAAGGCGAAGGAATGACAGTGAAGTCGGTCGATGGTGACGTCCTTGAAGGGTGTGGTTCGCGACTTTGGGATCCTGGACTGGGAAAGGATGCTTTTGTTCTTCAAAGGACAATTGAACCTTTTGACATCAAATGGGATGGAAATGCGTGCATGCTACGACCAAGAATGAATGAGGATGCGCACAAAGGGCCTCAGCAAAACGACACAAGCAGTGGGAGACTTCGAATCAGTCTGTGGGATCCAGGAGGAGTTTGCTGGATGGCAGAAGTGGAAGTGGTGCGAAGCGCCAGGGTGCAATGGCGCAGCGTGGATTGGTACGATCAGGTCATTGGGCTGTTGGTGCAAGGCGATGCACAGGAGGAATTATCGGAGTTCATGGTCCAGGAGGGCAGGCTTTGGCATCGGAATTGCGATGGGCTGGTGCGTCAGTGTTTGCGCAGTAAAGATGTGGAAAGTGCAATTCAGGTTGCACATTGCGTGGGTCACTTCGGAGTGCAGGCAACGGCGATGAGAATCAGGGAAACCTTTTGGTGGCCAACCCTTTTTCGCGATGTGAAAGAATACGTGCGTCGGTGTGTGAACTGTCAGCTGGTGGAACCAAGGAGAGGGCCAGGTCGCATTGAACCAATGGTTGTGCGCTCAGTATGGCAAACACTGGAGATTGACTATTGTGTTGGGATGCCACGATCGCAAGCTGGGAATGTCGCGTTATTGACGCTGGTGGATTGTGCCAGTGGTTATGTTATCGCGGAGGCAACCCCAAACTATGACAGTACCACGGCGGCTCAATTTCTGCTGAAGCGAGTGTTCCTCGTTTTTGGAACACCACAGGTGCTGTATTCGGACAATGGATCGCATTTTCAAGGTGAAGTCGCTGATCTGGTCGCAAAGCTGGGGATCAAACAAAAGAAATCGATTTCTTACAGGGCTGAAAGTCATGGAAAAGTGGAGAATGCACACCATTTGATTTTGGAGCGACTGCGTCGATACAATGTCACGAATGAAAACTGGGATCAATATGTGGCAGCAGCTTGTTTTGCCATCAATACCAGGCAAACTGAGACATACATTCACTCACCATTAGAGTTGATGTGTGGGTTGAAACCAAGACTCCCAGGAGAAGTGTGGATGGCAGAAAATGGAGTGGCACTTCCAGTGATGGAAGTGAGAAAAGAATTGGGCTGTTTGGGATTGATTCGGGACCATGCACTGGATGTCATGGGTGAGAAAAGGGACCAATGGGCAAGGAACAGCGCGTATGGCGGCACGGAGCACATCAAACAAGGAGATCGCGTGATGGTTTTGACGGACCCCAAGCACAGGAGTCAGGTGGAGGTCTACTGGAGAGGGCCATTCGAGGTCGACTGGGTTGGAGAGCGAGGAGCGGTACGTGTAAAGGGTAAGTTGTTTGCCGATTGGCAAATAAAAACGCTGAAGTAGGGCACTTTTCAAACTGTTTTTTTGAGTGAGTAATGGTGAGTGGAAAAAGGTGGTATGGGGAAGTTGTTTTTTTTTGACGATGGAGTGAAATGGAACGAATGGGTAGGCAAGGGATTTGTATGGGTTTTATGGTTATGTGGAATACAGTAAAGGGGATCAGAACTGAGTCGGTCATGGGGTTTAGTCGGGAAGACTCGGAGGACAAGGAAGAGATTTAAGGAAGAAGGTGGTTGGGTGTATGGTCGTTTATTTTGCTTACATTGTGTAAAGCGTTCTTTGGCGGCCGTTTCACCACTCGGTATCGCTGTTGCGAACGAGTGTATTCAACATGGTTTCGGAGCCAGCCAGTCGGTTGGCTGTAAAATTGTTTTTTCTGTTTTTGATAATCGAAACACAATCGGTTCAAGCCTTCTTCTCAGGAAGGGCGGACACTACCCAGTTTGAAAAAGATATGGCGTGTATTCTTCGATACGAAGTGTTACGGGCACGAGCGGAAAAGGGAGAGTATATACCAGGACTGTCGGACCGCATGGAAGTGAGAGAGGACAAAGTGGGGTTACAGGGTCAGGTGGAACAAAAAGGAAAACCCGCGGAGGGGGTGCAGCTGAACGACGAAACCGCGATCAAGCGCTCTGGCGTTTACGAGCTGATCATTTGGTGTGAGCGCATCTATCGCCAGGTGACTCGTGTCACTCAGCTCGACCCGCAAACCAGTCTTACTGGGTACGTGTTGGCGTTGGGAGTCCTTCTGAGCTACGGTCTTCATGGGGTACAGCGTTTACGAACGTTGGGGCAAAAGTTCGCGGCTTTCGTGAAAGGAAAAAAGAACCCGACTCATAAGATCTACGTCATGGCGGCCGACGAGGCGCGTGCTTCAGACTCAGCACCCACTTCGACACTGACCCCCTCGGGAAGGAGATCTATCCCACTTGGTCGACCACCTCACGCAACTCGCCGATGTTCTGGATGATAAGCTTCAGTCCGAGCCACAGGAGGCGCAAGCGTTTGCAGCAGGTCGTACGGAACCTACTGGACTTCCCTCTCGCAACTGGAGGACGCCGATTCGCTGCCACTATTGCCGAAAGCTGGGGCATATGTTTCGCAACTGCCCAGCTCGCAAAGCTAAGGAACCCACCGACACAACGCATCCAAGAGGAGTCGAACCGGGAACACACGAAACTGGAGGTTCCAACGCCGTACAAGCTCTTTGTGAAGCTCTTCGACAACAGCTCCAACAAGGCGAAACACTTCCTCCTCCTGTCACGACCCCTGTGGTACGTAAGCAGCTGAAAGTGAAGACAAAGCTGGAGGGTTTCCCGAAAACCGAGTTTGCGTTGGTGGACAGCGGTTCCGCTGTAAATATATTACCTCTCGCGCTGGCGAGAAAGCATAATATTCTCCTGTCACACAGTGCTATACCAAGTGTGACAGGGTTTAACGGATCAAAGGATCGGGTCGCTGGTGTCGCGTTGTTGGGAGTGGAAGTAGGTCCGTGGAACTCGGCGAGGGAGGAGTTTTTGGTAACCGAGCACTCGGGGGGAATTATCCTTGGACTTCCTGCGTTACATAGTCTCGCCGTCAGTATCGATTGTCAGCGGGATGTATTGAAGGACGATCGTGGCCGGTGTATTCCTTGCCAGGCGGTGTTCGCTACAGAGAAGGGGGAGGAACAAAAAAACTGGTGTTAGCGGTTGCCGTTGAACCGCTCAAACAAATATCGACGGTCGTCATTTCCAGAGGAATGAGTGGGAAGCGTCACCGACCTCTATTTTTACACCGTGGGGAGCATGGAGTTCGTATTCCGCTTGGCAGTTCGAGTGTGGTGGGGCCGTATCAAACCGTTACTATTTGTCCTCCTATTCGTATTCGTGGACAGGGTTTGGCTGGCCTACTCCCAATCGGCCAACCGCTCGGCCTTATCCATGCGCCGACTATTGGGAAGGAGGGTCGTGTTCGTATCTGTATTTATTACCCAGGGCCTCGCGCCAGAATGTTAACGAGTCGCCTTTGCCTGGCTGAGTTGAGGGTGCTGCCGGGGGTAAAGGTTGTCTTCGAAGAGAGTGATTTACTGCAAGGGTTTCAGGAGGATTCGGGAGCGTTGCCACAGCCAAGTGACCTGCGGCATTCGACGGACGATGTGCGCTGTAATGGTTTGCCTCCTTTTGTCGAATGTTCGGGGACGGAGATGGATGAACTGGGGATGAATGCGATGCATGGGCTGCGCATGAAGCGTCAGCGGACAGGAGACATTCGGTGTGAGGGAGACAGACAGCAGAGGGGAGGTCAGAACTTCTGTGGGTTGGACTGTGAGTCAGAAACAGGTTGGGAACCTGATGATTTGGGATGTGAGGCAGAAGTGGTTTCAGCAAGTGGAGACATGGGCACTCAGATATTCTGTGGGCTGGGCTGTGAGTCAGACGCAGGTCAGGAACCTGTTGGTTTGGGCAGTGAGTCAGAAGCTGTTTCAGCCGGTGGAGGCATGGGCACCCCGACGTTTGTAGGGGATTTGGGTGGAGGTTGTTTGGACACAGGGGGCAGCAGTCAGTTTGGGACTCCTGGCAGAATGTCAAGGGCACAAGGTGTCAGCCATCAGTTTGGGGATTCGGGGGTTTCCTTGGATCAGTGTAACACACAGCAGTTTTCGACTTACATGATACACCAACTCAAGCTGCAGGCTTCAGGTGACGAGCTGGCTGACTGGGAAATCCAGCCGTTTCCACCCACTGCCTCATGTTCTGGTATTCAAGCACTTGCCAACTTTCAGTCGAGTAGTCACTGCTCTCCTCAGTCGGCATCCTCCTCCTCTACCTCTTCTGTCCCCAACGCAACAGTGGGGGCCTCCCAGGATTCCTCTTGGTTTGCAGCCTATCCCGATGTCTTCACCTCCAGTCTCTCCCAGTCTCACACCTCCCCAACTCAGGCACTGCAAGTGTGTCATCGGGAGATTTCTTGGCGTATTCCATATGAGCATATTCCCCTCCAGCACAATGGCAGCCGTTTTCTTCCTACACAGGTGGACAGCACAGAGATACAGGAGCTGTTGGGTACACTGGAGAAAGATGGGGTCATTCGCCCCTTACGCCCCCAAGAGCGGGCAGTTATCAGCCCATGCTTGTTTATTCGAAAGAAATCCGGGGCTGTCCGAAAAACTGTGGATTTTCGCTGGGTTAATTCCTACAGTGAATCATGGGGCAGTGACAATATAAACGTGATGGAAACTATTCGGGGGCTGCCTAGCCACTGGGACCGATTTACCATTCTTGACCTCAATCAGTCTTTTTTTCAGATGCCAATCTGTTCGGCTTTGGAAAGATTGTTTGGTTTTGAGACCCCTCATGGTACCTTTGTGTATCAGCGTCTCCCTCAAGGCTGGGTGTGCTCTCCTGGCCTCCTGCATGACCGTTTGGCCAAAATCCTGCAGCCCACAGAAGGGCGCAACTTCGTTGATGATATTATTATCGGTGGGCAGGGGGCTGCAGACCATGATCGCAACCTGAAGGCAGTTTTGGAGGTGTTAATGGCTAACGGGCTGACAGTAAGCAAAACCAAAGCACAAATTTCAAAAGCGGAGCTGATTTTCCTTGGTTTTTCAATTTCTGGCCAAGGCATTTCTTTGGATGCGTACATCAAAGCTCAGTTGGCCAATTTACCTTCTATGGAATCGGTGAGGGATGTCCGCAAGTTCATGGGCATCATGAACATCTGCCGCCCGGTCACTCCTGGCTTGACAGAGATCCTCAGGCCCTTGACGGCCCTTTCGAAGGGGGCTTCCCAGGCTGAGCTGCAGAGGGTGGTCAAGGCAGCTTGGGGTCAGATCCTACAACACACAAGACACATTCACTCACCCAGGCCATCCAGGGAATACTTTTTGCATACAGATTGGAGTGGCCAAGGTGCAGGGTACATCTTATATGATGGTCACCCCTCAGCAGGGAGGGTGGTGGCCATCAACAGTCGACAACTTTCAAACAGCTCTGACAGCCAGAGATAGGACTTGGGCCAAATTTTTGGTCCGACTCCGGTCCGGTCCGGTTACGGTCGGGTTACGGTCACCGTACTACGGCCGTAACTCCGTACCGTAACCGGAGTAATATGTTGTTTTTACGGTACGGAACAGGTACGGTATAACTACGGTAGGCCCTAAATCACCGTGAAGTAGCGTGGTTCAGTGCTAAAGCGTTAGGCTGCAGTCAGTAGGGTCGCGGGTTCGAATCCCCCTGGGTTCCTTTGGAATCGCGGGACCCTGCGGGGGTCACTTTCTACGGTTTACGGTTGTTACGGCCGTTACGGTCCGGTACGGAGCGGTACGGAGTGGTACGGTGCTACGGTTACGGCCGTAAAAGTACGATTTTCTGACGAAAATTGTACTCCGGTTACGGTCCGGTTACGGTGGTTACGGTCCGGTTACGGTGACCGTAACCGTAAAGTCCTATCTCTGCTGACAGCTCATTTTTGGGAGAGTTGGGGGCAATTGTCTGGGCCTTGAAAAACATTTCCAGCCTGGTGAAAGGGAGCAAACTCACCCTGCTGACTGATTCGGAGTCCTCTCTGCACAAGCTGTTGGGGGCCTCGTACAAAACACTTACCGAAGATGTGCGGGTCGCCCGCCTTGCTACCTGGATGGCTGCCAACTTCCCGATCCCTGGCCGGCTGACGATTCGCTTCATCCCAGGCGAAGACAACCATTGGGCTGACGCATTGTCTCGCTGGTACCGCCGACCCAACGCGCGCTGCGTCGCCCCGGATTCCGAGCCACCCTTGCCTCCAGCTAGCTGCTCCCCACCTCTGGCTCCCACGGTTATTCCTTTGGATACGGAACCCCAGGCGCCCACAACGATTACCGAGAATGTCGTACCCCCACAGGAGGTTTCGCTTTTGCCAAACGCAGGGCGAGCATTACCAAATCCACTGATGTCATCATCACCTGATTCTCACACTGCTGCGTTTCACTCTGAAACGAATTCTGCAGTGGCGGAGGGGATCCGAGTGGAAGGCGAGCAGGAGCAGAACTTTGCAGCGCATCTGGCGGTGGTGCGTCGTCTCCACGCCTCGGAGCACTGGGGGGCACAGAAGTTATGGGATCAAGTTCGTCAACGCCATCTACAAGTGACTTACAGTGACGTTTGCGAAGTCGTCAAGCGTTGTGCAACATGCCAGTTTTTCGCACAACCGAAAGAAAAAGAGCCGTTGGGCGATATTTGCCCTCGTGCTACAAAGCCCGGCCACGCCATCAGCATTGATGTGGTTGGGCCTCTAGAGCCGGGTCACAGGGGCGAAAAGTACCTGGTTTGCATCGTCGACCATGTTTCGCGTGTGGGCTTCGCGCACGGTGTTTTGGCGGCCGATACCTCCTCGATTTTGGATGTCCTGGAAATGTGGAACCAGCGTCGGGGTCGCCCAGATACCATCGTCTGTGATGGTGCTTCCTATTTCCACTCTGCTCGAATGCGCAAGTGGCTCCAGGATTCGCGCATCACCATGTTGCGCATTCCTCCTCACCACCATCGTGCCAATGGATTGATCGAGCGATTTCAGCAATCCTTGCTCACTCGTCTTCGTCGCATGATGTTCGATCGTCACTGTTCCTGGACGTCGTTGATACCCGAGGCAGTGAAAGCCGTCAATGGGGCACGCCATCGCGTCACTCGGTTTGTACCTGACGCGCTTTGGGAAGGAACGGAGCAGCAGTGGTGTGAGGCGAAACAACGGGGTCAGGAGGCGCGACAGACATACAACAAGGGTAAACGCCTGAAACTGCATCATCACTATTTAGGGGAACGGGTGTTATTATTGGATGGAACCAGGGATGCTACACCTCAAAATAAATTTCTCCCTCTTTGGAAAGGGCCCTATGTGATCTCCCAGTTGTTGTCTGGACGCCGCTATAAGCTTCTCCCGCTGACACATGAGGTAAAGCGTGGTCGCAAGCCTTATTTGGTGGCACACAGTAATCAGCTTACGCATTTTTTTGACTGAGTGCAACGACTTCTTTCGGAGGCGCAGGAAAGCGTGTGGAATACAGTAAAGGGGATCAGAACTGAGTCGGTCATGGGGTTTAGTCGGGAAGACTCGGAGGACAAGGAAGAGATTTAAGGAAGAAGGTGGTTGGGTGTATGGTCGTTTATTTTGCTTACATTGTGTAAAGCGTTCTTTGGCGGCCGTTTCACCACTCGGTATCGCTGTTGCGAACGAGTGTATTCAACAGTTATCAACTGTATGGGGAATGGTATGATGTCAGTGAACAATGTTTTTTACAAAAGGCTGAACTGAGGGAAGGAAAAGTTTGGGAATATTGGAATTATTCGAAAAGATGTTGGTGTATGGGTTGTTAAGGCAATCGTGAGGGCACGATTAAGCATTGTGGGGGAGGCCTGTAGGAGAGGAGTGACTGTATGTTCTAGTTGGGAGGGTTAGGATTGTGAGAGGTCAGGAAGGATGACAGTTAGAGTTTGGTTACTGTCAGGCTGGATTGGGAAGTATTAATTGTGGGCAAGCGAACAGGTGTTTGTAAGATTTTGATCACGTCTTATCATTCACCCAGCACTGGAGAAGTGTGTGTGTTTGTGTGTCTGTGTGCGCATCCCAATCTCACACTTGGAATGCCCACTTCGATACATTAACGCCTCATCCTTGACACCTTGTTTACACTCCGTTCAGCCATCCGTGTTGCACACGGGCCTTTCTCTCGCAAAAAAGGACTGCTGTCCTCTCCATTTCAGCCTTTCGTTAGACCCACTCCAAACATGCCGACCAGCATCCCACGGCAGTGCCGCCGTTGCGGGCTGAAACTAAAAAAAACGTTGAGAAACAGACTGGATGAGATGGATTGGCGGTCAGGAGCCAAAGTTGCTGCATACAGCTGCGCAGCCGCAGCAACAGCAGTGGCGATCCCCGCCATTGCTCTTCCCGCCGCGGGGTTTTCGGCGGGGGGTGTAGTGGCTGGTTCAGTTGCCGCCGCTTGGCAGGCGTCGATTGGCAACGTGGCAGCGGGCTCCGCATTCGCTGCGATGCAGACTGCTGGCACCGCCGGAGTCATTAACGGCGTTACGGCTCCGTTGGCAACCGGGGTTGGGGCCGTCGTGGGGATGTTCTCCAGGAGGAATAAAACGAATCAACCTGACGGAACAGAAGAAGTAGAAAAGAAGCCTTGTGAGAAATGTCGAGGAGATCCAAAAGGGGCTGTGTGTGACGAATGCAAGGAAAAGGAACAACCTGCCAAAGAGGAGGAAGGGTATTTATGTGAGAAATGTCGCCAACAGGAAAAACGGATTTCATCTGACGAACAAAAAGGGGAAGAAGGAGAAGGGACGTCAGGTGATGCCGAGGAAAGAGAAGGGGCTTTATGTAACCCACAGGAAAGAGAAGAGACGTCGTGTGATGTGGAGGGAAAAACTGGGACGTCAGGTGACGCAGAGGAAGGAGAAGACGCTCCGTGTAACCCAGAGGAAAGAGAATGGCCTCCATGTAATCCAGAGGAAAGAGAAGAGACGTCATGTGGCGTTGAGGAAAAAGTAGGAACGTCACGTGACGAGCTCCACCGTGACGCTGAGGAAATAGCAGGGACGTCATGTGACGAACGCCGCAGTGACGCTGAGGAAATAGCAGGGACGTCACGTGACGAACGCCGCAGTGACGCTGAGGAGAAAACAGGGACTTCTTGTAACGAACGCCGGAGTATCTTCAAAAGCTGGTCTTTGGGGGGCTCCAAGGCAGCTGTGGTGCTCAGAAAGTACTTACCCCAGCAGAGTAAGTGAAGTCACTGTGTTTAAATCAATATTCAATATCCAAGACTGATTCTCCTCATTGACCTGTCACCAGAGGATGTTTTTTTTGTTTTTTTTGGGGGGGGTCTCTCTTTCTATTTATATTTTTCTCAGGGGGGGAAGTGTGAAAAAGCAAAAGGGGGGGGGGGGGGATTTCACTGTTCTCCTGGTTATGCACCTCTTTCTTTGCAGTAGTTGCACGGGATGTGGAAAAAGTTATTTGCCAAAATGTGGAGAGGCTGTTTGAGGGGGCGGGAGAATGCTGGATGGGAAAAAAAACCCCAAAATAACATACACACAGGATAACACATTGGTATTGCCAAAAATGCTGTGACGAACGATGCTGAAATTTTGAATCGATGAAGGTGTTGGGAGGGAAGTTTTGAAAAAAAGCAAAAGGGTGACATGGTACTGTGTATTTAAGCTTGTATTATTACTGGGGCATATTTTTGAGAGACTTTTTAGGGAGCTGTGAAGTCGTTTCTTTTCTGCAGAATGCTTCCATCTTATTTCAAGGTTTCAAATTGTGCAAATTCAAGTTTAATGAGTTCTGGGAAGTAATGGGTTATGCTAAGAGACCACACATGTTCATATGATTTTCTGACTGTACAGTAATCAACTGACGCTGGGTGATAGGCTTTATCACCCAGTGATACATACATATATATATTTATTTATCTGTACAAAAAAATGAAATTTGGCGCATGTGAAATGAGGATCGTTGCTATTTTCCAAGCCATTATATATTTTTGGAAGTGTGCAAGGCAATGTGACTTCTTTCCTGGAGAAGACACAATTTTATTTTTATTTTTTTATTATTTTTAATATCATTCGAAAATATGTATCGATGATTTTCCAACCATACAACACAGTGTGTGCAAATTTGGCGCCATAGAAAGCCACATTGTACAAGCTACTGACGTTAGATTTTCATTGATGCATATGGTCAGGGGAGGTTACTTCCCTGTATTTTGGCTGGAATGACTTTGTCAAGAGTTTGGCCTTCAAACAAATCCGCTCTTAGTAAACTAGACTGATGCACCCATTCTCGAGACCAGTCAGTCCCTGTTGTACTGGTGGCCAGACAGGGGTAGAAATACTTGTTGAAAAACGGGGTTAATGCTCTGTGTGTTATGTTCCTAGACTTTTTGTCATTAGTATGCACAGCTGGAGGTGATCATTGGGACACATGCTAAAACTGAATTTCCACATGGACCACCAGGGACACCTATTCCATGTACCCAGAATGACAAAACGAAAACAACTCCAGTCCACACAAAAGACAGGTGCCGCCACCAAACTTTAAACCCATCGACAAATCCAGATCATACCCATCACCATCATTGTATTGTTTTGGTGGCGCGTTGTGGCCCCCAAGAAAAGTTGCTTGGCAATTTTTTGGACCGCAGAAGGGCCAAAACGAATTTTCCAAAGATAAGTCTTGAGCCAGAAATGCACTAGAAGTTTGGTAAGACTGGGGCCACATCCCACAAAAAAATAAAAAAAGCCCCACAGAACTCACAAACAACAGAGATAAACTAGTGTTGTGTTGCAAACCTTGTAAGTTGTATCATTGAATTTTGGGACCATATTTTCATTTTATTTTCCAAATTCCACAAAAGAGCCACATCAATACGAAACAGGCAATTTAGGGTCACTTTTGGGCCACCGAAATCGAAAAAATATATTCTGATCACCACCCACAAGATCCAGCTGACTCACTACCAAAAATATCCCTGTGGCGTACTCACTGGCGATTCCACCCAATCGATACACACAGTCCGTTCACGTATCCGTCGCGCAACAGACCTTTCTCTTACATAAGTACTGCCATCCTCTCTAGGTCAGCAATTCGTTCAACACACCCCAAACACGCCGACCAGCATCGAACAGCAGTGCCGCAGTTTCGGATGGTATGTCAGTGCGTACTACGCTATAGCTAGTAGCTTCAGAGATGGTTCAGGGAAAAGGAGTGATGTACCATTGGGGGTAGGGGGTGGCGTTTTTGCCAGGATTAAACTCGCGTGGCTCCAGCATATAGGTTTATCTCCACACTCAAGGAAGCATATCGCCGGCAGAGCACGTACGCTTTCTGGTACCCGTGAGCACTCGGGACCGTGTGAGGAAGCGTACACTGGCGGACATGCCCTTCGTACTCGTCTTTCCCCCAAACGGAGATAAATATGGCGGAGGTAGTGCTAGTTGGGTGCCTGGTTGAAGAAAGAGCGCGCGAATCCCAACAAGATGGTGAGGATCTACTGCATCACTCTCGACAGTGCTGATATTTTTCCTGGGGGAGTCGTCACTGGTCACGTGTTGCTGGAAACAAGCGAGCGAATCAAAGCACGGGGAGTTCGCTTATCCCTTCTCGGGGTGGAGAAAGTGCACATCATTCGGCGTCGCAAGGATAGTAAAGGAAACAGAAAGGTCTACCACTATGTCGCTGAAAGGGAGCTCGTCAGCGAAAGAGTGACTCTGTTCGGCTGGCCCAAAGGGGCCCAGGGAGATCCAGTTTTTCTGGAGGCGGGTCGTCAATACTCTTTCCCGTTCAAGTTCAGCATTCCGTTCCACTGTCTCCCAAGCTGCGAGTACAACGAGTCGAAAAGGATCTCTTATCGAATCGACAGCTGCGTCGACAGGCCATGGAGGTTCGACTATAGCTGTAAAGCTTCGGTATGGGTGTTTCCTAACGCTCACGTGGATTTCGTCCCTCCCCACTACTCCACAGAGCTCGAACAGCGTCACATCCCCAAGGTGTGTTTCTGCTTTGGAAGAGGGGCGCTGAAGCTAAGAATCGAGCTGGTGAAGACCGCGTACTGGTGGCTGGAAAATATCCCCGTGGAGGTGCTGGTCGACAACTCGGAGTGCAAGTCGCCGATCAGAAAATTCAAGGTTCAGTTGGCAATCGTGTCGACGTACGTGGCGAAGGGCCGCGTCGACACGCACGAGCACCAGCTGGCTGTCAAAGAATTCCCCCTTTCGAACGGTGAAATTCCGCCGAACGCCCAGGAGGTCAAGTTCCGACACACTTTCGACCGCCAACAGTATGTGTACGACCAGCGCTTCCCGTCGTCCACAATCCATGGGGAGTTCATAACCCACAAGTTCGTCATACGAGCGACCGTGAAATACTGGTTCGGCAAGTATTCCACAGAGCTCCCCATTTTCATCGCCGATGGTCCTTCAAGGCCGTCTGATTCCAACCAGCCCGTGAACGATCCTGACGCGGCGGCGGCTGTGCAAAAAGATCATGATAAGAAGCCACTATGGGCTAATGCGCCCCCTTATGCTTCTGGATATTACCCAGATTATCCCACAGAGGATTCAGGCTTGATGTTTGATCGCATGCCAATCGGGAAATGGCCGGATGAGGATATTCCCTTGTTCGAGAAAACGGAGGACTACGGAACCAGCAGAGATGATTACGGACACTGAGCAGGGGAAAAGAAAAGTGCTTTTCCAACTCGGGGTTGGAAACGCAGGGCTAAATTTCATTCTATTTTCGTAGGGATCAGGTGATCAACATTGGGGAGTCTGCTGTTCGATATTTCAGTATCATGGGGTTTGGGAATCTTTCATGGGTTTGTGACAATAACTGGAGGATTGGATGCTGGCGGTGTTGTTGGCTAGGAGTTGCCAGAGATTTCAATTTGCAGGAGAGGGGGGGGAGGGTTGGTGGAGGCTCATATGACTTTGGGGACCTCCTGATTCCACCTATCAGGAAGGTACGACCATTTGGGACAAGCTTTTACGTTTCCATGAGTTTTCAGTCATTTGCTTGGAGCAGTTCAGTGCTTCTTATATTGTATGTATAATATATAAAAGATTCGTACCAATAGATGAAAATATGACAGTTTTGATCGACACGGTCATAGCTTTTTTTTGTGATGTTCGCTAGTTTTGAAAAAAATGCAGTAGCTTTTAGGTAGAGCCAATATGTGTGCATCTTTCTTCAGGATTTCCAGTTTGGCTTGGTGGATCCTACGATCTGCATGAATTTTTTATTTTGATAACGGACAAGCCAATTCATACATTTTTGTGTTCCTTTTATTTTTTCACAGGGGATAAGGGGTAAGTATACCGACTTTTGGTGCATGTTTTTGAATACCTTGTGAAATCAGATTTGCTTCTGGAAAAAGAAGCAGAAAATCAATTGTCAGGGATGATTGTGCAGAAGGCGCGCTGATTATGTAACAAGTGTGATTCTTGAAGAAACTGGGATGTTTTTCATCTTTGGTAGGCAAGTATTTGATTTGCCAAAAGAAAAAAAAGGAAACACATTGCATATTGAATAGTGCATCTGAATTTGCTGGTAGGTACCAGTGTTTGCTTGCCATCTGACATATCACCCTCCTGTTTTTTTTTTAGCAAGTTGTATACAAACTCTGGATTTCCAGAAATGCATTGAATCCTGCCGAAGATTTCTAATTTTTTTGGGGGGCTTCCCCCCCCCCCCAAAGTTGCTTATGTCTGTGGTTGCTTTTGGAGATACACATTCAACATCCTGTTACGTATAAGTTCTCTACTACCAATGATGATACAGAATTTTTATCACAATCACTTCGTTTTTTACAACTGCACCAGCACCTGGATGTCTCTCAACACTCCACTCTTATTTGTTTCAAGACAAATCCCATGGAAATCGACTGATCGTCGAAAACCATACATTTTTTTTAATGTTAAAAATGCAGAAAAACACCCATGCAGAATGAGGCACAACTCTGAAAAACAAATTGCTCAAATCTGCATTTCCTTGTTGTAGGCATAAAAATTGTGACTGAATGATCACCAAAAAACTTCAAGCAACTGCGAAGCAAAATACCCAATGATACAACAACTCCGAAATGAAAAAGAGATTATGTCCAACGCCAAATGATACACCAAGCACAATGCATGATTTGCATGTCCTTGTTGCAGGCATCCCTGTGCACTCGGACTCAGTGCAGCAATCTTATGAACATTTTGTTCATAATTCAAGAAAAAAAAAAACATCGATGACCTGTTGTCGGCTCCAGAAGCTTCTAGAGTGGTGCTGGTCTGTATGAATCTCAAAACATGTTTGATTTTCTACTTGCAGACGCATCTTCGTTTGCACTCTTTGCATTTCTTGCAACTTTGAGGTTTCGGGTGGCAAGAGCTCTCTGGAAGACCAAGAGACGGCATGGCATCAGTGAAATGAAGTAATTGCATCTCGTGAAAATGAAAATACATTGCCGAACACAAAAACAACTCACCAATTTCACCATATGCACCACCGCCTCCTCCTCCGCCACCACCTCCACCGTATACACCACCGCCTCCGCCGCCACCACCACCACCACCACCACCACCACCACCACCTCCCCCGCCGCCACCTCCGCCGCCACCGCCGCCACCTCCGCTGCCACCGCCGCCACCGCCGCCGCCACCGCCGCCGCCACCGCCGCCACCTCCGCCGCCACCGCCTCCTCCTCCGCCGATTGCGCCACCACCCCCGCCGCCGCCTCCGCCGCTTAAGGGTTCACCGAGAAGTCGCCTCAAGCCTTGGGGGTAAGTACACACCTTCTCGATTCTTCCTTTGCAGCACGGAGCACCCTTGCAGCTACCGTACTTGCCGTTCTGTGGCTTGCATTGGATCGTTTTGCACTGCTTTTCCAACTTGCATTCCTGTGTACCATCAATCGCAAATACTCTCAGCCGAATAGTGTACACAAAGAAAAACAAAACAAACAGCGGGAATCAGACGCCAAGGGTTCGGGCTTGTTTCAGTCCAGCCTTACTTTGCATTTGCAATTGCATTCTTTGGAGCTCGATTTGTGCTTGCCTTTGGAGCTCGATTTATGCTTGCCTGGGAGACACACACACACACACAAAAACATAAATCGAGCATGCGTGCCATATGGCCGGCAAATCCAAGCGAAGCACCACCAAACAGGACAAACATCAACTCATGAATCTGCTGTTCAATACTATTGAACAGCACTAGTAGTGATGTAAAAAAAAGACCATTCAAAGCAAAGCCAAATCACACTCACTCAGAAGGGCTCGCCCATTTCGGACCGGTGAAATGTATGTCCAGACGTTGGATACCGACGTCTCTGCAAAAAAAAAGAAATCGAGGACTCCGCATTTTTGGTCAAAAAAAACATCGAGATACCAAGTGTCATTCCAGTGCTGCTGGTCATTCAGCCTCCACAATGACCCAGCACGCGTATCGGTAGGTTATGTCCCTAAGTTGTGTCAAAAACCAGCAAAAAAACAGAGGCTGTATGATCAGAATCACGTGACATGGACAGATGCACATACCAGCCGAGGCCGCGGACTGGCAAGTCGCCAGAACGGCGAAGATCGTGAGCGGCAGCAGAATCAAAAAACACCTCATTTCGAAAGCTGGGAGCGCTGGATATTTTGTGCAAAAGAGTCGCGCAAGACCATATTTGAGGTATTGCGTGCTTTTCATTGGACACCCACATCCACATCAAGGATGCTCATTCCCATCATGCGAAGGGATGCTTCGTATGGCGTCGCCTCAGCACAACACACGAAGAAGCTGAACGGACACAAGTACCTAGTAAAAGTGGTTGGCTCCTCAGGCAACATGTAATCATTGATTGATGGATTGGCTGGTTCTCTTCTGTTGGTGTGATGTAGATTCAACAATGGAATTTCAACATTAAAATACACATGGTCACATTTGATTTTTACTGATAATTGTAATAGGAGAATATCTCTCCTACACAATGTAATTGATGTTTGTTTGTTTGTGATGTAGATCGTAGGGAGAACCTTTGCATTGTTGCGGCATTATAGGGGTGATGGCCTCTTTTTGCTTTATTGTAAAAATTGGTTTTTGGTTATTGGGGGGGATTGATGTTTGTTTGTTTGTTTTGTTATTGGGGGGGGACCTCTTGGGTGGTGCTGTGCACCTGTACATACATGCATGGGAGCGATTTCTTAATGTACAAGCAAGCGAATGATGACGTGGACGCTGACGTTCGGTCAGTCTGACTATTCTTTCACGGGGCTTGGTGTGTGTGGCTGCAAACCCGTCTTGTGCGTGTGACCATCACTGGGACGGGGCGTTCCGCGGAAAAAGTGTGAACTACGGCTGTTGTAATGGGGTTCCTGACTCCAGCGCCTGTAGTTGACCAAGATGGTCAGGATCCATACCATCTCTGTTGACACCCCTGATATTTTCCCTGGCGGTGTCGTCGCTGGTCACGTCCTCCTCATAGCAGATGAGCAAATCCAAGCACGGGCAGTTCGCCTGACCCTTGTGGGAAAGGAGAGGGTGCATATCACGCGACGGCGCAGTGGCAAGAGACGCCATGAGGAATATACCTTCCATTACCACGCCGAAAAGGAGATTATCAACGAGACTGTGACGCTGTTCGGATGGCCCGTAGGAGTCCAGGGAGGTCCAGTGTTCCTGGAGGCAGGTCGCCAATACTTTTTCCCGTTCACCTTCAAGATTCCGAGCTACTGCCTCCCTAGCTGCAAGCATAGTGCCAAAAAAAACATCAACTATCGACTCGAAAGCTGCGTCGACAGGCCGTGGAAGCTCGACTTCGAGTGCAAACAGTCGATACTGGTGCTTCCTAACGCTCACATGGCTCCCACCATTCCCAACTACTACAATGAACTGGAGCTGCGACACTACCTGGCGGAGTGTTTCTGCTTTCGAAAAGGGTGTGTCAAGGTAAGGATCCAGCTGGAGAAGCCCGGGTACTGGTGGCTGGAAAACGTTCCCGTGGAGGTGGTCGTCGACAACTCGCTGTGCAGCGCGCTGATCAGAAGAGTCGGGGTTCAGTACTTGATCGTGTCGACGTACTTGGCGGATGGGAAAGTCGACACGTTCGAGCACGAGTTGGCTGGGACAGAGTTCTGTCTTCGGAACGG
The DNA here is from genome assembly GCA_030272585.1 of Bryopsis sp. KO-2023. Taxonomy (NCBI): domain Eukaryota; kingdom Viridiplantae; phylum Chlorophyta; class Ulvophyceae; order Bryopsidales; family Bryopsidaceae; genus Bryopsis; species Bryopsis sp. KO-2023. Next base: position 2,039,044 of record BSYQ01000010.1, read on the forward strand.
GCACATTCCTGCGAAGGCGGGGCCGGTTAGGCTCCGACACTTGTTCGACCACCAAGATTTTGTGCTCGACCAGCGGTTTCCGACATCCACAATCCACGGAAAAATCACAACCCACAAGTTCGTCATTCGCGCGAACGTCGTGTACAAATTCGGAGGGTATGCCACAGAGCTCCCCATTTTTGCCGCGGATGGTCCTGCTAGGCCATCCGACCCCAACCAGTCCGTCATGGGTGGGATGGCTGTCGTTAATGTTGAGAAGCCACCAAAGGCGGACAAAACCTCAGTGGATGACTACGGATTTGGTTTACATTATCTTTCGCTGGATTCAGGGGACCCAGACTGTTGCACCCCGGGTTGCGCCTGGCCAGATGATGAGTCCCCAGTGTTTGAGAGGACAGGGGGATATGGTGTGGACTGACTGAGGGAAATAGAAATGCCCTATTACTGACCCTGGCTGGTGGTGCGAGGTTTCACTCTGTGATCAAAGATAGGGGAGGTTCATGTTTGACGATTCTTTATCATGGGTTTTGGAATCTTTCATGGGTTTGGGATGGATTTTTTTGGGTGGTGTTGTGGAATAGGGAATAGGGAATATCTATCTATCTATCTATCTATATATATATATATATACAGATAGATAGATATTGTATTTATCATTGATTGAAGTTCAATTATGAAGTTCATTTTTGCTTTCAAAGGGTGCTTGATAACATGGGGAATTTGGAAATCGGACAATTTTTTTTGTTTTGTGGTTTATTGATTTGTCATTTTTATTTTTACTTTTGCTAGGATCAGTCAACATTCGCATTGTAGGAACATTATTTTTTTGTAATTGAGATTTTGCAATTGGTGGATGTGCAACTGGTCGATTTAGAGCAGAGAATTAGTTTCGACAGCTGTCCAGGAAGAAATGCTCGCCATTTCTCCCCCCCCCCCCAAAAAAAATAAATACACATTCAACAAAAAAAAGGGACAGGAAAGATGATTTTTTTACTTTTATTTTTCCAGCTCCAGAGAATCGCACGGGTGTTTTTCAAGGGAGGTATACGAACCTTAGATATGTACGGTGATGAGGTGACAAAAGATTGAGAAAGATACGACAACTTGACCAGATGCTGTCGGGACCTTCTACATTCCATGCACTCAGGAGAAAATTCCTACAGGATCCTTTCTCAAAAGTTATCCAAACACCAAGGGGAACATCAAGTGACTCCGATCAAACGTTTCGTCTTTTCAAACTCCTCCCAGCTATGAACCATCAGTTGAAGGGCTGCAGAATCGTTCCTCCATCAATCCAGCATCTAATTCTCTGTCCATGTGGTTGTATTTTTCACCAGCCCACTTGCCCAGTAAAAAACATGCTTTACGTTTTTGCATGTCTTGTATTGCCCTGCCTCTCTGAAGCTTGCCCACTTCCAGGGTCTTACACTTTTCGATCAGTTGTTCTACATTTTGAAAAGAAATCAACCCATCAACCCATCAAACTGTGACTTATTGGTACAGTTCGAAGTTCTCGATCCGTTTGGGAGAGCAATGTAGTTGGTTGTGACAGAGTCTGTAAAATCCTCAGGGCTTGGGTGGTCGACATGGGCACCATTTCTGCGAATGATTTGAAACCTGGAGCTCTCTTGAACACGGGAGGGGTACGACTCACACAGAGTAACAGAGGAAGTATGTCTGCTCACCGAAGGGTGCTTTCTTTGAAGCCTTAAGAAGACGTTTCTTTTTTTATATCTTTTTCCTTCCCATCTTTGTATAAAAATATCCCCCCCCCCCCCCAGAAAAACGACAAATCCCCAACCAACGAAAAACAGACAAAAGAAAAACAAAAACAAGATTTCCAAATCCCAATCGTCGATTGGAAATCATGTCCAAACTGCCCCACTCTCTCTAAGACACTCGGATAAAAGTTCAACTCCACTCTGCTGTCTCTCTCACTCTTTTTCTTTTTTTTTTTTCTCCCTCGACAGTTGAAATATATCTGGAGGAGAACAGCTCCCCCCCCAAATTAATGATCAATGGCCAGGAGAGGGGAAAAAAACAGAACTCACAGGAACGAATAACGAATGTGCACAAAGAAAACAAAAAATGAACTGTCGACGTTCCAGCGAGGTTGCCCCTGCCGACAAGAATCCCCCAAATCCCGTTTTGTCAAATATATTTAGACACTGCCGAACAATTTAGGAGCTCTGCGAAAAAAAAAACAAAAAACAGAATCATTCATTAGCATCAATTTATACCTATATATATGTGTATATATTTATTCAGTTTGACTTGGTTTAATTATTGTAATTCTTATCATGTTGTGATTATTCCTTTTTTTCTTATTTACCCTTTTTTTTCCTTTTTTTTTTTGGGGGGGGGGAGGGGGTGACAGTTGGTATCTCCAACCCACCCAAAATCAATAAAAAATTAATTGTAAGAAAATTCGCTTGTGACAATAATATTCCTCTCAACAAAACACAAACCAGCGTTAAAAAGAAAGAAAGAAAATCATACAGAATCTATTCAGTCGGAGACTTCTCCATGTCGACAGGAATGAGGAATTATTTCAACAAAAAATATGCATGTTTTTACACACATGCTAATTATTAATGCTTGTTTTCTATTTTTTGAATACCTTGGTGAATCCGAGGTCGTGCTCATCAGCATATCGCTCCATGAATCGCATGAACCGGTCCCACTCAAAGGCAGATTTCATGGTGTACTGTGCCTCGATCTTGTCAGGCTTTCCATTAATAAACTTTGCCTGGACATTCACGGTGTTAAGCACACCCTCGTCGTCGACCAGGTACAACCTGCAAATTACCAGCAAATTTATCATTGATTAACCCCCCCAAAAAAATTAAGATAAATCAAACACAGTGCCCTTGCTTGCCATGCGACGTTTCGTATCACAAAAGGAAGCACCTTCTGGTGCCAGCGATAAAAATGTAAATCCCGATTGCTAATTTATCTTCTTTTTCTTTTTTGAAAGAAAAGCACCCATAAAAATTTCAACTCAGAACCAGATGTTTGTGGGGGGAACAGCAAAAAAAGCGACGATAAATAATCAGCACTCCTAGAATACCACACAGAAAAAAAATCGTCTTTCTGCTTACCCAGTGATATCGCCCATTTCGCTGGAGGCCTCAAACACGTTTGGGTTTTGGAAAGTGAAGAAGGCAGTTCCGTTGGACCCATCCTTGGACCTGGTGAGTCTGACATCAGGGACGCAGGGCTCTTCCACACCTCGGATGAATTCCATGCCAGTTTTCATGGAAACCACCCTGCGAGTTCTCTGGGCACCGATCGCCCGAGGCACTCGCAGACCTGAGAAAAAAAAAACAGAATCAGTTTTGAATGTCCGAGAAAATCTGGATAGGAAGCTTCCATTAACCTTCTTTGTGGGTATTTTTATTTCCAAATAATAATAAAAAAATTGTTGTTGTTGTTGTGAAAGTTGGACAGAGGGAAAGACACTTGTAAGAAACCATTTTGTTTAATTTTTTGGGGGGTTCCCCCCCCCTTTATGACAAAAGGTTTTGGGGGTGGGAAGGAACTGCCTATTGCTAGCAAAAAAAAAGTCCTGTGGGACTTCTTCATAAGGACTTCTCTGAAAATGCTAGGCTTTCTCAGACAAAGGGCCCTTGGCAGTCACCTGTGGGTTGCCTGGAAGACAAACACCTCGAACCTAGAAAACACAACTCTTTCTTAGACCAAGAATTATTGTCAAACGAAAACCAAAAAAAAAAAAGCGCCACCCTGAAAATCATATGGCAACTTGAAACTCCGAGTCCAAGGAAAGAAAAGAAGCCTGGGTTGATCAGCGCAAAGCCCACCGCCGCAAACGTGGCGATGGCGGCGCGAAATCTATTTCCAGAACGGGCGTTCGTCTGGAAAGCGGCAAAGAGCAGGGAAAAGAGGAAGAAATAGGTCGGGAGATCGAAACCACACCTGCTCCGTTGGCGACGAGTCGAGAGTTCATTTTTGGTAAAGGTTTCGGGGAAGATGGCAACGGAAACGATGTTTTTTTTTTCACGTTGGGTGCGCGAGGTGCAAAACGGAGGAAAGCGGTTTGTGGAGCGATTCGCTTCGAAAGCCCCAGTACATCTTTTTCGCTTTGCCACGAATTATCACGTGCTACAAAACGCATGTGACTTTTTTGTGCTTTCCTGCTCTTTTTCTCTGGCAATGTCGACAGTGAGTGTTGTGATCCGAATTTTCTTCCCTGTTTGGTTTTGAGGGAGAGAGCCAGCGCCTCCCCAGGCGTTTGTATTTTTCTGGCATTAGGGGGTGGGGGGGTGAGGACCTCTTTTTTCCCCGTTTTTTTTTTGGCATTGGAATTATTTGCCCCTCAGGCGACAGTGCAATCATTGATTGATCGATTGGTTGGTTCGGACTCAAAACTTGTGAGAGTTTTTTTTTGGACTTTCCAAGCAAGCATCAGAAAAAGAAAAAAGAAAAGCAAGCTTCAGAATACGTTTCCAGAACATCACAAAACAAAAGGACATGGTGTTTGTTTATATGTTCTTGTCAAATATGATGTTGCGGAATGGGGAATCGCTCAGTTTTGCCCTTGGATTTTTTAACGGTGTTGAGGGGGGGGAGGGGGGGGAGCGGAAACAGTGAAGTGCTGGGCCGCCACCTCAAAGATCACAACCCACCCACTGGACCGACCCCAGCCTTGAACTTTGGCGTGGAGAGCCAGAAACTGTAAAATTTCGCATCCAAGGTGCCGCCCGCCTTGATGGGGTTGTAGACACGATGGGCAGTCCCTTCATGCGATCTTTTGTCGCAGCAAGCACGTGAAACCCAAACCGCACAAGGCTCGCCGATTGGCTGTGGTTGTCTCGCTTCTGTTAGATTTGAGAACTTAGAGAGATTTACTTGAAGCATCTGTTACAGGGCGGCGCCGTGGTAACGAATATTAGGCCGCCCCTCCCCCCTGCGTGGCTCGGTTGACTTCTTTCAGCACGACAGAAAAAGCTCTCTTTCTCTGCTCCCAGAAGGATATTTTTTTTCAGCTCGCATTGAGCGTTTCTAAGTCTTTTATTCATCGATCTGGTGGGTTGGCCCGGGTGCCGTGTGCATGTGTGCTGTGAGCATCGTTTTGGATTCTTCCCACCCCGCGAGTCGTGGCGTGTTTCCGTGAAAGCCGTCTCGTTTGGGGGTTGGGTGGGACGATCCCAGTTGGTTGGGTGGTCTGAAACCTCGCGCGTGGATTCTGACGTTTCCCAACAGTTTGTCGATCATTTTTGCGGCGGAATCGTGTGTGGTGAGCTCGTGGGATTGCGATCGCAGGGAGCTCAGGATGTGGAACGGATTTCCTGTGGTGACGGGGTGCACGCACGACATTGCCGAGGGCGGAGCGTTTATGCCCTCGGGGCAAGATCGCCGACACCGATCCGAGGAGGGAGGCCCAGCATCAAGGGTGAGCGGCTTTCGCGCGCTTGGATAAAAAATCTCGGTTTCGTTTTCTTACCTAATGGAGAAAGAAATGGCATTCTAGTTGCTGTTGGATTCCGTCAGCAATGGCTTCGTTCTTGTGTAAAAAGTGTGCTGTCCGTATTTTCTTAAGGGGTTTCTCAATTTCTTGCCCCAAGGAGGAATTTTTGCAAGAAAATTTAGTTCAAGAATTTCTCTGAACCGTTTTCTCTCTTTTCGTCTGTGTGTGTGACTTTGTGGTTGTTTTTCACCCCTTTTTTTGTCAATTTTGTTTATTTTTTCAGAGGGTGCAGTATGTACAGCCCGGTTCCGTTTGCTCCGAAATCTGCACCGCTCTGGAATGTCAGAAAGATCAGCTGAACAGAAAGGAGGAGGAGCTGAGGCTGGCAGAGCGCGCTTGCAAGAATGCCTTGGAGAAAATCCAAAAGGAGCAGGACACCTGGATCGAGAAAATGGAGATCGTTCGCAAGCGATTGAAGGCGGCCGATGAGAAAAAAAGGGAGGCCAAAATGATGCTGAAGCTTCATGAAACCTTGGAAAAATCCGGGGAACTTCTGGGGACTATGAGGTGTCAGTTTGCTTGTGTGTTTATGCTGGGTTCTATTCTGTGGCACGGAGTCTTGAGCTTCCCTTAGCTTCCCTTTTTTCTCCTTTTCTTCCCCTTTTTTCCTTCTTTTTCCCCCCTTTTTTTTTTTGAAACGCAGAGAGTGTCGAATATCTGATCTCGAATGTGTTCCCCAACGTTACTTATTATTTCATTTTTTTTCCTTTTCGTTTTTGATGGTTTGCTCTGTGGACCCCCCCCCCCCCCCCCTGGATGGGAGAATGATGCAAACTGTCTTGTCATTGATAGGACTGTGGAGAGAATTATTGCAGAAGGTCCATCCTCTGGTGCCAGGACCAGATCGGGGGAGGTAGCCAGATCGACGCCAGGCATAAGACATGCCCTGGTGAGGTGGTCGAATTTCTGCTGTTCAGAAGAGCAGAACAGTCTCCTCAATGGATCAAGGGAGAAAACTTCCACCTTGATTCAGGGGGCAATCCTACATTTACCTCTTTTTTTGCCTATTCTTGTTTAATTCTAAATCGTTCATAATCTTAGTACAGCCAAAAAAAAAAGAAAGAAAGAAAGAAAGAAAGAAAGAAAGAAAGAAAGAAAGAAAGAAAGAAAGAAAGAAAGAAAGAAAGACAGATTGAAAGAAGGAAACCATGTCTAATTCTCTCCAGCATAGTGAAAGTATTGGTGAGAATTTCACCCTGCAGTTTTGTTTTTTTTTTTTTCCCCCGGGAGCTTTTCATCAAACGATCAAGTGTTCATTGAATCAGGAAATTTCCGAACTGGAAGCACAACGGGAGGGGGGGAAAGAGCCAGAAGGAGAAGCAACCGGCAACGAAGTCGAACGCTTCGACTATAGCGACACGAAAGAGTGTGTGACGTGCAATTCGGACTTCAGCACGGAGAGTTTCATATTGATCAAACCGAAGGAGAGATGCCGCCACCTCATCCGACCCTGCGGCCACATTATCTGCGGCAAGTGTGCTCGACAGGTGTGGAGCACCACCAAGAGGTGCCCTGTGTGCTCGGGGGAAATGATGAAAAAACCCAAAATTTTCCGCCCTCCCAGATACCAGTGATTAAAACAAGGGAAGAGAAAAAAGGAAAAAAAAACCAAAAAACAAAAGAGAAAAATGCCCCCGTTTTTTCCGGTTTTTCGTTGTTTTTTTGTTGTTTTTTTTTTCCGGTAAAAGAGAGAGATTAAGAAATTGAGATTTCATGGCACAATGAGATTGTGCATGTGGGTTCATTATGAGAATGAATTTGGGGGGTTGGGGTAGGGATGGGTTGTGACTGTGCGTCAGGTGGTTTTTCTATAAATAGATATGAATATAAGTATAGGTGTGGGGGCAAAATGTGAAAAAACGTATTATGTGCTCTGTTTGGCTGATTTGTGAAACGAAGATATATTTGAGTTGGGCGTTCGTCTTTTTTTTCCCCTTTTTTTCTTTTGGAGGGTAAAAAAAAAAAAAGAAAAAAAAGGGGGAATTGGGAGGAAGTCCACAAGAATGTTTTTCAAGAATGCATCTTTAATCAAAAAAAAAAAGAAAGGGAGTGGGAAGAAGAAACAAAAAAATGAGCAGTGTTCGTTAAGTTCGATCAGAGCAAAAAAAAAAAAAGTGGTTTTATCATAAAAAAAATTGAAGAGAATTTTTCAAGGCCTTCAAAGAAAAAAAAAAAAGAAAAAAAGGTGAACAAGAGCCGAAAAGAAAGTTAAAAAAAAAAAAGAAAGAAAAAATCTGTTGGACACAGTGAGAGAGAAAATGGAAAAAAACAGTTGAAAAAAAAATATGGAAAATATGGAAAAGAAAAAGAAATGGCTGCCTGGACTGAATTATCTATCATTTTGGGGGTTTATTTATATATATATATATACATATATGTGCATACACATAGCAATATCAAGAATGAGTGTTTTTTTAATTGCATTTGATGCTTTTGTTTTCGACATGTTTCTATTTGGGGTTATTTTTTGGGGATGTTTTGTTGTTTTTTTCTTTACCCTTTACCCTTTCCTCTCTTGGGAGGGAAATGCAGGGGTGGAGGGCAAGAAAAAAAAAGAAAAAGAACAAGAAGACTACATTGAGTGTTTTTTTTTTGTGTTTGTTGGCATGGTGAAATTTCAGCCACAGCCGAAAGTTACTTCGAAAGTTACTTTTTTTGGGGGGAAAAAAAACAAGAAGGGAAAAAAAAAAATGGGAGTTTATGAGGGCAACGATCGTTTTATTAGGAAATAATGCAATGTTTCGGAGAAAAGGGGGGGGGGGGGGGGAGAGAGAGTCTGTGGCAAAAAATTATGTAAACCCGTTTGCCCGTTCCCCCCCCCCCCCCCCCTTCCTTTACGAAAAGCGATTTCCTGTTTCTTGAAACCTTTCGTTTGTGTGTGTGTTTTTTGGAGAAATAATTTTTGTTTTTTCCTTTTTTTTTTTAAGAGGGGGGTGGTTTTTGGCAATGTTGGGGAATGGGCTTGTCATTTGTTGGGTTGATGAAGAAATTATGCTGCATTTGAAAACAATGGGGTGATTTTTTTTTCTTTATTGAGCAACCTTTTTTTTGGGAGGTTGCTTTTTTTTGACAGATATATCTGTATATATTTACGTTTTATTTTTTGGGGCGGGAGTTTTATTGTTACTTTACGAGGATGGTTCAGTTCAATCTTGCTTACCGAAAAACAAGTGCTTCTGTGTGCCGGTTTTTCCCTCTTTTTTTTTTTGGAATTTATCGGTGTTTTCTTCAAATATGATTTGCATCGTGGTCCAAAAAAAAAAAATCAAGGGAAGGCATCAGATTAAAAAAAAAAAAAAGGAAGTGGTGCTGCCCTTTAAAAAAACAAGAACGTATCCAGTTACTGGGATGTTTCTTTTTTTTTTTTTTTACTGGGTGTGTTTTTAATTGCATGTAAGGGGTTTGGAAAGGAAAAAAAAACCGCTAGCCCTGTTGTTTTTATCACAACTGTTTATAAAACAAAACAGGGGGAAATGTAAGGCCAGAAAAAATATGATTGTCAAATTTCGCGTGTTGATGAAATAAGACGTGATATCAATGGTTGGTTCAATGGTGAGATTTCAAATTCCCAAGCAAAAAAATCAGGTAGAAAAAACAAAAAAATAGGCATATATGTGCGGAGAAACAAAAAAAAAAGATTTTTTTTGTCCCTTTGCAAGATGCTTTTTTCACAACATGATGAGCTGGCAGGCAGGTAGGCTTGCAATATATTTCTTGAAAAAAACGTTTATTTAACTTTTTCGGAATATATATTGCATGATTCGGGGGCAACGGAGCCACGGCAAAAATACGAACAAGAAAAAAAAATCAACAATTATCCAATCTCGTAGTTCAAAATCATGGGTAAATCTGGGGCATGACATTTTGCACTTTTTCAAATATTCACTAATTTTGGGGGGGAAAAACCCCAGCCATTCCTGCTATGATCGATTTTGGGAAAAAAAAGGGGGAGGGGGGATGATGCCACGGTATGTTTTTTTTTTTTGCTTTTTTGGGAGGAAGCCTTAGCAGAATCGACAAACGGAACATCCCTGGGGAGTTTTTTTTTGTTGCCCTTCTTGATGGGTTTTTTCTTTTGACGGGATGAATGAATGCAAGGTTGGGTTCTTTCCCTTTCTGGCTTCCCTTTCCATTCCTTCCGTAATTATATATATATATATATAACAATTCCGGAAGGGCAGGGGGGGGGGGATTGTATTGACATTAGCCCTTTCTGTTGGGGGGGGAAATTTGAAACATGCATCAAGTTCTCCAAGTGTAATCTTAGTCGATTGTGCGATGTTACAACAACAAGAAGTTGAAAACGAAGAAGAAAAGAAAAAGAGAATCGCAAAAAGAAAAGAAAAAGAGAATCGCAAAAAGAAAAGAAAAAGAGAATCGCAAAAAGAACAAAAAAAAGGGGGGGGGGGAAAGAAGGTATTCTGACATAGCATATCACATCTTTGAATGGCTTCGGAGTTTGGAGTGAGTTTTTTTTTTTTTCCCTTTTTTTTTGTTTCAATGGCTGGAGGACTGGCAATGGGATAATAAAAGAAAAGACCCAGTGAAAAAAAGTAAATGTTGGAAGTGATTTAGGGCAGACATCATACTTTTTATAACGCACCGTTTGCAAGGAAGTGGTGGGATTGCTTGTGACCTATCCGTTTTTTTAATGATTCCAAATTCTCAAAACAGAAGAAAAAAGAAACCAGCTGATTGATGCATGGCTTTACAAGGAACAGGATTTTCTTTCATTTTGCACCCGTCCAAAAGAAAAAACCAAGTGCAGCTGGATAGAATCACATATACATATATTACACATATATATATATATATATATTACATGGTGTTTGCAAAAAATCCCAAAAGCATCTGGGAAAAAAAAATTGCCAAGCAGGATGGATGTGAATGTAATTGAGTAGGTTCAGTGGGGGATCTGCCTTGCATGATGGATGATGCATTTGTTGCTTGTGTATTTTGTGTATTTTTCTTTAAAAATTTTATATTGATGTGGCACATCAAGGAACAATACAAACTCAAAAAAAAGGTCGTGTCCTGTAATAGATTTTTGCCACCTCTCTCCAAAACCTAAAATTAGTTCCGATGCCATTCTTTGTTGGATATATTATGTTTTGTTTTGTTTTGTGGCAAATATTTGGCCCCAATTGGCAAATCCCTGCGAAAAAAACAGGTTTGGCAACAAGCAGTTCGAGCCAAAAAAATATAATGAATAATAATATGATCAGAAACTGTTCGAAACAAAACGAAACAAATTTCAATGGACACATCATGGACATCGTGAAAATTTTCTTAACATGAACCACAATCACAAGGCTTTCATTCCCCCTCTTTTTTTCTTTTCTGCTTTTTTTAAATTTCAAATGTGAAGTGATTTAAAAAAACATGCCAATTCCGAAAGTCAACCAGTAAATCAATCCCAGCAGTGCCAAACATCCATTAACTTTCTTTTTTCTTTTTTCCTTTTTTTTAAAACCCCCACTTCTTTTTTCCCCCTTTGTGTCTTTGTCAATCCTCTATTTGTATTGCCACAACAAAGAACACACCTTTTTTTTTTTTTAAACCCCGAAATAAACCTCCCCAACCTCCCCAACATCCCCAAATCCATGTAAAAATTCCTCATTTGAACACATACGTGGTCATAAAACCAAAAAAAAAAAAAACGTCCTCATAATCATGAAGGATCACCCGCCAGCACAAATCATATACTTTGCTGATTTTTTTTTTCATTGTGGATGCCTTTTTTTGCCTAATGTAGACACATAAACAGATATCGTTCCTTTTTTTTTCCCTCTGAAATATATATAATGTTTTAAACCATCACAGATACTTTTTCTGATTTTTTTTCCCCCTTCCACGTCAATTTTTTTTTTTTCGACTGTTCATCGTCTTATAGAGCTCAACCCGTTGGGTTCCATTTTCCCCTTTAAATTGGCATCCCATTCCATTCCATTTTTTTTTTTTTTTTTTTTGCACTCTTTCATTCTGTGATCCATCACTCCATCACATAAATATGCCAAAAAAAAAAAAAAAAGAAAAAAAAAAAACACGAAACAGCAAGCAACATCCCATGGCTGAGTCCTCGACCCAAATATACTTTTATTTGCAATATATATATAATCCTCAAAAAAAAAAAGCTGCCATTTAGGAAAAACACGACAGAAGGTGTACCCAGATTCAAATGTGCATGAGGTCAATCCCAAAAAAAAACATCACTGGCCATTTTTCTCAAAAAAAAAAAGTCAAATCTACCTACCAAAACAAATTGAAAAAAAAAAACAAAACTAGTAAAGAACTGCACCAAAAATATTTGGTGCCCCATGTCTACCAAAAACAAATCCCCAATCATCCACCAACCCCCAAAAAATCCAAATAAGGCATGGGAAAATTTTTTCTTCAAAAAAAAAAAAGAACACTCACTCACTCAGCACGAAGAAAAAAAATAAAAACAAATTAAATGTGTGGCAAAAAGAAAATTCTTAAGAAACTGCTGGTGAGTGGGTTCATTTTTTTTTTCCTTTCTTTTTTTTTTTCCTCCCCTTTTTTGTTTTTTTTTCGAGTATACAGCAGATTCTCAAAATTTGTCCTCCCTACACACATCTGCCCCAAACTTCATAAAAAAGAAGCAAAGGGCATTTCGCGGTTGGGTCAGTCTTTCACAACCCCCCCCCCCCCCCCCCCCCCCCCTTCTTCCAATGGCCTGATATTTGACTAATCCCTCATTGCACCGTGAGTTTTGGCCAAAATTGGATGATGGTTCCACATTACCACTTCCCAACCCTGTCCTTGAAAAAAAAACACCCAGTCAAACCATGCGGAATCCCCACATATCAATCGGCAGACATCAAAATACAAGAAACAGGGATGGGCTGTAATAATGCCGGACCAGAAATAAGGTTCCTTTTTCTCTTTTTTTTTTTTCGTGCTCCCCCCCCCCACCTCCTTTGACGGATTCTTTATAGCCAAAGGAGACAAAAAGAAAAAAAAGATCAGCAAGTATTGCAATAATACAAAACGTAAAAAATCAGGCACAGCCAACGTCGAGCAATGGCAAAGCCATCATGTCGATTGTTTTGAAACTGAAAGGACCAGCATCGTGTATTCTAAATATATATCTTTTTTTTCCTTCCTCCTGAAGGTTTTTCCCCCCGCCCCCAAAAGCATGTCGAATGAAATCTATAATTTTTTTTTCCTCTCGCTCTCGTTGCCCCTCCTTTTCATTTGTTGCGAAAAAAAAAAAAAAACGAAAAACGTTTTTTTTAAATCCCCCAGGGAGAACGAGCCGGAAGGAAAAAAAAAAAAACGAAATCAAAAAACATGGTTCAACTAAAGAACTATGTTGCTGCTCCATCATGCATTTAGTTTTCTTTTTTTTCTCTCTCTTTTCCCCCCCCCTTTTTTTTTATAAAGTTGTTGTTGCTTCAGGTTCCCACCCCACCCACATATATACTTTTTAAAATGAAATCAAACTGTACTCTCAATACTAAAAATGCAAAGCGAAAAAAAAAACACAAAAGAAAACGAAAGGAAAGACAAACGAAATATAGAACGATTACGATATATCTTCTTTTTTTTTCCCCCTCCCCAAATTAAACACCAAAAAAAAAAAAACACAAGGGAGAACCATCCCTTGTGGATACATATCGTCCCTGTGCAACATGCAAATCTTTTCTTTCTTTCTTTTTTTCCAACCCCTCTTTTTTCAGTTATCTTTTTTTTTTTTCGAGGGTAACTTGTAGAGAAGAGAAGAAGAAGAAGCAATCCTGTACGCATGCTCGGTAAAATATTTCTCCCAGAGCGCACAGGCAAATCAAAGAAAAAAAATATCGGGCAGAGAAATATTTCCCTTTCGAATAAAGCCCCCCTCCCTCCCTCCCACCCACCTCATGATGCTGAGATAAACTTTTTCTCCCCAATCCCCTCTCCTCTTTTTCTCCCCCAATTTTTCCCTGATCATTCCTTTTTTTTTTTCCTCCTTTTTCTCCTTCTTCTTCCCTCTCTCTTTCTTTTTCTTTTTCTCCCTTTTTTTTTTTTTTTTTAGAAAAAGAAAAAGAAAAAGAAAGAAACCAAGTAATCTTATAGAAAGAAAACACATGCCACAGCGAACGATCTAGGGACAGCACACACACACACACACAAACCTTATTCAACCTCCAGTTGAAAAGGATTTCGACCCTTTGTGCATATCCCCTTCCAACCCCAAACACACCCATCCCCAAACAATCAATCCAGCAAATATAGCTTTCCCCTATATGATTTTCTAGACTATTTCTTTTCTTTTCCTTTTTGTTTCCAACCAGCAGTTCCCCGCTTGTTTTCTTACCTTCCCTTTCTTTTGTTGATGCATGTGGCAATACATAAACTCTAAAATTCTACCCCCCCCCCCCCCTCCAATTCCCCACACCCCGCCCAAATTCTAACATCCACATGGCACAATATTTTCGTATCTTGTAATCTTGGGGCTGTTTAGTTTTCATCTTTTTTTTGTCCCCCTTTTCCCGCTCCATTCCCACAAGTTTCACAAACTCAGAATGTCCAGGAGAAAAAAAATTTTAGTTCTCATCTTTTTTTTTCAGTTTTTGCTACTGTTGTTGATGCATTTCTCATAGCGAGCGATGCATTTCTCAAAGAACCCCATACGTATGTATAAATATCTATGGATCTCACTCTCGATCTCACACTTTTGTTTTTTTTGTTTCATGTCCTTCCTTGATAGAGTATTTTCTCTCTCACTCTTTTTTGTTTTTCCCCTTTCCTTTTTAAACCCTTTGAAACTACTCCCCCGCTCAACTCAGTTGCTTGAGTAATTCCTGCACAGCAGTCCAAGTTCCGGACACCGCACAGAACCCACCCAGCGCCAGCACCAAATAATTCAAGTATTTTTCGTTGGTTTCCAGATCCTCGTCGAACAATTTCAAATGGCACAGCGCTGGAAACATGACGCTGACTGTGATCGTCAAAAAGCTCCCCACGATGGACATCACCTGAGCGAAATACGGCACTTGAGTCGCCAGAAACAGAGCTCCCAGGCCGAGACCTGTCCGGTTCAATCTTGCGAGGTTTCCTGTGGGCCCTTTGATGCTGATCCCCAGGTGCTGTTCGACACCGCGAGCGACTGGCTCCAGAGTCAGAGCAAATTTCGTGAAGGGCGAAACCAGAATCAAAGATGTCGACACCAAACTCAGAAGACCAGGGGGCAGGTTGAGAGTGACTTCCTCCATCGTTCCGGAGCCATACATGCAGTAGCCGGCGATACCTACACACAGACATACGAACATGTCACGATCAGGCCAGAATCGCACTTCTGTTCCAACCACTGTCTTGTTTGCTGCATGAGAGAAAGCTTTTTTTTGTGTTTTTTCATGGTCGTATACCTTCTCCGGTCAAAATCCAGATACAGGGGTTCTGTATGTCGCTATGGAGGAAGAAAATATTGTTCCGGCATGGAGTTGATTTTGAAATGATTTGCCGATCTTACCCATGGTTATGCATGTGGCTCCCACGATCATGTAAGTTTTATCCAGCATCGGACCGTATTCTTGCTTGTCTTTCATGGAGGCATAGATCGATGGAAACACGGCATGGCCAGCGAAAACAAAAGCGATCAGCCCGAAGGCGCTCGGCAAAGTGTCTCCATGAACTGCAACCGTGTCGGCAATCTGTTTCACACACAAGAAAAAAGAAAAATTTGAAAAAAAATACCACACAGAGATGAGCAAAACTGAAAAGAATGGGGCATGTCGACAAGATGTTGAGCATCGCATGTTAGCAAAGTGCAACGAAAGAGTGAGCAGATTTTCTTTTTTATGTTCTTTCTTTTTATCCCCCTTCTCCAACTTTTTCCCTATTCGAGTTTCGATCGCTACCGAAACGTGGAAACCACCACAGTCGTTGGAGATCCTCTACCATCTTCACAGCAAGAACAGGTGATTTTCCATGTAAACACCCCCCCTTTCTTTTCTTTTTTTTTTTTTTTTACCTGCATGCCACCATGGAAGAACTCGTAGGTGACGACTCCAGTCAGACCCAATGCAGAGAGCACACCGAATGCTCCCACGTAGGACAAGGAGCTCAGGTCGGTCAACCACGTGGTTGGGAGGAAGATTCCGGCACTCATGGCCATCAACTCTTCCCTGGAGGGCAGGCTCCTGTGGGGCATGAGCTGCTCCAGCAGCATTCGTAGATGATCTCCTTCCAGAATGAAGAAGAGAGCGCACGTCCCTATCAACTCAGCGTACAATATCTGCATGAACCATCAAAGTTTGAAAAGTGAGATTCTGTCGAAGTCGATCCAAGGGGTCTTTCGGAGTCGATCCAAGGGGGAAGCAAAAGTGCTTTTTTTTTTCTTCTAGTGTGTGTGGAGGAGGAGGTCGTCTGGGTTTTCTGTTGTGGTGGTGGTTAAATTCATTCTGAGAATTCTGAGAAGAGGAAAGCTCGTGTAGTGAGTTGGAAAGGAGCATGATTCAAATTAGCTTTCCACATTCAACCTTTTTCCACCAAAAAATCCAGAAAAAAAATGAGTACATCATGCATCGAATGATACTGTGAATCATTTGATGGATCGGCAA
The DNA here is from genome assembly GCA_030272585.1 of Bryopsis sp. KO-2023. Taxonomy (NCBI): domain Eukaryota; kingdom Viridiplantae; phylum Chlorophyta; class Ulvophyceae; order Bryopsidales; family Bryopsidaceae; genus Bryopsis; species Bryopsis sp. KO-2023. The sequence goes on from BSYQ01000010.1 coordinate 2,055,097, forward strand.
AGCGATTCATTCACGTGGCCCCCAGAGTTTCGATTCGTTTCATTCGGCGAATTTTCTCGACGACTATATTTTCTTGCTCACCGTGGTGATAAACTTTCGACCTTCCGGCCCGAACGCTGCCTCCCCGATGTCCTCGTAGCTCTTCAACACTTTCCCCACGAAGGATTCTTTTGGACTGTCAGAAACCACTGACGTCGACGGCTCAGAGGTCGAAGCGACCGCGGGCGAATCACTTTCCAATTTCTCAGAAACGACTACAGCTTCCACGGTCACGGGGACATCCATGGACGCAGCATTGCTCGTCTCCTCAAGCTGTTTTCGCTTTGCTCGATAGGAATTCACTTCCTGGCACTTTATCAAGATCTTTCCCGTGTAGTTGGTGCACCCCCAGATGACGCCTAATACACCCAGTGACGCCCAACCTCCCTGCGAAGGAAATCCGAAGGACGAGAGCGTTTGAGCGAACGGAAGCCGATTCGTTGTACAGAAACGGAGCACTCCGACGTGGATCTCGGACGAGATTGAACAAAACAACCAACAAACAAGAAGCTACGACCACTGACTCATTCAGCAACCAATACCTCGTTGAGCGAGTACGGTATCGAAAGGAGTCCAACTCCCATCAAGATGTTCACCGCATTGAACAGAGCTTCTTGCGTGGAAGATCCTGCGCACCGAAAATCGCCCCTCTTACGAAAACTTGCAAGTAAAACAACCCTTGTGCTTCATTCAGAAACACTGCGAAGGCACCTCGACAAAAAATGCGAACATGGAATCAAGAACGTCGAGGTTGGAGCTTGTGCTCGAACAGACGAGGCCGTGGGATCCGTACCTTCGTCGTCGTCGCCTTCATGCTCGTCGTTGCTCGTCGGCAAAGGGAGCGTGGGTGGGACTCTCAATCCTTGCGCACGCAGAGGTGGGCACCTCGCTGGGCCGGGAGCATCCGACCCTGACACGCACTTGCACAGCGCGTCACCGCGACTCCTTCGAGCGACAACGCGCCCACGCAGGAGCGGACTCCTGCTCCCCACCAATCGCGTACCCCCCTCCACACCCGACATCAAGAAAGACGATGGCATTTTTCCGTCGCTTTCTCGTTGATTAACGTCTCAAGGTTTCCGTGCGTCTCGGTTTCTGCCCAGCTCTTTTCAGAAACTACGTAATTCTTTTGGATGGGGAAAATCACATACACTTCCAGCGGAAAGCGGGACTGTAGTAGGTCGAAGAATAAAAGCTCTCCTGTGAGCGCGTGGAGACGGAGGACGTGTGTCAAGATGGCGCGCCCGGTGCCTGTTTGTTGTTTTTTGTGCACGTTTCACGTGGGGGTCGCATGTGAATCTGTAAACACTCTGGTGGGGGTGCGAGCCGGTTGCCTCTTCTGAGGACCATTGCCGTACACCGACCCCCCTCCTTGGGAAATTCCAAGTCCAGTAGTTGAAACACGCGCCCGTTCCGTCCAAGGAACCCCGCTGTCCCATCTTTCAACCCCTCCCACAAACATTATTTTTATTTTAGGAAAGAAAGAAAGCTTAGGAGTCTTTTTACACTTGTTGGACCGGGTAGAACACAAGTACTGAAAGACAGACATAAGAGCGTCACATCAACAAATCCACACAACGGACACTCATTTCTAATGAAAGTACTACCACACGATTTGACTCTGAGAGCGATGTCAAATGTGTTGAATCGACTGGTCAGTGCGGGTGAGAGGCCCCATGGCAGTAGGGGTTTTACGTTAGAAGTACGAGGTATGAGTCAGTGGAGGAAGTGTGAGAGTTGAGTGAGTCGGGAAGGAAAGTCTGTGAACGGGAGTTCGGGGTTGTCTTTTTGTTGTAAGACTTTTTTTGCGGAAGGCTCGTTCTTCCAGTAACAACATGGTTTCGGAGCGAACAGGGTGGATCCTGGCCTTTGGGGGCTTGGCTCTACTAGCCGGTATGTCGCTGCTGTTACAGCGACCACCGACGATATCAGATCAAAATCAGAGATAGGACTTTCCGGTTACGGTACCGTAAACCGTACCGTAACCCCACTCCGGTCACTTACGGTTACGGTAGTTACGGTCCGGACCGGAGTGGTTTTCGTGCTCGGAACCGGACCACCGTACCACTCCGTACTGCTCCGGTACCGGACCGTACCGACCGTAACCACCGTACCAACCGTAAATAGTAACCCCCGCAGGGTCCCGAGAACCCAAAGGAACCCAAGGGGATTCGAACCCACGACCTTACAGACTACAGCCAAACGCTTTAACACTGAACCACACTACTTCACGATGATTTAGGGGCTACCGTAGCTATACCGTACCTGTTCCGTACCGTAAAAACAACATATTACTCCGGTTACGGTACGGAGTTACGGCCGTAATACGGAACCGTAAACCGACCGTAACCGGACCGGACCGTAGCCGGACCAAAAATTTGGCCCAAGTCCTATCTCTGATCAAAATGCGGCGCCGGCAACACCAGCCGGAAGGGTGCCAGCAACGTATCCCCCATCACCTCCTCCATTCTCTACGCCTCACACGCCCAGAACGTCTCCACACGAGCTCTGGCAGAGGCTGATGTGGTCGATCAGACATCGACACTCACATCGTGCCCTACCCTCCCCTTCACCGAACCCCGCTGCTGCGTGGGACACCCTGGAGCTTGTGCAGCTTGCAGACAGGATGCACAAGCTCTGGGGTGTCCTGCGGGGATCCAACGCCAACCTGGTCGGAGCAGGGATCGCCTCCTCGCTTCTGCTGGGGTACCTACTGAAGTTCCTCGACAAAGGTTCTGCATGGTTACGGCGGCGTAGAACAGAGACGGCGATGAGAAGGGAAGTCCTGGAGCTCGGGAGTGCGGCGCCTGCGGCTTCAGTTTCGACGGAGGGATCAGCTACGTTGGACAGACTTCGGCGGCTGCAACAAACGGAGGAGGAGACAGAGTTGGAGTTCTTGCAGCGGTTTTTCCTGATGTTCTTAAACACGGGACAAGCGGCGGAGGTGGAAGAGGAGAAAAAAGCGGTCAAGCTACTCGTGGCCCGGTTACCGGGGAGGGTGTTGAGCCGCGTCGTGTTGGAAACAGAGTTCGAAAAACTGACCTTCAGCGGACTTCGGGAGCTTTTGGATCGAATGAAGAGGAGGACGGAATACAGGGAAGCAGTTCTCGCGGAAGTAAAGAAGGAGGAGGAGGGAAAGGCAGAAGTGAAAGTGGATGCTAAAGCAGAACCTAAGGTGGGGACGAAAGTTTTGGTGGCGGACAGGCCACCTACTCGGACGGGAGAGATTCCGTACTGCCAGTTTTGCGGGCGGAAGGGGCACTGGGAAGCGCAGTGCCGGACGAAGAGGAGAGCGCAGGTGGCGAGTGTGGAAGAGGATGCTTTCGGCGAGCTGCTGGAGGCAATACAGCACGAGCAGCCGTCGTCGTCGTGCCATTCGGTCGCAGCAGGAACGCCCGCCGGAGATACGGTGCGAAAACAACTTCGGGTGAAACTCAGGCTGGAAGGAGAACAGGGAGGGAGTAACCACCTTTTCGAAGCGTTGGTCGACAGCGGAAGTGGATGCTCCATCATGCCATGGAAGGTATGTCAAAGGCACGGATGGGTAGTCGCTCCTCCGAAAGGAGTGCTAACGCTGACCGGGTTCAATGGAAGCAAGGAGAGCGTGCGAGGGACGGTGACGCTCGACGTCAAAGTAGGACCGTGGGAGGGGAAGGAAGTATTTTTGGTTTCGGAAAACACATCCCAGATTATTCTGGGCGTCCCCCTCCTCGCACACCTTTCCCTCACCGTCGACTGCGCTCGCAACTGCCTCTGGGGCAAGAACGGAACGTCCATCCCTTGCCACGCAGTCATGAAGGTAGGGGAGAAGTCGGGAGAGTTAGAGCGGGGTGTGGTTCGAGTGCTGCAAGACCCCCTCACGAAAAAAGGACGCAGGATTCGTTTAGTGGGAAAGGATGGGGAGTTTCGGTTACCCCTGGGTTCGTCGTTGGTTCTGGGACCCTACGCGATTAAAACGGTTGTTCTTCCTTTTCGAATTACTGGGCCTGGCCTGTTTTCGTTAATGGCCATAGGACAACCCCACAACCTCCTTCACTCTGTGACGACGAACTCCGACGGAAGAGTTCGACTCACGCTGTATAACGCCCAGTTGGAGGCGAGGATGCTTACTGCAAAACTGTGTTTGGTTAGCTTCAGGGTGGCTGAGGGAACGCCGGTGGTGATAGAGGAAGGAGGAGCAGAGGAGGAATGTGTCGAACGGGAGGAGGATGGTTTACTGCCCCATGGTTTGGATCTCAGAGAGAAGGAGGAAGTGGAACCTGAGGAGGAGGGGTGTTTTGGGATTGAAAAGAAGGGAGATGGAGGATGTCAAACAGTTTCTTTTCCACCACAGGAAGTGGAATCTGAGGAGGGGGGGTGTTCTGGAATAGAAAAACAGGGAGATGGAGGATGTAAAAAGGTTTCTTTTCCACCACCAAAGAATGACTGTGGGTCACTGGAAGTGTTTGACAGAACCAGTGGTTCGAAGGGCAGTTGGGGCACAATGCAGTCGAATCAGGACTGTGTTTCACAAACAGGCCAGCTTGCATCTGTTGGACAGCAGTTGAGCCCAGAGGGGGACAGTAGAGTACTATCGAATTCTGCCCAAAACAGGGATATACCGACCATCAGTTCCGACTCTGGAGAACAGCATCTCAGTTCAGGGGATGGGTGTGTGTTACGGAGTTCAACAACACAGAACAGTGAGGCTGTAGCTACTGAGAATCCAACAAACAGTGCAACACTGAGGAAGAGCCAGAGCACAGCCTCTCTCACAGAACTGGATGTGAGTTCTGCTACGCACTATCCACTCAGGGACAGGATTGAGGGGAAGGACTCTGAGAATGAGGGGAGAACACAGACATCAAACACAGACTTTGAATGTCAGCCCAATAGCTCTAATGCTACTGGACAGTTCATCAGTTCAGATAGGGAGAAGGGAGAAAAGAATTTTGGCTTACACACCAGCAGTTCAGAGGCTGTACATCACTTACCCAAGTCAGATACTCAGGGAAGGGTACAGCAGTCGAAATTCCACACACAGGAGGAGAATGTAGCTTCTGAGAGTCCTGCAAACAGTGCTACACTGGGGACAAGCCAGGGTACATTCTCCACCCCCCAGCAGGATCAATGGAGGGACTTACCAAGGGGGAGAGAGGGACGGACATGTGGGGAAGACCAAGGCACCCAGAGTGTCCTCACACCTAACAGCCTGACTGCACACAGCACTCTGCTGCAAGAAAGCAAAGCTGTAGCTACTGAGAGTCCTACAGACAGGGAAACATTGGGACAGAGCCAGAGTACAGTTCAGAGTTCACAAAAGGAAAAAGGGGGCTGCTCACCCAGGGGGGGGGTAGTCGGGGCAGTGGAACAAACACACAATGAGGGACAGACTGTAACTACTGAGAGTCCCACTAACAGTGACATACTGGGGAAAACCCAGAGTTCAGTCTCTCACCTTCAAGAGGAAAAATTACTCTGCTCACCCAGGGGGGGGGTAGGGGGGACAGTGGAACAGGAGCACCTTGATCTCTGGAAGTACTGGGAAGCCCTCAGAGGGAAACCACCAGGCAGAAGTTTTAGCGAACACACTACATCCCCTTTCTCTCACCTGACGACGATTTGGGAGGAGGTGGCTGACGACCTTCTCGACAACACCACAGCAGTAGGGACAGGGGAAAGACTCTGGAACGGACATACTGCTACGGTGCAAACCACTCAGGAACAACCTGCCTGCACGTCGGAAACGCAGTCAGAGACGGAGGATACAGGCTCAGTGGAATACTGGCGACGCGAATTTCCGAACGTGATTCGTGACGACCTTAGCAGAGACGCAAAGGCGACTGCTGCTCCTCTTCGGGTTTGCCACAGGGAGGTGAAATGGCGCGTTCCCTTCCACAGGATTCCGCTGCACAACACGGGGATACGGTACTACGCCACCGACGTCGCGCCTAAGGAGATTCGAAAACTGCTTACCTCGTTGCAGGGGCAAGGCGTCATCCGTCCCCTGGGCGTCGGCGAGCGGGCTCTGTTCTCCCCGGTCCTGTTCCTCCGCAAACCCAATGGCAAAGTCAGGAAAACGGTGGACTTCCGCCTCCTGAATTCGTACTCGGACGCCTGGAAGACGTCCCTGCTCCATGTCCGGGATGTGCTGAAGTCGATCCCACCGGAGTGGGACTACTTCACCGTCCTGGATCTGGAGCAGGGCTTCTTCCAGGTGGACGTTTGCGACGCCCTCCAACCCCTCTTCGCGTTCGAAACCGGAGAGGGGGATTACACCTACCTCCGTCTCCCCCAGGGCTGGAACTGTTCGCCAGGGCTGTTCCACTCCCGCATCCGGAGCTCTATCCATGGATACCCCGGTCGTAACTTCGTCGACGACCTCATAATCGGCGGAGAAGGCGTCGAAGGCCATGACAGGAACCTGCGACGTGTTCTGACCAGGCTCGACGAAATGGGATTACGGATAAACAGGGAAAAAGCGGTCGTCAGACAAAAGGAGGTTACCTACTTGGGGTACACGGTCACGAAGGGGAGCTACGGCCTTCGACGCTACGTCGACGACCAAGTGCGTCAGTTGCCAGAAATGCGCGACGTCAGGGACGTCCGTCAATTCGTCGGCATGCTTAATGTCTGCAGGGGAGTTTGCCCGAATTTCCATAACATCATTCAACCTCTGCTGGAGCTTCCCAAGGGATCGAATTCGAAACTCATGCAACAGTTGGTGGCAGAAGCATGGAAATCCATACTGACTAATAATGTCAAGTTGGGTAATTCAGATTCTGGAGAGTATAATCTGTTTACAGACTGGTCATCCTCTGGGTGGGGGTATGTTCTGTTCAGAGGTACCCCCTCAGAGGGGTGTATCGTCAGCCTCAACAGTCGAAAGTGTGCGGATAAGGGAGGAGAAAAAGTCAGCTCCTATTTGGGGGAGCTTCAAGCTCTAATATGGGCATTGAAATCGGTTTCACAGGTGGTGGCTGGGGGTCAGCTAACCCTGCACACTGATTCGAACTCAGCAGTGCAAAGGATTACGAAGTTAGCACCGAAAGAAGTCGTGGAGGACATCAGAGTGGTGCGTCTCTTGGCTTGGTTGGCAGAGAACTACCCCTCCCCTGGAAGGTTGAGGGTTCAATTCCTGCCAGGGACATCTAACCCTTGGGCTGATCTCCTGTCTAGATGGTACAGCAGGCCAACACAAACACAAGGGCAGGTGTGTGCACTTGAACCACAAGAGATGCAAATCAGTAAAAACACAAGCATGGAATCAGGAGGATCCAACAGATCAACAGAACAGGTGCTGGAGCAGGCTGAGGCAGTGGACTCTAAAGAGAGTGATTCAGGAAGGTCTGGCATGTCAGGAAACACAGAGTTGGGACATGCATATACAGGAGGCTCAAGAGGAGAGGAGTTGGGCAAGATAGCGGAAGGGAAAGAGCTGAGCAGAGATCAGCTGGAACGGTTGCACAAGGAGGGACACTGGAGCCCACAAAAATTGCTATGGCTGTGTGCACAACATGGATGGAAGGCTAATAGAGGAGATCTGGAGGAAATTCAGAGGTACTGCCAGACCTGCCAGAGGGTAGCCCCTAAGAAGGAAAAAGAACTTCTTAGGGGAGCTGGGCATCTAACCCACCCTGGTCAAACAGTGGGCATGGACATCATCGGTCCACTACCCTCTGGTAGGTCTGGCCACAATCATATAGTAGTGGTGGTGGACCACCTCTCTCGTGATTCGATGGTTTGGAAGACAAAGGAGGTGAAGGGGAAACAGGTCAGAGAGTGTTTAGGTGAGTGGATAGCGACTCATGGATCTCCAGACAACCTATTATGTGATGGAGCTGCCTACTTCCATTCGAAGGACATGAGAGCATGGTACAAAGACAACCACATTCAGGTTTGGAGGACACCCCCTTATCACCACAGAGCGAATGGAGTGGTGGAGAGGAGGAACAGAGCTCTGATTTCTAAAATCAGAGTACTGTTGTTGGATCATGGAGGGTATTGGGATGATTGGCTGCAAAAGGCCAACTGGATGGTCTGCAACATGGTGAATAGAACCACTGGATGGCCACCATGCAAAGTGTGGACACTATCAAGCAAGGAGTGGGATAGAATTCAACAGAGATTGAAGGAGAGCAGAGATAAGGTGAATGCACAGAAAAAATTGTCTGACTGGAATCATTTTCTGGGAGAGGAGGTCCTTTTATATGATTCAGCAAGGGCTGAAAAAAAGGATCAGAAATTCAGTGCAAGTTGGAAGGGACCATATAAAATAGTGGAACTGATTTCCCCCAGTCGAGTCAGGATTGAGGAAATCAATGGCAAACTCAGGAGGGGTAGGAAACCCTTCCTAGAAGTGCACAAATCACAGATCAGGCACTTCTTCTGAGTAGAATGGTGGTGATGAGAGAATAGGTAGGACCAGAAGACATAGTAAACGGAGTAGAGAAGGTTTCTTTTCCATCCGGTGAGGGATGTTTTTTTTCTGATGAAACACAGTGTAGGAGAAGGCTACACTGGTGTGGAAGTGAGGATATTAGTTTCTTCTACCACGAGTAGAACTTTTTCGGAGGTTTGAGGCAGTGAAGCGTGTTGGACCGGGTAGAACACAAGTACTGAAAGACAGACATAAGAGCGTCACATCAACAAATCCACACAACGGACACTCATTTCTAATGAAAGTACTACCACACGATTTGACTCTGAGAGCGATGTCAAATGTGTTGAATCGACTGGTCAGTGCGGGTGAGAGGCCCCATGGCAGTAGGGGTTTTACGTTAGAAGTACGAGGTATGAGTCAGTGGAGGAAGTGTGAGAGTTGAGTGAGTCGGGAAGGAAAGTCTGTGAACGGGAGTTCGGGGTTGTCTTTTTGTTGTAAGACTTTTTTTGCGGAAGGCTCGTTCTTCCAGTAACAACACACTCGAGAAGATCGCTATGGCTGTACACCAAAAAAGAAAGGAAAAGGGAAACCATCACCTGCAAAGAAGCAAAAAAAAAGAAAAAAAAAACATTTTGCACTGTGGAGGGTGGATGATTAATGAGTAAAATGCTGCCTGAAAAGTTGCATTGTAAATTGTGGAGGAAACAGACAACCCCCAGCATGTGTTTTGTAATAATTTATTATCGGTTCGATTATTACAACGACAGCATGCAGGAGAAACGAGAAAAGAGTGAAGTTTCTTCAAGTTGTGCTTTTCCCCTAACCTTTTGGAAAAGGATCACCCCACAGCCAGCCACCAGGATTTGTTGCAACAAAGAATCCGGTGAAGGTTTTTGAGTTTGAAAACTATGAAAAACATAAAATCCCATAAAAACAGAGCCCATAACATAATGGGGAATGGTTCAATCAATGGATGAAAACGCATCAATTGCTGCTGTCCAGCTTTGTGGAAGATCTCTAAGACCTCAGTTGTGGCCCGTTGTGTGAAGTTTCAGGGTTTGCTTGACCGCTTGCCTTTTTTTTGCTGCGATTTTACCGCCCACAAATCCCCCCTTTCCACCCCATCTTGGAACTGCAATTGAGTACACCAGAACAAACAAACAAACATCAATTACATTGTGTAGGAGAAATATTCTCCTATTACAAGGATCAGTAAAAATCAAATGTGAACATGTACACCAGAACACAAAACCGAGGTCCAAAAGAAAATCTTGCGGATTTGGATTCAATCAAGAACAAAAACGGCGGCGCGAGATGAGTTTGATTACAAGCCGAGGTTTCTCCATTTTTCCTCCTTTTTTGGACTTCTTGAGTGCACCAGCCGCAAGTGGGGGGGACCCAGGAGTTTTTGGAAAGCGTTGCGCAGGGACGAGGGACCTCGGTCGGTAGTGGAGCCATGGACGTCAAAAGGAAGAGCAAGAAGTTCAGCAAGACGGTGGTAGGTCTCGGTTTTTTCGAATCGTTTTCGTTTCTGGGTTTCTTTTGTCCCCGATGAGATCCCCCCTCTACGGAGAATAACAAGAATCACTACCCACACACGGACGAACCAACGGAAAAACAAGACACTAACCCACAATGGGTTTTTCCCCCCTTCCTCGGCATATGTTCATTGAATTTTCTGGCGACAGCTGGGTTTTCCCCCTGAGTTTTTTTGCGGTTTGGACGACTTTTCCAATCAAGCACGGGATGGACTTATTATTCGTATTTTTTTAACTATCGGTAGGGTGCGTATACGTACAAGCAATACCATGTGGTCGGAAGGCATTTGCCGGGAGTGGGGAAGGCCACCGAGGAAGATACTCCTCTCTACAGAATGAAGATCTGGGCTAAGGACCACGTCAAGGCTAAGAGTAAATTCTGGTAAGCATGTCTAGAGCTCTATCCTTTGTCTTGCTTGTTTCATGTTTTTTTGGTTTATTTTATTTTCGGGTTTTGCTGGCATATTACCCTCTATGAGGGTGGTGGGGTTTTTTTGATGAATGACAGAAAGAGAGGGTGGGGGGGGTGCTTCTTGGCATATCGTTGAAAAGGCTTGATTTTTTTGAGGTTTGTATATTTTGGAAACTAGAAGAGGACAGGGTATATGTATTGGGCGGTACTTTTGGTTGTATCACTGGATGCATTCGTTTTCTGTTGGTTTCATTGTATTTTGTTTTGATTTTTTTTCGGTTTTTTTTTTTTTTCCCCCGAATGAAACAGGTTTTTCTTGAAGAGGCTCAGACGTGTGAAGAAAGCCAACGGTCAGATCATTTCTGTGACTGAGGTAGGCACCGAAAAGAAGTATTTGATTTTATTCTTTTTAATGCTTAGATGGAAAGATAAGAAAGTGAGCTTGGGTATATCCAGCCTCTGCTTGTCCTTCTTTTTGAAGGAAAGGGTTTCTTTTCAGTTCCATCATTTGCGCTTGTTGGATTTTTTTGAGGGAAAGGGTAAAGAAAGGGAGAAGAATTAGGAAGATCATTATAGAAGGAATGATGAGAAATTTGCCAAGGCATTACCCTGACGATGCTAAATCATCACTGATGATCAATGCAAATATCCTCGTTGAATCTGACCTTCGTTTTTCTGGTTTTTTCCTTTTTTTTTGGGGGGGGGGGAGGGGAGTCTTTTTGAGGGTATTCAATTTTTTTTTTCCTCCTGGTGGTGTTTAAGATCATGGGAAAATTGGGAGGAATGATGAGAAATTTGCCAAGTCATTTTTCTGAAGATGCTAAATCATCACTGATGATCGAAGCAAAATCCTCGTTGAATCTGACCTTTCGATTTCCCTCATTTGTGACAACTTTATTTTTTGAAGATAAAGTTCCCAAAGCACTTTGTTTACACACAAACCGTAGCATTTTCTATCCTATCCGGACAGCTGGGGCATTTGTTTTAGCAGAAATTAGGGGGTGTTTGAGGCTTGTGGGGGAGTGATGAGAAATTTGCCAAGGCATTGCCCTGAAGATGCTAAATCATCACTGATGATCGAAGCAAAATCCTCGTTGAATCTGACCCCTTTTTCCTTTATTTCGAAAAGTTTGGGAGCGATCATTGAATCCTGGTCGATACAATGTTGGTCGTGAAATTTTGAGCAGAAATCAGTGAATCGGTGGGAGTGATTAGAACACTTGCTATCACTGAGCTCCACGTAGAGCTTTGATGATCGGCAAAATCCTCGTTGAAGAAATGACCCATTCTCTTATACCAAACATGCATCTTGGAAATGGATCCTCCTTGGGTTGAAGTAGTATTACCCCTGGACCATTCTGTGTTTTTTTTGGGGGGGAGGGGGCACCATAAATATGGCTATTTTTTGTTGAAATGGGGTTTCAGTGTGGTGTCATGGTGTTGCATTTCAGATTCCTGCCCAAAACCCCACGGTGCCCAGGAACTATGGTGTTTGGATTCGATGCCAATCTCGAACCGGTACTCACAACATGTACAAGGAATACAGAGATGTGACGATGAACGGGGCAGTGGAGCAGATGTACAATGAGATGTCCGCCAGGCATAGAGTCAGAGTTCCTCAGATTCAGGTACCCTCCACAAAACAATCCATTTTCTGGTGCTTTGAAAAACAATGGGTTTCAACCGATTTTGTATATCGACCATTTTTGTTTGGACTGCGTGGAGGGTTCATTCGACTGAGTATTGAATCACTGTCTCTGGATGGGGGCTTTTTTCTTAGCTGTGTGTTCCCTAGCAGCGCATTTTATCATGCAAAAACCACGATCGAATCCCTTTTTTTTTCCAATGAGTTGTTGGGCCACCTGTGGATTGCATACCAGTTTGCCCAATCGTCTTGTTTTGGCATCCAAGGTGCTGAATGATAAGGATGAACCGAGCGTTTGATACCGTATGTCTGACTTTCTGCAGATTATCCGTGTGGCCGAGCTGACATCCAACCAGTGCAAGCGAAGTCAAGTCGTCCAATTCCACGACAGCAAGATTAAGTTCCCAGTCGTGCAAAAGAAATACAGGGCTCCCCAGCACCACATGCGCAAACTGTATGCTTACAACAGACCCACTGTCAGTATGTTCTAAAAAAACCCAGAAAAGCTTGCAGTCGTTTTTGCTCTTTTCTTGGGATTTTTAAACACAGCTGTGGTTTCTTGTTTCGTCCTTGTGTCGATGAGGAATGGATTTTTTTTTCCGGACCAGGGTGGGCTTCGTCTGGGAAAAGAAAAAGGGGGGAAATGGAAAAAAAAAATCGAAAAAAAAAAGATTTAAGACCAAGGTGGATGATCTGGAGTGGTGGCTTATGTTGAATTGGAGGAGGTTGTGTGTGTGTGTGTGTGTGTAGTAGAGGTTATTTTCTTGGGTCGAATATCATTTTCTTATAGTCCCACACAAGGAGTTCAAGATTTTCTTTTTAGCCCCTCCACCTTGCCCGGCCACTTTTTCCCCAGCCGTTTCCCATGGCTCTGTCTCGCCCCGATTGCAGCAGGAATAAACAAGAAAGAAAGGACTTGACCTCGCTCCGATTGCAGGAGGAGTAGACAAGAAAAAACGACTTCACTGCACACGAAAAGAAGAGGTCCTTATATACATAATGGCTGACCAGGGGTTGTGATTCCTCCAGAAAATAACAAGATCATACACTTCCTTTCAACAGTCCCATGTTGGACAAAAGGAGTGATGGGGAAAAAACAGTCCGTTTTAACCAAAATAAATTCTTTTGGGAATGAAAAAGCCTTCTTTTGCAGTACCCCTCCAAACAACAGTCTGAGCCCCCATACATGGCAAGAGGCATCTTTGATTCGCATCCTAGAAAGTGGTTGTAGGCTGCTTTATTCCTGTAGGCCAATGTAATCATTGATTGATTGATCGATTCCTGTAGGCCGGTTTTTCTAGTGCAGCATAGATTAACAGAGATGGGTGTGTTCCACATGGGTTGGGGTCTTTTCATGGAAGTGATCACTGATCACAGAGGAAACAGGGTGGTGTTGGACCCGAGAAAACACAAGTTCGGACAGTCGGACAAAGCGACATCACATCAACTGATATCCACATCTGGCTCTTAATGAACGTCAGATCATGAGAATGACTCAGAGAGAGGATTTGTAACGACAACAACAACGACAATAATTACATATTGATTTGTATCGATTGAATCGACTTGTCAGGACTGTAGAGACACCACTTCCGTGACATCTGGGGTTTACATTAGAAGTACGAGGTATGAGTAAGTGGAGTGAGAGAGTGAGGGTTGAGTGAGTCGGGAAGGAACGAGAATTCGGGTTGTTTTTTTGTTGTAAGACGTTTTTTACTTCTTCAGAAACAACAGTGGTAGAAATTGAGGAAACGCGGTCAAAAACCAACTGGGGACGCGCGTCGCGGATGGCGGAACGAACAAAAAAGCTCAGCAAAGCGAGGGGGAGGGCAAAGGAGCCAATGGAGGTGCCGGCGGTGAATGGTTTGAAAGAGCGTTGGGTGGAGAGCGATCTGACGATGTTGGAGGCGGCGGATGAAATCGAACGTTGCAGGGGGCGGATTAAAGATTTGGAAGCGGAGGTTGAACGGAGAAAAAAGCGAGACGATGAGATACAATCGGGGCTGAATGCCCTGAAGCGGCAGATAGTGGAATTGGGGAAGCTGGTAGAACAGGACAAAAAACAGCGGGCAGAAAATGCGGCGCTGTGGGCCGAGAATCAACGTTTAGCGAAGGAGATGCAAAATTCGGAGGGATTTGCCAGGCTTCGTCAGATTCTTGGTAAACGGGGTCATCAGGCTGTGTCAGGTGCCAGCGAGGCCACACCAAGTGAAAAGCGAGCGTGTTCTAAGATTGAGTGTGGAGAGTAATTTGTACCCCATGTGATGTCTAGGTTTTGTTTGTTCGAGTAGGTGAGGTAGTTTCGAGGGGTAACAATATGTGTGGTCCTCCTCACCCTGAAAAGCATGTATATAAATAAATATATATATATATATATATATGCTTCAGAATCTATGTGAGACAGTACCCCTTCGGGCAGCCCCATTTACATTAAATGATATGATTGCACACGAGCAAGCCTGCGTCCAGATGCGGAACATTTCTTTTTCTGTTCATATTCATCAGGGTTTTCTTTGGAGCTTTCCTCCGTGTGTGTTGACTCTCTTTTCTTAACCGGGGCGAGACAATCATGCGAATGGTTTTTTGTGAATGAATGACATGTGTAATCAGCATCTTTTGCTAAAAAAAATACACATCGATGTACGAAACCAAAAACAGAGAGCAGACGCACAGAAAATGAAAAACCACTCTCAAAAAACAAGAAAAACCTTCTGCCTTGTGTGGAGACCGGTGTGTTTTTTCGGCTCATAAAATTTGTCTGGCAATATTTGGGTCCACAAAAGGACCACACCACCTGAAGTTTGGTTGGGCTGGAGCCACATCCAAAAAACCAATCAACGATCCCACAGAACTCACGACCAACGGAGGCAAATCAATGCTGTGGTCCAAAGCTTGTACTGGTTGGGGCCATATTTTCTTATTTTTCGAACAAATCGGGGCTACAACAGGATGAACAGCCAAAATTTAGGACCACTTTTGGGCCGCCGAAATTGAGAAAAAAATATGCTGGTTACATACCTTACAATTTGTAACGTTATACAAACGTTAACGAGTTGGGAATACTTCTCATTTTTTTCCATTTTGTCCAGTGTTGGTGCTCCACAACCTACATTGGGAGTTTTCTGAAAGCTTGTTGCTGACTGATTTTCCTTTGCATGAGAGAAAAGACCAGAGCAGTTGGGATGGGTGGTGTCACTCATCAGTATCTCAAATTTCCACAATATGCAAGCCACTGTACTGTGCTAAACAAAGGTTGCTGAAAAGGTTGCAGAAAGGAAGAAATTATATGTTTGCGACCTTTTTTAGATGCTCCTGAATGTGCAACCTTTTTTCCACCCTGGCATCTTCCCCAAAATATTCGATTGTTGAAACGTGTTCTGAGTTTTCCTTCGCACAGACTGCCACCAAGTCGTAGGCCAATGCCAATGCTTAATATTGCACGTGTTTTTCAAACCTTTTTTTTTTGTTCCCTTTTCCAAATCTCTGCAATCAGCCCATCAAATCAGCATACAACACTCCATTGAGACATGTCGCCACACCAACACGCTGCTGGCGAATACGATAGATAGGCTGTGCAGAGGGAAAAGAAAGAAAAAAAACCCGAAAAAACGTGGAGCAATCGACCACCAGCCCTCAGAATGTCAAAGCTGTGCTTGTGCATTCGCTCCTCCTTCCACACAATACATCCTGGTGAAACCAGGATTCCGAACATTCATTTCTACCATACAAAGTACATCAAGATGCATGCATGCATGCATGCAATGCATGTCATTCGTATCTCCATCTTCCAGAACTCATCCATCGACACTGCATCTTGATTCTGTCCCAAGCGCCTTGGAAGGAATCCAAGGCTGGTCTGACATCCAGATGCATGGCTACTGGCATGTCAGGGAGAGGAGCAGCATTGTAAAAGTCGATAATGTAGCGGACCTCTCTTCCGCATCTATCCACGACCCAGTCGTGTCTGTCAAAGGGAAGCTTATAGCCCTGCATGCCGACCAAGAAAACAAAAACAAGGCACCTTTAGAAAAAGGAGAAAGCGCCTCTTGCTTGCTTGCAACCCCCAACCAAAAAATCCTTGAAACACCCCATTCTTGGGGTTTTTTTCTCCTTATTCTGGCCAAAACTAATCCAGACTTTTTCGACAGAATGGTTTTCTCACCAGGTAATTCAGCAGCCTTGCTTTCGGGCTGAATTCGTTCGGCCGACCCCGGAAGTTCTTCAATTTTGGGGCTCCGCATTCGGATTGATGCATTTCTTCCCAACGCATGACCTCCCTCCAAGCTCGCTCATTCACGGCGTTATGAATGGCCACCACAGTCCCCATATCTTTCTCCTGAGGTTTCCAGCCCTGCATCATCCGCAAGAACATCCCCTCATGCTCCACATTTTCCTCTGGAAAAATCAACAACGATCCGTCGGCCAAGGCAGGTTTGGAAGATATTACACCTTTTTTTTTTTTTTGTCTTTCTTTCAAAAGGCGTTTTTTAAAGAAAACATTTTTAGGTTTTGATGTCGACCTGTGAGTCCGTCTCCTGCGAAATCTTCAGATTTATGGTGGACTTTTGAACGCCGATTAAAATATTGAAAAATAGAAAGCCAAGAAAAAACAATCCAAAGGGTGTGTGATTGTTGCATCGGCGGTGTTTCCAACCGAACGATTTTTGTTTTTTCACCAAGCTGCTTTCTTTGTCAATGTGGTCATATGTTTTTGAAGCTAAACCCATTTACAACAAAAATGTTGAACGGAAAAAAAGAGCTATTTTCTTTGTTTTCTCGATGTCTAAATATCTCCCCCCCCCCCTCTAATTAAGCATCAACATTTCTCAACCATAGTGCAATCGATATGCGCCTATTCCCTGAAAACAAATCATTCGACTTTTAACCAAAACAACACATTTTCCTGATGCTGGATGCATGGGTGATTCTCACCCCCTCACTTTTTTCTTCATGGCATTGAAAAACTGGTTTTCGGACGGGTACATCCACACATCGCTCTTCGTCTCCTGATGACCTGGCAAACTCCCCCCAGCCACAGGAATGTTCGATGCTGCTCTATGTTGCGACAGCCCAGCTTTCCCTTCCCCCACCCCATTTACAGCTTCTTGTGAAACGGGGCATCCTACAGCAATGAGGCCAATGCATCAGCAAAAAAAATTTGCAAAATCAAGCATTTTTTCTTTTTTAAACGAACAAGAATCTACAGAGTATGAAGTTCCCTTTCTATAATCAAAAAAAGATTTTTTTTTATTTTTTTATTTTTTTCAGATCCACTCCATGACGTTTCACCAATTCGCCTGGAAAAAAAAAAGAATCCTTCGTGCCCAGCGAGCGACATGCATCCTTCCCAAAAAAAAACCAAAAAAAACAGGATGGAATCTCAGCATGTGACTCCTATATGTGTTGGAAAAGGTCGCACCCCCAAAGCCAGAAGGACGTTCCTCCTGATTGACGTCTCCTTTGGCGCAAGCAGCGCTTTTGACGGACGATGCGTTCACGAAGAGTTTGTGCGCCCCCGCGGTCCTATCAGCATTGGAACTCGTTTCGTTCACAGGCATTTTTGCCCACCAAATATTCTGATCTTGGTGGACACCCCTCTGAATGAATGGCCAGCTGACGAGCAAGCCGATCAAATTGGGATGGAAAACGATTGGTGTGTGTGTGCGTTTTGGTATTTGTTTCAGATGATTCGATTCTACGAAACAGTCAGGATCTGGAGCGGGTTTTTTTTTTTCGCTTGGATTTTTTTGCATCATCTGGTGAGGGTGAGCCGGGGGAAGCGGCCGGATGAAGTTTTTCGTTCTCGTCTGATTTTTTGTTTCTATTTTATTTTTTAATTTACTACTTTTTCTGTTGAATTTGCATTCTTGGATTCGAAAAAGTACTTTTTCCACAGCCACTTCCAAGCATGCAGGTGTTATCACTGAATCAATTTCTCACCAAGAGTTCAAAATCATGTGTTGATATTTTTGTGGAGCCGATTGAATCAATTACAATGTGAGCCCGTCAGAAATTGAACCATCAAGCTGAAATGAGCAAACCCCCCTCCCCCTTTTTGTGGGCCGCATTTGTGAGGCTAGATGAGACTTGCTTTTTCCTTCGATTTTTTCTATTTTCAACCTGTTGCCACAAATTGAGGCAATTTCAACAAGCTATGAATCGTTTTGTAATACTGTGATTAAAAAAATCAAATTGTTGGCCAATTGTGGGGTTTCTGGTATTTAAGGTGTATGTTCTGAACTGCTTGTGTCGTTTCTATATTTTCCCTTTTGGACCTGTTGCTGTAACCTGACAAAGGAACGTCCCAATCACTTGCTCACAAGGTTAGCTAGCTTCCTCTGTGCGGGTTTCTTGAAATATTTCCTGCAGCTGCCTTTCACGACTTCCAGCTGCTTTTTTTCATTGGGTTGCCCACAATAGTAAGCCCTTGCATTTTATTCTTGAGTTGGGTTTATCAGTACAAATGCTAGTACCTGTTTGTGGGAGGGTTGCCACGAGTTTTGTTTTGTTTTGGAGTTTCATATGAAACATGCATGTTTTGGAGAATCGCTCCCCTGCCCATTGTTTGGTCCACTTCTTCGTTCCGCGGAAAAAAATAGAAACAACGTGCGCGTGGCGCGTGGTGCATTGGCGATTTAAGCTCTTGCAAAATATTATGAGTTCTTGCTTTTGTGGGGCTCGACGGTAATATTATTTTCGCGAATAGCGGGGAGCGAATAAATGGTAGGCGGCGTCGCGCGCCCATGGAGGTTCGCGACAGACATCCGGCGCCCGACAAGACACTCCAAACACCGTGTCAAGAACAAGTCCCTTTCCGAACTCTTTTGAACATTTCGCGCCGCTCCCAAGGAGGAGCCCAAAATAAACAAAAAGTCTAATACGGAGGAAAATCGCGTGGCGTTCAACGTTGGACTAACAAGTTGTTAGTCCAACGGTTAGGAGACTTGCCTTCCAAGCAAGGGACCTTGGTGGGGAGTTTTGACCATGGTGGAATACTGGTTACTTGTTTTGCCCCCCAACGGTTCTTAAGAAGCTGGAGCCAACACAATGGGTTTGAGTTCAATCATGAGGTGCTTTCGCATTGCCATATCAGCAATATGTGGCCAAAATTTACACAGAACATACAATACTCCACACGGTCCAGGTCTTCTTTCTCCAATGCTTCCCCCCTTGCTGCGTTTTCCCCCTTTTTAATTTTCGGTTGTTTTTGGCTTTTTCAGCTGTGGATATGAATTCTTTTTTCAGAAAATTTTAAACTGTGCAAATGATGGCGAATTTTCTGTCGAAGATATCGACTTGAACTGTCTACCTTCCAAGAAGCTTCTCTGCAGCTGCGTTGCAGCGTTCTTCTCTGAAAAGGGCAAACAATAAAGACGACTGCAACGACAGCTGGGGCACTGAACTCGCAGCCTTTTGAAAAGATGGTGAAGCGCTATTGCATCGCTTTAGACAACTATGATGTGTATCCTGGCGGAACGGTCACTGGCCAGGTGTTCTTGGAAATAAACGAGCGCACCAAAGCAAGGGCAGTTCGGCTCTCCCTTGTTGGAAAAGAGAAAGTGTATATCACTCGAAGCAATGGCCAAGGTAAAACCAGCAGCACCTATTGCGCTAAAAGAAAGTTCGTCGATGAACAAGTGACGCTCCTCGGCTTGCCAAAGGGAACCTTCTTGGAGAAAGGTCGTCAATACTCTTTTCCGCTCAGCTTTTCCCTTCCCAGAGATTGCCTCCCAAGCTGCGGGCACAACGTTGGGAACAGGATCGTCTATGAGATAAAGAGCTGGGTCGATAGGCCAATGAAGCTGGACCTCAAGTGCAGGGCCGAATTGCGGACATGCAGCAAATTAGATGCTAGATTTATGTAGAAAAGATACTGCAGCCCTTCTGTTGATGGCTTCTTCTCGGGAGGAGTTCAAACCATGAAGTCCTTGGGGGGGGGGGGTCAGGTTTGATTGGAGTCGGTTGATGTTCCCCTTGCTGTTTGGATAACTTTTCACAAAGGCTCTCCCCATCCTATTGCAATTTCCTCCTGAGTGTATTGTGTGTATAAGGTCCCAACACTGTCCGCTCAATTTCCTTCGTACCTTTGTCAATCCTTTCTTGCCACCCCCATCACTGTTGAGGTTCTCTTCTCCATCTGGATATCTCAATTTTTTTTTTCAAAAAGAAACAAGAAACATTGGTGTTGTTTTGCTTCCCGTTCCCTCAATCTTTTCAGTCCCTTTGTTTCTCTGTGGTTTTTTGTTCCCCTTGCCACATTTAAATACCAAATCATTGATAATATGATGTAATATGAGGCAACATGTAATCATTGATTGATTGATTGATAATATGATGTTGATTTTCCATTGGATAGAGTCAACTTTCCCACCAAAATCTCAAGTCAGAACCTGACAAGAAACAACTTCAAACTTTCTGATTCAATTTTTTCTCCCAGAAAAAAAAAAAAAAAATAAATAAAAAATTCAAAGAAATTCGACCGGGAAAAATGAAATCACAGCCGAAATATCCCATGGAACAAGTTCAACCCCCCCGAATGTAAAATCCCATATCTACGAGGGTGCTCTTTTTGTTTGTTTGTTTGTTTAAAAAACACTCTTGTGACACATGAAAATGGCCATTCAAAATTCTTCCGAAACTTTGAAAATGTTCAGCGTTTTCCCAACCAAGGAAGAACAGAAACCCCGCCGTCTCCGACCCCACCCAAATCCTTCTGTTGCAGGTTGATTCTTCTTCCTTTCCCTAATTTTCTTTCAACTTCTTTCAGAAATTTCAAGAATTACGCATGGATTAAAAAAAACGACTAAGCTTCTCCAAAAAGCCTATTTTCGATCACCACAAATTCCCCGCTCATTGAAAACAAAATTCGCAGCCAAGATTCTCTCTACCCACTGAATTCTCCTGACTTTTTTTTCTTCCTTCCCCCCCCCCTTCCATCGATTTTCACAAACTGTAGGTTCTCCTGGGGAGAGTTTTTGAGCTGCTATTGAAGAATCATTTTGGCAGATGCAACAAAACCAAACAGAAAATATTTCCTCCCAAATGGCTTAGTTTACAAGAAGAAACTGACAGAGAAGCACCCATCAGAATTTTGTTTTTTCCAACTCTCCCCCCAAATGCCCAGTTATTTCCTTCCTGAATATCCTAAATTCTCAGCTAAGTTTCAATTTCACAGACATTTCTCTTTTCGGTATTTTGCATTGTCTATTGATCCCCCCCCCCCCCCCCCCCTTCCTCTCCAACACTTGTTTTTTTTTCCCTTCATTGACCCAAATTCTTTCCACATATAGAGTTTTGCCTTTACCTCTCCGACCCCTCATAAACTTAAATCCCTGTCATAAACCTTTTTTCATTTTTTTTTTCTGACCCCTTGTAAAAGCGAGAAACTCCCCATAATTTCCTAGTCACATCTTCAACCAAATTCTTTTCCCTCAAAAAAAAAAAAAACAAAAAAAATATTCTCTTTCTAACCCCTCATAATCTCCTCCATCTAATCATCTTTTCCTCCCTTTGATTCCTTTTTTGTGATTTTTTTGTGGAAGTTCTGCCACTGTGATCACCTTCCCGTTATATCGGGCGAGATTTTCCCAGAGAGACCTGGGTGTAATGCACCTCGAAACAATCGTGTCTTGGAGGGCTTGGGTGTGTGTATGAGTGGCTCCTCAGGCAACATGTAATCATTGATTGATTGATTGATGTGCATCACGTGAGTGTTGATTTGTGCGAAGTCTTACGATTCCCAGTTAATAAGCACTCTGAACCTTTGTAACCTGGGCACAACCACCTTGCTTTAGTGGTTCTTGGGACTCCTCAAACAACAGTTGTAGAAAAAAAAAATAGAAAAAAATAGAAATCAATGAACAGACACGTTGTGTGGCGGTTCCTTCGTCTCCAAATTTACCAGATCTTAAATAAGAATGCTCTTTGTCTTTTTCTGAACTGACATGTAAGATGCATTCTGAGTTACAACCCTGCATAAAATGAATATCAATGTGTCATAAACTGCTGTGTTTCAGGTTGTCCCGTTAGAACTCAACCTTTCTTCTTTCGACAGTCAAGTACCTGATATCTTGATTGTCCCTTTTTTCATTACAAGACGAGTCTGTTGTTCTTTTACCCCAAACTCCCATCTGCCCCCCCCCACACCAAAAAAAAACTCGTTCAATGTTCATAAGCAGTAAAAAAACGTTAACATTGATGCAAAGACCACCCCACAGATAAATCTCCAGATGACCAGACAGATCCACCCAGTTGTTAAATGCAATAAAAACACACAGAACAGGTCATAGCCTTCACTAAAATTCAGCCCCCTGTTCAACCAGACATCAATATCCTTTCACTGTTTTGACCCCAACCCCTAGGACTCTCCGATTCGGAAACAAAACGATTGAAGCTCAAATACCTCATCAACTCTTCTCCCTTTCTTGTTTTTTTTTAATGGGTATAATTTATGCATGACCCTAGAAGATTAGCAAAAAACAAATAATCATGGCCGGACAGACTTTCATTCCAGATGTTTCTGAACCCCTTCTAAACACATATTTTATTTTCGAACATGGGGTCTCAATCTTGACCATATGAATTTGACACATCGAAACGATCCCCGCAAGACATCAATCTTGAAAAAAACGAAAAAAAAAAACATCGGACTCCTATTCTCTCAGTCAGACACAGAATCCGAATCTATATCAACAGCTCGAGAAAAGAAAGATATTAAACCCCTAGGAGCTCCGTGGCCAAACCCATGTAATCAACAAAAACCAAGAAAAACACCTTCATCCCCCCCCCCTCCTCCTCCCCTTCCCAAAATGAAACTAGCTTTTTTTTCACTTCTTTTTTCTTTTCTTTTTTATAGCTCCTGAGGTAATGATCCCATTTGAGTGCCGTGACTAATGACAAATATTCCATTTTAAAACAGAATAATAAAACAGAAAAGAGAAAGAGAGAAAAGCATGAGAAAGGTTACTTGACTGCTTGATGATTTTGACAGGCACCGTGGTACAAAAACAAAAACCACCAAAAAAACAATCTAAAACAAAATGAAATCGACTGACCCCCAAAACGCCAAAAATCAAATACATTGAATCACAGTAGACTTGTCCAAACAAACATGACAAAAAAATAAATGAAACACAAAAAAAAGAAAAAGAAACGCATTTTCCAGCTGAGAAAAGCGGTTTTCTTTTCGATTTTTTTGCGCTTGGATGACAGACACTAACCCACACTTCTTCTCTTCTGTCGTTCTTTTTGGGCTTGATTCAATATTTAGTTTAATACTCATGTCTCTTGCCACAGCTGCAGAAAGCAAAAGATTATCGGAAATCACGAGTTCCCCATATGGAAAACTCTCCAACGCTATTTAAAAAACAAATCCAAGGAAAATTTCCCCTTTATCTTTAATTTTTTTATTCCTTTTTCTTTAACTTTCTTTGTTTTTGAAAATGACATTGATTCCCTTTCCCTATCTCACTCAAATCCTCACTTTTTCACTCTCATGTCTTCTTTATGGAGGATTGCCAGTTCTTCCTGGCAATAAAATTGCAGAGTTTTGGCTGGTGTTTTTAACTTTTCGTTTATATGTTGGTAATCCACCCTTTCAAAAAATGTAGAGAAAAAAAAAATACCAAAAAAAAAAAGAAAACGAAGCTTGCTTTCGTGTTTTTTTCCCTTCCTGTTTTTCCCTGTTTTCTTATCCTTTCAAATTCTCATTTCGATTCTAAATTTGTAACATGTTCCTCTTTGAAAAATGATCACTCTTTTTTGTCACTCTTTTTTATCACTCTTTTTCTGGCTTTCTTGCATCCAGAAAAAAAAAGATTTTACACAATTTCCGACATCCAAAATATTTTCAAAAGAAAATCGACACCCCCTCCTCCCCTCCCTTTGCCACCCTCCAAAAATGCACAATCATTATTTTCTTTTTCTGAATATAGATTTTATGTAAGCAGACATGAATATAGCGTGCGTGGTGGTGCTTCTTTTGAAAAAAGGGGGGGGGGGAATATCAGAGTCCACATCAATAGGGTGCTAAAACCCAGGTCAACAGAAACTCAAAAAAACCCATCCTTGGTGTTTTAAGAAAAAAAATGGGGGCAATAAAAGAAAAAAAAAGAAAAAGAAAAAAAAGAATCCTGTCCACTTTTTTCTGTTTTTTTAAAAGGGGGATGGGGGACATGAACAAAGCCCAATCAACTGTTTGAATAAGAAAACCAAAAAAATCCCCCCCCCCCCCCGTCCCCACCAAAAAAACAGCCCCTTTTCATGGGAAAAGAAAAGGAATTCCACATCAATCTATTTCTTTTCTTCTTGCCCTTCTTTCCCCATCCTTTTTCTTTTTGTTTGAAATCCCCTCATTGTTCCAATTTTTTTTTTTTTGTGTTTGAAAATTTTAGGCAAAAGCACACACACATCATAGAGCTGCTGAATTCTATTTTAGGAATGAAACCAAACTTTTATTTATTTCTGAAATTCTCTTCGTTTTCTTCTTTTTTTTATACCAACCATAACACGCGATCGAGAAATTGAAAAAAAAAAAAAAAACACTTTCTTTTTCTTCCCTTTTTTATACACTCAAATAAAAAAAGAAAGAAAAGAAAGAAAAAAGCGGCACATTTTCTCTTTTTTTTTTTTCTGGAGGGGGCGATGTCGTAATTGCTCTGTATTCTTTCGATTTAAGAAAAAGGAACGTTTAAAAAGAATCCGAACAGGAGAAAAAAGAAAAGAAAAAAAACAGCCAAAATAACAAAAGAGGGGCAAATCCACACGAATTCTATAGCAACAGATACAAGACAATTCCCACATTTTCAAAACTCCAAATTTGTACATTCAAGCACAGCTCTTTTTCCAGAGCCTTTTCTTTTTTGTGTGTTTTTTCTTTCTTTTTCACTCCGTTTTTTTTCTTTTTTTTCCCCCCTCCCCCCCCCCAAACACCCCATCTAGAAATATTTTCTCCACGATTTTTTTTTTTGGGCATCGATTTCCCTTACAACAATAAACCAGATCAATCAGATCAATCATAGCCCATTTGAATCAAAACCCTTTCCCCACCCACCCCCAACAAAGAAAAAAACCTCACGACCAACCCCCCCCTCCCTTTCCCCCTCGGGCGATTTTTTTTTTTTTTTTTTGAACTTCTCGGAGCGTTTCTCAAATTACAATTTTCTTTTTTGTTTTTTGGGGGAGGGCTCCCTTCGAAACCCAATATCAAAGCCACACAAACTCAAAAAGCTACATACATTGGATTGTCCATACATATATGTATATCGGATTCGAACTCCATAGGATCACAAACCAAAAAAAAGTTTTTTCGAAAAGTCAAACCACCGCCCTCTCTCTCTTTTTTTTTTTCCACCAACCTAGTCAGAACAAAAGCAACATCAAATACACAAAATACACAGATAGATTTGCATTCCCTCAGAGATTTTTTTTTTTCCTTTTCTTTCTTTCTTTTTTCTTTCGACCAAAACTCCCCAGCAAGCCAAAAAAAAACAAAAAAACAGATGGCGGCATATCATGTAATAAAATACGTGATTTGCTAACTTATCCGGCGAAATTTTTTTTTTCTTGGCCTTTTGATTCTCTCTCTCTTTTGCTTTTAAATAATCTTTCTTTTGGTTAAGAATTCTATAAAAAAAATGCCTTTGCTTCAAATCTGTTTTTTTTTCCCCTCTCTTTTGCAACAAAGTTATTTCCCCTTTTTTTTCACCTGTTTTTTTTTTTCACCTTTTTCTTTTCTAGCATTCCACATCCATTATCTCGATCAATATTTCCACCCAACATAACAAACAGCGAATCCACGGGGATAATTTTTTCTTTCCTTTCTTTTTCCTACATAATATCTTTAATTAATATTTGATGGACTTAGCCCCATGAGCAGAACAAAAAAACTACCACTGCTTCTATAAAAAAAAAAAGAAAAAAAGAGGGACTCGACTTCAGAAAAACGCTGATGAATAATGGGCCTCTGTTCTGCTTTTTTTTTTTTTTTTTTTAAATCTCTACATGTTTTCTTTTTCAGCTGAGCATCAAGACCAGCTCCATTGTCTTTGCATGGAATTTCCTTGCAAATGGAACGAATCTCTGAGGTCCCTCGACACAGGCATTGGAGGTAGCTCAAAATAAGCTTCGTGGGTTGTTTGTGTCGATACAGGGAGCTCACTGGAGCCCTCCACAGAACTATTTGTAGAAGCAACAGCCTGTTGAAAACATGCCAAAACTGATCAGAAAATATACAAAAAAAATAAAACAAATCTGCATCAAAAACTTGAAATAGCAGAGTATTTTGCAAGACGCATTCTTCAGTTTTTTTATTTTTATTTTTATTTTTTTGGGGGGAGAATACATTTCCTGGTGAACGACTCTTCCAAAATTATGCTTGCCTGCATGGAGAGGTCAGAGTGGTGGCGAGCTGTCATTTCTGAGAAGGGGCTGGATTGTCTGGGTGCTGGAGATGGGTTGCTGGGACCTGCCAGTCCAATCAGCCGTCGCCCACTGCTGGATCGACCAACAGGCCAGCCTCTGGCATGCCTGCTCTTTGGGGATCTGCGTAGCACCATTCAACATCTTATTTTGGATATTTTGTTAATTTCCACTTTTTCATCAAAACCCAACTGGCTGGAAGTGTTTGTGCCACTCTTTGCAGGGAAACAAATTGACAATGCACACCATCCACGTTTTGTTTTTGTTTTTTTTTGGGTGATTGCAGCTTTGGGTTTTCTTTCTTTGCTGCCAATTTTATATTTTCTATTCCTAGTATTATTTTTATTTTATTCTTACTATTTCTGTTTTTTTTTTTTTTTTTTTTGGGGGGGGGGGGGGGAATTGTGACGTAATGACTACCTCTCCGATGGCAGCGGACCGACCGCATCCCGTTTCTCGTGCATTTCACCGTCAGACGAGCTACGGCTGATCGTCCTCATAACCACACATACTTCCTTCATATCCAAATCCCCCTCGCCACTCATTTCAGCACTCGTCGAAGGCTCCCCATTCAGATGGCCCGACGGTTGCTGGTAATTTTCATCAGAATCAGCATCCGACCAGCAACAAGTCCCATCGTCCCCGGAGGATTCGCTGGATGAGCCATCGCCAAACCCCTCTTCCAAATGAGATGAATAGGATTCTTCCAAATCCAGTGGTGTGGAGCCTCGAGGGCCCAAGTAGCGGAGTTGATATTGCAGGTCGAAAGGTAACCCCTCCCCGCTTCTCGAGGCGGGTTCCGGGGAGGGGGCGTGCGGACGATGGGGGTGAGACTGGCCGGAGTAACCCCCCAGTTTCTTGTTGGAGTGCGTGACGCCCTGCTGGCGGCGGGTTCTCCTGCGTCTGACGCGGCGTTCCTGGCGCTCCAATCGGCGCTGGGAATCGAGCTCGCGTCGGCGGTGCCGTTTTCTCGCCAGCACGAAAATCAACGCGACCAAGAGGAGTGCGAAGAGCAGTATGGGCACGAGGGACGCGATCACCGTGAGCGTTATTTTGTCCCTGCCCGCAGTTGGGGGGGAAGGGATACTGGGAGCAGCAGGGGGGGGAGGGTCAATGGGAGCATTAGGGGGGGTTTCGAACGTGATTTGAGGCTCTATGAGTTGCGCGGGGACCCGCCCGGGAGGGGGAGTGTTGGGAGTGTTTTGGGTTTTATTAGTGGCCACCTGCTCCACCAAATAAACAAGGCAACAAAAATGAGGAGAACCTGATGGAGAAACAGCATTCCAAACGAACCCCGAAGAAACTTATTGTTCCAACATCCATAGCTTGCATGCATGTGTAATTCATCAATAGCTTGCATGCATGCATGCATGTGTAATTCATCATACATGCAAACAGATATCATGCATGCATCCGGAATGCATAGGACCGGTGGACGCGCGTGACTGATGGACATACATTAAAGAAACAGATAAAGCCCTGATGACTACACCGACCTTGAGCAGCGCGTCCGCCTCCATCTTCCCCTGGACCCCCAAAGCCACTGGGCAAAAATCCCCTTTGAAGGATGTGGTGGAGCTGGTCAGGTTGCCACCCAAGGTGCTGCACAAGCCGTCATCGAACACGTAAATGGGGTTGCACACCCCTTCATCCCCCAACGCTTGAATCGGCGTCGCCCCGCGTTTGTCTTGGGCGGTGTGGTCCGCCCCACTCGTCAGCAACTTCGCAATCGCGTCCGGTCTGATGCACCCGGATGCGAAATGCAAAGGTGTTCTGCCCTCGATGTTTTCGCTGGATACGTAAATTCCGGGGACAGCCAACAGATCCGCCACCAGTCTCTTGTCTTTCCGTCTGGCGGCGAGATGGAGGGGGGTGTTGCCGTATTTGTCGGCGGCATTCACGTTCACGCTGTCTTGACGCAGTAAAAACGTGAGGGCCGCCCTTTGAGCGCTGTCGACGGCGGTGTGCAGAGGCGTCCAACCGAACTTATTTGGCATGTCGATTAATCGACCGTAGATCAGCCCGGAAACGGGGTCGCGCTCCCCAGGGGGGAGAGATTCCTGGTCAGCAGCAACAATGCCAGAATCAGAACATGCAACCATGCAACAGCCCAGAAATCTAGACGAGAAACGGCATTAAACGGTCTTTCTAATTTCATTCTACATTAGTCATCCCCACGTTGGGTGCCGCCATTACGTGAATGGCAGGTCATGGGATTGGAGACCATTTTCAATAGCTTCTGTCGTTAAGAAAAGTCGCACATAAGACGTTTCTCTTCCCCCCCCCCCCAAAAAAAAGAAGCTTTTTTTTTTTTTTTTTTTAGGTTTTAGGTTTTTTTTAGTTTCCTCACCATCAAATAGAAAGAAAAATATATTTCATTAACTCGAAATTATATTTTACTGCAGTGGAATTTCCCACCACACAAAAAAGCCCACATAATTTTCTCATCGAAGAATTGCAGGTTCCTTTCCTCCATCCATCCACCCACCACACAGCAGAAGAGGCCGTGAATTTTTCTTTGAGAATATAACTGCAAAAAAGTTGAATCACCTGCCGTGCTCTCAATTTTTCATCATGCTTGATGAGCAGTTCCACAACCGAAACGTGGCCAAAGCGAACAGCGGAGTGCAGAGCGGTTTCTCCTTTGGTGTCCGTAGCTAAATGTACTGGAGACATTTTGAATCCTCCATCGGGCGTCGGCTTTGAAGTCTCAGATCTGGACGGAAACGAAAACAGGGGAATATCAAAAAAGTTGCCCTGCATCGAAACCTCGGGCATCTTCCCCCCCCCCCCCTCCTTTTGATTTTCAGGTTTTTATTTCGGGTGCCAAAAAAAAACGGTACAAGCAAACATTCACAACCACAGAATCGCCCAACCATCAGCAGCAAAAATGCTCAGCGTTGCCCTAAATCTTCCTTGCAGAAACTTTGTTCAGA
Organism: Bryopsis sp. KO-2023; assembly: GCA_030272585.1. Taxonomy (NCBI): domain Eukaryota; kingdom Viridiplantae; phylum Chlorophyta; class Ulvophyceae; order Bryopsidales; family Bryopsidaceae; genus Bryopsis; species Bryopsis sp. KO-2023. The sequence goes on from BSYQ01000010.1 coordinate 2,084,447, forward strand.
GTCATCCAGCTATCCAACGAAAAGCCTTCATCATTACAGAACTAGCTAATATTTTCTCAAAAATATCCAACTTACGCAGCCAATAAAGCCTTGACGACCCCCACATGACCATCCCAGGCAGCAAGGTGCAGCGCCGTTTTCCCTCCATTTTGAGCTGCGAGAATATCGGCCCCGTTGTCCAGCAACAAGGCGACCGCACTCTGGTAGCCCTCCAACGCAGCAATCAGAAGGGGGGTCTCCCCATTGTTGTTTGCAGCATGCACATTTGCTTTTTTTTCCAACAATTTGGACATCACCCGGGTCTGGCCTTCTTGGGCCGCCACCATCAACGGGGTGAAACCATTATTGATGGAAGCCTCGGTATCTGCACCCTGGGAATGCAAGGGAAAAAAAACAAAAATTAATTCAAGTAGAAAAATTTATCTAAAAATTTATAAGCAATTATATATATAAATATAAATAAAATTATATATATGTTCTCTTTTAAAAGAGAAAAGAAGAAAAGAGAAAATTCTTTTGAATTCAAAGAAATTAATGAAACAGCCAAACATGCCTTGGATCAAAACAATCCTTGCCACTTCTAAAATGAATTTCATCTGGTTTATCACCCCCCCCAAAAAAAAAATGAAACTAAAACACTAAGAAAAAACTAAATAATTAAAGATGAATCAAGAGATTTCAAAAAAATACAGAAGCTTCTCAAACAAATTTTTATAAGTGCTGTGTTTTTCTCCCCACATCGAAATATTCCAATATCAGAATTCAATTTTGCACATTCAATTATTTTGATATTCCCCTTACATTTTTCAGCAAGACGTCGACCACCGCAACATGCCCCCCCACTGATGCAACATACAACGGGGTTTCGCCAACACTATTGCTGGCATCGACATCCACGTTGTAGTTTTCCAGCAAGAGCGTGACCATTCTGGTCTGACCCTGGGCCGCTGCGATGAGAAGCGGGGTTTCCCCTTTGGCATCCCTGGCTTCCCGCTCCCCACCAGCGTCCAGAATGCTCCTGTGACAGACCGGAAAATAAAAAAATGAACGATGTGCAAAAAATGAACGGTGTGCTTGTGGTGGCAGGTTTTCGGGAAGCAATGCTCCGTGGCGATATGCGGTTTGGAAAACGAGTGCAAAGAAAAATGCATATGTTCATGTGAGCGTGTATTTTCCCATTTCTTTTTTTTCAACCCCAAAATTCTGCAAACTACTGACGAGCATAAATACAACACAAAAAAGCTATGGAAAACAAAAAAAAAAAGCTATCGGTTATTTCATTCTGTATATCTTCAAACTTCAACAATAACAAAACAGAAAACATGCCAGACGCCATTTCTTTCGCCCCGATTAAGCGATTTCCTCGGGATTACATTATAAAAATCGATTTGCCCCCCACCCCCCTTCCTACTTTGCGATCGAAACGCTTCCATTCATGGCAGCAGCATGGAGAGGAGTGAATCCAATTTTGTTTGGAGCATCCACATCGAGCTGAGACCTCTGGGGCTCAGGTGCCCCCAACAGCGCTCGGACCACTTCTTCATGCCCCTCCACAGCAGCGACGTAAAGAGGTGACTCATCTTTCTTGTTCAGTGCGTTCACGTCGGCATCACCCTCCAACAACGCCTGCACATGGATTCAGAAAAAAAAAAAAAAAAAAAAAACAATTTCAAACAGTTTTCTTTTTTTTTTTCATCCTGGGGAAATCAATTTGCGATCTCTGTTTCGAAGGATATCTTTTTCTTTTTCCGTCGAAACTTTTCCTGAAAAAGGAAAAAAAAGAGGTTTGCTGGAAAGGGATCCGACCGACAAAAATTTGGATTTTCCAGGGAAAACAGAGGGAAAAAAACCCATTCATATCCACCGCATATATGTGCCGCACTCCCGACCTGAACAACATCTGCATGGCCCTTCTCAGCAGCAATAAACAAAGGCGTGTTCCGATCTCTGTCTTTCGCATCCACATCCCCTTTGGACAGCTCCGGCAGCAGCAACCCCACGATATTCACCACACCCCTCTCAGCAGCGACATGGAGGGGGGTCTGGAAGGTTTGTTCGTGAACCAGCGCCGGATCGGCCCCTTCTTCCAGCAGAAAAGCCACCACATGGCGGCGATCATTGTAAACAGCAAGATAAAGGGCGCTGTAGCCTTGGTCATCCACAGCATCTATGTCGATTCCCTTTTTCTTGTATAACCTGATCACATCTTCGACGCCGACCAAATCGCCCTCTTGGGCGGTGTCTCGCAATTCTTGCTCACCCTACAGGTGTCCAGTTGAAAAAAAAAAAGTGTTGGATGAGGGATGAGGTTTTTGTATTAATAAATCCGTAGGGTATTAAAAAAAAAAACATCCCGGGATATCGAAACAAATTCGTTTAGTTTTACAATTGAGAGTGATTTTTTTCGAACTCACAAACAAAGAATCAACAGAGAAACAATTGTTGTCAATTATTATTCCAATCGAACCCCCTCCTGTAAATTCTGAATGTTCAGCTACCTACTAAATCCATGAAAAAAAAAACTGATATTTGGAATTTGCAACAGAATGAGCTCCCTGTAGGTGAGCTGTGGAGGTCAAATTCTGAAATCAAGAAACTTCTTAAGAAAAATGGGCTCTTCTCTGATTGGACACTGAACCCCAGAAAATATTTGAAAGTAAGACCACATGGAAAAACAAGCTAGGGCGCCAAGAGAATGAGCAATTCCTGAAATGAGCAATTCCTGAAATGGGGGGGTACACAGCTCTCCTTGGTATGCATTACTAATCCATTACTAAGCCATGCTCGAGAATTGCATTCGATCCAACCTTGGCTCGGTCTTCTTGCAACCGCTTTTCCTCTCCGATTCCCGCAGTCGTGTTGGGGCCAGCCATGGTCCTTCCAAAAATGAACCCCCCTCCTGGATTTCGAGCACCCGGTAACGGCGTGGGGTTAAGTTTCGCCGCTAGGGTACTGTTCAGCGGCACCGCCACGTAGAACGGCGTCCTGCCCCTGTTATCCTGAATATCCAGCGACGCCCCATTCTCCATGAGCCCGTCCACCATTCGAGTATCCACCCTCACGGCAGCCAAGTGCAACGCGGTTTCCCCCATGACATTCTGTGCATCCACGTCCGCCCCAGCTTTCAGCAAAGCTAGGGCTGAATCGTAGTGGCCTGTGGTGTTTCCGTTGGCGGCATAATGCAGAGGCGTCCAAAGATCCACCTCCTCTGGGGAGTTCACGTCGGCACCCCTTTTGATCAGAGTCTTGACTCGTCCGACCTCCCCCTCGTTGGCAGCGTCCCGCAGCTTTTGTTCGTCGGTAGCAGCCATTCTATGGTTTCAACACCACGCCGACGTTCGGGGGCGTGCGTGTGTTGTGTGCTGTTGTTTTTCGTTTCCTATTCTTTTTCGGTTTCCTCCCCCCTTTTTGAACGACTGAGAAAACCTACATAACGCAATCCATACAAGGGAACACCCCTTTTTTGCATCGGTCCTTTTCAACGACGTGACAAGAAAACTGATCTGCCCAACGCGACCCCCCCCCCCCTCCCCCCCTCTCCCGTTTTCTTCAGAAAGCAACAGGAAAAATCGAGTCGATCAGGGACGGCGGACAGCAGCAAAACACTGGGTTGGATAATATCAAAATTTATCCGAAAGCTTCCGCAAGTTTTTCGTGAAAGGCGTTTGATACGCTTTCTCAACCTACCTGGCGGTGTCGAGAATCGACAGCCTTTTGTCTTGTGGTTTTTGTTTTTGGTTTTTTTTTCCACAAAAAAAAAAGCACGGACGAAAAAGAAAAGAGCCCAATCGCTGGGCGGAAACAGCAGCTGTTTCTGTTTTCGCAGAATTTTTTTATAGGACTTCTGCGCCCATTGTTTCTTTTTCTGCGGCCGTTCGAGCCTTTCGACTTCGTGACAATTGGGAGGATGGTTGCACCATTTGGTGGAAGTCACTTCGAGCGCCACCTCCAAGTCATATCTCAGCCACGACGTGACAGACCCGCTCAGAACGCGACGAGTGTGTGCTGACTGGTTATGTGGGGTTCGTTGCTTTTTTTTTCGTATTTCGTTCGACTCCGCTCCGACTCGAGCCACTTAAAAAAAAAACACAAAGAAAGAAGGTGCACCCTTTATCACCAGTGTCTCTGGTAAAAGGATATAGTTTCAATTGGAGCTTTGAGCGCGTGCATAAAATTGAATCGAAATAAACGAAATAAAATCGAACACACCCAAGAGATGCCTAAACTTCGGCAAAAAAAAACGCAGGACTTAGTTTAACTCTCGGAGCTTTTCGAGTTGTTTCTTTACAAATTCCGTTTGATTTCGTTCGACCGAGAGTCAGAAAGGAGCTCCCTTGCCGTCTGACAATTCTGGAGGCTTCTTTCAGGCTGGAATCGTGTCATGGTGTACATGGACACAAATTAATTCAGCTGCAGCAGAATGGATGCCAGCCCCAGCACCCAATTCCGAATCCTCAGAGTTAATATATATATAACACAAGTTGCACACTTGGGGGACCATGCTGCCAACATATGGCGAGACGATGTGAATCGGACCAAAGCTTCATTTTTGCCCCTTGCCCCATGACTGACTTGCGTTCGGCCGTTATCAATCCTATCGAATTGAACTTTAATTTTACACAAAAGGCTGAGTGCAGGTCCGTTCACGAGACAGACTCAGAAGCGGGTGGTGGCTGCATAGGGTCACCCGCTCCCCTGTAGGATTTTGTCAAGAACAGGAGACGTCGGCCATCATCAATTCATACACCACTCCAGCCAACATTGCCTTGACGATTTGGAGATTTGGTTTCCACAGCCAAATCCAAAGTATTGGAATATGCTGGGAAAACCACTTTTCCATGGAAACCACCACCGCTGCAAATTTTTCTCTTCCTTCAGAAAAGCATTAACATTACCAAAAAACGACAGAATTTTTGCTTTTCCCCCCTTTCAGTAATCACAATCTAAAATCTTCGAACCTCATTCCTCCATCTTTTGGTTTTGTGCCTACAGACTTAAAAAAAAAGAAATCCAGAGTTTGCTACTACTGAATGTGATTTTTTTTCCCTTTCAACTTCTCTGTGCCCTGCTTCCTCTGCTACTAACTAAGTGGAAGTCCCCCATAGTGCGTTCAAAGAAACTAAACGCCACCCAAAAAAGTATTGGAAAAACACATCTTCCCTTGCTTCGCTTTCGTATTTCTGACAACTCATGTCGCCTTCGAAAAGTTTCCATCCACATGTGTTTGCAGTAATTAATTAATTACTGAATTATAATTGAATTATTATTATTTATTATTATTATTACTTTCCCCACCACATCTTCCAGCCTTTCTTCCAAGTTTTTCGAAGTTTTGTTGTGAATATCAAACTCTATAAAAAAAAGATTTTGTTGTAAACTCCATCAAGCTGCAAGAATCGAGTTTTCCCACCACAGCCAGGTCCAGCGACCCTACGAAATTAAGACTCGACCATCAACAAAACAGACAACTTCAGTCTTGATTTCAGGGGTAACTGAAGGCTATCCTTGGTTCGAAACAATGCACGGAACGGCTGCAGGAAGAAAATATCTGTAGTTTAGGGGATAGGTTAGATACGAGGCAATACGTGGAGAGCTCGGACAGAGATAGGACTTTACGGTTACGGTCACCGTAATCGGACCGTAACCACCGTAACCGGACCGTAACCGGAGTACAATTTTCGTCAGAAAATCGTACTTTTACGGCCGTAACCGTAGCACCGTACCACTCCGTACCGCTCCGTACCGGACCGTAACGACCGTAACGGCCGTAACAACCGTAAACCGTAGAAAGTGACCCCCACAGGGTCCCGCGATTCCAAAGGAACCCAGGGGGATTCGAACCCGCGACCCTACTGACTGCAGCCTAACGCTTTAGCACTGAACCACGCTACTTCACGGTGATTTAGGGCCTACCGTAGTTATACCGTACCTGTTCCGTACCGTAAAAACAACATATTACTCCGGTTACGGTACGGAGTTACGGCCGTAGTACGGTGACCGTAACCCGACCGTAACCGGACCGGACCGGAGTCGGACCAAAAATTTGGCCCAAGTCCTATCTCTGAGCTCGGTAACACTATAGGAAATTCGCTGAATACGTTGTAAGCAATCGCATGGTTAATGGCATCATTAACGTTGTTCTACACCCCTTTTGCATGGTTGTTTTTCATCGTTGTGGAGTGCATACTTAACATTGATGGTTTTTTTAGCACCCTGAAGCAGCCGGCGAATCGCGCAGAAGACCCGATTAGCATGGTTGACGTCTTTTGGAAACGACATGGTTGGGTACTCCATTCGCAACGATGCAGTTTACAACGCAGACAGAAGATTTTACATCGATTAGTATGCACTCCACAACGATTCGGTTTACATCGCAGACAGGGGATTTTACACTGATTAGTATGCACTCCACAACGATTCAGTTTACAACGCAGACAGGGGACATCACACCGATTAGTATGCACTCCACAACGATTCAGTTTACAACGCAGACAGAGGATTTCACACCGATTAGTATGCACTCCACAACGATGCAGTTTACATCGCAGACAGGGGATTTCACACCGATTAGTATGCACTCCACAACGATGCAGTTTACAACGCAGACAGGGAATTTCACACCGATTAGTATGCACTTGTAGTGAATCCGCCTGCAGACCGCTATTGTGGGCTGCCGGCTGTGAACTGCAAGCCTGAAACGGCTTGGAGGGAAAGAATAGACGACTTGGAAGCGAGACAAAGGGAGTTGAATCCCAAAGTAAGGTTACAAGAACGTTCAAACCCCAAGAACTTATAGAATACCCTAGCAGCCTTGATCCTAACTGATCATAGGCTGTAACATCAGTCTGCATCACTGCTGCAAGGCATCAAACCTTGCAGTCCTTTCAATCAGAGCCCAGCTCAGCCCCACGGCCATTCCTGTGGTGCTGAGCCACCTTCTAGAACATTCTAGCTGCCAGCTCAGTAGTCCACGTACTACTTCACTGCCAGCACACCCTGACTGACTGTATGCTGCCTCAGGGCAGCCAGCCTCCTACTTAAAGTACTGCAGGACTGTCAGCAAGCCTGCTGACGTACTGCAGGGCTGTCAGAAACCCTGATTCGCTACATTCCTCCCCATCTGAACTGCAGTAGCCCCTTACTGCACTTTGACTGAAATAAATCAACCTTTTAGGGAAATTCCATAGCTCAATAAAGATCTGAAAACTCATCATCAAATCAAACCCTACTCCCTTGTAGGTCTAATAAAACATCAACAACCAAAGAACCCTGCTGCACACTTAAACTGTTTTCTGCAGCTTCTCACTTCCTTGGCATATAAGCTTCTCACTTCCTTGGCATATAAAACACAACTAAGAAATAATGTTATGCCCAAGGTCACAACCCTTGCAAATATAAAAACCTCAATCAGTAGAAAACAAGTCAAATGACTGATCAACAGTTTTCCAAAATAAACACTGCTTATCAGCCCACAAAATCTAGCAATCAGTAAAAATTTCCCATATCAGAATATATTATTAAGCTGCAGCAATAAACCACATTCTGTTGCAGCTATCAAAAATGTATCTAGTTGGCAGGTTTATTAAGAATCTCTGAAAAATACTCTGCCTGTCCCATAAGCACTCAAGAAAAAGGAACAAAATGATATAACTCCCTCAGAAAATTGTTCTTTTCCAAATTCCACCAAATCAAGAAATACACCAAGTTTCATTCAATCAGCCTAATATGTTCTGCCTGAACTGGCAGCTCCCACTGCAAATCATATTTCAATAAAAACCAAACATTTCTTCAGTGACCTGCAGCAAACTGCACTAGTCACCTGCACCCTGTGAGATCACCTCATCTAGACTCCTCTTTTTTGCTGACCCAGATTTCTTAGAAGGTATAACCTCCCACTCAACAATCCGGTGTGGTGCTGCATCACGGTTTGTCTGATTCCTTCCTGCAGTGCTCTTAGGCAACTCCAATCCTGCAATCCGAAGTGTTGTCATGACTCTTGCTGGAGGGACTGCCACGCCTGGATGTCTCCTTATCATCCTGCACAATCCACATTCTCCAAACTGAGCAGGTCCTGGACTTGCTACCTTCAGAGAAATTGGACAGTTCGCCTGCATCCTTCCCTCGGCATCGAGCTGAATAGTGGTATCATAGGCATACCACATCCTCATCCAACAAACAGATTTGCAGCAGACCCTGTGCTGACCACAAGGGAATGTGTGCACTGGTCTGTTGCAGGTCTTGAAACACAAAGTGCATCCCATGCTTGACTCTGTCAGTCCTTCCACAGGGTTTAGCTGCACTTCTGGCACTAGCAGTGTCTGATTTGGAAGTATTCTGTCAACAGCATTGCTGTTCCACCCTGCTTCTTCTTCCTTAACATCAGCCACCTTTTCCTTTCCTGCAACTGACTTTCCTTCACATTCCATTACTCTTCCTGAGATCTCATCCGCATCTGCATCTCTGAGCTGAGTCCCTTGCACCACTTCTGGTATATTCGCTGCCCACTCGCGCCAACGATAATTTTCAGCACGGGCGGCCTGCAACTCAGTTCTTGCTTTCCGAAGCTGTGCGGACAGATTTGCTGCTGATGCTGCCCTGGAGCTCAGTAACTTGAAAGCTTGTTCCACCTGATCCTCGGTCTCTTGAGCGTGGTCTACCATTCCTGCTCACGCGAACGATAAAGAGAAAATAACACTCTCCCTTTTCTTCTTCAATTTTTACTGTGCTTTCCGACTAGGACGTCGCCTCATTGCGGTCCCTTCACTCCTTTGCTGATAGTCACGTAGTACATCTCGAGCATTCTGCAAATGTTCTGCAGGTTCCCATGTGTCCTCAGATTGATCATATCCCTGCCATCGAACAAGGTACTGCTTCTTGCCTCTGACAGTTCTGTCTGCCAGAATTCTGTCCACCTGATATTCCTCTTGACCATCCACAAGCTCAGGTTCCGGTTGCCACCTGGGTGCCTCCCTTGCTGGAAAGCTGCCCACCTGATCTTCAAATGCAGGTTTGAGCTTGGACACATGAAAGACATCATGTATCCTCCAGTGACCTGGCAGTCTCAACCTGACTGCAACCTCAGAGAGCTTTTCAGTGACTTCAAATGGTCCACAGTACTTTGCTGACAACTTTCTGCTCAACACTGCAGGTAGGGGTAAGTCTTTTGTGGCCAGAAAAACTTTTTCGCCTGGCTCAAAGCCCCCTCCCCGCCTGGTTTCGTCCGCCACCTGGCGTTGACGTGCCTGAGCAGCAGCAATATTGTGTCTGCATTTTTCCAGATCAGATTGCCAAGTAGTCCACCAATCATCCACTGCAGGGCAGGCTGACACAGCCACAGCACTTGCAGGAGTCCTTGGGTTCTGCCCATTCATCAAATAGAAGGGGGAGAATCCAGTAGTAGCATTGACACTGGAGTTATAAGCAAACTCAGCAGCTGCCAAGTGCTGGTCCCAATCTGTTCCTGCAGGTTCAACATAACTGCGCAGAATTTCCTGCACTGTTCTGTTAGCCCTTTCAGTCTGACCATCTGTCTCAGGATGATAACTGCTTGACATTGCCAATCTTGTTCCAGCCTTCTTCCAAAGAGACCTCCAAAAATTGCTAGTGAAACGAGTATCCCGATCAGAAACAATTTCTTGAGGTAACCCAAAGAAACGAACCACATTCTGGAAAAATAAATCTGCTACCCCTGCAGCAGTAACCGTCTGCTTAGTCGGAATAAGTCTGATCATTTTTGTGAACCTATCCACAACCACCAACAAATAATCTGACCCAGTTCGAGTTCTAGGTAAAGGCCCAACAAAGTCAAGTGAAACACTGGTCCACCTGCCATCAGGAATAGGCAGGGGCTGCAGCTTACCCAAAGGCCTCTGATTAGAAGCCTTATTCCTCTGACATGAAATGCAATTCCGGACATACTTGTGCACTGACTCGGAGATGTGGGGCCAGAAATAATGCAACTGCACCCTGACAAGGGTCTTCCTTCTGCCCAAATGTCCTGCCAATGGGGACTCATGGCAGTCATGCAGTATTTTCTCCCTGAGCCCATCTGCTTCAGGAATCCACCATTTCCAAGCATTCCCAATTCTTCTCCAGAGCCTTTGGCCATCCCATTTCACATGTCCAGGTCTGTGTCTTGCAGTGATCAACTGTTGACACAGTGGATCTTTTGAATAAGCTGTCTGCACCTGTTGCAGGAATCCTTCTGCAACTTCCAGCCTAGCCTGAGCATTCATTTCAGACTTTGTTTCCTCCACTTGATGTGTGGCCCTGCTCAGAGCATCTGCCACCACATTGTCTCTGCCTGGTCTGTACTTAATCTCGAACTTGAAAGATTGCAGAGTCTCCATCCATCTTGCTTGCCTCTGCGACAGGTGAGGCTGAGTATGCAAGAACTTGAGGGGTGCATGATCGGTGTGCACCACAAACTCTTGTGCATCCAAATAGTGTCTCCAGACCTTCAGAGCATGCACAACTGCTAGCAGCTCCTTTTCATGAGTAGCATAGTTGAGTTCTGCAGGTTGCAGCTTCCTGCTTTCAAATGCAACTGGCTGCTGACCCTGTCCCTTGTCCTGAGTTAGGACTGCTCCTATTGCATAGTCCGAAGCATCGGTGGTCACTTCAAACTTCAGACTTGGGTCAGGCACCAATAGTACCGGTGCAGACATCAATGCCTCCTTGATATCCTGCATGGCTGCAGCTTCTGTCTCAGTCCATTTCCACTCTGCATCCTTTTTGAGTAATGCAGTCAAAGGCTTGGCTCTGGCAGAGAAGTCCTTCATGAACCTCCTGTAGTAGTTTGCCAATCCCAAAAAGGACCTGAGATCCTTCACTGATGTCAAGGGTGGCCAATCTCTGATAACCTGCACCTTGCTCTGCAACACCTGTACTCCTGCAGCACTTAACTCATGCCCCAGAAACTCAACTTGATCTCTGCAGATCTCACACTTTGAAGCTGATGCATACAACTTCTGTTCCCTCAACCTCTGCATCACTTTCCGCAAATGAACTTTGTGTTCTGCCCAATCTTTGCTAAAAATCAAAATATCATCCAAGTAAACGATGCAAAAGGCGTCCAGAAAATCATGCAGCACATGATTCATTGTGTTCATAAAAGTGGCAGGGGCATTTGTCAGCCCAAAAGGAAGAACAACATACTCATAAAGGCCATACCTGGTGCGGAAGGCCGTTTTCTCACAATCTGCAGGGTCCAACCGCACCTGATGGTAGCCTGAGCAGAGGTCAATCTTGCTGAAGCAGCGTGCTCCCTGAATCTGATCCAGCAACTCCTCTATCCTCGGGATAGGATACCTATTTTTCACCGTTAGTTTGTTAAGTGCCCGAAAATCCACACACATCCTAAGTTTCCCATTTTTCTTAGGAACAAACAAAACTGGCGAACCCCATGGAGACTTGCTAGGTCTGATAAATCCCTGCTTCAGCAACTCTGCTAACTGCTTTTTCAGTTCTTCTCTTTCTGCAAAACTGGCCCTATAAAGCCCCTTTTTCACTGGTTCTGCACCTTCCACCAACTCAATCTTATGATTCACACCCCTGTCAGGAGGTAACTCCTGCGGCAGTTCCTCTTTAAACAAATCCTGAAACTCCTTTCTGATCTGTTTTTCTAACTCAGCTGCCTCTTTTCCTTCCTCTGACAAGGTTTCTGCAACACTGCCTTTTACTGCATCAGTACTTTCCACATTATTAATCAAATGTTCTTCCTGAACTTCCCGAAGATTTACCAAATACATCGGCATACCCTTGCGGGCTGCCCGAGCACACTCTTTGGCGGACATCATATCCAAATCTTCAGTACTGCAATCCTCTACTCTACCATTCTGCATTCTGAGTTTGACTACTCCCTGAGGTGTCTGCAAAACCAACTGCTTCTTCTGTCAATCTATCATAGGGTTATGTTTACTCAGCCAAGACATACCTAACACCAGATCATATCTGCCTAGTGTCACTGCATACATCTTTTCCTCTGAAACAAACCTCCCCATCTTGACACTGGCCTGCAGTTCTTTTTCTACCTTCTCTGAAGTCTTGCCATCTGCTAACTGCACTTCAGTAACCACCTCAGAAGCCTTTGCCTGAATGTCATTTTCTAGCAACCAATCTTTCGAAACAAAATTGTCGGTTGCACCACTATCTAATAAAATTCTTGCAAAACAACCTGCCACAGCCCCTGTGGTCTTCAACAATCCTTGAGTCCCCACTTGGACTCCTCTCAACTTCAAAACTGGGGGTTCACTTGAACAAACATTCTTAAGGGAATCTGCACTAAGTTTCCCCTGTTCAAGCTCCTCTCTCACTGAAAAATCTGATGTGTCTGCCCTCAGATCACCATCAGTACTTTTACACTCAGTAACATTGTGCAGCTCAGGTTCAGGCTGTACACCTCCCAAACCTGCACTGCCCGACATCACCTGCAGGCTGGGTGTGGCTTCACTTGGCTCATCACCTCCTGCCTCAGAGACCAGAGCGGTTGTGGCTTCACACAGCCCACAACCCTCCTTCGTTGTCCCTTTATCCTTCACCAGACATTCTGCAAATGTGGCTACACAAGGCCCTCCACCTGCAAAATTCAACACTGACACTGCAGGATCCCCTTCAGGTATGGCTACCCATGGCTCTGTACCTGCAAGGTTCTCCATCTTCTTCTTCTTCTTCTTCTTCTCCTTGGCTGAGGCTACACGTGGCTCTCCAACCTTGGAGTTCTGCTTTAAAATTCCTGCTACCCCCCAATTGGTAGCCTCTCTGTGTGGTGGGCTGCACCGGCCATCCCACACTCCACTTCTATCCTCCTCCGCCAGGATTTCTCGGCCAGCAGTCTCTCCAGACTCTGGCCTCCTCAGTTTTCCTGACAGTCTGCAGCAAAATGTCCTTTCTTGCCGCAGTTGTAACAATCAACATTCGCTGCAGAGTGACCTGCATCCATTCTGCTCCTTCTGGCAGAGGTACTCTCTCCAGATCTCCTGTTCTGCCTCTGTCTGCGAGGACTACCACTGCGTCCTCTGCTTTTACTGCGACTGTCGCTTCGGTTTCTACCAACATCAAAACCCACGCGGTTACGCTGGAGGCCATCAACCTCCATGCGGTCCCCTAATTGTGGTGTATATTGGTGTGGTGTATACCTATCACGATCTGCGTCAGTTCTGCCACGACCAGTACTGCGACCTCGACTCTGCGATCTTCCTCTGCTGTAGGATCTGCCTCTGCTGTAAGATCGGCCTCTGCTCTTTGATCTGTCTCTGCGTGATCCTTCACGCCTGCCTCTGGGACTGTGACCTCTGCGTCCTTCTCTGCGGTACGCCTCCAGTGGACCTTCCCAAGTGGCGGCAAGTGCTATCGCACGCTCCAGATCTGCAGGATCTTCCATTTCAACTTTAGTTCGCAGACGTTCATTCAGACCCTCTACAAAACGAAACAGCTGCTCTCCAGCGTTGCTGTCATTGATTTGCAGCATAAGTCTTCTGAACTGATGCACATACTCAGCAACAGTAGATCGTCCCTGCCTCAGACGAGACCATTCTCGCCTGAAGTCTTTGTTCTCATTCGTTTTACCAAACTGCTGTCTGAGTGCTGTCACCAAAGCTGGAACGTCCTGTGGCAGATTCAGCTGTCCTGCCATCGCAGCTTCATACCGACCTCTCCACCAAGTGCCTGCTGCTCCTCTCAAGCATCCTGCAGCCACTAGTACCTGCTGTTCCCTGTCCCTGGTTGCAGTAACATCAAAGTATGTCTGCAACTGGACTTGCCACTCATTGAGGGGAACATCATGTGGATCACCATACCACATGTCAGGGCCTTTCGCCCTAGCTCTGCCCAGAGCTGCGGGAGGTTGCTGCTGTGCCATCCTGTTGTGCACTGCGTTGCGAGCTGCGTCGTCCATCTGCACGTTCACGTTGGCTGCTACGTGTCTCAGGTGCTGGACCTCTTCCTGCATGTCCAAAATCATCTGCCTCAATCCCTGCACGTCGAAGGGATCTGGGGCCGGCATTCCTATCTGCGGCTGCTCGTCCTGTCCAGCCATCTCTGCGCTGCTCTCTGCGTTCTCTTTCCTGCTGTCCTCTCAAGCGATTCCTGTATATATTGCAGTTGGGATCAGTACACTCTGTGTATCTGAAGTACCCTGGACCCTGTTCTGCTCTGCGGTGACCGTGAGGGGGTGCTCTCTGAGCGCCTGGCTCCAACACTGCCAAAGGGTGTCTGACAGGTCCAAGTATATGTACAGGCTGAGCAAAACGAAGAGGAGAAGGTAAACGAACCACTGTATCAGGAAAACGCAGTGTGTGTGGCAGCACCCCTTCTGGGTGGTTCTCTGCTGAGTCCTCTGAATGAATACTCGTCTCAGAGTCAGAAACCACTTCAATAACTCTGTCACTACCACCAAAAGGTCTGCCGAAACTCATACAACCAAAACTCGACCAAGCAACAGCTGCGCCTGTGACTTTTCAAGTCTGCTTCCCTGAACAGCGCAAAAACTGCGTCTGTGTGCTGCGCCTGTGCGCTGCTTCTGTGTGCTGCTCACAGCACTCTCCAGTTCTATCTCTCCCAAGGCTGTGGGGCCTTCCAAGGTCCTCCAGCGACCCTGCACAGTCTTGCTGCGCCCCTGCTCCGAAACCAATGTAGTGAATCCGCCTGCAGACCGCTATTGTGGGCTGCCGGCTGTGAACTGCAAGCCTGAAACGGCTTGGAGGGAAAGAATAGACGACTTGGAAGCGAGACAAAGGGAGTTGAATCCCAAAGTAAGGTTACAAGAACGTTCAAACCCCAAGAACTTATAGAATACCCTAGCAGCCTTGATCCTAACTGATCATAGGCTGTAACATCAGTCTGCATCACTGCTGCAAGGCATCAAACCTTGCAGTCCTTTCAATCAGAGCCCAGCTCAGCCCCACGGCCATTCCTGTGGTGCTGAGCCACCTTCTAGAACATTCTAGCTGCCAGCTCAGTAGTCCACGTACTACTTCACTGCCAGCACACCCTGACTGACTGTATGCTGCCTCAGGGCAGCCAGCCTCCTACTTAAAGTACTGCAGGACTGTCAGCAAGCCTGCTGACGTACTGCAGGGCTGTCAGAAACCCTGATTCGCTACAGCACTCCACAACGATTCAGTTTGCAACGCAGACAGGGGATTTCACACCGATTAGTATGCACTCCACAACGATATAGTTTACATCGCAGACAGGGGATTTCACACCGATTAGTATGCACTCCGCAACGATGCAGTTTACAACGCAGACAGGGGATTTCACACCGATTAGTATGCACTCCACAACGATTCAGTTTACAACGCAGACAGGGGACATCACACCGATTAGTATGCACTCCACAACCAGAGATAGGACTTGGGCCAAATTTTTGGTCCGGCTACGGTCCGGTCCGGTTACGGTCGGTTTACGGTTCCGTATTACGGCCGTAACTCCGTACCGTAACCGGAGTAATATGTTGTTTTTACGGTACGGAACAGGTACGGTATAGCTACGGTAGCCCCTAAATCATCGTGAAGTAGTGTGGTTCAGTGCTAAAGCGTTAGGCTGTAGTCTGTAAGGTCGTGGGTTCGAATCCCCTTGGGTTCCTTTGGGTTCTCGGGACCCTGCGGGGGTTACCATTTACGGTTTACGGTTGGTACGGTGGTTACGGTCGGTACGGTCCGGTACCGGAGCAGTACAGAGTGGTACGGTGGTCCGGTTCCGAGCACGAAAACCACTCCGGTCCGGACCGTAACTACCGTAACCGTAAGTGACCGGAGTGGGGTTACGGTACGGTTTACGGTACCGTAACCGGAAAGTCCTATCTCTGTCCACAACGATTCAGTTTACAACGCAGACAGAGGATTTCACACCGATTAGTATGCACTCCACAACGATGCAGTTTACATCGCAGACAGGGGATTTCACACCGATTAGTATGCACTCCACAACGATGCAGTTTACAACGCAGACAGGGAATTTCACACCGATTAGTATGCACTCCACAACGATTCAGTTTGCAACGCAGACAGGGGATTTCACACCGATTAGTATGCACTCCACAACGATATAGTTTACATCGCAGACAGGGGATTTCACACCGATTAGTATGCACTCCGCAACGATGCAGTTTACAACGCAGACAGGGGATTTCACACCGATTAGTATGCACTCCACATCGATTCAGGTTACAACGCGGAAAGGGAATTTTACACCGATTAGTATGCACTCCACAACGATATGGTTTACAACGCGGACAGGGGATTTCACACCGATTAGTATGCACTCCACAACGATATAGTTTACAACGCAGACAGGGGATTTCGCACCGATTAGTATGCACTCCACAACGATGTAGTTTACAACGGGTGGAGGCATCGTCACATTGTTGGTTGTGGAGTTTGCAACGTTGACTTTTACAACGGGTGGAGGCTTCGTCACATTGTTGGTTGTGGATTTCGCAACGTTCTTTACAAATTCAAATTTAAAAATGCCCATCAATGTTGCTACTAAAAATGAAATAAGGGTCACTCCCTACCATCCCAACTCACAAATGAAAACATGAAAAGCCGAAATATCAACCTGCATGTTAATTCTGGATTAACATATAAGAATCTCCTCTAACTCTCTACTGGAGGCAGAAGCACTGGTTCTTCTTCCCATCTTGAAAAGACCTCTTTGTATTCTTCTCGTAACTCTAGTCATTAATTCTGATCCATGGACCATTCTTGCAACCGTCTTTTGAATAGTTACAGAGCCTCCTCTTGAAGCTCCTCGCACAGCAAGAAGCACCAACACCACGGCAAGCCTCCAACTGCTTCCCTCCACCACAAGCATATCCAACGACAGTGGTTGCACCTTCTGTCACTGATGAAGAATCCCCCCCACAAAAGCTTTCAGCTGCAACTGTGCCCTCCTTTGTGTATGCAGAAGCAGTTGTGGATGCGAACGTGACAAATTGGTCTGAAACGGTCGACTCCACTGGCTCCTCCCCACCAATTACAATAACCAAGACCCCAGCTGATTTTGCTGCCGAAATGACCATATCGGTCAACAAGTCAGGCATATACACCTGGGGAAATGATAAAGAAAGAAAAACCTGAAATAAATTTAAAAATGAACACGAAAGAGTGTAATAGTTTTAATTAGTTTTAGTTTTAGTTTTAATTTAACAAGTGTGGTGGAACCAGACCAAACCTATTACAGTGGCAAGCGCTACAAAACCATAAAGAAAGGATAGTCTCAATAGAACATCGCAGTTCAGGATAACCTCCACAATTTCAAATAACATCTGCTTCTTGCGACTTTTCAAATGCCTGCAAAAATCAAAGGCATTGGTTAATGATCTTCCATGCATACACATCAAGGGATCTATCATATGAAGGACAGAACAGAGTGCCTAGTTGTCGTACTGGTTTCTCTGGAGTTTCCTCTGGTTGCTCACCTGGAGCCTCAGGCTTCTCTTCTGGAACCTTAGCAGGCTTCTCCGGATTTTTAACTGGAGCTGGTTCTGCAGGTTTCTCCACAGGGCTTGCAGGAACAAAAGAACCAGTGGCCTTTGCTGGGGTATAGGCTCCAGTTGACTTAGCTTGGGCACCTGACACCTTTGCCTCTGGCCTTGCAGAAACTGGTGCTGGAGGTAAAGGAGCAGGAGGGGGAGGAGGTGGTGGAGGAGGTGGGGCAGGTTTAGGCTCATCAATTACCACTGTTGTACCACTCGGGAATCACAGCATCCCGGAGTAGGTGCTGGCCCAGTGGCTTCGGATCATGTCTCCGGTGCTGATGTGGATTCTCTCTATCTATCCCTCATCGGCTGACCAATCCCAATCCGGCTGACCATGCGTTACAGGTGGAATTGAACGAGTTTTTCGCTTCCGTCAGTTTTTTCACTTCTCCCCTAGATGCACCTGGTCACAGTCACCGCTGTTTGAAAGGCACTTTTGCCACTTTCAAAACTTTACATTTTTTTTTTCCGATTTCCTACAGCTCATAGAAAGAAGAAGAGGTAGTGCTTTGAGCGCTAGACAACCGATAGGTTTATTATGAGTCATATTTTTCTGTATCCACACCTTGGCTTCTTTACTTCGTTCTCCTCGGCACCCAAACTGCCTTCGGCCTGGCCTGTTTTGTCAGATTCTTCCTACAGCTGGCATCGAAGGTCCACCTACTACAAATGCACAGCAATTTCCCCATTAGTTTAACAAACTTAAATCAAATCTTTGCCATTCCTACTCTGCTTTCTCTTTTTACTTTCTTTTTGAAAAAAAGCACACTGAAGTCATGTCCTTTCCCTGGAAGAGTTTTTTCAATTCTTTTTCTCAGAAACACCCTGATTGATAATATCATACTTCTGTGCAGCAAGTGGGTTTCAAAAATTGATGTGCAGATACCTCACAACACCAGGGAGGCTAAACATAGCATCTTGATGCCTGCAGGCCATTAATTGGAAGTCAGACCTCCAGGGGGGAAGCCGATCTCTGGCAGACATCCGGCTAATCCTGCCTCTGTCTTGTACCCGGCTGCGAAGGGGATCGATAACGCAAACTCCAGCAGGAGCCAATTATTGTCGTGGCCGTCACGTATCTCCCTATGCTGCTGGCCCAAAGGCCACAGAGCTATGATGCGACGAATCTACACACAAAAATCCCCTGAGAATTAGAAACTGACCCCAGCAGCTGAAGAAATACTGGGAGGGAAATTGCTGTTGGCTTCAAGAAAAATGCCAGTTTCAGACATGCGACCTGAAGATGTGAACGACAAACCAGCGATGGGGGTTGGAAATTATGGGCAGCAAGATTTGCAACACGTTGGAATACCTGGACATAGCCGACATACATAAACAGGGCATTGAGCAGCATTCTTCCCACCAAGTGCAAAGGATTTTCTGTGACCAAGAACGTTATCATCCTTGTACAGACTGACTGATGATGGAGTTGACAATTTCACTCACGTAGTTGACTTGGGATGTCCGGACAGGCGAGGGTCACAATCCAGCATACATGTGGGAAATCACTCAAACGCATGGTTCTGAAGTTTCGTGAACTGCATCCAGACCCTGCCACATCCTCATAGGGAATTACTATTCTGACGCCCCTTCCCCCCCCCCCCCAAAAAAAAAAAAGAAGGGATAGAGAAAGAGCAGCCCTGCCAACTAGTACCTTCACAACAGAATCTTCGCACTTGTAGATGCACACCGTTTGTCGGGGGTTGGCGTTCTTGAGGACGACTTCCTGTTGCCTTTATGATTTTCCATGGTCCATTTCCTATCCATTACCAACCCCGTTTTTCCAGCCTACAGTCCATCGTAATTTCACAAGCACCAGACCTGACCTTGAAAGAAAAAATCCAAAAACCTCACCCCACAAAAAAACCCAACCAGCAGCCCTGTTTCTTGCCTATTCAGAGGGGAGTTCGAGAACAGAACTGGTGTACTGAAAAAAAAAACATATAACAAAATTAAACAATAGATCACTCCCACCAGCCACCTCCCACCCAACACCGGTTCCAGGTTGCGACCTCTGTGGTGGTTCGCATGGTGTTCTGTGAGGTGGGCAAGCCGGAGGACATACGCACCAGAGGTTGTGAACCATCTCCTTTGGTTCCAGCGGGACCCACTTTTTTCGGCAGCAGATCTTGGAGCCAAAACGTTCGTTCACCTACGAAACCACCATTGGCGCGAGGGGCCCCCAAATCATAAGCCGTCCGAGAACAACCCTTCCAACGCTCAGGCTCAAACCAGAAAGAAGCGTCGATGGTCCACGGAAGCTCACAGCTTTTTCCCTTGAGGCGACCGCAAAAGCACGCCGGCAAAGAACGACATCGTCGAATCGACATTGTAAGATCAAGGTCAATGTTTAAACGAAAGATTAAAATTGTTCTTACAATGTCGATTCGACGATGTCACTCCGTTTACCTAATTCTGGAGACACTAAGTTTTCACATGGTTGAGTGGTTCATTTGCAACGATGTCGTTTACAGCGACGACAGACCACTCTGCAACGTTAATTACAAATCCCCCAGCTCAGTTGCCCCCCAAAACAGCCAGAAAAAAAACAAGACAAATCAAAGTCCACACCCATCATCCCCCAGCTCAGTTGCCCCCCAAAACAGCCAGAAAAAAAACAACAAGACAAATCAAAGTCCACACCCATCATCCCCAAACTCAGTTGCCCCCCAAAACAGCCAGAAAAAAAACAAGACAAAAGGTCCGGTGGACTTGAACAACGTGTTTAAGATCGTGGGCGTTGGTGAAAAAAATTACCCGGTTTTGTTGGAGACGGTTCCGACAAAAATGATGAGGATGGTGGATGAAAGGGGGAATTCACGCTGTTGCATGTACAATGGAATGTGAACGTTGTAAAGGTCTTGGTCCACGTTGTGTATTTGAGGAATGGCACTGCCAACCATGTAATGGTTGGACGAGCGTTGCAAACACAATGGGTACTCCACATTTGTTTTAATATCCAGAAAAACAACCATGCATAAATCTGCCTGAACCATGCTGTGATCGAAACGACAATTCCCACACATGATATCCAGAATGACAACCATGTACAAGAACAGTCCAACCACAACACAGTTGCAACGATATTTCCAGATGAACCCGAAGTTGACGTCTGGAAAAGCAACCGTGTATATGACCAACTGCACGTTGTAGTTTAACAACGTTGTTTCCAGGGCGCCCTTTCTGACACCTGAAACTGCTTTTTAACGACGTATTAGTCGACGGTGGCGAGCCCCGAATACTTTTTCAAGATATATGTGATGTATTTTGTGTTTCTTTCAAAACTACGTTGTTGATGTGGATGTCTGCGTTGTCGGCTGATCAGGCCAAAAGGCCGTCACTTGCGAAACGCGTCGAAAGCAGTTGTATCTTGGCGGAAGACGCCTAGTGATACGGGCGAGAAACAATAGACAACAAGAACATTTGATTACATCGGGTAGCCTCTTAAATAGGCTCTAGATTCACAACAGAGTTCCACCCAGTCACCGGAATTCCAAGGGAATTCCGTCCGACACTATCCCACACCGTTCCACCTCAGCCTAGTCAGCTCCACCCCACTCCCACTCACCCAAACTACGCTCTCGCCCAAAGCAGGGCTTGAACCCGTGACCTCCCTGACTGGATACACTATCCAATGCACTAAGCCAGCTCACTGGCCTGGGGGTTCACGGTATAATACGAGTTCCTTCGTATTAACTACTCCCCCCCTTAGTTTCTATCGACCCTGATAGAAGGAAGTAGTGTTTGAGTTCAGAAGTGGTTTGATTTTGAGAAGTGGATGAATGGAAACAATTAACTGAAAATCTGTTTGAAATCATAACAGTCCCAAAACAGTCCCATAACAGTCCCAAAACTGACCCAATAATCAAACACAATAAAACACAAACAGCAAATCAACCCCAAAACAGAAACAGCAAATCAACCCAAAAACAGAAACAGCAAATCAACCCAAAAACAGAAACAGCAAATCAACCCAAAAACAGAAGTCTCACACAAAAACCCATCAAAAACATCCAACTGCATAATCATCCCAGATTATCCCAAATCAGCCCCAGATCATTCCACAGATTAATTCACATTAAGTCGTCGATCTCCCAGTCAGCGTCGTCGATGACGAACCCGTCCGACGACGACGTCTTCGTCTTAGGCCGCTTCGCTCCAGCCTCCTTCGCTCCCTCTTCGTCGTTACTCCCCGTCACG
Source organism: Bryopsis sp. KO-2023 (assembly GCA_030272585.1). Lineage (NCBI taxonomy): Eukaryota > Viridiplantae > Chlorophyta > Ulvophyceae > Bryopsidales > Bryopsidaceae > Bryopsis > Bryopsis sp. KO-2023. The sequence goes on from BSYQ01000010.1 coordinate 2,106,129, forward strand.
CTGACGACACGCTTGCGCGAGTTCGGCACTGCGCGCACCATCACGCTTTCCGCCGACGGGACTTCGCCTAGTGGGATCAGCGCTGGAGGGGGATCACGAGTGAGGAGAAACCTCGTGAAGTGCGTCACGAGCTCGTGATGCATCACCGGACGTCCGTGCGCGTCACGTGGGATCTTGTGGTAAGGTAGTTTTTCGAAAAAGCAGAAGGGGCAGCCAGGAAAAGGGGTTCCGAACCGTGGAACTCCGTCGCGCAGCAGCGTCAGACTCGGCCACACCCCTGTGCGAGTAAAGTGGTTGACTGCGCGGTTCAGGATCACCGCTCCTCCAAAATGCGCGCGACACGTTCCGTGAAACGAGCACAGAGATTGGAACTCCCAGGTACGGTCGTCAGCCCCACAAGGCAAGCATAAACACGGACGCTTCCCGTCGAACAGATCAGGCGCGTCCTGGGTGGTCGGAATCCATCCCGGCGGAACCGCGACATGGTTCGCAGCCTCCAGCAGGGCGCGATTCTTTTCACGTTCGGCGAGGAGGAGGTTAAAACACTCCTGCGTTTCGGCGCGAGCCTTCTCGAGCTCGGACTTTTCGATCGGTGTGTTTCTGTGCATGTTTTTTCCTTACTGACTTCTGGTGTAGAACCTCTAATATACTGTCCTTTACTCATATGTGTTACTGACGAGGTCGCCACTTACTACCTCGTGGATTCGAGTAGACCCGACGTCTCTCCGACGTTGACGCGGATATTTTCGCGTAGGACTACGTCGATAGTATCTATTTTAAGGTTTATTAATGACACTGCCACTTCTACGATCGTGAATCGTAGCTCTGGTACGGTGGCTTAGTTCACTAGAGCGTGACTCTAGTCTGAGAGGTCGCGGGTTCGAATCCCGGTCTCTGCAAGTGGGTTCTCTTTGGTTCATGGTATTCCATGAATATCCTTTCGTCAATAATACATAAGAGTAATTATTATTTGTAGTAATAATTTACTACCTCGTACTACTAGTTTTACTATGCTTGTAAAGTATATTCGTAGATTTAATTACGAGATAACACCACGGATCTCGCAGCCGCTACGGATAGTGTGACTAAGGCTCGACGGTGCCGTTATGTTATAAAGGTCGTGCACTGCCTTTATAACACCTTCCCTTAATCCTCCGTCGCCATCACCATTAGTACATCGGTTCTAACCGTTTCCGCGGGGCCTACGTCTAAGCGTAGCGCCGGGCTGTGTATTTCGTAAGTAACTAGCTAGAATATCTTTAGCGTTAGATAAGTGTTTCTCAGGTTCCCACGTACTCTCCGTTAACGGATAGCCTTTCCAGGCGACGAGATATCGTCGTTTAGAACCTTTCCCCTTATGGTTTATAATAGCCTGTACTTCGTACTCGACGTTTCCTTCCTCATCTAACTCTCCTTCCGGAGGTTGGACATCCCGTAAGAATTCCGTATCACGTACAAACAGTTTGAGACGTGAGATGTGGAAGACTGGGTGTGCTCTCCATGAGGTAGGTAAAGCTATTCGGTACGCTACGGGGGATATAACCTGTGTAATCGTAAATGGTCCAACAAAACGTCTACGTAACTTGGTTGGGATATGCTTTAAAGCAGCGGGGAGTAACACTTTCGTGCTTACTACCACCTCGTCCCCCACCGAGAAACGAACGTCCCGTCGTTTAGTATTGGCACTCTGAACCATACGATGCTGAGACGCTGTATAATTACGCTTAGCATCCCGTAAGATTACATTCATCCGTTCCAACATTTCACTTACAGCTTCTGCCTTAGAAGAGATAGACCGGTTAGTAATATCAAAGGAGGTAGGATGTTGTCCGTACAAGAGATATGCGGGAGAATAACCCGTGGAGGCGTTCACCACGTTGTTTGCCGCAAATTCGAGTAAAGGTAACATACTAGACCATTGCTCCGGGTTGTCTTCGATGTAAGGCCTGATAAAGTTTTCGAGAGTTCTAATCGTAACTTCGGACTGGCCATCGGACTGTGGGTGATAAGCCGAGGACATCCGTAAGTCCGTTTTGAGAATTCGAAATAACTCTGACCAGAAATTACTGGTAAATCGCGGATCCCTATCCGAGATAATAGCCTTAGGTACCCCATAATACCTATAGATATTGTCAACAAATAGTTGAGCGTATTGGGCAGATGTAATCGTCTTCGTGCATGGAACAAACCGTACGTATTTAGTCAACCTATCTACGAAAACCGCCACCGAATCGTACTCGTTCGATAAAGGTAAATCCGTAACAAGGTCCGTAGTAATTTGTTCGAACTTAGCCGTAGGAATCGGAAGAGGTTGTAACAACCCTTTTTGCTTTTGGTTGTCACTCTTGATTCCCTGGCAAGTAGGACACGAACGTATATATCTCCCAATATCCGTAAACATCCCTTTCCACCAGTATTTTCGTTGTATCAGTTCCGCTGCCCTAGTAATTCCTACATGACCCACAGAGGGGATATCATGGTGTTCACGAAGGATGTTTTGCCTAAGTGAATCGGGAACTACGAGCTTAGGGTGTGAAGATGTACTAGCCTTATACCATAAGAACTTATCCTCAACATAGTACTTCTTTCCCATCCGAGTCGGTTGCGTTAGCAACTCCTGTAACTTGGGATCGGCATCTAAGGCCTTGATCCAAGTCTCGGTTTCTACAGGATCCACCATACATGTAGATACAGCGTTAACCTCTTCTGTGGTGGACACATGGAGTGATCGAGATAGAGCGTCTGCAAGAACGTTGGCCTTGCCCGCGATATACTTGATAGTAGGCTTGATAGAGAGGAAAAACCCACTCCTCAACCACTTGGTTTGTGTACGAGAGAGTGTTTGTTGGTCCATAAATGAAGTAAGTGGTTTATGGTCCGTAAGTACTGTAACTCCTCCATCACAACCCTCCAAGTAGTGTCTCCATGTACTTAGCGCATAAGCAATAGCCCCGAGCTCTCTTTCGTAGGCCGAATAGTTTCTTTCCGCCGGACGAAGCCTTCTCGAGAGGTATGCGATAGGTTGTAGTCCACTTCCGTTGTCTTGCGTCAGCACAGCCCCATATGCCGTGGCCGAAGCATCGGTAATAACCGTGTATGGTTTCTTTGCATCTGGTAGTATTAGAATAGGGTAATTAGACATCTGTCGCTTGAGTTCCGTAAAGGCATTTTCTTCCGCAGGACCCCATTGCCACTGCACATCTTTACGAACCAAGTCGTTAAGTGGTACAGCTATCTTAGCAAAGCCCGGAATGAATTTTCGGTAGTATGAAACCATTCCAATAAAGCTTCGAACATCCGCTACGTTGGCGGGTGTTTTCCAATCGTTAATAGCTTTAACCTTTGCTTCCAAAGGTTTAACCCCACTTGGTGTTATTTGATGTCCCAAATACTCCACTGATTGTACAGCTATATCAGATTTTAGCCCTTTCGCAAATAACTTGTGCTTAGCTAGCCTGGTAAGCACTTGATCGAGGTGTTCGAGGTGTTCTTCGATGGTGTCCGAGAATACAAGTAAGTCATCCAAAAATACAAGTAAGAAGTCATCGAGCATATCGGAAAATAGATCTTGTATCATGTGAGAAAATTGTGGTGGTGCATTTGTGAGTCCAAATGGGACCACTAACATTTCGAAGTGACCATATCGTGTTCGAAATGCCGTTTTCTCTGTATCTTCCGGTCGTATTGGCATTTGCCAGTATCCGGACCGTAGGTCTATTTTGCTGTAATATTTAGCCTTAGCTAACCGATCGATGAGTTCTTCCGGAAGAGGTAATGGATATCTATTCTTTTTCGTAGCCTTATTCAACCATCTGTAGTCCACGCACATGCGCAAACCACCGTCCTTCTTAGGTACGAATAGTATAGGTGCTCCCCAAGGAGACTTTGATGGTTTAATATACCCGTTACGAAGTAAATAATCCACTTGTCGTTTGACCTCATCCAATTCCAACTGTGAGAGTTTATAGAGTGGGCGGAATATAGGTTTTACGTTATCCTCCAACTCTATTTGAAACTCATGATCGTTCCGTACCGGTGGAACACCGGGTGGAATATCTTTAGCAAACACCTTACGATGTTTCCGTAATAACGCTTGAAACTCCAACGATAACCTTCCTCGTTCTACCATAGCAGTAACATCATCGTCCAAATGACCTTCTCGGGTACTATAAGAATCGATAGACATCTCTTCTTCCGTAGGTCTGATCACTGCGAAGCATAGTTGTGTCTCCGGGTTACGTCGAACCTCATTGATAAGTTCTTCCATCGAGCATAACGTAGAAGGTATAGGTAACTTCTCCTCGCTTTTTGGTGGAAGTACCTTGAGTGGAAGATGTATTTCCGATTTCCCCTTGACCACGGTGATTCTACCACTCTTGAAATCAATGAGAGGGTTGGTAGCAATCAACCATGGGACGCCAAGCAAGAAATCATGTCCTAACCCGGGAAATACCTCTAGGTTTATGATAAACTTAGCTTGTCCACTCCGAATAGGAACCTTCGTACATATACCCTTTGTATATCGTATAGTACCATCAGCCATTTTCAAAGGTTTTCTTTCTCCCTCGATTCGAAGGTCTAACTCACGAGCCATCGTTTCCGATATGTAGTTAGCCGTAGAACCGCTATCAATGTAAAGTACTACCGGATGTTCATGTACTTTCCCCAAGATTTCATACCCCTTGAAATCTTTGCATGCCATAATTGGACATACACTGTGTTGATCATCTATATCAACACCTCCCTCTTGAACTCTTTCGGAATAAGGCCTCTCCATATGATCCGAACCCCGTTCAAGACTTGAATCTCTACTCTCAAGCATTCGAGATCCGCTAGATGAATGCTCTTCAATGGGAGTCATCTCATCTTTCCGCAACTCTTCCTTCTCCGCTCTAACAGATGCATCAGGAGTAGGTACATTGTTCGTCTCCTCTCCCGAACTATTACTATCATCCGTCCCCACATCCCTCCTAGGAACCCCTGTGTTCCCGTTTGATTGTCCCTTGCTTTCCCCAAAGCTATCGATCACCGTTCCCGCTTTCTGATCGAGGTGCGCATTGCTTGAGCGAGAACTCATATGCACCTTGGGACCATCGCTAGATGTGTACGTCTTATCATCTACCCTTGTCTCATTTCTCTTGCCCTTGATCGTTTCCCTTTTTCTCCTATATCTACGATTACCGCCTCGTTTCTTCTCTTCTGACCGGGAGGACGGCTCCCTCGGCCAGAGCATTAGTTTAATGCCTTTTTAGCCTTGGACATTTGTGGGCAAGCCCCCACAAAATGACCTTTCTGATTGCACAAGTAGCAAGTTCCCTTGAACTGTCCTTTGTACTTGTTCGTAGGCTTTCCTGGCCGTGTCCTTCCTTCCTTCTTTGGTCCTGACCTTTGGTGCAAAGCATTAGCTTCCTGGTGTACTGAATTCGCTTGCTTCATTCGCGTACCATTACCCCTGAATCCACCTCTCCATGGTCTTCGCCTTTGGGGGTTTTGCGGATGGGTGATCTTAAGACTATCTAACCTCTCGGCCAATATGATAGCCTGATCAATACTCCTATTCGATGAAGTTACCACTTGCATACGAATATTCTCCTTCAATCCATCCGTGAACAACAAGTATTGTTCTTCCTCGGGAAGATTCGGTACCTTGAGAACCAATCTTCGGAATCGGTGTACGTATTCCTTTACGGTATGTGTTTGTTTGAGTCTTCGAAGAGCACGTCTTGCCTCATCCGAGACTACTGATGTCTCGAAAGATGCACGAAGCTCCTCTAAGAAACTTGCCCATGTAGTAAAGGGTAATCTTTGGAGATTCGCTATGCGAAGCTCTTGTACTCCTAACCACTGTGCGGCTGACCCCTTGAGGTTAACCATCATCACATTGAGCCATTGATTCTCTTGAACTCCAAGATTTCTGAGGTAACGAGTCATCAACAATTGCCAATCCGTTACCGTAAGAGAACCATCCCCAGAATACGCATCGGGTATAGGTACTTTAATATTCCTCGGAAAATTATCTCCTCCCAATCCCAAACCATGTCCTTGTCCACCGTCGGGACCACCGGGACCACCGGGACCACCGGGACCACCGGGGCCACCGGGACCACCGGGACCACCGGGAGGGTTAGGACCCGGAAAATTTGGGCCTCCCCCATCACCGTTGTCACCGTCTCCACCACCACCACCACCTCCACCTCCACCACCAGAGGTCATCCTTCTCCTAGGATTTGACTGACCCAAAGAGGCATAGGAGCCAATAGCGGCAAAGGGGTTGTGAGGTTGCAGTGGATAGAATATACTCATCTGTGGTCCGGTTCCATTTCCAAGAATACCAGGACTGAAAGTACTCGGATGTACAGTAGTAGTAGGCTGAATATTCGAACCAAGGGTACTGAGGTAACTTCCCACGCCTGGAAGCATGAGATTCTGAGGTAATCCACCAACCGAGCTAACACCCAGCGTCGGCGGCTGTATACTACCCGCTACTCCAACCTGACTAGTAATAGTCGATGTGACTGGAGGTGCAGTCGTGGGGCGAGCACTTGGCGCTCCTGCTCCTGGAGAATTTTCCCCGACTCCCCTCGAGTTTGATGATGTTCTCACACCTTCTGCAGCACTGGTAATAGTCTGAGTAGTAGTAACTGGATACGCTTGAAGATGTCTGGGAATACCCTGTTCCATCTTCTTCCAGAATTCCCTGGTAACCTTTGGTTTTGTAAGAGCATCGATAACCGTTTTCTCATCCAGTTTCACTGGATCGCTCTTTTTCAGCATGGACGACTTAGTAGAGTCCAGTTCCTGCTGAATTTCACCAACATACTGATCCGTCTTTTGTACCAAGAGCCCTAACTCTTGTTTAGTACTTTCTGCTTCCTGATTTACTCTGCGTAATTCAGATACTGCCTGACCATGCTTATCTTCGACAAGCACTTTCATTTCTTCTCCAGCGACAATAGTATTCCTGTTTATCTCCTCAGTGCGTCGACGAAGTGCTTCGACACTCGATTCCGCTTCGTTACAGCGTTCCTCGATAACCTGTAAAGGTTCTTCGACCAAAGTAAGTCGTTCAAAAACTTCGCCAAACGTCTGGCGCAACTCTTCCAGATTCGCGTTTCGAATTTCCTCTCCTTCATCTTGCCTTCCTCGAAGTTCTGCAAGACTTCCTTGAAGATTTTCGAAACCAGCGTTCATATTCGAACTGAACTGTTCCAGCACATTCTGGATAGTTACTTCCATGTGATGTTGACGATTCTCCACTACTTCAACATTAACATCGTGGTTCTGTACGTACACATTGTTCTGCACATTGTTCTGTATGTTTACTTCTACATCTTCTTGCTGTTCCTGCTCGGTGTCCATGGAACTATCCGAGTAGAACTGTTCCTCTACTTGGTAGGGAACTACTTGTTCTTCGACCTGGTAGGGAACCACTGCGCGATCCTCTTCCATGTGGTCGTTTCCACGAGGATTAGCCATCGTGCTCGTCTACCGACGAGTTTAGAACAAGTGTGACTGTAGTAATAAACCAGATTTGAAGTAGAAGAATGACTTGTCCCTGGCTATTTGGCCTTGCTGTACGTAAGTCGTTTTAGAGATAGCCAAAAATAGAGTGGCCGACACGTCGTGCCAGTTCCTGTCGCTAGCAGGAATAAAATAGGTCGCACAGATAGATTCTGTCGACACAGTTAAACTTAACTTCGGCCTTACGCCTGGGTAAACGTCGTCGACTCAGTAGACTACGTCTGGTCGCGACTTAGGGAGGTAAACAGTGTGATTCCGACGAACACGCTGATGTATGACGTGTGTCGTCGTCTGCACTGCGCGTCTGGAACTTCCAGTCGCTGTCTGCTTGATAGAGAACTGTTTATAGACCTCCTACTGGGTCGTGAACCAGAACGATTACGTTCTTGCGTTCCTGCACGTTAGCTGTAGGCCTGTCGAACTTAGTCGACTGCGAATTTCTGATTACAGATTTCGCTAGGGTCGTCTGGGGGTAGCCTACACGTTTCTATACGTGAGGGAAACACGTTTATCGTGTTTGTAGAGTCGCTTCGCCTTTCCTGCGTGAAACAGAAATTGATATCAGAGTAACTGCAGCGAGCCTTTCACTTATAACCTCGGCTCTGGCGCTTTCCTCTTTCGCTTCCACCTTTAGGATCACTTTTACTTTCGCTAAGAAAACTTCGGCGTCGTCGTCGACTTAGGAGCTCTAGCTCCGAAACCAGTTGATACGGGCGAGAAACAATAGACAACAAGAACATTTGATTACATCGGGTAGCCTCTTAAATAGGCTCTAGATTCACAACAGAGTTCCACCCAGTCACCGGAATTCCAAGGGAATTCCGTCCGACACTATCCCACACCGTTCCACCTCAGCCTAGTCAGCTCCACCCCACTCCCACTCACCCAAACTACGCTCTCGCCCAAAGCAGGGCTTGAACCCGTGACCTCCGCGACTGGATACACTATCCAATGCACTAAGCCAGCTCACTGGCCTGGGGGTTCACGGTATAATACGAGTTCCTTCGTATTACCTAGGGGTCGAACCTAGGTGTTTCCGCACGTTTTTGTGTGTGTTCCGGCATTTTTCGACGTGTTTCACGTTTCGATCCCGTCGGCGCGAAATTCAAATTACAACGTTAATAGTGAATCTCCCATAGTGTAATGGGTATCCAGAGGAGGAGAAAGGGGCAAACAGCAGTTTGTCTGTCATCCTCGATCTCCACAGGATATATATATATATATACACATATATATTCCCCACATGCCCACAGACATTGTTTCCTGACCGACTCATACCTCACACCCAGACTGATGTCAGTCGCTCTTTAGGGCACGAATTCTGGTGGGATATTGACAACGGTTTAGTGCCAACAGCTAGAAGCAAAAAAAGGGATGACAAGAACCGAAGAAGCTTGATTTCGACTTTACCCAGGCTTTTCTGTTTTTTTTTTTGGAAAACATGGGTTTAATACATGGGTTTAATACCCTCTTTTTCCTCTAACAATCAAATGAATCATGATGAGATCCTCAAATTCGTTGGTGTTTTTTGTTTTTTGTTTTTTTCCTGCAACATCCATAAAGAAAAATCGAAATGTCTTCATACTTAAATCCTGTGTGGAAAAAAAACACTTATTCAACATGTTTGATATTTCGTAATGCCCCTCATTCCTTGGCAGCTAACAGGGCATCAACCAGATGTAACCTGACCAGCAACTCAAAATACTGTTCGGGAAGCTGATGTTTTGACCTGGGGCGAATCGAGGTCCAGGACAGATATGAACAGCAAGCGACCTTCTTGGTCGCACCGTTTCTCGACTAGGGTTGACGAAAATGATTGTGCAAAAGTACGGAAGTGGTTGCTGGCAATCGGACAATGAAATATGTGAGACATGGAGGTAATCCATGTGTTCTGGCAGTGGCTGTCGTGTTGTGTGTTGCGTTGTGTTTTTTTTTTGTACCCACAGTTCCTTCAAATATCCCCATCTACCCAGTATTACATAGAAAGTTCCTACAACGCCTTGAGCTTGTCTATCCCCAGCTAAGCCCTCAGATACACGCAAAAAAAAAAAGCTACTACCGATCGTCCGCAGGAGGATCCACCTGCGTGGAGATCATCCAGCTTTCGTCGACCCCCCTCATTTCATGGAGGGTCGGGCGACGAAAAAGAGCGCGCCAAAACCCCTTGAAACTCCAGTGTTTCTTTGGGGACGCCTCGCTGCAAGGGAGGTGCAGAAACCGCGCTATCCTCCGTTCCAAGCCGCCAATTTCGCGACGAGCTTCCGACAGCGCAGCTTCTGTATCGGCTTTTTTCGCCCTGAGGGCGGCGACCTCGGCCTTCAGTTTCTGGTTTTCGGCCTCGTAGGTCTTCAGGAGCATGGTTGCTTGCCGTGCTGCGAAGAGCCAGGAACAAAAATACGAGTTCACGTCAAAGATTCTCCAAACCAGACAGCGTCACACTTTTCGGAGCGGCACCTCCGTGTCGGGGTACTCTTCCGCAGCTTTTTGAGCTGCGGAGCGCAAGCACGTTTCGACCTGATGGCAATAAAACAAAGCTAGGCGTACCTTGCGACATTGTTGTCCTTGGCAGCGGGTTGTTAGAAAGTCAGGAAGCAAGAAAACACCTTTGTTGTGGAAGGATATTGCAATATTCCAATTGGACCAGGTGTGGAGAGGTCGCGCGCAACCCAGAATATTAATACCGCCAGGGTTGCTGCCGCGCGAGGACAGCGCGCCAACAGTCATTGAAGATTATGCCGAGATAAGTCAGCGTAAGTCGTGATATTTTAAAATATCGCTCTCCAGACAGTCCTCTGGGGGGATTCGGTACTACCGAAACCCCTCATACACAGTATGTACTTGAAAAGCTCATAATCAATCCACCTCCACCCCTTTATTTTTCCTGCTGAAGGATATTTCAGCAACATTCAAGTGCTGTTCACGACAAAACACTCCCGGGTAGAATTGGCCAAAACAGGGCAGTTTGCAACCGGCCATGGGGTTTCTTTTCCCCTCTATAATCAGCGGGTATTTGAGGCTGATCCCCAGTGTTGGTTCTGCCCACTTCGGGGCACTTGGAACCACCTGCTGTGGGATTGTGAGGCATTGGCAGACAGTCACACCCACCATTCAAGCTTTTATGATTCTTTGTGTTCATTTAACTATTCATCCATTCAAGTTACTTTATCAAGGACCAAGAGAGGAAATATTGGATAAAGTAACTTGGATTCTTCTCAAGAAGGGAAATATTTGAACCACCCACCTGAAACCCTGCTCGCTGGTGGAAAAAAACACACACATAAAAATCACAGTGCAATCGACACAAGGGTCCTACCGATCTTTTACCACCCAACATACATTACATTACATATCTACAAACCGGGCCAAGTCACCTCATTGCAAACAGCTTTTGTTGAGCAAGTTTGCCTAATATAAATCAAACACCCATTCATCCATATCTACAACCGGCCTTTTCTTTGGCCCCCACCCAAAAACGAAAAAAAAAAAAGACGGGACGGATTGAAGCCATTACCATTATCTCCAGGAAAAACGGAGGCCAAATCTAATTCAATTCGATTTTAATTTCTTGCCCAGAAAACAAATTCGAAAAGTCTGCCGAGTGAAACTCAGGATTTGATTCTCTCCACCATGGCGACGGTCCCCAAATTTCCCCTGGTGATATGTATATCGTTATCCATGTAGAGAATGTCCAAATGACCCTTGGCAGGTGGAATCTCAACCACCACACTGCCACCTTCATCCTGAAATGCCAACCACATTCAATGTTCTAAGCCTCGGTCAAAGTGACATATTTTTTTTCAACCCTTAACGAATTGTATGTTGCTAATATATAATGAATGAATGAAGATTCGATTTACATTAGGCACACTGGCCTAACGAAGGCCGTCCACAACAAGGTGATACAGCCAGCTAATTATATAATGTATATATATATATATCTGTTTAAAAATATATAAACACAAGGATATAGTCCAAATAATAAAAAAATTCTGTCTGCATATGTTCTAAACAGTTATAAACTCGGACCATTTCTCCAATCCGATCAGTTTTTCGTTTTTGTTTTTGATTTTCTACAGTGCAACATATTGCCGAATGATCGATAGACGACGTGCAAAAAAAATGAAACCCAGTAAAGGAGCTTTCAAGCTTGACGTAATACATTTATTTAAAAAAAACAATAAGAGGAAGCACCCTTTTTGTGTTTTTTTTTTTCGAAACAGAAACACCAGTGCAGGCCCCCAGGGCATCGATCCTTTCGACTCCATTACCATGGTTGGGTTGGCTTCTTGGAAAGTCTCCTTCCATTTGGCTAAACCTTCTTCGGTGATGCCAGCAGGGGGTCGCAATTCCAGGCGAGTGAAAGCGATATCGATCCGATTATCGATTTTCTCGTTCCGAGAAAATTCCCCCACCGTCGCTGAAACCCCTTCGATACCATCAGGTGTAACGAAAGTGGTATCCACCCGATACATGTTGGGCACCCCATCCCAATCACCTTTTATCTGAAGTCCTCCGGTCAATTTCACCTGGGGAGTGGCAGAACAACTTGCAGGTTGGGATTCTGGGTCGAAAAAAAAAAGTAAGTCACCAAAAAAAAGTATGTCATGCATACATATTCAAGAAAATGTTCTGATTTTAAGTACAATATGGCAACTGTTGAATTCCCCCCTTCCCCCTCTTCCCCCCCAAGATTCTTTCAAATAAAACTTCGATTGCATCCAGTACTTTGCCTAGACCTCCCCAAAGCGACACAAAATGAAAACAAAATCCATGTGGAAGGTTTTTTTGGTTTTCTTTTCGTGCCCACCTTCATCTCGTTGGGTTGCCACGTGTTGAAACTCAGGCGTGCCAAAGTCACCGTGGAGCCCGGTTCGAACTGTCGCAGATCCGTCGTCGCCTTCTGGGCGAACGAGCCACCCCAACTGTCCTCCAGATAGACACCTTTCCCTGCACTCTCAATCACGTCGACTTCTTGCTGTATCTCCTCGACCGGTACGCGATACTTAGCAGCAAACGACTCCATCGCAGCCGCGACGTCCGCATCGCGAACGCTGCTCCGTGCGACGACACGACTCGATCGCTACAACCCACAGCAGCGAGGCGAAGGCATCGGTATAGAAAAAAAACAGTTTTCTGCAGCGTTTCCCGTTCCGAAACGCTCTGTGACCGACTCGGTTGAGAGGGGAAAGAAAAGCGTCGCTGTTCTTACCTGACTAAACTTAATGGATGGACGGGAGGGCTTGAGATGGGGGAAGTCTGCTCGGACGATCGCAGCGCATCTCATCGTGGATTTTGGTGGTGGTGCACACCGTTCGTTTTAAATGTTGTTTGTTTGTTTGTTTGCACACCGTTCGCTGGTCGAAATGTTGCATATATATTCAAGACAGAAATTTCAATCGTTTACATCTCAATATTCGTCTATATTCGTCATATGTATTCGATGTTTGTTTGATGGTTGGATGGGAAAAGTTATGCAGAGGAAAATGCCATTTATTTATCTCGAAGTGGGACAGTTTCTCAAGGCGTTGAAAAGAAAACCGTAACTGAAAGCTTCGCGAGCCATCGCCACACTTTCCCAAAAAGAGCAATTTTGAGGATGTCCAGATTGGTACCTAATAATTTCAAAAATGGCAAAAAGAGGCCAGCATTCTTGATCTTCCACCCAATCACTGCCAAGTTTCTATTGAAGGAGAATGAATGAATAGGTTGAGGTTGGATGGATAGGAATAAACAGGATGAGGCAGGTTCAGTCTACTTCAGAGAAATCAAAAAGTTTGGTTGTGCTCTGAGTAACATTTGTCTGTCAGCTTCCTTTCAAATTGCTATCCTTATTTATTTTTTATTTTTTTTCAGCATCAGCTGTTTTTTTTTCGAAGCAGTGCCTAAGCACTGCTTTTAATATCTGGACGGCCAAATCAGCGCCCGGTTGATCAGTCCGCCATCCAGACTGGAGCCTTCCAGTCTGACTGTCAATCAATTCCTGATGTCTCCAGTATTATGATGGGTGATGGCCTCTTCTTGCCACACTACAATTATTGGTGATCGGTCGATCAATTTCGTGTTTCAATTTCGACCCTTGGTGCCAATTTCTCTTCATCATAGTTCCAATTCAATGAAATTTTTCCTGGCTGCTGGGATCTCGTAGAAGAGCAGTTCCAAAATTAATAGTTGCTCTTTTTGGATTCAAGACCTTCCACTTCTTGCTGTGTGAAAAGAAAAATTTGGAGCAAATTTTGCTCAGCAAAGCCACCCAAAATCGAATCACAAATTTAAAAAGGGGTCAGAGGGCAGTAGTCCTTTCAACTCTGGCTCCCAAAACAAAAATTTTTCAGTGTTGATGCCATTTATTCCCGGAAAAAAAAAAACTAGTGTTACAAATTACATTCAATTCGTTTCAGAATCCAACTGCAGAGAAAGAAGCTTTTTCTTACTGAAAAAAAAGGGAAAAATAATAATGTTCTCATGATGATTATTCAAAATCTGGGCAATCAGGCTGTCCTTGAAGCGCCACAGATTGACCCCACTGCACCATAACATTGCCCCCCCCTCTACTGCCCATGTTTTTGTTTTTGTTTTTGTTTTTGTTTTTTTTTTGGGGGGGGGGGGCAGATCTATTAAAAATCATTCATTGACTGGAGTTGACTAGAGTTGATGCCCGCCGAATTCGTGAATGAAAGTTCCTGGCAACCCCCACTTCAAAAGAGTGTTTTATCCTTCAGGAAGGATACCCCCATCACAAAATTGCAACCCACCATTCATGACCACCTCCGCGAAGCTCGTTTCATACCTATTTCCAGCCAGGGTTGGAGACCATTCCCCTCCCCAAAAAAAAGTTTGATCAGGGATTCAATTCTACTTCCGATAGACTGTTCTCTCGTACATGGGGGCATCATCAGCTGCCCAACTGTCGCTCGGCATCTGTTGGTACATCTGCTCCGAATCCGATTCTTGTGAATTATACGTAGGATGTCGTCCAGAATCACTCGTAGGGGCGGCGCTGGCCCGGGGCGGCGCCTCAGCATCAACCTTGGGCGGGGCGGCACTAGGTTGGTTGAAACCCCTTGGATTCGAAGGGCCGTCAGCGAAAAAAATGGGAAGCTTTACGGAACTTCGTCCCAGACTGTATCCTGCGGTCGCCTTCATGATAAATTGGTGGGTTATGTGTGCGCCGTGGACCGTTGCAGTCGGCAGCTGCCAGTTGTATTGATACTGGGACTCGTCAAAAGTGTGTCGAAACTTGACCTCGTGCGCGTGCGCCAGAATCTGACCGTTTGAAAGGTGGAAAACTTTCCCAGCCAATTGGTGCCTGTGCGTGTCGACGTGTCCTCGTGCGGCGTACGTCGACACAATCACCAACTCGACCTTGAAGTATTTGATCGGCGACCTGCACTCGGAGTTGTCGACCAGCACCTCCACGGGGATCGGTTCCCGCCACCAAAATGAGGCCTTGGGCAGCTTGATCTTTATCTGGACGAACCCTTTTCCACAGCAGCAAAAACAAAATCTGGGGACCAGACGCCGGTCGACCTCCGCGAAGTAGTTCTGGGGAACGGAAGCCACATGGACGTCAGGAAGCATCCGCAATTCGGCCCTGCACTTGAGGTCCAGCTTCATTGGCCTATCGACCCAGCTCTTTATCTCATAGAAGATCCTGTTCCCAGCGTTGTGCCCGCAGCTTGGGAGGCAATCTCTCGGAAGGGAAAACCTGAGCGGAAGAGAGTATTGACGACCTTTCTCCAAAAAAATCGGATCTCCGTCGGATCCCTTTGGCAAGCCGAGCAGCGTCACTTGTTCATCGACGAGCTTTCTTTTAGCGTAATAGCTGGTTTGACTTTGGCCATTGCTTCGAGTGATGTGCACTTTCTCTTTTCCAACAAGGGAGATCCGAACTGCCCTTGCTTTGGTGCGCTCGTTCGTTTCCAACAACACCTGGCCAGTGACCGCTCCGCCAGGACTCACATCATAGTTGTCTAAAGCGATGCAATAGCGCTTCACCATCTTGTCAAAAGGCTGCGAGTTCAAGGCCCCAGCTGTCGTTGCAGTCGTCTTTATTGTTTGCACTTTTCAGAGAAGAACGCTGCAACGCAGCTGCAGAGAAGCTTCTTGGAAGGTAAACAGTTCAAGTCGATATCTTCGACAGAAAATTCGCCATCATTTGCACAGTTCCAAAGTTTCTGAAAAAAAAATTCATATCCCTACCGTAACTGAAGGCTTCGCGAGCCATCGCCACACTTCCCCCAAAAAAGCATTTTTGAGGATGTCCATATTGGTACCAAATAATTTCAAAAACGGCAAAAAGAGGCCAGCATTTTTCCGCCCCAAAAATGACATTCCACCCAATCACTATCAAGTTACTATTGAAGGCAAAGGTTTTCCCTGAGAGAAAAGCAGTGCTTTTTTTTGAGGTTGAGGTTGGATGAATAGAAATGAACAGGATAAGTAGGTAGGTTGAGTCCAGTTCAGAGAAATTGAAAAGTTTGGTTGTGCTCTGATAATCAGAGCCTCTGAATAACATTTGTCTGTAAGCTTGCTTTTAAATTGCTATCCTTATTTATTTTTTTATTTTTTTTACTATCTACGAATGGTAGTTTGGACTTCTGTTTGGTATTTGATTGCGATAGAAGGCGAGCGGCTTCTCAGGCAACAGTGTGATCATTATCATTGTCAAGAACAGCATCAACCGATTTTTTTCAAAACACTAATTTTGTATGCTTTTATCTGGACGACCAAATCAGTGCCCTGTTGATCAGTCCGCCATCGAGACTCGAGCCTTCCAGTCTGACTGCCAATCAATTCCTCATGTCTCCGGCATTATGATGGGTGATGGCCTCTTCTTGCCACACTACAATTATTGGCGATCGGTCGATCAATTTCGTGTTTCAATTTCGACCCTTGGTGCCAATTTCTCTTCATCATAGTTCCAATTCAATGAAATTTTTCCTGGCTGCTGGGATCTCGTAGAAGAGCAGTTCCAAAATTAATAGTTGCTCTTTTGGTTTCCTTTTGAAGACCTTCCACTTCACTTGCTGTGTGAAAAGAAAAATTTGGAGCAAATTTTGCTCAGCAAAGCCACCCGAAATTGAATCACAACTTTAAAAAGGGGTCAGAGGGCAGTAGTCCTTTCAACTCTGGCTCCCAAAACAACGATTTTTCCGTGTTGATGCCCTGTTCACTGTTTTCCTTTCCACTTGCGCTGCTTTGTCGCACCTTCAAAAAATGTTCCACTCAGAAAGGCGGATGCTGCTCGCTTTCGTAAACACATTCATCCTGTGCTTCCTTTTCTGTGGCGACAGCGCTGCGCATCAAGGTGTCTTTCAAGCGAAAAGCGTTTAAAAACTAGTGTTACAAATTACATTCAATTCGTTTCAGAATCCAACTTTGCTTTTTCTTACTGAAAAAAAAGGGAAAAATAATAATGTTCTCATGATGATAAATCAAAATCTGGGCAATCAGGCTGTCCTTGAAACGCCACAGATTGACCCCCCAACCCTATTGCATTGCCCCCCCCCCCTCTACTGCCCTTTTTGTTTTTTGTTTTTTTTTTTTTGGGGGGGGGGCAGATCTATTGAAAATCATTCATTCATTGACTGGAGTTGATGCACACCGAATTCGTGAATGAAACTTCCTGGCAACCCCCACTTCAAAACACTCTTTGTTCACGAAGGAAATACCCCCCCCCCCCTTCTACCCAATCACAAAATTGCAACCCACCATTCGGTCAAAGTCACATGACCACCTCCGCGAAGCTCGTTTCATACCTATTTCCAGCCAGGGTTGGAGACCATTTCCCCCCCAAAAAAAAAGTTTGATCAGGGATTCAATTCTACTTCCGATAGACTGTTCTCTCGTACATGGGGGCATCATCAGCTTCCCAACTGTCGCTCGCCATTTGTTTGTACATCCGCTCCGAATCCGGTTCTTGAGAATTATGCGTAGGATGTCGTCCAGAATCACTCGCAGGGGCGGCGCTGGCCCGGGGCGGCGCCTCAGCATGAACCTCGGGCGGGGCGGCACTAGGTTGGTTGAAACCCCTTGGATTCGAAGGGCCATCGGCGACGAAAATGGGGAGGCTTACGGAACTTCGACCGAGACTGTATCCTGCGGTCGCCTTCACAGTGAATTGGTGGGTTATGTGTGCGCCCTGGACCGTTAGAGTCGGCAACGGCCATTCGTATTGATACTGGGACTCGTCGAAAGTGTGTCGAAACTTGACCTCTTGAGCGTGCGCCAGAATCTGACCGTTTGAAAGGTGGAACTCTTTCCCAGCCAATTCGTGCCTGTACGTGTCGACGTGACCTTGTGCAGCGTACGACGACACGATCTCCAACTTAACCTTGAAGTGTTTGATCGGCGACCTGCACTCGTAGTTGTCGACCAGCACCTCCACGGGGATTGGTTCCCGCCACCAAAATGAGGCTTTGGGCAGCTTGATCTTTATCCGAACGAACCCTCTTCCAAAGCAGCAACACAATCTGGGGACCAGACGCCGGTCGACCTCCGCAAAGTAGTTCCGGGGAACGGAATCCAAATTGACGTCAGGAAGCATCCGCACGTCGGCACTGCACTTGAGGTCCAGCTTCATTGGCCTATCGACCCAGCTCTTTATCTCATAGTTGATCCTCTTCACAGGGTTGTGCCCGCAGCTTGGGAGGCAATCTCTGGGAAAGGAAAACCTGAGCGGAAAAGAGTATTGACGACCATTCTCCAAAAAAATTGGATCTCCGTCGGTTCCCTTTGGTAAGCCGAGTAGCGTCACTTGTTCATCGACGAACGTTCTTTTAGCGCAATAGGTGCTGCTGGTTTCACCTTGGCCATTGCTTCGAGTGATGTACACTACCTCGTTTCCAACAAGGGAGAGCCGAACTGCCCTTGCTTTGGTGCGCTCGTTTATTTCCAAGAACACCTGGCCAGTGACCGTTCCACCAGGATACACATCATAGTTGTCTAAAGCGATGCAATAGCGCTTCACCGTCTTCACCATCTTTTCAAAAGGCTGCGAGTTCAGTGCCCCAGCTGTCGTTGCAGTCGTCTTTATTTTTTGCCCTGAGTCCACGGACCGTACTTGTCCGTTGTGTGACAATGGACAAATTGAGACAGAGTTTCACTTTTTGTTTACGTGTGGCGCATCGTCTTCGATTCGTAATACTGTAATACGCAAATCTTTTCGCGCTACCTTATTTTCGCGCGCGGACCAAAGCACGAAAATAAGGTAGGCGAAAAAAAAGCAGGCACGAAAGAAATGCATGGCGTCAAAAAGAACCTCCGTAGTTGTGCCCATAACTGTTCTAAAGTCACGCCTCGCCTTTATTTTCGCGCCTTCGTTATTTTCGTGCTTATTTTCATGCTCATATTTGGAAACGAAAATAAGGTAGGCGAAAAAAAGACTAGCGATCCTAAAGCAATGTGACAGATTTGCGTATTACAGCACGTTCTTCTCACAACCCTCCGTATTAGATTTTTCATTTATTTTGGGCTTCTCTTTGGGAGCAGTGGTGCGATTCGTTGATGAACTCGATTTCATCCGGCGCGAAATGTGAGTTCCGAAAGGGACTTCTTTCAGATACGGTGTTTGGCGAAAATGGGCTTACCGTCGAGCCCCACAAAAGAACTCATAATATATTGCAAGAGCTTAAATCGCCGACATCGCCCCCAATGCATTGTTTCCTTTCGTGTGGTGTCTCACAGGGCTTCATGCAAACTAACTGAGTTCCATCGAAAAACCCCAAATGAAAAAAAAAAGAACAAGGTGGTTCAATCTTGAAGGTTCAATTCCTTCATGCCTTACTGATATCTTTCTTACAAATTTACTATACTTAGTTTTGAAACCTGATTTTCTTTTGATTTTTGGTTAAAACAACCGAGGCTTTGGCACTCTGTGCTTGTCATGATATGGCAATATTTCTCTTGGCATCACCTGGTGTATATGCTTTCGAAAACAACCACCTGTGATTTTCTTATGATCCTGTGAATTCTCTATCATTAGTCAGCAGCACAGTCAAAATAGATGTTCATGACTTTGCCAAAATCCTGTTTCTTTATTTCTTTTCTGTCGCTGCACTCGGATCCTTTCTGAAAAGCTATCAACCGAGCAATAAAACCTGACTTCCCCTCCAGGGACCTCATGCTTTGAACTCCTCCCGAGAAAAAAAAGCATCAACTGAAGTGCTGTAGCACCGTTTCTCCATTCATCCAGCAACTAATTTGCTGCTAAGTTTTCACCATCCCATTTGCCCAGTAAAACACATGTCTTATATTGATTGCCCTGCCTCTGTATCGATTCCCCAGTTTCAGGGTTTTTCATATTTCGATCATTTGCTGTGCGTTTTGAAAAGAAATCAAGGTTCCAGATGGAGGTGGTGGTGTGGCAGCTCCTGCTCTATTTCTCAGGTGGGGTAAATTGACCACAAAGACACCGTCCCGTCTCTGGATCCAGCAGCCAGCAAACTCTCCCCCTTCGTGTCGAAATCCAGCGAGGCCACCTCCTTCCTGTGATACTTCAGAACCGCCAAAGGAGTGCATGCCGACCATTTCCAGATTCGAATTTTGCCATCCCAGCCCCCCGTGGCCAGAATCTTTCCGTCGGATGAACGAATGCTCATCGACCCCACCCCCTCATTCACTACCGTCATGTTTTTCCTGATTTTGATGCTGCCTTCCTGGAGATTGAGGGAGGTCGACACGAGACTCTTGTTGGCACCCCCCACAATGGCACGTTTTCCGTCCGGAGCGCAGTCGAAGGCGAGGATGGGCTCCGGGAAGAGATTTCTCGAGCATATGGGTTTCGAAGGTGCATTCAAATCCCAACCGGCGATGTTTCCGTTTTCGTAGCCAACCAGGATGCTGCTTGGGAGATCAGGGACATCGCCTGGCAATATCTGAAAAGAAAGAAAAAATAAAAAATAAAAAATTTTAAAAAATAATGTAAAAAAATTCCTAGGTCGTTAGAATTCTGGCATGTGGATGAGTCATCCATTTGCCCATACTCATCCCAAGTCCATTTTACACAGAAATCGATAGTTTGATTCAATTTTTTGGATCACAGCATCTTTGACAAATATGAAATTGTTCTATTTTATTTATTATTTTTATTATTTTTTGGGGGGGGCATGGGGTTGTTTACTCTACCTGAATTGCCATGCACATTCCTGTTCTGTGTTCCTCCTGATTTGGAGTCAAACTGCAGACCAGCTTGGCATCTTTCAAACTCCAAATTTCCACCGACCCTGTTTCTTTCCCAGGCATTGCCACAACGCCCCCCAGGTGATGAGACGAGCAAAACCCATAGTACTCCGTGCAAATCTCAACCTGCGGGTTTTCCACGTCGGGATCCCTGTCCCCAACGCTCCAAGTTTTCAGCACCCCGTTCCTCCCTTGCACCAACAGCGTGTCTCCTTCGAATCCCACGCGTTGTATTCCTAGCTCCTGCGGCAGGAGTTGCTGCGAAAATTCCGCTCGACGGCTGTTCAGGTGCCAAAGCTTGACGTTTCCTTGGGCGTCGCCCGACGCCAACAGAGCCTCGCTTCGATGAAAAGCCACCGATTGGACGGAGCTGCCGTGACCCCTCAGAACGGTTTTCGGTTGAACTGTTCGATCGCTCGACATGCACAAGCACCCGTCAAGCGACCTGCGTTTCAACAGAATCGGAATTCGGTCTTGCCCTGTGTTACGCGCAAAGCCTTTCTGGAGTTCAGTGGGTGGAGCGAATGTCAGACATGGAAGCACATGGGCCAATCTCTCGCATCTGCCTGATTCTGTCATCTTGTGCCTTGCCCGCCCCCTTCTGCCACTTTTCTCCTATCCCCTCCCCCAGCCTGGAATCATGGTCGTTCCGAGTTGCCCCCGGTCGACGTTTTCCGTTTCACCCGTCTCTATAACGCCCCTGCGCTCCTTGCATCAAGCCAAGAAAGCCAGGGCGTTCCCCCGTCCATCCCTCCTCCCAGGAGGGCGTACCTGTCGCCATGTATGTCGCTTGGCTGGTCTGGAGGAGATCCCCCACTCCTTGACTTTGGCTTCGAGTAAGACAACATTTCCTGCGTTTTTGCTCGCTTTTGGTGGTGGTGTTTTTTTTGTTTTTTTTAACTTCCCCTCAGCAGCCCCTGCTTGAGTTTTCTCTATTCAGAAAAAAAGAAAAAAAAACCACAGAATTAAGCAAACAAATAAACAACCTTAATCAAGGTGAACCAAGGTGCACCTCCCATAGGTTGAGAAATAATACATTTCGAATCAAGGAAGAATTCCTAGGCATTTTTTTTTTAAATCAAAAAAAAGAAAGAAAAGCAACTCCTGGCATTATGGTTGGACAGGTGTGGTGAACGACCTTTCCCTCCTCGATGTTTTTCCTGCAAACCCCGCATTTTTTGCATGGTCGATTCCTTTCACCTTGGCGAGCATTTACCCGGTGGCTGCGGTGGCTGATGTGGATATCCAGATTGGGTATTTGTTGATTCTCATTTTCCTGTTGTTCGGGGCTGCGTTCCTGGTGGTGAGGCAAGCATTGATTCGGCGAGAATTGGACGAATCTGCGAAATCGCTAGGAGAAACCATCCGAACAGGCCAGGGTACCAGCGAGGTAAAATTTTTCTGCAAAGAAAGAAAAAATAAAATATAAAAAAAAAAAATGGAAAAGAAAAGTAATGGGAGAAAAAAATGACAAATGAATATATATTTTTTGGTCCAGAAAAGAAATGATTGAGTCAAGAAAAAAGACTTTTTTGAACATGCTTTTGGTACATGCAAATTGGTTTGTTGTGTTGAATCCGTTTTCCCAGCGATCGCCCCCCAAGTCTGACAGATCGAAGAATGAAATGTAATATTAAAGAAAACGAAGATAAGAAAATATGCGTGTCCTTTCATCGCTTCTTATCCAGCATTTCCCTCCCCCTGAGTTCAAAATTCCTGTTTATTCTGGGAAACTATTTTGCTTAGTTTTTTTTCCCCTTCTTTTTCCCATAGCCCATTTCTATGGATTGTTTTCCTCGATTGTCTGTCATCGTCTTGCTAGTTTTGTTCACAGCGGTCCGTTTTTTTTTGTTTTTTCTTTAAATTCAAACAGGACTATTTCGAATTGGCAGCAGTTTTGATTCGAAAGAAACTCTTCACACAAGCCATCAAGAATTTGGAGAAGGCCATCGCTGTGTGGGATGCCGACGAATCCGAGCTGGCACAAGTGTACAATGCCCTCGGGTTTTGCCTCTTCAGCACAGATAAGGTAGTGTATTGGAGTCCTCCCCTCAATTCTCCAGTGTATATATACACACCAATTTGTTTAAATTATACTTATTTTATCTGTTTATGAGTGAATGGATGTTTAATTTACATTAGCCAAACTTGCCCAACGAAGGCCATCCACAACGAGGTGATTTAGCCCTGCACCCAGTAATATATCTGTTTATATCAATTCATTTATTTTTTTCTTACTTTTTAGCTGTATGTTATCTTTGGAACAATGGATCCTGGCCTTTTTCAGCTCAAACATTGCCCCCCTTTATTTTACTTGCATTTTGTATATATTTTTATACATACATTTTCAATATTTGTTTCTTTTAGTGCAGTTCTGTTTTTTTGTGTCAAGCATGCTCTGTGATTTTTTTTATATTTTTTTTTCAAGTACCAAGCCTGACCTCTTTTGTTGAGGGAAGGATGGGTTGGGAAGTTGATTTTCAAATGACTGGCAAATTTAGGTAAAGGAGTCCATCGAGGAGTACAAAAAGGCCGTCGAATTCCAACCGGGATATGTCACTGCTTGGAACAATCTTGGCGATGCTTACGAAGCCGTCAGGGAATTCCGGTGAGGTTCCGTTCCGAATCACATGCAGCTTGAAAATTTGCTGTACAGATCTGGTGTGAAACTCTAATATGATGTTTCATTTGAGCAAAAACGAGGGAAATCCGCAAGCGAATTGAGAAAATAGTAAAAAAGCTTGTGACATGCAATGCATGACTAAGCATATGCCAGCATCTAATGAGTTCTGATCCCAAAATTCTTGTCAGGTCCCCCTCCCCCCCCCCCAAAAAAAAAGAAACCCTAATGAAGCACTACAAAGTGAGCATATTTTTTTAGGTTTTATTTTTCTGTATGCTGAAAAACTGTTGCAGATGCTTGATGTGGTCTACTATTTTATTTATGTTTTATTTATTTTGAAATGTTCTGTGGCATGAATGATTGGTTGGGTGTTTTTTTGTGAGGGTTAAAAACCAATCTGTGTGTGTGTGTGTGTGGAACGGCAGGGCTGCTTACAATTGCTATAAGGAAACTTTATCTTATGACCCTGACAACACCATAGCAAAACAAAGAGCAGATTATCTGAAAGTGCGCATGGAAAGATTGCAGATATGAGTTTGGGAGGAGGGAATGCAAGGAGGTGGAATCGACAGAAAATATCCTCGGGTTGCTTTATCTTTGGTTAGTTTTTGGATTTGGTTTTGTTCCACCCTCGTACAATTCCATTGGTTTCGTGTGTCGACCTCCAAGCTGCGATATTTTTTTGAGGGGAGGGTTGCTTTGAAATAGGGGGGGGGGGAAAAATGAAAGAAGGAATTGAATGGATGCCAGCATCAGGACGATCGACTTTTCAACACTGAATTTTGCGATGTGCTTTCATTTGGAGGTGGTGGGGTTTCGGCTGGGGGAGTTTCTTGAGTTTCCGAGGTGATATTTCCAAATTGTTTTCCAAACGGGGTCTGTCACAAATCGAGGAGGAAAAAAAAAAATGCCGCAGAAATTTTGATATTGAGTTGGATGTTTTAATGGTAGAGTCGAACTGTAACGAATGCAGTCATGATGTCAGGAATGGTGACGGTTTCGCTCGACAGCATTTCCAAAGGAGTTTGTTTTGGGGCTGTATAAGGCGGTGGTGTGCAGTTGCAGATGTTGTTTACTGTCTGTCAGTTCTTTTTCCCCTATAGTGGGTCAGCAACAGCAGCAGCAGCGTAACATTACTTTTTCTGTGTGTCGAATGTTGAAAATGGAAAGCAAAGGCATCAAAGTTCTTAATCCAGAAAACCCAGCCCAGCCCAACTGAAACTGTAGTCGGAAAAGGTAAGGGTTACGACAACATTACGACCGGGATGGTGCAAAAAAGATTCGACAAAAATTTGCAGGGGTTTCGTTATGACTGGTGGGAGTGCTCACATCTGGAAAAAGCATTTCACCCACCTCCCCCCCCCCAAAAAAAAAAAAAAAGAACAAAAAAAAACAAAAAACAGAGACCATCGAATCTGTGCAATTTTCTGGAATGATGTGAGAATGTGGAACACACACTCACACACACACTCACTTGAGGGAAAAACAGAGGAGGGCGCAGCATCGGCGCAACAAGAAAACTAAGTTGTTCCCCACAAATCTGTGCCGTGATATTGATCTTCTTCTCTGTGCAGCGCTGGGAGGGGGTTTGTTCGTTCTACACCTTTGCTATGGCCAAAAACGAAACAAAACGAAACGAATGACAACAGCAGACTGGACCAAACCAACCACGTGGGAGCACCATGGTAGGTTCGAAGGCTCCACAAACTCTCCCGCCTTGAAGGCCGCCTGAAACGCGGGCTGACTTCACCAACACACCGACCAGTAACGCTCACGATCTACCCTTAACGCCATTCCGAACATGTGCGTCGTCCGTAACGGAACTGTGTGTACCCAGCCCATCAGCTTTCTTTTCCTTCTTTTTTTTTTTCTTCTTCTCAGATCCCTGCGCCGCGCACCGATAGAGCAAGCCACACAGAAACCAAATCCAAAAACGTTTTTTTGTTTCTATTTAAAAGAAAACGTCCGCGCGTCGTCACGACGCCACGGTGGTGGTGTGTGTGTGTGTGTTGTATGCGGTTTTCTTTTTCCATCCGCATGATCCATATCGGGAGAATCATTTTCGGAAGCACTTTCACGTTGGTGGTTTTGATCTTCAGCGCTGAGTTTCGATCGACGATCGGCGTTTCAAAAAAGAGCACCGGTACGGCGGAAAAGGATGCGTTTTTTTTTCTATGAGGTCCCTGCCGCCTCCGTGGTTTGGTTTGGTTTCGCATCGGAGAGAATTCACGATAACGGTTGGCCGTTTCGTTTCTGCAGGCGTTAACGAGTTTTCTGCTTCTGTTTCGTTCTCCATCCCTTCAGATACCGCATGGAGGCATTCCCGAGTTCTACAGCAAGTGAGTGGTGGTTCCGCTTTCAACGATTTTTTATTATTATTGTTATTTTTTTTGGGGGGGGGGGTATTTTACAAAAAAACGAAAAAGCGGATCAAAAATTAGTCACGGACAGGGGGGGGGGGGGAAGAAGTGCCAGGCGAAATTTTTGGATGGTGTGTGTGCTTCCATGACTGTCTCAGTAATTCGAATTTCCTGTGTCTGTTTTACATCAAAATAGCTTTTTTTTTCCTTGGCATTTATCTCTGTATTTTTTTAAAATTTATGCATTGCATTTGGAAAAAGAATTAGTGGTTTGGTTGATTTTTTGTCCCCTTTTTTTTGGGGGGGGGGAGTCCCTCTCACTCCAACTACATTTTTCACAACCAGAAGAAAAAAGTTGTGGGGTTTATTTTTGTGTGCGTGTTTTTTTTTTCAGGATCGGAACGGCACAGACGCAAAAAAATTATTAAAGGGGAAAAATATCCAAGCTGTAAGAGGCCAGGCACATCGTTCAAAAAATCGTCATATTGAGCAATAGAATCAATAAACAATGCAATTGAAATGACTCTATGAGCCCATCATTAAAAAATATTATTGTTATTATTACTATTTATTAAAATTTACAAAACAAAATGGTGAAAATGTGCATTGGGTTTGATGGGTTCCCTCAGAATCAACCATATGGAGGCTGAACAGCAAAACCAAGCCCCCCCCCAAAAAAAAAAATGATAAATAAATAAATAAATAAAGACCCAGAATTTTTTATTATTTTTTTTTTCATTTTTTTTGCCAGATTTTAAAACAATAGACATTAAGCAAAACCTTTTCAATGTGTTGTCAAAATTCACCACCTGTTATTTTTGGGGGGTGGGTTGAATTATGAGTGGATTCATTGTTCGTTTTCATTTTTTATATTTGAGAAGAAAAAAAAATAAAAAAATATATATATATATATATATATTCTGGGAACCAGCCTAGGCTGTGCAATTTCATGTTGCTCAAAACTCTGGCTGCTTGTCTTGTAGAAATTGATGAAAGCCATAAAAGCAAGCAATGTTACTCGAGTCGAGGTGACTAATTTGCAGTGGCGTTTATCAAATCGTCATTACAATTTATCGAAAAAAAACCCATCAAATCTGTATAATTGCTGAGGAACGGAGAATGTTTTTTTTGTCCAAACCAACTTTCTTGTTCTTGTTGTTTCGTTTTTTTTTTTAATAGATTTTTCTGGAGGCTGGAGCCGATCCAAATCTACGAGATGCGAATGGAGATACGCCATTGATCGAAGCCATGCATTCGTTTTCCATAAATGAATTGGCCAAAGTATGTTTTTTTGGGGGGGATAAAACAGTCTGAAACCTTTTTAAATCACACACATTGAATATACATTTCTTTTTCTTCAAGAAACAGAAAATTGCGACTCCCTGTGTTGTCGTGTTTTTTTGGTTTCAAGCATGGTTTTTTCGGAAGAAAAATCTAAGAAAAAGAAAAAAGATGGATCAAAGTGTCAATATAGATGCTTTTTAGAAGAGAGAAAAAGAAACTAAATAAGAAAAAAACCTGATAAGTGAAACAATAAAACAGTGTCTGTGTGTTTTTCTGCCCAACAATTCACCCATAGGTTTTGGTGGAGCATGGAGCTAAGGTTAATGCAATAGATTCCAAGGGCAGAGTGCCATTGGTGGAAGTCATATATCATTCGCACCCAAGGTTGCCCCTCACACAGGTCAATTTGCTCGGGTCTGCACACACTCTGAGGGTTTTTTTTGTTTTTTTGTTTTTTTGTTTTTTTGCTTTTTTTGTTTTTTTGTTTTTGTTTTTTGTTTTTTAATTCAGGGACGGGCCTATGGTAGCCATCCCAACAAATTGAAAAAAAAAACAAAAAAACATCAAATAAAAGATAAACCATCTCATCTGATTAATTTCTTCAATCTTGCCCGTTCGACACAGTCGAAAAATTCAACTGTGGGTTTTTTCTTGAAATGAATAACGATGTCGGAGAGTGTGTTTTCTTCTTCCTGTTGAAGATGGTTTTTGGATAGACCTTCTGCTGGGATTGGGTTTTTAATCCAAGTTTTTTTTTGTTTTTTTTGTTTTTTTTGTTTTTTTTGGGAGGGGGACGGGGCAGGGCAAAGGGAACATGTTTTTTCCTTCATTTTGTGACGTTTTTCTCGTTTTTTGTTTGTTTCTCATTTCCAGTTTATGCTTGAGAGAGGGGCAGATGTGAACAAGGGGGACGCAAGCGGAACGACCCCCTTAATCGCTGCAATCCTTAGCGCCGATAAACAAGTCATGAAGGTGAAAGCAGAATTTGTCATATATTCATTTTTTAGATTTTTTTTCTATTTTATGTGATGTAGTTTTGTTTCCAAACTTCAAGTTTTTTGGGGGGGAAAAGGGGGGGGGGAGGGGCGGATTTTTTTTTTCTTGTCGGTTAAGGATAAGATTCAAATTCATACATGCATTGAGATGAATCTTCTTTTTTTTTTTTTCTTTTAGAATAAGATTCGATTTCATACATACATTGAGATGAATCTTTTTTTTTTTTTTCCTACTCTAGGTTTTATTAAAAGCCGGAGCCAATGTTTCAGCAACCGGCAGTGATGGGAGGACACCCCTTCATTTTGCCAGTGGGACTTTTGGCGATGTGACTGGAAGTGTCAAGGTACTATAGAATCTCCATTCAAGAAAAAGAAATAATAAAGTATTCATGAATTAAAATATTCTTTTATGTTGATTGAGAATCCCTTTCACACAGCACTTTTTTTAATTGCAGTTTCTGGATCAGCCTCATCATTAAGAGCCGAAAGCGACAAAGAATTGATTTTTGAAAAACACGCACACACCCGCATAAAATGAAATTTGCTTGATGTTGTTTCACTAATCTGAGTCTTGTTTTTTGTTGATCGATGGATACTTCAGGTCGGTCAAAAATGAACATGGAAAAAAACGTGTTCTCATGTTTTTTTTACTTGCGCATTTTTTTTTTCCTTCTGTGTGAATGTGATTATTTTTTTGGTTCTTTCGTCCTTTTGAAACGAACGTAGCTGCTGCTGAGAAACGGAGCAAAAAAAGATGCCAGAGACGATTTCGGAAGAACCCCATTGTTGCTGGCAGCCAGAAAGGGCAACTTTTTCATCGTCAAAGTAAGTTATGGTCTGTCATAGCAGCATGGTGTGCTGCTGGTTAAAATTGTGTTGGGTGCTGTTTTTTTTTAGTTTTGAGGATTTTATTGTTTGTTTTGGTGTGCTTGTGTTTTGGGGTTTTTTCCACTCGAAGTTATTGTTGGAGAAGGGGGCAGACATAGAAGCAGAGGGGCGAGATGGACGAACTGCAGTAATCGAGGCCGCCACTTGGGGTCATATCAACACTCTCAAAGTAAATTGAAGGCAAAAAAAAAACAGCCCAGCATTTTGATTCGCCATATTAAGCAAATAATAAAAAAAATGAAAAATTGAACAAGAAAAAACTGTTCCAAGGAAAAAAAAAAATAGAACCGTCCACCTTGAGATGTGACTCCTGGTGAGTCACCACCAAGTCTTCATTTTCTTGAAATTTTGCCATATTGTTTATTTTTTTTATTTTCTTTTAATTTTAATTTATTTTTTATTTTTGTTTTAATAGATCAAAAAGGATTGGATATTTCATCGAAAAACGGGAGACATATGTTTTTTTGCTTTGTTTATTTTCAGAGTATGAAAAGATAACAGTTGGTTATTACCTCATTTGGAAAATCACCCCAACCCATTTTGACCAAAATTCTCCAAAATTGTGTATCAATTTCTGTATCGAATTCAGCTCCTCGTTGAAAAAGGAGCGGACAAAAACCATGTCGACAAAAACGGTGCGACCGCCACATCGGAGGCCTGCCACCAGTTCAGCCAGCACCGAGCAACATGTGAAGTAAGATGCCATCGCATTTTCAAAAGAATTTTTGTATGGCTGATTTATTTTTATTTTTATTTTTATATTTTTTTTTATCTGATTTTTTTTATTTAAGACAATGTTCGATTCTTCCTTCTCAATGTGTAGATTTTTTTATCCTCCGGAAAAAAAAAAAAGAAAAAAAAAAGAGGATACTTGAAACTGAGCAGCCTGGCTGCCTGCCCCCCCCCAAAAAAAAATGTAAAAAAATTTAAAAATCATCCATGTATTTTTGCATTGACACTTGTTTTGTCATAAATTTTTTTTCAGTATCTCTCTCCCGACCACGCCAAAAAGTCGATGAGCAGCGGGAAGAAAAAGAAGAAAAATGGAAAAAGCCACACCCTTGCAGTCGTCATCCCTGTGGTGGTTGGAGGAGGGATTCTGTTGGCTGGCCTCATGGTGTCGGTGCTTTATTACAATTTCAAGGGATAACATCCAGTCTTACAGAAAAAAAAAAAAGAACAATGGTGTCTATGTAGGTGCATCAGAAAAGAGAATTGATATTTCCTGATTTTGAAAAAGGGGGGGGGGGAATCTATTTGTGGTCGCATCCTTCTAAGAATCCAGGTGAATCTCTCTCTCTCAATTCTCCCTTTCTTTTTATTCTTTCATGTTCTCCAGTTTGCTTTTATCTTGAGTGTGTTTCAGAAAAAAGATAAAAAAAAAAAAAAAAACAGAAAGGGGGATGGTGAGAGGATAGGAAAAAAAAGGGGGGAGGGGATGTAGTAAAGGGAAAAAAAGTTGCAATGGGATGCAATGGTAAAAAAAAACAAATATGAAATTATATTGGTTTGGGTCTGTTACAGCAATAGTTCAGCAATCTATCTATCTCTATATATATATGTGTGTGGTTTTTTTTGAAGATGTTTTGTATATTTCTCTTGGTCAGGGAATGGGATGGAAAATTAAAAAGAATTATTAGAAAAGAAAAAAAAAACAACAAGGAGACAGGAGATATTGAAAGGATTGTTCATGAGAAATTTTGATTTTTATCAGCCTAGGGGACAGATATATTTTTTTTATTCGTTTTTTTTTTCAACTTTATGTTTTTTTTCTTGGATCTTCCCAGAAAAGAGGGGAAAAAAAACGATAGAAAGAAGAAGACTCCGTCCAATTTTTTTTTTCATTTTTGGGGTTGGGTGGGCAAAAGTTAAGAAACTCAATGGGGAGGAGAAGTGGCAAAGAATTCTGGAATTACATCAGGTGCTTTTTTTTTTTAATGGAGAAACAGAGAAAGAATGAAAAAAGAACTTGAGTGGAAATACCCAATTACAGCAGGGCGCGATGGATGAAACATTTCAAATGGAGGAATTAATGTCTTGCTGTCAAACATGATGAAAGAATTTTGAAAAATTATTAGGGGAATAACGAAAGCAAGATTTTGAGAAAGAGATGGGGGAACCTGTTCGTTTTAAACCTTTTTCCCTAGGCACCTTTTTTTTTGCGACGTTTGTGAAACTTTTTTTGCTGGGTGGTAAGGCAAAAAAAAAAAAATAGAAGAAGAGAAATGCGGAGACGAAACCTCGTCTCGCTTTTTATATTAAAAAGGAAATTATGTATGTACATCTTGGTTTCCCTTTTTTGGTTTTGGTTTTATGGAATAGAGAAAAAGAAAAAAAAAATGGGTTTGATTAGGCCCAAAACATGAAGCGATGCTTTTTTTTTAACCTTTTTTTTCTTAGAAGAGGAAAAGGGATGTGTTTTTTTTTGTAATCATCATGGTGCGCTGTGTAATTGGCTTTTGCATCTACGAACAAACGGGGGTGGGAAAAAAAAAAAAAAGACAGAAAGAAGGAAAGAGGCAGAGATCTACAAGGAAAGAAAAGGAAAAAAACAACAAAAACACTTGGGGACTAAAAATAGCTGCAGGAAATCAAAATTGATGCTGTTTTCCCCTATCAGCATGTCTTATAGCCAGGAGTTGATTTTTAAAAAAAGGGAAAAAATGGGGGCAGAAAATAATTAATAATGTGGATGTGTGTGTGTGTGTGTGTGCGCGAAGAGGAGAGGGGAGGGGAGGCAAGAAATTGGAGAATAAGTCTTGAAGAAAAGTGCAAGAGAATGAGGATCCGAAAAATGCTGTTGAAAAATGAGGGAAAAGAAAAGAAACCTCACAGTCAGAATAAAAGTTTTTTCTGCAACATTCGATGTATATTTTGCTAGGTCTTCCTGTTCTTTTAATTTTTTTCGGGGGGAAGGGGGGTGTTCGTTGACAAAAAAAAGAAGTCGAAGAATTTTCTTATTTTTTTAATAAATTAGGTCGAGAAAAGAATAAAATTAGAGTTTTTATGGGGGGGGTGGCTAAGAGGGGGAAGCAGAATGTTTTTCCCTTTTTTTTAACCAAATGAGTCCAAGGATAAGGGGAAAAATATAGAGAAGAAAAAAATCCCAAATCATCTTCATTTCACAACATGTTTAGTCTTTCGTTTTATTTTTTTCCAAACACTTTCAAGGATATATTGTTGGCATTGAAATAGCACACTTGAGAAAAAAAAAATTGAGTCAAAAAGAAGAAAAGAAAGGGATGCGGTTTTTTAGACGAGGTTGGGCTTTCGGGGAATAAATACACTTGCATGGAGAAGAAAAATAAAACTATAGAATTTGGTCAGTGGGCATTCTTCACAATCTGGAAATGTAAAGGACTCTTGCTTCCCCAGCTTTTGCTATAAAAAAAAAAAAAAATCTGAGAACTCAATGCTAGTGAGTACACAAGTGGTTTTCCAAGATTTATGCAAAAATGGAATGCCAGTATATGACTGATGATTTTCAAGTTGTTTCACAGGTGAAATGACATTGAAAAAACGATATCGAGTTCTTACTGTCAAAATAATGTATTTTACACAAAATATATCCTTCATATGTCTGTCATATGTCAGACAACAGCACTCTGAAATGCTCACACTGAAAGTAGAAGTGTTGTCTTGAATTGCCTATTCTATATCCCTGTTGGATTGTTGGATCCCTGTCTGACTGAAGAGCAACAAAAATTCATCCCCATGCAAAAGAGGTTGAGAATATGTGACTGGCAAGAACCCATTTCGCCACATCAAAAAAATTATACAATAGAATCCTGGGCTTCTGCGGATGTAATTTTTTGGTTTGGTTTGGTTCTGCGGAGTGATTTATTAACTTGGAACCAAAACTTCATTGCAAGGAGCGCTGCCCACTCTCACAAGGACCCATCAAAGAATCAGTCGTCGTCCATTCTTCATCCTGCGGTGGCTGTTGACTTATTAGTCACCCTCCACGTGTACAACAGCCGTCGACATATTCGGCAACGCAGGTAGCCCATACGGTGCACCCTCAAGAAGCCGATCCATAGGAGCGAAGTCCTTATGGTAGACCAACACAACCTCCTGGGCACCCACCGCATCTCGGAGGACTGACACCCCAGCAAATTCATCGAGCAAATAGCGACAAGCTATCGCCACCGCCTCCTCAGTTGCTTTCCCGTCCCTTTCCAGCAAGCCTCGAGTCGTTTCCTGTACGTCGCGCCGGAATGCGTCGTTCGTTTCGTAAGCTGTCTCGATCCTCTTCAATGCTGCAACGTAGGAGGGATTCGTTGATCCTCCTGTGACGTCGTCCCAAGCGCACTCCTTGCAGCGCACATCGCCAGCGGCTGCGTTGCGTGCGAGTCTGTGCAGTTTCTTACTCCTAATCCTCGCACTGCGAATGGCGCGGTCTTTCGTGTAGCCAAGGGCTAAGTATGTCCAAACCGACGGCGCCTGTGGAACCAATGGGCGCACGGTCCACCCCTCGGAGAGTGTCGAAAGTATATACTGGAGCCTGCTGGTTACGTTCTTCTTGTTGTAATGCCCGTTTTTTGGCGACATCGCGAAAATAACCACACCGGAATTGACTGGACGCATAAACGAAAAGGCTTCTCGAGGTACACTTGTTTCGGGAGGAGCTCCTTTCGTTGTGGCGGCTGCGTCTTGTTTTTGTGCTCCCATGGCAACAGTTGGAGAGGTGGCGAAGCTGTTGAAAGTCGCGACTTTTGGAGGGTTGTGGGTTTGAACGGTGCTGTGCGGTATGAATTCTTATGGTGTGAAAAGCCTGAAAGTGTCGACTCGGCTCGGGATGTTTGACAGACTAACGGGCTGTGCCGATATCCCCGAGGTAGCACCGCAACCCGCACCCCCACTCGTTGTTCTGTGTCACACAACAAGGTTCTGGTTAATGTCCCCTCTCATCCATCATCTCACACAGTGTTCCCAACCCTCAACTACGGGTCCTCTACCCTGAACCCCTGAACCCCTAAACCCTAAACCCGATGTAATGGATCACAAGTAGAAAGGGGTGCCGTTACGACTGGTCGTGGTTCGGTTGTGAGGGTCGTGCCAGGCATTGTGGAGCATCGTGACGAGACTGTGAGAGGAGTGTCGTGGGGCCACCACGATGCCTGCCACGACAAATTTTGTGCTTGGCATTCCGTATCGAAGTCCCATTTTCTAGGCAGCTTGGTGACTTTGGCTCCTATTTTCGAGCGAACTGGCCCGCAAAGGTCTCTTGAGTTGCGTTTCTGACGTTTGCGAGGTCGAGGTGGAGTTCGCGCATTGCGCCGCTATTTTCGGTTTCAGAGGTCGACTTTCCTCGGTTTTATAGTCGTCACGATTTACTGAGCGACGACATCATGCTTTACTCACTGGTTCAATTACTACGAAATTTTGTGAGCTCGCGACAGAACATCTGAGGCATGTGTTCACGAAATTTTGTGGCAAACGATGAACTTTAACGTGTCAAAACGTTCATAAGGGAGGTGAAAAAATGGTTTTTGCTTTGTTTCTGGTTTCGGAGTCACTGCATCACAACCTCTCGATCAATAAATCTAAAATGTTGTGGGCTTTATCTATGTGTATCAGAGATGCTGCCCACAAAATTTCAGATCAAATGGATGTCTTACTGGTGAACTGTAACCTTAGATATTAGTGGATAGTTATTCTGGGACGGAGTAAGTATGAACAATGCCCAACATTGCATTCCTCTCAACTAACCTGACCTTCGGTAGCTCAGGTTTTATTATCTTTGCCAACAGGAAGCATCATAGGATACCACTGCCTGACCCTGTGCTTTCTTGCCCCTTCTCCACACCCGTGCTCGCCCTCAAAAACATCCAGAACCTGTCCCCGCTACTATCAGCACCCCTTCCAAGAAACCAAGAACAGACCTACTACAGAACAGACTATTAGCCCTGTCTTTGATTCTCCACATTCCATCTGACTGTTTCTCTTGTTCTTATGAGCTCATAAAGTTGATCAAAAAGCATTATGGGGGAACTGATGCACATCTGTGATCGCCGTCTGTGGTGTTTCTCTGGTCAACGTTTGTTTGATTTGGATACCTTTCCCCAAGCTCTTTTCCAAATCCTGTATCATACAGGCTGTATAGCTGAGTGGGCAATGGCTTCTTCTTGATTCAAAACGCTCCCATCTCTCAATGTATGAACCCTTGTTAAAGTCACCTGACCAGGGACACAGAGTCGGTTTAATTAACGACCAGTGAAAAAAACGAACAAAGAACTAGAAGGGTTTGAGAATGTTGTTTCCCATTTCTTTGTTTTGGTAACGAACCAACCTGAGGGGTAGAGGGTGCTCCTCTTGACCTTTCTCGCCAGACAAGCGGTTGTCCTGCGCGGCACAAACCGACCATTATATGAAAAACGCTTTCTCCCAGACAGTTTTCGTAAATAATGTTTCCGTCGAAAAACAATTTCTTGCGAAGGTTTTCTGAAAACACTGTACCTCACCACCATTTCGAACGCTCCATCGGCACAGAGCTTTCTCGTCACAAAATCAGGCCGTCCTCCATAAACCCTGAACAAAAAAAAGTATCAATGCACGAAACTTTTCGACCCCCATCGCCCTCACTCCAGGACCAAGAGTCGGCTGAGGCCGAATTTCTGTCCCTGCTGCGTTTCCCAGTACCCCGCCATCGTGAAACACCACCCACACGGGAGCTGGAAGTTCGAACAACCATATTGGTTGAGCGCATGGCGAGTTGTTCCTTGGCAAAAAATACCACTGGCCTGGGTATCAACGACGAAGAAAAGAAAAGAATGATCTGCCACAAACGCTGGGGGGGGAGGCCCCCACCACCAGAACGGGCAAGGACAACAATAGTGGCGGCTGCTGCCTCTATACCCTGCCATACAAAAACATAAAACTGTCATTCCACAGTGATTCAAAAAAGTCCAAAGTTTACTGCACGGGCAAGAAAATCAGTGGTTATGGGGCCTGTTTTTCCCACTATCACTCAAAAACAAAGATTAGATCACGTTGCTAAGAGAGACGTTTTCTATCTGCTAGCTCAACATCATTCTAATGAATATATGTTGGGGCCAATCAAAAATAGTACAGCTTGCAATTACGTTGGACGTAATTTATTTTTCTTCTCTATTGTAGGTTGGTTTATTCCAGTTTTCTACGAATGGGGCCAGCCAAACACAAGTCTTTTTTTCCAAAAATGAAATTGCTGCTGCTGATCTGACATAACTTTTTAATTATTGCTGAGGTCCGTCAGGGTAACCCATGAAAAAAAAAAATCTTAAGCACCTTTATCATACACTCACCGCCCAGCAATTTTTGAATCGATTCAGTTAGGTTTTAGACGAAGGACGGGATTCTGCACGATTTAGATATCATCCCACCCAGTTTACTAACACTTGGCTTGGGCAGTGTGTCTTCTCAGCACGAGCACTTATAAGTTGGCAGTTATTCTGGGGCGGGGTAAGTATATTATTTCATTTTGATGTTATCTATTCCAACGAAAAAACAAACAAACAAACATAATTACATTACATTTCCCAACGAAAACATGTAGTGTTACAAGTTATATTCGTTTCAGAATCCACATTCATAGAAAGAATCCTCCTTCCTAGGAGAAGAATAATGAAAGAATGTGCCATCACATTATGATAAATCAAAATCTAGGCAATGAGACTGTTCTTGAAACGCCATAGATTGACCCCACTCCACCATTGCATTGCCCTCCTCCCCAACCCCAAAGAAAACATGGTTGGGGGAGGGGGAGATCTGTAGAAGATCATTGTTGACCACGCTTAGCCGGTTCATGTCCCAGCCCACACTTCGTGGCAAGATAAACAATCAAACCCCACCCAATCTCACAAGAATCCAAAAAAGAATCAGTCGTCACACTACAACAGCTGTCGAGATATTCGGCAACGCAGGCAACCCATACGGTGCACCCTCAAGAAGGCGGTCCATAATAGCGGCCTCCTTGTGGTAGACCAACACAACCTCCTGGGCACCCACCGCATCTCGAAGGACTGACACCCCAGCAAATTCTTCGAGCAAATAGCGACAAGCTATCGCCACCGCCTCCTCAGTTGCTTTCCCGTCCCTTTCCAGCGCGCCTCGAGTCGTTTCCTGTACGTCGCGCCGGAATGCGTCGTTCGTTTCGTAAGCAGTCTCGATTTGCTTCAATGCTGCAATGTAGGAGGGATTCGTCGATCCTCCTGTCAGGTCGTCCCATTCGCAGTCCTGGTAGCGCACATCGCCAGCGGCTGCCTCGCGAGCAAGTCGATATAGTTTCCTCCACATCTCCCGCGCACGGCGAATGGCGTGGTTCTTCTTGTAGCCAAGGGCTAAGTACGTCCAAACCGACGGCGCCTGTGGAACCAATGGGCGCACGGTCCACCCCTCGGAGAGCGTCGAAAGTATATATTGGAGCCTTCTGGTTATGTTCTTCCTGTTGTAGTACCCGTTCCTGGGCGACATTCCGAAAGTGACCACACCGGACTTGGCTGGACGCATAAACAAAAACGCTTCTCGAGGTTCAGTTCCCGTCGCCTTTGTTTCGAGAGGCGCTCCTTCCGTTATTACGACAGAGTCTGGATTTTGTGCTTCCATCGTAACGGCTGCGGAGTGCGTCAAAACGGCACTGGCACTGTCACAAGGACGGAAAAGAACAAAAAATCAAGAATGACAGAACCCACTTGTGTCCCAGATTTGAACCCCACTCCCATGAAAAGTACACAACACCGACCACCACAAACTAAGTATGTACTGTCCACAATTGAAACCCCAGTGTTTTCAGTCCACAACTCTCATCTCAGTGTTCTGTACCGCGCCGCGTAACCTCATCAGTTATTGCGACGCGTGGACCCACGATAGCCCTCTGGATTGTTACCTAAACACCACAGTAATATCCGGAGCGAAAATCCGACGTCGATCCGAATTTACTAAACACCAGAGTAATTTGCTGGTCGAAATCTGGCATGGATCCGAATTTTTAATTAGTCGAAACTGATTTATGAGTCAGTTTTTGTTTTTCCGGGGCTGTTTTTGGCTTCGTCGGCGCCACAGTGGGTGAGAGTGTGAGGGGTATGGATGCCCACCAAAAAATGCGCCTTTTGGAGTTGATCACGTTGAAAACGAACGCCTGTGCGCGGCGCTAGAGGCATTTACTGTAAATTTCGTTTTTTTGAAAAATCTGCTTCGTTTCTTCTTCGTTTTGAGAACGATCAAGCCGAGAAGAAACTTCAGGCGATTTAGAAACTTTTGTCGCGCGGGGTTTTATCGTTTGGTGCAGTGTTATTTACGGTTCCGCAGGAAGCGCGGTTCCTTTCGCGGAGTTTAGGGTGGGACGATTGAAAGGACTAGTTGCTGAGATGGCTTAATGGGGATACCTTTTTGCAGTTTGATCTCAGTAGTTTGGGGTTCTTAAGGTCACTCGGTGGGTCTTTCTTTACTCGGTTTTTCTGCTTTATCTTTACCCTCACGGGCACTAGAAGTGCACCGTTTCGAACAGACATGGGCTGAGACCCCTGTGCACAGGACAGGACAGGACAGACTGTCTGTTCTGTGCACAGGGTCAGACCTGTGCTGCACAGGCGCACAGACCTGTACAGCACAGCACAGACAGGGTCTGTGCAAAGTCTGTGCAGGTCTGTGCACAGTCTGTGCACATTCTGTGCAGTTCCTGTGCAGAGTCTGTGCAGAGTCTGTGCAGAGTCTGTGCTGTGCTGTGCAGTCTGTGCACCTGTGCAGCACAGGTCCGACCTGTGCACAGAACAGACAGTCTGTCCTGTTCTAGCCTGTGGAATTTCGCAAAACAGGACAGGACAGCACAGGGTGCACAGAACCCGTACAGAACCCTGTCCTGTGCAATGCACAGGACAGGGGTCTGTCGTGTTCAGCCCATGACTGGTTTCGAACCATTCCTGGCTCAGCCAGCGTGGGGCTTAGTCCCTGTTTGTTGTTCCTTTATCTTTTAAATGCCGACAGTTGAGGAAAGGATTGCTGCGTTACAAGCTCAGTTGGATTTGTTGAAAGCGTCAGGAGAGCAGAGTTCCCCACAAACTCGTTTGGACGGGATGATAAAAACACGGGAAAGTATCGAGTAGTGGTAGACGTTACGTCTAGAACCACGGAAACACGGATAAGAGTCTTTGCTTACAAGCTTACTCTAGAACATTGTTACCTCGGTCCGGATCCAATAAATATGGGGCCGGACCGACAACCTGGCAAAAGGAACGGTTGAGAGCTGTCGGACCCAGCGTCCACTGGACCGACAGATCCAAACCAAATCCTTCTCAGGACCGTTGGTTGGATTGTGTGGACACAGTAACTGCCACCGTGTCCACCTCTCACTTGGGTCAGTCGGACTGTACCGCTGGACCGGCTCTGGTACCGAACCAGGCACTGATTACCGGACCAGGCTGATCCAGTCCGACTGGATCGACTTAGGTGAATGTGTACTCGTTCCAGAGTCCACATTCGTATCAACCACTCCCCCCCCCATCAAGTGCGCGTCCCGAGCACCACGTATATGAGAGGAGATCAGTTTACACAACCCAAGTCACCTCGAACCTTTTTACATGCCAAAAATGTTTGTGTTCAAAAACAAACAAGGTTCTTATCGGTCCATCCGACACTGGTCCCCTTGACCACTGTTACCTTGAGATCCAACAACCAAACAAAAACCCCTGGATCCAATAATCAAAACAAAAGAAACCCCTGGATCCAATAATGTCTGCAAAATCGATATAGTTCCCTGTTACCTTAGAAAGAAAAGTAAGGTAACCTCTGGATCCCACCCTGGATCCACTCAAATGTTTGATTCTGAACACCCAAATAACCCAAATTGATACTTCAACAAAACAGGAAAATCATAACCAGATAAAAAAAAACAGAACTCCCCCATGGTTCCACAGAACATGATTGGTATGCAAAATAAAACAAATCCCAAACTGACTGTTGGGTCCATCCAAACAGGTATAGCAAATATGAATCAAAAACTGGTCCCAGTCCAGAAAGTTTATAACCAAAAGAAAAACAAACCGAAGTCGAAAATATCAAAAACCAACAACCAGAAAATAACCAGCAAAAAGGAAAATAACCCATGCTCAGGCTGGGTTAGCTTTTACTTGGGCATGGTGCCTGCTCGGCTGCGCAAACGCGTTCTCGGACCGGGAACCGCCTGAGTTTGCTGTGAAGATCCTCCAGAGTGCTCTCCACGCTGCTCCTGGGTCCGCTCCTGCGTTTGCTCCGTTGATACCGCTCCCTGTGAAGTTCCTCTCGCTTGTCGATTCCCAACGGGATCCACCCCAACGGCCTTGAGGTAAGCCGCGTTCCAGTCTCGCAGCTGCTTTTTGCTTTTCCCGGTCCAGAGCGGGAGAACGTCTTTCTGGCAGATGGGGCAACTCGGGAACGGGTTACCCCATTGCGGCACGAGTTCAACCGCGCCCTGGACCGGGTCTGCCGAATTGGCTAGCAGTTGCGCCGTTGTCGGGGTGAGGCCTTGCTCGTAGAATTTAGCGGCTCGCACGGCGATGCGATATCCCGCGTGGTGGGTCCGGCACACGAGGTGATTGCGGGGGCATAGGACCTGGTCCGTTTGGCGTGGGACCGTTCGCGTAACCCCACACGCAATGCAACTAAATGGGGCTACGACGCTCGGTACTGTTGGTGACGTCGGGATACTGGGAGACGGTGCGAGACCAGGTGGAACGATGGCAGGCTCGGACTCGGTAGTGGGTGGTCGCGAAGGGGGGTTCACGTCCATCTTACTTTCAGTCCCGTAAAAAGAGTCCCATTCCTCCTGATCTGTATCCACCATTTCTTCGACGGCACCTTCCTCACTTCCGATATCTCCCTCACTCAGATCCACCTCCGTAGCTTCGTCCAGTATGAAGGAGCTTCGACGCAACACCTTGTTACGACGTCTGGTGGTTTTCCACTTCGGGGGCTCATCCATTTCTTCGTCAGATGGTTGCTCTGACTGTCCCCCTTCTGCCTCTTTGGCTCGATCCGTTTCCCTTCCGAGCTTCTGATCAATTCCCTCTGCGTCTGCGACGCTCAGCTGTTTCAACGTTCCTTCCAGAACTCCTATTGCCTTCTCTATCCCTGTAATCATTTCCGCCTCACGGTTCCGTCCCCATTTTCGCGCGTCCCCTTCTGCTTCCTTCCTAGCGTTCGCCAGTGCCTCCTTTGTAGCGGCTAGTTCATTCTCAAGCTGCTGAATCCTTTCTTTTTGTGCCGCTACCGTGGCCTGTAACCTCTTTGTCTCCTCAGTGAACGCTGCATTTAACGCATCAAGGGCGCTAGAGACAGGAGTCGGTGCAGCCATTTCGAACGAGAGCGAAGGAACAGTAGATGTTTGTCGGGGTTTGCAGTAGCGAGTCGGAAAACAGAAACCAAAGTGCGCTTGGTGTATGGTTCCTTGTCTTCGCGCTTAGTTTTTATCGTCGTTCTCGGCTCCACGGTCCAGTACTCCTGTACAGCCACGCCTTCCTCGGATCGTGTAGTCAGCTGGGAGTTACCTCAGGACTGAGATGATGTTTCCCCGTTAAGCTGTCCCATACCAGCCGGGGTCGGATCATTCTCGGTCCGTCTCCATTTGGATCCAACTCCCCCATCGCTGGCTCCAATGCGATCCGGTCTCAGTTATGGCCATGTTTGGCTGAGTTTTTCCTTTCGAACTCAGCTAACAATTCTGCACAGTGTTCCAGATGTGCAACCGGTTCCCATGTGGCCTCATGGGTCGGATAACCCTTCCATAGTACCAGGTACCTCTTTCTTTTTCCAGCTCCCTTGGATCGTAGAACCGTCTCCACTTCGAATTCCTCGGCTCTAGTTAGTTCGTCCACCAGAGCCGGTCCTGGAGGATCGTCCCTCTTAAATTCCTCGGAACGTATATACTCCTTGAGTTTGGAGACGTGGAAGGTTGGATGTAGTCGCCATGTCTCTGGTAGATCAATGCGGTAGGCCACCGGTGATATCACTTCGGTCACCTTGAATGGCCCGATGAACCGTCTTCGGACCTTAGCTGGAACATGCTTGGTCACGGCCAAAGGAAGATGTGCACTTCGTAGGCACACTTCTTGGCCCACTTGGAACTCCACGTGCCTCCTTTTCTTGTTGGCTACTTGGCACATTTGCTCCTGGGCGGCGTGGTAGTTCTTCTTCGCGTCCATCAAATCGTCCCGCATTCGGTCCACCATGGCTTCTGCGGCCTCAACATTACTCTTGGGTCGGTCCAACTCCAATCCCTTCGGGTGCTGGCCGTACATAAGGTAGAACGGCGTGTACTTGGTACTGGCGTTGATCGAGTTATTCGCTGCAAATTCTGCCGTGCTCAGGTAGTCGCTCCACTTCTCCGGCCTGGCCTCAATATAGGGCCGAAGGAAGTTCTCCAGGGTCCGGATCGTTACTTCACTCTGGCCATCCGACTGTGGATGGTGAGCAGTTGACATCCGCAGATCCGTTCCTACGAGCCTGAACAGTTCCTTGTAGAACTGGCTCGTGAACCGTGGATCGCGATCCGAAACGATCACTTCAGGTATCCCTGAGGTAGGGAACACCTGGGATAGAAACAACTCGGCATACTCCTTTGCCGATACCTCCTTGGTACATGGCACGAACTTGCACATTTTTGTGAGCCGGTCCACAAAGACAGCTACAGCGGTATAACCATTCGATTTCGGCAAATCGGTCACAAGGTCCGTTGTCAGCTGTTCCCACTTATATGTCGGAACGGGAAGCGGATTCAGCAATCCTTTGGGCTTCGCGTTCTCGGTCTTCATCACTTGGCATGTGGGGCACGAGCGGACATAGTCGGTCACGGTTCGTCTCCAACCGCGCCACCAATATCTTCGGCTCACGAGCTCGGCCGTTCTGGCCACTCCTGGATGTCCCGCCATCGGAACATCGTGGTGATCGTGCAACACCACTTGTCGTTTTGTGGTAGGGACCACTAGCTTTGGGTCCACTCCTGGTTCGGTTTGATATAAAAGCATTCCCGGTTCGGTCCGAGAATACCCGGGTACATGTGGTCCTTGGTCCAGTTGGTCCAGAATACGCTTCAAAGTAGGGTCATCAGTGGTCGCTTGCGTCCATTCCTGCGCCTCCCCGGGCGAAATTTTGGCCTCCAAAATTGCATTCAACTTGAGCTGAGGCTTGCGTGACAATGCATCAGCCACCACATTGGATCGGCCCGGGAGGTAGACGATCTTCGGCATAATAGACTGAAAATACCCCGCCTTCAACCAGCGGGTTTGGGTCCGAGACAGGACCCGTTGCTGGAGGAAATGGGTAGCGGGCTGGTGGTCCGTGAAGACAGTGGTCCCTTTTGGCGCTCCTTCGAGATAATGGCGCCATTGAGCCAGGGCATAGGAAATGCCCAAAAGCTCCCTTTCATAGGCCGAGTACTTCTGTTCGGCCGAGTTGAGGGACCTACTGAGGAACGCCACCGGTTGAAGTCCATCGTCAGCCTCCTGCATCAATGTGGCTCCCAGCGCAAAATCCGAAGCATCCGTGACAACTACATATGGCTTGTCCGGATCCGGTATCAGCAGGACCGGGGCCGTCGTCAGACTTTCCTTCAGGGCTTCAAAAGCTGCCTTCTGCTCGACTCCCCATTCCCATGGCTGGTCCTTCTTCACAAGCTTCTGGATCGGCGCCGCTACCTTCGAAAACTGTCGAATGAAGCGTCGGTAATACGAAACCATCCCCAGAAAACTTCGGACCTCAGGAACAGAGGTCAGCGGCTCCCAGTCCCGGATCGCCTGGACCTTGGACCGATGCGGCGAGATTCCATTCGCCGAGATCCAATGGCCCACAAAATCCAACTCCTTCACGGCGATAGAACACTTCGATGCCTTCGCGTACAGGTTGTGCTCCGCTAGCTTGTCCAATACCAAGCGTAGGTGCTCCGCATGCTCCTCCTCGTTCTTGCTGTAGACTATGATGTCATCGAGGAACACGACCATGAACCGGTCATGGAAATCCCGGAACAGGTCGTTTATCATAGCCATAAACTGCGGAGGGGCGTTTGTGAGCCCAAATGGCACCACCTTGTACTCGTAGTGTCCGTACCGGGTCCGAAACGCTGTCTTCTCCTGGTCCTCAGGCCGGATCGGCATCTGCCAGTAGCCAGAGATAGGACTTGGGCCAAATTTTTGGTCCGACTCCGGTCCGGTCCGGTTACGGTCCGGTTACGGTCACCGTACTACGGCCGTAACTCCGTACCGTAACCGGAGTAATATG
Source organism: Bryopsis sp. KO-2023 (assembly GCA_030272585.1). Lineage (NCBI taxonomy): Eukaryota > Viridiplantae > Chlorophyta > Ulvophyceae > Bryopsidales > Bryopsidaceae > Bryopsis > Bryopsis sp. KO-2023. The sequence continues at coordinate 2,150,204 of BSYQ01000010.1, forward strand.
TTGTTTTTACGGTACGGAACAGGTACGGTATAACTACGGTAGGCCCTAAATCACCGTGAAGTAGCGTGGTTCAGTGCTAAAGCGTTAGGCTGCAGTCAGTAGGGTCGCGGGTTCGAATCCCCCTGGGTTCCTTTGGAATCGCGGGACCCTGCGGGGGTCACTTTCTACGGTTTACGGTTGTTACGGCCGTTACGGTCGTTACGGTCCGGTACGGAGCGGTACGGAGTGGTACGGTGCTACGGTTACGGCCGTAAAAGTACGATTTTCTGACGAAAATTGTACTCCGGTTACGGTCCGGTTACGGTGGTTACGGTCCGGTTACGGTGACCGTAACCGTAAAGTCCTATCTCTGCCAGTAGCCGGATCGCAGGTCCAACCGGCTAAACACCTTAGCTCCCTGTAGTCGGTCCAATAGCTCCTCGGGTAGCGGTAGTGGATAGCGGTTCTTGATGGTCCTCTGGTTGAGCCAGCGGTAGTCGATGCAAAAGCGAAGGCCACCGTCCTTCTTGTTAGCGAAGAGGACCGGTGCGCCCCATGGACTCTTGGAGGGCCGGATCAACTCCCGGTCCAACATGTAGTCCAGCTGTTTACGGACCTCCTGAAGTTCCGCCGGAGATAGTTTATACATGGGACGAAAGATTGGCTTCGTCCCCTCCTCAACCTTGATCTCGAACTCGTGCCCGTTTCGGACCGGTGGTGGTCCCTTGGGCAGATCCGAGGCAAATACTCTCCGATAGCTCTCCAGTAGGTTCGTAATCTTTCGAGAGGTGTCCTCCCGAATCAGTCGCTCCACATCGTCCTTCTGATGTCCGTCCTCTGGCTCCACTTCCGTAACTACCACCATCAAAGCTCCACAATCGTTGGACCGTATCCCTCGCCAAACGTTGGTGGCGGATGTCGGTTCCAATCCCCCAATACTTGTCACGGGAAAGGTTACTCCATGGGAAAAAGTTAAAAAACGTTCGAATACAAAGAAATATATACTCAGGCGTGCTGTGAACAGAGAGCTATGAAGAACCTGGAGAACCAGAAGTTCCTAGTGAACTTCCCTGTTCTAGAACATTCCAAACCTTCTTAACCTTCTGATAGCTTCCTTTAGCTTCCATGACCAAACCTTACGTCCCATTACCTAAAAAAGCTACCCTGAAGCTACCCAATGTCTTACACGCCTGTTCCAAACGTCTCAAAGGATCTTATATCGTAACAATTCCCCTTTCTTCATACAAATCGTCCTCGATTTTCTCTTTTCCATTGATCTTTCACAACTTTCTTTTCCAAACACCTCACAAATAAACTTCCAGAAACACTCATTCCAAAATCCAACCATCAATTCCACTCAAAGTTCAACCATTATCAAATTTATCTTCAAATTCACTTCCCGGCTTCTTTATCCTACGTCGCCCCAGGTCCACGACCACTTGAACTTTCTTCCCATAAATTTCAAACAGATGTCAACGTCCCATACCGTTGACGTAACCTTAACCGATCTTTAAAATCAATTTTGAATAGAACTTCTCACTTCAAATGATTCAAAGAAATCAACATCCTTTTCTCCAAACATGTATCCATCAAACATCTTCGATAAAGCAAACATTAGGACCCTTCAAAATCTCACAAAACTCATCTCTTTCCAAACACAGTTGGCGCTTTAACCGCAATCACACTGCGGACCATCCCTGTGTTAACCGAATATTCAAACATGATAATTCCACACTTACTATGGGCTTTCCGGCGGGTGACCTCCACAACCCCCAGCGTACTCTAAACGGCCTCACATCAACCCTACTCAGGTTTCTTTACATGTCGCCCCGGTTACGACCCTCCACTTCCAGTGCATCATGTTACCAACACCAAACAAACTCAAGTTCCTTTCTTTCGCATCTCACATGCTTCCTTCCCCAGTTCCCAATGTCTTGTCTAGATATTCAAGCTTCTTCACTCTTTCATCACTCTGTATAATTTCCCGGCTCGACCCATTCATGCAACCCTTTTTCTGGCGAACCTGACTTTTGAAAACGACCCTGTACCTCACTCCTTTGATCACAGAATCTCAAACGTCGCCATCACACACCCAGCGGCTCAAAATTCGTCGCTCGACCTCATTCTCGCACACAGCAAAGACCTTATCGTACCACACCACACACACAGCATCCACAACTCGTCCTCTGTCGCTCAAGCTGACACACCTGACTCCAAACGTCCCATTGCGCCACACAGCATACTCCAGTCGCTCAGGCTGACACACCAAACGCCAGTCGCTCTTCTACCGTCGACAACACCAAATTGAGTGTAAGGGACACGGGGTATAGACAACTCAACAGACTTACAATACAAGAACAACACGGTCTAAGGCGAGAAGCCTTAAGACTCGTCAACCGTTGACCCGGGTTCGAATCCCGTCAACGGTCACAACCGTAACTGGTTGTACTTCCGCTCACGTGACCCCGGACTACACCGTCCGGATACAGTCACACATACAGTTCCGTTCCATCACACCTCACTCATTACGTCATGGGTCAGACGGCTACATAACCGACCTAACCGACATGACAACCGTAGCACATGGTTCGCACCAGCGACCGTTACTAGACTCGATACTGAGAGGTCCCGGGATCAAATCCCACCTCTCGCACTTTGGAACTGTCACAAGACTCCCCCTGACCTTAGAAATCTGGACCCCAGACCTAAGGTCACCAAATAAGCACATACAGACTCCAGCAAGAAAAGAATAGAGCACTCCCCCATAAGCTAAAAGGAAAAATCCCAAAGACCCTCCAGAAAGCAAAAAGGAAAAGCCCCATCTGAAAGACCATCCCAAAGACAGTAGAAAAAGAAACAGCTGACCTGGTCTCAGCACTAACACCATCTCCCCTGAACCCCCCAACAATCATAGACTGAAATCTTTCTCTCATTCCCATGTCTCTTCAGAGATATCTCTCATTTACTCACTATTCAGCTCTTGAAGTCCTCTTATCTCCACTTCCAAACCTTCTTCTCCTGCTCTGTTGCTTCCAAGTGATTCTGCTGGAAGTATGCTGCTGCAACATCTGGACAGTTCTCCAGGTTCCTGATAGGCTCCCAGCTATCATGGCCCCTGTCATATCCTTGCCATCTGATTAAGAATTCCCTTGCAATTCTCCCCCTGCCTCTGCCTCTCTTGACTTCTCTGTGATCCAATATCCTCTCCACATGGAACTCTGTGTTTCCATCAATGACCTCAGGTGGAACTGGGTTGGGTTCCCTTTCCCCATACTGTCCATCCTGGTGGAATCTTCTCAACTTGGATATGTGGAACACTGGATGTAGACTCCACTGCTGGGGTACCTCCAATTCATAGGCCACTTGGCCCACCCTCTTCAGCACTCTGAATGGTCCCACATATTTGGGTCCAAGCTTCTTGCATCTATCTCCAGCCAGCTTCAAGTCCTTAGTACTGAGAAGGACCATGTCATCCACATTGAACTCATCTGTTCTCCTGTGCTTGTCTGCACTTTGCTTCTGTCTATTCTGAGCTCTAGCAATGCATGTCTTGGCCACTTCCACATCCATCTTCAGATCATTCAGTATCTCATCTACACCCCTGATGGGTGTCTCAATCTTCTTTCTCCCCAACAAGGCTGCAGGCACCAAAGGTTCCTCTCCAGAGTTCAAGTAGAATGGGCTATACCCAGTACTTGACTGCTTCCCTTGGTTGTACACAAACTCAGCTGCACTTAATTTCAAATCCCAATCTGTTTGGGCATGGCTGACATAAGCTCTCAAGCTCTCTTCCAGTATCCTGTTTAACCTCTCTGTTTGGCCATCTGATTGTGGATGCCTGGCAGATGACATCTTCAATGTGGTACCCACCAGCTTCATCAACTCCTTCCACAATTCAGAGGTAAATCTGGCATCCCTGTCAGACACCAGATCCTCAGGCATTCCATGATGCCTCCAAACTTCATCAAACAGCATCCTTGCCATCCCAACAGCTCCAATGGTTCCCTCAGTGGCACAAAAGTGGGACATCTTTGACATCCTGTCCACAAACACCACAATGGCATCCTTTCCCCTTGATGTCCTTGGCAGTCCTGTGATTAGGTCCAAACTCACAGAGCTCCATCTCCTGTTTGGGATTTGCAAAGGCTGTAGGTCTCCAGCCAACTTCTGGGTTGATGATTTAGTCTTCTGGCACACTGGGCAGCTCCTGCAGTATTGGGCTACCTCTTGGGACATCTTCTTCCACCAGAAATGCTGTTGTAACACAGCTAGTGTTCTCTCCTTCCCTTTGTGTCCTCCAATCAGACTATCATGCCCTTCCTTCATCACCATTGCTTTTAGACTCTTTGGCACAACAATCTTCCCTTCCACAGTCTGTAGAACTCCATCAGCAGACATCTTGAACACCCTTTGGGTCTGGATGTCAGAATCCAATCTCTTCAGGATTTCTTTGCAATGTACATCATTCTTTTGGGCATCAGCAACCTCTTGTGGACTCCCTTGAGCCATAGGTTCCATGGATGACTTCTCCAGTGCATTGATTTGTTCATCAGATCTTGACAATTCATTTACAGTACCCCTTTTGGTACCTCCTCTTGCATCATTTGGCATCACATCTGTTTTCAGTCTCTCAGGCAGCTTTCCAGTTTGGCATCCAGTAACCTTCACCAATCTGGAACCCAATGGCTCTCCTGGTTGTTCATCAAACACAAGATCCTGTGGATGATTCTCTCCCCAGGCCCCCAAGCCTTGGTACCTCTGAACCTTGCCATCATGCTTCACAAGAGTTTTGGTTGTGCCATTTGGTGCAGATGCCTTCAAATCTCCCCCTCCACTTCCAGAATCCCTTGGATCCCCTGGATGTGGACATCTGGAGAGGGCATCAGCCACCACATTATCCTTTCCAGGAATATGCACAGTCTTGAACCTGAAGGGAGCTAGGAACTCCACCCATCTGGCTTGTCTCCTGCTCAGATGTTGTTGGGAATCCAGCCAAATTAATGACTGGTTGTCAGTCCTGAGGACAAATTCCCTTCCTTCCAAATAAGCTCTCCACTTCTTTAGGCAGTGTACAATTCCCAACAGTTCGATCTCATGGATAGGGTACCTGGATTCAGCATCAGTGAGCTTATGAGATTCAAATGCCACTGGATGCAATCCATCTGGTCCCTCCTGCATCAGTACTCCCCCCACTCCTGTTTGGCTGCCATCAGTAGCCACAATCCAGGGCCAATCATCCCTTGGATGTATCAGAACAGGTGCTGAGCACAATGCTTGTTTGAGATCCTCAAATGCTTGTTTTTCCTCTGCTCCCCATATGAATTGTTGATTTCCTTTTGTCAGGTTGGTCAATGCTGCTGCTATGCCACTGAAATTTGCCACAAATCTTCTGTAGAAGCAGCACAATCCCAGGAAGCTCCTGACATCATGGACATTAGTGGGTGTGGGCCATTGCTTGATGGCTTCCAGCTTATCAGCCATAGGCTGTACTCCTTGATGTGTAACCCAGGTACCCAAGAAATCCACTTCCTTTTTTCCCACAGCAGACTTGACCAGCTTGGCATATAGTTTATGCTTCCTTAGGGCCTCCAGTACCAGCTTCATATGTCTGGCATGCTCTTCAGGTGAGGATGAATAGATGAGGATGTCATCCAGAAAAACTTGAACAAATTTATCAATATAGGGAGCTAAGATCTCATTCATCATGGACATGAAATGTCCAGGAGATCCACTCAGCCCCATTGGCATGACCAGGAATTCATACTGGCCATATTTTGTTCTGAATGATGTTTTCCCCTCCTCCCCTGGAGCCATCCTCAACTGCCAGAAGCCAGCCCTGAGATCCACTTTACTGAAGTACCTGGCTTGATTTAGCCTATCCAGCATCTCATCCATTCTGGGTGTTAGTCTTTTAGCGCTATACGAGGTAGTTTGGGATAGAGCCGAGGGTGGCTGACGCATGCGGGTTCGCGAGTAAGACAGATTAGACCCAGAGTTTGGGGCATGCGTCAGCGTACTACACTTAGGGGTACTTAAGAGGCCCACTCGTTGTTTTGACATTCACTTTACTTTGTAAGAACTCGGGATTCGTGGGATTGGTGTGTTCCCGCTTGTGTGTGTGTTTGTGTGTGTGTGTGTTAAGTGTTTGCCTGACGCAATCACTTCCCAACCCAAGTGCTCTAGTAGCGTTCACAACCGCGCTAGCTAGAGAGTTGTCTAAACCAACAAACCCCACAAGTATACTTGCGTTAGCCAGCAAGTTATCACGAATCCAACCAACACAGCCGACCACTATTGCGTCACCCACAAGCTTCACTATCAATTGGTTTCGGAGCAGGGCAAGAACTTTAAGTTCTTGAGATCGAAACTTGTGAACGTGGCGCAACAAACGTTTTTGTTTGTTTGTTTGGTAGAGAGAAACTCCAACCGTGGTTGTTGAGTACTCCCAAATAGTGGCTGAGAGACCATGGCTGACCGTGAACACGCATTGGCAGTGCGCGAGCCTCAAGTCGAAGAGCCAGGGATTGAACCTGAGTTCGATGAGGAATTGCCTGACGCACCCAATGTTGTGTACCAACAAATAAACGTCCAGAACATCCACAATGTCCAGCAAGCAGCTGTCGACATAGACATGGGAGCTGATGCGGAAGCCTTAAGAGAGGATGTGGATGCGGTCCATGACCGTGTGGACGATTTAGCCCACGGGCTAAGGGGTCACCTGCAGCAAGTTGACCAGACACTGGGGCAGAGGCTAGCCCATACTGAGGCCTCTGTGTCGAACCAACTGGCTGGCGCATCAGAGGTGATCGGGCAGGCGCTGGAAACACAGCACCAGCATGCGCAACAGGTTGAGGCCACACAGCATGCGGTGGTGTCGCAACAGCAGAAGCTGGATTCAGTAGCGGCTCAACATAGTCGATACGAGCAGAGGCTATTACGCCAAGATATCGACCATAGGAAAGAAAGAGCCGAGATCAAAGCTTCTGTGGACGCAATAACGAGGAGAATGGATGCCGCAGACATTCTAGCGGACTCTCGTTTTGCTGACCTAAAAGAAGCAACTGAAGCATCAGCACTTCAGTTAAAACAACTCTCCGAGTTATCCCTTGTTCAAGGGCGGAGAATTGAAGGCTTATTAGGAACTGTTGCGGATTCCAACGAAAAAGTCGAACGGACTCTAGAATTGTTTCGGGAGTCCTTGCATAAGCAAGGTGCGGAGGTGAAGCGTTTGCAGAGCTCCAGAGTAGCAATTCAAAAAGATTTGATTGCCTTGGAGAAAAAGGCATCCAAAACCTGGGATCAGCAGCAAGATGCAGCTGATGTGGTTGCCTTAAGATTATCTGGCCTGGAACGAAGCATGGAGGATGTGAGTGGCGGAAGTCAGAGCGCCCAAAGTGGAAGTGATGCTCGTGCAGTATCACCAGAGCGTGAAGAATCAACTTCCCCTGAGCCTGAGGACTCAGCCTTTGGGATGCCGCTGCCGAAGAAATCAGTAAAGCAGTTGGCTGCATCATGGCCGCCACTGGACCAGAGCTTCGCGGTAGGAATGGTTGGGGCAGGAACCTCAACAATACCGGCTCCTCCAGCAGTACAGGTCGAGGAGGGTGAAATTGTTGCTGCAGAAGCACCACCATGCACTGCAGTGGACAGCGCACCAGACGCTGATTTCACATTCCCTCAGTTGATACCTCCAAGTACAAGAGCTCAGCCTGGAGTACGCATCTCAGAACCCGACTCTGCCGATGGATCACGTAGACCCACACGAACTAACCCAAGAGTTCTCTCCTCAGCAGAAGTGTTATACCAAATTGACCTTGAGCGTGCTAAGGCACAGGTCAGAGAAGAGAAAGGAAAAGAACCCATGCAGATCCCCACACGTACTGGAAGATTGGGACTTGGGTTAAGTGCTTTGGGAGCAAGGGTAGAAAATAATCCCTTTGCTGCACTTGGTTCATATGAGTCTACTGGTGGACCCAGTCGAGTTCCTCGCATGCGAGGTAACTTTGGAGACCCTGGTGATGACGACCCAGATGATGATGGCGGTGATGATTACCGCGACAGACGAAACCGCCCACCTTCCCGCATTCCAGGTGCGCCTGATGGCGGAGGAGGTGGTGGCGGCGGTGGAGATGGTGGAGGCGGTGGACCTCCCGGTGGACCTCCTGATGGAGGTGGAGGTGGAGGTGGCGCTGGACCAGCAGGGCCAGGACCTCCTAGGCAAGGACAGTGGTTGCCTAGCACCGTCAAGTTGCAAATGCCTCGCGCATTTAACGGAAGTGGAGAACCAAAGGCCCGTAAATGGCAAGTGCTCATGACGCGGTACTTGAGAACCTGCGGAGTGCATGAAGCACAGTGGCAATCGATTATGGCCACTAACCTTTATGGAGCTGCCTCGGATTGGTTAACGATGCAAGAGTTGAAAATTCACCGAGGTGAAAGACCACCCTTCCGTGACTGGATGGACTTCATGGATGGCTTAGCTACAGCTTTCGAATTCTCTAGTGATCGAGATGAAGCGTGGCGTGACCTCCACAAACTCAAGCAGACTGGAACCGTGAAACAGTTCGTCAAAGAGTTTCAGCGGTTAGTCTTGAGGATTCCAGACCTCGAAGAGGATCACCAGTATTTGCTCTTCGTGGATGGACTTAAAAGTGAAGTTCAGAAGTTAGTCGCAGCAACGGTACCTCGAGATGTCGAGGCCGCCATCATATCCGCCGAACGATTGGAAGCCCTTGGAGTTGGAACACAAGGCCAAGGAGGGCAAACCAATCAGAAAAAGAAAGGAGTCTGGCGTGGTGGAAGAAAGAAGAAAGGCCAGAATCAGGGTCAGCAGCAGCAGAACCCTACACCACCAGCCCAAGCACCACCACAAGCTGCCGCAGGAGTGCAACAGCAGCAGCAACAGCAACAAGGACGAGGAGGAGGACGTGGTGGTGGTGGACGTGGACGCGGTGGTGGTAACCGTGGAAGAGGACAAGCCAATCAGGGAAGACAGAACCCCCAGGGGGGAGGGGGATATAATTGTTATCTTTGTGGAAAGAAGGGTCACCCTGTGAGGCAATGTCCTAGATTGGAGGAGGTGAAAAACCTCCCCGATGTAAAAAAAATGTTAAACTGACCGCCAGGCAGGAAACTGCTTCGTCTGAGCCTGGCCGACGCAAACGTCGTAAGCGAAACAGAGTTCGTAGGCGGCGTAGGAAGCTAAGATCAAAAGTAGGTGCCTCGAAAAAGGTTTGTACTCACAGCGGAAAACCTGGGGCGCGGACTAGTACACCGCGTGAAGAGAGAACAGAGACACTCTCCACATCTACCCAATCGGCACATGACAACTGCGATTGGAAAAATGAACAGAAGGAAAGCACACCGGATGAGATGGACGCGCCTCATGCGTCATCTGCATCTCTTCCCTCTGTTAGTGAATCTGTGGGCTCATTGGAGTCGCAGAGTAGTCTACAGGAGTCCCTGCCTGCAGACGTAGACGATAGTGGGTCAGAAACAACCCAGCGGTCTACCACAGAGCGAGTTAATGTGTCAGAAGTTCGATCAACTTCATCAACCAAGGGTGACACATGCCCTCTGTTAAAAATTCAAGAAGTGCCTGTGAGAGGGTACGAAGTAAAAGCACGGATCAAGACCACGGACCTTTATGCATTCATTGATTGTGGAAGTACCGCAAACTATATCAATGATAAGGTAGCGCGTGATCTCGGGTTGTCGATTACACCAAGCTCAAAGAGAGCAATGTTGGCAAACGGAGATATTAAAGAACTGGCTGGCAGCTGTAACAACCTCCGAGTAAAGATAGGAGGGCTGAAGTGCAAAATGAAAGCGGATCTGTTCCCAGACCTTGGTTATGACCTAATATTGGGCATGCCTTGGTTGCAGAAAGAAAACCCCCGCATAGACTTTCAGCAAAATGAGATTTCAGTTTGCAAAAACAGCCAAGTGTTTCATCTCCCGTTGCGTCATCCAACCCAAGAGAGTATTGAACCTGAACGAAAAGTACAGTCGATACTGCAAGAAGTGCCAGTGACTGAGTGTTCAGCTAAGAGAATGATGCGTCATCTCAAAACAGAGACAGCATTCATGGTTGTAGTGCAAGAGTCTGAAGAGAAAGCTTTAGGCCAACATGAATTGCCTGACGCAATAGAGCGAACACAGCCATTCAACACTGAGGATGAGATTGGTAAACTTATTCGTTCAGACACCCCTGCCGAAATTAAAAAGGTGGTAGAAACACACCGTGGTGTGTTCCCTCGTGATTTACCCCCAGGGATCCCTCCGAAGAGAAAAGGTCATGAGTTTAAGATAGACCTGGAGGATCCAACACCTATCCATCGTCCAATATACAAGCTTTCACCAGCAGAGCTGGATGAAGTGAAAGCACAAGTGGACTACCTTCTGGAACAGAAGAAAATCAAACCATCCGAGTCCCCTTGGGGCGCGCCAATCCTATTTGTACCGAAAAAGGATGGAGGCTTAAGGATGTGTGTGGATTACAGGTGGATCAATAAGGTGACGGTGAAAAACCGGTATCCTTTACCCCTGCCAGAAGAATTGATGGATAGAGTGTTCAAAGCCAAAGTGTTCTCAAAGTTAGATCTGCGATCAGGCTACTGGCAATTTCCAGTAAGGCCATCCGATACAGATAAAACAGCGTTCCGCACGAGATACGGTCACTTTGAGTTTTTGGTAGCGCCTTTTGGGCTAACCAATTGCCCAGCGCAATTCCAAACTCTAGTGCAAGACCTACTCGCAGAGTTTTTAGATGATTTTGTTGTTGTCTTTATCGATGACATACTTATCTTCTCTGAAAACATGGAACAGCATGCCGAACACTTAGAGAAAGTCCTGTCGCGACTAGCAGAATATCAGCTTTTTGCTAAGGCAAGTAAAAGTGAGCTGGCTGTCGCAACAGTAGACTATCTTGGCTACCGCATTAGCGGAAGTGGGTTAAAACCACAGGAACAAAAAGTGAAGGCAGTGAAGGAGTGGAAGGAACTACAGAGTGTTAGTGATGTACGTAGTTTCCTTGGCATGGTTTCATACTACAGGAAATTCATTCCCCAGTTTGCACATATTGCTGGACCACTCCATGACTTAGTGAAAAAAGACCATCCCTGGAGATGGGGACAGGTTGAGCGTGGCGCATTCAATGAACTGAAAAAGCGTCTAAGTCAAGCTCCCGTCCTTATTTTTCCAGATGCGTCACTGCCTTACACTGTGATCACTGATGCGTCGAATGAGGCCATCGGTGCCGTGTTAACACAGGATCACGGAGAGGGGCTACAGCCAATAGCTTACCTCTCACGTAGATTCAAGCCTGCCGAGCTTAACTATGCACCATACGACAAAGAGTTGTGTGCAATATGTTATGCGATGGTGCAGTGGAGACATTATCTAGAAGGTTGTGCGGGTGGAGTAACAGTGTTCACTGACCACCAACCTCTGACACATATTCTGTCGCAGAGGAACCTTTCTAGAACCCAAGCAAGATGGCTTGAGGCGGGGTACCTGACTTCGATCAACCCCAAGATCTCCTATATCAAAGGCAAGGCTAATGTGTTAGCAGATGCTCTCTCCCGCAGTGTTCCTAAGCCCGTGGAAACTGCGATGAACATTTCCACTTGGCAAGTGCATCAAGCAAGCCAAGACGAGTGGAAACAAGCCCTCCAAGCTGATAACTCCTTGGTGAAGATATTGCGGAAGCTTGAGAGTGGCGAGGAAGTTGAGGGATATTTCCTCAGAGGGGGAATACTCTGGACGGTCCCAAAAAGAGGATTAGTCGAGAAAGTGGTGGTTCCTAAAGGCCAGCGCAATAAGATTATGAAGGAGTGCCATGAGACACCTTCAGCCGGCCATACAGGACCAGCGCGAACAGGAGAAATCCTAGCGCGGCGATATTGGTGGAAGGGGTGGATGAATGAGTTGAAGGCATTTGTTCGCGAATGCCCTGTGTGCCAACAAATAAAGGCTGACACACAGAAGCCTATGGGCTTACTTCAACCCCTGCCAATACCTGAGCGGAAGTGGGAGCAGATTACCACTGACTTGGTGACAGATCTACCAGCATCCAATGGGTTTAGTGCTGTAGCTGTCTTTGTTGATAGACTTACCAAGTTTGTGCATTTCGCCCCATGTACTAAAGAGATTACCGCTGCAGGATACGCCCAACTTTTTATCGAACATGTTTACCGCAACCATGGCCTACCTAAAGTGATTGTGTCTGATCGAGACCCTCGCTTTACCAGCAAGTTCTGGCAGACGCTTTTTAAAGCTCTGGGTACAGAGATTCGTATGAGTACAGCTTACCACCCTCAGACGGATGGGCAGAGTGAGGTTACCATACGTACTCTGGAAAATTTTCTAAGGCCATATGCTGAGAGGTATCCCCATAAGTGGGTTGAGTATTTACCTACAGCAGAGTTTGCAGCAAACAATGCGGTGAATGCGAGTACAGGGTTCGCACCTGCATATTTGATGTATGGGTACCATCCAGAAACGCCAAACATTGGTGGGACGGCAACGCAATTTCAAGTGGAAGCAGTTAAGACTATGGTAGCACGGATGGCACAGGACTTAGATACCGCAAAAGCATATTACTCTAGAGCACAACACAGAATGTGTGTGAGTGCAAACAAGAAGAGGAAAGATATTGCTTTTGAGAAAGGGGATAAAGTCCTGATAAAAAGCCGTTTTATTCCGTTGGCTGCTTTGAACAAAGTGAGTCCCAAACTGCGCCGTCGATTTGTGGGTCCCTTTGAAATTGTGGAGAAAATATCAAAGGTGGCTTACAGAGTTCAACTTCCGGAAACATGGCTCATTCACCCAGTGTTTCATGTTTCTAAGTTCAAGCGTTATCACGCCTCGAGTGATAACAGCAGGCAGATACAACCTCCAGAAGGAGAGTTGATTGGTAGCGAAGTAGAGTATGAGGTCGAAAATATCCTAAGGGCTAGAGGTAAACGCAATCGTGAATACCTAGTGCTGTGGAAAGGATACGATCTACTTGACGCTACTTGGGAACCTGAAGCTAATCTGGTTAACGCACCAGATATACTTCGCGCATTTAAAGAGAAAGAAAGAAAAGAGTTGCAGAAAGGAAGAGAATAGGGAAACAGAGTGTTTGATGGCTAAGGTGGAACTCCTTATAGCAAGGGGGCGCGAAAAAGGATACCTTAGAAAAACTCTGTCAACTTCCAAACCAACTCTTTAACTTTAATGCGTTAGGTGCCTAAGTTATTTGGCTGGCGCAGTAAGTGTAGCTTCAGTAGTACTTTAGAAACCGGGCAAACGATGTCACATTCGAGATAGTGTGGTTGTTCCGAGAAAACCCCTATCAAGTGACGTGTTGAGGTGGTCTTGACGAGACTCCAACCGAGCAAAACGTTGGTGTCTCACCCCAATAACCCAACGAGGAAAGTGTACGAGTCACCCAGCCTTATAAGCGCAGCCCTCGAACCATTTTGCCCTAGTGTTTGTGTAAACGGAGCGAGCTCCTGAGTGAAAAACAGTCTAAAGACGCACAAACCGTTGTTATTTCTTTCTTTCCGACAAACATAATGGCTGCCGACACACCCGCCGCAATTATTGCGAGGTTGGAAGCGGAGGTAGCTCAAAAAGAAGAGGAGCTGCAGCACTTTGTTACGACCGCAGAGGAGGTGCTGCAGAACAATGAGGCCTTAACCCGGCAGCTCGCAGAGTTGAGTGACCGGACGAAAGCAGCTGAGGCTGCGAAGGAGGCAGCGGAAAAAGCCAAGGATAAGGCGGAGGCGGAAAAGAAAGAAGCGGAGGACAAGACTAAGGTCTTGGAAGAAAAATTGGAAGCCATGAAGCTGAAGAAGCAGCGGTTCCAATCTCACATGATGGCTAACCATCGTGAGAATGACCTCCGCAAGCAAGCTCTCGGGGGAATGGTGGATCGATTTACCGCGGTAGAGGAAACGCTGCAGCGAGCTGTAGCAACCGCGTGGAGTGCAGCAGCCAACAACCTTGAGAAGGAATTGGCAGAACAAGAGCTGCAGATCGATTTGCTGGGAGAGTCCCTCAGAGACGGCTCTGAAAAACTTCAAGTGCAGAGCGAAACAACGGACAAGATGCTGCGTTTGAACCCGGCGGTACCAGCACCACGGGTACGCGAAGAACTGGATCGCCAAGTCCAAGTTCTGTTGTCAAACGCAACACTTGACCTGGAACCGTCCAAGGACGATGATGCGGGAGGCTCAAGCAAGGGCAAGGGGAAAGGGAAAAACAAACGCCCAAGCTCGCCGTGTAGGGATGAAGATCCACACGGAAAGAGAAGGCGAGAGGACGGTGACGATGAAGGTGGTGAGCCACCGAGGGATCGTATGCCTGGAGATGCAGCAAGAGCCAACTTGTTACTCAAGTTAAAGGCTGCCGCATTAAAGACTCCAGCACCCTCACAACCAGCGCCAACAGTTCAGACTCCCGGAGATGAGGCTACCGCAATAGCACCGGGGGAGGACTTATTCGACATGCGAGAGGAGGAGCTTTTGGACTTGGATTTTCACGAAGAAATTGACTTCGGCAGTCCACCTCCTAGGCTCGAAGGTCCTAGTTCTGAACTGGAGGACGGGGAAATAAGGAATGATGAAGGGCCAAGCCAGGTGACAGAGGTTCAGCGTGCGGTCCATCCACCGTTGGAGTTAGCTCCAACAGAAGCAGCACTTCGGGCTTTCCGAGAAAAGGTTAAGCTCAGAAGACTAAGGGCGGCTGCTCAGGACAAAGTGGATGCTGCACCCAGCGAAGTGAACCTGTCACGGGAGGATATCGAGGAGGCTTGCAACCCCATCACTGCGTCAGAGAAATGGCCGAAGGTCCAATATACGAACCCCAGGGACCGAGCCTTGCAAAATTACCGCGGCAACCGGCACTTTCACGAGTTGCCCATGTGCATTTGGTGCGGGAGAAGCCCAATGCAGGCAAGTGCTCAGCGGCTGACGCAGAAGAAGTATTCCGTCCTTCCTTGTGGGTATCACCTCGTGTGTGATGCTCATTGGTTGGCATACTCGATGCTGGGGCGCATCGTCACGGCGGTCCAAAAAGTCGCGGAAGTGGACAACAAGTCCATCGCCACCGTCTCCCCATTCTCTCTACCTGCCCATATGTTGAAGCTGACACGCTCGACGTTCGAAGAAATCCCTCCGTTCCCGGCTGAGCACGAGAAGTTGCCACACTGCAACATGTGTGTGAAGCGGCAGCTCAAGGTGTCCGGCATCACCAGGGATCTGCCATTCCTTAAGTCCAAGAGGGTGGCTGCCGCATTTGATCCCTGTGTCCGGTATCGTGCAGTGCAGCAAGCGCATGCGCAGGAGCAGCGTGCTATTCAGCAAGCGCAAGCGCCGGAACAGCGTTAAGGAGGAGGGAAAAGGAGTTATCGTCGACCAAGTGTGTGCGTGCAGCAGCTGTCAGCGACGTCAGAGCAAGAGACAGGTCCAAGACAGTTGGGTGTGGGTATGGGAGTGGGTGAGTTTTGTGTTTGTATTTTTGTGTTTTTGTTTTTCTTTGTGTTTTGGTGTGCGTGGGCGCCCACTTTTTGCGGGGGGGGCGTATGTTAGTCTTTTAGCGCTATACGAGGTAGTTTGGGATAGAGCCGAGGGTGGCTGACGCATGCGGGTTCGCGAGTAAGACAGATTAGACCCAGAGTTTGGGGCATGCGTCAGCGTACTACACTTAGGGGTACTTAAGAGGCCCACTCGTTGTTTTGACATTCACTTTACTTTGTAAGAACTCGGGATTCGTGGGATTGGTGTGTTCCCGCTTGTGTGTGTGTTTGTGTGTGTGTGTGTTAAGTGTTTGCCTGACGCAATCACTTCCCAACCCAAGTGCTCTAGTAGCGTTCACAACCGCGCTAGCTAGAGAGTTGTCTAAACCAACAAACCCCACAAGTATACTTGCGTTAGCCAGCAAGTTATCACGAATCCAACCAACACAGCCGACCACTATTGCGTCACCCACAAGCTTCACTATCACTGGGAATGGGGAACTGGGTGACTTTTGTGGCCCTATTCAAGGCTCTGTAGTCCACACAGAACCTCAAAGCTCCTCCAGGCTTGGGGACAAAAAGCACAGGGGCTCCAAAATTGCTATGGCTTGGTCTTATCATCCCTTTCTCCAGTAAGTAGTCCAATTGCTCCCTTAATGCATCTAATTCTTTTGGGGATTGCTTGTAGAGTGGGCCAAACACTGGTTTAGTGTCATCCTTCAATGGGATCTTCATATCCCATGGTCTGTGAGGTGGTAGATGGTCTGGTAAATCCATTGGGAAGACATCCTTATAGTCATTCAGGACATCCTTCAGCTCTTGTAGCTCATCATCCAGTCCATCAACCATGCTCTTAAAATTAGCATCTGTACCATCCTCTGTACCCTTGACTGCCTTTGCTTCACCAGGATTCCTGATTTGCTTGGCTGCATTGATTTCCCCTGATTCCTGGGGATCCTGAACTTTCCTGACCAGCACCAGGTAAGCCTCTCCATCTCTGTTCTTCAAACATTTCTTAGCTTCACTGGCTGAGAGGAGATTGATCTCTTGTGGATCCTGGACTGCTGCTACTTTTGGATGGAATCCTTGTAGCCTGATTGGGACTTTGTTAGGCTTGCAGATGGTGATCACATGACTCCTCCAGTCAATGTGTGGATTGTGGTCAACCAGCCAAGCTTTTCCCAGTATGATCTTATGCTTTAGATTTGGCACCATCCAGAAGGTCCTCTTAATCACCCATGGACCCAATCTGAGTCTGATCAGTGCTTTCTCCTTTAGCAGGATTCTGGATCCATCAGCTAATTCCACTGACAGATGTTCATCCCTGATGATTTTCAATGCATTGTCTTGGGCTGTGGTGACATCTATAAAATCACCAGTGGCTCCACTGTCAATAAGACATTTGACTGTCTGTTGTTTCAATTTTCCAGGCACATATAGCAGGGTGGATCCCAGGTCTCCTTGACCCACTGATCCCAATTTCCCTGTCACCATTTTTTCCTCTGTATCCTGGTTTGGTGTTGGACAATGTTTCTCAGTTGGTGATGAGAATCTGACTTGCTTGTGAATCCCATGATTCCCTTTTGATTCCTCTTTTGCATGTATGGATTTCCATACTCCTGAGGCTGTGAGAACCTCTCTGGGTTTAGAGATGGATTCCTTGATTGTCTGTAGCTGTTTCTGCATCACCACTGATCCTTTTGGAGAGGAGGACTGTAGACTGTCCTTCGTTATCCCTTCCATCTCAGGGGTTTTCTGTATGGATTGTCCCAACACTGTGGGGATGGATCCCTTAGCTTTGTTGCTGACCGGATCCCCTTTGCCAGCCCTCGAATCTGAGGTACTGGATCTGGCAAGCTTCCCTCCCCCAAACCTTCCCAAATAAGATGAAGATGTCTTACATCTGGATCCTGCCTTTGCCTGAGCACCATTCTCAGGAGATCCTTTAGATGTTCCCCCTTCAACCTTATCAACCACTAGCACCTTCCCATCACTGACATTCCTCTGATTTCCTTGTAATCCTTCCTTGTCTTGAGAACCATTCTGACGACTTTCCGACGACATTTCCGACATCACATTTGCATGTCCAGGTTTCTTTGACGCCCCTCCTGGCCTGGTCCAGGGAGGCCCTACTCGTTTCCCGACGACTTGTTTTGGCCACCCTTCTTCTTCGATCGACATTCTCTCGCGAAATGCCCGAACTTTCCGCAGTTATGACATTTCCCTTTCTTGGGTGACGACTGGTTCCACTTCTCTCCTGACACTGCGCCAATCTCCATCTTATCGTCATACTGCCGGTTTTGTTTTGGGTACCAAGGAGTCTGCTCGTTTCCTGCTCGGCCTGTAGCCCGGTCTGCTTGCAGTGCCAACTGAACAGCCTCGTCGAATGTCTGAGGACGGTTTAAGAAGACGTGAGATTTTATCTTCGCCTGTAGGCTGTGCGTGAAGAGATGTATTTTGTCTTCCGTTGCCATAGTTGGAGTCTTGATCAAGAGTTTGGAAAACAGAGAGATGTGCTCTCTGAGCGTGCCCTTCTTGTGCGTTAGCCTGAATAGCTGGTCCCTGGCCGTCTCTGCCTTGTCAAAGGGGTCGAAGTATTCGATAAGCTCCTGCCCCAGCACATCCCAGCTCGCCATCACCATCGGGTTTGACGCTTTCTTCACCGTGTACCACTCTTGTGCAGCTCCTCTCAACACCGTTGACGCCAGCAGTGCCCGTTTTCCAACCGGACACCCGGACGCCACAAAATAGGTTTCCATGCTCTCCACCCAGTCTGAAGCTCCTTCTCCGGTTTTTCCGAAGAACTGAGGAGGATTCCCCAGCCGTATAGGCGCGAAGTTCCACGCATCAGGTATCGACGGCCCTGCAGCGGAGCCTCCACTCGTTGCTCCCGCCGTTGTTCTCGCTTGCCGTATCCTTTCTTCCATTTCGTGTTTTGCTGACAGTAACGATGCCTGCAGTTCAAGCTTCTGATTCGCCATTTGTTCTTGCAGGTCCAATAGTTTCTTGTGCAGGCCTGAGCCTGCTTCCAGTGTATGACCTGCAGCAGACTGCGCCGTCGACTGCTGTTCCGTAAGTTCCGCCATCGTTGCCAGCACCGTGGTAAACTTCGTGTCCGTCTCCGTCCGAAACTCCATCGCCTGGGTTTCTCGTAGGGTTTGGCTCAGCGTCAGTTCGTCCAACTTCTGCATAAGCTTCTGGTGGTTCGCTTGGCTTTCGAGGCTCACTTTTGACACCTTCTGTTCCAGTTTCGTGCCTCCCTGTCGAACTTTCAGCATGTCCGCGCGGATCTCGCCCGCCGATTTTTCCAACAACTCCAGTTTTCCGGTAGTCTCGACATGTCTGGTTTCGTTCGTGGTTCCAAGCTCAGCAACTTTCTCCTTTACAGCTTTGACCTTGTCCTGTAGCCCGGCTCCCGCTTCATCGAGCTTGCCGACCGCTTTCGACAGTTTCTGTAAGGACTCTCCATGTTTATTCGCCAGTTTTTCGACTGCCAAGCCTGCTTTGTGAACCTTTGCGAACTCGTCGCCATGCTTATTCACCAGTTTCTCCACGTTCTGTCCTGCTTTGTGGATATTCGCGATTTCTGTCTTTATCTCCAACCCTTCGAGTTCCCCGATTCGGTCTTCCAGTGCTTTGCACCCCGTCTTTAGTGCCGCCACCGACTCCACCAAGTTATTAAAGTCTTCCGCCGACATTCTGGTTCTCCCCCCGGTCTCTCACGATGAACCCACTCTTTACAGGCCGCCCGATCGTTTGGGTGTAGCCTTGTACACTTCGCTCCGAAACCACTTGTAAGGGACACGGGGTATAGACAACTCAACAGACTTACAATACAAGAACAACACGGTCTAAGGCGAGAAGCCTTAAGACTCGTCAACCGTTGACCCGGGTTCGAATCCCGTCAACGGTCACAACCGTCACTGGTTGTACTTCCGCTCACGTGACCCCGGACTACACCGTCCGGATACAGTCACACATACAGTTCCGTTCCATCACACCTCACTCATTACGTCATGGGTCAGACGGCTACATAACCGACCTAACCGACATGACAACCGTAGCACATGGTTCGCACCAGCGACCGTTACTAGACTCGATACTGAGAGGTCCCGGGATCAAATCCCACCTCTCGCACTTTGGAACTGTCACATTGAGCGTCCCTGTCGTTACCACACGACGTGACCACTCCACAGCGCGCCCTACTGGTCGCCACACTCACTGCCGACGCGGATATACGCTTCCTTTTCGTCCCCCACATCACCAGACTCCCTCGCGATCGCAAAACACTAGTGAAAAAACCCCCCATTTTACATATATGTGTTTTTGCTGTTTTGTAAATTGTATGTACTTCGAGTGTGAAATTATGTAAAAATCATGTCCTGTGAAGCACCGTCATGTGCACATGTATTATTGTTGTAGAGAAGGTGTAAAAAACATGTCGACCACAATTCCTGGAACATATGATAGAAACACGGTTTGAAACAAATAAAAAAAACACACGACTGTCCCAAACTCTTAACCCAGAGTTTTTATAAAAAAACCCTTCAACCAACAACTTCGAATACACACGTCCAAACCCAATACAATATTATATGCGCAGAAGCCCATAAATCCTTTCGCTATTGCAGTGGTGTGCTCAATTTTGGTGCAACGTTCCAGTTTGCTAGAAATGCGAACAGCAGCCCTTCAGCTCCGACTCGATGATAATCGTCACATGGTGCGACTACAACATTAGTCGGCAAGACATACTGGACAGGCCATAAAACAGGCAAGTTATATGAGTGACTGTCCAAACTCGAAAGGAGAGCGTTCAAATGCCTGAACACTAATTCAGATTGTGATCAAATCATTGTGACTCGTGTAGGTTTGAATCTCTCTGAAGATGCCCGTGACGGTGGCGTTGATGGTGATGGTGACAATGGTAGTGATGGTAGCGATTGATGGTGCATAGTTTACACTGTAAACAACCCCCATCCAGTTCGGTGAACCAAATTCAGATAGAAATTCCCACCAGCCTCTGACAAAGAAAAGTTGATGCAACTGGTAAGGAAACTGAAAACGGAGAGCAAACAAACTCGCTTCACCACATACAAACATCACTACATTCCTCCAATTCTCCCCTTTTCCCTTCATGCCTCACTTCTCCTCACCACAGACGTATGCTACTACAGCCCTACAGTTCCACTTCTCACAGCCACCCCCCCTCCAAGAACCACAGCACCTTTACCTGCGAAACAAGCAAAACTTCGCTATGAAAGTCCCACCCAAATTCCTTACTGCAAAATAACTGTACTCACTTCATTGATAACCAAACGAATGAAAATAAACCCAAATAATCCCCGTTTGTTCCTATTTTGAGCGAATCCATCATACCATGCACCGGAATGGAATGCCAGAAAACTGATGCTATAAATTCAGATGATGATGGGTGGTTGGCTTGGTTCATTTATGAGTCATGTGGAGTTTTTCAGCCTTCGAACTTACCTGCAGCAGGCAATGGTTGCAGATGGAAGGATTTGAGCTGTTGGCACATACCGGACAGGTTGGTTTAATATCATCCGTGATTGCACTTCTCAAGCACTCATTGCACATCGCAGGATCAGCTGCACCCAATGTCAAAACACCGTAAACCACCAACAAACAACGATGCAAACAATACATACATGAACCCAGAAGCTACCCCTGTTAGAACATTTGGGTTCTATCTCCACATAGTTGGCACAAGAGAATGCTTGCTTGTTCGAATGGATGTGTTTTTCAATGATGATTTCTTGGAAGGAGCATGTGTTGTGAATTTATCGCATACCAGTGTCTGAACAAGTCAAACAGTATTCCTCCTTGACGGAGTCGGTGACCGCTAAAGTGAGGCATCCGTTGCACTCTGCATGATTTTTAGTCCCCGCACATTGAGCGCACAATTTCAACTTGAGAAAATCAGTAATCGCCTGGGGACAGAAACCAACACTCTGGAATCAAAGGAAACTGAAGATGCCTTTTTTTTTTAAACGGCAAAAAAGGCAAAAGTGTTTCAGATGACATATGACAGGCCAATTCCAACAATCGATTCATAAAACAATATATGCTGCCACAAGCATTGATACAAAATCCACTAACCCTGGTGTATCAACGGACTCTTGAGAAGAGCATGTTTCCTAAAAGGAGACAGGGAAAAACCTACCGATGCAAGGCATTCTGTGCATTTGCATGGCTCAGGGGTTGCTGCACACAGGGGGCAATGTTCCTCCTTGATCGAGTCCTCTACGGCAAAAGAAAGGCAATGGATGCAGGCATTCGGGAGGGAAGTCTCCATGCATTTAGCACAAGTAGTGATCTTGAGCTCATCGGTGACTGCCTAGGCAAAAATTGCTCAAATTAAGACACCACCACATGCAGTTTCAGGTCCCCCCCCCCAAAAAAAAAATAAAAAAAAATCAATTTCCGAGTCCTAACAAAGCCAAATCATAAAACTGTTCTGGATGTTAGATCAAATGCCAATTTCACTCCAAACAAAACGTTCAAATTATCCTACCTGAGTCAAACAATGGCTGCACATCCCAGGATCGGAACTCTCGCTGCAATCAAGGCATGACGTTTTGACAGTATCGCTCATGCCCAGTCTTAAGGATTGAGTGCACATCATGGAATTCGAACTCCCTGCACAGTCCAAACACAGGTTCTTCCCTGATGAGCTCTCTGCGATCCTTGCTGTGTTGAAAAAAAAATAAAAAAAATGTGTTGTTTGTGCTGCAAAGGCTTTCGAGGAAGAATTGAAGGTGACGATGTTTTTAATTGAGTTTCAGATGTATTTCAGAGAATATGATATAGTAAATATATTCAGGCTTCACAGTTGAGATATTTTAGTTCAGATATCAATATCACAATGTGATACATTAAAGCAGCCTGCTCCTCACCTGAATTTCCAAGAATTCGTATTGCCTCTGCAGAGTTCTCAATTTCGTGTACGGATCGTC
Source organism: Bryopsis sp. KO-2023 (assembly GCA_030272585.1). Taxonomy (NCBI): domain Eukaryota; kingdom Viridiplantae; phylum Chlorophyta; class Ulvophyceae; order Bryopsidales; family Bryopsidaceae; genus Bryopsis; species Bryopsis sp. KO-2023. The sequence goes on from BSYQ01000010.1 coordinate 2,172,662, forward strand.
ATCTTGGGTTTCGACTGCAGCGGCATGAGTTTTCTTCTAGGGAGGGAGGTCCATCTCCTGGGCCCTCCTCGTGGCAACTGGAACGGGTTTCTCCACCGCCGCAGCCATTTTTTCAAAAAGCCTCCACTAAGAAACGACTTTTTCTCGACCCAACTCTGAAGCGAACAAGCCAAAACAATACGATAACGCTGTTTCTTCTGACAGTCTGAATAATTTCCAGGATTCGCAAATGAAAATGGCACACGATGTTTCTTTTTTAAAAAAAAAAAAAAAAATTGCGGTGCTGCTGTGAAGGTCGATTTGACTGTATCCCCATGGAATCACGAAACACTTGCAATACCCTGCCACATTTGCCTCGCTGAAGCACCATCCTCTCTGTTCAAAGAGCAACCAAGCATTTCCGCCAGGCTTTCTGCTTCCTAAGACCTGACGACGCGAGTTTGGCGAGGCCCAAAGACCAGCAGCATGCTGATCTGCGCCTTGTGGAGGAAGTCCTTGCGGATACTAAACCTGGGGAGTGTCGCGTTGGAGTGGACGCGGTCCGGTTGATCTTCGCGGACGTTTCCACAGCTAGCTTTGGGTCTCTCTTCAGCGGCGTCCAAAGGGGAATACACTGCAGAGCTGCAGAGTACACTGCAGAGTTTTCTGGCGTTGTTGAGGAGGTCGGGGATGGGAAGTGGATAGGTTGACAGTGAAAGGATATGATCTTGGTTCAGAAGGATCAGCCGCAGTCGGAGGTGTCGTCCCCAGTGTTTGCCTTGACTGGACAGAAAAATGTCGCCCCAGCAAGTGCAACAGGAATGGAGGCATTGAAAAAGTTCAGAAAAGGTATGCTGGAGCATAGTATGTTTATCTCAACCATGTTGAGATGTCTGGTTCATTGTATAGCTTGTGGATTCCAGAACCAGCCCACTCAAAATCATGGGAATTCCAGGCTTTGAAAAAATAGAAAAATGTCATCCATAATTGAATTGAACCTGAGATACTTTTTAGTCTTGCAGGGAAAGGAACGAGCTGTCAATTGGATGAAGGGGAGACACAAAAAGAGTGGTCAGCTGATTTGCACGGTGCCCCCAGGCATAACAAAACAGCAAGCTAAAAATTGCTTGATCAAGAAGCTGCACTGTCAGCCATCATGTTTTCTCTGCACCCTGTTCACACCGAGGCAAGTGAAATGAGTCGTCCATGAAATTAAAATTCGTATGCAGTCCAGTACATTAGCTCTCCCCCCCCAAAAAAAATAAAATAAATATAATACATTTTTTGCGACCGAACTGATTATATTTTTCTTGTTGATTTACCCATGTAATAGTTGCCAATGATTCCGCACAGCGGTCACTGAGCTGGTGGGATTGGTTGAGATTCTATTTGTGAGTTTTTTTTTTTTAAAGGAATTGTTATTTGTGTACTAAATTTTTATGTGTATTGATACTGTGGTAGGGGTGGTTTTGGCCACCTTCAATTTCTCTTCTTGGCGGTGATGTGTTCAATACTCGCTGCACTGTCCACGAATCACAGCGGTGAGGGGCGAAAAAAATCTGCAATTGAAAAATGTCACGCTGTGAAATTATGGTTTCTGTATCTTTTTCTTTATTTTACCTGAGTGCATGAATAATGTGCTGTTTGACAGGTGGGGAACATGGCTTTGCTGGATGTGGTGTTTCTTTCGTTCGATGAGACTGGTGGCGGTGAAAAAAAGACAGGCTTAGAAAACACAATACTGAATCCCTCCACGATCAACAAGGCCATCACCAGTCTGCTAAGAAATTCCTATGGCTTTGCTTTCCAGCCGGTGTGATATCAAAGGATTAGCCATCGTTGTGGCAGCAGGGGAGAATTGAGCTTGGAAAACTGCAACTTGCTGTTCGATATCATCAACATGGAGGTCGCCCAAGCAGTCAAGGCCTTCCCTCAAGATTCGTCAATTTCGTCACCGGGTTTTCTGCTTTGTGCTATTTGCCGTCGCAGAATATGTGGCGGAAATTGTCCTTAGCAGTGTGCAATTCAAGCAATCAATTCACACTACACAGTTGATTAGAATTTTGCATAGACATGTGGGTTTCGTAGTTTGATGTGAGAGGCTGATGAAGTTGGTCATCGCCAGATTTTCATGGCTGGGTTAGGGTGGGGTAGGGAAGGGAGATGGTTGTAATAATATTCTTTTCTCTGGTAATAATATTCTTTTCTCTGTCTTCATAATTGAAACACATGTACTTCATCTAAGTGATGTGCATGTGCACATGAAATACACAGGGTACAAGATGTACTTTTGAAGTACATTGCACACATGCAAACCACAACAAATTTACAAATTACAAGTGATGTGCATTTGCACATGGAATATACAAGGTGAATTCCATGTACATTTTGTACATTTCAAGTGTATTCGAGACAGTACAAGCACATAAAGTTCACATCAAAATTTTGTGAAAAGATGTGAAACGATATGTAAAAACAATGTCCTATCTCAAGAGCACTATATGTAATGAACATGTATTTGACATGTGAAATGATTGTTTTCTTGGATACATGTTTTTGTGTGTGTATTCCTGTGTCCCAAGCGCACATAAAAGTGTACATGTTTTTTACAAAAGCACATGTAAAATACCCGGATTTTGTGTACCCTGCCACATGCTTTTTACATAAAAAAACATGTACTTTCGTCGCTGCAGGATACAACATGTACTATTTTACATGCACATGACATTTCAAATACATGTGATGTACAGAATGTGTACAATGTAAAATGGGGGGTATTTTCACTAGTGAAAACCCATTCTTCACTCTCTTCCAAGTCCCATTCACACGCACGCTTGAAAGCAAACTCCACTCCAAACCCCTGCATCTCTCTGTACCCTTCCAAGAGTACCAAGACACTCTCAAAGTCTGGCTTCTTGGTAGCTTCTTTCCTTTGCAATGCGTTCTCTATCTCATAGAGGACAAGGTAGAGGATTGAGCCCTTTCGACTATACGACTATCCGAGGTCCAAAGGAACGAACTGCTCCGAAACCAATTGTCACGGGAAAGGTTACTCCATGGGAAAAAGTTAAAAAACGTTCGAATACAAAGAAATATATACTCAGGCGTGCTGTGAACAGAGAGCTATGAAGAACCTGGAGAACCAGAAGTTCCTAGTGAACTTCCCTGTTCTAGAACATTCCAAACCTTCTAAACCTTCTGATAGCTTCCTTTAGCTTCCATGACCAAACCTTACGTCCCATTACCTAAAAAAGCTACCCTGAAGCTACCCAATGTCTTACACGCCTGTTCCAAACGTCTCAAAGGATCTTATATCGTAACAATACTCATGACTTCAGTTGGCTTTGGCTGAGTTGAAATAGCTAATGGTAATGATAGTTGGCTCCGGCCCCGACGAACCTTAATGGTCCGAGTGCGAAAACACAAATCGGGGTTTTCGGCAACCAACCATGGAATTCCCAATCAGTGGTAGGACTTTACGGTTACGGTACCGTAAACCGTACCGTAACCTCACTCCGGTCACTTACGGTTACGGTCACTCCGGTCCGGACCGGAGTGGTTTTCGTGCTCGGAACCGGACCACCGTAAATGTTATCCGTAGTACTACGGCGTCATTACGGCGGTCCGGAGCATGAAATGACGGATTTACGGTTCGGTTATCACCGTACACCGGAGCATGCCGTAAACTCACCGTAAATCAACAACCGTAGCACCGTAAATCATCCACCGTAGCGCCGTAATCACATGACCGTAACACCGTAAACCGCAAACCGGAGTCCGTTCCACCGTAAAGAGGAGTTACGGTGGAAAGTTGTCCCGTCGTACGCAACCTCCCTTATAACCTAGCCACTCTCCCATCGCTAGTTTCTCCTTTGGTTTTCTACTGTCTCGCGGTGTGTTTTCGTTTTTTTCCGGAGTGTGTTCAGTATGTCGGCGACGTCGGATGTTCAGTTGATGGGCGAGGTCAGAAAGGATGCGGGGTTGCGTCCTGTCGACTACGCACCGCTGGCGACCCTGGTGGTGCAGCTCGACGACGGCTCGTGGGAGGCCTATGTAAAAGGAGAAAAGGGGAAGAAAAAAGAGGACAGGCTGGTCAAGCTGAAGTGTTTGCTGTGCGGACACATGTGCTCTTGGTGTAAGTATTTTGTTTTGTTTTTTTTTTTCTTTTTCTGGGTTAATATTTCTGGAGTAGTTTTTTATTTTGGTGTGGATGTCTGCAGCCAAGGGGTCCTACAGTGGCATCAAGTCCCACTGCTCTGGGAGGCATGGTGTGAAAGACCATGATGTCCTCACCACTGCCAAGGGGTGGATCGATGATGCTGCGAAGGATGGGAAGGACTTCCCATTAGAAGAATGGACGTCGAAAATGGCAGCAGCAGGCCATTTGAAGCCAGGAAAGGGGGGGAAGTCAAGCGAGGACCCATCCGAGACGCTGATATCCAAGTCTCTACACCGGGTAGGTTTGTGATTGCTTGTGATGTTAATGCATGTGTTGTTGTGTTGCTGGATGCTGGAATTTCCAGCCTGAATTTTGGGGGACTGCATGTGTTGTTGTGTTGCTGGATGCTGGAATTTCCAGCCTGAATTTTGGGGGACTGCATGTGGTGCTGATGTGCATGTGTGATGTACAGAATGTGCGCTACCAAGCCGGCAGTGCCGGATACAAGAGGTTCGTCAGGGAAGCGGCAAAGTGGGTGGCGAGGGACTCCCTTCCTTTTGGGACTCCATGCACTCCAGCCTTCCTCGAGTTCGCCAGGGTGCTTGAACCCAAATGCCCAAAAGTGGATCCCAAAACCATAAAGCGCGAGATCAGTTCTGTCTACAAGAGCGAGATGGAAAGGTTGACGAGGTCCGTCCCATGGAAGGTAACCGCTTTTACGACCGACCTGTGGAAGAGTAGGACTTCATGTGAATATATAACATTCACATGCAGCTGGGTAGATACAGAGTGGGTTTTGCAGACTAGGACATTAGGATCGCATAGGTTAGAGTATACAAGCATAACCGCAGAGGTTCTTTCGGTGGAAATTCCAAAACTGCTTCAGGGGTACTTTGGGGGGTCAGCTCAGTTAGGAGAAATGAGGCCGACCATAATTTCAGATTGTGGATCGAATATTAGGAAGGCCCTTCAAGAAGAATTAGAATTTGACTGGCTCAGGTGCTCCTTGCACATGCTCCACAATGTGGTGCAGCTGGGCTTAGGGCATATAGGCGTTATTGGGAGGGTCAATAAACACACGGCCTTACTACTAGAGGCAATAGATGTGTTGAAAGGGGTAGCAGCCCATGTACGGCGCTCCTCTACTTTTAAAACTAAGTTCAGTCAGGCTCAGGTAGAGATGTGGGAAAGGGGGGAAGGGGGGGAGGGGGGGGAGGTGGAGTACATGCCGGCGGACCTCGGGGAGGAGGAAAGCGAGGACTCGCTGGAGGATGCACAGGATATGGCGCCACAGGTGGATAAACTCTCCTTTATTTTCTGTTGCTTCCATTCACTTCCCTTTTTCTGTGTTGCTGCTTGCTTCTTGTTATAAGTTGAATTTTTTCTGACATCTAAATGGCTTGTTTTGGGTGTTGTTTGGCTGCAGGGTCCCACCAGTCAGGATCTTGATGATATTGCTGCAGCTGCTGCTGCTGCTGCTGCTGTGGAAGATCTGACATCACAGGTGATTATTGAGTTGTATTTTTTTTTCCAAAATTTTGGTCCGGTTCCGGTTTTTTCCGGTTTTTTACGGTGTTTTACGGTTTTTTACGGGTGTTTTACGGGTGTTTTACGGGTTTTTTACGGTTTTTTACGGTTTTTTACGGGTTTTTTACGGTGTTTACGGTGTTTTACGGTGTTTACGGTTGTTTACGGTTTTTTACGGTTTTTTACGGTCGAACAAATTTTCACTATCATTGACATGTTGTGTTCCAATCGATTTCAATGCATGTCTGTGAGGTGACAAGTGTTGTGTGATCTGCAGGGAGAGGGCACGGCAGAGACCATGGATGTGGAAGTGGTTGGCCCTTCTCAACAGGCTGGTGGCCCTTCGCAACAGTCTGGTGCACCATCATCGCAGCCGGCACCCCCACCAAGAAAACCTAGGGTGCTGCAACTCCCCACGATCGTGAGCACACGGTGGAACAGCACCTTCATCATGCTCCAGAGAGCCGTGAGGCTCAGGCCAGCAATCGATCGATTGCTAGCTGAGCAACATGGGGAGGGGGATGAGCACCGTGAAATAACACCACGGCAGTGGACGCTGCTGGAGAGCCTGTTGGAGTTGCTGAAAATTGCGAGGGATGCCACACACCTGTAAGTACAACATTGCAGAAAAAAAACCAAACAAAAAACTTGATTATTGAGAAGATGTATGATTTTTCAAGTAGTGTGAACAAAACGACAAAAGAAAAAACAGGGAATAACAAACTGAACTGCAGCCCGTTATTTATCAAGTATTCATTCAATGTGATGTCTTGTTTTAGATTGGAGGCATCGAAAACAGTGACAAGCGGGAGGGTGGTCCTGACGTTCGCGAGGATCCACAGTTTTTGGAAAGACTGGATCAGAACAAATGTGGAGGCCGTGAAGGAGGGGAGATCCCCCCCACCGAACATCCAGGCGCTGTCGCCAATTGTGTATGCCATAGTGGACAAGCTGGAGAAGGAATGGAGCGACCCGCAGCTCGGGCTGGCCTGGATGTTGTGCGCTCTTATGGATGTGTCAGTGCGGTGGCGATCCCTCGAAGAAGCGTACCTGTTTTTGCAACTGCTGCCCGACAACCAAGCTGATTTTCCTGCTCCCCAGGGGATGCTCCGGTTTTACCCTGAGAGACTCCTCTTCCACAAGTCCTCCATGCTGAGGCACCTAAGGATACTGCTTTCGGATCATGCACGTGATCTGATCGAGAAGGGGGAGATCACCGTCCAAGCCACACAAACCAAAAAAAGAAAAGGGAACATAAGCACAGTCTTGTGCAGCGATGACAGCGATGACGGTGGTGGTGGGGGTGACAGGACCTTGGCTTTGCATGAAATAGACAGATTTCTGGGTGAGAGACAGAATATGGGCAAGTGTAGTGAACCCCTGGTGTGGTGGCGGGAAAATAAAAGTCGACTTCCGATAGTTAGTGAGTTGGCTCGTCGGTATCTTGCTGTCCCAAGCAGCTCAGCTGCTAGTGAGCGTGCGTTCTCAAAACTGGGACACATAGTGCGTTCTAGAAGGTCACGGTTATCCGATGATCACATCACCGAGCTTTCACTTTTATCGGGCTGGTGTGAAGAGCGGGGTTGATTGGAGGGGGGGGGTGATTCAATGGGGAAAGGGGGGAGGGGGGGGAAGGGGGGGGAAGGGGGGGGAAGTTGGGTGGAAAACCAAAAAAAAAATAGAATCAAAATGAATCATCCGATGGGATGTTAATGGTTGTGACTCTGTGGGTTTTGGGGCTGTTGGGACTCTGTGGGTTTTTGGGCTGTTGGGACTCTGTGGGTTGATGGGCTGTTGGGATTATGTGGGTTGATGGGCTGTTGGGATACTGTGGGTTTATAAACAGTTGGGATTCTGTGGGTTGATGGGTGGGATCATGTGAGTTAATGGTTGTGACTCTGTGGGTTCATGACCTGTTGGGACTCTGTGGGTTTTGGGGCTGTTGGGACTCTGTGGGTTTTTGGGCTGTTGGGACTCTGTGGGTTTATGGGCTGTTGGGATTATGTGGGTTGATGGGCTGTTGGGATACTGTGGGTTGATAAACAGTTGGGATTCTGTGGGTTGATGGGTGGGATCATTTGAGTTAATGGTTGTGACTCTGTGGGTTCATGACCTGTTGGGACTCTGTGGGATGTTGGGCTGGGTGGGAACAAATATAAATGGTTTTACAACCACTCTGTGGATGTTTCTCCCTGTATCAGGTGTGACCGTAGCAACCGTAGTGACCCGTAATGACTCCGTACATCCCGTACCGTACTTTGGCAACTACGGTGCACTACGGACCGTAAAAACAACCGTAAAAGACTGACCGTAACACCGTAATTGACCCACCGGACCACCGTAAATTCTGACCGTAACACCGTAACCCGTAAAACCGTAAACCATAAAAAACCACCGTAACCAGGACCGTAACCAACCGTAAATCAGCCGGACCGTAACCGGAGTAAACAAGTCCGGTTACGGTACGGAGTTACGGCCGTAGTACGGTGACCGTAACCCGACCGTAACCGGACCGGACCGGAGCCGGACCAAAAAATCGGCCCAAGTCCTATCTCTGTTCCCAATATCATTTCATATGCCATTCCAGGGAACAAGTGGAAATCAGACACAAAATTAACTGATCCGGACCGGAACTGTAACCGGTCCGCTCGTCCTGTAACCTGTTTCCTGGAACCGTCTGCCATAACCAAAGTCCGTTGTTCGGGGAAAACCTTTACACCCACTTTCTCCACTACTTCCTTCGAAAGGTAATTTTCCCAACTGCCCGAATCGACATAAGCCACTACTGGCACGTCATTAATAAAAACCCTTATTTCAAACCCCGTAAAACGACTATTCTTGCCGGCCCCGCCGGTCTTAGCTAAAAAAGAAAAATTGTCGGCCGTCGCAGAACCGGTCCGACTAAGTGCCTGCCCTAGCACTTCCCCATCCACCTCGGTAGCTCCTTGACCTTTCCCTGGTTCAAGTGATGCATCACGCTCCGAGTGGTCCGATGGCCCCACGGGCTGTTCTTGCCCTTGACCGTCGGTGGCTCCTCTCAAGGGTCCCGTCCCTGGTGACCCGGTCCGCACATCTGCTGTATCTTGGGGACTGTCTTGCGGACTGGAGCTGTGTTTCGGTTCTTCCGGCTGGTCTTTCCAGCGTACTCTTTTTTCCCTTTGCCCTTGATCTCCCGGATCGCTGGCCTCATCACCACCCGTTTCCTGGTCCAAGGCTGGTGGTCCTGCGCCTCGGACCTTCAATTTACTGATCTCTTGGCGTCGGACAGTTTCGGACAATATCGCACTCCATGGTTGCCTCCACAGAGATAACACGACATTTGTCCCCTGCCGCCGCCTCCTGGATTCCCTCTTCCGCCTTGTCGGCCTCCAGTGCCACGGCCTCTGCCTCGGCCTCCGCCTCCTCGGCCACGGCCACGGCCACGGCCTCGGTCTCCAATGGCTCCAAGTCGGTCCTCACGCGGTCCATCGCCAATGCTGTTGACTCGGCTTCGTCGGTTCCATCTTGGTCTGCCTCCTTGGCCCCTGGCACCGGAATGTGGATGTAGGGTCCGGACACCGTCGAGTCGTTCAGCCATTTCAATCGCTTCCTGCACATCCCCTCGCACGAATCCAGCGATAGTGGTGCGAAGAGGGTCTCGTAACCCAGCGACGAACGTCGAAAACATTTCCGCCTCCGTCATATCCGGGATGCGAAAACAAATGTGCTGGAACCGGCGCACGTAGTCACGCACGGTCCCTCCCTGCTTGAGGCCACGTAGCTCGGTCCGGGCCCGTTCCGTCGAAGTCGTAGGCTCAAATTGGCGTCGTGCCTCCGTTGCCCACTCTTGCCAATCAGCGAAGGGTTGGCGTCTCCCCTCAGCCATGCGAAGCTCCTGCAAGTTCATCCAACGCGAGGCCGCTCCTCCATCGTGGGCCGACAGCACTCGGATCCACTGGACCTCAGGGACATCTTGGGCCCGCAACCACCTGCCCATCTGCATAACCCACTCGGTGACGGACACATCGTGGTCACCGGTGTAGGGTTTGGGCATCTGCAACTTCAAGTGGCGCAGAGGGTTGCGTCCATCCGGTGGGTTTGGTGCGCCTGGTCCTGGTGGTCCTCCCGGACCTCCTGGTCCGCCTGGTCCACCTGGTCCTGGTCCACCTGGTCCACCCGGTCCTCCTGGCCCTCCTGGTCCTCCTGGTCCATTGGGTCCTCCTGGCCCTCCTGGTCGCCTCGATCCGTCTGGTCCATCATCATCGTCATCGCCTCCACCGCCTCCGCCGCCTCCCGCTGGGTGCGTCCCTTGTCGCCGGTTCATCTGTCCAGTTGGGTCTTGTTGGCCCACTGATGCGTATGATCCCATCCCAGCGAATGGGTCCGATCCGGAGTTGAACCCTCCCCGACCACTCGTCTGCTGCATGGCTCCTGGTGGCACTTGTGCTGCGGGCCATGGTCAGAGATAGGACTTTACGGTTACGGTCACCGTAACCGGACCGTAACCACCGTAACCGGACCGTAACCGGAGTACAATTTTCGTCAGAAAATCGTACTTTTACGGCCGTAACCGTAGCACCGTACCACTCCGTACCGCTCCGTACCGGACCGTAACGACCGTAACGGCCGTAACAACCGTAAACCGTAGAAAGTGACCCCCGCAGGGTCCCGCGATTCCAAAGGAACCCAGGGGGATTCGAACCCGCGACCCTACTGACTGCAGCCTAACGCTTTAGCACTGAACCACGCTACTTCACGGTGATTTAGGGCCTACCGTAGTTATACCGTACCTGTTCCGTACCGTAAAAACAACATATTACTCCGGTTACGGTACGGAGTTACGGCCGTAGTACGGTGACCGTAACCCGACCGTAACCGGACCGGACCGGAGTCGGACCAAAAATTTGGCCCAAGTCCTATCTCTGGCCATGGTCTGCCTTGGTCGGTAGTTTGGTCTCGAATAACGGGACCTGGCCTGCGGTTCAACCTGGGTCCTGGGTCGGCGGTTCCTCTGGGGGGTAGGAGCACAGGTAAAGGTGCGGCGTTGACGTCCATAGGTGATACCAGCGGTGCTTGAGATTGCCCTGACGAAGTGGCTACTGTTGGTGGCACGGCCGGTACACCGGTCAGCCCTGTCGTGACCACGGGTACCAAAGGTGGAGCCGTTGGTGCCTGGACCGTCTGCGTTCCAACGTACACGGGAACGTGTTGTGGTCCTGTGGGCACCTGCTTGGACCATAGCTTGACGAGTTCTTCCACGTTGGGTTTGGCTTCTGTCTCGCGCCAAAGTCGGTCCTTGTCCTTCTCCAACTCCTTGGTAACCACGTCGAGTGTAGCTACAGCGACCTTGTTGTCGTTGAGCTGATGTGTGAGATACTCGGTCCTGGCCCCAAGGTTCTTGACATCGTCTTCTGCCTTGGCGGCCAAACGGTCCTGGCTCAGTTGGAGACGGCGCTCCAGTTCCGCGGTGAGCTGTCCATACTCTTGGCGTTGTGCCTCCAATCTCTCGGCGAGACCCGCGACCTGTTGATCTACGAGGGCCGCCTGCCGTTCTTCGGCTTCTCTCCTCTGGGCCTCGAGACGGTAGTCGAGATCTTCGGCTTGCTGTTCCAACAAAGCGGCTGCGTGCTCCTGTTGCTGCTGTAGCTGGCCCCGGACCTCTTCGAGGGCCGCCTGTAGGTTGGCCACGGTCCGGTCCGCCCATTGACCCGCGTCCACCTCCAGCTGGTTCATGCGTACGTCGGCTTCGTTGTTCTCGACGTGAACCTGCTGTACGTGCTGGTAGTTCTGCTGCACGAACATTGGTCCTTGGACCGGTGGTGGAGGGTCGTCTTCGGTCCCCAAACTCATCTCGTCTCCCTCGTCCACATGGTCGGGATAGGCTGGGGCTTCCTCGTACGGGATAAGGTCCATGCCTGGCGCCTAGCGGTCTCTCTGGCTGCAGCTCTGGCTCGTTGACCCTCGAGTACCTCCAGATACAAGGCCTGGAAATCGGGGTCGTTCCTCTGTTCCTCCGTGAACACGGAGTCACAGGATCCCACGCTCTCCAAATCTTCGTCTCGCGGTCCACGCGGTACAGGTATGTCGGCCAAGCTGGGTCCGGAAACAAAAGTCAGAGGTGTGCCACGATAACTTGTTGGGTAGTCCACCTGAAACGCGTTCCAATGCGCGACGGTAGCTGGAGCGGGAACGATAGGTGCTGCGGACACTGGCACTTGGAACTCCGAGCCAGTGGATGCGTCGGTCAGGTTCGAAGGTGTCGAAGGGTACATATAGATCTCCTTGGTGATGCGGTTCGCGAGTCCGGGAACTCGCTCCGAAACCAGTTGATAAAAACACGGGAAAGTATCGAGTAGTGGTAGACGTTACGTCTAGAACCACGGAAACACGGATAAGAGTCTTTGCTTACAAGCTTACTCTAGAACATTGTTACCTCGGTCCGGATCCAATAAATATGGGGCCGGACCGACAACCTGGCAAAAGGAACGGTTGAGAGCTGTCGGACCCAGCGTCCACTGGACCGACAGATCCAGACCAAATCCTTCTCAGGACCGTTGGTTGGATTGTGTGGACACAGTAACTGCCACCGTGTCCACCTCTCACTTGGGTCAGTCGGACTGTACCGCTGGACCGGCTCTGGTACCGAACCAGGCACTGATTACCGGACCAGGCTGATCCAGTCCGACTGGATCGACTTAGGTGAATGTGTACTCGTTCCAGAGTCCACATTCGTATCACGGGATACTTAAGAAGTTCGCTGGAACGGCGGAGATCGCGGAAGGATTGGAGGAGTTGTGTCTTGCTCCAGGAAGTGATCCGCCACGGGCGGCTTTGAATCCAGTAGAGGTACCGGCGGCGACAATTTTTGGGCAGTATTTCGACGAGTTGGACACAGCAGCGGGTGCTAGAGTTGGTGCTGCGCTTGGTGTGAGGTCCGGGTTTTTTGCGGAGTTTAGCTCGTGGGCAGTCATGGGCTGCACAGGACAGACCCCTGTCCTGTGCATCGCATAGGACAGGGTTCTGTGCGGGTTCTGTGCACCCTGTGCTGTCCTGTCCTGTTTTTCGAAAATCCAGGACAGACGTGCACAGGGTCAGATCTGTGCTGCACAGGCGCACAGACTGCACAGCACAGCACAGACTCTGCACAGACTCTGCACAGACTCTGCACAGACTCTGCACAGACTCTGCACAGAACTGCACAGACTCTGCACAGAAGTTGCACAGACCCTGCACAGACCCGGTCTGTGCTGTGCTGTGCAGGTCTGTGCACCTGTGCAGCACAGGTCCAACCCTGTGCACAGAACAGACAGTCTGTTCTGTCCTGTCCTGTGCACAGGGGTCTCAGCCCATGTATGCTCGTGGGCGCCAGTTGTGGCTTTTGCGTTTGATTGGTTTGTGCTCTTTGCGCAATTTACGGCGCATTCTGATCAAGGGGACGCAGTGGTAGAAGGCTTTGGAGCTATTTGTGTCTTCGTTTGCGCCGATTTTGGAGTTAGCCGCAAATACGTTGGAGGTACACCGTTTACACGCAGATCACGTGAATACACCTTTGTCGGAAGCGTTCCGGGCTGTGTCTACGTCGGTTAAGTTAGCAGCATCGTCGGGGCGCTTTGTCGGAGACACTGCGCAAGCTATGCTGAAGTCTCTGAGGGACCAACAACAGAAAGCTGTTTTTAAGAAACAAGCGGAGGGCTCGTCGCGGAGCGGCGGGTTCAGGGGAGATTCTTCAGGTGGATATTTTGGTGGTCGAGCTGGTTTTCGTCAGCAGTCGCAGCGCGGTAGAGGTCGTGCGAATCCGAACCTTCAACCTTTGGGTAATAGGGGTGGAGCTTATTGTCAAAACCAAGGCTTCTAAGGCAGCTTTGGAGATTGCGCAGGCATTGCAGGAGTTGCGTATGCAGGAGTTGAGGCAGGGTGAGGATGGTGCACAAGGCAGTCACTCGGAGAATTCACTCGCGGAATTTTCAGTTCAACAAGATTCGGGGGGCTCTCAAGGCGTGGCGCGAGACAGGGGCCAACCAGACGGTACTCTCATGGCTCAATCAGGGAGTGGTCCCGAACTGGATTTCGTCCGAGCCGCCGAAGTTCCATCATGGCAACTCGCGTATTCCAACAGCCTTGAAAGACGCTTGGAACGTGTTGAAGGAGCGTTATTTACGGTGCGGGGCGATGAGGGAGGCGCGTTGCAAGGATTACGTGTCTCGCGCTTTCCTGGTCGAAAAGAAGGTAGACGACGTCGTGGTCGGCCACAGGCTGTGCGTCGATCTTCGTTTTGTGAACTCCTTTTGCCGCAAGTTATCGGTAAAATACGAGACTCTCCGTTCCTTTCTCCCTCGTCTGCAACCGCAGGATTGGATCGTGGCCTGGGATTTGGAGGACGCTTATTTCAACATCAGGTTTCGGGAATCGGAGGTCCGGTTTTTTTGTGCGACGATAGAAGGAGTGACGTACGAGTTCCCGGCACTGATGTACGGATTCGTGAATGGCAATTTTCACGAAGGTGATGAGAGCGGTGGTCTCCTTCTTAAGGGCGCCCAGGATGTCGAGGTGGATATGTCCGACGTCCCCAGGATTGAAGAGGTATTGGATGACCAACCCACCAGAACGCTGTCGCCTGACCTGGACGATTTTGCGGGCGCAATGAACAGCGAGTCGGTGGCGAACGAATTGGGCGAATTGATTCGTGGCATTCTGGTGGATCTTCAGTTGCGTTGGAAGGCCAAGAAGTGCCAGTGGAAGGCGGTGCAGCAATTTCGTCATTTGGGCCTTCTGGTCGATACGGCCCAGGGCCTGGTGATTGCGCCGTCGGAGAAGATTGCGCGGATCCACGGGGAGGCGCGAGTTTTGAAGGAGATGCGCAAGGTATCCATAAGAAGGTTGGCGCGATTTGCGGGTTGGTGTCAGAGCCTGGGTCTGGCGATTCCGTTGGCGCGCTACCACCTCAGGAGCTTATTTTGGGATATGACCTTGGGAGCGACTTGGGCGTCGCTAAACGAGTTGTCGTCGGAGACGAAGGAGGATCTGGCAGTGTGGAGTGTGATGAACGAACGTCACACATCGTCGGTTTACTGGAAGGTCCCAGCGACGATCAGTCTGTATACAGATGCGTCAATGAGTGGTTGGGGGTCCCACCTGGTGGATCCGGTTTCGACCCAAAACTTGAATTGAATTTGAAAACAATTTTTTTTTTATTTCTTTAAAAAAATATTTTGGGGACATTTGAGAAAAGAGGAAAAAAAACAAAAAACAGAAAGGGGGATGGTGAGAGGATAGGAAAAAAAAGGGGGGGAGGGGATGTAGTAAAGGGGAAAAAAAAACTGCAATGGGATGCAATGGTAAAAAAAAAATAAAAAATGAAATTATATTGGTTTGGGTCTGTTACAGCAATAGTTCAGCAATCTGTCTATCTATATATATATATATATGTGTGTGTGTGTTTTTTTTAAGATGTTTTGTGTATTTCTCTTGGTCAGGGAATGGGATGGAAAATTAAAAAGAATTATTAGAAAAGAGAAAAAAAAACATGGAGACAGGAGGTATTGAAAGAATTGTTCATGAGAAATTTTGATTTTTATCAGCCTAGGGGACAGATATATTTTTTTTATTCGTTTTCTTTTTTCAACTTTTTTTTTTTTTTTCTTGGATCTCCACAGAAAAGAGGGGAAAAAAGAAACGATAGAAAGAAAAAGACTGTATCCTTGCAATTTTTCTTTTTTCATTTTTGGGGTTGGGTGGGCAAAAGTTAAGAAACTCAATGGGGAGGAGAAGTGGCAAAGAATTCTGGAATTACATCAGGTGCTTTTTTTTTTTCTGAATGGAGAAACAGAGAAAGGATGAAAAAAGAACTTGAGTGGAAATACCCAATTACAGCAGGGCACGATGGATGAAACATTGTAAATGGAGGAATTAACATCTTGCTGTCAAACATGATGAAAGAATTTTGAAAAATTTGTAGGGGAATAACGAAAGCAAGATTTTGAGAAAGAGATGGGAGAACCTGTTCGTTTTAAACCTTTTTCCCTAGGCCCCTTTTTTTTGTAACGTTTTTTGAAATTTTTGCTGGGTGGTAAGGCAAAAAAAAAAATAGAAGAAGAGACATTCGGAGACGAAACCCCGTCTTGCTTTTTCTATTAAAAAAGAAATTGTATATGGATATATATCTTGGTTTCCCTTTTTTTGGTTTTGGTTTTATGGAATGGAGAAAAAAAATGGGTTTGATTAGGCCCAAAACATGAAGCGATGTTTTTTTATTTTTTTTTTAACCTTTTTTTTTCTTAGAAGAGGAAAAGGGATGTGTTTTTTTTGTAATCATCATGGTGCGCTGTGTAATTGGATTTTGCATCTATGAACAAACGGGGGTGGGGGAAAAAAAAAACAGAAAGAAGGAAAGAGGCAAAGATTTGCAAGGAAAGAAAAGGAAAAAAAAACTAAAAACGTGGGGACTAAAAATAGCTGCAAGAAATCAAAATTGATGCTGTTCTCCCCTTAGCCAGGAGTTGATTATTAAAAGAAGGGAAAAAATAGGGGCAGAGAATAATTAATAATGTGGATGTGTGTGTGTGTGCGAAGAGGAGACAGGAGGCAAAAAAAGAAGAAGAAGAAGAAGAGTGCAAGAGAATGAGGATCCGAAAAATTCTGTTGAAAAATGAGGGGAAAAAAAAAAATAACCCTCACAGTCAGAATAAAAACTTTCTGCAACATTCGATATATTTTGCTAGGTCTTCCTAGTTTATTCTTTTTTTTTTGGGAGGGGGGAAAGGAGGGTGTTCGCTAATAGAAGAAAGTCGAAGAATTTCTTAATTTTTTAAATAAATTAGGTCGAAAAAATAATAAAATCAGAGGTTTGGGGGGGGGGGGGGGGGTTAAGGGGGGAAGCAGAATTGTTTTTCCCTTTTTTTTAACCAAATGAGTCCAAGGATAAGGGGGGAAAATATAGAGAAGAAAAAAAATCCCAAAATCATCTTCATTTCACAACATGTTTAGTCTTTCGTTTTATTTTTTTCCAAACACTTTCGAGGATATATTGTTGGCATTGAAAATAGCACACTTGGATCTCAAAAAGAAAAAAAGAAAGGGAGGGGGTTTTTTAGACGAGGTTGGGCTTTCGGGGAATAAATACACTTGTGTGGAGAAGAAAAATAAAACTATAGAATTTGGTCAGTGGGCATTCTTCACAATCTGGAGATGTAAATGACTCTTGCTTCCCTAGATTTTGCTCAAAAAAAAAAAAAATCTGAAAACTCAATGCTAGTGAGTACACAAGTCCTTGTTTTTCCAACATTTATGCAAAAATAGAATGCCGGTATATGACTGATGATTTTCAAGTTGTTTCACAGGTGAAATGACATTAAAAAAACGATATCGAGTCCTTACTGTCAAAATAATGTATTTTACACAAAATATATCCTTCATATGTCTGTCATATGTCAGACAACAGCACTCTGAAATGCTCACACTGAAAGTAGAAGTGTTGTCTTGAAATGCCTATTCTATATCCCTGTTGGATTGTTGGATCCCTGTCTGACTGAAGAGCAACAAAAATTCGTCCCCACGCAAAAGAGGTTGAGAATATGTGACTGGCAAAAAACCATTTCGCCACATCAAAAAAATTATAGAATAGAAGCCTGGGCTTCTGCGGAGTGATCTATTAACTAAAACTTGGAACCAAAACTTCATTGCAAGGAGCCCTGCACACTCTCACAAAGAATCAGTCGTCGTCCATTCTTCATCCTGTTGAGTTATTAGTCACCCTCCACGTGTACAACAGCCGTCGACATATTCGGCAACGCAGGCAGCCCATACGGTGCACCCTCAAGAAGGCGGTCCATTGGAGCGAACTCCTTATGGTAGACCAACACAACCTCCTGGGCACCCACCGCATCTCGGAGGACTGACACCCCAGCAAATTCTTCGAGCAAATAGCGACAAGCCGTCGCCACCGCCTCCTCAGTTGCTTTCCAGCAAGCCTCGAGTCGTTTCCTGTACGTCGCGCCGGAATGCGTCGTTCGTTTCGTAAGCCATCTCGATCCTCTTTAATGCTGCAACGTAGGAGGGATTCGTCGATCCTCCTGTGACGTCGTCCCAAGCGCACTCCTTGCAGCGCACGTCGCCAGCGGCTGCGTTGCGTGCGAGTCTGTGCAGTTTCTTACTCCTAATCTTCGCACTGCGAATGGCGCGGTCTTTCGTGTAGCCAAGGGCTAAGTACGTCCAAACCGACGGCGCCTGTGGAACCAATGGGCGCACGGTCCACCCCTCGGAGAGTGTCGAAAGTATATACTGGAGCCTGCTGGTTACGTTCTTCTTGTTGTAATGCCCGTTTTTTGGCGACATCGCGAAAATGACCACACCGGAATTGACTGGACGCATAAACGAAAAGGCTTCTCGAGGTACATTTGTTTCGGGAGGAGCTCCTTCCGTTGTGGCGGCTGCGTGTTGATTATGTGCCCCCATGGCAACAGCTGCAAGAGGCGGTGAAGCTGTTGAAAGTCGCGACTTTGGGAGGGTTGTGGGTTAGAATGGTGCTGTGCGGTCTGAATTCTTATGGTGTGAAAAGCCTGAAAGTGTCGACTCCCGCTCGGGATGTTTGACAGACTAACGGGCTGTGCCGATATCCCCGAGGTAGCACCTCAACCCGCACCCACACTCGTGCTTCTGTGTCACACAACGAGGTTCTGGTTAATGTCCCCTCTCATCCATCATCCCACACAGTGTTCCCAGACCCCAATTTACGTGTTTTCTATGAGGAAAGCTTGCCCCATATAACGGATCTGGTATTCGTTTTTCTTATGGGGAGAAGTTTGGTTGTTTTCCTTTCTTCTTCTTTTTAACCCTCCTTCGGTAGGTTGAATAAAAACAACTGTGCAGAACTGGAGCTTTCAGAAGGTTCCCCCAAAAAACAATTGACGTTTTTTTTCGGATTTGAGGAGGGGGGGGGAAGAGGGTTCGAAGAAACTTTTGTTCGGTTCCACGAAAAAACCAAAGCAAGGGAAGATTTTCTGATTTCTTTATTTTTCAAATGATTTTCAAATCCAGCCAAGAAAATTGCACATTTTTAAATGTGCCGGATGCATTTTAAGTTTTCGTTTTGAATTCATATTCATCATTGAACAAAATTTTCTCAATTTTCAAACATGCATGTTATTAGATTTTATGTAATCCTCCAAAACAATTATTTTCCTTTTTGTTCCCATCAGGATCAATCCAGACCCTGGGATCTCTAGAATGCAGGCTTCAACATGACTGCCAGTCATGGGCTGCACAGGACAGACCCCTGTCCTGTGCACCGCACAGGACAGGGTTCTGTGCAGGTTCTGTGCACCCTGTGCTGTCCTGTCCTGTGCAGCGGAATTGCACAGGCCAGAACAGCACAGACTGTCTGTGCTGTGCACAGGGTCAGACCTGTGCTGCACAGGTGAGCAGACCTGCACAGCACAGCACAGATCTGCACAGAATCTGCACAGAACTGCACAGAATCTGCACAGATTTGGCACAGAATCTGCACAGAACTGCACAGAAACTGCACAGATGTTGCACAGACCCTGTCTGTGCTGTGCTGTACAGGTCTGTGCACCTGTGCAGCACAGGTCTGACCCTGTGCACAGCACAGACAGTCTGTTCTGTCCTGTCCTGTGCACAGGGGTCTCAGCCCATGTCTGATGACTGCCACCAGGAACCCCCCTTCTCCACCTACTGCTGTGGTGAAAAAGGAGAGTCGATAGTTAGATGAGAAGGGGAATTGGGACGAAATGAGACGCGTGGGTGTTTGCGGCTGAATGGCCGAGTTGTGATGACGGGAGGAACTTGTGGTTGTGGTGTGTGGAACGTTTGTGGTCGGAAAGTGAAAGGGGCGATACTTATGGGGGCTGTTGTTGTTGTAAGAGATGCCTTATTTGTTTTGAGTTTACGGAGTAACTTCGTCTGCGAACGTTTGGTTCTATTATCGTGTACAGTTCAAACTTTACACAACATGGTTTCGGAGCGCAACCCCCTGGGGTTTTTACTCGTGCTATATGGACTTCTCTGGCTTACCATGACAAGTCCTTTTGCACCACACGTTTTGGTCGAAAGGTCGACCCTATTACGTCGCAAGGAGCGGCGAAAAATATGGAGCGCGTCCCTTGCTCCTCGTCCGGTAACACTTGTCGAGTTTTTGCGTTGGGTTTCGAGGGCGTTGCTGTTAACTCTTCTTCAGATAGGAGGGGTTGAACAGCATCCTGGACCTTCGTCTGGGGAACGACGCTACTCAGCCTGGACGCAAGAACTGGACCAATGGCTGTGGGCGGTGGTGACTGCGGCCAACACATCGTTTGGCTCGCGAATTAAAGCATTGCTCAAATACTTTGATCTGAATACCTCGGGCGGCCAAGTTATCGCCAGAATTACCGCAGAAATGGCGGAAAAGGATGCTACTGAGTTGGTGAACGAGTTTTACGGAGGAGTGGTTCCCGCAGGAGGATTCACGACGACACATCGGTGGGACTGTTTACGAAAACGCTTGGGGGAAACTCTGCCACATCCGACGACACTGGATGTTGAGAGGTTGCTCACTAATATGAAGAAGGGACCTCACGAATCTTTACGAGGTTTTGTCAAACGATTCGTTTTGAGAGCACAATCGTATCCTGCCTCTCAGTTGGATGTGCAACGTGCAGCACACATTTTGTACAGAAAATTGCCCCTGTCCCTTCAACAAGGTTTGGCGGTCACTCCCTTGACTAATTGTTCTCTCGACAAGTTGGAAGAAACGGTCGTTACTTACGTCAATTGGAACACAGTGTCGACTTCTCCAGGAAAACTCCCAGCGCCTGATTATATGGATTTGGATCAGTTACAGTTGGGGGCGCATGGTTTGATGGAAGAGGAAGGATCAGGCATGGATCAGCGAACGGAGGGCTTAAAGTACCAGCGAGGGAAAACGCGACCTCCAGTTGTGGAAGGCGATAAAATCCACTTTGATCGCATTGACGGTCCTATGTCTTTGGTGGCGGCGTGGAAGGCGTTGGTAACGACAGGTCGATATTATCGACAGCTTTCTCAGGAACATCTACAGCGCTTGGGAAGTAAAGACATGCATCGTCATATGCAAGACATGGGAATTCAGCAATTACGTTTTCGCGATCATGCTGAGGTACTTGGTGATTACTCTGACGAACGATCTGGCCAAGG
This sequence comes from Bryopsis sp. KO-2023, assembly GCA_030272585.1. Taxonomy (NCBI): domain Eukaryota; kingdom Viridiplantae; phylum Chlorophyta; class Ulvophyceae; order Bryopsidales; family Bryopsidaceae; genus Bryopsis; species Bryopsis sp. KO-2023. The sequence goes on from BSYQ01000010.1 coordinate 2,193,471, forward strand.
ATCTGATGATGCAGACCGGGTGGGGCGTGTGACTGAGTTAAACGACGATGAAGCTGATGCATTGTTTCCTATGACGACTGTACCATGTTCCCAACCTCCACAGTCGTCGATCGTGATCCAGGCGGAGACTCCTTCTATCACGGAATATCATGATGCACGGGAAGACTTCTCGCAAAACAATTGTTCGGTTGCAGTGTCTTGCGAGAACGAGGGTGAAGTGGTGGACAGTGGGCCTACGTTAACGAATGCACGCTTTTTGGGACTGCAGCTTCGGGATGTGGATCTTTCTACATTGACGATTCCGGATCGTGTGCTACAGCAGCCGTCGCCTCCTTCCTCTCCTTCAAATCGACCTGTTGTTCGAACTGTCGAGGTTCCTCCTGCATCCCCGTTTTTGTGGACTGCGCCCATCGCTGGTGGATCAGAAGCAAGGACACATTCGCCTGTGAATTTGAATGATGGGGCGCCCTCGCGTCAGGTGGCTTTCGCTGATTTGGATATTGCGTCGTCTTCTTCTCGCGATGTATCCATGTTGGACGCTCCAGTGGTGGAAACGATTTTGGGATCGTCGACGACGACCTCTGATGCAGGCGAACAGGTGGAATTACTCAGCTATCGACTTTCAGATCCTGTGCCTCCCTTGAAGTGCAACCATGTCCAAGGCAAACCAAAAAAATCACTTCATGTCCCTCTTTGGGCACATGACACACGGCTGTCCGCCTTAGTGGATACAGGCGCGACTCACAGCTTTGTGCAGCTGGCTCTCGTCAAATCATTGCATCAGGAGGGCAGCATGCGCCCCTGTGATCGGAGTGTGATGTTTGGTAACGGCGAATCCGCTCCTATTCTTGGGCAATTGGAGATGGAGGTTCGAGTCTCGCCTACGGCGAACGAAACATTTGCTTTGTCATTATATGTGCTTTCCGGAAAAGGGCCGTCATTAATTTTGGGCTTCCCATTCCTAGAACAACATGGATTTTTGGTGGACTGCTCCCGCCGGTTGTTATCACGCGCCCATTCTCCTGTCGTCCACTGCGATAGGGTGTCCTCCACCTCTCCTCCTGTGCGCCTCCTCTCCACTCTCTCACCTCTCTCGATTCCTGCCGGCTCCACCCTTGCTGTTCCTACTGACGCCTCCCTCACCAATGCTGACCTGTGCCATGTTCAAATCCACCCCCAGCTGGCCCAGAATTACCACCTCCACGTGCTTTCCTCGGGCGTCGATCGAGCTGGCACCTTCAAGGTGGTGCTCCACAACCTGTCCTCCTCCTCCTGTTCCCTCCCCACTGACCTGCCCTTCTGTCAGTTGTGGCTTCGGTCAAAAAACTGAACCCTGTCCCGGTGGCCCCCCCGGCCACCGGGACCCCCCCCCTCCCCTTCCCCCTCCCCTTCCCCTTCCCCCTTCCCCTCCCCCCTCCCCCCCTCTCACCTACACTGAGACCCCTCCCTTTTCCCCCTTTTACCATCACCTCCGTCTCCACTTCCCCTTCGGGCGCAGTTGGGTCCTCCCTCCTCATTCCAGCCGTAGCCTCACCCTCCCCCTCCGCCTTCCTCCTGGTTCCCTCTCCGACCTCGTCGACTCCCTCCCCCTCTGTGGCGTCCATTTTCGTGTCAAGTCCGATGGCCGCCGCATCTGGGGCACTCTGACCAACACCACCTCCCGCCCCCTCCACCTCACTCCCCGGATGACCCTCTGCTCCGCCCGTTCCTCCCTGTCCACCTTCGTCGTCCCCGACTCCCCCTCCTCGTTCCCGATTCCCTCTCGTCCCTCCACCTGTCCTTTCCGCCTCCCCCCGGAGTTGGCAGGGAAGATTTCCTCTCTCCCAGCAGCCCCAGCACCTACCACCTGTCCTACTCGTGCCTCTCTCGTGCCTCCCCTTCCAGAGCCAGCTCCAGAACCGAGATTTACTCCAGACCCTGAGGTGGCGGACTTGATTCGCGAATTCCCCGAGGTGTTTTCCAATACCTTGGGCTGCTGCAAGTCTCACACTGTGGGACCGCTGCCCTTCGAGTTTTTACCCCCTCCTCAAGAACATGCCAAGTCTTTGCTCAGTGGCCCAGCGGAAGAGGAAAAACTATGGTCCCAAATTCAGGAGTGGGAAAGCCAGGGTATCGTTCGAGAGGTACAGGAGGAACCATTCTTGATTCCGATTTTTGGTATACCGAAAAAAGATAATACTCTGACTCGGTGGGTTTCCGATTTTCGAAGGCTGAATGCATGTATCGGGAAAAGGCCTTGTCAGTTGCCGACTGTTGAACATTCAATTGCTAGAGTTAAGCCGTTTTCGATTGGCAGTTCCCTTGATCTCAAGGATGCTTATTTTCAAGTAAAGATGCATGCTGAAGCATCTCGTTTTATGGGTTTGCAGTGTAAAAATCGTTGGTTTGTGTGGAATAGACTGCCGCAAGGGTATTCTAATGCCAGTTTTGAGTTTACCCGAGCGATTAGAACCGCTATAGTGCGAGCTCAAAAAAGAATGAATTCTCAGGTGCTATCTTATTTGGATGATGTTATTTTGCTGTCGGAAAATAAAGTGCAACACAAGAGGGATTTACGAATTTTGCTGGAAGAATTACGCAGGGATGGTTGGACGGTCGGATACAAAAAGTGTGCTTTCTTTCGGACTGAATTCGAGTTTTTGGGGATAAAACTATCGACGCGAGGGATGACGCCTGGTGCCAAGCTTTGGAATAAATTGGAGGAGTTAAAGAAACCGGTCACCAAAACTGAGTGGCGTTCAGTGAGAGGATGGTTCAATCAGCTAGCACGATTTGTTTATCAAGGACAGAAAGCGCTGGAGAGGTTGCAGCGAGCTGAGTTATTGTCGAGTGAGGTGATTTGGAAAGAGTTTTTGACCTTTTTACGAGCACACACAGTGCGTTGCAGTTATGTCAGTAAGGATTCTCAGTCTTTCGTTGTGTCAGTAGACGCTTCGAAGTTTGGGTGGGGATCAGTTTTGTTACACGAACAAAAAATAATAAAATGTGCCAGTGGGTCCTGGAATAAATCATTTAGACATAAAATGTCTAATGAACTGGAATTAGAAGCTCTGTTGCGGGCATTGGAGGTGTTCAGGCCTTGGATTTTTAGTCGGCCAGTGATCGTTATGACTGATAATTCCTCAGTTCAAAGTTTTATGAATCCGGCAAATACCAGTGATTTTATTAAAAGGCGACTGGATAAAATATTAGCAGTGGCTCCGGATGTCAGATTTATTCCAGGGGCAGCTAATGTGGTGCCCGACCTGTTATCGCGGTTCGAAGAGGGAAAAAAGGTACACGCAGCAACAGTTAAACCGACAGAAAAGGATTGGCAAGAAGTGCACCAAGGGCACGTAGGCGTCTACCAATCGTGGGCTCGCGAGCAAAGGTTAAAAAAGGGTTTTTCGCACGAAGAAATAAAACGGAGGGTGTCGGCGTGTGAGGTGTGTCAGCGTTTTCAGAAACGAACACCATGCGCGGAGTTTGGTTACATACAACAGTCGACAGCGCCGAATGCTGTGGTTGCTCTTGATTTTGTGGGTCCAGTACAAAAGTCTGCTGCTGGTAATAAATTCTTTTTAGTTTTGGTTGATACTCTTACACGACAAACACTAGTTCGTGCGTGTAAGCTTAATTCGGCAGCGGCAGCTGTAGCAGCGTTAAAAGAGTGGGAAGTCAAGTTTGGGAAAATAAAAAACGTGTTGACCGATAATGCCAGTTGTTTCTGGTCCTGGGCATATACTGGATATTGTATTTCGCGCGACATCGAAAGGATTTATGTGCCACCATACTCGCACAAATCCAACGGTTTCGTGGAGCGTGCTAATCAGAATGTGATTAGTCGCATTCGTCGGTTGATGTTGGCAGCGAAAACACAGGATTGGGAAAGTGTGTTAGGACAGGCACAACAAGCTTTAGATACTATGGTGAACAGAGTAACGCAGTTTACTCCGACAGAACTCAGGCAAGCAGGGCCATCTATGTGGAAGGTCGCAGTTCGACGTATGATGGCTCACAGACAAAAGGTGAATGCGAAATATCGCAAGGGCTTGCGAGAACGAGAATGGAAGAACGGACAGAGAGTTTACGTGTACGATTTCAAAAGGGAAACTCGTAAACAGCATAAATTCGATCCTTATTGGATTGGACCAGGACTTATTGTGGGGAGGGAATCTAGAACTATTTTGAAGGTGTCAATGCCACATCAAGTGATTAGAGTTCACTCTGATTTTGTTTTTCCTGTGAACGGTTAGAGAAAGAAAGCGCAGGGAAGCGTGTGGTGAAAAAGGAGAGTCGATAGTTAGATGAGAAGGGGAATTGGGACGAAATGAGACGCGTGGGTGTTTGCGGCTGAATGGCCGAGTTGTGATGACGGGAGGAACTTGTGGTTGTGGTGTGTGGAACGTTTGTGGTCGGAAAGTGAAAGGGGCGATACTTATGGGGGCTGTTGTTGTTGTAAGAGATGCCTTATTTGTTTTGAGTTTACGGAGTAACTTCGTCTGCGAACGTTTGGTTCTATTATCGTGTACAGTTCAAACTTTACACAACACTGCCAACTACCAGGGCATGATGAGGTGCAAATTTCGCGTAATAGCTATAAAAAGTTGCGTAATGAGCCCTTCCCCTAAGTGCTTCTTGAATATTTTTTGCAAAGGAGAGCTTACATACACATTCTTACACGTTATAAGGTGAAATGGGCGCTCCAGGGAAGGATTCTGAAATGTCAATCCTCCTAAATTGCATTCTTAAATAATCTTAACATGAATATCTTTATATGAAATGTGATTAGAATCCGAAAACATTGTATCAATCTCAAAGAGTGTGTTTTGGGAACACAGAAAAAGAAAAAGTGATCAAAAGTTTTGACACGATTCACTTTAAACGGAATAAAAATGAAATAATGCGAAAAATGGGACAATTTTTTTACGCTTGGGGGTTTGCAGTTAGCGTAATTACGCGTAAAGTTTACGCAGGAAACGTAACCTCGTAAGGTTACGCTACCCCCCCGCGTAATTTCGCGTAATTACGCGTAAAATTACGCGTAAATTCTGGCGTAAGACGTAATGTCCCATCCCTAATTGTAATTGAATTGTTACCTGTTGTTACTTTTTCCCTTTTCGTTATTGAATTTTTACCTGTTGTAGTCGGTTCATGTCCCAGCCCACACTTCGTGGCAAGAACAAACAAACAAACACCACCCAATCTCATAAGTATCCAAAAAATAATCAGTCATCATACTAGTACTGCACGTTTACAACAGCTGTCGAAATATTCGGCAACGCAGGCAGCCCATACGGTGAACCCTCAAGAAGCCGGTCAAGGGGAACGAACTCCTTGTGGTAGACCAACACAACCTCCTGGGCACCCACCACTTTCCGGAGAACTGACAACCCTGCAAATTCTTCGAGCAAATAGCGACAAGCTATCGCCACCGCCTCCTCAGTCGCTTTCCCGTCCCTTTTCAGCAAGCCTCGAGAAGCTTCCTGTACGTCACGCCGGAAGGCGTCGTTCGTTTCGTAAGCAGTCTCGATTCTCTTTAATGCTGCAACGTAGGAGGGATTCGTTGCTCCTCCTGTCAGGTCGTCCCATTCGCAGTCCTGGTAGCGCACATCGCCAGCGGCTGCCTCGCGAGCAAACCGAAATAGTTTCCTCCATATCTCCCGCGCACTGCGAATGGCGCGGTCTTTCGTGTAGCCAAGGGCTAAGTACGTCCAAATCGACGGGGCCTGTGGAACCAATGGGCGCACGGTCCACCCCTCGGAGAGCGTCGAAAGTATATACTGGAGCCTTCTGGTTATGTTCTTCCTGTTGTAGTGCCCGTTCCTGGGCGACATTCCGAAAAGGACCACACCGGACTTGGCTGGACGCATAAACAAAAAGGCTTCTCGAGGTTCTGTTCCCGTCGCCTTTGTTTCGAGAGGCGCTCCTTCCGTTACGACGGCTGCGTCTGGATTTTGTGCTTCCATTGTAACGGCTGCAGAGTGGGTCAAAACGGCGCTGGCACTCTGGATTGTAACGGAGCCGAAAAAGAAATGGGCAAGAAACATCATCTTTTCGTGCTTCCATCTTTTTTCCATGTTCTTTTCCATATCTCCATTTCGGATTGGCTTCAAAATGATCACAGCTAAAAAAACAGATCGCCATAAAAAGGAGTACAGGTCGGCCAAGCAGTTTCCTCCTCACAGATGCAATCCACCCAATTGTGATTCACTGGCAACCACGTGCGCAAACAAAGGGGTGTATTCAACACCAGCTCACACGTTCTCAACTGAGTGACCTGTCTCGATGTCAGACATGGACGACGTCGAAGTGGCGAGGTCGGAGTGATGGGCATAAACCGTCTCGCCGACGGCCCAATTTTGCCCAACTTAGGCAGCGGACGACCACCTGTTTCTATTTACGTTCCGGTTCAGCAAATTAGTCGATGGCGTCCCTATTGGTGGAGCTCCCCTCCGGCCAAGAGACCGTCCAAATTTTGGTCGGTTCGCTGCTGTGCTGGGGGCTGATTCGTTTCGTGTGGAGGCGGTGGAAGTATGACTTGCACCGGCTCCCTGGGGCCCCAGAGTTTCCAATATTGGGGCATGTGACCCATCTTTCTCTGGAGAAGCCTCAGCTGCATCTGAGTCAGTTCAAATGGTGTCGAGAATTCGGCGATGTCTTTCGGGTAGGATTTGCTGTTCTGTTAATGGATGTCTCCATGAGAATTTTTGGATTGCTGAGTTTTTTTTGAAGTAGATGTCAGTCCCACACAATTATCGGCGAAAGGGGAGAAGCTATAACACAAGATGCGAAAAGGGTCGCACATGCATATATTGACAAGATATTGATTTTTGTTTTTTTTTAAACGCAGAGCTGTTTTTTTCCTGTTCTTTCTTCCTTTTTTTTGCCACTTTGCAATGCATCCACCCAGAAAAACCACACTTTTTGTTGGATTTTTTTTTGGGGGGGGGTGTCCCTAGCACACTTCCACCTCCCCCTTTTTTCCATATCAGATCAAATTTTTGGTTGGATTTTAAGAACCAGTAAACTGATGCCATCCCTCTTTTAATATGTGGTTTGTGTGTTTTTTGGATGTGCAGATCAATATGATGGGCATGGTAGTCGTTGTGGTCAATGACCCAGAACTAGCCAGAAGAGAGGTTGCTGCCAATGGCTCCAAAGACTTACCGAAATCCGTATTCTATCGATCCCTGCTACAGGTTTGCAGTAAAAAAAAAAAGGGAAAAACTGAAATTTAACAAATACAGTTGAAGAAACAATAAGAATAAAAAAGGGACTGGAGAGTGGAAGTTTTTCCTTCTTTCTCAAATTTTGTTGCATTTTGTTGCATACACTCTGCAAATGAGTGACATGACTAATGATTATGTATATATATATATTTATTATTAATAATATATTTGATGAATTAAAAAATGATAAAAAAATGAAATGTATTACACCGAGGCTAGAAGCCCCAGGTAGCCCATCCACCATGTAAATGACGGGTATCCACCCAGAGCTCATAAGAATAATTGAACGAGTCGCCCACCCCTGCCTGAGCGACATGACTAATAATAATAAAATCCAATCAGCTTTGTTATTCTTTCATCAACTTTTTTTTTTTGCACCCCTCTCAGATTTTCGGCCCCAAAAATGAAACCAATATTTTGACAGCACCCCACGTCAATGAAAGCTACCGAGGCCGTCGCAAGAAACTGGCGCTGGCCTTCAGCACCCACCAGCTAAAGAAAAGCTTCCCCCCAATCCGCCAAAGAGCAGCAGCTCTTGGAGATTTCATCGCCGGATTGAACGGGGAATCGGTGGATGTCCAAAGCGTGCTCAACCGATATGTGTTCGACGCACTCGGAATTTTTGCCTTCGACACCGAATTCCGTGCCGTCGAGAACGAAGGGCACCCCTTTTTGACAGCCCTGGAGACATGCACGGATGAATCCATGGCAGACACCCTCCTTCCCCCCCGCTCCATGATGAAAAAGGTTTTCCCCTTTTGGGGGGTTGCTCGCAAAGCCAGACGGGCGTTCGAGGAAGTGTACCGACACTATGAGGCCGTGGGGAGGAAGGTTACCAAACAGGCAGATTTTTATGAAGATGGCGACGATTCCATAGCAGCGAATTTGGGGAGGATGTGGAAAGCTGGGGAGCTGTCCATGGATGAGCTCTGTGCTGAGCTGGCAGGGATTTTTGTCGCCGGGGTCGACACCACTGCCCACACTCTGACTTATGCCCTGTGTTTGCTTGCGGAGCATCCCCATGTCCAAACGAAGCTGAGGAAAGAAATCGAGGAGCACGGTTTCGGGGGGAAATCTGGGAAAGAGCTGACCTATCAGGATTTGAGCGGGTTGAAGTATCTGGGGCATGTGGTGGCGGAGACGTTGAGATATTTCCCAGCAGTGCCATACCTCAGTCGAGAAGCGAGTCGAGACATGTGCATTAAGGGCTACCGGATTCCCAAAGGGACCATCATCAGCGTGACGACCTTAGCTTTCAACCGGGCGGCTCCTTTCGAGAGGCCGGACGAGTTTTGGCCGGAACGGTGGGAGAGGAAGGAAGACCCCACGGAGGTCACCGATTTTATAAAGGCGGGAAAGCATTTCTCGTTTTCGACGGGCAATAGGGATTGCATTGGGCAGAGGTTGGCGGTGCTGGAGCTACAGCTGGGGGTGTTTGAGTTGGTGAGGAGGTTTGAAGTGCGATTTGACCCCAGGATGGGGGGGTGGAAGGAGGTCGAAGAGAATTCCTATGGATCCATCGCTGTGGCGATAGATGGAGGGGCCTGGCTGAAATTTACCCAATCTGTTTGAGAAGGCCATTTTTTCTGGTCGTTTTTTCTCTCTGTTTTTTGGAGCAGAGGGGGAAGGGAATCCTGCCTTATTGTTTTTGTATTTGATTGATTTTTTTTGTGTGTGTTATCACTTGTATGAATGGGAGGAGTTTTTATTCATACATCTCCGCCTCAGAACAAGAAAGGTGGCTGTGTTGATTTGTTTGTTTATTCTTCGTTTTATTTTTCGTGGGGGATTTTTTTGTTTTCGGTATATTGGTGGTTGAAGAAAAAGGGAAAAAAAAATCTACCCAGGGAAACTTGAGTTTTTTAATTTTTTTTCTGGATTTATATTTGGCTCTATTTTTACAAAAGAAAAAAACATATATATATACATATATATTTTCCTCTATTGTTGCATTGTGAAACAGAAAAAAAGAATGAAACAGAAAAAATAGTCATCGGTGCCAGAAGTGCTGCTATAATAAAAAAAAACAGATTAAAAGAAAGGCAATGATGTGGGGGTGTTTTCTCTCCTCAAAGCTGTGAACCCATCCTGAAACTTCGGGAAAATGATGGGTATCTGAAAGCACTGGATGGAAGATTGTATTGAATGTTGTTGGAGCAAAGAGGCCGCTGACATCATTGCAAAGAGCTTTACAAGAAACTTCAAATCTAGCAAAAACCCTGAAATCGTATTGAATCGGTTTTGATGGGGGATCTCTTCAAAAATAATGGATTGGATATTTGGATATTTGGAAACTGTACTTTTTGCAAGGGCTTCAGAAATGATATTAATGGGGTTCAATACTTATTATTTATTTGGGGGGGGGGGGGGCGCGCATAGGTGCCAAAAACTGAAAGAAATATAAAAAGAGGTAGCACAGAATGTAACACAGATCGAGATAACAGGATAGCCTTTCAGAAAACTATGAGATGAACCCACATTAATTCGAAAAAATCGACCAGCAGAGTATCGCAAAATCTAAGACCGCATACATGTGGCAGATGTATGCAAGGCACTGTTCGGATTGGCAAAAAAAAAGTTGACACTCTTGAGACATTACAAATTCCCCCCCTTCCAGCATGACCCCCTACGTTGCTGTTTCTCTTTTTGGCTATTTTCCCGAAGCCCTCCTCCTCCTTCTGCCGAGGGGGGGACAGACAGAAAGAAACCCCACACAGTACACCCCAATTTGGGCATCAGTTTTGACACTTGTACATCCGTACTTCAAAAACTGTCGATCATCAGTTCCCAAAAAAGAAAAAAAAAGAAAAGAAGGGGGACGAAACACATCAAATGCACGCAACACACACACGATTCAACCACTGCATGGGCTGGTGTCAGAAATCAAGCTTGGATAATTGTTCGATGGCCAATTCCCAGGTAACCCATTGAGTGGCGTTTGCTGGGAAAGCTCTGATGAGTGTAGGGGTCAATCCAGAATAAAGCGCCTTCCACCGACCTTCCCTCCAAAGCTGAAAAATAGAAACATAGCTCCATAAAAAACCCAACAAGAAAACCTGTGGGTGAATTCTTTAATGCTAAATCATTCTCAGTTTTTTTGTAGGGGGGGGGGAGGGGAGGGGAAGGTAGGATTGAGTTCAGAATTCGATCTCTGAAAGGGTTTTGGCCGTTTTATGTCTGGGAAAACACAAGAATGAGCAAAAAAAAAGAGAGAGGGAGTGACTCTCGCCCACTCACCATTTTGTAGTGCTGAATCATCCCCACATCGTGCCGAGTTCCTGGGAAAGCGGTTTGCAGTCTAGTCTTTGCGACATCGATCGGCAAAACCATTGCCCACATCTGTTTCCAGGAAATCCCACAAAAAACCATACATATCAACAAAAGTTTCATCACCTAGAAATCCTAAAAATCGACACTCAGGGAAAAAAAAAAAAAAAAGACTGAAGAAAATGCACTACGCCAAAAACACCCTTTAGTTAAAAAAAATCAGAACTGCATTTCCAGTTGTCCATATTCGAATTCTCACACATTCCTCACTCTTTTCATACCTTCTTTTACACACTTTTGTTCAGAAAAAAAATCCATTAAGAGTTCAACATCTCATCCGTTTTGAAAGTGTGACACTTCTCACACTTCTGTCCCATCTCACTCTCTTACCGCCGTCCCTGCCACCCCCCCGCAAAAAACTGCAGAGGTGGCATCTCCTGCTAGCCCCAACACCCCCCCGTCTTCTTCCCCGGCTTTCCGACGGCCGGGCAAGGTCTGTCTCATGGCTTCATAGATGGTGAAAAAAATTGCATTGCCAGGGACCTCCCTGGCCATTGTCGCATGCATTCCTCGAGTCAGTCCCCGCAAGCCTTCCGTTTCGTAACATCTTTGCAAGCAATGCATCGGACCGTTGTAGCGGCTGCCGCCCGCAACTTGCATGCGACACTGCGATGCAATGCATTTTATCAGTAAAAAAAAGACAAATTTTATTTTTCAGTATTTCATGACTAGCTTTTTTTAGGGGGAATGATGGATGGAAAGAGACAGGGAGATTTTAGCAGCAAACAAAGAAAACGATCGTGGGCTCATAAACTGCTACACGGAAAGGGAAAAAAATAGAAAAAGAGTGATAAGAATTTCGGATTTTGGCTGCTGGGGGGTGTCCAGCAAAGTAAAACATCTCTGTATTTATTTTTATTTTTTTTCTTTCTTTCTTTCATTTTTTTTTCATATTTTCTGTGGAGCATTTGTTTTGAAAAAGAAGGGAGCAACTGCTCTGCAGACTGGCACCTTGACAAGCTCCGTCGGTCCCAACACTACGCTCAAGAAAATCCCAGCGGATCCAGCAGCAATCGGAACGAAATGTAGAGGGGGTTGATCTGCTGGTTTCCCATCCTACATTCCAGAAACTTAAAATGCATTAGATTACCTCAGCGAAAGCAAACGATGCATCAACAAAAACCCTGAAAAATTGCGATTAATGAAGCACAATGCTCTTGAAAAAATACGTATTTTAAAAAAATGCTACAAACCACCTCTACCAAAAAAAAAAGTACATGCAACACATCCTTATTTTCTGCAAAAACTCCAATCACAGATCGAAAGGCTTATTCCCATCCCCGCATTCGAATATCACCCGCTCCATTTCTTTAGGTTTTTTTTTATAAATCGGTAATTTATGTTTTTTGTGGGTAAAAAAAAAACAAATTAATACATAAATAATACAACTAAATAATAACTAAATTGTTAACTAAATGCTTGTTTTTTTCTCCTAGTTGTTGTCGGCAGAGTTTTTAATAAAGTAAAGGGAAAAAATGGAAAGGGTGGCATACCTGCAAAAGACTGAGAACTCGCCGATACACCTGCCGGCAAGAGCGAAGAGGTTGTCAGCGCTTCCCCATCACATCAGGCTCTTCCCAAAGAAAAAATAAAAAAAAAAAGCACCTGGGAAATATGTTAAAAAAAAGATTTGGTCAATTCAGATCGATTTTCTGTGTGCTGTCACACCCTTCATATTGCTGAATTCCGAACATTTAGAGTTTCGCCCCCCCTCCCCTTTCCTTTGAAAAAAAATATATCCTTTTGTCAAGATTCGCTTTTCTAGTATTTTTTTTTCCATCACCAGCACCAACCCTTTTTGCATTTATTTGCTCAAAAAATTTCTTCCCATGGCCTCTGTGTCTCAAATCAAACGGTCTGGATGTCTGTCTCAAAACGACCCAGGATCCAGGATTACTCACCAAGTAATTGATCCCGGTTTCTAGAGCGCCTCCAATCAGCGGTGGGGTCAATCCCCGATAAAGGCCTCGAATCTATCGATTACAAAAACATAGCACACAGATAAGTGCAAATCACATCACATGCAACCAGAAATCCATTAAAAATAAGCCAATTTTTTTGGGGGGCGGCAGAATGGCAGCTCACCCCATCAAATTTGAGGATGTGGCGAAAGCACTGCCAAGCCCCCCTGTACACTCCTCTCTCAGCTTGAAGGCGAACCTTCACGGTATCGAAAGGAAACCCTGACGCGATGTTGGCGCCGCCAGCTATAAGCCCTGCACACATCTCTTTCACCACGAGCGCATTTGTATCGCCCATCCTGGCGCACTCACTTTTTTTTTCTCCCTTTTCTTTGCCTCCTTTTCTCGTTTTTCGGCCCCTTCTCTCACTCTTTATCTTCGAAAAGAGGAACCAAGAACGGCGCGTTGCAGGGGGGGGGAAGTCGCACGCAAAGGGAAAAACGCGTTGTGTCGACGCTGAGGTGGTGCAGCGAGAAACGCCATGTTGTCTTTTTTTCCCTGTGTGTGAGAGAGAAAACCAAATCGAGTTGAACCTGACGGACTGCGTGAACATAGTGACGTACATATTACGTATCCCTGTGCGCGGCAAGATACAAGAAAGTGTGAGGGGCAAAAAGAAGGGGAAATCGTCGCCAGGCATTTTTGTTTTTCCACCTACTCCGCATATTTTCCTCGATGCGGTTGTGCTGCAAGTGTAATGAGCGACGGGCGGTTCTTCGCCGGCCAAAAACCGGCGAACAGGTGAGTTTTCATAGTGTTTCGAAACGCTTTGAACGAGAGCAGCCAGGAATGCTGGAAAAAAAAAAAGAGAAATCTCAAAAAAAATATTTCTGTGGCCACCAGCACCCAAAGAAAAGCAAAAGGCTTTGAAAAAAATTCTCTTCACATTTAGGTGTTTTTTTATGTTTTTTTTTTGGCGATCAAATTACGTCAAGGCTTTTTTTACATTCCTTCTTCTTCCCTTCAAAACCAATCCTTTTTTTTTCCTCCCCCTTTCCTGCTCCAGGTTTATTGGCCGATGAGAAATAGAAGCATTATTATTTGAGCGTAATAATATTTTGCTTTTTTCAGCATTGCCGAGAATGCTTTTATTTGGCACTCGAGGATGAGGTGCACGAAACGATTGTCAAATATAAGTTGTTCAAACCAGGGGAGCGAGTGGCGATTGGAGCATCCGGGGGAAAAGACTCAACCGTCTTGGCACACTTGATGTCGCTTCTCAACGAACGGCATAAGTAAGGGAATAAAATGGAATGAAATGAAGTGAAACGCCCCTGGTGCCCCCCCCCCCCCCAAAAAAAAAGAGAGAGAGAACAAAATATGTAGGGGAAAAAAATCCGGAATAAAGAAAAAAAAATTGCTAATTCTGAGGTTAAATATCAACTGTTATCTTTTCAAATAACAGAAATTGCTTTTAAAATTGTATGAGGGGCTAGATCATTGCATCCTTTTTGTTTTCGCCCCCCTCTCCGAAAATTGTGCTGGCTCTACCCACCCAACCCCCAACCCCCTTTGCATAGTTGGTGAGTTCATGCTGGTTTCTTGTTTTGATTTTAATATCATTCCTCTATTCAGCTACGGGTTGGACCTTTTTTTGCTATCGATCGATGAAGGCATTTCTGGATATCGAGACGACTCTCTGGAAACGGTGAAAAGGAACGAAATCCAATATGGGCTGATGCTGAAAGTGGTTTCTTACAAGGAGCTATACGGCTGGACGATGGACGAAATAGTCAAGGAAATCGGGACGAAAAACAATTGCACTTTCTGTGGGGTTTTCCGCAGACAGGTGAGGACTGAAGAGGGGTGTCGGTTTTTTGCTTTCGATTGAAAGAGAATGCCCAAAACATGAAAATGCCAATGGTGTGGAATGCATGATTTTTTTTTATTTTGAACTGCCTGGTGAAAAGCATTCTTTTAAAGTTTCAACAAGCTTTTTTTTTTCCCTTTTTTTTCCCCTCTTCATCAAGCTTAGTCTTTCGACTCCTTTTTACTTTTTGACGATATCGTTTTTTTTTCTTTCTACCTTTTTGCGAAATAGCTTGGCTCTTTCCTGCTTCTCGGTTTTAATTTTTTCAAGTCTCAATTTTTGCTTTTCTGTTTTGTTATATTTCTTTTATTTTTTTCCTATTTTGCTCACGACTCAGGCTTTGGATAGAGGTGCTGATATGATGAAAGCGGATAAAATTGCAACCGGACATAATGCCGACGATGTTGCAGAAACCGTTTTGTTGAACCTAATCAGAGGGGATCTACCAAGGTCAGTTTCAGTTCGAAAAAAATTGAAAAAAAGTGTTTCAATGGCAAGAGAAGCAAGAAAGTGATTTTTTTTCTTCTTTAATTATTGTTTAATTAAATTTTCAATTGCACGACAAGACAAGAAAAAAAAAAGGCAGCTGTGAGCAGAATGGCACTCATTTTTACTGCCGATTTTGTGAGATTATTGTAGGCTTGATAATTTTCTGAATTCAAAAAAAAAATAAATAAGGAAGCAAACGAGTCAATACATGCCCATTTTTACTGCTACTTATAGTAAAATAATAATAATGGATAGAATTAAATTGCTGAATGCTTTTTGGTGCAGATTGGGGCGATGCACCAATCCTATCACTGGGGAGGGCAGCACTCTGCCGAGAGTGAAGCCTTTCAAATACACTTACGAAAAGGAAATCGTCATGTATGCCTATTTCAAGAAGCTGGATTATTTCAGCACGGAGTGCATATATTCGCCTTTTGCTGCAAGGGGGCTCGCCAGAGATTTCGTCAAAGACCTGGAGGTTTGTGTGTTTCTGTCTGTTGGTGGGTGGGTGGTTATCTTTTAAAAAATAAAATAAAATGAATGCTCTGTTGACAAATCGTAGGGCAGCCGATACCAATTCTGACGAAATGAGAAAGAAGGAAGCCCTCTACAAAAAAAAACTGGATAAAAAAAAATACTGCTGCTTTTTTCTTTTTTTTTTTTATTTCTTGCACCCAAGTCTCCGACACATTTTTTTGAATGTTTTTTTTTTTGGCCTGATTTTTCCAAAAAAAAAAAAAGGCGACGAGGCCATCAGCGATTTTGGATTTGATTCGATCGGCAGAGCAGTTTCGGATACCTGATATCGTTCAGCAAGAAATGCCACATCCGAAAAGGTGTGAGAGGTGTGGCTATTTATCCAGTCAGGTGAGGTTGCATACGAGCTGCCCTAAAAAAAGAATCCAAAAATTCCGAGCAAGAGAGATAACACTGTCAGGTTTTGAAATGTTTATGCATATTATAAATATATTTTTTTCATTTCTGTTTTTTTTTGGAATCCTGCCTGTTTCGTTGTTTTTTTGTTTTTGTTTTTTTGTATGTTTGTGTCTTTGTATCTGAAGCACCACTTCAAACTTCTTCTTATTGTTTTCTTTTCCCAAGAAAAAATTAATTAATTAATTAATTAATGAAAAAAAGAAAAATTGCATTCCATGAAAACAAAATGAATGTGTCTTTCAGAAAGTGTGCAAAGCTTGCGTTTTGCTGGAAGGTCTCAACAAGGTGAGAAACCCGCATCCACTCTTTTTTTTTTCTTTTTATTGTCTGAATCGACAGAACACAAGTTTCTATGTATTACATTTTTTTGTATATTTTCTGTTTATTTGAATCCTGAGCAGCTTTTTTCTCTCTTTAAAAAAAAATCAAACCTGGGAATCCTTCACAAATCTTGAGAACTGTGAAATCAAATTTTATCTTCGGTGTAGAATACTGAAGGGTGAATACTTAACTATTTGCTGTGGTCTATTGCGCCCTGAAAGATATGGCAACCCACAAGCAATTGATCGATTGATTTTATTTATCTAGAGAGTATTTATTTATTGATTGATTTGTTTCATATATATAGAGAGAGACTTTTTTCTTGAATCTTTTTCAGGGACTACCAAGGCTGGGGGTGAGCAGGACTCGGAAGAAGCATGTTACCATCAGTCAGACCGAAGATTCGTAACAAATGACTAATTTTTTTTCTTCTTCTTTTTGTACCGCTTGCTGTCTTGTTTTTTATTCATTTCTGCTGTCTCAATAGTGAGGGGCATGGATTATTTATCATACAGGATAGCAAGTGTTTCGGAAGCCGTCAGAAATTTGCATGGTTTCTCATTTCGAAGAAAAAAATCTCAACAGGTTATAGAAAAAAAAAAAAAACACCAATCGCCTTGACAAAAAAATTTGGGACATTCTTTTTTGGAAGGCAGCAATGAACGATCAAGCGGTTTGGTTTCATACGAAAACCAAATCACGGTTTTTGTCACGGTTTGCCAAATTCGAATTTGGGATGGTTGTTTCATGGTTTAAAAAAAACTCGTCACAGTGAGTTGAGAAAAATATCTTGTTGCACCCTCATTGGTTTGAAAGTCTTCCATGCTTCGCACAACAACTGCTTTTCGGCTCCGTTTTCTAAAAAGAGTACATTTTGCCTTCTCAAAATCCAGTTACCAATCCGAATCATCTCAAAATGCTGCAATCGATTGTCCGCCTTTCTTTTGCATGGTTTAGGGAAATGTGGTTCTGTAGACGGGTAGCAAAGCCTTGGTAGAAGAGAGTCAAGCGAGTTTTTTTTTCTTTTCGAATCAATCGAGTAGCCTTACACGTGTTTCGAAGCTTGTTCACAAAGCCCAGCAGTGAAAAAAATAAAAAAATAAAATAAAAATAAAATAAAATTCCTTGATATAGTCAACTCTTCTCCTCAGAGGCTAACCGTTAACTGACTCTCATTAACCCAGTTTCGCATGGTTATTCTCGATGTCTTCTAATGCAATCATCTTATTCCTGGTTATGCTGGTATGTTGGTTTTCACAATTTTCAAGTGGTTGCAGCAAGAAAGCCCAACAGTGCGTATCCTCTTTAGCCCAGCATGTTGCTTTCGGGACCTCTCCAGTATCTCCGCCTTCCATCCATTTTCTATGGCTCGTTTATCCACATATTGCAACAGGGCTTCAACTTTTCCTTGGGATTTTATGAAGTCGAAGTCCATGCCCCAGAGCTCCTACAATAGTCCAAAAAACGCATCATGCAACGATTCTTTTATTTTCATTTTAACTGGTTCAGGCCGAGTTGATGGTCAATTGCATGTGATTTCCATGAGATGCGAGTGTCCATTGGACACTGTCCAATCAAGCACCTTTCGAAGCAAAGGTCCGATTCGTCTTTTTCCCAGACTTGATTCAATCATGCAAGGTTTCCAGGTTTGTTATCAACAAAAAAAAAAACAAAAAGAAACAATCTGTACAGACAAAAATTCTTAAAAGAGGAAATGTTGCTGCTTCAGAAAAAGTGATTAACACAATCTATCGAAGGATGGTTGGATTGTTTCATCTGTTGAAAAAAAAGATGGCCATTTTAAAACACTGCTGACAAATTGCAAACGTTGCTAAGAACAGCATTCAAACATGCAAGCCTATCGTGGGCATACAAATTGGAAAATGAAAAGGGGAGAGGGGGTTTGTGGGAATCTAAATTTAAGAGGAAGACAAGCAGTGTTTGTTTGTTTCGAGGAGAAGTCCAGATGGTTTCCCCAAGGATCGAAAACGCAAGAACCCACAAATCACGTAGAAGTGTCTTTTCAGTTCGTGGAGCTCTCCTTTTGAAAAGCAACCCATTCGTGCCAGACATGTGAACTCCGATGATTATTCCACCGGATTCCTTCAACATTTCCTTTCGTAGCTAGTAGCTACTAGCTACCGAGGCCGCCCTCCCTTAAAAGAAATTCACCATATGGTGAATAATCCAAGAAACACTTAAGACTTCAAAGGTTCCACAAAAAAAAAAGAAACAGTAAACTTGGATTTGTGAATAATCAACAAAAGAGTTTATTCCCGTTCAAAAAAGCCGTTGAGTTCAGTTTTTTTGCTTTTTTTGCTTTTTTTGCTTTTTTTTATTTTTTAATAACGGTGGTAACCCATCCTGATCTTTATCCCTAAGTCTTTGATTGATTATATGCATGCATGTAGAAGAGATGCTTCGAGCAAAGTTGGATAAGCATTTTTCCAAGATTTACCATGGCTAAATACTGCTCATGAGAACACTTTGAAATCAAACACTGACGAGGCGACTTCCTCATGTGGTTGCAACCTGATCCAATACTATATGTGAAAGCATGTAAAATAATGTACAACAACAATGTATAAAATCATGGAAATCACGGATTATCCTCCGCTTCCTTCAACAATGGGCTGAAACACCAAGTGGGTTGAAAGACATCATGGAACGAGAGTTTCTTCTTGTGCAATTTGCACGCAAAACCAGACTGAAGGGGGGGGGCTGGGGAAAGATTCCTGAAATCCTCCAGAATACGTAGAATACGCTTTCACCAAGGGGTTTCAACAACACATCCAAAGATTTTGTACGTCCTGATTCACCCGATCCTGCAGTTTTCGTGTTTATATATATACGTTTTTCCCCTACTTGTTTTCTGGTTCAGTTTTTTTTTCCCTCCCTCCAAATTTTTCTTTTTGAAAGTGGGAGTCCTTGAATGAGATGTTGGGCTGAAAAAGTGCCAAGCTGCAAGGGAAAGGATGATCCACGCACCAATGGCAATAACAAGACTTCAGAATATCCATAAAAAAAAAAAACACAAACGAACAAACGATACTTTCTCAAGCAATGCCAACAATCGTACATACCAAACAATAACCAGTTGCGAAAACAAAAAAAATCCTTCAGGAGCACAAACCCTCCTTTCCCTTTCGGTCCCCAGTCCTCCTTGGAAATTAGCGCAGATAACTACACCCTGGCAAAAAAACCCAAGGTCAAATGAAGCACAAGATGAATAACATTGTTTCTAACCGAAAAACAAAAAGTCCAAGAAAACATGACAACCAACCGAGAACGTGCCTATTTTTAAAGCTTCCGATATAGAAATCTGTCTGAAGTTTTTTGGGGGGACCCCCCCCCCCCCCCCCCCTAAAAATACCCCAAAAAATGTGTTTTTTCCCCCCCAAAAAACTAACATTTTTTCTCTTAGGTTTTTTTTTCCCCTAAAAATATCCAAACAAATGTGTTTTTTCCCAAAAAAAAAACTAACATTTTTCCTCTTATGTTTTTTGTTTTTTTTTCCCAAAAAGGACGGGACGAAGCTACAATGTCTCATCAAAAAAAGTGATATTCAGAAGAAATTGAAAAAAAAAGCAAGTCCTTTACACTGTGGATTCTGTTTGGAATCCACCGTCTACGTGTTTTCCCATATCATGAATTTGATGCAACTAGATGGACAAGAAACGATGACCAAAACTTCAATTTCCAAAATTTAAAAGAATGTACTTTACACACGACAACAGCCCAAAAAGTACAAGTCCCAAAAATCTTCAAAAAATATAATTGAATAACTACCAGTTTGGAACACCCGCCCCCCCCCCCCCCCCCCAAACAAAAAAAAAAAAAAAAACAGAAAAAACAAACAAACAATGCTTTCTCAAGCAATGCGCACAATCTTGAATACCAAAAGCCAGTAACGGAAAAAAAAAAAAAAAAAAAACATTAAAAAAATGCCTTTCATCGACTTCCAAAAACCATCCGAAACAAAAAAAGCCTTTTAAAGGGATAAATTACAAATACAATAATGATATCGAATTCAATACATCAAAAATATTTTCACACATAGAACTAAACAAAAAAGATGAACCACTTGTTGCTTGTTTCTTTTTTCACTTTTTTTTTCAGGGCATCAAAAATTTTGGCAAAGGGGTGGGATGGTTTGAATCCTTTTCTATGCCCCTGTTACAGACAAAACCGAAATGAAACATTTGGGCGACCTCTCGAGTTTGCATTCCCATGGACATGTGCGAAACGGAGGATCCGAAATAAACGGGCCTCCATTTCGGTTTGCTTTCCATCAGATCCGCGATTGGAATGTAGACTGCCGGAATATCGGACAAAAACAATTCGTTCACCTGAGAATAACACACCACATCCCACCAAAAAATGAAAAAATGAAAAAAAATATAATACACAAATATAAGAATATAAAAATAGGAATACAAATATAATAATATTATTTTATTTTATTTTATTTCAGCCAATAAGTAAATCAAGCAAGAAAGTTTGGGATCCAGAATCAGGCAAAGAATAAAAAAACCGGAAAAATAAAAATAAAATTTGGGGCATTTTTTGGGTTTGTGTATATTTGTCTGTGGCTGCCCCTTTTTTTTTCCCGGGGGGCCATCACCGACAGAACCACAAAAAAAAAATCACAAAAAAGGGAATAATCTTAATCTTAATCTCGTCAAACATTAAGAAAATTTGATGCGAAAAATCTTGGTTTTTTTCTTCCCAAACGTTTTTTTACTTGCCACAGTTTGTTTTTTCTTCCTTTCTTTTTTTTTCTCGGCACCTGAAAAAAAGTCCCGTTGAGTGGAAACTTTCCCTTCATCGCTGTGCGCGATGGGGTCAAAATCAAAAATGGAATATCTTGGCGGCCTTCCTTCAGATATGGCAATATGTCCCATCGAGCCGTCATCAAATCCTCGCTGTCTGCCCTTGCATCCACAGGGAAAACCCGAGGATCGGGCAGCAAAAAATAAGGGTTGGGATCTTCTGCGATTCGAGGGGGAAAGCCGAGTTGAATGATTGGGTTCAAAAGCTTGCCCACACCTGTTTTGATTGTCGGAAAATAAACAACGAAACGAAACGAATCATGATGAGGAGAAAAAAGTGCTCTTTTCTTAATTTTTTTTTTTTTTAGTTATTTTCAATTGTTCGGGGCCGAATGGATATTATCACTTCCCCTCCACGAAAAGAAAAACAAAAACAAATGAAAAAAAAAAAATGAAAAGAAAAACGGAGAACTGTAGGTTTAGGAATTTTTTTCTTTTTTTTCTCCTGTCGGGAGATCTCATCCGGAAAATAAAAACACACACCTAAACAAAAAACGTAGAAGTTGAATTGAAAACATCGAAATAAACTGCAAAAAAAAGAGAGTCCGTACCCATGATTGCGAAAAACACTCGCCGAGTGTGTGATTGAGTGGGGGGGCCCGGGTGAATGATTAATTCGTTTGTTTTATCGCAGTCTTCGGCTGCCTGCCGAACATCATCCCCGTAATCGTCCATCCCCAGATCCGTTAAGAATTCATCTGAAACATACATACATTTGAAAAAAAAAAATACATAAAAAAAGAATCAATGCAGTGTATCCAAAACATACATCAACCTCTTGCCTCAATCACTTTGCACCCCCCCCCCCAAAAAAAAACACTACTCAAAAAAAATAAAAACAAACAGGGAAAGAAATATATCTATGTATATATTTTTATGTCTATTTATTCTTTTTTTTTAGCTTGACAAGAGAACGGAATCTGTTTTTTTTTTTTAATTTCAATCAGAAAAGAAAAAAAGGCCTCAGGAGCTCGACAAGAAAAAGGAATCCGTTTTCGGCACAAACCACTCCTCTGTTCCCTTGCGAAGTATCCAATATTACCCAACCGTTGATCTTTGACCGATCGGTTACCGGGCCAAACACAAAACACTCCTCTTTCTTTTTGCTCACCATCGGTTTCTCCAGTGGCCACCTGCAAGGCCTCACTCACCGCAGCGAAAGCCCTGCCTGCATCAGCATTGGAGCACTTATCCGGATGAATCAGCATCGAAATCTTGTGATAGCGTTTCTTGGCGGCTCGATGGTCCCCCCTCTGGCTCTCCTCCAACCCCAGAATCAGCTCCGACCTGCACAAATCCATCGCATCAGCCAGCTCCGGAGCGCCCAACACTGATGTAGACTCCTCCGGCATGTTCTCCACCAACTCCATGATTCGCTCCACCTCCTGATCCCCAGCAGTTTTCGTGGATTCGCCCATCGCTGAAACCGCACCTCCATGACTTACATCCTCAGCAAGCTGCTGTCCCATGGAGTTCGAGGCATTTGACTTGGTGTGCTGATGGGGAGCAGGGCTGAGATTCGGCTTGCTCGAGCCAGGTTCAATACGAGAAGCCGTCGAAGCATCTCCACCCACGGAACGATTCTTCTCAACGGGCAAGCCCACACTTTCACAGACGCTGGATCTTGTTTTTCCAGCGCTGCTCCTCTGATTGGACCCCACCGAATCCCTGACTCCATCTGAGCTGCCCAAAACCTCCTCACTGTTGAGCGAAATCGGAACCCCTGAAGGGGAGCTTCCCTGGTTTCGTTTGGCTGAGGGGGGCGGCGGTGGAGACATCGGCCCCGCCAAATCTTCCACATCAGGCAGGCTGGACCCCACTCGAGCTGGAGTTTGATATTCCCCACCAGGTGTTGGCACCAGGTTGGTCATTCGGTTAGGGGTTAGGTGGCCAGGTCCGACCCCAGATGCAGCGGAGAAGATTCCTAAGGCCTCCGCCTGTTTCGCCTGACAAGCTTCGATCTTGGCCGATCGTCTGGGGGTTTCGTAGCCTTCCGATTGGGGAGGGCTGTTGGTGTTCTTTTGAGGGGAGCCCTGGGAGGAAGCTGGGGATTTCCTGGGTGGCGAATTCTTCTTGAATGGCTTTCTCTTACGCTTTGGGGGTTTCATTGAGGAGGGGTCAAACCTGATACCAAACAGAAATCCTGCTCAATTCGGTGAACCCCCCCCCCGAGAGGTTACCGAAAAACAAATAAAAAAAAAAACCTGAATCTTTCTGGATCCGGAAATGAATCGAGGTTTTGTTTGCATTTGAAACAGAGCCCTGACCTGTTCTGATCAGATTTTAGTCATCCACCCCCCCCCTTTTCAAATTCCACCTATCACCTTCGGCCGCCATATCTGGAGTATTCGCAGACATCCCTCAATGGGCAATAGCCACATCTTGGGGCCCTCTTGGTGCAGAAAACCTTTCCCAGGGTGATCATCTGGTAGTGCAGCTCGTACAAGGTGGCGAAATCGAAATGCATGATTCGTTTGTGCAAATATTTGTGGACTTCTTCCTCCGGGGCGTATTCGTCCAGCTCTTCGATATTGCCCACCGTCTGCTCCCCCCCCCAAAAAAAAAAAGAAATTAAAAATAGAACAAACAGACAAACACCTTACAGCATTTTTAATTGGTGGGGGTTAGTTTTGCAATAGATGTCCCCAGTGAGAGAAAAAAAACAAACAAAAAAAAAGCTACAGTAGGCTATTTTGCTGCTTGTTTTGTTTTTTCCCTTGAAGAGATCAATATTCCAGAAAACAAACAAAGGAAGAAGCAAATAAACAAAAGTCCCCGAACCGGCTTTCTCCTATTCCGATGCATCCCAGGGGCGGGTGGGGGCCGCACCAACAATTTTCCGAAAAGGCTCCACATACTTTACTGGTTATCCCAGACGAGATTACCAACTTTTTGGTCAATTTTAAAGGGAAAAGAAAACCACTTCACCCAAAACCTCCCTCACCTCCAACGGAATCCATCCCAGTCTGGCGCAAATTCTAGCAACATTCACATCCACCGGAAAATCCTTCCTCCCCATGCACAGCAGCATGACGCAGGAAGCGCTTTTTCGGCCCAATCCTTCCACGGAGGAGGTCAAATACTCCACAACCTCTTCATCGGGTAAGGAGTGCAGCCAATCCATCGATAACTGCATGAATGGATATTAAAAAACAATCAATCGGTCGTATCGCACTTTTTCCAAGCTACATGGAATCCATCGATTGAAAAACAAAAAACGATAACAAAAAAAAACACAGACAAGAGAGGAGGAAAGCAACCCCCCCTTCAAAAACAAAACAAAAACAAAACGCCAAAACAGCAGGGGGGGGGTGAAGGGATCAGAATCGCACTTCTGGAATCAATTGCTCGGCTCACCTTGTCGAAAGGTAGTTTCCGAGAAGCCGAGTCTTTTTGTTTGCTGCCCTTCTTTCCCCCAATCATTTCATCAGGCACCACGATCCTCTTCTCGAATTCTGGAACCGGGACATGCACAGCAATCTCCCCATCGCAATCGACCTCTTGAACGCCCCCTCCTCCCGTCAAGCTTCCTTCTTTGCACCCAACAAACCACCCTTTCGCATCCTCGGCACCCTCGATGGAGCCTTCCAGGGTTGCTTTGTTCATGCAAGGGAATTCTGATTGGTTTTCGACCCTTCCATCGAAATCCTTCCCCTGCTCTGCAACGAGGGGCTCCTCTTCTCCATGGCAGTCATCCAGCACAATCAAAACTTCGCTGACATCACATGCGATCTCCTCCCCTTCCAGCCCCACACCGATTTCGACATTCTGATCTCCTGCATTTCCCGGCACCAAGGCTCTAAAATACTCCCCCCAGTCAGACATCTCGTCGTCAGAGCTGGGGACGATATCGATCCCTTGCTCCATCCTTGTTACGCCACCGGGAGCTTCGACTCCAGCCACCGGCCCTTTTGGGGGTGGCCCCATGCAATCCATTCTTCCTCCGATTGAACCATCGGTTGCTTTGATCTCCTTCTTAGAACCTGCTTCGCGTCTTGGGCTTTCTATTGGGATCACCTGAACTTCTGCAGCATTCACGGCTATGATCGCTTCCCCGTCTGTTGGAATGGATGATGGGCTGCCATCCAGCTCAAAAATCTCATGCTCCAGTCTCGAAATGACCCCATGCAGAGAATTGGGCCCAAAGAGGCGTTCTTGTTCGGCGGCTTCCAATCGCTCCTTCCCTTCGCACACCCAACACACCCCAAAAAAGAAACTTTCAAATAAATTGTCGGTGGAAGATGTGGAAAATTTGGTGGGGGTTGGTTGAGACGGGTGAGTGGGGGGATTCGATTGGCTCATACCTCGTTCGATCTGTTTTTTGAGTTCCTCCTCTTTTCGTTTTTTCTCTTTCCACCACCCCTCCAGATTTTCCTCGGCAATGCGCCCCAAAAACTTCTTGATCCTTGCGGCAAGCGTGTGTTGCATCCCCCGACATCTAAAATCCAAAAAAAACACAAAAAATATGAAAAAAAGAATCATCAACGAGCCTAACTGAAATCAATACCCTCCCTCCCCAAGAAATTCTAATTTTGAGACGACAATATAGCGTTAAAAAAAAAAAAAGGGGGTTTTCAAAGGGATTTAGCTTTTCCCCTTGGCCCCCTATTTAGTTTTCTGTTTTCTTTCTCACTTGATGCAGTCAGCCAGAACGCTTTCGTCTGTGTTGTGGATCCCCATCCAATCCACCATGTCTGAACAGTCGCGCGCATTCCACAGAGCTAAGGGCTCGATCTCCGAATTGAAATCGACAGGGTCGTCTTGCAAAATATCCTGACGGTTCCATTTGGTGCCGTATCTTGGCAGATTTCTGGAAGGAAACCTTGCAGCGATGTTCATGAAGGCCTTGCTGGAAGAAGTGTCACTCACATTCTGTGTCAAAAACACCCCGGCGACGGAATCCAGGATCGAACCGCCCCAGGGGACGCTCATTCTTCTGTCTCCGAGAACTGCCCTGAAAACGCACCGAAAACCAGCTACAAATAGATAGTTTTTCCTTTTTTTTTTTTTTTTTCGTTTTTAATATCTCGGTTTAGTTGATAGTTAATTATTTGACAAGCAGTCAACCTCATTTGCTCTGGGTTTGAATTTTGCGAATTTTCCGAATTAAAAAAAAAAAACGGTTTTTGAGCTGACGTAAAGCGCAGATGGTGTTACTCAGGGAACGATGCCACACCGAGACGACGCTTCTACTGGCACAAAAAAAATTTGAATATTTAACTTCAAAAAAAGTTTTTCACTACAAATGAAAAACAAGCTCGCAGTTTGGTTTGTATAAACAAACCTCATTCTGGCGGTGAACATGCAAATGCGATGCGTCCAGGTCGTTTGCTCGTCCATCCCATAAGGAATTAATGTCAAAATTCCTGGTTTCAAAACGTGGGCACGCTTCTTCGATCTACTCTTTTTCGGTTTCTTTTTCCCTGGGAAGAAAAACAAAAACAAAAAAAACTCTGAAAACATACATACATATATTATGACGATTGTTTTGATTCCTTCTGCAAAAAGGGTGGAAAAAAAAGAGAGAAATACAATAACGCACACCACCAACCTTGTTTTTCCCTCATCGCATTCAGCTTCACTTTCCTGATGGCCCTGGCAATTTGAGCATTAGTCAAAGAAGTCATGTCCCCGACGACGCTCCCATATTGACTGATCGCCTCACCACTCTCAGCTTCCAGCAGAACTGACGCCAGCTCCGGATCGAACGGCAGCCCCCCGTTTCCCATTCCCCCCGAAATTAACCCATCGCCCCCCACCGAAATCCCTCCTGACTGCGAACCCACCATGCAAACAGCATCACCAGCCCATGCATCGACACCCCGCGTCTCAAATGCTTCCGATTGATTGTTCGGCGGTCCGATCGGTTCACTCGTTGCTACGGTGATTTCCCCACCCAGAGAAGGCAGCCCCACGTGGCTGGCTCCTACTATTTTAGCTCTGAAGGAGGAGCCCTCCAAATCCGGCGTCACGGCAAACCCAGCACACTGGTACAAGGTCTGGTGCACAAAATCAACCCCGACACCATCATTCACCGGAGCGAGACCTATTTCTTCCCCCAATCGATGCTCCCACGCATCGGGTAAAAACACAACAGGGAATGATCCATAAAGCACCTCATGGCAGATGTTCTGATCATGGTTCTGTTCAGCAGGCTGGATGTCAGCCTGGGAGGATGCCACCGCCAAGTCCCCCCCCTCCACTAGAACTGACTGCGGTTTCTTGCAATCCAAGGAGAGCCCTGACATGGCTTGACTGATGTCCACCACATTCATCTCAGTGAACTGTTCGTTGGGGTCGAGCTCTGCCGCCCCATCGGCCATCTGAATTTCCATCTCGAAGATACGTTCTGCTACTCACGGTTGGACTTGGGGGTTTTGACTTTGAAGTTCGGAGTACAGTCGAGGTTTCATCTCCTGCACCTGTCAAAAGACCCCCCCCCCCAACAAAAAAAAAGGCAGCAAGATATTCATATCAAGAAAACAATGTAAAACATTCATGCTGCTTCCTGGTATCTAGTTCTTGTCATGTTGACCTTCGTGGAGCCAGGTTCTGGTGTGAAGGGAAGTGAACCGTAAAGTATAGGGCCTTTGCCTTTGTGTGTATGTGTGTCAGACAGACAGAGTGTGAGATGACTCGGGCAGGGGGTAGAGGGGATTCACGGCACATGGTGGGGTGGTCGATGCCAGAATTTCAAAGCTGGCCACCCTTTTCACTCATCACTCTTCGTCATTCAGGAATGAAAGCCACAGACTGCCCAAATGTCTCGATGAGACAAACACCACTCAAAACAGTAAACTCCATGCAGGTGCAAGTGCACTGCTGATTACGATAAAGGCTGGGGTTGGGTCAAAGACGCGCGGGAAACGCGACGAGGGAGGTGTAACTGATTGACTCGAAACACGAGGTTGCATATCTCGTTTGTTTCCCCAAAGGAAAACGAGGTTTTGAGGTTTTGAGGGTCGGCTCCAGGGTTGGTCAAGGGATACGGTTGATATTACGTAGGAGACGCGCAAAGAGCTTGCTTGTGTGCTTGCGGTGTTGATGGGGTTCCTTCTTGGCGAGTTTGGGGTGGTTTGGGGGGAGCCACGACGTGACGTCGAGATAAAGCCGTCGAGTACAACCGAACGAGACGTCGTGCCTGTGTTCCTTTCCTGTGGATACTCGTAGTGTTAACCAGCTTCTTTCCGTTCTTTTTCGTTTCTTAAAAGCGACGATCGGCCATCTCTGCCCTTTCCTGCGTGTTTGACGCGTGCGTCACTTGCCGACGAACGAGGAGTTTCAACTTCTTCGCGGGTTTTCGTTTGGTCTACGTTCGAACACTCGAAGCCGTACTCACCGCGGAGTACTCCTACGGTTTCCCCGACCACTGTAACGACGCACTCCTTCCGCCGCCTTCCTCTTTTCGAATACCTATCGAATCTTCCACTTTCCCCTCAAACCATTGAATCGATTCGAGAACACACTCAAGCAGCGAACACACACGATTGATTGAAGAAGATATGGACGATGAAGTCGATATGCTCACATTTGCGCTGCGCATTCATCGTCTCAGTTACGATTTGCACTGCTCCGCAGCTCAAATTGTAGCTGAGACGTTGAATGCGGAGCGGATATTGTGCAACCATACCCCGAATATAAAATCGTGGAGGAATTACTATGGCCAAAGCAGTACCAGTTATTGATAGACAGTTATATATATATATATATGTATGTAATATTGAGTGAGTGAGTGAGTTATTGATAGACTTGCAACAACAAACTTTGATTTAAAACTAAAACCTGGACTTGCAATAGCAAACTTTGATTGAAAACTAAAACCTGATAAGGGGGAGAAAAGAAACTTTTTTTTTTGGGAAGTTCTTGGTTCATTTCATCCTTTCGGGCATCCACAAGATAAAAATCCTCTCCACATTCTACACTCAATAGAAGAAAAAACACACATAAATAATGATAATGATAAACACAGATAAATAATCAAGAGTATCACGATCCTTTCGAGCTGGGTTGAGGTGACATCGTCGGGCGCATTTGCACCACATTTTACGCACTCCTCCCTGGCACCCGACTCAAGTCCATGTTCCACCATTTTGGTGAACCCAAGCACTGGGTGGCCAATGCGATTTGTGGTGTCGACGCTTTGTTGTGGTTTTCTTCTTCTGGCGACGACTTTCAGTTTCGCCGCTGCCGTTCGTGTTGGGAATTGGGACTCACAGAACTTGGGGAAGAAGAATGCGACCTTGGTGAGAATCCGCTGGACGACGCTGCGTCATCCTTAAAAATACCAGAGTGAACGACGACTGAGTGGAAACGATAAGCTTTACTTCTGCTTGGCTTCCCATTGGGTTTTGTCAGGTGGGGGGAAAAACACGGGCTCGCGACTGCGGGCTCGTTTTTTTCTCTCTACGAAATGATTTTTTTTGGGTTTTTTTTGTACAGAATGTGGGTCGGGATTTTGATTGTTTTTTTTTTCTTTTTTTGAGTTGATGTTAGGAGGCTTAGGGATTTTGGATTTGATCCCAGGTAGACAGCCTTAATTCGGACTTACACAATCCATGAATATGCATGCAGAAAAAAAAAACAGTGTGTTGTTGTTCTTATTTTCTGTTTTTTTTTTCTTTCTGTGGGGAAGGATGAAACATGCGTTAAACGTTGATGGATGAGTTTCTTCGAAAAAAAAAATCGAGTGATGAATGATCATAGTCGAGAGACTGAAAAATTTAACATAGGGATCCAAATTTTTCTCAGGGTGGTGATAATGACAGCGATGGGTTCTCTCAAGGGGCCATGCAAGGCCTGGCGATGGTACGTTATTCATCATTATACAATATATATATTTCCCACTTGTTCAGCAATAAAATAATATCTTGAAATCGTCCCGAAAACCTCCAATTGATTAACTTAAAAATAATTAAAAAAAAGCTTCACCAATCATTTTTCACAGAAAAAAGCGTGTACGTTGCTGGTTTGAGTTTTTTGTTTCGAATTGTATGTACTCACGGACAATCTTCAATCCACATGAAAAATTGCCAAGCTTGTCTTTTTTTGTTTCATTTTTTGTTTTGGAGTCGATGCAGTGTCCAATAAATAATGGGGTCGAAGCGGTCGTTGGCTGAGAGTGTGTGTGCGTTGTTTTTTTTTGCCCCTTGAAAAAGATTCTCGTCTCCGAAATGGGGGATGAAACATTCATCATTGCGGCCATTCTGGCGATGCGACACCCCAAGACAGTCATATTCACTGGAGCCATCGCTGCATTAGCGCTCATGACTGTAAGCCAAAGCATCATCATCATGAAACCACTGCCAGAATGATTTAATAATAATTTTATTATTTGGGTCAAGAATACCATTATTACTTCGGTTGGTTGTGTGCGAATCCTTCAGAAAGTGAATCGAGCCCTATCCTTAAAACCATTGAATTGATTGAATCCATCCCAAAAAAATTGTTACTCATCATCTCGATTGTTCGAATATTCCGTCTGCAGCCAAATTTGGAGCCGAATTTCGATCATGTGTTTTGACCATTCATTTTTTTTTGCTTATTGGTGAGTTCATCTATGCAATTCTCGAGCTAAAAAGCTGATTTGGCACAGGTGATTTCTGCAGCTTTGGGAGTGGTGGTCCCTGCTTTGATTTCCCCAGAATTGACTCATCATGCTGCGACGATTCTCTACACGATATTCGGATTTCGTTTGCTGTATGTTGCCTGGAAAGCAGACCCTAATGAAACCCAGGTGATTTGCTCAAATTTTAACTGAAAAGAGAATTTAAAACCGGAGCAAATTAAACTGAAGAGCAAATTCAACACCGTCCAACACAGTTCGTTAGAATAATAAAATTGAGAAGTATTTCCCAGCAACGTGTCCCTTTTTTTTATCATTTTTGTGCTGTTTTTTTTTTGTTATGTATGCATATATATAGTTTTGTGCGAACCCTGCACCTCACTGTTTTCTTTTTTTGAATTATTTTTATGACTTGTACAGGAAGAAATCAAGGAAGTCGAGGAGAAGCTGAGCGAAACTCATAAATCGTCATCACCTTACAAGAGATTTTTCCAGAAACTGTGCACGCCAATATTGCTTGAAGCATTCATCTTAACATTCCTAGCAGGTGGAGTATCGTATAGTTGTTTTTTTTAATTCTTTCTTTACCTTTTTTTTTATGGAGGGGGGGAGGGGGTCGGACTGGTTTTTGCTTGAGATTGGGAAATCCTCGATCAGGTAGCTGCCAACCCTCCCCCCCCCCCCAACAAAAAAAAAGCGGATTCAGGTTTTCAATGTTTAATTGACGAAGTCCCATTGGCGATGGCTGAGGGGGGTTCCTTTCCTTTTTTTTTTCGATTCGTTTTTGCAGAATGGGGTGACCGGAGTCAAATTGCCACTATAACCCTTGCAGCACATTTGAATCCAGTGGGGGTCACTGTGGGGGCAATAGTTGGCCACATCGCATGTACTGGTCTGGCTGTGGTTGGAGGTAAATAACAAGAATCCTGACTTTTCTATTACTGTTGAATTTTTTTTTCCATTTCCATTTTCTTGTTCTTTTTTTTGTTTTGAGGGGGGGAGGGAAGCTGAGCTTCTTTCAGTACTGTTTATTGTCGAGCCATTGCTTTCAGTCCGGCCGAAAAAAAAAAGAAAAGCAAAAACCTGTTATGTATCTTTTTTTCTGTGATGCTCTTGTGATTTTTTGTGTGTCTTTTTGCCCCCCAACCAGGGGAATTGGTGGCGAGGAAAATTTCCCAGCGGACAGCCGCAATTGCCGGAAGTGTTTTGTTTTTTGCTTTTGCCGTCCACAATCTTATGACTTCGTGAGGAAAAAGAAGAAGAAAAAAAAAAAAAAACATGACGGAGTGGCTGTGATGTGATCCATTGTATGACTAACAGAGAAAGGCCAACACAAGAGTGCAAGAATGTGGTCCAATCGCGAAGAAATGCAACAGAATCGTGTTTACACCCTGAGAAAACCAGACATGGAGGGTTTTGAGATGCATCCAATATGTAGACCTCATTCAATGCCACATTTGTCTGACACTCATTACTTCCGATGAGATGTCTTGTCAGCAGTGTATTTTGTTTCAATTTTACTGGCCCCAAAGTGGCCCAAAATTTAGCAATTTCAAATCGTTGTGGCCCTTTTTTTGGCCCCAACGTCAAAAAGGCAAATAGCAAGGCTTGGTTTTTCTGTAGCATCTATTTAATGGCGTTGGTTTTGATGTCTGTGGAATCTCGATTGAAATCTTGGATGTGGCCCTAGGCCTTACAAACTTTGGGTGGATGTGGCCCTTTTTTGTCCCCAAAATTTGCCATTCTAAATTCGCTGGGGCCACGATGGACTGCACTTCAAACCAGTTTTCCACAAGAAGCCATTACAATTTGTTCGAAGTGTCTGTGGTGGTGAATTCTCCAAACCCCCACCCTCACCTCACAGAGAAATGAACGTAACGCTTTAAGCTACAGAGGAGGGCCCCTCTTCTCCCCTTGCCGGCCAGGAAAAGAGCGGGTGATGCGTGCATTCAATTGCGGCTCTCTCGCTGTGTTTGTTGCACTTGCCAGGCTAGCTCTGCGACTTCTTTTTAACTCACGAATTAACTGCAGTTGACATGCTGGGTAGCTGAGTCGAATGGGAAAAGGCCTATGTGGGCACCTGTGCAGCGGGGTGCACTCTTTGACATGCTCCATATTGAGGTAAGCTGCGCATACCCATACATAATTTATGCTGTTATGGAGATCAATTTCGGGAGCAAAATGTCGGCGTTTCCTTTCCACTCGAGGAAAGCGAGGGCGTGGGGATAGAACATATGAGCGGCTTCTCTTGATCGCATCCCCTTTGTAGCCGCCGCCAGAAGTTTCGCATTAGTCAACGAACCATTTCACGCAGAACCTCAAGACTGTTTGCCCACCCGCGACACAAACACAGTTCTGGGTCTGTGCAACTTTCTGTTTGTGAATATATTTTTCGCCACTCATTTTCGACACAGTTTCAGCGCAGGTCACTAGCAAATCGTGGTAAGCTGGCATATATTCTCTCCGCGAGCCCCCTGTGCAGTCATTACTTTTAGACCTTTTTTCGGCCGCTCGTTGTTCTAACCGAAACAACGACGACATATTTGGCATGCAAGAATCGTCAATTCCCAGGCGGCCCCCATGCCGACGGCGAAGATAGAGCTTGTTTCTCAACGATTGAGCAGGGTATTATGGAGCCAGAAGGTAAAATGAGTTCCGGGCAGCCGCCCAGCCTCACGATGCAAATCCATCCGAGCGAAGAAGATGTAGGACCTCCACTTGAACATTTTCCAGAATCACATGAACATCGGACTAGTTTAGCCAAAACTGTCGGAACGTAAGTGACGGGGCCATGACAAGGTGTGGGGGTTGTCGACGTGCTTTCTTGCAATCCTTTCATTTTTCTGCATAACCTGCATCGGCTTCAGACCATGTTGGCTTGAAACCTTCAGACTGCCAACAGCCAGCTGAATTTGATTTTGTTGTGTTGTTTTGTTGATAAGGATTACCCACTATGCCAAGCTGATCGTCGCGGAGGACCCAATCGAGGAGCACAAGCAGTATTTGGAAAGCCTCGAAGAAGAGCTTGTTCGGGAGCGCAAAGAAGCAGCGAGGAACAGGTTGGGCCCCACAACAGTTGTAATAAATATGCTTGATTGCTGCTCGAATAATTGTAAGAATCGCCACAAAAGTATCGCGGAGTGTTGGTGGTGTTGGTTGCGATGAACAACTCCCCAAGTCGATCAAACTTTGATATCACTGTAGAGTGTAGAAAAACGCTGGAAGGGATCGATCTACTTTCTATATAAAAAAAAGGCTGTCGATTGCGCTGCGATGCTTCATTCCAATTGTTCAAACACCGTCCTTCAACGAAAAGGGATACTTTCATACTTTTTTTTTTTGGGTAGGTGGCAAGGTGCCACGGTATCCCTGATTTGCAGCAAGAAAATGGTCAAGGATGCACACTCGCTCAAGAACAAGAAACTCAGTGGGGAAGACAAAATGGCCGCCGCCGTTCGACTCGAAATGGCGTTGAGGGATATGGAGCACCCTGAAAAGGGTCTCTTGGTGCGGGCGCTTCAAAAGAGGGCCGAAAACGACTACGACGGGCTTGCGGATCGATTCATGAACGAGATGTTCATCACGGGAGAGAAAATTTTCATGTGGTGCGCCGCCAAAGGGTTCGTCGTCTTTCACTGCTGGATGCTTTCTTCAGGAAAGTGCAACTGAACGAGAACTATGCTACAGGTTCACTCCCGCCAAGACTGGCCATCATAAGGTTCTGTTCACGGCTTCATTCGGGGCAGCCATGTTCATTTGCTTCTTTTTCATGTGCGGGGAGTTTGATTCATACATGTGGCGTCGGCACCGAGCCCAATACGAGAGTTGCTTGGAACAGGAGTCTGCTGTCGATGGTCCACAACATCTCACCAACTGGATAAGCGGAGTACGCGGTTTGTACATTTTGCCTTGTATTCCAGGTTATTTTTCTTTTTATTTCTTTTCTTTTCTTTTCCTTTTTTTTTAGCACTGTTCAGTTGAGAAGCATTTCCCTCTCAAGATAGACACTTTTCCCTGAACTCGTTAACGTCCATTTGAAAAACTGATAGAGAACAGACAATTCACTTTAATGAAATGGTCCTAATGATAAGGAAACTAAAAAATATCCTTCAGAGAATGAAAGAGAGGGGTAGGGGTAGGCTATTGAGCACGAAGGTGGTTTAAAAGGGGTGGCACCCCTTAGACCCCCCCAAAAAAATACTTTCGATATTCAGGTAGCTTCGATCCCTTTCGACCTGCTCAACGAAAACGTTGGGCACCATTCTTATCCACTTCTGTGGTTTGTCGCAGTCCGGGCCGTGGTGTTTTCACGACATCAACAAATGGACGTTCAGCAGTGACTTCATGTTGAAGTGGGGAGCTCGCTACGCCCCACTTCTTGGCGAGAGCAACAATGGACACCGCTGGTTTACATCCATGTTCATCCATCAAAATTTCAAGCACCTTTTCTCCAACAGCCTTTTGTTTTTTTCCTTGGCCATTCAAATCGAAGTAAAATATGGATGGTGGCGTATCTGTTTTCTGTGGTTCACGTCGCACATGGGGGGAGCCTTGTTCAGGTGAGCATACTGTGGAGTTTTTCACTTCCTGTGTCCAATTGGTGTTTGTTCTACAGAAATGTTCATACAGACCCAAATCTGTTTTTCACTTTCTGTGTTGGGTACCTGTTCGCGAAACCGGCCCTATTGACTGCGGAGCTTTTTGTTGGTGTGCAGCGCTGTTCTGGAAAACCCATGCACAGCCGTGGTTGGAGCGAGCGGTGGAGTGTTTGGCCTGATGGGGCTGTTCATCGCGGATATGGTGTTGAACTTTCGAACCATCAAGCGGCCTATTTTCAGGGGGCTCGTCATAACTACGTTCCTTCTGTATTTTGTTATCACCGGAGCAACCATAAAACATGGGACCTCGCATCTATCCCATCTTGGCGGCTTGGTTTGCGGCCTGTTTCCTTCTTTCTTATTTTTGCCGAAGCTGAAAGGAGAACGGCTGGAGGCGTGGTTCCCACTCCTGGGCGGAACCGTGATGCTGGTTGTGTTTATTACACTTCCAACGCATTTCTATCTGTCCATCGTAAAAAATTTAGAGTGCGATGAAGGGAAGTAGGATGCCGATAGCGGGGAAATATAAAAAAGAATTTTCGATTTCTTGTTCAGCGTTTTGAATGCATAGTTTGTAGCTGGTGGGTGATTTGGATGTGCCAATCTTCCGTTCTTTATGTTTGTAAAGTGATGCTGAATTCACAGGTTTGGGGAGGGATTGTAAATTTTGACATTGGCAGAGTTCCCCCTCGTTTCTTCATGACCTAAAGTTTGTTGGGGTGGTAAAAGATTCAACCATTGCGCCTATTCTCCACAAAAAATCCCAGACATGGCACTGGTAGGATAGACAGGCTTCGCCTGCCACCAGTGGCAGACACAGTATTATGTCTGACTGGGTCAGATATACATTTTCGAATATATACATGTACATATTCGATAAGCATGCCGATTGTGGGACCTGTGTTGGCTTGTGTGTGTTTTCGGCCTTGGAGCCAAACCCAACGCGGCTTCTCGTTAGAATAACACACAAATGGACAGGGTAAGCATCACCTAACGACTCGAATCTATCACGGCCACCTGTTGGGGAACCCATCCCACTTGAAAAAAAACAAAAACCTCTACGTTGTGCATAACACTTGTTACAACAGGATCGCACGCGAACGAAACTGCTCCGCGAAAAAAATGTTGCTGGAGCTGTTCGAAAGCGAGGAAGGCCTCGCGTCGAAAGTTTTGGGGTGCCTCGACGATGACGACCTGTGCAGGGTTGCTCAACTGTGTACCAAACTCAAGGGCTTCACGTCGGATCTGCGTGCGAAAAAAAAGTTCATCAAGTCTCGCACGAACACCGGAAGCAATCTGCATCCTGGGGGCAAGGCTCAGGTGGTTTGCTTGGAGTATCCGGAGATGTGCCCTAGGCCCTTTGGAGATCGAAACTGGGCGGGAACTGTCGACATCTTCGTTAATTTCGTCGCGAACGGTACGGACGGTCGCTCCGCGGATCTCTGCGACCGGCTTTCCGGGTTGAAGCCCGCGGATGCCGTGTTGTTGAGTATGTATCGAGGCACTGCGCTGTGGGTGGCAGCATGGGAATACTTCCCCGGTGAACTGGAGCTGTTGAACGGTTTGACTGGGGGGAGCTGCTGGGGAGTGGGCTATTGGTTGACCAAAGAATGGCGGCGACGTCTTGACGATTATCGTGACGTCTGTGTTAGAGACGTCGATACCGCGGTGAAGGCGGCTGGTGAGTTCACGATATCTACAATTTCTTTTTCCCAAATTGGTGGTTTGGGATCCTCATTTTTCTGGTGGAATCATTTACATAAAAAAACTCATGCTTTGATTGGACTAAAATTTTCACTGAAGAGATCTCCATTCGCAGAAATGTCAAACTGGAACTGCTTGAGGCCAGAGGTAGAGAGTTAAAAAATGAACAAGAACTGGGTGTCACTGAAATTGCAGCACATACTTGTCCATGAAAGAAACGACCAAAAATTATTCGGGTATACTTCCCTTCAATTTAATCAAGAAACAACTGTCAAAACCCTTTTTTTTGTCTCCCCAACTCTTCTATTACTTAGTAAAAAAAAAACACAGATAAATTCCGGGGTCTTTTCCTTTCCCCTTCTCAGGGAATTTGAGGTTGATTCTGATTCAATCCTACATCGAGTATGGATATTGTCTTCCCATGCCTGCCTGGTCTGCCATGGAGCGTTTCGGCCTGGATGCTTACTACAACCACAAGAAAGTCGGGGAGGAACTCGACCTCCCCCCACAGCAAGGCACCTTGTATTTGATTCCTCGTGATTTCTGGCAGTACCACTCCCATTTGATAGTGGTCGACCCCAGCAGCAAGACGTACGAAGCTGTGGCTGCCAGCATTCCTGCCCTGAAAGGACCTACTGAGTCAGATGCGGGTGTTACAGCAGAGGTCAGGAATATGCCTGTGTTGTGTTTCATCCACCCAGACTACGTCGATCATTATGGGGGGAGCGTGGCCGAGGTGGCCTCCGACTGGGAAGGAAAGGTTCCACAAGAGATATTGGATGGACTGGTTTGGCTGACAGGTTTCATATCTCCCCATTTTTGACGTTTTGATCTGTGTCGGTTGGGCCCAGCTCTGTCGATGGAAATCGTTTTGTTTCTTTTTTTTGGTTTTTTTTTGTGAGGTTTTATTTGTTTTTTGTGCTTTTGTATAATGTTGATTGCTTGGGTTTTTTTGAAATCCGTGTTCCATAAACTGGTTAAATCCTGTGTTCGTGTTCTTCCTCATGACTTTAAGTCATAATAAAGTCTATTCCCTGCCCAATTTTTGTTTAAAAACACAATTGTCTGACCCAAGTTTACTCGAAAAAAAAATGATGTTTTCAGTTGAATCAATCTCGTCAAAAAACATCATTCAGTTGAAATTGATTCAAGAAGGTGAACAACAGCCATAGATTTTCTTTTTCTATTTTTGTTTCCTCCCCACCTCGAAATCAGAGTGTGCAATGTTGCAGCACAAGGTTTATCTATCTATATATAGATTCCCATTTTCGAGGAATCCCCCACTGCTGATGCCATTGAGTGTCCAAAATTTTGCTTGAGATGTAGAGGAAAAAAATTTGTGCTTTTATTTTATACATATATAACCACAGCCCCATCCTGATGAAACAAAGCGGCGAAATGTTGTTGTTCCTCTACCGACATGCAAAATAGCTGAACAAGCTTGATTCTTGGAAAAAGCTACCCCCTGTGCCGTCAGTCGGCGATCTTTCTCAAGATATATGCTTTGTATCTGAAAACAACCCACATATATTCTCCAGCATCATGGGGGATTAGGGCTCTGTTTTGCTGTGGGTTGTAATTATTGATTGATTGAAAACTGTGTGTCTAGATAGATCCCCTAAAACAACTCATTGCTTCATTAAGAAAAAAAAAATGTGAAAAAAAAATTGCAGATGGATTCTTGATTGAAAACGAAAGAACAAAAAACATCGAAATACATTCAAGAAAGAAATACGAGAATCGACTGTGATTGCTTGTTTCCAAAAAAAAGGCAACTGGTAATAGCTTTGATGGCCGATTCGCCCAGACAGATTGACATATCAGGGACTGGACGTCCCCCCCAAGATGCATTTCTGGCATCGGAGCGATGCAGTTTCTCCTGGCTTTGCTTTTTTTCAGCGTCGCGTTAGTGGATTTTTGCTCCTCACAAGGCATTGTCGTCCCAACAAGCTGCCCTGACACCGCTTTTTTTGACGTCGCTGGGCTCGAGTGTATTGAGTGCGGAGAGAATGAGGTCAGCAATCTTCTTTGTGCAGGCTCGCTGCCTACGCTTCGCCATTCACCTTCAATGGAGGGTACTCATTCTCCGTTTAAACGCGCGTCGAGCATGCAGCGTGCGAAGGAATAGACGTCTCCTTCACTGTCGCAAATCTCGACGCGACTCCGAGACATTCCACATATGTTGTGAAACGCGCAGGGATTCGGCTCTCGCCGAGTTACTCGACGTTATCCTTCTCGTGCGACTCCCACGCTTGAAAACTCTTCGGAGGAGTTTTCTGTTTTGACGTCTATGGATTTCCTTGCTGACGATGCGCTTTGGGCTGGACAGGAGTATCGTTCAGGAAGGTGCCAGTGCACTTCTGGGACCTTCCGACAGGTTTCCACCTCCCCCGTGGATGGCTTGGACTTCGGCGAGTGCGTCACGTGCGACGAGGAGGTGAGGTCGCGAAACGAACGATCAAGCTCGAACAGTGTCAACTTCTTTGCGGTTTCTCCACCACCACGTGCGTCTGAGAGATCGTAACAGCGACATCACTCATTGCATCATCTAATCCTCCACAATGCATTTCTATGACATCCATTTCTGCTTTTTTTTATATATTTCTTTGTAATATCTTTTCCAGAAATGGATCATAAGAAACACCTCTCCGGTTTTTAAAAAGCCTGAGCACTTTCACCAGCATGCTGTTTTTGGATGAAGGGATATGTGGCGTCAGACTCGGGGGCTTATTGTGTAAGATGCAGCAGCAGCTCAGGGGAAGAGGTCATCACGTTGAGCGGACTGCAGCAAACCACACTTAAGTGGATCCCAGCAGAGAAACAAGGAAATAACTGCAAATGCCAGGGAGGGGGCACAGCGAACACAACGATCGGAGAATTCCATGACAATGGTGCCAAATAAATAAGCATTACACGAACTGAAATATTCAGTCCGCCTTTCTGTTTCAGCTAAAAGTGTGATGCCCTTGGGTTGGTCGATACTGAGACATAATGCAGCCCATACTGATTTGGATGAAGTGAAAAACTCCCTTTCACTGCACAGAAATGGACGTCTGCTGAAATGATTTCAGTGAAATCAATGCTGCCCACATTGTTCTTGAATTTATCAGATTCGACCCGCTCACAGAAACAGGGTGCTCCACAGCAAACGATATTGAAGGTGTGGTGCATCGATCTTTTACTCCAACTATTCATTTGTGTGAATGCAGGGGTGCCATTTGAGGAAAACGGAGAATTCGTAAAACGTTGCTTGGCTTGTCCATCTGGAACATATCCTGCCCAGGGAAGATGCGTTGCTTGTCCATACCCGAAAGTTTTATCAGGGGAAACAAGCTGTGTCTGTCCAGAACCCCTCCCGTCGGATGTCAGTCACTGCTCCAATGATGAGGAGGAGCTTACCTACGTTTCTACTCAGTTGAGTCTGAGCGTCCAAGGTGCAGAACAGGTTTGATATAATGTGTTGCTCTGGGGTGTCCAAGAAATTGCATGCAAAAAAAAGGATTTCCTCCTCGCTCAAGATTTTCTTCTCGAATTTTGCCACGGCAAGCCTGATGCAGGGATATATTCGGTGTCTGACAACCCCTGCTTTCAAGCCTGTGACCTTTGACCTGCAGGCAGTATTTAATTTAGAAAATGGGAGGAGCAAAACCATTGAACAGTCAGAGCCTTTCACGAGATTGCTTCCCAGTGCA
This sequence comes from Bryopsis sp. KO-2023, assembly GCA_030272585.1. NCBI lineage: Eukaryota > Viridiplantae > Chlorophyta > Ulvophyceae > Bryopsidales > Bryopsidaceae > Bryopsis > Bryopsis sp. KO-2023. The sequence continues at coordinate 2,233,914 of BSYQ01000010.1, forward strand.
GCATTCCGGTGCATGTCCGAAGGGAACAGGGAGTCCTGCAATGCTTTGGCTAATCTCTGCACCCTCGATGTTTACAGAAGGTGAAAAACTTTGTTATTGTTTTGGAAAATAGAAACAATATTTAATTCTTGTCACTCTCACCACATCTACCAACACAACCCCAACCTTTCGATCTGATTTTCACCTTTTTTTAGCAGTGCAACCGCAGCAAACTATGTGATGGGGTTTTCGTTCGCAGGGGAAACTTTGCATGTGATGCCCACGGAGCACTCGTCAGTAGGAGGCTGTCCAAAAGATATCACCTGGAGTCAAGCTCCTTCAATGAAAACTGGGCACGCACGATGCCGTGGCTGATGTACCAGTCTCAACCCATGGACTGGATACAGGCCACCGATATCGACTTGGGGTGCGCTTCGCCACGAAAATATTGAAAAAAAAAGAACAGTACTTCGCATTTTGGGTTTTGGTGCGACGGAATCATCTTACCTCGATACTCAACAGAGTCGTCGTGCGTGTGCATTGAAATCTGGAGATCTGACATTCCTGTTTGTGTTGAAGGTTGGTTTTCGGCGGCGGCAGCCTCTCTTCTGGGGCGATATCCGAACTTTCCTTCGTTTTGTCGGTCTATTCTCTAGACGGCAAGTGGCTTGGATTCGAACCTCTCACGAATCAATTCCAGCTGTGTGGGGGAACCCTCCCCCACACGCTATCCTGGCAAGAAGTTGGCCGCAACTTCATGAACAAATGCGACATCTCCGTTAAAGACGTCAAGGACGTCGCAGACCGTTTTGGGGAGCCGGTGATGTATGAGGTGTTCCTGAAAGAGCTTGATGATAAACTGTACCCAGTCCCTATCTTGATATTGGAGCAACAGGATTCTGAGGAGGAGAAACTTTCACTGAGGGCGACTTCACTTGTGGGACGGTTCTTTCTTGTGGATGGTGTCGCCGGACGAGCAGATGCAGGAACAGAAGCGACTCTGATAAGATATGCACAGGAGATCGACCTGACCATCGAGCTCCGTGCCAGCGGGAAGATTTTCCCTCCAAGGTTAACTGTAAGGTGAGGTGAGTCTGCCATGGATGAACGTCTTTTGTCTGTGAAACAACGCAAAAATTTTCAAGGAGAACGAAAGGGTGTCATCAAAACATTGGCATTGGGATTGACACTGCTAAGGAGCCACTCATGCTCCTGTTGTAACCCTGGGTGTATCGCTGGTTGTGTCCAATATGTTGGAATCCTTTTTGCAGGTACAACACAGTTTCTTTGTCTGGATCTGGAGCTCTCCAGCAACCAGCTTCGATGCGGTTCCAAGTTGCATACAAAAACATGGTAGACAAGACGAAGTCGTTTTGGAAATTTTGGGACATACTTCTTTTCACAGGGGTTGGGATGGGTGGGGCTGTCTGGCTGATGTTGGTCTATCAGTACGCCCAGAAAAGGAGGAGCGAAACAATCGAGCTGGAAGTGTTGGTGTTCGGGTTGGTCAAGATGATAGACTTGGGCAGTCTGGTGCTGGTGGCAGTACTGATCATCACAAGCGTCTTCTTTTGGTTGATAACCTTCAAATTTCAAAGGTCAGGGCCCCTACCTGCTCATCTATTTAACCGTGCGTTCACAGGCAATCCCCTCCCCTTCGAAAATTGATGGCAAATATGATATGCCATTTGAATTGGGGTGTCTGGGTGGTGTGTTCACAGGGAGGTGTCTCTCCTGATGATTTTGGACAGTGAATTGAAGCACTTTCAGACGGCGATGATTTTGGCGGCTGTGGGGCAATCCATTAGTTTGCTTCGCATGATATGGAGGCAGGTGGGTGAGTCTGTCATTCATGCGAGTTTGACACCCCCCATAAAAACACATAGAACATGAGCAAGCATTTGAGTTGAGAAAAAACACGTCTGCTAACTTTGAAACAATGATTTTGCTTTCCCTAAGGTCCACTACGATGTTTTCTTTGTGGACTGGGAGAAACCTCGGCGTGTGTTGAGCCATAAGGGGGCCTTCGAGGAAAGCGCCCCAGTCAGCTGCTGGAGATCACTGTTTGTCGCTAACGAGTGGAACGAGCTTCAAACGATTCGCCAGACATGCCCAGAGCTGACGCTGCTGTGCATGGTACAATCGAGTCGCCAAGCAGAACTGCTCGAAATGCAGCCAGTTTAAAAACAGACTGCTGGAAGTATCCTGTACAAATTTCTCTACAAAACCACAATGACGCTGCCACGGTTCAACAGTTTCTTCTCCGTTTTTCTTGTGCAGATATTTCTGTTGGAAGGGCTGGGGTTGAAGCTTGCAGCAAACATAAACCCGGACAGATCATCCCTCGAAGACAATCCTTACTCCCAAGAGAGCGTGCTTCTCAGATTTGGACTGGACGTTTCTTTGTTCTGTTTGGTGGCTTTTTCGCAGCTGATCGGCCATTGGCTCCACGCGACCCTGGCGGCTGAACACCCGATGCTGCAATTCATCGACCTTCTGTTCTTGGCGAACATCAGCTGTATCATTCTGGATGAGAAGCTCTCGGGGTGGGTAGACGCGCAAACACACTCCACTTCTCCTTTTAAAAAAAGGTGTTGTGCCTGATTGCCATGGTTGATGGTTGAACCAGCAAGTGATGATCAGGTGGTGGTCACAGATACTACTTGCACGGTCGAAATCAGACGCAGTTTTCGGACACCAATCTGCGAGCTTTGAACTCGAATCTGCTTGCGGAGGAGGAAGGTCTGGTTGCAAACAGAGGACTGGTGTCTGGTAATGCAGCCGGTGACTCCCAGGAGCTCAAAGAAAACCAAACATTCATGATTTACCTTCCAAAGGAAATTCGAGACCGGTAAGATTGAACTTTCATTCACACTGATTGCTTTCTTGTGTTGGCAGCGGCGGCGTTTCAAGTCTTTTGTTTTGTTTTTTTCTAACAAATAAACAAGCGCTCTTAGCTTGGGGGTGGATCTTCTGCTTTCTTTCTCACAACACCCCACTCCCAATGGTCAAGGTTGCTTCGCCGTAAATGTGAATCGTGAGTTCTTTTCCAGGTACGAAAGAACAATGCTTGCAGAAGTGGATGCCGCCACTCACAGACAAAGAGAACAACAAGGTCACATGAAGTCGGTGATGAAAGGCCCGACAGGACAACGCGACGCCGCAGTCTCAGCTCGAGACCAGATTGCTGAAGACTTCAAAAAGCTTATCATCGATGTGGAAAACAACCATGCCGAACAGGTGCGCCGCCTGAACACCATGGCCTTCACAGTCCTGAGAAGTATCCACTAGGGCCGCCAGCGACGGCAATCCGCCAATAATTTGTAAGGTGTAAGGTGTCCGTGCCTTGATCAGGTTCTGCCCTCCACTTTTATGGGACGCATGTTGCGGACGCCTCCAGATTCATCTCTGCAGAAGCCCATCCTTGTGCATGATCATCACACATCCTTCTCTTCAGTTTTGTTCTACGGAAACGAGCTTCGCCTCCTCATATTTGAAATGGTGGCCTTCTGTGTATTGGACGCCAAGCTGCGAAGTCCCGGACTCGTCGCTGGCATCGTCTTCGTCATTGTTTTGACTGTTAGATGGGGGAGAGGGCAATTGGGAGAGCGCAACATTTCGCAGAAAACTAGGGTAGATAGACACTTTTTGATTTGATGGAGGTGTGTTTTGCAGCAAGGGTAGGGATGATTTCAAGACTGGCTAGCTTCTATTCCTCCCATTGGAAACTTCTATGGAAACCCAGTTTTTCGTGGTTTTTTCAGAAACAGTTTGCTAGGTCCACGAAATCAAATTTTCAAGTTTTCAAGGATGTGATCGAAAGAATATGTGCACAATCGATTCCTCCAAATACGGTTTTTGGATAAATGCACACCAGCCAGCCCTCGTTTCTCAGCCTTCCTGGGAAACGAAAGCATGGGCGGTGGATTTCGAACCGAAGCAGCTTCCATTCCATAGTTTCCAGCAGAATGATCCAAACGGTTGGGGAGAAGTCCCCAATACAACAAGACCTTACCTTTTATAATCAATCAATCAATCAATATTACAGGCGTAGAAGCCCATGCCTTTTATAATCACTCCGCTGTGCCTTTGGCTCAAAAATCACTATTTCGCTGTTTTCGACGAATATATATCCGCACGGTACGATCCCAATGACGACTCACCTCGAAGTCGTCGCCTTCCCTACGGAACTGACTAAGATCAAAGCTGATACATATTAATATTCTCTTCGTTGCATAGCAGACGGGGAGAACGTGACTTAGCTCGGCGGTTAGATATTCTGGGGCCTTCCTCAAGTCACTCACGTACGAGCTCTCCAAAGCGACCTAATCCGTCAAAAACTATTCTTGCGCTCATCGAGGCAAACTACATTCATCACTGTGCAGTGATATGTACATTGGTGTTGATTTTTCGGGAAATTGAATGCCAGCGGAATTCGTGATTCGTCAAATAACCACATTCGTCATTTGTCCATCTTTCCCTTGTGTGTTTAGTACGTGTCAGCAGTTGGTTTCGCGCGTTCATATTTTTTTTTGACTCGTTTGTTTGTTGAATTCGGGGCTCAGACATACTTCGCTTTCGTCGATGCTGTTTTGAGAATGCGTCAATTACACAAAAACATGACGCTTGGGAAGAGCAAGAAGGGCAAAAAGAGAGAGTGCAAAGACAGGGATGGACAGGGCGCTGTTGATGAAGTGCTGGAAAGGTGGAAGACTCCCAAACCCCCACACAACAGCGCAGAACCACAAAATAGCGACTTCGTTTTAGAGGTAAGACCACGTGAGAAAACATGTCACAGTATATAGTATATTTATATATATACTTTTGGGAAGAAGTAAGTGAAGTGCTCATGTTCGACGGATTTCGCATAGATGGCCTTACTTCTCAGGATCCTTCGTTTTGCCAACTTTTCTCAAATGAACTTGCAGGACGAAAACTGTATAAGCTCTGTGGAGTCTCTGCTGAAAGTGTCGGGAATATCCGATGCCTTCCACAACGGTCACCCCCTGGTGTTTGCCAGCGACGGCTTGTTAGAGCTCACCGGATACTCCAAAGAAGAGCTGCTCGGCAAAAGATGGGACATCTTGCAGGTGGAGATCAAGGGTGCGAGTCTGGCTCGACTTGCAAATTTTACTGTGGGGCACTGTGTGTCACTGGCACACAAGGGTGTCCGCTGGAAAACCATCTGATCAGCGCATGTTGGAAATCAAACCGCAGCGAGAAGGGCTGACCTGAAAAACTTCTCGATGGGTGCTTCCAGGGTCCCAAAACTGATGTCAGACATGTCGAACAAGTGATCAATGCGGTGAACCTCCGTCGCCCTTGTTTTCTGGAAATGACGCTGCACTGCAAAGACAAGAGGCCCTTCTCCTCGTTGGCATGCTTCGTCCCGGTCGTGGATCACTACGGAAACGTGATAAAGTACTTCATATGTTTTGTTGACATTGACGATAATGGGAGCTTCTCTTGCGGGGACGAGCGTCAGGTCGTGAGAAGGCAAGAGCAGGTTAGTTTAGAGTCTAAACTAACCTAAACTTAAGACCAACGATGGCGGCTGGGGCAGAAAGGCTTGCTCATTGAACGAACTAAGCGATCCATCATCGCTGGAAACACCTGATATGTGTGCGTTTCGTTGCCCAGATTCTTCAAGTATTGAGCTGCTTCGCCGTCACAGACACGAACATATCGGATGCCCCTTTCACCAGCACCAGCCCCGGTTTCACTTCGCTTCTGGGTTTTGAATCACACGAGGTGCTCAGAATAAGCAATTTGTGTCTGTGCGGCCCCAACACGCACAAAGCCACGAGTCGGAAGATCATAGCTGCGCACCACAAATGTCAGCATTGCCACGTGCCGATACTTTGGTACAGAAAAGATGGCATTCCGATCTGGGTGTATGTCTATAGCTGCCCGATAGCACCCCCCGACGCAGTTGATGCGCGACCTTGCCAGCATCTGAACGTTTTGGTGGATGTTACTTCCACTAGACCATCCAAAATCGGGAAATATATCATGGGAAGAGTGATTGGCTCGGGGGCGAGTGGAGTTGTTCGTATCGGAAAATCGACTGTTGCAGGTGAATGCAACAGTCAATTGGATTCTGTACAATACATAAGTTTGCCTGCTGGAGATTATGCCATATCCTAAAAAAAATTAAAAATATATATATCTACATCTATTGCAACAAATCTGAAGCTGTCTTGTTTGCCAACCAGACGACATAGTCGCCGTGAAAATCATTGACGCTGGGAAGTTCAGAAGCATCTCTGAAATCGAGCAGATTCAAGACGAAATCAGTGTGCTCTCAAACCTGAAGCACCCAAACATAATTCGTCTTCTGGATGTTCATTTCGTGGATAGCGTGTTCTACTTCATCATGGATTTTGCGTCTGGCGGCACACTGGTAGCCACCTCGAATATTGCCCCAATCGCCTTTGAACCCTGTTTCTAATCCAGTGGGGATAATGGTTTTCTAGACCCTGATTCACCATCATCAAGCCAAGCGCGTGTGACCTATGATTGCAGGTTAAGCATGTTTACACGCAGCCGAACAAGAGATTAGAGGAGGAGGAAGCAAAGCGAATCTTCTGCCAAATGGTATCCGCAGTGGACTATTGCCATCGAAGGTGGCCCGCTTCGCTGTTTCTTTGGGCAACTGTTTAGGTGATGTTGTTTCCTTTTCACAATGTTTCTTGAAAGCAAAGCGAGCGTCAGAATGGCACGCTGCTCTACGCTTGTCAAAAAATAGTATCCGTACCTTGCTCCACAATCACAAGCTATATGCCAGCTTGAATGGCGACTACCGTATCAACTGTGCATAAGGGTCCAATGCGGTTATCTGAATACGAGCGTGCTGTGGGGATGTAGGCGAGTTATCCATCGCGATCTGAAGCCAGAGAATATTCTTCTGGATGAAGAAGGGAACGTTAAAGTGGCAGACTTTGGCCTTGCTGCAATATCCGCACCTTTCTCTGGGAATTTGACCACGATTTGTGGCACCCCTGAGTTCCTCGCCCCAGAAGTAATATCAGGGCGAGAGTACGATGGCCCCGCAGTGGATATCTGGAGCATGGGGGTTATTCTGTACGAATTCATGTCTGGCAAGGTCCCCTTTTCCGGGTCGTCCCAGAGCGCTCTTTTTAAAGAGATTCAGCGGTGGGCGTCGACATTCCTTCCGTTGTGTTTCGAACATGGGTAAGCAACCCAGGTTAGTGTACAGTGCTGACCCCTCCGTGTTTGGCTCGCTGCAGGGGCATCTACCAGCCTCTACCCAGCCGTATCAGTGAGGATTGTGCAAATTTGGTGAACAAGATGCTGAAAGTTGATCCCATGACGCGAATTCCCATGGAAGAGTTGTTGAAGCACCCCTGGGTGCGGTGTCCCCAATTCCGAGAGGATGAATCGAGCGGAGCAGAGACAGCAACGGAAACAGGGGTCGCTGTATTGGACAAGAACATGTCTGGACTGTTCACCAAGGAGATCAGAAAGAGATCCGCTGTGGCGGCGCCGACGGCTGAAGGATCGAGGGGACTGACAGAAGATGGAGAACCTGGGGTCGCTGGCGAAAAGAGGGACGAAGGAATACACGAATCAGTCAAGCTGGTGCTTGGGGATTGGGAGGGCAAGGGTGAGCGGGTTGCTGTGTTGTTAAAGAATTGTGTTTTTTTTCTTGCTGGTGAGTCATATGTGCATCAAATGGATGGAAATGACGGCTGCTTTGGTGGACAGAGGATCCTGTTTCTATGGCGATAATGCGGAGCCAGATGGGAAGGTCCGCCTCTGTTATTGTTCGCAATCCACCTCAAATGCTCAACATCCCCGACCCTGAGTCGCCGACGGGGTGCGACCCTCCGCTCCTCACCCCTTCAGCAGATGACCTTCACCTCAGCCCCACAGAAAGTTTAGACAAGCCCCTTGGGAAGAACGAATTTGGATTCCACGGGAGGTGTGTAGAAGAAAAGATGCAAAGGAAAGGTTGGTGTGTTTTTCATTCTGCTTGAGACTTGTACTGAGTTTTTTGGGGGTGTTGTGCAATGCAGGAGGCGACCAACGAGGAAGAAAGCTCTGCCACCCTTGTTCCCTGAAAGGTCAGGCACCTCTGAATGTCGATGATTGGAATAGATACTGTGCATACTTTTTGTTCGTCCAAAATCAAGGAATTTAAACCCAAGACACTGTATGGTTGATATGCAATGTAAGAACACTGTATTGTACAATCAAGCCATATTAAACGTCCCAGTTTATCGTCTGATGTTGTTCCCCGTCTGATTTCGCTTGCAGAAAAGGTAGCCCCACGCCGACGCCAGACAAGCTTCTCAAGGAGCTCAAAGAACCCCGCGATCAAAAACCAAAAATCGGGGTGTTGGTGGACAGCACTGGTGCTCCTTCCTGCAAAACACCGAAGCCTGGGGCGTTGCCTCCATTGCAAGACAAGATGGACTGATCGCTTCTTTGATACTTGTGAAATGACGATGTGAGGAGACAGACTGGGTGGGGGTCGGAGAGCTGGGGTTTTTTCTTTTCTCAGTCCGAAATTCAAAAGAAAAAGCGCGAGAGGATGGGGACATGCAACACAGATGTGTGTGTGGGGGTGTAGTTTTTTCAATCATGGATGTTTAGGGCAGCACCCCTTCATGGCAGTTTTTTTGGGAAAACCACCAAGATGAGAATTTGCTATGATGATTTTATGTTTATATATAAAAGTAAGCTCAAAATTCATGGGAAAAAAGAGATAGGAAAAAAAAAGCACGGCCGCAGTTCAATAACAACAAAAATACCGATCCGACAATCCAAAATCCTCCAAACTCTTGCAATGGACCGTTCTTTGCTTCAAAAGTCCCATCAAAACGAAACCTTCAAATCCATCGCCTATCTTTTCTTCCCGATTTGTTTTTTTGTCTTTTTCTTTCCTGCTCTTTTTTTCTGTTTTTGAAAAAAAAAAAAAGCCTAACAAAAGATTGGCAAAGAACGGAGGACATCCACTCACAAGCAAAAAACCCACATCGAACAAACAAAGCAAAAACCACCGCTGCCACCCATAAAGAATCATATCCTTAAGTTGTTTTCTTTTTCCTTTTCTTTTTCTTCCCCGTCAAAATTCTCTCAAAAATCGAAGATGATGTCCATGGAGCTTTTTTTTTTTTTTTCCTCTTTTCTCCTTTCGTTGTTTTATCGTTGTTTTATCGACCCCCCAAAAATATACCCCCAAAAAAAAGGGAAAAAAAAAAGAAAAAGAAAAACCTCTCGATTTTCTTTCCAAAACCTCCTTCGGCCCCTCATTAATATTATTTCCGGGCATCATATAACTCCACGAACATTCTTTTTTTTCAAGTTTACTTTCGCTCCATCCAAACATAATATTAAAAAAAAAAGCCAAGCATGCAGCAAAGAGAAGAAAAAAAACACACCACAATGCTTGAAAAGCAAATACTCAACACACACACACACATGAAATCGACCACGACAACTAGCCAAAGAACTCACGGGTCAATCCTCCCCTCCCCCTTTTCTTTGAACGAGTTTCTATGCATCTGTGTGTGATGTATTCATTCCATGGTGGCTTTTTTTTTTCCCTCCACTATTGTCCTGGTGTGGATTGAGCTTTTTGATCGGCAGCTGCTGGTGGTGGGGGTGGGGCAGTCGGCATGTTAGGCATATTAGGCATGCCAGGCATCCCTGCCGGAGGCATTCCTGAAACAAGAAAAAAAGGGAAAAAAAAATCATCGTCTCATTCTCAGCTGAACAGTATCAAGCGAGGGAGGAAACTTTTTTTTCTATTTTGCTCTTAAAAAAAAAAAAGAAAAAAACATAGACAACCAAAAAAAGAAGAAAAAGAAAAGGACTCATCGATGCACTTTTTAGAAACAGCACTTTTCCACGATTGAGAAATTCAGTGAAAAAGCATTTTCACTAAACCAGTGTGTTTTTCCATTTTCTTTTCTTTTTTTCCTAATAGAGTGAGTGGAGCCAGCACAATGGTGGTTGAAAAAAAAAAGAAGAAAAAATGGAGATTACTCTATTTTATTTTACCGGGAGGCGCCCCGCCTGCTTCTGCCTGTGCGGCGAAAGTGAGTTCGTTCATTTTCATCAGCACTTTCATGACTTCCGGATCGCTCATGTATTTCGTGACGTTGTTGGGGTTTTGCTGCATGTCCATCACAGCGTTCATGACTGTGGGCTTCTGGAGCAAACTCCACAGGTCAGGCTCCGCCATCAGCTTTTGGACCAACACCTAAGCAGAATGAGCGGGGAAAAAAAAAAAAAAAAAATCTTCGGAAATTATCAAGGAGTTAAGTCCATTCAATTCAGAATACGGTAAAGTACGGTAAAGTAGCTTCAGGTTGGGGAACAACGGTATATTAATGGTTGTTTTTGTGGCACTTTTTGCGGTTTTTCTAGCAATTATTTTAGAAATTTACAATAGTGATGTTTTCATCGATGATGTTGCAATGAGTTGGGAATCAATAGCACAAGGAAGATTTATTACTAGAATTTGCGAATGCTTAGTTCGAGAAATAAACGCCCAGAAGAAAAAAAGAAAAAACACGACACAAAAATTTGGTTATTGAGCATATATTTGGAAAGAGCCTCAGAATCTTTTTTTGGGGGGTAAGATCATTTGTACAGGGTTTTTTGGAGTGTGCGTTTTTTTTTTTAATGCAAGGTAATCAGGGTTGAAAAAAATAACAACAAAAAACAACAACAGGATTGTGGAAAAACAAACATCGGGTTCCTTTTTCGTGGGGCTTGCCTGTGGGTCGATGTTCATGGACTCCAGCTGCTTGTTGATTTCACCATCCGCTTGAGGGAAGCCCGCAGCACCCGCTGCCGCTGCTTGCATGCCTTCCAACCCTCCTTTCTCTGCCATCATTTTTCTTTGAAATGAAAAGAAGGAAAAAAAAAACAATAGAAAATATGGCATTCAGAAGAAGCAAAAAAAGATCAAGGAATGATGGCGAGCGGTGGGCACTGGGATTCTGTGAATTTATTATTTATTTTTTTATGTATTTATTTTTTCTTTTTTTTGTTGACAAGCGAGGGGTCGGTGGGCTTACAAAAAAAAATGTAAGTTTGGTGGAAATTCGATTGAATGCTTCAGTCTAGGTCCCTCATTTCCAAAGTTGATGAGCTGCATGGAGTTTTCAGCCTTGGTGTGATTTTATTCAAAACAACCCCCATACTCAAACTCCCCCCTCCCCCCCTTTCATCGCATTATATATATATAATATATAATATATTAAAAAAAAAAAATCGGAAAAAGGGCAGACCCACAAGAGTCAGAGAAAAAACAAAAAAAACCACACACAGGCATCGCTGGATTTCGTAACCAAAAAGTGTTTTCTTGTCGAGGGGACCTACTTGAACTGATCTCGCACCATGGGGTTGTTCATCACCATTTCCATGGTTTCTGGATTTCGCATGCCCTCCGGTAAGTATTGATAAAGAGACTCCCTCATGGTGGGGTCCTTCATGGCTTCGAAAAAACTATCCACCATGGAATCGTCAGGTGTAGCAGCTCCAGCACTCGCCGCCCCGCTGCCGCCTAGCCAAACAGTGGGGAAATAAATTTAAACAAGCTTCTCGTACATTTTTCCTGCATGTTTTGAGCATTCCATCACTTTCCCGAAAAAATCAGCCAGCTTGGTTTCCGGCTATACAGTAGACACCGCTTTATCGAACACATTCGGGCCACGCTTTTTCGGGCGTATTAAACGATTGTTTTACAAAACGGTGACTGACATTTCCCCTTTCCCGGTCGCGCACGCATTCGATTCAAACTCTAAAAACTCGTTTTTGTGTCCTGGCGGTTCAACCGCTGTCGAAGTAACCCCATGGCCTCGTCTTGGGCATTCTCGTACTCCTCCATCTTGTCATAGCCTCGGCGCTCCAGGCCGACTACCAAAAATAATATGAATATAACGTCCGAACGAAGACGTCCGAACGAATATGACGTCCGGAAACAGAAGCAAACATTCGACGATTTTGTATTTCTTTGCATTGTATTCATTCTGTTCGCCATTTCGCATGCCCTTTGCACCGCGCGTCCTTTGTTCGACCGTTCGCGAATGAAATTCGCGATTGGTTGGGCTAATTATCCGATGATCGGGCTGATAAAACGATGGGTTCCTCCCCCTAAAAATTCCGTTCCTGGCGATTTGGGCTTGAAAGGCGGTGGGTTTGATTATCCGGGGGCGGACAAAGCGGTGTCTACTGTAATACAATATATATTGGGTTATATTGGATTTCCGCCGTACCTTGTGCAGAGTTGCCCGACTCCACATCTTCGAAAAAAGACGAGGATGTCTGGGGCTCCGCCGTGGCGGCCCCATTCGCAGAAGCTGCTCCCGAAATCCCTGCAGGGTCAAACCCTCCCCCAAACCCACTTCCAGACCCATTCGATGCACCCCCCGATGGAGTCGAGGTCGACTTGCTTGCAGGGGCTGTCGAGGCTGCCTTCGGGGCCGCTGGCTGTGCGGGTGGAGGAGTCGGGGGGGGAGGTGGTGGTGGTGCGGCGGCTGGGGATGCCCAGGTGTCGAAGGCTGGAGGTTGGGCCCCAGCGGCTGGCGGAGGGGGGAATCCGAATGGGTTCGGGGGAGCTCCGCCTGCACCGGGGGCCCCGCCCATCTGACTGTTCATGGCGTTCGCCATTTGCTTCATCATCATTTCAGACATAACTTGTTTCGGTCGTCGGACGAAATCCAAAACCTGGGTCGGAGAATGCACAGATCAGAACGCATTACCACGAAAACAAAGCATGTTCTGACTGGGAATCCGTCCCCTGCTACAGTTTTTCAAATTGGTCAAATCGGCAGGCGGAGGCCCCTTCCTCCCCTCCCCTGCACCCAGATTTATTTTTCCAAGCTTGGAAAATTTCCTTAGTTTTTCCTTAGTTTTTCCGAATTCTATATAGCTTCAGGAAAGAAAAAAAAACGAACGACCTGTCCACAAACCACTGAGTCTATTGTTTTAAATATCTGCAGAAAATATAAAAATAAAAATAAATTCTGCTTTGTTGGGGGAAAAATCAATCCTTGAAAAACAAAATTACAAAAATAAAAAAATATAAAAAATATATATAGACAAAATCCTGACCTTGTTGAAAACATTTGCCAACAGGATTCCGACCATGACCCAGACCCAGGGTGGAAGTCCAGCATCTGCTTTCACGACAGGGGGAGGAGCTATGGGGTACTCCGGAGGCCCGGCAGGGACCGATTCCACCATGGTGCGTTCCACACCAGCGTCTCTCTCAAAAACCAGCGGATCTTCTGCGCTAACGACGATTGATTCTTCTTCCTCCACCGGATCGGGAGGGGGTTGGGCCACAGCTTCCTTCGATTTCTGGCGTTTTTAAATGAAAAAAAAAATTCAAACAGTTAAGGAGAGATCTGAATATGTCAAGCCGGCAAAAATACTTTTTTGCGAGGGAGGGGGGGGAGAAATGTCAGGGGAAAAAAAAAGAATTGAGGAAGAAATTCAATGATGTTGGGTTTTTACTGCACTGAAACTAGGCACCGATTCGTGCAGTGCATTCAGGGAAGCTTCCACCTAAAAATTTCCCTTTGTTTGTGGATCTATCAGGGCGGAGGGGTACGCCCGGAAAAAACTACAGATGCTCCGGACAGTTGAATTCCGGAACCCCAGCTCAACCCTCAAAAAAATTTCTTCACTTGTCCTTCTCACTGAACAATCTACCCCCCCCCCAAAAAAATAAAAAAAAAGACACGAAAAAAAAAAAAGACACGAAAAAAAAAAAATAAAAAAAATAAGCACCCTTCCTCCACAATCACAACCAGTAGGCGCCACACCAAAAACATTGCAAACATTTGTAGATTTTTCGAGGAAGCTTTTTTGTTTCTTTCTTTTTTTTTTTGGAGCAATTGAACCATACTTTGCCTCTAGCTTGAACAACGACCAAGACATTCCGCCGCCTGATTCCGTGAAATGGCACATGAGCAACTCGAAGAAGGGGCTTGTGAATGATAGCAGTTCTTGAGGTGGTGCCGGCCCCCCGACAAATTTTGGACATCCCTGACCAATCCATCTTGCCTGAAAAAAAACAACATCAAGAAAATTTTTCCCACCATTGAAATCCCCCACATGGTTCTCACCAAATGGCTGAAAACCCCACAGGCACTAACCCCAACAATAATACTGAGGGGGGGGGTTGGTTCGGGGAAAAAACACTCGGAGATTCTTGCTGGAAAATTACAACAGGCTTAGCAGGGATGGGGTCGCGAAAACGCCTTACGTAGCGCAACGGACGGGGAATAGGAGGTTGAAGGATTCCTTCAATGCGAGATTTAACCCAGACAATAAGGAGCGCGATAAAACGGTGTGGTGAACCGGGTTGTCCCGAACGACTTCGCTGTACCGTTATCTCCTGCCTGCGTTAAAGCGGTGTCGGGAACAGGTGGCGTTGCGGCGTCGATTGTTTTTTTTCTTCGTCCGGCATTCCGTTCGTAAGTGGCTTGTACGACATCGACTGGCAAGCGCGCGAGAGGACGATCCACAATGCTGAAAAATGGAAGGAAATCTGGTCCATTTCTTGAGGAGATTTTTTTTTTTTTTTTGGGGGGGGGGGGGGTAATATCGATTGGTTGATTTGATACTTTTTTCACCAACTGTGTGCTGTGGATTGTTTAGTTTTGTTGAATGGCCAGAAAGGAGCATTTCCTCTTTGCACAACTTCTGTTTGCCGACCACCTCCCAGCAATCTGGTCGATAATTAAAACAGCAACTCTTCTGGCGCCAAATCGCTCACTCAGCCAAGTAGCTACGAGACCCCCCACACCCCCCTCGTTTTTAAACTCAAGAACGAACCCTCCAAAACTGATAGCGTTCCCAAAAGGCAAAGCTTTGGGCCGCACATCCCAAGCAGCAGCACATCCCAGGAAAACCTATGCTACCCCCCCCCCCCCCCCCCTTGCACGCGGGCTCATTCTGCATTGATTGTCTTGAAAAACTCATCCTCGAGCTCCTTCAAAGACTCTTCCGTGACGTTGTCCACCATTTCGTCCTTCTTGGCGGCCTCCTTTCTCGCTTTGATTTTGGCCTCCTTCACAGCTTTTTCCAAGTTCTTCTCCCTCAGCGTTTCGCGCTCCAGCATCAAGTTGAATCCCTGCTTTTCGTTCGGCGCCATCTCGTGCAAGCCTCTGCTCAATTCCAACACGGTAATGTCGCCGGTCGATGAGCCAACGGCGCACACCGAGCCAGACTCTTGAATGGCAAAAGACGTCAAAGGCTGATCTGTGATATCCACCTGTGAGGCAGAATGCGAAGAAGCAGGAAAAGTCAGTGCTCATTCCCATCCCTTGAAGCATCTCTGGATCGTTAAGGAATTGTCAAACGGAGGCTGAACGCAACTGACATAAACTTACGCTCAAGGATGGGTCGTTGCACTTGTAGAACAGGTCCCAGACGTCCAAGCACCCGTCCGTTTTGATGGTGAAAAACACCCCTGGCCTGGTTGGACTCCACGTGCCACCAACGATATTCGAAGTGTGGTAGCTCGTCGTCATCAACGGCACCTTTAAGTCTTCGTTCCACACCCTCGCCGTCCAGTCTCCGATGGACAAAAAGTACTTAGGCGAAAAGGGATTACGTTTCAAACCATAAACTGGGCCGTGATGGCCAGGGTATGAGGCCCCCACTCTGTCGGCCGGGTTCTTTGCCTTCCGATTGCAGTTCAGAATCGTTCCATGCTCGCTTCCTATCATAAATTTGGTGAGCCCAGCTGCGGGGTCGTATTCTACGGCGACGGCTCCGATGACGGTTTCGCCGTTCTTTTCCTTCAGCTGCAGGTGCTCCAGCGGTTCTTGAAGCTTTCGAATATCCCACCTATGCACGTCATCATATCAACGATCAGGCAGGGTATGCATAGAGTAAACTCACGCTCCTTGCGTAGCAACCCTTCAGGGCAGCTTGATTTCAAGAAGCGAAATCGCTGTTGCAGCTTTGCCACCCACCAGAAGACGTTCCCGTCCGTCGACACAGACATCGCTTCCGTTCCAGTTTTGCACTGAATCCAGGCGAAGTCATACACCGGATCCCTGTGGCTGTGCTCGATAGGACTCGCGTCCACAGGGTTGTTTCCTTTCCTCACATCGAAATATGTGAACTGGCCATTGTATTGTCCAGCGCCGACAAGGTTGGGGTCCTTCAGGTTGAACTTGGTGCAACACAGCTGGCTGGGGGGCAGCATTTCGAAATCTGGAGTGTTGGGATTGTTAACGTCCCAGATGAATGAGCTCAGCGACATTCCAGCGGGTTGCTGTTGGAAGTCCATGATGGAATAGGCCACGGCCACTTTGCGCGAGCCGTCAGGGTGCCAGTTCAAGTAAGTCGCTCCTCGCTTGATGTTGCTGGGATCTTTGAACACCGTCAATGTTTTGGCAAAAGGAACCTCTGCGCTGTGATCCTCTGACAAATCCTGACAGCCAGGGCAATAAATTGAGAAGCCTGTGGCTGGGAAAGAGAAGAGGAAACATGTGACAGCGCCGTGGTGCTCACCTGGAAGAATTCTTCGTAAATATCGATTGCATTGTTCTGCTTGACCAGATTTTCCATTACGGAACCCAGATACACAACAGTTTTGATGTAGTCCTCATCCTTTTCGACTTTCTTGTGGTACCTGAACACGACGGACTGCGTCTTTCAATCGCTCCCCATTTTTCTTAGGAATTCTGAAGAAAGTGAAGGATTCTAACAAGGAACTCCCTCCCCAGAAAACATCTCCTGAATCGATTCATAGAGTGCGCAAAAATATCCACTTGGAAAGAAGACCCCATCCTACCGTATGACGTGCTCTGCTTCAGTGTAGTCGACATCTTTGGGCCAACCCCCTTCGACGTGGCTCATAGCCTTGTTCGCGAATATCACAGCGTTCGTGTTGGCTTCATGCTCGGAGACTTCAGCGATGCACTGGGAAACCGTGATAACAGGGTTCCTCTCCACATACTCCTGCGCGTGCTCCTCATTGGGTCGAATGTCGGCAAGCATTTCGGCGCCCTCATCTCCCAACTGGGGAAACCGACCAAACTGCTTCCGCAGCTTGATGTACTGATGATACACCTCCATTCAAGATGCCCCTTTCCACGCGAGCGCTCGTCCACCTGCATCCCACAACATCGATTGTGTAAACGCGCGACGAAAATACGTTGTGCATCGAATCCACTGTTTTGTGTAGCAACGCATGCCAACGCCCTCTCTTTTTTTTCTATCGATCGCGCCAGTTTTTCTGTCGGTTTCCCCACTCTTCTGGAGTCAACGACCTCTCCGGATGGACCTCTACTGTGGAGGAGTAGCGTCTTTACCTTAACCGATTTTGTACGCGCGTGCGCCCTTTCGATATCTGTGTGGCCTCCCATCTTTACTGGGTTTTTTTGTTTGGCCTTCTCCAATCGAAAATCTAGATTTGAGTCAATTCAAAATGGGTATAATTGAAGGAATGAAGCGAATTGTACGAACCAGAAACTCCTTATTGAGATGTGGGTTGGACTGAGCTCGGCAAGAAGCTTATCGCCAACTGAGGTTGTGGAAATTTCACTGCCACTGAGGTCAAAGTGACGTTCTGGAAATCAAGACACCTGGAATCAAACTCGCTGGAAGGTTTATTTCTAACCCCCCCAAAAAAACATAGATTAGATTTTCTGGACTGTGCTCCTTCTTTCCTTTTTTTCACACCACCCTCACTCGAATGAACGCAATCGGTTCACGAAAACTGGGATGCAAAAAGTTGACACCACCGTGACTGTGAGTGTTTCCCCGACGTCAAATCCAACGAATTGGATCGCGAGGGAGCGAGAAAGACGCGCGCGACGAAGCCAGCGGAATGATAGTTGGCACACTGGAAGGAAGGTGGCAAGGTGCTCGTCCAACAAAACCCCTCCCAGACGTCGAGCAATCCAGAAAATGTACGAAATGTTGAGAAAACTGGTGCCGTCGAGGTATAGAGGAGCCGTCGACGAAAACAGCAACAGCAACAGTGGCAACGACAGCAAAGAGCACATGCGAGTCGAGCGAAGCAAGGGCTCCGCGACGTCGCCCCAGGAGAAACTGTACGGTTATCACCAGCTGGCGAAGGTATTGGGGAAGAAAAAGAAAACTGGCATTGCGATAGAAAGAGAGCTGGATAACGAGTTGGCGAGTGACAGCGAAAGCCTCGGAAACGGATTGCGTCGCTGTCAATGTTTTTTCTTCAGAAACAACATCGTTGTGTGAACATCGTCGTGGTGTGAAGATTCTGTTTTCTTTTTTGGGGGTTAGCTTTCTTCTTCTTCTTCTGTTCTTTGTCGCACGGCGGGGAGAAATTGCCACGCAGAGGATAGAGCCCATGTCGGTCCGAGGTTTAAAAACGACCTGTTTGGTTACAGAAAAAATAAGAAGGGGGGGAAAGGGTTTCTTCTTTTTTTTTCCCAAACGAAAACAACACTGTGGCCTTTAGCAATATACCCCCTCCAAAAAAAAATAGCTCTACCTTTCCCCTTGTGGAATGCTGGTCAAAACTCAGATGCAAAAAATCCTTTTGCCTTTTTTTTTTCCCTGAGGGTTAGTTGTGGGGATGGCAGCGGTGGGCAGATTTGAATGTCGATGTAAAAATCGAAAATCAAAAATCGAGATATTGTTGTTTTTGCAGGATATAGTGGAAAGGGCCGTGAGTGCAGATGAAGCTGGTCAATTCAGCCGATCTCTGCCACTGTACTCCAAGGCCCTGGAAGTCATGCGGGAGGCTTTGAGGTTGCAGGTTCCGTCGTCTGGACTGGGCCCCAGGGCAGACAATGCCACGAAATGGAAAAAAGATCTGCTCACTTGGGAAGAACAGATATCCGGCAGGTAGGGCTTTAGGGTTTCCATTTTTTATTTTATTTTTTTCTTTAAGCTTCCAACAAACCTTATTCTCAATTTATCCGTGTTTTATTTATTTATTATTTTTTTTGGGGGGGGGTCGTCGTAGAAATGGAGCTGCAAGCCTCAGTTTTTTGAAATTTCCCTCCTTCTCTCTCCCTCTTTTTTTTTTTTTTGCTTTATTTAATTTTTTGAGTTCGCTTTCTTATACATTGTTTTTTTTTTAACCCTTGATTAGGATGCGTGCAATTCAATCTGGCGAAGCCACAACCAGCGGCACTTCCACCAAAGCTGCTCCAAGAGCACTGAAAACCCAGGTGCCACGAACGAAAGTCAAAGTCACTGGTCAGAAACGGGCTCAGCGACCATCCGCCCCACCAAGAAGTGGTGGGTAACCATCAAAAATATCTATCTATACATATATGAATTGATTTATTTTTTCTGTTTTAAAGATGTCAGGGTATATTAATTTCTTTATAATATAGAAATATCGTCAGCCACAACAAGGTGATTTAGCCCAAACCCTTGCGAAAAAATCCAGCTCAATATAGCCAGTTCCAGAAAACCCTCCACCAACTGCCATGAATTAAAAGAAATGTTCTTTGGCATGTTTTGCTCAGGGCAAAACGCAAATACCAGAAAAACGGAGGGGGCGAGTGGAGGGGGTGGGGAGGCCGATAAATACAGGGATATGATCATGGGCGAAATCCTGTTAACAAATCCTGGCATTTCTTGGGATGACATCGCTGGTTTGAGGGTGGCCAAGCAGGCATTGTACGAGTCGGTGATTCTCCCGACGCTGAGGTCAGATTTGTTCCAAGGACTTCGAACTCCGCCCAGAGGCTTGCTCCTGTATGGACCTCCAGGTGCAGAAATGAACTGTTGTATCTAGTATGTTGGTTGCTTTTGTGGGGGGGATAGGGGGGGGGATAGGGGGGGGGAGCCTCTAAAAGTCGCCAGGGACAGTTCCCATGTTTGACATGGGGGAAGGGGGGGGGGTAAAGGTTTAGAGTTTAGGGTTGCGTGTGTGACAGGCATAGGACACGTTCGTCAGACATGGGTGCACGGCCCCTGGCGACTTTCAACGAGATTTTTTTTCTTCTTTTTTTTTTTTTGGGGGGGGGGTCCTTAGCATCACGTAATTGTTATCTGTTTTGTCAAGGTTAAAAGAAAGGTCTGAGAAAAAGGATCAAAACCCCTCTCTCATCTTGACCATGTGAATTACCAGGGAATGGGAAAACCTTGCTGGCGAAAGCATTGGCAAGCGAAGCCAAGGCGACTTTTTTCAACATATCCGCGTCCTCCCTCACGTCCAAATGGGTGGGCGAAGGCGAGAAACTCGTCAGGGCGCTGTTCCAGCAGGCGAATGAAAATCAGCCCTCGATAATTTTCATAGATGAAATCGACTCCATTCTGTCGGCCAGATCGGCCTCAGAAAACGACGCCATGCGACGGCTGAAGACGGAAATTTTGGTTCAATTCGATGGGGTGGCCAGCGGAGATAGCAGGGTGGTGGTCATTGGTGCGACGAATCGTCCACAGGTATGCTGAACAAAACCCAGCATGTTTAACATATAAAAATATATTTTGTTAACCCCTTCTTGGAGGCCCAACATTCTTTGTTTCAATGTGGATTTATCGCCGAGATGGAGATCGGGCGAATGCCCCCTCTCCCCCCCCCAAAAAAAAACAGCCTCCACATCGTTCCAGCATGACTTATTCTTGAAAGGAGCGTTATTTTTGCTCTGTTTTGTACAGGAATTGGACGATGCTGCTCGCCGACGGCTGGTGAAACGAATTTACATCCCCTTACCCGACCCGGAGTCCCGGAACGCAATCATCTCTCACCTGTTTTCGAAACAATCGCATGCCTTGTCCGCTGGGGACATTCGGCGAATCGTCGCCGTCACGGAGGGCTATAGTGGGAGTGATTTGAATGCCCTTTGCAAAGAGGCTGCCATGGTGGCGATCCGAGAACTAGGGGATGGTGTCAAATCGGTGAAAGCCGATAGGTTGCGGCCGGTGGTGGTGGAAGATTTTCATGAGGCCTTGGAGGTGATCAGGCCCAGCACAAACAGGGAAATGTTGCAAGGTTTTGACGACTTTACGGCTGAATTCGGAACGCAGTGAGGGGTTGAATTTAGGAAACTCGAGGGAGGGGGGACCAAGTTTGTTTCAGGGAGAGAATAATTGGGGAATGCGAAAAAAGGAGGTGCAGGAGGAGGAGGGGGGAGTGTATGTGATTAATGTAAACTAGGAGTGGGTTCTGAATATCAGAAATAGGGGCATGAGATGTAATTGAGAAAACCCACATGCTGCACTTGTTTTGTTTTGCTTTGGGTGGGGTGGGGTGTTCTTTTAGGGCTTCTAAGCCAACTCGATTGCTGCACAGTGATAATGTGTCGCACAGTGTTTTATCGAATATGTGGGGGTCGAGTCGGTGACCCTCAAACAGAGGCAATGGGCATGTAAATTTGGAATTTTTTTGGAAGTTTTCTAAAAACAGGGTTCTTAATTGGGAAAACTAAGATGGGGGGGGGGGGGAGGAGCGGTGAATGCTAATGACAGTTAATGGATGGATTACCCTTTCCAAAAGAGTGGGCACGCGCGCGTCAATGTCAGACGATCCACCACCCTGCCTGATCTATTGCACAAAGTCGTCAAGCGGCGGCGGAGACGAGACATGGTTCATTGAACACCTGGTGCTACCCTGGAAACTGATTGAACACAGCTGCACTCGAAGCGCAGCCCCCCATCACCCCTCCCAATCAGACCAACCCCCCCTTTTTGTGAAACCACACACACTCCGTTTTCTTGGATTCTTGGAAAAAGAAGTGCTTTAACCGAAACCGCCTGCAGTGAGCAACGAGTGGGACATGGAGGAGAGACGGAAGTCGCAGGTTTCCACATCCAGGAAAGACGACAATTACGCAAGCAGAGTTCTCGCCACAGTGAATTTCCGGAATGTAGGGGGAACCTGTTCGCTTTCTTGGCGGCGCTGGGATGGATAAAAACACAAACTTTGCTGAATAATGCTTCTCTAACTGCAGTCCATCAAGCACACGGATGGAGATGGCCGACCAGGTGCGGCCCCCTGCATAAACCACTACCTCAGCAGCGCGCAAGATTTGATTTTGCATTCCAGAAGGTCGTTGTATGGCGGCGTGTCGAAGAGGAGCCCTGGGGTGCAAGGCGACAATTGGGTGCCAGGTACTGCTCACTCCCCACATCAGTTCGTTTCAAAAAAAATTGCTTTTGTTTATGTTGCATGTTCGACTCCCATGCTGTGCATTGTTGTCGACTCAGCGATTCGATTTTTTAGGCAAGTGGGGCGAAAGTGGGGGTGAAGCAACGAAGGAGAGAATCTCGGAAGAGGAAGAGGGTGACTGGGTGCGGTTTTTCTTCAACGTGCAACAACCCCCCCCCCCCTTTTTTCCAGCACACTTTGCAAACAGACAATGTTCTGTAACAGAAACCATCTTCTGTGTCGAATTTTGGGACACCAACAGAACGATTCCGTTTTCTGAGGGAATATCCTGTGAATCAAAGCAAAGAGAGGATATGTTTAACGCTTTAAAAAAAAAAAACGAACGAAAAAAAAAAAAAAAAACGAAATTTTTGAATGAGCGATTGATCGAGTTGGCTGACGAGATTGTGTTTGTGCTGCAGAAAATCGGTGCACCGACTTCCTTGACAGATTTCGAAGAGTTGGAAGAAGACCTGGGGAGCCCTCTGGCTGAAGCGGAAGACGACCTGGTGATGCATTGTCGCACACCGTCCGCGTCTCAATCTCGACCGAGGCTGAGCATCATACAAAGCAGGAATGCGTCGATGCTCACTGATCAGATGCGCGGGGAAAGAAGCTAGCAACGTTGCTATAACCCGATGACCCGGTTAACCCGATTCAATGCGTGAATCTGTTGGTTGGTGACTGCACTGAAAAGGTTTCGCTGTCGGGATTCCCTCCAACCCAACCAGACTAGCGGGAGGTGGGAGGGAGTTTTGTAACACTCATGCACACAAAGGTTGTCTTGGTACGATGGAAAAAAAAGATTAGCCAGTGGAATCATGCTCAGGAGAACCAGGTCAAGGAATTTAACAGTGAATTCAAAACGTTCGAAAGTTAAGTAATTGTTGGATTGCGATATTACCCTCATTCTCTCCACAAAAAACCAAACATGAAAAAAACGGAGAGAAGAACAACAAACGGGATGCTGCCGTTCGTACAAAATCATCGCCACTCCTGACTCTGACTACAGAGCTCTTTGCTTCCTAAAGTAAAACTGTCTAATGTGTCGCGGCCCTCCGCCTCCACAAACTCAAAAATAATATCCTTCGCCCCCACCGTGAATCGACCGTATCCTAATTTTGGTATATACTCATTCTCCAGCCCATCAGGAACCTCCGTCAATTGATGCCCCCCTGTTCCGATCACCACCTCCATAATACCCTCATCCTCGCAGCTTCCTTCTCCGAACGCACAGCCCCTGTAGTACAAATGCTGATGGGCACCAACGATGAGGTCCACCCCATTCTCTGTAAACAAATCCTCCACCACCGGTGCCAGAAACTCTCTTTCGAACGTCGTAGGCCAAAAGGGGGGCGTTTTGAAGGCTCGGTGGTGAAACACGACCACAAAAGGAGTCTTGCATCGGTCCACGGAGGCCAGATCCTTTTCCAACCATATTCTCTGCAAGCTGCCTTCCGCTAGGTCATGCTCGCTGGACAGGGCAATGAAATGGGCAGCCCCGTACTCGAACGCATACCAAAAGGGGGGAAATGCAGCACCAGGCTTCGGCGGCTCCGTTGATCGGAGTGTCAGAGCACCCTCTTCCAGCATGGGGAACCTCCAAGCCAGCTGCGTCCCGCACTCCCCGCCACCATCGTTCTTCAAGCCATAGTCTTCTGGAGCATATTTTGGCCTGAAGGGTTCCAATCCCCAATGGTCGCGCTCTAAATCTAGCGACATGGCGTACTCATGATTTCCGGTGGAGACCATCCAGGGGACATGCGATGCCACAGACTCGATTTGATCCATGAACTCCTCCCAGACGCCATTATCTCCGTGTGCGTATGCCAAATCGCCGTTCAAGAAAACGAATCGTGGGTCGTGCTCGGCAGCCTCCGCTCCCAGAGCGGCTACCATGAGGTTCTGCCCTGGACCAGTCCCCATATCACCAAAAGCCACGAATTCAAAGTCAGCAACCTGAGGCCCGACGCCCAAAGGCGCCGTGAATTCGTACTCATCGCAGCCGCCGGAAAGCATGTAGATGTAGCCCACGCCCGGTTCCAGCCCGGTCAAAACCGCGGAGTACATGTTCAAAGAGAAGGAGGTCTCGTTGGCGGGGGATCCACAAACGTCATTCGACGAATGCCGACTTTCGACAGCGAACGCGCGAGGGATGGACCATCCGAAATACGAAAGCAGGTCCGTCCCCCAGCGATACGCCCGGCGGGCCTTCTGGTACAGAACCAGCGTCCCGCAGTCTTCTGTGTTGGTTCGCCAGGTCACTCTGACGGAACTGGGGTCCGACATCAGCGACAGATGGACTTCGTATGGTGTGCAGTCGTAGAGGCATTTGTTGGCGTCTCCACGGCCCGACGCCACGATCGCGACGAGCGTCAGAGAAGCGAAAACAACGAGGCTGGCGAAGAACCGCTTGGAGTGGCCCGACCCTCGCTGGGGGGGCGAAGCCGTCTCGTATCCGTCCAAAACTTCCCACCCATTTCGGCGGTTCAGCGTTTGTTTGGTGTCCGCTTTGCTGAAATAACGTGGCCAGCGCGCAGAGTCCATGTTGCTTCAACACATCAATACTTTTCGTTGTATTGAAGCAAGAACGAAACTGGTTGGCTTTGAATCGCCACGTGGATTCGAGAAGTGGGCGCTCAACGGTTGCAAAAGCGGCTGTTTGGTGTGTAAGAGTCGATCCCACGCGGCTCCAGTATCGAACGTGTTGCGTGGAACCTTCGTGTCAAAGCGTTCAGCCGTTGACTAGCCACTGAGCAGGCTCCCTCGAAACATAACATAACATAACATAATTACACGCGAAGAAGCCACCCAGCTCCCTCGAAACACTGCAGGGGGAAGCGCTGCCACACAACCGACGCCGATCGTTTTCGACACCCTCTCCTCACCCAATGAAATGGTCACAAATATCCACAAAGGAATCTGTAAGTTTAGCAGTAGATTTGAAACAATGTGTAAGAGTCTGGGCTGGCACTTTGCCTGTTGGTGCGTGGCAGCACGGTGCAGTCAGCGATTCTTGGGAAAGCGTGGAAAGCACAGTCTGAAAAGCTGTTCTTCGACGTTTGTTCCACTTGCAAGTCGAAGAACATTCTGCTTTTTTCCCAATCCAATGCTCAACAAATTTAAGCCCAATTAAGTTAGAATGTGAAGAAACTAGAAAATCAATCTTACATGGTTGCGCCTCAATACCATAATGAGCAGCAAACCAAGCAAGCCACCAAGGCACTGCAGCCAATGATCGGCCAAATCGCCCAGCCTACTAGGTTTAGTAAGCTACAGTTCTCCACTCCATACTGTTGAGGAATTGAGGAAGAAGATTTATTGGAGTGCTACAGACAGCAGTGAAAATTTGACAAGGTGCCAAACACAACTTGGTACGATCAACGAAAGCCAAGCTTTTGAACCCAACTGTCAAGCTAATTGCCTTAGTGTGTGGCAACTCAACGTAACTTTAACTGTGGTCTTTCAATATCCATGGAGGTCATTGGAAAATCAAGATTAGTTCCAATCTTTCACCACCGCGGTGTCGCAACCTGAGCCCCAGCCCTCCCACTGTGAACTCAATGCAAAGACAAGAAACAACTACCAGAACTAGACCATGGGCAAATGTATCGAAGATAATCCGATCATTGTGTGTTTCGACGGCTGGTTCTTGAAGCATCCTTTCTTCAACAAGATTCCACTTCACACGCACAATGCCAAAAACATGTCGAGAATAATGATTGGGTGCGAACACCCCCCCCCCCATCCCCCACCGAATTTGCCATAAATATCTACAGGAGAAAAAAACCCGACCACAATCCCCTCAAACCATTTCCTGGTTGGAAAAGAACGCCTCCGCTTCCTTCAACCTCGTTTCGACGATGTTCAGCACAGGATCTGGTTTGACGAGGGTATTTTCTGGGGGGCCCAAAACCTTGCCGGAGTAGTGCTGGGCGATGGACAGCCCGCTCAAACAGTAGCAAGTGTGATACAAATCCGGAGGCTTCCCTGGTTTATCCCTCAGCCCTCCCCCCCTGGCTTGACAGCTTTTCAGCAGCCAAAACTGAAGTGCCAAGGCGTCGTACAGCACACTTCCGTTGACTGACGGATCCTCTGGCTCAGCGTCAGGGATGCTGGAGACTAGGGGGTAGTGTGGGGGGGCATCCGCTATAGCATCCAACAGAACCCCAGAAACGCTGGCTTCAGTGGCGCCGATTTTCCTCTGGGAAGAACCCAGAGCTTCATGGAACGTAGCCATTTTGTCAGACTTGCTTCCCTCCTCCAACTCATCCCCGTCAGCCCCCTCAGATTCCAAATCATCCATGTCCAACCCCAGTTCCATCGACAAAGCCTGGAGTTTCTTCTTCTCATGAACCCTGGCCTGCACCACCGGACCATCGCAGCCTAAGGGGGGTAGCTCTGGGACATCCGGCAAATCCTCATCAGTCAGACTCAAATTCTCGCAGGGCAGACCGGAGTTTTGTTTGGACAGGGTGCTGTGGATAATGGGGAAGGTTGCCCCTTGCCAGTAGGAGTAGCAACCATCCACCAACTTGTTGCACCTTCCTTTGAAGCCCCCCTCCATGGGGCCTTGCATGTTCACCAGCCAATGCAGTAATTTGGGCAAATCCAGGACATCCACCTTCCCCAAGAGCGCCAACGCCCCGACCCCGCAAAACGCGTACCCACCGTGGGCTTCGTTTCCGGGTTCTCCTCCCAATCCCCCCTCGTGCGACTGGCATCGTTTTATGAACGCGACCATCCCGCAGCGCTCGGCAATCTCGGCCTTATCCAGCCCCAGCAAGTGAGCGGTGGCCATCGCGGTGTAACAACCTCGCACGTCGACTTCACCGCCATCGTGTACCGTCAGGCCACCCCCTTTGCTGGGGTCAACGCACATTCTTTTCAGGAATTCGAACATATCCTTCCTTCGAACGATTCCTAGCGCGTCAGATCCTCCGAGAGTCACCAAGGAGGCGACCGCCGCGTACGTCGACGCGAGATGGGGTAGCTGATGGGGACCACCTCCGAAACCACCCGTCGGATGCTGGCATCGGTCCAGAAACTCGATTATGGCTGTCCTCGACGGCTTCGGTGGCAAAGGAGCGTCGAGCAGCGCTAACGAGTGGACTATCCAAAAGACAAGCCATGTTCGGCTGGCGTCCAAAGAAAGGTAACCCGACGGGAGGGGACCTAGATTCTTGCTAAGGTAGCGAACGTGGACGTCTCGTAGCAAAGTCAAGGCGCGCCGCTTCTCCTCGCTGGTGAATGACGGAAACTCGCTGTACGACCTCCGGATCTTAGCTTCTAGGTCGGCTTGGTCGCTGGCGGTTTTCCCGCACAAGCCGTCGTCCAACATGTTTTTTTTTTCGACCGAAGCTAGGTGATATCTTGCGCCAAAACGGTCCAAAACCGGCGAAAACGCGTTAGTAAGTGTGACCAGCAAAAAGAGTGAGATTCTCCCAAGAGCGTTTTTTTGGGAGGCAGAAATTTGCTCGTGTCCATCGAAAAGCCAAAAACGCTTTGTTCATCAACGTAGCTCCCAGCGCAGACCTCCCAGTGGAATGACCAGCCAACTGTTGTGTTGGCGCCGTGGCGCCGTGCTCTTCTGTCTCCTCTCGTGTTGGGATCAAGCCTGGGGAACGAAAACGATCGACGTGCAGCCACAGGATCAAGAGTGCTCCTCAAAAGTTATATCCGTGAGCCTCTGGTCCCTCAAAGACATCACTTCGAACATCGAGCAGTTTCCAACAGCCGTCCTGGAGAAGCCACCAGATGCCACGGGCGCCCTCGACGAGTTTTTCGTCCAGGCGCTCCCAGGCGTCGACGACTATTGGCCTTTCCTTGGAAACTCAACTGGGCCGAGTTTCGATTCATACTTTGCGGCCAAGTTTGAGACGAGGATCTGCCTGCCAACAACTGGAGCGTTGAAGTTTGTGGTCCACTCCGATGACGGTTCGATACTGTTCCTGGATGACGATGCGATAGTCTCCATGGACCAACCACAATCCATCGCTTCCAAACCGAGCGAGGTGTTGAACGTTAGTGCGGGCTGCCACGACCTGCGGCTACACATGTTTCAGAACGATGGAGCGTCCCTGGCGAAGGTGGAGATGGGGGACGTCAACGAAGCTGGCGACGTTTCGAACAACGCAGTCCTAACCGCGGCCCGACTATCCCCTCCAGGGTGCACAGAAACAGATCCATCCGCAAATGATGACCAAGGTAAGACAACCCGAGTTGGTCTTTTTCCACGCCGAGTTGAAAAAAGCACCCTGCGCAGATTTCCATCTTTGTGCCCACACATAAACTCAACAAAAACAAGTTGGGCAGGCGGGCCTTGGTGGTTTTCAAAGCGTTCTTAGCTGGTTGGGAAAAGGCCATGGAGGACCATACATATGCGCGAAGACCTGGTGGAAGCAGCGGCAACACAACAAACGGCGTGTGTTTCACGGGGTGCTTCGACTAATATCGGGAATCCAGTGTGGATGCAGTGGATGAGTGTGCGACCCCCGCGTCTTCTGCCCCTTGCAACGATGAAGCCTCGAGCTGGTTCTTCAATCTGAAGTCGGGCATGTGCGAGTTGGGGTCCTGCGAAAGCGAAGATGGAAACCATTTTCCCACAAGGGAAGAGTGCCGGGAGAAGTGCGTGGGCATTGGTAAGCTGCCACGATTGTTTTCTGGAATTTCAACACGTCGAAATGAATTTTTGATACGGATATGCTATATGGGTAAACTGTTTTTTCTTGATGAAGATTGGTTGATGTTTGTTGTTTTTTTTGGTTGGCTTCAGTCAACCAGGATTGGGCTTCTAATTTCGAGGGGCTTTTTGAATGCCACATGCCCAACACAGACGCAATCGTGAATCACACGTGCCACTGCAAACCGGGCTTTTCTGGAGGCGGCTGTGAATTGCAGAGTTCCCCATCCACAGGTGTGCACTTACAACTACATGACCCCGACTTCTTTTCTAAACCATAATCAAAGAAATTATTGAAAAAAAGTTAATTCTCTACCGACTTCTTTTCTAAACCATAATCGAAGAAATTATTGAAAAAAAGTTAATTCTCTACCGTAGTGACCCGGGGGGGGTGCCCTGCTAATCAGCCATTCACGAAATGCAGAGTTTTGAAAGAAAAACCACAGGGTTTCCATCTGGAATTTTTCTGAGTGAATGGGATGTCACTTTTCCAGGCAATACGTGGGGAACATCGGTTGCCATTGCTGCAGCCACATTCTACATTGCCCTTTCCACAGGATTCCTTCTCTAGATTTTGGAAAAGCTGAAAAATAGGAGAACCCTTTAGTCATAGACTTACACCCCAAAATTCTCCAGGGCTTCACATTCCTTTTTCTTTCTTTCTTTCTAACTATTTTTTTTTAATACATCTCCAGCAGAAGTTTTTTCTTTCTTTCTATTTTTTTCTATTTTCTTGATGATTGCAACTTCTTAGGGTTGAGAGTGTGTCCATCACCGACACAGCATTTGCATGCATTATCTATATTTTTTTCACAAACAAACAAGCAAAATCAAGATTTTTTTTTAATTCTTCTTCTTCTTTACCTTTTAATTCTTTTTTCTTTTGTTCAGTTGCATCCGTACGAAAACAACAGCCCTACGAGTAAGCATCTTCTTATCAAATATGAATAATTTTTTCTTCTTTTCAGTAACGTTTTTTTCTTTTTTTTTCTGTCAAGTAACCAACAATGCCACCAACAGCTACGAGTCGAGAGTTCAATGTAGCAAAAATATTCTTCCCCCCACCCCCTTTCCCCCCAAAAAAACCCAAAAATTTCCCAAAATAAAAAGCATCACCACGTTTGCCCTGATCCAAAGCCACCCACCCACCCACCCACCCACCCACCTTTTTTTTCCAAACCCTCCCCAGGCAAAAAGAAAAAAAGAAAAAAAAAAACTCTGACTCTGTTATTGAAGTTCTCTTTCTTGCTTTCCGACCAAATGATGTTTCACCCCCCTTCCCAAGCGCTTAATTTTTTTTTAAATATATTTCGGAATTTACCACCTTGCCTCAGTCAATTTCCTTTTTCCTTATCTTTTTTTTTTCTCCTTAAACCTTTTTTTTTCTTGTCTGCACTTTCACACCAACTCTTTTGGAAAAAACAAGAAAAAACGAAAAAAACAGCTGATTTGAAATTTTTAAAAAAAGGGGGGAAAAAAAACAGAGAAGAACAAAGAAAACATAACCAAGTGCCACCGATGCAAAGGTGTAAAATTACTAATAAGACAGCTCTTTTCCCCCCACCCACCCCCCTTTCCCCCCAAAATATCTCCTAAAAAGAAATTATCCGCACCGTAATAAACTAAAAAAAACCGTGCGAAAAAAAAAGCACATAACCAAAACCAAAAAAAAAACCAAAAACACCGAGAGCTGAAAATCAAGCCACACTTCTTCTCTCCTGTTTCCTTTTTTTTTCCTTTTCTTTCTCAAGGCTTTTTTTTTTTTTTTAATGCTCGAACAGAGGAACAAAACCCTTGTTTCCATTTTTCTCTTCACGTTTTTTTGTTTTTTTTCCAATCTGTGAGGGTTTTTTTTTTTTTGTTCTGTAGGTCACTCTCTAAATATTCACAGTTCAGGCAACAAAAACTTTAATATTCAGGGCCAGAGGTCATATAATTTTTTTTTAAAAGAAGATATCGGTTATGCATATGATCACCATTGCCTGTTTAGTTTTTTCGTCGTGTTTTTTTTATCACTCTATCAACGTACTGGAAAAAAAATCAAGAAAAAAAAACAAAAAAACAGAAAGAGAATATCTATGAACTGTAGGAACAAGAAAAAAAAAAGTCCAAATTTTTTTTTTAGAGTTTTTTTTTCTTTTATATCTGATCAGATTATGACCGAAGTTTTTTTTTTCTTTTTTTTTTTCGCATTCCACACAGAATCACCATTGTTCGAGAAATCAAATCGATGCAAAACTCTATTTTGTTTTTTTTTTCTTTTCCTTTTTATGTATGTATGTATTTTTTTCAGGAAAAGAAAAGCAAACAACGATGCTTTCTTCTATTAAAAAAAAGAAAAGACAGCAGAAAAGGAGTTCATCGAAGGAAAAAAAAACAAAAAAAAACAGGATGAAGCACCCGACTAAAAATAAAAGGACCCCGCAAGCTCTCCATTTTTTTCCACCACCCCCTCGAAATATATACAAATCTTTTTAGGGGTTGGAACGAAAAAAAACAGGAAAAAAAAACTTGACAAACCACCAGAACACACCATGATGTGACGATATTTTTTTTTTCGACAACCTCTACGAAAGGTACTACAAAGGGGAATTAAAAAAAAAAAAAAGCAAAAGAAATTGCAAATGCAAACAAACATGTAAAATGAGGATTTTGTTAGATCAATTTTTTTTTTTATGGGCAGATTTATCGTTCAAATCCCAGCTGCCACACGAATGCCTTTCGTGCCGCCCTTGTTCTTTTTTTTTTTTTTTCTTTTTCCATCTTTCACTGCAATTGTTCTTTTCTTGTTGAAAAGAGGACGCCAGATTTTTATTTTTTTTTCTCCGCTTTGTTTTTTTTGCTTTTTTTTTCCTTCCTTTCTTTAAAATGTCCCTGGCCCATTTTTTTTTTTTCTGAGTTTTTTTTTTTCTTGGATTTTTTTTTTTCCTTGGACTTGTATTTTTTTTGCTTCTGGTTTTTTTTTTTCTTATCACCTTTTTTTCTTTCGGTGATTTTTTTCTTTTTTTTTTTCACTGAAAATTGAACCCAGCCTTTTTGTTCTTTGCTCTTTTTTTTTATGTTCCTTTTTTTTTTTCCTTCGGAAGGTGTTATTTCTTTCTTTCTTTTTCTTTTTTTAACATTGCATTTCCACACACACCCATGAAAACGAGCCGCAAAAACTCCACCCGCACCCCCAAAAAAAACAAAAGCAAAAATCTGTGCATCCCAACAAGAAGCGACCATTTATACATCCATATATATTTTTTCCCTCTTTTTTGAAAGGTAAGGGGACTAAAAAAAAAGACATTTCACAAACCAAACAAAAAACACACACATCGAAGAACCAGCCCCAAACCATGTGACCCGAGAAAACTTGTGAATTTTAATGCAAGAAAATATACACACAAATTTTTGTAATATATACATATATATGCATAAAATATACGTGCATACACAAGAATATATGCACACATATAGATATATATATATATATCTTTTTTAAATTCTTTTTTTTTTTTTTCTGTGCCAACCAAATATGTGTATATCTGTTGAAGATCACGATGCATGGAGCAAAATTCCAAAAAGAAAAAAAAAAAGCAAGATGCATGCTACTCATTTCATCCCTCCCTTTTTCCTTTTCTTTTTTTTTTCTGTCTTTTTTTTTTTTGAACTTGCAATCATCGCTCGTAGTTTTTTTGTTTTTTTTTTCTTTGTCTATTTTTCAGTACTTTTTTTTTCCCCTTAAACCTAAGAAATTCTCGGAATTCAGGAGAAAAAAAACCAAAACAACGAGAAACACAATACGGATGATCACTAATCCCATCCCTTTCCCTTCATCTTTTTTTTTTTTCCTTTTTTTTAATTTTCTCGACCCCACCCTCGACGTGAGTTTTCAGAAAAGGGATGAAGTGGGGTCCGAAAAAAGCAAACCCCTTCCCCCCCCTCAATAAAAAAATACCACAGGGAAAACTAAAAAAAAAAAAAAAAGATATCCACCATCAACATTCACAAAAACAAAAACCCAAATCCAAGATTTTGTTTGTTTGTTTTCTTGGCTTTTTCTTTTTTTTTCTCCTCTCTCTCTCTCACACTTTTTTTTCCTTCTTCCCTCACACTTTTTTTTTCCTTTCGACATATCACAACGGAACCTTTTTTTTTTCCTGCATATAGTTCACACAAACACACGAACAATATATAGATTCTTTTTTTCCCAATTCTTTTTTTCCCCTGCTTTTATGCAGGAAAAAAACACACTCACACACAATCGCACACACATTCATGGGGGCTCAGTGCCATCTGGGGTGTATAACAAAAAGTAAATCACGGAAAACGAAGAGAACACGAGCGACCCTATCGCATTGGTTTTCCAATAGCCCGGCCGAAACTCAGACCCGCAATGCTTCATAGTCATCCAAGTGGCAAAAGTAAATGCGATGCAAACCCACATATACACGACCTGCATCCCCGTGATAAAAAACAAGACGCCCCCCAGCAATCCGATCGCCCACTGGAACACTATCAGCAAATTGAACAGCACGGACAAGCTCCGCAAGAAAAAGGCATAACTCACGAAGAAATACCCCCCGCAGACGGCGGCGATGCACTCCACGATCACCCCATAGCCCGCCAGCTGCCCCAGCATCACTTGGGTGGATGCCAGCTCAGCGGTGGCCAATCGAACGAGCGAAAAACATATCACGAACGTCGCAAACGCGAAGCAAACCACGGAGGGGAAGTAGGGGAACACCTCCGGCCATTCGCACAACACTTTCAACGGCGAAGGCGACCCGTCTTCCCGCACCCAACGCGAAGTCAGTCTGGATCGAGGCCACCGGCGGCCTCGATCTTCTTTCACCAGTTGGGCCCGGATTTCCTGGTATATCCTCTGATTCTGGCGGACCGATCGGGACACCGACGGATCGTCACGCAGCAGCACCTGGGATGCTTGGTAACACGTCCTACAGGTCGCAGCCAGATTCACCACCGACACCACGCTTGCCACCGACACCGTTTGCAACACCACCACCAGCAATTCCATGGGCAGCTCATCCAGCCGTCTCCTCGGCGGCTTGCTCCGGTGCTTCACCCCCGGCTCAGGCTCCGCCCCGAATGTCAGAATCGCATTGGACTCTCGGCAATCAGGTGCCTGATTCACGAAATCCCGACTGGAGGACGGCTGAGGGAACACCCCTCTGGACGATTGCCCCATGAATTGAAATCCGGGGGGGAAAGCTGTGGCTCCTTGCCAGCCAGGTGGGGGAGCCCACATCTGCGTCGAATCACCATGGTCTGGAGGTAGAGTTGCATACAAGCTGGACGCAGAATCCATGTCGATCGACACAGCATCATTGGGTCGATTCCAGAGGAGAGCGCTGTCCCCTCGGAACAAATTCCTTGCATCGCAGCGGTGGGGCTGGGTGGATTCGCCCGGATGGGGCTTTTCCATCACCAGGGGCTCCGGCTGCAGCGGGGCCAATATCGGCAATTCTTTTGCCTTGGGCGGGGTGGCTTGCATGGCTTTCTTTTTTTTTTCTTTCTTTTTTTCTCCTTTTAAAAAAAGAAAAGATGGATGCCTAATGTATCCTTCGGAACGAGGAAAGCAATAAGTTTTTGCTCACTTGATCAGGTTTTTCGTTTTGTTTGGTCTATCTGCAACACAGAAAAATCGAACGGTTGGTTGTAACACATCATATATTTAACCTTTGTTTATGCCAGGTCGGGTAAAAAAAAAAAGAGAAAAAAAAATGAAAGGTTTGGCCAACACATCCCCAATGATTGGCTTTGCTGTGCTGAATTGTCGATGGATTTGATACAATATCACCAATTCAATGAGATTTTTTTTTTTTTTCTCAAGCCAAGCATAGCTTAGTCATACGCTCACGTGAACCACACACACACTCGCTAGACGCTTTTTTCTGGAGTTGGTGTCGTCGAGACCTTGCCCTCATCGTTCCAACCCCCCCCTTCCTCCCCCCCATCCCAAACGAAAACAGTAAGAGATAAGGGGACGGAATCTCATTTGATGTTCTCAATCCAAAGTGAAGAAAGTGTTACGCGCAAGTCGTGGGCACCCTCTCCGACACCATCCAATGAAAAGACATCCCCTGCGCAGGGCAGCGTTGTGGCCGTATCTTTGGGCCGCATCTCGTGAACGTACCTTTTCCTCAGTCCCTTCTCTTTTAAGCCAGCCACCTCCACGCCGAGAGGCCCAGCACCTGAACGCCCTCCCCCATGTAGATCTACAGCCAACGACTGCATCAGGCCAACCTCTTGTGCTACTGGGCAGAAAACCTCTTGGCACGTGCCAACGTAACGATGGGACGTTACGAACGCATCACGATGGGACGTTACGATGTTGTTGTGATGATGTGACGAGTTCTACGGTTGAGGGTTGGGGTGTGAAACAGAACGGCAGAAGTACAAAACGCAAGAAACAAAACCCACGGAAAACCTCACGCTTCACACCCCGTTCACGAGGTAAGAGCGCGCGCGCTCCACCACAAGCTCGACTCCGGTTTCAACCGCAAGCGCTAACGCTCGATCCACAGCCACTAACCCACCTGTCAGGGAGACGCGTTGTTTTCCTTGTCTTCTATAGATCGAGAAGCTGAAGGAATCGGGAGTGTTTGGACGCCGTGCGTGTGTGATATTGAAAAGCAAACGGGTGCAAAAAGAGTCGAAAGAGGGGGTTTCGTCGTAGGATGGATTCATAGTTCTGATGCAGGGCTGTACGAGGTCTCACCAACTACTCGTTTTTTAAGGCTCGAAAATTTAAATCGAATGGTTGTCTTGAAGTGGTGTCTTTTTGCATCACGTCGTACAAGGCCAAGCTTGCTGTAGTACAAGGTGTAACGGAGGTGGAGATAAATTTCCCAGAGTA
Organism: Bryopsis sp. KO-2023; assembly: GCA_030272585.1. NCBI lineage: Eukaryota > Viridiplantae > Chlorophyta > Ulvophyceae > Bryopsidales > Bryopsidaceae > Bryopsis > Bryopsis sp. KO-2023. The sequence continues at coordinate 2,269,530 of BSYQ01000010.1, forward strand.
TTTGCACCCTGCAAGAAGCGTGGAAAATCGAACCCCCTGAAACTTCCCCTTTAAGTGGGCCCACAGCAATCTGATTTATTGTGAATTCATTGTGATTGACACAATAAGAATATTTGGTTTACATCAGAACAGTCAGGTGGACCCATGTGACAGCTGTCCATCATTCGTGATAAAAAATCGACCGCTTCGGGAAAGACCTCCCCAATTAAGGCCATCCACAACAAGATGATTCGTGCATGCAGGAGAATTGCTGCTGTTTTCCCAACAGTGCTTTTTGGAAGCTGCTTTACCCTCACTAGGAGTTCATTTAACTTGGTGGATCAAACCAGAGTGTCCACATGTCTTCTGGACTTGTTTTTGTGGTGTTTTCATTTCACCACTGTATTTTGGGACGCGGAGAGGAAAATGAAACCTTGTGTGTCTTTTCTGGTTTTTGTTTTTAGATTCGTGAGGATATTGGTCAACAAGTTGCTGGAGAAACTGGAAGATGGAAATTTGTATTCCATCAAATCCCAGAGGGCAAATGAGGCAGACCCTGTAGTCAACAATGATCAACCGAGGTTTTGCCCAAACTTAACGTGGATGCTAGTGAATATGCAGAACATGAGGGCAGCAGCCAAGGAAGCGATTCAATCTAGGTCCCAAAGCGTTGCCCCAACTCAAATTGCTTAAGCCACCTTGGGATTGAAATATTATGCCCAGTCAATTTGGAGAAGAAAATAACCTAAAGTCTTTTTTAAAAGCAAATTTGCTTCGCCGAGAACAGGATCAAAGTGAATCGAAATGTATATATATATATATGAAAAAAGTAAATCGATGATCATCGAGGGGGGTAGGAGTACTTAGGGTTATCATGGACATTTCTGTAGGTTTTTTTGCGGTGTTTGGACTTGATGGCCCGGTACCTGATCGGTCACAGATCATTTGTTAGGTAATAGTTGGGAACCGAGGAGATCAATGGACGAATATTGAGATGAGAGAGAGAGAGAAAAAAGAAAGAAGAAGAGAAAAAAAAATAAAAATGATCATCGATGATTTCTCATGAGAAAAAAAAAGCTCCCAAGTACTACACCATTGCACTTCGCAGAGAAGAACCATGGTTCAGAGACAATTTTTACATGAGGGTCCGGACAACACCAAAAGATGGACTTTAAACCGTAAGTCTAGAACTTCTATTGAATAGGTAGAAAAAACACCTGTACCCCCCCCCCCCCCCCTCCCCTTTGAGAAAGGACAGAGGTGATAGCTGCTCGCGGCACAGCGAGCATCTAAATAGGAAGCCCATCCCAGTATTCGAATTTTAGCATGCAGCAGCCTCTGGGGGGCTGGGCTTCGATGATCGGAGACTTCCACATTTTCGCCTCTTTCCACGAAAAAGAACGTGGGCCTTATGGAACGGCTAGAATGGTCAAACGGGTCAATTAGTATAGGGGACGGTTTGCTGTGCGCCGACCGCTTCCTGCTGGACCGTCGAACTTTGGCCAGTCTTCAGGGCCTGGCTGCTTTGGGCCGAGAACAACCCCGGGGGGAGTTGGGGAGGGGGGGTTCTGGGTGAACATATGTAAAGGGTGTAAGCTTTCCAACCAATCCTTGTTCTGTTGTCTTTTGGTTTTTTGTCTCGGGCCATTTTTTCACCAAGGACATCAAGAGAATGCTGGAACGCTAATGCTTATCCACAGGCATGTGTTCGCGTTGATCATTCCTTCACGTAAATCCCTCATAGAGTGGGGAACCGAATTAATGTACAAAAAGGAGTTGAGTGATTCGAACAGCCTCATCGTACAGCTTTCATCAAGATATTGTTGCTGTTGGCTGTCCTTAGCCGACTCCGTCTGGGGATGGGGTTTGGTCGGTTTTACTCCTCCTGATTCCTTCCTTAAGAATCAGAAGGCGTCCATATTTCCCTCAAAAAAGAAAATTTTGGCTCCATAACCAGCTTTTTCTGGTCCATACGGAAAGGAATTGCACTAGCCCAGCCGGCGGCAACCGTTTGTGAATCTGCAGCGTAGTTCTACACTCTTTTCTCATCTCAAACTGGTGGACGTTTCTATCCTCAAGACAAGCTTCAATACCCCTGTGCTTTCCTGGTGTTCCTGGCTCCCTTATTGCCCAATGTTTTACAACACAATCCACCACCCTGCCGTGTAGTCCGAGAACATAACGGACTCACTATCCTTCGGAGACTGCATTCCCCCGTGATCTGATCGACATGGAAGCCGAAAACAGATTTCGGAGTGTCGACTTGAACGGAGGTGATTGGGAAAAAGTCGACCTGGAAGAGTGTTTGGAGCAGCTCAAAAACGCATACACGGTCAGAACCCACGCCAATTGACATCGCTGTGTCGTCAGTCGCTTCGTATTGTCCTTGAAGTCAATATGATATGGGACTGGGGAGGCACTGGGGGACTCGCTCTCTCACCATCAGTTGAATGCTCTTGGAGAAAAGGAATTGAACAATGTCACTTTCGCAGATGGTGGAGAAAAAAATGGCACAGAAAAGGCCACTCAGCCAGAACTTCATTCGTTGTCTCTCTCGATCATCAAGACCAAACACAACCCCAATCAGAAGCATCCAAAGTCCTTTTTCTCGAGCTCCGAGTGCCAGAAGTATCCGTGCAAACAATGACGGGCCCAGCCGCGTTGATTGCTTGGTGATCGAAAGTCGACCAGGAACTAGGGAAGGGAAAGGTTGGTCGTTTCCGGATGTTTGGCAGACGGACTGCATCTCCAATCCTGACGTATCTGCATTCTCTACGGGCTGGGAGTGTGCACTCGCGGAGGTGAGTGCCAGATTGTTACTGCAGGCCAGGACAATCGAATCGGCTTGTGGTGACTTCCATATGCTGGGAGCAAGTATGATCTGCGACTGTGACTGTGTTGTCCCTCAACAGCAGAGCAGGACGAACAGCGCCTGTTACAGAACGATTACGCCCCAAAGTCCCTGCACTGACAATCGTTCGGCCATCTGTGGATCAATCTTCCGCGGAGATGTGGGTGAGGATGGTGCCATCGATGTATTTCTCGACGAGTACAAACGCCACCACAAAATGTCCAACGCAGTCACCACCATAGCCGCCATCTGGCGCGGAAGAAAGCCCAGGGAGACGTTTCGCAAGTGCGCGGTTGTGCTGCCTATTGAATCAAAACCAGACGCAAAATTGGACGACGTTTTGAACCAGTGTTCTGCCTTCTTAGGTATCTGGACCTGAGAAAGCGAGCAAACAAGCGGGATCAGACACGGGTTTTGTATCCGTGGATTCAATACATCCGTGCCTCAAAACACAGAGTGACAAAATTGAAGCGCAGGGCCCTCATGGAGTGGTGGGATCTCGCCAGAACCACCACCACCTACTTCAACACTTTGGCAAACTTGCTGGAGCGCTCTTTCGATGGCGTAACAATGCCAGCGTCACAGATATACAGACTGTGCGCGAGCAGGAAAGTGGGGACCTCATTTCAGAGTTGCATCCCTTCGGTTGCTAGATTGCTGGTGAATGTGTTGTCATCGCAATACCCATGGCGCCGTCAGAGGGCTGTGTTCTCAGCGTGGAAAGAGCGCAGTGTTACCAAAATGCGATCGCGACAATCAGGGGTAGCGGTGCTCACAGCCATGAGGAAAGCCGACTGGAAGGGGCGCGTAAAGAGTGCCTTCAGGTACGACGTCTCGGCGAGGTATGTTTTTCGACAGCCACATTCCTCCAAACGAGAGCTTGACTTGGCACTGGTAGTGCTCTGCAGGTTTTGGTTCCAGTACACGACTTTCTCAATTTCTGAACGGGAGTCTCTCCAGTCGCCAATCATTTGTTCCGACCTACCGCAATGGCATGAGTGGTACTTCAAACACCAAAGGGGGAAACTTCTGAAAGAGAAGATCGAATCGTTTCAGATCGTAGTTCGCCTTCCACACTTTTTTTCCTGGTGGAAGACCGTCGTCACCAGGAATAACATTCTGAGGAAGGTACGCAGGAAAATTCGTTCCGTTTCAGCGAAGCTGAGGAGCTGGGTTTTCGAAAGAAGAAACACTGTGCTCGTTTTCACAGTGGATCCGAACCAAAGCCTCCCAAACGAAAGAATGCTGCTAAAAAGATATATGCATTACGCCTGTTGTTTGAAAGCGCCGGATGAACTTTTCTCTGTGCGTAGGCTTGGGAACCTTTGGAAGAGGACAGGTTGGCTATCTTGAAAGTGGCTGCTTTTAGCGCTTTCAAGGAAAACGCTCTTGAGTTCAGAGCAGTGGCAAAGAGGCTACGGGACTTCTTAATGAGATGGATATCTTTTGCAAGGGAAAGCGTACGCGAAAGGTGCGACAGCAAATTCTTCGCCCTAGCTCAAAGGTAACCAAACAACTTTGTGATAGCCATCAACAGGCTGTTTTGATGATGCAGGAAGTTACAAAAAGCAGTAAACATAATGGACACCACTTTCAGAAAATCCAGATGTTTCCAAAGCCTGCGCAAGTATTCCGTCGCACAGCGAATGCTGAAGGCGGCGGGTACAATTCAGATCTGGCACAGAATGTCTCTCGCGACCGTGCATATCCACGCCTGGAGGGGGGACATCGGCAGGATGTGGTTCGTGTTGTGTTGGAGAGCATGGAAGTCTTACGCGATGAGAAGGTTGCAGTGGTCGATCATGATGGGAAATCATCTGCTCACTCGGTCGAACACTGCGCAAGGTCTAGTTTTTTCTGCCTGGAGAAAAGTTGTGGAGCGTGTCAAAGAAGCACCAGGTACGATGCGGAAACGATTCCTTCCATCCCTTTCTTTCAATCTGTAGTTCACCTTCAAGCGAATGTTTCCTCCTCCTTGTAGATAGAACCGAGTCCAGCGGTGGTTTCGCCTCAGACGACAGCAAAGTCGTTGCGTATTTGGAAGAGCACCACGCGATCACTCCGTGGCGCCCGCCAATAACACGAAAAGATGTAATGCGTCCAGTTGCAAGAGCGGATCAGGTACCACATCAAGATATTCGAGAAGCAATAAAAGATATGATGAGCGTCAGATACTGCGGAGGAGATGGGTGGATCCTTCCCAGGTTCTGGAGGCACACTCCTTCAGAGCAAGCCTTGAGATTGAGGTAAAATTGGAAACGAGAATCGTTTTTGCAACTTGAAAAACTTTGGTATTGAGTGAGGACGGTTGTCTCCTTTAACTGTAGGTCCAGAAGAAAAGGAATGATTCGTTTATGGCTGGAGTCAGATGCTCCAGATGTTTGGATCTGGCAAAAGATTGTTGCGCTCAAAGTATCAAGATCCATTGGATATGAGGACCCCAGTCACTTGGTTGATGCAGAGAGCCGCAAACCTCTGGACTACCAGAAGGTTGGGTCGTGTAATGCTTATTATCTCTTTGGCCTCCATTCCTTACATAGAATGCACCGTGTCTTCGACAACACTACGTCCAGATGAAAGGACGATGGCTTGCAACTCGATCCACTGCTTGACTGTGTTTTTGAAGCAGGTCCGTGAGCGCTCTGCAGTGAGGCGTAGAAGAGGTGGTATAGTCATTGTCGACGACGATGCAGATATGTTTGAGGAGGTTTCAAGATTTCATGCTTGTCTGGTTCATGCGGAGGGATTCTTGGAGACGAAAGCTCACGGTATTCTGGGCGTGGGTGCAGAGAGTACAAACACCCTGTATCAAATTTGGGAGGAGCTGTCGAAATCGAAAGCAAAAGCGGTCTTCAAGGCAAGTACCCAAATGATTTGTGGGCGTCACTTTCAACTGCGAACACCTGACTGGTTCAGAAACTTGAAAGAAAAACACTCATTATCTGCAGGGCTGCAGAGTGATCCACTGAAGGGTGTCTTCTTGTTCTGTAGGGGGACTTGTTGACGTGGTTCATCCAGCCCATTGTCGACCACGACTTGAAGTACAATGCGGCCGTTTGGAATCTTAGCTCCCTGCGGGATAAGAAACTGTCGCAAGTTGTGGACATACACGACCTTGCCCTGGCAATGCAAAGGCACAGAGAGGAGTTCACCCTTCAGCAATCTTTTGATCCTCGCGCAAATTGGCACCAAATATGGGAAAGGTGGGACGCCAACTCTGATGACTCTGATACGGACGAGCAGGTGACCACGAAACGATGTTGCCTGAGAAGATAGTTCTGAGAAGGTCGAAAAGAGGGGGAATTCCCAGGCGGTCCAGTAGACTTGTTCCATATTCCTTGCAAGAGTAGCATTCCCTTTGCTCTTGGGTTCTCAAGGTCTTGTTCGTTCTGCTCAGGAAGGATTTGGGAACTTGGGAGAATCTCAAGCAAGTCTTCATCAGATAATGCACCAGCAGCAAGGTTCCTACCGGCTTGAAGGCAGAAATCACCTCGTTGAAAAAACTGGGAGCAATAACCCCAAAAGCAAGTTACCTTCAGGGTAAGCCCGAAGAGGTGAACGTCGCCTTTGGTATTCTAAATCAACCAGATTAAAAAATACAACACGAGCCCATTTGATAAATAGACTATACTGTCGATTGCAGAAACGAACTCAATGGGTCTGGAGACAAGTCCCTATTGGGCACTCCCAACGAAGAGGTTTCGCACATCACCCACGTGCGATCCGCATCCCCAGGAGAACTCGTCAACTGGTCGGTGCATTCGGACGCAGAGAGCACCTACACGACAGGCAGGAAAGGCATTAAACTTGGCAGCCGTTTGTCAGATCAAGCCGGAACAGCCGCTATCTTGGGCAATTCTCCACCTGGAATATTGAACAAAATTGACGCCAGGCACGTCAATAGACGGCTGAGCAGGAGTTCAAGCTATCCATCAAAGTTCGAAAAAACAAGTGATAGTGTAAAGTTGCGCACGAGCCTGCAACCCTGGGATAGAGAAACGCAGGACCCAATTGACTCCGCTGAAACAACCCAAATCTTGGCGGACGCCTCTGGCACCACCTGTTTACCAACTCCGGCGGTGCACAACCAAAAACTACCTGACACGCCATCGGCAGGAAATATCACGACGAGAGGGCGCAGTCAATCACATGACCATGACCATCGCGAGCTGGACAGAAGTGCCTTAAACAAGAATATTGCGATATCTCCCCAGGTTCGTGTCCACGCGCCTGCAGCCAGGGCAATCGTGTCCAGTTCTCTATCAGCATATGGCTGATAGATAATATCACTTTCTTGGGTGTCACAGCGTCGCAGAACATCATCCAAAGTTGAAGACGCTGTCTATGAAACAATTCTTCCCGTCAGGGAGTCTCCGTTGCGGAAGAGCACCGATCCTGAGAAAGAGGAAATACCCGATACCCACGAAAGTGACTCTCAAAAATCCGCAGAACTGGAACGTTCAAGCTGCAGTGGTGAGAGGCGACCACAGCCTCGCAAAGATCCGTATCGTCCCAGTCCCAGAAAGCACAGGCGGACTCTCACTGTTGCGGATGCTGGACGAGCATTGTCCACTCCGCATTTGGTGTGTTTTGGTGAGAAGGTGGCACCAAATAATCAAAACGAACACCCATGGGAGATAGTGGAGGCGAAGGCTCATCCAGCAGCATCCGTGCAAGGTGCACGGCTAGAAGTGCACGAAGGAAAAGAGAATTCATTGTCGATGAGGTGAGAACACACCTTGCATTAAAATGTACTCAGCCTTCCCTGTTGTGCGTTTTTCCTCCACAATGTAAGGCAAATGTTTTTTGTTTGTGTATTTTTGATTGACATTAAAATAGACGGTTGGGACACGAGACACAACATTTTTCGTGGGAGCGGTACACACTTTTCCCAAATACATCTCGCCGTTACAGCATAACGTTCAGCCGCACTCTTCAAAATCTTCTGAATCACAAGTTCGTAGTGCTGCAAAAAGCGACGAGCTGCTTGAGTCGATTCATACATTGCATTGTACCTATTGCAGAAGGAAGAGGTGTAATCTTCGCAGTCCGATGCCCTCATCAAACCGCGAGGAGCCCAAGCAGCGAAAGTACAGTCCAGACCTCTTTCAAAATAATTTCAATATCGACAGAGGCACCAGCTTCACCGAAATCGTATCGAGGCTGCAAGACACAGACCTGAAGAAAAGTCAAGATGATGCTGAGGTATTGGCTGAAGAGTTGGCCCGCGCGATCGAAGCCAAGCGACAAACCAGTCACAGAAGGGCACTGAGTCCGGAACGAAAGGCGAATTTGCACCAGCAGAGACTCATGGGGCAGCTTGTCGGGAGTCTGCCACGCTTGGATGATCTGGACGACGTTGTTGCTCAAGGCATCGACCCTGACAATATATCCGGGCTGAGACTGTGTAACTGCCCCAAACATTTCGTTCCTATTTTGGGTAGGATTGCAGTTCAGCCTTTGGCCACGAAATTTCTGTTCTGGCAGAAGGTGCAGGAGCTGAAAAATCTCAGGCAAAGAATCGCAGAAGACCAGATGCTTGCCGAGCAAATCAAGGAGGTACGTGAAGTTGTTTCTTTTGCGGTTACAGACTAACTTTCGTGTAGATGTTCGGCTTAGGAAGTCATAACAATGTGTTTTTGGCAGGCGGTTTGGAAATCTGGCGCCGAGTTCCTCTTATCCAGTCGGACGAGGGATCCCAAACACGAAGAACGGGTTGTATATGGAGGCTTGTGCGTGGGAAGAGCTCCTTGGATGCCAAACACATTTGAAAAAGTCACAGGAATCGTGGATACGCCTTTCCCAGCCAATTTTGTCGAGATCAGACGCACTGAAGAGTTTGTACCTGGCGCTACCTTCGATGAAGGTGAAAATAACGGCACAAGTGCCAGTGAACAATATTCTGAAGAAAGCCTTGATGCCGGGGTAGATGATGGATCCCTGTTCGCCGGCTCAAGACAGCAGAACCACACGGATGAAAAGCAGGGGACTTTCCACGACGTGGGATGGGAAACGTTCGAGAGGTGAGCCCCCAACTTCAGGAACCAAAATCTCCCAGAATTCCCCTCCTTAGCCGATTTGTTTTTACGTTTTACTCGTGTTCAAATAGGTGTGCAACCCAAGTCGATAGGAATGCTGCTTGTACCGTCTCCGCTCGCAAGGAGTATGCACACGTTCATACGTCAGACGTACGCGCGGATGGGTCCCCAAAGCAGCTGGGATGGGTTACGGACACTTGCGCAGATCTTGACCGAAGACGGGAGCACACCAGAACGGATGACCCAATGTATCATCCGCCCAGTCCCCCCAAAACACCATCTCCTCGTAAATGCTCGCATGCACCCAAGACGGTTCGAAGAATCGCGGAAAAGATACGATTTCAAGCACAGTATCCCTCCGAACCGTCAAAAAAATCGGCCAAGCCCTCGCTTTTGGGGTATCCCTTGGCGAACATAACTCCCCCCAATGCTCCCAGCCATCTGGACTCGAGGCAATCTCTGCACACGGTGCGAGGAACACCGGCTGGGCTAACCACAAGGCTGGACAGAAGCGCAGATAGCCCGAGGAAAACACCCAAAACAGATTCAAGGGCGAAACCAAAACGCACGGTCGTGTATGTTGGTTTCAAAAAGTCCGAGGTGCCCTCTTCACCGTTTCTCGACTCTTGGTCCCACGACGAAAGGGATGCAATGGACCCCCTAAAAAGTTACATAGCATCTCAAGCGGGGCGAAATGGGGATATGGACATTGCAGACAGAATATCGGTTCAGTCATGGGAGGCTGAATCGTGTCCCAGTACACGTCAGTTCAACTAGCTTTTTCAAGTTTTTGATTCGCTGAGGATGCCAGTGTAGGAGCTTTGCTTAGGTCTTAGATTCCGAAAATTGAAAGTGTCGAGGAGGGGATTGCAACCGCTTTCGAGGTTCCACAACAGGGCATTTTTTTTTTCCATTGACCACTGGTGTATGGAAACTTCAATAAACATATTATGTGGTAAGAGGGCTTGATTTATTGGCTGTAATATTCCTCTTTGGGTGGCGAGCTTGTCACTCAGCTCAAGCTTACCACATAAATCCAACTCTGATATGTATTGGAGAGCGCACAGCTGAGACGAAACCACCCATGCAACACAAACAAACCATGTCAGAATAACCCCCCTGTTCAGCAGTTGTCGCTGCACAGCGACACATGTCAGTCGACTGGAGGTCGTTCAACTTGAGTATTGAAAAAAAAAACACAATTCTTCAAAACGTTGGAGGTCCTTCAACCTGAATATTAAAACAAAAAACTCTTTTCTTCAAAACGTTGGCCGCCGCCGCCGCCCCCAGGGAGAGCATGAGATATCAGAAAACACATAACAATCAAGCGGGGAGGGAAAAACTTTCGATTCGAACCCCGTCCTTTCACAACATCCTCTAATGGCTTACAAAAAGGAAGGGTTTCTTTTTCCCCCTCCGCCACTTATTGTGCGGAGGAGAAACAGCAAAGGGGGTCGCGATGGCGTCTCAGACGAACGTTTTCGGAACCGTGTCCAACGAGACCGTCGGCGGCGGGGCGGCGGGATTTCAGGGGTTGAGTTTCGCCACGGCGGCGAAACGCTGGATCCAAGCGAATCGCACCCCTGATGTCCAGGTCCCCGACACCTTGATAGATCTTCTGCCTTTCTTTTGTGTGCTGATCATTGTGGAAATGGTCGTGTCCTTCTACAATGGGAAAAAGGTTTATTACTGGCGCCAGTCGCTGTCAAACCTGGCGGCTGGAGCGTTGGGATTCGCGATCCTCGGTAAGACTGGACTCTTATCCATTGTTTGAGAGTTAAAAAAAAAAGGAGGGGGGGGGGGTTGGCCACAAGTTTTTTTGGCCTTGATCATAGCTCCACCAGAATGGATTGAACATGAATGTATGTCAGACTGCATTGATGGTTTGCCAATCGAGCATATCACAGATGCATGTTTCGGCAATCTCCAGCCAGTTCTGGGGCCGTCTGTTTTTTTTGCACAGGATTCACACAGAATCTTTCCCACAAACAACTGTTCAGGAAAAATGTCCCGACTGATGAATGGATGTACGTGTGGATGGCTCTTTTGTGTGGGTTGGCAGGTATCTTTGCGAAAGGGCTGCTGATTTTCCCATACATGGCTATAAATAACAAATATGGGCTGTATAAAGGGAACGATTTGCTTGGGAATGTTTTGTGTTTCTTGGGGCTGGATCTGGGGTATTGGCTTGGCCATGGAATTGCGCATTGGACGAATCTGGGATGGGCTGGCCACAGCATCCATCATTCCTCCCCAGATTTCAACCTGATGACTAATTTCCGGCAGGCCCCTCATGAGCTTGTGGTGAGCCATTGCACTTGAAAATTGGAAAAAGTAAAATAATAATCCCAAGGGATGGACAGTATTTGTTTTGTTTGGCAACATGGAATATGCTTCAAACAGCTTGGAGTGAAATTTAGTAAAGAATGCCACACTTCATGCTCTTTTTGTATTTTTTTTTTGAAAATTGATGGAAATTGTTTTGGTTCGCTGATAATTTGGTGGGCTTTTGTTTTCCATACCCGACAAAAGGACGAAATTTGAAAAAAAAAAATGATTGAACAAATGAAAATGCCATACCATAATTTTGTTCGTTTTTCAAGTGGGCATTCGATTGGAGATGCCTATAGCAACATCTCAATCTTCTCAACTTCCTTTGCAATCGACAATCAAAACCATACTAAAAAACAATGGTGCATTTTTTCCCCAATTGGTATACATTTGAGTCCTGTCACCCCCCCCCCCCCAAAAAAAAAAAAAGGGAAAATTAACAAAAAAAACTTTGATTCTTTTTGATTATTTTTCTGTCTTTTTTCACATTTTAAATTTGGATGTGTATGTTTATTTCAACATAGGTCGCATGGGTTTTCTTCCTTCCATTAGCGCTGTTTGCTCCGTTGGATATTTATTTCTGGCACCATGGCATCAACTATTTTTGGCAGTTCATTCTCCACACTCAGATCGTTCCTCCATTGGGACCTTTGGAATTCATTTTTAACACGCCCACGCATCATAAAGTTCACCACTCCAGAAATTATCCAAGCGGGAATTTCGGAGGTTCGTACAAAACAAAATGCGCAAAAAAAAAAGAAAAAAATGTAAACAGTTTGTGAATAACTTGGGTCTCTTACACGGTTTTGTGAATTTCGTTTAAAAACATTTGAAATAAAAATTTTTAAGATCTCAATTTGGGGTGCTGAATATTTATCGCCAACAGCTTCTCGGGAAATTGGAAAGTCATGTCTTCAGGGTTTTTGTTTTTATGGAAAAGAATATCTTTGAATATTCATTATCAACTCGATTTTTTTCTTTTCTGCAGCGGTATTTATTATCTGGGACAGAATGTTTGGAACATTCGTCGCCGAAAAACCAGGGAGACCATGCGTGTTTGGATTAGATGCACGAAAAGTCCCTTTGGGAACGTACAATCCCCTCTGGCAGCATGTAAGATTTTTTGGATACAGCCGAATAACTTAGGAATAATAATTAATGAACCGACAGAAGGCGTTTCTGTGGAAAAAAATAATATAAAACAATATTACTGGAATCTTAAGAGTATCTTCTGAAAATATAAAGAAGATGATACTTCGAACATTTGCTTTCGTACCATCACCACAGCATGGCATCTTTTTGAAACAACCAAACTAAATTATGTAGAAAATATATGTTTCATTCTTTCTTTCTTTCTTTCTTTTCATTATTATTATTATTTATTTTCTTTTTTTTTGGGGGGGGGAATACACGTTGCAGAAACTTTGTGTGTTTTAGGGACAAAAATGGGTCGAAAGTTTCCAGACGTATTTTCTGATGGCTGGTTGATTTCTAGTGTTGCTGATAGGAGGTGCTGACTGTTGTTTGTTTTGGCATCCAGATCCAGCACCTGTATGTCAGTCTCAGAGCAAGTGTGAAAGCCAGGTCGATAAAGGTTTTGTTTAATAGAGACTACGGAGAAGGGATGGTCATGCCCAACAAAATCGCTGCCAAAGGTACCGTTATCTGCCAAAAAGAAAAGCCTACCGATGAAAAAATTCAGCTTGTCGGTACCATAAAAGGGATATTTTTTTCTTTTTTCTTGGTATATGTGTTGGATGAAAACTTTATGCATGACTGTATGTGCGTGCATTAAAGGGATGTTCGTTTCCTTGTTTTAGACCTATATTTTTCTTTTCGCCTGGGTATATATTGACAGGTTTCACAGCTCACCATGGCAAACCAGAATATCTAAATATTAAAAAAAAAAGCCATTACAAGATAAATTTGAAAAAGATTAATCAACCGATTATTTGAAAAACAAAGAATGAAAGAAAGAAAGAATGAAATATGTATATATATGTACTTATCTTTTTTTCATGATTTTCTTAAATAAATGCATTTTATGTTCTTGAAACAACAAAAAAAGTATTTCAATTTCATTCAGTCATTATTTTTTTGGTTTACGTATGTGTGGGGGGGAAACCTAACGCACCAGCTCCTTTTTCTAAGACATTTTTTTTTTCTTTTCAAAATTTCATAGATGACAACCCTGATATGCCAGCGGATGGCATTCCATGCGACACTGCATTCACTTTAATGGACGTTTATGTCATCAGCCAAGCCATCCTTTGTGCAATTCCCACCATCTTGATCGCCATGGTGGCCTCCGATAGATTGCCTCTTTGGCAAACGCTGTTTCTGGCTTTTCAGGGCTCCGTTTCTACGATTGTGCTGCCCACCAGTTTTCATATCCATCCCACCGGATTGAGAAACGAGTTCTTGAGGTGCAAAAAAAAAAAAAGAGAAAAAAAAGAGAAAAAAAAAGAGCATTCTGAGCCATGGTGCATGCGGAAACGAAACGAAATGGAACTGTTATTTTATTTTATTTTTTTAAATAAGATTCTTGGGTCGTGTGTGTGTGAGAAACATGCTGTTTATGATATTTGTCTTGAAGAAAAAAAAAAAGGGAAATTAAGGGAACGAAATAAAATATTTATAGAAAAAGAAAGATTCTTGTGTTGTGAGAAAACAGCACTTTTCGGAATTGATCTTGAAAAAAAAATTCAAAGTGTGGGAGATCAGATTCTTGCGGCGAGTTGTGAGATTTTTTTTCTTTAAATATCAAAAAAATAAAAATAATAAAAATCATAAAGTCTTGTTGTTGTTTTTTTCTGCATTTACCAGGTTGGCTTTTGTAGCAGCGTCGTTCTTGTGGTTTTTTGGGGTGCCCTATGGATACATCCCAGTGGCAATCTGTGCAATTTCCGGACTGGTGGCCAGCTCCGTCTATCCAAAGGCGCTTCAAAACGCGAAAAAGACCGCTAAAGAACACGCACAGTAGATTTTTTTTCATTTTTTTTTTTGGGGGGGGGGAGGGGCAGGGGTTGTTTGAGGAAATTTCAAAGAGAAATTTCTTTGAAAGGGAAAAAAAAAGGAAAACAGCGAGACGGTTTATGTGTGTGTGTGTGTGTGTACCTTAACACGAACAAAGGCAAGCGGTATGCATCTTTCTCTTGCATGCTTTTTTTGGATATTTGTATTGAGCCATTTAGGTTTGGGTTTTTCATATATTGAATAGAGAAAAAAAAATGGGGAGGGGGGGGGGGGGGCGGGTTGTGAGTTGAGTTGAAAAAGAAAAGAAATTGACCTGTTGTATTTTTGGCTCCTCGTGATGAGTAGAGAAAAGAAGATGGGGAATCGAGCTCAAAAAAAAACAGTAGTGCATGTGAAATGTATTATCCAAGTCCTGCATGTTTTTATTTTATAGGGTGTTTTTGATTCAGGCGGGTTTTGATTTTATTTTTTCACATCAAATTTAGAGATAGCTGGTTCTCTGTTTACTGTTGCGTTTATATTTCCAATGGGTGGATTGTTACTATTATTATTGAGCCACTGTAACTGTGCCTTTTATTTATTTCTGTTTTTTTTTTGAACACATCATTCCAGAAAACTAAAAAAGAATTTGGGATGCTAGGGGGAAAAAGGGGAAAAAGGGGGTAGCAGATCGACATCCTGTCTGAAAAAAAAATAAAGAACTGAAGTGTGAGGCATTTTGGTTTTTTTTTTCGAATTTAAAACTCAGAACGGTTTTCATTATGGACAAGAAAAGACTGGGAACAGTCAGACATGGGGTGCCTTCAAGAATATCTAATTCGAATCTTTCTTTTCCCTTATTTTCTTTTTGAGCACCTTAACCATCATGCTCCTAGCTGGGTCATAATCGAACCGCTTCAAATGTAGCTGCAGAATTGGAGGAAAATCTTCGAAAAGTGTGTACCTTTTTGCATCCTGTTGCCGAAAAAATGACAGTTGAACAGTTCAACTTGAACTCTTTGAAACAATGTTTCTCTCAAACAAATTCTCATGGGTTCCAAAAAAAAAAACATAAACAGCGAGTCACCCCCCAAAAAAAACAAAAATAAAATAAATTCCCCCCACTCTCCCCCAAAAGAAAGAAAATTCTATTAATGGCATATTTTTGAGAAGCAACAAAATGCAGCTGGTGAAGAAAAAAAAGGGCCAAAACTTACCACGAGGCCGTGGCCGTCTGCTTTGTATTGGTTATGCCTGTCCATCATTTCCTCTTCACAAAATGCCGAGAAGTGGGGTGTCTGATTTGTGTGTGCCCCACTTGCTGAACCTGACGAACCTCACCCATCTCGGCTTGTCGCATTCGAGAATGACGGATTCGGGGGCCAGCCCCGGGGTTGGGTTGCCCAAGCTGAAGAAACTCAACATGGTGCTTTCTAAGGTCACAAAGCAATGCAAAAGCATGCTGGCATCTGAGCTGAGTATGCTCAGGGTTGATTAGGAGGACTTTGGGGAGCTGGCTCATGGTGGTGGAGGGGGGTTCACATGTTTTGGGGATTTGAAGGGTTAGTTGGTCAGTTAAACACATCATCAGTTTTCGGATTGCTTTTAGTTTAGCATTTTGACATTAGGAAGGGGGGTTCAGAAGCTGCCCTTGCTGTAGTGGAGGGCTGAGTGACATGGATTGCTGGTGATTAATGGATAGCTGAGAGGTGTCGAATGGTGTTGGGAAGCAAAACAGGCAGTGATTGCAATGTGAAAGCATCACTTGATATCCACTTGGTGCCACACATCCAAAGATTGAGGCAGCAAACAGGGGGAAAAATTTGCTGGATGCTCTGTTATGGTGCCACTGGGGCTTTCAGCCTCGAGTTCATCTATTTTTTTTTATTTTTTTGTGGCATGTGTGTGATTACAAACATAAAGCGCACATTATGCATCAACACACTTCCTCCCTCGAGTGGAGTTTCACTTGGATTCGAAAACGCATGACAACCATACTGAACTATTCATGTGCGGCCTGATCAGTGCGCAGGTCATTGCTCTGGTCCATGTCTACTATTGTTATAGTTACCATCTTCACCAGCACACCCCCTTCCCCAAATCGAATCAAAAACAGGCCCAACACTTGCCAACAGCAACAACACACAGCAAGCAGTGTATTTTGAGATGGAATGAACCCAAACTGCACAAAGCCACGAGCTGGTGGTGCATGGTCTCTGTCAAATGCCATTCATGGATATCAGAAGGCCATGAATTTGTCATGGTCGGCAACCGGATGCATCCACATCCACCGGTGCACGTTTATCTTATGTTCGAGAACGAATGAAACCACGCGCGCACGCACGCTGTCTCACTCTTTTCAAGACTCGCTGCTTTTAATGCAGACGGGGAGAAGTGATTTTCTGTCGACTCTTCGAGAATAAATTGGTTGGATGCAGTCGCAATTGCGCAGCGCTTGCCCCAGAAGGGACGGCAGCAAGGGAACATCGCCCGCCGCGACGTTGAGTTTCTGGATTTACCTCGAATGATTCTGTCATGTGTTCGAATGTCAGACGGTCAGAAATCCGTGAACAGCGGCCGACCCCATAAATTCCGGAGTTCTACGGTTTTCCGTCCTCTGCAAACAAACTTTCTCGAAGCAACGTTATTCTCGGCGAACCCTGTGCGAACTCTACGAACATCTTGGTGAACATTTTGGCGAATACAAGCGATTACTTTGGCGAATACAAGCGATTACTTTGGCGAATACAGGCGATTACTTTGGCGAATACAGGCGATTATTTTGGCGAAAACACTTGGCGAATACTTACTGTTTTTTTTTCTTTTTTCCTGCAATGGCGAACGTTTACATGGCACTGGCGACTATCTTGGCGATAATGGCGAACATTCTGATAACACTGACGGACACCTTTGCGAGGACACCTTTGGGAGGCGAGTTTCAAAAAACTTTCGGGAGCTTGGCCGGTACGAACTTTCAGAAAACTGCTTTTACTATCCTTACGGATGCCGGTGTTTTTTGGGTTTTTTACTTGCTGTTTCTTCTTTTCGTTTTTTTCGTGCATATTTCCTACTACGCGACATTGGGGGCGACGAAGAAGGAGTCAGAAGTTTCCGACCTTAAAAAAGAGATTGAGATGCTGAAGAAAAAAAACAAAGGGCTGGAAGCGGAGTTGAGGAATGAAAAAAAGCGAAACGAGGACTGCAAGAAAGAAAAAAACGACCTGAAAAAAACGATCGACCACCAGAAAAAAATTGTCTTCCCATGGCTTCAGAAAAAAATCGAGGCAGCCCGGTCTGCTTTGAAGGAAAAGAGTGAGGAGCTGGTGGAAGCTATGGTAAAACTGGGCAAGGTGGGACTGGACTTGAAGAAAAAAAAGGAAGCAATGGAGGAGGCGAAGGAGGAACTGAAGACAGTGAAAAAGGCATTGGGAGAGGCGGAGGGGGACCTGAAGGGGGTGAAGAAGGAGCTCAGCGGAACTAAGAACAAGCTCGTGGAGGCCATGAAAGTGGTGGAGACCATCAACGATGCAAAGCTCAGTCAGAAGCTCACCGACTGGGAGGGTGACCTGAAAGAGATGAGGGCAAGACTGAGTGACATGAACAGGAGAGGAAAAAGTCTTGGTCAGGCCAGGAAGAGTCGATGAGCTGCAGCTGGCCGGTGAAAAGGCAAGGAAGAGAAAAACAAAAAGTCGTAAAAAAAACCAAAAAAAGGGAAGGAAAAGAAGAAACTGAACATAAAGAAGGAGTGAAGTGTTTAAAGATTTCCAGGAGGTGGTTTTTCGAAAGGGATGGCCAGATCAATAACAATGGTATGGCAGTAAAATTCCTCCTGCAGCCTGGCTTGGGGGCTGAAGGGAGATGAGCTGCAATCCTGATCAAAGGGTTGAGGTGGGGGTGATATGTCTTGGAGTGCATGACCTGAAGAAGCCTTGGTCAGGCCAGAAAGGGTCGATGAGCTGGGTGGTGGACGGGGCAGCATAATTCTGGGGCCTGACTTGGGGCTGAAGGGAGATGGGCTGCCATCCTGATCGAAGGTCTGAGGTGGGATTGACATGTCTTGGAATGCATGACATGAAGAAGCCTTGGTCAGGGAAGGAAGAGTTGATGAGCTGGTTGATGGACAGAGCAGCAAAATTCCTCCTGCAGCCTGGCTTGGGGGCTGAAGGGAAAACAGCTGCGATCCTGTTTGAAGAGCTGAGGTGTGATTGATATGTCTTGGAGTGCATGACATGAACAGGAGAGGAAGAATCCCTGGTCAGGCCAGGAAGGGTTGATGAGCTGGTTGATGGACAGGGCATCAAGATCCTCCTGTAGCCTGACTTGGGAGCTGAAGAAAGATGAGCTGTGATCCTGACCAAAGGGCTGAGGTGGGGGTGATAACCCTGCACCTGTGGCTTCCCGGTGAGGAGACAGTTGAGTGTTTTTGAATGTGCACTGGAGCATACATGATTTGGGATCATGGAGGGTGACATCCACAGTGGTTTTCGGAAAGCATTCTAAGGGGACTGGCTGATTTAAAGGATGCACTTGGGCTTCGATGGGCGCTGTTGGTGGGGATGATCAAGTAAGACCCCCCAAAAAGATTCTAAAATGCTTTTTTCTTCCTTTTCAACTTCAAACTCAAGATGGCAGAGTTAGGTGTGTTTCACAGCAAGATCTGTCAGGTCAGTGCTCATCCACTTCTGTGGTCTACCCCAAGGCCGTAGTGGTGGTATTGAAGTGAAGTGAAGTGAAGTGCTACAAAAAGAATCAAAAGAAATTGAAGGGAAATGAAGAAATCCAGAAGGCTATCGACATTTTTTCGTAAGGACAAAAAAAAACATTAAACTATCAGCGTGGCAACCTGAACCATAAATTGCCCTCAGTCGTATTGAATATAGATGCTTTTCAAGAAACATACTTATATTTCACATCATTACCTAGAGTTGTGTTAAAGCTCAGGAGTATTTTCTTCCAAAACCAGGAGATCAACCCCAACGATTCGATCGACCAGTCTGACCTTGGGGTCGACAAAATCTAAGTCCCTCTTTTTGAATTGTAATGAATCAACAGCAGGAACTGCTTTATTTTTGTCTTTTTTTTCCATTGTGGAGGGCAGGGCAAGGGTGACTAAACTCTTGCAACACTTTCGAAAACCTGTTTTCCACCCCTCTTCATAACCAATCAAGAAGGAAATCAACACTTACACGTCTGGCTTATCCACTAACACTCTTTTTTTTCCTATTCTTCAGCAGATGGGTGGGCAACAGCTACTATGACCTAGCAAGTCCTCGGGTTGTTTTTACATTCTTGGATTGCTTTTGAGACGGGGCTCCTGTTGCTGCCCAATTCATGGCAGCTGTTTTCGTTCATTTGGAATCCCCTATGATTATCAATAATCAGAAAACCATGTCCAGGTCTCCACTACCTGAGTTTCAACATTTTGAAAACAGAATTCACACCCACCTGCATCGTATTAACATTGATTATAAATGCAGGTGCATATTCAATAAGTTGGAAAAGGAAAGAAGGGGGGGAGGGGCTAAGGTATTCAATCAAAACGTACATTTTCCACAGTCGCAAGACTGATTTATTGGGAGGTAGAATTTATGGCGGGATTTGTTTTTGTTTTTTTCTTCAAGTCAATCCAGCCTATACCAGTTTATCACCAATTTCACAGTGTTTGTTTCTCTTGGATTTCACAATGAAAGAAATTCGGCAGCAGGGCTCCATGGTCAGTTTACGAGGTATTAATAAAGAAAATGGGGAAAAAGGAACAAGAGATATTTTTGCACAAGCTCTGATATAAGAGTATAAGAATATATTCCATTCAGGTGCATTCAGAGTTGCATTTCGGTTTCAATTTCAATTCCTTACCTGATGCATATACATTAATCCATTGCAGCCCTTCCATCTTCAGAACAGGGGGGTTCAGACATGGCCTCCACCAACATTTTCACCACATATGGAAATGCTGGTTGGCTGGTTCATTTTTCCCACATGGAAAGGTTGGTTGTCTGACTTTCATCACATGTTAATGGTAATGCTGGTTGGCTTGATGCTTTCCAGCACCCCACACATGCTATAATTCGAGGTTAAGAATTCAAGAAGGAAATTTTCATCATCAGGGAGGCGGTGCTTGATATAAGAGTGTCAGGAAACAGGAAAAGAAAGAAAATTCTGAAAAAGGGGTGTCGAATTTCTTGAAAGACAAATAAAAAATTGAAAAATCAATGTTGAATAGAACTAAAAAATAGTTAATAAACTGAGTTGAATAAATACATGCAAACATTTTAAGAACAGCACTGACCCCTGTGCCATTACACCTTGAACTTTATTCCGAAATCCCTGGGGAAAAAAGGTCGAAAAAAAAAATAAAAAAAGTAATCAAGGCGACCAGAAAGCAACAGACTATTCTCTCCTTTTTTTTCCGAGGTAAAAGAAAAGATATAATTGAAAAAAAGACACCCAGTGAAAAAAAAATATAACTTTTTATCAAAGGAACACAGGGGAATCGAACCCCTATTGTCCCAATCGTCTGCCTTTTAATCTCAAATATAAGTAAATTCTAAAAATAGTTTTTTAAATGTAGGTCAGTTGCTTGAGCCTGTGGGTACGAACAGTCGCTGAGATGCATCTTTATTCTTACAAAAAAAGGAATCATTCTTTCAGAATTAAACAAAAAAAGGAAGAGAAAATATCTGTGAGAAGCAAAAGTTTTCTTATTCAATCTTTTTTTTTTTAATCTTGGAAGAAAACACCACTGACAAAAAATATCCTTCGAGTATCTTTCATCATTCAGAGGGTTTTTTTTTATTGTTATTATTTTTTTGGGGAAATTATTTATTTCAATATTTTTTAATTTCCTTTCTTACCTTCACACCTGAATGCATTGCCCCCAGAAAGAAGCCTGTTTCTGTTGTGAAAGGAAAAAAAAATATTCAGGGTTTTCCCATCTTTAATTTTCTGGCTGCTTTAAGTTTTAATTAATTTATTTGTTTTCAAAAAGGTCTGAAGTCTTTTCCTAGTGGAGAGCCTTGGGGTTCCCTTTCAAAAAATTATTTAACCCCCAAAGCCCCCCTTGAAAAAAACACTCTCCAAATTTCCACGAAGACATCCACAGGCCACTTTTTCTTCGCCAGAAAAAAGAAAAAAATAATAGAAAAAGTCGTATCATGGTAAATATTTTGTCCCAGTCCTCCCTGAGAATCGAGAAAGAAAGAAAAAAACATGCCAACAGAAACGCGACGTACCCTTGCTTTTTTTCCTACAACGAATCATCGCTGTCGCAGAAAATTTGCCAGCAAACCCTTGTCTCGACGATTTCGCTCCCTCCAAACGACAGTCCCTCGTTCCGTCAGAGCGAAAAAAGGCTACAGGGTTAAAATGAATCCTGCGTTCTCTTTCCACGACCCAGAAAGACAAAAAAAAACTCAAAACCGTCAAAACTGGAACCCCCTGTTCTGACTGTGATTGAGCAGCGGCGTAAATCATTAGTTTCGCACAGTCGATGGACTGCATGGAGCTTTCTATCTTGATATTTGGGGGACGCATGTTGGCGTCTCCCAAATATATACCACAGGCGTTTGGTTGCATACCCAAACCGTGAGAACTCGAGCGAGCTTCTCCAGAACAGGAAAGCGTTTTCCTGTCCCCCACACAACAGCTCCCGAAACTCTCACCCACCTGACTCTTTGTTGGGGGGATTTTCTTGGGGGCGGCTTCCTTCCTCCATGTGTGCAATAACTCGAAACCACCCACTTTTAGGGCCGAAATTTAACAGAAAAAACGCGCGTTCCAGCCGCTGCACCTTCGTGTGTTGAAAGGGGTCGCGCTCGAGGCCTCCATTTCAAAATCAACCCCCTGACACATTCTTTTCCTTTGGGTGCTCGGAATATTTCGAACTCAGGCGAATTTGGGCCACACCTTTGGCAATTTCCGCGTCTTGGCCGTGGCTGACTCCCGTGCGTCCAGGGCGTGCGCACCGCTGTATGTACATACCAAAAAAAAAGGATGAGTTTCTAAGTCACATCATGAGGGAAAAAAACGCGCTCGACGACAACTGAAATGTAAAGGAGAAAGAAACTAAAAATCAACTAACCCGGCACTAATCGGGTCAAAACATATTTTCGATCATGACGTTGATCCGCCAGAGTGGGTGGCCCCCACTCTGGCACGACACTTGGCACCCATGATGGCAACGATGGTGCAACCAAGGTCGTCCCCCGGTTGATCCCGGGGGGTCTCGTCATCCGATCAGGATTCGCCCACCATTGGCATTTCGATTGTCGATGGGGTAGCTAACTACCTCATTGACATCGCTAATGCCGTATAATTTTTACTTCTTTGCGCAATATCTCTCCCTTGGCCTTCTTCAAAATATACCATTTGTCGATCCTCAAGATGAACTCTCAAGGCTTTGACGGTTGGATATCGATCACTAATATCAAATCTGAAAATTCGCCAACATGCTTCACTTGCACCAATTGATCGAAAGTCTTGATATTCTTCAATCTCATCAATTGGACGGCCATTTCTTTCATCCCTTCTCACTTCCACCATCGCTCTATCTTCCCCCTTGTGTATATGTTTATACAAATATTTTGTAGACAATGTCGAAGCACACACTTCCACATTAATATGTGCATTGAAGCGGAGGCAAAGATATGCATTGTAAGGCACAACCCATCGGCAGAGATAGGACTTTACGGTTACGGTACCGTAAACCGTACCGTAACCTCACTCCGGTCACTTACGGTTACGGTCACTCCGGTCCGGACCGGAGTGGTTTTCGTGCTCGGAACCGGACCACCGTAAATGTTATCCGTAGTACTACGGCGTCATTACGGCGGTCCGGAGCATGAAATGACGGATTTACGGTTCGGTTATCACCGTACACCGGAGCATGCCGTAAACTCACCGTAAATCAACAACCGTAGCACCGTAAATCATCCACCGTAGCGCCGTAATCACATGACCGTAACACCGTAAACCGCAAACCGGAGTCCGTTCCACCGTAAAGAGGAGTTACGGTGGAAAGTTGTCCCGTCGTACGCAACCTCCCTTATAATCTAGCCACTCTCCCATCGCTAGTTTCTCCTTTGGTTTTCTACTGTCTCGCGGTGTGTTTTCGTTTTTTTCCGGAGTGTGTTCAGTATGTCGGCGACGTCGGATGTTCAGTTGATGGGCGAGGTCAGAAAGGATGCGGGGTTGCGTCCTGTCGACTACGCACCGCTGGCGACCCTGGTGGTGCAGCTCGACGACGGCTCGTGGGAGGCCTATGTAAAAGGAGAAAAGGGGAAGAAAAAAGAGGACAGGCTGGTCAAGCTGAAGTGTTTGCTGTGCGGACACATGTGCTCTTGGTGTAAGTATTTTTTTTTTTTTTTTTTTTTCTTTTTCTGGGTTAATATTTCTGGAGTAGTTTTTTATTTTGGTGTGGATGTCTGCAGCCAAGGGGTCCTACAGTGGCATCAAGTCCCACTGCTCTGGGAGGCATGGTGTGAAAGACCATGATGTCCTCACCACTGCCAAGGGGTGGATCGATGATGCTGCGAAGGATGGGAAGGACTTCCCATTAGAAGAATGGACGTCGAAAATGGCAGCAGCAGGCCATTTGAAGCCAGGAAAGGGGGGGAAGTCAAGCGAGGACCCATCCGAGACGCTGATATCCAAGTCTCTACACCGGGTAGGTTTGTGATTGCTTGTGATGTTAATGCATGTGTTGTTGTGTTGCTGGATGCTGGAATTTCCAGCCTGATTTTTGGGGGACTGCATGTGTTGTTGTGTTGCTGGATGCTGGAATTTCCAGCCTGATTTTTGGGGGACTGCATGTGTTGTTGTGTTGCTGGATGCTGGAATTTCCAGCCTGAATTTTGGGGGACTGCATGTGTTGTTGTGTTGCTGGATGCTGGAATTTCCAGCCTGAATTTTGGGGGACTGCATGTGTTGTTGTGTTGCTGGATGCTGGAATTTCCAGCCTGAATTTTGGGGGACTGCATGTGGTGCTGATGTGCATGTGTGATGTACAGAATGTGCGCTACCAAGCCGGCAGTGCCGGATACAAGAGGTTCGTCAGGGAAGCGGCAAAGTGGGTGGCGAGGGACTCCCTTCCTTTTGGGACTCCATGCACTCCAGCCTTCCTCGAGTTCGCCAGGGTGCTTGAACCCAAATGCCCAAAAGTGGATCCCAAAACCATAAAGCGCGAGATCAGTTCTGTCTACAAGAGCGAGATGGAAAGGTTGACGAGGTCCGTCCCATGGAAGGTAACCGCTTTTACGACCGACCTGTGGAAGAGTAGGACTTCATGTGAATATATAACATTCACATGCAGCTGGGTAGATACAGAGTGGGTTTTGCAGACTAGGACATTAGGATCGCATAGGTTAGAGTATACAAGCATAACCGCAGAGGTTCTTTCGGTGGAAATTCCAAAACTGCTTCAGGGGTACTTTGGGGGGTCAGCTCAGTTAGGAGAAATGAGGCCGACCATAATTTCAGATTGTGGATCGAATATTAGGAAGGCCCTTCAAGAAGAATTAGAATTTGACTGGCTCAGGTGCTCCTTGCACATGCTCCACAATGTGGTGCAGCTGGGCTTAGGGCATATAGGCGTTATTGGGAGGGTCAATAAACACACGGCCTTACTACTAGAGGCAATAGATGTGTTGAAAGGGGTAGCAGCCCATGTACGGCGCTCCTCTACTTTTAAAACTAAGTTCAGTCAGGCTCAGGTAGAGATGTGGGAAAGGGGGGAAGGGGGGGAAGGGGGGGAGGGGGGGGAGGTGGAGTACATGCCGGCGGACCTCGGGGAGGAGGAAAGCGAGGACTCGCTGGAGGATGCACAGGATATGGCGCCACAGGTGGATAAACTCTCCTTTATTTTCTGTTGCTTCCATTCACTTCCCTTTTTCTGTGTTGCTGCTTGCTTCTTGTTATAAGTTGAATTTTTTCTGACATCTAAATGGCTTGTTTTGGGTGTTGTTTGGCTGCAGGGTCCCACCAGTCAGGATCTTGATGATATTGCTGCAGCTGCTGCTGCTGCTGCTGCTGCTGCTGTGGAAGATCTGACATCACAGGTGATTATTGAGTTGTATTTTTTTTTCCAAAATTTTGGTCCGGTTCCGGTTTTTTCCGGTTTTTTCCGGTGTTTTACGGTTTTTTACGGGTGTTTTACGGGTGTTTTACGGGTTTTTTACGGTTTTTTACGGTTTTTTACGGTGTTTTACGGTGTTTACGGTGTTTTACGGTGTTTACGGTTTTTTACGGTTTTTTACGGTTTTTTACGGTCGAACAAATTTTCACTATCATTGACATGTTGTGTTCCAATCGATTTCAATGCATGTCTGTGAGGTGACAAGTGTTGTGTGATCTGCAGGTAGAGGGCACGGCAGAGACCATGGATGTGGAAGTGGTTGGCCCTTCTCAACAGGCTGGTGGCCCTTCGCAACAGTCTGGTGCACCATCATCGCAGCCGGCACCCCCACCAAGAAAACCTAGGGTGCTGCAACTCCCCACGATCGTGAGCACACGGTGGAACAGCACCTTCATCATGCTCCAGAGAGCCGTGAGGCTCAGGCCAGCAATCGATCGATTGCTAGCTGAGCAACATGGGGAGGGGGATGAGCACCGTGAAATAACACCACGGCAGTGGACGCTGCTGGAGAGCCTGTTGGAGTTGCTGAAAATTGCGAGGGATGCCACACACCTGTAAGTACAACATTGCAGAAAAAAAACCAAACAAAAAACTTGATTATTGAGAAGATGTATGATTTTTCAAGTAGTGTGAACAAAACGACAAAAGAAAAAACAGGGAATAACAAACTGAACTGCAGCCCGTTATTTATCAAGTATTCATTCAATGTGATGTCTTGTTTTAGATTGGAGGCATCGAAAACAGTGACAAGCGGGAGGGTGGTCCTGACGTTCGCGAGGATCCACAGTTTTTGGAAAGACTGGATCAAAACAAATGTGGAGGCCGTGAAGGAGGGGAGATCCCCCCCACCGAACATCCAGGCGCTGTCGCCAATTGTGTATGCCATGGTGGACAAGCTGGAGAAGGAATGGAGCGACCCGCAGCTCGGGCTGGCCTGGATGTTGTGCGCTCTTATGGATGTGTCAGTGCGGTGGCGATCCCTCGAAGAAGCGTACCTGTTTTTGCAACTGCTGCCCGACAACCAAGCTGATTTTCCTGCTCCCCAGGGGATACTCCGGTTTTACCCTGAGAGACTCCTCTTCCACAAGTCCTCCATGCTGAGGCACCTTAGGATACTGCTTTCGGATCAGGCACGTGATCTGATCGAGAAGGGGGAGATCACCGTCCAAGCCACACAAACCAAAAAAAGAAAAGGGAACATAAGCACAGTCTTGTGCAGCGATGACAGCGATGACGGTGGTGGTGGGGGTGACAGGACCTTGGCTTTGCATGAAATAGACAGATTTCTGGGTGAGAGACAGAATATGGGCAAGTGTAGTGAACCCCTGGTGTGGTGGCGGGAAAATAAAAGTCGACTTCCGATAGTTAGTGAGTTGGCTCGTCGATATCTTGCTGTCCCAAGCAGCTCAGCTGCTAGTGAGCGTGCGTTTTCAAAACTGGGACACATAGTGCGTTCTAGAAGGTCACGGTTATCCGATGATCACGTCACCGAGCTTTCACTTTTATCGGGCTGGTGTGAAGAGCGGGGTTGATTGGAGGGGGGGGGTGATTCAATGGGGAAAGGGGGGAGGGGGGGGAAGGGGGGGGAAGGGGGGGGGGAAACCAAAAAAAAAATAGAATCAAAATGAATCATCCGATGGGATGTTAATGGTTGTGACTCTGTGGGTTGATGGGCTGTTGGGATTATGTGGGTTGATGGGCTGTTGGGATACTGTGGGTTTATAAACAGTTGGGATTCTGTGGGTTGATGGGTGGGATCATGTGAGTTAATGGTTGTGACTCTGTGGGTTGATGGGCTGTTGGGATTATGTGGGTTGATGGGCTGTTGGGATACTGTGGGTTTATAAACAGTTGGGATTCTGTGGGTTGATGGGTGGGATCATGTGAGTTAATGGTTGTGACTCTGTGGGTTGATGGGCTGTTGGGATTATGTGGGTTGATGGGCTGTTGGGATACTGTGGGTTTATAAACAGTTGGGATTCTGTGGGTTGATGGGTGGGATCATGTGAGTTAATGGTTGTGACTCTGTGGGTTGATGGGCTGTTGGGATTATGTGGGTTGATGGGCTGTTGGGACTCTGTGGGTTTTTGGGCTGTTGGGACTCTGTGGGTTGATGGGCTGTTGGGATTATGTGGGTTGATGGGCTGTTGGGATACTTTGGGTTTATAAACAGTTGGGATTCTGTGGGTTGATGGGTGGGATCATTTGAGTTAATGGTTGTGACTCTGTGGGTTCATGACCTGTTGGGACTCTGTGGGATGTTGGGCTGGGTGGGAACAAATATAAATGGTTTTACAACCACTCTGTGGATGTTTCTCCCTGTATCAGGTGTGACCGTAGCAACCGTAGTGACCCGTAATGACTCCGTACATCCCGTACCGTACTTTGGCAACTACGGTGCACTACGGACCGTAAAAACAACCGTAAAAGACTGACCGTAACACCGTAATTGACCCACCGGACCACCGTAAATTCTGACCGTAACACCGTAACCCGTAAAACCGTAAACCATAAAAAACCACCGTAACCAGGACCGTAACCAACCGTAAATCAGCCGGACCGTAACCGGAGTAAACAAGTCCGGTTACGGTACGGAGTTACGGCCGTAGTACGGTGACCGTAACCCGACCGTAACCGGACCGGACCGGAGCCGGACCAAAAAATCGGCCCAAGTCCTATCTCTGTACGTGGGATATATATTCTCTTCATCCCAAGTTGTTTTATCGCAATAGGGTTTAGGGTAGTTTTTATCACATTCACTATGGGAAGTCGCGTTCTGTGCGGGGTGTTTTTCAAACCCCGCACAGAACCTTGAAACCCGTGTTTTGCCACGCACAGGGACAGAATAGCCCCGCACAGCTCTGTTCCCCGGTTTGGGTAGGTTTTGTGCGGGGTCCCAATTTGACCCCGCACAGACTGGAACCCCGCACACACAACCTGACGTCTTTCCCGTTGTGGGACCCCGCACAGATGAAACATAGCCCCGTACAGTGTGCGGGGTATCCGTTTGTTTGAAACGCATTCATAACAAGCAACCACTGAAGGACCTTCATTTTTCGAAACCTTCACTTTCCATGCGTTCACTATGGTGGATGTTGTGGGACTGGGTCTAGGGGAAAGGGGGGGTGAATGAGGTTCGAGCCAGCCTTTCTCATTAAAAAGTGGATTGTGGAGGAGAGAAGAGATTTATAATTGCACACATACGATTTTGCACGGGGCGAGATTGGGCTGCAGAAGTGGTTTCTTTTTTGGTGTTTTTTTTTTCCCTCTACAGAGAGGGAGACTTGGGAGGATTCGATGGAGGCAAAAGAGTGATATTTTGCATTTGTTTATTTTTGAATGGAGAAGAAATGAAAAGGAACTTTTGCCTCTGCTTTGTATTATTTTATTCCATGTGTTCAGAATCACTGAGAATGGGTAGTATGGATTTTATTGTAATCTTGCAACCCTTCTTAACAGTGGCGGAGATGTGCGATGCGAGGCATTTCAGAAAATGGATTAACTTGAGAAGGAGAACTGGGTAGGGAAAATCTGGATGTTTGCGGATGTTTGTTTGCTTGTATGAAAAGCAGCTGCTGTCACGAGATTGCAGATTAGTTAGTCATTGATTTCACCTCAATCAACCTGTAAAGTTGCTGACTTGGGCTCCTCCGCTTCGCTTTATGAAAATTGCTTCTCCATCGCCCGCAGTGTCGTGCTGCCACTGCAGCACAGCACTGCAGACTAATTTTTTTATTATTTTTCCATTTTATTTACTCTGGCTCTCTTCACGATTTGTTCATTCCCCACTACAAGTTAAAACTTTTCTTCTCTGTGGAGCTTTCCAATATTTGTGGGGATATCAGAATAAAGTTGCGGATTTGTGATGATAGTGGTGCTGAAAGAAATTTAGAAGCATCAAATTTGGCTTTCTTCTTCCCTCGTTAAGACACCAGTCCTCCTCTTTTTTGAGCCACGATTCCAACTGCTTCAAAGTCCACCTTTCAAAATAAAAAAAAGGGAGCATCACCGTGCACAAAAATTTGCCACTCACTCAATTTTTAATTTCTCAATGCAAAAAAAGACATGAAACAAACATGTATTGTTTTGTTTTGTTTTCTTCTCCCTTTCCCTTTTTTTTTCTTTTTAGCGCTACAATCCTACAACCTCCATACTAAAACAATTCTTTTCGACTGTGACCAACACAGGCATCGAACATATCTGACAAGCCAAATATACGCTCCATTTCCCCTCCCCCCCCCTTCTTTTTTCCCCCCAATTTCCATTTTGAAAAAACACCCAAAAAACACTGCCGGAACAAGCATATGGATGTTCAGGGGGCGAGGAATATCACTGCCAGTCACATATGTGTGTGTTCATTCATATGGATACATTTTTACAAAAGGCATTTCATACACACATATACATACATAAACCTCACACCTCATCACATCAACAAGCAAACTCAGCCCGACAGGGGAAGATAAAAAAAGGGAAAAAAAGGAAAAACCAAAAGCAAAAAAAAAACCCAGAAAAAGATAGGGAAACACAAATCAAACTCCATGACCACCCCTTTCATTCGAGCGAGCGACAAGAGCGGGGGGGGGGGACTTCCCTACCGAAAAACACCAGACCAATATCAAACGTTCGCTTTCTTTTTTTTTTTCCCTCCTCACCATCCTCTCCTTTTTACCCCCCAGCAAAACTTAACATTTTTAATTCTCTCTCATTTCCTTTTGTTCCCCTCTCATGTGTGTGTGCGTGTGTCTTTTTTCTTCTCGAAACAATACTGACCATCTCAACCCTGCTGTATGCTCAAACCATTCATCGACGGCTTTTCGCTTTCCCCTTTTTGGTGTTTCTTTTCTTTTTTATTTTTTTTTCTCTGCCCCCCCCCCCCTTCTCAAACATCATTTTCCTCTTTTCCTTCTTACCCACCCCCCCCCCCCCCCCCTCCCCCGCTCGCTCAATCACAAACGGACCTTCACCTCAAAAAACCCTGAACCCCGCCTTTTTCTTCCCACCCCCAAAACTGAAAGTTCAGTTTTCAAACTGAACCATCAGTTTGAGTAGATCCGAATTCCTCGCTCATAAACGCCATAACGGGAGGGGACCGATGTTTTGACGGGTTTGCTGTCCTCATGCTCCAACCCCAAAAACGCCCTGTTGTCTCCATAGTACTTCGTATCGTCTGACTCAGAGTAACTCGGCACCCGAGCGAATTTTTCCAACACTATGTCTTCATCCACCCAATACTCGATGGGCTGCGTGTGGTGGGGATGGTAAGCAAATTTCCACTTGGCGAATTCCTCGTCAGACACGTCCAGTTTTGCCTTCACTTGAGGTTTGATATCAGCCACCGTGTCTGTCGCTCGGATCTTCAGCCAGAAGGGGTCCCCGAACGTTATGACGCTCACGGAGTTTTCGTCCGATCGGAAATGACAGACATGGATGAAGAGGTTGCCATGTCTGTCTGGCAGAGGCACCACCTCCGGTCTGAAAGTCCAGTAACCTGCTCGCAGGGTTTCCAAAGTGGCCTGAGGATCGCAGATCTGAAACAAACCAAAATAAAAGGAAATTGAGGTCATCGGATACCACCCACTCCACATTAAAAAAAGGGGAAAAAACCCCCGAAAAAACCGAAAAAATCTGCCTCTGCACAGTGTTTCCCTCCTCTTTCACCAGTGCTTGAGTGGCCTTACTAAAACGCTTTCTCATTGTTTGGGGATAACACTACACAGAGCTGCATATCAACCCACCTTGAAGATCTTTGATGTAATCCTCCCCAAGCTTCTCCTTCAGAGCCCCGATCAAATCCTCCACCGTGTTGTCTTTCGGTAGCCAAATCCGATGCTCCCCCTCCAGCTCCACCTTGTCGTTGTAAAAATTTACCTTCATGCACTTGAGTTTTTCCAGGTATGGCAGCGGCATATCCAGGATCTCGTAGTAGAGGATGTTGGTGTATTGGCGGGAGTGCAAGATCATGACGTCCAAAGAGTCCATGCCTTGGAATTTGATGGGGCTTCTGTGAGGCATGTGCGCGGACACGTTGTGCTGAGTCAGACGAATTCGATAAGGATTGTCCACGTCCAAATGTTTCGCCAGTTCTGTGGTGACCTCATCGTATGACATCGTTTTCAAAAGCTCCAGTTTGAACCCATCATCCTTCTTTTTTTTTAAGAAAGAAAAGAAAACACAGAATGTTAATTTCGACCAAGGTATAAACATTTTTATCAAATAATAATAAAATAAAACAAAAAATATTTCTTAATTTTCCTTTTTTTTTTTGCTTTTCTGTTCCTTTTTCCTCCCCTTGAAAACAGACCTCCATCTTTTGATATCACTTAATTTCTTTCTGCTATTAGATTCTTTTTTTTTTTCTTCGGGCGGGGGGGGACAGGGAAAAGTAAAGGAGCGGTAACAGTACTTATATCGTTGTTTTTCAACCAAAAAACCCAAAAAACAGTTCATACCTTTGGATTGTAAAGTGGTCTGAAATTGACAGTTTTGCTGTTCTGAACGTACTCCAAAAAAGTTTTGACGGTCGGATGCCGGAGCTCCTTGCTTCTGGCCTCCGGCGTCACTCGCAGCTGGATACAAATGATATCTCCTTGCAAAAACTGAGTCTGAACCGAAGGTAAAGAGAACCACACCTTTTTATGAGTACTTTATCCAGGAAATTCAAAACAATTAGTAATAATGATAATAACTCGAATGGGAATTCGGATTTAGAACTATGTGACCGCAAAACATTGACGAGACAAATCCTCTAAAATTGATATTTTAGTTTTTTATTCATTTTATTTGTTTCTACATATGGTCATTTCACTTTTTTTTTGTTATTTTTGTTATTTTTTTGCCCCCCCTCACCCTCTTAGGACTGGCATCAGCGTCGAGCTCATTACACATGACAGACGGTTCGAATCTCACTTCCTCGTAGGCAGCGATATCGGTGCTGTCCTCCAGACCAGCCAATGCCTTCAACCGCCAGAAAATCTCTTTGAAAGGCATGCTCTTGTCGACGAAAATGTGCCCGACATAACACAGCTTCGTTTTGAAAGGATCGTACAGCTTGCAAAAGAGCAGGAGGTCGTTGGGTTCCAATTCTTTCAGCATTCCGTAAGAGGCATCGGGTTCTTCCAGGTAAAGTTTGATGGTCATCAAGGCATGCTTTTCTTGCGGGGCGTACTGCTTGTCTTTGAATCGTTGCAAGTCGAGCACCGTGTCGATTTCCCTCCGGTCTGTCAGAGGGGAATTCGGTCGGATGGTGCCGTTCTGACGTTGAGACCAGACCCAATATCGCTGCAAGTCCGAGGGCACACCGAAATCGGTTTGAACCTGCACAAGGAAAAAGATGGGAAAAAAAAGAACCAGCAGTTCCTTTAAGTTCAAACAAGATATACATACTCGGCCTTTTGGAAAATAATTTCGATTTCAAGAAAGATTCATGTAAGTTGTTTTTCTGTCTTCACTGTCTTCACACACAATAAAAAAATCCATTTTTTCCAATCAAAATGCCCTCCTCGCTTCTCGTTTCATCTTATTTGTTCATTCACCCCACCAAATTTATTCTTCGCGGCGTTGCACAAATCCTGTCCTCCATTCTTTTTCTCGTGAAGTTCTCTTTACATAACTTTTTGTCTTTTTTTTTTAAGCAAAACACAAACCGACATCGCACCATGCCCTTGAATTCCTCGAAGGTCGTCTTTTTGTGTATTCGGTAGCTTTTGACGTCCTCAAAATTGACGAGGTCAAAATAATGGGTGTCTCCGATTTGCCTGGAGAAATCCGTGTCGCATGCCACCTTGATGACCACATACAGATGGGCTTCTTGCTTTTCCTTTTGCCGGCGCTCTTTCTCCTCTTGCTCTGCCTGATTCAAAACAGTTGTTTTTTTTTCCTTTCAAATAACCAGTTTTTTTAACCACCCAAAACACCAATTGCACACACAACAGCAATCCAAGGTACTATCAAAACTGCCTTTTCACACCCAAGTTATTGTCAAAACAGTCATTTCTTCCCCGCCTCCCCCCGCCCCCCCCCAAAAAAAAAAAAAAAAACTCTACGTGAAAGAAATAAAAAAGTACAAATTACAAAAAAAAAAAAGCATCTCAATGTATCTCGAGTCTTCGCCGCACATGCTCCACCAGATCGTCCTTGCTGGCATCGCACATGATTCGGTCCCAATCGGATTCGCGAACTTAAACCAAAGCGAAAGAAGTCGAAATATCCTCAGCCGTAACAGTCTGCGTTAATAATTCTCTAAAAGTTCCTGGTGAATTGTCTCAGTTCCACTAGAAAAAGGCGCACGATCAAGACGATCCAACAAAGTTTGAATCTGTACTAAACCAGTTTCCGTTTCCAAACGTTGAGCCTGTAACCGTTCAAACAAACAATCCACCCGAGAACGATCCAAACCGACGAAATCCCCTTGTTGTAATGCAACAAGCAAATCTTCTGTGGCAAGAGGAGGATCACTAATCGCAACTTCTTCGTCAAAACCGCCAGTAGAAGTAAAAAAAAAATAAAAAAAAATATTATTTTTATTTTTTAATCGACGAATTCGAAGAAAAACCCGGTCCAAATCGCTACCAGACGGAACCAATAGAAACAAGAGGCTGACCCTCCGACACCACGTCCGAAATCGATCCACCTATACCACCACAAGGTGAAGGAGGAAGGGAAAAAAGATCGGAAAAAAAAGGGGGAGTCACAAACCCAAACATGCTCGCTCTCTTAGAAAAGTCATGACCTCTCACTCATAGTATCCCCGTGCTGACGAGGTCTATTGCGTCGCAACCACACAGCATACGCATTCGCAAATTCCAACGAAGAAAAAAATGCCGAAGGCAACGTTACGGTCGCCATAAGGAACCAACCACACAGCCATACTGATCATCTACAGCTCGCTTATCGACCTCCTCCTTCACCATTTCATTATCGAATTTAAACCATTTGTCGCCGCCGTGAGAATGCAAAGTAGTGGCCGCCGTGCGCTCCCCCACTGTGCACCAAGACGCTGTGTAATATCGGTACAAATTCCCGGCATTGTTCGCATTCGGCACCAGATATTTTCGATTTCCCGCGTCCAAATCCAGCTCCAGGTCGAACTTGTAATGAGAATTGATCTGTTGGTCCCAAAATATAAGAACAATTGAGAATTGGCATCCTTCTGAGTTTTAAATTTGAAAAAACAAAAGAGTTTCTTTCTTTTTTTATTATATATTTGTATGTTTGATGAAAGTCCTTGTGATGATTAAAAAAAAACGGCTGTGATGAAAATTCTCCAGTTATGTATGTGTCTTCAACTAAAAAATTAAGCAAGGAAAAACACCTGAAACAGGAGCAATTGTTTTTCCCTTTGCCTGGATTTTGATCTCTGTGCATTATGAAACTCCCCCTCAGACAACAAGGTCAGACAAAAAGGGACAGATAAGATTCTAATATTAGAATAGATATATTATTAGATAATAGATTATTATTGTTATTATTATCAAATATTAGTCAGCAGCACAGTCAGATGCTGTACTCTTTTGCAGACAACCATTTGATGTATTAAATCCCTGCAGTGAAAGTGGGTTGCTGAAAAAGATGCAAAGCCCCCTGTTCCTCTGATTTTATTTTTTTTTTCCAGGCCTCCAATGGGAAATTTTTTAAAACACATTATAGATGGGGGAAAAAAAACAAGCCTCCCCACTCCCCAGAAAAAAAAATTTGACGACAAAAGTTTTACAGAGTTATACAATCCCCCGTCCCTGGCGACAAAATCTTTTGCTTTCTTGCTTTTTTGTCTTTTTTTTTTCCCTCCACAACCATTTTTTTTTTTTTTTTAGAATGTACACAGCCTGGTCCTCTTTCTTCTTATGTACAATACACAGTTACACACAACCCCCCCCCAAAAACAAAGAAAATAAAAAAAAATCTCTCCTTGGTCCTTTTTTTTCCCCTTTCTCAACCCAACACTAAAATGATCAAAACCCCAGGGCCTACTATGTGTATGCAGAGATATTTTTCATGTAAAAAACATGTCTATCTTGTTTTTTTTTTTCTTATCTCTCTCTCAAGCTTGCCAAAATATTTTCAAGAAATCCCTGTTCATACGAAACGTCGACATGTGTTTTTTTCTCCTCATGGAATGGAAGAATTCCCCCCTGTCCCCCTCCCCCAACCAAAAAAAAAAAGAACGAGCAAAAACAAAATAAAACAAAAAACAACCCTCCTCAAGATCTTATTTCCTTCTCCTTCTTCTGTGTTTTTTTCCCCCCTTTTTTCCCTAACGGGTATCGACTAAATGGCCTATTTTTAGTCTTTTTTTTTTTTTTTTTCCGAAAACATCACAAGAACCGAACTTGAGTTAAAAAAAAAGGGGGGGGGAAGGATGAAGGGCTGGGAGGCCACCAGATTGTATAACGCTCGGGAAAAACAAAAGGAAAAAGTTTTTGTTTAAAAAAGAACGTTGAAAAAGAAAAAACATGGTCGTTCCCTTCTTCAATCACATCCTTAAGCAAAAAAAAAAATCAAAAAGGAAAAAAGAAAAAAAGAAGTGAAAGACGCATGTATCTCTACTCTATAGACTTTTTGGATGCCCCCAACCCACCCCCCTTTCTTTTGTCAACACGCTTTGTGCGATATCCACATGAAGGTGGACCGTAGTCATATATTAGTGCTAGCTAAATAATAAAAAATGAAAAAAAAAAAAAAAGCAGCGCAAATGCAGCATATAAAGTAGTCATATAGATGCAAAATAGCTTCCTGCTTTCTGTTGTTTTTTCCTTTTCCTTTTTCTTTCTTTTTTTTTTGGGGGGGGGGAGGACGTCAATCCCTGCACCCCCCCTTTTTCGTGTTTTTTTTTTTTTTTTGAGGTATCCCTTCGGAGCATTTGCAAAAAGGAATATAAGAAACAAAAAAAAAAGATAAAACTACTGCAGCCATCAGTTTTATTAATATTTTTTTTCTTCTTCAAGGGGGAGGGCCTTTTCAGAGGAAAAACAACACCACAAAAACCCATCATATCCTGTTCTACACCATTTTCTTTTCTTTTTTTTCTTTTTTTTCTTTTTTTTTTTTAACCCCCGAATTCTGATGTCTTGTCTGTCCCTTTGCCTTATCCCATTAATGTCCCAACACCAGATATTAGTCATCCGAAGAAAGGCCCCTTTTTTTTCCCTTGGGGACAAAGATAAAGATAGAAAAAAAAACAAAAACAAAAGAAAAACCCAACGTGGCAGGGGCTTCGTTAGTGACACTCAGGTTTGGGGGTTGTCTTTTTTTGCCAAACTAGATTCGCGATATAAAGGACATCGGGATAGAAGGGATATGATTGGACGTAGATTCTGGCACGCTGTTCCTTCCTCAAAATCTGTGTAAAACAATCATTGCCAACAATCATCAATACACACGATTCTCCGAAAAACGCCCGAAAAAAAGAAAAAAAAAGAAATTCAACAAGGAAGTACGATTTTAAATGAAAGTGAATTTTAACCAGAATTTTGTAACCGACTTATTTGCACTTTGTTGAAACACAATCCTGCTGCTGATTATTTGACCTGAGCATTGACCCTGACTCATTATGGAGTCGGAAAAAAAAAATTAAAAATAGAATCCAAATTCCCAAACATACATGTGAGGGAGAAAAAAAAACATTTTTCAAATACAAATATATATTTTTCCCAGGGATTTTTTTTTTTACGAAAACTCACGTTTCTGAAGAAACCTCCGATGAAGTCAGCATGACAGAGATGCTCACGATGGATGGTGTCCCGGAGTCTTTCCATGACACTCGTCAGCTCGATGGATTTCTGGCATGTTTCTATGGTGCTGCTCAAATCATGGGATCCTCCAGAGCATTCCTGGTTTTTTCAATTTTATTTTTGGAAAAAAAAAAATCAAATCCAGATCAGCAGACAGAATTTTGACACGAGGCACAGAAAGAGGAAAAAAAAATTCTAAAAAAAATGCTTTCATTTTTTTTCTTGACTGTGGTGAATCTCTGCTCTAAAACAAATTGTTTGATGGAAAATGACAAAAGCCTTTTCGTTTGGGCTGGGGCCCATCTTTTTCCTTTCAGGATATTTATATAATTATGATATTTATGTTTCTTCATTAAAACACATACAAAAAAATCTTATATTTACTGCTCATGGTTTAGTTAGCTGCAAGTCAAACTTCAAAAAAGCTTCGAGCAGGAAAACAAGAAAAACCTTCAAGAGAGGATGCAACAAAAACCTAGTTGTGGGCGCTACCTGAATTTTTCTATTCAATCCGCTCCGCTCCTCAGCAATATCCTTCATTTTTCCAACAAACGTATCTCGAAGACTCATCAGCAACACCTCTTGTGTTTCTGAAAGCGTCAATGCATCCTGACCAAAAACAACAAAAAACTTCAAAATGTAATCCACACACACACACAAAAAAAGATGCCTTCCTCGACTTTATTCAAAAACTTTATGGAATATCTTGTATCAAACAATCAATTTCAAAACAAAGAAACAAGAAGAAGGCCCCCCCCCCCAAAAAAATAAAAATCATTTACCCTCCCTACTTTCTCATTGATACTTCTTTGATTGCTTTTACAAAGAAAAAATGCAGCTTGTGTGTATTCATGTCTGTCATGCTGCAAACCCCTCTTCCATTCTTTCCCTTCTTCTGGAAAAAATATATGCATATATACACTTTCTGCTTTTGAAAGAAATTTCCAAGTAAAAAAAAATTTACCATTCTCTGACCCCCCGACAAAATTTATTTATTTTTTTTAAATTTAACAAATTGATTCCCACAAGACACACATTTTTTTCTTAATATATGTGTTCCTGTTTTGAGCATACCAGGAGACCTCGCCAGAGCTTGTCCATTTTTTGTTGATCTTTTGGCACCTCCCCTTCGCAGGACCCACTCACAAGCTTCTTCATGCTGGACGGGCAAAGACTGGAGGCTTTACACAACAGCTCCCCCTTAATGAAAAAAAACAAACCTTTCACTCACGGTACAGAGAATTCAGGGTGGTTTCGCTTAGGCAAACCCTCATGTGGGAAAGAAAAAAATCCCCCCGACAGAACAAACAAGCGAAATTGAAGAAGAAAAATCAGCCACGGAAAGGGGGGGGGGGGAGACTGGCAGTTAAGTTTTTTTTTTCTCTTTCCGTTCCTTTCTTTTTTCCCAGCACAGATTTCCTGGGCAAGTCGTTTTTCAGCTCAC
The DNA here is from genome assembly GCA_030272585.1 of Bryopsis sp. KO-2023. NCBI lineage: Eukaryota > Viridiplantae > Chlorophyta > Ulvophyceae > Bryopsidales > Bryopsidaceae > Bryopsis > Bryopsis sp. KO-2023. The sequence continues at coordinate 2,307,988 of BSYQ01000010.1, forward strand.
GATTTCTTTGAGGACGCCTTCCAGTCGGTCATCCAACGCCCTGTCTTTTGGATTCTGAGTGGCGGCCACCATCATCTGAGAGAGGCCCTGCACGTATGTCTTCCACAGTTTCTTCAATTCGTCTTCGTTCAAGTCTTTGAATTTCGACACAGGAAACGTCCCCTCCCTCGTTTCCTGCTTGCAGTTTGACACCTCGATGGCTTGCTTTTCGGCAATGACTGTGGAGCCCTCCGTGGAAAGAACCTGGCAAGCGAGAAATGCTGTACAGTGAAAATCTTTTCATTTTTTTCTTTCTTGTGTTGAGTTGAGCGGAGAGGTGGAAAAGCAACCTCTAGTACACGTTCTGAAATCATGGCTGCGACCTTTACAAAAATCTAAACTTGTTATAGTACATGTTCTGAAATCATGGCTGCGACCTTTACAAAAATCTAAACTTGTTACAACCATCTATGATCGTCCATACAAATCAGGGAAAAAAACTTGAAGAAATTGTGTTATCCAGGGGAAAAAAAATATGAAGAAATTGTGTTACCCCAGGGAAAAAAAATTTGATAAAAAATGGGGTTCCAAGGGAAAAAAAAATTGAAAAAATTGGGTTACCTTGGCTTCGTTTTGGAGGAGGACCATTTGCCGATCCTTGAAGTCCAGCACATTAGTCAGGAGGCCGTTTTGACTCGACAGACAGTCATACTGCACTTTCATCTGCCCCAACTGGGATTTCAAAGTTTCCACCTCATGCTCCAGACTTGCCATTTTTGCCTGGAAAATAGATATATATCGATATTAACATTAAAGCTAGGTCGAAAAAAATATCGTAGATGGTCATTTCTTAGTGGGGGTGACGGTGTAAAAAAACAAGAAGGGAAAGAAAATTCAACATTTTAAACAGCATATTCCTCTACCAGTAATTGCTTTCAGTTTTTTAAAGAAATTCTTGAGCTGTTGCGGAAATTAAATCGGGTTTTGCCTTTCGGGGTTTCAATCCGTGAGAAAATTGCTCCTATTATTATTCTTTTCTCTTTTCTTTGTCCTTTATCAAATTAAAAACAAAAACAAATGGGTAAAAATAAAAGTTTAAGAAAAACACTTTTTCCAGTACTGCCTAGGGGATTTTTTCTTTCACTCCAAAGAACGACAAAAAAAACAAACACGCCAGATTCTCAAACGAAACACAGCTGCCTATCGCGCGCCACGCATCGACTCTTCGTTCCGAGGTCGTCAACCTACTTTTTGTTTCTCTCGAAACCTTTTTTGGGCTTTGCGATTTTTTGCTTGTACGGCAGCCTGTCGTCTCAGCAGTTGCGCGGTTTTCGCGTCTTCCGCGGAGCCCTCGCTCCGCATATCGATTCCGGGGCTTTCCCACGGTAAGCTCACGTTCTCGGAGGTCCCGCACACATCCACGCATCCCGTGTCCGACGGACCCGAGAACACATTCGTGTTGACGTACATAGGGGGCGCGCTCTGCGGCAAGAACGCCGGAGCCGGTGCAGAACTCATGGAATGTTGCAGGCCCGCGTGAGAACCCGGGTTCAGACTGATGCTGGGTTGCGTGTGTGGAATCGGGCCGCATTTCGGGAGTTCAAGGAACGAAACGCAGTCGGTGTCGATTCCTTGGTCCATCAGCAGACTAGCCAGGTCGGGCTCCCCTTCCAAGTCTCTGGACCCCATGTTGAGAAGACTGTCGAGCGCAGCCATCCCAGCGATGCTAGCCTGTCTTCTGTTCGATAGTAGCTTCTCCCCCCTTTGCAGCTTTTCGACGGGGTTGTTTCTTTTTCTGGTGTACGGAATGCAGCGGTCGGTGATACTCGCGCGACGTAGGCAATTCTCGTAGGCTCGGGGTGACTTCCGTAAACGCAACACTCACCAAACGAAAAGAGTTGACAGTCTGACAAGAGATCTCTTCGTCCAGAGTGAATGGCGAAGTCTTTTCTGCCTGAAGCAACGGCAGGAAGCCTTTTTCTTGCATTGCTTTTGCATTGCCATGCATGCGTTTGGTATGATATGTGGAGGGTGTGACGGTGCTGTTGGGGAGAAAAGGAAAAATCAACATGCGCTCTGCTTCTTCATGCTGTGAACACATCCAGCGGGAAGAGAAGGATAACAAATATGCTGAGGTAGGCTAAAGACGAGTATCGCTGGACAAAGGGGGCCCGAGATCTTTAGACAGCCTTACTCTCGGGAACGCGCTGCACGAAAAACACTTTGGCCAACGCCCGACAAGTTCCCGCGGATGTATTCTGTTTACGGGGGCGGGCCAAGAAAGCGGCTTTTTCTGTATCTCCAAGCAGTCTGTCTGCGCGACTTTCAACACTTCTGACCTCTCCGCGACGAGCTCGAGTCGCCGGTGTGACTCTGTGGAATGTTTTCCTTGCAGAATAACCGAGGTAGGTGTGGTTCTGGCCGCCGTTGTGTTTGGACACTTATGCAGTGGCGTAGTGTCCGAGATCCACGGGGTCACCTTTTCCGCCATCTTCTCCACCGAGGATAAAGTTAGCCAGTGCTTGGACGAAGAGGCGCTTCTCAGAAATCTTGATATTACTAAAAGCATTTCCAAGAGAATCAGGATGTATTCCATCGCCCAGTGTCCTCAAAACACCAGAATCGTGCTGGACTATGCCAAGAACAATGGGATGAGGGTCCTCCTGGGCTTGTGGATCTCCAGGAATAAGCTGGCTAATGCCAATGAGTTTTTCTGGCTGGATGATTTTGCGTTGGAGTACAAAGATATTCTGGATGCGGTGATCGTGGGGAACGAAGTCATTGCAATTCAAAAGGTAAGGCGTGCTGTGGGCTGTCTCGATATTCTGCACAGTGTGCCCAATGTTGGGGAGGTGACAGCCCACCTGATGAGTAACAGGATTGAGAGCTGATTTACTTTCTTATGGCATGGTTTCTAGGTTCCCCTGGACGACCTCCTCGCTGCAATTGCACAGACCAGGAGCATTCTGGAGGGGGTCAATGTCCAGGTCCCAGTGACTACGGCGCTGATCTGGCCTGTACTTGAAGACATCGGTCTGCAGATTGCTCAAGTGACGGACTTCATTTGCATGCATGTCCAGCCATTCTGGGAAGGCAGGACCGCGCAAAGCTCGGGTCAATATGCGGTCGACAAGGCAGCAGAAATCGAGGAATTGGTTGGAAAGCCGGTGTGGATCTGTGAAACGGGGTGGCCGACCGGGGGAGAGAAGTGCTGTGAGAATAGGCCTTACGCATTTGATGGATTCCAGGTGAAGGGGTCCACGATGATTTCATAATCTGTGTTACTTCTTGCCTACTTCTTGAGTATCAAAGCATATGGTTGTGAACCATAAGGTTGGGGGTTCCGAATTCCCCCCTGAGTAGATCTGCATGGAAAGCACGAGGTTTTTCGAAATGTGCTGTGCCTAGTGATTCACAAACTGATAATCGTGGTAGAAATTCTCCTGCATCAAAAATCATTATCATTATTTAGGGTGGCCCAAACACACAGGACTGAGGATGTGACTCACCCAAAACTAAATTGGGGGTGCCTTCCACTCACGGGGCTGTCGCTGCCCATCTACCATGTGTGTTTTTCACTGCTAAACTCCATTCATTGACACAGCTGGAGTTGCTCCTTGCAGGCCGAGCCTACCCTTGAGAATGCAGAAGTGTTCCTTAACGACCTGGTCAGGGCAGCAAAAGCTGCAAACAGGCCATACTTCTATCACGAGGCCATCGATGGAGATTGGAAACGCATGTGGTCGCCTTGTGGGGAGTGCGTCGGATTGGCCAAAGACGTCCCGATTGGATGTGCAATCAAAGAAGAGTGTGAGGTCGACTATCACTGGGGGCTTTTCACTTCGAAGGGGGTGTCGAAAGTCCCAGTGCCATAGCCTCGCTTGTGATCCGATATGCTGTTGAGAATTATGGGGGGTTGTTTTTTTTTTTCTTCTACTATTTTTGCTTTTCACTGTCATTGATTCGGGGTTTTCTTTTAGTTCCATTTCATCGATTCTGGAAATAGGGAGGGAGATGTTGGGTACGTATGGCTGGGGTCTTAGGTAACGGGGACAAGTGTGAGATCTTGTTTCAGGGAAGGGGGGTCGGTGGGGGGAAGTGGAAATGGAGGGACCCACAGATGGCGGCCACAGTGATTATGGTTTGAAACCTCAATTTTGTTAACTACCTTGCTCAGAAAAGGTAGGATTAGTCGTCCCATCGTCAGCAGAAGTGCGAAAAAGATGGGAGATATATGCATTGCGAATGAAAGGGCAGTGCTGGGGAAAGGTTGGGATGAGTGTTTGCTGGGGGGCAGGGGGGGGGGGGGCAGATATGTATATGTATACTGGTTTTGAGACTTTGACTGTTGTGATATTGTAACTTGGCTGTCTGTGCATGGCCATTCCGTGTAATTTTTTTGTTTTGTTTTGCATTTGGAACTCCACTGCAGTCACCCAAGGTCTTCAGTTGCTAGGCAATTCCTGCAAGAGCTCTGTTTAATGTGGCCGCCTCAAAATTTATCCCACCACGTGTGTTTCTCATATCTAACATTGGACTGGCCTCACCCGACCAATTCCAGAACCTGCTCACACGGAAACAAAAATTCCAGCTTGAGCCACGAACAAACAATTCGCAGCCCCCCCTCTCCGCACCGAATCATCCGTGCGGCCAGCGCAGCTGTTGTTCCTCCAGTCGTGAAATCGCAGCCGCACCAAAGCACAACACTAAGGCTTGTGTTCACGCGTGGCAGAGTGGCGGGTTGCGAACTCACCCGCTCCCCACTCTGATGCATGACAAATTTAGTAATTCAGGAGTGACCACGTTGAGGCCATACCCTTCCTATACACCCTCACCCACGAGGGTTACCATACAAGAATACAGCGAGCTACTGGCGCCACCAAAACACTGACGGAACGGAGAGTCTTTGAGGGCTCACACTAACAGCAGGACATCTGTAGTAACCGAATCAAACAACAGAGGCGTTGTGGCCACCGCAGAAATTTGTGTTGACTCTGGTATGTAAAAAACCTGGCCAGCTTCAAGTGCGCGTCCCCCCCAGACAATCACCCTTGTTGCGAGCGATAGGGGTCACATCGCGCTGGTACTGAGAAGAGATCTCCTGTGCGTTCTTCTGTAGTTTTATTTCACGCGGCGGGAAAGAGGAGAGCACGGAAAAGGCCGTCAAGATGCACGTAAAAAGCATGCTTTTGGTGTTATGCGTATTGCTAGCGAGCGCCGCGGGATCGCAGGGTAAGCTCCATGGCTTGACGCACAGCCCTCTGTCGATGAACCACCTCGACCTCTGCATCGACAAAAACACGCTCTTGGCGAACATGGAATTGGTGGCACAATACTCGAAGAACTTTCGAGTGTACTCGATCGCGACGTGTCAGGAAAACACCAAAGCAGTGCTGGACTTTGCTAGGGAACGCAAAATGGGGGTAATGCTGGGCGTCTGGATTTCGAAGGATGTCGCATTGAACAAGGCCGAGATGAAGGCTATGAGAAAGTACACCAGACTGTACAAAGACGTTATCGAAGCCGTCATAGTTGGCAACGAGCCTATTTTTGTGATCAAGGTGAGAATCCTTAGCAGGAAGTGGCAACAGATCTTCCAGCCAGTGGTATTAGTCATGATCTATCAGTCAGAACCTCCCACATCAAGGCCTTCTGGCAGCTCCATTTGTCATTTACAATTGGCCCCTCAAAAAACAAGACCAGCATTGGTGTCTTTACTGGAGCAAGCTTATCCAAACTCGAAAGGCGTTTTCTTTTAGGGATGGCTGTACAGCTACAAATTTGCAGCATTTTTTCTGGATCCTCAAACGAAACATGTACTCCAAATGATGGACCCTGCTGACTTGAGTTTTTCAATGTGGTGAAGCTCGATGTGGATGATTTGCTGGGATACATGAAAAGCGCCAAGACGTTTTTGACAAAAAGAAAGATCAACATTCCAGTCACGACCGCCGAAGTCTGGCCACTGTTCCAATTCAACACCACAGTGGGGCAAGCCCTGGTGGACCACAGCGACTTTATTTGCATGCAAATTCAGCCCTACTGGGAAGGATTCTCGGTCCGGTGTGCCGACGATCCAGACGCAGAAGATGACTGTGTGGATGCTGGGACGCACGTCGAACTGAAAGCACAGGAAATCGAAGACCTGTACAACAAAGAAGTGGTCATCTGTGAGACAGGGTGGCCTACTTTTGGGGAAACCTGTTGTGAGGGCCGTGAATTCTCGAAGGATGGATTCAAGGTGTGTGTGTGTTTCCCCCCCTCCGCTCAGGCTCCATTTCTCTCCATTTTTCCCTTAAAAAATGTTTTTTCCCACTGGAAACATAACGCTGGTCCCCCCTGAAACCTCTGGTGATGCACTGGGGCCACTGACATTTTGACCGTTGTATTGTCAATATGACTTCCAAGATCCCAAATGTACGGCCATAGCGACCTACTCAAATGAAAAAATATTCCTAAGATTCCTGACTTATTAATTATTGACTTCTTTATTGATTTATGGTGTGTTCCCTGTCCCAGGCCGTCCCCAGCGAGAAGGGCGCCACAGAGTTTCTGGAGGATTTGGTGGCTGCTACCAGCAAGAGCGGCCGTCCCTACTATTACCATGAGGCCATCGATGCTGATTGGAAGAGAATCTGGGCCCCATGCACAGAGTGCACCGGTCTGACTCCAGATTTTGGCTGCTCCCCCAGCCGACCGAATCCGGGGTGCGAAGTGGACTATCATTTCGGACTGTTCACGAACGAAAAGGTGTTGAAGAACATAACCATACCAACCGCTCCAACTGCTAAGGAGCAATTGACCAAAGATGAAATTCAGAAAGCTGTAACCAGCATAGTGGAGACGGCGAAAAGGAAAGCTGAAACGAGAGGATGATAATCGCGACACAATCGTGGCCACATAATTTTTTGGGGGGGCAAATCTATCTACGGTGCATTTCACAATGCTGCTATCAAAAAACTTTACCGCTGAATTGGAGAAAATGTACACTAGCCATATAGCTTGTTTTGTTTCTGGCTTTTTTTTTTTTTTATAATCAGGTTTCTTTCCTTTTGGAGTTTTCGAGTTTTGGGAGAGATAAGTTGAACAATAATTAAATCTGCATATATTTATAGGCAATACTGGGCTTAGGCCCTGGGATAGGTAAAGTGAGTTGTGGCGAATGCCAGGCCCTCCAGACAGTCTGGGGGCCCTGTGAAGTTTTACCTTCGTGATTCAAAACATGAACTGTTTTCTTAAGAACAGGCATTATATAGCAATGGGTTTTTTTTAACAGCAGGCCCAGAAATGGGTTAGGGAGGGCCCTTAATTGCAATTTTGGAAGGAACAGATGAAAATCGTTTGTTCCAGCATAGTCAATTTCCTATTCCCCCCCCCCTCCACACCGCTGTCCTCGTAACTCACCAAAATAACTTCACGATGAGGAGGGCAGTAAATCGACTGGGAAAAGTTTGATAACGAATGCAGTCAGAATTTTTTCGATTTTGGAAAGGTGGTTTGAAAATGGTCGGATTGGTCTGGAAAGAGGGGGAAGGAGAGATGCGTTTTGCTTTTCTTTTTTTCCTCGAGGGTTGTGGATTGGAGTTGTGAACAGTCTTGGTTGGGAGTTCGCACATGTGAGGGGAGGAGGAGGGGAAAGAAAAGTGGTTTAATCGAAATAAACTGAGCATTATGATTTGATAAAATGGATGGCGTCCGAATTCGAGCACTGGGTTCATTATGTATAGTGTTTTTTGTTTTGTTTTTTGGCAAATTTCACTTCTCCGGCAGAATTCAGAACTGTTTGATAGGGTGCATCCTGACAGGGTGCAATGGATTTATCGGTGTTGAATGAACATACCATCCACCCTCCAGGTTATCACTCCCAACTCCAATATGAACCATTTTTTATGCATATCGATCTGAAATGAGGCCAACTTCATTTTCATTTGGAATATGGAATAATTTTTCACCTAAGGTATAGCGGGTGTGGATAGGTTGCTGTGGCTGTACATCTGGGGTTGATTGATTGCTCCAATCAATCGAAAACACCCTGATGTGCGCCGGGGACAGCGTTGCATTGGTGAGGCATGTTTTAAGTCTCAATCAATGGGTAGTTCATAGACACCATTATCCTCATACCCATTCTCACACTTTCCACACCCCTCTCCAATCGTCTACCCGCGGATTCGAGCTCTATTTTTTCTTTTTTATTTTATACCCTCTATTTTCAGGGACGCAGCTTGAAGCCGAAAATAACGCGCCACTTTTTGCTGCATTTTGGACTCTTGGGCACCATGCAACACAACATCAGCATCTTGCATAAAGAAAAGAAACACGCCACTCATAAAATGTACATTAAATCATAAAACACTACGAGGCAGATTTTTTCCCCTTCTTCCTGGAAAAAAAAAACTCAGCGGAAAAGACTCTTTTTCTTTTTGTTTTCTTTCGCCACCACCCAGAAACTACGACATTTTCAAGAAAACCATCCTCGCTGGACCGGAATCCGGAGGCACAACAATGTACAGCAAATTAGCATCTCTTCTCCAAACCCCTCCCAAAAAAACACACACCACCTCCGATACAAAACGGAGCCAGATTTTTGATGAGGCCCCCTTATCTCCTTTCCACCAAGAAGCTACCAATCTTTCCAGCTTGACGAAGATATTTGGCAAAAGTTGAGAAAAAGCGATAAAAAACAGAACATGATTAGAAGAACCACATCCAAGGGGGAAAAGAGAAGACAAAGAAAAAGACTAGAAAATTTTTGATTAAGAAAAAAGAAATCGAAAAAAAAACTGTGCACGATTTGTGCAATGCATGCACATCCAACACCCATGACTAATAGTCTCGTTGGATTTTTTCTTTTCTTTCTTTTCTTTTTTTTTTCCCATTTTTTGGATGAACAAAACTGACACGATTTAAAACATAGACATGATTGACCCCCTCCATAATTTTTCCCCAATTTACCCCACCCTGTTGAAAAAAAAAGCAAAAAAAAAAAAAGTGAACGAACAAACGAATAAGAGAAAAGGTGAAACCGTGATGGGCGTTGTGCATCGAGACGAATCCATGAAAAAAAAACACAAACAGGTTCAAGTTTTTTTTTATTCTCCTCTTTTTTTTTTTTTTTTGGCAAGCCGCCCCGCTGATCAATGAAATCAGACTCCCAGTGAAACACTGCGACCTTTTTTTCATTTTTCATTAATTTTTTTTGACAATCTTTCCCTTCAAATTTTTGCTGGCTCCATACACCCCCCGTTTTACATATCAGCGAATTTCAGACCACAAGATTCATTCATCTAATGTACGATGTCCCAAATTAAAAATTAAAAAAACGAAGAATAAAAAAAAAAAAGAGGAAAAAGAAAAAGTTCCTGATCTAATCTTTTCCCCAAACACACCCATGTTGCATCGAATTGCATGAAAACTCATTTTTCGTCTTTTTTTTTTTACAACATGGAAATAGTTGGAACTAATTCCATGCTTTCTTTTCTTTTTCTTTTTTTTTTCTTCTTTTTTTTTCAAAATACAATCTTGTTAGCCCCCCTCCCGACCCAATTCCCCAATATATGCCCGACTCATATCTTAATCTGCTAATTTTTTTTTTCTTTCCATCAATTCCTGGGGATGGAAAAAAACAAAAAAAACCCAAACAGACACTTCATTCGTTGATTTCGTTTCCAAACAAAAACATCCTTCAGAATAATTATCCTTGGATATTCTTCAGAAAAAAAAAAAGACGAGAAAAAAAGAAAGAAAACAGGATATATCCTCCCAGCCGAACACAAATTCTATACCCCGCCTTTTTTCTCCTCTTTTTTGTTTTTTTCTTTCGGTTAAATTTTTGCCAGAAAAAAACAACCCTATCCGAAAAGCGCCCTCTTGGATCGACGAGGATGGGGCTCCACCGGTCCTTTCAAAATATGCCTATTTTTCCTCCTCCAGAACAGGGCTGTTTGCAGAGTGCTTTTCCAGGCATCCCTGAGCAAACCCCGCAGCGTGTTTCCTTGGGCGATGGAAGATCCTATGCTGAAAGCCGCCACCGCCGTGGCCCCCAACAGCACCAGCTTGACGTTCATGCCGAATTTCATGGCCGAAAGCCGGCGCCTTCTCCACACCTCGTACCTCTCTAATTTCGCGGCACTGACCTCCTCCAAGCCGTCCTTCAACAGCAGCAATCTGTACATATGCCATTAAAACACACACACACACACACATGAAAAACGGTACCCTCCGTCAGACAGAGAAAAAATATCGAAAGAATCGTACATTCGATCTTTCCAGTCTACCTTTCGAATCTGTTTGGGGGAAAAAAAGATGGGAAATCAACACCTCACAACACACATGCACGACTTTTTCCACACTGATATCAGCCTGTAAATAATGGCTGAATCCCAACGATCAACCCCTCCCCACCCCCCCCCCCCCGAAAAAGAAAAGAAAACACATCCTGAAGGTCATCTACCGACTCACTTGCTTTTCTGAAAAATCCTTCCCCATCTGGTTCACTTCGTGCTTTCGCACTACACATGGTCACTCTTTTCTTTCTCTTCCCCCCCCCCCAAAAAAAAATAAAAATAAAAAAAGAGTGACCAAAATCAATTTCGCAGCGCTCACCTGAGCTGTAGCACATCTGAATGATCAGGGTTGAAAGCTTCACACGTCCCCCACGCATATTGCCTCTCCGGCCAGAAGATGTTATCCTTAGTCATCATGTCGGCATTCACGTCGTTGCTGGCCACCACCAGAAACGGCAAAGTTTGAAACTGAGCGGCGGAGGCATCGACGCCAGCCCTCTTGAGCGTTTCCTTTTCGAATTCGAAGAGGTTGATGCGGCCTCGAACCCCCACTTGCGAGCAGTTTCGGAGCTTCGAGTAGACCTCTTGTCGATACATTGTGGCTTCCCTGATGTTCATGGTGTCTGCTTTGGTTACGACCGGAATGATGGGGACCACCTTTGGGGGGAAAAAAAGCAACGGAAGTGAGAAAATACATGCAAGGAAATGCATGCATGCATATTCAACGGATGAATGCATGTGTAAGCGGCGGAAGTGAGGAAATGCATGCATGGAAATTGCATGCATACAGATTCAACAGTTGGATTGCATGCATAAGCAATGCAAGTAAGGAAATGCATGCATATAGATTCAACAGTTGGATTGCATGCATAACCATGTATTCGTTGAAAAGCTCAAAAACGAGAAGCAATGGAATTAAAACAGAAGCAAAAAAGTGTGACAGGAGCAACAGTCACACTTTCACAACCACCATGACTAACAGACTCGATACAACAAAAACACACTTGTTTAGTTTTCAAAAATAATAAATAAAACAATTCCTGTGAAATAATAATACCTTGCCCAATTCCTTCATGAACATGACATCGATGTAGCGGAGGCGATGAGGAGGAAGGCAAAACAAGCAGACGTCGATTCTGGGATCCTCGATGGTGCTCATGTCTGCCGGACGCTGCTTGCAGGTTTCCATTTTCAACCATTTTTCGTTTTGCGTCACCACGAAATCCACCATCGCTTTGATGTTGGCCCAGATGTTCAGCTTGTCGCCATACCCAGGGGTGTCTTGCACTTTGTATACCCACACCACTCGATCGTCGTTATCCTCCCAAGTGATGCAGGAGCATAATGAATCGGGGTCTCGGCAAAACTGTTCGATGTTGGTTTCTGTGCCATCGTGCATCTGGGTGGGTTTTGAAAAAAAAAGAAAAGGAAAAAAAAAATCACAAAAAATCACAAAAAAATCACACACATAACGGATTGGAAACGATGTCAGAAGGAAGTGGTGTTTTTTCGATTCATTTTTTGATGGTGTTTTTTTTTTTTTGTTCTGAAACCCTGTGAGTTTTCTTGCGTTTTGATTGGTTGGCTGAAGAATTCGTTGGTTTTGGGTTGTCTGTGCTGGCCTGTGTGTGCTGGCTTTGTTTTCATGGGATGGGTGTGTACCTCGTGTGAGAATTTAATACTGCATTCGTTCCCTTCCAGGGCTTCGAATATCCAGCTTTCAGGTTGGGGGCTATTGACGGGGGAGGACGATTGGGATGCATTTTGATCGCTTTTTGACTATGATGAATGCCAAGAAAAAAGCCAAAAAGACTCAGAACAGAACAGAATGGAATCCCCCCTTTAGATGAAAACCCCCACCTCCACCTTCCCTGGAAAAAGTGTTTTTACCCCCTGGCTAGGGAATTAATGAATGAATATCAATTCAATCAATATGAATATAGAGGGCTTATTCACAACTATCATGTGTGTTTCTAAATAGACATTTCTGAGCACAAATGTTGGTAAAAATAGTCGAGTTCCTTTCCATGAAAGGTTACTTTTTTCAGGTGCTCAATGGGGAATGAAAAAAAAATTGTCAAGGTGTTGATTCTGTTGCACCGGTTATTTCCTCTCCTCACCTCGATCTTTTGGCCAGGAACCGACAGCAGCGTTTTAATGAGGGTCGTTTTCCCGAGGCCTGCATCCCCCACCACCATGAGTTTTGAGTACCTTCGGCGCCAAACCTTGTGAGGCCTGTGCCGCTGCGACATCACACTCATGGCATCTTTGGTGGATAGGGAGCTGCTCAACAGGTGGCCCGGTCGCCCTACATAAAAAATAAAAATAAATATATATATATAGATATATATGGAAAGGCATGCATTCTCACTCAACCTTCCTCAGAAAAACGATCAGGATACTGGGTCGCCAAGATCACCCTTCTCACTCTCTTCTAACACTTTTATCACTCTTTTTTTGTGCGACCATTTTTTGGATGACAAATCAACACCGATCACCGCCCGATTCGAAGAATTTCGTGTCGGAGCATCAGCCCCCAACGAAAAAAAAAATAAAAACTTCAACCCGATCGAATTTTCGAATTTTTTGTCCGAATTTGACATTTGGATCGATCGCTGCATACCCTCTGGAAGGCCGTCTTGGTGATATTGATCGCCGTCTTGTGCCCCTTGTACTCCAGAGGCAGAGGCAATCGCACTGTCTTCTTCAGCCATGACACCTATTTTGAGAGTGGAAATGGCAGAAATCCTAGAATCGAAAAAACAAAGTCAGATGTCATGCATGAACCCCCCCCCCCAAAAAAAAAAAATGCCAAAGTACCGATGACTATTTTTGTAAAAAAGAAAAGAAATTGTGTGCAGGATATTCACCCCTCTCCAAAAAAAAACACCACAGGATGTTCTGTACGACTGCGGAGCAACTGATGGTGTAAAGAGCTGGCCGTACAAAGGCGTTTTTTTTTTCTTTTATAATTTTCAGTTTTGGACCCTGCGGTGGTGAACTACGGAGTCAGTTTCGTGGGGTGACAACGAGCCCTCGGCGGGAAAAAAAAAAGAAGAAAAAAACTCAAAAGCTAAGAAAAAAAAACACTCTCGACGCCACGGTCGGCACTCCCTGTGTTGCTTCTCATTCGTTGAGGAAAAGGAGAAAAAAAAAACTGAAACGCACCGTATCTCCCTTCCCACCGGTCCAACTTCTCAGCGTTTTTCAGAAAAGGAAAAGGACCCCGTGGTGTTTTTTGTGGTTTTTATTTCAAGCCGAAGGATGACGCTTAAAGGAAAATAACCCTGTTTCGAGCGCATGCGTTGGCCAAAAAAACACTCACTTGACAGGCGTTCAGAAAGGAACCCGACGCTTATGTCTGTCTTTCCAGTTGTAGCGTTTTCACCAGCGAACAGCACCACGGAAACGTCGTTGTGTGTGTGTTCGATCGGGAAAACCTGTGAAGGGCCCAGAACCGGATCGCCCAGAAAGTAATTGGCGATTTGGTGATAAAGTGAAATGACGGTTGATGTGTTTGACCTCTTTTGCATGCGAGATCACGCTGGCACATGCAAAAAAACACAAAACAAAACAAAAAAGAAACCAAGGCCCCTCTATGGGGGTGTGGGGGGAGGAAAGGGCAAAACAAAACATACATCGTGTCCAAGAATCATATCGCCAAAAGAAAAAATAAAATATTTAGAAATCCCTGCGGAAAACTGCAACGACAGAACTCAAAAAAACAAACAAACATGAGAAAACAAGCACCCCAACATCCCATCATCTCACGTCAGTCGCACCATCACCCCCGATTTTGTGAGACCGACTGCATGAATTTGGCAAAACCACACTGCCCTGAGGAAAGAATCTTCCTCAGAATGTTGCCAGCCACCAACTCTCGAGCCACCGTTTTTTCCTGTCCTCACTCGTTTCACGTTCGGCCAGCCTTCCATCGATGTCGCTCGAATTTTGGAGTTTCTCCAAGACGACAATATTTCCGGGCAGGCAGGCCTCGACGCGCTGCGGCCCAAGTCGTCGCAGAGACTGCCGCCGTGGAGGTGGTGGGAGAGGATAAAATCGAAGGGATGCAAGATTTGCTGAATGGGCTGAAGTGGAACGATGCCGGTCTGGTGGCGGTAATCGTGCAGGTAAGAGGCAAAGAATGCCCCCCCCCCCCCCCCCCCCCACCTCCACCAAATCGATCCTATTTCAAAAAACAAAAAAGCATGGGGAGACTCCTCCAACGAAATAAAATAGAATAGAATTGGACCTTTTCGTGACCCATAATCACTTTGCAATGGGTCTGCTGCAAGCCATTGTTTGTTTAATTCTTCACCACCATTTGGATCGACCATAAATATTTTATTTCTATTCACTTCTGATCCTTGCTTTTTCTTTTCTTTTTTTCACCTTTTTTTTTTTAATTTGCGTTTCATCAAGAATGTAGACACTGGGGATATTTGCATGCAAGCTTTCGCGGATCGAGCGGCAATTTGCGAAACCATGCAGACAGGGTGAGAGGAATTTATTGAAGTGTTGGAAAGTATAGTAAGAAATTTGCAGCCCGCCAAAAGAAATATTTTTAAGTATAACATTAAATGTTACAAATTTTATATGTTTTCCACCTGAATCGTTTCTGGTCATCCACCAACAAAATTCCCAAAAAAAAATAGAAAATGGCAATGGAAATTGTTTCTTCTATTTTTAGATATTTTATTGAATATCCCTCAAAATCAACCAAAGGTTCTGTCCAAATGTACCTTTTTTTTTCTTTAACCTTTTCTTCCTCTTTTTCTATTTCTATTGCTTGGACTCCTTAGTAATGTCAAACAACAGGCAAAAGATATTTCATTGATTTCCTTAATTTTATTTTTTTTTCTGAAAATTTTCAATCGCCGTGATGGACAGAAATGCAGCAATGCATGCATGCATTTAGGGTCGGTGGTGATTTTGACGGATTTTTGTTAAGACCTTTGATTTCAGGCTGGCAACTTTCTACAGCCGCTCGAGGAAGGAGCGCTGGTGCAAAGGCGAAACCTCCGGAAATTACATCCACGTGAAGGGCATATTCCCTGACTGCGATAAAGATTCCATTATTTATCTGGGTGAGTACAACCAGTCTTCGACAGTTTGAAAATAAACCACAACCACCAAATAAATCGAGGTATCAAAACAAAAAAATTTACCCCTTCCACCACCAAAAACAGGAAAAATAGGAAAATCGTGAGGGTTTGGCAGGGGGGGCTGCCCATTCTTTTTCCATTGATCCAGCGAAACTTTTCCAAGGAAGAATGAGCAGAAAAAGCGTTGGGTGTGGTTTAGGGGATCCTATCGGTCCATCTTGCCACACTGGGGAAACGACGTGCTGGTTTTCGGAAGTCGGGCTGTCTGGTGACAGGAAGAATGTCGTGGAAGCGCGCATTGTCCCCAGCACCACCCTTTTTGCGTTGGAAAACACCATCGAAGAGAGGAAACAAGCAGCAGCCAACGGTTCAGGTATCACCCCTGAAAAACGAGGACAAAAAAAGAAATACTTTTGTTGTGTTATACAAATGTTTTCACGTTTTTTTTCGCCAATCTGAAATTGAGAACTGGTGCCATTAAATTCAAGGAAGGATCACCCCCAAAAAAATTTGGAAGAAAAATACAAAAGGATGTGTGTTTTTCCCGTTCAGGCAAGAAATCGTGGACTGGCAAGCTCCTGTCGGACGAGGCCTTGCTGTGCGAAAAGATCAGAGAAGAGGCTTCGGAGCTATGTCAGACTCTCGAGCAAAAAGAAGGAAAGGACAGAGCCGCCAGCGAAATGGCCGATGTCTTGTATCACTCCATGGTGTTGTTGAATAAACAAGGCGTCAAAATGGAAGATGTGCTCAGAGTGTTGAGAGGCCGTTTCGGAACTTCAGGAATAGAAGAAAAATCTTCGAGAACTAGAGATTAGAAAATTGAGGGGGGGGGAAAGGTTTCCATGCAGAAAATCCTCCGATTTTTCTCGTGTGGAAAATTTGCTTGTGGTGTTTTGGATTTGATCTTGGATGTATTGGGCTTGGTAATGATGGCCTCTGTGTCTGTCTTGTAAAGGGGGACTCGTTTATTGGAAAGAAAATATAGTAATGAACATCAAGAGCCTTGTTTGCAGCCTTGTGTGTTTTGGTGGTGGTGGTGGTCTGTTTCTCGCTTTTTAAACGGTGAAGTCGCAACGCCACTTCAAAAAATTTACATCAACCAATCAATCAATCAATGACTACATCTATATTCCACCCAATTGCTAATCTCATATCCCAACCTGCAAAGAAAGAAAAAAAAACAGAAACGAAGAGGGCTGACACAGTTTTCCCCACAAGATCTCCTTTTCAGGAATTTCCACGAATTCTTCAACCCCCAAATTCGATCGCTCCTTTTTATTCAAGTTGGTTGGCTCGAGATGCCCCTCTTCTTTTCTCCAATGTTGGATGCAGCCACTTGTCCTGGTCCATTCTGGTTTATGCCCACTACTCCCGACCCAGTTACTCCGACTTCAAACAGCGTCACAGTCCGACAGTCGAGTGGATGTCCAATCCGCTGGTGGGATTATACACCGTGTCCGCCACTCCCATGTCTGCCACTCCCATGTCCGCCACTCCCATGTCCGCTTCGGCTGGCAATTAATTTGACCGCCGAATGCTGAATTTTGCCGCCGAATGCTGAATTCTGCCGCCGAATGCTGAATTCTGCCGCCGCCCGACTGGCAGCCGCCCCTGGCGGGATGTCGGTCGACAGGCGACGCGCCCGACAATTCTCTCATTCACGATTACTCACTCACCCGCACTCAATTTCGCTGTCGCTGTCGGTAACGCTGCCGCTGCAACCGCCGCCCTATCGCTTTCGTTTCCCTTAGTACTTCGCACTCTCCCACCACAGTTCAAACGCCAACTCACTTTAAAACAATGAACTCTGGAATGGAGCCGTCGATTTCCATCCCAACACAATCCCCTTCCCTGGGTTCATTTCCGTTTTCATATTTTGTCAATGGAAAGTCTGCTGCAGAGTCCTGGTCGAACTCCAGCCACTAGTTACACCTGCATCCCTGAACTCGCCCACTCGCTTGGCGCGCGCCGGTCGCGCTAACCCTAAACCCTAAACCCAACCCCCCCTTTTTTTTCGGTCTGACATACATACGCGGGTCGCCTGTCGACCGACATCCCGCCAGGGGCGGCTGCCAGTCGGGCGGCGGCAGAATTCAGCATTCGGCGGCAGAATTCAGCATTCGGCGGCAAAATTCAGCATTCGGCGGTAAAATTAAGTTTTTGCCGTCCGCTTCTCCCGCGAACGCCAAAGTCCGACATACAACCCCCCAGCACACGCACACGTGTGCGCCACAGTCCGACAGACACGCGTTTCCGTGCCCTACAGTTTCTGTCTTCGGCGCACAACTGAAGGAACGCGCGCGCGTGGGATGGAAGCATAATAACAGACCCGAGCAGTCCGAGCGTGCGACGTGCGCGAAGGCATACCCCTGCAGACATCCCCTCGCCTCACCAAAACCTCTATACCAGGACCTCCACCTCCCGCCTCCCAAGCAATATCGATGCGCGTCGTCGAGGGCGAGGGGGGGGGGCAGTCGTCTCCTAGGCGGTCAGTGACGGCGTCGAACAGTTGTGAGTGCGCGACAGTTCGAATCCCAGGCAATGCGAGTGGACGTACATCTTCCAGAAACTTCAAGCCTGTGGAGTTGTTCCAGTCAGAAACGTCGATCCTGTGGAATTCTTACAGTCGAAAACTTCGATCATGTATATATTTGACGCAACTGTGGCTGCACTCTTAAGAGTGGGAAGGTTCGATTCGTTCCTTGCGTTGAAGTGATGAGTCGGTGGGAGTTAGGAAAAGGGAAAAAAGGAGGGGAACTTCTCTTCGACACTGAGAATGGATATTGGTTCCGCCGGAGGAACGGAAAAAAACCAGAACTCCCCTTTTATTTTAGTTGCGTCGAGACTGAGTGCGAAGCTAGATGCACCATCAAATCGAAAACGCCTTTAGTGGCCCAAGCAAACGAAAAAGACCACCACCACCCGGGTGACGTTTCCAGGGTTCAGGTCTTACGACTGGAAGGGGCTATGAGAAAGCGAGCGGCTGTTGAGACCACTCCAGGTATGTGATTATTAATAATATCAAGAAAAAGTGTCTTTTTCAAGGCATTTGGGATTCGAACCCAAAGATTCCCACACCACCTTTTTTTAAAATAAATCTCTTCTATTTATTTTTGTATGCGACTATTGCACTCTAAAAAAGAAGATGCTCAGATTCACAGAAAAATTCTGTGAGTTTTTCTGTGGATATCCATGAAAATTGTCAAAAACCGAGTGTTATACTTTCCTTGGATTTATCGGTCACTTGATGAAGCTCGTATCCAAGACGACGCTTGGAGCTGTGGCGTATTCGTGTGCTGGTTTGGAGACAGACTTGCTTCCGGGAAATCACTCGTACCATGCACTACCGATAATCTTAACGCGTTGAGAGAAGGACTCGCTTTAGATATGGTCAGGGAGTCTTGGGGGAAAAGAGTTAACGAATGATTAAGGGTTGTTTTTTAAAGAAAAAAGGGAAAAAAAGCCCCCAAAAAATTATTTTGTTTTTAGCTATCTAATGCCACTGTATTTCAGTTCGACCACCACCAAACTGTGTCACACTGAAGCAGTCAATCATTCAGGGAGTACCCTGCAGCGTTAAAACACCTGCAGGATGGTCGTATACCATTTTTCTGTGGGCCTAGACACAAATTGAGAGAAGTATTATTATTACTATTTCTTC
Organism: Bryopsis sp. KO-2023; assembly: GCA_030272585.1. NCBI lineage: Eukaryota > Viridiplantae > Chlorophyta > Ulvophyceae > Bryopsidales > Bryopsidaceae > Bryopsis > Bryopsis sp. KO-2023. The sequence goes on from BSYQ01000010.1 coordinate 2,327,016, forward strand.
TTCCCTCCGCAAAAGGAAAAAAAAAAACGTATTCAGTTGACAGGGTTGGCACATTATTTTGTTTGTTGCTTTATTCTTATAGCATGATGCAATTCTGGGGGTAGTGTTCCGAATGCAATTACTTGCAACAATACCTGCAGCTGCAATTGGAGCCGCTGCTGAAGCTCCTGTTGCTGTTGTTGCTGCTGCTGTTGTTGCTGTTGCGCAGCGGCCATTGCTACCAAGGGATTGGGCTGCTGAGCAGGACGTGTTGCTCCCCTCAGCATGCTCAACAACAAATTAGCACCCTGAAGCTGTTGGGCCTGAGCGCCTCCCATTCCTGCCCCACAACACACACTACGTCACTTCCCCTCCACCCCTCAAAAATCAACGCCCATTGCTCCAATCACTTCTACTTTCACTTGAGGACAGCGCGGTTAGGTGCCTTGCTGAGATGGTTTCGGTTTACTGCCCCCTGTCCCGTATTTTTGCCATATTTTCGATCGGCCAAATGCTTCGCCCCCATTGCACTCCCGTTTGTGTGTGGGGGGGGGGCTAAACAGACCTTGCTGATTGAAAAAATAAGTATGAAAGTGAAGGGAAAAATGAGTCCCAAAAGAAAACAACAAAAACATCAGATGAAATCAAGCAAGTGTGAAAATAGACTGCAAAATGGACTGCAAAAATCTGATGAACAAGTATACAAGAATGGGAGGAAACAAGAACCCAGCCTGTATGAAAGAAGATTCACTACAGTGTGTCAAACCGCACAGAGGGGTGGTCTTCATGCGTTGTCGCGCGCATCCGTTCTCGCGCGGCGACCTGATATGCTGCTGATGGGGCACGGCCAGACATGGAGGTCTGTTCCGCAAGAACAGATCTGATGGTCTCTTGCACGGCGACCTGTTCCTGGTAAACGTTCTTGCGCGGCGATCTGATTCTGGCGGGTTGCTGAGGCGGAATGGAGGAAGGCAGAGTCAGAACATTGATGGATGTATGTCGGACTTTGGCGTTCGCGGGAGTTAAACTAGGCCATCCACCAGTTCGTCTGGCTTGCCAGGTTGTGCTTTACTTTATTCTTTCAGTACATTTCAATAGCATGCCCAGTGGACTTCCCACTCCTTGCACTTTTACTGCTCAAGAAAATTACAAAGTCCCAATCCTGTCCACTGCAAATCCCACTTCATTTCTGAGCTACTCTGAAAAACCACTCGTTCCTAAACTGGTATCACCACGCCTTAGCACCTCTTTTTTCTCCAAGAACTCTTTCCTTCCTTCTACTCTCACCCGGGAGGGAGGGCCGGGTGTTGAAAACGACAAGGCTCTTGTCGAAAAAAAGACTAACTCCTCTTGGTTCCAGAACTGGTTTTGTTTCCTGCAATTCACAACAGCTTACTCAGCCTCCCTCATCTGGCTCATCAGCCTCCTTTAACCTGTCTGAACATCCATTACATGGATGTTCCAGACGACACTTAAACTAGGCCATCCACCAGTTCGTCTGGCTTGCCAGGTTGTGCTTTACTTTATTCTTTCAGTACATTTCAATAGCATGCCCAGTGGACTTCCCACTCCTTGCACTTTTACTGCTCAAGAAAATTACAAAGTCCCAATCCTGTCCACTGCAAATCCCACTTCATTTCTGAGCTACTCTGAAAAACCACTCGTTCCTAAACTGGTATCACCACGCCTTAGCACCTCTTTTTTCTCCAAGAACTCTTTCCTTCCTTCTACTCTCACCCGTCCAGCATGCTAGGAGATGCTTTTAGGAGGTTGTAGCGTGGAGGGAAGTGTTCAAGAAGGAGGTGCAGGGCGAAATTAGGTGCTGCCCAGGACGCGGGCGACTTCGCGCGTGTGGTCCCATACGTGGGAGTCGCTTGGGAGGAGATAACGAAACACGGCGTCCGAACGCCAGCGGCCGTGTTCCTGGATGTAGCAACGGAATTTGTTTGGAAGCCATAAGCGTCGCCCCCCCTTTTCGTAAACTGTGGGTGGAAAACGAACTGGCTGAGGACCCAAAACAGAAACGCGCAGACTCGTCCAACTGCTGACGAAACACGCGCGGTGTGATGGCCGTGTCCAGTCGTGTCGCCATGGGAAATAATAATGACGACTTGTTCGTCGACCAAATCTCCCTCAACAGCCTATCGGGGCATACCCCTGCGCAGGACGTGGGAAGGCGACTGATCTTCACCCATGCGCCGGGTTAGGTACGGCGGTGACTCGGGACATCACCAGCGAACGGGCAGCATCCTTGCCCTCGACTCCTGTAGCTTTCTCACGGTCCTCCTTAGTTAAGCCTTGAAGTAAGGCGACCACGGTTGCATTCTTCAGGTTCGCGGAGTGGGACTGGAGTAGTATCTCGCGGGCGAGAGTGACGCTTCCCAGAAGCACCTCCTTGTCAAAGCCCTCGTCGTTCTGCGCCCCTTGCATCGCACGGTCGAGTTCCACCAAGATGGCCGCCCCTGGACCGAAATACATCGAGCCTAGCAGAGGGAGGAGGGAATCCGTGGCTTGGGACTGAGCGAGGCTGGTCAGGTGGTCGGACAAAGAAGCTTGCCCCGCGGCTATGGACTCGACGGCAGAAAGCAATCTGTCGAGCCGAGCGTCTTGATCTCCGTGACTGTCCCCCATGGTGTGCGGACTGGTTGGGGGCGCGAGAGCGAAGGACTTGAAGTAAGGCCAGTAAGAAGTGAGGGGTTACTGTTCGACGAAGTCAACGCTGCAGTGCAACGCTACACGGCGGACGTCACGCGGCCTGCTGGTGCGCGACGATGAGTGGAAGGCGTCGAGTCGTCGAGACGTCGAGGTGCGCCTGTAAGGAAAGGGTCGCCCAAAACGGCGGGACGGAAAAAACCACGTGCCAATCGGTGCCTGGGCCTGAGCCTGGCACCAGAGTGGTGGCGGTGGGCGGAGAGGCGCTACCCGGGCAGGGGGTTTGTGTGAGAGCGCGTTGTGACTAACTCCGATAGGGAGGATCGGTGTAATCGGGCACAGGTGGCGGGGGCCGACACTGTGGTGTATGAGGGTGTGTTGAAAACAAAGAAGGCGTCACCCTCGAGGGGTGAGAACGCCGCGACTGAATCCCCTGTGGGGGACCGTGGTAACCGCACAATGGGGTGTACGAGTCTCAAGCCACGAGGGCTGTGTTGAGGACTCGGCGACTAAATCCCTGCTTAAGGAACCGTGGTAGTCGCACTGACGGGGAACGACGGCGATCGCAAGGGCACGGGGCACGATGGACTGGCAGGGCGGGACCGGCTGCGACGCTCGAGCGGAGTTGGAGGGCCGGGATGGAGCGACCAATCGTGGAGTGGGCGGGCGACGGGAATGGGGACGAGGACGGTCGGCTACGGCTACGGCTACGGAAAGATCCCCAAAAAAACCTCGAGCGAGGTGCTGGGGAAGGAAGGAAAATAGAGGTGAACCCCAATCGTCAGCAACTGAGAGTTGAAAACGACAAGGCTCTTGTCGAAAAAAAGACTAACTCCTCTTGGTTCCAGAACTGGTTTTGTTTCCTGCAATTCACAACAGCTTACTCAGCCTCCCTCATCTGGCTCATCAGCCTCCTTTAACCTGTCTGAACATCCATTACATGGATGTTCCAGACGACACAAGCGGACATGGGAGTGGCGGACATGGGAGTGGCAGACATGGGGGTACATCGCTGGTGGGATGGGGGTAACATCAGTGGGATGTGGGCAGCGTGTCGCCACACAGGTCTGGCAGGGCTTAGGTGGTGGTGATCCAACGCCCACGTGTCGCCATGGCAGGCCATGCGCTATATACTCGTCGCTCCCCGCCTCCAGAATCAAGAGAAGCTATCTGGATATTTAGGAATATACTTCAGTTGCAGCTGCAACGCACGGTTTACGGACCGAAGTCGGGACGAAGAAATCGAGTGGAGGGAGTTTGTTTAGTACATCATTCTGCGAGCGAGTTCACTACTGGAAAAAAATTTTGAAACCAGGAAAGCTGCGATAGGATGGCTGCCTCAGCTGAAGCTCGTTTGATTGTCAGGGTAAGAGGAATTGCGACGAGTAGGGTGGGATTTTCTATCGGTGGTCGTTTCGCTCGTGGTGGTGGCGCGGTGTTGACCATTTGCTGTTCAGCCGGGGTTATTCTTGCAGGCACCCATCCCATCCTCCCTTTTTTTGTCAAGACCTTTTTTTCGATATTCGGGGCTTGTGTTTCTCCCTCCCCTAGCGCATGTCGCATCTCGGCCGTTGAGCGTTTTTGAAATTTCTATCGTTCGTCCCACTCGGGGTCAGTCACTGAATTGTTCCCTCTTTGTTTGTATTCGAAACGGGAGCGACCGGTCCGCGCGCGGGTAGAAAATCGAAAACGATATCGAATTCAGGTTTTGGATCCGCGCTCGCTTGACCTCGTGTGTGTGTGTGTTTGTGTTTTTTTTTTTCCATTGAGCAGTACTTTGGGCGGTTCGCCCCGAGGGTGGGAGACGTTATGAAGTCTCATTCGATGACGCCCACACACGTGATGGCGACGTCCGCGGACAGTGTGCCATCCGTCACCAGCAGGCTTGGCGCCCAGGCCCAGCGTTCGAACTCGGTGTCGCCGGCGATCGACCGCATTGGTTCTCGGTGCGCACGGCGAGATTCTCTTTTCCCATTTTGGAACGCATATATTTTTCTTTTTTTTTGTTGTGGGTGTGCCACCCGCGTCGCTTCATTTTTAAAGGAATTTTGCTGATAATGAGCTGTATGTCTGACTTTTTTGTTTCTGTTGCAGGTCTGTCCCTGCCGGGGAAAAACTCTCTCCTTATGAATTGCAGTGTTTTGGCAGACCCTTCATGCATTGAGGTCTGAAACACCCCTGAGGAAGAAAGGAAAAAAAAAATTGGGGATAAAAAAAGATCGGAAAGGGAAAGGGAAACCTGCTGGGACTGTCTGTTCTTTTTTTTTTGAAAGTTCAGAAAACAGGGTTTCGGGAAAAAGGAAAAAAAAAAGGGGAGGAAGTAGTGATCGGAAAAAAGATGAAAAACAATATCAATATATTGCTGCTGCTGCTTTTTTTTGGATATCGTCCAAAAGAAAGAAAATGGGCCAAAAAAAATATATATTTTCAGGGATGAAAAAAAGAAGAAGTTTCAAGCGCTGCCCGATTGAAAAAAAATATACATATATATGTACGCTTATATGGATCGATTTCTCGTCCGATTTTATTCATTGCGTTCTTTGGACGCGTCAGTTTTGAGAAAATTCCTTCCAAAGTAAAAAAAAAAAAAAGGTGGCAGAATTGGGATGTCCTTTTTTTTGTGGAAGGAAAAAAAACAAAACACCCAAGACAAGCAAAAAGACGGAAAAAAAAAAAAAAAAAAAAAAAAAAAAAAGAAAAGCGGGATTTGGGATGGGTGGTCTTTCGTTTGATTGATTGAGGTTTTTGGAAGAACCTATTTGATTTAATTTGTGTGGGAGGGTCATTAGGGCTTTTAAAAAAACATATATATATATATTACAACATATGTATTCCAAGAAAAAATACAGGGAATATGTATGCATATGGATAGATTATCCTTGCATAGTGTGTGTGAATGTGTACTCCGAAATCACTTGGGGGAAAAAAAAGAAACCAAGTAGGAAAAAAAAGAGATGGATCGATTGATGGAAGGAGAAAGATGTATGGATTTAATTTCATTTTGACATGTGGTGACATGTGGTGCATGTGGTGAGCAATTCCTACCATTTCTTTTTTTGGGGAAAAAAAATAATCGAAAGGAGGGAGGGGAGGGGGCAAGCATGGAACAGGTTGATGTTCGAATCCTACTTCTGCCGGTTTTCCTTTCACCCCTCATCTTTTCGTATTTCTTTTTTTCCGGTTCCATTTCGTTCTCGTGGTGGTTTTCTTGGGGGGTATGTTCGTCTGGTGCTTTTTTTTCTTTTATAAAACGCCCATAGGTGTTTTTCTAAACGAATGAGATGAATGCTCTGTTTGTAGTGTTTTGGATTTTGGACTCGGATCAAACAAGGAAAAGCAAAGATTGATCAAAATCAAAAAGGGTTCTTGGCACGGTTTTGTTGTTTTTTCAGGAAAAAAGGTGCTTTGTTTAAGTGCGGGGGAAAAAAGAGAAAAAAAGAAAAATTCCCTGGAAACCAAAACTGTGGGGTGTTTTTTATTTCTGCCCGGAAAACCCCACCCCTGCGGATTTTTGTTTCTTTACTTTTGCCAGCGATCGACTTGTCAAAGGGGGGAAAGAATTCTTCCAACAGTACGTGTGGTTTCTGTTTTTCTTTCCTGGCATTGGGTTAAGAAAGACAACGAAATACGAAAGCTGGATTTGAAAAGGCACAAAATTGGCTATGATGGTGTTTGATTGGTTTGCTGCGTTTCTGGTGATTTTGAGTCCGAAAAGAAAGTTTTGGGAGGGAAAGGGATGGTCAAACAGAAAAAAAACAAAAACAAAACAAAAACAGGCACTGCAGAAATCCAGGGTCGCCTGAAGTTGTTATTGTTGAGGGGTATGGTTTATCATTGCTGATTGTCTTCCATGTGCTCTGGTTTTTTGCATGGTGTAATGGAAAGAAGAAACAAGTTGGAAAGAAGTTCTCATGAAAAATGGCTGTCAGAGTTATGCCTTGAAAAGTGTGCTTTGAAACATTATGTGAAGTTTGCCATTTCTGCTGATAAAAAATAAATAAATAAAAAATATGGGGTGGGTTTGTTTTCCACTGGCTTCCAAGACTGACGAAACGAGAATGATTGCTGGGTTGGGTTAATGGCCTCCCTTTTTCATGAGAAATTCACTGTAATGCTTTTTCTGTCGAAACAATCTGCCTGCAGGAAAAGAAGCTATTTCTTGGTTTCCTGGCCGAGTTTGTCTTTTTTCGCCCTGAAATACATAAATGCTAAAATAAATGAAGCAATAAATGGACATCTTCCCTTCCTATCAAAAATAAATAAATATAAGAAAGTAACTGGGGTTGATTCAGTCCATGGGTGTTGGGATGCTGAGTGAACCTCCCAGTTGATTTGATGGCTTCCCAACCTGTTGCTGAGAATGGAGGTACAATAGCTCTCCATTCGAAAAAAAAAAGTGAAAGAAAAAAAAGGGCAAGTATTTTCTTTCACTTTTTTAATTGAAAATGGTTCCATGTCTGACCAAAATCGGCGGGTTGACTTTGCTGGTGCAGTGAATTACCGGAAAGGGGGAAAAGAAAGAAGGTTTTTTTGTGTCGCATGATGTTTTTTTTGTGTTTTTTTGGAGAATCCCACCCTCTAGCTCTTCTGCCCCCCCCAAAAAAAAATGAACAGTTTATCGCCACCAACCTCTTATGGTAGATGTCGGCGGCGATCGACTCAAACCCCACCTCAACAAGGGTGGTGGATTAGGTTTAGGGGGGGAAGTGGGCAGGGGGAAGAAGAGGGTGGGATCCCGTGAAATGGACATGAACATTGATTGGTGCAGCTTTGGGTGTTTCTTTAAAGGATGTGGGCCTGAACAGTTGATTCAGTTAGTGGGGTTACTGCACTTACTGATGCAGTTGAACCATAGGATTAGAGTGGCAGTGCCAACCGTTTTTAATTTTCACACATTCCAATGATGATGCAAACTGGACAGTGTCCTCTATTTCTTTTTTTTTTGTTTTTTTTTTGGGGGGGGGATGGGAACGGGGAAGAAGAACCACACTCATTTTGTGATAGAAACATCTGTTTGCATATCCAATTTCAAAAAAAAGTGCAGTGAATTATCACTACCACTGTTGCATTAAATTACATGCTGCTTGCTAACCAAGAAAACCAAAACCAAAAAGAAAATGTACCAAACACCATCCATTGGCTTGCTGTAAAACACCCCCCTTCCCCCCCCTTCAAAAAAAAAAAAATTGCCAGAAAAACCATTTGGATTCCGAATCAGTCGAAAGGACTGAAAACATTGAACAAAGCGTATGAAAAAAAAAACAAAATATGCTAAAAAGCCCACAAGATAGTCAAAAAATTCTTCATTTTATCCGTTCACAAATCCTTCGGCAAACCCACAACTTCTGCTGTGGCTTCCCACAGCCTCTTCGCAAAATTCACATCGTTCGCACTTTCAGAACAAGCCACCACGCTCGTCTCCGATTGGCACCGACTCCCCGTAATTTTCCTTATGGGGCCATCCATCAAACTACCGATCATGGCCACCCCCATATGAATGGATTTTCCCAGGGCACCCAACACCCCACCACCAAAATCCTTCTCCCAAGACTTAGTTATCAGCGGAGATGCAAACAAGCCCCTGGCTAAGAATAGACCCCCCCCTGATGCATTCAATCGGTCAGACTGACATGCATGCAGGACCGCTTGGCAGCCGTCGTCGGGGGATGCATAACAGAGGTCCAGGATTTGATTCAGCGGGAATATGGAGAAGCTCGATTTTGAGAAAATCGATGTGTTGACTGCGCCAGGATCCACTGCATAGCATTTCACATGAGATCCAGCGCCTAGCTTGCGTTGGAGTTCCTGAGTCAGGCATCGAAACAATCAGCAAAACAGAGTAGAATTGAATCCTCACCCTGGAATTATTGTTGGAATTTAACAATTTCCTGTGAGGGTTTCTTTTCGTCAAGCATATATGAGGGTGGAAATATTGAAAAGAAAAAGAAAAAAAAACTTCGAGTTGGTACCTGGGTGAAAAGAACGATGGCCAGCTTTGCATTTCTGTAGCTCCCTTCATGATGGGTCGTCAGAAATTTGTCGATATTTTTAAGATCGGCAAATCTGTGCATTATGGAAGAAACGTTGATGATTCGAGGGGATTCCGCCGCTTTCAAATTCCCCAGCAAAAGCCTTGTCAAGAGATAATGACCGACATAGTTCACCTGCATCCACCCCGAAAAAACCAGATGAAAAGGAAATAAGCACAGAATTACATTTAAAATAAATAAATAAATAAATAAAATGAATAAATCAATATATACACATACATACATACAAGGACTAAGGATTGTGTTTCTTCCATGTCTCATGATAAGATTCACATGGCTTCGAAATAAGCGAAAGGTAGAAACTCACCCCCCCACCACCACCACCTCGAAAAAAAATAAGAAAATATATAACAAGCAACATCACCATCAACAAAACTGAGGGTTGGTAGAAATTTAAAAATATATATTTATTTTTTCTTCATTTTTAAAAGAAAAATCGCACCTGGGTCGGCCAAGGCACCCCTTCTTCGGAAAACCATTCTTTCTCGAAATTGGTACCGACATTGTTGACCAGCAAATCGATCCGTGTCTCACCGAGCTGATTGGCAAACTGCCGAATACACTCCAAAGACTTGAAATCTAATTTAGGACCGACCTGCGCCTTCCCTTATCAAAACCAAAAAAACGAAAAGGAAAACAAAAAGGCACTGAATTGTGGATTGTAGTTTTGCTCGACCCCTCTCCCTCCCCCCCCCAAAAAAAAGATACAAAAGAATGGATGTATATAAAAGTCCATTATTTTGAATATATATATACATTTTTATGTATCTTCCAGTCAGCATCAAATGTATATTCACCTTGTTCAGTTGTTTCATTGATTTCAGCAGCCACCGATCGGCCCAGGTCCAAATTCCTGCAGCCGAGCATCACTGTCCATCCTTCTTTGGCGAGAGCAAATGCCAAGCTCCTGTGGATTAAAAAAAAAGAAACAAACAAAAACAGTACACTTTAGCAGAGAAATATTTTATAAATTTAAAATAATTATTTCCGCGTAAATATCCCCATTCCTCAAACTTTTCGACCGAATTGAAATCTGCTGCTCACCGCCCTATCCCCGACGTCGCACCGGTAACGATAGCAAATCGGTTTCCTTCGCGGCTAGGCGTCCTCATCGCAGCCGTTCCCTCAGGATAAAAAGTTTTTCAGAAAGCAGCAGGTATCGGAACAACCGCACAAGTCGTGAGTTTTTCAGAGGGAGCGGCGCGGCGGTACAGTACTGTGCGTTGGGTTCCCACGATTTTTCTAAATTTAGGGACGTCGCTTTTAGATTAATGGTGGAAAGGAAACGCAATTTTTTCCAGTATTCTTGCGCGCTGACGGCAGCTTCTTGCTTTTGGGAAGAAACACAAAAGCAGGAAAAAAACGAGAAAGAAATCACGGACTTCGCGTCGCGCTGGTTTGCTTTTTTAGGGGTAAAAAAAAAAAAAAAAACTGACACACACGCCTGCAATAGAAACTCTATTGCTCCGACACCGAAATCCTTCTCCGTCGACACTCCCGTTTCGTCTCGGCCTTTTTCTGTCCAGTTTTTTTTTCTTTTTCGTGGGGTCGGCATGCCGTTGCCTGCGTACAGAGGGGGTTCCACCCTCGTCGACCAGACGCGTGCCCAAGACTTCAACCTGGCGGTGCTCCAGCGAATCGACGCCCAGATTCAAGAGATTTTGTACAGCGCCACCCACGTCGCGGTCTACGAATTCGACACGAAAGGAAAATACTGGAAGCGGAGCAACATCGAGGGGACGCTGTTTTTGGTGAAAAGGCAAGTCCAGCCCAGATGCCAGATTATCGTAATGAACGGGAAAGGCACGGAGAATTTCTACGAGGTGGTGGACGGGTCGCTCGAGACGGAGATGCTCGACACGTTTCTGTTGTACACCAAAGGCAACAACCAGCTCTACGGGATCTGGTTTTACGAGGACAAGAACTGCGACGAGTTCGCGGAGTATTTGAATAAAATCATACGAGGGATGCCCAAACCATCCCGAAGCTTTCAATCGACGGAGCGGGGTGAGCAAGCTTCGAGTCAGGCAGGGGCGAACGGCGCTGGAGGGGACGACGACTCTTTCTGGGATGCGAAAAACGTCCAGAGCAGCTCGGGTCATCCCAAACAGCAGCTTTCCAACGATGCTGGCGCCGCGTCGTGCCCCCCCCCGTCGGGCGTCAATGGGGAAAACGACCTGATGAGGCTCTTCAGGCAGGCGAAAGAGAGGGGGCCCGCGATGGCTGAGTCAGCCACGCCACCCCCGCAACCTCAAGCCCCTCCTCCTCAGCCTTTCACCCAGCAGTCGGTGATCATACAGGTTCCTCCACCGATTTCGAATCCCGCCCCTGGACCTCAGCCTCCTGCTCGACCCGCTGCCCCTTCGCCACAACCCGTGGCCCCTCCTCAACAGGCCATCCAACAACCAGCTCCACCTCAGCCTGCACCTCAGGTATATTACCTCTCACCATTCAGTTCCCTTGTTTTTTCACCCACACCCCCTCGATCAAAACACTTTCCCCAGCAGTAAATTTGTGGAGGGACAGTTTCTCCCTTTCCACTCTCTTGTTATTTTCTGGCATTGACCAGTCTTTTTTCATCTCAGCCAAAATGTAAAAAATTTCCAACCTGCTTGGGACACTATTGGTCCAGTCTATTGTGCCAGCCACCGGTCCGCATTGGCTCAATGTTTTGTTTTGCACCTGATTTTCCTAGCCTGCCCAGCCCATCGCACCACAACAGGTCATCCACCAGCCCGTCCCCACATTGATGTTGGAGCGACCTCAAACAGTGCATCCCTCAGTCACCACCCTTACTCTGCCGACCACCCCTCCGCCAAACATCAGGCCACTTACAGGGCTGAACCCCGCCGGCATTCCGGAAAATGCGGGCGTCCGGGCGCTGTCCCCGTCGCCCCCAGCTTCGGTTTCTGTGCCTTATCCACTTCCACCAGAGTTTTTCAAATCCTCCAAGGTGTGAAAGCAATGGAGCCATGCAAAAGAAAGGGAAAAAAAAGAATTAAGTAAAGCAAAAAAAATAAAAAATTGTATCTTCCCCATCCCCCCTTGACTGAATTTTGGTCTGTTTTGTTATGTGGGTGGATTTTTTTTTTTTCCCAAAAGGAGAATGGAGCGGTCCCACCACCACCACTACAACAGCAACAGGGGGTGTCGAGTCAGAACATCGTGAGGGTGATGTCGCCAGACCCCAACCTTTTGCCGCTTCCTTCCATGCCGTCCCTGCTGTCTGACACTCCGCCCTTAATGAATCCAGCCACCATTTCTGCACCTCTTGGTGTGATTCCTGGTGTGGCGGCTGCTCCACATATTGCTCATCAATTTGATAGGTGAGTTGGGTGAATTAAGGGCACCAATACAGAAAAACCTGTGGGTGGCTTTTTCTTTAATTGTTTTGTATTTGTTGGTGTACAATGGGTTGGAGCAATGATGCTGGCAGCCGTGCTCAACTTTGCCAGTGTATTAAACAACAGCCCAAAATCAATCCGGAGAGCTTTCAGAAAAAAAAAAGAAAAAAGAATCTGCCGACCGCTGAATGGCTTGTCCTTTTTTTTTCCAGTTTGGATGGAGCCTCAGTCATGTTGGAAACATACAGACAAAACCCTTTCATTTTTTACCAATGACCTGGGGGTATCTTCTAAATTTTTGTTTTCTTTTTTTAAATAACCCTTTCACTTTTTTTACTGACAGCTTGTCGGCATCTTTCAAAAAAAAATTTCTTCTTTCTTTTTAAAACCCTGTCACTTTTTTTATCGACAGCCTTGTGGGCATCGTTTGAATTTCTTTTTTTTTTGTAAACCCATGTTTAGCTTGGCTGGCGATTCCCGTGACGTGAATGGCTTGGCTAGATTTTTTCCGACCGTTGGAGGAGATGGCCCCGGTCAAACGTTGAACAACACCAATAATGGCGTGGCGGCTGCTAGCATTATTAGTAATACTGCTGCCACGAACGTCCTGATGGGAAACCTGGACCAAGGCAGAAACAAATTCCGGCAAGCTATTGCCATACTGATGCAAGACGATGATTTCGTCGATCGATTTATCGCCGGGTTTAAAAGAGCAGGATTGGATATTTCGTAGAACCTCTTTTTTTTATTTTGGTTTGTTGGGGTTTTCTGGGTTTTTTTTGTCTTTGGCGAGCGAGAGGAGAGGGAAAGAAATATATATATATATACATATATATTGGAGAAAAACCAAAATTTGTCGGAAATGATGGCCAGGATTGGAAAGAAGGAAAGGAGGGGGGGGGGGAGGAGCCATGGTGGAAAAAGTATTATTGCACATGAATAGAAATATATATATATATATATATGTTTGGGAGAAATATATATATATCTATAGATAGATCTTCGGGAACAAAAAAAAAAATGGAAGGAGATATATATCTAAAAAAGATATTTTTTATTTTTTTTGGTTTTCGAGGAGGGACACAGGAGCAAGAATGGGGAAAAAACAAGAAAAAGAGAGAGAGAAAAAAAAATTTAAATAGAGAAATTGTTGGTTTTTTTGGTTTTAGCAAATTTTTTTTTCTTTTTTTTTTTTCAAGGGTGGGTCAATGAAGAGGTGAAAAGGCGGGGGGGGGGGGAGGTAAAAAGAGGTTTTGAACCCAAAAAGAATCCTCAACAGGAAATGAAGATTAAAAAAAAGAAAATTCTCAACAGGAAATGAAAAGAGAGAGAGAGAGGAAAAAAAAGAGAGATTTTTCCACACTACATTTATCTACATTCGTCTAAACAAAGGCGGCCGAGAGAAACTTTTTACATTTGAAAAAACCATGGGAAAATAAGTTCAAAAGGAAATTGAATGCCCCCTCCTCCCACATCTCTTGCCGAACCCCACCCCGGGTATGAAACGAATTATCTCCTTTGGCTTTGTTTCTGGTTTTATATTGGTTCTTTTTTAGGTTTGGGGGGGTTTGGAGGCATTTTGATATTATGTTTTGCAGCGGTGTTGAGAATGGTAGATGGTGGGGAGTTTGAGCAAGAAAGAGATATGAACGGAGAGTTCAAATGCAAAGAAATGCCTGGATGTGTGTGTGTGTGTTTTTGAAATCGTCTTGGTATGGTAAATCCACGAGGATAAATTTAAAAGAAAAATTAAAGGAAAAGATGATCCGCACGAGAAAAAAGAATTGGGGATTGATGCAAATTTAAAAGAAAAGGTGGGAAGGGAGAAGGAAAGAAGAAAACAGAACCAAAAAACCAAAAAACAGGAGAGAAAAAGAAACAGACGAGATTTCTGAGAGAGAGGGAGGGGAAAGGAAAAGGGAGGATATTGAAATCGTTATACTGTAAGGAAAAAATTGTGCCAAAAGAAAGGAAATGAACCCACGAATGCTCATTCCATTTTGAAACGACGGGGAGAAAAAAAGAGGGAGGAGCATGAATTTGGGGGGAAACGAAAGAAAGAGAGAGAGAGAGAGAGTGGAGGAAAAATCAAAAAAAGGGGAGATTTTTTTTTCATTTGTATGAATTTGGAGCCTCCCCGCATACTGTGTGATGTTTTGGATTCTTTTTGCTTTTTTTTTTTAATCAGGAAAGGATTTTCAAAAATTAAATCAGAAAGTGCTGTAGGGGAATGGTAGTTGCATTCAGAGGAATGTTTTTTTCTGAGGTCATTCGAGATAGTATGACTCATCCAGGTGCTCCTTTTTGGTGGAGGGATTTGGGGGGGGGGGAGAGGAGATTGAGAAAATAAGAAAGATATAAAATACGGTGAACAAAAAAAGATGAGGAGGAGCAATAGGATGCCTCGAAAATTGGAGATTAACAAGAAAGTTTTGCTGTCATTTCTGGATTGTTTTTGAATATCTTGAGAAAAGAAAAGGGTAGAGATTGCTTGGGAAGAGAAAAAAACGAAAAAAAAGGAAAGGGTTTTTTTCTATTGATGTTTCCTTTTATGGGGGGCAAGTAAGATGAAATCGCCCCAATTCAAACAAGGGCCGAAAATTTGTGTGACAAAATGTTGCGAGGGAAAAAAAAAAAAAAGGAAAAAAGAAGCCTGTCGGTCCGAAAAATCATGCTCCTGATGCATCTCTGATTTTTCTCTTCATATTTTTTTGACAAGGGTATTTGTGTCGGGAGTGACGTGGAAAATTAAAAATATATGGGTGTTTCCCAGTGAGATTTTTTATTTTCATTTTTGATTGAGCTACCCCTGACTCTCTCTCTTTTTTTTTTAATCGTATTTTTTTTTTCTCCAGAAAGTGGCGATTTGAAGGTGTCAGGAGAGGAGAAGAAATTTTTGTTGCTCCCCCCCCCCCCCCCCAAAAAAAAGACATATATATATATACAGTAAACAAAAAATCCAGCATGGGAGAGAACTGAAGAAAAAAAAACTGGAAAAGAGAGTGGAAGGAAATACATACGTCCTGGAGTGGGGGATTTGATTTTGATTTTTGGAGTGAAATTAACCAACAAAAAAAAGAAAGGAAGGTGGATGGATTTTTTTTTTCCGTAGCAGGGAATGTGTTTGTTTTACGAGCTATTGGTAGGTATGTTTCTCTCGAAATTGATATGTGGATTCGCGAAAAACCTTGGAAAATTCTTGTGGGGTGGGGAAAAAAGCGAAAGAAATTTGTGGAAAAAAAAAGATGAAAGCTTGCAAAAAAAAGCAAAAGAAAAGAAATGGAGGTTGAGGGGTCAAATCATTCTGTTTGGAAGAGAAGGTTGACCGTTGATTCGACTTCTGTCAGAATGCTTATCATCCATAGAAACAGTTTTTTTGGAAAAATATGAAAAAATTAAAGAGGAGGAATTCGATAAGGGACAAAGCAACAAAAAAATTAAGAGAATGAACAATCGAAAATCCATCAGTGCGTGAAATTTATTTTCTCTGAACCCTGCCCTGCTTTTTGTTCTCCCCGGTGAATTTTTTTTTTCCCTGTTGATATCAATTTTCTACCTTTTGTTTCGTCGAAAAAGAAATGGGGTTGGGGGCGGATTCTGTTTCTGGAAGAAGTGGAAAAAAAAATTGTGTCATTGAATTCGTGTCTGCGTGGCTTTATTTTTGGGGCTCATTTTTTTGTCCCCAGAAAAAAAAAATACATATATACATCTATATATGACAATGAACCCCCCAAATTGTCGTATCCTTGAATTAGATATTGGGTTTTTGTTGGAGGGAAAAGAGGAAAAAAGAAGAAGAAAAACCAGAGCATTGTTGAAAAAAAAAGAGTGATGTGAAAAGTAACACATCCCTGAGGTTCAAAAAAGTGTGAGAGAGAGGTAGAAAAAAAGTGTGAGAGGTGTGTGCGTATGATTTTTGCACGTCTCGGTGGGATTTATCTTTGATAGTAGGAACTTTTGGTGTTTTTGTTTTTAAATAGAAGCGGGTCGTTGGGGATGAAGTGTGAAAGGTGGGGAACATGAACTGACGAAGTGGGGATTTTTAACGAATGAAATATGGGGGCCCTCGATCGATGTGGGCACGGGGCAGTTTTCATTCGAGATTGTAATTGTTGTGAAAATTAGTGTGGAAAAAAAAAATGAAAAGAAAATCCAGGCCCTCGAATAATACCTGATCTGTCTGACAAAGAATGGAAGAGGGGGGGGGGGGATCGATTGGGTGCCCTAACCACCACCTCTCCTCCAATGGACATGGGGAAAACAGTCACAGTCAGACATGGATGTTTTTCTTTTGGCGAGACTACACTCGAGGACGAATGCAAACGAATCTCACACAGAAACCTTGCACCACACCAGAAAACACCTGGGATTTCGAGAAAAGCACCGTGAATATGTGTGGCACGCCAGGTCAGAGTCCCATCGTATCGAATCCGTGTTGCACCACGTTTCCCCCACCGCCCTCCGATTCGAAACTTCGGAATAAGACATCCCTCCACTTCCCTTTCCCCCTCCCCCTCCAAAGAAAAAAAACCAACCATCCTCAAAAAAAAGCGAGGGTGCCGGACAACGATGGTGAGGATTGCTGCCCTAACGAAACCCCATATGTATCATGAATCCACATGGTGAAGATTTTCTGTGGTTCGACTCGACGGCGAACCAAAAGAAAAAATTTCTTGAGAATTATCAGCTGTCGCGCGCGCGTGTGAACCCCTTTCAGTTTCTGGCACCGTTTTTTTGGGGGAAAAATCCAACATGCAGTGGGTCTTTTAACAATCGCATCCCTCCACGGAAGTCGCCGTTTGTGGTGCCACCGTTCAGATCTCTTTGGAGGACTGGAGGATGGATACGGCCGTCGGGATTGCCGGGCTGATCGCCTACGCCTTCCTGGCGGCGGTCTGGTTGCGATTCGCGGTCGGGAGGCTGCCGGTGGGTGTGGCGAGGATCGTGGCCATGTCGCCGCTGATCGCCGTGAATTGCATCATCCCTTTCATGTTCGATTCGAGTTACCTGGAGCAGAGTTGGGCTTTCGGTTCGGCGGCGCTCCACGTGGCCACCGCTTTCGTCATAATGTGGCTGCAAAACTGCAAGGTTCGCAGACAGACATACGTGCCCCAAATGAAAAATTGATTGCAAATGTTTCGCCTTGATCTGCTTTTTTTTGGGGGGGGGGGGGGGGCTGAGTGATGTACAATGGGGGAAGTTTTTTCAAAACATGAAAGATGCAGAAAAGCACAAATTCCGGATGGAAGCGATGGAAAAAACGGTTTTTGGTGGTGTTTTTGTTTTTTTCAGATGTTGGCTTTCAGCCTTAACAGGGGGTTTCTGGCAGACATCGATACATGGTCTTTTTGGAAATTTGCTGCGGTGTTGGCGTTGCCCATCATGCCGAAGATAAAAAATAAAGGTAGCCATCAATCTCATTTTACTTCATATTTTGTAATTTTTTTTAAATTGTACTTCATATTTTATATTTGTGCCATTGTATTTTATATTTTACATATTTGTTATTTTTGTTTCACATGAGTCAGAGAAATGTAGACGTTTGCAAAAAAAGAAACAGAAAAAAAAATTGTCTGACAGTCCGAGGCTGTTTTTGTTTTTTAATTTGTTTCCTGGACCCCACAGTATTTATTTATTTATTTTATTTTATTTTACTTTATTTTTTTTTTAATTTATTTATCTATTTTTTTTTTTTGTGTCGACGAATGAACTCCCGACAGAAGATGAAAATCTGGGTGCCAAATTGGAGGAGGAGGTCGATCCACGGGCGGAGCGATGCTCGAAATTGACAGACGTTTTGAAATATCTGGGTCAATTATATTTCAAGCTGGGTGAGAAATATATATATATATATTCCTTTTTCAATTTACAAGAAAAACTTTCCCACAGAAGTCCATTTCGTTCAAAAAAAATAAGAAAAATTATTGTTGGCTCATGAAATGTGTGCATCCTTTTTCCTTTTTTTTTGTTGTCTGCATATTCATAAATTTTTCTTTCGAGTGGTTTCTTAATTTTATATATATATATATATATATAATTTTAATTTTAATTTTTTTTTTTGTTGTCTGCATATTCATAAATTTTTCTTTCAAGTGGTTTCTTAAATTTTTATATATATATATATATATATAATTTTAATTTTTTTTTTGGGGGGGGGTTGAGTTAGGCATGCTGTTGCTGTTTGCCTACATTATCGCAAGAAAGGATCCGAGCACACCATGGAGGGAGCCCTTGTACAGTGAGTCGAAACAAAACAAATTTTTATTTTATTTTTATTTATTTTTTTCTCTCAGCTGTGACAAATCTGCCTTTTCCTTGCTTTTCAAGTTTATTTTTTTTAATTCGAGCTCACCTCAAAAAATCCCTGAATCAGCGATCAAGCAGCAAGCAAATGTGTGGTGGGTATTTTTTTTTTTTTCCCTCATCATTCCCTTGCTCTTTGAATTCCCGATCAAGTTTTTGAGGTTCATACTGTACGTACATGGGCGTCTAAAGAAGTCTGCCCGATCTCCTCGATTGAATCATTCTCCTACAAAGATATATATATATATATATATCATACATTTTTTATTTTTTATTTTTGATGTGTTTGTTTATGTGTGCGTTAAGGTTACGGTTTGATGTATTTATTGGGGGTTGGCTTCGACGGAGCCCAACTCATTGCTTTGGCAATATTTGATATCGAAACCATCGATTCCTTCAACCATCCATACCTGGTGCTGAAAAAAAAAATCGAAACACTCAATTGAAAAAAAAATTGAAATTATCTCTATTTGTCTTTTGGGGTGCATTTTATGAGTTGAATAAGGGTTGCCCCTTTTTTTTTTTTTGCCGGCATGTCTTGATGGTTTCTTGATTCCACATTAAAATGGATTTTAAAAAAAGGGTTGAAGAAAAAAAAAACGACTTTTAACTTTTTTTTATTAATTCTTATTATGTTCGATTATGTGTGTTTATTTATATAACAGGCGCAGGATTTGACAGATCTTTGGGGGAAAAGATGGAACATAATGACAGCTGCAACCTTGAAGCCTATATCCTATGACATAATTTTGGAAGGTTGGTGGAAAACAGCTGTCGGTCACGCCGGAATAGAAAAATGATGGCGTTACCGGAAATCGCCCCCCCCCCCAAAAAAAAAAAACAAAAAAAACAAAAGAAAAGAAAAAAGAAAAAAGAAAACTGATAAAGAATAAAGAACGCTTCCCCAAAATGTGATCAAATGTTTTTTTTTCGTTCATGTTTCATGTGGAACAATGATTGATTGATAACACCTTTTTTTTCTTCGGAGTTCCGGTTAAATATAAGAACTTTTTTTATACGTTTTTTTTTTGTGGTGTTCGGACCGATGGTTGACTTTTCCTGATTGTGCTTGGAAGGTCGATTCGTTCGCCCCAACATCAAGGAGGAAAGGAAAAACAGAGCGGAATGGGTGAGAGCGGTGGCCACCGTTTTCATTTTCCTTCTCAGCGGTGCTTTTCACATCGTATTCTTTTGGTAAGCAAATATATATATACATTTTTTCCCTATGAATTTCCAATTCCAAACGAAAAAATCGCTCCCTGACCACATTGGTATCGTTTCTTTCTGAAAACATGGAAAAAGTATTTATTTATTTATTTATTTATTTATTTATTTATTTATTTATTTATTTATTGTGTTTATTTTCCCCCTCCCCCTCCCTTTCCAAAAAAAAAAAAAAAACTCAAAACAAAAAACAGGTATGCGATGCACGAATGGGCTTGGGAGTGGTTTCTTTTCTTTTTTATTTTCGGCCCGCTGATGATCGTGGAGAGGGTGATCAAAACGGCGATGGCCCCTTTTTTCAAAAAAAGAAAAGAGGATGGAGCCGCCTCGCTTCCCGGAATCATATCCTTCCCTCTGCGTGCCATAATCACCAACGTTTTCACGCTGGCCATTGCTGGGCTGCTGTTTTGCCCACCCATTCACAGATCGAATATTCAATACTCTGCGGAATCGTTCCATTATGCCCTCTTGGGGCGGTTTATATCTGATCGGTGAATTTTATTTCTGTTTTTTTTTAATGTATGTTTCGAAGGGGATTGGTTTTTTTTTGCTGTGTGGGAGGATTGTTAGGAAATTAGGTGTGTAAAGAAGTTAGGTTATTATTATCATTTCGGCTTAATGTTTTGTGTAACTCGGGGATAATTGAGAGAGGGGGGGGCAAAGGGAAAGTGACGATCAAATTTTGGAAAGAAAATATTTCTGCTTGAAAAGAAATCGTTTGGTCGATCGATCGGGTGTTTTGTTTTTCGGGGAAAAGGGGGGGGGGGAGGGTCACTTTTTGCTTTCTTGTTTTTTTTATTAAAAGAAACAAGAAGTTTGTGCCACAGACTTTCTGAAGGGAAAAAAAATAACCAAGCAGGGTGGGCAAAAAAACAAGATTCGAACCCATGCATCAAGGATTGAATTTTTTGAAACCGTTGGTGGTTTGAGTCGAAAAAAAAAGAAAAAAGAAAAAAAAGAGAGAGAGACAGAGAGGGGGAGGTGGATAAGACCTTATTTTTTTCTTTCTTTTTTTTTTTTTCCCTTTTCCAATGGTTGAAAATGGGGCGTTCTCTGTCGCGAAAACAGAGGGAAAAAAAACAATTCCCAAGCGTTGATTTCTTTTTTTTCTTTTTTGGGTTAGGTATTGGAACCGCCAAGGAAGAAGAAAAAAAAAAACAAAGAAAGATTCTGCCCTACACATATTTAAGAAAAAGAGAAAAAAAAGCTTTTCTTTTTTTTCTTTTCTTTTCTTGAATTCTTGGTGGAGTAGGAATGCCTAGTGTTACTTTTTCTTCCTGAGTAGTAGAGATCGAGGGAGCACTTCTTTCTGGTTTTTTTTTTTTTGTTCAAACAATTGTGGAGTGGGAGTACCAGCATAAACCCTTATTACGTTGACGCCTGGAGGATATGTCGACAAGGTGAATGAATGTGTGTGTGTCGACTGGCGTCCAGACTCCACAGAGAGTAAGAATCCTTTTAAGAAAATCGTTGATGGCCCAACTTTCAGGACTTCCATTCGGTTTTCAAGTTGGGTTAGTCATCCATCCATCTACCCCACCGACCAAAGAAACAAAGATAGAATGCAAGGACACTAGAATATTGGAGAGACTGCCTCCCCTCGCTGCCAACCCTGGTCGTTGCTTTTGCAACTTTGGAAAGGGAGTGGTAAATCCCTTTTCCACATCTGCTAAATTCGTGGCAAATTTGTGGCGATGATTGGGCAGTCGGTTTAAGCTCCTCCAGGCAACATCGAAAAGCAATCTACTACAGAAGTTTATGGATTTCAAAAAGCCTCCTTCTGCTCCACAGCAAAATACTGTTCAGAAAAAATCGATCACACCATCTGAATTTACCACCAAAGTCTGACATGCTTCTGAACCATTCAAGAGAAATGAAAGGGAAAAAAAAAGAGAAACAAACGAAACACGGTGAAATTAATAGGGACGCGCAGAAGTTGGGGGTAGTGAGATTTACTGAGTTTCAATGCTCTTGGTGTTGTGTCGTATTTAGTTAGTTTACTATATTTGTTGGACGAGATTGTTTATGGTACAGGTCGGATCTTGGTATAAAGGATGAGTAATCCTCTTTTTGGTCGTATCCAGGTATTTTTTGGCCGAAGCAACAGTTGGGAATTTTTTTTTAGATATATTTTTATATTTTTGGAATCGTATTGCGGGTAATATAATGGCAAGGAAATTAAAAAGGGTGTTCAGAGACAAACAGTGTCTGTAAGAAAACAACAGCCTATTAATGTTTAAGAAAAATTTATGACAGAAAACATCCAGCCCAGAGAAAAAAATAGTTCATCTCCTAACAAAAAATAAATAAAACTCTCACCGAAGGGGGGGGACAAACTTCTGTCAGACAGAATTTCACATGGCCGTCTGTGTACCTTATTTCCATTTTAAAACGGATCGCTACATCGACTCACCAAACTGCGTAATAACTAAAACACTCCGTTTATTATTTTCACAAAAAAAAAAAATCCATTAAAAATCAAGAAGAAAAAAAAACAGGACGAATTGGCACTCTTTACAGATATCTCACACTTTTTTCCCACTCTCACTCTTTTCCCCCTTTCGAATCGGTTTATCTCTCCTCTCTTATCACTCAATTTTTTAATATTCAAATAACGACGCAAAACTCAGGTCATGATGGTTTCTTTTTTTTGTCCAATTTCAGTTCTTCTTTTCCGATTAATTTATTTGTTCGGTGTTTGATCTCTCTCTCTTTTCTTTTTGTCTTGGAGGGGTGGGTGGGTTATGTTTCGACCACCACCTGTGGTTTTGAATCGTCTGTTATGAAAGGCACTTCATCAGGTGTGTTTTTTCTTTGAAGTTTAACACGCACTCGGAGCTGTTGAAACCAGAAAAGACCTAGGACGACTGCTGCTCCACCCATGGCATGTTTCCAAACGAAAGGCTTCGGAAAAAGGAAAAAGCTCAAACACACCTAACACACACCATTCAGGTTTAAAATAATAATAATAATAATAAATTGAAGTAAAAATATAAAAAATATATATTTATATATCTATTTCAAGATTCGAACACCCCATTTTCGCCTACAGGGTGACACAAAAAGAAAAAGAAAAAAGTTGGGGCCGTATTCTTTGGACGGCGGATTCTTTGGTGGTGATTTTCTTTCTGACCTTTAATATCAATATTTATTTATTCATTATTATTTATTTTTTTTGGGGGGGTGAGGGGTCGAAGGTGGTCCAGGCAACACGCACCTGCAGAACTCTTCGCAAGCTTTTGACGATTTCGGTGTTGGTGGCCCCTGATGTCTTGATGAGCAACAGTACGAATTCCACCCCCAGATACCCCAGCACTGAGAACATGAATATGAGGGGCACCACTTCAGTATGAATTAGGCTGTGTCTAGCCGCAGGCAGCAGCTCCCCTGCATAAGTAAGAATAAACATTTGCACTGAAGAACCCTTTCTTATTAGGAAAAAAACAAAAAAAACCAAGCTGTTACGCACATAAAACAGGTTGCAACAGGGATGATGATGGCTTTCTGAAAGAAATCCACTAAAGCGATCGACTGCATTCAACCGAGGGAACTTTTTTTTACCTTTTTTTCCCCCAGCGATGCATCCCCCATCAAAGAAAACCCAGTACTCTGATTATCATCATTGCCCTTTCTTTTTTTAATTCTGACAGACTGTTTTTTCGTTGTTTTCTTTCTTTCTTCATTTCATTTTACTCCATGTTTAATTTTTATTTATTTTTTTCTTTTTTTTTTGGGGGGGGGGGGAAGGGGGAAAAGGGACTTTTTGCTTCTTTCTTGTTGTTATGGTGGAGAAAAAAGCTGGCATGCCTGTGCAGCTTTTTTTTTTCCTCGTTAATTGCTCACCTGTCACGGCCACCACCAAGAATCCGTAAAAGCTGGAAAATATGCTCAGGAAATACACCACTTCAGAATGTGAGCATGGGTTTTCCCTGCCGAAAAACCAAGCCTCCTCAAAATTGGAGGTCAAGGCATCACACACCTGAAATCGAGGAGGGAACAAAAAAAAAATTAGCAGAAAGATGATATCTGGAAACGAAAAATATTGGAATCAAGAAAACAACTGAGATTTTTCGAGTACACAGATTCCAAGTTTTTGATCACATACATACACCACATGTCTGTATATTTGTAACACCACCCAACATGTTTTTTTTCATTTTCAGGAATTTTTGTTTCAAAGATTTATTGTTTTGATAGGAGGAGGCATACCCCCCAACAAATGCAATTTCCACAAAGGCGAAACAATTTAGACCCCCTCCCCCTGTTTTTATTTTTTTTGCATACGAACCCCCCCCTCAAAAAAACAACACCACATAATTTTCTTTCAACCTCTTCTTTTGTCGTTTCTTTTTTATTTGCAAAACATCAGTTTTTTTGTTTCTTTTTGCTGTACACCCCCCCAAAAAAATCTCACCAGAGCTATACCTATGAGGAGGAACCCAACCACGCTGAATTCAGGGTATCCTTCTTTATCACCCAACGTGAACATCGAAATTCCTCCCACCAAAACCACCACCGCGCAGTATTCCAACGCGGAGTGCGATTTTTTTTGGACCAGCACTCTGATCACCATCACAGGCAGCACTTTGCAAGATTTAACCACAATCCTGGTGGCGTAATTCAGATAAACGAGCGACCAATTGGTGAAATACACCCCAGCAAGCGTCAAGGTGGAAACCAGAGCATAGCCCTGAAGAAGAGAGAAAAAAAAATAACCAAAAAAAAAGAAATATTCACATGTGGAGGTAGAGATAGGATGCCCTGCCAAAAATCAAAGCAAAATCCCAAGACCTGTTGTAAATTTTTTAAACTTTTTTTTTTTTGCATGGCATCACGTGCGCAGCTGAGACTGCAATGTGTGTACAAGGGAAAAAAAAAATCCAGGGCTTCATTATGCTCGAGTCAAATCGAATCAAATTGCCATGCTGCTCCATTCTTCATTCTTTGGCCTCTTTTTTTTTTCAGTCGTTGTAACACATTCTCATTATCATTATCTTATTTGATTTATTTGCGTTTCAATTTTTATCATTATCATTATCATTATTCTTTTTTTTTTTTTTTTTGGGGGGGAGGGGGGAAGATTGAGGTTTATTAGCCCTGAATGCTGTCGCTCTTCCATCAAAAATAAAAATAGAATAAACTTGAACCGAAAAGGAGATAACACGAAGTCCCATCCCAACCTTAAGAGAGCCTTTTCTGTTGGTTGCTCCGAGGAACGCCCTTTCCACGCTGCCACAAACCACCCAGCTCACATACGTTACGAAAGTCATCCAACCACCATAACTAAAACCAGGAATTTTGAACACCCGCTCTTGCAGGGTCGACAAACCCACACCACACATCAAAGCCCTGAAAAAAAAAAAGCAAAAAAACAAAAAAATGCAAATATTGGTACACACACACACACTTGATTGGAAAAGACTGTTATCGATCGTCAGGTGGATGAATCGACCATCAAGATTTTTGTGGGTTTTTTTTTTATTGTTTTGACGATGCATACCCCGCGCCAAGGAGAACGAACTGAACATTTTTCGAGCCACGGATAGGCACTCCACAGATCGCCGTTCCCTCAGAAACCTGACGAAAAAAAACATTCTTGAGAAAATTCTTGGAAGAGAGCTCATGATCGAGCGCGGCATCATGGCACCGCAAAAAAGTGCGCTGGGAATTCGAACTGCAAAGTTGTGGAACGTTTTTCCAAGGTTCAGGATCGGTTCTCCCTACCATCGTCCAAAACAGGGTGGACAGGATTTCCTTGATGAAAACAGCTTCCCCCCAGTGGTTCTGCTGCACGCGCAGCGTTCTGGCCAAGCCACGTGGAGCGGCAGTACGGTACAGCAGTAAGAACACGTGCCTTGGACAATGATCCCTTGGACTTGCTCATGGACCTGTCGTGCTTCAGAATTCCAACCGAAACCTAATGTGGTTTTGGTTTTGGTGAAGTTGGAGTTGTTGGGGGAAATGTGATTTTTGTGGTGCAAGCAAATTGCTTTCCTGGATCTGTGTTGCAAGGAACCAGGTTTGAAATAACATACTGGCCTCCTTAATTCCAAAGCTACCCCACATATCATTTTTTTTTTGTATTTCTCCCCAATCCGAAACCATCAGTACAGCAGACACACACACACACAGCAGCCAGTCTACGATATTCATTCTTACTTCATTTACTGTTTTTCCAGCTTGCCCCTAGACGAAATATTTGAAAGAATCGTGATTACAATCCCCAACAGCATTACCTCTCCAAACGCAGATACCCCACCACATCGCAAACTAACTACTGACTTTGATTTCCCCACCACAATTTGTTTTTTCCTTTTACATGTCTTAGTTGAGGTCAGCTAATTTCGGTGACTTGAGGCCATCCTTCAACCCCTTACCAAACAAAATGAAACAAGAAGAAAGAGCATCCGTATTTCTAACATCGAAACCACCAGAATTCTTTGTGTTTTATCCAAACATCCCCCCTCCTTTCTTTTTTTCGTACATCATTCCTTGAGTTTGCAACTGTAGAAGTGGCTGTTCCACTCGCCAAGAAAAACGAGAAAAAAAAACGAAGCAAAAAAAAAGGAGAAAATATACCCCTCTAGAATACAATCAGTTCTAGGTCTTATTTGCTTTTCTTATTGACCTCCTCCCCCTTTTTTTTCCACCCGTTGACCCTCTCTCTTTCACTCTCACTCTCACTCTCACTCTTGTTCTCACTCTATCTCTCACTCCAAATAATAATTCCTGTTTCTGTTTCTCACTCCAAATCACTTTTAACTAAAAAAAAAGAACATCAGAACAATTATGTCAAAAAAACACCCCACAGTTTTGACCATGCACCTCACACTTCAAGGCTGAGAGAATTTGAAGCGGGCTGCCCACACTCCCGAGACTGACATTGTCCAGCTGAGCAATTTTCTTCGACTTGCTTTTGGGGAGCATCAGACTTTCCCTCCGCCGCAGGCCCCGCACAACAATCTTTCCCCTCACAGGACCCACCCTCCATTTTGTCATTTTCCGGCGAAACATCGGCAGTATCACCACAGCAGCCTTCCCTATGACAGACTTCATCAACTTGGTCATTTTCTGACGAAACATCAGCAGTGCCCCCGGCTGCATCACCACAGCAGCCTTTCCCCTCACAGGGGGCCACGACAGCTTCGTCAGTCTGGGAGGAAACCTCCGCACCCCCTTCCCCCACCCCCACCAAATCTGTTTCTTTCACATTCTCACTGCCCTGCCCGGAGGCACTCTTTTCTTGGATGTCCTTTTCCCATTGGGCCTCCATTTTCTGCCTCCACTTTTGCAGAGCTGGATTTTTGGCCATCCATTTGGTGTCCCCCAGTATCTTTGAAATATTCTCACCCTCCGTCACTCTTTTCGCGACCGTCTCCAGGTCCTCCAGCAACCTGCGGACCACGTTGGCGGAAACTCCCGAAAGGAATCCTTTCAGCAGAGGGGGAACTATCAGCGGCAAAACGTCCTGCGTTAACATCGCCTTCGTCCCAACGACTTCGCCATCCTCCCCCAAAAGCGGCTCCATATCCCAATGCCCCTCGAACTTTCGCATCGTCCCCCACTTGGCCAGCTTGAAAGACATCTTCAGGTTTTCGAAATCGACGTCCACCAGCAGCTTCGTCGAAAACTTGATGGGGATCGCCAGAAACTTGAACACCGCCTGCTGTTCGATCTCGAGTTTCTGGCGCACCCCATCGTCGGTGTCTTCCAAGACTTTGTACTTGACCGTGCGGCCGAGGTCTCGAAAGATGTGGGAATTATCGGGGTGGGTGAAAATGGCGAACATTTGCTCGGGGGTGAGGTCGAGCTGCGCGTTCATGGTTATGTGACACATGTAGCCCTCCTTGGCCGTGGCTTCGACGCTGTGGCGCTGATTGGACCATTCTCCTCGCGTCAAATCGATATCTTTGGAAGAGTTTTTCCCCGCCACCATCTTCGACTTCGCGGAGGACATGCCTCACAGCGCAAGGTTTCTGAAAAAAAAAACGCCTGCAGCTGCGAAAGAGGATTCAGCCTTCGAGTTCCCAGAAACGAGATTCAACACGAAACAAAAGTGACTACCGACAACGAACGCGCGCGCGAAAACGCGTGTCTGGAGCTGAGAAGAACGAGAAAGCAGGTAGCGAAAGGCGCGAAATGTCGAGGAAAACGACCCGCCGTTCGTTCTTGTGTTTTTTTCTTGTTTCGAGAAACGGTCTTGTTTTCGAAAAGCGGTTCCTTGGGGCCCAAGCTGGCGCTCTTCGAAACGAAAAAAAACAGTACCGCGCCCCATCGTGACCGAAAGAAACACATGGCATGCCAAGGGGGATGTGCTGACGTCAATCTTTCGACACCAAATCCAGCACCCAGCGAAGAACGAGCCTGCTGGGCAAAAGCCAATGAGTGGCAGGGGCTGTTGAACATGGTGTTGTTTTGCTGACCCCAAATCAAACTGGACCAAAGGCCATCCTTCGTGTTGGTAATTAACCGGTCTGTCTCATGGCTTTGACAGAGAGAGGGAAATCGAACGTAACAGTTGTTCGTTTTTTTTTTTGTTTTTTTTTCGAACTCCCAGCGAACGAACTCCCAGCGAACCACAAGCTGTAAGTTACATTCGATTCCCCTTTTTACATTAGGTAACCCCTTTTTCGTTTTTTTTTTTTTTTTCGAACTCCCAGCGAACCAGACCTTGGGGAGGGCGCCGCGCGCAGCGCGCAACACCCTCGCCCATCACACTTTTCTATTCGACAGGTCGCTGCGCGCTGCGCAGCTCCCTCCCCCTTCACACTTTCGAAGTTGAGAGGTCGCTGCGCAGCGCGCAGCTCCCTCGCCCCTCACACCTGTCGATTTCACAGGTCGCTGCGCAGCGCGCAGCTCCCTGGCCCCTCACACTTTGAAAGCGATCGCTGCGCTGCGCGCAGCTCCCACCCCATCACTTTTTTTAATTTGATAGGTCGCTGCGCTGCCCCCAGCGACCTCGCCCATCACCTTTTTAAAAGGAGCGAGCTGCGCAGCGACCA
This sequence comes from Bryopsis sp. KO-2023, assembly GCA_030272585.1. Lineage (NCBI taxonomy): Eukaryota > Viridiplantae > Chlorophyta > Ulvophyceae > Bryopsidales > Bryopsidaceae > Bryopsis > Bryopsis sp. KO-2023. The sequence goes on from BSYQ01000010.1 coordinate 2,355,570, forward strand.
CTCACCCATCACTTTGCCCCCAGCGACCTCGCCCCTCACACTTTGCCCCCAGCGACCTCGTCCATCACGTTTTGAAAGGAGCGAGCTGCGCAGCGACCACTCACCCATCACTTTGCCCCCAGCGACCTCGCCCCTCACACTTTGCCCCCAGCGACCTCGCCCATCACCTTTTTAAAAGAGCGAGCTGCGCAGCGCGCAGCTCCCTCGCCCTTTCCTTTTCGACTTGCCTTTCTTTCCCTTTACTTTTCGCTTCGCCCAGCGCCCTGGAAACCACCCAAGTCCAGAGAGTCGGACCTGCGCTCTGCGCAGTTTCGCTGCAGCAGCGCGCCGGTCCGCCATGCGAGCGGCGTCGACCGCCATGGCGCCTCGAAAATCAGACATGCGAGCGCGGAGCGTGACCGGCGACGCAGGGACATTTTGCCTGTGGGCTAGTACCCTGCAACCCACCAAGCGGGTGGAGGGACATTTTGTTGATCCAAGGAAAATCTCATTAAAAAATTCGATTTCCCAATAATGAGTGAGTCCTTCATTTTTTCGTTCACAAGCTTTTGCCTTCTGGAGCAGCACTGGTAGATTCTGCCAATGTCTCGGAGACACCAAAACGATGTCAGGACGTTCGATGAAACTTGTTTTTTCACACTTCTTGCCTAGGCCTTTTTTTTAAATTACATGTGTTGGACCGGGTAGAACACAAGTACTGAAAGACAGACATAAGAGCGTCACATCAACAAATTCACACAACGGACACTCATTTCTAATGAAAGTACTACCACACGATTTGACTCTGAGAGCGATGTCAAATCTGTTGAATCGACTGGTCAGTGCGGGTGAGAGGCCCATGGCAGTAGGGGATTTACGTTAGAAGTACGAGGTATGAGTCAGTGGAGGAAGTGTGAGAGTTGAGTGAGTCGGGAAGGAAAGTCTGTGAACGGGAGTTCGGGGTTGTCTTTTTGTTGTAAGACTTTTTTTGCGGAAGGCTCGTTCTTCCAGTAACAACATGGTTTCGGAGCGAACAGGGTGGATCCTGGCCTTTGGGGGCTTGGCTCTACTAGCCGGTATGTCGCTGCTGTTACAGCGACCACCGACGATATCAGATCAAAATGCGGCGCCGGCAACACCAGCCGGAAGGGCGCCAGCAACGTATCCCCCATCACCTCCTCCATTCTCTACGCCTCACACGCCCAGAACGTCTCCACACGAGCTCTGGCAGAGGCTGATGTGGTCGATCAGACATCGACACTCACATCGTGCCCTACCCTCCCCTTCACCGAACCCCGCTGCTGCGTGGGACACCCTGGAGCTTGTGCAGCTTGCAGACAGGATGCACAAGCTCTGGGGTGTCTTGCGGGGATCCAACGCCAACCTGGTCGGAGCTGGGATCGCCTCCTCGCTTCTGCTGGGGTACCTCCTGAAGTTCCTCGACAAGGGTTCTGCATGGTTACGGCGGCGTAGAACAGAGACGGCGATGAGAAGGGAAGTTTTGGAGCTCGGGAGCGCGGCGCCTGCGGCTTCGGTTTCGACGGAGGGATCAGCCACGTTGGACAGACTTCGGCGGCTGCAACAAACGGAGGGGGAGACGGAGTTGGAATTTTTGCAGCGTTATTTCTTGATGTTTTTAAACACTGGACAAGCGGCGGAGGTGGAAGAGGAGAAAAAAGCGGTCAGGTTACTCGTAGCCCGGTTACCGGGAAGAGTGTTGAGCCGCGTCGTGGTGGAAACAGAGTTCGAAAAACTGACCTTCAGCGGACTTCGGGAGCTGTTGGATCGAATGAAGAGGAGGACGGAGTACAGGGAAGCAGTGCTCGCGGAAGTGAAGAAGGATGAGGAGGGAAAGACAGAAGGGAAAGTGGAGGCTAAAGCAGAACCTAATGCGGGAACGAAAGTTCTGGTGGCGGACCGGCCACCTACTCGGACAGGCGAGACCCCTCTCTGCCAGTTTTGCGGACGGAAAGGGCACTGGGAAGCGCAGTGCCGGACGAAGAGGAGAGCGCAGGTGGCGAGCGTGAACGACGATGCTTTCGGCGAGCTGCTGGAGGCAATACAAAACGAGCAGTCGTCGTCGGCGTGCCATTCGGTCGCAGCAGGGACACCCGCTGGAGATACAGTGCGCAAGCAGCTTCGTGTGAAACTCAGGTTGGAAGGAGAACAGAGAGGAAGTAATCAACTCTTCGAAGCGTTGGTCGACAGTGGAAGTGGATGCTCCATCATGCCGTGGAAGGTTTGTCAAAGACACGGATGGGGAGTCGCTCCTCCGAAAGGAGTGTTAACGCTGACCGGGTTCAACGGAAGCAAGGAGAACGTGCGAGGGACGGTGACGCTCGACGTCAAAATAGGACCGTGGGAGGGAAAAGAAGTGTTTCTGGTTTCGGAAAACACATCCCAGATTATCCTGGGCGTCCCCCTCCTCGCACACCTTTCCCTCACCGTCGACTGCGCTCGCAACTGCCTCTGGGGCAAGAACGGAACGTCCATCCCTTGCCACGCAGTCATGAAGGTAGGGGAGAAGTCGGGGGAGTTAGAGCGGGGTGTGGTTCGAGTGCTGCAAGACCCCCTCACGAAAAAAGGACGCAGGATTCGTTTAGTGGGGAAGGATGGGGAGTTTCGGTTACCCCTGGGTTCGTCGTTGGTTCTGGGACCCTACGCGATTAAAACGGTTGTTCTTCCTTTTCGAATTACTGGGCCTGGCCTGTTTTCGTTAATGGCCATAGGACAACCCCACAACCTCCTTCACTCTGTGACGACGAACTCCGACGGAAGAGTTCGACTCACGCTGTATAACGCCCAGTTGGAGGCGAGGATGCTTACTGCAAAACTGTGTTTGGTTAGCTTCAGGGTGGCTGAGGGAACGCCGGTGGTGATAGAGGAAGGAGGAGCAGAGGAGGAATGTGTCGAACAGGAGGAGGATGGTTTACTGCCCCATGGTTTGGATCTCAGAGAGAAGGAGGAAGTGGAACCTGAGGAGGAGGGGTGTTTTGGGATTGAAAAGAAGGGAGATGGAGGATGTCAAACAGTTTCTTTTCCACCACAGGAAGTGGAATCTGAGGAGGGGGGGTGTTCTGGAATAGAAAAACAGGGAGATGGAGGATGTAAAAAGGTTTCTTTTCCACCACCAAAGAATGACTGTGGGTCACTGGAAGTGTTTGACAGAACCAGTGGTTCAAAGGGCAGTTGGGGCACAATGCAGTCGAATCAGGACTGGGATTCACAAACAGGCCAGCTTGCATCTGTTGAACAGCAGTTGAGCCCAGAGGGGGACAGTAGAGTACTATCGAATTCTGCCCAAAACAGGGATATACCGACCATCAGTTCAGACTCTGGAGAACAGCATCTCAGTTCAGGGGATGGGTGTGTGTTACGGAGTTTAACAACACAGAACAGTGAGGCTGTAGCTACTGAGAATCCAACAAACAGTGCAACACTGAGGAAGAGCCAGAGCACAGCCTCTCTCACAGAACTGGATGTGAGTTCTGCTACGCACTATCCACTCAGGGACAGGATTGAGGGGAAAGACTCTGAGAATGAGGGGAGAACACAGACATCAAACACAGACTTTGAATGTCAGCCCAATAACTATAATGCTACTGGACAGTTCATCAGTTCAGCTAGGGAGAAGGGAGGAAAGATTTTTGGCTTACAAACCAGCAGTTCAGAGGCTGTACATCACTTACCCAAGTCAGATACTCAGGGCAGGGTACAGCAGTCGAAATTCCACACACAGGAGGAGAATGTAGCTTCTGAGAGTCCTGCAAACAGTGCTACACTGGGGACAAGCCAGGGTACATTCTCCACCCCCCAGCAGGATCAATGGAGGGACTTACCAAGGGGGAGAGAGGGACAGACATGTGGGGAAAACCAAGGCACCCAGAGTGTCCTCACACCTAACCGCCTGACTGCACACAGCACTCTGCTGCAAGAAAGCAAAGCTGTAGCTACTGAGAGTCCTACAGACAGGGAAACATTGGGACAGAGCCAGAGTACAGTTCAGAGTTCACAAAAGGAAAAAGGGGGCTGCTCACCCAGGGGGGGGGTAGTCGGGGCAGTGGAACAAACACACAATGAGGGACCGACTGTAACTACTGAGAGTCCCACTAACAGTGACATACTGGGGAAAAACCAGAGTTCAGTCTCTCACCTTCAAGAGGAAACATTACTCTGCTCACCCAGGGGGGGGGTAGGGGGGACAGTGGAACAGGAGCACCTTGATCTCTGGAAGTACTGGGAAGCCCTCAGAGGGAAACCACCAGGCAGAAGTTTTAGCGAACACACTACATCCTCTTTATCTCACCTGACGACGATTTGGGAGGAGGTGGCTGACGACCTTCTCGACAACACCACAGCAGTAGGGACAGGGGAAAGACTCTGGAACGGACATACTGCTACGGTGCAAACCACTCAGGAACAACCTGCCTGCACGTCGGAAACGCAGTCAGAGACGGAGGATACAGGCTCAGTGGAATACTGGCGACGCGAATTTCCGAACGTGATTCGTGACGACCTTAGCAGAGACGCAAAGGCGACTGCTGCTCCTCTTCGGGTTTGCCACAGGGAGGTGAAATGGCGCGTTCCCTTCCACAGGATTCCGCTGCACAACACGGGGATACGGTACTACGCCACCGACGTCGCGCCTAAGGAGATTCGAAAACTGCTTACCTCGTTGCAGGGGCAAGGCGTCATCCGTCCCCTGGGCGTCGGCGAGCGGGCTCTGTTCTCCCCCGTACTTTTCCTAAGGAAGCCGAATGGAAAGGTCCGTAAGACGGTGGATTTTCGTTTGCTGAACTCGTACTCCGACGCCTGGAAGACGTCCCTGCTCCATGTCCGGGATGTGCTGAAGTCGATCCCACCTGAGTGGGACTACTTCACCGTCCTGGATCTGGAGCAGGGCTTCTTCCAGGTGGACGTTTGCGATTCGCTCCAGCCCCTCTTCGCGTTTGAAACCGGAGAGGGGGACTACACTTACCTCCGCCTTCCACAGGGATGGAATTGTTCGCCAGGGCTGTTCCACTCCCGCATTCGGAGCTCTATCCACGGATACCCCGGTCGTAACTTCGTCGACGACCTCATAATCGGCGGAGAAGGCGTCGAAGGCCATGACAGGAACCTGCGACGTGTTCTGACCAGGCTCGACGAAATGGGATTACGGATAAACAGGGCAAAGGCGGTCGTCAGACAAAAGGAGGTTACCTACTTGGGGTACACGGTCACGAAGGGGAGCTACGGCCTTCGACGCTACGTCGACGACCAAGTGCGTCAGTTGCCAGAAATGCGCGACGTCAGGGACGTCCGTCAATTCGTCGGCATGCTTAATGTCTGCAGGGGAGTTTGCCCGAATTTCCATAACATCATTCAACCTCTGCTGGAGCTTCCCAAGGGATCGAATCCGAAACTCATGCAACAGTTGGTGGCAGAAGCATGGAAATCCATACTGACTAATAATGTCAAGTTGGGTAATTCAGATTCTGGAGAGTATAATCTGTTTACAGACTGGTCATCCTCTGGGTGGGGGTATGTTCTGTTCAGAGGTACCCCCTCAGAGGGGTGTATCGTCAGCCTCAACAGTCGAAAGTGTGCGGATAAGGGAGGAGAAAAAGTCAGCTCCTATTTGGGGGAGCTTCAAGCTCTCATATGGGCATTGAAATCGGTTTCACAGGTGGTGGCTGGGGGTCAGCTAACCCTGCACACTGATTCGAACTCAGCAGTGCAAAGGATTACGAAGTTAGCACCGAAAGAAGTCGTGGAGGACATCAGAGTGGTGCGTCTCTTGGCTTGGTTGGCAGAGAACTACCCCTCCCCTGGAAGGTTGAGGGTTCAATTCCTGCCAGGGACATCTAACCCTTGGGCTGATCTCCTGTCTAGATGGTACAGTAGGCCAACACAAACACAAGGGCAGGTGTGTGCACTTGAACCACAAGAGATGCATATCAGTAAAAACACAAGCATGGAATCAGGAGGATCCAACAGATCAACAGAACAGGTGCTGGAGCAGGCTGAGGCAGTGGACTCTAAAGAGAGTGATTCAGGAAGGTCTGGCATGTCAGGAAACACAGAGTTGGGACATGCATATACAGGAGGCTCAAGGGGAGAGGAGTTGGGCAAGATAGCGGAAGGGAAAGAGCTGAGCAGAGATCAGCTGGAACGGTTGCACAAGGAGGGACACTGGAGCCCACAAAAATTGCTATGGCTGTGTGCACAACATGGATGGAAGGCTAATAGAGGAGATCTGGAGGAAATTCAGAGGTACTGCCAGACCTGCCAGAGGGTAGCCCCTAAGAAGGAAAAAGAACTTCTTAGGGGAGCTGGGCATCTAACCCACCCTGGTCAAACAGTGGGCATGGACATCATCGGTCCACTACCCTCTGGTAGGTCTGGCCACAATCATATAGTAGTGGTGGTGGACCACCTCTCTCGTGATTCGATGGTTTGGAAGACAAAGGAGGTGAAGGGGAAACAGGTCAGAGAGTGTTTAGGTGAGTGGATAGCGACTCATGGATCTCCAGACAACCTATTATGTGATGGAGCTGCCTACTTCCATTCGAAGGACATGAGAGCATGGTACAAAGACAACCACATTCAGGTTTGGAGGACACCCCCTTATCACCACAGAGCGAATGGAGTGGTGGAAAGGAGGAACAGAGCTCTGATTTCTAAAATCAGAGTACTGTTGTTGGATCATGGAGGGTATTGGGATGATTGGCTGCAGAAGGCCAACTGGATGGTCTGCAACATGGTGAATAGAACCACTGGATGGCCACCATGCAAAGTGTGGACACTATCAAGCAAGGAGTGGGATAGAATTCAACAGAGATTGAAGGAAAGCAGAGAAAAGGTGAATGCACAGAAAAAATTGTCTGACTGGAATCATTTTCTGGGAGAGGAGGTCCTTTTATATGATTCAGCAAGGGCTGAAAAAAAGGATCAGAAATTTAGTGCAAGTTGGAAGGGACCATATAAAATAGTGGAACTGATTTCCCCCAGTCGAGTCAGGATTGAGGAAATCAATGGCAAACTCAGGAGGGGTAGGAAACCTTTCCTAGAAGTGCACAAATCACAGATCAGGCACTTCTTCTGAGTAGAATGGTGGTGATGAGAGAATAGGTAGGACCAGAAGACATAGTAAACGGAGGAGAGAAGGTTTCTTTTACATCCGGTGAGGGATGTTTTTTCTGATGAAACACAGTGTAGGAGAAGGCTACACTGGTGTGGAAGTGAGGATATTAGTTTATTCTACCACGAGTAGAACTTTTTCGGAGGTTTGAGGCAGTGAAGCGTGTTGGACCGGGTAGAACACAAGTACTGAAAGACAGACATAAGAGCGTCACATCAACAAATTCACACAACGGACACTCATTTCTAATGAAAGTACTACCACACGATTTGACTCTGAGAGCGATGTCAAATCTGTTGAATCGACTGGTCAGTGCGGGTGAGAGGCCCATGGCAGTAGGGGATTTACGTTAGAAGTACGAGGTATGAGTCAGTGGAGGAAGTGTGAGAGTTGAGTGAGTCGGGAAGGAAAGTCTGTGAACGGGAGTTCGGGGTTGTCTTTTTGTTGTAAGACTTTTTTTGCGGAAGGCTCGTTCTTCCAGTAACAACACATGTACATATATATTGTTGAAATCCTTTAAATCACCTTGATGCTGAAATCCTGTAAATTACCTTTGAAGTTCATTACACAACTGGACACAGAATGGGAGGAGGAAGGCATGCTTGTCAGTGTGTCTTGGCCTCTTTCTGTAAGATGTTTGTGTGTACAAACTATATACATGTACAACTATGTACAACTATGTACAACTATATATATTTATATATATATATGAATGAATAGGCAAACATGCCCAACGAAGGCCGCCCTCAACGAAGTGATCTAGCCCTGCCCTTAGGAAAAATCCAGCTCAATATAGTCAGTTCTAGAAAACCCTTCACATTTGCATCTATATACATGTATATATTTATTTGCATTGCTTGGTTCCACTTGCCCCTCTTGTAACCAACACAGTCAACCCTGTGTCATATATTCTCCATCGGTCAAAATTCAGGGTCAACAAAACAGTTCAAAAACACCGAAGATTGCTATGTGTGTTTCAGAAGGAAAACCAGCGACAGTCAGAAATCATCCTTAAACCATGATTAAAACTGAAGGAGAGAGGGTCCTATCCTTTTCCATTCACCCCACCACACACCCATGTCAATTGCATCTACACCTCTATTGATAAATAAAATAGCATTTCTTGTCACACCTTTCCCCCTTTTTTTTTTTTTTTCAAAAAATAATCTTAAGCAAAAAGGAAAGGGATTGCTTTCTCTATCTCTTTTTTTTTCTGTTTGTTTTTTTCGCTACCTTGCTGTTGAGAATTTTTTTTTTCACTCCCTGTTTGTTCGCTGAGATTTTCTTCTTCCTTTTTTTTGCTTGTTTTTTTTTCTTTTCCTCCCCCCTTTCATGAAAATAATTTTCACGACTATTCTATGGTACCTTTTTTTTTTTAATCTTCTCATCACAACCCCCCTCCCCCAAAAAATTTTCCACACATTTCCTATTTTTCCCTTCTGAAAAAGAAAAAAAAAGAGGTCCAAATCTTAGAAAGAAGATTTTTTTATTTTTTTTCACAGACTGAACGTCTTCCCTTCCTCCCTCGAAAAAGAAAAAAAAGAAAAAAAAAGCTATCCAACCATACCAGAATTTTACACCTCCTCCTGTACCCCCCCCCCCCCCCAAAAAAAAAGGCCAAATAGAAAACCAATAGACCGGAAATTATACGAGACAGAAACCCAAGAAAGAAAAAAAACATAAAAAGAAAGAAAGTAAGAAAAACCCACCCACGAACATGACCAAAAAAATAAATTTATTAAAACTGGCCATCAGCACTCCGGCCAGGGAGGCCTCTCCTCGACCCAATCTTCCAACAGCATCGCAGCCAATCGGGATTTCAGATCATCGCACATGGGCCTCCGAAAATCCATCGTCTCGATATTGTCGTGGTCAAACCTCAAACATTCCTCCACCAAATCCCTCAGCGATTTCGGGCAATCGCACCTCACCTTGGTCAACCCCCCCCATTTAATGCACGCCCCCGTTTCGGTGTCAGTTTGAGACTGAGTGGCTTCATCGTCCTGTTGGGAATTGTCCGGCCCCCCCACCGGAGATCGCATAATGCATTCCCACATCATCGCCCCGAGGGAAAACACGTCGATGGATTCGTTTACGCGGATTTTCCCGCCTGAAATTTGTTTCACCAGTCCGCCGTAGTAAGCCTCAGGGGCGATATATCCTGGGGTCCTGCGCATATCAAGATTCATTTTTTTTTACATTCTTGAGGCGAGAATTGACGAACAGATTCTCTCTTTTTCCAACTACCCCACGTTGCACATCAGGAAGCCAATGGCCAAGTTTCTGCATCTGGGTGCCTTCCAGCCCACAGTTTTTCTTCCAAAGAGAAAAAAATACGAAGTCGACTCTACCCAGCCGCCACCAGTTTCAGTGGTGAAAATACCTGGCCTTGATTCATAAATCAGTCATAAATTTTCCATTTTTTTCCGTCAGAAATCAATCAGACATCTTCCATAAATTTGTTCCCTCATTAGAAATCAGTCAGACATCTTCCATAAATTTCCCTCAATCAGAAATCAGTCAGACTTTTCCTCATAAGAAATCAGTCAGACATCTTCCATAAATTCCCCTCAATCAGAAATCAGTCAGACATCTTCCATAAATTTCCCTCGTCCAGAGAGGATGACCTAACAGAAGCACCCCCACCCACTCACCCCCTGATGGTCGCCGTGATAGACCTTCTCAACCGAATGGCCGATGCTCCAAAGTCAGCCAGCTTAGGGTCCAAATCCTTCGACACCAGCACATTCGAAGGCTTTAGGTCGTGATGAATCACGTTATGGCTGTGCAAATGCTGCAACCCAGCAACAATGCCATGAAAAATCTCCAGCAAATCCCGATACGTGCATCTCTGCGCAAACGGAGCATTGCTGTGAATCAGGGAACTCAAATTCCCAGGCAGGAGCTCCTCCACGATAAAAAAGTCCTTCCCATCGGCCCGTTCTTTCCCCGGCTCCCCCACCTTTCCCCCCAGATATTCCACGATGTTTTTGTGCGGGGGGATTCGCTCGAACACCGCCATTTCCTTTTTCATTGCTCGACAAGCTTCGGTCCGACTGAGGGCTTGTGCATGTTTGATTGCTACCTCTTGGGACCTCCCGCTCGCGTCGGTGATAACCCCAACTGTTACATTTCCGAAACTCCCGCTCCCCAGGCTGGTTTCTGCAACATGTCTCAAACTTTGGACCTCCAAAGAGTGGTGCTTTGCGCTCGGTTGAAATCCGTAAAGGGGCACCAGAGGGGGGGCCTGCGCTCCATCGAAGGGTGATTGCGTCAGCATGGGAGTCCCTTGACTCAGAGCTTCCATAGGAGAACCCAACGGAGGTTGGGCGTAATGGCCGCCTGCCCCTGCCGGCTCCGGAGCTAGAGTGGGGGCTGAGAATCGACTGGGGGCGGCGTTTCTCGCATTCTGACCGCCGTTGCTTTCAAAATCAAAGTCTTCGAAGTCCATTTCCATGCCGTCCACGTCCATTTGGGAGAACCGCTGGGAATTGGGTTGGGAGGTTTCCATTAAATCCATGGCGTTTGGTGTCGGAGCCCCGCAGGGGTTTCGGTGGCAGGTGGATTGAAAACAATTGGGCTGTTTGAAAGTTTTTGACAGGGCTTCAGGCGGTGTGGAGGAAGTCGGGGGGGGTAACCATTCCACTCGGGGTCTGCCGAGTCCGGCCTCCGAAGAAGGATTTGGGGGAGCTATGCTCGATGCTTCGGGACGCCCACCGTCCTGCAAATACACCGAACCGTGGTTTTAGCGTTCTCCCAGCCCCCCTTTTTCCTCTTCCAAATTTAGAAGAATTTTCTCAACCCCGAGTGCTCCATCAGACAACCACAGTTTGAATTTTGTCAGCAAAATTTTTGAGGGGGTTCCAGAGGCCAGGTGTCTTTCAGGCGAAAGGAAATCACATGGCCTGTCAGATTCCCTTCCACACCGGGCTTCATTCTAGCTCCCCTGCTTTTTTTTGAAAATGCTTTGGGAAAAGTGAGCCACTGCTGCACACAGATCGAATCCCCCATTCTTCCCCGAAAATTTCCAATTTTTTTTCTGTAATTGAAATAGAGAATGCAGAAAAGAAAAAAGGAATTCATTGCTAGTCTTTGTGATAAATTCAGCCCCCTGTCTTCCTTCATGGACGAATATTCAAAACAGAAAAAGGCAAAAAAAAAAACCTTTGTTGAAAAATCCAGCATTTCTAAAGCAGGAAAAACAATAAAGGAAGGGAAAAAGCACCAAGATATCCAACCATCCCACACCCCTCCTCTCAAACCCCCTTCCCCATTGATCTTTTCCTTCTCTTTTCAAAACCCCACACCTTCACAGGCTGAACTGGAGGCTCGAGTCACACAGGTAACACCGCTAACCACTCGAATCTTTCCCTGACTATTTGCTTTTTTTTCTGCCACTGTACCCGTTGTTCCAGCGAAATAATTGTTACGAGCTGGTGAGAGATGTCGGACGATGGCAAGGAATCGCTGCGGGCTTATCTTGTTTTTTTTTTCTCCGCTTTGTCGAACTGGGGTGTGAAATATTACAAGACGTCCGAGGAAGAGGGGCGGTCTGTGGGAACTCCGTCTTCCTGGGGCAAGCGCTGGACACACAAGGCTCAAACAATGCTCTGTGTTGCTTTTCGTTTTCTCGTAAGGGTGGTTGATCGTCCATTACTGAGCGTTACGACTGTAACACCCAACCACACAGTCATTTTCAGCTCCAATTCGGGGCCCCAATTCGTTTTCGCATCCCCCAAAAGTGAGCAACACTCCCGTTGCGATGTCGAAGGTTTGTCCGCCTGCAGCCAAACAGCCGACAATCGTCTACCTTCACGGACTCGGAAGAGGTCCAAGATGCTTCGAAAAGATGAAAAGGTCGACGGCGTCCCCAAAAGAACCATCGCGATCTATGTCGTCGATCTTGTTCCTGTCAAAAACACACACGAGCTACTCCAAACTAAGATCGCTTTGAACGCTCGGATCTAGGTACGTGAAGGAACGCACTGGTCTGGATGGATTAGCCCTTCAATACGCAAGCTGGTCCCGGTCGAAGAGCTTAAAAGACGTCGCTTCGGACGTCGCGTCTGAGATCAGGACAGCCGTTGGGGACGGCGGAAAAGTGTTCTTGGTGACCCACTCGATGGGGGGCGTGGTGGCTCGCTGTATGCAAGACCTGCCCGAGAGAGGACAGGTGGAATGGTGTGGATCGGTGCTGATGGCGCCCCCGAACTCTGGCAGCTCTTTAGCGAGAACAGTAACTGCAGCCGTGGGCCCTTTGTTTAAAATAGTTTGGGGTAATTCGATTCTTGTTTTCAGTTCTGCAGTGTTTGGTGCGTTGGACTATATTGCAACGTGAGAAAAGCAACGCACCCTGATCGCTTTGCCAGGCCTTGTGAAAGAGATACAATAACGGTATTGGTTAAGATTTGAGCGTAACTCTGGCGCGTCTAGCACGGAAAACACACATCATATCGTGTCGAAGTTGATCATTTTAATTTACTGGTCGGGCATGCGTCACCGACCTGATATTGGGAAATTTGCTTGCTGGACTGAGGTTGATCCCAATTCTGGCTTCTCCAGTGAGCTGTTTCTATTTTCTTTGAAGGGAGGTGTGCATCTGAGCTGCTCGGAAATGGAGAAGATTGGCCGCCGCCTCCTAGACCTTGTGGAGTGATCGTAGGCACAAAGCCAATCAGCATCAACCCAATTTCTTGGGTGATGACAGGTCTCTCCTATTCTGGGGCCATTCAAGGTGATACCCCTTTCATTGCAAAACTTCCCTATGCTGTGGCTCGTCAGTTTCACTACCAGACATGCTTGAATTCAGATCCATCTTGGCATTGCTCCATTCCTCATTGGCCTCGGTGGCAGAGACTGAACGCTGTTGAAATTCGACTGCCTCTCTGTTCACCACTCAAAATTCAGTCCATCTTTTGAGCTCCGTTTCCTTTTCCCTGCTGAATATGATTGATTTTTCGATGGTAAACCCTCCGGAAACTTGTTTCTGAGGCTAGTGTTGTTATTAGGGCCGCACGATGGGACTGTGACTGTGGCAGAAACGAAATTGCCAGAGGATCAAATGGACGATTACATCGAGTTCCATGGCAGTCATTCTTGGTTGATGCAGTATCAAGAGGCTTGCGTACTCGTCGCTGATTTTATCAACACTGGAAGATTCAATAAATGATTGCTGGAGATAATAATAGAACTGGCATCAGCGCTGCGACCTGCAGTCACTTTTTGGTTGTCTTGGACCAGATGGAAAAAATATGATATTGATTATTGCTTATTTTATGTTTCTTCTCTTTTTTGTTTTTTGGGGGACGGGGAAGTCCTGTCCAGAGATGGAATTGCTGCTTTTTAGAAGGGGGGGGTTATTTTAAAGGCTCTTTCTTTGGCACACTCATTCGCAGTTGCCTTCATCGATTCTTAAGTCCAAAAATCATTGAGGAATGGAACGCCCCTATGGCCAGATCTTGTTCTGCAACTGCAGACTTCTGATAATAATGTTGCTGTAAACTATAAACACAAAGGAATGCTTTCAATTGGTGGGCTGATTGTTCATTTTAGCACACATGTACCTCCTGTGAAACCTGTGACAAACCACCAGCGAAAGGAGGAAATTGTGATGGTCTGGCTTTCCTCGAGTTTTGTTGACAATGTCGAGAGGAGCTTTTTGGACCTGGTGTGACTTGCTGTAAGAAACTTGGTTGGGCGGCACTTCGACAACCAAAAAAAGGTTATGTGCACCAAAATCCCCAAGTTTCGTTTAAGAAGCACCTCGGGTGAAATGCCGTTGCCCATTCTGTAGAATGGTTCTAGCTTTGGGCGTGCAACTACATCCGCTCGATAAAACCAAACGTTTTCAATGAAGAGAATCAAGTTTCATCACTAGCCCATGCCAACTACTCCCTGCTCTTGCTTTGTGCATTAGGCACCCCAGCGCCTCAACGCCGACCTCGAAGTGGATCAGCCAATGAGCAAACACGCCATGAGCGACCTGCTCGGGCTGCAGGGGCCCCACGCTATCATGAAGAGGGTGCGTGACAGCACCGAGGGCCACGGCGGAGGTGGGGAATTTTTGACGGTTATTTCAACAGGATCGGACCAGGCCACGGCTTTCCTTTATGTTCACTACTTTTTTGCGTTTGTCGGGACAGGGAACCACACCTCGTCAGGCTCGTCCAACGTCACAGAATGGCTTGCTACAGGAGCAGATCTCGGGAACTTCTTTGGGCGGGATCGAGAAGAGCACCAGGAACACACGAGACCGCAAGGGTACAGTCGTTACTACAGCACTCTGTGGGATCGTCAAGGTATTTCGCGCGATCTCGACTCCTCCGTTGATTTCCAGTCGTATGCAAGCTTGGCCGCAGCGTGGACCACCCCTTCCAACACAGCTGGAGTCATAGCGCTCCCAAATAGTGCAAGGATCAAGGCCTCAAGTCCTAAAGTGGCAAGCGACGCAGCCAGACAGGGACGTCAGTCACACCGTGACGACTCCACTGGGGATGGCTCGACCACAAGTCAAGAAAGACCGATCCCCACTGATGGCACGTTGTCAGAGAGAACGCAAGTCGTGAAGAAGCAACTGGAAGAGCTTCGTGAGTCGAACTTCTTGTCGAAGTGTAAGAACCTGTTGGGTGTGCCCGTCTTCGGCACGCACCTTCCGCAGCACTCAGACCCACAGGTTCACGAAAGCTTTGAAGGAGAGTCTACATCCTCAAAGCTCCAGGTTCGGATCGGAAAGGGGGCCGATTCGGATGGCTCGTCACAAGAGAGCTATTCTCCTTTGGCAAGGACTGGTTCGAACAAGGATAAAATCGAGTCGACTCGTGAAACCGAGGCCGCTATTGAGACTGGCTACGGCTCTTTCCCAGTCGAGGTGCGTAACGATTCTGGTGCCATAGTGCTTGCCTTCTGGCGTTTTTATCTGACTTTACGAATTTGCCCTTTTCATCCACAGGTAGCGCGTGGTGCTTCCTTGGAGACGATCCAGACCAGCAATGAATCGGAGCATGGTCAAATTGAGAGGCCACAATCTCAGACTGGCCGAACTGAACCCAAGGTATGTTGCTTATGAAAACTCAGCGCCTTTTCATCTGGATTCCCCTCCATCACATGGAACTTGTGCTGTGTTGTTCTTCTAGCTTGGTGGGCATGTCTATCGCTATGCACACTATGACGAGTTTGGAAGCGACGAATCGACGGCAGACGAGGTGGTCTTGCAGCGGCCGCAGAGTGGTGTTGAAGATTACAAGGCCGACGAGTTCCATGCGAGGGTAGGTGATTTCTAAGACTCCGTATCGAAACCAAAAACCAGTCAATGACCATAGCTTCTGTATTTTAAACAACACGGGGTGGACAAACAGCGATACGAGTCGATTTGCCTACACGCTGGATAAGTCGTTCTTTGTACTGTCAGGATTATTATGCGAGCTTGAATGATTGCCCAGCAGACGATCACAACGAAGGAAAGGGGGTGCCCGATGTGGATGGACGCATTGAGAACAGTGGTGGGGTAAAAATAATAAATCAATCGCAGACGAGCTCGGGGACGGATGACCTGGGGACTCAGTTCAATGATATGAGCCAAGCCAGCGATAAGAACCACAGGAAGAGGTCCACAACTGTTTCGGTGCCATCTTCCTTTTTTGCGTCGGCCAGCAGCCAGACAACGGGTGAAGGGTATCGTGGTGAATCACAAGAGCGTTTCAGCTCGGTATCCACTGAGTGTGTGCGCAACGTGCTGGAATCGAGCTCCAGTGAGGGGGTTGAGAAGGTGAGCGATGAGAGAGGGTGCTTTAATCCCATGTCGGCCCACACCACAGGGAGAACTCTACACCATGGGAGGAAATCAATTGAGAAAGCATCTTTCCCCGATTCGGATCAAGAAAACAAGGTATGCTCTGCTGGAGAGAAGCCTCCGACGGCTGAGCTGACCGCTGAAAATGGCATCGACACCGCCATTCACACCAGAGCCTTGTCGGTGTTGGGGGAATCGAGGAATTTTGAAAACGAAAAGGAGAGAGTGAAGGAGAGGATTGCAGACATTCCTACTGAAATCAGTAAGGCTTCGAGGGATTGCGAGATCTGCGCTGACGAGCCTGGAAATGAAACAAGGAGTGCCAACGGAGGCACAATTGGGATTCAGACCGAAAGAGAATCGTTGATATTGAGCAAAACCAAAATTAGAAACAAGCAGGAGCAGGCTCGGCTTGACAGGTCGACACAAACTTCAAGCATGCAACCCATTCCACAAGGCCACAACAGGGTGCAGCTGAATGACACCAAGAATCAACAGTCAGGGACGGATTGGCCATCTGGAGTCATTCCAAAAGAGCTTTTTGACAGATTCGGTCTGGAGGGAATCACTAACAGGGCCACAAGAATTGTTCCTGATCAGTTCCACCTGCATTTGCACTTTGCTGAGAAGGAATCCTCTGCGGATACAATAGTTGAAACAGGGACTGAACAGAGGGACTATGAGGTAGCAAGAAATGACAAACCACCTTCAGGGCCAAGCTCGCAGGCGTCAATTCAACACTACCCAAAGAGTCTTCCTCCAGAAGAGGAAATACAGCCACGCACCTTGAAGGAGCCCTGTCACAGAGTTCAGCCAGGGAGGCCTTCTATTTCTGATTCAGACGGAGGTATCGAAGGAGATGAGAATGGAGAGGCGTCATGGGATGCGCTCAGGTCACTCTGTAGAACAATGGGGGACACTGTCCAAGTGGCATGTCAAAAACTGTCCGAGTCTGAACCCACCACAGATAAAGACCAGAGCGTTCATGGCAATCCCCACGACAATGAGCACGATGCCTACAGGGACGAGTCAATTCGTACCGAGACACCAAGGCAATCATTTTTGAGCCAGGATTATCGTCCAGCACAACATGCCAGGGACCATAGCAATCAGTTTTTGAGGAACGAAGCGCCAGAAGTACAAAAACGTTACCAAAGGGAAGGGCTCCAAGATCAACAAAAGGACTATGAAGGATACTGCAAAGAACCACACCATGTCAGACAACGAGAGCGAAGCCATTTTAAACGTCACCATAAAGATTACAACGAAAAATCAAGGAGGAACACGTCTCTGGGAGGCTCCAGATCCAGGAACTTTCGGGATAGGGCCTATTTTGTCGAAGACCACGCTCGCCAGAATCACAACGCCTTCTCCACTGCAGCAATGGAGCGCTTTGCTCCCAACCAACGAGGTATGAGTGTGTATGCATCCAGAGATGCCGCACAGAGTCCATATCCTCAATACATGCCCAGCGAGCAGCACTTCCAACCCGTTGATGAGCACTATGGGTACCCAGAAGCGTTCGTGAGCGACCTCAACAGCTTGCCACACATCTTTACGCCGGCTGTAGTCGACCGATCGGTCCACGAAGCCGATGAGAGATGGAGAGTGCACCAAGAACACTTGATGAACAGACTCAGGCAGGTCAACATTGGCTCTTCTGGGGATATACCTAGGCGTGGCAAATCTCGACATGCGGCAAGTCGCAACGGCTCGAAGGGGGATCCTCGAGCAGAAGGAAGGATGCGCGAAGAGAAGAGGCAATCGGGGAGCGGAAAGCCCGGCAGCAGCGCCTTGAAGCAAGTTGCTAGAGACATGGAGATGCTGTCCCACCGCCTCCAGAATGGATCCAGGAAGTAACCTTGCCTTTGTTCCAACCTTGATTGCCTGTGTGTGACGGATTCGCTGACGAGGGGAAGAATTTATTGACAAAAAGGATACTGTATGTGTTTGAAGCTGATGAATATGTGAGGACCTGTGTGGGTTGAGGGAGCTTTTTCCTAACTTTTTTGAATGTTTTTACTGGGTCTGCCTACGGGTCGCTACTTTGTGACCTGGTGCTTTTCAAAATGAAATTCGTTGGGTTATCAACAAATTGGCTTCTTTTTCACGATAGAAAGGAAGACGGCACAACAAGAGTATCTTCACTCACAGGCTGTGCCAAAGAAAGTGTAAACTGACTCCTGATTCCTGATTCACTGTGCCACGTCATATGCCTTCTGACTTGTACAGTGGTGGTGGTTGGTTACAAAAGCCTGCAGGGCAATTTGAAACTTCTATGTCCTTAAAAACTGAACCGCGCCAATATCACTATCCTTTTCCTCAACGTTGAGGGTTAACCCCTTCACAACGATCAACAATGGTCCCCTTCCATTTTATCAAGCAGAATTTTCTTCAATTCCACAGGCAATCTGGATCTCACGCACACAAAGATAACGCCCACTATGATAACGGTTGTTTCCCTTTATTTTTTTTATAAAGGGGGAAATCGAGATTTTTGACCGTTTTTTCCCTAGTCTTACTTTCTTTTTCCCTTGATTGGACCATTTCCCACCATGGATCGTATTTCATTGCATATTCGTCATCTACATAACACGATTACACGCAAAGCGTTCATGCTGAGGGTGGTCCTTCGAACCCAAAACGAGAATATAATGCCGCACTGTATCACTTTCCTTGTAACCTGTCAACTTCAACAATGTAAATGATGTTTGTTTGTTTGTTTGTTTGTCAACTTCAACTCGGCGGAATGAAGTTATTATCGATCGGAACCCAAGAACCCAAATATTACCTGCGTAGAATCTTACCTGCAGAGTCTGCAATATACTTTTTTGTGACCCATTGTGGCCCTTTTGGCCCATTTTGGCCCCCCGAAAATTCAGAATGGCAAATTTGGGGGCCACAAAAGGGCCAAAACGTTTTACTGTAATACGCAAATCTTTTCGCGCTACCTTATTTTCGCGCGCGGACCAAAGCACGAAAATAAGGCAGGCGAAAATAAAGCAGGCGCGAAAATAAAGCAGGCGCGAAAATAAAGCAGGCGCGAAAATAAAGCAGGCGGAAAAGAAAGGGCTGTTCAGATACGCAAGTATGCAGCTACAGATTGTACCAATCACGCGCGTGGACTCGTATACCAATCACGCGCGTGTGGACTCGACGCGCGTGATTGGCGAATTCAAAACACGGCCACAGAATGTGTGGAAACACATTCCACACTCTGACTTTGAGAGTGTTTTTTTTTACGCCACGAAAATCTTTCACATTGCTTTATTTTCGCGCCTGCTTTATTTTCGCGCTACCTTGTTTTCGCGCGTGGACCAAAGCGCGAAAATAAGGCAGGCGAAAATAAAGACTAGCGATCCTAAACCAATCTGAAAGATTTGCGTATTACAGTATTACAAGATGAATTTGGGGCCACAAAAGGGCCACATTCACCCGAAGTTTGTAAGGCCTGGGCCACATCCAAGAAATCAATCGAGTTTCCACAAAAATCAAAACCAACAACATTAAGTAAATGCTATATAAACACCCAGCCTTGTAATTTCTGTTTTTGAAGTTGGGGCCACATTCTATTTTTTTCGGACAAATTGGGGCCACGAAAGGGCCATAACTGGATGAAACGGCCAAATTTAGGGCCACTTTGGGGCCAGTGAAATTGAAAAATATTTCTCCTACACAATGTAATTGATGTTTGTTTGTTTGTTTGTTTGAAATTGAAAAAAAATACACTGCTGCAGACCTATTATTGGACATGGTCTGAAGAATTAGCGGGATATCGAGTCCCGCTATTTCCGTACAGTTGTTCGAAGAACATGGTCAGGCATGCGCAGCTACGCTAACGCCACCTCAGCGAGCAAGCAAGATCGACTTAGTCATACTCAAAAAGTCGCGCGACCGCGATCACCAGCCCCAAGAAAGAGCTGGAGGCTCGCCGCTGCCGGCGTTTCGACAACCCGACGCAGGAAGGAAGACGAACGCACGCGACTCGCGACAGCTGCGCGCGGAACGCTGCGATGTGTCATGTAGAACTGGTCCGTCATGCTGCTGTGAAAATAGCGTTCGTGAATTGGACTTGGTGATATTGCCAACTCAGTCAGACGGAAATTTAGGGGGTTTTCGAGACGCCGCCCCATTAGTCCAAGTGCGTGTCAAGATTTTTGTGGCTACGATCACCAGATTTACGTTAGTCACAATCCCTGACGAGTCTCTCCACCTCTTTTTGCCTTTTCGTGTTCGCAGGTTATTTGTTCCATTCCGTAAGCATGGGGGAAAAGGCGACGGAACCCTTGAAGCGTCAAGCCACGTCTGGTGTGGTTCTTTTTGGAATGTCGCCAGGTAACGGTCACTACACCAGAAAGAATATAACCGCAAGGTTGCAGTATCTACTTTCGACGCTTCCCGATGGGTGGACCGTGCACCCATGTGTTCCACAGGGACCGTCGGTTTGGACATATCTAGCACTTGGCTACACGGAGATCCACGCCAGACGCACTGCGCGCAAGAAATGGAGGGAACTATCTAAATACGCTCGCGACGCAGCTACTGACAACCCACGCTACAAGGACTACAAGTGGGACGACCTGACAGGAGGATCCGCGAATGCCTCCTACGCTGCAGCCGTGGAACGAATGGAAAAAGCTTACGAAACGAACGACGCCTTCCGGCGTGACATCCAGACGACCACGCTGGGCGTGTTGGAAAAGTTCGGCAAAGCGACTGAGGAGTGTGTGGCTGTGGCTTCCCGCTACTTGCTCGAAGAATTTGCTGGCCTGACACTCGTTCGAGAAGTGCTTGGTGCGCACGAGGTGGTGTTGGTTTACCACAAACGGTTTGTTCCTCTGGAGCGGTTTCTCGAGGGTGCGCCGTATGGGCTGCCTCCAGTGGCGAATTTCTCATATGCTGTTGTAAACGCACCAGCAGACCGCTCGACAGAGTTGAACGATGACGAGCCGGGCGGCTTCTTCGTGTGCAATCATGATTTGATTAAACGATGAATATTTATAGATGGACGTGGAGTTTTAATGGTATATTTATTGAATTTATTTTTTTTACACTTTTTTTTTTCTTGCCCGTCAATGGGCCATGCAACAGGACTTTGTTTTTGTGTTACATTTTCGATGTGGCGGACATACTGATCAGAGTCAATATGTGCAAGAGGGACAGGCCAAACGGGGTAGCGTTGGGGGAATGTCAATTGGGTCAGGCTGAAGGGAGTTGGCAGTTTTTGGACTTGTTGGATTGTTTTGTGTGCATTCGATCGAATAAATTCGCGAATGGGCATTGTTACATTTCAGAGAAACCAGTTTCTCAACAAGCTTGTAACCAAAAAGAAAAATATTCTTTTTTCAGGAGAGGCGATAAAGGAGTAATGCTGGCTCGTGCCTGTCTTTTTGTTCAATCTTTGTATTGATCAGAGCTACCTTATGAGCTGCCTGCGGCACTACCCTCACGAACCCTCTCACTCCAACTTTCAAAGTCGAAGTTCGACACTCGCTTCCCCACACAAATCGAAAATACCCATCTCGTCCCCTTTCATAGAACATTTTAACAACGAGAAGGGTTTGGTGGCTGAACGAACAAATCTGAAAAAAGAAAACTCTTGTTAGAACTTAAGGTACTGAAGTCTCTACAAGAGTTACTCTTTTTCAGATTCGTTTGCAATTTTTTGGACGGCAAAAGGGTCAAAATCTGTTTTTATAAGACAATTTTTAGGGCCACAAAAGGGGCTAAAGCCTCAACAAACAAATCACCCCCTATTCTGAGGAAAGATGCCACCTCCCTATTTTATGTTGCTCGAATGTAAAAAGAACGAATAAGTCCATATGACAAGGACTTGGAGGAGGGAAAAAAAGTGTCGATCAAAAAGTACACAGAGAACGAGAACGTAGAATTTGTTGTGGGTTCTAAAATGGAAAGATAATTTCACTCATCAAGGGATGTAAATTGGCGTGGATTGAGCTCTTCCTCACAGCACAATTCCCAACAAAAAAGCATTTTTGTACTTTTCAATTGACTGTTTTTTGTTTTTGTTTTTCCTGCAATATTGGGGATGATGGCTTGGTTGCTTCTTTTGTGTTTTTGTTGAGTTCTTTTTATTGGGTAGCTCTGACAAGTGATCAAAGGACGGAGAGGGTGACATTAGAAACATGCTGCAGATATCATCCTGTCCCCCCCCCCCCTCTTTTTGTACCTGTTTCAGCATCATGGAGGGTTAACGATTGCACACTGTTGGTAACCAAGCATCTTTTGCTTGATTATTCACAAGATGGCAATGTCCAGGACAGACTCGGATCAATGGGCAGATCGACCCGAAAGGTCCCACCGTATTGTAAGATATCCCGAAAAATGAACCTCCTTACAGTATATATTTCTCTCCACCCCTCTCCCATAGTTTTTTCGATAGACTTTATTTCAGCGAAGTTTGCTCTAATTTCGGAAGGACTCGCCTCTGGTGGATACGCAGGATGAACTCCCGAGCTGACGGCAGCCTGGGAGTCGGCGGAAGACGCAAAAGATTGGTTAGCAGCGGACCAGTACAGTCCCGACACTAAGATCGAAACAAGTGTCGACAACAGTCACCACATAGCTTGCCAGAAACTGATTCTCCCAGTTCTCTCCGCAGTCCGCACCCACCAAAAGCAAGCGTAGTGCAAGGCGATACATCGTCTCAGAGCGTCCCCTTTGACTGAACCAACATAAATATCGAACAGCTTGCAAGACTCTAAGAGTGTGCAAGGAAAGTAGTTCTGCTCTTGGGTTCCCAAAAGTCAGTCGGTCTGGTCGTCGTCCTTCTCTGGGAGAGGCATGCAGCACGCTGTCGACGGCCAGATTCGGATTCTGGAGGGGGGAAGTCTTGTTCGTGAGGGTGGGGAGGGGTCAGGCGAGTCTACAAGGGTGAACAGCCAGCCAACACGTCCGTCAAATCTTGCTTGTTCGTTTGTTGCGCTCTCAAGCGCAAATTGGCTTCCAGCAACTCACTGATACATTTCAACCTTTCAGATATTTGTGTGTGGAGTTTCTTTGAGATAAATGGGCTGTGTGGAGGTTTTCGAATGGTTTTCACATTGTGACGCAGGTCAGAGTCGTTTCGGGCAAAAACGAACCAGTCAGTATCATGTTTTTTTCAGCGATACCAACAACGGAAGAACAGATTGCGTTGTTGACGGCCCAGATTGAAGAGTTACGAAAGGCCGCGGCGAACGGGATCCCCAAGTCGGATTCGGAGTTGTTAGGAGACCTATTGACCAAGTTGCAAGGGAATACACATATCCCAACAGATCTCGCGGCCACGCTCTGTGACAAGTCGGGACGCCCCCTCCCTCACGCACCGTCTAACCCAGTTGAGAGACCTGCTCACGCGGCTTTTGGACGATTCTTTGACGTCCAGGATACTGTGGGTGGACAGCGGATTGCTGCAACGTTGGGAGAGCAGTCGGGTTATTTTCGAGAATACGCAACTTAGGCACCAGTCGTTTGGCACTTCTTTTGAAATTGATGTTTGTTTGTTTCTGTTTGTCACTTCTTGATATTTGCAATTGACCAAGTTTGTCAATCACCCCGACCAACCAGAGGCGGTTAAGAAGGCGCTCACACCGTTCATGCTGGCCATTGCTCCCATAATTCATTTGGTCGCGTCGTCTAACAAGGTCCACCCGCTCAGAACTTTTTTTCGTTGAACAAAAATTCCAAACCAAACCAAACGAAACGAAACTGGCATTGTAAGTTCGATTGCATTGTAGACTGTGGGAGGATGTAGCGGTTGCGTTGAACCATGCACACAGCCTGTTTTATAAAGGGGCTGTCAAAAAGGGAATACAAATTCAAAGGACGGATTCAGCGTTTTCACAAAGAACAACCCTGGGCCAAAACGTTTGCCCCTTTGCCCAACCAGTAGATGGAGCAAAGCTTGCACATTGATTTGCTGGGGTTAGCTAATCCTGCCCACCTGTCACGTAAATGGAAGTGCCAGAATATTTCAAGGGGCCACGGAAGCCCTCGACACCAAGGAGAAAAAAACAAAACCAAGTGCTGCTTTACAGAAACGACAACTTGAACGATGAAGGTGTGCATCGTCGGGATCTCGGGGAAACTCGGTCAGTATATGGTGAAGCACTGCTTGGAGAAAGGCTACGAAGTGGTGGGGGTATGTCGTGAGAAAAGCGTCAGCAAGCTGGACCAGTGGAAAGACAGCATCACCGTGTTTCCGGGACCGACCAACGACCGCGAGGTTATCAAGAAAGCGGTGGAGGGTTGCGATGCGGTGCTGGTTGTGCTGGCTCCGTGGGGTGTCGTCGACTACTCTTCCGGAACTGCCCAGGCGGTGATGGACTTTTCGCGTCCGGGGGCGAGGTTGATATTTTCTTGCGGATGGCATATCACTCGCGACGGGAAGGACAAGTATTCGAAAGGCTTCCTGTTTCTCGTGAGTGCCGTCGGCTGGCTGGCGCGGACATTGAGGTTCGTGGACCTCAAGGATCAGGTGAAGGCATGCCAGCTGATTTTCGACAGCGACACGCGCTGGACCGTCGTGCGGGGAAGCGACCTGGAAGAAGGGGAGAGTCAAGGACTGCCGGTGTGGAGCGAACACGTGCAGGACCCCGTTCTGAAAAGCAACTTGACGCGTCGCACGGATTTCGCGCTCTTCATGGTGGAGGCGATCGAGAACGACGCACTGGTGCGTCAAGCGCCCGCGATTTGTGGATGTCAGACGCCTTCTGCGCTGGCGCACGCTGGGGAAGCTCCTGAGGGAACCAGTTGAATTTGGGTGTTGTTTTTTTTCACATCTCTGGGACGACCAGCGAATCCAAAGGACCTCGAAGCGGTTCGCGACGTTTTCTTGAAACCTCTGGGATTCGGATGGTGGAGGGGGGCCTTCTCTGCATTCTCGATGTCTCTGGAGTCGAGGGTCTTCTAAGCGAAACACCACAGGAGAAAAAGAACAAACCGTCCTGTGATCCCAGCCACTGCATTTTTCTTGTCCTAATCAAGCTGACTTTTTTCTTCTTGAGACAGAAGCATGAGAGAATTCTGTTGATCTAGCTCATGGGGGTCGTTTTTGGAAGAATTGGGAGGGGAATGGTTTATTTTTTGGGAAGAATTAGCCGAACTGGACTGTGTGATCCTCATGTAGCCTCAAGACAATTTCGGGGGTGGGTTCTGAGACATTGGGAAATTTCGTTGTAAAATACTGCTCTTGTCAATTTGATCCACAGGGTCAGATTTCTCAGGTGTGGTGAACGATAATAAACCCAATGCTCCAAAATAACGCCTCGGATACCTTTCATTGGAATTTCCTCAGGGAATAATTCATGGAACTGGCCATGAGTGTTTTGCTCAGACAAGCAGAACATTGAAACGTAGAAACGATCACTCCTTCTTACCTTGATAATTTCCAACTGCCGTCGATTCCCTCCCCCCCCCCCCAAAAAAAACAGCCTATCTATTGAGAAAGAATAAATTGTCTCATCATCAAAGAGAGAAAAAGCCAAGAAAAGAAAAAAAGAAAGATCGGCACCATCGAACCAGAGACCCTTAGTGGAAATGGAAAGTGAAAGTTTGTCCATTTCCTCCTTGTCTGAAGAAGTCGCCTCCACCTCCAAAACCGCTTTCTTCCAAATCTTCCCCAGAATCATACCTTTGTCGTTTGTTTTCGTCAGAAAGGACCTGAATTTTTGAAGAGAAAAAGACAAAAATTGGTGAGTAATGGTTTGACATTGTAAAATAATTAAATCCAATAATTCTTTGAAAAAATAATCTTAGAATCACAAAAAATTAACAAAACATAAAACAGAAACTATATTCTCGACTTGCTACAAGTTTTCCCCCCTCATCGCAACCCCATCCCTGTCAGGTTTTTTTTTTCCCTTAATTTCCTCACTTCGTATGCTTCTGCTACTTCCCGGAACTTCTCCTCCGCTTCCTTTTTGTCCCCTGTCGCTCTGTCCGGATGGTGTTTCTTTGCGGCAGACCGATACGCTTTCTTGATGTCCGGCAAACTCGCCATTCGATCCACCTCCAGAATCTTGTAGTAATTCTTCCGTTTGCTCATTTTCAGCCTCTTTTCCGTCTCCATTTTCAATTTCAAAAATTTGTTACGGTTCGTTTCTTTGTGGCGCTCCAGCGCTTCCGTCGCCTTATAAAACAAACACAGACCTTTTTCAACCATTCCTTCTTTTTTTTTCTTGAAAATTTCGAAAAAATTTCGGAGGTCACTGAGAAAAAACACAACAGACGAGGATTCTGCCCACCTCCGTAACAGCTCGTTCGTACTCCTCGTTTTCCATCAACGATCGAATTCTGAGGTCCGCCGCCCCCACATGGTCAGACTCTCTCTCCAAAACCTCCCCACACGTAACCATCGATTCTTCGTACTTGTGTTGGTTGTACAGCGCCTGGCAGCGCCCCCACCTCATTTCATGGACGAATTCCGACAAATCAGGGTTCATCCCCATGGCTTCCGCAAACAGCGCATCAGCACCCGCCCAATCTCTGGACTGCAGGGCACCTTCGGCTGCCCTTTGCTTTCTTTGCAGAGATTTGACAGCTCCAAAACCATCTTTCGCAGGCTTGTAGTCCGCATCATGCCTGGAATTTACCCCCCCTCAAAAAAACAATTCTGAGTTGAATTCTCCAGCACCGATACTGTGCGCAGACAAAAAAACGAGAGGAGAGTTTTTTTCTCAACCCCCAACTTTTCCCCTCGTTCGATTTTCATGGTTCCTAAAAATCTCTAACAAAAAAAATGACAAAAAACACAGAAAATGACCCAAAAAAAAATGGCTCACCTCAGGGCTTCTCCAAAGTGTCTTTTCGCCATGTCGAAATCGTTCAGGTGCATGTGGGCTGTTCCTCGAATCACCAGAGCATCCAGGTTGGAATTGTCAGACTTCAGCAATCTGCCGGTCTGAGCAATGGCTCGCTCGAAGTCGCCCTCTTTCATGGACATGGTTGCTTCGAGGAGACGTGCAGGCAAGCAGTCACGAGCCAAGTCAAACAGTCGATTCAATGCTGTTCTGAGGATGCACACAAGAAAGAAAAAAAAAAAACGAAAAACATTCAACTCGCTGTGAGAATTTCATTCTTTTTCTCACTCTTTTGCTCACTCTTTTTCTCACACTTTCATAGAACATAACGCATCGGGACGAAACTTCACACAGACTTCACCTTCCTCCCTCGTTCGTTTCAATACATTACATATAATACATTAAATATTAAATCTATTGAATTTTGTATGTATATTTATATCTATAATGAAGCATAACCCCGACCAGCCAGTCATCTTCTAAAGGTTCTGAAAAGGGCATTCCATCAAACCTACCTTGCCCCTTCATAATCGCCCTTTTCGAAGAGGTCCTGCGCCTCCTTGAGCGTACCCCTGGCCTCCGAGACTTTCTCAACTTCTTTCGTCGCCACTTTGTGTCCAGCTTTCAGCGACAGCACTCGCTGAAAATCAGCCTCAGCTTTCAGAAATCGACATATTTCCAAATACGCCTTGCCACGTTGAGTGAAACCCTGTCAGAAAACGACAGAAAAAAAAGGATTTAATGAATGTCGAATGTTACGGGGCAAAAAAAAACTGAAGAAAAGGGGAAAGGGGGGGGGGGTTGAATATATATCCACTAACCTGTAGATAATTTGGGTCGATTTCGATTGCTGTATCAAGATCTCGAATTGCACTTCCATGTTGCCTCATCCCAATGTATGCAGCTGCCCTCTTGTTATAAATCATCGGCGCGCGTGGATCTAATTCGAGGGCTGTGGAATAATGCCCGACCGCAGATGTGTATTCAGCCCGAGAAACGCAAGCATCTCCTTCCTGGAAAAAAAAAAAATTGGACAGTTTGAAGCAGATCCGTTGGCCAAACGTTCTCCATTGTACCAATACTCCATTTTGTCAAAATTAAAATACCCCAAGTTTCAAGATGCCCTTTTGCTTTTCTTCTTTGGACCGAAGAACCTCTGTGTTTATAATGTGGAAAAAGTAGCAGGGTTTGGTGGATTTCAAAGGGAATGAATTCTCTGTTTGTTTTTTTTGTTTGGTTTCTTTTTCATTTATTGGAAGGTGCAAACGAATTTTACCTAATCATACCTTGAGCTCCTGCTGGATGTCGGTGCCACTGGTGGGGTAGAAAAGAATTGACTGAAACAAAGCTGCCAGAAGGAACACGCTGCCTGAAGAAGGGCCGAAACTGGAAGCCGCTGATTGGACTCCAAGACCCATCGCTAGACACCAATCTTTGCAAGAAAAAAACAAAGCAAACAAGAAACTAAGTGGGAAATAAGGTCTTTCCCCCCAGCAGAATCCTGCACAAGAGGCTCAACGACTGTAGCACAGCCGATTCTCGAAAAAGCACTGGTTCAGATTACACCGTTATTTCCTTGATATTAACCTATCCTCCCTGTCGAGATCCCTTTCGAGACTGCTCGACAAAACGACACTGCAAATTCCAACCACCCCTCCTTACTTCAAACTCTTATGATAGACCGTGAAAAGCCTCCCGAAGATACTGCCAAAAAGTCCTTTTCGCCCTTCTTTTGCGCTGAAAGTTTGGCCGAGCACCAAGGTCGAGAACTGGGGTGCGTGTGTGTCACCACGAAGTAATGGGAAGTGGGCCAACACCATTCCTTGGCGGAATTCCGCCATCTCCGTACAGATGGATTTCTGGCATCTCGTCCCCAAAACATCCCCCCACTCACCATCCCTCGAAGTCGTCAAGATGAATGGCAGTCCCACAAAATCCAAGGGGAGAACTCCCAGGCCTGAGATGAAGTCGATTAGGCCTAGGAAAGGTTCGGGTCCATTCCTCTGTGTTGCATCCAGGCCATCGTGCGCATGAAAATTTCAGTCGCTCACTCAGCGTTGGCCAGAACCACCACTTCTCTCGCTGGTCCCATTTTTAATGTACCGATGATCGATTTTGTGGGTTTCAGTAGTGACGAAAGCAAAAAGGGCGGCCAAAACAGTGTCCGGTGTTCATGGCCGCGACAAAAAAGCAACAAAGGCGTCTGGCGAGACTTCTTTGCATTCGGAACCCAGTGCTGTGCCTTCTGCCGCGAAAGAGACTGCTGATGAGAACACTTTGCGGGTTTGTTCAAACGTTCAGGACGCCAGACCCCTCGACACCCACTCCGCAGATGAGAACGCCGACGAAAGAGCTAGATCGTAAGCTCGATCAAAAGCCGTCGCTTTTCCCGCAGGGGCCAGGTACATGAAATTGAAGCATGTGTGCTGCCGAGCAGGTCCATTGAGTCGCTCCAGGAAATAGAATTCAGAGCGCTTCTGGAAGAGGCCTCAGCCAGGGTCATCCAGATGTATTGGAGGCGCCACAGAAGCCATAAAAAAATGGTATGATATGCTGAGGTCTGAAACGGGATGAGCATTGTGGTTGAGAGGAACAAGGTCCAGGAAAATACTGAACAAAGAAGTTGAACTTCCAACGCGATGTTTTTGAAGGAATCCGAGACTCTCAGCGACAAGCGTCGTGCCTCGACAAAAGGGACACTCCAGAGCAGCCAGGAGCCCAACCTTGTGAGCAACCAAACCGCTTCTGGCGAAGACCTGGCAGCTGAAAAGAGCGAACACATAGCGATTGCAGAGGGAAAAGCCCTGAAGGTTTTGGAAACAGTCCGTGCAAGTGTTGGACCTTTTCCTGACGAAGTATCAACACGAGATCGATATGAAGATGTGGAAAACGTCGAACCGACGTCGTCTGATGGTGATTGCGGGTCTGCACGCGACCCCAGGCCAAGGTCTTGCGGCTTCCTGTTCGAGTCCGATTTTATGTGCCGTGAAAGGAATGGGGAATCAATTCCATCTGAAAGCTGCAGAAACGAGAAGAGATCTCTTCGCGTGGAAGCTAGTCTCTGCACCCATTCGCAGAAACAATGTTGGAGGGATGGCGGCACTCATGATCTATCTACTGGGGAGCCAACAGCGATCGAACGAAGGGTGCCCGTTGATGAAAATACGCCATGCATTGGAGTTCAGAAGCGCTCGGGGAAGTCGAGGGATCAGTTCCGTGCGAGCGAGAAGGTGGAGAGCATAATGAATCTGCTCAAGAGGGCGGAGAGACAGGTGGGCAGCTCTTCTTGTGAACTCTCTAGTCGGCTCCGACTGTTGAGAAGTGTGGTTTGATTCTTGCTGCTTCCCTACGCTGCAGGAAATACCCAGTGATGCGTGTTCGTATCGGGCTGCTTTCGTTTCAGACACATCTGGGAGCTCTTCTTCAAACCACGCAGACGACACTGTATCCACGAGCGGGTCTGTGGGTGGATTCAGCGCCAAGTCTTCTGGAGTGAAGTCAACTCAGCTCGCAGAATCCATTTATGATGGTTTCAAGAGTAAGGTTCAGTCGCTCAGGAAAGAGTTGGAGGGAAGAGACGCCAGAATCGTCAGACTGACTCAGGTTCGACATTCTTACACCAACGTGATGCTCGCACTCCTGGACGCCCCTTTTGCCATATCCAGCCATAGATGAACGTGTCAATGAAAGTCACCTTGCCTCTTCAGGATTTGGAAAATGCTCAGGCTCAACACAGGAATCGATTGGAAGAGTTGAAACAAAGTCAAGCCAAATCTCTTGAGCAGCAGAAAGTGATGCAGGAGGCAGATTTGAGGCAAAGACTTGAGTTCATAGATGCGTTGCTCGTGGATAAAGACAAACTATCTCTGGAATGTGAAAAGCTCTCAGCAGAAGTCAAGGTACAGGATAAATTGTAACTGAGGGTAAGAAGAAGTGCTGAAAGGGTTCTTTTTGATTGAAAACTGGTATGTGTCTGCTTCGAAATTATGAACAGGAACAACAAAACCAGCATGAAAAAGAGGTCGAAGCCCTCAAGCATAGGTGGTCTGACGAACTCAAACGCCAGAGGGAGACATGGCAGGCGTCAGAGAAAAGCAAACGAGATCAATGGCAAGCTCAGAAGAAAAAGGAAATTGCGGAAATGACCGCAAAGGTCCGTCTTGAAGAATCGAGATTGTGCTCCTCTGGCGCCTCCTTTTCACTGTCTCTGACCGATTGCGTTTCTTGTTGTCCAGGCAATGGAGCCTAAATTTGTCCAGATGGCTGAGAACTACACGTCAGAAGTGAACAGGTTGAAAGACAAGATTTCAACGCAGGAACGTCTGTTAGAGGAGCACGAGAGGCACTCGATGCAGCTGCGAGACCGACTGATGAAGGTAGGTGAAAAGTGAAGAGAAAACGCGCAGGAGCAGTATTCCGGACTCGCTACTGTTTTGTTGAACTTCCAACTCTTTTGCTTGAAAAAAAAGGAAAGAGAGGATGCAGTCGAGAAAGAAAGAGTTACGGCTCACGCTCGCCTCATGCAAGAGAAAGAGAAACACAAAATGGAGATTGAGAGCGTGATGGATAAGGCGGGAACCGACGTGGAGAGAGAAAAGAGGTCAGCCGCCACGAGGATCGAGGAGTTACAGAAACGGCACCAAGAAGAGCTGACCAACGAAATCCGTCGGTGGGAGGAGGAAGCGAGGAAAGGAAAGATTGAAGTCGAAAGGTAAGCCAAGCCAGGAAAGCGCTCTTAATTCAACCACCACCATAGTTGAAGCGAGTTTTTGTGAGGGTAGCTGTGCTGTGGTAGAGAGAAAGCTGCTGTTGAGCAGAATCACTCCAAAGCACTGTCGAGGGTCCGCGAAGAGTGTGGAGCCGAGAGAGAAGGTTGGAAGGAAGCTATCCGAGAGCGTGCCGAGAGGCAAATGCGTTCTGAGTTGGAGAAGCGCAAGAAATTGTTGGAGCAAGAAAGAGATGAAGAGATCCAGGCATGACCAGTGACTGAGCTCTACCTTGGAAATATACTTAGTATATGCGATACTGTTATGGGAAATTGCCTGATTTGGACTGAAGTCCACAGTGTTCTGTTCCAAACTATTTCGCATGCCAAAACACACAGACTCACAGTGCCAAACGACACCACATTTCTTCTTTCCGCAATTGTGGTCAAAAAGCCTCTCAGACGATTGCATGTGACAGGTGGTCTTGATGCGGCTGGAAGAAGAGAAAAGGGCTCTCAGGGAAGAAATCCAGGAAAAAGACTCCAAATTTTCAGCGGAGAGGCAGGTTGCTGGTCAGGCCTTTGCGAAGAGGGAGGCCGCAGCGGAAGCTCGAGTATCTTCGGCTGAAGAGGGGCAGCGAGCTTCAAGAGAGAACGCTGAAAGGCAAGATGTCTGATCGTTTCTCCTGAGAGACTGCGTGGTTAGGAACAGAACTAAAACGATCAACTTCTTTCAGGATGCAGCAACATGCAGCGGAGCTTTCAAAGGAACTGGACAGAAGAGCTGAAACGATAAAATGGCTCGAAAGCCAGGTGACAGTGGTGTTTTTTTTCTGTTTTTTTAAATCTTCTCAGCCGCCGTTCTGCTTAGAGTCACAGGGAAGGAGGGGAAACTCTGGGTGTGGTTTTGTGACGATTCAGGTGTCCAAGATACGACAAGAAAGTTTGGACAGGGAGGCTGATTTGTCCAGACGGTTCAGTAACAAAGAGGCAGGCATGAAAGTCGAAATGGAGACTGTTGCTCAAGAGAGAGCCTCTCTTTGCAATAAAGAGAAGGCAGCAAAGCAGGTAGGGAGCGCGTGGAATTATCTCGCGAACAAGCTTGCTATGCAATTCGCTGGCAGCAGTTTTTCGAAATGTTGACATACTTTGTGGGGCTGCTTTGCTTTTGCAGCAAGTCAGCAATCTGAAACGGCACCATCAAGCCGAACTGTCCAGGGTTGAGGTCCGAGTGAAGGAGACGCTGTTGGCCAAGGATGCGAAAATCAACACACTGCAGGAAGAGATCAACGGGAAGCAAGCGGAAATAGAAAACCTGAAAAGAACTCTTTTGAAGCACAAACAAGAACTGGACATATGATATCCTGGTCGTGCCTCTGTCTTCCCTTAATTGCTCATTGTTTTCTTGGCTTGGGTTTTAACTGTTGGTTTTTCTTCTCCTCTCAAATTGGCTTCTTTTGTAAATGGCTCCAGGTTTTTCAGGGTTTTTTTTTTCTGGGGGAGATCCATCTTTTTGGAAAGGAAAAGGCATGCTCTTTCGACCTAAACGATATATAGCAGGCACAATTTTTTCGATCCGTTTCAACACGGCCCGGCTTTTCACGCTTTGGTGAAAAACAAAAACAAAAAACCAATAACTGGGGGAAATCACATCACTGGTAGCATTTCTGAGACACGCCATATCCAAATCATTTCATTTAAAAACTTCTCTCCCACTAGACTGATTTGCAACACAATGACCACTGCGTCCATACATCAAACGAAACAAACGTCCCCCTCGATACACTCCCTCCCCCCAAAACTTAATTTGCTTTTTTTTATATATAGTGCCCACGACACAACGTAACCCCCCCCCTCCAAGAATCCAAGGAGGCCGCTAATGAAGAGAAAAGAAAAACACAAATATAATCAATCAATATCATATACCATATCATACCATGCCCATATCATATCATCCCAGGGAGGGGGTCCATGGTTTTTCCACCCATGTCAGTTATTGACCAGCGATTCCTGCAAGATGTTCGAATCTTGCGCAAAAACCGCCAGGATTTTTTTTTTTTTTTTTTGCCCCCTTTTATATTTCCCCCCGGCCATGTTATCCTAGCACATATCAGTAACTTTGCTTCCAACAGAGAAAAAGGCCTACCCTTGCCCCCATAACTGTGCTGCTAATGTATCCACTTGTTCACGATTCCTCAAAGTAATTTTGTTCTTGATGTTTTGCCACTACGAATTTTTCCTCGGCACTCCATTCCCCATTTTTGTTTTTTTTGGGGGTGCGTTCCTTTTTTTTCCGGTTTCGGTGTTTTTCTGAATAGTTTCGCATGTATACATCATCGAAAATTTCAACCCAACCCCCCCCCCCAAAAAAAAAAGAAAAAAAGAAACAGGGTGCCTTTCCTTTCCTGCCAAAACTTAAAAAGAAAAAAAAATAGAAGAAGGAAGGATGAACGAAATCTAATAACTCTGTTTCTCTCTCTCTCTTGCCCAATCCCCAACCCCCAGTCAGGTATCCACTACTTTTAACCATTCGAACACACCGAATCCATGATAGCATTTGGAGAAGTCTGTGTCGCTTGCTAGAGCACCCAACGCCGACGTGAACCCTGCATTATTCATGAGGGAAACCCGGCTCTGCTTGACATTTCCCCTCAAATCCTGGAAACCGTCATTATCGTCAGGGCCAGCCACCAGAGCTCCAGTCAGTTCCTGTGGGTTAGCAAACTTGCTCCGCTGATACGCGGCCGGGCACTCCGCAGGATGATCAGGGCAAGACGCCCCCTGATGGATGGGCTGAGTCGGTGAATCATCCCCCCACCCCACCACGAAACTCCTCCCGCTGTCCCCGAGGGCGTAACCCACTTGCGACATGGCCCAGCACTGATAACCCCCGAGTTTCGACCTTTTGACCCCCTCGTTTTTCATGTATTTGTTGTAAACGAGAGCTATGAATGCGATGTTGGACACTCGTGGCAGAGGGTCGGTTTCCCCTTCCCATGCCAGTCTGGCGGGGGTCACCAGAACTTCGTCCTTCCATGTGTCCAGGTGCTTCTCGGCGCACTGGATGTAATCTTCGACCCTCGTCACTTTCGCCAGGAGGGTGCAGACAGCTGGTCCAACGTTGTCATAGTCAAATACGTGGGAATCGCTCTGGAACGCATTCATATGCTCCCTGGCTGCATCTATGTACTTCTTTTCATTCGTTGCGAGGTACAGCCAAGCTGCAGCCCATGCCAGATCGTCCTCAAAGCTGGTGGAAACGTATGCGGGGCTGAATATCACATCGGAGTAGAGTCCTTTAGACTTTACACCGAACTCGTACAGCTGTATGGCATGTTCCAGCAGTGCCTTTGAATATGTCGGGTCTGACTGACTGAACACCACCGAGGCCGATGCCAGAGCAGCAGAAGTCGCCCCAGCCACATCACTCCCCGGAGCCCCAGGCGATATTTTTTTCCCGACCCTTCGCCTGCCTTTCAACACGTCCCGGGGGCGGCCAGATCTCGACACGCTGTTGACCAACACATACAGCTCATCCTCCGCTGTGTGTGCCTCCAGGAAATAGTCTGTCGCCCAACGAATCGTCCCTTCTGCATGTTTTTTCTGATCTCCGTACCCACTCGGGAACTCGATCAAACCCCATGCCAGAATGCTGGTCGCCACAGCCATTGGAAATCCGTGCTTCATGGTGTCCATCCCGTCATAGTAGCCACCGACGAGCGAGGTGCCCTCCACAGTCCTATCCAGCACACCGGAATCGGATCGCCATGGGATTCTGTTGTCTGGGGGGAGGAAGCCAGACCTCTGAGCATCGTAGAAAAGAAGCGATTTCGACAGAGCCGATTCGTAGTCCCAGACCTCAAAATGTCTCAGCCACATCCCAGCAATCGCCGCTCCCAGAGCAGCGACCGACACGATGGCTGCCAGAATTGCCATGCCTTTCATCAGCCTCGTTTTGAACAATGTGTAGTACAGAACCACCACTGGGGGAACGGCATTATAAACACACAGCGCAATGCTCAGAATTATGACGCTCTTCGAGTTTGGCTCTGGGTAGCCTGCCAGGAGAAACAGCCCAGCGACCAGACTCCCTATTGAAATCACCAAGGTGAGGGCAGCAACCGTTACTTCGACAATAACGCACGGCTGCTTCACAGGCCTCTTATTGGGTGTGGAGTTGCCCGGGGAGAAAACAGAACCCTCCGATCTGGCCTCTTCGGTGAAACTGGTCCCCGAGGCAGCCCCAGTGATTTCGGATGAAGATAATGGCCCCCCACTGTTGGCAGGCTCCTTCTCCCCGATCGAAATCAAATACGGCTTGTCCGTGGGTTCATTGGCTGGGCTCTTGGTGGTGGTGCCGGCCGGAGTGTCCTCTGCGTTGCATTTTTTCATGGTCTCCACCACGCTGTCCACAGTGGCAGTGAAATCGTCGTGGCAATGCATTTTCCGGCTCAGTGCTTGTGCCAACCCTCGGAAGAAGGCGATCCAGAAAAGCTGATCAGCCAAATTGGACAGCCAGATTTGCAGCCCTGATGAGGGATACCAGGGAGCGTACATCGTTACGGTCAATAGTGGGTAATATACAATGAATCCCTTCAGAAATTCCTCGTTCAGGACGGCAGGCATGACCCCCAGCCATATTGCCAGTGCTGGTACCAGCAGAGCGATCGGAACCAGCAGCATGGACACCAGCTGAGAAAGAGTGGCTGCCAAATAAACGAATTTTTCCAGAATGGGGAATGAGCTTCCAAAGAGGGGATTTCGCCTTCCGAAAAGCACCAACACGGAGGACAGGGCCCTGCAAGGAAAATCAAAGTGAATGTGTAAGCAAAACCAACTTTTTACAGGTGAACTTGCTCTCTTGGCCAATGGATTTGTTAACAGTTGAGGCAAGGTAGAAGAAGAGGCTGGCCAAATGAGGTTGAACTGATGGTTCCACGGATGGAGTGTTTCTGTGGGTGAGGGTTGGAGATTTTCTGATTGCATGACACATAGCACGTTTCACAGAGTTGATTTTTTGGCAGCTTCGATGGAAGAAAAGGGCAAGGCACGCACCAGTTCGATCGGTCGGAAATCAGCCTTCCGATACCAGGGGCGCGTTCCGACGTCGCCAAGGGGTCCTCCAAATATATGAACTTCTCCCCTCTCTTGGCCATTTCCGCCACCAGGGCGTAATCTTCGGAAGGAACAGTTTTGTCGAACAGGTCAACTCTCTTCAGCACATCCAACCGAACGGCGAAGTTCATCCGCAGAGAGGTGGTGGGAATGTTGCCCAGGGCCGAGCCCACGCCAGTCGTTCGTAGTCTGCGTGCAAGGAAATTCGCGACGAAAGAGTCACTCGGCAGTCCTTGGGGAGACAACACAAGGCCCGTGTGCTCCAGCACAGCCAGCTTCGTTTTGAAAAATGTTTCGTGACAGATTTGGCCGGCGTCGACGACGAAAACAACATCCTCGGTTTCATCGTCGCCCTCGGGAATGTTTGCTTTGAACGAGAGGCCATAAAGTCTCGCGAGCGTGTAGTTGAAGGAGCGAGCCCGCGAGTTGAACTCCTGCTTCCCAGCATCCCGAGATACATATTCCACGACCGTGCCGTCGTTGTCAACCTGCTTCTCCACCCAGTGTTTCTTCTCGTAATCCCCGCAGTCGTCCACCACGTACAGCGCTTTCTCGCAGGTGGGGGGAGCGGGAGCTTTCAACAGAGCTTCCACAGTGTTCTGCAAGCTTTTTAGGGAAGCATCGGTGGTGTGGACTAGCACGCGCAAGGTTCTTCTCGATTTATTCGAGTCCTCCTTGTTGCTGTCGTTTTCGTTATGCCGAGTGGACGCCGTGAGAGCGATTGCTGACAAAAGGGCCGCAAAACCAGACAGTATTTCCACGACCAGGACGAACACGCCATATCCATACCACTCCACTTCGAGTGTGTGCAGCGCTCTCTGTCTGAAGTAAAATCCTGCAGCCGTTAAAGTTATCCCAAACAAAACCCATCGTAAAAGAGCAGCAGCAGCGTGTACTACACACGAGGCTCCCCCCATGTTTTCTTTTTCTCTTGCTCGACCGCGGCCCTGGAGTAGCTTTATCCCTTGCGTGACTTCGAAGAGGTCGTACAATGACTAGTTTCTTGCACGCACGTGTCTCACGGTGCGTTTCCGTTGTAACTCATCACCACCAGCGTAACGGCTGCAGGCGGCTGGGTGGATTTCTATTTCCGGGCGGGGGGGTTGGTGGTGTTCGTTTCTGCCAGACTTTCAACCCTCTGCTTGTCGCCCAGGGACACATCTCGGTGCGGTTTGTTGGTTGCGTTGGATGTTGGCTCGATCACGAGGCTTGGTTCGTTCGTTTGGATGAAGGAGGAACGGGTGCCAAAGAATGCTGCATCACAGCAACGACTCGCAGGAGTGCAGGAATTCACTTTGATTTCGACGGGGTTTTCTTGACACTTGAGATCGAACCTTTTTGGACGGAGAGGTGCCACACGGTGTGCGACGGCAAAGGAAGCCACCACGAACTCGTTCTCATATCAGTTCGCCACGAGAAAAGGATGGATGGCGTAATTCCATGCACCTTCCCGAGACGGCGATAGCCCGTAATTCCTGCGCTACGCAATCACGCCGTGCTCAACACACCGGAGAGGGAGGGGCTTTTTGAAAGCAGGGAGCCGACCCTCTGTTTGGGGAAGCCTCCATCACGAAACCGAGAAACTGCGCACAGCAGTACGCCCTGGTGACAGATGATCAGTCAGAACAGCCCGAACACGATCAGACAATTGGGGTGTTGGCACAGAAAAATAAGTAAAGCGTTGTCTCGTTGTCCCAGTGGAATTTCTGATCGGTTCCAAATGCTCGCACGTCCAACCGACGATAAAAGTCCACTGATATGAATGATGGATTTGGAGAAAGCCCAAACAAGCGCGGCACTTGATACTGGCGCAATTGTGATACGGCCGCTTAGGTCACATGATTTATGCATTCGAGGTATGACTGGCTTGGTGCAGGCGTAGTCCCACGTTGTCGAGACAGTTTGGGTTGTGTTGTGACATGGGGTTTGGAAATAGGTTGAATCATATGACTCTGGATCCAGGCCTAGGTACGAGGTAGGAGTTGGCAATTCGTTCCAGAGAGAGGGGAAAATGTCAAAAAATGAAGATGAGGAGTGGTTGCAGTGAACAGTTTGTAACACAATTAACTTTCGCCTACTTGTGAAAAACATCACAAACATCTCACACTACCCGGGGCAAAAAGAAAGAAAAAAACAGAAGGAAAGGAGACTCCCCAGCAACAACACACATTTTGCTGGAAATTCGGAAATTCTCTAAT
Organism: Bryopsis sp. KO-2023; assembly: GCA_030272585.1. Taxonomy (NCBI): domain Eukaryota; kingdom Viridiplantae; phylum Chlorophyta; class Ulvophyceae; order Bryopsidales; family Bryopsidaceae; genus Bryopsis; species Bryopsis sp. KO-2023. Next base: position 2,394,280 of record BSYQ01000010.1, read on the forward strand.
TCACCCTTTCTTTTGGTGCAAGATCCGATCCACACAATGTGTGTCAGACGGAGGCAGCGATCGCTTTCCGGATCGGCTTGGAAACTGGGGTCGATGAGGGAGCCATCAAATTCCCCCCTTTTAGTGTGTGTTCCTTTCATTCGTGTCGTGCGCGCGCCTCCGATGCCACTGATCGTTATCAGCGGCCAACCGTCCAGTGGCAAGAGCACAGTGGTGCAATCTCTGGCAAAGCGCTTGGAAGACAAGCAACAAGAGGTGGTGGTGGTGGATGAGCCTGGATTGCTGCTGAAGCGTGACGAATCGTACAAAGGTGTTGTTGCATGGACAGCACATTGGTGTTTCGTTTTTTTGCATGGGAACCCCCTGTCTTGAATCATGATTTCTCTGCAACCAGACGCTGTCTGCCAGAAAAACACTCGGGGCAGCTTGAGGTCTGCAGTGGAGCGAGCTGTTACGAAGACGGCTGTTGTGATTTTGGATTCTATAAACAACATCAAGGTAGCCTCCCGGGTTCTTTTGAATTTATTAGAAGAAAAAACGAGGTTTGAAAGAGGAAAGCATCCCCATAAAAAAAAGGAAAATCGACAGGATGGGCACTCTCTTAAAAAAATAAAATAAAATTGTTGATTATTTTGGGATCGAAACCATGGAATATCAATTCAGATAATTTTAAGCATTTTTTTTGTTGGGAGTTGTGACAAGGAGCGCTGGGGGTGTTTGAGGAACGGAAGGTCGTAATGCAACAAAACGCTTCTTTCTTGTTTGCCTAGGGATTTCGATACGAACTTTGGTGCATTGCGAGAACAGCAGGGACTAGGTATTGTGTGGTGAGTATATATTGACACCCTGCTTCTTCGCTGCTTTTTTTTTGGGGGGGGGATTGTTGTTGTTTTTTTGGCTGGCAATATGAGAACTGAGCGGTGAACAGCTACGACCTCAGCTTTTTTTTTCCCACGCAAGTTTTTGCTTGCAAGATGCGTGCTCCATTTTTCTTGTTTTGTTTGTTCTTCCCCTTTTTTTGGGGGGTGGGTTTGCCATGAACGGCTTCTGATTTTGTTTTCTGTTTTTTAAATCAAAGATCCACGTTGATACCAAATCCGAAGTCTGCGAAAGCTGGAACAAGGACAGGGAGGGAGACAAGTACAGCGACGAAATGTGAGCTCAAATGGAAAAAAAAAACGACGCACTCACAGACAGCAGTGAAAAAAAAAAGAAGAAAAAAAAAATCCCACTTCTTTTTCAAACCCTCTCTGTCTCTCTCACATTAAAATTTTCTTGACAAGGGTTAATTGCCAATGCAAGCAAAATTTTTAAATTCTATTTTTGATTTTATTTCAATTTTATATTTAAATTTATTTCGATTCTAGTTTTAGTTTTATTTAAAATTTAATTAAATTAATTATTTTTTTGTGGAAATTAAGTGTATGTCAGTGACCTGATTTTTGGACTTGTCTGTTGGATGGTGGCGTTTCAGATTGGAAGATCTTTTGAGATCGTTCGAGACCCCTGATTCCAGGAATCGTTGGGACCATCCTTTGTTCACAGTCAAACCAGGTTAGTTGAAGAAACAGAAAGAACCTCATTCAACACTTGATCCGAAATGGCGGAAATCTACCTACTGGATTCTTTCACCTTGACGATTTGTCTTGTGGGGCCAAGGAGGTTTATTCGCTCAATTAATTCCTGCTTATTCCCGCTTGCATTTCTCCTTTTGGACGCAATCAAACCCCCCCCCCCAAAAAAAAAAAAAAAAAAAAAAAAAAAGAAATAAACATGGAATAAGTTATTGGCATTGGATGCATTCACCGATGTTAGATTGTAGAGCATGATCTGACCCCCACCCCACCTTCTTGTTTTTTTAAGCTATTGGTGAAATCGAGGTGCCCTTGACCGCTGCTGTGAACGCCATTCTCGGAATCAACGATCAGAATTCGAGGGGATCCATTGCCAGAAACCTGACTCCCACATTGGCCACCGTAAACGCATCGCTTTCTGCAACCAACACTCAGTACGAAATCGATAAAGCTGCCCAGGTGGGAAACGATTGAATTTATTTATTTAATCAATTAATTAATTAGTTCTTTTTCTTGGTTTGGTATATATGTACATGTATTTTTGGTTGGCATCGGTCAATTTGCGAATCAATTGACAATGTTTTGAATGTGCCATTTAGACAGTTTTGGACGAAGTGGTGAGAGCTCAGTCTGAGGCGGGTGGGGAAGCTGCAGGGATTGTGGAGTTTGAAAAGGAGCTGCCGACTTTGCGGCTGGACAGACACGTGACAGTCGCTGGTGAGCTCTTCGTACACCAAACTCGGACAAAAAAGAAACAAGAAATAAAAAAACAGACTTAATTCGAATCGAAGAAAAATAAGGAAAATAGGGGGGGGGGAGGCAATGCTTGCCATTGTTTCAATTCAGAAGAAATTAAAAAAATAAAATAAGAATTGAACGTAGAAAAAAACTTGTAAAAAAAAAAGCTCGACAATTAGCTTCTTCTTGTGAGTTTTTGTGTGCTTTTTTGCTGTGTTGGTTGTAAGGCTCCAATTTCTCGTTTGCTTCTTTTCAACAGAGCTCAGGAGACTGAAGCGTGGGTTCCTGAAACTTGCCACTCAAATCCAAAGGTCCAGAGTTACGGATTCTCAGAGCGCAAAACGGCTATTCATAGGATACTTAGAAAACGGGATTCAGTGAGAAGCAAAACCATACAATCACCATGGCCAGCCCCAGTTTGTACCAAGTCGATTTAGACCCTGATTCTGCACTCGACGCGGTGAAATCAGGAGGGACGATATTGCTGGTCGACGTACCCCCCGGCACATGCATAGGAATCGATCACAATGCATTTGCGGTGGGGGAAAAATTCGTTGGGGTGAAAATGGTGCCTCCAGGTGTGCATTTCATTTCCAGCTCGTCTGGGGATTCCCAGGGGGGTTTCGCACCCGTGGTGGGTTTTTTTGTGCATGTCAGACCAGGGGACATCGTTGTTAGGCGTTGGAACAAGGAGGAGGAAATGCTGGTTGGCATGGAAGGGGGCGAATCGGAGGAGGAAGGGTACAAGCGAGGGGTGTTGAATTTTGATTTTGATTCCGGATTGGCCCCGTATGATTTGCGAGGGTGGAAGAAATGGAGGGGCTTGAGCGAGTTCATAACTGAGGAGATCGTTGAACGGGTTTCACCGGTGGGGGGTTGCATGTCAGTCATGGGGGAAGGCATCAAGATGGATGTGAATGGATCCACTGTTGCTGAACGGGCTCTTTTGGAACAGTTGGGGAAAGGGAGGGTGGATTTGAAGGACGCCGGTGTCGAAGGGAAAGTTTCGGGGAATCTGGGCGGGCGTTGCTTCTACACCAAAATCCACAGCTTCGCGAGGTCCACAGAATTAACGGGTTCCGAACTCACAGCGATCCATTTGGACAAATCTCCCATTCTGGAGAGTGTTTTGACATCAAAGTTTTCGGCAGATCCGGACGGGCTGCTGGGGGAACTGCAGTTCGCCTTTGTGAGTTTCGTCATGTGTCAGTCTCTGCAGGGGCTCCAGCAATGGAAATCCATCCTCGGCTTGATGTTGGGCTGCGAACATGCATGCCTCGACACCCATCGAGATTTGTTCGTCAAATTCTCTAGATGCGTTCGACATCAGCTAGCTTTTGGGCTGGGGACGTGGACCTCGTCAGACTCAGAGGCATCCAGCTCCAATTCGGAGGGGTTTCTGCTGGAAGGCATATTGGGCGATTCTGTGCTGGATGAGAGTTTTCTCAAGGGGGGGTTGATGGATTTTTTGGGTTGCGTGCATGAGGCTTGTGAAGGGGAATCTGACGGGGTCGATGTCGAGCTGTATGGGGAGTGTCTAAAAATCGGGGAATTAGTCAAATTAAAGTTGAATTGGGAATTAGAGGATGGAGAATGCGGCGAGTATGCACCAGTTGTTGTGGACTTGTGAAATCGCTGGATGCATGTTTTAGGGTTACTTAACGTTCAGACAGGAACCAGGAGTTTAACAAGAATCAGTTGTTGTAAACCGAGATCAAGGGAGGTTACTCATTCAAAACCACCATGGATACTTGTCAGACATTGCAAACCACACTTCACTTTACCTTCATGTGTTGAAGGAAACCTGTGGGGTTTCACATTTAGCTTCGTTACAAGATATTCTCTACAGATTTCAACCAACCTTGTTCATGTTTTTTCCACTTGTATTTCGAACCCTGCTTTTTCAAGTTCTATGTCGCATTGTGCGCATTATCTATGTTGGGTGGTTGAAGTCCAAAGGCTGGCAGCACCACGCTGAACCAAGAAACTAAGAAATTCAAACCCTTCCTTTCCCCCCCTCCTTTGCCTTCGGAATCAGCGGGATGCCTTTGCTCTTTTAGCAGCAGACTCATGAAGCTGGGAGTCTGACATGGATGCACGAAGTACCAAGGGGTGTGCAAAAGGGGGTGTTCCTACATATCATACACGTTGTTTTCAAGTTCCAACTTTGGCATGCCTGCATGAAGCTGTCGCTTCAATATTAATTGCACGGATGAATTGCCTTTTCCAAATTTTTTTCCAATTTATTTCTTCCAATTTTGGCAAAAAAATAAAAATTGCTGGTTTTCGACAGTCAGACCCAAGGAGGAGAACTGACCCTATCGAAAATTGAAAGTTCTTTTCCCTTGGAAATCTTACTGCAACCCAGATATGAACAAGCCGGTCAGCATACATTAGCAGAAACAGCTGCTGAGTCCCCACTCATTCGCTCTACTGCCGATCGAAGTTGGGGAAAGTCTTGAAGGATTTGCGTGAAGCCCAGCGGCGTGCCATCTGTCACATCAAAGATCCCATCTCAGTAAAAAAAATAAAATCAGATCTGATCTGAAATCAGATGAAAGTGATCTAAACCCCATAAAGTGTGGTGGGAAGAGGAACCTATATCTATATGTATATGTATATGTATATGTATATGTATATGAATATGTATATGTATATGTATATGTATATGTATATGTATATGTATATGTATTACCTGGAGTTTGCCCTCTGAACCACAAGACAGGCACTCGATACGAATGGCTGTAAATGACATGGAAATCGTAGAAGTGGGAATCGATCCCAGATGGTAAAGCTTTCATGCCGGCTTCGTCCTCTTGTTGATCGCATTCCTCTTCCTTTTCTTGGGGCAGTTCCAGATTTTTGTCCAAATAGATCACGTGTTTCACTGCCAGACACCCGGAATCCTTGGATCAGGGAACGACCAAATCAATAGGGGGGGCAATAAACGCTCGATATCCCATCGGCATCAAAGAAAACACTGTGCCAAAATGTCATTGTAATATTAATAAGGCAAAAAGAGGCCATCACAACCCATAATGCAGGAAAATACAGAATCTTATTCACTGATGGGTGGCTAATTCCAGCTTACTTCCAGAGATTCTTTTCTGGAACTCGCCAGCCACTCCCATGATGGGCTGCCATCCAATCTTGAGCAACATTCAGCCAGTGCCCTCGCTCCTTCCTCAAACTCGATATATTCGATCATCTTTTCCTGTTTACCCTTTCTTTTTCGCCTTTTTTCACCACCATCCAGAAAATCAGAGTGGCTTTACATCCACAAGCGAACTTTCCAGGAATGCGGCGCCACAGCAAGTCGAGGAGAATTAAAAAAAAACCCTCTCCATTCTCCAAGAGGGTGACTTGGACGGCACGTGATCCCTTGTTGGTGAGATCCATGTCGATGGCTCCTGTGGCATGGTGTGGGTCTGACTCCACGCAGATGAACCGCACCTGCCTCCGACGCGTCCCGAACAGTTTTATCGTAGTGTTCGCGCTGTTTTGGAAAACTTTCGTCCAGCAGGTATCGCGCGCAGGTCTTTTGCAGGTGGGCCGAACGCGAGGAACTTACTCCATTCTTTGTTTTTCGCACTCTCTTGTTTTTTTCTCCAGGCCACCTTGTGTTCTCTGTGTTGTATCGAGATGCGTTGGAGGGATACGGCTTGTGTGTTGGAGTTGAAGAGAAAATGCTGAACGGGCGTTGGTTTGTTTTTGGATTTCTTCCAGGTCGGTTCTCCAAGCACGTGTTCATAAGGAACTGGAATTCAAGATGGCTGAACGTAAGGTGTCGCTTCCAATCTCCGACAAGAAAGGTGAGCCAAGGGCTCTTTGTCCTGAAACATTTGAACGTACATTTTCGAACCCTGGATTTCGGCGCTCCGAGTTGCGTCAGCGTTGGAGGACACACGGGATGATAGAAAAATGAACAAGCAGCCCAGCTTGCCTCAATGCCGACGGTTCAGACTGCCGTTAAGAACCTTCATTGATCTTTTCTGGAGACTTGTACCGCGCCATTGAGGTCGAGAACCGGTTTCAAATCTCGGCGTTGCCTTGATTGTCCTGCGTTTTCTGTTTGCTCCACGTTCGACGGACATCTTGTGTCGTCGTCCGCAGTCGAAGACCTCTTGATGTGGAGGGACACGAAAAAGAGCGGAATCGTTTTCGGTGTCGCCACCCTGGCGTATCTCATCTTGGAATGGAGCGGAAAGACTATGTTGAGTTTGTCGGCCTACCTGGTGCTGTTCAGCGGTTTGGCATTGTTCGCATGGACTTACGGCGCTGCTTTCCTCCACAAGTAAGGAAACGAAATCGCTTACACTTGCGTTCCCATTGCTAAGGTCGTCTTGATGAGATTCATAAGCATTGAAAGTATGGGTGTTGCCACAGGCCTGGTCCCCCAATTCCTGCTTTCATCAAGGAAGGAGTCGATGAGGAGGACGTCAAGAAGCTTGCTGCCAAGGCGGTTCCAGTCATCAACAAAGGATTGGGTGGGTTTTTCTTTATTTGAAAGACCCTCTGTGAAAACCTCTGTGCATCTGACATGAAATAGAAGAAAAATGGATTTTTAGAAGTGTGATTTTGGTCGCTTGTGGTAAGAAACAACAACGTTGGCATCCATATTGCCTGAAATCCTTTCATTTGACAAAACAAAATTTTGCATTGTTGACCATTTACAGCTGTTAAAAAATGTCACCCACTGCATGACTCATAAGAAGCTTCTTCCCATGTTGTGCCATGTGGGTTTGCGATTAAGAAGAGTTTTGGTTCCTAACCTTCGCAGGTATCTTCATGAACATCATCAGCGGCAAGGATTTGATGTTGGCTGCCAAGGTGTGTGCTTTTTCTTTCCAAAATGCAACGTGAAGAAAAGACTAAATCAAGCATTGATCAGGGAATCAATTGTTCCTACCCCTCACTGTTACTGGAATATTAGATAATTGCTGGAAGTATAGTCGCATCTTTTTTTTTCTGGCTGTGTTGTGGGATAGAGGGTTTGACGCGTGATGTCAAGAAGATGGCATTCTGGGTGGTTTTTTTGAAAGCTTGCTGACGATGCACCGTTGGGTGAATTTAGGTTGGAGGTGCTTTGTATGCGATTGCCAAGGTTGCCAACTGGTTCTCCTTCTTCACGTTGGGCTATATTGGTGAGATGCAGCAGGAACAACAGTTGATTGGTTTTTCGAGAATTGATTTTTGTGTCTGGTATGACTGTGAAAAACGGAGGAAAATCATCGAAGCTTGGAAACCAGCTTCAACCCCCCACCTTTCATTAAAAAAATGATTCCTTTTTTCTTGGATCGATTGATCTCCTCCTGAGTGTTTTTTTCCCCCATCAACGCTAGAGTTACCCTTTTAAGTCAAAAATCCAGCTGCATTTCTCTAAGGAGCTTGGTTTTTCGACTCCACCTCGAACCAGGCCTACATTACACGATAATGATCATTTTTCACCTTTTCCCAACTAATGCTCCCCGGGACTTTACCACTGTCCGATCTTCCAACCTGGGGTTTTGGCATGATCGATTATATGTATTTTTGCTGCAGTTGTTGCGGGTGCTTTCTGCATCCCTAAGGTTTACGAGATGCGCAAAGAGGAAATCGATGCCCTCCTTGTGAAAGGGTTGGACCAATTCAAGCAGCTCACTTCCAAGGGACAGACCATGCTGAAAAAGATTCCAAGCGCTGCATCGGATGCCGCCAAAAAAACGGAATGAGTCCTCATGTATCAACAATGAAAAAAAAAAGGGGGGGCTGGGGAAATTGTAGGGATGGGTAGTTTCTGGATTTACCCCAAAAAGCGAGAAACAGATAAAAGGGGGTTATCCGAGCATGAGTCAAAAGGAGGCTTGCAGTGGAGAAAGAGAGAGAGAGAGGGAATGGGTTTTTTTATTTTTCCTTTTTTTTATATGTGTGTGGGGTTAAAATTTGGTTTGCTAACGATAAAAAAAAGAATTGTATTTCCCAACCCAAGAGATGGAGAGAGAGAAAAAAAAAGGCAAAAAAAAATATGGTAAAAAAAAAGGAAAAGAATGCACATAGGATGAGAGAGGCATGAGATTTCACAGACGAGTGGAATGAGGTTACTCAAAAAAAAAAAAGTGTGAGAAAGTGTTAGGTTGGGTGGGTCGTCGGTCTATATATTCTTCGGTGTTTGTTTTCGAAAGGGGATGGGTTGCTTTGGAAAACTGAAAAAACTTGGGAGTTGATTGAGAACGGGAAAAAAAAACCCAAGTTTTAAGAAGAGTTGTTGAAAGGGGAAAATGACCTTGGGTCGTCGAAGGGGGTGAGAAAAAAAAACAGCAGATGCATAAGCAGAGGTGTAGACACATTAGTGGAAAATTTTCGAATTGGAGTTGTGTGTATCCTTGTCATTCATGCTTTTTTTTCCCCAGTGAGCAACGAAAACGCTAGGTTTTCGTATTTCCCTGATCTTCTGTCGATAGATGTCGACATTTCAGCTTTTTCCGTTGGTTTGATATTGTTATTTTTCACAAATATCCTTTCATCTCTTTTTCGGCTTTGTGTGTGAACCCTTCCAACAAAAAAAAAAAGAACTGCATTTTATCTTATTTCTTCTTTCTTACATTTGAGGGTTCTTTCGCAAAATTTGGGATGTGGGGTCGAGGAAATTTGACATGCACCGAAATGGATGAAATTTCTTTCGTTCTTTTCTCAATGGTGCTGGGTGTTGAATGGGGTTGGGAAAAAGAAAAAGGAAATTCCGAAGGTGGATGACTTGTTAGTGGTGGGGTATTTGAGAAGGAAGGAAAAGGAAGCTGGTTGGGAGCTTTTTGCTGAGCAAAAAAGTGCAACCCTTTTCTTCCTTGATTTCTCTTCTTAGAGTCGTGCTTAATGGGAGGTTCCTGGCAAGGGCTCTTTTGTAATAATGTTCCTGAATTCAGAACTGGAAAATGAAAACTGTATGTCAGACAAATCGAAGCATGTTCGGAGCAAGGCCTGATCAGGATGATTCCTTCTGATGTTTTATGTTCTGCAACCCTGTGCAGGGGATGCTGTCCTCTCAAAACTGAGATGTTTATTTATTTCCCAACATGTTTTTTCGATGAAAAGTATCAATACATTTATAAAATAGCACTGGGACATAGCTGAGACCTCAACATGAGATGGATATGATGACCCATTCATGACAGACTCTGGCATGTCCTGATACGTGTCTTCCATAGCATTGATTGCCAATGGCTTTGGCTGGCGCATGAGTTTCTCCGCCAACTCCGTCTTCTCCATGTGAAATATCCAAACTGGGAAACGTTCCTCAGTCAAAGAATTGATTGGCTCAATCATGGCTTTGGTTGCAGTTTCCCTGCCAGATCAACTGTCCGGAAAAGGTGGTGCATAGATATGTAGATTGTGATTCAGCAGACGTGGCGTTTCGCACAGAAGAAAAACAACATATCCACATAGGGAAACTGCAACCAGGGGCTAGGCAATCTCACTGCCCTGAAGCAAGGGGGTGTGAATATGACAGCAACTCTCACCTGTTTCTCCTGAATATGTGCCTCGCAAATTCGCTGATGCTTATCTCGAATGGAAACCGAATTTTGCAACATGTAAGGAAAACAACTGCCTCAGAATATGCTATTATGGACAGTTGCAGTCTATCCTTAGCATGATGAACAGATCCACCTGTTCAGGCAAAAAGTCAGATCAATGCACCCCAACGCTTCACTCTGCATCCTAATTTGTGGATGGGGACCACTAGGTCGAAGGTACTAACAGCAGATCAGTTCTGATCATGGATGTCCACAGGGATCAAACCATTTCCAAGCCTTGCTGCAATGCGGCCAGATGCGTTCTTCCATTCCAATTTCATTCTTGCCCACAGCTGCGAATCTCATTTGCTCCAATTCGAAGAGAAATAATCGAATTCCCTCCTTGCCTGTTGACCGGCTTCCCAATCACCAGAGTCCCCAACACAATTGTTGCAACCAGTGAAGATGGACTGGACGTCCAGGACATTTCCATGGGCGTCACAGGGTGCGAAATCTAGCACAAGATTGCCCCCTCCTTTGACGACGTCCGCAGATCCCAAAAACAGTCAGAATTTCCACCGTTGCGAAGCCACCACCTTGAGACTCAACAGAAGACGTCCTCCAAACCCTGTTGGCCAGCACCACCCACCACGAATATGTGCGTCAACCGTTCACAGCTCGAGCAAAACTGAGCGTCACAGTGAACCACATAGCCTGAGCAGGGGGTGCCCCAAAAAAGTGCTGGCCAACGAAACGGGGAAGAAGCACCCAGACTCGCTCAGCGCCTTCCTCAAGCGAAAGAAGAAAAAAAGAAACCTGGCCTCCATCGGCATTCGTGAACGGTCTTCCTTTCCAAAAACATCATTCAGGTATGCAGCTCCCACGATCACATCTCTTGTTTTCTATTTCGTCTTTTGTTTGTTCGTTCGACCACCCTCCTATGCGTTTTCTTCATCTGTCCACGCTGGATGACCCACGGAAGACTCCAGAGCTGGCGCGACATCCCATTGGCCAGACCCCCCCCCCTCCAAATGCAGGTGGAGAACTTATCCTTTCGCTCCTTGCATCCACGATCATAATTCGCATATGCACTCCCTTCCTTCTCCAGAAAAACTGGCTGCCAGCGCTTCTGTTTGCCCACTCCCCGTCCGCATGCCTCCCGATCGACCATCCACACCACATGAGTTCCTCATCTATTGGGTATGCGTTGACCGGCCGCCCACACCACCGCTCATCCCCCGAGAAACAACCCTAGCTTGTCACCATCCACCAGAAAGACGTCCAACTGGGGGAGGAACAAGGGAGAGGCCGTGAGGAGGGGGTCGGACCGAAAAACAGAAAAACCAGCCGCCAATTCGTTAGGCGGTAAATCGCATCCTGCTGGCTTGATTGTGGGGCTTTGTGGAATTTTCCGTCCAATCTGGCGAGAGTGACCCATTCCAGAAATCGTTGCGGTTTAACCGTGCCGGGTGCTCGATGGCAAACCGTTTGGGTTTCGTTCGATTGCCGGGAAACTAATGGAGCTTGTCGCTGAGGTTTTCGTGTCGGCGCAAAACGCATTCTGAGTCTTGTTCATTTTTTTTTTGGCCCGTCCGTTCTGTTTTTCACGTTCGGCTCGGTCGTCTTGAGAGGGGGAACGAAAAAAAAAGCTCTCTGTTTTTCCTACACTATTTTCTTTTGCCCCCGAAAGAATCCTCGAGAAAAAATACGAGGGTGTTCGAGAGTCGGGTTGCCTCCTTTTGACTGTCCGTCAATTTCGTCCGGCTTGGGGTTCCCTCCTATCGTTCCGGGTCATTTTATCGCCCCGTTTTTCGAGAGGTGGACACGTGTGGGGGGCGAAGGACAAAAAAATAGCCCATTCGAAGGAGGTGTTCGGCGATGGACGCGCTCAACGTGGGTCTGGCGGAGCTGGAAAGTGTCCGGGCGAAAGCTGAGGAGGGATTATTCCCTAGACGGGATTTCAAAGCGCCCTTAACGTTCGCGGCTGCCCACACCGAAGTCCAACGAAGGGATGATGCGAGGAAGTTGAGGGAGGAATCCAGGAAGGATGCGAGGTCGAAGGGGCGCTCGCCCCAGTCCCGAGTCCCGACGAACAAAGGGGCCGTCATAGGGGGGCGCAGGGATGACCTTTCGCCTTGGTGGCTGGTGATGAAGGTATGGGTGTTTTCGTTTGTTGGTTTTTTTCGTCGGCTTCGTTGTTGTTTTTCCTCTTCTTGTTCTCGGCATTATTTGCCTCGGTTTTCCCACCCCTTTCTGGACAACAGGGAAAAAAAAAAATCGCTTTCACATCATCGAATGCCGAGGCAAATTACCCCTGACCGAGCGACGGTTGTAGGGAAATAGTGGGTCGGCCCCCACCCGCCTCCAAACGGATTTTTGTTTCAACCGTGTGAATGTCTTTGTTTCTGGTTGAAATTTGCAGCTGATGTTTTCATGTTTCGTTGGCTTCGTAGGACTACTTCCGGGAGGTCACTCAGGAGGACGTGATGGCCGTCATCCCCTGTCGAGAGGCGCTGGACGCCACCACCGACCCTGCCTTCCGAATCCCTCGCGTGGGTCGAGACACCGAGGTCATCGACGAGGCTGAGTTCTGGGCTAACCGCATCTCCAAAAAGCCCAGGACTGACCAGAGCACCGAGGCCCCCCAAGCAGCAAACGGGGCTGATGGGAGGCCAGAAGGAGATGCTGTGGAGGATACACCACGCGGGGTGAGTAGTTGGGTTGCTGCTTTGTTCTCCTCGCCTTGTATTATCAAAAACTTGTATAGTATCCCCTATGGTTTCTCAAGAGGGGCCAGGCAATAGCCCCCCCATTGCATTGTAATGACCGATGCCCCAAGTGCCTGCCCAAGACGACACCTTCAAGCAGCATTTTCCACAAGTTTGGTTTATTCTCAAGGTTCCTCATTCCAGAAGTGTGACCAGTCACACCTGGACTTGTCTGTCCTCAAGCAAGCACCAATCTGTCCAGACCCAATCGTGAATGCATTCCCATATCTTTTTTCTCAACACACACAGGCAGCCCTGGTGTCCCAGCGACGGAGCGACAGGCTCGCTTCGAAGCTGGCTGCCCGGGAGGGTTCTCTGTCACTGGCATTGGACTCTGGCCGGGCAGAGGAAATCGCGGAAGCCTCTCCGTGGCTCGGTCTCCCCCAAACTCCAGTCCAGGATGTGAGGCAGCACCTGCTGGATGTTTGCTGTGGGCATGAACTGGCAGTCCTCGCGTCGGAAATCGATGCGATCGAGGGGGGAAGGGGGCAAGTTTTGGGACTGGGGGTTGGGGAGTGTCAGGCTCGAGGCCATCAAGATGAGGACGATTTCGATGTATCCACGGAGCAAAAGGCTGCTTTGCTGGATACATTGAACAAGGTCAGCCACCCTCCCCAAACACATGCACAATACCGTTTCAAGTTAGTTCAATCATGGTTTCAAAAGGGGTTTTCCCAGTTGGGTTGCTCAAGTTTCAAGCATGCATTTCAAGTCAAGATTCAATTTCCGTCATTTGACCGAGTGTCAGACCAAGAGATTCGCATCAAGCGGGTTGTATGGTGTCCAGATTAAGAAAACAAAACCCTATGGAGTACACAAACACACTGCATATACCATGCATTGATCAAACTGGAGACTGCTTTTATTCACGTTCGATTGTTGCTTTTTCCCCTGCAGGCAGTGGTCAAGCATCCTCCACTCTCAGGGGATTTCGTGCCGGAAGTCGTTGCCCTTGCTCAGCCAGAGAAGGGCCAACCGAACGGCAATCTCGACGTAGAGATGACTGACGCTCCGGCTCAGTCAGCCGATTCCAATCGACAGCACCCCCCAGAGGCAAACGGAAACATCTCCTTGGCCAGCGCTCATCCATCGCCTGACGCCATGCACCAAGGGCCAGCCCAGGAATGCAACCAAAAAGGCTGCGACCCCATGCATCCAGCCACTCAAATCCTTCTCAACCGAGGGCTGCCCCCTCATGTGTTGGAGTGTGCGACGTCCGTGGCGACTGGAATGATGAGTAATGGGCAAAACCATCAGTTGCCTGGTATCCTGGAGAGCCCAGCCACCCCTCCACCAGCTCCTGGCTGTCAATCGGACGTGGAAACGCCTCCGAATCGTTACCTGTGCTCGTCGAATGGCTTCCGTTTTCCTGCTTTGACAAACCCAGACTCCACCCCTGTGTTCAACTCCAAAACGAGGTCCAGCATGGAGGATCCAGTCGACCTCAATTGTCCGGTTATCGATGAGGGCAAGGGGGTGGCAGGTGGAAACGGGGATGTTCGAGGTTCGAAGTCGACCACCGCACGTCGGCGAAGGAAAGATGTGGATTATAATGTGCTGGCTGGAGGTAAAACTGGACCCCCTCAGAATCAAACCGCCGGGAAGAGGAAGGCGCAGAAATCAGCATTCGGAAATCAAATGGAGGCTCTATCAAATCCGACATATAATGCTGTCCAAAATGCGATCGCCCAAGGTATGTGTGAAGGGCACAACTGTCTGACTTTCTAGACATGGGGCCGAATGTATTTGATCTTTTCCCGTGTCTTGTTTTTATGTTTTGAGGGGAGGGGTGTGGGGGTTATCTTGTAGAGCAACCATTTCATCGGTTTTCCTATGGTCCAGAAAGCTGGCCATTTCATAGGTGCTTGGACAAAAGTTTCATCCCCTTACCCCCCCCCCCCCCCCCCAAAAAAAAACAAAAAAACAAAAAAACATCGACATTTATATATATGTATGCATAGACATTTGAAACTCTTAAAAAAAACAGTGCCGCTGAACTGGAGATTAGGCATGTGGACTGAGACTGTTTTTGGTGATATCGTTTTTCATAGGAGGTCCTGATGGCGACTTGGAGAGTCAATGGAACCAGCTTGACACCGCCCGAGAACAAGGATTGTTGGAGTATGCTCCGGACGACGAAATCATGGCGGAAATCATTGCTTGCCAAGCGGAGCTCATTCAACAGAGTGCTGCCAATCGACAGAGGCTAGCGAAAACAGTGGGAGGCGTGCTCGAACACTTACCCAAGATGAAAGTCGACAGGGAACGGCGCTGCGAAATGGAAAAAGACATCACGGAATGCACGAAAGCCATCGGAGAGTATCGACGGGACAGGAAGCATGCGTCGAGGAAGAGGCAGTCTGACAAGGGAGGTGTGTCGGAAACCCCGGCGATCAGCCCAAGGCGGAGCCGGCCACCGAGACAGTATGGGGACGAAGGGTATGCTCTGGCTTCAACAGCCACCAGAAACGAAAGGTTGACGGCCCAAGGGGTTGGGTCGACCGAATTGATCGATTCTTTGACGGAGAGAGAACAAGGAGCGGACACCGTTTGCATGGTGTGTGGTGAAGGGCATTCGGAGCCCCCCAACGTGATCGTTTACTGCGAGAGGTGCGATTTGGCGGTTCATCAAGACTGCTATGGGGTGTCCGATGTTCCAGCTGGAGAGTGGCTGTGCTGGCCTTGCGTCGTTCACGAAGAGAAACTACGTCGGGATGGTGTTCCGCAATCTGATATTCGGCCATCGAGAGGGCCTGGTTCGGACAATTCGAAATTGGAGGGTGGATCGAGGGGGGTGGAATGTGCGCTGTGTCCTGTCAAGTGCGGAGCGTTCAAGATGTCGTCTGACGGTCGAAAATGGGTGCATGTGGTGAGTACGGAGGAAATTCCGCTGAAGAGAATGTCAAGAAAAACTGAAAACTAGATTCTTCCGACAGACTTTTTACCGTCATCGATCAGAAACAGTTAAAACACGACAAAGGTTCCAGTAGACTCCACTGACCCCTTTACCCCCGGATTGTCTTATTGGGTTGTCTTCTGTCAACTAATTTTTGACATGCATGTCTCTATAGACTCAATGCCGCCCCCACCCCATTGTTTCTATTTTTACTGCTTGAAAACCGCCGCTGCTGGCTGCACCTCTAAATTCAACACCCCCTCGATTAGTTTACAGAATCCTTTTTATGTATGCAGGTTTGCTGCCATGCTCACCGCGAAACGTCGATTTTGCCCGGAAATATCTGCGAAGCTGTGGAAGGGGTTAACGACATCCCAAACTCGAGATGCAACGTGAAATGTGAGCTCTGTCAGCGTCGAGAGGGTGCAGTCATTCGTTGTTCATATGGAAGCTGTTCGAAAAATTTGCACGTGCTGTGCGCACGGAGGGAGGGCCTGGCTGTCATGACGCCGTCACAGAAACTCGGCCAGACGTCGCAGTTCACTTGCAATGCTTACTGCCGAGATCATAACATGTTGAGGAACATGGAAACCATTACGCCTGCTAGGGCGGTCACTCTCGCTGCTTCACAAAAGGTATGAATTATTTTTTTCAGTGGAAAATGGAAATATAAACACACCTCTTCTGGGTTTTTGTGGAATTTTTTTTTGAGGAAAAAGGAAACATGCACCCCTGTTGGTTTTTTGTGGAATTGTTTTTCTTCTTGTTTTTTTTTTTTGGGGGGGGGGGGGAGGGGGATTGGGAGGGTGAGAAGTGGTGTTTTAATTTCTGCGATAAAATTTAAAAGCATCCATATGATGTTTTTTCTTGAATTTTTGTTCCCAGGATAAGTCAGCCAACCGAACTCTATTGGACTTCGACCTGAAAGGCTCCGATTCTCTGTCCGAACTGACCGCGCATGCCGCTCCGCAAAATTTGCTGAAGGGAACGAACCCTCAATACATCCATCAGTTGGGCGGCAGCCTGCGATCTTCTCTCGACATGAAAACGGCACCGCCCGTGGGACAACCCATGTCCGAACAAGAACGGCAAAAAGCTTTGGAATCCCTCGCTGCAAAGCAACGTGACTACGAAGCACTGCGTCAGCTCAGGTGAGCTATATATATATATTTTTAATGAAAATAATAGGCTCCATTTAGTGAAATCAAAGTTGATCGATGATTTGTTGACCTTATTTTTGAGCCCTGCTTTTTCCCTCTGCTTTTGGTGGTGATTTTGGTGCTGTTGGCTGGGTTGTACCTATGTCTGACTCTCCTGCCCCGTTTCCAGATTGAACCTCGAGACGGTGCGAGTCCTCAGCGATCAATGCAAGAAACGGGAACGAGCGAAAGCCGTCTTGACAAACCTCAAGATCACTCGATTCAAGTCGGTGCTGGCGGACGTCGAGAAGTACTACCCCTTGATGGACACGGTGCTTCCACCTCGACAGCAAGCCTCCGGGCGTTCCGCTGCACCGACCGAAGAGCCAGCAGCGACACCCACCATTTCCAACACGTTCGCTGGGTCAGCTTCTGAGCAGCTTCTTCCCGTCGCGTCAGGGCCTCCCACAAGGGGCCGACCGTCGGGATCGAGGTCAACCAGGGTGACAGCCAAGAGAATGTCTGGTGCAATGGAGGTGGACAACGATGTCGGGGCTGCCCAAACATCCCGAAGAAATGCAAGAGGTATGGAAGTAGTCCAATAGATAACCCCCCCAACCCCCCCCCCTCCCCCTTTTTTTTTTTAAACAGAGGTATTGCCATTTTTCTCAGCCCCGATTTTGGAGGTAAGGTTGTCTTTTGAAACTGGGAAGGAGCTTTTTCTCTTTTCTACTTGGGGAAGTGATGTGTACGATTTGATGCGATTGTTGGAATTCTGTGTATACGGACATTCTTCTAAAGGGTGGTTTTGTTAGGTACCCAGGGCCGGGCAAGAAGAGGGATCGAGATGACCCCGCCCCCGGAATCCGAGACAGCAACTCCGGTGAACCTTGGTCTGTCCCCTCAATCAACGCCTGGTCAAACGAGGACTACCCGAGCCACAACCCGCCGCTCCACAAGAAACAGCGCTCAGCTGCTGCAACATCAAAATCCACCCCCGCATTCCCACCAAACCTCACAGATACCCGACTCAGAAGCTGGCCCCTCGCAAAACGACGCGGGGCCATGTAACAACGTCCAGAAGAGCGGGGAGGGGGGAGGGGAGGCGGCCGGCCGGCGGCTGGTGTTGGGGAAGAGGAGCCGATCGAGAAGAGGGGGGGGGCCTGCTGGGCAAGGTACCGAAGGTGGAGAATCGCAGCAAACTCTGGCTCCGGAACGGGCGTTGACGGGGGATGAGGTGCAGGAAATCAATTCGGAGATTCGGCAGAGGGGTTACGCGTATGTTAGACAGGATGAGATGGGGGAGGAGGCGGATTGCAACGGTGGCCCCAGGAAACTTAGTCGAGTGTCGGGGAGGGGGTTGAAACAATGAGGAAAAGAAAAGAAGAGAGTGCCGAAAAGAAAAACAAAGCCTTTGGATTGATTGATTGATTGTCCGAACAGCTAAGGGAATCGAAACGTATTGAGGGGCTGAGAAAGAACACGGAGGGAAAGCAAAATAGGACAGACAAAAAGAAGAGGAATTTGATGATTATTCGAACAGAGATACTGATTTTGTCAAATGGACTTTGCTTGTGCTCTCGTGTCAATCGGATCCTTCCTCCCATGATATTGACCTTCGTTTTTGGGTTTTATCTGTTACTGGGCTGCCGCCGCCTCCCCCCCCTGGCGGATTCGTTGTGGTTTGTGTAGGATGTTTGGTAATGAAAATGGGGACATCAGTTTGGCATGTGTTTTGACTTCTGGGGAACAGAAAAAAAAAGGAAAGAAAGAAAACTTTGACGAAGAAAAAAAAAGCCAGGAGAAGGAGAAAAAACGATGGAGTCTTGAGTGAAGTTGAGAGAAGGATGTCTTCCCTTGTGGAACCCAAAAAACAGAAAAAAAAGAGTGAGGAAAATAGTGTGAGGAAAATCACATATCCCGGTTCACACACACACTCTCGCTCTGTCTGTTTGTTTCTCTTCTCGTTTTTTTTTTCTTTTTCTTTGTTTGATATTTGAGGGCAAAAAGCCAAAGGGGGTTGGGGGAATGAAAAAAAATTGACAAATCGCAGTGTTTGGAGGGTGGTTGTAGGGTGTGTGTGAGAGAGAGAAAAACAATGTTCATGAGAAATGCTTTTTTTGTGTGTTTGGTTTGATTTGTTCCTTTGGTCGTTTTTTTTTTTTGTTTCTTTTTTTCTTTCCCTTCACAATTTGATTCGTTCGAAAAAAAAAGTCTTCTTTTGGCTTAACAGGAGCACATTCGACATGTTTATACATATCTTTCATTTCTTTTTTTAGCGTAGGGGTAGTTTTCCAAAAGGGAAAAAAAAACAAAAACAGGAAACAGCTGGTGGTCTTTTTCTTTTGGCAGGAGATGTGTGGAAAAAAAAGAAAAAAAAACATTTCCAGAAAAAAAAATGCAAAGGGGTGACGGGAAAGGTATGAAGTTTGGGGGGGAAATCGATCAAGGGAATAGAGGATGGTTTCGGGAAAAAATGGGCGTTACTTTGGAAGGGTTTTTTTCACGGAGAGAAAAGAAAAAAAAAAAAGAAAAAAAAGAGGAGGGAGGGGTGGGGGAGAAGGGGTTTCAAGGGAATGGTTATAGGAAAGGAAGCTATTCTGACGATGGCGCCAAGTGTTGATGAAAATATGTAGCGTGGACCTTTTTATTTTGTTCCTTTTTCTTTTGTCAAGATACATATATCGTCTCTATTTCTGAATGTGGTGTTTTATTTCCCGCCGGGGCGACCAATCGCTTGTTTCAACCTGTTTTATTTCGTTCTAGGTTTCGAAAGAAGCCAAGGGTAATGTGACAGCCCAGGAAATGCTGAAATCCTATTTCAGAGATGCCCTGTTTCTTTGAATATCTGAGGCTACCTGTCGCCACATACCCACATACCCCCCCCCTCTCGAACTTACCAGCTTCATGTATAATTCCCACCAAAGTCGCTCCTCCCCCACAACAATATCAAAAAGCAAAATGAAAACTCGTTTTTTTCTTTTTGTTTTTCCAACGAGTTGAAGCTTTTCTTCCACTTGCAGCACCGTCTCATTTTTTTTCCACTGATACGTACGCTTGTTCCCTGAAATCTTTGGTTGCTTCTTGGGAGTTTCCCAAATCGATTACGTCATCCACGTCACTGGGTAGGGCTCACCCGACAGGCATGGTACCGGTCGCTTCTTCGTTGGACATTCTGGACAGACGCAAAAACCGAAAAAGGGAACAGCCAGGGTTCGCAGCCACGCTATCTTTCGATTTCCTTACAACATGATGCGCGAGCAGCTTTTTCGTGAGTTGGTAGAGGTGCGTTTTTGGGCCCCCACCCCGAATATATTAAACGATTGCACAACACACCGGAAACATGAGCAGAGAAGGTCGCGGTAGTTGGATAAAGGGTTGTGGGAGTTTTGCTTTCCTCTCGAGGAATTCGACAGGATGGGGGGGGGACGGATAGACTGTGTTGCTGTGGCGTCCTCGCTTCGTTCTGTAGCAGCGAATGGTTCGTGAATTCGGCTTGGTTGCGTCCCCGTCAACCTTAGGCGTCAAAGAATCTCGACCATCGATATGCGCAAGGTCGGGCCTGTTTCGTTTTTGCCACGGTGGCTCTCGATAGGGAGACGGTGTCTGTTGTTCGGGAACGCCATTTGGCCCTGCCACGTGGCGACGAAATTGCTGTGCTTCGGTTTGTCTTTGTGTTGGTCAAGAAAAAGGGATGCGGTTCCAGAAACATAGATATAGGATGGCCGACGCCTCATGAGCAGCGAACTCGTGAAAGCATTTCTGAACAAGAAATGCTTCTTTTTACGAGTTCGCTGGTCATCAGTGACGTCCGTTCATCGACGCGACAACAGGTTCATTTGATTATCTCACTCTCTCTTTTTTTTCCACTGCTCTCTGTCTCTATTTGCTTGTGGAGACTTTTCTCACTCTTTTTTTTCCTTGGACTCTCTTTGCTTCTGGTGATTTTTTCTCTGGAATGCATATTCTCACTCTTTAATCAGAATACCCCGCCTGCCATGCAGCTTCCATGTATATTTTCATCAAATATTGATCTTTTTTTGTGTGTGTGTTTTGCAGTTTTTGTTGGTGTCTTAATAGCGAAGATTTATTTCGTTTTCGTCAGGAGAGCAATCCAAAGGGAAACAAAAAAAAATAAAAAAATTTACAAACGAGATCAGGAGAAAGAAAGGAAAAAAAAAACTTTCGAAGAAAAAATTCCCTAGAGACTTAGCCAGAAGAGTGGGCGAAAAAAAAAAGAGAACCACATCGAAAGCGAACAAAAAGAGTTCGAAAAAAGAAAGGGCTTCCCATTTCTCAAAGGTAAGATTTTTCGTTTCCTTTTTTTCGTTTCGATGAGCTGATTTCATTTTCCTCCACCTGGAGAATCCTACAAAAACATTTCAGTGTCGAAAAATTATATGTCTATATATGCGTATATATATTTAGTGATCCCGAAGTTGCTGCAATTAGGGAAAGAAAAAAAAAGGAAAAATAAAAACAAAAAAACAGGGCATCATAAATGCATGTACAGAAATTACGATCATCATGAACTTTACGTCTATTTACTGCTGTTTTTTAAACTATTTTTTTTTAAACTTTTTCTTTTTTTCAGGGAAGTGCTAATGGATGCCCACGATCGTGATAGAATCGTGTGCGATGTGGGGGCATGGATGGTCAGGGCTGGGTTCGCCAGCGAGACAGTGCCATCCGAAACCTTTCCGGATGTTGTGGGCAAACTGAGGGCAGTTTTTGAACGGGGAAAGCACCGCCACTTCGTGGGGGACGAGGCATACAGGTATTGAGCAGAATCTATTAAATAGAGCAATATTTTGGGGTGTGTGTGTGGGGGGTTGTTTTTTTAATATTTCTTTTTTTAGTCTTTTTTCGACAGTTTTACCCATTTTCTTTTTTACGAAGATCCGTTTTTTAATTTATTCCCACGCTTTAAAAAAGTTTGTTTCTGAACGACTTCAGAATGTCGGCCATTTTGCGATTGGACCAGCCAATGCGTCGGAGCTACTTCACCGATTTTGAAAAGGCGGAAATGATATGGGACCATTTGTTTCACGAGAAACTGGGGGTGCACCCCGTGGACCACACGCTATTAGTCACGGAGCCCCCCCTCTGCCCGAGATCGTGCCGAGAAAAACTGGTGCAATACCTGTTCGAAACCCACAGCGTACCAGCCCTGTTTCTCGCGAACAAATCTGTGCTGCCCCTGTATGCCAGGGGGTTGCTGACCGGAGTGGTGTTGGATTCGGGGGAGGCGAGGTCTTGGGCGGTGCCGATATACGAGGGCTATGCGATGCCCTATGCCATTCAGGAATCCGAGGTGGCGGGGGCCAAGCTGACGGAGCTCCTACAGCATTTGCTGAGGGGTTTACCCTGTTGCATACACGAGAGCCGGAAGTGTGTGCGGATGATGAAAGAGAGGTTATGTTATATTTCTCAAGATTTCCCGGTGGAAGCCATACACCAGGTAATAAAAAAGGGGGGGGGGGGGGGGGGAACCTGGAAAACAATAAGAGAGAAATAATGGGTTTGAGATTTCAGGAAGTATATATACCTCTCTCTTCTCCTCCTCCTGTTTTTCTGTTTTTTTTACCTTTTCCCCTGAAATTATTGCATCAAATCTTTACCCAGATTTTCACAAACCTCCCCCGTTGAAAAAAAAAACCCTTCAAAAAGAGCCTTTCAGCATATGGCATTAGCTCGTAATTCGGTGCTGGAAAAAGGTTCCTTTCAGCAAATAGCACTGGCTCGTAATTTGGTGCTGGAAAAGTGTGAATTTTTTTTTATTTTCTTTCCATGGATGGCTGCAGGAAACTTGCTTCGAGGAAAGAATCGTGTATACTTTGCCAGACGGCCAGCTAATGGATGTGGGAGCAGAGCGATTCGTCTGCCCAGAGGTGTTGTTCGACCCCTCCATCCACGGCATGAAGAAAACGCCTGGGGTGCACCACCTAGTCACACGAGCGATCGAAAAGAGTGACGTCGATTTGAGAAACATTTTGGCGGACAATATAGTGGTGTCCGGAGGTTCGACGCTATTTCCCGGCTTTATCGAAAGGTTGAAAAGCGAGTTGGGGATGTGCGGAGTTCGGGGTGTCGATCAGTTTTCGTTTCATGTGGAGGGTAGGCCGGAGCGGGATATGCTGACTTGGCTGGGGGGTTCTGCTTTGGCACAGCTGCCCACTTTTCCAGACATGTGCATGACTGCTAAAGAGTATCTCGACTATGGGCCGAGCATTGTCCATAGAATGTCGTTTTAGTTGGATCTGTTTTTTCGATCTGTTTTTTCGTAATGTGTGTGTGTGTGTGTGTGGATATTTGGGTCGAGAAAGTTTTGTTGTTTTGATGGAGGGAGGAAAACAAAGGGGGGGGGGGATTTTAAAAGGTGATAAAGAAAAAAAAATGGTGGCAAAAAAAAAAGGAGCAAAAGAGAAAAGCAAAAGGGGGGTTTGGATGAAATTCTGGGTATGAGATTTGACGAAATCGTTTCGGGGGAAAAGAAAAAAAAGGGAAAAAAAGGAGGAGGAGGGGGAGGGAAAAGAAAAAAATTCTGATTTTTTTTGGGGTATAACTCTCCATGTTCTATGGAACCCACCCAGAGGGGAAAGAATAATTGAAAAAAAAAATGGAGGGAGGGTTTTGTTTTGTTTTTGCAATCGGATGGCTGGCTGGGTGGTTTTCAGTGATTTTTTTTTCCCTTTTTTTTTTCTTCTTTTTGTACAATAGATTTGAAAAAAGAAAAAAATCGACAATCCAAAAACAGAAAAAAGAAAATCAGACGGCCTATTTAGTCAGTGGGATTGACTGTCGACAAAAATATGTGGGTTAATTTTTCTTCTCTTTTCTTTTTTTTTTGTCATTGACCAGGGGAGATTTTTAAGCAAAAAAAAAAAAATGCAGATATATGTAGTCCAAAGAAGTGAAAATTTAAAAGAAAAAAACAACGGGAAATTAAAAGGCAATTATGTTCTTCTAGGTACGTTTTGAGGGAGGAAAAAAAAATCAAAGAAAAAAAAATAGAACAAATGAATAGGGATTTTGAAAAAGAAGTTTGCTTTTGTTCTCAATCATTTTACTTCTTTTTTCCTGTCTTGAATTTTTTTTTTCCATATCAAATCCCAGAGAGAGAGGAAAAAAAAAGAGGTAAAAACAAGATAAAAAAAGAAATTGTGTGTTTCATCAGGCATCGACAGATGGAATTTCAAAGCTCAGAGAAAAAGGTTTTATTTTGTGTATATAAAGAGAGAAGAAAAAAAAAATCTATGAGCCTATATTCGAGGAAGAAAGTTACCAAAAAAAAAAGAAGTTTGTCTGAAACATAGCATTTCTCAAGAAAGGGAAGTAAGAACAAAAAAAAGATTGTGTTTTTTTTTATCCTTTGTTTTTGGGGGGTTTCATTCTTCTTCTTTTTTTTTTTTGGCTGTGAGAGAATCTTCCACCAAAGTTTTTTCTTTTATAACGGAATTTAGATGTACACAAACGAAGAACAAAAAAAAAAAAAAATGGAGTGTCTGGGAGGCTCTTGTTTTTTTTCCTTTCTTCGATTCAATTTTTTGTTTTTGTGCTGATATTATGTGTAGAAATATTTGTTTGGCTAGCTGGGTGAAAAAAAAAGATTAGTACAGACGGGTGAAAAAAGGGAGAAGGAAAGACAAACAAAGGTTGAAAAAAAAAGAGTGAAAATAGGAGGGAAAAAAGAGTGTGGGAGAAACGGTTGGGAAAAAAAAAGGTCAAAGTGAAACTCACTTGAAAAAACGAAACAAGAAAGAAAAGAAAAGAATTGAAAAACTGTTTTTGTTTGTTTTTCTAGAGGCTAGCCTGTTTTTAATATAGCGGAGAGAGTGTGGGTCGAAGACGGTTTGTTCAGCAACTTTCAAATGTACCCAAGAAAAAACAGCAAAAAAATTCAAGGAGGGCATAATTGTTTTTGTTTTGTTCGTTTTTTTGGTGTGCGTGTTTCTCGAAAACTTTTTTCAAAAATTTCGGAGAGCACGTGAAAATCAACTTGACTAATATTGGTTTGGGCTAATCTTTGCTGTTCTCATCAAAATGAGGCAAAAATTTTAGGGAGGGTGGGGGCGGGAGATTTTTCTTACTGGATTAAAAAAAAACTTACATTTAATATTTCAAAATGAGAAAAGAAAATGGTGCTCTCTGGGCTTCTCGATCTCCTTGGAGTCGGCACTGAGGATGAGCAAAAATCTATTCTTGCAACACTATTGCCGCATCCTACCTATGCTGACCATCGTTACATTAAAACAAGCATTGAACACACACCTTGAGTAGGAATCTTAGGAATCTGTTTACAGTCTCAATCAACGAGCTAAGTGCTTTTTTAAACCGGCAACTCATTTGGATCCTTTCAAAGCGAGGAAAGAGGTGTTCTGATACAGATGGTGAAGAGATTTTATCCTTGCACCCGACCAACATCCAATCGACCGTATACTGTGCCAGGGTGGATTGACAGTTAAAGGAGACAGCACTTTAGATTGACTAATGCACCGTTTGGGGGAAGAGGCGAGACATCAGGGTGAACCGGTTTTTGTGAGCGTCGGTTCATGAATATTTGAGAGGGTGGAACGAAGAGGGGGTTGTCTATCGAACAGGTCGGGGATTGTAATAGAGGTGGTTTCTAACATTAAAATACACATGTTCACATTTGATGTTTACTGATCCTTGTAATAGGAGAATATTTCTCCTACACAATGTAATTGATGTTTGTTTGTTTTGTAATAGAGGTGGTTTCTAAGGACTGGCACAATACAAATGATATAATTGTCCGCACCAACAAAAGAAGAAAAAACCCACAGGGTTCCAACGCTTGATTCAATTTGGTGGCTGGGAAATACCATCAGCCAATCACACATGCAATTCCAAGGTTGGAAAACGAAAAGGAGAGGAAAGTACCTCGGCGGGGGTTCTTTACAAAAGATGCCACAAGCGTTGGACTCGGTGCTGCAGCTTGACACCATTGGCTGGAGGCCAGCACCATGGATCCCCGTTCCGCCGTTCCGATACTCGTTCTTGCTATTCTGGCGACAGGTGGGCGAGATCGCAGCGCTCCATCCACCATTCCGTTTTTACATGAAACCTCCACCGGTTAAAAGGCACGCCGATAGGATCGTAGCCGCTGTGTGTGGATTTGCTGCTTCATGCGGCCAACGAAAGAATTCGAACCGGGGGGGGGCAGTTTGCGAATGCAAGATCATATGCATGCGTGTGTCGTGACGGCGCCGCCGCTGCGGTTCTAGCCACCATCTTCCGTTTTCTTTTTTCACTTTCATTTTTTTCTATTTTGTAACGTCGCAGGGGCGCACAGTAATTGTTGGCACGAAAGCTTGAGCCCCTTCGAAGGCAAAATCGCTGTAAGTGCCAATCCCACCCAAGAAACTGGGAGGCACCGTGGATGGAATCCTTCCTAAGGGAAGCCTTACGTAAAATCTCAGCCCCATCCTCTAACTACCCCACAAGCATTCTCCACCATGCCACCTTAGAGTGCATTGCACCACTTTCTTACCCTTTTTTTTTCTTAATTCAAATTTGTAATGGGTTGTTTGTTCGCTCCAGGGTGGCAAAGATGTTGTTTTTGGGAGGTACCCCTACATGTGCAGTTTGCGGAGCGAGCCTGGCCACACAGGCAGCTCGCATTTTTGTGGAGGGACCTTGATTCACAAAGACTGGGTTCTGACGGCTGCCCATTGCGTCGTGGATCGAAATGGAGCCGCAACCACCACCTTTTACATATCGTGTGGATTGACTCACACAGACGATGCAGAAACGGAGGTCGGTGCCCTGTGGATGCTTGGTGGTCCATCCATGATCTCTTGGATGCAATAAAGTGCCTTTTTACTTTGTGTTTTTTTTTTTTTGCTGGTTGCTGTAAAGGAGAAGCCCCCCGATATCTGTTTGGATATCCATTGAGATGGGTTGCGTTCACCTTGCACCCCATCATTGGAAAGCAATAACTGGAATTGTGGGTAGAGGCCACAATAATAATAATAACCCCTCCCCCCCCCCAAGAAATTGGATGTTGTGGATCCATACCTATATATATGTATATATATGTGTGTGTTCAATTGGGGTTTGTTTTACAGAAATGTTCATACAGACCCAAATCTGTCCGCGACTCTTTGCCTTCACATATAGCCGCAAAATCTAACTTCTAAAGTATATATGTGTGTGTGTGTGTGTGTGTGTGTGTGTAAACCTCACGTACTTCATTTTACATTCATGCTTTTCTTAAAATAGTGTAAAATTCTGTTATTATTCAGGAATTCACCTCTTGCCATGTAATTTACCATGACAAGTTCGATTTCAGGAAGCCAAACCATGGCTTCGACATTGCCCTGGTTCAGTTGAGCAGATCCAGCGACGAGGTTCCATGCAAGGTCGAGGATACAGACATGGTGGAGCTCAAACACAACGGGAGAAGCAAGGTCGGAACTGTGAGAACCATGGGCTGGGGGCTCAACGAAAAGGGACAGAGCGCCAAAATACTGCAACAGCTGGACCTCGATTTGATGCGACCGATGACTTGTGCGAGGAAATTTGGTTTTGAATTCTCGCTCATGTCCAGAATTCTCCGCCGGAACAAGTCTATTTGTGGCCACAAGGATGGTGCTGATACGTGCCAAGGTAACCTCTGGATGCTTATAGATCCGGTGCAATTTTAAGATATATGTATGCATGTTGAATTGAAATTATTTAACACACACGGTCAATCCGCTCAGTACGATATGCATTGATGACATGCTTGATTTGGGGGAGCATAATTTCTGTGATTTCTTCTGGGAATGCCCATGCAATTCTGGTGAATATTTTTTTTCTGGAGATTATCGACCCAGTTTCTTCTTAGTCCACCATTTGGGTAGAGAGGTGGATATGATACTGTGGTTTCTTTCTGAGTCGACTTGTTAACACATTTCGATTAACAGGCTGCACTCTGCCTATTTTCTGTATGTCTATTTTTCTTCCCCTTTTTTTTTTTGGGGGGGGGGGTTAAAGAAGGGGGAAAATAAAATAAGATTAAATGAGATTTTCATTACGCAAAATTTTTTATTTTGCGCTATCAAAAAATTATTTGCTGGCAAGTGGGCCGCGGTGATTGAGGCAACCCTGTTTGCACAAATCATGAAAATAAGATTTAGTTTTATTAAACTAATGGGCTTTTTCCTTCTTCTTCTTGGGGGATCTTTCTTGCAGGCGATTCTGGTGGGCCCTTGATCATACCAGGAAGCGACAAAGAGTGCGGCCAGGATGATGTATTGATTGGAATCACAGCATTTGGGCTTCCTTGCGATGAGGGCAACCTCGGCTCCCCTGGTGTATTCACTAGAGCGTTCGGTTTCAAGAAATGGATCGACCAGCGTGGCATGGGGGAGTGCAAACTGAAATCCAATTTCAATTGCCGAAACCCCTTGCCCCCGGATCTGATCGTGTCGTGCGGTCAGAAGCTGGAGAATTATTTCATTTTCACGAAGGAGACGGTGGAGTGCAATACGGTTCCAGCCAAACCGAAAGGTCGGGAAAAATGAACTGGATGAGCAATATTCTTTTTGGAAAGATGCAGGGCTGCAGGACATCAAATATTCATCAAAGTCCCCCCCCCCCCCCCCCTTGCTTTCCAGTGCAACATACCTTTTTTTATGGAATGAATTCCCACAGGAGTGTTTTTCATGATGGACTTTTTGTTGTCTCTTCCCTTTTCCGTTTTAACAAAGTGTGACATGCGTGAAATTTTTTCGTTTATAGCATATCTAATTTGCTGCTTTTTTTGGTTTGTTGAACAGAATCCGGAGGGTGCTCTCATTTTGATGGTATAGATCTTGGAAAAGGTTCAACACCCATTGATGATAAAACACATGTTGTGGAAACTCCGGAGGAATGCTGTGCTCTTTGCAAAAAGACGAAGGGTACGTTTGGGAAAAAAAAGGAGAGAGATAGAAAGAAAAGGAATAAGAAAAGAGAAAAACAAAAAGGGCAAAAAAAGGGGGGGGACTCTTAGTCATTTTTGCATGTCTGTTGCCATGTGTTCCTTTTTTTTTTTTTTGAAAAAGCCGAAACACACCTTTTTTAGTCTGGGGAAATCCTTGTGCTGTTCTCGCTATTATTATTTTTTTCCCCGAAGCATAGAGGAGAATTTTTCTTTTTTTTTCCTTTTGGACGCTTTTTACGAGTTTAATGAACTCTACTAACTGACAGGCACATAGAGTGGGGGCTGAAAACATATTTCATCCGAAAAATAAAAATAAAAATAGAAATAAAAAAAATAGAGTACGAATATCACTGTTCTATTCAAAGAATCAGACAAGGGTGGTCTCCGGTTGCCACCTTTTAACAAAGTACACCCTGCGAGAAAGTATTAATTTTTATTTTTTTTTGGGGGGGGGGGGATTTTTTACTTGCATATTGGAAGTACAAGACACGGGCTTGTGTTGCAAGTATTATATACATAAAGTATAGATACAACTTCTCAGTTCGTATTTATCGTTGTTTTTTTTTTCAGACTGCAAGACATGGACTTACATCCACGTTGCGGCAAAAAGATATCCCAAAGGATCTTGCTTGTTGAGGGAAGTTTTGGCTCCCGCAACCAAATGCTCTGCTTGTACAAGCGGCATTACAATTCGTGACAGTCCGCTGGGTAAGGGAGAGAGGGAAAAAATAAAAATTTAACTTAATTAAATTAATTATTTTTGCATCAAATTTAAAGGGGGAACAAAATGCACGGGATCATGCATGCATCTGGATTTTTTTGAATTCTGGTGTCCGTGTTGATGTATGCTATTCAAACCAGAAAAAAAATATATATATATATAAAAATATCCTTGTTTTTACTGCTTGTAAGGGGTAGCGGAACGCAAAAGCATTGCAACCTTGAGTTGAAATAATTCTTTAATTTTTTTTAAATTCTTTTTTGAATCGCTGTCAACGCATTAAAGAGTGCATCCCAATCACTTCGGTGCCGAAAAAACACACTTGATTTTCAGATAGGGCAAATCTGTACCTGCTTTTTGTATTCGACCATCATTTCAAAAATCAGCATGATTCTTTCAATGCATGCGAAAACAAACATAGACACCGACAGATGATCGTCGGTGTGGAATGTGGATTTATCTGGAGTTGGGAGGCTCGCACGTGTTTCCTCTTTTTCAATGAAAGTTACATGTCAGACCTGTTGCGAAAAACGTGTGTGTGTGGCTATGAATTGCAAGATTACTATATCTCGGATGGATTCATGCATTTGCTTGGGGTGACTTTCGAGGGAGATCGGGAAAGGAGGAGATATAATCGAACCGCCCAAGAATGCCGTGATCGATGCAAGAAAGACAAAAGAAGGAGAAAAAAAACCTGTATGCAATCAAAAATATGGTGTCGTAAAGCAACAAAAAAAAAAAACTTTTTTGGATAGTTTCTGCACCTCCACTAAAAAATAGTAAAAGAAATAAAATAAAAACGCTGATGATATGAAAATTAAAAAAAATTGATGGAAATTCTTGCATTTTCATAAATAATGCTTATAATTTGAATACATTCCAAGCAGTTTTGCTCGATATTGATGGCTTTTTTTTTGTTTTTTTTTTCGTATTTTTATTGCTCATCAGATTTACAGAGAAAAACAATATCTGTTGAAAAGTATGCATTGGTTTTTTCTTTAATCTGATAAGAGCTTTTCACCCCCTACTTTCCCCAAAAGAAAAAAACAACCTGTGAAAATTAAAAACTAAAAAACCCCCTGCAATGATGTAGCTGATCAAGTTTTCTTTTTTAATTTGTGTTTTTTTTCCTGCACAATTATAGATTGCGAAGCGGCGACGTTCAATGTCAACTCAAATGGAAGGGGAGGATACTGCACAATGATCAGAAGACCATATCTGATCAAAATCTGTGACAGATGCCACACTGTTCTCCGACTGGATGCTAATGTGGATGGTGGGCCCACTCATTCCCCCAATATATATATATATACACGTATATGAATGAATGAATGTTTAATTTACATTAGGCAAGCTTGCCCAACAAGGCTGTCCACAACGAGGTGATTTAGCCCTGCCCTTAGTAAAAATCCAGATCAAATAAAGTCAGCTCTAGAGAACCCTCCACAGTTGCATCTAAGAATAGAGTAAACTTAGTAAAAATCCCTTGTGATATATATATATATATATATATTAGTAAATTTGTAGTTGATTGATATTGTGGTTTTTTATGTGGTTTTCATGTGTTTGCGCATTTCAATATTTTGATAGTTTCGATATGAGTTAGTGAGGAATTTTTTTTGGTGTGTGTTTTTTTGGTGGATGCAGAGATCGGAGCAGATATTTTTTCTCTGATCAAGAACCCCATGAAAGAACTCCCAAAAGCCGTCCAAAAAGGTTGGGGAAAAACTCACAGAAAAGAAAATGAGTAGACTTTTGTTTTCTTACAAAAAATGTGTGTCAAAAAGCATTTCATTTTTTTCTTTCCTTCCAGCAATATTTTCCTTTCAACTGCATTACTGCTGGCATTTTTTTTGTTTTGGCAAGTACCTTGACCCAGGCAGCAAATCACACAGTTTTAATTAATAATGGAAAGTTCAGTTTTCTGGGGGGGGGATTTTTCGAATTTATTTAATTATTTTTATTCTTTTTTCGTGCGGGGGGGGGGGGATATCGGTTTTCAACCGGTATCACTTTTTTTTTTCCCTTCCCATTTTTTTGGGGGGGGGAGATTGGGGCAATTCGATTGCTGACCAACATTTTTTTTCTCATTACTAAAAAATGACAGGAAACTGCCAATACACTGTTGGTGTGGATATGGTGGAGGAAGGGAGTGATGCTACAATCAATGGAGAAGGGTTTGAAAATATCGTTTCTCCAGAAGAGTGCTGTCAGCTTTGCCGAGAAACGAAAGGTGGCCAGCTGCGGGGGGGGGGGGGGAGGGGAAATAAAATAATTGCACAATTGACAAATATGCATAGTCCTGGTTCCAACAAAAAACGAATAGCTTTGGGATGGAACGTGCCGAACGCTCATATGGAGGTTTGAGAATTTTTTTGAAAATATGGGAATTTGACTGTTTCATCGGGGGGGGGGGGGGGGGGGGAGATAATAATAATTATTATTATTATTCTTATTATTATTCCTATCGCACAGGAATAATTAGTCAGAAGTGTGATGCAATCTTTTCGAGTCGGTATCAATTATTTAGTTATTTTTATTTAATTTAAATCAATTAGTTTAATTCTATTTTTTCATTAAGATTGGATAAGACCAGTCTAGGCCATTTGTTCCCCAAATGTTTTGAAGGGTTTTTTTTCTAGTTTTTTATTTTTTTTGGGGGGGGAGGGAGGGGAGGGATTGCTGTTTTGAGTTTATGATTTCTGTTGTTTTTCAGAATGCGTGTCCTGGACTCTCTTGACTACGAAAACTTTTCACTATGAGCAGTTCCGTAGAATATTTTCGAGGGAAAAAGGAAGATGCTACTTGAGAAACAAAGTTCTGAAGGAAGTTCCATGTGCTGTGTGTATCAGCGGAGTGGTTGCAGGTAAACTTAATCTGCATTTTCTTTTTTTTGGTTTAAAAATGTAGATTGATTCAACACCCTCTTAACCCCCCCCCCACAGAACAAAAGAAAAAAGAATCCAGTTTTGCCCTTTTTCTTTCTGTAAAAATACCTACTATCTCTGTTTCTCAATGAAGCGTATTTTCAGTGGGTTTTTTTTTTCGATTTACCCTCTTTTTTGGGGGGTTCTCTGTTTCACGTGGGGGTGTTTCTTTTCCAATGCTTTCTGTTTTTTTGTGTTTTTTTTTCTCCATTTTTCAGATGTATTACAGATGCTGAAAAATCCTCATGGAATCTGCCCCATTGGTTTTCTCATTCTATTCCCCCTCCACAAACCTTGCACCTAAACATAGGGTTAAGATTCTGTTTTCGATTGCTTTTTTTTTTTTTTTTTTTCGGATTTACTCATCCCCTGTTCGTGTGTTATCAGAATCTGGGACTTCGTGTTTTGATGACCCTTCCTGTCGCTTATTGGAGGGAATTGATCTGGCTGGATATGACTTCGAAACCATACGGGTGACTAACAGCCCAATGGAATGCTGCAAGAAGTGCAAGAAAGCAAAAGGTGTGGAGTTTCACACATTAAAAGAAAAATGGGCGGGTTTTTTCCTCTGTTTATTATTCACTATTTGCTTGTTTTTTTTGTTTTTTTTTTAAGATTAGATTCGGAAGTTAAAATAAGTTTTCGATGATGCGAACAACAATTGTGTGGAATTTTAATTAAAAAAAAAAAAAAAGACATGGATTGCCTGTTTGATTGTGGCGGTGGATGGATTTGCTTTTTTTTTAATACTCCAAAGCATTAATAATTTGTTGCGATTCATATCTTCATTTTTCGAATGTTAATTATTAGTCTTTTTTTCTTCGTGTGTGTGTGTGTGTGTCTGTGCATTTTTATTTTTATTTATATTTTATCCCAAATAGAGTGCAAAGCATGGACACGAAACAAAGTGAGTGGACAATGCTGGCTGAAGAAGAAAGGTGCACCGGTGCCTAGAATATGTGCTGCTTGCGACAGCGGAGTCATGATTGAGAAAGGTGCTCCCTTATTTTTTTCTTAAATCAGTATTTTTTTTTAATTCTTGTTGTTATTACTTGTTGTTTTGCACGTTTTCTTTCATTGTTTTATTTCTGCTTGCTGCTGCTTTTACTTTCCAAAAGCAAGAAAATATTTTCCCCGGAAAAAAAATATATATATCATAATAATGGAAATTGTATTTTGGAATAGATGTCTATCCATTTGATGTTGGAACAGGTTCGAAAATGGATTGGGAAAAAAACAAGCTACCTGTTATATGCAGACTTGCAGAAAAACAACTTTCACGGGAAATTTCACCGTGAAATTTTATTGGAACCTATAACCCCTCGACCTTTTTTTCTTTCTATTTCTTTCATGATTATTTGATCGAGTGATTTTTTTTTATTTTTTTTCTTGCACTTGCAGTGACACGAGAAGAAATTTTACCGCTCCACCCTATCGTCACCAAGACAGACTGAATGCTTTTTGTATAGGTGTTTTTTGCTTCCTTTTTTTTGCAGCAATTTCTAGATCAACATCTAAAAATGCTATTTTTGAAAATTTACAAGCTCGATCTTTGAAAAAATATTCCTGAAAAAGAAATGTTCTTTTTTCAAACATGATACTTGACACGTTGGAATTTTTTATTTTTTTTTCTTCTTTTTATTCTGAACTGAATATGACAATTTGGACTGGTCTTATTGATTGTGAAAGTTTTTTTTTCTGGCCAGGTTGAAAAGCAACCAGTAAAACTAACTTCTCGGAAAGAATAAAGATAAAATTGTCGATTTTTTCTTTAATCTTTTCAAGTACCACATTCATATCGGGGCCGACCTTGCAATTTTTTTTTGCTGTCAAATGCTGAGACTGTGTGGAACTGCTGGGTGGGGGATTCCTTTTTTTTCCCCTTTATTCTTCTTTTTCTCAAGTGACATTTGTCTACTTTATGGTGTCAAAACTTGTCGCTTTGTGTAAAAGATTTTTTTTTTCACAACTTGATGTTTTTGACAAAAAATGTGTTTATTGTCTTTGCTTCAATTTTTGTTTCTGAATTTCTCTTGATTTTGCAATGATTTCCCCCAATTGTGCTCAGTGGCGGCGTGTACACACTGGCTGCTCAACGATTAATCTAACCAATTGATATCGTTGATATAGAGTCCCAACTCCTGCTGAAGCCCTCCCTGTTTTTCTTTTGAACCCACATGAAATAATTAAATGTAACCCAGTTCTTGCATGCAATCTACTTTCATAAATCCAATGGTTATGATTAGTGTTCCTTGCCATTTCTTTTTCATTCAAAAATTGTCAAGTCCAAATATTTCTCTTTTGTATCTATCAAATCCATCCAAAGCTTCTTTGTCTGCGGATATATTTTTTCTTCAGAAAAAATCACCAAAAAAGGAAACTATATCTGCACCCCAATATACCCCCCCCCCCCTCCTACCCACCATCTGACAATGTGCAAAATCGTATGCTGCTGTGCATTTGTATGTCGAAGATCTCTTCCCTCTCCTACTTTCAATGCGGCAAGGCTGGCTTGAATTTCATTCCACCCCCCTTTCCCTTGACCCGGCCCCAGATTATCCACCATGGTGAACGTACGGAAAATGAAGGTTTCGAAACAGGCCCTTCAGTGGTTGCTTGTTGTGAATGGGCTTTCACTCAAAACAGACGGTGGTGTTGATGCCTCCTTTATGTTTTAATCATGAGTCAGCACGGAATCGAACCGTGGGTGCTGCCAGGACAAGCACTGACAACTGACAGATCTTGATGTGCAGCACACGGAAAAAAAAAAGGCTGTTGAGATAAAGAGGTGGGGGCCCACCTCTTTATCTCAACAATGCATTTTGGACTCTTTCTGGGCTTGTCGAAAAAATAATGGAATAACACATCTCAGCTCCCAGAAAAGATGCTTATTTTAAATTGTGAACGTATAACTTTTGCCAGCAGTCTTTCGATTGTCCGAGAGTTCCCCTCACCTTTTGAAATCAAATAACAGCAGCTCCGAAACGTTGAAAAACTTGCTTCGATTTGAGTTAAGAAAGTCAGTGCGAACAGAGGGTCTAGGTCATCACAGCAATGGCAGCAACTGTTGGTGGAATCTATTAATTCTGGTTTCTGTCAGTAGATGTCCAGACAATCGATGATTTCCACGGGGAAGCCTGCTCAAATTCAATCGAAGAGCCTTAGACACATCTCATCAGCCGAAACATTCCTTAGTGCTTTTTGAAAAAAAACCCTTTTGCATTCAGACGGTCATTGAAATGGATTTTGAGATGAAAAAAAAAGAACAAACACCCTGATGGCGGTTGCCGTGAAATCGATTTTACATCAGAAGAAAGTTTGGGGTCTTACTTAATCCTCCCCACAAACAAACAAACAAACAACATTTACATTTACATTATCCTCCCCACAGACAGCGCCCATCGGAGTTGAAGTGCATCCTTTAAGCCAACCATGATCATGATTTGATTTGATTTAAGCCAACCAGTCCCCTTGAAATAACATGCAAAACTCCCTGTGGATGTCACCTTTCATGGTCCCGAATGAACGCTCCAGTACAACTACAAAAATGCTCAACTGTCTCTTCGCCGAGAATCCACAGATGCAGGGATATCACCCCCACCTCAGCCCTTCGAACAGGATCGCAGCCAATCTCCCTTCAGCCCCCAAGCAAGACTGTCTGGGATTCGATTCAGGGTATGAAAACGAGCGAGAAGGGGTCTTATTTTTCTGCTAAAAAAATGTCTGGTGCTTTTTCTCTCCACACACACACACAAGCAAGGATGCCTCGAAGGCGAGAGGCTCCTGCACGTTGTCTTGTCAACATACATATCTATATTATGATAGAATAGAACACAAGGATTTGAGCTCGGGTCGGTTAGGCCCAAATCGAAAGCACTAAATCAATAACGGACCACACCACATGGACGCTCAAATGGGGGCCGTTATTATTGAGTACCTAGTTTTAGTAATGAAAAAAAAAGGGTACTTGATGCCAACGGCCCCCATTTGAGCGTCCCTGTGGTGGGGTCCGCTATTGATTTAGTGCTCTCGACTCGGGCCTAGCCAACCCGAGCTCGATTCCCTCTGTCGACCGACAGCCTCCAGTCGGTGGCTGTGAGTTGAAGCTCACGTTAATCAAACAACAACATCATCTTGTTCTTCAATTGATCGAGTCAGTTCCCAACCAGCATACTAACATGTGCTTAATTGTGTTTCAGATCGGTTGCATCTTCAACGATCCGTAGGAGGGACGGCCAAGGAATGAAAGCGATCAAGAATAATCACCAGGTGGGGCATCCCACCAAGACCTGTCTCGTTGCGTGTGTGTTAAAACAACCAAGCCCTTACAAAGTCGCACTCGCTCTGGCTCGCACGGAGTCGAGGCCGATGGTGTTCCGGCACTGCAGACGTCTCGGTGAAGTGGAGTCCAGGGCTGCAGTCTCAGCTCGGCTGAGTCTGGGCAGGGAAAATCAGTACGTCGTGACGAGGCAGTCTTGACCAGGCGTGTGTGTTTTCTCCCCCAGGTGTCGCGCGCCGCCATCGACTTCGGACTTCTTCGAATCTGACGTTCATGGAGATCTTTCAGGTGTGCACAAAAATGCGGCAAGTATATGGGTGGGTGGGTGGGTGTTTTTTGGTTGAGAAAGACAAAAGGAGGATTTCTTTGTAAGCCACGGGAAAATAACAGGACCATCATAATGACTTTTATTGTGTCTTTCCATCTGTTCGTATCACTGGATGCTGGGTATCTTCTGCTGTGGGTTGTATTGACTTATTGATTGATTCACTTCCTGCGAGTTGATTTTCGAACGTGTCTACGTTTTCATAACAGCATTTCTGCTTGTGTCTTTTAAAAGAATTCAGCAGGAAACGTGGAGGGAGAACAATGAATGAATGACACTATGTAAAACAAGTAAATAATGTATCGATTGGTTGAACTTTCAAAAGACATACAGACACATAAATTACATTGTGCAGTGGAGGAGAATATATGTGTGCAAAAGAGTATCAAGGCCAAGTTGTGTGAAAACATGACCCTGTGGTGTCAAACCACGCTCCGGAAGGCTGAGTATCGGCTGGAAAGTGAGAATCGCTGAGTGGAGGGAAAGACTGGATCAGAAGACAGTTTTTGATTTGCCTCCAGCTGAACAAACACTAGTGGACCTGCATCATGTTTTAGGAAGACTTTTTGATGCTGCCACGAAACCAGGCCAAAATAAGCTTCAACAGCCACACTGGCTCATGAAGAAGAAGCATGTACAAAAAATTAAATAAATCTGCTCGGCAGAATAAAGCTGACGATCGTCCTGCTGTGGTTCTGCTTTTTTTTTTTTTTTTCCTACAACTTTTTTGGTCATTTTTCCGTAGCCATCTTCTTATCCAAAGGAATGACACCATTCTTTCGATCGTGCTGACTAACCACACAACAAAGAAAAAGTGTTGTCACAAGAAAAAAATCCAAATCATCATCACATTGCCGCTTCTTTTACTTTTCATTCTCGCTTTTTTTTTTTCTTCCACCCCCCCGACTCCAAGCAACCAATCCCAACCTGGCCTGAAAAAGAGCGATCCTCAAATGTTCTTCGCCTCCGAATAAGATTCGGCAGTCCACCAAATCCCCACAACGAAAGCACACCCAAAAATAGAAGGAGGCCACCTCCCGTGCCGCTCGATGCACAAGACTGTGAAACTCCACAAATACACACACTTTTACGAATGTATGTTTTTCAGAAAAATCTAGACCACCCCGTGGACTTCCCTGTCTTGTGATACCACCTGCCATGATGAAGGTCAATTTGGGCTGAAAAGAGAATTCCCAAAACCCTCCACTTTTCTCGCGTATGGGGACATGATGCATAATTGTAATCTTAATTGTAATTGTAATCATGATTGCTCCGTCGAATAGCATGAAAGTTTATTCTTTGTCTAACACATGAGTTTTGTCCTCTCGATCCATACAACCATCCATCTCCTTTCCCCTTTTGCCGCGGTACAATCTATCAGTAGGCAAGTCTAAGTGGGGCTTGGCTCTCCTTCGCATTCGTCAGGATCACTCTAATCATGCACCCGCCAACTGACAGTATCTTCTTCTCACCCCCAGGTCAACCAGGATTTAACCGTAGCAGTATACAGGATCGAGTTTGATTTGTCCGTTCCTCGAACGAAAAAGGATCCAGCGAGTAACTACCCAGCCCTTTCGATGGCATCGATGAGAAGTGCCGCAGCCGTGATCTTGTTCGGCGTTGTGTGCTCGGCGCTTGAATCAGGTGTGCCATCGATTTCGATGATCCAAAAAAAAAGTTGAAAAGTTGCTGACGCGATGAGAATCACAACGGAAAGGTGCATCCTTGAGTCCTCTTGTGGCTCCCGATTTCATCACGAGCACTTTCGTGTGCTTGGTTCTAGGTGGTGTCGATCCCCCTCCAATACAAGATGATCATTCCGAATTAGGATGGTTCAAGCGACCCCAACAGTCGTTACCAGTGTCGTGTTCGGACGATAAAACCAAAAACAAAATCGTGAGTGGATGTTTGATACCCAGCACACTGAACAATATCTTCCGACTGTGACAAATTCACCAGATCCTAGCGACAAACTACTTCCCTTTCCCTGCTGTTTCAATTGAAATTAACCGGATGTGGGGATTCTCTTCAGGTACCAATCGTGCTGCCCATATTCACCAAGAAATATGCTCTGAAGATTTCCATTGCGTACGAAATTCCTGGAGACGAGGTGGGATGCTTCTCAAGCTTGAAACTAGCTTCAAATTTCTCCCAGCATTTTCATTGGGCTGCCTAGCCGCCTTGGATTTAACAAAAGCTTTGTGCAGGATCCAAGTGCGGACGTTTCGGCCGCCACATCAGCACAGATCAGAGGGCGGAGTCTCCTGCAAAGTCGCGAGCCGACCCACGGCGCATACTTCAGCATCAATCTGGAGAAGAAAGATGGAAAAGAAGTCCTCGACTTTGGTGATAATGTCAAGCTTGTGGGGTACCAAGGGCTTGATGGAAACGACTACGAAATGGTTACGCCTGAACATGGGTAGGAATTTTTGCCCCCTTCACACACGCTCTGTTCGGGTTTGCACTTTTGATGGAGGGGTTCGCAGGAGAGTTCAGGATGCAGAGATTTGTTTTATGTGGTAAATGACGCTGGAATGTCTGTCCCAGATCGACTCTGCTGCAGAATGTCGGACTTTGGGGTGTTCACAAAAACGGTTGCGGCTTTTCTGCATCGATTGATGTTGCAGTGCCCACAAGCGGGACCCTCAGCCTGCAAGTCAAGAATCCAGATAGTCCATACGCTGAGCCAGAGACTATTAAGCTAGATGTTGGCGTCGACGAAGGAATTGTTACCCAGTTCGGGCTGACGCTTGACCACTTGCTGTGTGCCACGGTTAATGGAGTCAGTGTCGAGGCGGTTTTGGATGGTCCAGAAATCGTGGAAAAGGTAAGGGCTTCATAGCACCTATTAAATAGCATACGTAACGAAACGAACAAAGACGGCTCAATATGTACACCGATTGCTTCGTAACGGCCAAAAACTGAGCTTTGAATATCAACGAAGGATGGACACTTTGAAGTCGAAACTGGAGCACCATACCATCTCCACATACGGCCAACAGCAGCCAATGGACTTCCAGATAATTACCAGTCCCTCTTTGAGAACATCTCCTTCAAAGTGTTATGGGGACGTCCAAGCAAGCTCAAAAATAGCGCTGAAATATTCCCCAGCTTGGAGGAGCCAGACATCGCCGGAGCAGAGCTTCACTTTAACCACCCTGGAATTTATCAGGCGGTATTGGTGGTGACAGACAAAGTGTCTGGTAAAAAAATATGCGTGCGAAGCTATAAGTTTCACGCTGTGAAAAGTAAGTCAGGAGCAAATCTCTAGAAGAAAACCCTTCAATTTTGGAAAGCAAAAAACTGACGTTCATGAGCAAAAGAAGAGGGTTCTTATCGATGGTTTCATGACTTGTAGTTGCACCGCTTCAAGAGATTGACACAGAGCACGAAGTCATAGCGGGACTGTGCTTTTGCCATCCCAGCTCCCGAAAGTTCGGCCCCTGGTCCAGGGAATGCGCTGCAGGGATCAGCCATTTCTGCGAGCGCCACCAACGTAACAAAGCGTGCCATCCCGACAACGTGCACACTCTTTCCCACCACCGCGACCCAGTGAGAAAGCTCGTCGACTATCGTTTAT
This sequence comes from Bryopsis sp. KO-2023, assembly GCA_030272585.1. Taxonomy (NCBI): domain Eukaryota; kingdom Viridiplantae; phylum Chlorophyta; class Ulvophyceae; order Bryopsidales; family Bryopsidaceae; genus Bryopsis; species Bryopsis sp. KO-2023. Next base: position 2,434,643 of record BSYQ01000010.1, read on the forward strand.
CTTCCTTCTTGCGAATTGTGTGCCCATCAGTTCTTTCTGATGAGCACAGAATCCCAATTCCAGCGCTGCCACGGACAAAGACTTCTGACCAACATGAAGATCTGAGTTGGTGCAAGCTTTTCGCGGTCAACATGGCCTTCGGCGGGGAGCAATACCGCTATCCCGTGACAACTTCGTGCTCGTCACGGATCGTTGTGGCGTGCGAAGGAAAAGTGGTGCACTATTTGTCGGACCTCCACTTCAATGTGGTTCTTCGTGGTCGATATTCCAAGAGAACCAAAGGTAAGCGGTCTTTCTTTCCTAGTACCACACCAGTTGGTGAGAGATACCCATGAGCAAACGATCAACTGGCTGGTTTGCGCCAAAGCAGGTTATGTTACGGAGATCATCAAAGATCACACAGCCCCTGGAGTCTTCATCGCCACTGTGGACACCCCTTGCCCATACGAGGTGAATTCCATCAATTCCTTTGACGTTTGTTTCGCGGAGCAACACATTCACAGCAAGCATGCAAAAATTATGAGGTGTCTCCCTCGCCTTCTCGTGTTTCTCAATTGTTTTGTGGCGCAGGGCTTTGTGAAGGTTTTCCTTGACGAAAAAATTCACGGGATCCGCGTCACAGCGGCTCCCCTGGAGTACGTGGTAAAAGAAGAAGTAGCTGTGATCGCTCAGGGGTTCCAGATCCTTCCAAAGCGAGTGCACATAGAGAAGACTCATACATTGATCAAAGTCCACGAAAAACAGAGTTTCAAACCCCAGCAAACCTATTATTGAATGTCGTTGCAACAATTCCAATTGGAATCGGGATGGGGAAAACTTGGTGTCCCAGCTGTGGACCGCTGGGTTTTTAAGAAATATGTGAACCAGATTTAAAACCCTCTCTCGGTAGAACTTACATGACGCCATGGCGGACGCCAGGCACCAAACAAACAAACCCAGACGTGTGGGAGGCAATAAACAACACTCACATATGGCATAAAGAGGCCATATCTACGCGGGTGCTACACGCTGCTGCACGGGAACCAGACCCCCCCCGTCTCGGTGCGGATGGAGCTCGCCGATCATCAGTCAATATAGGAAATTCATCCACTCAGGCTAGCAAAAAGACGCCGAAGGGGTTTCACAGAAGCACAGAACGTGTGACCCCAATCCATCGTGTGGAAAGACCCCAAAGCAGCTCGACGGGTGCTGCCCCTCCCCTTTCGGGGGTTGTTCCCAAAGCTCTCACACTTTTTCCGGTCTTTTTTGAAACCTCGGACCCCATTACCACCTCCTATCAGTAACATTGAGGGAAGATATCTGGACCCAGTGTGTGGCCAACACTCTTCCCCCCCTTCGCCCTCCACCACTGATCTCTCTGAAATCGGTAAGTCACCCGTGACGTGGACGAGGAATATGCTGTCGGGCTGCTTTCACGCATGTTCCGATCAGCATCTGACGCTGACAGCAACGCAAAAAAAGGTGGTTCTTTAGCAATCGTAAACAAGATACTGTGTTTGGTGGATTGGGTGCGAGCCAGTGGACGCAATAAAAGCGCGGCAAATCCACTGTGGTTGGGCGGTGTGGCAAAGAAACGAGCGGCCGATCTTTCATTCGACCTAGAAAAATGGTGGGTATGGTTTTGAGTGGAGGTATCCTAATGTCCAATTGGACCGTTGCTTTGGTGTCGATTTTCAAGACGGCTCGAAATGAAGGCACGTGCGCGTGCACGTGCACGTGCACGTCGAGCGTTCCCATCTGATTTGTTTCTTTGCTGGGAAATTCGGGTGCGCCGCCTCTTCTTCGATTCAACCCCAACTTTCGGCTTCCCGTGGCGGCAGCACAGCAAAACGATTAGGGTTGTCGTAAGATCATGCCGAAACTCTGGCTTCCTGCAGCAAGAGGGTTTCGGAGCCTTAACGAATGGACACGCGCGCGCGAGGGATTTCTCCGGAATGGTGAGCGGAATAGCGCCGCCATGTGACGCTGTCTGTTGCGTTTTTGCAGGAAGGAAGAGGGTGCGGCATCGTTTCGGAGATTTGCCACTCATTGGAAGAGAAACGGAAGGATCTGACCGCCCTCATCGGCAGACTCGAATCTGGCGAGCAACGGTGCGCTCAGATGTTACGGTTTTTGGAGGAAGAAAAGTCGCGATGGGTGCAAAAGCTGGAAGATGTGAAGGAGAACTCGGAAAGGGTCCAACGCCAACAGGATGAGGTCCAGCTTATGATTGAATTCCACAGGAGCCTGGGCAGTCCCCAAGACATTCGAAATGCTGTCAGGTGTGCCTAACACAAGGTTCCATCCCTGCAACTGTTTTTTTCCCCCACCCTTTTCGATCTCCTTTCAGAATTTTTGTTGGATGATGCGATTTTTGCATGCTGCATGGCAATGGCATTTGACATACGTAGGTGTGTATATATGTTTGAATTCTAAAAATATATGTGTAAGGAACTGTTGCAATTGATGGGCGTGTTGGTTGCAGGAGAGCCCAATGTGTCGTGGAACAGGAGCTCCCAAGAGATGTGCATGTGAGTCTCAGCAACAGGAAGGCGTCAGCTGTACAACACACTGATTTTACTCATTTCCTCCAGATTTTCTCAATGCTCAGCGACAGTGGTGCATCCACTCGGCCAACTATCCATCGCCAACTACTTTTCGCACCCAATGAAGAGCAGCATGGGAATGAACCCCCCCCTAATATTTGGTTTCTTTGCTGTTTTGCTTGATTTGCACATTATTACTTTTTTACTTTTTGTACTAGTGCATGCTTCCACTCCTGAGAAGACCGAATAAAATGGTTTCTGTCCGTATCTGTTATTATACATGTGCTGTCTTTTTCTTTCCAACTACATATTGCACCCCCAGCTAGCCTGTCCACTGGGAAAATGACTGATACCCCCCCCCTTTTTTGCATTTACTTTGTTTTTTTAACACACGTGTTTTTTCTAGGTCATGATAGGGGATTGCTTAAATTCTCGCCAGCAGCTGCATGTGAAGTCCTGCTTGTGTTGCATGCGGAAATTTTCTGCAAAAGATCTGCTGAAAGCATCCACCAGCAGCCGGTGTCGATTTTCGATGCGGCCATGTGGCCATGCAGCGGTGTGTGGCGAATGTGCTGAGAAAATTTGGGCGACGTCGAAAAAATGCCCCACCTGCAGGGCAGAATTAACCAAAAAGCCGGTGATATTCAAACCTGGACGCTGGCAGCATTCTTGATGGTTTGCATCATTATAGTTGGTGGCTGGGGTTTTGTTTGGCTGATTATATTGTTGTGGTTGATGAGAGTTGAGAGTTTTGGGGGGGGGGGATGATAGGGGTTCAAATGAGCAATGAAAAAGTTCTTTAGGCGGTTGAGAGGTTGTTTTGTGTGTTTTTTCTGTTTTTTTTTTCAACTCACATATTACTGCTATTGAGACTTGAAGAAAGTGAATATATCTTGTGGAAAATTGGGGGGGGGGGGGGGGGGGGTTGAATGGCTTTTGGGTGAGTCCTATGGCAATGACCTGGGGAAAAAAAGAGTGAGAGTGAGAGAAACGGAAGTTGCTTAATGGGGGAAAAAAAATACAGACTTCAAAATGTTTATCAATGGAAGGGTTTTTATTTGAAAAAATGGGGGGGGGGTGAAAGAAATATGTTTTCCGCTCACAAAGGAAAAGATGGAAAAAGAAAGAAAGTAAAACAAAAAGAGAAAGAAAAAGAAAAAGAAAAAAGAAAGAAAAACTGTAGATATTTTCAAAGACAAAAAGAGAAGAGGAGGAAAAAAAAAAAAAAAAAAAAAAAACAGAATGTGTTGGGAAGTTGCAACGTTTGTCACATGGTTGTGGTCTGTTGCATTTTTTTTCAGTTAAATTTGTACCATATCCACATATATTATTTTTTTTACTGTAGATATATTTGAATTGACTTGGGGGGTTGCTGAAAAAGTCCAAAAAGAGGCCAAAAAAAAATTGCCTCTGTGTGTATCTTTGTGTGTATGCTTGTGGTGTTGGAGAGATGGATTAGAAGACAAGAGGAGGAAAAAAACCAAGAAAATGTGAGAGGAACTCAGAATTTTTTTTTTTTTGAGTGATGGGGGAGGGGGGGGGGGGGGGGGAGTGAGGAAAAAAAATAATAAAATAAAAAAAAAGAGGACTTGAGATATTTGGTGAAGCCTTTTTACTTTCTTATTTTTCGTGGAGGAATTTCCCATGTGTGTGCGTGTGTTCTGATTATTTGTCCATGTCGGCCCGCTTCGCTAATAAACTGTGTGAAAAACCTTTCCAGCCAGAGTGGCCGAAATCATCCATCAGCATGGATATCTGGGCAATAAAAAAAAGAAAAAAAGAAAAGAATCTTTTGGTTATGATGATTGTTGAGGTTGTTTCAGTTTCAAATTGATGGGGTGGGAAGTTTTCTGTTTTTTAAGTATGGAGGCAGAGGGGGGATTTTTTTTTTTTTTTGCGGGGGGGGGGGGGGGGTGTTTAAAAAAAAAAAAATTTTTTGTAAATACCGGGGATTTTTTTTTTTTTTTGCGGGGGGGGGGGGGGAGTTTCAAAAAAAAAAAATTGTAGAGAAAGACAACGAAGAAGCAGTGGGACACAGTGTTTTTCTCTTTTCTTTGTTTGGAATTTCTGTATATTCCTCTATTGTTCAACCTGTGGACGTCTTTTTGCTTTTTTCCCCTTTGCCAGGGTTTTTCCATGCACGTGATCCCCCTCTTTGCTATAGCCATGTCGATGGATTGTGCAACTGTTGCGTATGACAGGCTTTTTTTTAAATGAGGTTGGGTGATAAGCTGGGGAGAGGGGGACTTCTTGTGGCTCATATTTGCTCCAAAAAAAGAAAAAAAAGGGGGGAAAAAAGGGGGGCGTGAACATGCTGCATGGGAAAAAAAAAAGAAAAAAAAAAGAGAGGGATCAGAAAAACTTGACTGGGGCACAAACGAAAAAAAAAAAGGAAGTGCTACCTGGTCGTATTGAATTTTCCAATGTTGATGGATCTGAAAAACAGTGGAAAATTCTCCTCCCCTTTTTTCCTTCCTAAAAAACAGTAGAAACAAGAAGAAGAGGAAAGGAGGGGGGGGGGGGGGGGAGGGGCTGGAAAATCTCACCGAATTGTTGGGGTTATTTGAACTGGTAAAAAAAAATGGCGAAGCATATCTATATGTTTCCAGAAGTACAATATCAAGATGGCTGCTTTCAAGGAAAGACTGTGCACCTTGTTCTATAATTTGAACACAAAAAGAAAAAAAAAAGAGAAAAAAAAAGAACTTTCTGGTTCTGCAATTTTTCCTTTTTATTTTTCAAGCCTCATTATTATTTTTTTGGGTTTTTTCCCTTCTTGTGTTGATATCGCAGGATTCACACCGGATCCACTCGGATAGATTTTCATACGTATATATATTTGAAAAAAAAAAGGAAACAACGAAAAGTCGAAAAGTCGATGTTTTTTATGTTGTTATGGTTCATGATGATGAAGGGTAGAAAAATATGACAAACCAGGATAGAGCATTATTTTTTTTTCATTTTTTTCCTCCATTTTTTTTGTTTCTTTCTTTTAATAGGGCTGCAGGTTGAGTATATTTCCTTTGTGTGCGGGGTTTTTGTCTTTTTTTTATTTTGGGGGGGAGGGGAAGGTGGGATTAAGTTCAAAAAAAAACAGAAATTGAAGAAACGTGTATGCAAATATGTTGGACAAGGTTTCATAGACCAAAAAAAAAACACATTAAAAATCTGTATATTTGAGCATCGTTTTTGATTCAGTGATTTCGTGGTGTATACTTGAAGACTCATAAAAAAAAATGAAATTTCAAAAGGGAACGAAATAATCAAACGAAGGGATGGTTTTTCTTCGGGGTGTTATTTCCCAGAACATAGTTTTGGCAAATATTCGGCAAAGTTTGGGGGTAGAACAATTAAGTTCAAAGGGTTAGTCATAAATGAAGGCTTTTGCTTATCAAAACCGTATTGAAAAATATCTATGACAGAACAGCTCAGCTCCCCATATCTCTTTTTTTTCGTTATTTTTTTTTATATTTGCTGGGTTTCGGGTTTTTTTTTTGTTTTTTTGGCTTCATAAAATGCAAAAGGGAAAAAAAATGAACTGAAAAAGGAAAGCAAATTATATATCATTATTATCATTGAATGAACATTTTTTTGTTGCATGTTTGGATTGTATGCTGGGGGCCGATGAGTCCATTGGCAAGGGCTGCTTTTTTCGTTTCTCTGTTTGAAAAAAAATACATCTGTATCATCCAGTTATCGTGGTTTTGTTCTGTTTCGTTTCTGTTCCAGGTTGGTTTTTCTTATTTCACCTTTTTTTTTCATCTGTTTTTTTTTTTTCATCTGATTTCTTGTCTTTTTCAGAGATGCAGTAAATCGAATGATGGAAAAAACGAAAAACGAAAGAAGGTGTATTTGGAGGGGTTGGAATTGAGGAAGGAGTATAAAAACATGTTGTTACTTCACCAGCTCTTGATTTTTTGTTTTTTTTCAAAGCATTTGATCAAACATCTTTTGCAATTGTCCGCAAATATCGCTTCAAATCAAATCGGCCTACTTACATGAATGTTGATTCCATCTGTTTGACTCGTCATATCGTTTTTAATTTTAGTAAGATTCCATTCCAAGGAAAAAGAACAAACTTGAAAATGCATCCTACTAAACTGATCATAGGTAGAGAATTCCATTTGAAACTCAATCGGTTTCAAAAATTAAAAAAAGGGGAATGATCCACTGCCATCAGAGTTGATTCTTTGTTGTTATTTATGTTTGTTTGTTGTAATATTGGTTGATCAATTGGGAGGAAAACCCAATGCATGAATTCTTACCCTGTCTTATCTCACTCTTCCTCTGTTATATTTTAGAAAAAACACACAAAAAACACCACCAATAAAACTGGAAATTACCTGAAAATTCGACCCGAGAATCGCACACCAAACTCATCGTCTCTTTGGCCAAAGTAAAAGAATCCCCTCCTCCCCCCTTTTGAAATCACAGAATGTGCAGATTGATCAAACAAATCCACCACAGCCGAATCTTCGGCGAGCGGACTTTTATACAGATGTTTTTTTCGGGTCGTGAGTTTGCCTCTGTTGATGGCACGCAGAATTTGTTGAGGGTTTCGAACGCCGACCGAAAATCTAAATGGCAGACGAGGTAGATTTCATCGAACTGGTGATTGCCAGCGAAAGGGTGGGGCAATGGATCGAAACCGTCAAAGAAAGCCATCATAATGAAAAAAGGTGTTGTAGAGACATGCATGTAGTCATTTATTCAGATTTTTTTCCACAAGATCTGGTATTCCTTTCCCCTCAGTTTTGATGAAATAAAAATAAAATAAAAATTCTATTCTTTCTGTGATCGTTGTTTTTCTTTTTATTATGCGTTATTTTTTATTTTTTTTAAATATATAATAGATGAGCTTGAAATTATCCAATCATCAATGTCTGTTTCAATTTCTGTTTTAAATCTGTTTTATTTTCATGAGAAGGAATTAGTTGGGTGCCTTTTTTTTTCAAATCAGCATCTGGCTTTTTCCTCTCTCTCTCTCTCCCTTTTTTTTTCTTGTTCTGTATTGCTATAGTTTTCATGGAGAAATCATATCAGCATGATTTTGTTTTACTTATCTCTTTATATATAATCTTTATTATATTTTTTATTATTTCATTTTGGGTGTTTTCCTAACTGCCCTTGAATTTTGGCACTCCAGGGTGTGGAGCGCTGTCAAGAAGCTTGAAGAATCTGTGGTCTCCAGTGAAGCTTATGCAGAAGAGGTCTTTTTTTATATATTTTTTTTTAAGTTGCCCATTAAACTGGGTCATAAAGCAATAGTTTGATACTGACATTGAGTTTCATCTGTTGTTTTTCTTCCAAAAAAAAAGTCCAGCAATTGAAGAGTACGGGAAAAAAAAAACCCAACCAAAAGTTCCCGAAAGTACATAGCCCAACATAGAAAATGGAGCAGAAGCAAACAGTCCAAAAAAACTATTATTTTCCCCTTTTCTTTTTGCACCCCTTTTGTTGCAGAGGAAGTCAATCTGAATGGGGGGATCCATGTTTTTGATTTTTGATTGTCCTCCACCTTCCTCATTTCAGAAAATTAAAATCAATTTTTTTCTCTTGAATTTAATTTTTCTCCTTCAAATTTCTACAGGCAGTTCTTGGCGGGGTTGTACCTCTTTTGGTGAAGCTTCTTGAACGAGATGGTGAGTGATTTTTTTTTTTAATTTTGTTACTTTGTTTTTTTTTTTCTGAAGTTTAATAGTTTTATTTACTTATTTACTATTTATGCTCAGCTTCAATATCTTGCTTGGTTCTGTTTTTTCTGTTTTTTCTGTTTTTTTATTTATTGATTTTGGGGGGTATTGTCTGCGCAATTCCAGAACATAACGAAGAATTCAAAGGCAGCATGTCCAAAATCATTGAAGTTTGCAGTGGAGCAAGGACTGCAGGAGGAAAAGTGAGATGCACTCCCTGACAATTCCAAATAAATATCTCGTTAAAGATCTCGTTAGTCTCAAGGGGGCTGTTGCTTACTTGACCTGCTGACACACATTGTAGGTTTCCTGCTTCGAATACGGAGAATTTTCGGTGGTGGTAAAGGAAGGGTCTCTCAGCGACGGACTCGGAGCCAGGATGTGGGAAATCGCACACATGATCAACAGGTAGGGTTCTATGTCTGACACTGGGGTGACAGTTGTCAATGGGTATTCCACGTCCTCTCGACCCCACCGCTCGCTTTGATCTTTTTTTTAATTATTTTCCATTCGTAAGGTTTTTTCAGGGGTTGGCTGGGTAGAGGCTTCTCACCTAGGAGAACCTAATGGATTATGGGTTCCCAATATAAAATCCTTTTTGCTGAGGATTTTGTGAAGTTTACTGAAAAATAGTGGGTGGGTTGATTTCAAATTTCAAAATAAAATCAAATAAAAAACTGAAAGTGCTTTTTTCCTATATTTATGGTGGAAGGTATCTTGTAGCCAATCGAGGTCTGGTTTCTGAAAAGAAAGTGTTGGAGATCGGCTGTGGATGTGGTAGCACTGGAATTCTGGCGGCAAAACTGGGCGCCAAAAAGGTGTGTGCCTTTTCAAAGGGTGAAAGAAACTAACATGCATTCAATCAACATTCATGGGAGCATTTCAGCACTACCTTTGTACAAAATCTGCTGGAAATATGCGATAACAGTCTCACATCATGTGTTAGAGGGTTGTTATGTGGTTGATCTATGTTTGGCTGATGGGGGAATTCAAGCGTTGAACGAACATTTTGTGTGTGGATCCAACCAAAAACATGCGTAACTCGTGGATGTGGGGGTTTTGGACAGGTGGTGTTGACCGACTGCGTGGATTCTGTTTTACAAAATTTACGGGACTGCGTGCACCTCAATGCGGAACCTGTGTCAGACCACATCAACTTGGAGGATTTGGACGATGCCTCCACCGTGTCAGACCTGGACTTCGATGAGTTAACACTGGAGGAAAACGACGATTCCCTGAGCTCTTCCAAACTTTGGGATTCCAGCAACATGTCAGTCAGGTACCTTGACTGGTCTGAATCCCTGTCTCATGATCGACATGGGGGGAAAATCGAGTCGGTGTCAGAATCAGATGCTGTCGATTCAATGATGGATGGGGAAGCTGTGCAAGGTCCAGAGAAGGTGGATTTCGACGAAAGATTTGATGTGGTGATTGGGACGGATGTGATGTATGAAGTGGGGCACTCTGAACTGGTGGCGGCAGTGATTAGTCATCGATTGGCGAGCGGAGGCAGGTGTTTGATTTCTGGAGCCGTCAGAGATCAGGTACTGTTGTCGAGGGATATGTCTGAGCATGAATGTCTGACTCTGTAAATCACCCAAACGAAAATCCCAGATGTGTTCATGTTTATATGCCTGCTGCGTATAGGTTTGCTGTCTGTCTTTATCAGATCCTTTTTTGATGTGCTGGAAGAAGGGGGCTCCATGAGGCTGACATGCACCTGCAGAAATATCTCAGTTTTGTGGCAGTTGATTGACATCCTTTGGTTTTGCTTGGTCATTCAGGGAGTCCATGACAAATTTGTGCAGGAGTGTCAAACCAGGGGACTTCGAGTCGAAATTCACAAGATCCCGACACCAGAAAGGATGAAAGCCAGAGAATACGAAGGCGGCTTCATCATGATGGCCGTGGACTGGGCAGAACAACCATCATGGAAGGATATTTCATGGAAACCGGATCCTTCCTCCCTCATGTGAAATCACTTTGTCTTTCTTTTCGAGTGCTGTGGGGTGGGGGATTAATTTAATAACTTTTCCCTAAAATTCCTTTTGAGAAAAATACTTTTGTCTCTACAGCAAACCTTGATGTGTACTTTACGGGCTTCTGAAATCCATGAAATTACTGATTGATGCGATGTTGCCAACCGAGAGCCCGTTTGTGATTTTCTTTTGCTGGGAAGGGGGGTCCCTGGTAACTGATACATAGACCAGGCGATTCAGCGGATATTCAAAATCCACTGAAGATAAAGCTTATCTCTAGAGATCTGGACCGCCAGTGGTATGTATCGTTTCAGCAGCGGTGGCAATTGCGCGTGCAATCAAAGCAATCAAAGGTGGCTGGGGTCTGACGTGCACGGATGGACCAAGCGATGGAGAATCAATCATCACTGCCGACCAATCAAACCATGGTTCTAAAGATTTCCATCTCTATAGTCGTTGAATTAAAAGGGAATCTGACCATTAACAAGGAGGCTCTGTGTACCTTGCCAGTTTCCAACCTCTCTACATGGTTCAATTTATCTGAAGGATAGATAGTGGTCAGTGGAAGAGGGATTCAAAAGAGTGCTTTTATTGGGTAATATGACTGCCTTGCTTTAGAGAGTGGCGGGCTGTACTGAACATCTCCTTGATCTTTGTGACCATCCAAAAATCAATCGCTCAAACACAAGCTAAGGAGATACGGAATGCTAATGCATGCAACTGAACAGAAGGGCACCCATCAACCCAAAAATAAAACGAACGAAACATACCCAAAGATTTCTTTCACATCACGAGCATCCCCCCATCAATACAACCGCAGGGTTGCGTGCCAAAAGCTGGATCAATCCAGATCCTAAAAAAGCCTGACCATATCGACCTAGGCAATCCCACAAAAAAGGTCGAAATTACCACTCCCCTAGAAATGAAAGAACATTGGTCTGACTATAAATTGTCGGGCAAGTCGAGACTCATTTACCAAGGATGCAACCGGGACTTCATTCCTTTCCCTGTGTGCCTTCTCTGTATGCAACCCGGCCATTCTTTCAATGTGATTTTCTTTCTCTCTTCCAAGATGCATTGCATCGAGGCTGACAGATCCATGCATAACATCTCACATTGTTTGCAGTAAAGTTTGTTGCTGTCACTCTTGGATGGAAGCATCTCATGTTAATGCTGTATGCACTCTTTTTGTCAGATGGAATCATCAATGTTTGAGCCTATTATCAGGCCTCATCGCAAATCCTGGCAAAGTCAACTACACCACTGCGAAAGCTGGTGTGATTGGTTTGTTGAAGCCACAGGCGCAGGAGACCTTCAACGAATTGAACTGAATCCAAGCAGTCTTGGAAATGTCGTCACCATTTGTTTTCAAAATGCATCACCAAACTGCCGCCAGAGCACTGCTCAGGTCATTGCCTTGGTCCATGTCTACTTCTGTAAAAGTTACCATCTTCACCAGCACACCCTTCCCCAAATCAAATCAAAAACAGGTCCTACACTTTGCAACAGCAATAATGCACGTTAAGCAGTGTATTTGGGGACCTGATCCCAAAGTATACAAAGCCATGACCTGGTGGCGCATGACCTCTGTCAAATATCATTCATGAACTTGTCATGATCGGTGACTGGATGCATCCACATCCATCCATGCATGTTTATCTGGAAGGAGGTCGAATGAAACCACACGCGCACGCTGTCTCACTCTTTTCAAGACTCGCTGTTTTTAATGCAGACCGGGAGAATTTATTTTATGTCGACTCTTCGAAAATAAACTGGTTGGAGGCAATCGCAATCGCGCAACGCTTGCCCGAGAATGGAATGCAGCATCGCCCGCCGCGACGTTGAGTTTCTGGATTTACCTCGAATGATTCTGTCACGTGTGCGAATGTCAGACGGCCAGAAACCCATGATCAGCGGCGCGCACCTTAAATTCCGGAGTTCTACGGTTTTTCTCCCTCCGCAAACAAACTCTTTTCGAGCAACGTTATTCTCGGCGAACTTCTGCGAATTCTTGCGTACTTTGGCGAACACTATCTTGGCGAGCATTGGCGAAAACTCTTTGGCGAATTGGCGAAAATACAAGGCACAAGCACGGCGAATACTTTGGCGAATACGTTTTTTTCTTTGACTTTGGCGAATACTTATTTTGTTTTTCTTTGAAATGGCGAACGTTTACATGGCACTGGCGAGTATCTTGGCGATAATGGCGAACATTCTCATATCACTTACGGACACCTTTGCGAGGACACCTTTGGGAGGCGAGTTTCAAAAAACTTTCGGGAGCTTGGCCGGTACGAGCTTTAAAAAAACTGTTTTTACTCTCCTTACGGATGCCGGTGTTTTTTGGGTTTTCTACTTTTTGTTTCTTCTTTTCGTTTTCTTCGTTCATATTTCTTACTACGCGACTTTGGGGGCGACGAAGAAGGAGTCAGAAGTTTCCGACCTTAAAAAAGAGATTTCGATGCTGAAGAAAAAAAACAAAGGGCTGGAAGCGGAGTTGAGGAAAGAAAAAAAGCGAAACGAGGACTTCGAGAAAGAAAAAAAGGACCTGAAAAAAAAAAACGACGACCAGAAAAAAATTGTCTTCCCATGGCTCCAGAAAAAAATCGAGGCAGCCCGGTCTGCTTTGAAGGAAAAAACTGAGCAGTTGGTTGAGGCTACAGTAAAACTGGGCAAGGTTGGGGTGGACTTGAAGAAAAAAAAGGAAGCATTGGAGGAGGCGAAAGAGGAACTGAAGACTGTGAAGAAGGCCTTGGGGTTGGCAGAGGGGGAGCTGAAGGGCACGAAGAAGGAGCTCAGCGGAACTCAGCACAAGCTTGTGGAGGCCATGAAGGTGGTGGAGACCATCAACGATGCAAACATCAGTCAGAAACTGACCAACTGGGAGGGAGACCTGAAAGAGATGAGGGCAAAATTGGGGGACATGAACAGGAGAGGAAAGAGTCTTGCTCAGGCCAGGAAGAGTCGATGAGCTGCAACTGGCTGGTGAAAAGGTAAGGAAGAGACAAAAAGGAAGTCGTAAAAAAAATCAAGAAAATGGGAAGGAAAAGAAGAAAGTGAACATAAAGAAGGAATGAAGTGTTAAAAGATTTCCAGGAGGTGGTTTTTCGAAAGGGAACCCTTGACCAGATCAATAACAATGGTATGGCAGTAAAAATTAAACTGCAGCCTGCTTGGGGGCTGAAGGGAGATGGGCTGCCATCCTGATCGAAGGGCTGAGGTGGGATTGACATGTCTTGGAGTGCATGACATGAAGAAGCCTTGGTCAGGGAAGGAAGAGTTGATGAGCTGGTTGATGGACAGGGCAGCAAAATTCCTCCTGCCGCCTGACTTGGGGGCTGAAGGGAGATGGGCTGCCATCCTGATCAAAAGGCTGAGGTGAGGGTGACATGTCTTGGAATGCATGACATGAAGAAGACTTGGTCAGGCCAGGAAGAGTGATGAGCTGGTTGATGGACAGGGCAGCAATATTCCTCCTGCAGCCTGGCTTGTGGGCTGAAGGGAAATGAGCTGCGATCCCGTTCGAAGGGCCGAGGTGGGGTCGATAACCCTGAAGTGAAGTGAGTGTTTTTGAATGTGCACTGGAGCATACATGATTTGGGATCATGGAGTGTGACATCCACAGTGGTTTACGGAAAGCATTTCAAGGGGATTGGCTGATTTAGAGGATGCCCTTGGGCTTCGATGGGCGCTGTTGGTGGGGACGATCAAGTAAGACCCCCAAAAAGATTCTAAAATGCTTTTTTCTTCCTTTTTAATTTCAAACGCAAGATGGCAGACAGAATTAGATGTGTTTCACAGCAAGATCTGTGAGGTCAGTGCTTATCCTGGGAGCACCCACGGTTCGAGTCCGTGCTGACTTTTGATTGAAACTTCCGAGCCCATCAACACCACCGTCTATTTGAGTGAAAACGCATTCATAACAAGCAGCCACTGAAGGACCTTCATTTTTGGAAACCTTCATTTTCCATGCATTCACTATGGTGGGTGATGTGGGGCTGGGTCTAGGGGAAAGGGGGGGTGAATGAGGTTTGAGCCCGCCTTTCTGGTTAAAAATTGAATTGTGGAGGAGAGAAGATATGATTTTGCACGGGGCGAGAGATTGGGCTGCAGAATTAGGTTGTTTTTTTCCTCTACACACAGGGAGACTTGGGAGGATTTGATGGAGGCAAAAGAGCGATATTTTGCATTTGTTCATTTTTGAATAAAGCAGAAATGAAAAGGAACTTCTGTCTCTGCTTTGTGTTATTTTGTTCCCTGTGTTCAGAATCACTGAGAATGAGTGGTATGGATTCTATGGTAATCTTGCAAACTTTTTTAACAGTGGTGGAGATGTGCGATGCGAGGCATTTCAGAAAATGGATTAATTTGAGAAGGAGAACTGGGTAGGGAAAATCTGGATGTTTGTGGATGTTTGTTTGAAAAGCTGCGGCTGTCACGATATTGCAGATTAGTCATCGATTTCACCTCAATCAAATTCATTTCACGTCAATCGAATTTCAAATTGCATTGAAAATCACACACAAGACCTACCAAAAACGCATCCATCAACACACACATAATTTAGTTCGAGTGGTCACAATCAAAATTTGTGCAAAAAACCCCAGTAAAACTGTTGTTATACACAGTTTTACTGTGTATAACAACAGGCTGTTATTATTGATCCATTTCTGTGCGCTAATGAGACTTTATTCATAACAAAAAGAACCCAAAGAAATAATCACTGCAATTTCTTTTCTTTTCCTGAAAGGCCATTATTCAATCAGCATCCCGAACCCACACAAACTTCACACTCCCATCTATTCCAAAAAAAAAAACTGATCTCCGGCAACGACAAATATTTTTCTTGCATTTATGCACAACAGTGGCTGTAGTCGAATTTGATCAGCCCAGCCAAGCCTTCTCCATCCAATTTTTGCTCTGATTTTTGCTGTGCAGCACTTCCACTGTAGAAAGAATTTCGGTGGCATAATAAATCTGCGATGATGATGAATTTTTTCTCCATCGAGCTGCCGAAATGAACGAGGACCAAACGTGCATAATTAATTAATTCTGGCATAATTGTATCTTTGGATTTAAGAAAGAGAATTGGCAAAAAATTTCTTGCCAATTTTTTTTTTTTGGGATTTATTTTTGAATCCCGCCAAAAACAAGGACATGAAACAAGTCTCCATTTACATTGAGATCTCATCCCCTGCCTAGAATTACCTGGACCCCCCCCCCCCCCCCTCCTTTTTCCCCCTCAACCAAAAACCTGAAAAGCCGCTCTATCATACAAGAAATCCACGAGGCCACAAAACACACAAAGAAGAAAAAGGGAAAAAAAAGCCTAGCGCAAGAAACCGAAAAAAAAAAAAAAAAAGAACCTGCTGATGCTCATGTGACGGTTATAATGTGTCGACTTTGATTCCCTTCTTTTGCATTTTATCGATGATGTCGTTCACAGACTGACATACGGACTGCACTTGCTTATCCCATTCCATCAAGGGCTCTTCCTCTCCGTCAAAAATAACCAAGCCTTCCACCTGTCCATACCACAATTTGTCAAATCACCCTCGACCCTCGAGTTTTCTTGCAGTTCCTCCTTGCAAGTTTTTCTTTTGTACTTCAGATTCCTTTTTTTTTTGAGGGGGGGGGGATATCAACAAGGCAAAATAATAATTAGTCACCCATTTTACTAACGCTGTATGCCACCACCGTGTAAGTCCCCCGTGTTCAAACCTTGCATGCGTTTTCAACAAAAAAAATTGACCAATAAACGAACGACAGTCATTTTCCGTTTCAACATTGTAGTCACACTTCTCACTCAAATCTCACTCAAAAACTCACTCCAATGATATCGTTTTGAACCCTACCTGATCGATGGACCCCTTCAGCCTGCCTTCGGCTATCATATCAGCGGCAATGCTCTCTGCTCTGTCGGAGTCCACACCAAGAAGAGCGGCCAGCTCTTCGATGTAAATGTTGTTGTACAGTTTGCTGGCACTCAGCAAATTGTGCTGCATCACAGCTCTATCCAAAATCGTCGAATCGTCCGGCAGCTTCGCCAGCTGGTGCGTTTTCAAAGTAGAAGCAAAACGCTCGACCTCATCCCTGCATTATTAGCAAGATTTTTCCCCCTCAACCGAAAAGAAGTTTGAAACGACAACCCCAATTGCAAGCTGGTGGTGGAGGGGGGGGGGGGGGGGGGCATGCAAAACAAAGGTGTCACGAACCTGCGTAATATTCTCTCCATGTAAACTTTTTCGAGCAGAGGAAACACTTCCAGCTTTGCGGTGCGTTCGTCTTTGTAGAGGGTGGCAAGCATTCGAGATCGTTGAGGACCGGCGGCTGCCAAGATCGTGCAAGTCACTGCATCCTCCAGAGCCATTTCTAACTCTTCCTCCGTCACCCTGTGATTTCAACCAAAACTTGCCAATCAAGAACGTTTTTCTTTTTCCATTTCTCTTCACAGAAACAAGATCTCAATATTTAGAAAAAAAATCTCAATGTATAACATACATAACCATTGAGGGAGTGATACTGACGGCGTGGGCATTGGCAATACCTCTTCCCTCCGATTTGCTTTTTTTCCAATGAGCTGAGCTCATAGTAACGCATCGCCACTTCTAAGTAGCGACGTTTGGCATCCAGAATCCTTGCATAACAGCGCTGCATCCACAAAAACATGATCAGGAAATTACCCTATGACATATCCTCAAACCTCCCCAAGACATTACATCAGCACCCCCCCCCCCCCCCAAGTCATCGTCAATTTTTTTTTCCTGAAGCATGATTTTCAACACCTATGAAACGAAAAGTGGCGGGCAAATCTGCATAGCAACTTCCATTGGTTTTTCACTTTTCAGGTTGCAGGGAAAATTCTTTGCAGTTTCAAGAAGAGAGGCAAGATTTTGACCCCTCCCCCATGAGTCTGTCATGCCTACCTTGTACTGGAGTTGGATCTCTTCGTTTTCCGAGTTTCCTATCAGCTGTGCCGCCTTTTTCAAGTAAACCTCCGCATTGATGTGATCTTCGTCTTTTAGATATAGGGTTGCAATCCAGATGTATTTCTCAAGCTTGTAACTTTCATCGACCTGTCCTTGTAAACATACAAAAAATAAAACTTGACAAAAGAAAACAAAAACACTTGAAAAAACTCATTGTTCATTACCGAGGAGCGCAAACGAAAAGGAATTCCAAAAAAAAGAAAATTAAAAGAGTAAATTATAAAAATGAAAAGACTAAATAAATTAAATAAAAAAATAGTACTAATTGAATACATTAAAAAAAAACAGAAAAATATATTCAACGTTAACAAAATTTCAGGGAAATTTTTTAATATAATTTACCTGCCTCATTCCAGATTCCAGATCGATTCCGGCCAGCACTTGGGCTGCCGCAGTGTAATCCTCTTCCACGATCAAAACATTGGCAAGCTTTTCTCGAATGATCGTCGACTGCTCCTCGAAACTCACTGCCTTCGATTGCAAGACGTCCAGAGAACTTGCAAAACAGAACAAAAAATTAATAATATAATTATTATTACTCCTGTTATCATTATGAATTATTGAAATGTTTCTGAAATATGTATCAAAACGCCAATGCGTACATCTACACTACACTGCAGCAAATCATTGGGCTAATTTGCGAGAACAGGAAGAAGAATTTGCTCATTGGGTAGAAAAACAAAAGGATCATGTGCGGGAGGTAGACATCCAGTCATTTTCCCAATTAAAACATATCGCTCCTTTCGGTGGAGCGTTCGTTTTCTTTGCAGAAAAAAAAATAAAAAATCAAAATGCTTGCACAGAAAAGAAGCACATCGAACGATGATGGTTACAACAAAGGCCAAAAAGTAACATGAAAATAAAAAATAAAAAAATTGAACTCTTTAAAATTAAATGAATAAAAAAAAAATAAGAAATTTAACTTACTGCTCTGCAACCGCTCTTTGGCATTCGGAAGGCAAGCTCGAGAATTCATTGGCAAAGAAAAGCATAATTGGGCGACTGACCACCAGTTTGCTGACTTGCACGACTGCCAACAAAATAAAAATAAAAATAAAATAAATTGTGGCAACACCCTCCTTTCATTTTTCATTATTGTTATTTTTTTTTTTTTTTTCCAAAACCAAAGTTACAACGTTTTTTGCGCAAAAGCAAAAGAGAAAAAGAAAACAAATTTAATCTTCACCACGCAGCAACCGGGGCCGCTTGACCAACCATGGGTAACGAATCTTTTCACGTCTTCTTCGCTTCCGGTTTCGATAGCCCGCTGCAGCACGTCTTTAAACTGTTCGGTTTTCAATTTTTGGTCGTCCAGCGCTTCGATACGGTCTAGATCCATCGCGCACGAATGCACCCGATCGACACCTGCTTTCGCCACGAGAAACAAGTCCCTTGAACGACGGCACGGGATCGGTTCGATTCGCAGCGACCAGACAAAGTCGTCAACAGTTAGGAAAGCAGTGTCGTCTTTCTTCAACGAGCGCTGTGTTTCTTCAGAGTCCAATGTTGGCAGTACATTAGATTTGCTCCCGCCGTACATCGTATTTTCCCTTGGGGGTGAGTAACAGTTCTGTCATTTTTGGTTGGGATTCTGTCCTCGCGACGGATGTCAGACATAGAATCAGGGAAAGGAGTGTGCAGAGGAACATGGTGGGTAGTTGTGCGAAAGGATAGCCCTTGACGAAAAAAGAAACAAACACGCCGCGACTGTTCGTTCGTGGTTCGGGAGCTTCTGTCGGACACAACCGATCGTCTCAGGGAAAACATATTGGGGTAGCTTGTTGTTTCGTTTGGATCATTTGATTCTATACAGAAAGGGGAAGAGAACATAAAATCGAAAGGAGGGGCGAACCCAGGGACGGGGCTGAGACTGTGGCAGTCTGGTGCATTTCGTTCTTTCGTCTTTTGGGAATTCCTGAAGGGAAAAAAAAATTACAGAAGTTATTGTCGTGCTTCTGTTTGACTGCACCCAGCTGTCTTCTCTCCGTTTAACAACGGGGCAAAAAGCTCAGGGGAAAAGAAAAAATCCAACGAGAAACTACGAAAAGGCAAGGGGGTGGGAAAGCAAACCGTGCAATTTCCACCGCTCCCCCCTTTAAAATTATATATATTTTTTTGTGCAAAGTCGTCCGAATATAGAAACCGATAAAACTTGAGTTGAAAAAAAAAAAAAGAACCAGAAACCCGAGCTAGAGGGCATCCCAATTTCACACAGGACAAAAAATATATAGAAGTTGATTTCGAGGAGTTGTTCTGGGGGAAAAGGAGTTTACAATTGGGGTCCTGGAGCGTGTCGGTCGGTATTGCTCCAAGAAGATGGGGATCACCACGAGCCGGCTGGACAAAACGCTAACGTCCCTGCCGGACGGCGAGCGGTATTTCGGGCTGGAGAATTTTGGGAACACGTGCTACTGCAATTCCGTGCTTCAGGCGCTTTATTTCTGTCAACCATTTCGGGACGGGATCTTGAAATATGCAGCCAGTTTGGATAAAGAAGTCGAGGATACGGTATACACTTGTCTTGCCGACCTCTTTCTGCAGGTGAGTTTTTTTTCTAGTGGCTTTTCTGTCTTTTGCTTTATTTTCTGGAGGTGTTTGAACAATGAGCAGCATTTCTTTTTGGTTGAAGGCTCAATTTACTGAAGTTCAGTGTTGGATTTGGGGGGCTCCCACAGGTGCACAATCAAAAGAAAAAATCTGGTGTAATATCACCCAAGAAATTCGTTCAAAGGGTCAAGAGAGACAACGATCAATTCTGCGGATACATGCATCAGGTGAGTTGTTTTCTTTTCTTTTCTTTTTTCTTTCTTCCCCTTTTCCCTGGTTAATTGTCATTCTCCAGGAGTTTTGTTTTCTTGCAGATGGCAAGTATCTATTTTTTGCTCCGAATGATGTAGTTTTATTTTTATTTTTTTCTTATTTCTTATTTAAGCCACAACTATTATTGTTACATTTTGGGCTGCAGGATGCGCACGAATTTCTTAACTTCATGTTGCTGAAGATTTCAGATATTTTGGAGAAGGAGGAGCGGGCAGCTAGGTGAAAAACCAAAAAAAAAGGAAAAAAAGGAAAAAAAGGAAAAAATGCGCACACACTCTCTCTTCTCAAAGCCCAACTCTCCTCACCTTCCCTTTCCTTCTTTTTTCCCTACTTCCGTTTGATGCTTTTTGACAAAACTTTTCAAAGAAATACACTGCACAGAGTTTTTTCCTCTGATGTAGCATGCGGTTTGTTTTTCAAGGATCGACACCTGTGAAGCTGGACGAAATATATTTATTCATTTTCCTCCTGCAAAAATCAGAATCTCAACTCATGTCTCAATCAGCAACGAAAATGAAAAGACAAAGTTAGATTTATGTTGATTTAAAATATTGAAAAAAAAGTTATAAAAAAATATATGTATAAAAACTGTTTGTAGGGGAGTTCCAGCAAGCGAGCCTGTAACAACTTGGGTTCATGAAATATTTCAAGGCAAGCTGGTGCACGAGACTCGATGTTTGCAATGCGAAACCACCACCAGTCAAGAAGAGGTTTTCATGGACCTCCATCTTGCCATCGAGCACAACTGCTCCCTCACCAGCTGTCTCAAAAAATATAGGTAAAGTGTCGACATCAGGCGGGGTGTTTTTCTTTTGCACCCTGGCTCTGTGGTGCAGAATTTTCGAGTGGTCATTTTGCACCTGTGGTGGAAGCACTTTGGGGGCAGCAAACTCTTTGTCTTGGTGAAATATCCTTCACCTAATTATCAGTGTTACAATCATGCTACCTGTCTTAAAATGGAAAATATGCTTCCCTGTAATGGACTTATGCGTCCCCCTTCCTCTCTCCTCCCCCCCCCCCCCCCCCCCAAAAAAAAGGCAAAGTGGCAGAAGTAGTTATTTAAGCAGTGAAAAACAAAAGGATATCAAAAAGGGTGGTGATGGGTAAGGCTTGCGAGTCGTTTCGGGTTAATTTTGATTTTTTTTTGATTTTTTTTAATTCAGTGCCAAGACGACTCTTTCGAAGGGCGACAAATACTTCTGCGAAGTTTGTCAGTGCAAACAGGAAGCACAGAGAGGCAACCGAATAAAAAAACTTCCAGAAATATTGATTTGTCAGCTCAAGCGGTTTGATCTCAGGCGAGTATTAAAAAAAAACAAAAATAAATTCAAAATCCTCCCTTGATCTTCAAGAGTGTGATTCTAATAAAAAGATGCACTACAAATAAATAAGAAGAATTAGAAAAAAAACTGTTGAAAAGAACTGACATAAATAAATAAACCTAAATCATCGAACCTGTGTCCCCTCGTTTCTATTTCTCGTGAGTTTTGTTTATTCAATCTGCATTCGACGTTGCTGGTGTAATAATTCGGAAAAGGTTCTGGGTTTCCTTGACTCGAGGAAACTACTCGTTCATTTAGGTTATCTTTTTTTTCGGGGGTTGTGCTACAGAATGCAGAAGCTGATGGACAGAGTGGTATTTCCCATGGAGTTGAAGCTCTGCAACACAACAGATGATGCCAGCGATTGCGACAACGTTTACAATCTTTTTGCCGTCGTGGTGCATTCAGGGAGCGGGTTGAATCACGGTGAGAAGGATTTTCTTATTTTGAATTTGGTGCTCTGTATTGAGCCACCCCCTTCCTCCTCCCCCAAAGAAGAACCCACAAATTGGTGGGGAAAAAAGAAAAAAAAAATCGAGGCGGCAGATGACTAATACCCATACACACCACTACGTGTTTCAGGTTCAGCGGTGATGATTTTTCTAATTTTTGTTTAAATAGTAGTTTTTTGTCACTTCGAGGTAGTTTCCTTCAGGGGTATGCAGGGCTGCTATTTATTTCATATTTTATATATGTACATATTCTTTTTTTTTTCTTTTTTTTGGGGGGTGGGTGGGAAGGGGGGTTGTTTTACATCTATACAGTCTGTCACCTGTTCGATTGACTGTTCAGGTCACTATGTCAGTCTGATCAAGAGTCACGGCCACTGGCTGCTGTTCGACGACGATCAAGTCGAGCCCATCCCCGACATTTGGGTGGAAAGAACCTTCGGCTACCCTGCTCAAGACAGCAAAAACACCGATCGGGGGTACATCCTGTTTTACGAAAAATCAGCCTCCAGGGAAATCAGACCGCTGCCCAGCCCCCCTCAAAGCGTGGACGTAGTGAGTGGCGATTCGAACTCGACGGGATCCAGAAAATTACCTCATAAAGCTGCTGGGGTTTCGGAGCATTCCAGCATGGGCAGGGCGATGAGCGAACCCTTGGATTTCGATGCTAAAAATAGCAATGGGAGGGCAGCCGAGCATGCACTGCCGAGAGGAGGGAGCGAATTGATTTCGGCAGATTCGCTGTATAAGAAAGTGACCAAAATTGGATCTAGCATTTTCTCGATGCGGCCTTCAAGGTTGAGTAGCAATAATGGGTCTGACTCGGGGACACCAGGGAAAAGTGTTAAGGGCAGCGTTCATCGAACCCCATCCAGAAGCATCGCTTGATGGTCGATCACATTTTTTGATGCATGCATCCATGCATGCATGTTTTACATGCATTTAAACATGCATGCATGTGAGTGTGTGTATAGTGACGGGCGGCGTGAAAAAGCGTGCGTAGTTTTTTGTTTCTCTGGATTGGTGGTGGTTTTGTGAAACAGGGGTTTGAAAATTAAGAAAAGCGGGAAAAGGTTTTGGGGATTGATTAGCGAGCGGTGGCTGGAAGAAGGAGGGGGGTGGGCGTGAGGGTTTCCCAATGTGATTTCGTTCTATTTGGGGGGTTAGAATTGGAATGATCTCCATTGGGGGGGGGGGGGGGGGGGGTCATTGTAAGGGTGGATGGGCTAACATATTTTGCATCTTTGATGGCGCTTGGGTTTTTTTCTTTTTTTCAATGGAACGAAAAAAGGTATTGTCTGTGTTGTACGTGTCCTTTTATTTCTCCTTTTTTTTTGTTTTTGCTCGATGCTATCCAGATGGGAATGTATTCTTTGGGATTTAAGAAAGGAAAAAAAAAAAAAGGGAAGAAACTATTTTTAAAAGGGGAAAAAACTATGGCAAAAAATGGGGTCCCTTCGTGTGGCATTTTTCGCTTAGTTTTTGTTTGTTGGTCTTGTTTTTGGTTTGTTTTTCAGGAAAAGGCCGAAATGGAAGTCCCTTGTAAAGAAGTTGAAACCTCGCCACAGGAAAAAAGGGTACGATAAGTTAGTTGACGCACTGGAACCCCTCCTGAAAAAAATATGACCCCTCCTAGTTGCAGTTTTTTGGGAGAATTCCTCCTAAAAAAATTATGAGCCCTACTAGTTGCAGGTTTTTGGGAAAATTCCTCCTGAAAAAATATGACCCCCACTAGTTGGAGTTGGTTGGGAAAATTCCTCCTGAAAAAATATGACCCCTACGAGTTGGAGTTGGGAAAATTCCTCCTGAAAAAATATGACCCCTACGAGTTGGAGTTGGGAAAATTCCTCCAACGGTGTTGCTTCTTCTATTCATGCTTCTGCCATTCAGCCCGGCAAAATCCAAAAATTTTGAAAAGGGGTGATCTGTGACACACATACCCTTACACAAAAAAAAAGAGTGACAAGAAAATAGGTTGAATGAAAAATGGACATCTATCGATGCTGATGTTATAGATATCAAGGAAAACATGCAAATAGGGGAGATTTCCTGCATTACGTAAGAATTTTTGGTATCGAGAAACAAAGAGAATCTTTATGACTTGGCTTTTTGGATGGTGGACTGAAAGGTTGATTTTTATTGGATGGGAAGGGGGGGAGGGGAATTTTGCAAACAACCAGACAAAATTACATGCAAATTTTGTAAAGGAAATTGCTTGTTCCACTGCCCCTGGACATCTTGTCATGACCGATCAAGTTTGCATGTTTGTTTGTTCGACTGATTCCAAAATTGGCCACGTTGCACTGTGTGGATTTCCTGCTCCGAAAAATCAAGCGTTACCTTTACAATTCGTCCAGCATTTGAAAATCCAGCGTTGGCATTCGCATCCACCCACCCATCCATCCATCTTGCCGTTCACCCTATCAGCTGATCCATCCCTCGTTCGTTTGCGCGACAGGATGAGGTGCTTGCAAATCGCGACCTCATCAAAAGCGGCGCAAGACGCCCACAACGCGCCGCCCAATGTTCCACGATACGTTAAAAAAAATCCACCCAAAAGCAACGCGAGGCACCAGCCCCTGGATCCATCGTTGAAGAGGAGAGCGCTCCTGTCTGGTAATCAGCGAAGGAAATAAAAAAATAAAATAAAAAAGTAAAATAAAATGGGCTTAATCGTTCGCCCATCAGCAGTTTTTTTACTGTTTGCACTGGCATTTGGATGTGTTCGAGATGCCAATACAATGATCATTTTGGCTACCTCCCTTTTGATTGTTTTTCTTACTTCTTTCAAGTAGATTGAATGAAGTTTGGAAGTTTTCCACAGCCCATGTAACTGTAGAATCATGATTAGTAATCCCGGTTCCCCACAAACGATTGAATCCACAATAGCATCCATATCAACTGTCTTAGTCATTCTTTTCTCTTTTTTTTTTGACTGTGCTCCAGGGGTTTTGGCATCCGGTTTGGCTTTTTCGGTGGATGCATCATATGCTGGCAAAACTCCGTTTGATTTGGGCTCCTGCCAGAGTTTCCAGAAAGCAGAGGGGTTGGAAGTCTGCGAAGTCAGGAAAGGGAACGGGGATGCAGCTGAGCCGGGCGACCTCATCGAAGTCAACTACACCGCTAGAGCCCTTTCCACTGGTGAGAACCCAGAAAAGAACTGTGTTTTTTTTCACCAGTGATTTTTCTGATTTTAGATGAAAAGCGGCACACGGATCGATTTCGAGTTTCGTTGGTGGGTTTAGCAAACGCACAGCCCGTTTGTTCTCTGACCTCTTTTCTTTGAATTTAAACCTTTTCGTTTCCGCATTTTACAGGAAAGGTTTACGATGGATCGAAAGGATTTCGATTCTTCGTTGGGGAAGGGGAGGTGAGTCCTGAATCTTCCATTAACAAAAAAAATCATAAAAAAAACAAAACGAAAAAAAACAAAACTTGGGTTGCGAATCGATCTTTGTAATATTGCATTGATTTCCTTTTCAATTTCCTGATCTCTTTGACGTGTTTTTTAATGAGTTGCTTATTTTTTTTTTATTTTTTTAACTGTGTCGAAGATTATCAAGGGGTGGGATGAGGCGATACTGGGGAATTCTGAATTGGAGCCGATGAAAGAGGGAGGTCAAAGAACTGTGATTATACCCGCTTCGAAGGCGTATGGGAAAGCTGGATCGGGATGTTCATTTGGCTTGGATAAAACCTGCACGGTTCCTCCGGATTCACCTGTTGAAATCACTTTTCAGTATGTCAGTCTGATCGGATAGGTCAGCAAAATTTTCATAGGTGCCCCCTTTTGCTCGAAGAGGGAAAGGGGGGAGGGGGGGGAAGAATTAACCAAAAAAGGAAAATTGATTGTCTGACAGTTATGGAAAATTTTGATATTTTTTTCTTCTTCGATGTGGAGAATCGTGAAAGCGTGAAGGGAGGATTGCAGTGGTGGTTCTGTTCTTTTATGCTGTGTAATTTTTGCTCTGCTTTTTTTCGGAAAATTGTATGCGTATCAGATTCTGTTATATCTGTCGGTTATTTCTGACTACGATTCAAGGGTGAATGGAAAGGAAAGGAAAATAACAACATAAAAACCGCAGGCATATTTGCACAGTATGGATTTCATGATCTCGGAAACTGTTGGATGACCCCTATGAGCCCTTCAACAAAGATCAGATTTCAAGGGCACGTTTCACAGAAATCTCAAGCAACCAAGTCATATTATTTTTTCCCCTTCTTTTTTGGAAGTTTCAGCTTTGTTGCTCTCATCAAAAACAAACGGAAGATTTGTAACAGAAGCGTTTCGCCCAAGTCGAGCAGAAAAGTTTTAACCACACACTGAGCGATTTTTCGTTCTCTACGATTCGAGACAATCGTAACAAATTATACGATAATTTAATTTTTAAATTTCGATTTTGATTTCGCTCATTTTGTCGCTATAAAGGTGTTTTTTTTCGGCCGCGATTTCGGGGCCCCTTCTCCGTCGCAGTCTGATTTGGTGCGACGTTTGGTACGACGCCAATACTCTTTTTTCCTCCCCACCCCCTTCATTTTTTGGCGTCCACTTTTTCCAACCGCCGTGTTTGGTCGCCGGCGTTTCAGCCGTTGTTTTTTTGGGGAAGGGAGGTTGAAAAAAACACTTTTTACCAGGAAAAGAGGAAAACAAAACAAGGGCACCAAGAAAAACGGAACGAAACGAAGGAGGTCATCCTTGATTCGCCAACGCGAGTGGCTGGAGGGCAGCGCCAGGAGAGGGGAAGGGCTGCTTTTCTGTCTGGTTATGTTATGCCAGAGGTGAGCAAAATCTACGCGTCGTTTTTTCTTTTTTTTTTCCTTTTTTTTCTCTCCTCCTCCTTTCCACGCACGTGTTACCTTCGACGCGAATCACCACTAATCACGTCGCATTCAAATTTTATTCTCTGGGCGCAATCTTTCGCCGTCCCCTGCGCAAGTTGCGCCGTTCGCGGCGCTGGTTCAGGATTCCCAACGAGGAGGCTCTGCGAAGGGAATCCTCCGCGACGTGTTTTCTTTTTCCTTTCCTATCTTTTTTGTTCTTTCGCAAAACAGTTCTGGAGCGTTCGCCTGTCAGAGGGCATGTACGACATAGGAGTTCGATTCCAAAAAAAAAGAAAAATAGGCCAGAACTTGAGTGTTTTTGGTTGTTGATGGGTAGACAACGGAGCCAAAACCAATCAAGCAGGCCTGGAGCAAGGGTGCCCCAGTAAACACGGTGGCGGTGGCTGTCGAGCAGGAAGGGCCCCTGGTGAGGGAAAGAGAATTAATTTTTTTCAACAAACCCCCCCAGCAGAATGGAAGAACCACAAAAAACATTGAGAGAACACGGTGAACATGGCTGCTGCCATGCTTGGGAACAGAAACTGGCAGAAACCTGTTTTTTTTTCCAGAAATTTTATTGCGTCCAGCAGAAGGGAATGGAATCTTCCACCGCTGATCCAATTTTCTTTTCATCCAAAGAAGGGAAAACGGGGGGGGTGGGGGTTGTAGAAAAATATTTGTGACATTCCAAAGGGGCTCATAATTTTGCAAGTCTTATGAGAAGTTATTGGCCTCTTTTTCGATTGGTTTTAGCAACCCATGTTGGTGGATATCCATCAAGATATTTACAAAAAAACAACAGAAAAACACTGAGAAAAGTGCATGGGGCCTTCCCATGCAATTCAATTTTCCACCCACTTCTCACGGCTAGCCAAAAAATCAAAACGCTCCGTTCCTTCCTTCAACTCGTTTCAGTTTTGCACATTAATCAGGGTTTTTTTGGGGGGGATTCTATCTAAGTAAAATCATCAAGTGCAATGCAAAAATGACCCATGATAATCTTGATGCCAGCTTGTTGATGGAGGGAGGTGGTTGTTCTCAGGCGCAGCCCGACCAGCAGGCTGCTCCCTTGAGCGAATCCAATTCATCTTGGCCAACGCTGGGTGAATCCCGGGAGCAGCCACGAAGGAGAAAAGGGCGAAGCACCAGCACCAGTTCAATTCCTCCCCCGAGACGAATCGACAATGAAGGGTCCAACACGAACGGTCCGACACCAGGGCAGAGAAAAACCCGAGGCAGTCGAGGGGTGCCGTTGCCCCCCCAGGAGCAAGAGAAGCTGTTCAGGCAGTCGAATCCACCTCAGACGGGCAATGGCCCCAACATGACGCACCATCACAGGGAGCGAAGAAGATCGGCTGAGTTTGCCCCGGACCGGCACAGAGAACAACGCGACAGAGAATACAGGTGATTCTTCACTGCCTGTTCGTCAAATGTCCGCAATCTTCATTATCATTGTTCTGGAAGTGGGGGTTGAATCCTTTGAAATGTCTGATATGGGTGATGGCAGGTTTGCAACAATTGCAAACCGTTCTGGATTTAAAATCTGAGTTGGTGTCTCGCTCGCTCAGGCCGTCGTCTGCCGGCAAAGGAATGGGTCCAAGAGGAGGGGATGGGGCCGGGGGTCGAGGTGGGGTTGGCAGCGGTGGTGGTGGTGGTGGTGGCGGTGGCCGGGGCCCTCCCCCGCCTAGGACTGGGTATCACCATCAACAACAACAACATCATCATCATCAACAAAATCAACCGCATCATCAACCGCATCACCAACCGCACCACCAACAGCACCACCAACAGCATCAACCGCATCATCAGCAGCATCACCAGCAGCATCATCATGGTGGCCGTGGAGGTGGAGGCAGCGGTGGAGGCGGCGGCGGTGGTGGTGGTGGTGGTCGACATCAGCATCACCCCAGACCCAGTGCGCCTTACGGAAACGAAAACATGTACATGGGGATGATGGACCCGAGCATGATGTACCCCATGATGCCTCGTCCGGTGCCGATGATGCACCCAGCACCCATGTTTTATCCGGCTGCAGCGTACGGTACGCATGGAATGATGGCCTATCCGAATCCCAACACGGTGACGAGGCAGCAGGTGATGGAGGCCGTGAGGAAACAGATTGAGTATTATTTCAGCGTGGAGAATCTGAGTAAGGACCGTTTTTTGAGGTCGAAGATGGACCAGGAAGGCTGGATTCCGCTGCTTGTGGTGTCGAACTTTAACAGGTGTGTGTGTGTGTGTGGAGAGGTGCTTGGATGTGGAAATGGCATTTTTCTGTGTGTGTGTGTGTTTCAGGATGAGCGATTTATTTGAGACGAAAGTGGATGTTCGTTTGAAACGCTACCTTCCAATTTTTTTTCCCCACACTTGAACCACCCCTTTGACGGACCAAATTCCAGGAGATCGTGAAAATCGATTTTCAAATCCAAAATCGTGTTGTGTTTTTGTTTTTGCTGCCCCCAGGGTTCGAATGCTGACGCCTGACCATGGCCTGATCGTCGAAGCTTTGCAGCAGTCGGAGATTGTGGTCTTGTCACCCAACTTGAGCATGGTGAGGTCGAGGGCTTACACCGACTGGGTGGCACCCGGTGGAGACCATCGAACCCCTGCACCGCGAGTTTCTGGAGGGCCCACGGCAGCCGCCCCAGCCGGTCCTGAAAAATCGGAGGAGCCCAAGGGGCCGTCCGAACCAGCAGCAGGTGGTGAGGAGGAAAAGGAGGGGCAGGATGAGGAAGATGAGGATATGTTTCAAATGGACGAGGTGTGGTGTCTTGCTTCGCGTCTTTTATCGGTCGTTTATTTTACCCCCCCCCCCCCCCCCCCCCCCATCTGCGATGTTTCTTCTCCTTAGAATCGATCCCTCCAATAAGACATGAACAAATCATCCAAAGTCGGTGTTAGCGAATTTATTGCTGAATATGTTCCGGGTTGGGGGATCGTTTTTTGACCTGTTGAAAAGTGAATGGGATCACAGCCCACAGAACTTGTTGTAAGGAAATGGCAGGTCCAGAATTTGATGAAGTTGTATTTTACGATAGATTGTGTAATAGAATTTTAAATAAGCTTTTGTTGACGCATCATTGTTTTGATGTTTCAGGATCACGCTTCCAAGAAGGTGC
The DNA here is from genome assembly GCA_030272585.1 of Bryopsis sp. KO-2023. Classification (NCBI taxonomy): domain Eukaryota; kingdom Viridiplantae; phylum Chlorophyta; class Ulvophyceae; order Bryopsidales; family Bryopsidaceae; genus Bryopsis; species Bryopsis sp. KO-2023. Next base: position 2,464,360 of record BSYQ01000010.1, read on the forward strand.
CCAAGGGGGTGGCTGATGATGAAGAAGAGGAGGGAGAGATCGACGACCGCGATGTGGAAAAGCTGATATTGGTGATGCAAAATCAAGGAAGCAGCGCGAGGCCAAAGGGCCCCATCGACACAGGGCTGGCGAATCTCATCAATGATGGGCTAGCGTTGTACGAAGAGGAGTTGCAACAGGTCCGATAATGGTTTATAATAAAACTACTATTAAGGGTTTTGTGTTACAACTATCTTTGCGGCTTTTGTGGGTTTCTTTTTTTTTGGAGAAGTGAATTCTCTGATCATTTTTCAACTAGTTTTTTATTTCCTGGAGCGGAAAGAGGACACCTGTAACAATGAATTGAAAAAGAGTTGTAGGTGTTATTGATTGTTACCTTCCCAACAAACAGTTTGAGTTCGAAACTAAACATGAAATTCTCTTCTTTAAAATGGAGGGGGCCGAGATCATTGCCCCCGCCGTCTTTCTTCTATTCATATTTTTCTGCAACCTTTTTGTGTAAATGTGATGACTGCAGTCGAACGAGAAGAAGAGAGGTGGCTTTCAGGGTCAACATTTTTTTTCTTCCAGTGTTCCAGGAAGAGGCAGTGGAAGGTCAGCCAAAAACACACATTTTCCATACTACCAGAATTTATCATTGCATTTAGCAACTATGTGTGATTACAGACATCCCTTCCCCCGCCTCCCCTAGAGCAAAGCCAGCAAAACTAAGTTGAAAATATTTATTTATTTATTTATTTATTTATTTATTTATTTATTTATTTATTTATTTATTTATTTATTTATTTATTTATTTATTTATTTATTTGTTTATTTATTTTTATTTATTTTTATTTTTATTTTTTTATTTTTTTTTTTTTTCAAGTTATCATAACTTGAAAAGTGAGAAGGAAGGAAATAAAGGAATGATGATTTTTGTTAGAGCAGTGTCGCTCATAGGCAGTGGATGTAACAAAAAAATTTCAAATTTATTAAAGAAAGAGATGTATTCAAGATTGTTTTATTATTATTTTTATTTTTTAAGTCAGCGCTCGTAACAGGAAATGAGAACTGGTTCACACATACCTTCACACATGCATAAATATTTGTCTTGTGTAAAACTATTTCGCTGTACAAAAAATTATGACATGTGTCGGTTTTGGGAGAGGTAGGAGGAACTATTTGAGTTTACTTTAGTTTTGCCTCTCTTTTTTTTTCCCAGAGTGACGCAAGGAGCGTCGAGTGCAGTTGGATGGTTGTTGGGGACGACACCCCCAGAGCGTTCCGGAAGGTGAGAAAACCAAACAGAAAAGTCAACAAGCAAATAGACTTTTTTCTCAAAAAGTAAATGTGGCAGAAAATTTGGTGGAATAAATAGGAGGCAAAGAACCCATCAAAGAAGACCAGTCAAAATCACGATGAATATTTTTTTTGTGTCGATGATTGTCTGTCAAGTGGTGATGTGCATCCTTGAATAAATATTTAAAAAAAAATTGAAAAACGAACTAGAGTTTCTGCGAGGGTGCACACTGGATTCTATTTCGTTTCCAATTTTTTATAGAAATGATTTTTTCAAGTTACGGAATCGGCGACCGCTCTTCCCCAACTTGTTTTTTTTACATTTCTTTTTTTTTTGACCTTAGTGTGGCTGCCCGGAGTTTCGGGACTTCGCCGGGTTCTTTGAGCGGGTCCTACCTGGGAACCTCGGTGCCTTTTCCGAAATTCGATCACCCCAGTCATGCTCTGCTGAGGGAAAACGGTTTCAAGCAATTGCAGTACAATAAGTTTTACAATCGATGCATCAAGGACAGAGCCGCAAAAGGTAAAAAAAGAAAAAAAAAAAAGTAAATTTTTTTTTTTCCATTATCGACCACCGGCAGTATTTTTTTTTGCATGAAAAAAAACAATGTTCTTTTTCTATCATCAATCACCAGTAGGAGTTTTTTATTAAAAAAATGCAAGTTGCACAGATCCGAGGGAATCATGTTTTCTACGTCAGTCAATGAAACAATGTCGATCAATATCCACCCCCAACAAAATTTATCCATGAGTGCGTTTTCGCAACTGTAAATAGTATCGTTTTATAGTTTTGGAGATGGGTGGTTACTCATTTTTTTAAATCTGTTTTTTCTGGTTGGGTCGACAGGTCCAGGAAAATCGGAGGAAATGAACACCTTGTTCCGATTTTGGAGTTACTTTTTGCGAGACTCCATGAACAACACGATGTATTCCGAGTTCAAGAGGCTGGCCATAGAGGATGTCGCTCATAACTACAAATACGGCATGGAGTGCCTCTTCCGTTTCTTCAGCTATGGATTGGAAAAAGCTTTTCGACCCGAAATTTATACAGACTTTGAGGACTTGACTCTGAAGGTTGGTTGCCTGCCAAGCTCGCTGACCAGCGAGGAAAATGTTTTTTATTTTTTTATTTAAGTTATGATAAGTGAATATACTTAACGATATCATAATGAATATGTTTCATATCACAAACCACCCCAACCCCGCCCCAAAAGAGACCCATTGATAGTTTGTTACTGGAAGGTTTCATGCTTTCTTTTTTTTTCCTCGACAGCAAAGGAAATATATTTTTTTTGTTTGATACCCACGTTTTTTCCCCCCTTTTATCCGAATCTAATAAATTCGACATTTGCATATCTGACTGTATATATTTACATATATTTGTACCCATATTTTTTTTGTCTGTGTAAGGATTTAAATCCTGGATGACTGTTCAGTTTGCATTTTTTTGAGACGATTGCTGAAAATATGTTCCTTCTGCTTCGCAGGATTACGATAACAAAAGTTTATATGGCCTGGAAAAATTCTGGGCGTATCACCATTACAGCAAAATGCCCAAAGGCACACAAGTGAATCCAAGGGTAGGGCTGCTTTTGTTTTTGTACAACAGATATACATATAATGTAAATTCATATTTAATGTCCAGCACACACGCACACACACAGTCCAAACAATTTTTTTTTCTGAAACATACAAGCATCTGTGGAACCAAACACATTTAAGTCCTTGATTTTATTTTCAATTTTTTTTTTTTTAGTTGTTGCGCGAGGTTTTTTTCCGTCTTTTTTGTTTTTAATTTTCGAAGTGAAGGATAAAATCAGCAAAAGTGACGTTTTATTTCAATTGCCTTGAATCAGTTGAAGGAGTTGCTGGATGGAAAATATGCGACATTGGCTGATTTCAAACGGGAAAACGCAAGGAACCAGCAGGTATGGCTGAGAAACAAATATTCAACAGTCCAAAGCCACACCAAAGCCTTAAAAAAGAAAATCAGTAAAATCAATAGCATGGTCCCTTTCTTTCTCTCTTGCTGAGGGAACAGGGTGTTTTCTTCTTTTTTCTTTTTTTTCTTTTTTTTTTTTTGGGGGGGGGGCGGGTTTGATTTGGTTTTTTTTGGTTGAAAGAAAAGGAAAAAAAAAAAAATATATATATATATATATATATAAAGGGGGAGGGAGATGGGGAAAGGGCTCAAGGTGGGGCATCAGCGTTGACAATTTCTCCGTATTTGCAGGGTCGACATCACAAAGGTCTCAGCAACAACTCGAGACGCTCCGAAGGACCGTCTCCTGACAGAGCCTTGGGTCACGAGGCTACCAATGGAGACCTGCTGGGCGGCCGACCCCCGAAAGGCCCCCCTCCGGCAATGAACACCGTCCCAGAAGGAAAAGAGGGGTGCATCTCGACCAACGATGAAAAAGCGCCTGGTGTGGGTGGAAGAGGCTAAAAAGAAACTACGAGAAAAGCAAAAAAAAAAAGAAGAAAAAACAAATTAAATGTCGATCGTTTTCCCTTTCCTCCCCCTCCCCCCCCCCCCCCCCCCGATTCTCCACCTATTGTTCCGTGAGCATGTCTCTTTGCTTTCCTAGACCCTTTCACCTCCATCCCCACCCTTCCTTGCCTTTCTTTAAAAAGTGCAGCAACTTTTTTTTTTTCCTTCTAGAGATGATATTTGAGGAGAAGCGTGGGGAACAGAAAAAAACGGGTTAGAAAAAAAAAGCAGAGAAAGAAAGAAAGGACATAGTTTTCGAAGCAGTGCTCTTTTTTTTTGTGTTGGTATCGATTTTTAATATTTCATGTTGGTTTCGTTTTTGGTTCTTTTTTCCCCCTTTTTTTTTTTTTTTTAATCTTCGCTCGTTTTTCGAGGGAGGGGGGGGGGGTCAATGAAAATAGCGTTGGAAGGAGTTATGGTGATTCTTGATGGAAAGAGAAAAACTAGAAGAAAGAAAGGAAAAAGGGTTGATGACTAAGAGGGAAAAGACGGGAAATGGGGAAAAGGTGAAGAGAAAAAAAAAAAAAAAGAGACAAGAAAAACCTTAGGATGGATCATTATTGCATTCAGAAGGGAAAACAGATGGGGTGGGTGCAAAAAGAAGTGGAGAACGGAGTGCTGGGGTTTATACATATTTTTCCAAGGACCAAATATTGGGAGGAGGGGGAGGGGGAAAGAAGGAATGGGTGGTGGTAACTGATATAAATTGAGGGTCAATGAGAATATTGTTGGGTTTTTTTTGGTTTCTGTGTGTGTGAGTGTGTGTGCGTGTTTTGTTTTCATTTTTCCACGAAGGAGTTAGAACGTGGGGTGGGATTTTTGATAGGGAGAAGAAAAAAAAAGAAAGAAAGAAGAGAAAAGAGAAGGGTGAGAAAAAATATTTGTTTTTTTTTTTTTTTGAATTTGGGGGAAAATGAAGACTGGGGGAGCTGGGTGATTTTTTTAACATAGTGTCTGCTGTTCATTTTTAAAGAAGAATGGTTCGCTTTTTGCTTTTTCCTTTTTTTTTTTTTTTTTAAATGTTGGGGTGGGGGAGGAGTGGGTTCCGAAAAGGAAAAGAAAAAAATATAGATTGTGTGTCTGGTCGCCTTGTTTTGTCTTTTTTTCCCAGGATGATTTTGGAAAGACAGAGAGAGACTCAGGGGGAGAAGGAAAAAAAGAAAGAGATGGGAAAAAGGTTGGATTTTGAGGGAGAGGAAAAAGGGGAGAGGGGTTTGAGGAAAATTGAATAGCTGTTGGTTCTCTTTTTACCCTTTTTTCCCCTTCAATCCCGAAAGACAGTGAAGACCGTAGTTCGTATTTTGAAGAAAAAAAAAACAAGGGATTGGAGAGAGGTGAAGTGGGAAGAGGGGGGGGAAAAAAAGTTGGAAAAAGAGGGGGGGGAGAGGCCTTGCAGAGTTTCTGTCTGTGTCTCTCTCTTTCTCTGCGCATGTTCCTTTTTTTTGTGTCTTGACAGATGACCGCAGGTTCTCTTTTTTTTTTTTTGGTTATATGTTTTTGATGCATTCATCATGTTTTGTTGAAAAGTGAGAGGAAATGAAGGTGGTTATATATATATATATAAGGGTTCCCCTTTATTGATGGCTTTTGGTATCGCTGGACATCACTGTGCTTTAATGGATGTTTTCTTTCGTCTTGTGTTTTTTTTGGAACCCCCTACTCTTGCTGTCTCTCCAACTTTTTATTGACAAGTTTTTTGTTGAGGTCGATTTTACATGAAAGAAAAAAAAAAATGGGGGGAAAAGGAAAGGGAAAAAAAAAAAAACAAGTACATTTGACGGGCCATCTTTTTTTTTTTGGTTGTCGGGGAGAGATCAGCCACCCTTTGAAAAAAACAAAAAAAAAACATAAACAACGGAAAAAAAGAAGAAAACTTTCGATTTTGTGGTGGTTTTTGTTAGTTTTTTTTTCTCTTTTGTCTTTTGTTTTGGAACATATTATTTACATGTGAGTAGGAAAGCACAAAAAAAAAAAAGAAGTAAAGATTGATGGTTGTCTGGGGGTTTGTCTGTTTCTTTTCAACCTGGTTTGCATTGAGAAGCTGTTGGCATGCAATATACTATTGTTGGTCTAGTGGAAGGTTATCTTTTTTTCCTTCTTTCTTCTATTTGCCTTTTTTTTTTTTGGCTTTTTTTTTCTCTCCTTTTTTTCAGGAATCTGGACATGACAAGGGAGAAGAGGACTGTTTAAGAATATCATATGGTGTTGAAAAGAGAGGGCTTTTTCGAGGTTATGCCGTGCACTTGTTCGATTGACCAACAAATGTCGATTCGTCCGTGAATTCGTACCGGAATTCCTTGTCTTCTTTGTGGAGCCTGTAATTGTGGTGGTGGTTTTTGCTGCCTGAATGTCAGACCTCCCTTTTTTTTTCTGCTGTGGAGTAGAGAATGAAACTTGAGAACCAGTGAGAATGAACCACCGGTCTGGCCATTATGCAAATGCTTCCGAATGCTTTTCACAAACACTGTTGCACATCCGTCTCGGGAGCTTGGGTGATAAGGCGGGGTACTGTACTGATTGCATGGGGATTGGTCATGTGGGTGCATGTGCAGAAAATAAAACAGTGTTGAATTCACATTCTTACACATAAAAAGTACGACCCCTGTTCCAACTGAAGACCCTTTATACACTACCACCTAACTGCACAAAATTGCCAGCAACTGCCCAACTGAATTACTTTTTCAAAAGTGGTGGCCCTAACTAACACAGCTTTCAAGGATATCGTCTTATGGGTCAGGTTTCTTCTGAGTCTTTCCTTCAGCACTCCATCAATTGATCCGAGAAAAATAGATGTGGAGGATGATGTGTGAAATGTACATTGGACTAAAAATGTGCATGGGGCAAAAAAAATTTCAGAGGGGCCAGGTCACTGATAGACCCAACAATCTTCTCTACGTTCACTTGCTGAAACTCACTGTCGCACAGATTCACCTCCCTGATATCCAAACGCACGTCCCGTTCTGACCGAACGACTCTCATGGATTCAACACCAAAACATGAAAGAATCAACCCTTGTAAGCTCTTCCAAAAGGTGCCATTCAGGAATATCATAAAATCCCACAATTCCCAGCATGTCTCCTCCAACATGCATGTGATTCGACTCAATCTATCTCGACAACCGCTAGATCTATGTCACCATTTTTGGTTTGGTTTGGTTTGGTATGTCAACATCGCAAGACTGGCGACGAGGTAAACCACACGCCGCCACAAAAATCAAAATGACTGAGAGTGAGTGAATGAGGTGAACAGAAGGTAGTTGCTTATCGATACAATTTCACAAAGCGTCTGGAGGCTTAGGGTGAGACACAGAAGATTTTTCTGGTCGAGGTGGAGCGATGATCAGTCTTGGCACAACACCAGCTGAGATTTTGGATTTTGGTCACAATGGGCAGACCTGACACAGGGTCATGATGTATCCAGAAGATATTTGATGTCGCGTGGTACGGAATGGCCTGTTTCCTGTCTGCTTGTGCGAATGGGGAGAATTGGATCAGGCAGCGGTTTGTCCGTTGGTTTGTTTTGACCAAAGGCGGGAGGTAGAGAACGCTTACGTGTTCAGCGGGAGCAGTGGTTGGTGTTCTGGGTTGTAAAGCACAGGACTGTGTGTGTTTATTCATGAGGAGCTCGTGGATTAAAATCAAGTACTCCCGCCGGATACAGTCCCGCACTACAACAGCCTTCGTTGCATGGGAAAAACTGGTCCAAAACGAATCCAAGTGAACACCGTGAATCTGAAGCAGCGTGCGTACGGTCACGTAAGACCCTGGCTCGTCATTACCAACTTCTCCATTGCGATCGAAGTGGCACAAAGCCCTTCCCGCGGGAGCCGGCCGCCAGAAACGACAGCGTGTAGCAGACTGCAGAAACAAGTGCGTGTTTACTTGCCGCAGATCCACCTGGTGGCTACGCTGGAAGCAACTGACCTGTTGTTGCGAGGGATCAAGGAAGACATCAGCAAGGAAAAGTGGTACAGTGTCTGTTGCACCCAGAAGCTGTTGTACTCTTTGAGGGTTTACACCTGTAGAAGGTGGAGACAATGGCCGGGTCGCGAACGGTCTGTTGAGTTTATCTTCTCTTTTGTTAAAGCGCAAGCAAAAACAAGTAACAACAGGTACGTAGGCCATCTTTACGTGCGATCCAAAGAAGTGTTTATCTGTGGAGAGACACTCTTTCCAAATTGAAACACACGAGACTTCCTTCGACCTTTCTGAAACCTTGGGGAGGAGAGAGAGCCACGCTCGTTGAGCACAGGGGCCACAGGCAATCAAACATAAAAGATTGTTACGTGTTGTGATTTGGGGGTTTGACTACAGTAGTCGAAGATCGTCTGGGGTTTTCTTCGATTCACACGATTGAGGAGCCAAGGGGTGTTTTGTTGGTTTGTTCTGCCAAGAGCACCACGGTGCTGTGATGTGGGGCTCCAGGAGGTCGTGGCTGACATGCAGCAGAGAGGTGGGTGAAGGATTTCAAGGGTCAGTCAACATATGCTCATTTCATCCATTTCCAGTTAATTAGGGCAGTCCATTGTTGCATTCAACACAGTTCGTGATCTGTACGGCATCGAGAAAACCAGGATTCAGAAAGCCAGAAAATCCCCTAAGTTTGACTGTTTCAGAAGATGTAGAACAAGAATGGGATGGACTGGGTGCACTGTTTCTGTTTTTTTTTTGGGGGGGGGGGTACTTGGATGGGGTCGTTCTCGGTTGTAGGATATGTTTGAAAACACACACTTTCTCCATTTATGGTGTGCATCATGGATGTGTTCTTTCAGTCACAACACATAGCTACCACACAGCCATGGGATGGGAAAAATGTGAAACAGATGTTCTCACAATGTTTCATCAAGGCACAGCTGTGTTTCGTGGTTTTCCCCACAGGAGGGGAAGAGCATTGGTAAATGATGGTGCAAGTTGAAGCTGGAATTGAAGATCGACTGAATTCTAGAGATGCCTCCTCAAGCGTCGAAGGCCACCCTGTGATCCTGAAGTGAAGACACATGAATGTACAGGGAGTGCTTGCAATTCTTTCAGTGTGGGTTGGTCGATGTTCTGCAAGTCTCAGTTTTTGTAACACCCCCTTTCAACACAGAAGTCGGGAGTGCACTTCCTGTTGCATCACAGCTAGCTTCCCTGTTGAGCTGTTGTTACAAATAGTAGTTGTGGTTCTTTCTCAGTGTGAATGTGGCATCTGCCAGCAGGTGTTGGCATTGAGAATTTCATGTCTGATTTGGTGGCCTGGATGTGAGAGCAGCTGCATTGAGTCAAGACGACGACCTGAACAAACACACACAGAGGAGGTTTGGAAAACACACAAGCAAGCGTCACGCGTTCCCCAAAACCTCGCCTGTGTGGTTCTTAACACGTCCTGATCCCCACCACCGAGACTGAGAGTGGAATGCGACGAGCAGCCTACTCTCATGGAACCCTCTCCGTCTCGTCAACCCCATCATTGCTTGGAGTTTTTAGCACAGACTCACACATCCCCAGTGTGAGATCTAGGGGACACGCTTTGTTACAGAACACCCCTCTGATCGGAGGCTGGCCCTTCGACGTCACCTGGGAACTGACAAGCAAGCGTCTCACGAGGCCCCTTCATGTTTTCTTATTCATGACTCAGTATCATCAAGCTTCTTCTCCATGCACGGTCACTGCTGCAGAGACAAGCCAGGGACCACAAGCAAGTCTGGTTGGTTTTATGGTTGTGTTTCAAGGATGGCTCCGCAAAACACTCCCCTGTCACAGCTTTCTGCTCTCTGTTCCTTCACAGTGACAGTAACTTACTCACACGGCCTTGGGCGGTCCGTGCGGGCCGGAACGTGAAACCTAGGTTTGGATGCGGTGCGTTTAGCTCCACCACAAGGAGTCCCAACTCCTACCACCGCGTTCTCTTCATCAGCCACCGGTGTTTTTTGTTTTTTTTGCAGCATCTGTTGAAACGAAATTCTCCTGCTCTCTTAAAAACGGAGGGTGATGGTGCAAGGAAATTAAAAAAAGAAAACCAGGAGCTCCCATGTTCATGCAAACGCTTGCGTTATGTGATGTGAGGCGTGACTTGACAGTATGACTGCATCGACCAAAGTTTTAGCGGTCGCCATCACAGACTCTCGAGAGGCCAGTTGGAAGGGTCGATCTCATATGTGATCAAAAGCCCCACACAAACACCAAAAAAAACAGCGGAGGTTTTTTTGTGGAGAAAACCCAGCAGAGGTTTTTTGTGGAGACCCCCCCCCCCTCCAAAAGTATTTTCCCTTTCTTATTTTTTAAAGCAGGGGAACACACACCAAGGGGAACACACACCAGCAGTAGAAAAAAAAATAGCAGCAATTGACATACCAGTCGACTTCTTAAAAATAAAAAGAGAAAACTAAATTAAAAAAAAGAGAAAAACTGTCTAAAGGAGACCAGATGGTGTATGGCTGGAAACAGCAGTGGAAAAAAAATGGCAGCACGATCATTTTCTCTTAACCCCATGCAACATTCAGTCATTCATTACATTCAGTCTTGTATACAACTCCAACGAATCCAACAAAACCTCGTTAAAAAAAAATAACACATCTCTGACACATGGGCCAAACAATACAAGTGCATGTAAATCTCAAAAAAAAATGACATGGATGTGTACCACAGGAAAAATGAGTTCGGCGTTTTCAAAAGAAAAACCCATTTTTCAATTCTCTCTCTTCAAAAAGTCACAATAACGCAAAAAAATATCCTCCCGACCACCTGCCAGTGGAGAGAAAAAAGATTGTTTTTTTTTTTCCTCTTGAAAGGCGGAGTCTAGGGGAAATCAATGTACTGCAACGAAAGGGCATCCACAAAAGCAAATCAAAAACAAACAATTTTTTGTTTCTTTTCCCCTCTTTTCTCTTTCTTCAGTTTATAGCACCTGCATCATTTGTTTTTCTTCCTGTTTTCTTTTCTTTTTTTTTTCAGGGAGGAGCAACAAGTCCTGCAACACCAACACAGTTTCATCATTTACGAAATTTTTAACTTTAATAAAACAAAAAATAATCGAAAAATAAACACGAAAACAAAAAAGAATCAAACAATAAGGTGAAAAAAAAATCAGAAGAGCCAAAAATCATGGGAAAAGAGAAAGCACTGGGTGAAAAGCAGCCAGATGCTGCTAATTTTGGAGGTTTCAGGTTTTTGCTGTCCCCTCACCTCACTTAGCCTTCAGCATGATCGAAATGAAGGAGACCAAACGCTTTCCAGGGTAGTCTTCCCTCTCGCTCGGCATTTCGAAGCCGCCAGTGTGGGCATCGATCACCGCGCCGGGGCAGTCCCTGGAAATCGCGTTCGCTGCAAGACGCACAAAAAAAAAACAGGGGGTCATAACCCATCAATCGCGGAAGCGCACCGCAGCGAAATATCGATGGAGGCATGATCCGCCGACGATCTCAATGGCGACCTAGATCGGGAATTCAAGGGAAGCGGGGGGCGCGCATAGTCGAATGTGCAGGAAAATACCTCCGGCAAGAGGAAAACCAAGCAGCGACAAAAAAAAGCGAGCTGCGAATAGCACATGAGACGGGTGCACGTCGCGCTGGAAAAAACCCAGCATTGTGGTCGAAAAAAAAGGAGGCGCGGAGTATTTTTGGACTATCCCGGCCCTGTCTGGGGACGCAGGAGGTGCGGATGGCTCACCAGTATCGACGGCTTTCCCGACGAGCTTTCCACTGCCTCTCACTACGACGGACTTAGTCGCGCCCTCCTGGAACACAAACAACGAATAGATAGTAAAAAAACACTGCTTCAGCAGCCGTCACTGGGACGTGGTCGCGGGTAGGAGCGAACCCAAATACAGAAGCGAGTCAACGTCGATTCGGGGGAAACCTTGAGCATCTTCACGCCGCTCTTGACAACTTCTTCGACGTCCCCATCGGCAGTGACACAAATCTGCACGACACAAGCGAGACGGTTAGGACGCCCCCGCCACCTCTTTTCAAGTCTACGTCCCACACAAGAGGGCTCGCAAATATCCGCTGACCAAAAAAAAGTGTGAAAGCGCGCGCAAAACAAGCAACCCGCCACACAACTGAACACAAGTCGAATTCCCAGTCGAATGCGAAGGGCCGCGGTCGGTACTCTCAGAACCCGTTGGGTTCGAGCTGGGCGGTGAACTTCGTTGCCCACCAGTCGCCCGACAGGAGAGCCCGGAAAACTCTGCGAATGGAGCTTTCGAGGATGTCAGCTCACCTCATCTTTGGCGTCCGGGAAGTGTTTCTTTTGCTCTGCCAAAAGCTCGGCTTGAGCGATTTTCAGCTTTTCGCTCGCTGCCGCCTTGTCGCTTTCGGACGCGGCCGACCTTGGGCCCGCGATATCGTCCGTGGTAGCCGACTCTGCCATGGTTCTCTCGGTTCCGGGTTTTTTAAACCTCCTTCCAGACTATTTCGAAAATAAAGCCACGCGCCTTCGCGTGAAAAAAAGCAACACACACAAACCCCGCTCGAACCTGCCCGGACTCTTTTTTCCTGTAGCGGCGAATGGTTGGGCTTCAACGGTTTTAATTGCCCACGGTGACGCCATCTCGTCGCGTCCAACGTGTTCGATGTTGAGGAAAACGCAACGGAGGCGCTGGATGGTTTTGGGGAGGTACTGTCGCTCAAAATCTGGATGATTTGTGGGGGGGAATGGGGTGGCGGCGTGAAACCTTAAAAAGCAAGCAAACTGATGGGCGTTTGTCACCCCATCCCTCCCCCAACCCTTGGCCGAAACGCACGGACCCGTAGTTTTCAAATCATTAGTGAGCACTCCAGGACGTGACCAAAACCCTTTGGCGGCACCAACGCCCAATTCCGCTTTGCTACCCGAAAGCGCGAGTCGAAACGCGAAAGCGCGGTCTTCCAGGCTGGGGGGGGTATGTCATTGGATGCGCGCTCTTTCGAGCGAGCGGGAAAGCATAATGTCGTGAGTTGGGCAGGGAGGGGGCTTGGCTGGCGGGCGCCACGGACAGCCAGGAAGATATTTCGCTCGGATCGGTGTGTCCTGGCCTGAGCAACACACCGGTGGAATCTTCTATGAACAGCTGCGAGGGTTTCCGTTTGGCTTTAGTCACGGTTCACGGAACGTTGGAGCCGAAATCTCTTTTTTTGTCTGTCGTAAAGCTGGGCACGATGGTAATCCCGGCGTGAAATGGTCTGCTTGCTTGCGATGTTGGGCGAGGCCTCCGAAAGTGAACGGTGGGGGAGTCTGGTTTTTTCCACTTTTTGCATGCGCAAGAACAACACAAAAATCGGCACCGAGCAAGCATATCGGACACGGAAAAAGCAAAAAAAACGCTGCATTGCATGAATCGAATTTCCGTTGCGCTCGCTGACGTGATGCGGGCGCCCCTTCACCACGCCAGCCAAAGTCACAACAAAGGGGAAAAAGGCTGTCGATGATTACCAAACCTTTTTCCCAGGGAGTCTCGTACCGCGAAATGAAGAGCGGTTTCGCGCTGGATTTCACAGAGTAGCAGATACGCCACCACACCCGTCGCCTGTTGGGACCATCTGTCTGCTTTTGCACCTCATGTCTTCGCTGCTGGTTTCTACCACGAAACGCATTTTTCGGCTCATCGCGTTATTGTATTGCCTGCTGCGCTTGACGCCGAGCGATGCCCGCCGAGGTGGGCGTTGTAGCTTACGTAAAGCAGAACACGATTTTCCCCTCAGACCCTTTTTCGTTTTTGAAAAAGGAATTTTCCACTGGCTGGATTGCTTGATATGAGAAAGCGAACCACGATTTTGTACTAACTGCATATGTAAAAAAAAGTGTGATGCCCTCACACAAAATCTTGATGGAAGCTACAAATGGACACAAATCTTTGCATTGGCTCACAAATTTTTGCTTGCTGTTTTCTGAATACAAACAGAATGTCTTTTTATTCTCTCTTCGCCCATTCCTTTATTTGCAGTATTTATTTGTTTTTTTGTTTATTTTTTCCCTTCACCTCAGCAAGCGATGTGCGAGGGCAATTGACTCACGAAGGCCAGGTAGGAATCGAAATTAAATCATTGGCCATACCTCTACCGAGATTTCTGTTTCTTTTTTTTTCTTTCGTTGATAAGTGTAAAAGCTAAAATTGAAGGCGTTTGTTGGTGGAGTGCCAATCTTTCATCGCCAGATCGGGGGGGGGGGATTCTAATACTTTGATTGGAAAAATCCGCAGGCAAAAAAAACGTGATGAAACAACACCATGCGTAGCAGCACATCAATATATTTTTTTCCTTTTTTTTGGGGGGCGGGGGAGGGTCTAGGACAATTGAGTTGTGTGTTTCTTTTCTTTTCCACTTCAGGCTTTGCTAGATGCTGCAGCCACGAACAAAAACCGGGGGGTCAGACGACTCATCAAAGCCTTTCCCGGTACAATCGAAAATCGAACAAGAACTAGTGAAGCGACCCCCTTGCTGAGGGCCGCTTGGTTCGGCCATGTGAAAATAGTCAAAGACCTGGTCCGCTTGGGGGCAAACGTCGACGCCAAGCAATTCCAAGGCTTCACATCCCTGCACTACTCGGCCCAAAAGGGAGGGGAAAACTGGAATAAAATCGCCGATGTGCTGTTGAGGCACGATGCCGACATAGATCCAGTGTCGAACGATGGATACACCCCCCTGTATATCGCATCAGAAATGGGGCACTGGGAAATCGTCAAGAAACTGCTCAAGGCCGGGGCTGGTGTGGATTTGCCCCACGAAGTGCATGGAGCAACGCCTTTGATGGCGGCTGCACGCAACGGGCAAAGCAAAACGGTCGGGGTATTGCTGGAACAAGGGAAAGCAAACCAAACTGTGGTGGATGTTGATGGATTCACGGCCTTGCATAGGGCATCTCGATGGGGTTTCACCGAAGTGATCGAGAAGTTGTTGGACTGGGCGAAAAGCACAGAGGAAAGAGAGCACCTCTTCGAGATTGAATCGAACGCTGGGGCCACAGCCCTGTACCTCGCCACCCAAGAAAACTGGCTGGAATCGGTACAACTGCTGCTCGAAAGGGGTGCAGATCCCAACCACGGGCTGAAGAAGCTTAACACGACACCCTTGATGGTGGCCAGCGAATTCGGGGATGTTGCATCGATCGAAGCGTTGGCCAAGGGAGGGGCTGATCTTGGTTCCACCACGATCGATGGCCGGAATGCCTTGTTTATAGCAGCACAGAGTGGACACAAGGATGTTGTTTCAGCCATTCTGGATGCTGGTTATGGGGTGAATGAGGCTTCGCTAGTACCAGGGGGGGCGGCGACTACCCCATTCGGTGCTGCGATTCTCAACAAGCATTGGGATGTGATCGAAGAGTTCGTACGAAGAGGGGTCGATGTGAATTCCGAAATGGCAAACGGGATAAGGCCCTTATGGTATGCTGCGAAAATAGGCTTCAGAGATTTGGTAGATTTGTTGATCGAGAGGAATGCGCAGGTCGAAGGGCCGGGGAGCGATGTGGATGGGGTGGAGCCTATTATGGTTGCTGCTTATTGGGGCCATGCCTCCGTGATTCGATCATTAGTCAGAGCTGGAGGGGATGTCGAGTCGAGCGTCGATGGCTGGACTTGCTTGGGGGTTGCTGTGCATCGAGGCCATTTCGACGTAGTGAATGAGCTGCTAATACATAATGCAAACGTGGATGTGAACGTCTTTGGGGGGAACACCCCCCTGATGATCGCGGCCCGTCGCGGGGATGCCAGAATTTTAAAGTCTTTGCTGAAAGGGGGGGCAGAGGTGGAACTGAAAAACGATGTTGGGACCACTGCTCTGCATTTTTCGGTGGAAGCTGGTGAGTCGACCAATTGTGTGAGGTTGTTGTTGGAATTCAGGGCGGAGGTGGATGCACTGGACGATGCTGGGGATACCCCCTTGGCTCATGCTGCCATGTACGGCAATGAGCATGCGATTGAGGTGCTGTTAGGGGAAGGTGCGAATCCTGCGCTGCCCAATGGGGATGCTGTTTTGCCGACCGAGCAAATCTGCTTGTGCATGCGGAAAAATTTCACGAGCGGGTGTGCATCCGGGAATGGGTGTGAGAATTCGAGTAGGATTTTGGAGGTGATGTCGGGGGCAGGGGGTTGAGGCGTATGTTTGGAAAAAAAGCCGATGTGGATTATTGGATGCACCTTCGTGGATTTATAGTAATGCCCTTTTGTGCGTTTTTTTTGTTTTTTTTTTTCTGTGCGGTTGGTTTGTGGTGGGAATGAAGCAGGAAAAAAAAATCAATTGGGAAAAAAGAAAAAAGCTAGAAAAAAAAATCAAGGCGTTAGAAAGAAAAAAAGGGTGAGGGGTAGAGATGTATGGAAATTGATTTTTCTTTTGTGATATTTGAGAAAGAAAAAAAAAAAAAAAGGGCTCGACTTACAAAAACAAAAATGGAACCATGCATGATCTAGCTGTCGATTAAAGTTCCGTTTAGGAGCCGAAAAAAAAAAAAAAGAAAAAAGCAAGGAAAAGGAACAAGAAAAAAAGAATACAAAAAAAACATACAGTAGACCTGTTGTCTTTTCAACATCAATTTTTTGTTTGGAAGAAGGATTGAAAATGAGAAAAAAATATTTGGTAAAAAAAAAGGAAGGAAAAAAAAACAACCCCTACTTGGTATGTATGGAATTAGTTATGGAAACAAAAAAAAATATTGGGGGGATTAGTCATGGGTTCATAGACCTGGTGAATGTGTGTGTGACGTGCATGGCATTATAGAACGAAAGCAAATGGGGTTTGGATTTGGGGTAATTGTTTTGACACAACCCAGATGTTAGGGAGAAAAAAACAAAAAAAACATTCTTTTTGCATAAAAGAAACAAAAAAAACTGTAAGGGATGAATCTCGATTGGGAGATGAATTTTTGAATTTTTAGGGTTATGGCAAAAGAAAGGAAAATGCAAAATGCAGGGTAGAAGGACTGGAAAAGGTCTGAAAACTCTTTTTTTTAATTTTTTGGGGGGAGGGGAAATTTGCAAGTTTTGCAAGACACCCCCCAAAAAAAGAAAAAGAAAATACCGCCATTTCACTGTGATTCTTTTTGTTTGCCTAGAAAGGTTATGGGTTGTTTTGAAAGACATTGAAAAAGATGGGGAAGTGTTTTCTTCTTTTTTGGGGGGGGAGGAGGGGGAAAGGAGTTGTGTGTGGTTTCTGAGCAATTGGGGGAGTTCCAGTCCAGCAAAAGGGGAGTTTTTCATCTTCCGCAAATTTCGCTAGTCACGGTGGAACAATTTATTCATTTCATTAGCCACATGTTTTTTGTTTTGTTTTTCGAGGGGACACTGAAGGATATTTTTTGTTTCACCACAACCTTGCTTGTGTGGGGATCAATCTGTTTGTTTCTTTTTTTGGGGGGCATTTTTTTTTCTTTGTCATTGTTGGAGTGAATTTTGACCTCCTGGGTGCTGCATATTGTGGAAAATGGTTTTTGAAAGGGGTTGGGTGGGTGGTTTTTCCTTTGGTTCTATTTCCTTGCTGTTTGGAAAATGGTTGGTTGTGCAATCCATTTGTGCTCCAAAATGGAGCTGGAGATTGTCTCTGGTGGTTGCTTGATTAGTTATGTAATTAACGATTTGGGTTCCAAAGATAACAACATTAAGTCCGGAAAGGGGGAGGAATTACAACCAAAAAGTAAAAAAAACAGTGAATTTTTTGATAGAAATATTGCCGTCTGTCTTTAATCCGAGTTCTTGTTACCCCCCCCCCCCTCTTTCTTTTTAGGGGGAAAAAAGCATCATTGGAAATAGTTTTTCGTATGCTTTTAATTTCTTCATTCTTTTTAGCCCCAATTCTCTGAATCGAAAGAGGTAAGAGGATCGATCGATAAAGAAAAATGACTACTATCATTCAGTTTTAAAATCTCCTTACTGTCTGCTCCAACCTGGAACAAACAAAACCACCAACCTCTCTAAATTGAACCCCTCCCCCCCAAACCTTAGCGACCCCCCCCCCCTCCCCCTTCAGCAGAATTGCTGAACACTAACAAGTCAAAGCAAGAAAAAACAAAAGGTGTCGATGCCTGCGTCAAAACATCATATCTTTTCCCTCCTATGGTCTACCTTGATGGATCATCCCCAGAAACCCACAATCCATTGATTTTCTTTTTGAAAAAAAGAAACGAAGTGTGGCTGGCCTGCCTTATGTCATGGATCGTATCAAGTTGTTGATTTTCTCCTCCAAATTCCCTTTTTTGTTTCCTTTTTTTGTTCGCATTTTTCCTTCCACTCCTGTGGTTGGGCGACTTTTCAGTTTGAAAGGCCACAGGAATTGAACGCAGGTGTTGAAGTTGGGCCCCACCGATTGAATTTCATGAACCAGGTCTTCCAAACAGATGATGTCGTGTTCCCCCAAAGCCTGGTATAAAAAACAAGCATTGACTGATTGATTGGATCATTCAATTTAAAAAAAACAAAAAAACATGAGTTGAAACACAATGAAGGAGAAAAACACACACAGAAAATAAAATATATAAGTTGTTAGGAAAAGGGCGCATTTGACCCATCCACCTGACTAATTGTTTTCCCTCAATTGTACCAGCTGGAGAAAAAAGAACTGCGAAAAAAAAATGAGGGGCATGCAACCGAGCGGAAGATTTTCAGCACACCAGTAGTGCAAAACGTATTGGATTATGTCTGTCTCCCGGAAATCCCCCCCCCCCCCCCCCCAAAAAAAAAAAGAAATATCACAGAGTGAAAGCTAGCATTAATTCTAAAAAAAAAAGGTTGAAATCATTCAATGAGTTTCACACAATGCAACCCAGAGTCTGTCCAGAACCCCATCCGAAAAAAAATAAAAGGCAAAAATTGGACATTGCTCTTTGATGCTACCACAGTAAAATTCAATTTTCTTTTTTTTTTTCCTCCTCAAAAGATTTTCTCCTCAACAATCAACAGAATTTTAATTGATTTATGATGCATTTTACCCACCTCCTCGACGATTTCATTGCTGGTGAGGGGAGTCAGCCCTTGGTTGATGTTGCAGCAGCCTCTCTTGTAAATCAGATCTTTGATGGATTTGACATTGGGATATCCGTAAGCAACGTAAGGAGCGACGAGATGCAGCAAACTGATATTGGCACTGTTCACTTTCAGAAACACCCCGCTGTGCATCCTCCACAGACGCAATTCCTTCAAAATATCTCGAGTCTGCGGAAAAAAAAAAAAAAAAAATTGAAAAAAGGCTTCATTGTTACAAGTAATTTTGTATTGTTTTTTTATATCAATACTTCGAAGAGCACTACAATCGCCCAAAAAAAAAAATCACTCCAGACATTTCCCTATCAGAATATATTGCTGATTTGATGCAGAAAAAATATATAGATATATTGTGTCTCAAGGGAGGACATGTCAAAGCTCGAGCATCGACCCTGGATTCTCTTTGTTATTTTTGTCTTCTGCTTTTTGAAGTACAAACTCACTATTGGATGCAGTTTTGGAGGGATCCCAGCAACCCTGATGGCAAACATAACTTTCTCCGAAGGAATTTTGAAGCCCCCATTTCTCAACAACTGAGCCTCCTTCTTCAATCGGTGCAGATCCACATCCTTGAAATTATTGGGAAAAATAAAACAGGAAAATGATCAGGTCTGAAAAAAAATAAAATTCACTGCCTCAAATAACAATAATTTCGTTTCAGATACTTGCTGTGCTCAGAATCGCCACATTTTTTTCCTCGTTGGCTATTAGAGTTTAAAAGGTTTAGGTGTGTTTTTTTAATAAATCTAAAAGCAATGAATCAAGGAGGCTTGAATTGTGTCGCATGGATTTTTGTGGTATGTTTCATAACCAAAAAAAAGGATCCGAATTTCCAAAGCAGCATTCCAACATGAATTCCCCTTTTTACTTTTTTACTTTCTTTTTCTTTTTTACATGAAAAAAACTTAATCACGATTCTCAAAAGGCGGCCTCCAGAACAGAGGAAGCACCACAGCCCAATAATCACACCTTGGCTCTATACTCCGTGACGAAAGCCTCCGCTCGCTTGAAGTTATCTCCGCTGAGTTTTGATTTGCCCTGTCGTTTCCTTTCCTCCAGAGCCGCCGCTGCTTTCACCAACTGCTCCTCCTCCGAACGCTTCCTGTTTTTCAAAAGCCCCTCCGGCACTGCGGGTGCTCCAGACGCCATTTTTCCCACTTTCTTTTTTTCGATTCCTGCGCTGCCACCAAAAGACTCTAGCACGAACGATTTCGCATGGCAAAGCGAAATCCCTCGTTCTCCATCCTTTTCTTTTTCCGTTTTCTTTTCAAATTTGCCAAATTTGCCTAATTTTGCAAGAAAATGAGGAAGATCCGATCGTATCACGTAATATTAGTGGGATGGGTGTGGGTGGAAATCGAATCGTTGTCCAGACTGTTGGAATTCACACTCTGTTGGAGTTGATTTTGACTTCGTTGCTTCAAAAAAAAAAGAACGCTGCTTCTCTTGTACATTCGCGCGTTGCAACCCGATAGCAAGCCGCTTTGATTTGCAAAAAAAAACCAAAAAAATTCGTCGCTGTTGAGTTTACGAAGAACGAAAGAAAGCAGAGTGATATAGGAGACGAACGAAAGAAAAAGATCCGCAGGGAAGGACTAGGGGACCTTAAAAAAAATGCCGGGTTCGTTTCTGTGCTTGTGCCCGTCGAAAACCGTGGAGACGGTCGAAGATAACTTCCTGCATCGACAAGATAAGATCGATCAGATCCAGGAGGCGCTCAAGGAAGTGACCTTCGCGGGAAAAGACAAGATCGTGCTCTGTCTGCCTGGGGGAGGTATTGCTGCGGAAGGGCTGGGGACTAATCCCGAAGTGGCGATCGTCGGCTCGTTTCTGGCGGTGTTGTCAGGGACGATCAGCAACTATGCCTACTTGGTCCGGAAATACTTTGTGGAAGAGTTGGGTTACGCGAGGAACGTGAGTCTGGAGGCCATCCGACAATCCTCGCCCATCCGAGATTCGGCGCTGTTGTGTAAGTTGTACGAGAGGCTCGGAACAGGGATGCTGCCGAAGCTCAGGGGGGACTTTTCCTTTTGTCTGTATGACTCGTCGACGGTGAGGGTGTTGGCGGCGCGGGACCCGAGCGGAACCATCCCCCTCTACCAGGGACAAACGAGCGATGGATCTCTGTTCATCTCGTCGGGGGAATACAAGCCAGAAGATGCCCAGGACGTGGTAGAAATTCTTCCCGGACGGTTTAAGTACGGATGGCGAGCGCTCCCCAGAAAGTATGCGAATCCCCAGGAGCTCGTGGACACCTCCAAAAAGACATCCTCCAACGCGGCGTTGGAGGCGTTGAAGGGAATACCCATGCCGAAGAGGAGAAAAGGACAAAGAAAAGCCGTCGCGGCCGTCCCCGCGGTGCCTCAGGGCCCAAAACTGCGAACCAAGCAGGAGATTAGGGCTTGGAGCGCGTTGATTGCGCAGGATGCGATAGAGGCTTACGAGAAGGGGTACACTGTCTCGGAGTCACCGCAGTTCGGCGATGCCATGCGAACCCCGCCCAGCGCGAGCAAGAGGAGAGTCCAAGGGCGTCGCGAGACGTCTCCAGACGAGATGGAGCGATACATCCGCAACTCGAAGTTCAAGCCTCAAGTTTTGGCCGCTCTTTTCGGTCCAACTTCGACTTCATCGCAGGATGGCAGTGCTCCGCGGTCGAGCGTTGCTGGGGATAACACCAATCACAGTGCCTCCAGTCAGTGCGTGTCGGAGTCCGTGATGACCACGAGCGAATCCAGCGGCAGTCTCCACGACAGCAACGATGGGATGCAGAAATTTGGCGCGACTCAGACGTCAGAGGAACGAAAGGTAGATGATGTGAATGAGAAGCTCGGCGGCATCACTTTGGGGACTCGGGTGGAGGCCTCCACTTGAAGGTCTCTGACAAAGAAAAAGGAAAGAATCCTGTACATGGAAAAGAAAACAATTCTTTCCTTGTCTCTCGACGGTTGGGACGGAATGGCCGACGAAAAGCGGGTGGGAAAGAATTTCTGATCTTGTTGCCGTGTTTATATAAATAACTGGCGCAAGGTAACGGAAGAAAAAAAAAATAGCAACGAAAGAAAGAAATATACAAAAAAAAGAACGTCTTCAAGAACTGGTTCGTGTAGTTGTGTTTTTATTAGGAAGCCACATTTTTATTTTTAGCTGAACAAAAGAAACAAAAACAAAACTCTAAAAGGGTGTTGATTCTGGGGTGACATATTGACTGGGAGAAAGGGAGGGGAAATTTTATTTTTTTGGGGGAAAAAAAGAAAAAAAAGAAAAAAGAAAACAAATCTTTCGAGTTTGAGGGAGCAAAAATCAGATTCATTTTTTTTGGTTTATATATAATCTTTGGCATGAGGGAAGGGGGGGTTTGCGGAAAAAAAAGGAAATTAAAAACATACATACACACACACATATATATATATATATATATAACATGTGTGTTTTTGTTCTTCTGATTTCCCTGTCTTGATAATAGAATTTCAAGGGGGGAGGGAAGAACAGTGCTTATATGGATGGTGGTGTCCTATTCTTTCAATGAATGTTTTTCTTTTCTTTTCACACATACAAATATATAATTTTATTTTTTTTTCGCGAGGGTTTGGGGCATCTGATGGTTACTTAAAACCAAAACATCAAACAGAAAAAAAAAATAGGGGGGGTTCTCAAAAAAAATTAGCAAAAAAACACACTGAACCAAAAAAAACAAAAACAGAACATTCAACGTATGAGGTTTTTATGACATTTTTCTAACCAACCGTGTCAGGACTTGTCTTTCGGGAAAGGGGGGGTTGGGGGGGGAAATCCTTCGATTCAAGTTCACTTGTGGAAAAGTGTGACCTTGCAGAAAGAAAAAATGTGACCTCGCTTTTGGCAAAAAATGCATTAACTGAAGAGTGTCGTATTTTTATGGAGAAAAGAAATACATGTCTATATGAAGAGTGGAGTGAATAGCTTACGTGGTTCGCGTGTGGGGTAGGTTGGGGATTTTTGCAGCAATGAGAGTGAGTGATTTGGGGGGGAAAAAAAAGTGTGAGGAAATGGGTTCTTGAATCGATGTGATATTTCAAGGGGGCAAAAGGGTGGAGGGAAAAGGAAAGGAAAAAAAAAATCCATTTGCATTGATATTCTCAGGGGATTCGGTGTTTCTTCGTCCGTCGCGAAAATGTGCAAGGAAAATCACTTTATTTCGATGTGAATTGGATGTGTATTTTTGCCTGACATTAGAAGATGCTTTTTTTTTTTTTTTCTTGTTTTTTTATTTGTCTTTTTTCTTTTTTTTTTTCTTTTTGGGGATTGGGGAATGCTCTGTTGAATATGGTTGGAAAAAAAAGAAAGAAAAAAAAAAAAGAAAGAAAGAGCAAAAATTAAAAGAGAAAAAGTGTCGAAACGGTTGAACGAGGGTAGGGAGTTGACTAATATATTGTTAATTGTCTGCCATGGGTGTTGGGTTTTTTTTCTCCCTTTTTCAGATATTATCTCCTTTTTTTTTCTCTGAAGAGGGGGAAAAAAAGTTCCAACCTCATTAAAGGGACCAGAAGCAAAGACGAAAAAAAACAACAAAAAAAATGCAGGAATGAAATACATCAAAAATATGCTGTTCGTTGTTTGCTGTTTTTCGTAGTCCGATTTTTATTTATTTTTTTTTCTTACTGGCCTTTTTTTTTAATCAAATATATTTTCTGGTTCGAATCAGAAGCTTGTTTGTTTTTTTTGAGTGCGTGTAGCTGACATAAAGAGAGGGTTGAAAATCAAGAAGAAAACACCACCAAAAAAGAGAGGGAGGGAAAAAAACAACAACAAAAGAACAATATTAGAATTGTGTTTAGTTGGCCTTTGTTTTTTATTTTGTATTTATCTAGGGTAGGGTTTTGGTTTTGGGGGGGGGAGGTGGGAAAAAGGAAAAGAAATTAGCGAGATAGAGTTGCACCTGGGGGTGGATTTTTAATTCTAGTTAAAACCAAAAAGAAACAGACAGAAGGAAGCAAGGGCATGGGGGTGTTTGAAAGGAAATTACATGGTTTTTTGGGAAGAGTGTAACTGTTTTTCGGAGCTGTGCGAAATGCTTTTGTTGGCTGATTCCCTTTTTTGATGTAAAGTTGTCTTTTCGCCCACAGCTGAGGCAATGGATCCTGTCCTTTGTATGTATGTAACCGGGTTTTTTTCGTTTGTGTAAGCAAATCGACTTTGAGGATGTGCAGGACCAAATTCGAAACCCAAAAAAGGTTTGGAGGAAAAAAAAGAAACACACATCAAAAGAAATTGGTTGAAAAAAAAAAAGCAAAGAACACAAAGAAAAAAAAACTTTTGGACATGATGGAACAAGAAATTGATCCTCACCGAGCAAAAAAAAGGAGGTTCTTTTACCAAAATGGGGGCTGGCTTCTGAACGTGCGCATTTTTCTTTTTTTTTTCTTTTTTTTCTAGTGATTATTGAAAAATACATTTCAAGGGATGCGTCCCTTTTTCTCACACCATATCCACGAGAAACAATGCTTTGGAATTGAAGGGAAAAGAAGAAAAAAAACTGATGGGGTGACTGTGTTTGTTTGTTTGTTTTCGTTCTATTTCTAAGAGGGTTTCTTGACACATGAGAGAGAGGGGACAAAAAAGAATGGTGTTTCGAAATTGTCTTTGTGTTTCTGCCACCTCGATTCTTTGTACACATTTTCAGAGGGACTGACTTTTCCAGGGGAAAAGAAAGAGAAAAAAAATATCCTTTTGATCCCTGGTGAGATTTTTCTGCTTCTCTGCTTCGTGGTTTGTGTCTTTATTTTTTGTAATCTTTGCTTCTGTCGGTATGTGCGTTTTTGCTTTTGGGGGGGGGGGGGGGGTTCAAAAAGAGTTGAAATGGATGAACATACCTATAAACATATATCGAAATCGTGAAATTGTCAAGAAAACCCGTGTCAAAAAGTTCGTCCAATAATGACCGTCTTTTCTGCTTGTCTAACTCCAGCTTGCGGTTTTTTGGGCATACAAAAGAGCCACATCCACCAGAATTTTGATGGGACTGGGGCGACATCCAGTAAAATATCGATTCTACCACAGAACTCATATCCAACAGAGATAAATCAGTGTTTTCTTCCAAACTTGGACACAATGGACTAGATGATGTGTGTGTTGATGGACGCTTTTACGGTAGGTCCATTGTGATTTTCAATGCACTTTAAAATTCTAGTAATGTGAAATGAATTTGTTGGCCAGTGTCTCTGTTTCTGAAAAGGTTTTTTCACATATACGTATGTAGTACAGCTTTTTTCTGTCATGACAATAAAAAGTATTATAGATTTTTTCTTGTATTTTCCATAAGGATGGCATGATGAAGGGGTGGGAAAAAAAATACAGCCAATTGACCAAATAGAGATGGTACCTATGTAATTGCCTCAAGGATGGATAAAAAACAAAAAGAAAAAAAAGCAAACAAAGCAATTTTCAAGCCCAAGTCAGCAACTGAGGTGAAATCGATGACTGCAATCTCGTGCTTTTCATACAAGCAAATAAACATCCACAAATATCCAGATTTTCCCTACCCAGTTCTCCTTCTCAAATTAATCCATTTTCTGAAATGCCTCGCATCGCACATCTCCACCACTGTTAAAAAAGTTTGCAAGATTACCATAGAATCCATACTACTCATTCTCAGTGATTCTGAACACATGGAACAAAATAACACAAAGCAGAGACAGAAGTTCTTTTTCATTTCTGCTTTATTCAAAAATGAACAAATGCAAAATATCGCTCTTTTGCCTCCATCGAATCCTCCCAAGTCTCCCTGTCTGTAGAGGGAAAAAAAAAAAACACCACCAAAAAAGAAAACTAATTCTGCAGCCCAATCTCGCCCCTTGCAAAATCATATCTTCTCTCCTCCACAATCCACTTTTTAATGAGAAAGGCTGGCTCGAACCTCATTCACCCCCCCTTTCCCCTAGACCCAGCCCCACATAATCATCCACCATAGTGAATGCATGGAAAATGAAGGTTTCGAAAAATGAAGGTCCTTCAGTGGTTGCTTGTTATGAATGCGTTTTCACTCAAATAAGACGGTGGTGTTGATGGGCTCAATCAGGAGGTTTCAATCAAAAGTCAGCACGGACTCGAACCGTGCGTGCTCCCAGAATGAGCACTGACCTGACAGATCTTGCTGTGAAACACACCTAACTCTGCCATCTTGAGTTTGAAGTTGAAAAGGAAGAAAAAAGCATTTTAGAATCTTTTTTGGGGGGTCTTACTTGATCATCCCCACCAACAGCGCCCATCGAAGCCCAAGTGCATCCTTCAAATCAGCCAGTCCCCTTAGAATGCTTTCCGGAAACCACTGTGGATGTCACCCTCCATGATCCCAAATCATGTATGCTCCAGTGCACATTCAAAAACACTCAAATGTCTCCTCACCGGGAAGCCACAGGTGCAGGGTTATCACCCCCACCTCAGCCGTTTGATCAGGATTGCAGCTCATTTCCCTTCAGCCCCAAGTCAGGCTCCAGAATTATGCTGCCCTGTTCACCACCCAGCTCATTGACCCTTCCTGGCCTGACCTGGGATTTTTCCTCTCCTGTTCATTTCATGCACTCCAAGACATATCACCCCCACCTCAGCCCTTTGATCAGGATCGCAGCTCATTTCCCTTCAGCCCCCAAGTCAGGCTGCAGGAGGAATTTTACTGCCATACCATTGTTATTGATCTAGCCATGGATTCCCTTTCGAAAAACCACCTCCTGGAAAAATCTTTGAACACTTCATTCCTTCTTTGTTCAGTTTCTTCTTTTCCTTCCCTTTTTTTTGGTTTTTTTTACAACTTTTTTTTCTTCTCTTCCTTACCTTTTCACCAGCCAACTGCAGCTCATCGACTCTTCCTGGCCTGACCAAGACTTTTTCCTCTCCTGTTCATGTCCCCCAGTTTTGCCCTCATCTCTTTCAGGTCTCCCTCCCAGTCGGTGAGCTTCTGACTAAGCTTTGCATCATTGATGGTCTCCACCACCTTCATGGCCTCCAAAAGCTTGTGCTTCGTTCCACTGAGCTCCTTCTTCACCCCCTTCAGGTCCCCCTCAGTTGCCCCCAATGCCTTTTTCACTGTCTTCAGTTCCTCCTTCGCCTCCTCCATTGCTTCCTTTTTTTTCTTCAAGTCCACCCCAACCTTGCCCAGTTTTACTGTAGCCTCAACCAGCTGCTCAGTTCTTTCCTTCAAAGCAGACCGGGCTGCCTCGATTTTTTTCTGAAGCCATGGGAAGACAATTTTTTTCTGGTGGTCGATCGTTTTTTTCAGGTCGTTTTTTTCTTTCTTGCAGTCCTCGTTTCGCTTTTTTTCTTTCCTCAACTCTTCTTCCAGCCCTTTGTTTTTTTTCTTCAGCATCTCAATCTCTTTTTTAAGGTCGGAAACTTCTGACTCCTTCTTCGTCGCCCCCAATGTCGCGTAGTAAGAAATATGCACGAAAAAAACGAAAAGAAGAAACAAAAAGTAAAAAACCCAAAAAACACCGGCATCCGTAAGGATAGTAAAAACAGTTTTTTTAAAGTTCGTACCGACCAAGCTCCCGAAAGTTTTTTGAAACTCGCCTCCCAAAGGTGTCCTCGCAAAGGTGTCCGTCAGTGTTATCAGAATGTTCGCCATTATCGCCAAGATATTCGCCAGTGCCAGATAGATGTTCGCCATTTCAAAGGAAAAAACAGTATTCGCCAAGGTCAAAGAAAAAAAACTCGCCAAAGTATTCGCCGTATTTTGTATTTTCGCCAATTCGCCAAGATAGTGTTATCGCAAGTGTTATCGCAGGTGTCGCCAATATAGTGTTCGCCAGAGTACGCAAGAGTTCGCAGAAGCTCGCCGAGAATAACGTTGCTCGAAAAGAGTTTGTTTGCAGAGGAAGAAAAACCGTAGAACTCCGGAATTTATGGTGCGCGCCGCTGTTCACGGGTTTCTGGCCGTCTGACATTCGCACACGTGACAGAATCATTCGAGGTGAATCCAGAAACTCAACATCGCGGCGGGCGATGTTCCCTTGGCAAGCGCTGCGTGGTTGCGACTGCCTGTTTATTTTCGAAGAGTCGACAGAAAATCACTTCTCCTGGTCTGCATTAAAAGCAGCGAGTCTTGAAAAGAGTGAGACAGCGTGCGTGCGCGCGTGGTTTCATTCGTTCTCGAACATAAGATAAACATGCACCGGTGGATGTGGATGCATCCGGTTGCCGACCATGACAAATTCATGGCCTTCTGATATCCATGAATGGCATTTGACAGAGACCATGCACCACCAGCTCGTGGCTTTGTGCAGTTTGGGTTCATTCCATCTCAAAATACACTGCTTGCTGTGTGTTGTTGCTGTTGGCAAGTGTTGGGCCTGTTTTTGATTCGATTTGGGGAAGGGGGTGTGCTGGTGAAGATGGTAACTATAACAATAGTAGACATGGACCAGAGCAATGACCTGCGCACTGATCAGGCCGCACATGAATAGTTCAGTATGGTTGTCATGCGTTTTCGAATCCAAGTGAAACTCCACTCGAGGGAGGAAGTGTGTTGATGCATAATGTGCGCTTTATGTTTGTAATCACACACATGCCACAAAAAAATAAAAAAAAATAGATGAACTCGAGGCTGAAAGCCCCAGTGGCACCATAACAGAGCATCCAGCAAATTTTCCCCCCTGTTTGCTGCCTCAATCTTTGGATGTGTGGCACCAAGTGGATATCAAGTGATGCTTTCACATTGCAATCACTGCCTGTTTTGCTTCCCAACACCATTCGACACCTCTCAACTATCCATTCATCACCAGCAATCCATGTCACTCAGCCCTCCACAACAGCAAGGGCAGCTTCTGAACCCCCCTTCCTAATGTCAAAATGCTAAACTAAAAGCAATCCGAAAACTGATGATGTGTTTAACTGACCAACTAACCCTTCAAATCCCCAAAACATGTGAACCCCCCTCCACCACCATGAGCCAGCTCCCCAAAGTCCTCCTAATCAACCCTGAGCATACTCAGCTCAGATGCCAGCATGCTTTTGCATTGCTTTGTGACCTTAGAAAGCACCATGTTGAGTTTCTTCAGCTTGGGCAACCCAACCCCGGGGCTGGCCCCCGAATCCGTCATTCTCGAATGCGACAAGCCAAGATGGGTGAGGTTCGTCAGGTTCAGCAAGTGGGGCACACACAAATCAGACACCCCACTGCTCGGCATTTTGTGAAGAGGAAATGATGGACAGGCAAAACCAATACAAAGCAGACGGCCACGGCCTCGTGGTAAGTTTTGGCCCTGTTTTTTCTTCACCCGCTGCATTTTGTTGCTTTTCAAAAATATGCCATTAATAGATTTTTCTTTCTTTTTGGGGAGAGTGGGGGGAATTTATTTTATTTTTGTTTTTTTTTGGGGGTGATTCGCTGTTTTTGTTTTTTTTTTTGGAACACATGAGAATTTGTTTGAGAGAAATGTTGTTTCAAAGAGTTCAACTGCCATTTTTTCGGCAACAGGATGCAAAAAGTTACACACTTTTCGAAGATTTTCCTCCAATTCTGCAGCTACATTTGAAGCGGTTCGATTATGACCCAGCTAGGAGCATGATGGTTAAGGTGCTCAAAAAGAAAATAAGGGAAAATAAAGATTCGAATTAGATATTCTTGAAGGCACCCCATGTCTGACTGTTCCCAGTCTTTTCTTGTCCATAATGAAAACCGTTCTGAGTTTTAAATTCGAAAAAAAAAACCAAAATGCCTCAGAAAGAAACTCTTTTGTTTTTTCAAATTTAAAACTCAGAAGGATGCCAATTCTCAATTGTTCTTATATTTGGGGACCAACAGATCAATTCTCATTACAAGTTCGACCTGGAGCTGGATTTGGACGCGGGAAATCGAAAATATCTGGTGCCGAATGCGAACAAGGCCGGGAATTTGTACCGATATTACACAGCGTCTTGGTGCACAGTGGGGGAGCGCACGGCGGCCACTACTTTGCATTCTCACGGCGGCGACAAATGGTTTAAATTCGATAATGAAATGGTGAAGGAGGAGGTCGATAAGCGAGCTGTAGATGATCAGTATGGCTGTGTGGTTGGTTCCTTATGGCGACCGTAACGTTGCCTTCGGCATTTTTTTCTTCGTTGGAATTTTCGAATGCGTATGCTGTGTGGTTGCGACGCAATAGACCTCGTCAGCACGGGGATACTATGAGTGAGAGGTCATGACTTTTCTAAGAGAGCGAGCATGTTTGGGTTTGTGACTCCCCCTTTTTTTTCCGATCTTTTTTCCCTTCCTCCTTCACCTTGTGGTGGTATAGGTGGATCGATTTCGGACGTGGTGTCGGAGGGTCAGCCTCTTGTTTCTATTGGTTCCGTCTGGTAGCGATTTGGACCGGGTTTT
Organism: Bryopsis sp. KO-2023; assembly: GCA_030272585.1. Classification (NCBI taxonomy): domain Eukaryota; kingdom Viridiplantae; phylum Chlorophyta; class Ulvophyceae; order Bryopsidales; family Bryopsidaceae; genus Bryopsis; species Bryopsis sp. KO-2023. The sequence goes on from BSYQ01000010.1 coordinate 2,494,383, forward strand.
TCTTCGAATTCGTCGATTAAAAAATAAAAATAATATTTTTTTTTTATTTTTTTTTATTTTTTTATTTTTTTACCTCTACTAGCGGTTTTGACGAAGAAGTTGCGATTAGTGATCCTCCTCTTGCCACAGAAGATTTGCTTGTTGCATTACAACAAGGGGATTTCGTCGGTTTGGATCGTTCTCGGGTGGATTGTTTGTTTGAACGGTTACAGGCTCAACGTTTGGAAACGGAAACTGGTTTAGTACAGATTCAAACTTTGTTGGATCGTCTTGATCTTGCGCCTTTTTCTAGTGGAACTGAGACAATTCACCAGGAACTTTTAGAGAATTATTAACGCAGACTGTTACGGCTGAGGATATTTCGACTTCTTTCGCTTTGGTTTACGTTCGCGAATCCGATTGGGACCGAATCATGTGCGATGCCAGCAAGGACGATCTGGTGGAGCATGTGCGGCGAAGACTCGAGATACATTGGGATGCTTTTTTTTTTTTGTAATTTGTACTTTTTTATTTCTTTCACGTGGAGTTTTTTTTTTTTTGGGGGGGGGGGGGAGGGGCGAGGCGCGAGGCGGGGAAGAAATGACTGTTTTGACAATAACTTGGGTGTGAAAAGGCAGTTTTGATAGTACCTTGGATTGCTGTTGTGTGTGCAATTGGTGTTTTGGGTGGTTAAAAAAACTGGTTATTTGAAAGGAAAAAAAACAACTGTTTTGAATCAGGCAGAGCAAGAGGAGAAAGAGCGCCGGCAAAAGGAAAAGCAAGAAGCCCATCTGTATGTGGTCATCAAGGTGGCATGCGACACGGATTTCTCCAGGCAAATCGGAGACACCCATTATTTTGACCTCGTCAATTTTGAGGACATCAAAAGCTACCGAATACACAAAAAGACGACCTTCGAGGAATTCAAGGGCATGGTGCGATGTCGGTTTGTGTTTTGCTTAAAAAAAAAAGACAAAAAGTTGTGTAAAGAGAACTTCACGAGAAAAAGAATGGAGGACAGGATTTGTGCAACGCCGCGAATAATAAATTTGGTGGGGTGAATGAACAAATAAGATGAAACGAGAAGCGAGGAGGGCATTTTGATTGGAAAAAATGGATTTTTTTTTTGTGTGTGAAGACAGTGAAGACAGAAAAACAACTTACATGAATCTTTCTTGAAATCGAAATTATTTTCCAAAAGGCCGAGTATGTATATCTTGTTTGAACTTAAAGGAACTGCTGGTTCTTTTTTTTCCCATCTTTTTCCTTGTGCAGGTTCAAACCGATTTCGGTGTGCCCTCGGACTTGCAGCGATATTGGGTCTGGTCTCAACGTCAGAACGGCACCATCCGACCGAATTCCCCTCTGACAGACCGGAGGGAAATCGACACGGTGCTCGACTTGCAACGATTCAAGGACAAGCAGTACGCCCCTCTAGAAAAGCATGCCTTGATGACCATCAAACTTTACCTGGAAAAACCCGATGCCTCTTACGGAATGCTGAAAGAATTGGAACCCAACGACCTCCTGCTCTTTTGCAAGCTGTACGATCCTTTCAAAACGAAGCTGTGTTATGTCGGGCATATTTTCGTCGACAAGAGCATGCCTTTCAAAGAGATTTTCTGGCGGTTGAAGGCATTGGCTGGTCTGGAGGACAGCACCGATATCGCTGCCTACGAGGAAGTGAGATTCGAACCGTCTGTCATGTGTAATGAGCTCGACGCTGATGCCAGTCCTGAGAGGGTGAGGGGGGGCAAAAAAATAACAAAAATAACAAAAAAAAAGTGAAATGACCATATGTAGAAACAAATAAAATGAATAAAAAATTGAAATAGCAATTTTAGAGGATTTGTCTCGTCAATGTTTTGCGGTCACATAGTTCTAAATCTGAATTCCCATTCGAGTTATTCTCATTATTACTAATTGTTTTGAATTTCCTGGATAAAGTACTCATAAAAAGGTGTGGTTCTCTTTACCTTCGGTTCAGACTCAGTTTTTGCAAGGAGATATCATTTGTATCCAGCTGCGAGTGACGCCGGAGGCCAGAAGCAGGGAGCTCCGGCATCCGACCGTCAAAACTTTTTTGGAGTACGTTCAGAACAGCAAAACTGTCAATTTCAGACCACTTTACAATCCAAAGGTATGAACTGTTTTTTTGGGTTTTTTGGTTGAAAAACAACGATATAAATACTGTTACCGCTCCTTTACTTTTCCCTGTCCCCCCCCGCCCGAAGAAAAAAAAAAAGAATCTAATAGCAGAAAGAAATTAAGTGATATCAAAAGATGGAGGTCTGTTTTCAGGGGGAGGAAAAAGGAACAGAAAAGCAAAAAAAAAAAAAGAAAATTAAGAAATATTTTTTGTTTTATTTTATTATTATTTGATAAAAATGTTTACACCTTGGTCGAAATTAACATTCTGTGTTTTCTTTTTTTTCCTAAAAAAAAAGAAAGATGATGGGTTCAAACTGGAGCTTTTGAAAACGATGTCATACGATGAGGTCACCACAGAACTGGCGAAACATTTGGACGTGGACAATCCTTATCGAATTCGTCTGACTCAGCACAACGTGTCCGCGCACATGCCTCACAGAAGCCCCATCAAATTCCAAGGCATGGACTCTTTGGACGTCATGATCTTGCACTCCCGCCAATACACCAACATCCTCTACTACGAGATCCTGGATATGCCGCTGCCATACCTGGAAAAACTCAAGTGCATGAAGGTAAATTTTTACAACGACAAGGCGGAGCTGGAGGGGGAGCATCGGATTTGGCTACCGAAAGACAACACGGTGGAGGATTTGATCGGGGCTCTGAAGGAGAAGCTTGGGGAGGATTACGAGGGGAAGGCATTCAGATTGATTGAAGGCATTCAGTGTTGGCATCAAAGATCTTCAAGGTGGGTTGATATGCAGCTCTGTGTAGTGTTATCCCCAAACAATGAGAAAGCGTTTTAGTAAGGCCACTCAAGCACTGGTGAAAGAGGAGGGAAACACTGTGCAGAGGCAGATTTTTCCGGTTTTTTCGGGGGGTTTTTCCCCTTTTTTAATGTGGAGTGGGTGGTATGCGATGACCTCAATTTCCTTCATTTTGGTTTGTCCCAGATCTGCGATCCTCAGGCCACTTTGGAAACGCTGCGAGAAGGTTACTGGACTTTCAGAGCGGAGGTGGTGCCTCTGCCGGACAGACATGGCAACCTCTTCATCCATGTCTGTCATTTCCGATCGGACGAAAACTCCGTGAGCGTCATGACGTTCGGGGACCCCTTCTGGCTTAAGATCCGAGCGACAGACACGGTGGCTGATATCAAACCTCAAGTGAAGGCGAAACTGGACGTGTCTGACGAGGAATTCGCCAAGTGGAAATTTGCTTACCATCCCCGCCAGATGCAGTCCATCGAGTATTTGGTGGATGAAGACATAGTGTTGGAAAAATTCGCTCGGGTGCCGAGTTACTCTGAGTCAGACGATACGAAATACTATGGAGATAGCGGGGCGTTTTTGGGGTTGGAGCATGAGGACAGCAAACCCGTCAAGAGATCGGTGCCCTCCCGTTATGGCGTTTATGAGCGAGGAATTCGGATCTACTCAAACTGATGGTTCGGTTTGAAAACTGAACCTTCGGTTTTTGGGGGTGGGAAGAAAAAGGCGGGGTTCAGGGTTTTTTGAGGTGAAGGTCCGTTTGTGATTGAGCGAGCGGGGGAGAGGGGGGGGGTAAGAAGGAAAAGAGGAAAATGATGTTGAGAAGGGGGGGGGAAGAGAAAAAAAAATAAAAAGGAAAAGAAACACCAAAAAGGGGAAAGCGAAAAGCCATCGATGAATGGTTTGAGCATACAGCAGGGTTGAGATGGTCAGTATTGTTTCGAGAAGAAAAAAGACACACGCACACACACATGAGAGGGGAACAAAAGGAAATGAGAGAGAATTAAAAATGTTAAGTTTTGCTGGGGGGTAAAAAGGAGAGGATGGTGAGGAAGGAGGGAAAAAAAAAGAAAGCGAACGTTTGATATTGGTCTGGTGTTTTTCGGTAGGGAAGTCCCCCCCCCCCCCTCTTGTCGCTCGCTCGAATGAAAGGGGTGGTCATGGAGTTTGATTTGTGTTTCCCTATCTTTTTCTGTTTTTTTTTTTTGCTTTTGGTTTTTCCTTTTTTTCCCTTTTTTTATCCTCCCCTGTCGGGCTGAGTTTTGCTTGTTGATGTGATGAGGTGTGAGGTTTATGTATGTATATGTGTGTATGAAATGCCTTTTGTAAAAATGTATCCATATGAATGAACACACACATATGTGACTGACAGTGATATTCCTCGCCCCCTGAACATCCATATGCTTGTTCCGGCAGTGTTTTTTGGGTGTTTTTTCAAAATGGAAATTGGGGGGAAAAAAGAGGGGGGGGGGAGGGGAAATGGAGCGTATATTTGGCTTGTCAGATATGTTCGATGCCTGTGTTGGTCACAGTCGAAAAGAATTGTTTTAGTATGGAGGTTGTAGGATTGTAGCGCTGAAAAGAAAAAAAAAAGGGAAAGGGAGAAGAAAACAAAACAAAACAATACATGTTTGTTTCATGTCTTTTTTTGCATTGAGAAATTAAAAATTGAGTGAGTGGCAAATTTTTGTGCACGGTGATGCTCCCTTTTTTTTATTTTGAAAGGTGGACTTTGAAGCAGTTGGAATCGTGGCTCAAAAAAGAGGAGGACTGGTGTCTTAACGAGGGAAGAAGAAAGCCAAATTTGATGCTTCTAAATTTCTTTCAGCACCACTATCATCACAAATCCGCAACTTTATTCTGATATCCCCACAAATATTGGAAAGCTCCACAGAGAAGAAAAGTTTTAACTTGTAGTGGGGAATGAACAAATCGTGAAGAGAGCCAGAGTAAATAAAATGGAAAAATAATAAAAAAAATAGTCTGCAGTGCTGTGCTGCAGTGGCAGCACGACACTGCGGGCGATGGAGAAGCAATTTTCATAAAGCGAAGCGGAGGAGCCCAAGTCAGCAACTTTACAGGTTGATTGAGGTGAAATCAATGACTAACTAATCTGCAATCTCGTGACAGCAGCTGCTTTTCATACAAGCAAACAAACATCCGCAAACATCCAGATTTTCCCTACCCAGTTCTCCTTCTCAAATTAATCCATTTTCTGAAATGCCTCGCATCGCACATCTCCACCACTGTTAAAAAAGTTTGCAAGATTACCATAGAATCCATACTACTCATTCTCAGTGATTCTGAACACATGGAATAAAATAATACAAAGCAGAGGCAAAAGTTCCTTTTCATTTCTTCTCCATTCAGAAATGAACAAATGCAAAATATCACTCTTTTGCCTCCATCGAATCCTCCCAAGTCTCCCTGTCTGTAGAGGGGGGAAAAAAAAACACCAAAAAAGAAAACTAATTCTCCAGCCCAATCTTGCCCCTTGCAAAATCGTATGTGTGCAATTATAAATTTCTTCTCTCCTCCACAATCCACTTTTTAATGAGAAAGGCTGGCTCGAACCTCATTCACCCCCCCTTTCCCCTAGACCCAGTCCCACAACATCCACCATAGTGAACGCATGGAAAGTGAAGGTTTCGAAAAATGAAGGTCCTTCAGTGGTTGCTTGTTATGAATGCGTTTCAAACAAACGGATACCCCGCACACTGTACGGGGCTATGTTTCATCTGTGCGGGGTCCCACAACGGGAAAGACGTCAGGTTGTGTGTGCGGGGTTCCAGTCTGTGCGGGGTCAAATTGGGACCCCGCACAAAACCTACCCAAACCGGGGAACAGAGCTGTGCGGGGCTATTCTGTCCCTGTGCGTGGCAAAACACGGGTTTCAAGGTTCTGTGCGGGGTTTGAAAAACACCCCGCACAGAACGCGACTTCCCATAGTGAATGTGATAAAAACTACCCTAAACCCTATTGCGATGAAACAACTTGGGATGAAGAGAATATATATCCCACGTATCGTCGCCGATCTCCACAAAATGGTGGGCGTGTTCTTAGACACAATGGAAGGAATATTGACAACCGATGGGTTGTGCCTTACAATGCATATCTTTGCCTCCGCTTCAATGCACATATTAATGTGGAAGTGTGTGCTTCGACATTGTCTACAAAATATTTGTATAAACATATACACAAGGGGGAAGATAGAGCGATGGTGGAAGTGAGAAGGGATGAAAGAAATGGCCGTCCAATTGATGAGATTGAAGAATATCAAGACTTTCGATCAATTGGTGCAAGTGAAGCATGTTGGCGAATTTTCAGATTTGATATTAGTGATCGATATCCAACCGTCAAAGCCCTGAGAGTTCATCTTGAGGATCGACAAATGGTATATTTTGAAGAAGGCCAAGAGAGAGATATTGCGCAAAGAAGTAAAAATTATACGGCATTAGCGATGTCAATGAGGTAGTTAGCTACCCCATCGACAATCGAAATGCCAAAATTCCCATGGTGGGCGAATCCTGATCGGATGACGAGACCCCCCGGGATCAACCGGGGGACGACCTTGGTTGCACCATCGTTGCCATCATGGGTGCCAAGTGTCGTGCCAGAGTGGGGGCCACCCACTCTGGCGGATCAACGTCATGATCGAAAATATGTTTTGACCCGATTAGTGCCGGGTTAGTTGATTTTTAGTTTCTTTCTCCTTTACATTTCAGTTGTCGTCCAGCGCGTTTTTTTCCCTCATGATGTGACTTAGAAACTCATCCTTTTTTTTTGGTATCAAATCAAATCAAATCATGATTACACACATTTTTTTTTTGGTATGTACATACAGCGGTGCGCACGCCCTGGACGCACGGGAGTCAGCCACGGCCAAGACGCGGAAATTGCCAAAGGTGTGGCCCAAATTCGCCTGAGTTCGAAATATTCCGAGCACCCAAAGGAAAAGAATGTGTCAGGGGGTTGATTTTGAAATGGAGGCCTCGAGCGCGACCCCTTTCAACACACGAAGGTGCAGCGGCTGGAACGCGCGTTTTTTCTGTTAAATTTCGGCCCTAAAAGTGGGTGGTTTCGAGTTATTGCACACATGGAGGAAGGAAGCCGCCCCCAAGAAAATCCCCCCAACAAAGAGTCAGGTGGGTGAGAGTTTCGGGAGCTGTTGTGTGGGGGACAGGAAAACGCTTTCCTGTTCTGGAGAAGCTCGCTCGAGTTCTCACGGTTTGGGTATGCAACCAAACGCCTGTGGTATATATTTGGGAGACGCCAACATGCGTCCCCCAAATATCAAGATAGAAAGCTCCATGCAGTCCATCGACTGTGCGAAACTAATGATTTACGCCGCTGCTCAATCACAGTCAGAACAGGGGGTTCCAGTTTTGACGGTTTTGAGTTTTTTTTTGTCTTTCTGGGTCGTGGAAAGAGAACGCAGGATTCATTTTAACCCTTTAACCCTGTAGCCTTTTTTCGCTCTGACGGAACGAGGGACTGTCGTTTGGAAGGAGCGAAATCGTCGAGACAAGGGTTTGCTGGCAAATTTTCTGCGACAGCGATGATTCGTTGTAGGAAAAAAAGCAAGGGTACGTCGCGTTTCTGTTGGCATGTTTTTTTCTTTCTTTCTCGATTCTCAGGGAGGACTGGGACAAAATATTTACCATGATACGACTTTTTCCATTATTTTTTTCTTTTTTCTGGCGAAGAAAAAGTGGCCTGTGGATGTCTTCGTGGAAATTTGGAGAGTGTTTTTTTCAAGGGGGGCTTTGGGGGTTAAATAATTTTTTGAAAGGGAACCCCAAGGCTCTCCACTAGGAAAAGACTTCAGACCTTTTTGAAAACAAATAAATTAATTAAAACTTAAAGCAGCCAGAAAATTAAAGATGGGAAAACCCTGAATATTTTTTTTTCCTTTCACAACAGAAACAGGCTTCTTTCTGGGGGCAATGAATTCAGGTGTGAAGGTAAGAAAGGAAATTAAAAAATATTGAAATAAATAATTTCCCCAAAAAAATAATAACAATAAAAAAAAACCCTCTGAATGATGAAAGATACTCGAAGGATATTTTTTGTCAGTGGTGTTTTCTTCCAAGATTAAAAAAAAAAAGATTGAATAAGAAAACTTTTGCTTCTCACAGATATTTTCTCTTTCTTTTTTTGTTTAATTCTGAAAGAATGATTCCTTTTTTTGTAAGAATAAAGATGCATCTCAGCGACTGTTCGTACCCACAGGCTCAAGCAACTGACCTACATTTAAAAAACTATTTTTAGAATTTACTTATATTTGAGATTAAAAGGCAGACGATTGGGACAATAGGGGTTCGATTCCCCTGTGTTCCTTTGATAAAAAGTTATATTTTTTTTTCACTGGGTGTCTTTTTTTCAATTATATCTTTTCTTTTACCTCGGAAAAAAAAGGAGAGAATAGTCTGTTGCTTTCTGGTCGCCTTGATTACTTTTTTTATTTTTTTTTTCGACCTTTTTTCCCCAGGGATTTCGGAATAAAGTTCAAGGTGTAATGGCACAGGGGTCAGTGCTGTTCTTAAAATGTTTGCATGTATTTATTCAACTCAGTTTATTAACTATTTTTTAGTTCTATTCAACATTGATTTTTCAATTTTTTATTTGTCTTTCAAGAAATTCGACACCCCTTTTTCAGAATTTTCTTTTTTTTCCTGTTTCCTGACACTCTTATATCAAGCACCGCCTCCCTGATGATGAAAATTTCCTTCTTGAATTCTTAACCTCGAATTATAGCATGTGTGGGGTGCTGGAAAGCATCAAGCCAACCAGCATTACCATTAACATGTGATGAAAGTCAGACAACCAACCTTTCCATGTGGGAAAAATGAACCAGCCAACCAGCATTTCCATATGTGGTGAAAATGTTGGTGGAGGCCATGTCTGACCCCCCCTGTTCTGAAGATGGAAGGGCTGCAATGGATTAATAGTACCTTGGATTGCTGTTGTGTGTACCATTGGTGTTTTGGGTGGGTAAAAAAACTGGTTATTTGAAAGGAAGAAAAAACAACTGTTTTGAATCAGGCAGAGCAAGAGGAGAAAGAGCGCCGGCAAAAGGAAAAGCAAGAAGCCCATCTGTATGTGGTCATCAAGGTGGCATGCGACACGGATTTCTCCAGGCAAATCGGAGACACCCATTATTTTGACCTCGTCAATTTTGAGGACGTCAAAAGCTACCGAATACACAAAAAGACGACCTTCGAGGAATTCAAGGGCATGGTGCGATGTCGGTTTGTGTTTTGCTTAAAAAAAAAAGACAAAAAGTTATGTAAAGAGAACTTCACGAGAAAAAGAATGGAGGACAGGATTTGTGCAACGCCGCAAAGAATAAATTTGGTGGGGTGAATGAACAAATAAGATGAAACGAGAAGCGAGGAGGGCATTTTGATTGGAAAAAATGGATTTTTTTATTGTGTGTGAAGACAGTGAAGACAGAAAAACAACTCACATGAATCTTTTTTGAAATCGAAATTATTTTCCAAAAGGCCGAGTATGTATATCTTGTTTGAACTTGAAGGAACTGCTGGTTCTTTTTTTTCCCATCTTTTTCCTTGTGCAGGTTCAAACCGATTTCGGTGTGCCCTCGGACTTGCAGCGATATTGGGTCTGGTCTCAACGTCAGAACGGCACCATCCGACCGAATTCCCCTCTGACAGACCGGAGGGAAATCGACACGGTGCTCGACTTGCAACGATTCAAAGACAAGCAGTACGCCCCGCAAGAAAAGCATGCCTTGATGACCATCAAACTTTACCTGGAAAAACCCGATGCCTCTTACGGAATGCTGAAAGAATTGGAACCCAACGACCTCCTGCTCTTTTGCAAGCTGTACGATCCTTTCAAAACGAAGCTGTGTTATGTCGGGCACATTTTCGTCGACAAGAGCATGCCTTTCAAAGAGATTTTCTGGCGGTTGAAGGCATTGGCTGGTCTGGAGGACAGCACCGATATCGCTGCCTACGAGGAAGTGAGATTCGAACCGTCTGTCATGTGTAATGAGCTCGACGCTGATGCCAGTCCTGAGAGGGTGAGGGGGGGCAAAAAAATAACAAAAATAACAAAAAAAAAGTGAAATGACCATATGTAGAAACAAATAAAATGAATAAAAAATCAAAATAGCAATTTTAGAGGATTTGTCTCGTCAATGTTTTGCGGTCACATAGTTCTAAATCTGAATTCCCATTCGAGTTATTATCATTATTACTAATTGTTTTGAATTTCCTGGATAAAGTACTCATAAAAAGGTGTGGTTCTCTTTACCTTCGGTTCAGACTCAGTTTTTGCAAGGAGATATCATTTGTATCCAGCTGCGAGTGACGCCGGAGGCCAGAAGCAGGGAGCTCCGGCATCCGACCGTCAAAACTTTTTTGGAGTACGTTCAGAACAGCAAAACTGTCAATTTCAGACCACTTTACAATCCAAAGGTATGAACTGTTTTTTTGGGTTTTTTGGTTGAAAAACAACGATATAAATACTGTTACCGCTCCTTTACTTTTCCCTGTCCCCCCCCGCCCGAAGAAAAAAAAAAAGAATCTAATAGGAGAAAGAAATTAAGTGATATCAAAAGATGGAGGTCTGTTTTCAGGGGGAGGAAAAAGGAACAGAAAAGCAAAAAAAAAAAAAGAAAATTAAGAAATATTTTTTATTTTATTTTATTATTATTTGATAAAAATGTTTATACCTTGGTCGAAATTAACATTCTGTGTTTTCTTTTTTTTCCTAAAAAAAAAGAAAGATGATGGGTTCAAACTGGAGCTTTTGAAAACGATGTCATACGATGAGGTCACCACAGAACTGGCGAAACATTTGGACGTGGACAATCCTTATCGAATTCGTCTGACTCAGCACAACGTGTCCGCGCACATGCCTCACAGAAGCCCCATCAAATTCCAAGGCATGGACTCTTTGGACGTCATGATCTTGCACTCCCGCCAATACACCAACATCCTCTACTACGAGATCCTGGATATGCCGCTGCCATACCTGGAAAAACTCAAGTGCATGAAGGTAAATTTTTACAACGACAAGGCGGAGCTGGAGGGGGAGCATCGGATTTGGCTACCGAAAGACAACACGGTGGAGGATTTGATCGGGGCTCTGAAGGAGAAGCTTGGGGAGGATTACGAGGGGAAGGCATTCAGATTGATTGAAGGCATTCAGTGTTGGCATCAAAGATCTTCAAGGTGGGTTGATATGCAGCTCTGTGTAGTGTTATCCCCAAACAATGAGAAAGCGTTTTAGTAAGGCCACTCAAGCACTGGTGAAAGAGGAGGGAAACACTGTGCAGAGGCAGATTTTTCCGGTTTTTTCGGGGGGTTTTTCCCCTTTTTTAATGTGGAGTGGGTGGTATGCGATGACCTCAATTTCCTTCATTTTGGTTTGTCCCAGATCTGCGATCCTCAGGCCACTTTGGAAACGCTGCGAGAAGGTTACTGGACTTTCAGAGCGGAGGTGGTGCCTCTGCCGGACAGACATGGCAACCTCTTCATCCATGTCTGTCATTTCCGATCGGACGAAAACTCCGTGAGCGTCATGACGTTCGGGGACCCCTTCTGGCTTAAGATCCGAGCGACAGACACGGTGGCTGATATCAAACCTCAAGTGAAGGCGAAACTGGACGTGTCTGACGAGGAATTCGCCAAGTGGAAATTTGCTTACCATCCCCGCCAGATGCAGTCCATCGAGTATTTGGTGGATGAAGACATAGTGTTGGAAAAATTCGCTCGGGTGCCGAGTTACTCTGAGTCAGACGATACGAAATACTATGGAGATAGCGGGGCGTTTTTGGGGTTGGAGCATGAGGACAGCAAACCCGTCAAGAGATCGGTGCCCTCCCGTTATGGCGTTTATGAGCGAGGAATTCGGATCTACTCAAACTGATGGTTCAGTTTGAAAACTGAACTTTCAGTTTTGGGGGTGGGAAGAAAAAGGCGGGGTTCAGGGTTTTTTGAGGTGAAGGTCCGTTTGTGATTGAGCGAGCGGGGGAGAGGGGGTGGGTAAGAAGGAAAAGAGGAAAATGATGTTTGAGAAGGGGGGGGGGGGGCAGAGAAAAAAAAAGAAAAAAGAAAAGAAACACCAAAAAGGGGAAAGCGAAAAGCCGTCGATGAATGGTTTGAGCATACAGCAGGGTTGAGATGGTCAGTATTGTTTCGAGAAGAAAAAAGACACACGCACACACACATGAGAGGGGAACAAAAGGAAATGAGAGAGAATTAAAAATGTTAAGTTTTGCTGGGGGGTAAAAAGGAGAGGATGGTGAGGAAGGAGGGAAAAAAAAAGAAAGCGAACGTTTGATATTGGTCTGGTGTTTTTCGGTAGGGAAGTCCCCCCCCCCCCTCTTGTCGCTCGCTCGAATGAAAGGGGTGGTCATGGAGTTTGATTTGTGTTTCCCTATCTTTTTCTGGGTTTTTTTTTTGCTTTTGGTTTTTCCTTTTTTTCCCTTTTTTTATCCTCCCCTGTCGGGCTGAGTTTGCTTGTTGATGTGATGAGGTGTGAGGTTTATGTATGTATATGTGTGTATGAAATGCCTTTTGTAAAAATGTATCCATATGAATGAACACACACATATGTGACTGACAGTGATATTCCTCGCCCCCTGAACATCCATATGCTTGTTCCGGCAGTGTTTTTTGGGTGTTTTTTCAAAATGGAAATTGGGGGGAAAAAAGAGGGGGGGGGGAGGGGAAATGGAGCGTATATTTGGCTTGTCAGATATGTTCGATGCCTGTGTTGGTCACAGTCGAAAAGAATTGTTTTAGTATGGAGGTTGTAGGATTGTAGCGCTAAAAAGAAAAAAAAAGGGAAAGGGAGAAGAAAACAAAACAAAACAATACATGTTTGTTTCATGTCTTTTTTTGCATTGAGAAATTAAAAATTGAGTGAGTGGCAAATTTTTGTGCACGGTGATGCTCCCTTTTTTTTATTTTGAAAGGTGGACTTTGAAGCAGTTGGAATCGTGGCTCAAAAAAGAGGAGGACTGGTGTCTTAACGAGGGAAGAAGAAAGCCAAATTTGATGCTTCTAAATTTCTTTCAGCACCACTATCATCACAAATCCGCAACTTTATTCTGATATCCCCACAAATATTGGAAAGCTCCACAGAGAAGAAAAGTTTTAACTTGTAGTGGGGAATGAACAAATCGTGAAGAGAGCCAGAGTAAATAAAATGGAAAAATAATAAAAAAAATAGTCTGCAGTGCTGTGCTGCAGTGGCAGCACGACACTGCGGGCGATGGAGAAGCAATTTTCATAAAGCGAAGCGGAGGAGCCCAAGTCAGCAACTTTACAGGTTGATTGAGGTGAAATCAATGACTAACTAATCTGCAATCTCGTGACAGCAGCTGCTTTTCATACAAGCAAACAAACATCCGCAAACATCCAGATTTTCCCTACCCAGTTCTCCTTCTCAAGTTAATCCATTTTCTGAAATGCCTCGCATCGCACATCTCCGCCACTGTTAAGAAGGGTTGCAAGATTACAATAAAATCCATACTACCCATTCTCAGTGATTCTGAACACATGGAATAAAATAATACAAAGCAGAGGCAAAAGTTCCTTTTCATTTCTTCTCCATTCAAAAATGAACAAATGCAAAATATCACTCTTTTGCCTCCATCGAATCCTCCCAAGTCTCCCTGTCTGTAGAGGGAAAAAAAAAACACCAAAAAAGAAACCACTTCTGCAGCCCAATCTCGCCCCGTGCAAAATCATATCTTCTCTCCTCCACAATCCACTTTTTAATGAGAAAGGCTGGCTCGAACCTCATTCACCCCCCCTTTCCCCTAGACCCAGCCCCACCCCCACATAATCATCCACCATAGTGAATGCATGGAAAATGAAGGTCCTTCAGTGGTTGCTTGTTATGAATGCGTTTTCACTCAAATAAGACGGTGGTGTTAATGGCTTTGCTTGGAGGCTTTAATCATAAGTCAGCACGGACTCGAACCGTGGGTGCTCCCAGGATGAGCACTGACCTGACAGATCTTGCTGTGAAACACACCTAACTCTGCCATCTTGAGTTTGAAGTTGAAAAGGAAGAAAAAAGCATTTTAGAATCTTTTTTGGGGGTCTTACTTGATCATCCCCACCAACAGCGCCCATCGAAGCCCAAGTGCATCCTTTAAATCAGCCAGTCCCCTTGAAATGATTTCCGAAAACCACTGTGGATGTCACCCTCCATGATCCCAAACCATGTATGCTCCAGTGCACATTCAAAAACATTCAACTGTCTCCTCACCGGGAAGCCACAGGTGCAGGGTTATCGACCCCACCTCGGCCCTTCGAACAGGATTGCAGCTCATTTCCCTTCAGCCCCCAAGTCAGGCTGAAGGAGGAATCTTGCTTCCCTGCCCATCAACCAGCTCATCAACTCTTCCTTCCCTGACCAAGGCTTCTTCCTGTTCTGTTCATGCCATGCACTCCGAGACATATCACCCCCACCTCAGTCCTTCGATCAGGATCGCAGCTCATTTCCCTTCAGCCCCCAAGCCAGGCTGCAGGAGGAATTTTGCTACCCTGTTCACCACCCAGCTCATCGACCCTTCTTGGCCTGACCAAGGCTTCTTCCTTCCTGTTCATGTCATGCACTCCGAGACATATCACCCCCACCTCAGCCCTTCGATCAGGATTGCAGCTCTTTTCCCTTCAGCCCTCAAGCCAGGCTCCAGAATTTTGCTGCCCTGTCTATCAACCAGCTCATTTACTCTTCCTTCCCTGACCAAGGCTTCTTCACGTCATGCATTCCAAGACATGTCAATCCCACCCCAGCCCTTTGATCAGGATGGCAGCCCGTCTCCCTTCAGCCCCAAGTCAGGCTCCAAAATTATGCTGTCCTGTCCACCAACCAGCTCATCAACTCTTCCTTCCCAGACCAATGCTTCTTCATGTCTTGTTCATTTCATGCATTCCAAGACATATCACCCCCACCTCAGCCCTTCGATCAGGATTGCAGCTCATCTCCCTTCAGCCCCCCAGCCAGGCTGCAGTTTGATTTTTACTGCCATACCATTGTTATTGATCTAGCCATGGATTCCCTTTCGAAAAACCACCTCCTGGAAAAATCTTTTAACACTTCATCCCTTCTTTATGTTCAGTTTCTTCTTTTCCTTCCCTTTTTTTTGGTTTTTTTTACGACTTTTTTTTTTCTCTTCCTTACCTTTTCACCAGCCAACTGCAGCTCATCGACTCTTCCTGGCCTGACCAAGACTTTTTCCTCTCCTGTTCATGTCACTCAGTCTTGCCCTCATCTCTTTCAGGTCCCCCTCCCAGTCGGTGAGCTTCTGACTGAGCTTTGCATCGTTGATGGTCTCCACCACTTTCATGGCCTCCACGAGCTTGTTCTTAGTTCCGCTGAGCTCCTTCTTCACCCCCTTCAGGTCCCCCTCCGCCTCTCCCAATGCCTTTTTCACTGTCTTCAGTTCCTCCTTCGCCTCCTCCATTGCTTCCTTTTTTTTCTTCAAGTCCAGTCCCACCTTGCCCAGTTTTACCATAGCTTCCACCAGCTCCTCACTCTTTTCCTTCAAAGCAGACCGGGCTGCCTCGATTTTTTTCTGAAGCCATGGGAAGACAATTTTTTTCTGGTGGTCGATCGTTTTTTTCAGGTCGTTTTTTTCTTTCTTGCAGTCCTCGTTTCGCTTTTTTTCTTTCCTCAACTCCGCTTCCAGCCCTTTGTTTTTTTTCTTCAGCATCTCAATCTCTTTTTTAAGGTCGGAAACTTCTGACTCCTTCTTCGTCGCCCCCAATGTCGCGTAGTAAGAAATATGCACGAAAAAAACGAAAAGAAGAAACAAAAAGTAAAAAACCCAAAAAACACCGGCATCCGTAAGGATAGTAAAAACAGTTTTTTTAAAGCTCGTACCGGCCAAGCTCCCAAAAGTTTTTTGAAACTCGCCTCCCAAAGGTGTCCTCGCAAAGGTGTCCGTCAGTGATATGAGAATGTTCGCCATTATCGCCAAGATAGTCGCCAGTGCCATGTAAACGTTCGCCATTGCAGAAAAAAAGAAAAAAAAAACAGTAGGTATTCGCCGTGTTCGCCGCGCTTGTTCGCCAAGTGTTCGCCTTGTATTTTCGCCAAAGTAATCGCCTGTATTCGCCAAAGTAATCGCCTGTATTCGCCAAAGTAATCGCCTGTATTCGCCAAAGTAATCGCCTGTATTCGCCAAAGTAATCGCTTGTATTCGCCAAAATGTTCGCCAAGATGTTCGTAGAGTTCGCACAGGGTTCGCCGAGAATAACGTTGCTTCAAGAAAGTTTGTTTGCAGAGGAAGGAAAACCGTAGAACTCCGGAATTTATGGGGTCCGCCGCTGTTCACGGATTTCCGACCGTCTGACATTCGCACACATGACAGAATCATTCGAGGTAAATCCAGAAACTCAACGTCGCGGCGGGCGATGTTCCCTTGCTGCCGTCCCTTCTGGGGCAAGTGCTCGTGATTGCGACTGCATCCAACCAGTTTATTTTCGAAGAGTCGACAGAAAATTACTTCTCCTGGTCTGCATTAAAAACAGCGAGTCTTGAAAAGAGTGAGATAGCGCGCGCGCGTGGTTTCATTCGACCTCCTTCCAGATAAACATGAATGGATGGATGTGGATGCATCATGACAAGTTCGTGAATGATATTGGGCAGAGATCATGCACCACCAGGTCATGGCTTTGTATAGTTTGGAATAATTCGATCCCCAAATACACTGCTTGCTGTGCATTATTGCTGTTGCAAAGTGGTGGACCTGTTTTTGATTCGATTTGGGGAAGGCTGTGTGCTGGTGAAGATGGTAACTATAACAGTAGCAGACATGGACCAATGACCTGAGGAATGATCTGGCGGCAGTTTGGTGATGCATTTTGAAAACAAATGGAGACGACATTTCCCAGACTGCCAGACATTTCCCAGACTGCCAGTTCAATTCGATGAAGGCCTGTGGCTTCATCAAACAAATCACACCAGCTTCCACAGTGGTGTAATTGACTTTGCTAGGATTTGCGATGAGGCTTTCTTTGAAAGATTGCTTGGTTTCGTTGGAGGCGTGCCGTTTCTTCACAGCTTGCATTGATGTTACACGCACAACTATAATTCAAAGTCCCCTCACAGGGCATCCAGCCGCCATAATATATCCCAACCCCCCCCCCAAAAGAGATCGAGAAGTGGTCAACCAACAGGAATCTACCACCTTCCCTTCTTTCCAACAGAAAAAGACAGACGCACCCAACATCCTGTACTCGCATTGGCTTTCCCTTTCATCTTAAAAGAGACACACAAAAAAAACCTTCCTCAAAAATTCCCACTGGAAAACTGCATGACTAATATCACATGCCACAAGGCCAATCAAAACATGAGAGGTCTTTGGAATGAACTCATTTTCGATGTGCAACACCCCTCTTTCCATCGAATGCCCCACCCCCGCCCGGAATATCTCCTCTTTAAACTTGTCAGTGTGATGCTTTCCAGTTCAGCCAAAATTATTAAAGAGAGAAAAAAAAGGTGGAATCGATCCATTTCTTGCCAATCCACGTCTGTCATCAAAATTGAGCGCAACCCCCCACATTCTTTATCCGAACCCGATTTCTGCTACCCCCTATTTTCTTTTCCTTTATATTCTTTCAGGTTTTTTTTTTTGGCCCCCTTGGAAGAATCGCTTTGAAAGCATTTTCCCAAAGAAAAAAAAAATGCCCACAAAAATACCATGTACCTGCTCTAGTTGAAATCCCCTCCAAAAACAAAAATATATATATATATGCTAAAAGAAAAGAAGACGGGGGGGAGGGGGAATGCAAAACCCAAAACGGAAATGAAGTTTTGAAATTTTAGACCATCTTGTACACCAACGAAATTAAAAAAAAAGAAAAAAAAAGCCTGGCAACCCAAAGAACCCCCCCCCCCCCCCTGAAAACTGCCCAAACATCAAAATTATGACAAGCTTTTTCCTTTGCCCCATTTTTTCCCCTCTCTTTCTTTTTGTTTTTTTTTGAACCTCCCCTTAAGGAGCAAAAATAGTACACCTCTAGATTCCGTCAAATTGTGGAACTCATTGGTTCCATCCGTAATAATAAAACACACCAAAACTGCGGCTGCAAAAAAAAAAAAAAAAAGAAAAACACAAAACTATACGATGGGGGTTCGAATCCCCCCCCCCCCCTCGACGCAAAAACAAGAAAAAGTTTTTTCCATCTTTTCCCTGTTTCGGTCCCCCCCCCCCCGGCTTTTCCTCCATCACCAAAAACCAAAAACGAAAAAAAACATAGTGGTTAGAAAATGCAGCGTCCCTCTCTGGTGAAATCATTAAAGTACCCAGCCTTTACGATAACGAAAAAAGCAAAAAGATGGGAAAATAAATCCGATCTGTAACAAATGCCCCAGGTGACCAACCCACACTACATCCGAAAACAACCTCCCCCCAAAAGAGAAAAAACCGCTAAACCATGCCTCCTCCCCCCGTCGACCCGCGGAGCTCTTTTTTTTAAATACTGATTTCTTTCCCCTTAAAGAAACATATCTCTTCTTTTTTTTCCCCCCACTTTCGATCCATCCCGCTCCGATTTTTTTTTTTTTGCTTCAGTTTGGTGTTCCACCTCCCGTTCATTTTTTTTTTCGGACCAAAATAACAAAACAAAACAGAAACCCTACTACATCACCAGCTTCTCCAACATGGATAGCACATTGTCCGGATCGTCGACGTAGAATTTGGCTTTGCTGGGCTTCTGCCCCACAGTACATGCGAAAACTTCCGCAGGCATGTGGGGGGAAAACGTAACATGTTCAATCAAATCAAACATGACCTCGTCGGAGCGGTCGTCCCCGATGCACAATATCAAATCGGGCCCGCTGGCTTCTTCTTCGCAAGCTTCTTGTAGCACTCTTTCCACGACCTGGCCTTTGCTCATTTTGGCAGGCTTGGCTTCGACGATGTAGTGCCCGCTGACCACCTCCACGGGCTCGTTGGAAAGAATCTCTTCCAAATGGGTGAGAAGTTCTTTCGCCTGTGGAAATTCACACCACCGGAATGAGTTTTTTCTACTGCTGTGTTGCTGCCTTTCCAGATTTGGCTTCCTTGTCTTTCGGGGGGGGGGGGGTAAAATAATAACAATAATAATGATCGGTTCTTCAGGACCCACATTGCTTTTTCCGCACCGTGAATCAGCCATGGGCTTTTCACACCATAAGTTTAAAATGAACATACAACAAGAAAAAAAACGGAAAAAAACAAAATTACAAAAAACTCCTCTCCAGTATCGAATCAAACTGGAAGGAGTGGCGATGTCAGACCCACCTGTAAGTTTCCGAAGTCGGGATCGGCGTCTCGGAAATGCCAGACGATTGCACTTTCTTTGATTTCCATGTAGCTTCCGTCCGTGGCATCCATGTAAGTCTGGAAAATGGGTTCGACCAGGGACTTCCAGTTCTCGCAGTCCTCCAAACTTGCCTTGGCTTCCCACTCCTTGCTGTCGGCTCGTCTGTAGAAGAATCCATGCTCGGCTGACAGACCCAAATTCTCCTGCGAACAAAACACTCGTTTCATATATATATATATATATAAATATCTACTTCATAAAAAAAATAATAATCAACCCACCACTTCGCTAAAAAAATGGAATCAACCCACCACTTCGCTAAAAAAATGGAATCAACGTAAAAACACGGACTCGTTGTTTTGGAAATGAACCCACCACTTCGCTGAACCATTTGCCCAACTCTTTCCTGGACCTTCCGCTGATGATGTAAACCATGTTTTTCGGATCGCTGCACAGCGCCTGGAGAACGGTCAGGACCTTTTTGCTGGGGGCGGGATTCAAACTGCTGGAGGGAACCAGGGTGCCATCGTAGTCCAAAAAGAAAACTCTCTTGTTGGACCTGCATTCCACACCCATCGATCAGCCAAAAAAAAAAAAACACTACCAAGAACCTCCCCCTTCCCAAAAACACAAGACATATCCCTGAAAAAAAATCATCCAAAAAAAAAAAACGAAACAAAAAAGCGATTAGATCAAAAAAAACGGTGGAAGGAAAAACCCACCTCCTGTAGACGTTCAGCAACGCCATGGTTTCCAGCTTTCGGAAATTCCTATCCAACGAAACCATCTTGAACGTGTCCAGCCCCAAGCCCATTTTGTAGCAAATCATGGTGGAATTCATCTGGGTGATTTTCTCGAGCTCCGCGACGTATGACTGGGCCCAAAATGAAACGGTGTTTTTGGACACATATTTCCAATGCTTGTCGTGTCGCCACCGCTGATCTTCCTCCGAGGTCCCCAGAGCGTTTCGCATTCCGTCGGCCAGGCTGCTCACGCTCCATGGATTCACACGGATGGCCCCACACAGCGAAGGCGAACATCCAACGAATTCTGTGGACCAAAAAATTAGATTAACACAAAAAATACGAAACGTGGGTAGAAAAAGGGGGAAAGCGAAAAATTGATGATGGCAAGTTTGGCAGCTCATTTCGTTGAACGCAGAGAGCAACGGGCAAGGTCAATTGGACTAATTTGATGGCATGCATTTTGTTTGTTTGGGGGGACAGCTTGCTTCAGATATTGCCCTGAATCTGACCAACCCCTCCCCCAAAAATAAAAATAAAAATAAGATAGCAATCCATCCATACATCTTCTCATGCTTACAGCAAAAATAACCTTCCATCAGATAAACTTGCAGCAAATAAAAGAGCAAAAAAAAAAAGCAAAAGCTGCTGTGGTGCCTACCAGAAACGACGAGCATGGATGTCTTGGTGCTGTCGGGATCTTCCCCCTCAGCCACCGGAGCACCTTGTCTGCAAACCACATACTCATACGGGGCCAAATTCATGCCGTCCCTCGTGGCGGATAAAACCAAGACATCGGCCACGGAATAAAACGCGATCCTCTCATGGAGAGGAACATGTCTTTCCAGATATTTCACGGGTTTGTACCCCTGTTGCCCGAATCTATCGTTGATGGTGGCCACCAGATTTCGAATGTATTGGACCAGTTCCTGGAGGTCCGGCCCGGAGGCTCTCGGAGCATTAGTGATCTGCATCCACAAGCAAAAAAAAATGAGGGAAAATTCGCAAAACGAAAAAAACAAAAGCCTAACGAGCACTTATGCTTGGAAGATTGACGTATTCCAGTTGCTTATGCTAAAACATTCCAAGGTTTAAACACAAAAAAAACAAAACAAAAAACCACAAACTACCAAAACAGTGCTCACTCTTTCCCACAAACTACCGAAACGTTGCTCACTCTTTCTCACACTTTTTAATGCACATGGTGCCTGGAAGATCAGTATCCCCGAAAAGTCTGAAAATGTTGGAATCACACATAGAGAGAGAGGTTCTTGGTTTTCGCACCTGTACAAGGCACAGCTTCCCCCGCCATTCGGGGTGATATTCCAAAATCCTTTGAAACGCTTGTAGTTTCAGCTCGATTCCCTTGAAGCTGTCCAAGTCATCCACCCCGATCATCACCGTCAGCCCCTCCAGTTCAGATAGCAACTCCCCTCGCCGCCATTTTGTGTCGGCCCACTCGAAACCACTCAAAAGTCGCTCAGGATTCACACCTACCATCCCAAACTTCAAACTTTGAAACGAAAAAACGAAAATCTTGCAGACAAATTAAACATATTGACTGAACCCAGTGATGCTACAACACAGTTCCATCAAAAGGGCTGCTCTCAGCAAATCTTTGAATTTAAAAATGTCTCCATGTCGAAAACTTCTGGTCAAAGATGAGGGATGCCCTCACTGATGATTGCCAGGGGAAAAAAAAAGCGAAAAAAAGAAAGAAAGAAAAATATGAACAGAGAAGATCATTCATGTGTATTTTCAGATCATGTGAATACGTCTCTTTTGATAAGTTTGATTGTGAGGATTTTGATCGAACCTGTGGGCATGATTTTGATTCCGACGTTTCTGCCATAATATTCCACTCCAATCGACCCTCTCGAAGCACTGTGGTCCAGCCCAAGCATTCGAGAACAGCAAGACAGGAAATGCCTTGCATAATCAAATGTATGGAATCCTGTGGGGAAAACAAACCTTTCGCTGCTATAAATTTCGAAAAAAAAATATAGAGAAATATGGATATATTGAATCATTTTTGCACATTTTTTTCCGGAGGGGGACGGGGATTTTTTTTTTTTTTTGGGGGGGGGGGGAAATGGAATTTTTGCATCATTTTTTGCACAATGAACAGAATCTCTTCCCTCATGTCAGACTGATCCATACCTATCAAATCGGCATTCAGCATGGACCGCAGAATCTCGTTTCTTTTAGGAAAAGTCCTGAAAATTTCCGACGACGGGAAAGGCGAGTGTAGAAACAGCCCCACACGAGCGCTGTCCATTCTCATTCTCAACATGCATGGCAACACCAGCAAGTGATAATCGTGAATCCAGATGTAGTTTTGCTTGGAGGTCACCTCGCATATAACTGCTTGAGCAAACACCTGCATTTTCCAACACACCCATTTCGATCGTATCATTAAACACAAGGCCAAATCCAAGGAATTTAAGCAAAAAAAAAAAACCCTCAAGATACGGTAGATGTCGAAAAAAAATTAAAAAATTGTGGCTGGGATTGTGGTTGGTGATAGATTTTCTTGGTCCTTTCAAAAAAAAAAGTATGGATATATAATTCTTTCAATATTACAAAGAAAAAAAAAGATTGGATTGGGTTGCCCACCATGTTTGCCCTTTTGTAGGCTTGCCACATTTCCTGATTGAATCGCCCCGGACTGGAGGGAGACATCGGAAGCACATAATGTAGCAAAGGCCACAGTTGCTGCTTACAGCATCCTAAACAGACATTTCATTTCATTGCAATCACTTTTTTTTTTTAAGCAAAGGTCAAAAGCGCTCCCGTATCTACTACATAAAGCATGTGTGCCTTTGTTTCTGCAGTTCTTAGTTTAGATATGCATGTTTTTCATTTAGGATTTTTTTTTTTTTTTTTGGAGGGGGGGGTGGAGAGAGGAATTGAAATGGAGTCTAGGGCCCTACTTCTCTTTTTTTTTTTTTTTTTTTTTTTTTTGAGAAAAAGGATGCAATTTATGTACGGAGCAACCATCGACTGAAAAAAAATGTGCAAATTCAACATAGGTGGACTTAATTAACCCAGTTTTACGGCTTGTTTTTTTATTTCCCCTCCTTTGCATGGGCACCCCCTCTCTTTCACGCACACAAACACACACTCATTGAAGGCCAAAAAAGAAGAAGGCAGCCCGATTTATTTAAAAAAAAAAAAAAAGTGGGTGAGAAAAAATATTCATACCTTTGTAAAATTTCTCCTTCAGATCTTTCCCCAGAAACACCGGACTGCAGTGTAGATGCCGAAGTTTGCTGCGCACAGCCTGGTGATTAGTCAGAAACAAACAAACAAAAATCAAAGAGAGAAAACCAAATAATGGCACGCATCTAACATTGGTTTTCTTTTCTTTTCTATTTTCGTTTTCTTTGCTCACAATTTCTGAGCAAACAAAATCACAGTGATATGTGAAGAAAAAAATTTTGAAAAAAAATAAAATAAAAAACAGCTTAACAAAATCACCCTTGTTGGATGAGTGGTATTAAGAAAAAAAAAAAGAGTTTTTCTTTCCCCCACAGAGGATGTATTTGTTGGAATTGCACTACTACTACTACTAGTACTTTACATACATCCATAAATAGAAAGAGATTGAGAGAAAAAAGAAACTCCCCCTCCTCTGGCAGCACTCTTCCCTGAGGATAGCTGCTGATACCGATTTTCTTCACAGAAAAAATTATGTCTGAAGTGGAGTGTTTTCTTTTGAAACTTAGCAGCACCCACCTCTTGCTCCGAAACCTCGACCTCCACGTTCAAGCATCCAACGTAGTGAACGTCCTTGCTGTCATCGATTCCGTCCTACCCACACCAACCCGTAAAATTTATTTTCCTGCGCTCAAAATCCACACTCCGCTTTTCCTGTCAAGCACCACGAACCCCTCTCGCCAAATAAACGTCGACCTTGTTTTTTTCTTTCCGGCCATATTTTCAAAAAACGAGACATAATATTTTTGCACAAATAGGGCTTTTCGTCTGCTTCAAACAAAAAAAAAGTGAAAAAAAAAACACCCAGTCGCTTTTACGTTTGCTGACCTTTGCTTGCGCGACCAAAGCGTCTTCATCCCAGTCGAACTCCCAAGCATTCGCTTTGTTTCGTTGAGCGCGAATGGGCAAGTGATTGGATACGATGATAATCCTGCACAGCAGATAAAGACCGACACGTCAACGACCGCATCGAACGACGCAAGCGCTCCCTGTTTTTTCTTTTCCTTGCTGCGTGCGATTCGCGGTTATCGGCTCAGGCGTCTAGACCTCGACGACTAACGAAAGCGAAAAGGTCCCTCCCGAGAAAAACAGCCCACCGCCACAACCGACGCGCCAACCATCGCGAAACCAACTCTATTCGGAGATTTTAATCAACGCCACGGCGAAACACGACAACGGGCTCATCGGTAGCACCTCTTCGCGCGCTCCATGCTTTCCACCGAGGTCCTGGACGACGCCTGCGAACTCGGCAATCCTCCAGTGAACCACGCTTTCGACGCATCTCCAAGCACCGCCTCGGGCCCTGCTTCGAGCAGCGCCGCGAGATTCTGACACGAGCGACGCATCGCGCAACGCTCTCTCTCTCTTTCTCTTTTTCTTTTGCTTGTGTGTCTTTTATGGATATGTCACTCCTTCAAAAAAAGGCGTCTTTCGATTTCGTTTCGTCAAACCACGGGCGTATGCCCCCCCTTCGCGGCAGATAGTCCGAAACACAACGCGCAATTACGACGAATTCGCGATAAGACGAAAAAAAACCAAACCCGTCTGAGTGGTTTGAGAAAGATGGAGTCTTTTTCGGTTCCGCAGATTACGCCAACGCATGACAGGTTGGCCCCAAAGCAAGAAGAAAGCGCGATTATAAGAAAGCGCCACCGTGACGCTGCGTGACGAAACGTGACGAAAGCTCCACAACACGAATGGTGCAGGTACGTATTCAAAATTTTGGAGTTGGGTTGTTTCTGGCATGGGTTGTGTCATGCATATCTCGAGCCACGCCATGTTGCTGGAAGTTTTTCAAATTCAGGATTGCCCGGCTCGTAGGCGCGGGCACACACACACCAGAAAGCATATGGCCCAAAAAAAACGCACACACACACGCACACAAAAGAATATTTACATGCGTAGAAGCCACCTAGCACACGTAACCAATCCAACCACCAGTGATTTTTTTTTCAATTTCGCTCGCCCAAAAGTGGCCCTAAATTTGCCTGTTTCATGTTGCTGTGGCCCTTTCATGTGCCCAATTTGTCCAGAAAAATGAAAACGTGGCCCCAAATTTAATGACGCCACTCACTAAGGTGGTCACAATCAAAATTTGTGCAAAAAAAAACCAGTATAAAACTGTGTATAACAACAGGCTGTTATTATTGATCCATTTCTGTGCGCTCATGAGACTTTATTCATGACAAGACAACCCAAAAGAAATAATCACTGCAATTTCTTTTCTTTTCCTGAAAGCCCATTATTCAATCAGCATCCCAAACCCACGAAAACTTCACACTCCCATCTATTCCAAAAAAAAGTGATCTCCGGTGACAACAAATCTTTTTCTTGCATTTATTTTTTTCTGGTAACTGACAGATAGACCAGGCGATTCAGTGGATGTTCAAAACCCACTGAAGACAAAGCTTATCTCTACAGATCTGGACCGCCAGTGCTATGTATCGTTTCATCAGCGGTGGCAATTACCCGAGCAATCAAAGCAATCAAAGGGCGACTGGGGTCTGATGTGCCATGCACAACTGAACAAAAGGGCACCCATCCACCCAAATATAAATCAAACGAAACATACCCACAGATTTCTTTCACATCACGAGCATCCCCCCATCAATACAACCGCAGGGTCGCATGCCAAAAGCTGGATCAATCCAGTTACCTAATATAGCCTGACCATATCGACCTAGATAATCCCACAAAAAGGTCGAAATTACCACTCCCCTAGAAATGAAAGAACATTGGTCTGACTATAAATTGTCGGGCAAGTCGAGACTCATTTACCAAGGATGCAACCAGGACTTCATACCTTTTCATGTGTGCCTTCTCTGTATGCAACCTAGCAATTCTTTCAATGTGACTTTCTTTTTCTCTGCCGAGATGCATAACATCGAGGCTGACAGATTCCCATGCAAACATCTCACATTAATGTTTGCTGTGAAGTTCCTTACTGTCACTCTCGGCTGGAAGCATCTCATGTTAATGCTGCCTGCACTCTTTTTGTCAAATGGAATCATCAATGTTTGAGCCTATTATCAAGAAAATTCAGCAGCCGCCACCAACCCATTGATACATCCAAGCAATCACGCCCCCTGAGTCTGTTCTGTTGTCAGAAGATCAAAAATTCGGGGAAAACAAAAAAAATGGGTTCCTAAGCCAGCAGGAGAGTTGAAGTTGGAACAGCTGTCGAAATAAGTTCGCAATCAATCAATGATTCCAATTTGGCAATCTCGTATCCAGTACGTTGGTTACGGGGGTACAGTACAGCTTTTCACAGTCACTTCACAACGACTTCGCGACAGGACTTGGAACGCACGATGTTTCAGATTGCGAACTTCCCGTTTTCTTGTGTACTTCAAAAGGACCACCACTGTTTTTCGCAAATTCCTGAGCTTGCATAAAAACAAACAGAGGGTAAAACAACGAGCGTGAACACATCCAGACAGACCATTCAAAATGCATCTCAAAGTCGCGGCTTGCTTCGTGCTGTTGTTCGCTGTTGCGTCGGCCCAGACCGAAGCAGGTGAGTTTCAGTGGCTGTCTCTGTTTCCCCTTCCCCCCCAGTCATACTCTCCGCTGCTGCGTGAGTATATGAACTGCCCCCTTGTGAATGAATCGATCAGAGTCACTTTCGCCGCTTGTTTGCTTGCAAATGCTGTTGGAAGAACTAAGGATTTTCGCATCGCTGGCTTCCGATCGATACCCCTCTTCCTTTTTTCTTGTGAATCACCGTGCGTTCGATCGAGAACATTGCTCGTGTTTTTTTCTATCTGCAGAATTGACGAGGGTGCCGCAGCTTTGCCCAGACCTGAGTCCTCCTATCGTCTGTATCACTTTCCCATGCGACCCCTGTCCGAAGCCGCCCACCAGTGGTAATGTCGCCAGCTGGCAGCCAATGAATTGCTATTAATGATTGATTGATTGATTGCTAATGAATTGCTGACCTGGGTTCAAATGCTGATTTCTGAATCCTGGGAGTGCTCTTCTCATGAAAAGGGAGAAATGTCCAGCTCAGATTGGTATATATATTTTTTTTTTGCAGAACAAACAGTGATACTCAGTTCCTTTTCTGAGGATGTTTTTTCTTTTCGGTGGGTGTTTTTGGCTGAAGAAAGTTTTTCTCGTGTTGCAGACATCTGTTCGCTTCCATCGGATTCGGGCCCTTGTGAAGCTGCTATTCAAAGGTGGTTTTTCAACAAAAAGACCAACCAGTGTGAAGAGTTCATTTATGGAGGCTGCCTGGGTAACAAGAACAATTTCGAGTCCAGGAAGGCATGTGAGATGAGATGTGGCCAACCCGTCGGTGAGTCAACCTCTGGATTTCGTGGTTGGATTTTTGAGAGTTGCTGCTTTTATGAAGGTCCAAGCTTTGGTCATTCTGTTGATATTTTTGGGTGGTATCGATCGCTATTTTTTTTGTGGGGCTATTTATGAAGGGGGGGAGGGGATTTACTGAATAAATTGACAAATGCATTCTGAGATGTGTGGAATCTTTATGTTTCAGACATTTGTCAGCTGCCCTCTGAGACCGGCTTCTGCAAAGCCAGGATTGAGAGGTGGTTTTTCAACAAAAAGAGCGGCTCGTGTGAGAAATTCATTTGGGGAGGCTGCGGAGGCAACAAAAACAATTTCACGACCAGGGAGAATTGTGTCGCCAGCTGTGGTGGCCCACCACCACCTCCTGTTGGTAAGTGGCCCTACTTCCCCCCCCCCCCCTTTTCAAGCCCCTTCAAGCTGTATATATGACCAAGAACAGTTTCCTGTCTGATTAGGGTATTTCTGAAGTTTGTCTGAATTCCAATCATTCCTGGCAATTTTATTTGTACTCTAAAAACTTTACCATAGAATTTCTGGCACTGTTTCGTTTTATCACTGCATTGTTTTGTCGATGTTTTTTCTCTGTCTTTTGTTTATTTATTTTAAACTCCAGTCCACAGGTTAATCTGGATTTTTTTTTTACTTTTTTTTTGGGGGGGGGGCCGATTTGTTCTTTTCTGATTGGATGCATCAGTAATGTGGGTGTTTTTTGGGCAGATGTGTGTAAGCTGCCGAAAGAAATTGGCCCCTGTGATGGTTCCTTCCCTAGATACTTTTTTAACCCTGCTTCAAAGCGCTGCGAGAAATTTTTCTGGGGGGGTTGTGGAGGCAATAAAAACAATTTTGAGAAGCTGGAAGAGTGCGAGAAATCCTGTGGTGGCCCTACTGGTGTGTGGCTTTTTTTTTAAAGCAAACAGGGGGGGTGTAAATATACACTGTAGCTTGGGTTTACGGAGTTTACTTTTTCAGTCTTTTTTTTTTGCCTGCAAGATTAATATTCTCCGAAGACCTAATTTATTGTTTGTTTGTGGGGTTTTTTTTCCTCCTCACAGATATCTGCAAGCTGCCGGCTGTAACGGGCCCATGCCGGGCTGCCATCCCTCGTTGGTTTTTCAATTCTCTTAGCGGCCAATGTGAGAGGTTCACCTATGGAGGGTGCAGAGGCAACAAAAACAATTTCCAGACCATCGAGGAGTGCAAGAAAGCATGTGAGTATTTTATTTTATTTTAAATTATTTTTTATTTTATTTTATTTTATTTTATCTTACTTATTTTCCCCTCTCGCATCTTTGTTCTCATGTGTGTGTGCAAAACACTGCTCAGTTCAATATCGATGTTGCATGTCTGACATGGTGGTGTTGGTGCAATTTTTGCTTGCAGGTGGTTCCACGACCTGCTCCCCACTGGTAAGAAAAAGCCAGTTCTTTTTTCGACCCCCTTGATATCACTGTCGGTGTTACTGTTGCTTGGACACTTTATTATAATTACCACTACATGAGTTCAAAGTTTCGATGCTTGTTTTTTTTTCCCCTGTTTAGGGTACGAGATGCTCTAATCAAAAGCAGTGCTGTGGGGGTCCTAAAACGGAGTGCTGTTCCCCATTGGGCGTGAGCCCAGGCTTCGACTTCAACGGAATCTGTGTCCAGGCAGGAAAATGCTTCCTCAAGGGTTAAATGAGTGTTTTCTGCTCTGTTTCAGACCAGGCGAAATCATCTCCACGCAGCGAGTCTAAAATTTTGTTCAGGAAAAATAACTCGAAACAACATCCTTAAGAAAGAAAATGGATACCATAGGAATTCATGGTTTTTCCCTCCCCACATCACCGTGGTGTTCTGATCTAGACTGGGACTGGGTTGCTGGCCCTTTTGTTTCTGGATGCTAATAATGAGGGGAAGGGGAAAAACTCAATAAAAGCTAGGAATAAAGACAGATTTTTTTTTTCCAGTTTAAAACATGTTTGGACACATGTCTCAGATTTTGTTATTTCGTTTTGTGGTGGGTGGCTGCTTGTGGAGATATTTGTCCAACTTGGGAAATATGAGACAAA
Source organism: Bryopsis sp. KO-2023 (assembly GCA_030272585.1). NCBI lineage: Eukaryota > Viridiplantae > Chlorophyta > Ulvophyceae > Bryopsidales > Bryopsidaceae > Bryopsis > Bryopsis sp. KO-2023. The sequence goes on from BSYQ01000010.1 coordinate 2,523,907, forward strand.
GCGATCACAATGTAACAGTCACAGATTGCCCGCAGACCCCAAAAACATGTCGGGAAGTTGCAAACTTCTGCCCTTTCCCCCAGATCCTACTTATTCCCAACTACCCACCAGCACATACGCATTTCTTGTGAAAAATCCTAAAGGAACAATTTTTGCGTTCAAATTTAAGGCACCCCCGAACACTATCAATTCCCTCTACTGCCACACAGTTGCTACCAAGCCATTGCATTCTGAAAAAATAAGAAAAATACCGGAGGCAGACACCTCAAAGAACACTACAAATCTAAAAGAACCCACAAAACCAAGCCCAAAAACCACAACCTAATGTAACTGCATCCTAATTGAAATATTCACTGCTCCTCACGGTCCGCGCAAGGGAATCCACGGGTGCGTTTCATTCCATAACCTCCCATGCACGTCTGTGTGTGGCAGAACATCGTGGAACAAGTCCAGCCAAACGTGTCCAAAATTGTTTTCTACAGCTTCCACACAACACCAGATGCTCGCCCATTTGGCGACCGTCCTTTCAAATGCAGCCGCCTCCCTCGGGCTCTTGAAACCAGCGAAAGTGTTTCGCATGGATGAAAAGCGCAGGAGCCTTTTGGAGCCGACGCTTTGGAGGGCTTTTCTTAATTCTACGTCCGTTAGATTTGCACTCAAGTAGACGGTGGGGGGTTTGGACACAGTCGAAACTGCTGCGGGGCCTACCCCATTCGCGCACTCGTTTGGCTTTGATTCACAGATCTCCACCCGCACCTCCGACTCCCTCACAGATGCAGGCAACCTGCCAACAACAAAAGATGTCACTGTATCCGCCAGGACATTCCTATGTGCCGGCTGAAAAGAATATGTATATATAATATAGGCAATATGTAATTATTGTTGTTGTTGATGTATATATATGTTCTGGAGTGTCCAACGAGATGATATATATCCCCGCCCTCCAATGCAGGATCCTACCTCTCGTTGCGCAGAAAGGAGGACTCACGGAAATCGATGTATGGTTCCAATTCAGGATCGTACTCGGCCGTCTGTTCGGGCTTCATAGCTTTTAAATCGAGGATGTAGTCCAACGGGCAGACAAACGGCAGTTCCATTTCCACCTTGGGTAAAAGCCCATTGTGAGAATTCCACCAGCGATCATGACCGCACCATAGTTCGTTGAAAATCAACGTCCGCTTCAAGACTTTTGCAATGGCAAGGGCATTTCGGATCTGCAATGAACATGATATACGAAACACTCGTCAGGCGCCCACCTTCAAAACCGCTCTTTACCCACTCAAGCCAGTAAAAATCATGAATTTGTTTTTACATATGTATATGTGTGTATGTTTTTTAAGACGTGGATAAAAAGGATTTGCTGTCACCCTGCTTCCCTACTTCTTTTTCCTACTCATGGCCCATATGTACAAAAAAGAACGCAACTCGAAACATATATGAGGCCAAACCTGTGTCAGTTGGTGGTTTATCAGATTGAAATGACCCTGGACGTCATCAAGCGTGCTGGAAGTCAGGTTTTTCGGAGGTGAGCGCGCCAGCAGGTCTTCCGGGACATCAAAGTCCCATGCTAGGAAGCCGCCAGGAGTGTCATAATACTCGGGAGGGTCTACCGTCCACAGAAACGCATCCCGCAGCCTGTGCCGCTTTCCGGTGACGCCAAAAAACTGAAACGTGGCATGGACGAAGTAAGGCTCGTAACCCATTTTGTCTGGCAGGTGTTGTATGAAATACGGGTGCCCAGATGTGAATGTGGAGGTAGGCAGCAACCCCATAAGTAATTTTCCCCTGTAGACTTCGAAAAGTCTGTCTGGATCGTCGTCGAGATGCTTGTATCCTTGGAGGTAAACATCCCAGAACGTCCGCTGTTCCCATCCCAACTCATCATTTGCTATGGCTTCCAACCACTCCTTCGTGAATTCCGCAGCAGAAGGCCTCAATACATAGAGCCCTGTATTGGCAACCGTGCCGACTCTGGCAAAAAAAACAACAGGAGATTTGTTGTTTCAACTGTGGTTTAACAGTTTTTTGAAACTGATGTTCACCAACACCAGTAGAAAACCCTGAAATTGAATAAGGATCGCTTGCAAGCGATCCAATTCGGGATCCCCAATTGGGGGGCTATATGTTACCTGGAATCCTCCAGCCCATCATCCTTGTATGAGCTGAAATAGTGGTCTGAGGAGCAGAACAGGTCCGCCCTAGGATAACGCTCCCAAAACTCCGTTGGATCTTTCAACCAAAGCGTGTCCACATCTTGTGCGATCACAGTGACGCCAAATTGCAGCACAGCCAGATTCAACCGAACCATCTCCTCCCCCGCCTTGTAAAACTCTTTTGATCCCCAACCGAGGTCATTTTTGGAAACCCCCACGTGCATATCGATGGTGGGAATACTCCTTGCATTCAGCTCCAACAGAATTCTGGAGTCCATGCAGCCGACAACGTAGGAAGTAATGCCAGCTTTCTTTATGTGATTGACCCAGTTGAGGGCAAAATCCAGGTAGTGGAAGTTGGCGCTGGTGATGTGGAGGTAGCCATCGGGTGCCAGCTGCCAAAGCTGCTCTCTGTGTAAAAAGGTAGCACCGATTGAATACGTATCTTCAAACCCGCTTCAGACTGTCAAAGTGAATCTAATAACAATTCGCTTGAGGTTAAATTTAATTAAACACAGGTGAGGTTTTTTATGGGCAAGGTGTCAGAGCTGCAGCCGCTAGCAGTTGGGAAAATACCACTTTGCATCCCCAAGCCAGGAGTCCTGGGGACCTGGCCCCTGGAAAATCATTTTTGGAAATAGGCAAAACGTTGATGGCTGAAGAAAAGAAATTCAAGTTTTACGTCCTGCCTATGTTAAAATTTGCATCTAGTTCCCAGTTCCTCAAACTGGCATGCTCCCCACCTGGATAAGCCATAGAATTCAGCAAGGCTGGGGTCTGCAACGGAAAGGGGTCGATTGCTCTTCGAAAGAGCTAGAAGAGAGGATTCGTCTGCAGACACAAAAAGCAACCACCATTCCAGTGAGATCAGAAATGGGACTCCTTTTGTGTGTAGTCACTTTATTGCTTTCAGAAAATTTACATATCTTTACAACATATGATTTGTCCTGTTCACTGTATATTATGTAGAATTAATCACTCACAGCGGAAAAAAACGCACACACATACAAGAACTCTGATCCAGGGGGGTAGCTCGTGTCTTGTGATTTTATCGTTGTTTTGATCTGCTTCAGCGTGAAATGCAGGCTAGTCTAGCTTTTTCAATTCGAAATTCGTTGGAAGCTTGGAACTAGTCGACTGGTCGCGAGTCGAGTCGAAAACTCGATCACTGGTCAACTAACACGCGGGAATTTTGGAGGAGACAATCTCCGAAGCAGTTTTGATTTTCAGAGAGCAGAAACAACGCACGAGCACGTTTCGCAAATGCACAAGGTATGAGGCGATATAGTGGCGCGAGGTTGAAACGAGCCACGCGACGAAGCCAGGCACCCAGCTACAGTCCGCGCTAAAACGGCCTTAGAATCGTCCGTTACATTGAAATTCCGCTACAACGAACCACCCCTTGTACCATATTCTACAGAGTTTCCCCCACTTGTCCGTTTCAAGAACAAATGATGCGATTTACCCATAATCAACAGATGTGTTTTCCACACACAAACTAAGTACATAGAATCCTTTCGGTTCTCACCCAACTCCGCTGCTACCGCCGCGCGCAGCGATTTTCTAGTATAAGTATCTCTCTCAATTACCCGCAGGCGCAAGCAGCAGTGGGTTCTTTAGTGAATATCTCCAGCCTTCGTTCGTTCCACGCCCGTTGCAATGGGTCCTTGACGACAAAAAACTAACGGCGAACAAGAAAATTAAGAAACAAGCCGTGGGGACGATGCAGATGAGGATGGGGGGAGTGTTGATCGGAAGTTTTCTCTTTCTGTGGAACAACGATGGCGACATGACGAATCCTCCCGCAGAAGTCGTGGGGGCTTTTAAGAGGCGCAGTCAACCAGCCGCCGCATCCTATGAGATTTTCGAAGGTTGCCAATCGGCAAAAACGCATGCACGAAGCGTTGATAACTTTGGCGACTACGGTGGTGCGGAATATGAGTGGCACGTGAACTCTTCCAGTCACTGCTCGGTGTCTGTGTGGCTTCTAACTGGAAGCGGGCGGCCTTGCAAGCAGGCCGCGCTTCTGGCTGAAAACTGGAAGGCCAAGTGATCGACAGATGGTTCCAGGTGAGCTGATACATATCTTTGTGTCATGACAGTTCCTGCTTTAAAGCAAAATTTTGGAAAGGAGATGGTTTTTGTAAAACTTTTACACAATCAGAAAAATGCGGCGTTGCGTCCAGAACAACTCTGGTTTTTTCAGCACCCAGGCCACAATTCCAAGCTTTGGATGTACAGAGATATGTGCATCTTTGGCCCGTAGAGCTGAACAAATGGTTGCTGCAATGATTGGTCGATTCTTGAGTCTGGTGAAAGGATTGCAGTCGGGTCACGCAATGCCGCCCCTTTGAATAGCGCCGTACTCAACAAAACGCTGGTTTGAAACTGAGAAAATCTTGACATACCTTGATTGTGGTCGAGAAACTAAATTCAAGTGTAGAACAAAATGAAAACAACAGTAAAAACACCTAGAAAAGTTCCTTAAAAGTTATAAATTGAATGTTAACTTTTTCTTTAAGAAAATCTTCTTAGGCTTAGTGACCGAACCCCTTATTAGCAACAAGAAGAAAATGGATGGGGCATCTTTGTTACTATATATATCATCAATCCAATGAAATTCCTTTCCTTGATTTGTTCGTCCAATGAGTTGCTCGACACAAGCAAACAAAACTCGAACTACATTGTAAAGTGAAATACATTGTGAGTTGTTCGACGCAAGTGCACAATTCTGGGGCTGCAAATTTTCTTGCCAGCCCCAGGTGTCACTTCATTCGATTAGGCTACATCATTTTCGATTCATAACATCAATACTGCTGCACTCCACTTAACGCCGGTATTTTGGGGTTATTTTCATGTTTTTTTGACTGACCAAAAAAACACACACAAAAAACCTTGCATCTGCAAAGAATTTCAGACGTTGGAACTGAAGTAGGCTGCTGTGCACAAACAAACTTTGGCCTTATGGCTTGGTCCAAGCTTGGACCACTCTCTTTGGATCTACAATAGAATTAGATCAGGACTTGACATCTTTTACATAAAACATTCCATTGACCCGGACAGGTTTCAGCAGTCCCCCCTCCGCTTCATCTTCGACCACTGAAGGAAACTAAACGATCAAAGTAAGGTTCGAATAACCGCTCATCACACCCTTGCCCCCCCCCCCCTCCCCTTTAAACCTCCCACAAGAAGATGTCTGGCTGTCAAAAAATCAAAGAAATCTATAAAATGAAATTTTCTTTTAAATGTGTATACAAACATGGGCCATATTTTAGATGCAAAACGAGAGAAACAATGTCGACCCAATTTGACCCCCCTCCCCACACTTTGTGAAGAGAAATTTTTCGCAAAAAGAAATTTGCAATCCCTTCCAGCAATTAGAAATCAATTTAGTTTTTTTTTTTTTCTTTTTTTTCAATCCCAGATTTCAGTTTCTTTCTTTTCTTTTCGTGCTCGTCTTTAAAAATCTTGAAGAAAAAATCCTTTCCGGGAAAAAAAAAAGGAATTAAAAAAAAAAAACAAAAAAAAACGCTCCAAAACCTCTTGTATTCTGATGTCGCCCCATTAACCCCCAGAAAGAAACCCAACAAAAAAACAAAAGAAAAAAAAAAGTAAAACTGATGAAACAGCAGATATGGCACCATATCTATATAGCCCTTCCCCCCCTCCCTCCCCCCTTTCACTCTCAATTTCACATTTTCCCCCATATTAATGTTTATAATGGTGCATTCCCCCAATTGTTTTCTTTCCACCAACTCAACAATCAATATCTTTTTTTCCGAGTCACTCTTGACTCGTTTCATCCGCCCCATTCCAAACAATCAACTCGAGAAATATTTTCCATCAACTACTCGGGAAGCCCCCCCTCCCACTTCCCTTTTTTTTCCAACACATGCATAACACAGATAACCTTTCCTCTCTCTCTCTATTCATATTTTTTCCAGTTTCACTTTTCTTCTTATACCCAGCGCATTTTTTCTCTTTTTTTTTTTCTTTTTTCTGTCTTTTTCTCCCCCTTTTTTTCTCAAGCTCCAAAGTGTCAAACCACTCTCACACCTGGTCACCCCCATCGCTGGCATTGACTCCGCTGATAGGAGCTGCTGCTTCGACGTCTGTGAATTCGCCGTCGACTTGCCTGGAACGGCCCTCGGATTCTCGAAGGTGGCTGGCCAATTCCATTTCTTCTTTCCTCCTTTCGACTTGCTCCCGGGTCAAGTGATGCTTCACTCGAGGAGCCATATCGCCCACCACTTCTTTGTCGAATTTCTCCCTCAGAACATCGGCATCTTCCTCCAGAATGACACCGCTCTTTCTTGCGTACTGTAGAATAAAAAGGGACCCCCCAAAAAATACAACATCAGCGAATATGATAAAGGAAAAAAAAATATCTGAAAGAAGAGACCTGATTGCTGTTTTGCATGTTTAAAATATATAAGGGGGGAAGAAGACACCTCTGGATGTTGTTGAAAACTGGAGATGAGAAAGAATGGTCGATAAGCTGCCATAGAGGCATGATTTTCTGGAAGGTGCAAGTATATACTCATATATAAATAGCCACCGATTTCTTGTCACATATGTTTAACAGAAAATATGAAATACGGTATCTGAAATCATGTGCAGATTATTTCTTTTCTTTTTCAACGATCGGTGATGCGAAGCCTGGTTTGTTTTTTTTCCGAAAAAATGGACAGAGGTGTTTCCATTGAATTCTCTGTCTTTGACAAAAAATAATGTTCCTCATAGTTGTTGAGCCCCCGCAGCTGTTTTTCCACAACATAAAAAAAAGCACTTGCCCCCAAATCTTCCTTCATCATCTGGTATGTCAGAACCGAATCTGATTTAATTTTAACTTTCTGTTCTTTGATATTATTAACTATAGTACAGGGTCAATTTTCCACTTCCTCCATGATCTCCATTCAGCTTTCACTGTCGACTTTCGTTGTGAACGAATTCATATGGGATTCATGAATGGGTAATGTTGATAAACGCAACAACTCACCTTGAGCACCTCCTTTCTGGTCACAGGTGGAGCTTCTTCGTACTCCGCCATGTCGAGCTCTCGCAAATGCTCCGGGGCGAAAATTTTCGGCATCAAGTATTGACGGATGGGAATCAACAGCATGATGGCCAGAGGGAACGCAATGCCAGCGATCTGTAATTGGTATACACAAATATGGATTTCAATCTGATTGGTTAATACTGATACATGTCATTGTGATGCCAGTGAGATACGCAGCTTTAATTTCTGGTTGCTTGATTGCGGTTCCTGTTTTTTAATCATCTACAGCTTTACAAAAATTAAAGCCACCGATATCATTGGGAAATCCATTTGCTCAATCATTACCATGGAGAGATTTCCTGGCGTGAATGGAAGTTCAAATACGGTTTCGGACCCCCCCCCCCCCCCAAAAAAAAAAGGGACCAAAAAAGTGACTTGCAACTTCATGCAGATTTTTGAAAATAAAACTCACCCCAGCCCACGTAATCCCGTAAACAATCAGCATGTAGGCCAACTGAAACAGCGTGAATTTCACGATCACGGCGTAAGGCACCGTTTCCAAGTAGGGCGCATGAACCCCCTCCAGCATTTTGTATCTCTTCTTGGGGTCCGTAAACAGCAGCAGGATTCTTTCCCAGAATTCGCTGCCGGGCAAACTCTCGATGGCCATGTAGGCGAAATAGCCCCACAACACCGATTTAGGGATGCGCTGGATGGCCTGGGTCAGGGCCAAACAGAATGCCACCATCAAGGATTGGAGGAAGCCGGTCAATCGCTGTTCTTTTACCTGGGTGCACACCGATGTGGCTCAGAGAAAGTCGATGGAATGCACCAAAGATGAAAAAAACAAGCAAATTTTTTTTGTTGGTGTTGTAGAAAGGAGGTATTTTGGATAGGAAACGCATAAGCTGTCGTAAATTGGTATGGAGGATTTTCACGTTGTCAGACTTGGTGGTGATCGCATCGAAAACCCATGCCAGTCCTGAATTCGAACAGGAGGGGCTGTTTTGCCAGGTCATCTAAAACCCACTTGCAAAAATGAAGAAAAACGGAACTTAGGACAGAGCAGTATTTTAACCAATTCACTCTCTGTCCCTTTCTGACGGGTTTCGTTCGCTGATCAAATTCTGATCAAAAAAATTATCAACATCAGACAACAAAACACACAAGAAACCTTAGTCTTTGGAGCACCTCGATGGCGACCACTTCCTCTTTCACTTCCATGCCTGAGGCTGTGACTGACTTTGCTGATGGCGAAATGTTGTTATCGTTGGTGGTGGTGGGGTACAAGTTGGACAGTTCCTGTGCAGAGGCCGTTTTCGGAATCCCTTGGCTGACTTCCTCCTGAATATCGCCCATCCCCTTGGAGGCCGGCAGACTACGCCGACCTAATTCCACGTTCTTGGATGCCTTCAGACTCTGTCGCTTGGCCTCTGGTTCAGGGGAAAAAAAACAAAACCAAAAACTAAAACTAAGAACCCCCCCGGGAAATTGCCCTTTTAACAAAAAAAAAGTCTGGATGGAAAACAAAATCGAAGAGGGAAGGGGCCGAGCTCGAAAAACAGCAAAGCAAGATTCGAACCCAGGTCAATGCAATCGTGGCGACGCACCCCTGCCGACAGATTTTGAATTTCATCCAAACTTCACCACACTTTGTGTGAGTGGCGATGCTTCAAAATCCTTATTAAAAAAATACCTACCCATTTTCTTCAGTTGCTTTTTCAACGTGGCCAGACTTTTGGTGTGCATGGGGGCTTGCGGAAGAACCCCATTCACAGGAGGGATCCCCAGAAGTCCGCACATTACAGTCATGCCCCCCAACAGCAAGAAATCGTAGTTGTAGGCCGGAGGCTTTTTCAAATCGAACTCCTTTTGCTGGGCCAATTGAGCGGAAACGTTGTGGTCGAAATAAAACAGAGCTGCGATGATAAATCCTGGAACCATGGCGGCTGGAATCAACCATCCATCGATCTCAAACAGGTCCTTGGAAGTCTGAAGGGAGGGAAAAAAAAGGGCACATAAACTCCAATCAGCAGGATTCTCGTGGACATTTCCATTTTCATGCAGGAAAATTAGGGTAGGCTTCTCCATCTTTTTTGGCCATTTTTTTTTTTCTTTTCATGCCCCCAGTTTCTGTGATGTTTGGTCAGTGAAACAAATTAGGGGACAAAAAAATGTACTTAGTATTGTTCCCATTAATCACTTTTTTTTTCCGCTTGAGATCAATAAAACGAATCCGAGCACAGTCAATTTTTGGGAAAAAATTAAATTAAATTAAATTAAAAAAAGAATAACTGAGTGCATATATATATGTGTGTGTGTAGGATAAGACAATAAAAAAAAATGGGAAAAAAAAAGATCCCTACCTTCCAGGTGTCTTGCACATCCCAGGTATTGGGAATGCTCAAACGACGGGGGACATTTTTAGGACCGTCTTTGATAGAATAGGAAATCCCCTGAACACACAACAGCAAAAAATCAGCAAAAAAAAAAACAATCACACCTATACCAAGTGAAGCGCCTCCTTTTTTCCTCTCCTTTCTTTAGCCGTTCAAAATACGGACAAGGGCAAACTTAATTACACACTTTCCTCCTTTTTTTTGCTCATCCTCAATAAATTTCTTTTGATTTTGCAAGCATGGATCACCACCATTGATATTTCAAACGCACTCCCGTACATAGTGGTTGCGGAAAAAAAAAAGAGGACAAAAAAGAGGAAAAAAACAGAGTTAAAAAAAAAAAAAAGAAAAATCGATCTCACCGACCAAAGCACCACCATCATCGGGACTCCGTAATCCGCCAGCAACGTGCGTGCCCAACCTTTCAAAAATCGCCACGATCGGGCAGAATGAACCAACAGGGCTGTGAATAGAAGTCCACTTGCAAGCACCTTTTATGAACATCAAAATCATACTCTTCCATGAACAAAATTACCACAAGATCACTTCCAAATCCCCCCAAAAAAAGCACCTTTCTTTTGAAAATGCACAAAGAAATGAGAAGTTGGAAGATATGTACATACCACAGCCCATATTCCATTGACGAGCCTCCAATGATATTGATCAGCAGAAAAGCACATTTCGTGCAAATGATCCTCTTTAACATGAACATCTCCCTCATGCCCTTTTTCTTTTTTGAATTCCTCCACGATACCCTGCCAAACAATAACGATAAAACAAATTATTTGTTTTATTGTTTGTTTTTTTTGTTTTTTATTCTCAATCACACAAAAAAAGAAAGGAAAAAAAAAACCTAAAAAAAAGTCATGCATTGTTCCTCCATAATTCACAACAAAAACAATAAAAAAAAATTACATAATTCAGCATAATGGACGATGCTCCACTCACTCGATGCTCCCCCCCCCAAAAAAAAAAGAAAAAACCCACCCAAAACAGCCTTAATTGAGCAAACAATAAACAAATAAATACATGGGAGGGCAAATTTAATCGAAAAAAATAAATGCACACATGAACAGATCCCACCTTTATGGCTTGCTGCAGGAAAAGCAGAGCAATCAACATTCCGAACAATTCTCCGCTGAACCTCGTGAATTTGTCGATCAGTTGGCAGGTGCCCAGAATCGACAGGACGAAAATGAAAACTGCCGCCCAAATGCAGACCCAGGCCGCCCAAGGCAGGAACTGGTGGGCCTTGTCTTGACCATCGATGAATTCGAACATGAACATGTAAACCAAAACGATGGGCTCCGCCACACCCACAATCAGCAGAGGCTGTCCTCCAAATACCGCCTGTTGGGAAAACACCAACGTGCACCAAAAGAAATTCAGCAGAATTCGAGTTGCACAGAAACAGGTCACTATTTTTATTTTATTTTATTTTTCCTCTTTTTTGAATTGCAAAGGGAAAAAAGTAAGGGGGTGTAAATATATCAGGGAATTTGCGTTGCATCTAGAAGGAAAAAAAATAAATATTTTTGTTTGTGTGTGCGTTTTTTAAGCAGTGCAGAAAAAACAGAGAGGAATGTTGAATTTTGTTTAGAGTCAGTGGAAGCAGATTCAGTTTTGTAGGGCCTTTTTATTATCCACCTGAATGAAGCCGCACAGGGCCGTAGCAGTCAGCACATGGACACCGTTCAGCTGTCCATCTGCATTTGAAATTCACAAACAGACCTTTCTTGGTTTCTTTTGCCCATTTTTTTTTTATGGAGATCATCTCTCCACCCCAAAACAAAAATATAATTAAAAAAAAAAAATCCAAAAAAAGAAGGAGAAAGAAAGGAAGAAGTTTTCTACCTTCCATCAGCCGAAAACAGATTTTTCTTCCCCCAAAAAAATCTTACAAGTTTAGTATTGAACGAAAAAAAAGCAGGTTATGTTTTCTTTGTGCTGGTCTGACAGGGATAACGAAGGCACAGCTGCTTGCTCAGGAGTAATCCATGGAAACAATATGCAAGGGAAGCTTCATAGTAAATCCTCGTTCTCTGTGTGGCTTCCTCACCAGTGTCGTGCGACAGCTGCTCCCCGAAAGCCAAGGCAGGAATTGCCGAAGCAAAGAATATGTATAGAGACGGTGCAAAGATTCTGTCCATGCCAAAATACACGAAAACTCTGTTCCTCTCCACACCGCTGCGCGGAAAAAAACGCGGAAAAACGCGACAGAAAGCGACCGCTCTTTTTGTGTTTTCATTCGCACCTGAAACCCGAATTAAATCCCTCTTTCCAGTCGTTAGCGTACCACGGTGAACGACCGCGCAGGTCGCCCACGATGGCCGAGCCAAGCCCCATTCGCGCTGGAACTCTCCGAAAAACCAAACCTCGCAACTGTGTTCTCTCTTTTCGCTTTCACGACCGCGAAATCGGAGGTAAGTTCGAACGAAAAACACCAGCGCTTCGTCTGGCGATGAATGGATGAGGGGCCAAAGGAGGTCGAATTTGGAGTGGCTCCTTTGCCTGATTCCTTGAATGAAATCGGATCATTATTTTTTTGGGGGAAAAAGAGTGATGCATGCTTGAGCCAAATTCGATCTTTGATTTTACATACTTCACTGACTGCCCTATAATAACGAGACTTTCCGACTGATTCGTGAATGGGTACAACACACAGAGAACACACAGTCTTGGCCCAGAAGGGACTTACAAGGATATTGCAACTATTTCCATCCATCAATAAATATCTGTTCCCGTCCTGTACTGCCTCATTACTCACAGTACCTCTTCCTTAGTACTGCCTCTTTACAATACACATTCCCGTACTTTCCTAACCCATCTTCCTATCTCTTGCGTCATCCACCTGACTCCACCCTCTCAATCCTTTACACGCTTCCCCTGCGCTATCGATTTAATATTCCCACATCGACAACCGACATGGCTTCACGAAATCAACATGAGTCAAAAACTTGCTTTGGTCTGGATCATTAACCACACACCTGTGCCTAGACACATATCCATCAAACAGACACGGTCCATACCAAAATGCTTTCAACTTTTCCCCTTCAGACCTCATTCGAGTGTGGTCGTAACACCAAACCCACTGCCCAACCTTGTAACTTTCCTCCACGAACTTTTGTTTGGATTGTCTTTTCTGTCGACCAAGTGCATCTCGGAACCAAGCAACGCCGACATCATTTCTCCATTGTTGATCAGAAATCGGCTTATCCCATATATCTCTCCTTTGCATCAGCTGCCTGGGAGGAAAACCTGTAGCATCATGCGGCATTTCCTGGATCAACTTTTCGGCTTCCTGGACTTGCTGAGGCCACTCCGTTATCATCTTGTCATCAGTCATGCGCTTAATGCGGTCCTCCAGTGTGCGGTGGTACCTTTCAATCAACCCTGCACTCTTATGGGAGTATGGAGGCACATACTCGTGCTTGATCCCAAACTTCTCCATTACAGTCAAAAATCGTCGCGAAGTAAACACAGCAGCATTGTCAGTCATAACAACCTGAGGCTGCCCATGTGATAGTATCCAAACTTCCAGAGCTTGACTCACAGCAACAGCATTTGCACTTGGCACAGGCCTTGCTTCAGCAAATCGGGAGCAGTGATCAATGGTGGTTACCAGATACATGGAGCCATCAGTCCCCTTTGGGAAAGGCCCAACCACGTCCATGCTGACTGCTTGTCCAGGCCACCCCCCTCGTTTCGTATCTCCCCATGGTGCCTTCTCCCTTGGTCGCTCATATTTTTGACAGACGACACAAGCGTGCACATAGGACTCCACAATAGGCCGAGATATTTTTTCTCCTCGCATTCGCAACACCTTCAACATTTTCGCGACGCCAAAATGGCCCCTGTGCGCTTCCTTAAGAAGTTGGTTTATTCGCTGCTTCCTTTCCTCGTCAACGTGGTATAGAGTCAGCTTTGCTCCTGTCTCATGACTCGCCCAACGTGAAAGTAAGTCGGCAAGCACATTGACTTTACCTGGCAAGTGCGTAAAACGAAGATTGCCGCCGACCGTGTAATTTCCTGTGATATAGCTGAGCAGACGCAGCATCCTTAGATCGGTATCGTCAGTCAAGCTCCCCGAATTAAACTTTTTAGCCGACCCTTCGGAATCGGTAAAAACCTGCACATTTGCTCCTCCCGTAATCCACGCTACTTTCTTTAGCGCGCGAACAATTGTTTGCGCTTCACCTAGGAAGCTGGATACTGCCCTTTTGCCCGGAGAGTTCAAATGTGATCCCAAAAACACAAGCTGATCACCTTGCGTTAATGCATATCCCCCGGCGGCCGACGACCAATCCGTGTACAGTTGGAAGTCCTCCCCTGGCTGCTGCATCCGCATATCGTACACTGCACTGAGAACGTCCGCCACCACTGTTTGGAAACGTTCGTTGACGAGATCCCAATCCGCTTCTCGCCCTACAGCCGATAATTCTTCGTACATTGCCTGTACTTTCCTCGCAAACCCAGGCACGTGTCCTTTTACTACGTTCAGCATTCCGAGCGCCTGTTGTAGTGTCTTACGCCCTTGTATTTTTGGTAATCCTTCACGCAGCTTTTGGCAGTACGGTTCCAAGCTTACTGTCCCTTGTGAAACCTCAAATCCGAGGAAAGTGACTCGGCTTTTCTTCAGCTGAGCTTTCTCCTTTTTCACTTTAAATCCGAATCGGTCCAAGATTTGAAAAAGGGATTGTAGCTTTCGGTCGTGTTCCCACTCATTGCGGGCTCCGATGATAAGATCATCAATGTAAACCTCGGCGTCCAAATCGGGAAATATCTTCCGAGCTTCTTCCAGTACACGAGTGATAATAGAATGAAAAATTAGTGCGCTCCCGTTAAATCCTTGCACTAATCTCCGAAACCTGTACCGCTTCTTCCCCATGCTGAAACAGAAATATTGGCTGAGCTCTTCGTCAATTCCCAGATTAAAGAAACCATCCTTGAGATCAATTACCGAAAAAACCCGGTATTCGGGATTCAGCCGCGATAGAATGGTTTTTACGGGAGTGAGAGGAGTTTTCCAGGTTCGAAAAAGCTTGTTGATTCGCCGACAGTCCAACGTAATTCGTACCGCTGTGCTCCCTGGTTTTTGGAAAACCAAGGGCTGTGAAAACAGTCCGCGTTCATCCCAACGCAACTCTTTGACGATCCCCCTTCGTTCGAGGGATGCGATCTCGGCTTCGGCTGCTCCTTCCTGTCCCATGGACAACGGCTGCCAGTCACTGGAAGCGCTAAAGCTCGCAGTTCCGATTTGTTCTAGGTCAGACATCGTGATAGTGAGAGCGGCCATATCACGTGATAACCCACTCGAATCTGGTGACAAATCAAAGACTCGAGGAAATCTTTGCATAAGTTGAGACAGACACTCATCGTGACTTTCAGGTTCGAATAAGTCGTTGCTCAGAACTTCTGCGTTTACACCATGAGTCTCCCCCTGGACATCCCACTTTCCGTATCGTCCCCACTTAGAACGCCGAACATCCCAAACTTTTGTTTCACTCCGCTCTGTCCCTCTTTGTTCCTCTTTTCGCCGAATCCAACTTCCTTCCTTTCCATGTCCTGTAGAACTTCGCTCCTGTTGCCTCCAGTCAGTCTCTGCTTTTCGTATATACGGCTGTTCAGAAGCACTACGTCGAATTCTGGACATCGCACATCGACCATCAATGTCAGTCACCTCCTGTAAGCGTCCTGGTATAAACCACGCCCTTGTCTTTGGGGTCACATGCTGTATTTCACGGCTATCATTGACGAGATATCCAAATAAAGTGCCCCCCACCCGCTGTTTCATCACCAATCTAATCCCCTTTGTATTAAGACAGTCAATAATAGGTCCCCGAACGCCTTGAAGCTCATAAGGCAAACTCAAAACTGCAACCTCCCCTGGTCCCAAAACAACACTTCGGTTAAGATAAAAAACGACCACGTCCTTGTACTGTTCGGGATAGTACTCCACCTCCTGAGTTAGCTGGATTCTTATGCCTTCCTTGTTCGTCCTACCATCGTTTCCTGAATGCACGGACGACTCGCACCCAGGACTCCTTTTTTTGTATCTTCTTGAGTACAGACAGCGGGCTGCACTTTGGCTTTCTCCAAAAAAATCGCCGTGGCCAGCTTGGCTCCCTTCTTAAGCAGGACTGGACAACTTCGCTCATTGTCCACACCAATGACGATAGGCTCTCCTTCTGTGGGCCCAGCAACCAGTTGCGAATGCACACGTAACCCATGTTTATCTGCGTGTACGTTTCGCGGCTTAACAGCCAGAACCACATTCCCGTGAAGAAAGCATCGAGCAGAGGAAACGACTTGTGTAGTTCGTCCAGGCCCCAGTAAGGTGTCATTTCCTAGAGTCAGTACACATTCTCCTGAGTCTGCTTGGGTCTCCTTTTTTTGCCCTGCTGATGCTTCCTTAGTAGTAGCTGAAAAACAGATTATTTCTGCCTCTGTTTTTTTGTCTACCAAACGATCAGTCCCTGGGTCTATGATAAAGCCTAATTTCCCGATGGCCTCTTTTCCCAGAATGCTCCGTCCATGCCCTTCCAAAATAGTGAACTGCAGCTCAGACTGGTTCTGCCCGACTTCGACCATTGCTGTGGTTGTTCCGAGTGATTGTACACTGTCCTGTGTGATGCCCTGAATAGACATCTTTCCTGGATGAAGTGGAAGTCCAAACTTTCGTAACGTCTTCTCATAGAGAATACTGACTGCAGCTCCTGTGTCAATCAAGAACTTGACTTGCTGTCCTTTGATAACCCCATTGACATGCATAAGTCTTCTGTTCTGTTGGCTGCCATCCGAAGTATTCCCCACCCCCACATATGCTTCGTCTCCTTCCGAGTCAGAATTCATCCACACCGTGCTGACAGTGTTTTCTTCTTTCGTATCCACATGCTTGACTGGCTTTCCTGCAGTGACCCCCTTCCCAGACATAGGCTTTCCTGTCAGTGGTTTCTGCGAAGGACCTCCCCCCTCCGTCTGCGCATTGGTGACTATGTCAGTAAGTCTTTCGGCTAGCCAGGGATTCCGCATGGCCTTTTGGACTGTTGTCAAAAGTTCGTTCATACGCGAAAGCTGAAGTGGGAACGTTACCAATCCCTTGCCGTTGATCGGAAATACTTCCAGTTTGTCTTCACCCTCCATATAACTCTCTGCCGAGTGTACTTTTGCTTCCTTGTTTCCTGCGAGGCCCAAAGCTTCCCAGTCGCTGGCTAGCGAAGTGGCGTCTTCAAGCGTGGTCGGCTTACGCGTTTCGACTTGAACGCGAATATGGGGGTGAAGTCCCGCCAAGTAGTGCCCAACCAATTCTTCCTCGCTAGCTTCTGGTATTCTGACGGCCAGTTTGCGAAACAGAGCGTTGTACTCTTGGACACCCTTCGTTCCTTGAGAGCAGTTGCGTATCAGTCTTCGAACCCTTGTGTTGTCATCCTTCCTTGCAAATTGACTCTTCATCTTTCCTCGTAGCAGCTCAAAAGAGAGAGTCCGTATGTCAGTTCGTTCCAAAAGAACCCTGTACCAGCTTTTTGCGAAACCACGCAACATAGTCCCGACAAAGCGCACCCGCGCAGTCTCAGAGCTTTCACCTATCAACTCAAGATATTCGTGTATTCCGAACCACCAATCCTGGAAGCTTTCGTCAGGTTTTTCCCCAGTAAAATATTCGGGCGTACCAAACTTTACTTTGGCCACTGTATGGTGACGGACCCCACTTTCAATTGATGTTCCGTTTCTTCTTGCTTCACGGCCACCTGGGCTGGGTACCGTAAAGACCTCTTCATATTCACTTTCTGGTGGAATGGTTACCCGTTCTGGGGTTGGCCTCCGGCCTTGCGAAGCCTCCAGTGCCGACATGCGTAGTTCCAACTGCGAAAACTCTTCCCGTAGGCTTGCTTGAATAGCCCTCACAATTTCTGACTCCATGGCGGTTGCCTGCCCCAGTTGTGAGCCCTCCGCCAAAATCTCTCCAGGTTCTCCAGGCTCATTCATGGCTCCGAAACCATATAATAACGAGACTTTCCGACTGATTCGTGAATGGGTACAACACACAGAGAACACACAGTCTTGGCCCAGAAGGGACTTACAAGGATATTGCAACTATTTCCATCCATCAATAAATATCTGTTCCCGTCCTGTACTGCCTCATTACTCACAGTACCTCTTCCTTAGTACTGCCTCTTTACAATACACATTCCCGTACTTTCCTAACCCATCTTCCTATCTCTTGCGTCATCCACCTGACTCCACCCTCTCAATCCTTTACATGCCCCACCACCAAATACAAAAAGCAGAGCTTTATTTAAAAAACCAAACCACTTCAGTGGAAAATTACATAGCAGTTTTCGAGCTTTATTTGGGTTTGGGGTTTTCTCACACAGGCGATGCATCCAATGGACGGAACAACAGGGCACGAATCTTCTGTGGAAAATTACTAATTCATTAAAAATTTCATCGCCGTAATCTTTGTAGGAACAACCCATCACTTACTTCACGAATTCTGAAGCTGACTCACCGCGGCGCAGCCATCCTCCTCACCGAAATGGCGCGAAAGTTGAGGTTTGTTCCCACAACGGAGGGAGAAGGGGGAAAAAAACCCAAGCCATTTGCAGGCCACGATAGGAAATGGAACCCAGCGGGATGGCGTCGAAAGGGTCGTTTCGAGAGCGTGTGTGGGAACCCCTGAAGGAAATCCAACGAACGGCCGTGGCTCGGCTGATTCTTCTTTTGACCCTGTACGTTCTGTCAGGTAAAAGCGAACGTTTCGCTGCGTGCTGTATATGTGGGGAAAATTGGAAAGCGTCTTTTTGGGGGATTTCGAATTTCGGGTTCATAATCGTTGATCAGATTTTCCTGCAAAAAAAAATTCAGACACAAGGTTTGGAAATTTTGGACAAGTTGATGTGGAACCTGTTCTATTTCCTTCAACATCAAATAACAACTTTGCCTCAGTTTTTTATTCTTGTATTTTTTTTAAATCATTCATAAAAATACTGAGGCAGATCCTGTGGTGCAAGGTCACAGCCCCAACCAAGGAAAGTGAGGTCACACTTTGAAAAGGGACACAGAAAAGTGTGACCTTACATTAGAACGGGATGTTACTCATGATCATCTGTCTGACTTTCATGAACACTGTAAGAATAAACAGAACTCTATTCCTAACCAATTTGACAATACTTTCGTAAATCACTGGTCGTGGTTTTGAACGGGGGTTGGTGTGGTTTGCAATTCAGCTTTTTCTTTGCTTGCTGCCTTCACACCAAGCCTTTTGACCAACTACTTCGCAGCCACACAGTCCAATGGAGTCACAACCGAGTGCACGGGGGATGCCAGAAAAGACTTCCCGACGATTTGCAAGCATGCAACGAATGCAGTGTTGGCATGGAAATCTGGAACAGCCATAGCCACCAATTTTATCTTGGGGGTGTTTCTCTTTCCTAGCTTGGGCAGGTGGAGCGATCTGTGGGGAAGAAAGCCGTTCATAGTTTTGGGATTCATGGGTGGAATTCTGCAGCCCCTGTCTGTCATACTGTATCTTCGGTTTGGCGTGCCTTTGTGGTGGTAAGTCTTTTGAGAAAAAAGGACCGAATGGCCTTCTCTATTTTCACTGTGGCATTTTCTGATCTGTCGATGAAAGCAAAGAGTTTTTTTTTTTCTTTTCTGTGCCCCCTGGAGAATTTTCCCTGCAAAAACACCTGGAGAAATACTTTTCTTTTCTTTGAGTTCTGCAAGGAAAGTCTAGTTTTAAAGTTCGACCAATGCTGTCGTGTGTGCAGGTACTTCATTGCTGGTATCTTCCTCCAGTCCGTCAATCCATTCTTGACGTCTTTTGCGTACGTCGCGGACGTCATCAGCCCGTCGGGTCGAACGGTCGCGTTCGCCACCCTCGGCATCGTTTTCTGCGTGGGTTTCACAATCGGCCCGATACTTACCATCAGTGGCGCGATAACCACCGCCGACACGGCCGCATGGGCTTCCTTGGGCTGCGCCGTGGCTTCCGTGTTGGGATCTGTTTTGATTTTGCCAGAATCCCTGTCGGCGGAAACCAAAACGGCGGCGTGGGTGGCTGTGGAGGATGGGGACGACGGCAAGAAGAGGGGCTGCGTTTCTTGGTTGAAAACCTCTTTTCGAATGTTCTGGGGTTCGTTGAGGATCCTGTTCAGAACGACGTTTTTCACCAAGCTGACCATTGGCATTTTGGCGCTCTATCTCAACTTCGAGGAAGTGTTCGAAATGCAAGTTCAGTATTTCCAAGAAGTGGCGGGATTCACCGAACAAGACACGGCGAGCTTGTTCGCGGTGTCGGGCATGGCGGGTTGGTTTACGATCACCGTCGTGCTGTGGTTGTTGCTGACCGTCTTTCGAATGTCCGAAAAGCAAGTTTTGCTTTTTGGGATGATCGTTTTCGCGCTGCAGCAGCTGCTGTATGCGTTCGTTCGATCGAAAGCCGTCATACTCGTCGTGGCGGCCGCGGGCACCACCGCGAATCTCGTCCAGCCCGCCATCTCGAGCTTGAAGTCCAACAACGTCGCCCCGGAGGAGCAAGGCGCCCTCCAGGGCGCCATTCTCGCCGCGCAATCGGTGGCGAAAGGATTCGGCCCCTTGCTGTTCTACCTGTTTTTCGTGCTGTTCAGGTCGAACGACTGCTACTTGCCAGGTGCTCCGTTTTTGGTAGGATTCGTTTTGCTCGTTGGCGCGATCGGGGTCATTTTCACTCTCGACGTTCCGAAGTCTAGCTGGGGGGCGGGGAAGGCCTCCATCGAGGGTGAAAAACACGACGCCGAGGCCCCTTTGCTCGTTTCCTATCCTCTTACTCGGTGCGATTCTGATAACAGCGTGTATTTCTAGAGCGTGTTTTTTGCATGTCCAAACACTTACGTACGACTTTGGAGAGGTGCTGCCCACGCAACGGATTTTTATCAGGCGACCAGCGAAATCATCCGCCAAGGGAGAGGTTGCGTTGTCGACACAGGTTTTAGGGGTGTTGTTCGTTTGCGTCCAAGCGAGTGGCGTGGTTTACTCTTGTCTGATTTTCGCAAGAAAGAACGAGTAAAACCGTGGCAATTTGGGTTTATTTTTATCACAAAACAGCAGGATTTTGCACGCCAGGAATTTGTTGATTTTGTCTTCTTTTAGTGCTGGGATTTTCAGGCTTGGAGTTTTTCTCCTCCATTTCCCTCGTTTTGCAAGCATTGTGGATGTTGGTTTGGTTACCCTTTTTGGCTTGGATCATTTTTATCTTGAATCAATTTTATAAGCCAAGATCAATCTTAGAATTGTCATATTTCTTTTGTATGTAATATTTTTTTGTCTGTCTGTGTCTATATTAATCACTCAAATTCCACCTCATGAAGGCTGCCTGTTTTCAAATGAGTGATTGGAGCTCAGATGATTTTGTGCCAAAGGCTAAAAAGACAGTGTAAAACCCAGCCAGGTCTACTGTACTTGTATTTGCATATGCAGATGGTTTTCAGCCCTGTTCAGTTTTTTCTGCTCCAGAAATGAACACTGGATGGAGCACAATCTGCCTTACACTAACTCTCTGACCAATTCTCACACTTCCTTGCCCCCACTGAAAATGAAAGTGCCCCGACTCCTTTGATATATTCCCCTAACAGCATTTTTTTTTTCTCACAATAAGAAATGCACCCAGCTTTCATGCGGTTTGCTGCATGCCAGCCCACCCAAGTTAGCTGGAAGCAAACTCAAAAAGCATTACCTTGCCAAGGACAACCCAAAGATGCTCTCTCATCTTTTTTTTTTTTTAAAAGAACTTTTTGCCAAAGATACTTGGTCATCACAAATCGACCCCACAGGTAAAACCACTGGAAAATCCTTTTCTTACCCCCCTGCCCCCCCTCCTAAACAAAACACATCCTCAGTTTTTACCTTGCCCCCCGCCCCCTCTTTTTATCTTTTCCAAATCCCCTTTTTTTTTCTCCAACTACCATTTTAAGCCCATTTGTCGTGTTTTTAAAATAAACACGATCTCTCTCACTCTTCGACTTTTGTCTTATCACGGATCAAGAAAACAAACACAAACCCTGAAAACTCTCCTAGTTTTTGCCAGGTTTTCTTATGATTTTAAGAATTTTCATGTGTTTTTGTGTTACGTGTAAAAATTGAAATATTAAAAAAGGAGGATGAAGGAAGAAAAAACAAAAAAACTGAGAAAGAAAGAAAACCAAACAAGAAAAAAAAGTTTAAGGGAAGAAAAAAACACCGACTGTGCTCATTATTTTTTTTTAATCCCCTTTTCTCCTTCTCTGAAATCATCTCACACTTTTCTCTCTCACTCTTTTTTTCCTGTCCTTTCCTTTCCTTCCTCCCCCCCTTTTTTTTTCAGTTCAAACATCCCTCTCGGTCCACACAAAAACCAACGAAAAAATGACACCAAAAAAAAAATAAAATCCCCGATCTCAAAAAATCCATCCCATAAAATGCTGTAGTGTTTTTCCAGCAAAATCCCAGTATTTTTTTTTGTCGACATCTGAATTGTAGGTGTTCAATTTTTCCTTTTCTTTTTTTTTTCCAGGAAGAGCTCTATGATAGCTCTCGGAACACCTCTCCATATAAAAACAGATAATAGACATCAGTGTTTTTCAAATGAAATTATTGTCTTGCTTGGTTTTCCCACTCTTTTCTCTTCCTTCCTTTTTCTTTTCAA
Organism: Bryopsis sp. KO-2023; assembly: GCA_030272585.1. NCBI lineage: Eukaryota > Viridiplantae > Chlorophyta > Ulvophyceae > Bryopsidales > Bryopsidaceae > Bryopsis > Bryopsis sp. KO-2023. The sequence continues at coordinate 2,546,119 of BSYQ01000010.1, forward strand.
ACCATTCTTTTTTTTCCGTCTCTTTTTTTTCTATTTGTAGGTCGAAGTCCATTTTTTCAAATACTCCCATATTCACCACCTCACAAATTCACACAGATCGATCTCTCTGCCCTTTTTTTTATCCTTCTTAAATGGTGAATTTTTTTTATCCTTCTTAACTGGTGAAACTTTTTCCACCATGTTTTGTTTTTTTTCAAAGGCAATCATATTTTCCAGACAAATTTGAACACCCTTTCGATTGGAAAAAAACGGTGCCCCCTTCAAGCTTCTTTTTTTAGATTTCTCCTCGCAGTATTTTGGTGATTCTTCCTCTGCCCCCTTCTCAATGCTTTCTTTTCTTTTCTTTTTGCATTTTATCTGTTCCCCCGGTTTTTTTTCTTTTCTTTCGGCACCCCACCCCTGCTTCCTCGTTCATAAATGCTGGATTTTTTTTCCCCTTGACAAATATATATATATATATGTTCACAATGACAGATTGCCCTGTAGATGTCCCAACTGAGAAAATTGGCGACGGGTGGCTTCAATTTCGAGATTAAAAAAAACGATCAGCGTTCATCTTCTTCTTTTTTTTTTTTCGCCCCATCCATCCATCGGAGCTCTCTTGGTTTTGAAACAATAATTACGGTGTGAGCATTTCGATCCTAAGGATCCAGTCGAGATGAATTTTCTAGTTGCCATCGACCCGGTTTGAAAATTTTTGGACTTCTGTTCATATCTACCCTACAAATCGGACACTTCCTGCTTGTGCTCCAGATTCGTTTGGCACATCCACCGCACACCACCGCATGCCCGCATGGATATATCGCATGGCGGCATTTCTCGCTGGTTTTTGCCGAAAGCAGATCGGCTGCAGTGAAATCCGTGAAACAAACCACGCATGCTGTTGCTGTCAAGCCCCGACGGGCGTTGAAGCAATCTTCCACCATCACCTTGATATCCTCCGGAATTTCGGAAGATGAGGTTTGTTGAATTCCTCTAAAAAGGGGCCACAAAGAAGCAAAGAATGGAGCTGATGAATCTGACAGAATCTGTGAACCCACTCAAAACACTGTTCGGGGGTAGAGCTGTTTTTCATGTACTGTACATTTATTATTGGCCAACAACAGGAAAAACTACACACTGGATCCAAAATTCATCGACTCACACCTCACGGCAGCAGCCAACCCCTCCGTGGCATTCAAGGATTGGTGCAATTCCAACAGCAGCTCTGTTTCTGCCCTCTTCTTTTCTGCGCTGAATTTCTGTTTTCGGATGGCATCGAGCCTCTCCTTCCAAATTCTCTCTTCTTTCTGCAATCGTTCCAGAGTGCACACGCAACGCTGGTTAGCATGCTCCATTTCTCGGATTTCTTGTGTCAAACCGTTTCGTTTTCGACCCAAATTGGCACATAGCACAGAAAGGAGGGAGGCGTCTCCATCCTGCATGGAAAAACAGTTGATCACATAAAATGATGACCGAGAAAGGGTGAATTTGTTTCAAAAAAGGTATGTCTAATCACACAGAGATCTGGATACATGATGGGGTCTATAGGAGATATGCTATCTACATATGTGGCAGGTAAAAGCAATATCTATATATATATGTGTGTGTGTGTGTAATTTGCCTTCAGAATTTACTGAAAAAAACGGTGCATCTCAAACAACCCTATCAGTGGCACGCCGTTATTGTTGGTTTATGGCGATCGGAGTGATCTACTGACGTTCGTTGTCAAACTGGAGGGGATCCCGGTCTCAAAAAGAATCTACAGTGTCCGTGGATCATGGCGGCGGCGGAGATCTACAGTAGGTGGAGAAGCGACGCACTTCCAGTCAGATTTTTTTTGGGGTGGCCACTAGCGACCAGCGACCAGCGATCGCTTTCGACTTTTTCCGGATCATATTTTCACCTCGAACCGTCGCGCAACATTGGATCCTGAATCGCACGTTGCCGACCCGACGCAGACTCGAACTCCATTGTTGCTGGAAGATCCAGCAACAGCGGGACCTCCCGCAATCTTTCTGCTTTCTCCGGAAGAGGCTCTTTGATCCGTGCCAAACTCCATCCGAAACCCACAAGCAAAGGAAAAAATAAGAGTATCTCTTCGCACTGGAAGTATACGATACGATCTAGCGTGTGGCCGTGTGACCAACCTTTTATCAACCAACAGATTTCGCGTGGCGGCGGAACGTCGGATGGTTCACGTGCTCGTGCTGTATTGCTTTCGGTGGATGAAAGGGAAAGCATGGGCTCACATGATTCTCTGTGTGGACCAAAAACGCATGAAGGGGTGTGGAGGACACGCGCCGCCAGTGGGCGTTTTCTGGTGTTGGTTTCCCATCAATCATTGAATATTTGTACCTGTGTTTGTACCTCTTTGCTTTCCATTTTTGGAGATGTACAAGCGTGGACGGCCTTGATTTCGCTCCATTTTTTGGATATTTTCCCAGTCCGATTGTTTGTTTTGGCTGGTGGTGGGGGGTCAATATCTCTCTCTTTGCCAGTTGATCCTTTATAGAGTTTCTCCCGCAGAAATGCTGCTGGTGGACTTTCTTAGGGTATAGATAGATAGGGATCGCGCGTCTGTGCCATAAGGGAAAGAAGCAACGAGGTCTTTTTCTCAGCAATTCATCTGACTGGGTTTGATTGCTGAAGTTGCCCATTCCGAAGGAGAGGGTGCACGTTGCTACCTGATTCTTTTTAGACAGGTCGTTTTCAGCAACACCCTCCCAGGGCCGGGGATGAACTTTTTTTCTCTCCTCTTCTCAGAACATAACACAGATAGATCTACAATACAAGTTCATTATAACTCTGGCCTCCACAACCCCCCCCCCCCCCCTCTTCCCAAAGAAGAGTGGAAAAGAAAAATCTATGGAAAAACAAAACATTTGTTCGCTGACCCATACGACTACACCCAGGATCATCAACCTAGACCTCACCCAAACAATTGACCATCACAATTTTTTCAAAACTTTCTCACTCTGTCTCACTCTCGGCCCATCCCGAGACGGGCATCCGGCTTAAAGCAAAACACAACACGCGCACTAGGCTCCCGAAATATTTCCCTTTTCTTTTCATTTTTTATATTGCTACGATTCCTCCTTCAGCGATTCTCTCAGAGACTCCACGGAAAACTCCAATTTGTTTGAAGAGTTTTCTTCGGCGGCCTCTTTTTCTGTTTTTTTCTTTTTTGCAGGAAACCACATTCCAATAGGTGTCGATGCCAGGCGGATGATTTGCTCGAGATTGGCGGGTGGGAGTCTGTACAGGTCAGAATTCACGTCCGCTCTAGACCCCATCAACATGATTTTCACCAAGGTTTTGAAAGGCTCCGGGTAAAACTGATGCCTTTCTCGTGACCAGGATTTCGAAGGCAGCGATTGGTAAGACAGCACCTGGTCCTGTGGCAAATGATAGGGAAAAATCAAATGTCAAATCGGGTGGATTCAAGTCATCAAGTGCGATTGCGATAATGGCGAGACTAAAATCAATAATCAAGAAAGCACCGATTGAGGGATCGATGGGAATCATTGGTAAACAATCGCTCCGAAAAGTTTGAAGTTTATGAGTGTGTCAATTCTTTTTCACAGGTTTGCGGGCAAAAAGTGTGCATCGAACCCAAGGTAGGCTGAAAAACGAATCAGCAGCATGGACTCGATCAATATCTGAGGGCTTGTCAGTGGGTGAGATGTGGATGCAATTGAGCGCTCAATCAAGAACCCAATGTCTGTCATCGGAACTGAGGATTGAAAGAGAGATCAGCATGGGAAAACTTCGAGATGGTTGAGAGTTTTACCGTTGTAGAGATGAGCAGTCTGCCATCGACGGCTGATAATCCCGTTATCCGGGCCTCAGGGGGATTATCCTTGCTGATGGGCACATGCATGATTTGATGTGCTCGCTCGTGGAACCTGAAGCAGGTTGAGGGAGTTATTAAGAATTTTTTTTAGAAAATTAAAAAAATTCTTTCCAACAAAATTCTGTCAGAAGAAAAAGCATGAGTGAGCGTATATTCTTCCCGAGAAAAAAAATCCCCCAAAAGTGTGATCATGGGTTTCCAAACAAAATCTTGCAAAAGAGGTTATTTTCTTGCTGGATTGTGTTTTGTTTTCGGGAGGGTGATCCTTTACCCGATGTCTACGATGTGCGCCCTCTTCTCCACTTCAGCGAAAGCGAAAACCGTTTGGTCGAGAAATCGAACAGGGAGGCTGGGTCTCTGAGTGGGCACCCTGAAAAGCAGTTCACCGGATTCGGTGCCCCAGACCATAGCACCAGTCACCCTGTCGCTGGTTGCCACCAAATATTCCCCTGTGGAGTAATAAAAAAATTGGCAAAAGTAAAAAAAAAATCAATAGAGGATAGGATTCATGGTTTTCCCAGGCAACCCTCTAGAATATACACAATGGAAAACGACACCATTGCAAGTGAAATGAACTGATCCGCCCGGTGTCCATTGAAAATGCAACAATGGGGATCCCAGTTTTCATTCCACTTTTTCGGTCGGGCTGCTAAATTTGAACCGCAACTTTTTCTTTTTTTCCCCTTCAAGATAGTGGGGCCTCATGATTTTTCAAGAACATACCTTCTCATATCATTTTTCTTAAAATTTTGATTCGATTATTCTAATATTTCGAGGGGTTGAAAAAGGGAAATGAGCTTAGTCAAAACGCTTGATGTGACAAATAAAAGAGGTACAATTTTCTTGTTTTCTTTCCAAATTCACCTGAAGGACTGAATGAACAGTAATGATTTCCGTTTTTACCCAACCTCTCATCATCATCGTATCTCAGCTTCCTTGACCGTGCTAATTGGTACCTAACACACACACACACACACACAAAAATGAAACATCAAAAAAACATACCGAACAGAAAAAAAAAACACCCTTGCAAAACACAAGAAAAGAAAAGATATATAAAAATACAGACATCTATATTAAAATATATCAACAGTGCATAACAGCTGACCGGATGTTTTCCCTTATCATTAATCTCCAGAAACATTCACAATGCCACACACACGCGTGTCTTTTACCTGTCTTTTTCATCCAAGAGCACCGCATAACCAAGATCTAAACACACTGCCAACCACCTCCCATCTCTGGAAGCTTCCACATAATTCACAGCTTCAGGGAAGGGTCCAATCGCAGCCGTTTCGATTCGAGCATCCGGCATGTATTGGTCCGTCAAATGCAAGACATCCACAGCACCCCTGCCGTTGGCCTCATCACTACTGTGGCAGGCTTCCTCCATCTGTGACACACAAAGCACCGCCACCGGTCGAATATCTGATGTATGATCAACTGACCTTCCCCCCCCCCCCCTCCCCCTACCAACCTGAGATGTTTTAAAAAGACGTATTCCTGTACAGCATCGATGGCCAAAAACTTTAGATACCCAAAAACTTTATATACCGATATGCCGTTCATCAGAAGATGATTTCTTTTTCGAGAATTGTGTATGAAAACTTGAATAGCTCGTGGAAGCCAAGGCCATTCACTGTATCAATGATCCGAAAATCAGCACCTATTGATGCACTGTTTGTGATTAGCAATGCTTTGGAAGGATATGAGCTCAAATGAAGGCCTGTGTCCTTAAGGAAGTATGTGGTTTGGAGAGATGGTATTTTGACAGGAGTTCTGATGCTGTGAGAAGGGCACCTGATTGGGACACAACGAAGCGACGGCTGGCAAGCGGAGATTGTCATCCGGAAGTTCAAAGAAAACCACAAATTTGGACTGCAAAACAACCACGGAAGAAATGCACAGTAAATAGAAAGTTTCTGGAAAACAAAAAAAAAGTCACACAGAGAAATATTGGCCCCTTCTCCCTTCTCTTCTTCTTTTATTATTATTTAAAAAAATAATGAAAAAAAATGCAATCCACACTATTTGAGATTTTTTGTTTTGTTTGATGGATTGTTCGATTCCAGGAGCTGAGAATGTGAAGGAGTCTGTATGGAGTCTTAGCCCATTGGGCAGTCTTGCTTGGATACATTTTTTTTCGAGGAAAAGAGAAAAAGAAACCAAAGCAAAAATATGAAACAGAAATCTATTAAAAATTGGGGGAGCGGGTAGGAAATTCTGCAAAGGGGGCAGTTCCATCTTCAAATCTAGTGTTTCCCCAGTGGATTGATCGAAGGCTGCTGAGGACTGGATAGGCATCTCCATCTGAACCTACCTGACATCCAACCATGAGCCTCGTTTTTCCCCCGATCAAACCAAAACGGACGCTGTTCGCCATCTCGGGCAAATGCGACATAACGAACACGTGCTCTCTTTTCTTTTTGTACGGGACATCGTGGTCTTTCTGGCATTGGCCGTCTTTCTCCCCGGCCCTGGATGAGGACTGATTTTGAGAATTCACGCTGTTCGAAGTGTCCGCCAGTTGCGAAGGCGCCTCCCTCTCGATTTGTTTGAGGTACACGAATCCGATGTCCGCAGCTTTTGGGAAAGGATGCATAAAGGGGAAAAAAACAACCCAAAGAAAAAAGAGAATCAGGGAGTGACTAAATGGGGACTGAATGGGGGTTTTCACTGGTGAAACACAAATTTCTCTGATCAAGTTTTGTTGCAATGCGTTTCTTTCAATTTTTCATGGAGTACACTGATTTGAAAGCAGCAACATTTCCTCATGAAAGGTTCGATCTCTCTTTTGGAAGTAGTTTTCGGTGAATTTTATTCCCACACTGAAAATCGAAACGAAATCAAAATGTTTCACTGAAACAAGAAAGATCCCCCAAATCGCTGACAACCGGTAACCTTTTTTTTCCTTCTCTTTTAAATCGTGTTCAAATTTTACCTATAGCTATGAAGCGGCCGTCATCTGTCCTTGCAATAGAGAAAGGCTGGACATGCTGAACGAATGCCGCCTCCAGAGGTTTAATTCTCTCATCAAACAGAACTTTGAAATCCTGAACACATTGCCTCAGTCAGTCATACAGTCAGTCATACACTACCCCCCCCCCCCCCCAAAGAAAAAATAATAATAATAACAATAAAATAAAGCAACAAAAAAGAAACAAACAAACCAGTTACCCTCTGCGATGAAAATCCACCAAGTAATGTTCTGTGGCGATCCATCAAACCCCTAACTTGAAAAAAACTAACATTTGCAAAAATGAAAAATTCCTGGGATGCTCTCTGGAACACATTTCTTTCGATCACCCATCTGAAAATCAACATTTCAATATGCAACTTGATGCCGCAACTTCAGGTCAATCAAGAATTTCCTAAACAAATTTGCAGCTTTCGGGTTTCGAACAGGTTTCCCCACCTTGCCATCTGGGGACAGCCTCCGGATTTGAATGTTTTCTCCACAATACATTAAGACCTCTCTGTGACCAGGCAACTCGCAGCTCCCTCCATCGCAACACAAAGCATCCGCAACTTGATGGTGGCTGTAGGAAGACTCTGCAGAATACCTACACAGTCGCCCATTTTCAAACTCAACGTGTTTCGAAAAGGAACACGACTACATCAATCCTTCCCCTCAACATACACGGTTCGATTTTACCCTAATTCCTTTCAATTGTTGTGTTTTTTGACCTCCAAAAACTCCAGCAGAATTGACAGCCCCACTCCTATTTTGCTCGGCCCCCCATCCCACTCCCCTCCAAATTTTTTTTATTTTTTTTTGGGGGGGGGCTTCCCATCCTTTTTTTTAATGTCACAGAATTCCTCGAAAGAAAAAAAACTATTAAAAATTGCACACCTTAGTAATGACGTCGGATCCAGCAAGTGGGGTTCAGAAAGGCGGGGAATGCCATCCTCCGGCAATCCTTCAGTTTCGAAACTGACATCGGAGCCTTCAATATCTACACCAACCATCCACTCTTTTAACACCCCCTTTCCTTTCCTTTCCTTTTGCCAATGGGAAAACTCAGCCGAGGAGACGGCGAAACAAAATTTTACATTCCTTGTTGAAACCCCTCCATGGCATCGAAACGAGAGTCTATGATTTGTACACCCCCACGACCCATTCCAATATCCAAAAAGTAAAAAAAAAAGAATTCCAAAAGTTTGAAAAACCTTTGCTGGAATGCAGTTATAATCACAGGCAAGACTTCAATACACACACTAAAAAAAAATGGGCTCAAAAAAATAAAAAAAATAAAATGGGATCTAATTTATGTTTTATATATTTTATTTTTAATGCTGTGCAGACCTTCATCGTCATCATCTATGTCTTCATCCCCGCTGAACTCTTGCTGGATCATTTCCCAGTCGACCGATGCATCGTCGGTGTCATCCGCTTCCCAATCATCATAATCCACATCATAATTATCCTCGAAATCGTCGAAACCCACCATCCCAGGCAGCATCACGACCTGTGCTTGAAAATCAATCGAAAGATTAATTATGTATAATAATAATAATTATATATTATTATTAATTTCATTCCTCCAGCAAAAACAAATGACGGTGCAGCAGCGCTCCGGCCTGTCAGCGCAAGTACGTTCTGACCCGAAAATGATGAATAGCAAAACTATTTTAAGCACTTGGGCTGATGCAAAGTTTTTTTTTTCAGTGAATGAAAATATACAAATTTGGACTGTACCAATATCAAATTCTGAGCTGGCGATTTTCGTATCGATGGGATTTTCCTTGAGGAAACTTCTCGATAAAAATATACTTGCAGACCCCACAAGCAGGAAAAAAATATGACAATTTGACAGAAAATGAGCAAAGATGCAAGAAGTGGCCATAATATTCCACTGTAGAAAATTTGACAATGTGGGGCAAGAAAGAATTCCCCATCAGAACAATGCTTTCTTGTCGACTGTAAACGAAAAAAAAAAAAAATGAAAAATGCTTTTTCATCACTAAATTACTGACCTCATGGTGAACTTCGACTTCTGCAGGAACGCCTGGAATTGGCACTCCCACATCACCCTGTTCACTTCCTGCCCAGAACACACATCCCTTTTCATTCATCAGAAATTGCCACCTTGTCCTTTAATTTCTTTGACCTTTCTTTTTTTTAAATCCTCGTATCATTGGAGTGGTTCTGATTAGCCCAAGCCTTCACAAATGCACAGCCTCCTGATTGAACCCGGATGATGTTTTTTTCTCCTTCTTTGGTTCGTTTCTGGTCAGTTTATCCCTACTCGAGTTGGTAAGCTTATGAAGGGAGCCCACATGCGCCTGTTTTCACCTCTTTCGCTGGAGCCCGCGGCCGAGGGATTGGAGCCTGCCTCTTCGGGCAATGAATGTTCGGAAGGAGGGTTCGAATGCTCTTCGCCAGAGAAGAAGCGCTCGGACGAAGTTCCACCTTCACTTTCAGCCATCTGCGCCTGGCTCTGTCGTCCAAACAGCAAAGACAAGGGCGCACAGAAATCAAATGCACCTGCAACGCGAACAGGCGACCGATATCCACACGTTCCACCCAAACAAAGATAACCAAAAAAAAAAGATGCGGGACGATTTCGTGTCTCACCTTTCGGATGTTTATCGATATTCGTCGGCGAATCAGTAGCTTCCGACGAGAGGAGCACCGGCTTTCATCCAGCTGCAGAAAACGAACTCTCGGAAACCCCTCGCAGTCGATCGTTTTCAGTTTTCGCCACCAGACGTGACTGGGGAGGTGAAGAATCGTACGCAGGATATGACGATTCGATTTAGCTAATGCCTTTCCTGCTTCCCCCCGTCGGATTCATTTCTGCTGGTTATGGTCCAAATGCGGATTTTCGTCCGCTGGGTCGTCGCTTTTCTGTTTTGCCTTGGGAACACGCTCGCGGCGAATTGCCCCGACGATATCGTGCGAGTGGTGGGCCGGGCGGATGGAAAACCGAAAGTCGTTTACGGACGCCAAGCTGCGTTCGGAGGGGCGTTGGATCACGTGAGACGACGCAAGGCGGTTGAAGCGATCACGCCCCTCGATGGTTGCTCCGAATTGGATCCTAAGGCCGTGGGAGGCGCGGTGGTGCTGGCGGTACGGGGTAACTGTTCGTTTCTCGAAAAGGCCCTGGCGGTTCAACGCGCTGGAGGTGTTGGATTGCTGGTGTATAATAACGTCACTGAGGAGGGGCCTATGTGCATGGCTGGGGGGGGAAACGACCCACTTGTCGACACCGTCACCATTCCCGCAGTGGCGCTGAGTTGGGATGATGGGCAAACGATCGCCGACGTCGGGTCTTCCGGCGGAAGCGTCACAATTTCCGCAACAGCCAAGCACCCATTAATTAGTTGTGGCTTGATGTGGCTGATCGCCGTTGGAACGGTGACGCTTGCGTCACTGTGGTCGGGGCGGGATCACTCCGCCAGCCGTAGCGCGTTGCTGAATCGTTCGTCGGGCCGAAGTTCTGGAGGGGAAAGTGACACGGGGGGTCAGGCGGTGGTGATCAGCGAGAAAACTGCGGTCGCTTTCGTCGTGGGGGCATCAGCGATGCTCTTATTCTTGTTTCTGGTCTTGAACAAGGTGGTGTTCTACGTTTTGTTGGGATTCTTCGTGGTGGCTGCCACTCAATCCGTGGCTGTGCTCGTAGCCCACGTCCTAGCCAAGTTCAATTCTTGGTTCAAGAACACGACGATCAATATATGGGGTTTGGGGGAGCTGAACGCCGCTCAGGCGATCGCCGTCCCTGTTGCTTTGGCGGTGTGCATCACATGGGCGGTGACCCGAAATTCCCACTGGTCTTGGATTCTGCAAGATGCCATTGGGGTTTCTCTTCTAGTGTTGGCCCTGCGATTGATCAGGATCCCCACCCTAAAAGTGGCGGCCATCATGCTGCCCCTTTTTCTGCTGTACGACGTGTTCTGGGTTTTCATCCAGCCCATGATCAGCAAGCACGAGAAGAGCGTCATGGTGGAAGTGGCCACAGCGAAAGGCATCGACGAATTCATGCCAATGGTGTTCAGAGTGCCGAGCATCTGGGATTCTGGGCTGGGCGAATACAGCATCCTGGGGTATGGGGACGTGCTGATGCCAGGATTGCTGGTGGCCTACACACGGAGGCTGGATCTGTCCATGAACCGAGTCGGTTGGAGGGGCTACTTTCCTGCCACTGTGATTAGTTACGGAGTGGGGTTGTTGCTCACGTACGGGGCTCAGTATTTGAAAGTGGGTGGGGGGAGGGGTCAACCGGCCTTGCTGTATCTGGTGCCGTGCACCCTCGGGACGGTGATGGTCTTGTCTATGATGAGGTCCGAGTTTTGTTTATTGATGACACACAAATGCAAGAGGGATGGGCAAGAGGAGGATCGCAGGAGCGATGGGGTAACGGACGAAGAAGAGCAACGAACTGAGGCGGAGGCTGAAACCACAGGACTCATCAATCGATCCTCGTGAGGGAAAAACGGCTGGAAAGCACATTGTATTTTTCTGCAGAAGTGAATCACTCGCTCCCCCTCCTACCCACCACCACACACACGAAAAAACGCATCAATCGGAAATAAGGGACATGTTATCTTTTTGGTTCTCAGAGGGGGGGGGGGGAGGGGAAGGTTTGAAGAGTGGTATTGATGGGAGGTTTGATGTTGAGTAGTGTTGAGTGTTGAGAAAACATGCTTGGTTAGGTGTCGTTGGGGAGAAAACTCCTCTGATTGAATGGAGGGAAAGGCGATGGGTTAATGCTACAGAGTGGTAACTCTTTTCTCAGCCTCATTTGTTGTGACCGGAAATAGAATCAAGACCAAATGGATGTATTAGTAGGGGGTGTATTGTTGAGGGGTTTCAAAGGGATCGTCAAGTTTTCACCTTGATATGGTAGGTTTTCGGGGTTTTGTGGGGATGCTCGGGTCGTAAAAAAAAAAGCATTTCCCGGGCAACGCGGAAAAGAAAATAACATGAAGATTGCATTGAATGTCAGGATTCTTTTTGTTGTTTTGTGCAGCGGTTTGATGGTGCAATCGGGGTTTTAACACACACAGTCAGGACTGACTTGGAAATTCTTAGAACCCGAAAAAAAAAGAAGCAAAGCATGGTCAATTCGAGAAAACATGTCGCCAAGCACTTTTTTTTCTTCTTGTTGCTTTGTTGGAGACATGCCAGGGGTGGGGTTCTCAATGTAAAAAGAAGAAATTTTTGTTTCGGGGGAGAGAGAGGGTGGTTCGATCTTTGCAGAGCATGCATCGGTCTGCCAATGAAATCAATTTTTTGGGTAAGAGTAGGCTATTACGTCATTACCCCCCCCCAAAATGAATCCCCCCTACAGAAAACGAATCCCGCCGTGGATTGTCCGATCTTACGTGGGATTTCCTTTGTCCCGGCGAATCCCCGCTGTCCCCGCCTTGGGACGCCGGTACAATGCACGTGACTAACGAGACGTGAAGGGGTTTACTACGCACATCCCGTCGGGAGTGTAACATTTGCAACGACTGAGCTAATCAGGTTTGTAGTTGGACGAGGCCTCGTGAACAGAATCTCACTCATCCCAGCATCAGAGTCAGTCAATTCGGACCGTATCGACCCGAGTCAGATAAGACCGTGGCAAAAAACTGGACAGCCCTTCACAGTGTGCGTCCATTTTCACCGGGATATTCTTCCGGCGCCCGGTTTGACGTACTCCCCTGACACAAGGCTTTTTCAGAGGGCCAGTACGCACGGTTCTCCAACAAGAAAGGGATTCAGAAAAGAATATAAAAAAGAAAGAGAGGGGGCGAGTCGCACAAAAAAAAAGTAAAAGACGAGGCGGGAGCCGTAAAGAATTCGAATACCTTTCGTTTTTTTCGATAGTTTTTCTGCAGCACTTGCTTCGGGTGCCTGAAAAAAAAAAAAGAAGAGATTGCAAAAAGAAAGGAACCACAAACAAAGCGAAAAGAAAAGCACCTTAGGGCGGCGGTGTCTTTTTCTTTAAATTACCCCCGACGAAGAAAAGTGAAAAAAAAAGCGCGTTCTCGTGCGCCTTGCAAGAAGGGCGAGTTTCGGACATAAAGCTTTTAGGCGGTCGGATACGAACAGAAAAGATTTGGGGGGAAATCCGTGGTTCAGCGAGAGGAAGAAGAATACCAGGACGTTGTCTTGCGAACCGAGTCGACGACAAGAAATCTTACGAAGAGAATTCAACTTCGTATCGAGCCAATATGCGGGATGAAGCAACAGACGCTCTCGCGACGAAGGATGGAGGAGCAGTTCTCCGGTCCAACGTGGAAACGAAATGTCGCGTGAATACGAACGGTAACGTCGTCCGGTCGGTGCCCAACGATGGCAGCGCGTGGGAGGGGTCTGAAGGATCAGGACCGGACCCAGCTGCAGAAGGAAGCAGTTTGTTGTCCTCCGAATCCACTGTTTCGTCGTCCGACGAGGGCGCGACCCCGCGGTGTGGAGCTTGCGGTTCGGATGCTGCTGCCTTGGTCACTGCTCCAGGGCCCGCCTCGTACATCGCCAAGGACTCGCACTCCGTTACGTTTCAATGGGAACCCTCCCAGCTCACCGAACGGGGCGTCAAAGACCTAGCGGGCGTGGATAAGCACTTCTGCTACGTCGCAGAGATTCAACAGGTGTGGAGATTGGAAGGGGTTGATGGGCGTGTGTCTGACTGTAGCGTTCGTTTCTGTTGTTGGTTATGTTGCGCTTGGCCTGGACTTCGAACAAATGCCTTGCAGGGTTTAAGCGTGACTAAGAAAAGGGTTTTGATGCGTTCGTTTGCAGGTCGAGGTGCCGTCTGGCCGGTCGACCCCTGATGGAACAGTCGCCTCGTCTCTCGTCGACCCTGAGGCGTGGGAAGCGGTCTACACAGGGCCCGAATGCTGGACGCAAGTGAGGGCTCCTGATGCATATTCCAGTTTCAGTGATGCGTGTGCAGCACACGCGCCATCCTGTTAATTCCTTTTTCGACGTTGACCGATGGACTGGTCGTTTGTCGGTTGGCTATTTTTAACCTGTCGGGTTGGATAGGAGAATCAAACAAACTTTTATGTTTTTGCGCATCAGGTGCGGAAGCTTCGTACGGGCAGCCATTTCGCTGTTCGTGTTTTGTGCACTCTCGTCGACAAGTCGGGGAGCCGGAGTGACGTGGGGTCGGGCGCTTCCGACGTCGTGATGTTCCAGACGACCCCCACCGTCCCATCCCCACCTCAAGCGCCCCTCCTTCATCGCCGACACAGCCGGGCGTTGAAGGTGAGTCGGTCGAAGAAAAACAGCATCGTCGTCGTTTTTACCTGTACTACAGGATTAAACCCTTCAATCGATCTTTTCTCGATGCTGCGCTCTTTCTCTTCCTGTTGATGAATACCGACCCCTGTATGGTTTCGTTTTCTCGTTGCAGCTCAAGTGGGACACCCCCGACCAGACCGGTGGAGCGGACATCGTCGAGTTCTGCTTGCAGATTCGACCTTGTCCTGGTGGTATGGAGGGGCTTGCGGACGACGAGGTGAGTGTTTCTCCACCGTCCCACAATTCTTCTGTACGCTCTATTACGTAAAAAGAAGACAGTTAAAACTCGACGCTTTTTGTTATTTTTTTGGTCTGTCTGAACCTTTCCTGTTGCTAAAACCCATGAATCTGGACAATCAGCTCATGTCCAATTACTAATTTTTGCAGGCTGTTGCAAATGGACCTATGAATCAATGGAATTATCCTTCAATTAATCAACCACCACCAAAAACCCGAACAAAAATGTTTCCTTGAAAAGCACTAGGAGAGTGACAACTCTCAGCAAGGCTCCTGGTCTGACAAATGTGCGTGGGTGCATAGGGGTTCACCCAAGTCTTTCGTGGGCCCCAGTACTACTTCAAGGTTGCCTCTTTGGAACCTGGAGTTCAGTACACCGCCAGGGTTCGGGCCCACAACGAACTGGGAGAGAGCCCATGGAGCCCGGCCAACTCCTACAAGACCAAGCCGAGGTTGCCCCGGGAGCCAAGAGGGCTCAGGGGATTCCCAGCTGCTGAGGTCAGTATCTTGCTCTGCGTTCCACCTTGTGTAAAGAAAGTTTCACCTTAAAGGGTTGGGTGCCACTCAAAAACACCAATAAAAGGGGATGGAAACGTCCATACGAATAGAATCAAGCGGATGGATTGCCAATGCTGAATCATTTTGTTTGATGGTACAGCGCACCATGTTGCTTGAGTGGCTGGCGCCCATCGACAACGGCACCGCAATCGACCGGTTTTCCTTGGAGATCCAGAACATCTCCTCCAAGGTCAGCCAAACGGTCTACCGTGGTGGCCACTGCAGTTGCCAGGTCGATGGCCTCAATGCAGGCTGGGAGTACTCTGCTCGTGTGCGGGCAGAAAACAAGGTGAGCTTTTCTTCTTGGTTTCGTTCCATCTCTTCCTCTTTTTCTTGCTTAAGTATTCCCATCAGCCAACTATCATGATTCTAATTTTTCTTGTGTTTTTTTTGTTTCTATTTCGCAGTACGGGGGTGGGGCGTGGAGCGACCCCTTCAAATTCAGCCCCCCCTGTGTGCTTCCAGGTGCACCTCGCCCCCCGGTGGTCGACGGAATCTCGGAGGGAACGGCGACCCTCAAGTGGGGTTGTCCCACCAACAGAGGTGGCGGAAAGCTCCAGGGCTACCAGGTAAAATCTGTTGTATCTGCCATTCCAGTACCACGATCATCATGCATTGTTGCATTGTTTCTGATTGATATTGATGTTGTCCCTTCTACAATAAACTGAGTCATCCCTCAAGAAGAAGAAAAACACAACAATCAAGAACCACGTTTCAAGGATCCCAATGATCTATATTGGATTCATGATCTGCAGAATCAATAGGAATACTGTACCCCCTCCAAGTATCTATCTGATCAAAGGGGGGTGTAATTGGCTAATGTAGGTGGAGCTGATGCCCCTGAGCTGGGCGGCCATCCAGGGCTCCGCCAAGCTCTGGCACATCGTCTATGATGATGTTGCCGAGGGCTGCACCCTGAGCGGCCTTTCTGGAGGTAGCACCTACAGGGTCAGGGTGCGAGCGGCCACAGAAGTCGGCTGGGGACCTCCATGTGAGGTCGTGGAGTTCAAGACCGCGGCGTCTGCTCCAGAGTCCCCGGGCATCCCCTACGCCCGAAGCCGCACCGCCACCACCCTCTCCTTGGCGTGGCCAGCTCCACGGTACCATGGCGGTGCCAAGGTGGAGTACCAACTCGAGATGCGGGCTGCTGATCGAGTTGGTGGAATCGAGGAGTGCGAAGACGAGATCTTCGCCGTGGCCTACAGGTAATGCAGTCAAATTGCTGAATGGAAGAACAAATACAGGCTGCCGTATTATCCTGATCCTACTCTTGTACCATTCTATGGTTCCCGAATTAACCAGATATGGCAAAGAAGGACGTGGCTTGGATTCAAATTCTTGTGAAATTCAGAGACTGAATGGTGGTGGTTGTGTTGGTGTTGTCTTCAGTGGAGCTCTGCCCGAAGCGGAGCTTGACAACCTGACTCCCGGCAGCGTGTATGCGCTCCGGGTTTCAGCGAGCAACTCCGCTGGGGTCAGCAAGTGGAGCGCGGAGGGCTACGAGTCCACCAGGGAGGTCATCCCTGCCACACCCTCGGTGCCCGTGCTTGAGGAGGTCACCGCGGGGTCCGTCCGAATCGGCTGGGGAGCTGGCGTCACCCGGTTGGCCTCGACCATCTACCGGGTCGAGATGATCAACAAGGCGAGCCTGGAGAAGGCACAAGACCAGCGACCCGCTGAGGAGGGCGGCCCAGCGTTCGAGGCGGTGTACAGCGGCAGGAACACCTCCTGTGAGGCTGTGGAGCTTGCCCCCAGTACGGAATATGTGCTGAGGGTGAGGGCTGAGAACCGGGTGGGCCACAGCGAGTGGAGCGGTCACCTCGTGGTGGCCACCGAATCCTTCCTGCCTCGTGCTCCCGAGGATTTGTCTGCTGCGGAGGTTGGGTGCGACTCGGTTTCGCTGAAGTGGGCGAACTCCCCCTTGGACACTCCATCGTCAATAACGTCCTATGTGGTGGAGCGGAGCCAGAAGCTCGGGAGGAAGAAAATGCAGTGGGTGGCGCAACACGAGATTGCTGTGCCCGAATGCATTGTGCGGGATCTGGAGTATGCAACTGAGCACAGGTTCAGAGTGAGGGCCCGGAATGCAAAGGGCCAGGGGCCAGCTTCGGAGTCGCTCTACGTGACGACGATGCCGAGCGTGCCACCAATGATGGAAGCCCCCGTGTTCAACCAAACAGGGTCCACCGGGGTTAGGGTGAAATGGAATGCCCCGAGGGAGAGCAACGGGGCTTCATCAATATACTACAGGTGTGGAATGAATGCTCTTCTCTGTTAATCGTCTGTGGAGCCAAATTTGGTGCCTGATCAAGCTATTCGAAATTGATCTGGTGTTTTTTCTGGTTTTCTTTTTTCAGGTTGGAGGCAGCGGAGGCTGATAAGGATTTTATTAGGGTCTACTCCGGGCCCAATTTGATGCACCGGGCTTCGCAATTGAAACCAGGTCGTGATTATGTATTCCGTGTCCGAGCTGAAAATGACACTGGTCCTGGTGAATGGAGCCCTTCGGCCGAAGTGACCACCAATCTGAATTGTCCTTGCGCGCCCACCGACATCAAGACTTTCCCCCTGCTTGATACAGCTACGAGCAGCACGGTTTCAGTTAGTGTGCTGTGGGATCAACCGCCAGCAGCTGAGGTGAATCTTGCTTTGGGGTCTCCTTTCATGTTAAATTCTCTGTTGTGATATGCATTCAAGACTGTGGCCCTTGGAAGTAAAAGAGGAAAAAAAATATAAATATATATATATATATATAAGATTTGAATTTCCTGAAAGCTCTGCTTGTTCTATGCACACCCATCTGCCTGTTTTATTTCAAATTGTATTGACTGCTGCTATGGCTGTTTTTTCTTCGACATCCAATGATTACCTCACGCTCCTGATATATATGGAATCAAATCATCAGTAAAACTCGTTTTTCTGTGTGGTTCTCTTTTTTAAAATTTGGACCTATTTGTTGTGGTGAATATAAAAAAAGGGGGCAGCACTGGCCGGATCGTTCGAAGTCGAGGCGGTGCAAGGAGTTTTGTCACCAAAGGGCCGAGGTTCGAGAAACGGCATGATCAAAACCGTCACCAAGGACACCAACTGCAGACTCAACGGCCTTCATTTGGGAACTCTGTACTCCATCCGTGTTCGAGCCATCGGAATGCAGAGGTCGGGCCACGGCAAATGGTCTGAGGTGGTGCCCGTTCAAGTCCCCGTTGAGAAAAAACGATCGCCGCCGGTTCTCGCACCTTTGGAGGTGGTGACTGATAGAGTACAATGTAACGGATGGTCAGATAAAATGAGCAAGAAATCGGAGGCGACTGCTTCGGAGACAACCATGTCCGAAACCCCGTTGTCGACGACGACATCTGCTCTAGGTTCAGGAACAGGAACTGGTAGGGATCTTTAAATCAAAAGCTAAAGATCATTACAATTTTTTAAAACATTTTGATTTGTTTGTTTAACCTGTTGCACATAATAAACTCTTAATATGTTTGATTTGGATTGGTTGTATATTTGACCCCCCGACAATCATCGGAACAAAAACTAGTGGAGTTTTTGAACCGGTTTTTTTGGGTTGTGTCGATGCAGCACTCGCAAGCAGCAGAAGTGGGAAGAGCCAGTCAGACAACGATGACTCAGCGATGCTGATCAAAGCCACGAGGGTCGTGCCTCGGAACACCATCGTTCGTCCGGTTCCCCAAGTGAGACCTCGACCTCATAAGAAAACCGCCGGCCTTCTTAGAATGAGCAAAAATCGCTACGCCGTAGCTTCGGTGGCGGTTCTTCTGTTCGTGATGCTGCTCCTGAATTTGTATCACTGAAAAAAAAAAAGAGAGAAAGTTTGAGAAAAAATTTACCAGGCCGAATAGTGGATAAGTCCCGAGTCAGCTTTCGGGATGCGAGATTACCTGTAATGTTTGGGGTTGACTAGTGGGTTGGGATGGTCATATGCGTTCGGTACTTTTTTTATGTTTTTTTTTTTATTTGAAATATTTCTCTTATTGCTTTTTTTTTTTTCTTTTTCCCGTTACCTTTTGTTCTTGGATTGGGTGTTTTTTTTTTTTGGAAAGAAAAACACCAAGAGGTACTTTGGATTTTGTTTTTGGGGATATCAAGGGGAAAAAAAGAAGAGAAACCAAAAAAAAAAGAAAGAAAAAAACACTCGAGAAAAGAAAAGTCGAACGGGTTTTTTTTTATTGGGAGGGGGGTGGGGGGTGGATGGGTTGGGGGAAACAAATTATGGAAAAGAAAAGATTGGGGGAAAAAAAAAGAGGAAGAGAAGGGAAAAAACTCAAGAAAAAGAAAATAACGCTTTCGGATGGTTGGAACCGTGGATCGTGATCTGATATATATTTTGGGGGGTGGGGAGGGAAAAAAGCAATACAAAAAGAAAACCTAAGAAAAAAAATATAGGGAGGGGAAAGTTAAGCTAACCAAAAAAGAAAAGAGATATATGAGGGTGTTTTAAAGCCGGGGTTAGAAAGGTTGAACACAAAAATTATAATATATATTTTTAGAATACAAGGTTGAATTTGTCGAAGACCCAAGACACCATGGGATCAGCCGCTGACGAAAGGAAAGAGAAAGCAAAAAAGAAAAAAAAAAGATTGATGCTAAAATAAGAAGCGAACTTTTCTTTTCATATCCCTGTCCCTCTTCCTCTTTGTTTTTACTCAAAATTCAAAGTAGGGGGGGGGGCAAGCAAAAAAAAGGGGTGATTTGAAAATAGGACGCTGGATATGCTGCTGCTTTAACGAAAAAAAAAGGGACCAAGGGAAAATGCTCAGATATTTTTTTTTGGTTTTTCTTTTTCTTGACGATTTTCTTTTTATTTTCTTCTTCTTCCTGCTTATTTCGACGGAGGCTGGAAAATACTTTTGCCCTGTGTGTGTATGGATTTGTGCAAGGTTTATCGAGGAGATAAGAAAGAGGGAAGAAAAAAAACAAACTAAAGCACTATAAAGAGAATGGACGATGGTCTTGATATGTGGTTAAAACACAAACAAAAGAAAAGAGAGGGATTGGAAACCCAAAAAAAAGATAAAAAAGAAAGAAAGAAAAAAAGACAGCACTTCTATTTTTGTTTTTACTTTGCCGTTTTGATTTGGGTGATATATTTTTCTTCTTATAAAAAAAAAATAGTGGTTTTGAAAGAAAAGAGCAAAGAAAAAGAAAAAAAAGAATTCAGAAAACAGAGTGTGCAAAAAAAGGGAAAAAAAAATTTGCTCACCCTCCGGCTTGTATGTTCGTGCATATTTATCACTTTGTGTTTGTTTTTGATTTTGATTTTGGAGTTTGTTTGTTTTTTTTTGTTTTTGTTATATTTCTTTCTTTTGGTTTTAAACAAAAAGAGAAAAAAAAAGAAGAAATTTAGAACTATATCTTTGGATGCTTTTTTTTATATTATTTTTTTAAAATAGTGACGAAAACAAAAAGAGAGGACAAAAAGAAAAAGAGAGAGAAAGACATGGCCTGGTTTCGAGTTCTGAGAACTTTCTATAAACGATGTCGAGGGTTAGGTTTTTTTTTTGTGTGTGTGCGCGTTTTTCTGTTGTTGTTTGATTTTGAACAGCCCCCCTCGAAAAACAAAGAGAGAGAGAGAAAGCAACCAAAAAAGAAAGTTGAAAAGAAAAAATCTTTTTTTTTTCTTATTTTCTTATTTTGGACATAGATGCTGTTGAGCAAAGCAAAAAAAAAATGGCGAAAAACAAAAAAAAAGAACATGGAGGGTAACTGATGAAGAAAAAAAGAAAAGACTGTGAAAGTCGAAAAAGACGTTGATGGGTTTTCAAACCAAAAAGGCTGGAAAAAAAAATGTGTCTGAAAATGAGGGGTCGTTTGTTTTCAAATAGGACCTAGAAGGGTGGGGTAAAAGGGGGAAAAACCGAAAAAGTTGGGTTTGATTTTTTGGGGGAGGGATCTCGCCTTTTGTGAGGAACGTTTTGTTCTGTTCTGTTTTGTTTTTTTTTTTTATTTTAATTTCCCAGGTTTTTCGTTTGAAGGCAACTCTTTTTTTTTTTTTTTAATTCAAAAAAAAAAGAAGAAATGAAATTTCTGTCGGTTACCAGTTATAGGAAGTTGTGGAGGACAACGAAAAAAAAAAAAAGAATGGG
Organism: Bryopsis sp. KO-2023; assembly: GCA_030272585.1. Classification (NCBI taxonomy): domain Eukaryota; kingdom Viridiplantae; phylum Chlorophyta; class Ulvophyceae; order Bryopsidales; family Bryopsidaceae; genus Bryopsis; species Bryopsis sp. KO-2023. The sequence continues at coordinate 2,567,087 of BSYQ01000010.1, forward strand.
GAAAAAGAGTGATTTATTTTATATATAAAAAAAAAGAGATGAAAAAAGAAAAATTCAGCGGGTGAAAAAACAAAAAAACAGAAGGGGTGGACATCCTCAAGTCTGCAATCTGAAAAGCATAATATATGTTCACCTTCGGTTTAGTCATCCATAGAGGCAAATTAAAAAAAAAAAAAAAAAGGGGGGGAAAGAAAGAAGGTTTGGACAGGAGAAGAGTGGGTGGGGATGGTGAAAAAGGGGGGGAGAGGGGGAAATAGATTTTTTTTTTCCTCAACCAAAAAAGAAAAAAAAAACGAAAAAAGAAAGAAACAAAGCTCTTCGTGTACTCTTTTATGTATGTGTACTTCTACATATTATTCTTCCACTTTTCACCAATATCATGAAAGCAAAAAAGAAAAATCCTGCACCATTTGTGGCAGTTTTATTTTTTTCTGTTTCTTATATGGATGCGGGGGAGGGGGCAAAAAACTTGGTCGGGGAATTCTGGGTTTCTTTTTTTGTCCAGGGGGAAATCAAGACATGAAAAGAAAAAGGAAAGCAAAATGGTCAGGCTGGCCTTCACCCATAATTGTTTGTTTGTTTTTTTGGGGGAGGGTTGGATGAGGGGTTGGGCGGGATCTGGGCAAAGAGGTTTGTGGAAAGTTTTGTTGGGTGAAATGTTGGGGTTGGGTGAAATTCTCGAAATTTTGGAATATAGGTGTTGTGGGTTGGGGGGTTGATATCAAGGTTATCTTCAAAGAGACAAAGGCAAAACGATATAAAAGGAAGATTTCCGACATTTTTGTTGTTTGGGGGAAAACGTGGGAGGGTTGTGTGACAAAAATGATGGAAAAAAGGAAAAAAAAGGACAAAGAATGGGGGGAAATATTCACATTGAAAAGAAAGGTAGTTTGCCCTTTTCAGGTGGAGATGGGGAAAGAAGAAAAAAGGCGGCCATCGGGTTTCGATAGGCTGCTTTTTTTTTTGAACATACATATGATGGTTTTTATGATATATGTGTATCGCCTTTCTTTTTATTGTGTGATTTTGTGTTGATTTATGTTGAAAGAGCTCCTGCTTTTTTTTTTTTTTTTTTTGGGAGAGGAGGGGGAAGGGGGGGGGGTAAAAATAGAGAGAGGTCGGGTGGACATGACCTCTGGATGGCCTCCGTTTCGTTTTTGTTTATATGATGGGTGTGTTGACCGACCAAGCTTGATTGATTGATTTCTACAGCCCGCATTGTTTGTTTCGCTGCGTTCTTTTTTTTGTCTGGAGGGGAAAATAGAGGGGAGTTGGGAAAAGGGGGGAAAAGGGCAAACAATGGTAATGCTTTTGTTTTATACCGGGCTGTTGGTGTCAGTTATGGAATTTCGATCAACCACAGGAAAATTGATTGTCTGTTTGAAAGAGGAGGAGGGGGCAGGGTGCAGGGGCAATCAGTTTGCAATATATATCTATATATAAAAGAAACAAGATATATTTATATATATATACACATATATAAAGGAAGCTCTTTTTCGCTATTCGTTGGATATATTTCTGGAGAAATAAAAACATCGAATTTATTGCTTGGGGGATGTGTGATTATACCAAGCTGTTTTCAGGGGGGCTGTTTTAGTTTTTTCTTTTTTTTGTTTTCTCTTCTTGTCCCTTCCGTTTGAGAAAATCTAGTGTGATTTTTCGGGGAAAAAAGTATACATTACGAAAGCTTTCGTATTTTTCTGGATCACCTTTTGTTAATTTTGGGGGAGGAGGGGCAGTAGAAGGATGAAAAGAAAAAAAGGGGAAAAAAAGAGATAAGCAAAAAAGCCACCGTGAGTGACCCATTTTCCGGCGTTGTGATTCTTTCCAAAACTGGAGGAAGGGTGTCCCGATATTATTTTGTTTAAAAAAAAAAAGGGAAAAAAAAGAGTGTATAAGTGGCAAAACGAGTGGAAAGATAATGTTTTTGTTTCTATCGTTTTTTTTGTTTCTTTTTCGGGGTTTTCTTTCTTTCTTTCTTCTCGTTTTTGGGCTTTCAAGAGGGAGGGGG